>OY728133.1:316580049-321580049 GCA_963277665.1 Viscum album | reverse complement strand
ATTTGTGCTATAATTTTACTTTTCCTTCCTAGGGAAGTTATTATTTAAGTATCACTCCATTTTCAATAAAATGGGTTTGCTGAAAAGTGAAGGGAAGAAGTGTAAATTGATTGATATGTATGAATATTTTCTAGAGGAGGATGAGGTAAATGAGGGATATTAATTAGATACCCCCTTCCCAACTTTATCCAATAAAGAGAGAAACATAAGATATATCCCCTCCATATGCACATCTATAATCAATTTCCTATGAGGAATTGAATTATTACATGAATTATGTTATCTATTCCATGATAGATTGAATCTGTATAAGCCACACTATTATATATTGGAGATGAAAAAAATTCATTCATGTGGAAGGAATTAAAAAATAGATTCCTTTCAAACATTTATAAAGTAAAAATAAAAATAATATAACCTTATGAAATTATAAAAATAAATACAATGATATCCATAAAACAATATATGGAATATATATGTGGAGGAGAATGAATCTCATTTGAAAAAATGATATTAAGAAGGGTCAACATACTTGAAACAATTAATTTGAGTTCTTAAACAAGGGGATTTTAAATGGTAAAATGAGATGTAAAAATCAAAATGTAACAAACTAAACAAGAATACAATTTAATACGGTATCCAAACTAGTTTTTCACTAACCTAATGAGCTAGGTCTTTTGATAGAGTGCTTCTTCAATAGATATCATGACTAAAGAGGGAAATAAACCTCACATTTCACAAAATCAGGGTTCCAATAACATGATAAAAGGAACATAATCAAACCTAAACACTAAAAATGTAAAAAACATTGTAGGGAATCAATTTTAAAAGGAATAATCTATGGATCGATCGAAAGATAGGATTGAAAATTCATGAGGATCACTTAAGAGATGAGATGATATATATATGAACACACAATTATGAGGCCGAAAAAATTTGAGGGTGTTTGAAGATGGTAATACGAGATTGGATTCCATCAGATTGAACAAATGAGGGTTAGGGTTTCCATGCTATGGAACTACTAAAATAGATGAATGAAAATGTGTGAGGCTTACTTAAGATATGAGCAGATCTATCTTTGATGAAAAATGATGATTCCCATGAAACTTAAGGGTGTATGAATATGGTAATGTGAGATTAGATTTCTTTGGATCGGAGAACTGAAAGTTAGGGGATTCTTTGTGAGAGAAACGACATACCTTTCGCGAGAATAAAAGATAAAGAAATGAATCAACCCGACGATTCATAAAATTTAAAATGAAATATAATGTTGGTTATTTAATAACCGATGTGAAAAGGTTGTGAAAATTTCTTTTTCAAGTTGATTATACATAACTGATGTTAAAAAGTGACATGATATATAGTTTTTGTACTAGTGTGTGGGTATAGATACCTATCCAAAATTCATCTATACCCACGGTTTTGTGAACCGTGGGTATAGATTACTATCCCCAATAGATAGCAAAAACACCATCCAACACCTCTCACAAAACTTGAAAATAAATTATAAACCATGGTATAAATTTAATGCAATACAATTATTATATATTTATCATTTAATCATCAGGTTATTAATAGTTTTCAATCCATTTACAATAATATAACACACATAAAATCCACACTATCAATCAGTTTTAGTCATTAAACATAATCTACTCATGTCCCTTTACTGTGAAATAAAAAATGTATGGGATCAATATCTCTCTCATCACCACCAGTGTTAATATAATCATCACCAACATCATTTCTTAAAGCACCAACATCATTATTAGCATCACCACCACCACCACCACCACCACCACCACCACCACCACCACCGACAATCATCACCTTGACCACCACTAGGACCCTCATTGACATCACTAGGTGCATCATATATAGAGTTCATTCTTTCCATACAAGAATCAAAAAAATTATCAACCTTTTATGGAAGTGATGGACATATAACTGACATAGCTTTCAGGAAATTTTCAATGACCATTTTAACTCTTTCATGCTCCTATGTAGCTATTTTTTTGGCATCATCTACTTATTCATGAGTGTTTTATAGTTTGGTGGTGTGAGAGGTTTGAGAGGCACCCAATGAGGGCCAATACCTAGTGGGTTTGATGTTTTTCTCAGGTAGATATCAGACTCTCCCCTGGTGCTCCTCACCTAATACTTGTCTCAAATGATCATTTGGTCCAAATTTGTCATCTTTTTCTCATTGAGGGCCTCTAGGGAACACTGTTGAAAATATAAAAAAGATATTTAATTATTAATTATGTATCAAAATTTTAAATATCAATAAAAAATACTTAAAATGTTTTCTTGTGTCTATGAATTTACAACACTTCCATCATTTTTCCTCCAACTTGAACAAAATAATTCTGCTTGAGACACACAAACTTCGATTCCCAATGTCACTTGATACAAATGACATTGATTATTATAATAGTATATTATTAAATAATATGAAATTGATAAAGAAAAAAAAATCAATTGTGAAGACATGTGAGATTAACCGTATACTCACATTAAGTTAAAATTTTCCCACATTAGATTAAATTATAATGGTGAGTCACTATGTGTTATTAACCTCAATTCTTACATTAGATTAAGATGTAGGTGAATGAATCTACATGTGATTAAGTGAAAGTCAAGATCAAATTGGATGCTATGTTAGATTAAAAATATAGTGATAAACTCATTTTAAAGTAACTAATTTAAGCTATATAGAAGTTTAACACAACCTAGAATGAATTAAAATTTTAGCTATTGAATAAATACATAAAATGAAGAAGCATATAAATATAAATTTACTAAGAAATTTAATACTAGTGGCATAAAATAATCAATACATACTAATTATCATGCTAAACATGGGTATGATATGGATTCCTCTTGTATGTTTATTTCGGTCCAATTATATTTGTGTTACATTATTTGGTTATTTGTTCACTTGGTTATTTTGTTCATTTGGTCATTTAGTTCATTTTTTGGTTAGGTTATTTGGTAATTTGGTAATTTGGTCATTTAGTAAATCAGTTAGAGTATTTTTCACATTTTTGGTTTGGTCATTTGATTCATTTTGAGTGAGGGTGTTTCTTTCACTAACGAGTTATTCCATTTGGTTCATTTTTTGGTTATATATTTTGGAATATTGTTCCATTTAGTCATTTTTATAGATCATTTGGTTCATTTTAAGTTAGGTCATTTTGGTTGATTTGGGTTATTCCATTTGATTCATTTTTGGGTTAATTCATTTTTGGGTTATATAATTTGGTTTATTCTGGGAAATGTTATTTTGTTCACTTTGGTTTAGGTCATTTTGGGTTCGATCATTTGGTTCATCCTTGGGTTGTGTAATATTTGAGTTAGGTCATTTGGTTCATTTTAGGTTGATCCATTTGGTTTATTTTAGGGTTATGTAATTTTTGGTTAGTTCATTTGGTCATTTGTTCATTTTTTGGTTAGAACAATTGGTTTATTTGGGTTTAGGTTATTTGGTTTATTTTGGGTTATGTCATTTTTTTCATTTTAGGTTAAGTCTTTTTAGGTTAGTTTATTTTTTTAATTTTTGGTTTATCTATTTTTTATTTTAGGTTATTTGGTTTATTTTTGGTTTGGTCATTTGGTTTATTTTTGGGTTATGTATTTTTTGGGTTACGTCATTTGATTCATTTTGGCTGTTTGGTCATTAGTTTGTTTTGGATTTGGTCATTTGATCGATTTTTTATTTTTTTTTGTTAGGTTAATTAGTTAATTTTGGGTTAGGTTATTTATTTTTCTTTGGGTTAGGTTATTTATTTTTATTTTTTAGGGCATTTTCTTCATCTTGGGTTATGTCAATTTGCTAATTTTTTGTTAGGTTATTTGGTTTACAAAGTTCTTTTGAACTGAGAAATTCTAAAATGTGTCCCTTGAAGAATGATACATTTATCAAAGCATTTTTTCAATGATATAAGGATTATATTGACATATCATTGAAGAGTTAAATTAAAATCTATCAAAATGGTATTTCTGGATTTCAATGGAACTTTCAGCATGTTTGGAGGAGTAATGTTAGCACAACCTGGAGGGAGTAAGAGGACTTCATTCAAGCTATAAATTATGGATTAAAAGAGAATTTTTAGACTTATATTAAAGGGATTCATGGGAAGAAAACTTATATTTCATCATGGAAATCTAACTAAATGAGGCATTTCTATCCTTCTGTATTAATGTGGAATTTACAGTCTTTAGTCCTAAGACTACGTGAGTTTGTTTTAGGATTGTTTTAAGTCATTTTTATTGAATTTTAAATAATTTTTATAACTATTTATATTTTTATACTTCTTAAAAAGCTAAATAAAATTAAATTACCACTTTAGGTTGGTTTGATTATATTCAATTAAGGTTAGGTTGATTTGAATAGACTATAGGAAATTACATGTAAGAAGATTTTATAGTTTACATGAAAACTATTTATTAAAATCAGTTTATAGTTTACAAAATGAAACTAAAATAAAGAAATTTGAATATAATGAAGTCGAAAGACTCAAGTTGTGCTAATATGAATGAAAAGAGAACACATATGGTTTATCCAATAATATCATTGATGGATAAAAGAATTTATAAAAGTATTGGATCCCTAAAGTATGACCAAATTATTTTTGATAAAATCTCAAAACAAAAAGCATCCAGTTTTGAAAAATATAGGCAACAATCACTCCAAAGAACAAAACAATATTTGTAGGACATTGGTTGAACTATTATAATTTTGAGAATAAGGAATTATATTGTTGGAATTATTATTCAATATTTATTGAAATCTAGAATATTCTATTTCAGTTCACTCTCAACATGAAAAATCTTGAAGCCTATCTAATAGAGAGATCCCCCCAAATTTTAACTTCATCAAATAAATCCATTATACTTAAGTAAAAATATAAATATAGATATTATTTCTATTCATATTAAATTACCCGACACCTCTCATGCATAGGCATTATATTTCACCACAAAGTGTGAAAATACTCCATAACATCCTTGTTATTTTTTTTCCAACTTATCCTAAAAAAAATTCAATGCAATTAATAAGAATTAAATTTCCAATGAAAACCATTAAAGATTAAGAATACCTTAAACCCATTACTCTTCTAATATGAGATCATTTATTGATATTGTGTTGTTAGAAGATCGATGAATATTGGTACACCCTTTAAATTAGAACTGACTCTACTCTTCCAAAAAATATATAACTTGTTCTTATATGATTTTCACAACTCCCCAAGATCCATTAATCGCATGGAATTAACAACTTCACCATCAATAAAGTTAAACTAATGCTACAATGAACATGTTAATTCATATAAATACAACAATAATGTAGGTAACAAATTTTCTTACCCATATCTCCACCCATGCTTTCTCATTGATTTCATTACCGATATGCCTCCATGAGATTGGTTTCACCAAAATGACATCATTGTACTTGGGTGATGTTTCCATAAAACCTCTACACTTTCTAGAATTTTTACCTATCATTTGATTATTTTAATTATAATCAACCATTATTTGTGTTTGATGATTCCAAGATTCATGCATATGGGTGTGCCCATGTATCCTATTAGAATATACCACTGAATAAGAAAAAAGAAAAAAGAAAAAAGAAGAATAATTAATTCACAGTACAACATTAAAAAAAATATGTGACATAATTTGATACACTTATAAAAAAATCTGAACCAGGTTTCTCATTAGGATCTGATGGATCCGTGGGATGTCCTGGATCGGTATCCTCTAAAGGATGTGCTTATTACAATGCATACATTAGGTTATATGCATGAAGTGGAGTGGAATATAAAGGATCATAATCATCAAATCCTGTATGGATAATAGGAAATGGAGGCATCATAGAGATGGTAGGATAATGATAGAAGGGTTAGGGATACATCATAGGACATGGATATGGTATAGGTGAAAACATCCATGGAGGTAGTGTATACATGGTATGATAAGTAGAGGCTAAATAAGATGATGATGGAGACATGGGTGGGAACATCCATGGAGGCTCAATTGGAGGATGAAAAATTTTGGTAGATGGGATGTCTTCTAGTCGGTTAGGGTGTGGACTAGTATGACAGGTGCTCCATGTAGCTCTAGGGTCACCCCCACTCAGAACCATACTAATAGGTTGAGGATAAGTCAACTCAGGTTTATATGAATGTCCCTAATTTTTTTTGATAAATAATATTAAAAATATAGTAAATTTAATGCATAAGAAAAATATTACAATTATTATACTCACTAAGGGAACTAGATGAGGCAACCCTAGCTCATGCATCCATCAATCATTATCAAATAATCTATTCATTTGAACTTCTTCAATATCTTCCATAATATAAATAATAATGAAATCTATATTTTTTAGAAATATAATTTAAAAATTATTCTTACAACTTAGAATTAAAATAATTCATAAACAATATCATAATATATTATAGCAACAACAATTTAAAACCAAGTTATACATTAAAAAAACCATTTTAAACCTAGTTTTCTGAATTAAAATAAATCTAATTAAATACAAAGAAAACAAAAAACACAAAAACAAATATATCATTACAAACTAAAACTAAATTAAAGTAATTACATTAGTAACAACCCAAGAAACCCACATCAAGGTAAATTTAATTAACTGTGAACATATATGGTTGATTTTATATATTACCCACCACTAATTTAGGTTAAAAATTAATTCTTAAAATGGGACAATTTGATACATAAAATAAAATATTTTGGTCAACACCAATGGGGGATTCAATGGTATCAATTTCATCCCCACCATTATGAAAAATATGTCATGGGATTACTTCAATAATGACACTGTAATCAGGTCTCAGGTTATCTTTCACTTAAAACACTTGTTTTTTCCATTAATGAAAAAATAAATAGTTCATCAGTAGCTAGGAAGTGATTCATGTCAATAACTCTGAATCCATATTCATCAATAAATATACCATGTTATGTCATTGAATCAAACCATTTACATTTCATTATAATGACTCAACCATGAGATTAGTAATCTAATAACATTATTTTCTCAAAAAGTCCATAATAAGACACATTTTCATATCAAGGCCTTATATCTGATGCATTATAATAATAGTCTATTATTGAAGTTAACATAACATCATCATGTTGTGGTCTCATATTCATTGCTCGATTAGTTGTAACAAATTTATACCCATTGATTATTAAATATTTTCATTCACAAACCAAAGAATTGAGACCAAAATCCAATGCTCTTGATTCTTGAGATATATAGTCAATAGGTAAACCCAATACCTAAAATATATATGAATAATAAAATTAAATAAATATCTAAATATTTAAGTTAATTAAAGTAATGGTCATACCTTTGATTTCAACCAAGTAGGAAACTCTTTACTATGCAAAGCCTCTCTCCTTCCCAAAGGAAAAGATTGATAATCTCTACTTATAATTTGTTTATGTTCCTTAAATAAAATTATAATAAAGGTTTAAGGTATATGTGAAATGAAATAGTATTAGATAATATATAAATATTCAAATTACATACTTTATATAGTAATCAAACAAACCACATTTAAAAAAGACTGTGCGATGTGCCATATCCCACTCTTCAAGGATCAATGTAGCCAATGTATATAACCCATGAATTCCTACTATTTGGGGAAGAGATGGAAATGGGGGATCAATTTACCCATATTTCTAATCTTCAATTATTATTGGCCGATTATGTATTTATCTCACATTAGACAAATACATTTAAGAAAATATATACATTCTTAAGTCAGATAACCTATCACAATGGAACCTTTAGGATGATTCTTATTTCAAACATAATATTTCATTATGAACATATTTCTTTCAATAGGATACATCCATAAAAAATTAACAGGTTCCCTAAGAAGTGTTTTAGTTGGAAGATGAACTGTTAAATACAACATGTAAGTGAAAAATTATAGAGGATTTTTTTTCAAACTCACACAAAATTAATAGTTCCACTTACTGTATTTTTATCAAGAAAAACTTGGATAAACTTTTATTACAAATGTCTTTATAAAAATGGAACAAGAAAATCACTACCACCCTTACATTATTGGACAATAAATGCCAGATTGCTATTGGAATAAATTCATGAAAAAGGATGTGATAATCATGAGTTTTTAAGGATTTTAGTTTCAACTCCCTTCTCTTTAATTGTTTAGATATGTTTTTGGAATATCCATTAAGAACCTTGACATTATTTAGTACTTCTATAAATTTATTTTTTTCTGAAGGTTTCATCACATGAGAAGCATAAGAAACTTTCCATTTTTTTTCACCGATATACACGGGATGCTGTTCTGATCGAATACCCCAATCCAACAAGTCCCGATGAGATAGCAAGTCATATTTGGCATTCCCATTGATATTTAGAAGAATTGAAATCAAAATTTCACATGTATTTTTATTAATGTGTATTACATCTAAATAATGATGTAACAAATCAATTGACTATTATAGTAACTCAAAAAAGATACTTTTCTTTTTTCCAATTGCAAATGGTTTCAGTGTCAACATTCTTCCTCTTTTTAGATTTCATATGACCTTTCCCTAATAAAAAACTGAAATATTTAAATTCATTAAGCACATTAGTTCCTAACATACATTAAGGTGGTTGTTTAGTGTTAACATTATTATTAAACCTTCGGTGATTCTTCCTGTATTGATGATCCGTTGGCAATAATTGTCAATGCCCCATGAAACTGAAACTATAATGATATTTAAGTCTAATCAATTGTGTATTATTCATACAAATAGAACATGATATTTTCCCCTTCATGATCTAACCATACATCATTTCATATTCTTAGAAATCATTTATAGTCTATAGAAGGGAAACACACATCTGATTTTTTTTTGAAGAAGCATCAAATGTGCGCACACCCATATCCAAAAGCAACTTAAAATATCTTATTAAAGGTTGAAAGTAGACATCTATATCATTGAAAAGATTATAAGGTACAAATATTATTATACTCAATAAAGTGAAATGTTTTTTCATACACATCCACGGAGGAATATTATAAATGTGAATGAAAACTGGCCACATGCTATGAGCAATAAGTATCTAACCAAACAGATTAAAACCATAATAGGATAGACCCAAACTAACATTACATACCTCAGTTGCAAAATCATCAAGTTTTGCATCAAATTTACACCATGATAATCCATATGTAGGATGAAACAACTGATCATTATCTTTAATTCTGTCAACATCTTTCCATCACATATTAGTTGATATTTCTGCAGACATGAATAGATTTTGAAGCCTAAGAATCAATGGAAAGTTCCACATATATTTCTATGGCACATTAGATGGTGTTACATCTACATTTTCCTTCTATAGAGATGTACCACATTCTTTACAATCATTAAGGTATGTTGTTTCCTCCCAAAATAAATTGAAATCTTTTGGACAAACATGAATTTTATTAGTAGAAAATAAAAGATTCTTAATTAACTTCCATGACTTATAATGATTTGAGGGAATATTTGCACTATCAGGAATCAAGTCCTTCAAAAAGGTAATAATATAATAAATTGTGGTATTATAAATTCCATACATTATTTTTACATGATATAACCGCATTAAAAATTCAAACTTTTTCATTTTAGTGCATTCCTAATATATAGGAGTTCTAACATCATCCATTATTATTTTTCACTCTCTCAAAATCATCATCTTCATTATTTTCCACATGTATATTGATATAATTATATTATTTCACTGATCTACTATCTCTCTCACAATGATGCACAAATGGAAACTGATCAAATATTACATTCTCCATACCACTTCTTTCTTTTTGTTTATAAATAGTAGAAGATTGTCTCGTTTATTCATTGTGAAACCAAACATAATAGTTTGTTTGAAATCCAAATTTGTTATATGGTAGTTAACTTCTTCCCTACTTAAACATGCACTTCCAACACAATTATAACATAGACATTGTATGTGACCTCCATCCGAAGCATTGTTAAATGAAAAATCTAAAAAAATATCCAAATTATTTTGAAACTTGGTTGAACTCTGATTGATATGATACACATAGATTATATCCTTTCAATTATAGGTAAAAAATTATATTCAAATCAATAATGTAAACCATAATTACAAAATTCATTACAACTAATTTTAATATGAAAGTCATCAAAGCATACTAGTAGCTAGCAAAACAAAGAATAAGAGAAATAACATATTATATAAATGATGCCTAAAATATCAAACCAAGTTGGGTATCCTCTACATTTAAGAATTCACTATCATGGTGGATAAAATAAATAACTTTGATACACTACAATGTGCTACCCAAGGTTTTAACTATGAATACTCAATCAGCAAGATCCAAACAAAGGCAAAACCATAATTTCATGAAAACAAATTCTTACTTTATAAATGATCATAATACTTAAAACATCCTAAAATACATTCTAGAGATGAAAACTAGAATCAAAGGAGACAAATTATTGATATAAAGAATATGGGAGCAGAAAAAATACCTTATAATATCTACTAATTAAACATTAAGATCTAGAAGATGGTAGGAAAATTTTATTCTTTGGATAATTTAATATATAATTTATTTTTGTGCATATCCCAACCAACCACACCAATAATTGGTATTTGAAATTTTTAAGCAAGATGGATTGGAATTCCCAAACCAGCCATATTAGAAATGCACTAAATATTTCATTCATTCTTTAGGAGTGACAATTGAAGGTGATTTCTTCCATGAGTAGGTTCCCACAAATTATGATATTCATTAAATAGGTAACCTTAAATATACCTAAAGGAGAGAGATATTACACCCTTCTTGGGTTGTGACCAATCTATAGAGATTCATTAATTACCCATGGGATCAATTAGTTTAGAAGTTAAAAACAAAAACCCAAAATCACTAAATCTATAATTAAGTAGTATAGGATCATGAAAGTCTAAGGATGATCACATAAAGAAAAGGATATCTAATACTCAATTCAATAACTAAAAAACTAAACTAATGCTAGAAAACAAAAAATGATTGATAATTAAAAGAAGAAAGATTGATGACGATTTAAGAGAAAGATAGAAGAAAATAAAAAATGGTACAAGACATATAATTCCTAGGTTTATGTGCAAGTGACTGTAAAAACTTAATGAATTGTTATTATTTTTCATTGGAATTATTTCTAAGTCACCCCCTTATCTGAGTGATTTCTCTCACTCTCTCATAAATTACCCTTTTAATGGTTATATAATTCGATTCATTAGTGATAATGGTAATGAAAAACATTTTTTAAATGTAGATACTATCATACCCAATCATTATAGTGAAATTAGTATTATATTAACTCCATTATAGAACACCCCCATAATAAAAACACAATGGCCATGTAATGAAAAATAAGGTAGAGAGGGGGAGAGATAATTGAATGTGAAACCCAACATTAATTAAATAATAATCCATAGACACACTAGTGTAACCCCCATTTAATCACATGTTAGGAAGAAATAAATATCACCCTCTCACAATATCTATGATAGGGTGATGAAAAAATGAAATAAAATATATAGAATCTGTGATATCAGAACTTTTTAAGCCTATATACGATAAAAACCCCACTCCTACCTCATTTTGGTCCTTATCTCCCTTCACATCCATCCAAAACCCATTATTTATAGGAAACAATTATTCTTGGGCTCGACTTATACTTCCCAAAACAACTCTTAAAATTTGAACATGGATCTCATGGCTAATATATATGAAATTCATTCAATAAATTCATAAAAATTGTTTTTTTTATTTTTAGGTTTACTGGAGCTTTGTGACATGAACATAATCCATGGCATGACCTGTGCATGTCCATCCATGCTTCATGATTCATCTATTTACTTCATGGAATGAATGAAAACTCACAATGTCTAGAATTTAAAAACATGAACAAGAAATTGTTAAATCTATATTTAACCAGTATAAGAACATGAATGTATGTGATCGATCACATAATGACATAAATAAAAATGAAAAAAATACTCAGTAGAAGAAAAGAAGGATTCAGAACTCACTAATCTGATGTTGAATAAGATTTGAATAAAAAAATTCTTGAATAAGTGGAGATCGTTGGAGGAGATGGGAAGCTGCCACTCGCTCAGGTGAGGGAAATTAGGGTAGGGATCACATGTGAATGGGGGGGGGGGAGGCTGGGATCCTGATGGATTTGGGAAAAAGCTATAAAAATGGTTTTTAAAAAACTATTGGTATAGATCAACATATACCAATAGTTTTAAAAAAACTATTGGTATAGATTTATATATACCAATAGTTTGAATGAACCGTTGGTATAGATTGGATCTATGAACTCTATACCAGTGGTTCATATAAATTGTTGTTATAGAGGTGTGGGGATAACCCCACTTTTTAGAAGTGGAATTAATAATGGTGGAAAATATACAAATGATAAGTTTAGATATATCTTGAAAAGCATGGAATTCACTATGAGTTTAGTGCACCATACACACCATAAAATAATGGCGACATTTAAAGGAGAAATAGAAGTTTGGTGGAGATGAAACAAACTATGTTGATTAAACATGAAACTTATCGATTATTTTAGAGGAAAGCTATTGGAGTAACAATTCATATTCAAAATCTATTTTGTCACATCCCATCCCAGACAAATCATCCAACTAGACTCTGAACTTGACCATGTAAATACCCAAAGGGTATTCCCAATCTCCATGGGCTATCAACTAGCATCTGAGAATCCAAAAACAACCATATGGAATTTTTTCCCATACTGAAACAAGATACATGACATATATATATAAAGAAATCCATAAATGAAATATTTCATAATCAAAAGAGTGAAAACATTAATGATACAAAAAAGGTAGAAATATAAAACCAAAGTACATGTCCATAGAACAACCAATAAGAAATGACATCCCAAGCTAACAACTATTACTCCAAGTGTCATGTGGGAAACGTCCCACAAACTCACCACTCTCTACCCATACCCAACTAACATAAACCTCATCATTTCAATGTGATGCCTTTCCCTTTCCTGTATAAGATAAAACAAGGTCTATACAACCTCAAGGGAATGTGTAGTGTGTGAGATAAATAGACTTAGTAGAATACCACCCAGGTGTCCCACAACAAGTTTCGATACAATAATCCCAATATGCTCAATATATGAAAATCTTGGAATGATAAGTTGTTACATTATTTTATATCTAGAGCATGGTGAATAGTACCTATTTTTCAAAATCTTTCAGAAAACCATGTTATATAGTTTCAAATCATAATTTACATAAATCATTTACATTTATCAAATCATGTAGCATATCATATCAAATCAAAAACAATACAAAGCCAAATCAAAATCAATAAATAACCCTAGGATAAAAAAGGTTAGGATAGCTAGATCACTCGCACCTTAATAAATAATCAACAACTAGTGTGAAATAAAGTACCTAAAGTCAATATATACATAAACCATAGATAGAGGAACACCCCAAAAATTAAACCCCCATACAATGTCAATAAAGTTCATAGATCCAATGTAACTATGATCTAGGAACAAAAGAATACCCTAGAAAGTGAACTCCCTTAAAATTTCAATGGACAATGACCAATACTAAACCCTCCACCTAGTTAAACAAGGATACCATGTGTGACATGTATCAAATCAATTTCAAATGGATTATCACATTTAAAAAATAATTTCAAACTTGAAAACCCTTTTCAAAATTCTTTCAAAAACAACATTCTTTTACTAAAATGAGGGGTAAACCATATTTTTTTAGAAACCATTTTTAAACACACAAATAAATCAATTAAAGGATCATTTAAATTCATTTATATACTATTTATAAAACAAAGAGCATCAACAGTTCACAGAACATAGGCTAAAGATGAAACCACCTACCTTAAACTCAGACTACACACCAACCGTAATGGGATCCACACATACCGAAAGGGAAGGAATATAATAACAATGAAAAAAAATCCCTAACATTAATTCTAACATCTTATAATCAATTTTACTTAAGAAAAAGGGCAATTATAGAGTTAAATCATCACATACCTCAAGGTTCATATGCACCGCACCCAACCAACATGAGATCTGACCTCTGAAAGGAAAGAACACAACAGATCTTTGAAAAGTGGAGAAAGAAATATCAAAAAATTAAGATATCCAACAAATGCAGGATAGAACCACTGCTAAAATCTAGAAGAATAGGTGGAATAAGAGGATAGTGAGAGATAATTAATCAAGCTTAACCAGAACATTGAAAATTGATCAAACTAAGATCGAATCACTGAGAAGAGAGTATAAAAGGTTCTTATAATGCTAAGGGGGAGTATCTATAGGATATATGGACATATTATTTTTGAAAAAAATAGGATTATAGGGTTAATTAAGGTTTTTGGGGGCTTTAATTTATGTTTAAGCCCTTACTTGTATGGCCCAACCCAACACCACTGGATTCTCAGTGCCTACCACTAGATAGATGGTGGACACTACAACTATGAAGTGGATACTGGATGTACCACTAACTAGCCAATGGAATCCCATTGACTAGATGGTGGTAGCATAACCCATAAGGGGTTCTACCCAAAGCCACTGGCTGGCTGATAGCTCCCTATAGCTACTGTTCATCCTCAATTCCTTTGAAAACCCTTTAGACCTCCTCCAACACCTCCCAAACTAAAACTATAACCTCTTAAACATAAAAAATACAGTGTACCTTAACCAGGATGTTATAATTATCCCCACCATAGGAATTTCTATCCCTAAAAAGTTACATGGAAGAAGGATGCTCTAGAAAGAGGTGAGGCCACTACTCCATCATCGATGACTCATGCTACCAATGTAACGACCCAATGATTTTAATGGAAATTCCATTCTTATAAATATTCCATAAAATCACATAATGATGAACTAATAAGTGATAAGTGACCTTTAAACATAAGTTTGTCACTTATGTGTTTGGAATTTCAAAAATCTGGCATACACGGTTGTGTTCAAGATGTTTTTTGGAGTTTAATAATAAATTTTTTTAGTGAATAGTAACCTACCCTAATGAATAGTAACATACCCTTATGAATAGTGATATACCCTAATGAATAGTAACATTACCTATGGTGGTATAAAATTAATATTCATGTTGTAAGTTCGATATACCTATAGTTTATGTAACACCCCAAACTTCCATGGTACGTTTCCCTTCGAATAATCGATAGCGTGTGTTGTACGCAACCTCGAGTTCTAACACACACCACAACTAATTAAACTAGCCGTTGTGAATAGTAATACCTACTTTTTGAAATCATATATATTTTATATTTCAAAATGGACTTCATTTTTGGATTCGGAATATTGAAATTAGCCTAGGGTGAAATTTTGGTACTTTTCGGATAACTTTTATATTTTGATGAATAGTGAAAATTACTAAATTTTAATTAAAAACAACTTTTTTAATCAAAATAATTAATAGGGATAAATTGTGAATTTGAGTGGTTTTAAAGTATATTTAGAATATATTTTTACCATTTAATATAATGTTGGTCATTGGACATAATTTTACAATTAAACCGAACATAAACAAGTGTCAATCTTTTTATAGTTATTATCTCTTAAAAACACGCTTTTTGTTTTGACAGCGGGAATTAATTTTAAATTAATTTCTGCCACTTATGTGTTTTGAATTTAGGAAAATGGATTCCATATTTGGAATCAGGATTTTCAAATTGTGTAAATAGGTAACTTTTATTTTTAGACATTTTGAATAGTTACTGTGGTAAATATTTTATTTACCATGGTTAAAGGGTAAATCCGGTAAATAAGGGTTAAAAAAATAATATTATAATAATACAAAATTACCCTAAAACGTGTCCTAACCTTATTGGTGGACACATACCCGACCATGGGCATCCTTGGGTCAATTTGGGGACCCCTTGGAGCCACTTGTATGTGGTAGGGACACATTATATTAATAAAGTTAAAATAAAAATAAAAATGGCATAAGCTTACATCTTTTAGAAGAACAATTTTTACATAGGGTTATACATGTTGGATTTTCGATTATAAATATTCATTAGAAAGCTAAAAAGATTTCCTACATGATGATATTTTATTTATAATTTTTAGACATCAAATAAGTTAAATTATTAATGACACAATAATGATGCAATGTTTACCTCATTAATAAATCATTGAAATAAATAATATTATAATGATTAAAATATTATCTAAAACCTGTCCAATTCTTATTGGTTGATGTTATTTAGAATATGAGTCATCTTATCTTCTACCTCAATGATTTTTGGACCATTATAAACCGAATATAATTATATTATAAAGTAATACTTTCACTCTTTCCTAAAGAGCCCCTCCTCTCCCTTATAAAAGGAGACCACTTCTACTCATTCCTCACACCTCTCAAGCCACTTGGCTCGTCCAAACTCTGCCCAAATAAGCTCCCCACATCCCTCTCCTCCTCCTTGAAGCTTCCCCTTAGGCAGAAAGCATTTCAACAAGTCCTTTGGTTCTAACCAAAGTGAGTTACCTAAATTAAAGGTAACGATTTCTCTTAAATTATTTTCATTTATTTTGATTCTCCAACCCCCAAAATCTTTTTATTTCCTTTCTTTTGTAACAACACCAGTATCCTCAATATACTAGGATGTTGATATAATATGGATTCAAACTACACATACACACAACTCCATCTAATGGATGATGAACATAATGTTTCTGTGGATGGCAAACTAACGCCTCACGAAACGATGATTGTTCAAATACATCTTACCGCCTCTCATGGTGGCCATTATGATGGCACTGTAATTAAATATGATATTAATGATATATATTTTATATATAAGCTTCTGTAATTCCATTTTATTTCATACCATTATTCGTTTCATGTTGTATATACATACGATAATTTCATTTGAGGAAGTGCGGACTACCGCCCCCTTAAAATGATATGACTCGTTCATACCACACATGGAACGTATAAAGGATGGTGTTAATGAACTTAAGTAACATGTATAAAATATTATATTATACTGGAATAGTAATATACCTATGTATCATTGGTATTCGATTCTTTTAAAATAAAAATTAAATGGAAGTAGCGTTCGTGCGTACGTACGGACTACCGTCTCCACGAACGCGATGAGATTCATTTTCCATCGTACCCATTCAAGTATAATTATCATTTGATGATTTAAAAATGATGTTTAAAGACTTGATACCATTCTGTATTTGAATAATATACAACTTATCCTTTACAAACATGGATTATGTAACAAAACATATAAAAGAAAATGAGTAAGTTAACACCCGAAACGACGATAATTTTAAGATATTATTATCAAATCAGTATTAAAAGATCATATATGATATCATATTAATGTATATGATTCTTGTATAATTTAGTAACAATTATTTCACTATTATACAGGAGGTTAACCTACCCCAACCAAGGAAAAGTACAAGGTAAGGGTTTATTTTACAACCTCTTCATTATCCAAGGTTGTTTATACGTAATAATCTACTGGGATCTCTTTATCATCCACATCCATGTTTCTTAAAAATGCATTTCAAAACATTTTTACTATTTACTAGAATATGAGTTAAAGTCATTTATACTCTTTTTGACTTTTATAAGTGGTTTATAAAGGAATCTTTCGGTCGTATTCAAAACAAGGTCCTTTTTAACCTTTTCGACAGAATTGAGGTAAGAATGTTTTTTTTAACTTATACGGCGGGTGCGGTTATTTTCCACCGTTATAAAATCGTCGAAGCTTCCCATACAAGCTTATAAGAATATTTTCAAAGAAAATGTTTTATTTTATATGGATCTTAAATGATTTCAAAATAAAAGGAGATACTTCTTTAAAAAGAATTTTGATTTCATCTATGTCAACATCCTTTGATGGATTTTAAGATTATTTGAAGTTGATTTATTATGATACAAAACTTCTATATTGTATTGAAGGTTTTGTGATATGTTTGACTGTGGATGTGCTATTTTTATACCATTCATAGTTTATGGTGAAAGTATTGACATTTCGTATGCTAGTTTTAATATGAATGTTTATGTTATGTTTAAACCTTTTCATATGGGAATGCATTGGACTTAATAAGTGACGGGTGGAGCCCGCTATAGCTCCTCGATGCATCGGTAGGTCTCATGAGACAAACTAGTGTCTTGGCACAAGGCCTTGACAAAATATTATTTGTAGTCTTGGCATGAGGCCTTGACTATGTGGTTATGACAGTCTGGCATTATGCATTCCAACATTATGAAAATGGTTATTGATTTTTGCATGTGATTATTCGATTAGTAGAATATCCATGTGAATAAGTAAATGGAATTATTTCATTTTACTTTTTCCATACTATGTTGAAGTTCAATTTTAAAAGGCTTTTGTTTTTGTAATTCATTGCCTTAAATGTTTATGCTTATTTTGAATGTTCCGCTATATTGTTATCCTTACTGGGCATTTGAGCTCACCCCTTTTCTATGTTTTATTTTTCCCAGGTAGTGAAGAAGTAAATTATGAATGACTTGCAGGGATATTATGAGGGGTTAATAGTGTGGATATGAATACTTTGTTGTTGTAGTAGTTTTTCACTTTGAAATGTAATGTAAAACTTTATGATTATATCTAGTGTTTCCAAGGCTACTAAACCAATCGGTCTTTCGGGATTTGATCTTTCTTGTGATCATGCCAATGTTATGTAATAATGCACCGACTCTGGGTAGCTGGGGTTGGGGCGTTACAGTTGGTATCAGAGGAAGTTTAGTACAAACCTTGGAAACTAGATTTAGATAAACTCTGATTAGAGCACGTAGACCTAAGATGAACTTTGAGGATTAGTATAGAAGAACTTCCTAGAATTTTGGTATTGTAGAGATTTTGTGAGTTTTCCGAGCAATACATCCCTGTCTGGATACGAGCAGGTAGAGGCGGCTCTGGCACAGATGTACCTAGGGGTAAAATCCGAAAACACCGCTTTGAGCTAGACTCGAACGGGAACTGGTGCACGACAACGGGCCTTGCTGCACTCTTGGTTACGACACTCCCGGGGGATATGCTTAGGATAACTCTCATTTTCTTTACAAATAATTATGAAGGGTTTATGAGTATATACTTCCTCAAAGAAAACATTTTTATGATTATGGATTATATCCATAAATAGTTCAATTTATGTTAAGTGTTTTATAAGTATGAGATTATGTATTTTGATTCATAAACTGATCTAGTTTATGCCATTGTTTAGAAATGGCGCCTAGTGGAAGAAATAGAAACCGTATCAATGCACGCACTCCATGTAGGGATTTCCCTCCTGCTCAAGATAATTATAGTGGGGCTGGTGATGCAACTGGTGCCGATCAGCTAATCACCATACTGGGACAACTTACTCAGGTTATGAATAATAACCTTACCCGTATGGAGCACCCTGATCCGCAGCATGGAGGATCAATGTTAGATCGATTCATGAGGCAACAACCACCAACGTTCAATGGGAGTACAAATCCCTTAGTAGCTGAGCAATGGATAAATTCCCTAGAGAAAATATTTCAGGCTTTGGGGAGCAGTGAAAGGGAAAAAGTTATCATGGCAGTTTACCGCCTCACTGGAGATGCTGATCAATGGTGGTCATTGATTCAAAACATGAAGGAAGATGATGAAGTATCAAATATGGAATGGAGGGAATTCAAAGATCTGTTTTTAGAAAAATACTTCCCTTGTGACCATCGAGCGGATATGGAAAGGCAATTTCTGAGTCTGAGACAAAAGGAGGATGAGAATGTCACAAAGTATGAGGCTAACTTTACAAGGTTAGCGAGGTATGCTGGAGATTATATTCGCAACCCAAGAAGTAAGATTGATCGTTTCTTTGATGGGTTAAAACCATTTCTCCGTCGAGCATTAGTCTCACAATCCTTTTCATCGTAGGAAGACATTGTCTCATGTGCTATCAAGACCGAAAAGGAATTCTCTAAGTCTTATGACTTTAAAGCAAAGCAAGAGAAGAAGAGACCTGCTGATCAATCTGGGAGTGGAAATAAGGGAAATAAAGGAAAGGTTGAATATCCATCTTGTGGTAAATGCGGGAAGAAACACCCCGGTACTTGCTTGAAGGGAATGGGAGTCTGTTACAAGTGTGGTGAAAAAGGCCACCAAGCTCATGATTGCAAGGGGAAGAAGGAAGCTACCAACGTTCAGTGCTACAATTGCAGGGAGATGGGGCATTATGCAAATGAATGTCCTAAGCGTCAGGAGAACTTACCTCAGAAAAGGCCAAGGGATCAAGGCCAGGCTTATGCTATCACTACTGCTGAGGTAGAAGCTCTGAAAGACGTGGTGGCAGGTAATTTAATGGTTTCCTCAAGTTTAGCAAATGCATTATTTGATTCTGGATCATCACATTGTTTCATATCTTCCCAGTTTGCTAAGAAAATTAGATATTTCCAATTTGATTTAATAAGGGAGTTGTCAGTTAAAACTCCTAAGGGAAGTATCGTTGCAACAAAGTTTTGTGAATCAGTCCCCATTAGAGCACATAAATTTTCTTTATCTGCTGATTTCATCGTCATACCTATGATTGAGTTTGATATAATCCTCGGTATGGACTGGCTTTCGGACTATGATGCGAAGATTTATTGTAAGAAGAAAGAGGTTACGATTCTTGATGATAATGATAAGGAGCACCTTATTTTTAGAGCAGAATCGTCACCACCTAATTCTTATTTAGATCCACCCCCAGTAGCTCAACTTAATTCAATTATTGGGGAGGAAGAGAATGAAATAACTGTCAGTGAGGAAAGGAATGTTCAAATAGAGGATGTACCTGTTGTGAAAGAATTTGTAGATGTATTTCCGGAAGATTTACCTGGACATCCTCCAGAACGAGAAGTTGAGTTTTCCATTGATTTGATTCCTGGATCAAGGCCTATATCGAAGACCCCTTATAGAATGGCCACTGTAGAGTTAGTCGAATTAAAGAAACAACTAGAGGAATTGAGTAATAAGGGATTTATTCGCCCTAGTGTTTCTCCATGGGGAGCCCCTATTCTTTTTGTTAAAAAGAAAGATGGATCTATGAGGTTATGTATTGACTACAGGGAGATCAATGCTATAACGATAAAGAACAAGTATCCCCTACCTCGTATTGATGATTTATTTGACCAACTGCATGGAGCTCAATACTTTTCAAAGATTGACCTTCGATCTGGATACCATCAGTTGTGTGTAAAGAAGGAAGACATTCCGAAGACAACATTTCGAACCAGGTACGGGCATTACGAGTTTACTGTAATGCCGTTTGGATTGACTAATGCACCCTCTGTATTCATGGATCTGATGAATAGAGTTTTCAAGGAGTATCTCGATGAATTTGTGGTGGTATTTATTGATGATATCTTGGTATACTCCAAAACCTACGACGATCATGAAAATCACTTGCGCATTATCTTGAAGACTCTGAGGAGGCATGAATTATATGGGAAGTTTAGCAAGTGTGAATTCTGGCTTCAGGAGATTTCTTTTCTTGGCCATATTGTCTCAAAAGATGGAATCTCTGTTGATCCTTCTAAGACCAAGGAAATCCAAGAATGGCCAGCACCTACGAGTATAACTGAGGTACGCAGTTTTATTGGTTTGGCAGGTTATTATCGACGTTTCGTCCAGAATTTTGCCCGATTGGCTAACCCATTAACGAAGCTCACACGTAAAGGGGTTAAATTTTTTTGGACAAAAGAGTGTGAAGAATGTTTCGAAGAACTGAAGAGAAGATTAGTCAATGCTCCTATATTGACTCTACCATCGGGGAATGATGGGTTCGTTATTTATAGTGATGCATTGAAGAAAGGACTTGGCTGTGTCCTTATGCAGAATGATAGAGTTATTGCCTATGTATCACGACAGTTGAAAATTCATGAACAAAACTATCCTACTCATGATCTTGAGATAGCAGCTGTGATCTTTGCTTTGAAGATATGGAGGCACTACCTCTATGGTGAAAAATGTGAGATTTATACTGATCACAAGAGTTTGAAGTATATTTTCTCACAAAAAGAACTCAACATGAGGCAAAGGAGATGGCTTGAATTACTCAAGGACTATGATTGTACGATACACTACCACCCGGGGAAGGCAAACAAGGTGGCAGATGCTTTGAGTAGAAAAGACCATGGAGTTTTGAACAATATGAGAATTGAAAGGGATCCAATTTTCATGGATCTAGTGAAGATGGACATGGGAATAACCAGGGAAGGTGAAACATCAATGCTTTTTCAAATGGTTGCCAAACCATCTTTACTAGAAAGGATTAAGAGTTCTCAGACCAATGATGAATAATTTCAGAAGAAGATTAAAGCTGTGAATGATGGGAGATTGAGAGACTTTGTGTATGAAGATGGAATTTTGAAATTCGGGAAGAGACTTTGTGTTCCCGATTTACCTGATCTAAAAAGGGAATTACTGGATGATGCTCATAGTTCCAATTTCTCTATACACCCTGGGAGCACCAAAATGTATAGAGATTTGAAGGAACATTTTTGGTGGGACAACATGAAGAGGGAGATTGCTGATTTTGTGTCAAGATGTATGGTTTGTCAACAAGTGAAAGCTGGAAGGCAACAGCCTGGAGGAGTCATGCAACCTCTTCCCATACCGGAGTGGAAATGGGACAATATTACGATGGACTTTGTCATGGGGCTACCAAAGACTCCTAGAAGGAACAATGCAATATGGGTTATTGTTGATCGTCTTACCAAGTCAGCACATTTTCTTGCTATAAGAGAAGATCTACCCCTGGAACGTCTAGCAAGACTATACATTAATGAAGTTGTGAGACTTCATGGAGTACCCCTATCGATTGTTTCTGATCGTGACCCCCGTTTTACTTCAAGATTTTGGAAAAGTCTTCAGAAATCCCTGGATACTGAACTTCATTTGAGCACTGCTTACCACCCTCAGACAGATGGACAATCAGAACGGACTATTCAAACCTTAGAAGACATGTTGAGATCTTGCTCACTTGACTTTCAGGGTATGTGGGATCAATATTTACCACTGGTAGAATTTTCCTATAACAATAGCTTCCATTCGAGTATACAGATGGCACCATATGAAGAATTATACGGAAAGAGATGTCGTACACCAACCTGTTGGGATGACGTTGGTGAAAGAAAACTTGTAGGCCCAGAGCTGGTGGAGGAAACGGTGGAAAAGGTGAAAGTAATCCAAAATCACATCAAAGCAGCTCAAAGTAGGCAGAAGAGCTATGCCGATAATCGAAGGAAGGATTTGGAATTTCAAGTCGGTAATCATGTTTTCCTAAAGGTATCTCCATGGAAGGGAGTCATACGTTTTGGAAAGAAAGGTAAATTGAGTCCCAGGTACATCGGACCTTTCGAAATTCTAGAACGAATTGGGGCTGTAGCTTACCGATTGGCAATGCCGCCAAGTCTCTCCAAAGTTCACGATGTGTTCCACGTATCTCTGTTGAGAAAATACATGCCTGACCCAACGCATGTACTCACCTATGAGGAATTAGAACTGGAACCCGATCTGTCTTATTGTGAAGAGCCCGTCAAGATTCTTGATACAAGAGAACAAGTACTGAGAAACCGGACGACGCGTCTGGTAAAAGTTTTGTGGAGAAATCATAAGATGGAAGAGGCAACGTGGGAACCCGAGGAACTTATGATGAAGAACCACCCGAGTCTTTTTATGCAGTAATACCCTAGAAATTGCGAGGATGCAATTATTTGAAGGAGGGGAGAATGTAACACCCCAAACTTCCACGGTACGTTTCCCTTCGAATAATCGATAGCGTGTGTTGTACGCAACCTCGAGTTCTAACACACACCACAACTAATTAAACTAGCCGTTGTGAATAGTAATACCTAATTTTTGAAATCATATATATTTTATATTTCAAAATGGACTTCATTTTTGGATTCGGAATATTGAAATTAGCCTAGGGTGAAATTTTGGTACTTTTCGGATAACTTTTATATTTTGATGAATAGTGAAAATTACTAAATTTTAATTAAAAACAACTTTTTTAATCAAAATAATTAATAGTGATAAATTGTGAATTTGAGTGGTTTTAAAGTATATTTAGAATATATTTTTACCATTTAATATAATGTTGGTCATTGGACATAATTTTACAATTAAACCGAACATAAACAAGTGTCAATCTTTTTATAGTTATTATCTCTTAAAAACACGCTTTTTGTTTTGACAGCGGGAATTAATTTTAAATTAATTTCTGCCACTTCTGTGTTTTGAATTTAGGAAAATGGATTCCATATTTGGAATCAGGATGTTAAAATTGTGTAAATAGGTAACTTTTATTTTTAGACATTTTGAATAGTTACTGTGGTAAATATTTTATTTACCATGGTTAAAGGGTAAATCCGGTAAATAAGGGTTAAAACAATAATATTATAATAATACAAAATTACCATAAAACGTGTCCTAACCTTATTGGTGGACACATACCCGACCATGGGCATCCTTGGGTCAATTTGGGGACCCCTTGGAGCCACTTGTATGTGGTAGGGACACATTATATTAATAAAGTTAAAATAAAAATAAAAATGGCATAAGCTTACATCTTTTAGAAGAACAATTTTTACATAGGGTTATACATGTTGGATTTTCGATTATAAATATTCATTAGAAAGCTAAAAAGATTTCATACATGATGATATTTTATTTATAATTTTTAGACATCAAATAAGTTAAATTATTAATGACACAATAATGATGCAATGTTTACCTCATTAATAAATAATTGAAATAAATAATATTATAATGATTAAAATATTATCTAAAACCTGTCCAATTCTTATTGGTTGATGTTATTTAGAATATGAGTCATCTTATCTTAGACGTCAATGATTTTTGGACCATTATAAACCGAATATAATTATATTATAAAGTAATACTTTCACTCTTTCCTAAAGAGCCCCTCCTCTCCCTTATAAAAGGAGACCACTTCTACTCATTCCTCACACCTCTCAAGCCACTTGGCTCGTCCAAAATCTGCCCAACTAAGCTCCCCACATCCCTATACTCCTCCTTGAAGCTTCCCCTTAGGCAGAAAGCATTTCAACAAGTCCTTTGGTTCTAACCAAAGTGAGTTACCTAAATTAAAGGTAACGATTTCTCTTAAATTATTTTCATTTATTTTGCTTCTCCAACCCCCAAACTCTTTTTATTTACTTTCTTTTGTAACAACACCAGTATCCTAAATATACTAGGATGTTGATATAATATGGATTCAAACAACACATACACACAACTCCATCTAATGGATGATGAACATAATGTTTCTGTGGATGGCAAACTAACGCCTCACGAAACGATGATTGTTCAAATACATCTTACCGCCTCTCATGGTGGCCATTATGATGGAACTGTAATTAAATATGATATTAATGATATATATTTTATATATAAGCTTCTGTAATTCCATTTTATTTCATACCATTATTCGTTTCATGTTGTATATACATACGATAATTTCATTTGAGGAAGTGCGGACTACCGCCCCCTTAAAATGATATGACTCGTTCATACCACACATGGAACGTATAAAGGATGGTGTTAATGAACTTAAGTAACATGTATAAAATATTATATTATACTGGAATAGTAATATACCTATGTATCATTGGTATTCGATTCTTTTAAAATAAAAATTAAATGGAAGTAGCGTTCGTGCGTACGTACGGACTACCGTCTCCACGAACGCGATGAGATTCATTTTCCATCGTACCCATTAAAGTATAATTATCATTTGATGATTTAAAAATGATGTTTAAAGACTTGATACCATTCTGGATTTGAATAATATACAACTTATCCTTTACAAACATGGCTTATGTAACAAAACATATAAAAGAAAATGAGTAAGTTAACACCCGAAACGACGATAATTTTAAGATATTATTATCAAATCAGTATTAAAAGATCATATATGATATCATATTAATGTATATGATTCTTGTATAATTTAGTAACAATTATTTCACTATTATACAGGAGGTTAACCTACCCCAACCAAGGAAAAGTACAAGTTAAGGGTTTACTTTACAACCTCTTCATTATCCAAGGTTGTTTATACGTAATAATCTACTGGGATCTCTTTATCATCCACATCCATGTTTCTTAAAAATGCATTTCAAAACATTTTTACTATTTACTAGAATATGAGTTAAAGTCATTTATACCCTTTTTGACTTTTATAAGTGGTTTATAAAGGAATATTTCGGTCGTATTCAAAACAAGGTCCTTTTTAACCTTTTCGACAGAATTGAGGTAAGAATGTTTTTTTTAACTTATACGGCGGGTGCGGTTATTTTCCGCCGTTATAAAATCGTCGAAGCTTCCCATACAAGCTTATAAGAATATTTTCAAATAAAATGTTTTATTTTATATGGATCTTAAATGATTTCAAAATAAAAGGAGATACTTCTTTAAAAAGAATTTTGATTTCATCTATGTCAACATCCTTTGATGGATTTTAAGATTATTTGAAGTTGATTTATTATGATACAAAACTTCTATATTGTATTGAAGGTTTTGTGATATGTTTGACTGTGGATGTGCTATTTTTATACCATTCATAGTTTATGGTGAAAGTATTGACATTTCGTATGCTAGTTTTAATATGAATGTTTATGTTATGTTTAAACCTTTTCATATGGGAATGCATTGGACTTAATAAGTGACAGGTGGAGCCCGCTATAGCTCCTCGATGCATCGGTAGGTCTCATGAGACAAACTAGTGTCTTGGCACAAGGCCTTGACAAAATCTTATTTGTAGTCTTGGCACGAGGCCTTGACTATGTGGTTATGACAGTCTGGCATTATGCATTCCAACATTATGAAAATGGTTATTGATTTTTGCATGTGATTATTCGATTAGTAGAATATCCATGTGAATAAGTAAATGGCATTATTTCATTTTACTTTTGCCATACTATGTTGAAGTTCAATTTTAAAAGGCTTTTGTTTTAGTAATTCATTGCCTTAAATGTTTATGCTTATTTTGAATGTTCCGCTATATTGTTATCCTTACTGGGCATTTGAGCTCACCCCTTTTCTATGTTTTATTTTTCCCAGGTAGTGAAGAAGTAAATTATGAATGACTTGCAGGGATATTATGAGGGGTTAATAGTGTGGATATGAATACTTTGTTGTTGTAGTAGTTTTTCACTTTGAAATGTAATGTAAAACTTTATGATTATATCTAGTGTTTCCAAGGCTACTAAACCAATCGGTCTTTCGGGATTTGATCTTTCTTGTGATCATGCCAATGTTATGTAATAATGCACCGACTCTGGGTAGCTGGGGTCGGGGCGTTACAGTTTAGAATGAGTTAATGAATGCTCTAAAACTGGTTTTGATAATAAATTATTATTTTATTTAAATATTAAAATAATCATATTTTGAAAATAATTTTTGGAAAATGGAATTAATTTTTTGATTCTACACGTCAAAAAATGGTTGGGGTAAATTTTTGGTATTTTTCTGAAATACTTGAATTTTTGATGAATAGTGAAATACCGTAATTTACAAAAATAAGCTAATTATAGAGTCATGTGTGATGTTATGCTGATGTAAGCCCACTTGGTTCGGGATTAAATTATAAAATTAATATACTTGGTAATTCAAGACTCACTATTCCTTGTCTTGTGGGGAAATAATAAACTAATGAATTTTATATTAAGGAAACCCCTCTCTCCTCCACTATAAACACCCTCTCTCCTTACCTCTTTCCCTCACACCTCTCAAGCCTTGTGCCTAGCCAAATTTCTGCCCAAATACCCTCCCAAGATCCTTCCCCACATCCAAGGATTGCTGGTATTTCCAAAAGACCAAAACCAAATCCCCTAAGAGGAGTCTCAAAGAGAGGAGATCAAAGGGTAAGAACCCTCTTTTGTTTTCAAGTGTTTTGTTTTCATTTTCTTTCTTTCCTTATACCCTCTTCCCCTTCCCTTATCCAAAAGGCATGAAAGATCCAGAATCTCATATATTCTGGATTCTAATCATGTTTATGGAAAATTTCAAGCATCATACTTCTCCTCCTCTCCCTCACGTTCTAGAATTAAACATCGTCCGTGATGGGTCAAATTACCGACATCATGGATAATGTGTTTTCAAATTCTCTTATCATTTTGATTCTGGTCATGAAACCATTTATGTTATGGTTTAACCAGATTATTATATATTTTATATTTCCTATTTATGGTTCTGCATTCCTCATACACTCATGATATAAAACAATAATACAAAACAAGTCAATTATGGGAAAAATTGTTAAAATTAATTCAAGTGTTTATCATTAATGTTTAATGTAAAGGTTATATTTTACTCTAATTAACCAAATTAATTTTGTAACCATGTAACCTACTGGATGTAAAATAATTTTATAACTTCAATTTTGGACAACCACTTTCATCTTACAATTTATCTGAACCTAAATATAAGTGAACTGATCATTAAAACCCAAGGAAACAAACGGACCCGAACAATGAAATTGAACCTCGTAATCAACCAAGATGGGTATAAATGAACTTAAAAAGGTTATACTGAATATTTTAAATTTATATATGGTTCTGTAAATATTGATTAATAAACCTAATTTGACTATTCAGGTCATTAATATCAAGTGGAGAACACCAACGGGCCTAAGGTAAGGGATCCTCTCAATTTCACCCTTATTCAAGATTGTTCACTATGTTAGGACATGTTGTGTGTAATTATTAATTATGGGGTATGATTTCACACCTCCCCCATACTGCCATATTTATGTATAAGTGATGAGAATTCCTTTTCATCTCTCACTAATCCCCCTCAAGTACTCCCGATACCATGCCGATAATTCGTAAAGAATTCTACCCGAACCTCTTTTATTCCTGCGGGTTGTCTTATATACCTTTCTACCAAAATGATGTTATCTTATATTTTCTTGTGCATAATATAAATGTTGTGTACATGTTCCAATTATATTTATAAATACTATTTCATCACTTTCTTTCGGGGATATGCATGATTTTAAGTGATTCTCTCCTCATTACTTCCCGATAAGTGAACCTGTTTTAAGGGAACTTCCCGAATTCTTTACTATTATCAAGTGTAATCTATACTCTATTTTAAGTCACCTTTGTCTTTATAAAATAAGTACTTTTATTATTAAAACCCTCCTGGTTTACTTCTGGTTTTATAAAAAATATATTATGCCACTTTTCGTTTTAAGAGATATTCGATGTTTTCTTAAACCGCACTAAAATGTTTTGAATCAAAGATTCCTAAAAACTATTTTTACATGTTATCACTTCAGTTTGTTATCTCTTGTCATGATTTATGCCTTTATACATTATTAATGTCTATTTATGATTTAATTCCTTTCTTTCATGGACGCTTGTATGTTATGTCCCTTTTTATTATGCTTCATGACGTGATTGTGTGCCCATTTCTTTCCTTGGGTACTCTTATGTTTATGTATGATTGATTATGTGAGATTATTTATGTGGAAATCATATACATGAATAATATTAGATGGGTGTGACCAGATAACACTCCAATTCATTGGGTAAAGTTAATGTCTCATGAGAAGATTATGGTCAAACGGTCCAGGCGGTTATCCTTGGCTTGTGCTACTATGGGAAACGGGATTGGCGGTTAGCCTTGAATCGTACTAAAGTCATGTTTAAAGTTGCTGCCACCTCTCTATGAAACTATGCTTATATAATCTCATTCTTATATGATACCATGATTATTTTATCCCATGTTTTTATGATCCCATGTTTATACTTTATGATTCAATATGTTCCATGATTCCAATATCATTATGTCAAGCCTCCTAACTCATGTGCTTAAAGTTTATTCTTATATTCTTTCCCTTACTGGGCTTTTTAGCTCATCCCTTTGTTTGTGTGTTCCCCAGGGTACCCTATGCAGATTTAAGGGCTCAAATGAAGTTAGGAGATCATTATAAATATTAAATAAAGAAGTGTTTTTTAGCCCATGTTTTATGTACCTAGTCTTCCAAGACACTAAACTTAACAATCCTTGGATTGTACTCTGATGATGAATTATGTTTAAAATCATGAAATGTTATGTGTAAAAGCCTAGGGTCACTATAACCAAGTCTCATGAGAATCCAATCTGTGCCACCACAATAATTTGACCAATGAAATAGAATTATCATATAATACTTTCATCTAAGTACCAATGATCTCCACTTGATCCTGTATAATGGAAATGTCTAGATCTAACTTAATCTTCTCCCAACTCAGAACATGGGAAGAATAAGGGTGGTACTTCTTGAGTTGAGATATGTGGAAAACATCATGAATATCTATCAAATTATTTGGAAATTCAAACCAATAAGCAATATGTCCAACCTACTCAATAATATCAAATGGTATAGAATATCTCAGAGTTATCTTCCCTTGTTTCCCAAGCTGAAGGTGAACTAATCTAGGAGAAAATTTTAAGAAAAATATATCACCAAAAATAAACTTCAAAGGATAATATATATAATCTATATTTTATTTCTTCCAACTCTGATTTGTAACCAAATCATCAACGTATATTCTGAATCCTCACTAATATATCTTGAATGAGGCTTGGTACCACAAGTGAGGCCTCAACCACCTCCGATCAACAAAGAGGTGACCCGCACAGGAGACCATACAAATCCTTAAATAGATCCATTATAATCGATAACCAGTAAATTATATTATAAGAGAACTCAATCAGTCCTATATGGTTGTCCCATGATCCACCAAATTCCAATATTAAAACATGGAGTATATCCTCTATAATTTTTATAACAAGCTCTGTATGACCACCCGTCTGTGGATGGTAAGCTGTACTCAATCTGAACCAAGTCCCCATTTCCTCTTGGAGGCTATTTCAAAATCTTGAAGTAAACCTAGGATCCCTATCTAATAAATGACACAGGGGACCCCATTCAACCTCATAATATATTGCATGTATATCTTACCCAGATCATTAACCTTAGTGGCGTCCCTAATTAGAATAATATTAGATGATTTTATCAACTGATTAATCACCAATAAAATGAAATTATTTCCTTAGGGGGTCCATGGAAATCCAATGATTAATTATATGGACACCTCATCCTATTTGTAAGCTGACATCAAAAGTGGTTGGATATAAGGTCTTGACCTTAAACATTGCATAATCTAGATATTTCAAATAGATTTCACTTATTTACATTCACAAAGATCTTTTTGGTTTAGAGTTTTAGAAAGTTAGGACATAACTCATACATATCAACCCATAATCATACAAAGTGGGTACCATTAAAACAATATCCATTTCTTCCAAAACATAAAATTTTTAACAAAAAACAACAACATGATTTCTTTGAAAAATCTTCATAACATTTAACTTGACTTCCTTATTTCTCTTAAACATCCTTAAAACCTGTGAAAAACATTTAAAAACAAGGCATGAGAATGAAAAGCTCAGTATATGATATAAAAATAAGAAAATAAACCATTATTTCATGAATAATTATAAACATATGAAATCATTTCCATAAAGACATACTTCTTACCCATATATACTTACTTTGTAAAACATGAGATTTCCACAAAAAATTAGAGAACATATATAAAACCATAAATGTATCTTATGGAATTAATTACTTATATTTCATCCCTCATGACTACCTTATGATTTGTAACCCTCACAGCTACCTTACAATGTAACCCTCACAGCTACCTTATAGTGTAACCATCGTAGTTACACTTGGAGTAACCATACGACCAACCTCCAACTTACACATACCCAATGTATTTGAGGGATATATAGGTCCTACCATTCATCATAAAAAAATCTAATAACCATAAAATAATCATAAAACATGGATAATTTCATAAAAACATTGTTTTTGAATTTTTAAAAGAGGATTTTAAAAGAGGATTTTTAATAGAAAGTCCCTTACAGATGTCATATAATTGATGTGAGAATTAATATAAAAAAATGAATATGCATATAAAATTTAAATCCACAAAATAAAACATAATATAAAAAAAATTCATTACACAAATAATCTTATTACCACATAATCAATGAAATAGAATGTTAACCCAAAGAACAGAAATTGGGTTACGAACTCCCTTAACTCAGGTTTGTATTACATAAAACTTGTTTAAAACTCATGTATAATGGTTAAAAGGGTTATATTATTATTTTAAAGAATAATAATAATGTTTATAACACCTTATATGATCATTTTATAACATCATTTGACCCATTTATTAATAATATTTTGTTATTTCCATTGTTTTGGGTGGGTGATTTACATGATTTCCACAGTCGATTCGTAAAGGATTTTATTATTGAATGGAAGAGAAACTTCAGAAGTGGAATAAAATGTTTTTAATATGTTTAAATAATATCAAATTATTCCATAAATCATTTTGGTTATATGGTATGAGGATGAATCATTAGATAAATCATTAGTGATATTCGTTTAGATCATTTTGGCGGTTCTTTGATAATCAAAAACTTGTTTCATAATATACCATTAATATTATGAATATAAGTTAACTAAATAACATAATAGATGTCATATAATACACTTTAAAATCTTTTTCAACCCTTAAAATGGGTTTACAACCAAATTTTAAGGAATTAAATAAAATTGAATACACATCGTCCATGATGTTGGTAAATCGACACATCATAGATGATGTTTTTATTTTTAGAATAAGAGGAAGATGAGAAGAAGAATGATGATGAATTTTTCCATAAACATGATAAAAACCCAGAATATATATAATATTATATCTTTAATTCCTCTTGGATATGGTTAGGTAAAGATAGTATAAGAAAAGAAAATAATTGAAAAGAAAACACAAGAAAATGAAAGAGGATTTTTACCTTTTGATCTCTTCTCCTTGAGATCCCCCTTAAGGACTTTGGTATTGGCCTTTTGGTGAGTCCATAAGGTATTTGAAGTGGGAAAGAGACTTGGTAAGGGTATTGGGAATAATTTAGACAATGATCAAAGCTTGAGAGGTGTGAGAGGAAGAGGGGGTGAGGGTGGTATTTATAGTGGAGGAGAGAAGGGGTTTTCCATTATTTTAATCATTAGTTTAATATTTTTGTTCAAGACTATGAATAGTCTTGATTCATGTGACTCAAAATATTAAATAAATCATGTTAGTTCTAACCAATGGTGATTACATCATCCATGATACTAAGAATAGTGTACTTAATATATAATGTATATATACGGTAAATTACTGTATTTCACTGTTTATAATTTTTTGAGTATTTCAGAAAAAACCCAAAAATTCAAAATAACCATTTTTAGATGTTTATAATTAAAAAATAAACCCCATTTTATCAAAATAATTTTCTAAATATGAGAAAATTATTTTTTAAAATAAAATCATAATTTATTTAAAAAATAACAATTTTAAAACTATAACAGATTTTATAACACCTTGAAAAATTAATCAAGGTCTCATAAATTATTAGAAATACATTCATTGGTGAGGTTACTATTCATAAGGGTAACATTACTATTCATAAGGGTATGTTACTATTCACTAAAAATTAATTTTATCCTATCAGACTCCAAAAAAAACTTACTGATCGCAACCGTGTATGTCCGTTTTTCGAAATTCAAATCATAGAAGTGGAAAAATTATATTTAACAGCTAGTTTACAAACATCTCCTTAAAAATTTTCATTATGTATAGACTCAGTGTTTCATGCATTTCAATTTATTTTTAAAACCTTGGGGTGTTACACCGGAGTAGACCAGGAGGCTTTAGGTGCTCTACCTTTATCTGCTAGTAGGTGTAACAATGAGGCACATAATCAACTATGTCACACTTCATAATCAGCCACCAGAAATTTCATCTCATGTCGTAATATACCTTTATATTTCCTAGATGAACAAACCACAAATAACTATGAAAATCATGTAACACTGAGTTCTTTATAGATGATGAGATGGAAAACCAATTCTCAAATAAAAAAATTCCATCAGGATGGAGAGACCAACCAGAAATAGTCTCCCTACTATATAAGGTTTTCCTGATTCCTCTAAACTCATCATCCTACTGCTGGTCCTACAAAATAAACTCAAGGAGAGATGATGAAAATTTATCATTGGTTAGAATCATAAATGAATCAACCTTATGTGCATCCAAAATCAACTGAGAATAAATCCCTATAAGGTTCTAATCCTCTTTTGATTCCAAGACAACATGAGACGAATATTTTCTATTGAGAGCATCCACAATGACATTCCCATTCATCGAGGTGTAGGAAATGTTGAAGTCAAACATTTTTAGGTATTCCACCCATCGTCTCTACCTAAGGTTTATGTCATTATGATAAAATATGTAACTCAGTCTCTTGTGATCAGAAAATACTATGAACCCTTCCCCAAAGAGATAATGTGACCAACATTTAAGAGCATGAATAACAATGACAAGATCCAAATCATGAGTGGGGTAATTCTTATCATGTGATCGAAGTTTATGAGACTCATACAACACCACATGACCATCCTGCAAAAGCACACACCCCACAATAGCACCTGAATCATCACATTATACCACGCAGATCTTACCGGGTTCTATAAAGATCATAATAAGAACCAAAATCAGAACCCATTTCAATTCCTCAAAATAAGTTTCATATTTAGAATCCTAAGTTAATTTTACCTATTTCTTGGTAAGAGTAGTCAAAGGTGATGCTATATTTGATAAATCCTTGAAAACCCACCAATAATATCTAGCCAGATCATGGAAACTTCATATATTGAAGACGTTCTGTAGTTCTTCCCATGGAAAGACAACCTTCACCTTGTCATGATTGACTGAAATACCATGTTACAAAATCACATGCCCCAAGAAATTCACTTCTTGGATCTAGAAATTTCATTTTGGTAGGTTCTTATAAAATCTGCATCTCCTCAAGATTTCCAAAACCAAATTCAGATAGTTCTCATACTTATGCTCAAATATCAAATAAACTAGGATACTGTCCATGAATACCACAATAAGGGTATAGATAAACTAATATAATATATGGTTCATCATATCCATAAAAATTTTAGGATATTTAGTTCATCCAAAAGGAATTACATGATATTCATAACATCCACACCTTCTCTCAAAAGAGGTCTTCAGAATATCTGACACTCTAACTCCAAACCGATGATATCTCGATCAAATATTGATATTCAAAAACCACTTTTCCCATTTAACTAATCAAAAAATTCATCAACATGTGGAAAAGGGTATTTATTATTAATATTAACCCAATTTAACTTTATATAGTCTATAAAAATATGCAAGGAACCATTAGCCTTCTTTGCAAAGAGAATGAAGGATGCCCATGATAAAACTCTAGGATGGATAAATCCTTTATGAAGTAGATCTTCAAACAAAATATTGTGCTATTTTAGATTAATAGGTGCCATAAGATAATTGGATATATAAAATAGGTTGCGTATCTAAAACCAAATCGATCAATAACTCTACCTCCCTCTTTGAAGTAAGTATAGATAAGTATTCAGGTAAAACCTTAGGAAAGTCTCAAATGACCAAGGGAAGATAAAAAAATAGGGGACATCATCGGGATGAATTGAAATGACAAAAAAAATCTCTTGAGCTATGCATGAGAAGGTCCTACATGACTAGACCTCAGATACCACTCTCCTTGGAATACCCAAGAGCTCCCATCCGTATTAAACAACATTAAATGCTAACAATAATAATAAATATTGTCTCAGTGAACAAAAATCCAATCCATCTTACTGATGATTTATAATAGATTCATATTAAGATCTATGAAATCCTAGTCCAACTCCACATAATCTATTGAAAGAGAACATGGAGGACATCAAAACCCCTACTCTCTCCTCTTTCCAAGAGGTGTCACTAGCTCCATAACAGAGGAAATGAGATTTGTCTGAAGTTTCATCACATCAAAAAAAGGGAAAGAGATACCTGTATCAAATAGACTAATTCCTATAGAATATGTAACAAAGATAGTACATCTCACTATAACTGGGTATGCATCATCTATTACTGAAAAATTATTCATTTCTTGAAGTTTCTACACTCATGAGGATTATCGTTGAATCCTTATTGGCTTTTAAGTTTATGATTGTACTATATTTCCTTTAGAGATGAAGACCCCTAACCATAATGAAGCATAGATAAAGCATGTAAGAACCTCTATAGATGGCCTCAGTGGCCGCAAGCATTTAAAATATTTGTGGGTGCATGACAATATCATTAGGTGTGACTTACCTTGTAATATTGATAACAAGTCAGGGGAACACTGCTAACTATTGTTGATGGTACTGATGATTCCCACTATTAAGAACCACCTCCCCTACCCTTATGGTTACCACAAAACTTCCCATTATTTTCTTATTCACTACTAAAACCTCCATTAGGAGGAAGAAAATAACCAGAGAAACAAATATTTCCCACCATATTCATTTATTCTATAATCATTCTCTCAACCATATCAATATAAATAGTGATATTTAACATGTATACCTGTAATCATATGTCAGGATGAAAACCCTTCAAGTACTTTTAAGACTTCAGTTGCTCATTCATCACCACCTTTGGATCAAAATGAACCAACTCCACAAACTAGTTGGTGTACTTCGACACCAAACTCTATCCCTACTATAAAAATAGTAACTCCAAATAATTATCTATCATCAGAGATTATATATAGAACTACTGAAATAAAAGGGGTTTGAATCCCTTATACTCTAAATCCACAGGTCATTTTTCCTAAACCATGGAATCCCACCACCACTTACTGAGACTCTCAAGCTTGAACATTGTACATTTCATCTTAACAGATTTAGTTTCCTCTAAGAAGTTTAATAACTAATTGACATTTTCCATTCATTCCTCTGCATATTAAGGTTCATTTGTACCCTTAAGTGATAGGGTCTTCTCATGCAGGAACTCTCATGCTCGATCTTTTTCTCTTCCAACTCCCGGCTACACCTCAACAACTTGGTTATGAACCCATGATACATTCTGGTCCACAAAAAGAATTTCCCACATGATATACTCTAAGAGATTATGATCCAAAAGAAGATTCCCTTGAGGATAATATCTCACTAAATACTCCAAAGGAACCCATGGAAGATGTCTCAGAGGCATGTTTATATATACAAAAATAAAAAATAAATGACCATATAATGAAACAATCTTGTTTTAAACCAGAAGAACATAAGAATAAACTAAGATCAATGGAAAAAATCAACACATGAGACACACACCCCAACATCCCATAGTGAATTAAGGCTAGTTGCATTAAGATATGGATAAACACTCACCACAACCTACCCATCAAGTCCCAATAATCCAATCTCCTATCTACCAACATCCCAGGATTGAGCATAACTGTACTCTGATACCAAATTATCAAATCCCATTCTAGACAAGCAATCCAACTAGGCTCCAAACTAGACTACAGTAAGACCCGAAGGGAATTCTTGATCCCCACGTGCTAACAAATAGTACTTGGGCATCCAACAATGACTAAATGGAACAATTTTCCCAACCCAAAACAAGTTTCATGACATATATATAGAAATAAAACCATAAAATAAATAATCTATAATCAAAAGAGTGACAAGGATAGTGATATGTAATAACCAGATTAATCCATGAGGTACTAATCCTTTAATTTCTAGTTTAAATCTTTTATTTTAACCTAATACAGATACCTAGTGAGGATATGAAGGAAATGGAGGCATCTGAGACTTATTCGGAGCCCAGAACTCTAGTTGGAGGAAGAAATCACTAGATCACATGGTTAATAGAAGTCATGTAGCCCAACCTGCACGATTTATCCTAACCATGCGGGGAATTTTAGAGGGAAAAGCAGGACACATGGTTTTACCTACCCATACGCCCAGGGCTACACACCCATAAAAGTTCTCTATAGTTTTTGACAAAGGATAAACACATGATCAGTGCATGGTTTGTCTAACTGTGTGCCTTGATCATGCAAGGGAGGTATTGAGGTAGTAAAGTGCACACAGTTGGTGAAAAATTTGAAAAACTATGTGGCCAAACCACGAGACCCCTAAATTTGGGGTAAAATTACCAAAATTCCATTAAATTATATCTTATCCCAACCTATCCTCTTATTTCCTATTTCTAGTGGAAAAAGGCTTATTTCTTCTCCCATTTGAGCTCAAGCCTTACCTGAGCTAGGTTCTTATATTAAAATTCTTCCTGGACTCTGATTTGATCTCCATTAATATCATTGGATGCTCACTAGTAAGTAATCTATTCAAATTGAACCTTTATTAATTTTTATACCTCTCAATAGAGTTATCTAGGTGTAGACTTTTATGCCCTATTTTCAGGGCGTTTTCCTGTTTTTCCATTTTCTTCTAATCTGAACCAAAAAAAGGCTGATACAGGATGAGTGATCCTGTACAAGCATATGGTAGGTGGTATAGTCTTTATCCCTCAAATTTTTGGTGTTTTATAATATGTTCCATCATGCCACATGCTAGTTTTACCATGATTTGCCCTTAAAATCAATACGCCTTTAAATAGTTTCCTTAATTAAGAACCTTATGACCTTCTTGATTACCCTTCAATTGCTGACACCCCTTTAGGTGTGATAAATAATTTTCCATGGTTGTTATAAATGTCTAAAAGAACAATCCATCATTTATATGGTTTTGGTCTACATTTTAATTGTGATATCTTAAATAATAATGGACAATTGTTGGGTTATAACATGGTTAACACACATATCAACCCATAATGAATTGAATGAAAGTGAGTGGTATGATCGCATCACTTGATTAAATTGAACAATGGTTACTCCCTTGTTATTAATGAATATTAATGAGATATGAATTACTAATTAGCTCTATTTAAATTCTTAACTATATATAATTGATATAATTAGGCATGAAGACCCTTCTGTTATAATTTGGGCATGGTAACCCTTATGAATTATATTATGGGCATAATTTCCCTTCTACTACAGGTGATATATGGGCATAGAGACCCTCATTAAATATTATATATGGGCATGGAGACCCAATAGCTATGTATAATTATAAATGGGCATGGAGAACATTATGAACAATAATGAATGGGAATGGCGACCCTTATGAGATATTATATATGGGAATGGAGACCCTCATTAATTATATACATACATGTAAACCCTCATTAATTATGATACATAGGAATGGAGACCCTCTTGATATGATATGGTCATGACAACCATATTACTATGATTCAGGCATGACGACCCTTACTGTTATATATGGGCATGATGACCCTTACTATTGTATACGATCATGATAACCCTTCTTGATAGGATACTGAGCATGGTGACCCTACTGTTATGATTCAGGCATGGTGACCCTACTATTATGATACTAGGATATTAAATCCCTTAATACTCATGATACTCATGTTATAGCTTATGGATGCCTGAGTTATGCCTCAAGTATAGGTTAGTAGTAGTATCTATATATATGGTTGTAAAAATTACTACATATACAGTCCATATATGTGTATACACCAGGTTACTCATCTAGATACTATCTAGCTTAGGCAAAAGCAGGTACTGTTAGCCTGGTGTCCTTCTGGAACCAGAGTGTACCCTTTTATAAATTTATTACCGCTTAACATTATATCTGCACACTACCATATTATATATAGTGACTAGATATTTATAGACACTATTGGTGGTGGCCTACTGAGTTTATCACACACCCTATCCAGGTCACTTATGGAACCTGAGAAGATTTTTTGGATGCAAGTAGGGATAGGGGAAAGTGCCCAATGGTTGATACTTGATTTTCCTATAGCATGGGAGTAAGGAAGCACATGACTTATCTTTGGATCATGATGCTATCAGTGATAGTCATTTTGGTATTTTTTTTTAATTTTTATGCATGTATTTCATAACATGCTTTCCTATTCCTTTTTATTGGACATATGACATATCATCATTTTTATATGATACTGGATGTTAGTTATTTATTATTATTGGTTTCTTTACCTTTTATTTTTAGTTTTCATTTATTTATATTACTTTATCTATTTATCTATCTATTTCACTATTTTGATACTCTGATCATAAGGTTATAGTCTCCCCAATATACCACCTTATCCCTCACTGCTAATCAGTCGCCTTTGAAATACAAGGAGGTACACTTGAGGCCATGTGGACCACCAGCTCGGGGCACCGTTTGAGTGGAATCTGGGTTGGGATGTCACAAAGTGGTATCAGAGTAAATTATTTTATTTTGTCTTATTATTTTGGAATATTAGATAGTATATTAGGAATGTATCATAATTTTTAACGACCTTTACCTGGGAGTAGCTAACCCACATACAGGGAAAGACCAAATTATGTGGGATGAGACATGTTATTCTGTATTTTTCATATTACCATTGATTTGATTCCATCATTGGGTGACACACATGATGTGTGATATTTATTGTTATGATTGATGATTATATTATATACTTGGACCAATATGGCATGGAAACATTAAATCATTCATCATTTTAGGCACCTTATAGTATTTATATGTAATGTATTATTCCACACCACATTTACTTACCATGTGCATTTCTTACAACATGTTTTGGTACTTATTTCTATGTCCATGAATTGTACTAAAATTTTATGTAGGGAATTGATAAGTGATTGGTTAGGATTAAATGTATGCCACACTTTAGTTTATGAGGTGTATGTGAACTTTTAAATTAGAAGTGGTGATCCATATAGTTAAACCTTTAGAAGACAATTTTTAAATAAATACAAATAAAATTAAATGAAATTGAATTATAAAATGAAATGGTCACCATTAAACAGGGATGTTATTTTCAATTTAAAGGGTTTTTTCCTCTATAAATTTCAATTGAAACGCTATACACCATGACCCATATATTCAAACATAGATATTTACCTAGACCCAACCTTATTAATGGGTAGTAAGTAGCATCTCTTGTGTTCAATATAATTGGTATTATTACCCAAAACTGACACTTTGAGCAGACAAAGAGGTGTGATTATTACATAGGAAGGATTATACCTATCATATTCATGTATCTATGATCTTTACCATGATAGAACCTATCTGAGGCATGTATTTGGAATTTTTAGATCTATTCCACTATGAAGTCCTCTAGTTGTTCACCAGGAGGGTGGTGACGACCATGCTCTGGAGGTGGTGGGACCTGATCCACCAGTGATACCTCAAGTAGTTACACCTATGGAAAATCCTATTATCATATATATGAGAGATGATTTATTATTTTTAGGGGAGTTTATGCAACTTATGAAGATGATATAGGTAGCTCTGCGACCTACCCTTTATATGGGAGAGCTTATGCAAGAGTTTCACTAGAAACATCCACCTACTTTTTCAGGGGATGGTGGATCCCTAAGATGCAGAGTTATGGCTTGATATAGTCATGTATATGTTCGATCATCTTGAGAAACCTCTTGATAGGATATTGAAGCTCACTACTTATATTATTTTTGGATTCAACAAACATTTGTGGGATATTCTGAACTAGGAAGGTTAGTATCGGGAAGTGATTTGGAAGGATTTTTAATCGAGATTCCATGACTATTTCTTCCCCGAGACCTTGATGGCCAATTTTTCTAGGGATTTCATGAACTTTAAATAGGTTTCTTTGATATTTATGGACTACTCATCTCATTTTACATAGATTTAGTGTTTTGCACCTATCTATACGGCTGATGAGCTAGCGAAAGTGAGATGATTAAAGGACGGGCGTATGTATCCTATTCATTATCAGTTGAATGTTTTATAGTTGAATACCATTTATGATATATTTAACTAAGATATTATCATATAGAAGAACCTGAGGGAGGAAGAAAATGTGAGTTAGGGCGGTTTAGAATTGATACAAGGTAGTGGTTCGACTAGCGGTTGGAAGCGACACTTTGAGACTGTATGTGCGAGCAATGCAAGCTAGGTGACACCCAATAATAGCAATATGGGTTTCCAAAAGTGTGGGAAGCATATAAATAAGAATCCCCAGTGTCCTAGAAACCCTGTTGAGTGCTGATTATGCTGTATATTAGGGCATATTTAGCATTTATGTAGGACCTTTCCATCTGTGCCAAGTGGGAGTAGATCCTTGTCAGCTCACTTTTATGAGTAGGATCAATAACACCTTTCTAGGTAGGTAGATGGAGTAACACCATCCATATAGATAGAGGATGAGGTTGTTTCCATGGTATCCAGGTTTCAGATATATAGTGCTAGCAGAGCGAACCCGCTCCTGATAGTCAGGTTGCAACACAGGGCTATAGATCATGCCATATTTATTTAGTACAGCCTATACTAGAGGATCAAGGTGCCAAGCCATCTACTATTCATGGTTCTATTATAGTATCCTATACTATAGTGTCTTCCTTATTAGATATAGGTGAATCACACTCCTTTATCTTTATGGTTATTATGAAAATCATTGGGCTTGATATTGAGTACTCCTGTGGTGTTATGACACTTGACAACCCTTTGGGTTTGCGATCAAAGAGTGTACACAAATGTAAATAATTCACCCCAGTGATAGGAAGCCATAATTTCTTATGGGACCTCTCCATCATCAAGATAACGGGATTTAACATCATTCTTGAGATGGACCAATTGGTCACCTATTATGCCTATGTGGATTTTTATCATCGGAGGGCATCACTCACATCACCAAAGGGTGGTACTTATATTCATAAAGGTGAGGGGGATGTCCCGAAAGGTTGATATGGACTAGATATTTTTGGTCTACATGGAGTGAACACCTATATTTATATCCTTTATATGGAGTATTAAGGATTACATCAGACAAAATTCACTCATGTAGTCGATCTTTTAGGGATTTTTTCCCCAAAAAATTTTCTGGACTACCTACCAAGAGAGAGGTATAATTTAATATTGAGATAGTTCCTAGAGATGCAGTAGTATGAAATCCTCCTTATAGGATAAATACTACTGAGTTTCATGAGTTCAAGAGGAAGATAAATGATTTATAATCTAAGGGTTTTCTCTAACCTAATACTTCTCCCTAGGGTTCATCGGTCCTTTTTTCTAAGAAGGCAGACAGAACCCTGAGGCTTTGTGTGGATTACCAAAAGTTGAATTAGATTAATGTCAAGAACTAGTACGCATTACCTCATATAGATGATCTCTTAGACTATCTTAGAGAAGAGAGGGTTTTATCAAAGATCGATTTGAGTTCAGGTTATCACCATGTGCATGTTAGACATTTAGATATACCATGTATGAATTTATGTAGTCTGTATAGTTTATATGATTACCTAATTATTACATTTGGTCTTATTAATTCACCAATGGTATTTATGGATTTTATGAATAAGGTTTTCTATCCCTATCTAAATTCCTTTGTGGTGGTTATCATAGATGAAATCTTAGTGTATTCTCATAATCGAAGCAACCATTCCACTCATCTTCATATTATTTTAAATACACTAAGATAACACTAACTATATGATAAGATAATTAAATATCATTTCTAGATCAACAAGGTTCACTTTCTGGGTCATTTAGGTAGGAGTATCAGTTGAAATAGAGAAGGTGAGAGCAATATTTATAAGGGAGCAACCCAAGAACATCTTTTATATATGAAGTTTCTTAGGGAGAGGTGGATATTAAAGGAATTTCATAAAATACTTATCATGATTAACAACACCTCTTATGGGATTAAATAATAAAGGTGTAAAATTTATATGGTCGTAATCCTGTGAGACATCCTTTCAGGAGATAAAAGGGTGAATAAATTCAGCATTAATCCCGATTCTTCCAAATCAAGGAAAAATATATACAGTATATTATGATGTATCAAACATTGAGCTAGAAGTAATTTTGATGTTGGAAGATTGATTCTTTATGGATCATGATAGCTAAGGGCTCATGATTGTAATTACCCAACACATGATCTTGAGTTAGCCGCTGTTGTTCATGCCTTGTGTTGTTGGAGGAATTGTGTACTAGGAGAGTGTTTTGTGGTGTTTATAGACCAAAAAAGCCTTAGGAATATTTTCACATAGTGTAACTTGAATCTCAAGAAATGAAGGTGGGTTAAATGCATTCATTCCATTGACTTTGAGCTTGATTATATGCCTAGAAAGGGCAATGCTATTACTAATGATAAGATTAGAAGGACTCAGGCACAAGAAGTTGAAGATGCCAGTAGTGAGTTCCAAATTATGAATCTATTTTCTAAGATTCACATAAAGGTGAAGGAACATCATGGAAAATCTTTATAGTGATGAAAAATAGGCCCTCACCCATAGGATTCGTGGGTATAGGATGGTTTCAGGGTGGGGTGGGCCTAAAAATTTTAATTGTTTAGAGCGTGGTCCAATACGGGCTGAGCCCGTGTGGGTGCGGGCTAAGGTAGGTTGATCCCGTGTGGTCACAGGCTTACCCATGGGCCTCATTTTAAAAAAATTATTATTTTTACAATATATTCTTATTTAAAATTTCATTTTCTTTAAAAAAATCATGATTAAACCATGACATTTGATTTATCATCGTAATGGTCATACAAATTCACCATTCATTCACATGTGAATTTTAAATAGAACTATATTTATTGTTTTAATATGATATTATATTATTTATATAGTAATTATTAACCCTATTTACATGGTGTTTCATCTCACCTCTCTAAAAATGAAATTGATCTCCCCAACACGTGGTTTCAATTCTAAAAGAGTTATTATAATCATAATATTTTTTGATTCTATTTAATTTTGTTATTATTTAATTTTATTTTCTTATTAAGAAAATAGGAAAGGAACTCATGGGAACCCTAATATCCTTCTTTTAAACCGCTCATTACCCAGAGAGTCAACGTTCCTTCACAGGTCTAGCCATCCACATCACCACACAACCAACATCATCATTTATCTCCCCTCACCGATCAATTACCTAATTTTTATCAAAACAGTTCACCACCACATCAAAATTTCCACATGCCACCATTAAACCATAGAAAAATGTTCCATCACATCCCCTAAAACTCTAGATATTTTAAATCTACACTTCTCTCCACAACCACCATTAATAATGATAAAAAAATTCATTATTTAAATGATTATAAATAGTATATATACTTTTTAAATGCGGATAATCCCATGGGATACCCACGATATTATGTAGGGTGGGGTGGGATTAATTTTTTTTGTTCACATTATATGTGGGATTTTGAAGAAAAACCTGTACGGTCTTAAACCCACACGGGCTTGGCCCGCTCCACACTGACCTGCCTGTTTCACATTACTAAGTCTCTAATTACATTGTTATCACTGAACTCTTCACTTTTGGAGAGAGTGAAGGTGAGGCAGTTTTTAGATCCTAAAGGCTTGGTCCTATGAGAGTATTTCTAGTGAGGAACCACCTATATATTGGTCTATCGATGGTGAAGTCATCATGCATATACATGGGTGTATCTAGGTTCCTACAAACATGAGAGAGGAGATGATGCAAGAGTCACATGATTCTCAGTGGGTAGTGTACCTGAGTATCTTGAAGATGTATCATAATATGAACCAACAATATTGGTGGATAGGGATGAAGCATCAGATAGCGGGGTTTATCACTTGGTTTTCCACCTATTAATAGGTTAAGGTGGAACACTAATGGCTCGCTAGCTTACTGTAGTCTTTATCAATCTTATAATAGAAATGGGAGTATGTTGTGATTGATTTCTTCATCAGATTACTGAGGTTTCCTCAAGGTAGTGATTTAGTTTGGGTAGTCGTGGATTTATTGAAAAAATTATCCCACTTACTTCCTATATAAGATAATTTATCAGTTGATGATCTTGGAAGACTGTATGTCCATGAGATTATATGGCCACATGGGGAACCTTGCACTATCGCTTCATATAGGGATGCTAGTTTCACATCGAGGTTCTGTAAGGGGTTACAAAGAGTTATGGGTACACAAATACTTTTGAGCACAACCCTTTAACCCTTGACTGATTTCTAGTTGGAATGGAATATACAGGTTTTGGAGGACATGCTCCGAGCATGTTTCTTTGATTTCAAAGGTTCTTCTGAGAAGCATATCCCTCTCATAAATTTTACCTACAATAATACTTATCAGGTGATGATTTAGATGGATTATTATGAGGCCCTAAATGATAGGATATTTTGTTCACCCCTATTGGGGTTAAAGGTAGGAGAGGAAAAGCTATTGGGTCCTCGTCTCATTTAGGAGACCTCAAAGCAGGTTTATCTTATTAGGAATTGGATTTCTACCACTCAGTCTACATATAAATCTTATGTCAATCACCATTGATGACCTCTGAAGTTTGAGGCCAGGGATAATTTTTTATTTTTGGAATCACCTAGACTTGGGTATAGATGTATATTGATGCAAGGGAAGTTATCACATCACTTTGTTAGACATTTTGAGATCTTGAGAGAGTTGGGATGGTAGCTTATCAATTTCTATTACCTCATAGGTACCATGCCATGTATGAAATCCTCCCCATTTCATAACTTCACCATTATCATTCCAACCCATCCCATACTTTTTATCCTGAGGATGTTGAGATAGATGGTGATGATTCTTTTGAGGAGCATCCTATATACATAATTGATTAGAGAGTGAAGGCTCTCCAAGGTTGGTCTGCCCCTTTAGTATGGGTGCTATGGAATCACAACCATGTATAGGAGGATACTTGGGAATGAGAGGCTGAAGTATGTTCTTAGTGGATGTAGTTGTTCTCAGACAGTATTTCACCACCCTTAGAAGGGGAATTCAGGGATGAATTGATTTAAGGGGAAATATTGTAAAAACCTAATTTTTCTTTGAGGTTAGAATCATTTAATTTATGGTTTAAATATTATTTTTGACCTAGTAATGATACCTAGTGAGGATATGGAAGAAACAAGGGTGTACGGGTATTTTTCAGATCTCAGAACCCTGGTCGGTGAAAGAAAGCACTGGTCCACATGGTTAGTAGAAGAAATTCTGACCAGCCTACATGGTTTATCCTAATCACATGGGGGGATTTTAGAGGTAAAATAAGGGAACACGATTTTACCTAATTGTGCACCCATGGATGCACACCAATGAAGATTCTTTATAGTTTTTGATGGAGTCTAAATGCATGGTTGACACAAATTTTGTCTAACCGTGCACTATGAACATGCAAGGGAGGTATTAAGGTAGTGAGGTGCACACAGTTGGCACATAGTTTGAAAAAATATGTGGCTAAACTATGAAACCCCTAAATTTTAGGTAAAATTACTAAAATTCCCTTAAATTATATTTTAACCCAACCTCACATCTTATTTATTATTTCTAGTGGGCAGAGGCTTATTTCTTCTCCCTTTTAAGTTGAAGCCTCACCTAAGCTAAGTTCTTATATTAAACATCCATTCAGACTCCAATTTGATTTGCGTTCATCTCGTTGGATGTGCACTGGTAATTAATCTATTAATATTAAACCTTTCCTAAATTTTCTACCTCTTGAAAGAGTTTTCTAGGTGTAGAATCTTATGCCCTAATTTCAGGGCATTCATTTATTTTTCCATTTTCTTCCGATCTGGACCAAAACAAAGGCCGATACTGGATGAGTTCTCCTCTACAAGAATAAGGTAGGTGGTCTAGTCTTTATCCCTCAAAGTTGAGGTGTTTTATAATATGTTTTTTTGGAATGCATGTTGGTTTCACCATGTATTGACCCTAAATTTAATATGCCTTTAAATTGTTTCCTTAATTGAGAACTTTATGAACTTCTTAGGCCCCCTTCAAATGTCACCACCCTTGAGGCGTGCTGACTAATTTTCCATGGTTTTTATAAATTTATAAATGATCAAGTCATCATATATATGGTTTTGGCATAAATTCTATTTGTGATATCTTAAATGATAATGGATAATTATTGTGGTTTATCTTGGCTAACACACTTATCAACTCATTATGAATTTAATGAAAGCGAGTGGTATGACCACATAACTTGATTAAACTGAACAATTGTTATACCCTTGTTATTAATGAATATAACGAGATATGAATTACCTATTGGATCAAATTAAATCCTTGAATGTTTATAATTTATATAACCAGGCATGGATACACTTCTGTTATTATTTGGGTATGTTGAACCATATGTATTATATTACAGTCATGGAATCCTTTCAACTAGATATGATATACGGGCATGATGACCCTATTTAAATATGATATATGGTCTTGGTGACCCTATAAATATGAATAATTATAAATGGTAATGATGAACCTTATGAATAATAATAAATGGGAATGGATACCCTCATTAATTATATATGGGCATGAATACCCTCATTAATTATGATACATGGGCATGGAGACCCTCTTAATATGATATGGGAATGGAGACCCTATTAATATAATTCAGGAATGATGAACCTTACTATTATATATAGACATGATGACCCTTACTGTTGTATCTGGGCATGACAACCCTTCTTGATAGGATACTGGGCATAGAAACCCTACTGTTATGATTCGGGCATAGAGACCCTACTACTATGATACTGGGAATGAAGCCCCTATTTTATTGGGTTACCAAGGTGTGAAATGGATTTTATTCATCAGGATACCATTTTCACTTTTCCTAGAAACTCTTAATGGTTCCTCCATCACTAGATGGGTACACACCTACTTTCCAAAGGCTAGCGGTCAACTGGATTTTTAGGCCCAATAACTCTTGGGGACTCGCATTGGTTGAGAGGATGGGAGGTCAGGCTCATCACACCCTTTTGGGTTGAATTTTTGCCTACTATAGGACTCTATTATAGATTTAAGATATGTTTGTGAAATCCTTCCCAAATCCCGATATAGAACTGGTCACCTCCACATCATCAACTTGATTACAAACATGTATCGATAGGAACGATGGTGTGCATATCACAGGTTCTCTATCACTCTCTTATTTAGTTATGATGCTTTGGGTTATGGCCATTTTTGAGAACTATGGAGTTTATTTCCATCTAGGGAGGCAGTTGGTGTCTTAGAGATGGGATTGAACCTCTATAATGAATCCTATGTATCTTTTGAAATAAGAATCAAAACCCACATAGTTTGTTTGACATAGTGTAAGGTTGTATGACTAGACCCATCCATGTAGTTTTATGTCATATGGTCAGGATGTGAATATCGAGATCGGACCTTATTGAGGCATCCTACGTATCATGTTTAATACAATAATTAGATTCTACAAAGTTCTTGTGATAGGCGTCTATGTCACGAGAGATATGAAATTAGAGTCCCTAGGTGGGACTTATGCATATGAGATTTACCAAGATTGCTTCTTCAGGAATATGGCCCTTTGAGCAGAGATGAGATGTAACCAGGATTGCATCCCAATGGTGATTCCTCACTGGGGGAATTCTCATCATTCTATTGGTACAATCATCACTAGTCTCTAAGCTCATGTGAGCCATGCTTGGTGTGAGAAACAAGAGATAGCAGTAGACTAGACATATTGCATGTGAGCGTATTCGTACGAGGCCTACACATTAAAATCTTCATTTGAGAGGTATGGTTTCCCATATCATGGAGGATATGGTATGGAGCTTGGGCCATAGGAAGAAATCCTATGTATCCCAGTTATAGAAGGAATTATAGTTCTTGTAGTTCACTTATACCTTAACCACTGATAGGCTAATATATATGATCATACTTGGAGACATTAAGAATATCCCTAAGATTTTACGAATGATAGGGACTTATACCAAAATGGATTCCCTATAGTTGGGGACATATTACATTATGTCGGTAATTAAGGCTTATGCACTAAGGTCTAATTGGTAGAGACATATTATATTATACTGGTTGTCGGGGCTTGCACACTAAGAATGTATGATTGGTATACTCATTCTTTATCATCTAGAAGATTAAAGAGAGGTGATGATGACCACAAGAGGTATGCACAAGAGCATGACCTGGGAATGATCACAATATTGCATGGCCCAAACTCATCAAGGACACTTCCCTTGTAAAAGGGGGATGAAACCAAAGGATCTTAGATGAGGTCCATATGAAATGAGTCCAGATGGGGTATGTAGGACAAGGTTGGAATTTCCTAGAGGATTTTCCTAACATGTCTTAGAAATCTACTAGGAAAGTCTTGATTGTCTGCCTGATATTTTGGGGAACCAATCTGACATGGTAGACACATCCAAGGGTGACTTCCTGATCAATTATCATGCCTTGGGAATCTTTGCATGGGCAAAGCAGACATGTTTGAGATGATTCACATAACCATAGAATACATGTCTAGGGTCTCACGTATGATCAATTGGGTTGTCTCAGATGCCTTTGCCTCACCAAAGTGGACATGTCCGAGGTCTTGTTCACGATCAAGTGACTTATCTCGGATGCCTTCACTTGATCAAAGTAGACATGTCCATGGTCTTGTGCATGATCAAGTGACTTGTCTTAGATGCCTTTTACTGATAAAAGAGGGCATGTCTAGGGTCTTGCGCATAATCAAGTGACTTGTCCCAGATGTCTTCACCTAAACAAAGTGGGCATGTCTGGGGTCTTACATATGATCGAATGAATTTTCTCAGATGTCTTCACCTAATCAATTTGGGAATGTATGGGGTCTTGCACATGGTCAAAGTAGACATGATTATGTGTTTTCACATGATCAACTTGGATTGTATTTGGACTTTCTCATGCCCATGCAGACATTTCTATAGATAATCGCATGATTATGATGACATGACAAAGTCTCCTTCGCATGACCTAATTACACTGTATAGGACATATTCACATGAAAAATATAGATAACTTTTAGGATCTTCGTATGATCGATGCGATTTGTCCTAGGCTTGTCGTGTGACATTGCAGACATGTGAAGAGGTTGTCTTCTGATTAACTTGGATTGTCCTTTAGTCATTTTATGACAATGGTGACATGAAAATGGGATTCTACGAGATTAATTTGACTCATATGAGGCATGTCTCATGACCAAAGTGACATGTAAAAGGATTCTAATGATGTCGTGAGTCCCATGAGGACTCTTGTGACCCCGTTTCCTTAAACCATTCATGCAGCGGAGTCTCGCGAATATGTTTAGGATCTTTTATTCATCCAAATACCAAAAGTTCATGTCCAAATGGATCATACCTTAATTTTCATGGGTAAAATTATATGACTAAGTGTACATGTTGAAGGTGTACACCATATGGATTTCTTGGTGAAGGGAGGTTCTGTCCATAATCTCATGCACACACTAAGGGGACGTTCGCATGATGCCCTTTTGTTCATGCAATTCACATGAACTCTAAAGGGACTTGAAAGGGAGCCTATGAACATGTGTAGATGCTTCCCAATGGAATTTCCTGCATGATAGGGGGTTACTTGGTGCATAAGGACAATGTTTTCCCATTGGATAACTTGCATTCTAGGTGGTGTCTTCATAACATAACATGATACCCGTATACTTGCGATCCACATGACCTTCATGAGGTCTCATGATGAGATATGCGGTGATACATGGGGGGATATGTATCAAATCCTCCACGTGCATGGGTAAAGGTAAGAAATACATGGCAAGGAGGAATTCATGGATAAATACCAAGTATCAAACATGAGGTATGTGTGTGAATGTTACAAGACTAAGGGTTTGCAGTATCATGTGAGGGCTTGCATGTTTGTTGGTGTATGACCATGGTCACCGACATGGGTGCCCCTCATGCTCTAAGGTATTCACTGGATAGATGAAAAAAGATATAACATAACTAAGGGATCCTTCTACATTGCCAAGATACACTCATCCAAGCTTCATGCGCAGATCGCATGACAAAGGTTGAAAAACCATTATGTGGCTACATGATCTCCTAAGGGTCATACGAGAGGCTCTACAAACACATATAAGAACTGTATCTTGGACTAAAATAAATTACACACAGCTAAGGGTCCCTATCAAGGTATCATATTCTAATTCCTTCTCAGTAAATAGGAGGCCATGCTCACGGGTCCGTATGCACGTCAGGAGGTGTCTGCATGACAATGCATGTGCCTGTGATTGTTCATCTGAACACTTTGCATGATAGGGATCCTTGCATGATTTTTAACTCATAATGTGGTCATATGATTCGAAGTGATGGGTCTTGTAATGATATATGATACTGAGTCAAGGATGGATTCATAAGATCATGAATTAATATTTCCACTAGTTTACTCCCGCGGATACCAGCATGAAGATGAAGGGAAAAATCTGCAAGATATCAAGATTGAGGGTTTGAAACACTGCAAGAAGCATGTCCACTAGTTCTTAAACATATCATAGTTTCATGTCTATGAGGTGGGTTTGTGGTTTTGAAATACTACCACTTCATAAGGGTATCTTATGAGACTATCCCCTCATATGATCATGTGATCGTATGATGGTCATGTGATGAGCTCTCACAACTACATTTCTGTGGAAGGTTATCATGGGAGGGGCCCTTGATTTACCTGGAGAATATCTTTTGAGGATGGTGGTCAGTAGCTTTGTTTCTCTACCCTTCCTTTTTTTGTAGATCCTTCCCCTCTCCTTTTTTGTGTGTTTTTATGGATGGGTGTAGGTTTATTTAGGAAAGGGGAGGATGAGTCTTTTTTCTCTTTGCACGAGATGAGTGATAGTGGATCAATTGTAGTGGTAAGTTCAACCACGCACACGCAGATCACTTGAGGTGATGACACCACACAAACACAACGGAATAAACTTGTATTATTTCTTCTCACTAGAATTCATATATTACAACACACAATGTGCTCTCTATTTATAGATTACAATCACGCAGCAACACAAACAGAGAAAAATAGAGGGAACACAAGTCCATAGTTGGTCGCGGTAGGTTCCACCCAAGACTCTGGATCCACACACATCAAGCTGTCTTCTTGGAACTCTTCAAGCCTCCATCCCAACAGTGGATGGTAGGTGCTATCTGAGGAATAAGATTTTAATACTTTTAACACCCCCCCTTAAACTCATATTCCTTGATACCCATGATTTTTCACTATGTCCAGGTGGGTAACCAACTGGTATAATGACTTCACCATAGTCATTAGCTTTAGTGAAATCAATAGCACATGTGGCATCAAATAATCAGATCATTGGAGGTGATTGCATGATCAAAATCACATCACCAAGAAGCAAACTGGATTTTGTTGCTTCGATTTGGAATTCATCCACCTTGTACTTTTCTTCTAGGATTAGATTCTTGTTCACAAAACCCTCTTTCTTGGGTTCAGATTTTTCGAAATGTCCCCCTTTGGTGCGGGGCTTCATCGGGTCTTGGACACATTGGAAGGTGGTGTCGCTATTTTTCACCAGAGGAACTAAAACAGGGCTCCAAAGCTTTAGGATTTCTGAATCAGCGGATAGTTCGCTGGATACAACCTTAATGTCAGTCTTGAATTCTGGGAAGGTGTCTGCATTCGATAGCAATACATGTTCTTCGGTTCCTTTTGGGAGGGTGTCTGCATTGGTAGATGGTTTGACACATACAGTGTCGGCCAAGGTCTCGGCTTTCGAAAAGTCATCTTCATTGGACATCAATTTCAGCTCTTCGGTGGCTTCAATTGCAGATGCTTGATTCAGCTTCAGGATAAAAGACGAAGGCGAAGGGTGTCCATCATCATCGTCAATGTATGAAAATAAGTTGAAGTAATTGATGAAATTGAAGTCACTATTCAGTAGAATCATTTTTCGGATAGTAATTGTTTTTTTTGAATTGTAAACTTCTATTTTTTTTTCAAAATTTATGATGACAATTTTTTTTGAGAATTGAAGATTGCAACAATTTTGTTTTTTGATCACCCAAATATTTTTCTTTTCAGAAGTGAAGACACCTATGTTTCTCTTAACACAATTGAATGTAGTGTTTTTTCCTTTGGGTGATAGATAGGGACTTTGATGAAAAAAGGAACCAGAAATAGGGAGGCATAGATGACTATGAGAAGCAAGACAAGTTGAAATGAAAAAGTGGGGATATAATCATGGAGGGGAAAAAAAAGAAAAAATACTAAAGGGATTTTTGTTTTTTGGTTTGAAAAAATTCAATAGGGGACATAAATGGGCATACCTGGTGGAAAAGTTGATAAAATAAATCACTTTAGAATAATGGAAAATGGGGCGTGGAAATTGGAATAAAAAAACTCATGCCCAAATTTGCAATAGTGTATGAACACTATTTATCATCTTCTCTAGGTGGTGAAAATCATAGAATCAGATCTGACGGAACCCTCATGCCACTGCAATCGATCCTCCATCAGTGGTATCAAAGGAGGTTGAATCTTGCGCTGTCCATAACCACCTTCAGTGGTATCAGAGCGTCGAAGGTGAGCTGATGGACATTGATCCGAGGTTTGAAAATAGAGGGAACACAAGTCCACAGTTGGTCATGGTAGGTGCCACCCAAGACTATGGATCCACACACGTCAAGCCGTCTTCATGGAACTCTTCAAGCCTCCATCCCAATAGTGGATGTTAGGTTCCGTCCGAGGAATAAGAGTTTAATACTTCCAACAATGAGAACCGTGTGCACTGGATGAAACAATGGAGATCACATTGCATGATCATTTCATCCGATCATGAGATGCCTATATTTCTCTCTATGACATCATGTGATCCTATAAAATCCAAGTTAATTCGAATGGGAAAATATTCCAGAGGCAGAAGGGGCATGCGGTCGCTGAAATGCTTGCGACGTCATCAGCACTTGTCTTCGCCTCAGTCACATGATCAAAGGTTGATCATATTCCAGCCTCAAATTTCTTATGTGACAACACATATTATAAATAAATCCTAATTAAATCGAATGAAAATATGTCAACAGTGGAAGGGGTTTGCGGTCATTGAATCACTTGCAATGCTTTCAATAGTTATCTTCAGTTCGGTCGCATGATAAAGGATGATCATGTGATGGATTCTATCGCAGTTGGGGGATCTTTTATAAGATACTAGTGTACTTAATTGGAGATCATAGAGGCTTCGGTTGGTTATCTTGGACTCAAATAGGTATTATTAAAGGTCTGTAGATGGAGGTGATGAAGAGCGTCGGGTGATCATGTGACTTTATTCAAGTCTCTATGTCAAACTAGAATCATGGAAGGGAGATGAATGAGCAGAAGGTTAAAGATGGAGGTACTGCACTACATGGGATTGACTGAGTTTGAATTTGCGAGGTGTGATATTGGTTTGGTTTGAACTCATGATCTGTGTGGATTGAGACGGATGATTGGGATCAGTGGATGGCATGATTGGACGGTCCGGATCTGATTCACCCCATCCCACATCAAAATATGTCTCCATCCTATCTATGATATATAATCCATTTTTTGGCTTCCATTGGTTTGAGCTGGCAATGGGGTTATCACCTGTACCATATGCATCACTTCCACCCTCGAGTTTCGAGCCACTAAGGTTTTTTGGAAGTAGCTTTGACTTGGGAAATTGATACCCTGAAATGGAATAGGGATTGGGTGCATGAGTTTGATCAGCATAATGATATATTTTAGAACTACGTGTGGATCGATTCCCATCATCATGGGATACATAGTGACTTCCAAATACTTTACTTTGGATCAAACCACAAATATTGGTGCTAAAAAATGACCCCCCTTTGAAAGAGATTCATTGGAACAAAAAGAATATGATTCTAAGGTAAAATTAGATCACTTTGACACATATTTGAATATATAACAATTCAAGATATTGAAATTCCTTAGAGGATCTGTCCTAAGTATGTCTGAGGAACTCTCAATTATTATCAAGATGATACATCTAACCACAATTGGATGATACATCTAGCCACAACTGCTCAGCTGAATCTAGTATGGGAAGTAGCTTTGACTTGGGAAATTGATACCCTGAAATTGGAGTGTATATGAATTCCAAAATGGAATAGGGATTGGGTGGAATGAAAACTTGTGGTTTTATCCAAAGTAAATTATTTGTATGTCACTATGTATCCCATGATGATGGGAATCTATCCGCACGTAGTTCTAAAATATATCACTATACTGATCAAACTCATGCATATGAGACATAGGTTCATGGATAAAGAACTCTATGATGAATGTACTTACGTAGATATAAGATCATATATAAGTGGGGATATGTCACTATTTTGTGGTGAAATCCTAGGTAGAGAACCATGTCTCATTAGATATGTTGATCAAATCATCCACGATTCCCATCCTTTATGTGTAACACCAAACATATCTTATCACTTAGATTTGAGTTCTTGAATTTCAAAAGGTTACTCTCTGAGAAATGTTCATAAATTCCCACTGACATGAAATTCTTCATTGGCGCACCTACTCCAGTAGTCTTGAAATCGTCTGATTTACAAGGACAATTTGGACATGATATCCTTCCTGAATGCTCTAAATTTTTCCAAAGTCAAGGGACATAGTGACCATAGATTGTTTTTTTCTAAGTCCATATAGTGGGCCCCACAATCTTTGTATCTTTTTTATTTGTTTTTGTCCTAAATTTTTCTAAGATTAATATGGGGGAAAGTCTTAGTGAGCATGGAATTGGCTTTTGCTCAGGCCACCTTGTTACAATTTTTCATCCTGACAGGTTTCTGTTCCTCTTCCCTTTTAGCTGTTCAATATTACCTGGATTACACAAAGTGTATGTATAACAATATGATACTCAAATTTTTTCCTAGGATTCCCTTATCAAGTTTTCATATTTTTGAGAATCACATCTCTTACTATTTTTAAGGTTCTGTAAACTACACCATCGATGTGTTGTAATTTAAGGTATTTGATATTGGACCTACTTATCAATATAGTTTAAGATCTTCTAGATCTGACCTTATGAAACATGGGATTAGAAGAACCAGGATGACTCAAAACACTATGGGGTGCTGAGTTCCTCCATGGTGTTTCCAGGGCTCATAATTATTGGATCTCCTTTCTTACAAGGAGAATATTCCTTTAGTTGGTGGGTTAAATTCCCCATGCATCGATAGAATGGCCAAGAAAAGATGATTTATACTCTTTTACAAGGGATTATGGAAGGTTTATGCGGTGAGTATGGTTGAGGGTGATAAAGAAGATAGTCTAGCCTAGATATTTGGAATGTGGGTGATGTAAGTCACAATAAAAAATACTGAGCCAAGTAATATGGAATGGGGTAGACATGCCAGGTATGTCCCTTAACACTATAGGGTGTCAAGTTCCACCACAGTGTCACTAAGGCTCACAAGGATTAGGAAGCCCTTTATACTGGGCTAAGATGTCTATGGTCGGTGGGTCTTTTCCCCTCTACGTCAGTAGCATGGATGAACTTAGACATATATTTTATTTTACAGGGGCTATGAAATATTTTTAGAGACTCAAACATCTAGATGATAAATTTGGTTATAGAAGGGAGGCTATCTAAGAAGGGTTCTGGCACCATAGGTAAACTTAGATCTAATTGAATAACTCAATCCCAATGCCTTGTGGGTTCGAATCACAAGCTGCGGGCCATCAAAATATTCAATAATGAAGGTTCGAATTCTGGTCTTGATAAAGGGTACAAAACATGGTGATGAAAAATCAAGGATATCAGATCTGCTTGAATATACTGATATGGAGATTGTAAATCATAGTCCAAAGTGCTCAGGTCATGAGTAAGGTATGAGATAGTATGATAACCTTGCTTTCTATTACAACTTAAACATTCTTTATTACATATAACTTCACTTGATACAACAAAGAAGATCGATAGGTTTAGTGTCTTTGGGGCTTAGGGTCATTACATAAAAACTTTAAACTTGAAATACAACATCTTTATTGAAAACTTCCTTTACATGACCACTACATTCCTTCGTACTTAGCATTGCATGGGATAACCTGAGGACATGCATAAGAAAAGGATGAGCTATAAAGCCCAGTAAGGGAGTACACAATGAATAACATGAGGAGTACAATACATGTTAGGCAGTAGCCATATAAATAGAGCATAATAGAAACATGAACATAAAGGCACGATAAAGCATTATAATCATAACATGGAAATGTGGCAACAACACTTAACATTGAATTAGCATGAGCCAAGGCTCATTGCACATGGAGCATGAGTAAACCCTCATTGCACTTGAAGCACGAGTAAACCCTCATTGCACTTGAATTAGAATGAGTCAACACTCATTGCACATGACGTATCATGATACTATACTTTACCCAATGCATTGGAGTGCTATAAGGGCGCACCCTTCTTAAACATTTCATTTCATGCATAAGTGTGCCACATGGATCATAAAACATGGATTCATAAAACATAATCATTTATTCCATGATAAAGGAATGTGGAATTAATACATGAAACTTTATAATCAATAAGTAAATGTGCATAAAGGTGAATACCCTTGATGGAGAAATGGGCATGGTATTCACTACACAAAGATATTGGCTTAGAAAATCGGTGTGATTTCGGCAGCGTAACAGCGTGACATAAGAATTCATAAAAATGGTTGATGAGAGAGAAAAGGGTTCCTCATCATATTTACATGTAATGGACAGTAAGGAGTTCATATAGATACATGTCCCAACAATTTAAAAGGAATTTAGATTCATGATATAAAAGTATTGCTTGAATATAAAAGAGGAGAAAAAAGTTCCTTTCGGAATTTCGGCATAGTAACGGGTGTACATGGGAGGCATTTAATGAGAGAGAAAGGGGTCTCCCATAATTAAAACAATAAGAGGAAAGTATGGGGGAGGTGCGAAACCAAACCCCAACATTCATAATTGAAATTAAAATGGCAATACAACTTAAAGAAAATTGGCAAAAATGAGAAAGGAAGAAAAAACCCTTACTTGGAAGTGTGCTTCCAAAGGCTAGAGAGAGGCTTGTGAGAGGCTTCTTGGGAGCTTGTGGAACCTTGAGAGGATTATAGAGAGAGTAGGGCAGAGGTTGGATGAACTCCAAGGGCTTTGAGTGAGGAGGAAGTGGGAGCTTGGGTGGGTTTATATAGGAAAGGTGAGGGAATTCTTTATTATTTAGGTTTGGGACCCCTTATATTAAAATAATCCAAACCACAAACCATCACATGGTAATTGCCCATGGTTTCTGGAAAAGGAAAGAGGAAAACAATATTTTACAAGGTCAAGGTTCTAAATTATTAAAAAATTAGGGTTGCTTATGTGGAGGTGAGTCACACTCCCATGGAAATTAATTTAAAAAGGCAAAGTGTTGAATAAGTCTTGAGGGCTCCATTAATTCTTTGAAAAGTAAGTCAAAAAAACCCAAAACCTCATTATTTTAATTATAAAACACATATTGGCCAAACATAAGGATTATGGTATTTTATTACATCACCATTGGGTCATTATGATGTCATAAAACACATTATATATTTAAATGGTATTTAATTTTTACCCAAAAATTTGACTGTCTCAGAAAATTATGAAAAATTCACCGTTGGATAATTTCGACATCCTGATTCCAAAAATAATATTTATTTTATCTAAATAATTTTCTAAATATGTTAATTTTCACTTTTAAAATAAAAACCGACATTTATAAAAAAATTCATGGGTTTTGACAGAAATGGCTTTCAAACCTTAATAAAAATTTTAATTGCATTCATAAAATTATAAGATCATTTATATTTAATAAAAATTAATTTAATATTAATAATAATATTTTATTAAAATATTATTTAATTCACAAATCCTTTAATTTAATAAAATATAATTCTTAATTAAATAATAACTAAAAACACTATTTGTACTTTAAAAACTAACTACAATGTATCAAAAATGACTAGAAATTATATTCATTATTATATACAAAAATAATGTACATGAACATGGTGCTACTTATTTGTTACATAACCCCTTAAAATAGCCGCATAAGACCTAAGGGTAAGGTGTGCGATGGTGACAGACTCTTGGGGCGGCTCGGATAACATCGCTCGAGTGGTAATCTCTATCAACTTCCACTTTTCCCATAGACGGTCCCGTTCAAGCTTGACATAATGAAGATCAGCTTGGGCTTGGTCAAGGGAGAAGCCCAAAGATGCCACCTCTTTTCCGACCTCCGACAAATGGGCTTCGTAAGGGGCAATTCTACTGGATGAGGTTATCGCTTCCTTTGTCTGAGTAGAAATGGGTTCGTTAAATCCTTATATTTATACTACTCAGATGATCACTGTTCAACGGCTATAAAAGTAACAGTCACAAATCTTAACGTAAAACTAAAGAAGTTGACATCTTATAAAAACATTTTTCATAAAGAAACATTTAACTGGATCAAGAGGGATTTTCCATTAATGAAACTTTGGGTCGTTACAATATTCCCCCATTAAGAAATTTTGCCCTTGAAATTTTCCTTTTCCCACACTAAAACAAATGTGGGTAACTCAGCTTCATCATATCCTCTGACTCCCAAGTTGCTTCTTCAAACTTGTGGTTTCTCCACAACACCTTGACGAGGGGCATTGTCTTATTTCGTAGAACTTTTTATCTACGATATAAGATCTTCACTGGTTGCTCCTCATAAGAAAGATCATCTTCCAATTGTACCACCTCGGAAGAGAGTACATGTGAAGGGTCCGGTATGTACTTCCTTAAGAGGGATACATGAAAAACATCATGCACCTTGGCCATAGTATGTGGAAGTGCTAGTCGATAGGCCACAGCCCCAACACAATCAAGAATCTCGAAGGGGCCGATGTACCTTGGAATTAACTTCCCTTTCTTTCCAAACCTCATGAACTTCTTCCACGGAGATATGCGTAAAAACACCATGTCTCCGACTTTAAACTCAAGGCCTCGTCGACGATTATCTGCATAACTCTTCTGTCAAATTTGGGCTGCCTTGATATGCTGCTGAATGGTTTTCACCTTCTCCACCATTTCTTCAACCATTTCTGGTCCAAGCAGCTTACGTTCACCGACCTCATCCCAACATGCTGGTGTTCTACACCTTTTCCCATACAGGGCTTCATATGGTGCCATTTGGATGCTCGAGTGGAAACTATTATTATAAGAGAACTCAACCAGAGGAAGATGTTGATCCCATCCTCCTTTAAAGTCCATTGAGCACGCTCTCAACATATCCTCAAGTGTTTGGATAGTCCGCTCGGATTGTCCATCAGTTTGAGGATGATAGGCCGTACTGAAGTTCAGTTCAGTATTCAGAGCTTGTTGAAGACTCTTCCAAAACTTAGAGGTGAATCTTGGATCTCAGTCAGAAACAATAGATAGTGGTACTCCATGCAACCGTACCACATCCCTGATATATATCCGTGCCAGTTGATCCAAAGAGAAATCCTCTCGAATAGCAATGAAGTGTTCAGTCTTTGTAAGACGATTCACAACAACCCAGATTGCATTATTGCATTTGGATGTCCTTGGAAGTCCAGTGACAAAGTCCATGGTGATGTTTTCCCATTTCCATTCTGGTATGGGCAATGGTTGCATCATCCCCTTAGACTTCTGCCTCTCTACCTTCACTTACTGACACACCAGGCACTTTGATGTATATTCAGCGATCTCCTTCTTCATATTATCCCACCAAAAGTTTTCTTGGAGATCTCGATACATCTTTGTGCTCCCTGGGTGAATAGAGAAATTTGAACTATGTGCATCATCCAAAAGTTCCTTCTTCAGCTCCGAACTTGATGGAACACATAGTCTTTTCCCAAACTGCACAATTCCTTATTCATTAACATTAAACTCTGAGGAATTTCCCTTTTTGATAGCTTCCACTTTTTCTTGGATTCCCGCATCATCCTTTTGAGAATCCTTTAACCTTTCCAAAAGAGATGGTTGAGCAATCATTTGTAAAAGGATTAATTATGTTCCCTTCTTTATGATTCCCACACCCATCTTCATTAAGTCTAAGAAGATTGGATCCTTCTCAATTCTCATCATTGATAGAATCGCTAGATCCTTTCTACTTAGGGCATCTGCCACCTTGTTCGCCTTCCCAAGGTGGTAATGTATTGAACAGTCATAATCCTTGATGAGCTCTATCCATCTTCTCTAGCGCATATTAAGCTCTTTCTGTGTGAATATATATTTAAGACTCTTGTGGTCAGTATATATCTCACATTTCTTTCCATAGAGATAATGCCGCCAGATTTTCAAGGCAAAGATCACCGCCGCCAACTCCAGATCATGCATTGGATAGTTTTGCTCATGGATTTTTAACTGCCTTGAGGCATAGGATATCACTTTATCATTCTACATTAGCACACATCCTAAGCCCTTCTTTGAGGCATCACTGAATACCACAAAAAGTTCCCCACTTGTGGGTAAAGTGAGCACGGGTGCAGTGATAAGCCTCCTTTTCAACTCCTTGAAGCTTTCTTCGCATTCATCCCTCCAAGAAAACTTTACTCCCTTTCAAGTTATCTTGGTAAGAGGGTTGGACAATCGTGAGAAATTTCTCACAAATCGTCGATAATATCCAGCTAACCCCAAGAAGCTACGGATATCAGTTACCGATGTTGGCCTTGGCCATCCCTCAATTGCATCTGTTTTGGAGGGGTCCACAGATATCCCATTTCTTGTGATGATATGGCCCAAGAATGAGACCTCCTTCAACCAGAACTCACACTTTCTGTACTTGGCATAGAGCTTCTCCTTGCGCAAAGTCTCCAGTACAGTTCTTAAATGCTCCTCATGGTCCTCCTTGGTTTTGGAGTATATTAGAATATCATCTATAAAGACTACCACAAATTTGTCTAGGTAATCTCTAAAGACTCTATTCATCAAGTCCATGAATATTTCTGGAGCATTGGTGAGTTCTAAAGGCATTACTATGAATTCATAGTGCCCGTACCTTGTACGAAAATCAGTCTTGGGGATATCTTCCTTCTTCACCCTTACTTGATAATATCCCGACTGCAAGTCCACCTTGGAGAAGTATTGTGCTCCACGCAGCTGATCAAACAAGTCATCGATTCTTGGTAGATGATACTTGTTCTTTATCATGATTTTGTTAAGTTCATGATAATCGATGCAAAGCCGCATTGACCCATCCTTTTTCTTGACGAAGAGGACTGGTGCACCCCATGGTGATGCACTTGGGCATATAAACCCTTTATCCAGATTCTCCTGTAGTTGTTTCTTCAGCGCTTCAAGCTCAAAAACAGCCATTCTATATGGAGTCTTGGATATTGGTAGCGCCCCAGGTATAAGTTCAATTGATAACTCAACATCTCTTCTTGGAGGAAGACCAGGAAGTTCCTCGGGAAATACTTCAGCGAATTCCCTCACAATAGGCATTTCTTCAAGGGTGGTTTCTTCCTTGGACTCAATCATCTGAGCCAGATATGCGTGCTCATAAGGCAGTAATATCCATGCTTGAGATGATGGAGCTAAAGTAGATTCATCTTCCTCCTGACACTTGTAAAGAATCGGGGGTCGATTCTCCATATGGAGTGTGATTTCCCTCTCCCGAAAATTTATGTTGGCTCTATATAAGGAAAGCCAATCCATGCCAAGAATTGCATCAAATTCCACCAAAGGGAGTATGATGAGGTTCGCCGGGAAATTCAATCCACAGATTATAATAGGAGAGGACTTATACTCATGGGATGTAATGATTGCCCCATTTGCCATACTCACCGACATCTTTACTTCCATGATTTGTGGTGGTGTAGGGATTGTTCTACTAAACTTTTGAGATATAAAAGAATGCGTAGAACCTGAATCAAAAATTACGTTCTCTATTATTGAATGAATAACTAGCATACCTATCACCACTTCGTTGTCGGGGTTCACTTCGGCAGAAGTGATGGCAAAAGTTCTTCCTTGCTATCTTGGAGGTTGCTGGTTGCCTCCGATAACCCTTGTATTAGGGCACTGATTTGAAAAATGACCCGGTTCTTTGCATTTGTAGCATTGAACAACGCGTTGAGGTTCTAACGGAGCATTCCTCTCCTCTGTCGCAGCCACAGGTCCTTCTTGCTGATAGTTAACAGCTAGGTGCCCTTCTCTTCCACACCTAAAGCATTTTCTTGTCCCCCTAAGGCAATTTCCAGGGTGCTTCTTTCCACACTTTTGGCAAGTGGGGTGCTGGAACTTCTTAGCACCGTTGGATTTATCCATCGGACCACCATCATTGAATTCCACCTTACGCTTCTTGTCCCCATGATACCCCTGTGATTCTATGATCTCTATTCTAACCTTGAGGGCACATCGGACAATTTCCTCATAGCTGTCGAAGTCACGGATCGCTAATGCTTTCCGCAAGCTAGGCTTCAGCCCACCAAAGAAGCGGTCAACCTTGCATTCGGGGGTAACGACAAAGCCGAAAGCATATCGTTCAAGCCTTGTGAAGTTTGCCTCGTACGATCCCACATATTCTTCATCTTTCTGCTTGAGGGAAAGGAAGTCCCTTTCCATCTTAAGATGAAGGGTGCGCGGAAAATATTTATCGAAAAACATCTTCCGGAATTCCTTCCATTCCAAAGCCTCGATCTCCTCCTTAGGATTCGTATTTTTGATCAACGTCCACCATTGATCAGCTTCACCCTCCATACGATAAGCCGCCAGGAGAACCTTCTCTTGTTCAGAACATTGAAGGATAGATAATATCTTTTCAATGGAGTTGATCCATTGCTCAGCGATCGTGGGATCAGATGATCCACTAAAAGTAGGAGGCCTTTGTCTCATGAAGATCTCGATAGCGACTTGTTCTTTCTTAGGGGGGGTTGAATGTTCCTCTTGACCTATGTTTCTATTCAAAACTTGAGTTATCTGAGAGAGAAGCGTGACAAAGTTCGCAATTCCCGCTCCCATTGGATTGGGCATCTCATTAGTATAATCATCACACTGATCTTCACAACGGTTGTTAGCCCGAGTTCCCCTATTACTGGCCATTGGCTGGAATAAAAGGAAAGTTAGGGGTAAAACATAAAGGGTAATCCAAAGACAAAAGTTGATGACTTATAAATAAATTTTAATCTCTTTAACTCATGAGTCTATAGGATTCAATCCAGGATTTTCATGATCTTCCTTCTATCATATATTCTTAGGGGCATTTTTACCTTAATAAGGGTTCATAATAAGATTGTGAATTTATCAAAACATATCCCCCAGGAGTGTCGTAACCAAGAGTGCAGCAAGGCCCGTTGTCGTGCATCAGTTCCCGTTCGAGTCTAGCTCAAAGCAGTGTTTTCGGGTTTTACCCCTAGGATACATCTGTGCCAGAGCCGCCTCTACCTGCTCGTATCCAGACAAGGATGTATTTGTTTGATAAACCACTTACTTAGTATTTACCAAAACTTATGGATGTTTTTATTATACTTAGTCTTGTATCTAAGGCTTTACTAGGGTTTCCTAATCCCAAAAATAACTAAACCTATCCTTTGATACCAACTATGACAACCCTGCTTTCTATTACAACTTAAACATGCTTTATTACATATAACTTCACTTGATACAACAAAGAGGATCGAGAGGTTTAGTGTCTTTGGAGCTTAGGATCATTACATAAAAACTTTAAACTTTAAATACAACATCTTTATTGAAAACTTCCTTTACATGACCACTATATTCCTTCGTACTTAGCATTGCATGGGATAACCTGAGGACATGCATAAGAAAAGGGTGATCTATAAAGCCCAGTAAGGGAGTACACAATGAATAACATGAGGAGTACAATACATGTTAGGCAATAGGAATATCAATAGATCATAATAGAAACATGAACATAAAGGCATGATAAATCATGATAATCATAACATGGAAATGTGGCAACAACACTTAACATTGAATTAGCATGAGCCAAGGCTCATTGCACATGGAGCATGAGTAAACCCTCATTGCACTTGAAGCATGAGTAAACCCTCGTTGCACTTGAATTAGCATGAGTCAACACTCATTGAACATGACGTATCATGATACTATACTTTACCCAATGCATTGGAGCGCTATAAGGGCGCACCCTTCGTAAACATTTCATTTCATGCATAAGTGTGCCACATGGATCATAAAACATGGATTCATAAAACATAATCATTTATTCCACGATAAAGGAATGTGGAATTAATACATGATACTTTATAATCAATAAGTAAATGTGCATAAAGGTGAATACCCTTGATGGAGAAATGGGCATGGTATTCACTACACAATGATATTGGCTTAGAAAATCGGTGTGATTTCGGCAGCGTAACGGCGTGACATAAGAATTCATAAAAATGGTTGATGAGAGAGAAAGGGGTTCCTCATCATATTTAAATATAATGGAAAGTAAGGAGGTCATATAGATACATTTCCCAACAATTGAAAAGGAATTTAGATTCATGATACAAAAGTATTTCTTGAATATAAAAGAGGAGAAAAAAGTTCCTTTCGGAATTTCGGCATAGTAACAGGTGTACATGGGAGGCATTTAATGAGAGAGAAAGGGGTCTCCCATAATTCAAAAAATAAGAGGGAAGTATGGGGGAGGTTTGAAACCATACCCCAACATTCATAATTGAAATTAAAAGGGCAATACAACTTAAAGAAAATTGACAAAAATGAGAAAGGAAGAAAAAACCCTTACTTGGAAGTGTGCTTCCAAAGGCTAGAGAGAGGCTTGTGAGAGGCTTCTTGAGAGCTTGGGGCACATTGAGAGGATTATTTAGAGATTAGGGCAGAGGTTGGACGAACTCCAAGGGCTTTGAGTGAGGAGGAAGTGGGAGCTTGGGTGGGTTTATATAAGAAAGGTGAGGGAATTCTTTATTATTTAGGTTTGGGACCCCTTATATTAAAATAATCCAAACCACAAACCATCCCATGGTATTTGCCCATGGTTTCTGGAAAAGGAAATAGGAAAAAAATATTTTACAAGTCCAAGGTCCGAACTTATTAAAAAATTATGGTTGCTTATGTGGAGGTGAGTCACACTCCCATGGAAATTAATTTAAAAAGGCAAAGTGTTGAATAAGTCTTGAGGGCTCCATTAATGCTTTGAAAAGTAAGTCAAACAAACCCAAAACCTCATTATTTTAATGATAAAACACATATTGGCCGAACATAAGGATTATGGTATTTTATTACATCACCATTGGGTCATTATGATGTCATAAAACACATTATATATTTAAATGGTATTTAATTTTTACCCAAAAATTTGACTGTCTCAGAAAATTATGAAAAATTTACTGTTGGATAATTTCGACTTCCTGATTCAAAAAATAATATTTATTTTATCTAAATAATTTTATAAATATGTGAATTTTCACTTTTAAAATAAAAACCGACATTTATAAAAAAATTCACGGGTTTTGACAGAAATGGCTTTCAAACCTTAATAAAAATTTTAATTGCATTCATAAAATTATAAGATCATTTATATTTAATAAAAATTAATTTAATATTAATAATAATATTTTATTAAAATATTATTTAATTCAAAAATCCTTTAATTTAATAAAATATAATTCTTAATTAAATAATAACTAAAAACACCATTTTTACTTTAAAAACTAATTACAATGTATCAAAAATGACTAGAAATTATATTCATTATTATATACAAAAATAATGTACATGAACATGGTGCTACTTATTTGTTACATAACCCCTTAAAATAGCCGCATAAGACCTAAGGGTAAGGTGTGCGATGGTGACAAACTCTTGGGGCGGCTCGGATAACATCGCTTGAGTGGTAATCTCTATCAACTTCCACTTTTCCCGTTGACGGTCCCGTTCAAGCTTGACATAATGAAGCTCAGCTTGGGCTTGGTCAAGGGAGAAGCCCAATGACACCACCTCTTTTCCGAGCTCCGACAAATGGGCTTCGTAAGGGGCAATTCTACTAGATGAGGCCATCGATTCCTTTGTCTGAGTAGAAATGGCTTCGTTAAAGCCTTATATTTATACTACTCAGATGATCACTGTTCAACAACTATAAAAGTAACGATCAAAAATCTTAACGTAAAAATAAAGAAGTTGAAATCTTATAAATTTTTTTTTCATAAATAAACATTTAACTGGATCAAGAGGGATTTTCCATTAATGAAACTTTGGGTCGTTACAGACAGTCACACTAGGGATATCTTAAAACACAATAGGGAGCTAAGTTTCGCCATGATGATGCCAGGCTCACAAGAATTAGAAACCCCTTTATACTAGGTCAAGATGTATCTGGTTGATGGGTCTAAGACCTTATACATCAATATCATGCCAAGTAGAGAGATCTCTTTTCTTTTTGAGGGGAAATGAAAGGTTTGTGATGACATGAGACACTTTATATCATGAAGTGTGATTTATGAAAAACATAAGATCCAAGAAGGGTTCAAGCACCCTAAAAGTTGTGCCACCACATATCGAACATATTCTCATGGTGAGGAAATGTAAAAAATCATTGCTCTAACTTTTTCCTATACTAGGGGGTTCAGCGAGCATAGCTTGGATTTTACAAAGGCCACAGAGTAGACCCTATGAGATTTATTCCTTATTTATTTCTACCCCAATTTTTTCCTAAACTCTGAATATAAAGATTTTAGTGAGTGAATACTTGACTTTTTCTCAGGTTTTCCTTCATGGGTTTTCAACCTAACAAGTTTGGTGTCTCTTTCACTAATAGTTTAACGTCTTGGAATTTGGACTATTATAGGATAGAGTTTTAGGTTGTGCAGATTTGACCAAAGTGTGAGCAGTTTAAGGTCATGACACTTATGGACCTAATATGGTAGACGATACACAAGATCCTAATTTGAATGCCCAGGGTAAAAGTTACTCCAACATCCTTATGAGAGAGAGGTAAGAGTGTTTTAAATCATAGATCAAGGTTCTTAGGTCATGAGTGATGATATAGAACAATCATTCTGGGGATAACCTAAAACAAAATGGGGTACTAGGTTCTGCTATGACGGTGTCAGGCTCACAAGAATCGGAAATCCCTTTATACTGAAAAAATATGTCTCTAATTGGTGGGTCTAATACCTTCTGTATCAATAGGATGGTCAAACAAAGAGGTCTCTTTTCATTTTCAAGGGTGGTGAAAGGTTTGCGATGACTCGAGATTCTTGAGACATGAAGTGTGGAATATGGATTGAGGTGATTAAAAAGATAATGTAAGAACCTTGTTCCCTAGTTGGCCAAGGTAAGGAACTTGTGGTACTTTGATAAGGAAGGATGAAGAGAGATTGTTTTACTAGTTTAACATCATGTAGTGGGGATATAATTTCCTCTGTGTAGTTTAACATCATGTGTTAAGTACATACTTCCATACATTTTAATGTCATGCGATAAGGATGTACTTATATGCAGTTTAACGTCATGTGGTAATGACATAATTCCACGTAGTTTAACTTTATGTGGTAAGGGCGTACTTCCATACAGTTTAACATCATGTGGTAAGTATGCACTTCCATGTAGTTTAACATCATGTGGCAAGGACATACTTCTATGTAGTTTAACGTTATGCGGTAAGGACATGAGAACCAACATAAAAGCATGAAAACGTTGTCACTGGGCCCAAATATAGAGACTTGGGTGTCACTACGCATCTCATGAGGGTAAGAATCAAGCCACATGTAGTTATAAATGAAGTAACATATGTAGGTCTGGCCTATACACAAATAGGGGAAATTTTTATATTTAATCATTGTGACTGGGCTCAGAGTTAGAAATTTGGGCATCACTACATATCTTGTGAGAGTAGGAATCAAGTCACACATAGTTCTTGAATGGGAAATAATCTATGTATGTCTAAACCATATGTAGAGGTGGGAATTATTTCTTTTGAATGTTTCTACTGGGCCTAGGATTGGAGATCCAGGCGTCATTACGTATCTTATTATAACAGGAATCAAGCTACACATAGTTCTTAATGTTCCATGCAATTTAACATCATGTAGTGAGGATGAAGCCAAACTGATGTGAATAAATGGAAATGTTGTGGTTGGGCCCAAAGATAAACATTTGGGCTTCACTATGTATCTCATAAAAAATGAGAATCAATACATACATAGTTCTTGAAATCCCATTCAGTTTAAAGTCATGTGGTGAGGACAGAGGTGAACCGACATGAATTGATGGGAATATTGCGATTGGTACCAAGGGTGGAAGTCTGGGTGTCACTACATATCTCATGATAATGAGAATCAAACCACATGCAGTTCTCAAGAACCATGCAGTTTAAAGTCACGTGACAAGGATGTTGACCATGTGGTTTAACGTCATGTGGCGAGGACTCATGGTATGCCTTTTATGGTCATGCATTCAGGATTGTAATGGGCCTGTTGCATACCTTTACACCTTTCTTGTGAGGTTAAGTCTCTTCCACATTTCCTAATTCAACTTGCGCTATGTTTGGTGTGAGAAAAAAGGAATGATATGAGTTTTCCTACAATACAGAGATAGAAGGGGGTAAAATAAGGGAATTTTGTATCATGTAGTGGCTGGACCAAGACATAGGATCAAGATGTCCCTACATATCTCATTAGAAATGAGAATCAATCCATATGTAGTTCTAGAAGAACCATACAGTTTAATGTCATGCAGTAAGATCATAAGTGACTCAACATGAATAGAGATAGATATCATGGATCCGTGTAGTTTTATGTTATGCGCTAAGGAAATTATCGATGCAGTTTAATGTATTGTGGTAAAGATGAGAGATTCCATACAATTTAACATCTTATTTTCAGGATGAGAGATGTCGTGAAGTTTAACATCTTACTGCTAGGACAAGAGATGTCATGCAGTTTAATGTCTTACTGCCAAGATGAGAGATTTAATGGAGTTTAATGTATTACTGCTGAGATGAATTTGTATAGTTTAATGTCATGTAACTAGGATGAGTTCCATACAGTTTAGCATCATGTATCTAGGATGAGTGATGGGACTTAAAATTATGTGTATGCCCCTGTCATTCTTCAACACTTGATATAGAAGATTTCATCCTCCTGATTTGGATTAGCCAAGACGATGGTTGTATTAGACAATGTGTTGGTGAAAACATTCTGTGATTGGGGAACATGATATAATGTGGGCTCAAAATGGAACTTTTCCACTAGTCCCCTGACATAGACAGTGAGAGGGTCTAATTCTTCCTTTTTGATGGAATATTCACCATTGACATGCTTTATCATTAACTACAAATGCCCTTTGATGTTTAGGTAGGCTATTTTTAGTTATAGGGATAGTTCCAAGACAACGATGAGGGATTGGTATTCTGCATCATTATTTGTGCAACCTTTAGATAGTGATAAAGAGTAGGGAAAAACTGATTTGTCAAGAGAGACAAATACAATCCCTAGACTAACCTGATTGAGCTTTGGGATTTCCCATCCTTTTTCTGATAGAACTTATTGAGGCACCTGTTAAAATACTTCTCCCATGTCTAGGAAGTGTCATGGGCATATAAGACCTCTTCATCTAGAAGCTCAGTGTATTTCGGCGTATTTGCTGGGGCAGGATGTGTTGTGAGGAAATCAACCAGGTCTTGTCCTTTCACTGACTTATGTGACACAAGCTAAATTTCATATTGCTAAAGAATGACCACACATCATGCCAAACACCCTATTAGCATTGGACATCCAAGTATATAATTAAGAATATTGTCATGAGAGACCAATTGAACTTCGTGGTGCTGCAAGTAATGCCTCTAATTTTTCATTGTGAAGATGAGTGCAAGGAAGTTCTTCACAAAATCAGATTATCGATTCTTAGTACCTAACATAGTCTGACTGAGTTATTAGAGAATATTTTTTCTTCCTGTGTCATTCTTTTGTGCAAGGATGGCACCTAATGAGCATTCCATGGTGGCCACATATAATATTAGTGACCTCCCTTCCATCAGAGGCATAAAAAACCAATGGGTGTAGTAAGTATTTCTTGAGAATTTCAAAGTATTTTTGGCTATCATCATCCTGTCTTAATGGGGATGATGTTGGAAATACATCTTGGGTATTTCACTTTCTTGGATAAAGTTGGATTCGATCAATTAGTCAAATATCACCTCCAAATTGGTGAGATGAGAGGGGTGCATCCTTTGGGATACCTACTTGAAGCCTCAATTACCATTTGGTAGTATGGGATGGTGTGTAGAAACATCTAGGTTTAGTTTGGGCATTTTTGTGTAGTCCTAAGCAAACACATATTGGTGCTGCTTCAGAAATTCAATGTACATCTCTTTCTCTTCGAGGGGCATGGAGACACTAACCAGTGTAGGCTGTGGGTCTTCCTCTGTTCCTTGATTTATCTGTCTGAGCTCATTTATGGTGTCATATACACCTTCCTTGAACACTAAAGGGGTGTTCCTGAGATCATCCTCATCTTCCTCCATTTTTGAGCCTGTGTAGACACTTACAGATGAATATGGAAATTTGGGGGATCCTATGTCACTATCAGGGTGAGAGAGGCTATGATAGGAGAAATTATCATCCCCTATTATGAGAGTCATTGTAGTGGGATGAAAGATCTAATTGTATTTTACACTGTCACTGAGGACAGGTAGGGATTGGACCTCTAGGATTATATATTCTACCTCAACCAAGCTTATAGGGAGCACCTAGTCATTATTGATCATACTCTAGGGATTCATAAGGATGGCCCCCTAATCCATTAGGAGCTGCAATACGTATATCATCATCCACCATTAGTTTCTCATTTCCATTCTTGTAGAAATATGCTTTAGCATATGTGGCTCCACAAATCTCGAAGGGGGTGTTGTCACCATAAAGTATTCCAACTTTTTTATCTAATGATAATGGTGTCTCTTAAAGACTGATATTCCACACAGTTTATCGTCTTGTGATTGAGACTGTTCCCTGCAGTTTTTTATCTCGTAGTAAGGATGTTAATATGGGTGGTTGGGCTAGGATATAGAATTCAAGAATCCCTACAAATATCATTAAGATGATAATTAATCCGTATGTAGTTATTGAATAACCGTGTAGTTTAATGTCATGCAGAAAAAATGTAATCCATGTAATTTAACATCTTGTGGTTAGGATGTGATCCATACAGTTTAATGTTTTATGGTGAGGATGATAGATATGTAGTTTAATGTCTTGCAGTAAGGAGATTAGACATGAAGTTTAACATCTTGCGGTAAGGATGATGGCCATGCAGTTTAATGTCTTATGGTAAGGACATTATCAGTGAAATTTAACATCTTTTGGTAAGGATTATAGTTAAACAACCTATCTAGAGATTGTATCTTCTAAAGGATCTTGGAAAACTCTTATGAATATTTCATGAGTTTTGAGATATTTCAACTCTATCAATCCTATAGATACCTGTTCCTCTAAACAATCCTTGAAGACAAATCATATTTTGATTGTGTTCCTGAGACATCGATGGTAGGGTCAATAATCATAATGGACTATCAATCCTATCTCATTTATATTCCTTATTGTTGGGAACTTCATTAAACCATTTTCCATGGCATAATAAAAATATTTAGAGACATGTTTTGTTGGGAAGGAATATGTTTTTTCCAATATTGCATTGAAAGATGGTCATTTCTCCCTGGGAGGTAGGTGACTTATGCTCTGATGCACAATCGGTGCTCCCTACTTAGAGTGAGTAGATGAATGGAGTAGGGATTCATGTGTTGGTGGTTCTAGTATCCCCATGTGTATCTGCACTTGAAGTCAGTCTTTAAAGGAAAATAAATTTTCTATCATGTCCCTGAGGCATTTATGTTTTGGAAAATGATTTTCATGGCCTACCAACCTTGCCTTTCTTGGCTTCCTCATCAATAAGAACTCTATCAAACCACTCTCCATGGCATACTTTAAATACCTGGTAACATGTTTGACTTAGAAGGAATATACTTTTCACTTCCTATCTTCAATAGATGGGTGACCAGGCTTCTTCCCCTGCATGTTGTCCATGCCACTATTGGCATGGGTTCATGACTAAATTTGGAGTCTAGGGTACAAAATCCTGGTCATTATTAGTCTGAGGGAAGGTGGTGAAGCATTGGGGTTCTTGAATATTGAAGACTCTTCCCATTTATTAAAATATTATGAATCTCCTGGATATTTTTTGGTGACATATGAGGTCAAATGGTTTTTAGAATATCCCCAATGAGGAGGTGGAAAATATAGAAATTCCTCCATCCCTGTGGGCTAGGGTGAGTTGGAATAATGTTTGGATCTCTTCCGACGAGGGGATGGAAAATATGAAAATACCTCTAATCCTATGGGCTGGGGAACTTCACTGCAAGGTGGGATTTCATAAGCTGTCATGGGTACATTATCCCTAGGTGGATATATTAGGAGTATTCCCACAATTATCTCCTAGATATTAATATCCTATTGTTGGAGTTGAGTGATCTGTTCTTCTGTAGAAACTACCTTATCATCCTCAAGGGGATGACTAGTGGGAGCCATGAAAACACCCCTTCCTATGTCGGTGGAAGGGTGAGTAGATGATGATGGGATTTCTGATGTGGATCCTAGAGTCTGAATCCACTACTACCAATATCCATACGATTCATTGTCCTTACCTTTTGAAATACCAACATGATTGGTAACACCTCCTATAGATTCCTAGTGAATATTGTTGTGCCTTTCTACTCTTATGTCGGTGACAGAAGATAGGCCAACCCACTGAGACTCAGATAACTACAGGAAGGTATTATTGTACCCTTTGGTAGTATGATCATCTAGATTTGATGAGGATTATTCAGATCTAACTGACATCATATTGACTGATACACATGCAGGTTGGTGCTATTATTCAACGAATTACCTCGTTTGATGGGTCAGTTCCTGGTATACTATTTTAGGGGTCGATGCCCATGATTCTATTTGGGGGTTTGGTGCCCATGATTTTTTGAGTTATCTATGCCCATGATTCCATTTTAGGGGTCATTTCCCATGATGACGATGATCCCAGGTAAAATTATGATGAAAATTCCCCCAACCCCGCGGGCTGGGGTGTTCCCTAGGATTCTGAAATCACTGAGGCTAGTTGTGATAAAGTTAGAGACTCTTGGCTAGTGATAATCTAGGACAGATTTTATAACACTATCACGATATACCAGTGGGCCTCAGAAAGATTAGTGATAGCAGGTATATATGCCCGCTCTGGATCTGTATTGTTTTTGGATACCCCTGGAGGGCTCTCCTGTTAGGTGTCACAACATGGTTAGTTGGTGTAGGCACAAATTCTTATGTAGGTCCTTGCGGAGTCATGGTCATATATAGATGATGATAGTTAGAATGGATGGGATCCCTCTTAGGAATCTCTTGAGTGATTGGGTTATCATTTTGACTATCCTCATTTTCCACCCTAAGGTAGGAAAGGTGTTCACTACTATTCTCTAGGTATAGGCTTCTAAAGTGGTTGAAAGTGTAAACAAGGGACATCCCCCCCCCCCCCCATGGCCTGTCATAAGAAAGATGACCAGTGAGAGATCAACCTTTGAAGGATTTCATGAGCCAATTCTAGAGTCAGGATGGGGCTGTTAATGTGGTATTACTGACCCAAGACGTTTACCAATTGATAATGGAAGTCATGTGTTGGTGATAACGTGTGTCGGGGCCTTAGGGCCAAAGAATATTGTCTAGTGATCTTGGAATCCATTGGAACATTTGATGACATCATTTAGATTAAAAAATAATCTTGAGAATTCCTAAGGAATGAAATAACACACCTTATTAGTGTAACAATGTATATATGAGTACATGTTCGATCAATAACTTCCATAGTTAAAAGGTAAAGAGGCGGTCCCTTCTTTTTACACAAGGTTCAGTGTTGTTAAAAGAAACATGTCAGGTTCATCATTTTGTTATGAAATTATCATAGAAAAAACCAGCCTAAAGGGAACTAAGAAATATATCCTTTTTGACTGGTGAAATGGATGGCACAACTAAAGTATTCATGTCGGGTTCACCATTTTTGTTTCGTCGGGTTTTTGAGGCATGAAATGGGTTTCGATCGTCAGGATACTAGTTCACTTTTCCTAGAAACTCCCAATAGTTCCCCCATATGTATCTGAGTACATACCTACTTTTCAAAGGTATATGATCATTTAGGTTTTTTGTCCCAAAAAATCTTGGGGACTCGCATTGGTCGAGAGGATGGGAGGTCGGACTCATCACACCATTTTGAGGTGAATTATTTCCTACTCTGAGACTCTCTTATATATTTAAGATATGTTCATGAAATCCTTCCCAAAACCCAATAGGTAATTGGTTACCCCTTCTTCATCAACTTGATTACAAATATGTATCAGTAGGAATGATGGTGTGAAAATAATGGGTTCTCTATCGCTCTCTTATTTAGTTATGATGCTTTGGGTTATGGCCATGTTCGAGAACTCGAGAGTTTATTTCCATCCAAGGATGCGGTTGGTGTCTTTGATATGGGATTAAAACTCTATGAGAAATATTATATATCTTATGAAACAAGAATCAAAACCCACGTAGTTCATTTTCCACAGTTTAAGGTCTTATGACTAGACCCATCCATGTAGTTTTACGTCATATGGTCAGGACATGAATATCATGCTTGGACCTCAATGAGGCATCCAACATATACTGTTTAAGTCAAGAATAAGAGTCTATGTAGTTCTTGTGATGAGCATCTATGTCATGAGAGATATGACATTAGAGGCCCTAGGCGGGACTTATGCATATGAGATTTCCCTAGATTTCTTCTTCGAGAATATGGCCATTTGAGCGGAGATGAGATGTAATCAGGCTTACATCCCAATAGAGATTCCTCACTGGGAGAATTATCATCATGCTATTGGTACAATAATCACTAGTATCTAGGTTCACTAGTCTCTAAGCTTACGTGAGCCATGTTCGGTGTGAGAAATAAGAGATAGTGGTATATCAGACACATTTCATGTGAGCATATTTGTATGGCACTTAAACATTAAAGTCACACTTTGAGAGGTATGGTATCCCATCTCATAGAGGATATGGTACAGAGCTTGGGCCTTAGGAAGGTGTCCTATATATATCAGTTATGGTGGGAATTATAGTTCTCGTATTTCACCCATCCCTTAACCTGTTGATAGGCTAAGGTGGATAATCATTATTAGAGACATTGCGACAATCCCTGAAATTTTATGAATGATAGGTGATTATACCAAAATGGATTCCCTATAGCCAGTTACATATTAAATCATGTTGGTAATCAAGGATTATTTTCTGAGTTCACCTAATTTGTTGATACATATCATATTATATTGGTAGTTGGGGCTTATGCACTGAGATTTCCCGATTGGTATACTTATTCTTTATCCTCTGGAAGATTAAAGAGAGGTGATGATGACCATGAGAGGTATGACCGAGAACATGACCTTGGTAGGGTCACATTAGTGCATGGACCAAACTCATCAAGGAAACTTCTCTTGTAAAAGGGGAATGCGGCCAAAGTCTCTCGACTGGGGTCCATATTGCATGAGTCTAGACAGGGTATGCCAGACAAGGTTAGAACATCCTAGAGGATTTTACTGACATGTCTTGGCCATTAATGGGGAAAGTCTTGATTGTCTTATTGATATGTTGGGAAACAAATCTGACATAAAAGACACATCCAAGGGTTTCTACCTAATCAATTATCATTCCTTGAGCATCTTCTCATGGGAAAAGTAGACATGTCTGAGTTGCTTCTCATAACCAAATAATACATGTCCGGGGTCTAGTGTATAATCAAATGGCTTGTCTTAGATGTATTCGCCTGATCAAAGTGGACATGCACGGGGTCTTTCACATGATCAAGTGACTTGTATCGAATGCCTTCACCTGATCAAATTGGACATGTCTAAGGTCTTGCACATGATCAAGTGACTTGTCTCGGATGCCTTCTTCTGATCAAAGTGGACATGTCTGAGGTCTTGCACATTATCAAGTGGATTTTCTCAGTTGAATTCACCTAAAAAAGTGGGAATGTCTTAGGTATTGCGCATGATCAGATGACTTATCTCGGATGACTTCACCTAAACAAAGTAGGCATGTACGAGGTATTTCGCATGATCGAATCAAATGTGATTATGTGCTATTTCATGATCAACCTAGCTTTTCTTTGGACTTTCGCATGCCCATGCATACATGTCTATGGAAAATCACATGATCATGATGACATGTAAAATTACCCTTCACATGATCTAATTACATTATCTAGGAAATCTTCAAATGACCAAGACAAGAACTTTGAGTAGATTCACATGATCTATGTGACTTTCCCTAGTCTTGTCATGTGACATCACAGACATGTCAATAGGTTGTCGTCTGATCAACTTGGCTTGTACTTGGGTTGTTGCATGACAATGGTGACATGTCAATGGGATTCTGAAGGATCAATCTGACTTGTCTGAGGCCTGTCTCATGACCAAAGTGACATGTCCAAGACCGCTTAATGATGTTGTGAGTCTCATGAGGACTCTCGCGATCGCATGTCCTTAAACCATTCTTGCATTAGAGTCTCATGAATATTTTTAGGATCCTGCGCTCATACAAATGATTCAAGTTCACATACAAAGGAATCATGCCTTAAGTTGAATGGGAAAAAATATATGCCTGAGTGTACATGTTGAAGGTTTATACTATAGGGATTGTATGGTGAAAGGAAGTTCTGTTCATAAGCTCATGCGCACACTAAGGGGACATTCACATGACACCCTTTTGTTCATGTGATTCACATGAGCTCTAAAGGGACTTGCAAGAGAACCTATATACATGTGATTATGCTTACCAATGGCACTTCTAGCATGAGAAGGGGTTCCTTGGTGCATATAGACAAGGGTTTTCCCACTGGATAACCTACAATCTAGGTGGGTGTATTTAAGACATCACATGATACCTTCATACATGTGATCTACATGACCTTCACGAGGTCTCGCGATGAGATATTTAGTGATACATAGGGGGATGTGTATCAAAGCCTCCATGTGAATGGGAAAGTTATGCACTGCATGGTGAGGAGGAATGCATGGACATAGACCATAGATCGAGCGTAAGGGCTATGTGAGATCATTATAAGACTAAGGGTTTGAAGCATCACGCGAGGGATTGCATGTTTGTCAGTGTACACTACACGAAAAAACGATTATTGCGATAGGGTATTTGCGACGAGCCTTATTCCCATCGCAAAAACTCCGATGAAAAGAGATTTTGCGACGGGAATATATTCCCGTCGCAAATGGTCAGTTATTTGCGACAGAAATACAGGTCCCGTCGCAATTGCAATGGCGCGGTTTGCGGCCAAAATGTGGGAAGCCTATTTGCGATGGGTAGAAGGCTACCCATCGCAAGTACCGGCGGTGGTTAATAGTATTTGCGATGGGGAAATTTCCCCATCGCAAACAAATATTCACCCGGTGTTATTTGCGACGGGCCCCGTCGCCAATACCGGCCGCTGTAAAGCCTATTTGCGACGGTCACCTTCAACCCGTCGCAACTACCCACGGTGGTAAATACTTTTATGAGATGAGACTATTTACCCGTCACAAACGAAAATCCAACGGGTGATATTTGCGATGGGTCCCGTCGCAAATACCGACGGCGGTAAATAAGAATTTACGACGGGGATATCCACTCGTTGCAAATACCGGCGGCGGTAAATAGGAATTTGCGATGGGGATATCCGCCCGTCGCTAATGGTGTTGCAGTTGCGACGGGCCCGTCACAACAACCATTTTACCCGCCGCCCGTAATTAATGCGGGCGAAGGTATTTGCGATGGGGTCCCGTCTCCAATACCGGCGGCGGTAAATAGAAATTTGTGACGGGCCCGTCGCAAAAGACCTTTTACCCGCCGCCTGTATTTAATGCAGGCAAAGGCATTTGTGACGGTATCCCATCGCAAATACTAGGTATTGCGACGGTATCCTGTCGAAAATACGACCGTCGCAAATAATCTAACCTATATATACACCCCATCCGTTTTTTCCATAACATTCAGATCTCTATTCTTCTCTCTCTCTAATTTTCAGTTCTAAGTAGATTTTTTTTTTGTTTTAATTTTTTCTTTCGAGAAGAGGAAGGAAGGAGTTAGAAGGCGCAAATTACTAAAGGTATTTATATATTTTTAATTGTTAAATTATTTTTAATTGTTAATTTTATTTTTAATTGTTAATTTTATTTTTTTTAATAGAATGTTTAGCTATATAGTATAATTAGTTTATTTGGTTGTAACAAATAATCCTTGTCTGGATACGAACAAGTAGAGGTGGCTCTGACACATATATACCTAGGAGTGAAAACTCTGACAAGGTGTTTCGAGCTTGACTCGGGGTAACCTGGTACACGACAACGGGCCTTGCTGCACTCTTGGTTCGACACTCCCGGTGGATGTTTTGGTAATAATTAGAAATAAATATATAATTATCAAATAATTAAGAAATAATTAGATATTAAAATAATTAGGAAATAATTAGATTTAATTAGGAAACAATTAGATTTAATTGGGATACAATTAGATTTAATTAGGAAACAATTAGATTTAATTAGGAAACAATTAGATTTAATTAATTAAGAAACAATTAGATTTAATTAATTAGGAAACAATTAGATTTAATTAATTAGGAAACAATTAGATTTAATTAATTAGGAAACAATTAGATTTAATTAATTAGGAAATAATTAGATTTAATTAATTAGGAAACAATTAGATTTAATTAATTAGGAAACAATTAGATTTAATTAATTAGTAAGGTAATTAGGAAACAATTAGATTTAATTAATTAGGAAGGAAAAAAATTAGGATAATTAGGAAACAATTAAGATAATTAGGAAACAATTTGGATAATTAGGAAACAATTAGGATAATTATGAAACAATTAGAATAATTAGAAAACAATTTGGATAAATAGGACACAATTAGGATAATTAGGAAACAATTAGGATAATTAGGAAACAATTAAGATAATTAGGAAGCGTGATTGACCGCTCATCTACCTCAATTTTTTTCATTTGTGTGTTGAGGCTTGACAGGAAACTTCTACCTCCACATGTAATATCTGCGTTTACTGTCAAAATTATCAACCTCCTCATCAATATAGAGGTGAGGAGGTTTATAATTTTGACAGTAAAAGAACATATTATATGTGGAGGTAGAAGTTTCCTGTAAATCTCAACACATAAATGAAATGAAAATTGAGGTAGATGAGAGGTCAATTACGTTTGTTTTTGATATTAATATTTCATAATTATATTATATATATTTTTTATTATTAATATTATAATAATATAATTTATTTATATTATTAATATTAATATTATTATTATATATATAGTTTAATAATAATAATATTATATTAATTTTTTATATTATTAATATTAGTATTATTATATTATATTATATTATTTATATTTATATTATTATTATTTTATAATAATATTTCATAATAATATTTTATATATTTTTTTATTTATATTATAATAATATAATTTTTTATACTATTAATATTATTATTATTTTTATATAATATTATACGATTTGTAATAATTTTTTTATTTTTTTTAATATTTGCGACATGAACATTTGCGACGGGATTTCCCGTCGGAAATGTTTTTTTACTGTACCATTTGCGATGGGACAAATACTCATCGGGAAAACCTTTCTGCGACGGTCCATCGCAAATACCTTCGTCGCAAGTATTTTTTGAAATTTCGCATTTGCGACGGGATTCTGACCCGTCGCAACTAATATATCTGCGACGGCCTGTCACAAATACCTTTTTTATATATAAACGAAAACTCATTTGCGACGGGGGAAAAATACCATCGCAAATAATCTTTTTGCAACGGGACCGCCGCAAAAACATCTATTTGCGACGCCGTTTTCGGCAATGGGCGATTTGCGACGGAGCCCCGTCGCAAAAGACCTTTTGCGACCGGATCCCGTCGCAAATCGCCTGTCGCAAATATTCAGTTTTCTTGTAGTGGTATGCCCATGGGTGTCATCATGGGTGCCCCTCATTATCTAAGTTCTTCACTGTATAGCCGAATAGAGATATCGCATGACCAAGGGATCCTTCTGCATGGCCAAGAGACACTCATATGAGCTTTATACATGAACCACATGATAAAGGTTTCATGACCATTATGTGGTCGCACGATCTCCTAAGGCTCATGAAAGAGAATTTGTAAACACATATAAGGTTTGTGTATTGGAATTAAAGGAAGAATTCATAGATGAGGGTACCTATTAGGGTCACACCACTTAAGTCCTTCTCGGTAAAGAGGAGGGAATGCTCGTGAGTTTGCATGTACATTAAGAGGTGTCTGCATGATAATGCACGTGCCCACAATTGTTTATCTGAACACTTCACATGAAATGGATATTCACGTTATTTTTAAATCATCACACGGTCACATGATTCAATGTGAGGGGTCTTGCGATGGTCTTTGATATCGATTCAAGGATGAATTAATAAGATCAGGAATTAATATTTCCACTAGTTTACTCCCATGAATACCGACATGAAGATGAAGGGCGCAAATCTGCAAGACATAAAGACTGATGGTTTGAGACAATGTGAGAAGCATGTACACTAGTTCTTATATGCATTATATTTTCATGTCTATGAGGAGGGTTTTTGGTTTTCAAACACTACCGCTTCACAAGGGGCTTACATGAGACTATCCCCTCATGAAATCGTGTGATCGTATGATGATCATGTGATGAGATCTCATGGCTACATTTCTGTGGAAGGATCTCACAAAAGGGGACCTTGATTTACCTGGAGAAGATCTCTGGTGGATGGTGGCCGATAGATCTGTTTCTATGACCTTCCTTCTTTTTCAGAGCTCCTTCCCCTCTCATTTTTCATGCATTTTTACAGATGGGTGTAGGTTTATATAGGCGAGGGGAGGTCGGGTTTTCTGTCGCTTTTCATGGGATGAGATCCACATGCATTGGATGAAGCAGTGGAGATTGCATCGCATGATCATTTAATATGATCATGAAATGCCTCTATTTCTCTCCATGTTGTCGTGTGGTCTTGGAAAATCTGAGTTAATTTAGATGAAAAAATATGCCAGAGGTGGAAGGGGTTTGCGGTCGTTGAAATGATTACGAAATCTTCAGTGCTTGTATTTTCCTCAATCACTTGATCAAAGGATGGTCATGCGATGACCTCAAATTTCTTTTGTGATTCCATTTGTTCCAAATAAATTTGAATTAAATTGAATGAAAATATGTCGAAGGTAGAAGGGGTTCGTAGTTGCTGAATCACTTGCGACATCTTCAACAGATATATTCAGTTTGGTCACATGATCAAAGGATGATCATGAGATGACTTAGATAAATGTCGGGTGATCTAGTAGAAGCTACTGGTGTCCTCGATCAGATCTCATGGAGGCTTCAGTTGGTTGTCTCAAACTCGCGTAGGTATTAGAGAAGGTCTAGTGATGACAGCGATGAAGAGCGTTGAGTGATCATGTGTCTGTCTTCGAGTATTCATGTCTAACTAGAGTTGTGGGAGGGAGACATATGAGCAGGAGGTTGAAGATGAAGGTCTCACACTGCTTGGGATTGATCGAGTTCAAATTTTCAAGGTGCGAGATCGGTTTGGTTTGAACTCGTGATCCACGGGATTGAGACGGATTCCTAGGATCGGTGGATGACACTATCAAACAGTCCATATCTGATTCACCCCACCCACATAGAAATATTTCACCTCCGTCCCTTAAGTGTATAAGCCATTCCATGGTTGATGTTGGTTTGTGCCGATAATGGGGTCGACACCTGTACCATATGCATCGCTTCCACCTCTGGGATTCGGCCCACCGAGCTTTTTTCTTGGGCCACAAACACACCTACAGGATCACGAACCATGGGCCCTGTACATGGGATCGGTTGATCTTTGGTCCCACATGGGCCTGTGGTCGAATTGGCATGGCTGGCTGGTGGCTAGCCATTATTTTGGCTAAGGGTGGTAATAAAAAGCATTAACTAATAATAATAAAATTATTAATAGAATATAATATCCCAAAATTGACATCCTATATATCCAAGACCATTCTTTAATGATTCCATGAAAACTATATTTTTCTTTCCACATAATCTTAAAACTTTTAAAATATTTGATGACAGTGTAAAATTCCCAAATATTGGTGATAACAGCCCCCTATTATTGTGATATCAGAAATTATGTCCCTTGATACTCATGATACTCATGTTACAGCTTATGGATTCCTGAGTTACACCTTGAGTCCATTCTAGTAGTAGTATCCATATATATGAATGTGGATGTTACTACGTATACAGTCCATACATGTGTATACACTTGGTTACTCATCTAGAGACTACCCATCTTAGGAAGATGCAGGTACTGTCATCCTTGTGTCCTTCTAGAATTAGAGTCAACCCCTTTACATATTTATTATTTATTACCATTATATCTACACACTTCCATATTATATGCACTGACTGGGTATTTATTGACACTATTGGTGGTGGCCTACTGAGTTTATCACACACCCTATCTAGGCCGCCAATGGTACCCAGACAGATTATGTGGATGCAGGTAGGGATAGGGGAAAACACTCAATGGTTGATACTTTATTTTCTTATATAATGGGAGTAGGGAATCACATGATTGAGCTTTGTCTCATGATGCTATTGGAGATAGTCATTTTGTTCTTTTTAATAATTTGATACATGTATTATATAACATGATTTCCTATTCCTTTTTGTTGGACATATGAAATACCATCATTTTTTATATGACACTGGATGTTATTTTCATTATTGAATTCTTTACCTTATATTTCCAGTTTTCATTTATTTATATTGAATCAGATATTTATCTATCTATTTCACCACTGTGCTACTCTAATCATGAGGGTATAGTCTCTCCATTGTACTAGCTTAGACCCTCGCTACTAGTTATAATCCTTTTTCATATGGAGAAGTTCACTTGAGGCCATGTGCACCACCATCTTGGGGCACTGTTTAAGTGGAATCCAGGATAGGACATCACATGATACAACCAAAGGTAGAAAGATAAAACCAAATGACATGACCATAAAACAACCAACAAGAAAGGACATCCCAAGTGGAAAACTACTACTCAGTGAAATGTGGGAAAAATCCCACCATCTCACCACTAGCTACATATACCTAGATAATATAAACCCCACCACCTCACTGTGGTGCCTTTTCCTTTCCTGTATCAGATAAAACAAGGTCTACACACCCCCAAGGGAGTGTGCAGGGTGTGAGATAAACACGATCAGTAGGACCCCACCTAGGTATTCCATAAAAAGTCTCTATACAATAACAAAAATATTCTCAATATATTAAAAAATGGAAGGATAGGTGTCTATATGGTTTTATATCAAGATCATGGTGAGAAATTATCCTTTTTCCAAATATTTTACAAAACCAGGCGATACCGATTAAAAGAATAATTTCCAAAAAGCATTTACATTTATCAAATCACGTAGCATAGTATATAAAATTCAAAATAGTAAAAATCCAAATCACAATATATAAACACCCATATGATAATACAGGTTGGGATAACTAGGAAAATCGTACCAAAATAACCAACCAATGAGTAATGCGCACTTAAGTCCCTAGAGTAAATGAAAACATAAACTAGGGGTGGAGGAAAAAATCCAAAAACTTAACCCCCTATAATGTCAATAAAGTTCATATAGACAATGTGAATATGATATAGGAACATAATAACACCCCATAATTGAAATACCTTAACATTTCAATGGATACGGCTTGATACTAAACCCTCCACCTAGGAACCCAAGGATACCAAATGATGCATATATTAAATCAATTTCAAATGGATTATCATATTTAAAAAACAATTTCAAACAACCCATTTTCATCAAAAACATGATTTGAAAACCCATTTCACAATCCATTTCAGAATTCTTTGAAAAACACCTTTCTTTTACCAAAACGATGGGAAAAACTATTTTTTCTCAAAACCCATTTTTACAAACAAAAATAAATTAATCCAAAGAAAATTATAGTTAATTTTGAAAACCATTTATAAAACAAAAGGCATTAATGGTTCACAAAACATAGGTTAGAGACAGAACCACCTACCTCAAACTCAGGTCACACACCAACCAGGACCGGATCCACACACACTGAATGGGAAAGAATACAAGAAAAATGAATGAAGGACCTAACATCAATTATCACATCTTAAAATTTAGTTTCCTTAAAAAAATTGTTATTATAGAAGTTATATCATCACATTCCTCAAGGTTTACACACACCACACTGAACCAACATGAGATCTGGCCTTCAGAAGACAAGAGCATGACAAATCTATGATAAGTGGAGAAGGAAACATAAAATAATAAATTAATCTAGAAAATATTTCATATAAACACTACCAAAATCTAAAATAATGGGAAGAACAAGAGGGGAATGAGAGATAATTAATCAAAATTACAAATTTTTTTGACAAACGATGGAACCAAGATCGAATCACCAACTGAAGAGGAGAAAAAAGATCCTTGAACACCAAGTAAGAGTCTCTTTATGAGTTATGGCCATATTAGTTTTGGAAAAAGAGTATTAGAGGGTTAATTAAGGTTTCAAGAAATTTAATTTATGTTTTATTCCTTACTCCTCCAACCCAGCCTCAAACCATTGACTAAAAAGTGGCTACCAATAGCTAGTCGGAGACCACTACAACTATGTTGTGGTTGCTAGTATGTGGTAGCAGAACCCATAAGGGGTTCTTTCCAAATCCAATGGATGGAAAATGGCTCCTTGTAGCTACCATTTAGCCCCAATTCCTTTCAAAAACCTTCATAAATCCTCTGAAACCTCTTAAACCCAAACTACAACCTATTAAACATAAAAAGAGAGAATACCTTAACTAGGATGTTATAGTATTTATATAGGAAAAACTTTAATATGTATCTTTATGAGATTTTTTACAAAGAAAACCCATGTTTGAAATACCTGAAGGTGTTTGGCAGTCCCTATGTTATCAAAGTCAAAGGAAAAAATCTTGAGAAGTTTGACCAAAGATGTATTGATAGAATATTTCTTAGATACCATCATAATGGTAGAGGATACACATGTTACAATAAATATATAATAAATATTGTTGATTTTTCAGATGTGGAAGTTGCAGAATAATATGATATGAAAATTTCACAAAAAAATTCAGATATGAAAGATATAAAAGATGAAGTGGTTGCATTTAATCAATATGAAAAAGTTCTTGATAAGAGTAATAATTTTAAAGCTATTAAAGGTGAATATTCTAACTAATCTATCTTAAGAGATGATGAATAATTAAGTTCATCTCATCCTTGGTTGAGGAAATTATCAGAAGTCCAAAATATCACTGTAGATCAAGGAAAAAGAGTTCAAACTAGGAGAACATCGAGGTTATTTTCACATACTTCCTTATATTCATAGGCCAAGAAAATATATGTTGAAGAAGTTTTGTAGCATTAAGAGTGGCTTAATTCCATGAATGAATATTTGTATTAGATAGATAATAATGATAGATGGGATATTATATCCAAACCAAAAAATAAAAAATTTATTGCTACAAAATGGATTTACTGAAACAAGTTGAATGAAAAAGGTTAAGTGATCAGAAATAAGTCATGACTGGTTTTTAAAGGCTGCTAAAAAATTTAAGGAATTGATTTTGATGGGACCTTTTACCCAGTAGAAAGAATTAAAACTATTTAAATCTTTCTTATTATCATTGTACAAGAGAAATATAAGTTATTCCATATATATGTCAAGTCATATTTTCATAATGGAGATATCGATGTAGAAGTTTATATCAAAAACCATATGGATTCATTCTTGGTCAATATGGAAGTTTTTTGTGTAGGATAAAGAAGGATTTTTATGGGTTGAACCAAGATCTGAGATATTAGTATTATAAATTGTATACTTTCTCAAGGAAATTTAAATTTAGGAAAGGAAGATTTGATAGTAACCTTTATATAAATGAAAATCAAGAGGTTTTCCTCATTTTAATTATTTATGTTTATGAAATTACATTCCTAGGGAATGATAAAGAAATATTTGAGAAGTTTTTTTAAGGAGATATAAAAGTTATTTAAAATGTATATGATAGGTAAAATAAAATATTTTATTGGCCTAAAAACATCTCAACAGAAGTACATTTTCCTATCATAAGAAAATTATGCTAAGGAAATTATGAATAAAATTAATTTGAAATATTCAAAGTTAGTTTCCACACTCATTTTAATGGGAAAAAGTTTCAAAAATATAGGGAAGTAAAGGAGGTTGATCCTAAAGAGTTTAGAAAGTTGGTTGTAATCTTGTTATATTTAATGATTTCAGGGCTAAGTATTGTATATGTTGTTACATTGTGTTCCAAATATCAAAGTGATCTAAAATAATATAATCTTATGGAAGAAATTATAACTCTAAGATATATTAAAGAAACAAATTATTTTTGGGTTGAAATATATCAACATAGGAAATATTGATATGTTTGGTTACACAGATGCAGATTAGGAAAGTTGTGTTGATGATAGTAGATCCACATCCAATTAAGTTTTCTTCTTAGGAGAGAAATGTGTGAGTTAGTATAAAAAGAAGAAAAAATTAGTAACTCTCAACATTGTAGAAGCTGAGTATATATCTACCACTCAAGCTGCAACACAACATATGTGTATGAATACATAGTTGAAATATTTGTTAGTTGATGTGAGGTTGACCCTTATTTTGGGTTGTAATAATCAAAGTTCTATAAATTTCACTAATAATACTATGAAACATCATTGTTTTAAGTTAATTGATATTAAATATAACTTCATAAAGGAGAATGTGGAAATAAATGAACTAAAATTGGAGTTTGTTCTAACAATGGACCAAGTTGCTGATATCTTTACTAAACTATTGTTGAAGGAAACATTTCATAAGATGAGGTTGATCTTGGGATTACAACCTCACTATATTCAAGGATAAGGTATGTGATATTCATCCCATATATCATATTATCTTTGGATATAATTTTCAATGGGTGAAAATATGTAACATAAATTTATCCATTGGTGTATTCTTTTTACTTTTTAAGGAAGATAATATATTTATAGGAAGTTTTTAAAAGGGGTTTGTTGTGATTTTAGCTTGTGAGCTATTTTAACAGTTTGTTGAAGTGAATATCAGAAATTATTTTTACAGGTTGAATTTTTTTAGTGTTAAGAGTTCAAATTAAAATAATAAGCTCAAATTTTTTTAAGAAAAATTTCTTAAAGGGTGTAAGTAAATTTTCTTAAATCACAGATTATGGAAAACATGGTATTGTTGTTCAATGATTATTGTTTTCTACATTGAGTTCAATCACATAAGCTTAGAATTGTTGGATAAGTAATATTTTGATTTAGTTTTAAAGTTTTAGTGATTTATTTTCCTTGGTTGACAATAAAATCCAAATGAGAAGAATTTTGGGACTAAGAAGTTTGGATATGTTTTGAGAAGAAGTTGAAGGAAAAAGAAAGCTAAAGGAAGAGAGGTTACTCAAAGTATTTTATTTTTTTGTCCAAACATAAATCACCATACTTTTTTTGTTTTCATTCAAATGATATTAGATGAAGTTTATTTTCTTGATTATATCAAGTGGAGTCCACCAACTCAAGTTTATTGAACTAACGCTACCAATCCAATGTGATTGGATAGATTTTAGCGCTAAATGTTTATCCAAAGATGCTCATAAGTTCCACCAGACTAAATGTTTGATAAGTTAAATCAAATTATGCTTTACTATTCCTAAATTTCATATCATAATGAAGATATAATGATCCAATATTATGTTTAAATGGGTATAATAAAATTCTTGTATACAAATTTTATGATATGAAGTTCTATGGAGATTCACAGACATATGTTATTGGATAAAAGTTTGACTGAAAAAAGTTTAAAGTATGAAGGTAATGAAGATGTGATGTTATAGTGGTATAAAGAGTTATTGGTAAGATTTTTATGAATTTAAGAAAATAAAAATTTTATAAGTTCATAAAAAAAGGATTTTCATTAGTTCATTAGATGGGGAATCTCAAAGTCATCAGGATTGAGTTCACCAAACAAACATTTTGTAAAGTACCTAGGTAGATAAGTTATTTTGGTTGATCGAGATGAAAGTAATTTCTATAGATTTATAAAAAAATAATTAGATAAATGATTCTATATGTAATTTCATCGATTAGAGGTTTACAAGAAAAGTAAATGGTCTAAGGTCTCTGAAGTATGTCACTAGTCAGAGGAAGTGTCTAGAGAAAGTATTTCAAGATTTCCTAAAAATATCTACAAGAAAATTGGTCAAGGTTTCATCAAGTGATCAAAATAATGTTATGAAGGTGTATCATAAGGAAGGTTAAAATGGATTTATGAAATCTTTATAAATATATTAAATGTGACAATACTGAGCTGGTAGATCAATTTTCTAATTATCATGGAGGAAGAATCTTGATTCTCCCCAACATCTAAGAAAGGTTTGAAGGAGTTCATTGACACCAGTTCTTAAAAAACATTGAATCCTATCTTTAAGGAGGTTTTAATGTGGTCAAACTTTTAAAGAGTTTGAGTGTGATTCTCAAAGTTGAGTGAGATATTTGAATTTGATATACGTGTCTCATCCTTAAATCTCAGAGGAAATATTCCTATATAAAGGGGGTTGATGTGCCGAGGAGGTTGTTGTTGAGTTTTTATTGATACTGGATGAAGTAATAAAGAATTTAAGAGTTTATTGGATGAATAAGTTGAATTGGAATCGATCTTTAAAATACCATATGAAATATTCTCATAAATTGGTATCAGATGAATGGTGTGAAATTGTGATTGGTCAAACATGCTTAAGAGACAACAGATGAACAATAAGAAGAGGTGATCGACTAGACAAAAGTGGTCAGAAAAATAGGGCATTAGAATGAGTTTACTTGATAGATAATTGATTTGAATAACCTTTTCTTACATAAGTCTAGGATAAATTTATTACTCGCTGTTGTGAAAGAAAGTAAATAGGACGAATAAGTACTTGCAAGAAGAGAAAGTGTGTATAAAGTTCAAGCATCACTATGACAATATGTTGAAGCTTTCTGGTGAAGGTTTATATAGTTGTTACAAAAGCTTTGTTATATCATTTATCTATGCGATGAGAACATACACTGTCAATTGACTATAGTTCTATAAAAGTGAAAGGATGTTCTATGTCTGTTATAACCACTAAAAGGATTATTTTCTAGTGGTTTGTGTGGTCTTGGATTACTTCCAAATCATACCAAGGAATAACTACTCTTATTGAGTAGTGAACCTTGTAAATATATGTGTTCATGTGGTTGTGATTTTTTAATGTTTTATAGTAGGTTTATTTCTCACTAATAAGAGGTGAAGGTTGTTTATTAAGAAATAAATCATAAAATAATAATAAAGATCACTGATTCACCCCCTCACCCTCTTAGTGATCACACAAATCCTAATTGGTTCTTTCACATGTAACTCTTATTATCAATTGTATTCATCCTACAGAATTTTGTTTTAATTCCTCAACTCTTCATTTAATCCTACACACCATTGTGGTTATTGTCACTTATCCTTTCATGAATGTTTGAGATCCATATAATGGATGTGCATTAAAATATTCATGTGAATAAATTAAATTTAGGTACATGTATCTTACCATGTGGTTTTATCAGTTATAATTCATTATGAATGAATTAAATTACATCCTTTATGAATGTATTAAATGACATAAATTATGAATGAATTAAGTGATTTTCATTCATTTAATTAGTTAAGTGAACAAGCCCAACATGAATAAACATATTTCAATACATTAAATATAGAAAGCACATTTCATTAAATAAAACACTTCAAATATGTATATACAAAGGGATGTGATCCCTCATGTTGGTTATAAATGATTATATGAAATCCTCCCAATCCATTCCTCCTAAAACATAGTTTATCACTAGGTGAAGGTGCCAACACCCCTTAAGTATTTATGGATCCTCAAGGAATGTTCTGGCATCCTTTGGATGGTGTAATCCCCTCTGAGGTAGAAGAATTTTATCCACTACTCTTATAATGACCCACTAATTCCCATTGTCATGAGAGTACAACAAGTCATTACAAGTCCTTAAGTGACATCCCCAAGATGCCAAAGGCTATTAATAAATGCTGAAGGGTCTAAAAGTAAGCAGGGGATGATTTACCCTTTAATGTCTAAAAATAAAAACCCAAAAAACCATCCACAATCAGCTCACTATATGATGCATGAGATAAACTAAGACATTTCAAATCATTCTCTTTAAAATAACCAACCAAGGTATGCTATAGTGGAAGAGAAACCAACATCAAAGTAAACAGCGTAAAGACAACGAATAAACTCCAAGACAACAACAAGACTCAATGCTTCACATTCCCCATGCTCCAACATCACCAAGTATTCCAAAGTATCACGACATGGTGCTAAATAAGTGTGATACTTTACCTTTTCCCAAGTCCCAGAAGGTAGCATCTGCAAAAGCACCAAAGTTCCAAAGCAGGGATGAGTATAAAACTCAGTAGGTTTTCCTAATGACTTCTCTACTCATTCCATTAGGATATAATAGTTAGCACATTATATAAAATAGTTTATATAAAACAATTTACCAAAACAGTTTATAACCAAATATAAACAAGTTAGAAAACCAATTATAACCAAGTAAAAACAAAAGTAAATGTAACTAATTTTCAGAAATTTATTTTCCAGAAATAACTAATCAAGGCTTATAAAAAAAATTTGATTATTATTTTGGCATACCCATTCCATAGTTCACAACACACCCACACATTCATGCTTTTTTCGATAGCTCCATACTCATGAGAGGTCTCTTTTCCAATCAATTTGTGTCCCACTAACACCCGCCTTTGATCTAGGGTCACGTACCTTGTACCCTAATGATACTCATCCCTTATTCAGAGTCTGTTAAGAATGAAATCACACCAACACCATGTATTCCAAATATTTCCGTTACCAAAATAAACCATTTCAATAAAACTAAAATTTTATTGAAAAACAAAGAACAACCAAATTCAAAGTAGGCACTCCATTTCAATAAAACATTCCCTGTTATTGAAAACATCCAATAAAATTCATGTTCCCACATTTCTAAAGAATCCCCATTTTAAAATCCATATTTTAAAACCAAGAACCAAAGCACTCATTCAAAATCCCCAATTTTACAGATTTCACAAACCGCCACTCAAGAAGGTTTAAAACGAGTGTTCAACAACCATGTCACAATCAATTCAACACAATACATTTAATTTGAAAGCATTCTAATCAGTTATATTAAGAGGATTTGAGAGTGAAACCACCTACCTCAATGGTTTTAATGAAAAACAACAACAACTGAAGAATGATTACAAAAACCAGGTTAATTATTCAAAGAAATGGCCTTAGATCTCTTATCCTATAAAAAAAGCCAACACTCAACTTATTTTGCAAACAGAAACCTAGATTTACTCATAAAGGGAATATATCTTAGAACCAAGAGGAGAGAAGAAGTAGATCTAAGAGAACACTTACTCAAGGAGATGTACTGCAGATGCAACAAAGGACCAAAGCTGATCGGATCAATTCGGAAGAAGGGGTTCCTATGAAAATCACCTAGGGAGAGTCTAGGTCCAAGAGTTGAGAGGTCTGAAAAGAATAGACTGAGAGAAAATTCCAAACACATGACTTTAAGCTGGGCGTGGTCCTGTTTACAACGTGTACCCCCTGGTCACGACGTGAAGGCCATGCTGTATAAGTACACTGAAAACCCCAATGCCTTAGGTTAAAAAACCAATATTTAAATACTAAATGACATGTAACTTAGGTACAAAATGTGTACTAGATCACGACGTGACCCCCGTTTCATGACCTGAATCCATCCCCAAGTACACGTTGTGTACTTCAGGTACACGGTGTGTACCTGTCCTGAAACCTATATTAAACCACAGGAAACTGCTTTTAAGGATTTTTAACTAAAAGGGGACTTAAAAAAGGTGGAAAAAATACTTGATCAAAGTAACTGGATATCACAAACTAGAAACCAGGGGTACTAAATTCCCCCCACCATTGGTATTTTCATCCTCGGAAAGTAGAAAAACCTCACTACCCTGAAAGAGTTACAATAATTTCTCTTTCATTTCCTTATCATGTTCCCAAGTCTCTTCCTGAATCTGACCATGCTTCTATAAAATCCACACTAGAATGATTTTTTTCCATGCAAGACTTTCTATTTCCTATCCACAATCCACATTAGGATATTTACCAATGAAGCATCTGGCTCTAGGTCAATGTGATCCCATCTGATCACATGGTCAGGATTATGTTGATACTTTTTCAACTGGGATACATAGAACACATTATGCATCGAACTATACCATGATGGTAATTACACCTCTCCGACCTGTTCTAGTATCTCAAAAGGGCCTATGTATTGAGGATATAACTTTCTCTACTTCCCAAAATGATGATTTACAAGCCTTCTAGATATCATCAAGAACACATGATCACTTACTTCAAAAGAAAAAGTCATTTATAATGATCCACATAAGATTTATAACGACTCTGAGCTGTCTCCATTCTTTTTATGATCAACTGGATCTTCTCTATTGTTTCTTAGACAAGGCTCAACCTGACTAGTGAAGTATCACCTGTTTCCACCCAACACAGTGGATAATGACAAGGACACCCATATAGTGCTTCAAACAGATCCATATGTATCGAGGCCTGATAGATGTTATTATATGATAACTCCACTAAGGGTAAGTGATCCTCCCATAAGCCACCAAAATCCATTACACAATCCCACAACATGTCTTCCAACATTTGTATCGTCCACTCAGATTGGCCGTCTATATGAGGATAATATGCCATGCTCATAGTCAACTAAGTCCCAAGGGATTTCTGTAAGGATTTATAGAAATGAGATGTGAATCTTGGATATCTATCTAACACAATTGAAATTGGTACTCCATGTATCTTTACCACTTCTTGGATATAAATTTTGGATAGATCCTCCACCATATGAGTTTCACAAATAGGGATGAAATGGGATGACTTGGTAAGCCGATCCACTATCACCCATATGGCATTGTGTTTCCAAACTATTCTTAGGATACCTGTAATAAAATCCATCATTATCTACTCCCATTTCCATAATGGGATATGAAAAGACTAAAACATACCCACAGGTCTCTGATGCTCTACTTTAACCCAATGACAATTTAGGCACTAAGAGATGAACTGGGCCACCTTCCTTTTCATGTTACTCCACCAAAACTGCACCATAAATGCCTTATACATCTTTTGTGTACCTAGATGTATAACCCATCTTGAATAGTGGTAAGCATGAATGAGTTGTTCTTGAAAAGTCATAGGTACAACCATCTGATATCTAAAACACAAAAATGAACTCCCATCAAGTTTCCATCCCTTAATGGTCTCCCCACCATTGAGTTTTAAACTCATAACCAGACATTTTTCATTATATGTTTGTGCCTCTTTGACCATATTTACCAAATCAGGAACAAGTGTTGATGAAAAGAAAACTAAAACATCACCTTAGTCTTCACATTCCACATGCATTTTGGCTAGGACCGACATCAATTTTCATTCATCTGAAGCTTCTTTTACCAACTGAGCATATAAATTTCTGTTCAATGCATCTACAACTGAATTCCCTTTTCTCAGTCTATACATAAAGTAAAAGTCAAACATTTTGAGATACTCCATCCATCTCCTTTTTCTCAAATTCAAATATCACTATTATAAGACGTGTTTAAAGCTTTTATGATCCGTAAACATAGTGAATTTCTCACCAAAGAGATAATGTCTCCAAGTTTTCAAAGCATGAATGACTGTAGCTAACTCCAAATCATGTGTTGGGTAATTATTCTCATACAACCTCAACTGCCTTGAACCATAAGCCACAACATGGTCTCCTTGCATGAGAACAAATACCAAAACTGATCCTAAAGCATCACATTACACCACATACCCATGTCCTGATTCAGGAAAAATCAATATTGGTGCTGATGTAAGATGAACTTTCAGTTCCTAGAAAGACTTCTGGTATTACTCTGTCTATTAGAATGGAGCATTCTTCTTTGTCAGAGCTGTCATTGGCGAATCTAGTCATGATAATTCACACACAAACCATAAGTAGTAGCCAAATAGACCAAGAAAACTTCATATCTCAAAGACATTCTTTGGTGGTTTCCATGAGATAACAACTTATATCTTTTCAGGATCCACTGAAACACCTTTTTAAGAAATAATGTGGCCAAGAAAGCGTACGTCTTGTATCCAAAAGTCACACTTTGATAATTTGGCATAAAAACAGTGATCTCTCAAGATTTATAACACTGTTTATAGGTGTTTATCATGGTCATACCTTGTATTTAAATACACCAAGATTTCATCCAAAAAAACCACATAAAAGAGTCTAGATATCGCTGAAATATCCAATTCATCAAAGACATGAAGACCACTGGTGAATTCGTTAGACCAAAAGGCATGACTATATATTCATAGTGGCAATATTTGCTTCTAAAAGATGTATTTGGAATATCTTCCTTTCAAACTTGCAATTGGTGATATCATGATCCAAATTCAATATTGTAGAACCATTGAGATCCCCTTAATTGATCAAATAGGTTATTAAGGCATGGAAGTGGGTACCTGTTATTTATCATAACTTGGTTAAGCTTACGATAATCAGCACACAACCGAAGAGTTCCATATACTTTCTTCATGAACAAGACCAGTTCTTCCAACATAGACATACTTGGATGAATGAAACCCTTTATTTACAACTCCTCCAACTGTACTTTCAATTCCATTAATTATTTTGGTGCCATCCTATAATATGGATGATAAATAGGATTGGTCCCTAGAATAAGATCAATAATAAACTCCACTTCCCTTAGAGGTGGTAATCCAGATAATTTCTTAGTAAAGACATCTATAAATTTATCTAAAAATACTGGAAAAATATCTTCTATTGATGCCAAAGTCAATGCTACCAATTAAAAATAGATCGTTCCCACCGTTGGTTCCAACAAACTCTTTTCACCTTTCTTTACCATCCTCTCTCCTCTGAGGAGATGCTCGATGCCGTCCTTAGTCATGAAACTAACTATTCTCCTATAACAGTCGATGAAAGCCTTGAACGTTGTCAACCAATCCATATCCAGGATTACGTCATAGACATATATGTCCAACACCGAGAAGTCCCATTTCAGTTCAGCTCCATCAATAGTTATAGAACATGCTCTACACACAAAGGCTTGACATTCTCTTTCCTCGAGAGGAGTTTTTGGTTTTAAAACAGAAGGAATAATTTACAACCTTAAACATAGAAAATCAATAGCACTAGAATAAATGAAAGAATGCGATGCATCGATATCGAAGAGCACTTGCATAAGGGTAGAATTCAAAAGAATCGTACCTCTCATCGTTGATGGTCCAGCCTGATCACCAACAATTATCTAATCAAATCCATACAATTACTTCGTCACTACATTGTTCTACTTGTTGCCTTGTTGAAATTTCCCTAATTGAGGAGTCATGGTATTTCTATAATCACCATGGATAACTCTTCTCTACTGATGAGACTGATTCTACTGTCCTCGCCCTGTCGAAGCATACGATGCTTGCGATGCCTGAGAAGTGTCTTGAGCACCTGACCTTGGAGTACTATGACAATAAAACTAATGATTCCCCATCTTCTTGCAGTTATGATATGCTCTAGGTTGTGCCATAGACTCTCTCTTTATGTGGTCAAGTGAACCACATTGAAAACTACCTTCTTTTCTCCTGGGTTGTGGAGGAAGTTTTACTGATCCATCCATCTGATTCTGATTTCCACTTCCACCTTAGAAATAAGTGTCCATTTTCTTATTTCTCCTAGTGTTTGAGTTCCCACCATTCCCTTTAGGTATCATCATACCTCCTCCTATAGAACCCGAGATATCACGTTCAACCATAGTCACTCTGTTCACCATATCTGTATAATTAGTAATAAAGAGTACCACAATCTTAGATTGAATCTCCTACTTTAGCCTCGATTCGAATATGCGTGTCTTCAAGGACGCACTTGCCACAACTTATAGTGAAAATTGCACTAAATTCATGAATTTATCCTCATATTCTGTGATATAGATATTATCCTACTTCAGGTTAAAGAAGTCCATCATTTTCTATATTTTGAACATATGAGGATAGAATTTTTTATCAAACAATTCCTAAAAAACCTCCCAAGTATGACCTTCATCCCCTTTATCATGCAATATCAGTTACCATCATTGACGTTCAAGATCCTATAGCATGTATATGGCCATCTTGACTTTGAGGTCTGTTGGTGTGCTGATGAATTCGAAGATGCGATTCATCCTGTTCAGCCACACCTTCACCTTTTTAGGTCCAGAATCACCCCTGAAGATGGGTGGATTCTACTTCATGAACTAGATAGAGTGATCTATGTGCCCTGGCTCATCCCACTGGTTCCTAGTTTCCACATCTTGGAATGCTTGGACGATGCTCTGGACTAGCTCTTGGTTCACCTATGTCTCAGGTGCAACCACATTCTCTGTAGCTTCTTCAGGTTGGTTTCGATAACGCCTACCAGGTTCCATTTTCTAAACCAACAATAAACTCCATCAATCTCACTCTCTAGTAACTGATGTATTAGCATTTAAAATTCTATCACATCAACTATCATAACATTGTTTTCCAAAAAAAAAAACTTCTTCCATGTTCAACCATTTTTGAAAACTTTCAACTTGATTTTTGAAAATTAAACCATTTCAAAATACCATAAGAAATTCCTTTTTCAAAATCTTTCATTTGAAAAAAATTTCATACTTTTTCAAAAATCAACACTTTTTGACAACATGAATCATTATCCAAAATGATGTATTCACTCCTAGTGGGAAGTCATTCCTCTACAATGCATGTCATTCTTGTCTTATTGGCTAAACCCATAACAATGAGGTTTCAAAATCCTAGAAGTGTCCCCAAAAACTTATGTACCCAAATTCTTGGTAACTTGAAGTTCAGTATAAAAGGGTTAGCTATGTCCTTTTATGCTATACATTTAAAATTTTGACAATCCTACTCCTTTATAAGATTCCAACCCAAGTAATAAATAATAAATAATTACAACTCCTAGACCAAGAACATTGATGGCTACTTGTTAGGCAAGGACTAAACAAGATGATACCATTTCTAATGACCTGTTAATTCCCATTGGCTTGAGAGTACAATGAGTCATTACTAGGAATTAAGTGATATAGAAAAGATGCCAAAGGTGGGAAATAAATACCAAAGGGTCTTAAATCAAGTGGGGGATGATTTACCCTTTAATATCTAAAAACAAAAACCCAACAAACCATCCAAAAACAACTCACTATATGATGCATGAAATAAACTAATACATTTCATATCATTCTCTTTGAAACAACCAACCAAGGTATGATACAGTGAAAGACAAACCAACATCAAAGTAAACAACTGAAAGACAACAAATAAAATCCAAGAGGACAACAAGACTCCATGCTCTACATGCTCCATGCTAAAAACATCACCAAGTAGTCCAAAGTATCACGACATGGTGCTAAAGAAGTGTGATACTTTACCTTTTCCCGAGTCCCGAAAAGTAGCATCTGAAAAAGCACCAAAGTTCCAAAGCAGGGGTGAGTATAAAACTCAATAGGTTTTCCCAATGACTTCCCTACTCATGCCACTAGGGTATAATGGTTAGCACATTAAATAAAAAAGTTTATATAAAATAATTTACCAAAAAAATTCATAACAAAATATAAACAAGTTCAAAAACCAATTATAACCAAGTGAAAACAAAAGTAAATGTAAATAATTTTCAGAAAGTTATTTTCCAAAAATAACTAATCAAGTCTTATAAAAAAATTCTAATTATTATTTTGGCATCCCCATTCTATAGTTCACAACACACCCACACATGCAAGCTTTATTTGACAATTCCATACTCATGAGCGGTCTCTTTTCCAATCACTTTGTCTCCCACTTACACCCACCCCTGATCCAGGTTCACATACCTTGTACCCCAATGGTCCTCATCCCTTATTTAGGGATTGTTAAGCATGAACTCACACCAACACCATGTATTCCAAATATTTCCATTACCAGAATAAACCATTTCAATAAAACTGAACTTTTATTGAAAAACAAAGCACACAAAAATTCAAAGTAGCCATTCCATTTCAATAAAACAATCCCTTTTATTTAAAAAATCCAATACAATTCATGTTCCCACATTTCTAAAAAATCACCATTTTAAAATCCATATTTTAAAACCAAGAACCAAATAACTCATTCAAAATCCCCAATTTTACAGATTTCACAAACCGTCACTCAAGAAGGTTTCAAACGATTGTTAAACAACCAAGTCACAATCAATTCAGCATAATAAATTCAATTTTAAAGAATTCAAATCAGTTATATTAAGATGAGTCAAGAGTGAATCCACCTATCTCGAAGGTTTTGATGAAAAACGACAACAACTGAAGAATGCTTACAAAAACCAGGTTGATTATTCAAAGAAATGACTTTAGATATCTTCTCCTATAAAAAAAATCCAACACTAAACTTATTTTTCAAACAAAAACCTTGATCTACCCATAACAAGCATAGATCTTAGAACCAAGAGTATAGGAGAAGTAGATCTAAGAGAACACTTACTCAAAGATACATACCACAAATACAATGAAGGACCAAAGTCGATTAGATCGATCCGGAAAAAGGGGTGCCTATAAAAATTTCCTAGGGAGAGTATAGGGTCAATATTTGAGAGGTCTGAAAAGAATAGACTGAGCAAAACTTCCAAACACATGACTTTAAGCTGGGTGTGGGCCGACTCATGACGTTTACCCCCTGATCACAACATGAAGGCCACACTGGATAAGTATGATGAAAAACCCATCCCCTTAGGTTAAAAAACCAATATTTAAATACTACACAATGTATACCTCAGGTACATGATGTGTACCAGCTCATGGAGTGACCCCCATTTTACAAGTTGAATCTGTCCCCAAGTACATGTCGTGTACTTTAGGTACACAGCGTGTACCTGTCTTGAAACCTGTAGTAAACCCTAAAAAATGATTTTAAGGATTTTTAACTGAAGGAGGACTTAGAAAATGTGGAAAACATACTCGATCAAAGTAACTATATGCCACAAACCAAAAATTGGGGGTACTAAAACTCTCATGATCTTCATTAAGAATACCCCATAAAAGATTAAAGATAAATCTTACTGTCATCCAGGTATACACAATTATGTTATTAATTTATATTGAATTTTAATTATATCGAGGATAAATAACACAAAATGGGTTTTCTTCTACTGCTAAGGATTATATGGTGATTCATGAATACCCATTATTGGTATCATAACTAGTTTCTCATCGAATCAACATGTTTCTTACACTATTAAATAAATAAAAAAATTTATGAAATCATAACCATTTTACCCATATGAGAATTATGATATATGTCAATGTAATATGAAGTTCGATACTATGCCATGAAACTGCATTATGATACAATGTAATGTGAAGTGGTCATACAAAATTAAAATTAACTAAATTTAATATTTAGTTAATTTTATCTTATAATTTATAAATTGTTTATAAATGATAAGTTTTAGACATTGTAAAATGGGATTTTTAAGTCTAAAATTAAATATGAAAAAGTTTATATCAGTTTCTCATCTTCTTTTATAAATAATAAATTGTTTATTTATTAAGAAAATTCAATTACAAATTAAATTAAATTATTTATAAATTGTTTATAAATAATGGAAAATATATCTTAGAATTTTTATAAAATGTATAAAATTGATTTATAAATTAAATATAAAATGTTTGTGGTTAATTGATTAATTTTTTTTGAAGAATTTATTATAAATATTTCATTAATATTAAAGTGTTAATATTAATAATATATTTTTTAAATTTATATGGTTTATAAAAAATTTATAAATCACATTAAATGGAATTTTGGGAATATTTTAACTATTTTATAATTAATTAATTATAAATAGTTTATAATTGATAATATAAATGTTTATGAAACATTCATTAATAAAATATTCCAAATATGAAATGTTAATATTTAAAATGTCACGCCCCCCTCCACTAGTACCCCTTCTGTGTTGGTGGTGAAGATATGGTATACCCCCAAGTCCCACCTCTAGTAAATCCCATGTTGGTGATTAAATATGAGGGTGTAGAACACTCATTATATAAAAATTATTGAGATAAAAGATGAACAAGAACCAAACCACTCCATAACATAATATAAAAGAAACTAAACCATCCCACATGTGTATGTCATGAAATATGTATAAAAGTATCTAAAATAAAACTGAAGGTAAATCTATAATAGAAACTTCACAATAGCTCCGACCTCTAAGCTAGTAATGTATGGGTAGGGTGAGCATGATATGTATTCATAGTAAGATCATACCCAAGGTCTCTCATTCATTGTGAAAAGATAATACTAATGCACTAGTGAACAAACAACATAACCAACCATCACCTAAATAGGTTAACTATCCATCCAAACATCACCATGGTTCCCTCACCAAATAATGCAAGCAAGCATCAAAATAATATCAAGAAAACATTGATAAATGTTCCCCGCATCCACTTCCCCACTGAGTTTATGCTCTCATTCCCCAATGTCAAATTCCCAATGATCCCATACTTTATATGCATACCATTCATCACATATCAGATGTATTTGATGTGGTTCAGGTCACAACCCTACCTACCCCAACCTCCCGCAAGGCCCAACATCTTGTGATGACATTATTAAAACTCTCCAAATAAGCATCTGAAAAATGACAAGGGAAGAAATAACTAAATATGGGTATTATTTTCCCCATGAAAGCAGGGAAGAAGGGGATGGTCGAAGAATCATGAAGCCTTTGAGAGACTCATGATCATGTGACCATTTAAAGGTCATGTGAAGGCCCCACACATGAAGCATCGCCCGCGACAAGTCCTACAAAGCCCTATTTAATAAACCCAACTGATCTCATGAATACCCCCCCTAAAAAACCAAATTAGCGCCCCAAGCCGCATGGTTTGTCAGTGGAAAGTTCCTGAAAAACCATCCAAAATCCTTTGAAAATAAATAAATATGACATTCAAAGGAATATTCTCTCAGTGATCATGAAGCTCATGCACTAAATCATTATTAGGAAGAATAAAATCCCATGGTGATATTCAGGAAATCTCCCACGACCTCTGAGCCTTCAACACATGAAATGAAGGAGAGAAAGGGGAGGAGATGAGAGGTGTTTTAAGGAACTAAAAGACATGTGACGCACACCCCAAGCGATCTGCGAGACATCGTGAAACCTCACAAAAGACCACTAGTTTATCATCCTCACCGCACAGAAGTCCTTGGGAGTGTTTGGACAACTCCGTGGTGTTATAAGGATATGTGGGTAGAACTATCCACTATATTCTTGCACACTCTCCATATGACCCATATTGTTCAAGAGATACATCATCCAAAAATCAAGTAAAAATACTAGATATCACACGTTCCAACTTGCATGATCCCTGGACTTTGAAAAATAAAAAATGAGATAGAAAGGGAGGAAGTGATAGGTGTTTGTGATCATTGAAAGAAATTTGACGTGCCCTTGGTGACCCGTAATATGCCACAAGTCCTCAGTGACATGTTCTCCTCACCTCAAAAAATCCACATGGATTTTCATCCCTACCGCATGGAAGTACTCACTCATATCCAGGAAACTCTACAACACTCTAAGGATGAGTAGACAGATTCATTCATGGAATGATCGTGCACCCTTGTGTGACCCATATTGGTCATGCAACACATCTCAAAAAAATAGAAGAAATACCCTAAAAAATACACATACAATCTCTCATGACTCCCAACATTTGTTACATCGAATAAAGGGAATTAAGATGGAGGTGGAAAGGGGTATTTTCAGTTTCTTAAAGACATGCGACACACCTAGTGCACCCATAGCACTGTCCTGCGAGACCCCAAGACAAGTCACCCAAGGTCTTGTGAGTGTATTTTTATTGGCATTAGAATCTTGTGAATGCCCTCATAAATGTCAACATAACAACATGGAGGAAATTTGACACAACCACATAATTGGACAAGTATTTGATAATCAGAAATAATCTAATAAAGGACACGTTGATGAAGGAGACTCGTGATTACCAAAAATTAGGCTGCGTGCATGAAGCAGTACATGATAGAGACCCACAAAACCATTTGGCTCCAATCCCCTTCACTGAATCCAAATTAGACTTCTGTTATGTACACCAAAAAAACCGATGAGCATCAGGGGTGGAGATGACTATAAATTCCCCACCCTAACATGAAGAAAGGGTTGGATTTTTTTGAGGACCACTACACGGGTTGGATTTTCAATCGACCAGACACCTAGGATCTACAGGATTCGGCTCTTTACATCTTATGATTTCTCAAAGAAAATAATCACGTAACTAGAAACTTTTATTCAGGTAATACACTGGAAAACAATCGGGAAAACCATGCACCACACAAAAGGTGCTTCGTGTTATCATTCACAGATCATGAGAAGGACTTCTAGGATGACTTGTGAATAACATATCACATGTATTCCAGATCACATGAGACTCATGGAAGATAGAAACTGAACAAAACTAAGGCCCTGAAAATACAAGGGCTAGGACCAAGATTAAAGGTGGAGGACTTAAGAAAAAGATATGATCACTGGTCCTCATGTGCTTAGCGTGAATCATCCAAAGACACGCGACAACACCTGGGCATGTCATATGGATACTTAGACACTCCTTTATCATGCCATATGGGAAATGTGAAGTTCTCTAGACATGTCAAAGAAAGTCGTACAGTCCCTTCGTGGGCTCCACTGTGATCTTGCGAATCCTCTGGGTTTGTTTCCAAGGACTTGAGACATATTTCAGACACATAACCTTACTCATATAACAATGCCTGTTCATGAGGGATGAGTCTTGTGAAATCATCTGTATGTGACATCCAAGCTCCCATGACACCCTCTGGAAAAGTTAGCTGAGACTAGCGATTCCCTCCAGATGTGTCAACCAGGTCTCATGGAGTCTCCCAGAGGTGTCATTCAAGGCACGTGACACCTCTAGGACTATGCCACACTGGTTCTTGAGACACCCTCCATACGTGTCAAGCCAGGTCATGCAATGGATCTTATGATGTACTAATTAGGACTTGCGAAATCTTCCAGACAGTAAGGCTAGAGCACCACAACATCCCAGGACTGGACAATATTTTTTATCCTCGGTTTGTAAGCCCCAATCAATAGGGAAACCTTAGAGTGTAAGGGACAACATAAAGGGAACTACAATGACTCTGATTCCTATCATATTTAGGATATGTAGTCCACCTCCCTCTGAGGCCCAAGATCTATATTGATCATCCATGGAGGGACCAACATATAAGTCCCTTGACTAAAGAAATGAAATTTATTACTTTATATCCCTTGTTTCTCACAAACGATCATGGCTCACGTGGGATTAGAGAGTTGAAATGGTAATATCATCTTCCCTATAGAACCCCTACAATGGTATAGGTAAATCGCAGTGTGTAAGACCCACCATAAAATGAACTATGAGAAATATGATTTCTTCCATAACCAGGATACGTAGGACGCCTCCCTAAGGCCTCATCTCTATACTAAACACCCTAAGGACTATTACAATATAAAATTCCCATACCCATACTCCATAAGGATGATCATCTATTACCCATTGTTTATCACCATGATCATGGATCACGTGGGATTACGGGGATACAGTGAACACCTCACTAGGTTATAAATCTCCATCATCTAGGGAAACCTTAGTGTGTAAGCCCCGACATCAAGGGAACTATGAAAAATATGATTCCTGCCATACTCAGGATACATAGGATACCTCTCTTTGAGTTTTAAGATCTATATTGATCATTCAAGAAGATCCCATCATCTAAGTATCTTACTCAAAGTAATAACATTGATTACTTTCTATCCCTTGTTTCTCACACTGAGCATGGATCATGTGAACTTAGGAAGTTGCGGTAATCATGTAATCTTCACCATGAGTCTCTATAATGACACATGAAACTTCAATATATAAGTCCTGAAATAATAAACTATGACAAATCTAATTCTTGAGATATTAGGGATATGTAGGATGTCCCTCCAGAACCTGATCTTAAAGGTGTCCTAGAGCACCCATATAAGTCCTTCCGCATGATGTAAAACTACATGGGTTAAACAAAATATGTGGGTTTTTATTCCTGAAATAACCAAGATATGTAGGACGCCTTATAATGCCCCAATCCCATCCTTAAAATATTAATCACCTCTTTATATGAGTGTATGTTCCGAATCACTTGTTTATATGGTTTTAGCATATAAGCAGCCGCATGTTACTGAGGAATGACGAATAACCTCAAACAAATACAGATGGACTCAACTAAGAGATCTCAATATTTTACACGTAAAAGAGATTTTTCTTAAATTCATTTCGTCAGGGTAACCGGTCCCGTATCAGGATTAGGAAGAGATTCATGAACATAACTTAAATTTATAAGAGTGTCCTAGAGTATGTAATAATTCCCTCCCAAAAGGGTGCGATGAGCCCGACCTCCCATCCTCTCGACCAATGTGAGTCCCTAAGAGTCATTGGGCCTGAAAACCTAGAAAACCACCAGCCTTTGGAAAGTAGGTTTGTAACCATCTACGGATGGGGGAACCATTGGAAGTTTCAGGGAAAGGTGAAAATGGAAACGTGATGAAGGAAACCCATTCCACCCCACATTTCCCGACGAAACAAAAATGGTGAACCCAACATGAATCCCTCCAATGAAAAAACTATTAGGTTATAAGGCATATAGGCCAATTTGTTTTTCAAACCCTATAAAAAAAGCAATAAGACTGACATAATCTTACAAATGATCCTATGTGTCCAGGTTTCTCATAATTCTATCCTCGTTTTGATAAGTCCAAATGAGTGGAATGTCCAAATCAGGAATAGAAGAAAAAATGAGTTAGCCATGAATATATGATTGAGAGTATTATGCCTATAATACTGAACTAATTTGTAACCATGTTATTTTTAATCTACATAATTGCAGATACTACTTTAGTATCCCGATTTGAGATGATGTCGTCATCATCCAACATTTGTTCCACAAAATCATCCGCAACTGTAACTTCTGTAGCTCATAAAATAATCTCACCTGCATGAAAACTTCAACGGAAGGTAGTGAATATGATGGTTTGAGAGTACCATCAATATGGTACTATCCCAACCATGGAGTCTTCTCATGAAGTTCTTTAGATGCGATAGTTGGTGATCCTGTATTATCTGGGGAAGGCTACTATTAAACATGTGGCTCTTATCGCCACTACCAACAACTTCTGGAGATTATCCCCAAAGAGTGATAACTGCTGCCTTCCATATATGAGGAAGGTGGATCAGGAAGCCTAATATATCTCACTTCAAGTTTAGGAGCTACCCAGGAGGGCTCCTGCTAACCATCGTCGCTGACACAATACCATTGGCACCCCTCAGTCGCCTGCTGAGGGTACCATTCGATATTCAACACCCTATGACACCCATGTATGGGCTTCAAGGAAAACTCATCATAGGATAAAGGTGTCGGATATCTAGAAGAGGGAATATATCCCCACTCCCATTGACGATTACTGCTAGCATACTCAGGTAGGGACCAACCAGTAGGCTCACATCCCTATTCGCTCTGAAAAAGTCTGCAGACATATTCCCAAAGCAAGCATGGGGGAGGCTCAAATTTTTACCCCTATATATAAAACTCATCAGCATACCCCAATGGAACAAGGATGAAATAAGTTATATTATAACCATGCTTAAATAGAAGACATCGTCCATTTCATCATGGAGATAGAAAATGTAGAGGCTCATATACCTATACACACTTTGCTAAAATGCTAATACATTTTAGCAACAACTAAAGAACTACTCCAGAATATTCCTGCACTACTAAAGATGAATGGATAAGTGAATATTCCTATCCCTATAGCCAGGACAACACAACACTCTGATCATCATGAACAAGTGGTTGTACTAGAGAAAACTCATACTCATACTCCCTCCTAGGAGTATTATCGAAATATTCTGATGAAGGGAGAGGCATCAGATCAAGATCATATCCCCATTCCAACTAGGGCTAACTAGGTGAGAGTGGAACATGCCTCGGGATAGGGGCACATGCCTGTCGAAGAAGTATGGTGGCATACTCCAAAGACCCAGGATCGAGCGAATATCCCCGTTATTTCCAAGGATGACCAAGTGGGAATGACACAAGGCTTAGGACAAGCTCATATTCCTATTAATGGATCTGTACAACATATTCTAGAAGATCATCAAAGTTAGATACATATTCCTACTTCTACTGATGAAAGACTGTTCCAACATCATTACAAGGAAACATAGGAGAAGGATCATATTTCTTCTCCCATTCCGGAGGTCTATTAGTATATTTTGATGGGGAATGAATATTCAAACTAGAATCATATTCCTAATCCAACTAGGGACAACCAAGTGAGAGCAGAACATGCCTTAGGGTAGGATCATACTCTTGCAAAGAAAGACCAGCAAAATATCCCAAAGGCTCAATATTGGGATCATACTCCCGTCTTGACTGAGGCTCACCAAGTGAGAATGGAATATGACTCAAGACAGGCTCATATCTACTAATTTTCTCAATTACAGTGTCCTTGGGGTCATTCGAGACACATTATCAATGCTGAAAGGGTCCGTTGACTCTTCTATCGAAGCATAAGTAAGAGACATTCATTACCACGATAGTCCTCCTCGTGGTAGTGTGGAGATGGATCATAGGGACTCTACTCCTGAAATCCACTGTGGTCAACCTACCCACGACGATATCTCCCATGGGAAAGTAAATCCTACCTTTTCCTAGACACCTCTATATAAAGAGGTGAACCAAAACCTAACACATTCATATAGAGAGGTTCTCAAAACACGAGGGTCAACCATATATGATTCCCCATTAACTTACAACAATAATTCATTCTCATCAGAAGATGAAAATCAGAGCCATATTCTATGGTCTGACTGGGTGGAGACATGTAAGTCTGATGAGGAGGAGGCCCACATTGACATATGGAGAGAGTTATATGAAAAAATCCTCCCCATCATGTTATAAACCCTCTCTAATTCCATCTATGAGATCCCAAATGAGTTATAAAAAGAGTACATTCCTTATCTATGCCAGAATATATGGGATACTCATTATTGACTGAAGGATGAAAATCTCCCTTATCCTAGATAAGAGTGTTACCTTTAGACAATCATGATAATCTATTACCAACTCGACCTAACTGATATCTCCATGGAATGGAATTTGAAATTGGAAAATCACATCACAAATCTACAACACACTTGCCACCATTACATCGTGGCACTTTATCAGTTGAACTCCAAAGATATGTCATGAATCCATATTTGAGGATGGGGAAATTATGGAGAATTACACTTTTCCATCCCCTAGAATATCATATCCCTTCATATATGACATCCTGTAATGTTATAGCCTCTGAAAAAATCAGAGGACTAGGTAATGCTCAGGCTAGTTGGTCACTATAACAGAATGCCTATGCTCCAACAATGCTCATAAATTATGGATTGAGAGGGAGGGTAGAAAAAAATTATTCAAACTAGGCCCCTAAAAATAATAATAATACATTTCAAATGAAGAGACCAAAGTTTCAATCACCCAGACAACTTCCCATGAGAAATGATTCTCATCACGTGTCACCATTGCACCCATCTTCTACACGAGCACAATTGCACCAAATCAATCAGAACTCTATTTCATCTACAATATCAACCATCCAGGAGAAGACCCATCCCACTGGGTTGGGGGAATATCTACCACTACCTCCACCTCTCAGATCATTAATTACTAAGATAATTTGGGATGCATCGACAATAGTTGCAAGTGAACCCTAGTATGCTGGGCTGGGGGAATATATATCTCGATCACCATCCTCAGGTTCATCATCCCCAAATAGGACCCTAGAAAAATCTTTGATGATCCCGAAACAATCCCACCCCATTAGGTTGGAGGTAATTATATCTTCATGTATGTACCGAGAGTCGTCAAATCCCTGACTGGAGCCATTGGATCCTAAAAAATTGGACAAATCAGTGCCAACTATGGCCCAGAATAACCCCCACCCACAGGTCTAGGGGAATTTTCATCATTATCACCATAATAAAGGGAGTCATTCTTATCTAGATTGGGATAAATGAATCAACGACTAACATCCCACCTACTGTGAGACACACCTATGCTAGTTGGGGCCCGTTCGGCAACCCTGACCAGAAACTCCCTAAGGGACACTATTCATAGACCAAAATGGGAGGAATGTGTAGTGAGGAAGTTTAAGACCATCCAGGGTTACAATCCAAAATGTCCCATTAAGAACATGGGTTCTAATAATGACCCTGATAGAAGCTGTTCAGAATCATCCTGTTGCATCGAAAGTAATGGCATGACCACCATTTCTTGATATGCCTCTGTGTATGTCTTCACTGTCAACATGTAAGATACTGATCATGATGAAAATATAGAGGGCCTCAACACGAAAAACATGACTCAAGAGGAGGGTGACATGAATTCAGCAAATGAGGCTGCACGCACCTGGAACCAGAGACGGCTCCAAAACATGACAATTCCGAATATCAAGTTGCCACCTCCCTGATGGAATATTTCCAATGGGAATTATATAACCACATCCCAATCACATACCATGAGGATCAATGTTCCTTCCCCATAGGACCTATTGTCACAATATGAGAGTTAAATACAAGATCTTATAAAACTTAACAAGGAGTTACTCTGGGGAAATATTCCCACAGGGTATCATCTCCAAGAAGAGACAAATTTTCTCCCTCTCACACCATATCCATCATCAAGGGAAGCTTCTGAATATCATATTTTCTCTAGGACTAGGAAAATAGCATGCATGAGGAAGTTGAAAATGATTGTGACTTACCTCCGTTGGGGAAACAACCTATTCCCCACAAGTATAACCATTCAGTCTTAGGATGAATTGAAAATCAGAAGGAGATAAAAATGGGGACACATAATCAACCCCTTCCAGCTCCCTATGGGTGGGAGACGTTCTAGGAAACAATGTCCTCAGAGCTCCTTAACGTCATCAATTCCCTAACTACTTGAATGGAAGCCATGGAAGGGAGGTGTGTGCCTGTGCAGTATGAAATGAAACCACATCCTGAATGGGTCGATGATACCCCACCTCTGCCCAATTTTGAAATGCTACATTTTCCAACTTTTATGGTGTGGGAGACCTCGAGAAACATCTCACACAATTTGTGTCCCAATGCAGGCTGATGATGGGCCCTTGAGATCAGTAGGAGGCAACCAAGATGAGGTGTTTTGTAAAAAATCTGATAGGGCCAACTTTTATTTGTTATATAAGTCTACCATCAAGATCCATATCAGGATGGAAAGACCTCTATCGTCAATTAATTTACCAATTCAATTATACACTAAGGAATACAATGATAGTTGACCTAAAAATATACAAAAAACGTGAAAATGAGAGGGTGTATGGTTTCATAGCAAGGTGTAAGGGTTTGACCTATTCACTCAACATCCTTAAATCACAAGATCAACTACTATAAATATGTGCTGAAAATATTAGGGATGAGTTATAGATACCCCTGATTCCAATAAAATATCCATCCAGATTCTGTGAATTTTTTGAAACAACATAACTCCTTGAAGAGTCCATTCAGTGGACCCAATCCAAAGCTCGAATCATGTCCGCGACATAGGAAAAAAGGCTAGATAGAATGGAAGCTATAGATGTCACTCTCAAGCCAGTAGAGACACTTATCCAGATGCTCAGGTAGGCCCCAAACCGCCCAACACCTCTTATCAAGTGGAAAAAACCACATAATCTTCCTCACCTAGAAGAAAAAAGAAACCAAGGTCATCTGGGATTTGAATAATGGATGAATAAGGTGTACTAATTTTGGAATGAACAGGTACCCAATTATTTCTTAGCAACCATGGATAATAATCTGCTCACACTTCCGCAACCTAGGAAGTCCAATGAGGTCAACCTCACCGACTGACCTGATTAATGCATTTTCCATAGATGGTTGGGTCATAATATCTAGAATTGTTTTATATTTAAATACGTCCTTCAAGGAATGATCGATTCCAGACAGGTGGTGCTGCATAATTCCATAGAGCAAGTGGTTTGCATAACCATGGTCCAACTTGAAGAATACGATGATTGGTAGGAGGTCCCGACTAGAAGTGTGTGAAAATTTGAGAACTGGATGGTTTGGAAGACAGTTGATCAAGCCCACTCCACTCTGAGAGCACAATTGTACAGGTTAGTAGCTGCTCCACCACCCAAGAAAGAGGCATCAAATGTTCCTCCAAAAGGTGGGAGTTACCACCAATGACAGAATGAAATAAAATAGGAAGAGTCATATTCTTCTCCAAAGTAGGAATTAACCCTAAATGATTTCTTCCCTACGATATCTACAACACAGGAACTGCCCCACCAAATAAAAACCTCATGATATAGGGAGATCATCTTTGGTTCTATCAACAAAATACACCTAAAAAACCATTTCTATGACAATGAGTATGCCCCCCAAATATGGTCTTCTCACATATAATCAAGGAGTGGGAGGATCCATGCACTAGATCTGATGATATAGGCGAAAACAAGGATGTGGTCGAACTTAATATTCTGGTCATGTCCTCATAGAGGAGTTATATATAGCTGAGACTTGTGGGAAAGTGCTCCAGCAGGCCCAAAGGAGGTGAGGAGGCGCCTCAGAGCCCTCCAACAGTCACCTGCATACGATTGTCTTGCATGACCGCCCAATAGGGATCCAATTTGATCAACCCAGGCAATGGGGAAGGTTGATGAAACCTGCACTGTTTGCAGTGGATATTCCCTCAACCTCAAAACAAGCACCAGGTCCATCTACCTTGTATTCTACAGCTCCTGAACCACATGCCCGAGAGTAGCCCCATACTGGGAAGCACCGAACATTGGCACAAAAATATGATTCTTATAAATTGATAGTTATAGTACCATCAAATATCTTGATCCTGGATGCACTGCATCTGTTAAAAGAACTCAGGGAGGCACTCACTGAAGCCCTATCAATCCCACAGGAATTCGAGACAGAAGTCACTACCGTCGAAGTATATCGAGTGGAGACTATGCCCTTAGGATGCCATATTTCCATCTCATTCACTGATCAAGATCTGGAGGAGGCCATCCAGGGGAACATGAGACCCTTATACATTTCAATCACACTAAATAATGTTAATTTCCCAAGGGTACTGATTGATAATAGATCAAGGATCAATATTATCCCAGTGAGGACCCTCTAATGACTAGGGTACAACGAAGGGGAATTATCCCTTACAAAACTGACCATCTAGGGATATTACAAACATGATCAGAGACCCCCATGGAAAATAAAACATGAATACCAGTTTTGGGAGCTCACATCTGTTGCTGAGTTCATGGTTATCTAGCAGGATACCACATATAATGTCCTACTTGGAAGGCCTTGGCTCCATAGCCACCTCGCAGTACCTTCAACATTTCGTCAATGTCTGAAGTACCCCATCAATGGAAAGGTTGGCATACTAAAAGGTGAAAATTCCCCCTTCAAGACTTGAAGATCCACATATGCCAAATAATATTTCAATAAGAAGGAAGGATGGTAACCAATGGAAGAAGATGATATATAAGTTTCATCCCACAATGACTTAGGGATCGCCCCCGTGAATCCCTAGAGTATGCTCGATGATGATTATGTGCTCCCCATAAACATGGTTGAAGTAGAAAAATTTAATCCTAGAGTTCCAAACCTCTCCTTTCCTGAACAATAACAACTCTGGAATCTCTCTGTAGTAATTCAGATGGAAAGGGATGATTATGTTTCTTCTCATGGAGTCCCTCACCCTGATAGTGATGGAGAGGCCCTCAGATTTCCATCTTAACCTGAACACATCTCCACAGACTCAGAAATGGATGATGACAATCTTAGAAATGCCCCTCCAGTATTTGAGGAAGGAGTCTCCACTACCATAGATGAGTTCAGGCAGATAAATCCAAGTATAGAAGAAGACTCATGACCTACCTTGATTATTGATGCCATGTATCTCGAAGAGAACGAGATGCACACTACATTTCTGAAGAAGTACCAATATGTGTTTGCCTAGAACTACAAAAAAATTCCCAGATTGAATCCAGATGTGGATATACACCATCTCAGACTGCTTGATGAGAATCATTTCTTCACGCAAGATGCCAAAATGATGAACCACTCCCACACCACCAATGTAGAGGCGGAAGTCGACAAGTTGATCAAATCCAACTTTGTCCAAGAAGTGAAATTCCTGAGATGGATTTACAACATCATCCCCATCAAGAAGAAGAATGAAAATATTAGGGTCTTCATTGAATTTAGATACCTTAATCAAAATTTCCCAAATAATTATTTTCCATTACCGACCATAGAACTCTTGATTGATGAAACCGCTCACTTCCAAACCCTTTCCTTTAGGGATGGGTAATCAGGGTACAATCGAATCAAGATGGCCCTTAAAGATGAAGAATACCTTTCCTTCAAAGCACCTCAATGGATCTTCTACTATCAGGTCATTCCCTTTGGATTAAATAATATAGTCACCACATATCTCTGTGCCATGCATCACATTGTTAAGCCATTCTTAGGAACGATAGTGGAGTGTTATGTCGATGACCTGGTCGTTAAATCTCGACAAAAATGTGATTAATTCACGGGTCTCTGAGAAATATTCAATAACCTATGATAACATAGTCTAAAGATAAATCTTTTGAAATGCGCCTTCGGGGTAATGTTAGTAAATTTTCTCGGCTTTGTGGTATTCCACCGCGACATAGAGTTTGACCCAGATAAGCTAGTGATATTTTGGAAATGTCACCCCTAAGAACTTGAAATAACTAAGGGGACTCCAAGATAACCTCGATTACATTTGGATATTCATAAAAAACATGGTAGGTAAGGATCTACCCTTCACCAGGTTATTGAAGAAGGGAGAGCCCTACCAATGGGACAATGATTATTAGAAAGCCTTCCAAAGTCTCAAGTAGTACTTGATGCACCCACCAGTTTTGATGACTCCAGTGGAAGGGAGGCTACTCATATTATATTTGGTTGCTATATAATGCTCATTGTGCACCCTTCTTACATAGAAGAACAATGCGGGAAGTGACAATAGTCTCTACTACCTTAGTCAGACCATGCTATGTACTGAGACTCAATACTCCGATGTCGAGAAAAATTTCCTCGCACTTATCTTCATAGTGAAAAAGTTGAAGCACTAATTTTAGCACCACGAGGTCCACCTGGTCTCTCGTATTAATCCACTCAAGTATATCCTTATCCACCCCATGTTGACATGGTGCTTGGCTCGATGAGAATTTATTCTGCAACAATATTATATCTAGTTCATATCTTATAAGTTGGTGACATGGAAAGCCTCGGATGATTTCCTCATAGCACACCCTACCCCAAAAAGTACACCTAAAGACACTGATCTCCTCAGCGAAGAGGTATTTTAAGACCATGACACTCTCTAAACATGGGAGATATAATTTGATAGAACCTTTTGGAGTCCTGTTGGCACTAGAATAGAGAAACCAAAGCTCAATCGGGTTGACCTAGGGATTGTATTTGTCTCTCCTAAAAAAAATTCCCTACTCTTTCTTACTATCCAAAGTCTGTATAAATAATGAGGCATAATATAAAGCTATCATTGATAGCTTGGAACTAGCCCTACAACTACATGTATCCTAACCGAACATCAAAGGGTATTCAAATATAGTGATAAAGTAGGTCAATGGTGAATATTCTATAAAAAGGAGGAATTATCCCCCCTCACTAGCTATGTTAGGGAATTAATGAAATAATTATCCTTTGATCCCACCTTTAATTATGTTCCTCGATCACAGAATGATCATAACAATGCACTGGAAAATACATCCACCATCCTGGATGACCCGAATCAAGAAGAAGCAACCTTCCATATCACACATTAAAGAATAGTGTCATCAGTCACTGTATGCGATATAGAAGAGATCAACCAAGTTAGCACCACCCCAAAGCATGATGAACCAATGACCAAACTTAGATTGACGGAGCCCATAATCGACTATCTTTGAGATGGGAATATCCCAATAGATCATTCCAGAAAGGAATAGATTCATCACTAGGCAACAAACTTCACTATGCAAGATGGTCCAAATGAGAAAATAATAATCCATAAGGGAGGATTTGATGTAATTATCCTCAGGTGCATAATAGAAGAGGTAGTTCTCACTGTCATGGAGGAAGTAAACACAGGCTCTTGCAGTTCCCATTAATCTGGAACCAGGATATCCCATCAAATTAGGAGGTTGGGATATTACTGGAAAACCATGATACAAGACTATATAAAATTCAACAAGAAATGTCAGGCATGCCAAATCCCTAAAAAATTCATCCATCAGTCCTCAGAATTATTGAATACCGCAGAAAATATTCCCGATCATTTTCTATTTGGGGGATGGATGTTATGGGGCCATATACCCCAGCCACAACTAAGAAGTTAAAGTATATACTTACTACCACTGAATCTTTTTCCAAATAGGCTAAGGAAATAACCATCAAAGAATTCAGGATGAAGAATATCATTAACTTCATGAAGTCCCATATCATCACTAGGTTCAGAGTCCCTCACATAATATTGACAAACAACGATACCAAATTCTTTTCCACAGAGTTGAAGAAGCTTTACCAGGAGTAAAATATTGAGTCCAATCACTAATTCCGATATCATGCAGTGGAAAATGGATGGATAGAGTCCTTCAATAAGACCTTATCAAACATACTCTAGAAGATGGTGAACAAGGATACGAATTCTGGCAAGATAAACTCCTCAATACTTTATGGGCCTACCATACCATCATGCGTACTACTACATAAGAAACACCACACTCACTGGTGTATGGGACTAAGGTAGTATTACCCATATAATTTCAGCTTCCCTCACTATAAATAGACATTTAAAGATAGATATTAGATGACGAACATTCAAAAAAATGCTGGATGGGTTGGAATGGTTAGATGAGAAGAGGTTGTGCATGCTGTACAACCTCTATGTTCAACAAAATCAGATTGCATGAGATTTTAATAAAAAGGTTTGCCTCCTTTCATTCCTTCTGGGAGAACTAGTGTTGGATCTCAAAACCCTAATGATACCAAGAAAGAAGCCCCCAAAATTAGATCCCAAGTGGGAGGGAACTTACATCAAACATAAGGCCTATCATAATAGAGCCTATTTGATGGCCGCCATGGATGGGGAGCGTATAACACTACCCACTAATGAAAGATTTCTCAAGAAATACTTTTCATATCTACCAGAACAGGGCGTCCACATCAAAGTAAGCCCTATTATTTGTCCTAACCACATAATGTTAAACTGTATGGAGTTTTTCTTAACCACATGAAGTTAAACTATATGGAGTTCATCCTGACCACATGACATAAAATTGTACAAAATTCATCTTTACTACAAGACATTAAATTGCATGACAAATTTCCTTACCGTATGATGTTAAACTACAAAGATCCACAACTTCCCTTCCCCTTTACATCAGGTAATCCATCATCCTTTCCATATGTCATTAGACTACATGGTTCTTTAGGAACTAAGTATGTCTAAATTCTCTTTTTCAATGAGATACATAGGTATGCCTTGATTATAAATCTTGGTCCAACCACTACATCATATAGAATTCCCTTGTTATACCCCTATTTGTCTTTGCACTATAGGGAAACCCGTGCCACTCATTATTTCTCACACTGAGTGTAGCTCGCTTGATCTTAGGGATTACGACAGGGACCCTCTTTTACATGCAAGGAATAGATATGAATAACAGATCCATTACGGTCTTGAATGTGAGAACATAAAAGGCGTACCCATATTCTTACTGCATGATGTTAAACTGAACGTCTCCCCAAGAACTACTTGTGGTTTGATTATCATCCTCATGTGATACGTAGCGACACCCAAGCTTCCATCCTTGGGCCCAACCGTGATGCTCCCACCAATTCGCATCAATCCACCCGCATCACCACCACATGAAATTAAACTGCATGGAACTTATAATAACTACATATAGATTGATTCCTTATCAGACGAGATATGTAGCGATGCCTGAATCTCTAATCCTAGCCCCATCTTTAACTATCAATGGAGATAATTTCCACCTCTATGTATGGGCCATACCTATGTAGAGTATTTCGTTTCCTAGAACTACATGTGGATTTATTATCATCCTCATGAGATATGTAGTGATGCCTAGACATTTTGTCTTTGGGTCTAGCCACAGGTACAACCCTTTTTAGGCCCTTTGGCCTAAGTTTTCCTAAAAAGGTGTGTGGTGTGTTTAAGACCTATTTGGTCCTCATTCACATCGGTTTGCTTCATGGAACCACAATGAACATCCCCATGTTAGGAAATCCATCTTAAGGTCTAGCCTACATGACCCTAAAATGTACTCATATGTCCTTGCAACACGACATTAAACTGTACCGCATCATCCTAGACACATGACAATAAAATTAATTTAACCTACATCATCCCCACATGATGTTAAACATCATGAAAATATGTCCTTACCGCATGACTTGACTATATGGAAAACATCTTGGTCGCATGACATTAAAACTACATGAAAAATGTCCCCACAACATGATGATAAAATGTTCATACCATCCACCATTTTTCATTATCAAAGGACCAAAATAGACTTACCCTGATCAACTAGAGTATAGGGTTATTCTAACATCTTTTAAAAGCACCTTAATCCATGTGCCACACTTCACGTATTTTATACCTTAGATTATCGTAATCCTTTCATTTCCCTTGAAAAGGAAAAACGATATCTTCTAATCGGCCATGATACTAACACAAAAGGGATTTAGACCCACCGATCAGTGGCATCTTGGTCCAATATAAAGGGCCTCTTGAATCTCATGATCCTGACATCTCCATAGCAGAACCTATAACCCCATTGTGTTTTAGGTTATCCTCAGAATGATTGTCCCATATCATTTATCATAAAATGAGGAACTCGAGTCATGGTTTACAACATTTCCTTATCCCACTCAGAAGTATATTGAAGTATTCTTGACCATGGGTATCCTAATTAGCCTCTTGCATGACATCTCCCATGTTAGGTCCATGTGAGTCCTAACCTTAAAATTTATGTGCCTTGGTCAAAGCTGTACGAACTTGAACTCTAGATTATAATGGCCCGAATCAAAAGACCTTAAACTGCTAGGAAAGAGACACATAACTTATCAGGCTATAAATCCGTAAAGGGAAACCTGAGAAAAATTCAAGTCTCTACCTGCTAAACTCTTCATCTTTAGAGTATATGAAAAAAATTAGAGAAAAAATAAATAATCCATAAAGCTCATAGGGTCTACTCTGTAGCCATAGTAAAATACAAGGTATGCTCATTGGACCCTCTAGTTTAGGACAAAATTAGAGAAGTTATTTATCAAATATCCTCACCATGAGAATACGTTGGATAGATAATGGTATAATTTTTAGGGTTCTCAAACCATTCCTGGATTTTACATTCTTCATAAATTCCACTTCATGATCTAAAGCATCTTAGTTCATCACAAACCTTTCATTTCCCCTAGATAGGAAAATAGATATCTCAACTCAGCCATGCTACTAATGCAGATGGGCTCAAACCCACCGACCAGAGACATCTTGGCCCAACATAAATGGATTTATGATTATTTTAAGCCTGGTGTCATCATAGAGGAACTTAACACCCCATTGTGTTTTAGGATATCCCCAATGTGATTGTCCCATACCTTCCTAATGACTTGAGCACTTTGGACTTTGATTCACAGTATCTACATCAGACTATCCAAGTAGATCCGATATCCTCAACATTTCATCACCATGTTTTGTGCCCTTTCTCAAGGCTAGAATGTGACCCTTCATTCTTCAACCTTTTGGTGGTCCACACCTTGTGATTCAAAACCACAAGGCATACAGACCGAGATGTTTAATTAGAGCTAGGTTTTCCTAGGGTACTAAACCTTTCCTAGAGAGATTTCCTTCCATGTCCAACTTTATCATCCTAATGTTTGATCTTTCATAAATATTTCATATCCCCTAGATAGAAAAAAGATCTCTTAGTTTGACCATGCTACTGACACGGAGGGGCTCAGAACCACTGACCCAGAGACATCATGGCCTAGTATAAAGGGATCCCTAATATTTATGAGCCTCAATAGTACTATGGTTGAACCTCACACCCTATACTGTTAAGGGATATACCCATCATGTCTACCCCATTCCATATTACTTGGCTCAAACTTATTGGGTGTGATTTACATCACCCACATTCCAAATATCCAGGCGGGCCTAGCTTCCCTAAAATTTATCCTTTGACCATATTTCCCTTCATAAACCATTCATATCCCTTGGGATAGAGTTGAGTTCAGATTTTTATGGCCATACTATCAATTCATAAGGGATTAAATCCACCTGTTGAGGGAATATCCTCCTTGCGAGAAAGAACTCCAATCCTCATGAGCCCTAGCAGCACCTTGACAGAACTCAGCACCCCATAGTGTTTTGAGTCATACCTAGTCTTCCATCCCCATATTCCATAAAATTCGTAGCATTAAGAATTTGAACTACATGGTATACTGACAGTTTGAGCTAAAAGACCATGAACTAAAGAAATAGATGGTCCAAGCTAAAAGACCTTAAACTAAAGAAACAAATGATCCTATCTAAAAGACCTTAAACTAAAGTAATATATGGTATAAGATAAAAGTCCTTAAACTAAATAAAAATATGGTCTGAGATAAAAGACCTTAAACTAAATCAGTAGATGGTCCAAGCTAAAATACCTTAAACTAAAGCGAATGAAAATCATCGTGAGGCCCACTACATGTCCTTATTATGGTCAAGATACTTTCCATGAATATGCGAAGCACTCATTCTTTAGAACATATCTCTTACCTAGGTGATCCCTCTACAGGTCATGAATTCATGATATGCAATGTAAATAAAGGGATGGGTATCAACCAAAAAGTGATAGAATATTAAGATACCATAAATGACAAAAAAAATTGGGTAGTAATATCAGGAAAAAACTCATCCATTCACAATATAGGGGGGTGTTGAGGAATATTCACATATTGGAGTCTCTCTGAAATGTTGAAAAAATGGAGTGTAGTAAAAAATTATGGGATGTAATACAAAAAAATTGAGTCACGATAAAAAATGGTCAGCAGTGCTCGTTAGGTCGATAAGAATCTGGCTGGAGGTGTCAATTGAGCGTCGAAGTATCGCCTTCCCCACCTCTTATGCCTCTACCTCAAGGCTAAGAACTTTGAACAGATTAGTAAATTGTTCAAAACTCCTCTGATTAGTGGTTAATGAGCCCTATGATGTTGAAATATTGGACTTCAGATGAGCGATCATCTCTTCATTCCACCATATCTATGCTATCCAAGAATCCATCTAAGCTTACAATTTAGACAACAACCAATGACCCTGCTCAAGTGCCTCCAATTCCTCCCTCATTTGTTTGTAAAGGGAGGCCTCATCCATGAGATCATGCAGGACCCTTTCCTGCATGTCCAAATATATTTGGGTCCGGATGATCCACTGCATAATTTCATATAAAGACCGCTGATCGAAACTGTCCTCCCCTTGATCATAAAATAACTGGAAAAGATACTCCTCTTGATGGTAGAATATCTCCATAGTAGTCTCAATAATCAAGACATGGATACACTCCTATATTATCTTAGAATGTGATTGAGCCTCGGAAACCGACGAATAAGCTGCAACAAAATAATGACCAACCAATTGAATCAATGTAGAAATCAGAGAAGAATCCTCATATTCCTCTCTCTCAATAGGTGTATCATCCATAAACGACATTGGAAGATTGGTATCCTCAATAGAATCCTACCTATCATATGAATAACTATCATCAGATCATGGTTTCATCCTCAAAACCTCACCTAAGTCCTCAATCAATTCCTTTAGTGTCACAGATAGGGGCATTGGTGATGCAAGGGGCATGTCCACATGATGGAACAATTGGTCTATCACCCCATTGGGATAATCCATAACCCAAGACTAGGCATAATACCAGGTGAGGAAAGTAGAAGTGTTGGTAAGAAGAAATATGATCAGAGCTTCGGTATATTCACAGGATAGTATGTTCCAAAATTGGTAGATGACGCCAGGATGTCACTCCCCTCAGAAGTTGGGAAAAGGAATAGGGAAAAATCCTTGAACACAACCAAAATATCAGAAAAATTGGTATGGATTGTACAGTTAACATATAATCATATATTCCACCCTAACTGTAAGGATATAATCTTGAAGAGAGATTAAATAAGATCTCTCATCAAGATAGATGCTCCCATCATCAATAATCAGACTACTCGGTGCATGGAAGGTAGAAAAGTCGAAGCTTTTAGATCGACATAGTGCACCTTTGAATTCTATAGGGGATAGATACATAGGTCCAACCCTAGATATGTTTAGAAATCTAGGGATGAATACATTTTTTGAGATCCTAGATATATTGTAGTACTCATAATAATGGAAGTACTCCCCTATCCATCCAAACATGAACTGGAGAGGACCACCAATACTATAGAGAGTGCTGCCTTATTGGATATGACCCAAAATCTGGTAGAGGCATGCAAGAAATGGTACCTCTAGGTTAAGGAACTACCCTTTAGAAAGATGCTCTGACATTACCAACATGCTAACACAAATTCCTGAGCATGTATCCCTAGCCGGGAAGAGCCACCCATTTTGGAACATAAGAATAAAACCTACCCACATAAGGTCTAAAGAAACCTCCAGGTTCACTCGATATCCCCATGATGTGTAGTACATATCTTACATAATGGATCAATATGAGCCAAAAATGTCACAGACTCACTGGGAAGGGCATTGATGGGGGCAGATAACATTAGGTCTCTCCCCACTTCTAAATAGAAAAACATTGATCCAATTGATGGAGGAAATAAGTGAGCGTACTGTCATATCTCTCCCTAGATTTTCCTTCACAATGTCAAGCATCTACTTTGATAAAAATGGATTCTTTAGAGGATCTCCCTATAAATCCATAGTAGGAATAAAATTTTCATACATCTCTTTGAGAGGAGAGATGATGCCCAGTTGATGGATATCCCATAAAATAATACCCAAATCACCATGAGGAATATGGAACATGTTGGGTTCAGGACACCAGAGGCTAATCATTTCCTGAAGGAGGTTAGGTTTGCGGTAAAGTATGAATTGAGATATCCACACATATTTTTAGAGATGAACCCTATATAGATCTTCAGCAAATTTAGAACAACTCTGCCTCACCCAAAATGTCCATGCCCATTTTTTAGAGAAATTTCCACTGGGATGAAGATCCCATTTTGAGTACCATACAACACCAAAGGAATCCAGTGAAGAGGTGAATATTATTGAATAAATATAGGAAATAGGTTTTTGAGAAAGGTCATGACCATCCAGACTCAGGGGAGAACTTACCAATAGATAAGACAAGCCCTGAGACTGGGTTGTAACTAGCTATCCGTCATCGATAATCATTGCTTGAACACAGTCTAAAGAGATTTATATCTAGTGAAATGGTAGGTTAAAATATGAGGGAGGTATAAGAGCATCATACAATAATAAAAAATCAAATAATGAAATTCAATCAGATAATGGATAATTCTAAATGCTGGATTAAAGGAACCTCTGTAAAACCTCAGTATCAGTATGCAAACAATAGCGAGGATCTGCATTATGATTCCTAGAAATCATGGCCCTATGGTTGGAAGTAGCTGAGTAACCTTCATGGGAGATGTAAAACATCTAAAAATAAGTAATTGGTACATGTCAGACAAATAAAACATAGAGTCTTTACAAAAATAAAGCATGAAATGTGACAGCGGCATCATGTGCATCGCAACACTCAACAACGGATCTGCGAACCACACAAAGGGTTTACAAATTTCCTGATCTTCGAAGGAATCACGTGGAGCATAACCCCTAAAAGGCATCACACACATCGAATGAACCCCTTAGAGACTTGCGATTTTGTGACCTAAGCATGGTCACACGAATCATCAATAACCAAATAATAGGGCCAATGGATCCTGCGAAAACCTTGAGAAAACCATATCCCTCACAACCAAAGTATGAGAAATTACCAATTTTTTTTTTCGTGGTTAAGGAAGATGAGCACCTAAGTATAAAAAAGCCTTGCGCAAGATCGTTAACGGAATGGGTATGTGGTTTGGACTTGTGAACAGGGTTCATGATCAGGGTTTGTGGTAGGGTCTCACGATGAGAGAAATAGCAGGAGCTCTTTGAAGATAGGTGGCCAATGGAATGAATTTTCTTCCACCCCCTTAAATATAGGAATTTTTTGGAATACCAAAGGTCTCTAAATAGACCAAACATCACATGAAGCACTAGTTTACAACATTGTCAAAGGTTCTGGTGGGAATTAATTTTCCTCAGAACCAAGTCCTTGTTTCCTCAGGCATCACTCATGAGGGGGGGAATTTGTTGACACCCACTAAATAAGCATTGAAAAAATCAGAAGGGAAGAAATACCTGAATATGGATATTATTTTCCCCACAAAAGCAGGAAGAATGGGATGGTCAAAGAATCGTGAATCCTCTGAGAGACTCGCAATCGCGTGACCATTTTAAGGTCACACAAAGGACACACGCATGGATCATTTCCCACAACAATTCCCATAAATCCCTCTTCAACAAACCCATCTACTCTCGTGAAGCCTCCCAGACAATGGAATGAGTGCCCCCAGGCCACATGGTTTGTCATTGGAAAGTGTCTGACAAACCATCCAAAATCCTTCAAAAATAAATAAAGATGGAATTCAAAGGAAGATACCCCCAATGATCATGAAGCTCATGTTACCAATCATCATTAATAAGAATAAATCCCCTGGTGATATTTAGTAAATCTCACATGACCTATGAGCCTTCAACACATGAAATGAATGAGATAAAGGGGAGGAGGTGAGAGGGGTTTTCAGTTTCTAAAAGACATGCGATGTGCACCCTGAGTAATCTATGAGACACCGAGAAACCTCGAAAAAGCCCTATGTCTTGTTAGCTTCACTACACACAAGTCATTGGGAGTGTCTAGACAACTCTACGACACTCTAAGAATAGGCAGGTAGACCTATCAACTACATGCTTGCACACTCTCCATATGACTCATATTGGTCAAGAGATACATCATCCAAAAATCAAGTAAAAATCCTAGATATCATTCCTACCAACTCACATAATCCATGACCTTTGTAAAATAAAACAAAGGAGATAAAAAATGAGGAAGCGATAGGGGTTCACAATCACTGAAAGACATGTGATACACCCCTGGAGACCCGTAATATGCCACAAGTCCTCAACAAAATGTCTTACTTTCCTTTTAAAATCCTCATATCTTGTTAGCCCCACCACATGGAATTCCTCATGAATATCTGAGAAACTTCGCGACACTCTAAGGATGAGTGTAAATATTCATCCATGGGATGCTTGCTCACCCCCGTGCAACCCATATGGGTCATGCGACACATCTCCAAAAAATAAAGAAATACACTCAACAACACACATGAAATCTCACATGACTCCCAACCTTTGTTACATCGAATAAAGGGGTTTTAAAGGGAGGAGGTGAGAGGTATTTTTGGTCGTTAAAAGGCATGCGACGCGCCCAACACACCTGTAGAGCTGTCCCATGAGACCCCAAGAAAAGTCACCCAAGGTATCGTGAGTGTATTTTTATAGGAATTTAGATCTTACGAAGGACCTCAGACATGTTGACATAAATGCATGTAGGTCCTTTGATACAACCACAAATTTGAACAAGTCTTTGATAATCAACAATAAACTGATAAAGGAAGCATCGATGAAGGAGACTCACGATTGTTAAAAATTAGGTGACATGATTGAAGCACTCCATGATAGAGACTCACGAAACCATGTGGTGCTAGGACCCTTTGCTAACTCCATCCTGGACTTGTGCCAGATATGCCGCACAAACCAGTGAGCATCAGGGGTGGAGATGCCTATAAATCTCCCACCCCAACACGAAGAAAGGGTTGGATTTTTATAGGACCACTATGCATGTTGGATTTTCGATTGAACGATGCCCATACTCTATAGGATTCAACTCTTGATATATAAAAATTTCTCATAGCAACCGATCATGTGACCAGAAACTTTCTTTCAGGCAATACACTGGTGGATAGTCAGGGAAACCATGTTCTACACATAAGGTGCTTCACCTAATCATTCACAGATCATGCGAAGGACTTCTAGAAAGACTTGAAAAAAACATATCTCATGTCTTCTAGATCACACGAAACTCAAGGAATACTGACATTGAAAAAAAATATATCCCTCAAAATACAAAGGATGAGACTAGGATCAAAGGTATAGGACTTAAGCAAAAGACATGCTCGCTGGCCCTCATGTGCTTCATGTGAATCATACAAAGACATGAGACAACACCAGGGAATGTCACATGGATATTGAAACACTCCTTTAGCATTCCATATGAAACATGAGAAGTGCTCTAGAAATATAAAATCAAGTCATATAGTCCCCCTGTGGGCACCAATATGATCTCACGAACCCTCTGGGTTTGTTGCCAAGGACTTGCAACATCCTTCAGGCACATTGCATGACTCATATAACGACGCCTATTCATGATGGATGAGTATTGTGAAAGCATCTAGACATGACAACAAAGCTCCCGCGACACCCTCTAGACAAGTCAGATGAGACTCATGATGCCCTCAAAATGTGTCAACTAGGTATCATGAAGTCTCCCAGAGGTGTCATCCAAGACACGAGACACCTCTAGAACTATGCCACACTAGTTATTCTGACATCCTCTATATGTGTCAAGCCAGGTCATAAGATGGATCCTAGGATTTACCAACTAGAACTTACGAAATCTTCTAGATAGTATGGCTAGAGCACTAGGGCATCCCAAGACTGGAAAATATTGTTTTTCCTTGGTGTGTAAGCCCTGATTAATAGGGGAACCTCAGGGTATAATCCCCGAAATAAAGGGAACTACGAAGACTCTATTTCCTATCATATTCAAGATATGTAGGCAACCTCCCTTTGAGGTCCAGCCTCCATATTGATCATCTATAGAGGGACCAACATATAAGTCCCTTGTCTAAAGAAATGATATTGATTACTTGACATCCCTTGCTTCTCATAAATGAGCATGGATCATGTGGGATTAGGGAGTTACAATGGTTATATCATCTACCCTATAGAACCCCTATAATGGTATAGGGAAACCTCAATGTGTAATCCCCAATATAAAATGAACTATGAGAAATCTGATTCTCACCATAACCATGATATATATGATGCCTCCCTAAGGAATGAGCTCTATACCAAACACCCCAAGGGCTGTTCCAATATATAAGTCCCATACCCATATTCCATGAGGCTGATCATCTACTCCCCATTGTTTTTCACCCTGAGAATGGATCACATAGGCTTAGGGGGATACAAAAAACACTTCACTAGTATTATAAATCTCCATCATCTAAGGAAACCTTAGTCTGTAAGCCTCAACATCAAGGGAACTGCGACGAATCTGATTCCTTCCTTGCTCAGGATACACATGCTACCTATCTTCGAGGTTTAAGCTCTATATTGATCATTCAGGGTGATCCCAACATCTAAGTCCCTTAATCAAATAAATAACATTGATTACTTGCTAAATCTTGTTTCTCACACCGATCATGGCTCACGTGAGCTTAGGGAGTTGTGGTAATCATGTCATTTTCACCATGTGTCTCTATAATGACATAGGAAACTCCAATATATAAGTCCTGAAAGAATGAACTATGAAAACTATGATTATTTATATATTCAGGATACATAGGATGTCCCTTCGAGACATGATATTAAAGGTTTCCTAGATAACCCATATAAGTCCTTCCTCATGAAGTAAAACTGCACGGGTTAAATTAACTACATGGGTTTTAATTCCTATAACAACCAAGATATATAGGACACCTCATAATAGATCAATCCCATATTAGGATTATTAATCACCTCCTTATATGGGAGTATGTTCTAAAGCACTTGGTTATATGGTTTCAGCATATAAGCATCTACCTATTACTAGGTAATGTCAAAGAACCTCATACACATACATATGGACTCACCCAAAAGATCTCAGTCTTTTACACATAAAAGAGAATTTTCCTAAATTAATTTCATCAGGGTAACTAGTCCCGTATCAGGATTAGGAAGAGATTCATGAACATATCTTAAATTTAAAAGAGTGTCATAGAGTAGGAAACAATTCCCCCCCAAAAGGGTTCAATGAGCCCGACCTCCCTTCCTCTCGACCAATGTGAGTCCCTAAGAGTCATTGGTCCTGAGAACCCAGGAAACCAACAACATTTGGAAAGTAGGTCTATACCCAGCTACATATGGTGGAACCATTATAAGTTTTAGGGAAAGGTGACAATGGAAACACGATGAAGGAAACCCATTCCACCCCACATTTCCTGATGAAACAAAAATGGTGAACCCGACATGAATCTATCCATGACAAAAAGATTGAGTTATAATGCATATATGCCACTTTGTTTTTAAAAACCTATAAAAACAAAGCAATAATACTGATGTAATCTTACAAATGATCTTCTATGGCTAGGGTTCTCATAAGTCTATCCTCATTTTGATAAGTCCAAATGAGTGGAATGGCCGAATCAGGAATATAAGAACAAATGAGTTAACCATGAATATATGATTGAGTATATTATACCTATAATAATACACTAATTGGTAACCTTTTTCTTTATCATCTACATAATTATAGATACTGCTTCAGTAGCCTGATTCAAGATGATGTCGTCATCATCCAACATTCATTCCACAGAATCATCCACAATTGTAACTTCCACATCTCCCAAAATAATCTCACCTGCATGAAGACTTCAACAGAAGGTAGTGAATATGATGGTTCAAGAGTACCACCAATATGGTACTATCCCAACCACGAATTCTTCTCATGAAGTTATTTATACGCGATAGCTGGTGATCCCGAATTATCTGGGGAAGGCCACTACTAAACCTATGTCTCTCTTCACCACTACCAACAACTTCAAGAGCTTATCCCAAAATAATGATAACCACTACCTTCCACATTTGAGGAAGGTGGTTCAGGAATCTAGACACGACTCTCTTTAGGTTCAGGAGTTACCTAGGAGGGCTCCTGATAACCATCGTCATTAACACCATCCCATCAGCACCTCTCAGTCACCTGTAGAGGGCACCATTCGATATACAACGCCCTATGACACCCATGTACGGGCTTCAAGTAAAACTCATCAGAGGAGAAAGGTGCCATATATCTAGGAGAGGGTATATATCTCCACTCCTACTAACGATTACTGTCTGCATACTCAGGTTGGTACCATCCAACAGGCTCACATCCTTGTTCTCTCTAAACAAGTATGCAGAAATATTCCCAATGATAGAATGGGGGAGGCTCATATTCCTACCCCTATATACAAATCCCATTAGAATACCCCGATGGAACATGGAGGATATAAGTTGGATCATATCCCTGTTTCAATAGAAGACATATTCCATTTCATCATGGAGATAAAAAAATGTACAAGCTCATATCCATGCACACACTTTTCTAAAATGATAATACATTTTAGCAACATCTAAATAACTACTCCAGAATATTCCTACACTACTAAAGATGAAGGGATAAGTGAATATTTCTATCCCTATAGCTATGAAAACACAATACTCTCATCATCATGAACAAGTGGATGTACTAGAGAAAACTCATACTCTTACTCCCGCTCAGGAGGATTATCGGAATATTACGATGAAGGGAGAGGCATTAGATCAAGATCATATCCACATTCCAACTAGGGAAAAATGGGTGAGAGTGTAACATGCCTTAGGATAGGGGCACATGCGTATCGAAGAAGTCTGGTGGAATACTCCAAAGGCCTAGGATCAGGCGCATATCCCTGTTCTTGCTAAGGCTAACCAAGTGGGAATGGGAGGCTCAGGAAAAGATCATATTCCTATTAATGGATTCGTATGGAATATTCTGATAGATCATCGAAGTCAGATGCATATTTATACTTATGCTAATGAATTACTATGAAAACATCATTCCAAGGAAACATAAGAGAAATATCATATTTCTTATCCCATTCTAGAGGTCTGTTGACATATTTCGATGGGGAATGGTTATTTGAACTAGGATCATATTCCTAATCCAACTAGGGACAACCAGGTGAGAGCGGAACATGCCTCAGTGTAGGATAATACTCTTGTGAAGAAAGACCAACAACATATACCAAAGGCTCAATTTTGGGCTCATACTCCCATCTTGAATGAGGCTCACCAAGTGAGAATGGAACATGCCTTAAGATGGGCTCATATCCCTATCAATAAAGAGACAAAAAATAGGAATATCACAAACTCTTCTTAGTAGTAGTCACATACTCCCACGACACTTGATGGTTATATACAAGTTTTAACAATCACCATAAAACAGATGCATACTCCTACACAACTATAAAAGGAAAGTAGGCATATTCCGACCATGATGCAGAACATGGACCATACCACTAATTTAATTAATTCCAGTATCCTTAGGGTCATTCGAGACACATTTTCAATGCTGAAGGGGTTTGTCTACTCTTCTATCGAAGAAGAAGTAGGAGATGTTCATTACCATGATATTCCTCCTTGTGGTAGTGTGAAGATGGATCATAGGGACTCTACTCCTGACATCCACCATGGTCAACCTACACACTATGATATCTCCCATGCGAAAGGAAATCCTTTATTTTCCCAGAAACCTATGTATAGAGAGGTGAACCAAACCCTAACACCTTCATATAGAGAGGTTCTCAAAACACCAGGGTCAACCATATATGATTCCCCATCAACTTCTAACAACACTCCATTCTCATCAGCAAATGACCATTAGTGCCATATTCTACGGTCTGAATGGGTGGAGGCATGTAAATATGATGAGGAGGAGGCCCAAATTTACATATTTAGAGAGTTATCTGGAAAAATCCTCCCCATCGTGTTTTGGCCCCTCGCTAATTCCAATTAAGAGATCCCAAACGAGCTAGAAAAAGAGTGCATTCCTTATCTATGATAGAATATGTGGGATACTCATTAGTTATTGAAGGATAAAAATATACATTATCCTAGATATGAGTGTCACCTTGATACAATCATGATACTCTATTACTAGCTCAACCTAACTGATATCTCTATGGCTTGGGATTCGAAACTGGGAAATCACAACACAAATCTGTAACATGCTTCCTGCTATTACATCGTGACACTTTGTCAGCTAAACTCTGAAGCTATGTCAGACATACATATTTGAGGATGGGGAAAATATGAATCATTACACTTTAACAACCCCTGGAATAACATATCCCTTTAGATATGACATCCTGTAATGTTATAGCCTCTAGAGAAATCAGGGGACCAGGTAATGCTCAGGCTAGTTGGTCACTGCAACAGAATTCCTATGCTCCAATAGTGCTCATAAATTATGAATTGAGAGGGAGGGTAGCCAAAAAGACTTCAAACTAGGCCCCTAATAATAATAATAATAATAATAATACATTTCAAATGCAGACTGAAGTTTTGATCACCCAGAAAACTTCCTGTGAGAAATGATTCTCATCACAGGTCACCATTGCACCCAGCTCCTACACAAGCATAATTGCACCAAATCAATCAGGACGCTATTGAAGCTACAATATCAACCATCCAGGAAAAGACCCAACCCAATGGGTTGGGGTAATATTTACCACTGCCTCCACCTCTCAGATTGTCAATTATTGATATAATTTGGGATGCATCAACAATAGCTGTAAGCAAACCCCAACCCGCTGGACTGGGGGAATTTCTATCTCGATCACTGTCCTTAGGTTCATCATCCCTGAAGAGGGCCCTAGAAGCATATTCAATGATCACGAAACAACCCCACCCCATTATTCTGGAGGCATTTATATCTTCATGTATGTCCTGAGAGTCATCAAATCCTCGACCGGAGCAATTGGATCCTAAAAAATTGGACAAATCAGTGCCAACTGTGGCCCTGAATGACCCCACCCCACAGGTCTAGGGGAATTTTCATCATTATCACCACTAAATAGGGAATAATTCTTCTCTAGATTGGGATAAATGAATTAACAGCTGACATCCCACATACTGTGAGACGCACCTCTGCTGGTTGGGTCCTATTCAGCAACCTCAACCAGAAACTCCCTCAGGGTCACTATTCATATGCCAAAACAAGAGGAATGTGCAATAAGGAAATTTAAGCATAACCAGGGTTAAAATCCAAAATGGACCATTAATACCAAGGGTTTGAATAATTACCCTGATAGAAGTTTTGCAGAATCATCCTGTTGTGTCGAAAGAAATGGCACAACCACCATTTCCCGATATGCCTCTGTACAGGTCATCACTGTCAACATGGAAGATAGTGATCATGATAAAAATATAGAGGGCCCCAACATGAAAAAATGCATTGGGAGGAGTTTGACTTGAATGCACCAAATGAGGCTACATGCACTAAGAACCAGAGACAACTCCAAAACATGACAATTCTGAATATCAAGTTTCTACCTCCCTGGAAGAATATTGCCAATGGTAATTGTACAACCACATTCCAAAAACCTCCTAGGAGTAGTGAGGTTCCTTCCCTGAAGGACCGATTTTCACAATATGAGAGTGAAATACAAGCTCTTCGGCTACTTAATAAGGAGTTACTCAGTGTAAATATTCTCACATGGTATCTTCTCCAAGAAGAGACAAATTTTCTCCCTCTCACACCTCATCCATAATCAAGGGAAGATTATGAATATCAGATTGGCTCCAGGTCTAGGTAAATAGCCCACATGCATGAGGAAGTCGAAAATGATCATGACTTACCTCCGTTTCAGCAAAAACGTCTTCCCCATCAATATAAATATTTAGTCCTAGGATGAATTGAAAATAAAAAGGAGATAAAAATGGAGCCACCTCATCAACCCCTTCCAGCTCCCCATGGGCGGGATATGGTTCAAGCAACAATGTCCTCAAAGATCCTTAACATCATTAATTCCATGACTACTTGAATAGAATCCATGGAAGGGAGGCGTGTGTCTGTGCAACATGAAATGAAACCATATCCTGAATGGGTTGATGATACCCCACCTCTTCCCAAATTTTTCAATCCTAACTTTTCCACCTTTTATGGTATGGGTGACTCCGAGAAACATCTCACACACTTCATGTCCCAATGCAGGCTGATGATGGGCCCTCGAGATAAGTAGGAGGCAACCAAGATGAGGTGTTTTGTACAAAATATAACAAGGACAACCTTCATTTGGTATAGAAGTCTGCTAGTAGGATCCATATCAATATGGGAAGACCTCTATCATCAATTCCTTAACCAATTAAATTATAGACTAAGGAAGACAATGATAGTTGACCTGAAAATATGAAAAAAACATGAAAATGAGAGGGTGTATGATTTCATAGTAAGGTGTAAGGGTTTGACCTATTCACTCAGCATCCCTCTCTCATAAGATCAAATACTAGAACTATGTGCTGAAAATATCAGGGATGAGTTGCAGATACCCCTAATTCTAATAAAATATTTGGGAAGATTCTGTGAATTTTTTAAAACAACACAACTCCTGAAAGAGGAAATTTAGTGGACCTAATCCAAAGATCGACTCATGTCCGCGACACAGGGAAAAAGGCAATTCATAATGGAAGCTATAACTATCACTCTCAAGCCAGTAGAGACACTTATGAAAATGCCCAGATAGTCCCTAAACCGCCCAAAACCTCTTATCGAGTGGAGAAAACCACAGAATATACCTCAGTTAAAAGCACAGATAAACCAAGGTCATTTGGGATTTGAAGAACATATGAATAAGGTGTACTCCTTCTAGAATTAACAGGTCCCCAATTATTTCTTGACAACCGTGGATAATAATCTTCTCACACTTCCGCAACCCAGGAATCCCGATGAGGTCAACCTCACCAACCGACCTAATTACTTCCCTTTCCATAGAAGGTTGGGTCATAATATCTAGATTTTTTTTGTATTTAAAGACTTCCTTCAAGGCATGATCGATTCTGGACAGGTGGTGATGGATAATTCCCTAGATCAAGTGGCTTGCATAACCATGGTCCAACTAGAATAATATGATGATTGGTAGGAGGTCCCAGCTAGATGTGTGTGAAAATTAGATAACTAGATGATTTGAAAGATAGTTGATCAAGCCCACACCACTCTGAGAGCACAATTGTGTAGGTCAGCAGCAGCTCCACCACCCAAGAAAGAGGCATCAGATGTTCCTCCAAAATGTGGGAGTGACCACTAGTTACAAAATGAAATAGAAGAGGAAGATTTATATTCTTATCCAAAGTAGGAATTAACCCTCACTGATTTCTTCCCTACGATATCTGCAACATAGGAACTACCCCACCAAATGGAAACCTCATCGGATAAGGAGCTCACATTTGGTTCTATCAACATAATACACCTAGAAAACCCTTTATCTGACAATGAGTATGACCCCAAATATGGTATTCTCGCATATAATCAAGGAGTCTAAGGATCCATGTGCAAGAAATAATGATATAGGGGGAAACACATATGTGGTTGAACTTAATATTCTGGCCATGTTCTCATAGATGAGTTATATGTAGCCGAGACTCATGGGAAAGTGATCTAGCAGGCCCAAAGGAGGAGAGGAGGTGCCTCGAAGCCCTCCAGTAGTTGCCCGTATATGATTGTCTTGCATGAATACCTAATAGGGATCCAATATGATCAACCTAGGCAATGGGGAAGGTCGATTCAACCTGCACCATTGGAAATAGATATTCCCTCAACCTCAACACAAGCACTAGGTCTATCTACCTTGGATACCCCAGCTTCTGAACCACATGACTAGGAGTAGCCCCATACTGGTAAGCACTGAACATTGGCACAAAAATATGATGTTCTGAAATAGATAGCTATAGTCCCATAAAATCTCTCAATCCTGGATGCATTCCATCTGTTAAAAGAACTCATGGAGACACTCACTGAATCCCTCTAGAGCCCACAGGAATTTGAGATAGAAGTCACTGCCGCCAAAGTATATTGAGTGGAGAATATTCCCTTAGGATCCAATATTTCAATCTCTTCCATTGATCAAGATCAAGAGGAGGCCATCCAGGGGCACATTTTACCCTTATACATTTCAAGAACACTCAATAATTTCAATGTCCAAAGGGTACTAATTGATAATGGATTAAGGATCAATCTTATCTCAGTGCGGACCCTCTGATGACTAGGGTATAGTGAAGGGGAATTATCCTATACAAAACTGAACATCTAGGGATATTACAAGCATGATCTGAGACCCCCTATGGAAAATCAAACATGAATCCCAATTTGGGTATCTCACATCTAATGTCGAGTTCATAGTTATCTAGAAGGATACCACATATAATGTATTACTTGGAAGGACTTGGCTTCATATCCACCTTGCAGTACCTTCAACATTTCATCAATGTCTGAAGTACCCCATCAATGGAAATGTTGGAATACTACATGGTGGAAATCCCCCCTTCGATACTTGAAAATCCACAAATGCCAAATAATATTTCTATAAGAAGGAAGGTAGGTAACCAATGGTGGATGATGATATATAGGTTGTAAACCATAATGGATTAGGGACCACCCCCGTGAATTTTTGGAGCATGCTCGATTATGATTATGTGCTCCCCATAAACATGGTTAAAGTAGTAGAATTAATCCTAGAGGTCTAAAAATCTCATTTTATTTAGCAACAACCAACTCTGGAATATCTCAATAGTAATTCAGATGGAAAGGTATGATTATGTTTCTTCTCATGGACTCCCTCACCCTCATAGTGATGGAGAGGCCCCCATATTTCCATATTAACTTGAAAAACTTCTCCACGGACTCAGAAATTGATGAGGATGATCTCATAAATTCCCATCTAGTATTTGAGGAAGGCATCTCCACTACCATAGATGACTTCAAGCAGATAAATACAAGGATAAAATAATACCCATGACCTACCTTGATTAGTGATTCCATGTATGTCAAAGAGAATGATATGTGCACTGAATTTCTGAAGAAGCATCGATATGTGTTTTCCTAGAACTACACAAAAATTCCTGCATTGAATCCAGATGTGGATACACACCATCTCAAACTATATAATGAGCATCAGGGCTTCATGCAAGCATCCCAAAGGATTCACCCTCCCACGCCACCAATGTATAGGTGGAAGTCGACAAGTTGATCAAATCCAACTTTTTCCAAGAATTGAAATACCCGAGATGGATTTACAACATAATCCCTATCAAGAAGAATAATGGGAAGATAAGGGTCTGCATTGACTTTAGATACCATAATCAACATTTCCCCAAATAATGATTTTCCATTACCAATCACAGAACTCTTGATTAATGAATCTGATCACTTCCAAACCCTTTTCTTCAAGGATGGGTACTGAGGGTACAATCAAATCAAGATGGCCCCTGAAGATGAAGAAGACTTTTCCTTAAAAGAACCTAAAGGGATCATCTACTATCAGGTCATGCCCTTTGTATTAAAGAATATAGGAACCACATATAAATGTTTCATGCATCACATTGTTAATACATTCTTAGGAAGTATAGTCTAATGTTATGTCGACGACCTTGTTGTTAAATCTAAACATCAATGTGATCAATTCATGTATCTCCAAGAAATATTTAACAACCTAAGATAACATAGTATAAAGATGAATCTTATAAAATTTTCTTTCGAGGTAATGTTAGGAAAGTTCCTTGGCTTTGGGGTATGCCATCATGACATAGAGGTTGACCCAGATAAGCTAGTGCTATTTTGGAAATTTCACCCCTAGGAACTTGAAATAACTAAGGGGACTCCAAGGGCACCTCTAATACATTCAGAGATTCATAACCAACCTAGTAGGAAATAATCTCCCCTTCACCAAGTTAATGAAGAAGGGAGACACCTACTAATGGGATGATGATTATTAGAAAACCTTCAAAATTCTCAAGTAGTACTTGATGCACCCACCAGTTTTGATGCCTTCGGTGGAAGGGAGGCCACTCATCTTATATTTTTACACTATATAATGCTCATTAGGAACCCTTCTTTCATATATTAATGATGTGTGAAGAGAGAATATTCTCTACTATCTCAGTTGGACCATGCTAGGTACTGAGACTCGATACTATGATGTCAAGAAGAATTTACTCGCACTCATCTTCACATTGAAAAAGTTGGGGCACTAATTGTAGCACCACGAGGTACACCTGGTCTCTCGTATTGATCCAATCAAGTATATCCTTGGCCACACCATGTTGAATTGGTGCTTGGATTGATGGGAAGTTATTTTTCAGCAATATGACATCCAGTTCATATCTTATAAGTTGGTGAAAGGGGAATCCCTCGATGATTTCCTCACAGCACACCCTACCCTGAAAAGCACAGCGGAAGACACTGAGCTCCCCGATGAAGAGGTATTTTATGCCCATGAAACTCTCCGAACATGGGAGATGTAATTTGATGGCACATTCTAGAGTCCTGTCAGCACTATAATAGAGAACCCAAAGCTCAATTAGGTTGACCTGGGGATTGTATTTGTCTCTCCTAAAAAAACAAGTTTTCTCTTCTCTTTCTTACTATCCAAAGGCTGCACAAATAATGAGGCAGAATACCAAGCTATCATCGCTAGCTTCGAACTAGCCCTAAAACTACACGTTACCTACCCGAACATCAAAGGGTATTCAAAGATAGTGATAAAGTAGGTCAATGGATAATATTCCATAAAAGGAGGAATTATCCCCCCCCTCACTAGCTATGTTAGGGGGTTAATGAAAGAATTATCCTTTGATCCCACCTTTCATTATGTTCCTTGATCACAGAATGATCATACCGATACACCGACCAATACAACCACTATCCTGGCTGACCCGGATTAGGAAGAAGTAACCTTTTGTATTACACATCGAAGAATAGTGTCATCAGTCACTGTATGCGATATGGAAGAGATAAACCAAGTTAGAACCACCTATAGAATGATGAACCAATGACCAAACTTAGATGGATGGAGCCCATAATCAGCTATCTTTGAGATGGGACTCTACCAAAATATCTTGCTAGAAAGGAACAGATTCGGCACCGGGCATCAAACTTCACTCTGCAAGATGACCCAAATGATAAAAAAACAATCTATAAGGGAAGATTTGATGTAATTATCCTCAGGTGCATAATAGAAGAGTAAGTTCTCAGCATCATGGAGGAAGTCCACATAGACTCTTACGGTGACCATTAATCTGGAACCTGGATCTCCCACCAAATTAGGAGGTTGGGATATTACTAGAAAACCACGATACAAGAATGTGTGGAATTAAAAAAGAAATGCCATACATGCTAGATCCAGGAAAAATTCATCCATTAGCCCTTATAATTACTAAATACCGCTAAATATTCCTGACCATTTTCTTTTTGGGGGATGGATGTCATGGGGCCATATACCCCAGCCACAACAAAGTAGTTCAAGTATATCCTTATTTCCACTGACTCCTTTTCCAAATAGGATAATTAAATACCCCTCAAGGAATTCAGGATGAAGAATATCATTTACTTCATGAATTCCCATATCATCACTAGGTTCAGAGTCCCTTACATAATATTGATGGACATCGACACAAAATTATATTCCACAGAGTTGAAGAAGCTTTACCAAGAGTACAATATTGAGTCCAATCACTCATCCCACTATCATGCAGTGGAAAATGGATAGATAGAGTCCTTTAATAAGACCTTATCAAACATACTATAGAAGATGGTGATCAAGGATACAAATTCTATCCAGATAAACTCCTCAATATTTTATGGGCCTACCATACCACCATGCGTACTACTACACAAGAAACACCATACCCACTGGTGTATGGGACTGAGGTAGTATTACCCATAGAAGTTTATTTTCCCTCACTCTAAATAGACATTTACAGATAGCTCTCAGATTATTAACAATAAAAAAAAAGATGGATGGGTTGGAATGGTTATATGAGAAGAGGTTTCCCATGTTTCAAAACCTCAAAGTTCAACAGAATCGGATTGCATGAGATTTTAATAAAAAGGTTTGCATCCTTTCATTATTTTTGGGATAAATGGTGTTGACTCTCATAACCCTAATTATACCAGGAAAGAATCCCCAAAATTGGAACCCAAGTGGGAAGGAACTTACATCATACATAATGTCTATCATAATGAAGCCTATTCAATGGCCACCATGGATGGGGAGCATGTCACACTACCCACTAATGCAATATTTCTAAAGAAATACTTTGCATAGCTACCAGTACAGGGTGACCACATCAGAGTAAGCCCTATTATTCATCCTAACCACATAATGTTAAACTGTATAGAGTTATTCCTAACCACATGACATTAAACTATATGGAGTTCATCCTAACCACATGGAATTAAATTGTACGGAATTCATCCTTACTTTAAGACATTAAACTACGTGGCCAATGTCCTTACCGTATGATGTTAAACTACACATATCCATAACTTCCTTTCCCATTTATGTGAGGTAATCCATCATCCTTTCCACATGACATTAAACTATATGGTTCTTTAGAAACTAAGTATGGATCGATTCTCATTTTCAATGAGATACATAGGTATGACTTGATTCAACATCTTGGTCTATTCACTACATCATATAGAATTCCATTGTTATACCCTTATTTTGTCTCTGTACTATAGAGAAACCTGTGACACTCCTTGTTTCTCACACCAAGTGTAGCTCACATGATCTTATGAATTATAGTAGGGACCTTCCCTTACATTCTAGGAATATATATGCATAACGGATCTATTATGGTCTTTAATGTGAGACCATAAAAGGAATACCCATGTCCTTACCGCATGATGTTAAACTGCACGGCTCCCCAAGAACTACTTGTGGTTTGATTCTCATCCTCATGTGATGCGTAGCGACACACAGGCTTCCATCCTTGGGCCCAACTGTGATGTTCCAACCAATTCGTATCAATCCACCTTCATTCACACCGCATGACATTAAACTGCATGGAACTTATAAGAACTGCGTGTAACTTGATTCCTTATCATATGTGATATGTAGTGATGATTTGATCTCTAATACTAGGACCAAATTTAATTGTCAATGGAGATAATTTCCACCTCTATGTATGAGTTATACCTATGTATAGTATTTTCTTTCCTAGAACTACGTGTGTCTTGATTCTCATCCTCATGAGATACATAGTGATGCCTATACATTTCGTCTTCAGGCCCAGCCACAGGTACAACCATTTTAGTCCCTTTGGCCTGAGTTTTACTAGAAATGTGTGTGGTGTGGTTGAGACATATTTGGTTCTCATTCACATCAGGTTGCTTCATAGAACCACAATGCACGTTCCCACATTAGGAACTCTATATTACAGTCTGGCCTACATGACCCTAAAATGTCCACATATGTCCTTCAAACACGACATTAAACTATATCGCATCATCCTAGCCACATGAAAATAAAACAAATTGTAACCTATGTCCTTCCCACATGATGTTAAAATACATGAAAATACGTCTTTACTGCTTGAAATTAAACTATATGGAAAACATCTTGGTCGCATGACATTAAAACTGCATGAAAAATGTCCCCACTACATAATGATAAACTGTTCATACCATCTACCATTTTTCATTCCTTATCAAAATACTAAAAGAGACTTACGATGGTCAACTAGAGTACAGGGTGCTTCTACCATATTTTAAAATCACTTTAATCCATGCACCACACTTCATGTATTTTATACCTCATATTATCATAATCCTTTCATTTCCCTTAAAAGGAAAAAATATATCTCCTGATCAGCCATGCTGCTGACACAAAAGGGCTTTAAACCCACTAAATGGCAGCGTCTTGGTCTAATATAAAGTAACTCCAAATTCTCATGAGCCTGAAATCACCACAGTAGAACCTAAAACCCCATTGTGTTTTAGGTTATCCCCAGACTGATTTTCCCATATCATTTATCAGGACTTGAGGAACTCGAGTCGTGGTTTACAACATTTCTACATCCCACTCAGAAGGATATTGAAGTATTCTTGACCATAGGTATCTTAATTATCCTCTTGTGTGGCATATCCCATGTTAGGTCCATGTGATTCATGACCTTAAAATTTATGTTCCTTGGTCAAAGCTGTACGACCTTAAACTCTAGCCTATAATGGCCCAAATCAAAAGACCTTAAACTGCTAGTAAAGAGACACATAACTTGTTAGGTTGAAAACCCATAAAGGGAAACCTGAGAAAAATTCAAGTCTCTACCCACTAAGCTCTTCATCTTCAGAGTCTAGGAAAAAATTAGAGCACAAATAAATAATCCATAAAACTCATAGGGTCTACTCTGTAGCCCTAATAAAAGACAAGCTATGCACGCTGGACCCTCTGGTCTAGGAAAAAATTAGAGCAATGATTTATCACATATCCTCACCATGATAATATGTTGGGAATTTTATAGTTCAATTTTTAGGGTGCTCGAACCATTCTTGGATTTCACATTCTCCATAAATCCCACTTCATGATCTAAAGCATCTCAGTTCATTACAAACCTTTCATTTACCCTAGAGAGGAAAGGAGATCTCTCAACTCAGCCATGCTACTAACACAGAAGGGCTCAAACCCACTGACCAAAGATATATTTTCCCAACATAAATGGATTTATGATTCTTGTGATCCTAGCATCATCATAGAGGAACTTGACACCCCATTGTGTTTTAAGATATCCCCGATGTGATTGTCTCATACCTTCCTCATGAGTTGAGCACTTTGGACTATGATTTACAGTCTCCATGTCATAATATCCAAGTGGATTTGATATCCTAAACATTTCATCACTATGTTTTGTGACCATTATCAGGGCTGTAATGTGACCCTTCATTCTTTAACCTTTTAGTGGCCCACACCTTGTGATTCGAAACAACAAGGCATATAGACAGAGGTGTTTAATTGGAGATAGGTTTCCCTAGGGTACTAGAAACTTTCCTGGATATATTTCCTTCTATTTCAAACTTTATTATCCTGATGTTTGAGCTTTCAAAAATATTTCATAGCCCCTGGATAGAAAAAAAGATCTCTTAGTTCGACCATGCTACTGACACAGAGGGGATCAAACCCACCAACCCAGAGACATCATGTCCTAGTATAAAGGTATTCCTAATATTTATGAGCCTTGATAGCACCGTGGTAGAACCTGACACCCCATAGTGTTAAGGGATATACCCACCATGTCTACCCCATTCCATATTACTCAGCTCAAACTTCCTGGGTGTGATTTACATCACCCACATTCCAACTATCCATACGGGCCTAGATTCCCTAGAATTTCTACTTTGACCATATTTACCTCCATAAATCTTAAATATACCTTGGTATAGAGTTGAGATTAACTTTTTATGGCCATACTATCAATGCCTATGGGATTTAACCCACCTGTTGAGGGAATATCCTCTTTGTGGGAAAGAAATGCAATCCTCGTGAGCCTTAGGAGCACCGTGATAGAACTCAGCACCCTATAGTGTTTTGAGTAATACCTAGTCTTCCATACCCATATTCCATAAAATTTTTGGTGGTAAGACTTTGAAATACATGGCATATTGACGGTTTGAGCTAATAGACCATAAAATAAATAAATTGATGGTCTGAGCTAAAAGACCTTAAACTAAAGAAACAGATGGCCTAATCTAAAAGAACTTAAACTAAAGAAATAGATGGTCCAAGCTAAAAGTCCTCAAAGTAAAGAAACAGATAGTCTGAGCTAAAATAACTTAAACTAAATTAGTATATGGTATAATCTAAAATACCTTAAACTAAACCGCATGACAATCATCATGAGGCCCACTACATGGCCTTGTTACGATCAAGATACTTTCTGCAAATATGCGAAGCACTCATTCTTTATGAAATATCTCCTATCCAGGTGATCCCTCTAGAGATCATACATTCATGATCATGCGATTTAAAGAAAGGTATGGGTATCAATAACAAAGTGATAGAATATTTAGATATCATACAAGAAAAAAAATTGGGTAGTAATCTCAAGAAAAAACTCATCCATTCACAATATAGGGGGGGAGGAATATCCACATTTTGGAGTCTCTATGAAAAATTGAAAAAATGGGATGTAGTGAAAAATTATGGGATTTAATACAAAAAAATTAAGTCACAAAAAAGATGGTCGGTAGTGCTAGCCAGGTCGCTAAGAGTCTTGTAGGAGGTGTCAATTGAGCATCAAAGTATCGCCTTCCCCACCTCTTCTGCCTCTGCCTCAGGGTAGAGAACTTCGACCATAGTAGTAAATTATTCAAAAATCCTCTAATTAGTGGTTAATGAGGTCGATGATGTTGAAATATTGGACTTCAGATGAGCGATCATCTCTTCATGCCACCATATATATGCTATCTAAGGATCCATCTAGGCTTGCAGTTCAGACAACAACCAACGACCCTACTCTAGTGCCTACACTACATCCCTCATTTGTTTGGAAAGGGAGGACTCATCCATGAGATCATGAAATCCCCTTTGTTGTGTGGCCAAATATATTTTGGACAAGATGATCTGATGTATAATTTCATACAAATATTGTCGATCGAAACTATCCACCCCTTAATCATGAAATAACTAGAAAAGCCACTCCTCTTGATGGTATAATGTCTCCAGAGGAGTATCAATAATAAAGACATGTATACGCTCCCAGATTATCTTACAATGTGATTGAGCCTCAAAAATCGATGAATAACTTGCAACAAAAGGATGACCAACCAGTTGAATCAATGTCAAAATCAGAGAAGAATCCCCATATACATCTCTCTCAGTAGGCGTGTCATCCATATCCTACATTGAAAGACTGTTATCTTCAATATAACCTGACCTATCATCTGAATAACCATCATTAGATCAATTTTTCTTCCTCAACACCTTGCCTAAGTCCTCAATCAATTCCATTAGTTTCACAGATATGGGAATTGGTGATGCAAGGGGCATTTCCACATGATGGAATAGTTGTCTGAGAACCCCATTGGGATAATCCACAACCCAAGCCTGGGCATAATATCAAGTGAGGAAAGTAGAAGCGTTGGTAGGAAGAAAGAAGATCACAACTTTGGTACCTTCACAGGATAGTATCTTACAAAATTGGAGGATGACACCAAGATGTCACTCCCCTCAGAAGCTGGTGAAAGGAATGGGGGAAAATCCTTGAACACATCCAAACTATCGGAAAAAATGGTATGGATTGTATGGATAATAGATAATCAGATCATCCAACCTAACTGTAAGGATCCAATCTCTAAGAGAGATCATCTAAGATCTCTCATCAAGAGAGATGCTCCCATCATCAATAATCAGACTTCTCGGTGCATGGAAGGTAGAAAATTCGAAGCTTTCAGATCAACATAGTGAACCTTTGACTTCTATAGGGGATTGATACATAGGTCCAACCCCAGATATGTTTAGAAATCTAGGGATGCATACAAGGTTTGGGATCCTAGATATATTGTAGTACTTGTAATAATGTAATTACTCCCTTATCTAGCCAAACAGAAACTGCAGAGGACCACCAATACTGTAGGGAGTGCTGCCTTATTGGATATGAACCAATATCTAGTAGAGGAGTTCAAGAATAGAGTCTTGAAAAAAAGGAACCTCTGTAAAACCTCATTATCAGTATGCACATGATAATGAGGATCTGCACTATGATTCTTAGAAATCATGGCTCTCTGGTTGGATGCAGTTGAGGAACCTTCATGGGAGTTGTAAACCATCTAAAAATAAGTAAGTGGTACATGTAAGACAAATAAAACAGAGTCTTGACAAAAATAAATCATGAAATGAGACAGCGGCATCATGTACATCGCATGACTCAGTAAGGGGTCTAAGTACCACAAAGAGGGTTCAAATATTGACTAATCCTTGAAGAACTTACATGGTGCATAACCCATTCAATGCATCACAAACATCGAATGAACCCCTTGAAGACTCATGATTGTGTGACCTGGGCATGGTCACACGAATTGTCAATAACCAAATAATTAGTCCAATGGATCCCACAAAACCCTTGAGGAAACCATATCCCTTACAAATGAAGTATGAGGAATTACCAAATTTTTTTTCGTGGTCAAGGTAGATAAGCACATAAGTAGAAAAAATCCTTGAGTAATAGTTTTACAGAATGGGATTTCAGTTTGGACTTGTGAACAGGGTTCATGATCAGGGTTCGCGACATGGTCTTGCGGCAAGAGAAATAGCAGGAGCGCTCTGAAGATAGGTGGCTGATGGAATGAATTTTCCTCCACCCCCTTATATATTGGCATTTTCTTGGAATACCAAAGGTCACTCGATAGACCAAACATCACATGAATCACTAGTTCACAACATTGTCAAAGGTTCTGGTGGGAATTAATTTTTCTTAGAACCGAGTCCTTGTTTCCTCAGACATCACTCCTGAGGGGGGGGGGGGAATTTGTTGACACCCACCAAATAAGCATCAACAAAATAATAAGGGAATAAATACCTGAATATGGGAATTATTTTCCCCATGAAAGTATGGAATAAGGGGATGGTTGAAGAATCATTAATCCTCTGAGAGACTCGCAATCTCATGACCATTTCAAGGTCATGCAAAGGACCCAAACATGGATCATAACCCATATAAATTCCCACAAATACATCTTCAACAAACCCTCCTACTTTCGTAAAGACCCCCAGAAAATGGAATGATTTCCCCTAGGCTACATGGTTTTTCATTAGAAAGTTCCTGAAAAACCATCCAAAATACTTCGAAAATAAATAAGGATGACATTCAAAGGAAGATACCCCCAATGATCATGAAGCTCATGTACCAAATCATCATTAGGAAGAATAAAATCCTTTGTTGATATTTAGGAAATATCACATGACCCCTGAGCCTTTACCACATTAAACGAAGGAGATAAAGGGGAGGAGGTGAGAGGGGTTTGCAGTTGCTAAAATACATGCGACATGCACCCCAATCAATCTATGAGACACTGATAAACCTTGCGGAAGCCCTATGGCTTGTTATCTTCACTACACAAAAGTCCTCAAGAGTGTCTAGAAAACTTTGTGACACTCTAAGGATAGGCGGGTAGACCTATCAAATTCATGCTTTAACACTCTCCATATGACCCATATTTCTCAAGAGATACATCATCCAAAAATCAAGTAAAAATCCTAGATATCATTCATGCCAACTCACATTATCCCTAACCTTTGAAAAATAGAACAAAGAAGATAGAAAAGGAGGAAGAGATAGGGGTTCATGATCACTGAAAGACATGCGATGCATCCCTGGAGACCTGCAATATGCAGCAAGTCCTCAACAACATGTCTTCCTCACCTTGCAAAATCCCTATAGCTTGTTAGCCCCACTGCATGGAATTACGCACACATATCTGAGCAACTTTGCGACGCTCTAAGGATGAGTGGACATATTCATCCATGGGATGATCTCTCACCCCTGTGTGACCCATATTGGTCACGCGACGCATCTCAAAAAAATAAAAGAAATACCCTCAACAACACACATACAATCTCGCATGACTCGAAAACTTTGTTACATTAAATAAAGGGGTTTAAAAGGGAGGAGGTGAGAGGTATTTGTGGTCACTAAAAGGCATGCAACATTCCCAATGCACCGATAGCGTTGTCCCATGAAACCCCAAGACAAGTCACCCAAGGTCTCGTGAGTGTCTTTTAATAGGAATTCATATCTTGCAAAGGCCCTCAAACATGTCGACATAACAACATGGAGGTCCTTCGACACAATAATCAACCAAGTCTTCGATAATTAGCAATAATATGATAAAGGAAGCATCGACGAAGGATACTCGCGATCGCTAAAAATTAGGCGACATGATTGAAGAACTCCATGATAGAAACTCACAAAACCACATAGTTCTAGGCCCCTTCACTGACTCCATCCTGGACTTGTGCCAGATATGCTACACAAAATGCTGAGCATCAGGGGTGGAGATTCCTATAAATCCCCCACCCTAACACGAAGAAAAGGTTGGATTTTTTAGGACCACTATGTGGGTTGGATTTTCGATCGACCGGATTCCCAGGCTCTACAGGATTTGTTTCTTGAAGTCTACGAATTTATCAGATAAATTGATCAAAATACCAAAAACTTTCCTTCAGGTAATACACCGGTGAATAGTCAAAGAAACCATGTGACACACATAAGGTGATTCACGTGATCATTTACAGATCATATGAAATAATTCTAGGAATAATTTCAAAGAACATATCCCATGTCTTCTAGATCACATGAGAATCAATGAAAAATGAAACTGAAAAAAACTAAGGCCCTTACAATACAAGGGATAAGACCCGGATCAAAGGTGGATGACTTAAGCAAAAGACATGCTCGCTGGCCCTCATGTGCTTCATGTGAATCATCCAAAGACATACAACAACACCAGGGAATGTCACAAAGATATTGAAACACTCCTTTATCATTCTATATGGGACATGATAAGTGCTCCAGACATATCAAAGAAAGTCATAAAGTCCCCCTATGGGCACCACTGTGATCTCAAGAACCCTTTGGGTTTATTTCCAAGGACTTGATACGTCCTTAAAACATATTTCCTGAATCATATAGCGGTGCCTATTCATGATAGATGAGTCTCATGAAAGAATCTAGACATGAAAAAAAATATCCCGCGACACCCTCTGGAAAAGTCAGTTGAGACTCATGATGCCCTCAAGATGTGTTGACTAGGTCTCACGAAGTTTCCCAGAGGTGTCATAAAAGACACGGGACACCTCTCAAACTATGCCACATTGGTTCTTGTGACACCCTCCATATGTCTCAAGACAGGTCATATGATGGATCCTAGGATGTAACAACTAGGACTTAAGACATCTTTCAGATAGTAAGTATAGAGCACCAGGGCATCCTGGGACTGGACAATATTGTTTTTACTCAGTGTGTAAGCCCTGATCGATAGGGGAACCTCAGGGTATAAGCCCTGACATAAAGGGAACTATGAAGAATCTATTTCCTATCATCTTCAAGATATATAGGCAACCTACCTATGATGTCCAACCTCCATATTGATCATCCATGGATGGACCAATATATACGTCCCTTGTCTAAAGCAATGATATTGATTACTTTCTATCCTTTGCTTCTCATAAACGATCATGGATCACGTGGGATTAAGAATTTGAAATGTTTATATCATATTCCCTATAGAACCCCTATAATGGTATAGAGAAACATCAATGTGTAAGCCCCAACATAAAATGAACTTTGCGAACTTTGATTCTTACCATAACTAGGATATGTAGGATGCCTCCTTAAGGACCTAGCTCTATACCAAATACCCCAAGGGATATTCTAATATATAAGTCCCATATCCATACGCCATGTGGTAGATCATCTACTCCCCCTTGTTTCTAACCCCTAGCATGGAACACATGGTCTTAGGGGGATACAAAAAAAATCTCACTGGCATTATAAATCTACTCCCCCTTGTTTCTCACACCGAGCATGGCTCAAGTGAGCTTAAGAAGTTGTGGTAATCATGTCATTTTCACCATGAGTCTCTATAATGACACATGAAACTCCAATATATTAGTCATGAAAGAATTAACTATGAAAACTTTGATTCTTTCTATGTTCGGGATACGTAGGATGTCCCTCCAGGACCTGATCTTAAAGGTGTCCTAGAGAACCCATATAAGTCCTTCTGCATGAAGTAAAACTGCACGGGTTAAATGAACTACATAGGTTTTGATTCCTACAATAACCAGGATATATAGGAAGCCTCATAATGTCTCAATACCATCCTCAGAATATTAATCACCTCCTTATATGGGAGTATGTTCTGAAGCACTTGGTTATATGGTTTCAGCATATAAGCATCTACCTATTACCCGGGAATGTCGAAGAACCTTAGACACATACAGATTGACTCACCCAAGAGATCTTGGTCTTTTTCACATAAAATAGAATTGGCCTAAATTTTTTTCATTAGGGTAATTGTTCTTGTATCGGGATTATAAAGAGATTCATGAAAATATATTAAATCTATAAGAGGGTCCCGGAGTAGGAAACAATTCCACCCCAAAAGGGCGTGATGAGCCCGACCTCCCATCCTCTCGACCAATGCGAGTCCCTAAGAGTCACTGGGCCTTAAAAACCAGGCGACCGCCGAACTTTGAAAAGAAAGTATATACCCAACTACTAATGGGGGAACCATTCAAAGTTTCAAGGAAAAGTTAAAATGGAAACACAATTAGAGAAACCCATTCCACCCCACATTTCCTGACAAAACAGACATCAATTTAATCTCATCACTATCTATCAAGCTGAATCTGATGTGGGTTGGGTCACAATCCTATCTACCCTAGCCTCCCATAGGGCCCAACATATTATGTTGGCATCTATCCATATCCACATATCACATGTCACCACCGCACCATCCTCTAAATTATCACACATCCATCTAACTAAGAATTATATTTTTATATATTGAAAAGGGACTCTTTATGGTTGAGCGGTAACCAAAACAATATGTAGGATAAAAAGCATATCATTCCAGATTCAAAATTAAAAATTCAAAAAAAAAAAACAAATCACAAGCGTAAAACTCAATTAAACATCAAACTGTGCATATATCACATCCTATCATTATCAGGCATCACTAACTATGTCATCATAAAGAGAAAGGTTATACCACTAACTGTGACATTTCCCGATACTACTGTTAAAGGAAGAGTAGGGAAGAGAGGGTAATCATCCATCTATTCCTCACCATCCAGATACTGGGGAAAACACCCCCAAAACATTTGGGTGTTGGTATATAGTACTCAATTAGGGTTGCGGGAATATAAAAGTAATATGAAAATACAAGTGCACACACACACACAAAACACAATCCTACCTTAAAGGTTTTACTTAAATACTTAATCATCCCTTAATTATCATTAACACCATACCATCACTACCACATAATTCCACCAACTAGATGTAACCCACCACACAGAACAACCACACAAAACTGATAGTTTTCTTTCATTCAATTATAGATTAAAACTTCTTCCCAGATTATTGCATTAATAACCACACTTCATTTATTAAGTAATTTATCTTCATATTTGATGACAAAAATGTTATAACCAATATCCAAATTTAGTTTCCATTTTAGTCCAGCCCCTTTGTTAACATTCAATTTGTTAATTCATTTTATGAATATGAATTTCATCCCACACCATTTACCTTTCATCATAACCAACCTCATATTCCATTGATACCAAGCTACCGCAATAAGTAACCACACAACAATCCATAATGTACCATACCAAATCCAATACCACAACCCAACCATCTTACGGAAACAACCACATTTCAACCTACACAGACTTCCACTACCCACAACAAATCCTGCATTAGAACCAGTTACCACGACCATCATACAAATACCACAAAGGACACACTATTACAAGGCAAAAAAATAATAGTAGCACAAAATAACATATTTAAAAGCCAAATATTTTACCATAATTCATTTACACGGGCTTCACATTAAATCATATTCTCATGCATAGGTATTTTTACATAGTTTTAGATTTACACAGACAACCAAATATTATATGAATACACATATTTAGCCTTTTATGATAGATAGGTTTAAAAAAATTCATATCAAGGGTTATCAATCAACAACATGGGTTAATAATTTCATAATATCCATAATATGGATATAACAACAACTTAAAATCTCATACAATAGTCATCACTTAAAAATAACAAGAAAATTAGTAAAGCATGTGAATACACCCCATCCCATTCAATTCAATTTAATCTAGTTCATTATCTTCATTAGATAATCCATACTTCCCTCCCACTCTAAAACAAAAGCATATTAGTTTTATAGATGCAGAAAAGAAGAGTGAATAAGGATCCCCTACTTGGAAAATAAGTTCCAAAACACACTACACTGAAAATAGGGGGAAAATAAGATGATTTTACTACTTGGATATTGAAAAGGTAAGGTATTTATCAATCTTAAAACAATTATAGATAAGGGAGGAATATGAAAGAGAAAAAAACTCTTACCTCAAATGTGACACACAATTGTTGAAAACAGAGTGTGAACCAGGATGACGAACATGCCTGAAATTATGAGTATGAAGGCTTTGAGTTAAAGGTAGATGACCTAAAGAATCAAAAGAAAGTTTTTGGTTCATCCAAACTCAAATAAACCAATCAAATACTTGACCACATTAAATTTTATAATTTAATATTCCAGATAAAGATTCTAGAATAACCCTAAAGATTAATGTGGTTAAATTTAATTTTTCATGTATCTTTAAATTTAGTTTCATTTAAAAATCATGGAATGGACCATTAAAAACTGCTGGTTTTATTTATTTCAAATAATATATTTAATCCCTAAATTTTTTTTAAAAGAATTTATTTAAGCCTTCAATTATATATTTTAAATCAAAAGTTTTTTTTCACATCATTCTAAAAAATATGGGTATTTTGAAAAACTAGGAAATTTTGAAAATTATTGAAACAAACCTGAGAAGGGATTTCCTACATAAAGATAAGCAATAAACCACATAAAGGAACCAACCAACCAGAATATGGAACCAATTGGAAACATGAAGGAATATACTAATTGAAAAAAGGAACCAACCAACAACACAAAGGAACCAACTGTCTGCAAGAATAAATAAACCAACCAAAATAAGGAACAAACTAACCACATGAAGGAACCAATTGAATACAATAAGAAACCAACTGAACACATGAAGAAACTAAATAACTGCATGATGTAACTAACTAATCATATAAAGGAACCAACTAACCATATAAAGAAACTAATTGATGAAAATAAGGAACCAACCAACTGTATAAAGGAACTAATTGACTGTATGAATAAACCAACCGATTGCATAAATAAACCAACCATCCACAAGAAGGAACCAACTGACCACATGGTCATTCAAGTGACCACAATAGAAAACTTAGAAATTTCAAATTGATATAAGGTCCTTAATTTTGTGAATGTGGGTTCCCTAGACCCAACTTAAATTGTAATTTTTGATTACCATATCAAGTATACAATGATTTATACAAGATGTATTCTTAACATAATAGTATTGATACTTATGTATCAACTATTTACATGGTAATGTCCTTAGATTACTTTTCACATCAAAAGGATATAGTAGTTACCATATATAATGAGAACCTCTAGAAATTATAACAATAATCCTAAATATATATATCTTATAGTCTGGATACTTCATACTGATGGGACGAGGATGACGTCTGACTATTAGGTGTTGGGAGATCATAAGTATTGAGACTTTTTTCTCATAAAGTTCACACTTAGAAATATCAAGTAGAAGAGATCATGAGGACTAACCTGCTAATAAAAACACCACATGTTTTGGGTGTCATTTTTTGTTTCTATCTACATGTATGTGTATTGGTCTCATGACTCGAGGTCATTTTTAGTGTGTATCATTTGATCACATAATTTGATGAAAGAAAGAAATCATGAAATTTAAATCCGTGGAGACATATCTTGCATTGGGTGTATCATTGGTGATATGACATTGATTAAATGATCAAGAAAATAATTTTCAATTCAAAATAGAGAAAGAGATATCTCTCGGGCCAGTTGACTAGGATGGTGGTACCTTTATTAAATACAAGGACATGGTACAAGAAATTAAGTCCAATGGTCATTAAAAGAATAGATAAATCCTATAAGGATGATGAAATAAATTATTCATCTAGCTTTATGAGATATCATGTGAAAAATAAATTATACTACAAAGTGTATGCTCATAATATTTTTTTGTTGCTACGACATTCCTTATCTCCTTAGGGGTCTTGATGAGTTTCTAGACTATGAACTTAGTCTGTGAGTATCACTCACTACTATTGAGATAAGGATCTAGAGGGCCACACACAAAAAATATTTAGAATCTTGACCAATTCTATCGAATTATATTTTTAGGACATTACAGACCCCATGACAGGGGTCGAGTAATTTCCGAATTTAAACGATCACATGGAAACAAATAAATTCAATATTATTCAATTTTATAATAATATATATTGAATTTAATTACTTATTATATTATAAATTTATTTTGTGGATATTAAGAAAAATATTTTTCAATCGAATATTAAATTTTAATATTCAAGGTTAGTTAAATATTTATGTGGGAGAAAAGAGTTGAGTTAATGTCTCATATTTTATCACACAACTTTATTTAATGTTACAAGTATGTGATAATTTACTTATGAAATTTATGACATGTTCACTAGGTCATAAGTGCTATTTGGGGTATATTTAGAAGGTTAAACTTATTAATGGGATAAAGTGAAAATTTTAATAAGTATATATTACTTATAAAAGAAAAAATATTCCCAAATTTATGGGAATATTCATTCCCATAAATTTAAGAGGTTTTCTCACCTCTCTCTTTCAAGTTCTAGAGAGAGTGTTGGGGGTTCAGGGCATCCTGATCCAAGTTATCCCACTTGGATTGAAAAAATGATGATCCCATGACTGTATTGATGTTTAAAGCGCTTAGTCTCTTCATGATAGAACCCAAATATTGAAGGTTGATTGTTGATAAAGCTTTTAATAAATGTGTGTAAAATCTAAAGGGATCCGACTTCAATTTATTTGATTAACGATTATTGATACGATACCACAAATATGGGAAAGGGAAGTGCTCGGGTTTTATCAGTGCTAATAAAAAAGTGCTGATAAAAGGGGGAATTTTATCTGTGCTAGAAAAAAGCGCTGATAAATCTACCCTTTATCAGCACTAATATTAGCGCTGATAAAGTCCCCCCCTTTATTAGTGCTAACAAAAAGCACCGATAAAAAGGAAAATTTATCAGTGCTGAAAAAAGTTTTTAATATAAAATTTTATTAATTTATATAAAAATATATGAATTATATTCAAAAATAATGTTTATATGTATACATTAAATAAAAAATGCCTGTTTATTATGCTTATTATTTTTATATTTTATTTATGTTTATTAGTTTTAGTTATATCTTTATTATATATTTATTAACTATATGTTTATAATATTATATATAAATAATTTTTAATATATATATATATACACAAATACTTATTAAATATATATATATATATATTTAAATGAATTTATGTTTCCAAATGAATGTGTCAATTGATTCATATATTCTTCTCATGAATATATGTTCATTGTTTACCCTAATGTTGGCTATATATACTATAGTACTATATATACTTGGTGTATTCATTCATTTCCTACATATATGAAGCTTTATGTTCTCATAAATACTTAAAATCACTATAAATATATTTAAATAAACAATAAATGTATTTATTATATTTAAAAATATAAATATTTAGTTATATATAATTATTTTTTTAAATATATTATATATAATTATAATTATATATAACTAATTAAATATAAATATGATTAAATAATTATAAAATTACAAAATATTTTTTTAAATGATAAATACATATTTATGAATACCTTTTGAATATATTTATTTATAAATATATGTCTTTAATGCATATATACATAGACACAAACACACACACATATATATTTAAATACTTATGAAAATAAAAATAAAAATAAAAATAATATATCAATTTATATTTATATATATTTAATTATATATATTTATAAAATCATAAATATAATAAATATATTGGTTATAATTTTATAATTATGAATAAATGTTATGTTTTATCAGTTCTAATTAAAAATAATTGATAAAACATCCATTTATCAGTGCTTTTTTAGTGATGATAAAGATCGACCTTTATTAGCGCTAAAAATGCACTGATAAAGGTATGTTTTATCAACGCTTTCAATTGTAGCTCTAATAAATATGGGCCTTTATAAGCGGTAAAAAACACTGATAAAGTCATGTTTTATCAGCGCTTTCAATTTTAGCACTGATAAAACATACATTTATCAGTTATTTTTATCTAGAATTGATAAAAGTGTCGCTGAGTTTTATAAATTAACCATAACTTTCTCCTCCTTCCTCACACCCTCAATCTCTCACGGAAGCTGATCCCTGCCGCTGCTGCTGTCGCCACTGTCTCTACCACCTACATTGTCTCTACTGCAATCGTTTCTGCTTCCTCGTCTCCTCCCTCCCCCCTCCCTCCTCTCCTCCCTCTTCTCCTACCTCCTTTTTCTCTTCAGCCACTATCGCTACTGTATCTGCCGCTGTCGCTGTCGCCACTACCGCCACCACCACCCTCGCCTCATCCACTCCTCTATCCTCTCCTCCCTCATCTTCTACCTCCTCATCCTCCTAGGCCACTAACTCCTTTGCCGCCGCAAACTGATCTTTGCCACGTGACTCACCTCCACCGTGAATCGAGCTTCGCCACCGACTCCTCCACCAGTGGTTCTCATCCTCCGCGCCTCTCCAGTATGAGGTATATTAATCTTATAGTCCCTATACAAGTAGTTTATTGGTTTTGGATTTTATTTTGGGATGTTATGTATTATTCTTGTTGTTCTAGATTTCTCTTTTAATTCTTATTTTATATGTGGTATTGGTTATTGATTTATATTCAAATGGTATGTTGCAGTTATTTTTGAGTTAGTTTTTTATCTTTGATGTGTTTACTCTGGTTGGATGTTTATTTTTATTTGAACTATTTCCTTATGTTCATGCACATTTGATATATGGATGGGTCATGTCAAATTTTTATGTGGAATCCTTGTTGTGGTTATTTAGATTCTGAGGGTGAAATAATTCCCAATGGTCATGTTTTTATACCCTATAACTAGTTCTAGTTGGGTGATTAGGAATGCACCTTGGGTCTTTCCATGAACCAAATTAGGTTCTTAGTTTAGGGGTGGAATGGGTTGGTTCATGATAAAATGGTATCAGAGCACCCTCTTACTATTTAGGGTTTTTCATATTAGAAAGGAGGAACATGGAAGTTGAAACTCAAGAGGTAAAAATCATGAGTAGGTTCCTAATCACCCCTTGCGTGAGAAAACTTGATTTTCCATGGGTATTTGGGACTTGAGTCATGATTTTGAATTCCTTTCATGATTATTTTTTATGGATTATTATTTGATATGATGATTCTTTAATCCCCAACGAGTATATAAATGATTTCATGGGTCTTAATGAGATTTGGGATGGAATTAGAGAAAGGAAAAAATATATATGGTTAGATCTATAGATTTAGAAAACCACATGGGGATCAAACTATTGGATCTATAAACCATCTCAGATGATAATTCACAATTGGAACATAGTTTTCCATCTTGAGTAGATAAACTATTCCCAACTCTATTCTTCTCCCATATTGGTTGTTTTACCTCCCTTGCTTTCCAAATTGACCCCAATAGTATTTTCATTGGTATGGGGTTAATGAAAGAAATTTTATTATAGAATTGGTTATTTTGGGTGTGATTTTTATTGATGTTATTGTTTTATCATTAGAACTCATGTTTTAAAGTCAAACATTTGTTTTATAAAATTGTTTTTGTGTAAGAAAGAAAGAATTTTATAAATTTTTTTTTATATAAAAGAGGATTTTCAAGAAAGTTTCTTGTTCAAAAGCCAGGTATTGTGGGTTATTTATAAAATGATATTAACTTGATATTTTCATTCCAAAATCAAATGGTTTTAAGATGATAATTAGAGAGTATTTTGAAAAAAATAGGGGATTTTAAGGAATTTAAGTGGGATCCTTGTTTTCATGAAGAGTATAATCTTTTCAAAACAAGATGAAATGGTTTAAAGTTGTGGATTATTTTAAAAATGTGTAATCTATTAAAAAAGGGGTTCTATATGTGTTTTTCTTGGTTGAGTTGTATTTTGGATTGTATTTGGTTTATAGTGAGGTTGTATGATTTATTTTTTGAAATGTGAATTGATCAAGATTATGTTTCATATTATTTGGGGTGTACCTCCCATAGAGTCTTCAAAGAAGTGTGGAAGGTTCATTCATTGGGAAGATATTCAGGGAAATTTATCTCATTTCTTAGATTTGGTTTCCCTACTTTTTTACTCCAACCAGACTCAAGATAAAGTGGTGGAGCCACAATAAATCATGTACTTAGACCCCATCCAAGTCTTTTTGAATCATTGAACACCTTCTTTCCACAATGATTGATGTCCTCTTGAAGAAATGAAGTGGATGTAGAGAATTTAGGGATACATAAATTCAATGGAAACCCCTATGGATTAAATATTAAAGGTCATTAGTTATTTATTTGAAGGACCTAACTGAGTGTGGTGGGAGTTTAGGGTTTATTCTCAACTGCATGAGTCTATGTTTTGGGAATTTTTCACAACAACATTTATTCAATGGCACTATCCCAAGGAACTGAAAGTGGATAGGGCCATTAAGATCATGATCCTTTATCAGGGTGAGTGTTCGATGAAGGAGTATATATATTATTTCTAATACCTAGTATTATTTTCTCATAAGGTAGCCAGTAATGACACTTTAAAGGATATTTTATTAAAAAAAGTTCTTTGCTCAAACCTTAGAGTGGTTATATTTAAATCTGGACTGACATATTTTGAGGAAGTAAATATAAGGGCCTTGTTAATGGAAGCTAAACCAAAAAAGAAACATATGGAAATAGATTTGTTGACTTTGTTTGATATGAGTGAAGATATTATTTCTGATGAAAAGGATAGGTTATATGAGCCTGATTTGGAAGGGTAGTTCAGTGAGGGTCAGACTCCTCAATGGGTGGTTGCTCAAGAAAAAAGAAGATATCTCCCATATGGGTTCTTTATATGGGTTCTTTATGAGATAATGAATGTTTCATTTTCAAGTGGAAAACAAATTAATGTATTATAAGATGGGTAGTACCTATATTTCCCACCAATACATTGGGTAAAAGATTATATATCATGGTATATAAATGTTATGTTAATAGGTTAGTAAGTCTATCGGTTTAAAAAGGGTGAGTGTGATTGCATTAAGATATACTCATAATAATACATGTGAATAACTTAGAAAGTTTATATGTTCACGTGTGAGTGTGATGGTGTTAATATCTAATCATAAATTTAAATGTGAATATGGTTTTGAGTAGCCAGTGGGGGGGTCGGAACACCGGAAAAGGAGTTCACCCACCAGTGATGGGTTGGCCAGACCATAAGGCTGATGGGAGGAACCCTGAAAACTAGTGATCATAGCTAGATAGGGGGTGTCATGAGACATATAAGGCATGTTACCATTAATGATTTTCATTGGTTAGACAGAGGTAAGTGACAATGACATCTAGTGATTTTGTTAGGGGTTCAATTTTAAAATGATTCATGTGTTTTGAAGTGTTTCTTAAAAAATAATATGTGTTCAACATACCCTTTTTCGGTTTTAAATTTCTTTAAAATTGTTTAAAAAAATAATTGGGGTTTTGAGAAAAGATTTTTGGAACTAATTGGTTTATTTTAAAAAGGGTTTGTTATTTTAAAGAGAAATTTGTGTAAATGGTTGGTTTTTAATGGGATTTAAACTGTGATTTTATAAATAGTTTTCAAAGGGGATTTAAAGTCTATAACTTTTTTAGCCTTGGTTAATTTTTATATCAATATTTTGTATATTTATTTTTTTAAATATTAATATCACTGAATCAAATAGTATGGATATGAATAAAGAATGGAAGGATGTTAATCATCTGACAAAAGAGTATGACGATGGAGTGAAAGAGTTCATCAAGTTTGAAAAAGATCATGCATATGATCCTTCTCAAATCCTTTTTACATGTTTACATTGTTGTTATTTAGAACAAGTTATTCCATAGGATTTGGAAGAACACTTGATCTGTCACGTAATAGATCAAAGTTATAAATATTGGAATAAACATGGAGAAAAAGAAAATATATATAGTGACTGGGATAACACTGTGTTTTATGGATTATTTTATATGATTACAAGAATGGAAAATGAATAAGACTGTATTGAGGACGTGATTATAGATGTGCATGATGATGAATATCGTATTAAGGAAATGACAAGTACAATTGAAGATGAAATTTGTAATCTTCCAAAATTTTTTGACCAGTTAAAGAGTTGTGCAAAGAAACAATTGTATGATGGTTGAACTAAATATATTGCATTGTCATCTGTACTGAAGCTGTATAATTTGAAAGTAGTAAATAGATGGAGTGATTCCAGTTTTATGGAATTACTTGATCTATTGAATGACATGCTCCCAAAAGATAACGAGCTCCTGAGCTGAACATATGACACCAAACAGATTCTACGCTTGATGGGTATGATCTCTGAAAGAATACACGCTTGCTCGAATGACTGTATACTGTTTCATAAGGACCACAAATCACTTAGAGAATGCCCCAAGTGTGGTTATTCTTGATAAAATAAAGATGAATCTAGTCCTAATAAAGTTTCATGATACTTTCCAATCATTCCAATGTTTAGGAACCTATATGGAAGTTAGGATACTGCAGAGAAATAGACATGGAACGCAGATAGAAGAAATAAATATGGAAAACTACAAAATCTGTAAAACTCTCCTCAATGGAAGAGAATTGATCATGAGTATCCTGACTTTAGAAATGAGCTGAGAAACCTTCTCCTTGTGTTATCTACAGATGGAGTGAATCCTTTTGGTTTTCAAAGCATCACTCATAGTACATGGCCAGTTATGTTGGTAAATTATAACTTTCAATCGTGGTTATGCATGAAATGAAAACACATCATGTTATCTATGCTTATATCAGGACCAAAACAACCAGGCAATGTCATTGATGTTTATTTGGCTGCATTAATCGAGGATTTGAAATTATTGTGGGATTCAGGTGTTACAATGTATGATGATGATAGAAATGAAGATTTCACGTTAAGAGACATGTTGTACAGGAAGATAAATGACTTTCCTACTTATGGAAAATTTTCAAGATATAGTATTGAAGGAACTCTTTGGTGTCTTATCTGTGAACAAAGTACACAGTCAATTAGGTTGAAACATTCATTGAAAACTATATTTCTAGGACATTGCATATTTCTACCTCGATTACAGAAGTATCGATCTTGGATGACATCGTTCGATGAAAGTTTAGAAGAACGTACACCATCATCTCCACTAACAGGTGATCAACTATTTGAGAAATTTAAATATGTTGACATTAATTTTGATAATCCATTTTCAAAAAACCTTACAAAAACCGGTTGAAAAAAGAAATAAGTTTTTTTTGAATTACCATACTATAATTTTCTGCACGTCATAAATTTTCTTGATGTTATGCATATTGAAAAAAATGTATGTGATAGTGTCATCGACACGTTGCTAAATGCACCTGGTAAAACAAAGGATGGAATTAAGGCTAGGCTGGACATGGTTGACATGGTAATACGAGAAGAGTTGGAACTAGTGAAGGGTGAAAAATGAAAATTTCTTCCTCTTTCTGCTTATACTCTTTTCTGGAAGGAGAGATATCCGTTTTGAAACTTCTTGAATAATGTAAAGGTTCCATATGAGTATTTATTGAATATCAAGAACATCGTTTCAATGCACGATTCAATGTTAAAAGGTCTGAAATCACATGAATTCCATGTTTTGATGAAAGATCTAATTACTATAGGTTTATGTTTCATTTTTCCCAAGAATTTTCATCATATATTAATGAAGCTCTGTTTCTTATTCAATGCTATATGTAGCAAAGTTATAGACCCGGTGAAATTACCAACTATGGAAAGAGAAATTGTCTTCATATTATATGAATTGGAAATGTTTTTACCACCAAAATTCTTTGATATGATGGTTCAATTGGTGAGAGAGATTTGGCTATTTTTTCCTGTGAACTATAGATGTATGTACCCCATTGAGTAGTATATAAAGATTTTGAAAGGGTATATCAAAAATCAAATTAGAACAGATGGTTGTATTGTAGAGTGATATATTTTTGAGTAAACTATTGAATTCTGTACCGAATACCTATCTGGTGTAAAAAACATTGGTCTAATGAAATCTCATCACACTAGGAAACTTGTGGGTGAAGGAATTTATAGAAAGGAGGTGGTCATAATCAATATTACAGATCAGTAGTTGGCCCATCATTATGTTTTTCATAACAGTTTGGACATTGACCCATATGTTGAAACCCACAAAGAAATTATTAGGCATTAAAATCTACAAGGGGCTGAGAAATGGATATCAAATAAACATAATCAATAATTTATAGGATAGTTTCAAGATCATATTTTTAAGGAGTCAAATAAAAATACAGACTCGATTTTAGAATGACTTCAATAGCTAGCCAGAGGACCAAGTGTGTATGTATTATCTTAAAATGATTATGTAGTTAATGTTTATACATTTTATACTAATGAACATGATGAAGATAGTATCAGATAGAATAGTGGAGTTACACTTGTGATTGAAGAGATGCATGTTTCTAGTGCTAAGGATATAAATACAATTTACGTGAAGATGTCATATTTTGGCATCATCAAAAAAATATGGGAGTTAGATTATACGAAATTTTGAGTGCCGATTTTTCAATGCAAGTGGGTTGATAATAGAAGGGCTGTTAAAATAAATGAGTTGAGATTTTTGAAAGTTTATTTTAGTAATGAATGGTACATAGACGAACCATTTATAATGGAATCATAGGTAGTACAAGTATTTTATGTTCTAAATCCTACAAACCAAAACTGCACAATTGTTCTATTATCGACCAAAACCATTGAAGAGTTAGATGAAAATTCAATGGAGGATGAACCTTTCATTGGAACATCACAATCATTTCACAGAAATCCCAGTGTAGAAGGCATTTTTTATGTCATAGGAGATCACAATGAAGGGTTTTGGATAGTCCATAGAGGGGTCAAATCCCTTCAACCTTAAAAAATGAATTCAATAATCAGGTTATATTTTTTTTCTAATATACATCATGTTACTTTATGTTAATATATGTTCAATACTGATTTTATGTTATCTAAATTAAATGTTAAACCAATTTTTCAGATAGTGACTTCTTCACATGATGATGCTCTCAATCCATAGGCACAACAGGTTTTTTAACCTACTGCTACTTACAGTGGAGACGAACAATAGGTTTCTCAACCTGTTGCCATATGTTAACATCTATTCGTTGTTGATTTTATGTTATCTAAATTAAATTATATTTTTTTGTAGATAATTACTTCTTCATGTGATGATGATCCCAATCCCTAGGCACAATTGGTTTCTCATCCTACTACTTCTCACAGTGTAGATGAACAATAGGTTTCTCAACCTATTTATGCTTCTAATGCAGAGGTATAGACACCATCTACACATGTAGATGCTAGACCTTCGGAGATGGAGGAACATATTGATGATTGTGGATCTGAGGAAATGAAAGGTGACGAAACACCGACGATTCATAAAAAATAGGAGCACTATAGTTTGATAGTATTAGAAAAAATCATTAAGGATAAAGTGAAAGGCATCAAATATGAGATTGGATAGAATAAATTGGGCCAACATGTTAACCCCAGCAAGGCCATGTTCAGTAGTTACATTAGAATCGTCACTCAGAAATGCATGGAGATTGATGCAACTTTATCGAACCGTGTTGTGGCTGAGATTAAGACACTGATGTGAGGAGATATTATGATAACATTATGATATCATTTTTTTTAATTTACTCAACATTAAATAATGAAACATCTACTTACACTTCATCATCTCTTGCAGAGTGAATTTATAGTAGATGAATCACACAAAGAATATGTATTAAGGGTTTCTAGAAGGATTCAAAAGGGGGTTTTCACACTTTTAACAAAATATCATCTTAAAGATGCTGAAGGGAAAATAAAACCATAACCACATATTATTTCTACACACCTAATAACCCAAGAATCATGGGATGTATTTACTGGCCGTCATGCAAAGAAGTCTTTTCAGGTACATTGTGTCTGGTAATACATTGTCTGACAGTATGTGTATTCATAAATTTGATTAAAAGTGTTTTATTTATGAAACAACAACTGAGTGCTGAAAATAAACAACGGGCATCAAAACCAGCATACCCCTACTGTAAAGCAAGGATAGGGTATGTATCACTCGAAAAAAAATTGGTATGTATTTTAATTCTACCATAATACTTTTATGTGACATAAAACAACACAATAATTATGTTCTTTTATTTATATGCAGTTTGAAGAGTCCAAATCCATAGCCACTTCCATCCCACACCATGTACTATGGATGGAGGCACGTTTAACTAAAGATAAAAAACTAATATGTTAAAACAAACAAAAAGTGTGGGAAACATGTGTAAGTATGACATAATATTTTTTTTCTTTAAATAACTACTAATGATTACTTATTTTCCTATATTTTCTATTTGTCATAATCATAAGAATCAACAACACCCACACCGGATGCAGACATACTTTCAGTGGCCTTGAAGCAGCCAGAAATGTATGGCTGCATTAGTGGTGCAGGTTTTGGGGTGACACCCCGAACATATTTTGAGAAAAAAAACAAGCAGAGGATCAAACTGTAGAAATTAAAAAGATGAGAGAAACATTATCTATGTTTCAAGAAGAATTAAAATACTAGAGAGAGGTGATAGAAAGTTTGATGGGGGGAGGTAAAGAGAAGAAACAACTTAATAACAACCCACACGTGAAGATCCCGCCCCACCCCACCCGTTTTGAGGTGAGCCGTTCCCCTAAAAAACAATTCTTAACTGTGGTAGTCAATTTTATAATATTTGTTTCTATGAAATGTGAATCAGATAGACACTAAACACTAATTCATTTCCTATTTTGATATTATATAGGGTGAAAATGACTGTGATTTATATCTATCAACACCCACCCATCGCCTTGTAGCGAGGGATACAATGTTAAATATCCAGAACGATAGGCTACACAACAGACCACTTTTGACATATCATGTCAGAGTGTCAATTACTATATCCCTAGAGCCGAGCACTGAGCTACATATTCCAATTGATGATGCATATATTAATACGGTCAACCAATATCTAGGAACATTCATCTCATGGCCATCAAATCTTGTAAAAAAATATGTCGATAATGAGGTATTAATTTCCAATTTAATTTTCAAGCTAAACCTTAAACATTTAATGAAAAGAGGCCTGAACCGTTGAAATTATTACAGAAAGACAAAGGGAAGGGGGTGAAATGAAAGATTGGTTCAAAACCATATCAAGGATCAAATAACCAATTAGAATAGTCTACCCAAAGCACCTTAAACCCCTGTTCTATATCCACATTTATTATCATTAAAGGCTCATGTGGATACAAATTTGAAATATGGTGGTAATCACATAATTTATTTTGAAGCAAATATGTATGGAGGGGAAGATCCATAATTTATTGGTGTTGAGAGTGCAACTAAAATCCTCAACTATGATTGGTTAGGCGACTCAGTTATAAATGTTTACATGAGGTGTGTTTTCATGATTTGATTTTATAAAAGATGATATACTATGATAATTATGACTAAATACATTTCATATTTTTCTCAGGCGTATATATGAAAAAAATTTAAAGGGATTTCCCCATGAACAATAATTTGGACTCGTTAGTCCTCACATCACCTCTACAGAACAACAAGACATAACTTCCAAGAATGAGGGTGAAATAGTGGTAGGACTATTCAAATTGTTTAACAAAAAAATTATGGACGACAAACTCTTCTTAATACCAACGATGAATGGGTAAAACTATAAAATTTAATCATATCAAATATATTTTAATTTATTTCATTAATTATTCTTTTTTGTGTTCTTAGGTAGCATTGGATGCTCATTGTGGTCAATTTGGATACTCTAAAGATTTATTTTCTAGATTCAATGCATGGATATCCAACAAACTGACCACAAATGATGGCGTTTGTAAATTTTTAATACACTACATTCAAAATTTTAGAACTAAACATCCAGTTATATAATTTATATTATCTTTTAATGAGGATTATATTATGATAGGGAAGTGTATGAATATCGTCTACATCATGGAATGAGGCCAGGGGAAAAGGACAAGAAAACTGACAAGAACTTCGAATGGATACAAATTAGGGTATATATAATAATATTTCACTATCCAAACACATAAAAAAATTACTTATATTTCTCAATGTTTCTGAAGTGCCTGAAACAAACAAACAATAAATATTGTGGTTATTATGTTTTTAAATTTATTAAAGAGATCATATTCCATGAACAAACCAACATCCCTGAAGAGGTATTTTTGAAGATAATTTCTATTTCAATTAAATTACTTATTAATACTTTTTTTATTTATATTTTTTCAGTATTACCATGACTGCCAAAAAAAATAATATTCAAAAGATGATATTGATATTCTTAGAAACAAATGGGAATCATATCTGATGGAAGAATGTACAAATATAGAATGAAGAGGGTAAACTTCTCAAATAATTTTGACTTTAATAATCTTGTATGCCTTATCTTTCTCTTTTTTTGACGATAATGTTTTGATTTTTACAGGATAAATGCCCCACTGAAAATCATGGTCATTGGTGGTCCTTATTTGTGCACTAAATTAATTTCATGTTGATTTATTTTTTAAAAGAAATTGGTGGTCTTCATTTATAGGGTACATGTGTTGTTGATAGACCACAAAAGATAACGAGTATCCAGAAGGGGTTTCCCCATCATTTGAGTTTGTTGTGACATCTTGATACATAATAGGAACTGGAGCTTACTCCAATCTTTAGTCGATCCAGTGAAGAACCAACTGTCATATATTCATTTGATGGCCCGAAATATATGACATTTGGTTCTTCACTAGGCCGACTAAAGCTATGCTGCAGAAGGAGGATGTTATTCCGTGTCAACTGTACAAGGAAAAAATATGTCACAATAAACTCAAGGGATGGAGAAACCCCTTCTAGATACTCGTTATCTTTTGTGGTCTATCAAAAACACACATACCCTGTAAATGAGGACCACCAATTTATCTTAAAAACCCAATCAATATGCAATTTATTTAGTGAAAAAACATAACTGACATACTAAAAACTAAGGAAATGAATTCTGATTATTTTGATACTTTAGGAAAATGATCTATCAGTCATTTGTGATGTGTAGAAATCAACCACACCTCAATATGACACACGGTTTCACCAGTATGACTCCAAACATGTCTTGTTATTTAAAATAGACATTAATTCAAGTAAAAAAACACAACTTACATACTGAAAACTAAGAAAAACATTCATATTGTTTTTATACTTTAGGAAAATGATCTATGAGTTAGTTGTGATGTATAGAAATCAACCCCACCTCAATTCAACGAAGGGTGAGACCGGTGTGACTAAAAGTGTCCGCTGTTAGTTTAAAATTGACATTTTAACTCAAAACATGTCACTCACTAAAAACCAAGAAAACACACTCTGATTGTCTTCTAAATTAAGGACAACAATTCGTAAATCCTTTGTGATGTTTATGAAGTAGTCTCACATCAAACCGACGTACGATGTGACCGATATGACTCAAATTTTATGTTTCTAGTTTGAAATGAAATTTCAGTGAAAAAACACAATTGACATAATGAAAACCAAGGAAATTAATTACTATTGTTTTTATACTTTAGGAAAATGATCCATCAGACATTTGTGACGTGTAGGAATCAACTACACCTCAATCTGATGCATGGTATCACCAGTATGACTCCAAATGTGTCTTGTTCTTTAAAATTGACATTAATTCAAGTAAAAAAAACAACTGACATAATTAAAACTGAGAAAACACATTCATATTGTTTTGATACTTTAGGAAAATGATCTATGAGTTAGTAGTGATGTTTTGGAATCAACCCCACCTAAATCCGACAAACGGTGCGACCAATGTGAATAAAAGTGTTTGCTATCAGTTTAAAATTGACATTTTAGTTCAAAACATGCCACTCATTGAAAACAAATCAAATGCACTCTGATTTTCTTCCAAATTAAGGACAATAATTTTTAAGTCATTTGTGATGTGTATGAAGCAGTCTCATGTCAAACTGATGGACAATGCGGCCAGTATGACTCAAATTTAATTTTTTCGGTTTGAAATGACATTTTAGTGAAGAAACACAACTAACATACTAAAAAAAAGTAAATGAAATAAAATTGTTTTGATACTTTAGAAAAAATATCCATCATTCATTTTTGATGTGTAGGAATCAACCGCACCTCAATCCGACACATGGTGTCACCGGTATGACTCCAAATGTGTCTTTTTATTTAAAATTGATATTAATTCAAGTAAAAAAACAAAATTGACATACTGAAAACTAAGAAAATGAATTCAGATTGTTTTAATACTTTAGTATAATGATCTATGAGTCAGTTGTGACGTGTAAGAATCAACTCCACCTCAATCCGATGAAAAATGTGACATGTGTGACTACAAGTGTCCACTCTCAGTTTAAAATTAACATGTTAGTTCAAAACATGTCACTCATTGGAACCAAAGAAAACATGCTCCAATTGTCCTAAAAATTAAGTACAATGATTCGTAAGTCCTTTTTGATGTGTATGAAGCAGTCTCATGTCATACTGACTCACAATGTGACTGGTATGACTCAAATTGCATGTTTTCGGTTTGAAATGACATTTTAGTGAAAAAACACAACTGACATAATGAAAATTGAGGAAATTAGTTATGACTATTTTGACACTTTAGGAAAATGATCCATCAGTCATTTATGACATGTAGGAATCAACCTCACCTCAATCTGATGCATGGTGTCACTGGTATTACACCAAATGTGTCTTATTATTAAAAATTGACATAAATTCAAGTAAAAAAACACATCTAACATACTGAAAATAGATAAAACACATTCATATTATTATGATACTTTAGTAAAATGATCCATGAGTTAGTTGTGATGTGTAGGAATCAACCCCACCTCAATCTAATGATCGGTGTGACCGGTGTGACTAAAAGTGTCTGCTATCAGTTTGAAATTGACATTATAACTCAAAACATGTCACGCAATGAAAATCAAGAAAACAAAATCCAATTATCTTAAAAATTAAGTACAATAATTATTAAGTACTTTGTGATGTGTATAAAGCAGTCTCATATCAAACCGACACACGATGTGACCTGTATGACTCAAATTGCATGTTTTTAGTTTGAAATGACATTTTAGTGAAAAAACACAACTAACATACTGAAAATCGAGGTAATGCATTCTGATTGTTTTGATAAGTTAGGAAAATTATCCATAAATAATTTTTGACATGTGAAAATCAACCCCACCTCAATCTGATGCACAGTGTTACCGGTATGACTCCAAATGTGTCTTATTATTTAAAATTGATATTAATTCAAGTAAAAAAACACAACTGACATACTGAAAACTAAGCAAATGAATTCTGATTGTTTTGATACTTTGGGAAAATGATCCATGAATTAGTTTTGACATATAAGAATCAACCCCACCTCAATTCGATGAATGGTGTGATCGATATGACTAAAAGGGCCCGCTATCTGTTTAAAATTGACATTTTAACTCAAAACATGTCAGTCACTGAAAACCAAGAAAACACACTCTGATTGTCTTTAAAATTAAGGAAAGAGATTTATAAGTCCTTTGTGATGTGTATGAAGAAGTCTCATGTCAAACCAACGCATGATGCAATCAAAATGACATTTTAGTAAAAAAACACAACTGACATATTGAAAACCAAGGAAATGAATTTAGATTGTTTTGATACTTTAGGAAAACAATCCATCAGTCATTTTTGACATGTATAATCAACCTCTCCTCAATATGATGCACGATGTCACTGGTATGACTCCAAATGTGTCTTGTTATTTAAAACTGACATTAATTCAAGTAAAAAAACTCAACTAACATAATAAAAACTAAGAAAACACATTCATATTGTTTTGAGAATTTAGGATAACAATCCATGAGTTAGTTGTGACATGTAGGAATCAATCCCACCTCAATTCGAGGAACGGTGTGACCGGTATAAATATAAGTATCCACTATTAGTTTAAAATTGACATTTTAACTCAAAACATGTCACTCACTGAAAACCAAGAAAACTCACTTAAATTGTCTTCCAAAATAAGGAAAACAATTTATAAGTCCTTTGTGAAGTGTGTTAAGAAGTCTCACATCAAACTGACGCACAATGTGACCGGTATGACTCAAATTGCATGTTTTTTCTTTAAAATGATATTTTAGTAAAAAAAACACAATTGACATACTGAAAACTGAGGAAATGAATTCTGATTGTTTTGATACTTTAGGAAAACGATCAATCCATCATTTTTGATATGTAGGATTATACCGTACCTCAATCTGATTCACGATGTCACAGGTATGACTCCAAATGTGTCTTGTTATTTAAAATTGACATTAATTTATGTAAAAAAACACAAATGACATACTAAAAACCAATAAAATGCAATTGGATTGTTTTGATACTTTAGGAAAATGATCCATGAGTCTATTGTGATGTTTAGGGTTTAAACCCACCTAAATACAATGAATGGTGTGATTGGTATGACTAAAAGTGTCTGTTATTAGTTTAAAATTGACATTTTAACTCAAAATGTGTCACTCACTGAAAACCAAGAAAAAGAACTCTGATTGTATTCCAAATTAAGGACATCAATTCGTAATTCCTTTGTGACATGTATTAAGTAGTCTCACATCAAACCAATACACAATGAGATTTGTATGACTCAAATTTCATGTTTTCAGTTTGAAATGACATTTTAGTAAAAAAACACAACTAACATACTGAAAATCAAGGAAATGCATTCTGATTATTTTGATACTTTAGGACAATGATCCATCAGTTATTTGTGACATGTAGGAATTAAAACCACCTCAATAAGATGCATGGTGTCTCCAGCATGACTTCAAATGTGTCATTTTTATAAAAAATTGACATTTTTAATGTATTCTTCATATTAATGTTTAATTTATTTATTTATAGTGTTACTAACATAATATTTGTTTTCTTATATAGGTGGAAACTTTTTCTCAAGTTGGGATGATTTGTTCTATGACTATTACCATTAGAGGATATTTTTTGGAGGGGACCACAGATGTTAAAATAGAAAACATTAACGTTTTTAACTATTTGTTGGATATTTGTAAATATAATTTTATAAAACATTGTTCAAAATGTATATAGAAGTGTTTTTTTGGTATATTCTAGGAGTGAATATTTTTGTGTTAATGATTTCAATTAAATGTATATAGCATTTTTTGCCAAACTTTTTTGTGCGTTGCTTGTTTTTTCATTGTTTTCATCGTGTATGTGGTTCTTTTGTATATATATACTATGAGTGGTTAATTTTGAGAAGTTTTTTTCTGGTTTGTGCAAGTCATTTTTGCTGGTTTGATTATTTTGGTCAGCTATTTTTTTTGCAGGTTGCTGGGTGTGCTGTTATATAAATAGCATGCCCATACAGGGAACCCTTTATCAGCACTAGTTGAAGCGCTGATAAATGGGGACTTTATCAGTGCTTTGAATAACACTGATAAAGTGGGTCTTTTATCAGTGCTAAAAATAGCATTGATAAAGGAACCCCTTTATCAGCTCCTTTTTAGCACTGATAAAGGGTACCCCCTTTAATAGTTGCTCGATTAACAATGATTTTTAACACTGAAAAATGCCTTTTTTGGCACTGATAAAAGCTTGTTTTGTGGTAGTGATAGTGATCAAAACACGCGTTTGATCTAAATAAAATGAGGTAATGGTTTGATATTTTTTTTTCATGCTTAATTCACTCCACATGGTATCCTCAGGTTGTAATTGGGCATTGCACATCACTAGTGATGATGTTACAATGTCGATCATGTTGAATTTTTTTAAAATTCCATTGTCACTTGTTTTTATTACATGTCCGACACAAAAAAGTGGTATCAAAGAGAACATGTATTGAATTAAGTCAAATTAAAATTATTTTTGTAATTAATTTAGAATGATGGGTTCTCAAAGGTCTCAGTTCCTTTGACAGTGCATTTATCTGAGATCATATGATCAAGTTATGGTCATTTGAAGATTAAAAATGAGATCAAAATAGTTTTGTGGGCTTTAATATTTTAGAACATTGTTGGGAAAAAATCCCTCAAGGCGTCATTGAAGCATTTTTGAGGTGATTGTGTTTGTTGACAAAGTGGACATCGGAGTGGTGATTGTTGACAAAGTAAAACAATGACATACAAATTTGTTTAAAAAGAGGATTTCATGATGGAATGTCGAGTTCAAGAGATGAGGTCAACGATCCATTTTTGATTCAAGAATGTCGACAAAAGGAATGGATGATCTGGAGGCGGTACAAAAAGAACACATACAAGGTGGCGTTGTTTTCTAGTGTTTGCCAAATTTTTGGGCCTGAAAATCAACAAATGAAGAAAAGTGTTTTTGGAAAAGGGACTTGTGCACTGAGGACTTAGAGTATAGGGAACTTGCATGCCATATGTTTTTCAAGATCAGAAGATCAAAATATGGCTAAGGAAACAGGTTCTCGCAAGTTTGGGAGTTGGTCGCGCAAGTGTCCAAAAGGACAGAAGACTTGCGCGCCGAGACTGGGTCGTGCAGGTGACTTGCGTGCCATCGCGTAGGGGGGGTCAGATTGCCTATAAATACTGGACCACCCCTCTTTATTCTTTACCAGAGTTCAAGACTTTGAGAAATCAGAGCTCCCGTCGCACAGGTGTGGTGGTCGCGCAGGTGGTGTGTGTGGTCGCACAGGTGGGACTTGCGCGCCAGGGTGATAGTTGTGCACCAGTGTTTGAAGCTGCGCGCCAGTGTAGAGTTGCGCGCCAATATTGGATTGGGCGTAAAAGGAAGTGAGTCGCGCAGGTTTGGGGTTGAATAAGGTTGTGTCGCACAAGTGTTTGAGGTAGACTTGCGCGCCAGTTGTGACTTGCGTGCCGATACTTGCGTGCCGAGATTTACTTGCGCGCCAAGTAAGGTTTAGTTCCGGCAGTGATTTTCGAACTGCATGGAAGCTGGAAGTTTGCCTGATACCTTCGGTGCAAAGAGAGATTCATCTACGGGTGAAAATTGGGCTTCAACAGAGCATCTACTTACAGAGGAAGATGCATTCCTTCATGCAAATGAAGAGACCTACTGGTCTATAAACTGTGAGTGGATTCCTTCCAAGAGCAGTGAGCAAAGGAAGAGAAAGAAGGTGATCCTCTCCACCGGCAGTGATCCAGAGAGAGAGAAACATGGAGTGACCCTTGGGGAAGCAGTGAGATGACCCTAAACATTGTAAAGGCAGTGAGCCTGGGCATAGAAGTGATCTAGCCCGAACTTTGTATCCACATCTAGTGAAGAATAGTGGAATTTGGTATGACCGGCAACTTGTCGGCGTATGCTCCTTAGACGTAGCCCAGTGAGGGTGAACCAAGTAAAAATATCCGTGTCTTCCTATTTGCTTCCCTGCATTTCTTTCAAAGCATCATCATTAGATAAAGAAGTAAATAAGTGATCATAGTTTACACACAAGAGCAAACAAAGTGACCCTTGTAATAAAGAGGTCAAGATCCAGTGGGGTAGGAAGAACTTTGAAAAAGAATAACCATACCCTGATTCACCCCCCCTCTCAGGGTATATAGGCCCCTATTGGTCCTAACAATTGGAATCAGAGGGAAGGTTTCTTTTATCAAATTTGTTTGCTCCAACTTGGTGGAGTCGATCTGTGTGGTTAAAGAATCTGTCTGCTATTATCTCGGTGTGACATGGCAAAGGGAAAAACATCAAAGAAGAAGCAGAATTTAGGTGGTATTCCTCAGTGTGGAAGTGTGTATGGAAAAAGTGTTATTCAATTAAAAGAATCAAACAACTTACTGAAGGAAGGTCTGGATGAATCTGATAGGGAAAATATTGATTCACTCAAGCATGATGTAGGAATGAGTGAAGTACATGAACTTCAAAGTGATATTGAAACAATTGATGATGAAGAATAAATAATTGAAGGAAGAATAGATATGAAAGCTGAGTTAGAGGCAGCTCTTGAAGAGATAGATGTTTGGAGAGCCAAAACCAAGAAAGCTAACAAAGTGGTTCGTGATGACAAACTCTATATGCAGCAGCAGGAAGAAGAGAAGTCTGAGTTGATGGATAAAATTGAGAAACTCAAGTTATCAGAACCAGAGAACTCAGAATCAGTTAGTGAGTATAAGATTAAGATTTAAGAACAGAAAATGGAGATCGATGGCTTGAATAGAAAAGTGAAAGATCAAGTCAAGTTTATCGAAGAACCTGATATTTCAAGTGATGTTAGAAACACTGATGAAATTAAATCTAAAGATATTAGGATCCAAGCACTAGAAACTGAGATAAAAAAGCTAAGAAGTTTGAATCAAAGGCTTATTGATGTAGCTACTGACCTAAAGGAGAAGAATGATTCTCAAGGTGAAGAACTACAAAATATGGCTAAAATGAAAGGAAAACAGAAGGCTGGTGATTATCAAGAGAATAATAACTCAGATGAAGTTCAGAATATGAAAGCTAGAAATGATGATCTAGCAACACAGTTGTCTGATCTAGTTCAGAAGAATCAAATGCTACAACAAGAGAATATATGTTTTTCAGATTCTATTGTAGAAGAAAGATTGAAAGTGAAGGAGAAAAGTGACATGGTGGAAAATCTCACACAGGAACTAGAAGATGAGATGAATATAGGAAAGAATCTCAGAAGAGAACTCAATTCCCAGATTGAATCAAGGGATATGAAGATTCAAAAGTTGGAAGAAGAGCTAGAATCAGTGAAGAAGGAAGTGGATAAATCTAATGCTAATGGAAAGCCCAAAATGAAGGATGCCTTACACTTGCTATTTGATTATCCTTCGACAGGTGATGACGAAATGAAAAGAAAATTTGCTATTTCTGAAAAGAGGCAGGAACAAATTTTCTCATCTCAAAGACCATACAGTCTGGGAACAGCTGGTATCGGATTTGATGAATCCCCTCCTGTGCAAGATAGAAAGAGAGTTGTGAATAGTTCCAGATGTGAAATAAATCCTATAGGTGCTGGAGATAGGCCTAAGATGACAGTTACAAAAAGTAATGATGATATGTGCTATTTCTGCGGGATTCACGGCCACACATCAAGCTTCTGTTTAGAGGCTCATGAATATATATCAAGCTGTGAAAATAGAAACTTTGCTGAATCTGAGAATAAGAAGAAGCATCATGAGAAATCAGAGAGAAGAGTGTCTCAGAGGAAAGAATCCATTAGATGCTATTACTGTGGAAGAATAGGACACACCATGAGTATGTGTCAGGAAGCTCAAGAGCCCCATGTCAGAAGAATAACTCAAGGTGTATCAGCATCTTGACATAGAAGGGACAAAATGAGGTATTCCTTTGATGGAAAATGTTTTATATGTTCAGATTATGGGAATTTGGAAAGAAATTGAAGCACGAAGAGAGCAAGAAAGGAAAATGGACTCGAAAGGAGATTCTCAACCCCAGTGATGCATAATGAGAAATTATACACTGAGAGACAAAGTGGTAAGTTTGAGAATAGGCTTAGAGCGTCAGGGGAATCACATGGAGCTGAACGAAATGTGTATCAGTCACCTCCTCTGTCATACTCACAACAGCTCTTAAGGAGAGAATGTGAACAAACCTGGAAGATTAAGGGGATAACTACTCTAGCTGTGATAAAGAAGAATGAACGTTCAATAGAGGACCCACCACCAATGAAAAATAGGGTGATGACTCATAAATCTGATAAACGAAAGATAAAAAAAGAATGTATTGAAAAAATCACAAGTCATTTTCCACAGAGAGGACTGGAAGAAAAAGGAAAATCCATGCAATGGTGGAAGAAACAAGGGAAGATGACAAGCAAGGAGATTCCTACTCAGAGAAATAATCAAGGAAAATGGAATTTTGGTAGAACCTCAAAGAAGGAAATGTGTACTGGTGGTTCTATACCCCATGTGATGAGAAAGTATGGGACTACAGAATCTACATATCAGAAAAAGGCTCAGAATGTGAGTAAAGAATGCCTAATCATATAGCCAGAGCAGTTAAAATTGGCTAGACGACTAGAAGAAGCGAGGAAAGAGTGTGATGCTCTGCAAGAAAGAATCAAAGGGTTGACCCATCAGGATCAACCACAATCCTCATCCTGAGGATTCCAGAAGAACCCCTCTCCCTATGTATATAAATGATATTAACTGATAATTCATGTGTTTCAGGTTTTAGGGAGATACGATCCAAGGGGAAGTGGCATCTAAATATGCAAAGTGGAGATGTGATATGATTCATTGTTTTGATTGACTCAAATCAGGTATCAAATTTGATGATGAAAGGAAGCGACAGAGCACAACATGAAGTGATTGTGTTATTGACTTTGTCTCTTGTTTCCTACACCGAGTGCCAACTCAGTAGGCTTAGATATTTTGTTAATGGCTCAATTCCGATTGGAGTATGAGAATAAATGATGCATGAGGAAAAGAATGGTTATGGGTCTATACAGTTGGTCCTAACAGATGGAAGAGTTGCATAACATAGGGGGAGCATTCTATATCCTAATCAGATGCAAGATCACAATGATATATGAAGGATGAATGTTTATTTTCATGAAGAATGATTGGGGGCCAAGCAATAACACACATGATTTCATGATTATCTATTATGTTCTAACAATGTGGCATTAGATGACTGCTTTCAGGATACCAAGAAGCTGCGAGATAAAATCAAAGCTGTGTCAACAAAAATCTGAGAGAAGATGTTCAAAGAAACGACATCATTGAACAATGACCCATAGAAAAGTAGCTGAAATAAATGAAGCCACTAAAGAATGAGTCAATGAAAAATTTCCTGACGAATGTGTTGAGGGAGAAAGAAACAAAAGGGAAGAAGAAGTGTCTTACGTTGATTTAGATGAAGAAACCAATGATGAACAAGAAAGTGTCTAGTCTGTGTCTACAAGGAAGCCAAAGAGCGGAGCTGAAATTGATAGACAGAATATCATTGGTGATCAGGAAGCTCCTGTTCAAACAAAAAAAATGAAGTCACTATAGCAGACATATTTCCTATCTTAGGTAGAGATGAAATGCTTTGTTGATGCAGATGAAGTTGAAAACTGGGTTCAGGCTATGAATAAAGTGCTTGATCAGAGTGTGAAGAACCAGATGTGGGAGATTGTTTCGAGGCTAGCAGATAAGAATGTCATTGGAACTAAATGGGTCTTTCGCAACAATATGCACAAAGATGGTGCAGTGGTTCGAAACAAAGCACGGCTAGTGTGCAAAGGATACTCCCAGATAGAGGGAAAAGATGGTGATGAGACATTTTCACCAGTTTCAAGGTAGGAGACAATCATATTATTCCAAGACATTGTAGTGCAACGAATGTTCAAAGTATTCCAGATAGACATCAAATCAGCATTCTTGAATGGGATTCTGGAGGAAGAAGTGAATATCGAGCAGCCAAATGGTTGTCTCATTCATGAAGATGAGAATAAGGTTTGTCGTCTGAAGAAGGCATTATATGGGATGAAACAAGCACCAAGAGCATAGAACTCAAGGCTATACCAGTATTTGAAGAAACTTGGTTTCCAGCATGGTGGAGCTTCATACAATATCTATCTCAACCACAATAGTAATCAAAGGATATTAGTGACACAGGGAAAGAATGGAACATTCATTTCTCAATCTGGATATGTTAAGGAGGTTTTGTAAAGTTTTTGAATGGAAAATTCAAAGGAGAAGAAGAATCCGACAGCTACTCGGATGAAGTTGTCCAAAGATGAGGATGGAAAGGCAATTAATATCACAGAATACAGGCAGATTATTGGAAGTATATTGTACTTAACCGCAACAAGGCCTAATATTGTTTTTGCCACATGCCAAGTAGCGAGATCTCAGAGTAATCCCAAGGAAAGTCACATGCTTGCAGTGAAAAGAATACTTCGGTATATCCAAGGCACAATGGATTTCAGCTTGACATATACTGACAAATCTTAGACAGAGTTATTGGGATATACTGATGCAGACTGTGCTGGTTCAGCAGATGATAGAAAATCAATGTCAGGTGGTGTATTCTATCTTAGTGGATTGTGTATTTATTGGATTAGAAAGAAGCAAGATTTCATTTCATTGAGCACCGTAGAAGCTGAATATATTGCGGCCACTCAAGCATGCACACAGTTATTGTGGATGAAGCAGCAGCTTGAAGATATGAGAGTTGAAGTGAAGTCTCCGATTGGAATCTAGTGCGACAACTCAAGTGCTATAAATCTTAGCAAAAGTACCGTCCATCACTCAAGGACAAAGCACATTGAGATAAAGTATGATTTTATCAAGGAGAAGGTTGAGCATGGAATCGTGAAGTTGGAGTATGTGCCTACAGAGCTACAGGTTTCAGACATTTTGACAAAGGCCTTACCTAAGGAAGCTTTTGAGAGGCATCGACTGGATCTGGGAGTTTAGTCGATTCACCATACTTGAAATAGTGTGGATGTGGAACCACCCCCTCTCCCCGAGGTAGGATGTGTTTTTCCCTAATGTACTGATATATGTTCTCTACTCTGTTACAGACTACAAAGGCATGTCCTTTGGGTTCGTTGACAAAGGGGGAGAAAATAATGATTGTTCAAGGGGGAGACAATGTGGAGATTTGATAAATCATGAATGATATGGGGAGAAGCTGACAGGTGGAGCAGCCATATAGGGGGAGTTGAAGCTAGTTGAATGTGCTTAGCCAGAGCTTAGCTTAGAAAACATAGTAAATAGGGCTAAAGAGGTTTTGAAGCTGACAAGGGATGAAGCTGTGAACAGAAAGGGGGAGTGTATTAAATCTGACTATGCTAGAAGCGATTGATCAAAGAATAGATATCACGACAGCTGAGGATCGTGATAAAAGCAAAAGAGAGATGTTGTAATGTTGTAAAAATATTTCCAACCAAAATTGGTCTTCCAACAAGTCCTTCAACAATTGGTATCAGTTTAGTACAAATTGGTATCAGTTTGTTGTCAATAGTGGATGTTAGAGATGAAGTGATTCATTGATGAACTTTTCATTTACTCTTGTTTCTCACGCCGAGCATTGCTCATGTGGGCTTAGAGTATGTGTTGAGTAAATCCTTGATCGCTATCAGTATCGAAAAAGGCGAATGGTGGCTAAAGAATTAATGATGTATCTTTCCATAAAAGAGTTTTCAACAAACCCAAAGGGGGATATTGTTGGGAAAAAATCCCTCAAGGCATCATTGAATCATTTTTTAGGTGATTGTATTTGTTGAAAAAGTGGACATCTGAGTGGTGATTGTTGAAAAAGCAAAACAATGACATACAAATTTGTTGAAAAAGAGGATTTCATGATGGAATGTCAAGTTCAAGAGCTGAGGTCAACGATCCATGTTTGATTCAAGAATTTCGACAAAAGGAATGGATGATCTGGAGGCGGTACAAAAAGAACAGATACAAGGTGGCACCGTTTTCCAGTGTTTGTCAAATTTTTGGGCCTGAAAATCGACAAATGAAGAAAAGTGTTTTTGGAAAAGGGACTTGTGCGCCGAGGACTTGGAGTATAGGAAACTTGCACGCCATATGTTTTTCAAGATCAGAAGATCAAAATATGGCTAAGGAAACAGGTTCGCGCAAGTTTGGGAGTTGGTCGTGCAAGTGTCCAAAAGGACATAAGACTTGCGCGCCGAGACTGGGTCGTGCAAGTGACTTGCGCGCCGTCGCATAGGGGGGTCAGATTGCCTATAAATACTGGACCACCCCTGTTCATTCTTTACCGGAGTTCAAGACTTTAAGAAATTAGAGCTCCCGTTGTGCAGGTTTGGTGGTCGCGCAAGTGGTGTGTGTGGTCGCGCAGGTGGGACTTGCGCACCAGGGTGATAGTTGTGCGCCAGTGTTTGAAGCTGCGTGCCAGTGTGGAGTTGTGCACCAATATTGAATTGGGCGTAAAAGGAAGTGAGTTGCGCAGGTTTGGGGTTGAAGAAGGTTGTGTCGCACAAGTGTTTGAGGTAGACTTGCGCGCCAGTTGTGACTTGCGCACCGATACTTGTGCGCCGAGATTGACTTGTGCGCCAAGTAAGGTTTAGTTCCGGCAGTGATTTTTGAACTGCGTGGAAGCTGGAAGTTTTCCCGATACCTTCAGTGCAAAGAGAGATTCATCTACGGGTGAAAATTGGGCTTCAACAGAGCATCTACTTATAGAGGAAGATGCATTCCTTCATGAAAATGAAGAGACCTACAGGTCTATAAACTGTGAGTGGATTCCTTCCAAGAGCAGTGAGCAAAGGAAGAGAAAAAAGGTGATCCTCTCCACCGGTAGTGAGCCAGAGAGAGAAACAGCGAGTGACCCTTGGGGAAGCAGTGAGCTAACCCTAAACATTGTAAAGGCAGTGAGCCTGGGCATAGAAGTGATCTAGACCGAACTTTGTATCCACATGTAGTGAAGAATAGTGGAATTTGGTACAATCGGAAACTTGTCGGCATATGCTCCTTGGACGTAGCCTAGTGAGGGTGAACAAAGTAAAAATCTCTGTGTCTGACTGTTTTCTTCCCTGCATTGCTTTCAAAGCATCATCATTAGATAAAGAAGTAAATAAGTGATCATAGTTTACACACAAGAGAAAACAAAGTGACCCTTGTAATAAAGAGGTCAAGATCCAGTGGGGTAGGAAGAACTTTGAAAAAGAATATCCATACCCTGATTCACCCCCCCTCTCAGGGTATATAGGCCCCTATTGGTCCTAACAAACATATATATTATTATACATATTTTAATTATGGGATAGTGGTGGGTGGTGTACCATAGTGGTCTAACTACAAGATCTTTTCCAAAATAGTAATTTTCAGTCGATATATAAGACCAAACATTTTTGGATTTAAAAAAATAACACAAAGGCTAATAAAATAGAATTTAAATTTTTTTCCAAGAAACAAAATAAGTGTGTGTGTAGGGGGGGGGGGGGTGAATCCATGCACTGGTTCACCCCCCCCAAAAAAAATTAAAATAAGGGGGTGGTTATAGCCACCCTCATGTTTTCCATTGGCTCCCCAAAGTGGAGGCATGTGTTAAAATCCACCCGCCTATGGCTGGCTATAGTATATATATATATATATATATAAAATTAATAAGGGGAATATGTGTTACCCATTACTCCTTCCCCACCCAGACCCACATGGGGTTCTGGTATTGTTCGACCTGGCGATCCAGCCGGGTCGGCTCTACCCAACCTAGTGATCTAGCTCAGCCAACTCCGCCTAACCCACCCAACCACTTCTAGGCCCAAAATTTGTCCAAAACCCATTTTTAGTGGTTTTTGGGCCACCCAGTGGTCCAAGATATCATTAAAAAAATTAAAAAATCTAATATTTTTTTGCGATTTTATAAAACTATTATTGAGATTGTGCGACAAGTGTTTTGTGAATTAAAATTAAATTAAATTTATTTTAATTCATGAAAAATACCCTCTTAATGTTTTTTCACAAATTTAATTTATTTATATGTACCAATTGATCATGATTTACATCAAAACCATTAATTATCCTATTTTAATTAATTAATTAATTTAATTATGTTATTTATTTATTTATAATAATTATTTAATAAATGGTGATATGCACATCACCTATTTCATCATTTTTTGTACAAGGGACTGAGAATTCACAATAAATTTTATTTATCTGTACCCTACACACCTGAGATACCCTCACCTGTGTGTGAGTATTATTGTAAAATGATGAATATTTAAGGTGATGCATTTGGTGTTGAGACTTGGAGAAATACCTAATGAGACTTTAACATATTGTATGGGTGAGCAATGCAACTTGATTCACATGTGTTACAACTCAAGAAGTTACCCCTATGGTCTAAGTTGATCCATTTTTCACTCAATAGACTAGACATTAATAGCGACTCATGATCACATCATTTAATTTTATTTTTTCATGGTTTATTATTTGATGTATGTGTAGTTTTTACACGTGATCACATAAAATAATAAGAGATCACGTGTAGATAAAATAAACATGCATGGTGAATATTTTTATACTTATAACAATGTAAAGATGCGAGTGAGGTCATATAAAAAAATAAAGTGTAAATATAAAATGATTACATTCACTAAGAATAATAAAAACCCTTAAAGAAATATTAAGTCATAATGCCTTTCGATACTTAATTTCAAACAATATCGATTGTACATGGTGGTCGTCAGCCCTATTTAAGGTTGTATCCTACTACTGGAAAGTTATTATTAGAGTGGTGGGTAAACTTAAATGAAGCATAAAACAAAGAAATATCCATCAATATCTTGTTAATTTTTTTTGTAAAGTGTTGAGAAATACAACGTTATTATTTATAAAAGATGAGACTCCACTAAACAAGTTAATGAGTCACGAGATAATGTGGTTGAATAGATAAAATCCCACCTTGAGACTCTCTGAGTAGTGGAATGGACTATGAGGATATTTTTTAAAGATCCTTTTCACTATAATACTCAAGTTACAGAGTATTCGAAATATATTAGTTTAGGTATACTAGGATTTGATAAAATATTGGGAGTAATTTAATATAATAAAATATAAAATTTCTAATAATATGTAATCAATATAAAATTAATAATTTTCTTAAGTTTTATTTTGTATAATAATGGATAGTAATTCCAAAAGTTCACTATGATCAAATTTAGACAAATAACATGTCATAATTAGCATGAATTTCCATGTGTAACATAGGTTCTTGTAAAAAATAATACAATGTGAAAGTAAATTCTATGTGTTGGAGTCCCCACTACATGTTGATTCACCTTAGGAAGTGAGGGTAAAAATAAATCTTATAGGATACACATGGATGATTCGTTTGATGTTTACATTATAATGTTACCATCAATATCTAATGTTTTGTGAAAACAACATAAAGACATAGATGGTTTCACATATTGTTTCAACTTTGAGAATCCTATGAGGAGAAAGTGAAGTGATAAAATAATGAATGAGATTATGACTACATTTAACATGTGTAAAATTTAAAGATTCATCATGATATTTCAATATACCCCTTTCTAATATCCTTATCACCCAATTTCTCTAGTTTTTTTTAGGCTTATAAAAGGACAAATTTAGAGAAAATTCTCCATTACCATTTGGGTAAGTTTTTCTAAGAATAAAAGAACTTAAATAAATATTAATCTTTAGTTCCTGCAGTGAAAAAGTTAAAAGACAAGGCAAAAAGGCCAATGGAAAGTATGATTCCAAAGGTAAATTCACAAAATCCTCAAAGAATAGTATAAAAGTACCATATAAGAGGCTATTTTATTCTCATGTCATGAGATAAGTCTATGGAAGATGAAATTCAATTAATTTAAGTAGAAGAAAGCATAGGCTTTGACTTAGTGTATATTCATCATTTCATGTGATGTTTATGTTTTACTTATTAGGCGTTAGATATTAAATGTAAATCAATTTTTTTATCCAAATACAATAACCAAGTTATTATATAAATATTACTATAAATTAAGGTGTGTTATATAAGTATTTAAGAGAGGATGATTCCTAATTCATTTATGAGAAGTACACAAATTTTAATTTATAAGTTTAACAATTATAGTATAACTTTTATTGAGTATTACCAACAAAATTATATCACATTTCCATTGGGAATAAGGATACATTATTCCATTTTTTAATGAATATTGTTTTTTGTACTTTATAGTCAACTAATAGTTGAGTAATAATTGAATCATTAGTAATAAATGATGAATATAAAATGTAATAATAAAATACCCAATTGTGACAAGATAATTCTTTGTCTAGTAAAACCAAAGTAATTGTTAAGGATATACCCAGTATGGTATTTAGACTCATTGGAGATAAAAACCTTAGGTATTTTTGAAATATTTTTTTATATAGTCTTAAGAAAAAAACATTTTTAAATAAAGGTAAACCATAAATATTTTAGAATTATTTCAACTAGAGAGTGTAAACTATTCCAAGGATAAGCTATAAGAAGATTCATATACTTCATGATAATCCTTTAAGAGTTTTAAGGAATATTAAAGTGGAGTAATGAAAATTAATGTTTATAAGATATGAGTTGCTTTGGGACTATGAGCCAATCAATATCTTGACCAATAATTCATCAATCCTGAAAATGTAGAGCATATTTAATCCTAAACTCACATTTCTTTATACACATTAGAGCCATGATGTTAGTAAAAAGAGGATCAATTATGATTCTTACATGTATACATTGATTATTAAAATGTGATGTGGATAAATTACTAAAATCATATTTCCTTATACACATCAAATTCACGATGTTAGTAAAAAGAGCATTAGTGATGAGACTGATTAGAATTGAAAAATATGCCATCATCTTTCGAGACATGCTTTACAAATAGTGATGTTAACCCATAACCACATGCCAATTATTATAAAAAATGGATATCATATGGGTAATAATATGATATAAATCCATTATTTCATAAATCATATGTTTATATGTAAATATTTTATTAAGTATAAATTAATATAATTTTTTTTATCAAGAATAACACATAGTACATCTAAGGTAATCATCCTATTTTTTTTAGAATATCACATAAATCACTGGGATTGAAAATTCATAGTCAATTGATAGAATATATTTCTATAAAAGGGTGAACATATCTATTTTAGATAGTGGGAGAAAGATTGACTTGGGTTAATTCAAGGTTGGAGATGCATAAGTAGTTGGCATAGAAACAAGTTTCTCAAGAGCTAAGCGAAAAGGAACATTCTAGAGACACATACTATATAGGAATATTAAAAATAGAGTGGTAGTTTTATATTCACCGTGATGGGTGATACATTATTCGATGATAATAATGGATCCTATAAGGAAGAATTAAATTAAAATAAACTATGATTGGAAAGTTTATTTGAATTTAGATAATGGATCCCATGTACAAAAATCAATTATGTATTTTGGTTGTTTCTCTACTTGATGTAAATACATTGGTGGGTATTCAATAGAGACTACATATGGGTAGTACAAGCATGGTACCAATAGGGATCTATTAGTTCTACCAAGCCCACATTATTAAATCAATTAGAATTCTATTTGTTGCAACAACATTCTATGATCAAAATATCATGATTTATATGACATAAACACATTTCTTAGAAGGTGATTACATAACGCAAACAAAAAGATTTGATGACACCAAGTATTGAAAATAATAAATACATGTATATTTCCATTTATGGATTAATGAAAGTATTGTGATAATAGAATATTCATTGGGAAATAATGTATGACAATTGTCTATAAGTGGTTAGTAGGGGCACCATGGTTTTGTAAGTAAAATTTGTTGATATCATATGGAAAATTGTTGTTTAGTATTTTATAGTTAGTTAAGACTAGAATGAAAGTAACTCTCTAAATATTGACATAATATAGAAACACAATTTTTAAAGAATAATATCTACCAAGGTAGATCAAATGGTTTCTTAGACCAAGTCAAAGTGCATATACTGATAAGAAATTTGAAAAATAAAAGTTTTAAAAATTTGAGAGAGAATTTTTCCAATGTCATGTGGTATAAATATCTCCAAGAATACATGTATAAGAAATATGAGAAGATTAAATGTTGAGTTAAATTCCATATGGATCAATGATAGAGAAAGAACATATATTATTCTGTGTACTATATATGATAGTTCAAACATATATATTATGATTGGAAAATATCATATAAATCTATACAAAATAAAAGGGTATAAGTTGAATCTATCTAATTGTACTTGAGTATATACAAGGGATATGAACCTGGTAAATAGTAGGGAAGGAACACTCTATTCTATGAGGGGACACAAACTAGTATTTTTATAGATCAATTTGATCTAATATCATTGTATGGATAAATTAATTAGTAATGGAATCACATTAATTATGATGGTTTCCATATGTATAAATACCAAGTATGTTGTGGCTTCTGATGCAGCTAAAGAAGTAGTATGAATATGAAAAAATTTATTCTACTTATTGGAATCATACCTAGAATGGTACCGACCATGATGTTTAGATTATGATATAGGAAAAAATAAGATACACTTGAGGAGATCATATCTTGAGAGATATTGTACTCAAGGAGGTAAAGTCACGAATAACAGAGTGTCTATGTAGTTAGAAGTGGTGGACCCTATGACTAAATTCATAACTCAGTAGAATCATGATATAATCACATGGGAGATGAATGGTTCATGGTTGGAAAGTTGGGTCTAGTGAAATTGGGAGTGTTGTGAAAGTGGATTCCCTAGACACAACTTAAATAGTACTTTTTAATTACTATATCAAGTATAAAGTGAGTTATGTATGATGTATTCTTACCATAATAGTGATGATACATATACATCCACTATTTATATGATAATTTCATTAGATTATTTTTCATATCAAAAGGATATAATAGTTCTCAGCTATAATAAAAACATCAAGATAGTATGATATTAATCCTAAATATATATGTCCTATGGTCTAGATACATCATACTGAAGAGGAAAAAATGATGTCTGACTATCAAGTGTTTAGGGCTTATAAGAACTGATTCTTATTCACATGAAGTTCATACATGGTGATATCAAGTAGAGGAGATCATCAGGATTGACTCGCTAATAGAAACACCACATTTTTTGGGTGTTATTAGTTATTCCTATCTACATTCATGTGTATTAGTATCATGACTTGATATCATTGTTAGTGTGTTTCATTTGATCACATACGTTTGTGTAAGAAAATAACCATTAAATTTATGTTTGTGGTGATATAACTTGCATTAGGTGCATTATTAGTTGTATGACATTGATTGAATGACCAAGAAATGATTTTCTCTTCCAAGTAAAGGGAGATATATCTCTCGATCCTAGTTGACTAGGATGGTGGTACCTTCATTAAATCCATGGTCATGGTATAAGAAATTAAGTCCATCTGGAATGGTCATTAAAAGAATAGATAAAGGCTATAAGGATGATGACACAAAGTATTCATCCATCTTTATGGGATATTGCATGACAAAGAGATTATATTACATAGTGTGTGCTCATAGGAGGTTTTCATTGCTATGAAATTCATTATCTCAATAGGGGATTGTATGGGTTACTAGACTCTACTCTTGGTCTATGAGTATCAATCACTACTATCGAGATAAGGATCTAGAGGTTCATGCGCAAAATTTATTCAAAAGATTGGCTAAATCTATTGAATTGAAGTTTTAGGACATTTCTGTACCTAGGAAAGGGTACGAGTAATTCCAAAGTTTAAATGATCACATGGAAATAAATAAATTCAATATTATTCAAGTTTGGATTAATTTCCATTGAATTTATTTAATTATTATAATCAGGAGTCATTTAGTGAATATTAAGAAAAACATTTTTTGATTGAATATTAAATATTTAATATTTGAGGTTTGTTAAATATTTTTGTGGGAGAAAATATTCAAGTTAATGACTTATATTTTATCACGTAACATTATTTTAGTGTAAAAAGTATGTGTTAATTTACTTATGATATTTACTACACATTTTCTTGGTGATAAGTATTGTTTGGGGTATATTTAGAAGGTTAAAATTATTAATTGGATAAAGTGAAACTTTTAATAAGTTTAACCTACCTATAAAAGGAAAAATATTCCCAAATTCATGGGGCTATTCATTCCCATAAATTTAAGAGGTTTTCTCACCTCTCTCTCCAGTTATAGAGAGAGATATGGAGGTTGGGGCATACCAAACCAAGTTCTCCCACCAAGATCAAAGAAACAATGATCCTATGATCTTATTGACATTAAAAGTGACTTTTATATCAACTATAGAACATAAAGAGAAAAGGATGACAATTGAGAAAGCTTTTTATACACGTGTGAATGATCTATAGGGATTCAACTTCAGTGCCTTCTAGTGACAATTTCCAAAAGTGAGTGAAACACATGTTTGATCAAAATCAAACGAGTTAACGGTTCAATTTAATTTTTTTCATTCTTAATTCGCTCCACATGATATCCTTGGGTTATAATAAATAATTTAACACCATTAATGATAATTTTTCTGAAGGTTCCAGGCATAGTAGAAGCGTGGTTGGGCCAACACCCAACTTTAATTTTTACCATGATCAATGATTATTCTGGGATCAATACGATGATGAATGCCAGTATCCATAGAATAGAATCAAAGATTTAGATAAATAAGGAAGAGGCCCAAAACCTTTATAGAGGATATTTCACATCATGTTTATAATTAATTTAATTAATTTCATAAAGAAAAAAACCAGGATCTTTGATATTTTCTTCATTGATGATGTCGATCATTTGGAATGACCCTTCTGGATTATCTCATTGCGCTTGAGAGGATCCAAACTAAAATCCCTATAGCGGTGTGTTCACTATGGAAAAATAGACACAATTGTCTATTTATATGAATGGAACTTCAGTTACAATATTTAATTTCATAACAACAATTAAATACATTCACAAACATAGAGAAAACACATGCTCATAATAATAATACCGTGTCATTATTTATGGTGTGCCAACTTGCACAAAATGGAATTATGAATAAAATCCCACATCAAAAAATAATAACAGAGTCATTATTATTTTAAGTTGTTCCAACTAATAATTATTTACCATCTTGAAAATAATTATTTTACTACCGAATTGGTCTTGGTCCGCTCGAACTCCACTTCTATTTATTGAACACTCGAATAAATAAATAAATATTATATTCTCTTAAATAAATATTTTATCTAAAAACTAGTAAATAAACATTTATTAAATGTTCTATAAAATAAATAAATATATTTTATTTAATTTATACGATCATCTTAACTTGAATAAAATTATTCCACAGTCTTGAGAATAATATTTATTTCATTAATTAAATTCAAATATAATTTAACCGAGACCACCAAAAATACTTAGTGTGTGACCCTCTAGGATTATTTCTCATTCGAATTAGGTTGGATTGCCTAAAATCCAAGAGTACTATCTAGCAGTGGGTCAAGGAACCCAAGAGAAAGAACTTAAATTCGCAACAATGACATCCACATACAAATGCTCACTGTGTAATATAACCCCTTTGTCTCAATATCTCATCAAGAAGGTTTCATGATAGTGTCATTAACCCTTTTTCTTGATACGTTGTTCTTTGAATACCAAAAATAAACTCATCATTACACTATGGCCATGTAATTTCTCATGACAGTTCTATTTCAATAAAAGGGATAAGATATCAACTTCCATAAATGGAAGGGACCAATCCTTCCTCGACTTATCCATTAATATCATGTCACTCATGATGCACCCAATGTACCCTACTTCCCACCAACTGTCTACGTGACAGTTTTCTTCAGTAAATCAAAGTGTGAAAGTTGTGACACATATTAATGATAATCTTAAAGTCTAAGGATCATTATATACACTCATAGATAGAAATATCTGATGACACCAAAACCTGCAGAATTCCTACTGGCGGGTCTGTTCTCATAATCCCCTATCTTTGATATTACCAAGTGAGAACTTCATGAGAGGAAGTCTCACCTGTTTACGAGTACTCGCACCTAACGGTCTTCATGCTATGTGTCTCTTCATAGTATGTCATCCAACCATAGAACTATATTTAAGAATATTTTTATATCATTTAAATGTTCTCATCATAGCGGGGAACTACCATGAACTTATTAATGCAACAAATACTCTAGGACATTATTACATAATAATCATGAAGAACAATGAAAAATATGTAATAACATGTTTAATATTTAAATACATTAAATATACATGTAATAAAAGTACAACCAGTTGGTTCTAGGACACCAACTCTTATAAACTTCCACTTAGACTAGAGCCAACTGCCTATGACTATTAGTTTTCTAGACCTCACACGATGATCATGTTTCTGCTGAGTCAAGGCATTAGTCAAGGGGTCCACCAAGTTATCTTCCATAGAAATATTTCTCACTATAACTTCACCTCTTTGAGAAAAATCCCTCAAAAGATAATACTTCTAAAGTATGTGATTCATCCACTAATGTGACCTTGGATATTTTGTGAGATCCACCACTGAAGTATTATCACAGTACAATGTGATGGGATCTTTACTGCTAGGTATCACATCCATCTCCTAGATGAAGATTCGCATCCAAACATCTTCTTTAGATACCTTAGAAGCTGCGATATACTCAGACTCTACTGTATAATCTGCAACCATACTCTACTTTGAGCTCTTCCAGCTCACTGCACCTCCATTAAAAGTGAAGATGTATCCCGTTTGTGACTTCATGTCATCTTGATCAGTCTGGAAAATAGCATCTGCATATCCTCTAATGACTAGTTCCTCATATCCTCTATAAACCAAGAACATATCCTTAGTATGCCTTAGATACTTTAGGATAGTCTTGACTTCCATCCAATGGTGGTCACCTGGGTCAGCTTGATATCTACCTACCACACTCAATGCGTAGGCGACATCCAGCCTAGTACATAGCATTTCATACATGACTGACCCAACTGCTGATGCGTATGGAGTCTTTGCCATTATCTTTCTTTCCTCATGTGTCTGAGGACACATTTTCTTGGAAAGATGAATGCCATGTGATGCTTGCAACAATCCCCTCTTGGATTGTTCTATACTGAATCTCTTTAGTATCTTATCAATGTATGTACTTTGAATTAGGACAAAAAATCTCTTAGATCTATCACGATGGATCTTGATCCCAAGAATATATGCTACCTCTCCCAAGTACTTCATGGAGAAGCATTGATTCAACCATGCCTTAATAGGCTGTAATACTAGTATCTCATTTCTAATAAGTAATATGTCATCAACATATACTATTAGGAAAATGATTGCACTCCCACTAAACTATTTGTAGACACAAGGCTCACATTCATTCTTGATAAAACCAAATTTCTTTATGGCTTCATTAAAATAAATGTTCCATGACCTAGATTCTTACTTTAATCCATAAATGAATTTCTGTAACTTTCATACATTATTGGCATCCTTTAGACTCATAAACCCTTCAGGTTGTGTCATGTAGACATCTTCCCGAAGGTTCCTGTTAAGGAAGGTTGTTTTTAAATACATTTTACAAATCTCATAGTCATTGTAAGTGGCAGTGGCCAATAAAATTCTTATGTATTTCATCATTGCAATTTATTAAAAGGTTTTTTTGTAGTCAATGCCTTGGCGTTGTTTGAACTCTTTTGTAACAATCATGCCTTATAGGTACTGACTTTTCCTTCCATATCTAGTTTCTTCTTGAATACCCATTTGAAACCAATATACTTTACATCAACTAGAGGATATACTAAAATCCAAACTTGGTTTTGGCACATAGAATCCATTTCATAATTCATGGATTCTTTCCACTTGGAAACATCTTTTTCACTTACTTATTCCTTATAGGTTAGAGGATCATTATTATCAATTAATAATGAGTCACTATCCTTGGTAACTATAAAACCATATCATTCTAGTTCTCTAACCTCTCTTGTACTTCTATACAGATCTTGTGTCTCTTGAATAGTTCTTTCTTCCACAGGGATTTATGGAATCTGTTCCTGTACCAAATCTTGTGTACCTTGAGCCTCAACTTCATCGAAGTCTATCTCGCTCCCACTATCTATTTTGGAGATGTGCTCCCTCTCAAGTAATATGGCATGTCTTTCCACTATAAACTTTTTGGCTGAGGGGTTGTATAGGTAATATCCCCTTGTTTATTTGGGGTATCCTATAAAGGTACACTTTATGCCTTAGGGTGAAAGTTTGTTACCTGAAGAGGCCTTAACAAATTCATCGCTTCCCCACACATGTAAATTTGATAATATGGATTTATTTCCACTATATAACTCGTATAGAATACCATTTATCAATTTATTTGGTACTTGGTTTAGTATATGCGTGGATATTTGTAACACATATCCCCAAAAGGATAATGGAAGACTCGCATGACTCATCATTGATCTCACCATGTCCAATAGGGTGTGGTTTCTCCTTTCTCTCACACCATTCAACTGGGTAATGTATGGAGGAGTGAGTTGGGATAAGATCCCAAACTTCCGTAATTAATCAATGAAGTCTTGATTAAGATATTTTCCACCTCGGTGTAAGTGGAGTTTCTTAATCTTCTTACCAATCTGGTTCTCAACTTCATTCTTGTATTATTTGAACTTATCAAAAGAATCCGACTTATACCTCATTAAGTAGATATATACATATCTACTAAAATCATCAGTAAAAGTTATTAAGTATGAGTACACTCCCCTTACTTCAACAAAATGGTCCACACACATCGTTATGAACTAATTCAAGAAGTTCTTTAGACCTTTCAAATTTCCCACTAAATGGGGATTTGGTCATTTTTCATTATAAACATGAATGACATACGCCAAGTGGTTTTAGTTATAAAGAATCTAAATATACATCTTGATGTAACTTTGTCAAGCATTTCTCATTTACATGACCTAGTCGGTGATGCCAAAGTTGGGTGCGATATGAGTCATGTGAAGTATCTTTGTTATCAATTTCCATTACTTGGTTTGTGTAATCCAACACATAAAGACCATTGTATAAATGTGCCCTACCAAAAAATGCTATCTTTGTATAATAAGCAACATTCATTTAAAAAATTGAAAACAAATCCATCTGTATCAAATCTGGATATAGAAATAATTTTTTTAGTAACAAATGACACATAATAAAAACCCTTTAACACTAAGATCATCCCATTTGGCAATGTGAGGTGGTTGTCCCTGACAACTATAACAATAAGTCTGGATTTGTTGGATACTCATAGATCTACCTCCCCTCAGTCAATATTCCTGAATATAATTGGTACATATATTTGGATACTTATGTGAGCACCACAAGCTATATCTAATTACCAATTTGTTGAAACAAATATATTGCATTCGATAATAAAGGCACCTGAATCTTCCCCTTTCTTCTTAGGCAGGGTGTAGTTCTTCTTCTAGTGGCCCTTCTTGCCACATGCAAAACAAACAGCCTCCTATTCCTTTTCCTCCCCTTTTATATTACTTTTCTTGGAAGGCCTTGAAGAAGCTTTAGGATTAAAGATCTTAACCTTCCTTTTCCTATTTTTCACCATAAGGACAAAAGGCTTTTCACGGTTCATATCTTTTTCCACTTGAAGAATGAGGATAAGAAGATCATATAGAGACTTATCAATGTTGTTCATATTGAAATTGACAACAAAGTTAGAGAAGCTCTGAGGGAGTGATACGAGAATGAGATCAGTGCCCAGTTCTTCAGGGAGTTTGAACCCTAGAATCTCAGGCGCTCAATGTAGCCAATGATCTTGACTACATGAGGCCCAGATGGGGAATGTTATTCAAGATTACTCTGAAAGAGTGACTTAGAGATATCAAATATTTCCTATCTTTCTCTCTCCTAGTAAAGACCATGGAGGTGCTCGAGCATGCTATAAGCATCCATGTTTTCATGAGAATTTATGAGCTCACTAGACATTGATGATAACATCAAACATTGAATGTCGACCACATCATTTATATATTTCTCATAGACCAAGAAATAGTCATCACTCACCTCTTTGGTAGGAGGATCAGGTAATACTAACTCCAACATATAAGACTTCTATTTATGGTATAGGATAACCCGAAGGCATCTAAACCATTCCTGGAAGTTACTATCGGTGAGAATGTTGTCTTTATCCAGAATTGATCATAGGGATAGTGTGGTTGACAAGCTTGTTATTTTTATTGTAATATTAAAAGAGCAGATCATTAGTACTTTCTTGATTACATTTTATGAGGAGTAATAAATTTTTATTAAGTCTCCCACTATTTTATCAAGTCCCAATGACCCTCACCATTGAACTCAGAATGTCTAGTTGCTATGAAATTCTAGTGCAAGGATCCATATTCCTCTCCTCATAACCCCAATAAGGGTTTTTCAAGATATTAGAAGGTATTTAGGCAGGAAAGTCCTTGCCAACTGTGGGCTTGCAGCTCCTTGATCTATTGAGTGGACTCCCCAATCCTGGAATCATGACTTTTGGATTTCCTCAACTCTTGCCTCCAATATTACACCAAGTCTATCAAGGGATACTCCTCTTGATGTAATATGGTTAAGTCAACATAAAACCTTTCATAAGGGATTCCGGTCTAAAATTAAGTGTCCCAACAAGGGTTGGTCAAACACATAGTTTTATTGAGTTTTTCCCCTTAATCAAGCAACAGAAGGATTCATATGACTTAATATTTTATTTGAGGGATTTTTATCTCTTATACGTGAATTTTTTATTATCATTATCACATTCCTGTTAATATTAAGTAAAACTTACTTAAGTGATTAACCAAATCTTGATAATATTTATGCATAAGTCTGGTTTATTTTAGATCCATCTTGCCTACTTGTTTAATTTATTAATTATGTGATCGTGACAATACATCCATAATGATAAACCATGAAACTGATAGAAATAAAATAAAAGGAATGATCATGAGATTTTCTAATGGTTATTTTATCTAGAGGTTGATAAACTAACCCTAACAAAGGGGAGAAACATCTTGAAAATTTTGGGTTTGTGTTTACATCTTTCCACCTATCCACCTCTGTATCTCTTGGGATTGGTTTTTTCTCATCTCCATCTTGAACCGCCTCTACTAGATTGGGAGTTCCATCCATTAAATATGCCTTTTTTAAACTCACATGCGGGTGAGAGGTAAAAAAGGGGTTTTACATAAAATAAACCTTGGGCATGCAGGCCCTAGATATTAATGAGGAGAAGGCTCACATGCCAACAAATTTAATTTAAATAAATAAATTAACAGAAACCATCCACATACAAAGGTCTTGGTCTAGCTCATGATCATCCATACATACAATGATATTTACACATAAATAAAACTAGAATTAATTTCTTTAATCGTTCCTGTTTAAGATAAATCATGCTCGAATCAATTAATTATCATATTTAATTAATTAATCCTTTTATCTTAAACCCTTTTTCTTAATTTCCTTGAGATTCCCATCCATCATAATTTTAAACAAATAAATTCATTTAAAATTATCTTTGTATGTAACTTGTACCTTGGAGGCATCCCGATTAATTCCTATTCATAACTACCCAATGAGTAGAAATGAACATTACACAGATGTTAAATTAAACACACACACACACACATATATATATAACACCTATCACATGTTGTGCCTCAGATTTAAGTCCACATGATGGTACACGTCTCAAGGGTTTGTATAATATAATAATAAATTTTAATAAATCTACGTAATTTGAATAAGTACACGATATGTAGTTCCAAATACACGACGTGTACTATTTTTTCACCATCCATCCAAAGTACGCACCCGGGTAAACGACGTGTGAGTGTACTTCAGAAATATTTGGAGTACACGACATGTATAGTGGGCCATATGCCGTGTAGTTTCTTGTTACATAGTCTCCAACTGGTCAAGTCATGTATGAGGTACATGGTCCAACCCTAACCTGAAAGGACTACACGTTATGTCCAGTTGGCTACATGGCGTGTAATCCAGAAACCATGTGCCACTTGTTCCTGGCCAACACACAGAGTCATTAAGACTTAGAAAAAATCAAATGACGTGGCTTGGTTTGGTGGAACAGACCCGATGCATTGAACCTTAGCTACATGACTTGTACTACTGAATACACTTCATGTGTTCTGGTGTTTTACGGCCATGAACCTTTGGAAACTTCAGATGAGATACTCTATTTTATTTTAATCAAAATTAAAATAAAATATCATTTCTATAAGGTGAATGAGAAATTAAAGAGGAGGAACAGATCTCGAGATTCAGATTTATAGAATGATTAACTTGAATTGAAACAACTAAATTATTAAATGCATAAATCATCAATGAAATATTTAAATAATTATAAAATATGATGTAACCTCCATATGATACCATTTGAAGGTTCATGGTGTAGTGGAAGTGTGGTTAGTCCAGGACCAAACTTTAATTTTTACCATGATCAATAATTATTCTGGGATCAATACGATGATGAATGCCAGTATCCACAGAATAGAATCAAATATTTAGATAAAGAAGGAAGAGGCCCAAAACCTTTAGAGAGGATCTTTCACATCATGTTTATAATTAATTTAATTAATTTAATAAATAAAAAAATACCTGGATCTTTTGTATTTTCTTCATTGATGATGTTGATCATTTGGAATGACCCTTTTGGATTATCTCATTGCGCCTGTGAGGATCCAAACTAGAATCCCTCTAGAAGTGTGCGCGCTCTGGCATAATAGACGTACTTGTCTATTTATATGCATGGAACATCAGTTACAATATTTAATTGCATAACAGTAATTAAATACATTCATGAACTTAGAGAAAACCCATGCTCATAATAATAATACCGTGTCATTATTTATGGTGCGCCAACTTGCAAAAAACGGAATTATGAATAAAATTCTGCATAAAAAAATAATAGCAATGTAAAGACCCGTAAATTTCAGGGAAATTTTTATTCTTAATTTTCTTTGAATTTTACAAGAACACAGTTTCTGACGGCACGTGATTCCGAGGCCCGGTGTTCCCGGAATCATTTTCCGAAGTTTGGATCGGGTACGTTCAGTGAACGAACGAGTGGGTTTTTCTAACTTTTGAACCGGCGCTCGGAATCAAATTCCGAGGGCGCCGATGGAATCGCATTGCCTGTATTTGCTTAGAAACGCCTCTTCCAGAGTTGCGTTTTCTCAGGTGTGGTTTTTAATTTTTGGGGTTAAGTTAAGAAATAAAATAAAGTGTGCGACAAATTTATTTTTATTTCACTTAAATCCACTTGAAAGCCACTTACAGCTGCTTAAGCTGAGTTGCAGCAGATAGGGTGAAAATCAAAATATCCTACCCTCTTGGTAGGATATTTGTGAGGTGGGGCCCGCATGAGCCCCACCGTTTCTTTTCCGCTGAGTAACGCACCCGCGAAAACCCCTATTAAACGAAAGTCAACTGGGGCATTTTCTTAAACTCTTAAATGCTCCTATTAATTGGGCAGTTTATTTGTTGAAATTAATTCTATGAATTAATGGGTCGTTACTTAGTTTTCTTTTCAATTTGTTGGCATGTTAATAAAATAAGACCAACACACCTGTCTTCTTGAGGTTTGTTCGTTGAGAGGATTTGACAGAAACCTTAAGTCCTTCATCCTCCTTCGCGAAGAACGCGAAGAACGCGAAGAACGCCGGCCTCCAACGAAGGGAGACGAAGAACGCCGAGCCCTCGGAGATCGACGATGTGACGCCAAGTACTGCGACGCCGACGATTCTTCTCCCACGACGTTCTTCTGCGACGTTCCTTCTTCCGTGACAAATCTTCGATCATCCGTTGAGGTAAGAGATTGCGGACCTTTTAATTCTTTGTGGTTTATAACAACAACATGGATTTAATTGTTATAATTAAATCTGTATGTTCTTAAATCCTCGGAGTTCGTCGATGCAACGCCGTATACCGCGACGATGCGACGCCCTTCCGCGATGTGACGATCCTCTTCTTCCGAGACGATCATTTCTGCGTAGAATGCTCGTCCGATGACTACGACGAGGTAGGGGTCGTTTTTAAAATGATTTTACCTATGCTTGTTTTCCTCCGAGGCAAGAACGCAGACCAACCAATTAACAAGTTGGTCCGCAGATCTTTATTGCGGGACATGGTTTATCAATTGCTGGGATTAATGGTGTTGTTTAAAACCGCTAACGCGGTGGGTGCGGACCAACGAACAAGTCCGAAACCACTGCCCTTTGTTCTTGGTGTGCGGAACGGCGGATGACGACAAAACGGGTCGCATAGACGATTTGTTGATTCCGCAGTGAAGAACAGGACCCGGGAGGAGCTACGGCGCAGACAGAAATGGAATTGGACCACCGGAGTAACTCCGGTGGCCCGCGGACTCCACCGGCGGCGCCGGCAGCCGGAGGCGGCGGCGGCCGACCAGACCCGCAACCGCGCAGGTCTGGCGAGACATGGGACATGGCTCTGTCGTGTCCGCTGACCAAGCGCGGCCCCACGCGGGGCCGCATCTCCTCTTCCCACGGGGACAACACGCCCCGCGACTCCCTTTGCTCAGCCGCTCGGCCGAGCCGAGCTGAGTCGACCCGCCGGCCGGGTCGTGCCTAGGCCGGGCCAGGTCGCGCCCAACCGGGTCAGACCCGGACCCAGGTCGGGCCGACCCCAGGGGGGGGGGGGGTCGGTCCGGGCCCAGACCCCCCGTTTCCGGACCTTTTCGGTCTTTTGCTCATAACGTGAGATACGAGCCTCCGAACGACGCGCCATCAACGACGATGCGATCCTTGGATCGATACGGTCGTTTCGGTATATCACACTCAAGGTTTTGGAATACTTTGGGTTCGGCCGGGTTGGTTCGTACACGAAACCAACTGGGCCCTCGGAGCGGAAACACTCATATCTTGAGCTTCGGACGTCCGATTGACGTGTCGTCGACTTTGTTGAATTCCTCTAAGTGAGATGGATCTTTTGGCTTACTCCGCCCGAGGTTTGGACACAGGTGGAGTACAGACGGGTTGGTTTTTCCTTAAAAACCAACCGGGCCCCTGGGACGAAAAAGCCAATAACTCTCAGACCGGGCGTCCGATTGACGCGCCGTCTGCGACGTTGAGTTCCTGTTGACGATACAGAACTTTTGGACACATCAACTCTGGACTATGTGTCAATTGATGTATCATCCTCTCGGCTCATGGAGCGGACCCTCCCGAACGAGCTTGCTGTGTGCGGGAACCCTAGAGCTGGCTGTAACTGCTACTGTGACGACGACGACTGTACAAATATCCTCAGTGGATTCGACTGCGACGATGATGAAAACAGTACGGGAATCCTCCGTGTTTTCGGCAGTGACCACTATGGTACATCTTGGGATACGTCAACTCCCGACTAAATGTCATTTGATGCATCGACCTCTTAGCTCATGGAGTGGACCCTCCCGGAACGAGCATGCTGTGTGCAGAAACCCTAGAGCCGGTTGAGACTTGACGACTGCTGATCGAACGACTCAGTGTGTTACGGATAGCCCAGTGGGGAGCACTTGGTTGTAGCGGCAGACCCACGACGGAGGAGCGCTTGGTTGTAGCAGCAGACCCGCGGTACTCAACAGAAGGAGTACCTCTGGAGGCTATGAGGGGGAGTGCTTGGCTGTAGCGGCAGACCCACGATGGAGGAGCGCTTGGTTGTAGCAGCATGGGGGAGCGCTTGGTTGTAGCGGTAGGCCCACGGCGGAGGAGCGCTTGGTTGTAGTGGCTGACCCGTGGTACTCAACAGAAGGAGTACCTTTAGCGGCTATGAGGGGGAGCGCTTGGTTGTAGCGGCAGACCCATGGTGGGAAGCGCTTGGTTGTAGCAGCAAGCCCACAGTACTCGATAGGTGGAGTACTACAGCAGTCCAAGGTGAGGGGGAAGCACTTGGTTGTAGCGGCATAACCACTGTACTTGATGGAGAAGGAGTTTCCCAATATCTTTGGGTTCAACTTCATGATCGATCCTTTGTGGGTCATTGCGGGGGTTAGTACCTATCGATCCTTTGTGGGTCCGACGACTTAGATGAATCAGTGGCAATATCTGGTCATCTTTATCGTCATTCAAAGATGTATACCTGTGTGAGCGGAAATCCTGTTTTGCTTTCTTTGTGGATTGTGTTGTGCTATCCTGTGTGGATTTATGTTTTACTTTCCTTTGTGGATTGTGTTGTGCTATCCTGTGTGGATTTACGTTTTACTTTCCTTTGCGGATTGTGTTGTTCTATCCTGTTTGGATTTACGTTTTTCTTTCCTGTGTGGACTGGGTTGTACTTGGGATCGAATGTTGGAGCCGAATGAGAATTGATGACTTAGGTATATGTAAGGGAATATAACTAAGCAGTGTCAGATGTTACTTCATGATTGTATCTTTCCTTTGTGGATTATCCTTTGTGGATTCTGAGAGACCTTCGGGGGTCTCAGGGTCCCTACTGAGTAGCTTATACTCACCCCTGCACGGGCTATGCCCGCACTACGTTGCGTTGGTTGCAGACGACGGACAACGCTGATCGTGGTTGAGGCTTGCGGAGCAGGACGGTACCTGGAGGTGGACCACTGGGCGGGATGTACTCGGAGCGGTCGACCGGACCCGAGGAGCAGTGGAGGCTTTCTGTACCCACCCTTCAGGTGGTATTTCCAGTGGACAGCTCGAAGTTGTAGCTTTACTTTTCAGTTGCTGTTTTCCCTTTCCAGTTGTACTTTACTTTCAGTTTGGGTTTGTATTCTGGCCCACTTATTTTTCCGCACTTACTGTTGTACCAGTTTTTACTTAGTGTTTATTTCTGCCTGCTTGCTCTATGGTGTTTGTTGTTTACTTTACAAAGGCAATGCCTTCCCTTTTTCTGGGATTTACGCCTTGGTGCTAGTCGCCAGCCCCTGGCCTATGGAAGGCGGGCTTGGGGTAGTCACGACACGGGCCCCGAGGACGGGTCGTGACAAATTGGTATCAGAGGAGTTCGTTTATACCGCGAACTCTGATCTTTTCTATGTGAAGCAATAGTGTTTAGCGTATTGGGTGTGGTTATCAGTCCATGGAGTCCAGTGTTGGTATGGAGGCCGACGTATCCGTACACCAGGACCCTGACTTCTGATTTCTGACTTAATGCACGAAAACATTGATTGCATGTGTGTTTCAAGTTTTCTTTGTGATTACTTTGTATCAGCTCACCAGGTATACTGTTCTGACCATGGCGCACCTATTTCCTTTTAAGTATGGCCCCACGACGGTAGCCAGCTAGGGTTCCGAGAGTTGAGTGTGACGACAGCCTACCGAGTGACGAGGCCTCGGTGCAGGGCCCTTTGATAGCTGAGGCACCGGTGGTACCTTTACCCGTCGAGCCATCGATGCTTCCAGCCCCAGCCGCTGATGATGCACGTTGCCTTGGATCTCTGCACGAGTTTCAGTGCCAGCGACCATCTAGGTTCTGTGGGGAGATGGACCCCCAGGCAGCCGAGGACTGAATGGAGGCGGTTGTACGAGTTTTCCGGTTAGTGAGGACACCAGCAGACCTTATGGTGGTCCTTGCAGCGAGCCTCCTGCATACGGCAGCAGGCAGATGGTGGAGATTGATGCTCCAGGTGCACGACGAGGCATCCCTCCTTTGGACGGACTTTGAGAGCCTTTTTCGCTCAGAGTTCGTCCCAGCCACCCTCCGAGTGGTGCGCATCCAAGAGATACTACAGCTACGGCAGGACAACATGACAGTAGCCCAGTACGCGGTGAGGTTTACCGATCTCTCGCGCTATTCCACGGACATGGTACGAGACCCATTCTTCAGGGCCTGAACCTTCGAGCAGGGGCTCAGGTGAGAGATCAGAGCTTCAGTTGTTTCTCACAGCATTCCGACACAGACAGGGGTGTTGGAACGAGCCCTCTTAGTGGAGAGTTTCCTTGCTGAGCAGTCTCCAGCAGCAGGACCCACCACTAGCTGGCATGTGGCAGAGTCTTCTACAGCGGACAGTAGATAGATGACGTAGGGGTCCAAGAGGACTAGACCTACCGGTGGTCGACTGCGTGACACAGGATCATTTGTGCGAGGCACCCGGGGTGGACAATGACTTACCATGAGTGGATAGTGTTACTCCTGCGGCGAGGTTGGTCACATGGCTCATGACTGTCTGACCCGCCATACAGATGACCAGCAGATGAACGAAGGACCTCCCGGGCAGAGGCAGAGGTTCGATTGAGGCGGATCGCATGGAGCGGGAGACCGTGGCAGGGGAGCTGGCCATGCAGTTGGAGGTGGACAACGCTTCGAGGTGTTGCCACCACCACCACCAGGAGGTCCACCCCGACCATAGGGAGCTGGTGGACATGGGAGAGCTCAGCTTCAAGCAGCTGAGGCCTAAGATCATGGAGCTCCGAGAGCAGATGGACAGGAGCGGGACTAGATCCAGACCTGGAGACTTTTTTTATGCTACTTCTAGCGTTGTTGATGTTTATTTGTATATGTTTTGTGTCTTTGTACTTTGAGCTGCAGTAATAAAAGACACTTTTCTTGTGGCATTTACCTTCCTATCCTCTCTTTTGGTTGTTACTAAGAGGTTCCGGTTTAAAAACCGTTGACTTGACCCTCACTTTGAGATGCCTACTGGAGGAGACCCAGTGACCACACACTGATGCCGACAGTGTGACTCAACCCTTGGAGGCGAGAGTAACGGTTGGATCTCTTGGTATTAGCGTCGAGGCCTTACGACGTCATCCTTGGTATGGAATAGTATCATACATGTCAGGATTGACTGTATTAGGAGAAGAACATGGTTCATCCAGGGGATGAGACCAGATTTCTCTTATCGGCAAAGAAGAAATCTCAGCATCTCTTGTAGGACCAGAAATGTCCAAGTCATCCATGAGCAGATGAGGACAGCTTAGAGCCGGCAGAAGTCTTATGCTGACAGGAGGTGGAGGCCACTAGAGTTCGAGGATGGCGACCACGTCTTCTTGCGTGTCTCACCTCGACGTGGATTACAGAGATTTGGCCGAGGCGGCAAGTTGTCTCCACGCTTCATCGGACCATTCCATGTCCTCAGCAGGATTGGAGAAGTGGCTTATCGCCTGGCCCTACCACCTCAGTTGCACCGGGTGCACGACGTCTTCCACGTATCCCAGCTGAGAAGATATGTGCATGACCCGAAGCACATCATTGACCATGAAGAGCTGGACGTGGATGATGGGGCGACTTTTGTAGAGGTCTCGGTGGAGATCGAGGATCGACAGAAGCGGGTCCTACGTGGATGGTCGATTCCTCTAGTGCGCATCAGATGGCAGCACGGGAACCTCCAGGAGAGCACTTGGGAGCGGGAGGCTCAGATGCGTGCTCAGTACCCACATTTGTTTCCCTAGTTTATGGTGTATCTTTATGGGGACGTAAATCCTTGAAATGGGAGTGATGTAAAGACCCGTAAATTTCAAGGAATTTTTTTTTCTTAATTTTCATTAGAATTTTACAAGAACGCAGTTTCTGACGGTACATGATTCTGAGGCCCGGTGTGCCCGGAATCATTTTATGAAGTTTGGCTTGGGTACGTTCAGTGAATGAACGAGCGAGTTTTTCTAACTTTTGAACCGGTGCTCGGAATCAAATTCCGAGGGCGCCGATGGAATCGTAACACCGGTATTTTCTTAGAAACGCCTCTTCCTGAGTTGCGTTTTCTCGAGTGTGGTTTTTAATTTTTGGGGTTAAGTTAAGAAATAAAATAAAGAGTGCAACAACTTTATTCTTATTTCACTTAAAGAAACTTGAAAGCCACTTAAAGCTGCTTAAGCTGAGTTGCAGCGGATAGGGTGAAAATCAAAATATCCTACCCTCTTGGTAGGATATTTGTGAGGTGGGGCCCGCACAATCCCCACCATTTCTTTTCCACTAACTAACGTACCCGCAAAAACCCCTATTAAATGAAAGTCAAATGGGGCGTTTTCTTAAACTCTTAAACGCTCTTATTAATTGGGCGGTTTATTCGTTGAAATTAATTCTATGAATTAATGGGTCGTTACTTTGTTTGTTTTTCAATTTGTTGGCATGTTAATAAAATAAGACCAACACACCTGTCTTCTTGAGGTTTGTTCGTTGAGAGGATTTGATAGAAACCTTATGTCCTTCATCCTCCTTCGCGAAGAACGCAAAGAACGCGAAGAACGCGAAGAACACGAAGAACGTGACGAACGCGAAGAACGCGAAGAACGCGAAGAACGTGAAGAATGCTGGCCTCCAACGAAGGGCGACGAAGAACGCCGAGCCCTCAGAGATCGACGACGCGACGCCAAGTACCGCGACGCCGACGATTCTTCTCCCGCGACGTTCTTCTGCGACGTTCCTTCTTCTGCGACAAATCTTCGATCATCCGTTGAGGTAAGAGATTGCAGACCTTTTAATTCTTCATGGTTTATAACAACAACATGTATTTAATTGTTATAATTAAATCTATATGTTCTTAAATCCTCATATTTCGTCGATGCAACGCCGTATACCACGACAACGCGATGCCCTTCTGCGACGCGACGATCCTCTTCTTCCGCGACGATCATTTCCGCGTAGAACGCTCGTCCGACGACTACGACGAGGTAGGGGTCGTTTTTAAAATGATTTTACCTATGCTTGTTTTCCTCCGAGGCAAGAACGCAGACCAACCAATTAACAAGTTGGTCCATGGATCTTTATTGCGGGACGTTGTTTATCAATTTCTGGGATTAATGGTGTTGTTTCAAACCGCTAACGCGGTGGGTGCGGACCAACGAACAAGTCCAAACCCAATGCCCTTTGTTCTTGGTGTGCGGAATGGCGGACGATGACAAAACGGGTCGCAGAGACAATTTGTTGATTCCGCAGTGAAGAATGGGACCCAGGAGGAGCTACGACGCAGACGGAAATGGAATCGGACCACCGGAGCAACTATGGTGGCCTGCAGACTCCACCGGCGGCGCGGGTCGGCGGTGCGGCGGCGCCGGCAGCCGGAGGCGGCAGCGCCCCGGCGCGCCGCCGGATGGAGCCGCCGCGACTGAAGCCGCGGCGGCAACGGCCGACCAGACCCGCGACCGCACAGGTCCGGTGAGACACGTGACGCGGCTCTGCCGCATCCGCTGACCAAGCGCGTCCCCACACGGGGCCGCGGGTCCTCTTCCCGCGGGGACAGCACGCCCCGCGGCTCCCTTTGCTCGCCCGCTCGGTCGAGCTGAGCCGAGCCAACCCGCCGGCCGGGTCGCGCCCAGGCCTGGCCGGGCCGCCCTGGCCGGGCCGGGTCGCGCCCAACCTGGTCGGACCCGGACCCGGGTCGGGCCGACCCCAGGGGGGGGGGGGGGGGTCGGTCCGGGCCCAGACCCCCCGTTTCCGGACCTTTTTGGTCTTTTGCTCATAACTTGAGCTACGGGCCTCCGAACGACGCTCTTTCAGCGGCGATGCGATCCTTGGATCGAGGCGGTCGTTTCGGTATATCACACTCAAGGTTTCAAAATACTTTGGGTTCGACCGGGTTGGTTCGTACACGAAACCAACCGGGCCCTCGGAGCGGAAACGCTCATATCTTGAGCTTTGAACATCCGATTGACGTGCCGTCTACTTTGTTGAATTCCTCTAAGTGAGACGGATATTTTGGCTTACTCCGCCCAAGGTTTGGATGCAGGTGGAGTACATTCGGGTTGGTTTTTCCTTAAAAACCAACCGGGCCCCTGGGACGAAAAAGCCAATAACTCTCAGACCGGGCGTCCGATTGACGCGCCGTCTTTGACGTTGAGTTCCTGTTGATGATATGGAACTTTTGGATACATCAACTCTGGGCTATGTGTCAATTGATGTACCGGACTCTCGGCTCATGGAGCGGACCCTCCCAAACGAGCTTGCTGTGTGCGGGAACCCTAGAGCTGGCTGCAACTGCTACTGTGATGACGACGACTGTACAAAGATCCTCAGTGGATTCGACTGCGACGATGATGAAAACAGTACGGGAATCCTCCGTGTTTTTGGCAGTGACCACTACGGTATATCTTGGGATACGTCAACTCCAAACTACATGTCAGTGTATTCATCAACCTCTTATCTCGTGGAGTGGACCCTCCCGGAACGAGCATGCTGTGTGCGGAAACCCTAGACCCAGTTGAGACTTAACGACTGCTGATCGAACGACTCGGTGTGTTACGGATAGCCCAGTGGGGATCGCTTGGTTGTAGTGGCAGACCCACAGCGGAGGAGCGCTTGGTTGTAGCGGAAGACCCGCGGTACTCAACAGAAGGAGTACCTCTGGAGGCTATGAGGGGGAGCGCTTGGCTATAGCGGCAGACCCACGGTGGAGGAGTGCTTGGTTGTAGCAGCACGGGGGAGCGCTTGGTTGTAGCGGAAGACCCACGGTGGAGGAGCGCTTGGTTGTAGCGGCTGACCCGTGGTACTCAACAGAAGGAGTACCTCTAGAGGATATGAGGGGGAGCGCTTGGTTGTAGCGGCAGACCCATGGTGGGAAGCGCTTGGTTGTAGCAGCAGGCCCACAGTACTCGATAGGTGGAGTACTACAACAGTCCAAGGTGAGGGGGATGCACTTGGTTGTAGCGGCATAACCACTGTACTTGATGGATAAGGAGTTTCCCAATAGCTTTGGGTTCAACTTCATGATCGATCCTTTGTGGGTCATTGTGGGGGTTAGTACTTATCGATCATTTGTGGGTCCGACGGCTTAGATGAATCAGTGGAAATATCTGGTCATCTTTATCGTCATTCAAAGAAGTATACCTGTGTGAGCTGAAATCCTGTTTTTCTTTCCTTTGTGGATTGTGTTGTTCTATCCCGTGTGGATTTATGTTTTACTTTCCTTTGTGGATTGTGTTGTGCTATCCTGTGTGGATTTACGTTTTACTTTACTTTGTGGATTGTGTTGTGCTATACTCTGTGGATTTACGTTTTGCTTTCCTGTGTGGACTGGGTTGTACTTGGGCTCGGATGTTGGAGCCGAATGAGAATTGATGACTTAGGTATATGTATGGGCATATACCTAAGAAGTGTCAGAAGTTACTTCGTGATTGTATCTTTCCTTTGTGGATTATCCTTTGTGGATTCTGGGAGACCTTCGGGGGTCTCGGGGTCCCTACTGAGTAGCTTATACTCACCCCTGCACGGGCTATGCCCACACTACATTGTGTTGGTTGCAGATGACGGAAAGCACTGATCGTGGTTGAGGCTTGCGGAGCAGGACGATACCTAGAGGTGGACCAGTGGGCGGGACGTACTCGGAGCGGTCGGCCGGACCCGAGGAGCAGTGGAGGCTTTCTGTACCCACCCTTCAGGTGGGATTTCCAGTGGACAGCTCGACGTTGCAGCTTTACTTTTCAGTTGATGTTTTCCCTTTCCAGTTGTACTTTACTTTCAGTTTGAGTTTTTATTCTGGCCCACTTACTTTTCCGCACTTACTGTTGTACCATTTTTTACTTAGTGTTTACTTCTACCTGCTTGCTCTGTGGTGTTTGTTGTTTACTTTACAAAGGCAATGCCTTCCCTTTTTCCGGGATTTACGCCTTGGTGCTAGTTGCCAGCCCCTGGCCTATGGAAGGCGGGCTTGGTGTAGTCACGGAACGGGCCCCGAGGACGGGTTGTGACAAGCAACATCATTATTATTTTAACTTGTCCCAACTAATAATTATTTATTGTCTTGAAAATAATTATTTTTCTACCGGATCGACCTTGGTCCTCTCGAACTCCACTTTCATTTATTGAACACCCAAATAAATAAATAAATAATTTATTCTCTTAAATAAATATTTTATTTACAAACTGGTAAATAAATATTTATTAAATGTTCAATAAAATAAATAAATATATTTTATTTAATTTATGAAATCATCTCAACTTGAATAATATTATTCCACAGTCTTGAGAATAATATTTATTTCATTAATTAAAATCAAATATAATTTAACCGAGACCACCAAAAACACTTAGTGTGTGACCCTATAGGATTCTTTCTCATTTGGATTAGGGGGGATTACCTAAAGTCCAAGAGTACTGTCTAGCAATGGGTCAAGGCACCCAACATAAAGAATGTAAAGTCACAACAATGACATCCATAAATGAACGCTCACTGTGTAATATAATCCCTTTTTCTTAATATCTCATCAAGAAGGTTTCATGATAGTGTCATCAACCTTTATGCTTGATACGTCGTTCTTTGAATACTTGAAATAAAATTGTCATTACACTATGGCCATGGAATTTCACGTGAATGTTCTATTTCAATCAAAGGTATGAGATATCAACTTCCATAAATGGAAGGGACAAATCCTTCCTTGAATTTTCCATTAATACTATGTCACTCATGACGCACCCAACATACCGTACTTCCTGCAAACTATCTGCGTGAAATTTTTTGTCAGTAAATCAAAGTATGCAAGTCATGACAAATATTAATGATAATCTTAAAGTATAAGGATAATTAAACACACTTGCAGATAGAAATATCCGATGACACCAAAACATGAAGAATTCCTACTGGTGGGCCTGTTCTCATAATCTTATATCTTGGAGATTACCAAGTGAGAACTTCATGATAGGAAGTCTCATATACTTACGAGTACTCACATCTGATGGTCTTCATGCTATGTGTCCCTTGATAGCATGTCATCCAACTATAGAAATATATTTAAGAATATTGTTATATCATTTTTCAAGGTTCTCATCATATCAAGGAACTTCCATGACCTTTTCAATGCAACAAATACTCTAGGACATTATTACATCATAGTCATGCAGAACAATGAAAAATATTTAATAAGATGTTTAATATTTAAATACATTAAATATAAATGTAATAAAAGTTCAACCATTTGGTTCTAGAACACAAAATCTTACAGTTACAACGTTGATCGTAGTGAATTTTTTTAAAATACCATTGTCACTTGATTATTTTGTGTGCCTGGTACCATCATTGAACTCCCTCCAGACACTTCCAAGCCTTGGAAAATCACAAAGAAAAGGTTTTGGGTACTAGGTACATTACATAAGATACCTATCAACCAATTCTTATCCTCAAGAATCAAAATATATCCTAAATGGAAAAGGTAAAGGGGATCCGAACAACCACTCATAGGATATGTCTCAAGGATCTCGCTATAACAAGAACACAAACATGCATCAAAGTAACAAAACACATAACCATGTGACTTCATCAAACAAGGGATAGATTTAAACTCATATAAAACATAAAACCAAACACATCATTTTAATATAAAAGAACAATAAGAAAAAAAAACCTGGTGAATTGAGTGTGCATTTGCAACTCCCACTACCAAGTTCCTTCCTCTAAACTACTAGAATCATAAATGCTAAGACAAACACCTCCTAAACCAAATTAGACCCACTAAGAGAAACCACTCATTGACTTTTTAAAAGGAAAACCTACTCAATATGAATATTTATTCTACACTTACACTTTTTATTTAGGGATCCTAACACATTTATTTCTACTCCAACAATGAAAAACCCTAAAACTAATAACCAAGTGAGATACCCCTTAAATAGATAATTCATCAAGGAGGGATCAACTTACTGAATAACAAAGATGAACCACAACAAAAACTCCCTCAACATCACAAATAATAGAAAAATTTCACACATACATGACTCTCCCCAACCATTTCACCTACATAAAATCCACAAAAATGATCTCTTATCCCACACAGTTATCAAAACCATAATTTCCACACTAAGGTTACAACTTCCCATGAATAACATGGAAATCAACCATAATAACCAATTATCATCACACACCACCACACAAACCAATGACAATAATTTCCATTTAAGCATTAATAAGTTCATTAAACCAATACCACATATTAAGTTTCCAGCACACCATATATCATATCCATATCCATATAATAATGAGAATCAATAATTATTCTCTATTTATACAATACATGGGCAATAATTATTTGCATTTAAGTCTAGATTATTTTACATCCCACTTAATTACTAGTTTTTAATTATTATTTATTTATGAAAATTGATCCCAACATTTAATCACAATAATAAAATCCATATTTTTAATGGAAACAAATGTCACAATAAAGGAAAAATAACCAACCGAAACACACCAATAACAAAACATAATACTTGATCACCAATTCTTATCTAAATAATTATGTGCAGATAATAATTTATCATTACCAGTTCTATATTTAAAAACAACCTTTTTCATTTTTAATTTAAATTATTAACCTTTTTATGAGAGGTGATTTTAAAACTATTGTAATGACAAATCATAACACCAAGTAACTTCATAGTAAACAAAAAATTCAAATAAAATGATCACTAAAAAATATTTCACAAATGATATCATACCTATTCAAGTTACATTTTATAAAATTTAATATTTCTTTTACTTTAGTAATATTACTTAAATAAGATTTTAGAATAGAATTTAAAATATGTAAATGCTAAGTTCTTTGCATCATGTTTGAAAATCTTGATGGTATGAGTGAATTACTCAAGAGTGGGGCGACTTGAGTATTCAAAAGTTTATATTAAAAATATTTTTCAAGTTAAAATTTAAAATAACCTAAACTTAATATAGTCCAATTAACTAATAATTTAGTTATAAAAACTTTGAAACTTTGAAGTAATTTTTTATAATTTTTATGAAAACTTAGTTATATAGTTTGAAAATAATACAACTTTTGAAATTATTTTACTCACACCAAAAATAATTATGTCACAATTAAAAGCTTACTATAAGAGTAATTTTCTAAGAATAATTGTATAATTAAAAATAGAGAAAGAAAAAGAAATTAAGCACAAAACATAATTAAAATAATAAGCTTAGTATCAAGCTAAGTCTTAGTCCTGTCCACTTGAAATTATTCCACTATCAAGTAGGTTTATTGGAATAAAAACAATAGTCCACAACCTAAATCATGTATTACAAAAATAAATGGACACATTGTACTATAGGATATAACCATCCTATTCTACATTACCCATAGGATAAAAAAATAAAATAAATGAGAAGAGAGTAACAAAGTACTCTCTAATAAAGTACAAGACATTGTTTTTAAAAGGATAAAAAAGTAAAGTACAACATTAAAAATAAATAACTACAGAGAAGAAGAGAGGAAAAATATGAATATGTTGTGATATTGTATTTCTCTGATCAATATTTAGATGAAAAACAATGATATTTTTCTTCAATTAGATTATCTTTAAATCTATCCTTGATGTTACTTCAATTGATCTTTATAAATATTTCATAATAGTTCAGTTTTTTCATGGAAAAAAGTATCTCATGGGAAGCTCTAAATATCACAGATAAATCCTCTTTTTATTTTTAGTTGGCACAATGATATCCAATAGAAACTATCAACACCACATACACACTTATGTACATGAGGTTCCTCAGATTTATACTATGTAAAACTTTAAATATCCATTTTAGGATATTAATAAATTAAATCCTCATACTTTGGTAGGAAATATGGGAAATGATGACTGTGTATTGAATTATATAAAGCATCCATTTAAGAATAATCATTATTAAATCCTCACACTGAGCAATAAAATTTGGAAGAATTAATTTATCTAACCTTTATTTAATACTTCAAAAACTAGTTGTTGGAATATAATATTATTTTAATCTCATACTAGTATAGATCCAATTATTCATGAAAAAATATGTCCTCATGGATACAAAATTTAGGAAATATCTTATATCTTCCATCTCATGGTCACAAATTCTGTCTCATGGTTGTAGTTTTTAGAGAACAATAGTAAAAATTTCTTTATGATAGAAGATCCTCTACATGGTCACATGAACTGATGTACGGTGGAAAAATTCACTTCATGATCACATGATTCTTATAAAGGTCACACATAATTATTCATATGATCGCATGAGTAAAAAAATCATAAAGTCTTCCATCATGGTTACACATAATAACATAAAGAACTTCTTCTTCATAGTAGAGGCTAGTGCATAGTCACATTTCTTAAGGCACAATGGCATAACTCTCACGGAAGTTGGTCCTTCTCACAGTAATATCTTGTACTTAGATAAATTTATGTAAAATCCAGAATTATGAATAACACTTATAACTTGAAGTAATTGTAATCAATTTAGCTTGGTATGTGGAATAACATTTCATGTTAAGGAATTTCAAAATCTAAATCATTCTGCTTAAATACCCCTTCAATAATTAAATATTTTCCATATAATACACATTTAGTTAAGAAAGACTTCTAGAAAATTTCTTTATGGAAATTATAATCAGTTGGACATGATTCTTCATTAATGAACATGTTAACATACTACTTACATCAGTTTGAAATAATAATTTCAATTATTAAGATGATATCACAAGTTTTAAATCTATATTTTGAAATTATAAAACTACCATGGAACAATATTTAATAAAAAATCATCTCATCATCTCATAACTTGTAACAAAGCATGTTTCAACTGGTATGTATTAATTTAAAAGGGATGAAAAACATTAGTTTTAAAAACATGAAAATTATTTCTTGAATCCAATGAATCAAAACCATTGTAGGAAACCAAAAAAAAATTAGATGGTTAAATTATTAAATCATCTTTTAAAATATGTTTGTATAGAAACTCTATTTTTTTTAAAACATGAGGTTTTCCCAAAATTTTTATAAAACACCCTAAACCAGTTACCAAATCACTCTAAAAATTATTTTAACCATTATTAAAAGAAAACCTAACACCTAGAAAAATAAATCATGATTTAAATCAAGTAAACCAATTATTAATAAATGTTTTGAACATATTAAATTATCATATGATCTGATTTATTTACTACTTATCCATCAAAACATTAAATCATTCTTTTTTTCAAGTTAATATAAATGTTCATAACTTCAGAACTAAAGATTATAGAACAATACATAATATGATTCACATAACATGAGGATGGAAAAATTCACTTTATTTGGTTTAAAAATCCTTTAGGTTATTAACATATCCACAATTACTAGGAACACATCAAAAATAAAAGACACAAAATTGAATGCTTCTATTTACCATTTACTATAGGTGTGTATCATTACTTCTCAAAGTTTTAATCTATGAATGAATTATATTACCCCAAATAATATAAGAACATATATTAGCATAATAGAGTTTTCACAATCATATGAGTCAAGGGAACCTATCCACTATACCATGATATTTTCATTTTTGGGTGTCTTTATCTCACCCACATGGCTTAAAAACATGTCATGAAATAATGCGTTATGAAATAACACATCATGATAGGATAAGTGACCCCCTATTCATATGATTGAATCTATAACATACATCACTATCAAAAAAACCCTAGGACTAGAAGTAAGAAATTCATTCAAACTTATTTAATTGGGTTTGTTTAATCCCTAAAATTATCTCAAATCAACCACAATTGAAAATAATCATGATGCATGTACCTTTCCTAGGCCTATACCTAATAATCATCATTATATCACTTAGTGTGTTCAGTAAGCTAAAGGTCCTTGCATCATATCATAAGGGGCCCTAAATACCTATGTTGTATCTAGTCTCCCTTATTACATCACACACTAAGTACAAATAACACTGTTTCCTTACTAACCCATGCAAGCCTCAATAATTCACAACTCCAAACTTCATACTAACTCTCAACTAAAACCTTTAATACCACTCCATCAGGACCTCCTCCATTGGTACCCCACCTAGGTTAATAGTGAAGAGAATGTATGACCCCTCGTGTCTATCCACTAGTATCCCCCAGGTTAGTGACTAGCACTGAGGTTGTAGAATACTAAAATGGGATGCATTACCCTCATTATATAAAAAGGAGCAAGATAAAATATGAACAAACACAAAAACTCCATAATATAACATAAAATAAACCAAACCATCCCACATGTTTATGTTATGAAATATATATAAAAGTATCCAAAAATAAAACCAAAGGGATACCTATAATAGAAACTCCACAAAAAATCTGACCTCCAAGTTAGTAATGTCTAGCTCAGTCCCCAAAACCCCCATAGAAAATTAAAAAAAATTATATTTACCTAGGGTGATCATAATATGTATACTTATTGGGATCATACATAATTTATCTCATAAAAATATGAAAATAGAATACTAATAAACCAGTGAAAAAACAATAGAATCAACTGACACTGAAATAGGTCAACTATCCATCCCAACCTCACTATGGATCACTCACCAAATTACACAAGCAAGTAGTGAGCTAATATAAAGAAAACATTGATAAAGCTGGCCCACATCCACTTCCCCACTGAGTTTCCTCTCTCAAACCCCAATTTAAAATGTACTATGCTCTAATACCTTATATTTATACCAGTCATCACATATCATTCATAACTGATGTGGGTTAGATCGTAACCATACCTACCCCATCTCTCGCAGATCCCAACATCCCATACTGGTATCAATGTCATCTCATCACCATTTATCAATCTATATTTTATGTGGGTTGAAACCCCACATACCCCAGCCTCCTATAGGGCCCAAAATCTTATGATGGCATCTATTCATATCCAAAAATCACATGCCACAACCACATCATCATTTTCATTACCACACATTCATCCGCAACATCACAACCAGGAAAATAGGGTATCATAAACGTGAAGGAAACCATCCTCATTCTCTCCTCCTACCATGCATGACCTCCACTATATATCAAATTGTCTCATCATCAGGCATTACCAACTCTTTCATCATCAAGAGATAGGCTCTTCCACCAACTCGCCATTACCCAATTCTACTTCCAAAGGAAAATCAAGGAAGATGTGGTAATAAAAAATCCATTCCTTACTATTTAGATATTGAGGAAAATTATCCTAGAACATATGGGTGTTGGTATATAGTACTCTATGCGGGTGGGGTGTGTATAAAATTAATATGAAAATACAAGCACACACACACACACAAACACACAAAAATAGAGATTGAGAGAGAAATAAAGAGACTACATGAGTTTAACCTAAAGGTTTCATATCAATACTTCATCATCTATGCCATATTTTCAACACTATACCATCACTACCACATGTTTCCACCAAATTGATTCAACCTATCACACAAAACAACCACAAACAACCCAAAATTTTCCTTCCTTCAATTATAAATTCAATCATCTTTCCATATTATTTCATTAACAACCACTATTCATTAATTAATCTATTTAAATTCATATTTTATGAAAAACCATTGTAACCAACATCCTCATTGAGTTTCCATTTAAGTTCACTCCCTTTTTTATCATTTAATTCATTAATTCATTTATCAAACATGAATTTTATCCCACACCATTTCCCTTTCATCATTACCAACATCATATTCCATTACTTCCAGGCTACTACAATAAGGAACCATATAAAAACTCATCACATCCCCTAATAAATATAAAATTGAAACCCAACCCTCTTACCAAAATAACCACATATCTACCACCACATACTCTTAATGACCATAACTCATCCCTCATCTGAAATAGTTACCACCATCATCATAAAACCCCCCAAAATCCACATAACTACAAGTAAAAAAATAAACATACTAGAAAAACCAAAAAATATTTACAAACAACATATTTTACCATAATACATTTATAGGGGTCTTCCACATTAAATCATCTTCTCATGAATAGGTATTTTTACACAATTATAGATTTACACAAGCAACCAAATCTTAAATGAATATAAATATTAAGTCTTTTATGAAAGTTAGATTTAAATAAAAATTCATAGAATGGTTTATCAATCCATAATAGGGGTTATTAATTTCATGATAACCAAAACATGCACATAAAAACAACTTAAAATATCCTAAAAAGTAATCACCACTTAAAAATAATAAGAAAACTGGTAAAGCATGTGAATACACCCTATAATCTTCAATTAAATTTAATTTGGTTCATTATCTTCAGTATCTAATCAATACCACCCACCCACTAGAAAAAAATGTATGATAACTACACATATATAGTAAAGAAGAGAGAACAAGGATCCCCTATCTGGAAAAGAAGTTCTAAAACACAATGTATCAAAAACAGGGGAAAATGAAGATGATGTTGCTACTTAGATATCATAAAGGTAAGGGCTTGATAAATTATATAACACTTATAGAGAAGAGATGATTATGAAAGGGAAACAAAACCCTACCTCAAACATAAAACATTTATATAGAAATCCAATAGGGAACCAAGATATTGAACACTCCTAGAATCATGAGTAGGAAGGATTCAGATTAATGGTAGATGTCACTAAGGATCAAGAGTAAGGTTTTGGTTCATCCAAAATCTAAGGAAAAAAATACATAGACAAAGTAAATACTATACTTTAATATACTAGATATGAATCTTAGAATAACTCAAAATATTAACATGACAAAATCTTTTTTTCATTTATATTTAAATTAAATTTCATTTAAAACACATAAAATAACCCATTTAAAACCATAGGTCTTACTGAATTCAAATACTAGATCTAATACTCACAAAAAACATTTATTTAATCCTTAATACCATATTTTATATTAAAATCATTTTTCACATCATTCTAGAAAATCTAGGTTTTTTTGAAAAACTGGGAAATTTTGTAAACTATTGAATCAACTGTGAGAAAGGATCAATTGCACAGAGCCAAGAAACAAACCGAACAAAGGAATCAACCGACCATAAAAATTAACTAACCAAACACATGAAGGAACCAACTGACTATAATAAGGAACCAACCAATCACATGAAGGAACCAACTTATCATAATAATAAATCAACCAAATTCAAGAAAGAACCAACCAACCACACGAAAGAACCAATAGGCTGCAAGAAGAAACCAACTGAACACATGAAGAATAGAACTAACTGCATAAAAGAACCAACCAACCACATGAAGGAACCAATTTACCATATGAAGGAACCAATCGACCATATGAATGAACCAGTTAACCATATAAAGGAACCAACTAATTTCATAAAGAAACCAACCAATTGCAAGAAGGAACTAACTAACCATATGAAGGAACCAACTAACCACATGAAGAAACTAACCAAACAGAAGAATAATGTCACTAAGAAATCTCTATATTCGATCTCAAAACCTCTTTCCTTCAATAGATCAAATAAATATATCATCAAAAAAATAATAAAACATATATTTATCCATAAATAATTATATTTAACATTCATAGAGAGAGAAGATGATAAGATCTAAGAAGAAAGAGAGATAAAAAAAATACCATTGATTATGGAGATCCAAAGCACTTTGATCCATCAGAACCAAATTTTGGATCAAAATGAATCATACAGACTTCCTAGGGAATGATAGGAGTTCAATATCCTGATAAAGGAGAAGAAAAATGATGGTTTCTGGTCTAAAAACGAATTTAAAGTGTAATTTTTGGAATAATAAATGCACACCCATGGTTAGGATACCCAGTTTAGGAAACAATGTTCTAACCATTCAAATGGTATTATCTTCAAGCCACACCCTCATACGACTTTCACATGGTTTGAAAACCGATCCATCAACCAAATTTTTACCCTATTATTCCACTTGCATAGATTTTCCTAGAAACCCACATGGTTTGGATAACTTGTGTGTCAACTATGCACCTTCCTAGTGAATCTAGGAATATACTACACAGTTTACTAAATAAGTTTAATGGTTTCACCAAATCATGCACCCTTAAAAAACCTTTCCAAAACACTCCAAACCCATCTAAAACTCATGAAACTTAACCCATGTACTATAAAACTTCAAAATACATAATAAAAGGGTAAATTACCTGCAATAGTGGGATGTTACATTCTCCCCAACATTAGGGTTTATGTCCCCAAAAGTTGTATATTTATGGTACTTTGGGAATGTTCAAGACATTGATACAGTATAAAGTCATATCATTCTCATGAATCTTCTTGAATTTGACCATGATTCCATACAAATCACACCAAATGGAAACTCTTTCCTTATAACACATTCTATTTTCTATCCACAATCTGTATGAACACATGTAACAAAGTAGAATCCGACGTAAGATCAATGTGCTCCCATCAAATTACATGGTTAAGATCAGACCAGTACTTCTTCAATTAAGATACTTGAAATTAATTGTGTATGGAGCTGAATTATAGAGGTAAATCCAACTAATAAGATACATAACCAATCTATTCTAGTATTTCAAAAAGGTGTTTGTACCAAGGATACAATTTAACTTGCTTACCCAAACATTTATTCCCTATCCTTATAGAGACTTTAAAGAACACATGATCTCACACATAGAATGATAATGATAGATGAATATGATCCACATACTACTTATGATGAATCTAAGCCATATCCATCCTTTTCATGATTATATGAATTTTCTCATTCATCACTTGAACAAGACTTGGTCCTAAAAATGAATCTTATATATTCTCTACCCAAAAAGTGGAGATCGACAAGGATAATCATACAATGCCTAAAAAGGAACCATATGTATCAAGAATTAATAATTTTTATATTATGCGAACTCCACTAATGGTATATGATCCTCCTATGTGCCTCTTAAATCCATAACACAAGATCATAGGATGTCTTCTAACATTTGGATTATCCATTATGATTTTCCATCTATTTGAGGATGATAGGTCATGATCATGGTTAGATGGGTTCCAAAATTTTACTTTAAAGATCATCAAATACGAGAGTTGAAGCAAATATATTGATCAGAGACAATTAAAACTAGAATTTCATGAAATTTTATGACTTTAATAATATAGATTTTTTTTCAAGTCTTCCACTGTCTTGGATTCACAAATAGGGATGAAGTGAGTTGAATTCATGAATCAATTTACAATCATACATATGGAATAATGTTTATGAACCATTATTAGTAGTATTTCGAAAAAATATATAGTTATTTTCTCCCATTTATAGATAGGAATAGGTAAATATTTCAACAAAACAGTTAGTTATTGGTTCTCATCTTTCACCTTCTAACGAGTGAGGCACCTTGAGACATACTCTGCTACTTTCCTCTTAATACCATCTCACCAGATTTATATTACTAATGCCTTATAAATCATATAAATTCTAGTATGAACAACCTATTTTAAGTGGTGATAAGGTCAAAGAAGTTTCTCTTGACAGGTTTGTGGAATAACCATTTGTTTATGAAAAATCAACACAAAGTTCACATCTTATTTCCATCCATCAATGGTCTCCCCACCATTGAGTTATGACATTACAGAAATACAACTGGGTTCAGATCATTGAGAATCATTTACTTGTTAAACCAAGTCATGAATAAGAGTCACCAGATAGAGAATTGAAACTTTATCATTCTTAGTTAAATCCAAGTGCATATAAGATATCATAGCTATCTATCGCCATTGATCACAAGTTTTTTAGCTAATTGATTATACTAATTTCAAATAAAATCACCATCCATGAAATTATCTTTTCTTGGTGTATAAACAAAGTCAAAGTCAAACATCTGGAGTTATTTAATCCATATTATTTTTTATAGGTTTAAATCCATTTGGGAAAAGAAGTTTTCAAGATTTTATGATATGTGAACATAGTAAACTTTTCACTAAAGTGATAATGATTCCAAATTTTCAATGCATGTACTACTGTAGATAATTCTAAATCACGGGTTGGATATTTTTTTTCATGAATTCATAACTATTGTGATCCATAATCTACCAAATGATCTCCATTCACGAGAATACAAATAATTTCAAATCCATATACATCATAATAAACCACATATCATTTCATGAGTTCTAAAAAAACAACAATTAGTGAGAAAATGATCCTTTATTTAATATTTGAAAAGGATTGCTTACAATCCACAATCTAATGGAATGGAGTGATATTTCTCATGATTTTTATTATAAGAGATTCAATTCATGAGAATTCCAGAAAAAATGATAATGGTAACTTTCTAAGCCCAAAAAACTATGTATACTAACGACATTATTTAGTGGTTTCCAATATATAATGACTTATATCTTTGCAGGGTCTACTGATAAACATTTCTCAAAATTACATGGATAAGGAAAAAAGAATTTGTATATCCATATATCAAATTTATAGAATTTTTCATACAGCCGATGCTCTCCCAAAATGCTCAAAACTATCTATAAATGTTCTTTATGTTATTTTTGAGTTTGAGAATACACCAAAATTTAATCCACAAATACCACAATTAAAGAGTCTAAGTACCACTGAAAGTCATGGTTTATCAGTGTCATGAAAACCACTAGTTCCTTTATAAGGCCAAAGGGAATGACCACATATTCATAATGACTACAACGAATCCTAAAATTTGTATTTAGTGTATCATTTTTATTAACCCAGAGTTGGTGATACATAGAGCGTAGTTCAATTTTATAGAATCATTGGGATCCCTTAAATTGATCAAAATGGTCAGAAATCTATGGTAGTGGATAGTTATTCTTTATTGTAACCTTATTTAGTTTATTATAATCAACACAAAAATTACAACAAACCATTTTCCTTCTAACAAATAGAACTAGAGAAACACAAGGAGACATACTCAGTATTATGAACCTTTTAATTTCCTATTATTCCAATTGAATTTTTAGTTTCTTTAATTCTATTGGTTTCATTCTATATGATGTAATTAAAATAATATTTTTCAATAGAAGAAGATCAATCACAAATTAAACTTTCATTTAAAGTGGAAAACTAGTGATATTTTCAGGAAACACATATGGATATTGATCCAAAATGATATTAAAATTTCAAGTCTCAATTATGTAATTAATTCCCAAAAAATACTACTAATTTATAATAAATAGTTCCAACCATTGGTGCTAAAGATCCTACTTTTCCAATCTTCACATTATAACCTCCTTTAAAGAGTTTCACTGACCCATCAGGAGATGTAAAATTTACTTATCACACATAAAAATCAATATGTTCCTTAAAAGAAAGTAACTAATCCATTCCCATGATCAATTAAAAGTCATCCATGTCCAAAATATAAAGTATCAATCAAATTGGACACCATCAATTATTATATAACAAGATGCACATTTAAATCCCATGAACCCTTGTTGACCGAGAGGTGTTTTAATTATCATTATGTGTGGCATAATTTCAATATGAAACCCCATTTGATCAAAAAAATGGGAATAAATAAAATAGAGGGATTCACCAGTATCAAATAGAACTTATATAAGAGTCAAGTTAAGAATAAAGGTACCATGCACAATCAAAGGACCTAATTGTTCTTCCATGATCCTCAGTTCACACCATACAAATTCTTACTCACTCCCCTTTGGTCCTTACTTCCATGTTTTGGTTTCATTTTATAAGGAGTTTGCGTGTTCAAAGAATCACTCTAGTTCATTTGGTTTTGAGAATGATAACTATTCTAACACGATCATCCAGCTAAAGCAGAAGATGTTTGATAGAAATGAGATGAATTCCTAGTAGCTATATTTTCAACACTATGGTAATAGCATTGAAGATGTATCATTTTATTATAGTTGTGACATTCTCTAGGTGGTGATGTAAAATCTCTCTTGATATGCTCAAGTGAACCACATTGGAAACATTTAGACTTTCTTTTGGTACATGGAGGAAAGTTAACAGATTCATTGATCTGATTATAAGATACTCCATCACCTTATAAATATGTGTTCCTCTTATGCTTGGTCCTAGCATTAGAGTTCCAACCTATTCTCATGGTGATAAATGTACTTCCTCCATCCATATTTTCAATGATGTCCATTTCCATAATTTTCACTCTATTAACCATCCTCATATAATCAATACTACAGAGGAAAAATATCTTAAAATAAATCTATAGTCACAATACAAACTAAAAGATTAAATTATTTAAGGATGCAATAACAAATACTTCTAGAGAAAAATGAACTATGTTTATAAACTTAGCTTCATACTATGTCATTGATAGATTTTTCTTTCTTTAGGATGAATAAAATTTTCATTCTATATATCTTGAAGTTTTTATTTAACAATTCCTCAAAGTCCTCCCACATAAGACCTTGACCAAATTTAGTTTGGAAAGGTAAGTCCCACTAATGGATTACGATATACTACAACATATAGAAATCATAAATTACCTTTAGTTCATCCGGTGTTCCCAAGAAATCAAAGATTAAGTTCATTTTGTTAAGCCACACCTATGATGTTTTAGGTTTTGAATCACCCTATAATATTGGTGGATTATGTTTTTGAAATTATATAGAATTATCCACTTGACTTGGTTCATTATTTCAATTTCCATTTTGATCAACTTGAAGATATTAAATAATTCTATGAATAATCCGTTGGTTCACTTATGGCTTAGGTGTAAACATGTTTTCTAAAACCAATTCATATGAGTTTCTCCATCATCTAATCGGTATCATTTCTCTATATATAGATCCAAAGCACCACTTAGTTATCACTAATAGGTAAATTGAAGTCTTAGAATATTCCAAATCATCAAAATCAACAATTATTATAACCAGTTTCTAAAATCTTTAAACAGATTATGAATAATTTAGTATTAGTGGTAAGTCTCTTTACTAATTCATGATTTGTTAGACACATTGGATAAACCCATGACAATGAGATTAAAACATGCTTAAAAGTGTACTAGAAAACTTTTTGTACCCATACCACCCTAGCAATTTGAAGTTCAACATAAAGAGGTTAGCCACATCCTTTTATGCTATACATTTCATGTTCCAATAGTCTTATCTCTTTAATACTATCCTAATATGATAGATGGACACAAAATAATATTATTTGTAACATATATGCCCAAACCATTGACATGGGATAGGTCGAAGGTTTCACTAACCATAGGTGACATCCTTAACACATCAAAGGATGAAAATAAAATCCAAGGGATTAGTAAAAGTTGGGGGATGTTTTTCCCTAAAGAAAAAATATATCTTGATAAGATAAAATATAAAGAACCAAACAAACTATACAATGCACGATAATAAAACTATTTTAATATAATACTCAAAATTAAACCAACATCAGAGTAGAAATGGTTAAAAGATACAAAAAATAACAAGGAACGAAATAAACCATGACTTTATGACACCAAAGTGGTATCATCCCAAGCATCACCCAAACCAGCACCAAGCTCCAACTCAACATCCATTTTCCATGGTATCAAAATGAATCACTAGAGAAGTATGAAACCTTTAACTTCCCTATTTTCTGAAAAAAACATCTATAAATGCACCAAATTTCCCAATAAGGGGGTGAGTATAACACTTTGTATGTAATCTTCAAAGACCTTTCAACACACTCCACTAGGATAAGAACAAGTTGGTATAATTTATATAAACCAAATGAGAACTAGATAAACAGTTTTATAAAAATATATAAATGTGTTCCATGAAATAAAACATTAATCAAATCATGTTACCATTTTTTAACACTTGTAATAACCGTCCCATGTTCACACACACACATGCATTCTATGGACCTCCCAACACTCACCAGTTGTGAGTCATCCTATCACCAAGATATTACTTGGTGACCTACATTAACTATGGTACTTCATGGCCATTATCCATCCCATAATAATGGTGGAACTTCACATCCATGCTTCATCTCAATGAACACATGAAAACCTTGTATTCCAATTTCTCATATAAAACATTCCTTATAAAAAATTTATTTCCATTCAAACATTTACTCAAACATTTTTATTACATTAAACAAAAACCGTAATTTAAAACTATAAAATAAGGGGTTTTCCAAAATACATTCAAATTCTCATGTTCCCAAATCAAAAATAAAAATTGTTTCTTTCAAGAAACCATTCCATATTTACTATGAAAATCTAAGAAACACATACATATAAAACTAATCTTTCAAGTTATAGAATAAGTAGAGAAATAGATAATCTACCTACCTCTCAATTGATGATGATAATGAAGAATTACACTAATAAAACTATATATTTTAGATCAAAACACATTTACTTAAAAATATCCAATACATATCTCATCAAAAAAATCATAGAGCATATATGTATTCATAACATTTTAGATCTAACATTACAGGTGAGAGAAGATGAGGAGATCTAAGGAGAAAGAGAGAAAACATATACTTACCATTGATTTCGGAGATCCGAATCACTTTGATTCATTAGAAATGAATTATAGATCAAAAGGGATCACTAAAAACACCTAGGTGAGGAAAGGAGTTATAGATCCTGAGAGAGGATAAGAGAAATGAGGGTTTCAGGGATAAAAAAACAAGTTAAACTCTAATTTTTGGAACAATAAATGCATGTCACATGGTTAGGCCTGACTATTAGGCCACACGGTTTAAGAAAACATGCACATGCTACTCTCTTCAAACCATCCCTTTTAGGGATTTCACATAGTTTTACAACCCATGTTCCAACCAATATTTTCTTCTCTTCCTCCACTTATTTAGTTTGGCCAACCTATACACCAATCATATGACAACCTAGTGACTCCCATAATATCATTCACAGTTTTCTAGAGAAGCTTCATGGTTTCCCCAAACTGTGCACCCTTAAAAACCTTTCCAAAACACTCCAAACCATCCAAAATCTCCCAAAAATTAACCAAAGTATTATATAACTTCAAAATAATTAATAATAAGGTAAATTACTTGAAACCAGGGTGTTTTAAAAATAGTATCCCAAATGGATTGACTCTATCCAAAATAGTAATTTTTGTGTTATGACCATATAACTACAGTCGTAGTTCATATTGTGACTATATAAACAAAACAACATGTGGATTTATACTATGTCGTGGTGTATTTTCCAAAATGGTTTTCAAAAATTCCATGGTAGAAAGCCATAGGGTATCAAATTTTAAAGAAAATTTTGTTAAAATTCTTAAAAACGTTTTCTAGTGTGGGCCCTATAAGGGAGGGATTGAAATTAAACCAAAAATGTTTTGGTAGATGTGATATAAATTTAAATTGGATATTTATAGGAAATAATTTATAAGTGTGTAAAAATAATAAAATGAGGCAAAATATAAGTGTTTATATTTATTTATTAATAGTTCATAAATGAAAATATACAATGCTTATATTGAAAGGTGTTATTTAAAAATTATTTAAAACATAACAAAGGGTGTTTTTGATAATTTTATCAAGGGTTTAAATAAAATAAAATGTGTGATTTATTTTATGTGAAGTGTTTACATAAAATATGAAATGTTTATGTGGTTATAAAAGTTTTCATAAAATATCACATATTTTGTATATGGAGTTCATATCTAATGAAATATAAATTAATAATATGAAAAGGTTCATATTAGAATAAATGTTAAATTTTCATATTTATTTATTTTATAAAATGTATGTTATGCATGTTAAATTATAAAGTGTTTAAAATTTTATTTTATTTAGAAAATGTTCACAAATTTTTATCTAATGGATAAATTCATGAATTGTTTATTTATTAAGTATTTGTTAGTAAGGGATTTGATAATTCTATTAAACCCCATCCAACTATCTTACATTCTTATCATAGGAGGGGGAAGTGATACTAATGTGGTAGGTCATGTAGTCGATTTTCTTGGTAGGTCACATTGCTGATTTGTATGGCAGGTCATATAGTCAATTCACATTAGAGATCACATAGCCGATTCGCCTGGAAGGTCACATAGCCAATTCACCTAGTAGGTCATGTAGCCGATTTTTTCCTATAAGTTCATATAGTCGACTCCACCCATTTGTTAGTCAGTTAAGCATTTGGCCTATCTATAAAAAAACATGGTAGTTGGTTAGGGGGGATATGATATAATTTTGTTCTAATTTAGATGGATGTAGTTGGGATTTAGGCCTTGGGAGGTTTAAGTGTGGCCTTTCAAAAATTGGTCTTTCTAAGGGATTTATATATCTTCTATCATAGCCAACGAGCCTATACCCTAGTGGTACAAGATCCTTCTTGGCATCCAAAAGACCCAGGATCAAATCCAGGTAGGGACTAATTTCTAGGTACTGTAGCGGCACTGTATCAGGGCACTGTAGCAGTACTATAGCGGCGATGACACTATAGCGGCGGCCGCACTGTAGAAGAAACTATAGTGGCAGCGGTACTGTAGCAGCCCGGGTACTGTAGCAGTACTATTCACCAAGGGGCTCTTTAGGCCAAAAAAATGGGCTTTCAATCCCTGTATTCAGGCCACTTGGCCTTGGGCCTTCAGGCTATGTAATGGGTCTCCCTCTACCCAGTCTAAAGAGGTCTTTGCTTTAAAATAATAAAATGAGGCTTCAGCCCCAACCTTAAAAAAAAAATATCTTCTATCATATCCATATTTCTTTTTCTATCATTTTACATCTTAATCCTATTTTATTCTATACAAAATAATGTTAGGTTGCATACCTAACAAATTTGAACTTTCATTTAGAGGAGTGATTGTAATTTCGTGCTTGTAAACTATTAAAAACATTTTTTTCTATGTGGATGGAGGTGATCTTAAATTTAGTGGTTTATTTTTTTTCAATTCAGTTGATAGTTGATGAAACGATAATGGAGACTAAGATAACAATCATAGATTTGGTTTGGGAGATTTTTTTGCAGAATCCAGAAGAGAGAGACCTAGTGTATGGGCATAGAAATTAGGTGAGAGAACAACTGGATAAATCACATGAACAATGGGATAAGGTGCATGAGAATAAATTTTCAACTATGAAAACCAAAGTTGATAAAATGATTGATTTCCATGGAGAAAACCAGTTATTTCTTCTTGAGAATATTTGAGAAATTGATAAACCTATGTCCTACAAGGTGTATGACATGGAGGAAAAAAATAAATAAGAGTATTAAGGGTATATAATTTCTTATAGAAAACTATTATGGTTTCATAAAATAGAGAAAGACCATGGAATAATTTCCAAGGGGAAGTGGAAAAAGTAATGAAGATATTGGAAAAGTATTTGGCAAAGGCATATTTTCTGACGAATCAGTTCGGGTAAACAGTCCACAATATGCGATGAGTAAAATTAAGCTACCGACCTTCACTGGTGAAGATCCTTTCAGATATATTGCAGAATAAAAAACTTATTTTCATATTATCCAGACAAAGGATGACATGAATCTACCTTTAAAATAGATTAGTATAGAAAATATGACATTATATGGGTTGTTTTCTTAGAAAAACACCATTCTGGGATTGAAGTGGGAATAATTGAAATAGGTTCTCTTAGAGAGGTATGAAAAGGGGATAAAGGGGGATCCATTTCAATACCTAAAGAACTTATGTAAAACTAGAACAATGGAAGATTACATCTAATAACTTGATCATGTGGTGTTAAGAATTCCAAATTTCCCCAAGTCATAGTTTATGAGTTTGTTTATGGGATGTTTTTATAATTAGATCGAAAAAAGAGTCTCAATTCATGATCCAAACAAGTTCAAGATAATTTATTTGGATAAGAAGGTAAAAAAGTATTTAGTGGGGGAAGGAGTGTTGAAAGTAGTGCATGTGAAACCAGTACCTCATCCATTTTTTCCATGGAACTAGATTTACTCCTACTAGTTTCTAATCTTGTCGACCAATGGTTGAATGGAATAAAAAGAAATAGGGTACAAGGAAATATGTTAGTAATAGATGGTGTAATATAATGATATTTCTTATCAACCAAGAAATAGAATAATGAAAAATGAAAGGATTGTGTTACCGTTGTAGCCAACTATATAGTAAAATGTGTCTATGTACCAATAAAAATATAAGGATATTAGTTTGGTAGATAGAGGAACCAAAATCATAATTTGTGACTATTTAGGAAATGCGACTCGATAACGAGGACACCAATTTGGAAAAATTCTACGTGGTTGAGAAAATGGAGTTTAGAACCATGGGAGAGGGGTTAACTAAATCATTGGTGTTTATTACTTACATTTCTTGAGTACCTGTAGAGGTCCTAGTAGATAGTGGATCTAGACACAATTTTGTGTCAAAGGCCCTTAATAACGTGACCAACTTGAGGTCTAGGAAGACTCATCCATTTGGTATTAATATAGGAGGGTGTGGTGAGATGAATCTCAAGGAGTTTGTGAGGCACTTGAGGTTATCATGGGAAAAAATCCTTTTATTATCATGGACAATATGTTTGAAACCGAAGGGAGAAGATATAATCCTTGGAATGAAGTGGTTAAGAATTCTGGGAACCTTTCTAATGAATTGGAATCATAAAAATATGGAGCTTAAATAGGAATGTAGAGAATTCAAGCTATAGGGGATCATGAAGATATAGGGAAGGATATTGTATTTACACTAGCTGCTTCAATAAAAAAATTCATCAATTATAAGACTATATAAGAAATACATAATTAGAATTTTCTAGGAAAGGGATAATTTCATAATAACAAGGTTACCAATAATAGTTGAAGGAACTAATATTTGAATACCAAACCCTATATGATGTATCTAAAGGACTACCACTATGTAGGCTGGATGATCATGATGTTACTCTAGTGGATGGAGTGGCCCCAGTGAATATCATACCTTGAAAATTAGCTTAATTCCTCAAAGTTGAAATTGAAAAAAGGCCCAAGAGATGTTAAAAACTAGAATAATATATCACACCAACAACTCATGTGTTATTCCAATAATTTTTGTTAAGAAAAAATATGGGGAATAGATAATGTTTTGGGATTTAATAGCCCTTAACAAGCTTATAGTACCATACTAGTACCCTATTTTAGTAATAGAGGAATTACTTGATGAGCTACAAGGGGTAAAGTAATTCACTAATTCAGATTTAAAATATGTTTTACATAAAATTCAGATATGGTATGGAGATTTTGGTAAAATGGTGTTCAAAATTCATGAATGAAATTAAAAATATTTGGTTATGCCTTTTGGGATTATAGACACTCCAAATTTTTTTTAGTCAAATAAGAATAGGCTATTCAAATGGATTTTAAATAAATTATTTTTAGTATTTTTTGATGATATTCTCATTTATAAAAAAATATGGGCAGTTCATCTTAGTCATTTGTGAAAAATGTTTGAAATGCTCCAAGAAGAGCAGTTTGAGGTTTATAAGAAGAATTTTTTTTCACCTAGTCATCAATTGAATATATAGGGGATAAAATGCCACTTGAGGGGGTTTCAATGGACCTCAAAAAACATGAATTTTTTTAAAAAATTCTAAAACCACATAACATCAATGGGGTGATATGATTTTTAGGCCTCACTGAGTACTATAGAAAGTTTATACAGGGCTATAGAAATGTTTCCAAACCACTAAAATATTTCAATAAGAATGGTGGATTCCTTTGGGACACAAAGGAAGACCGATAATTTTAATATTTAAAGTGTTTTATAATCACAACACCCCTCCTTGATTTTCTAAATTTTGAATATCCTTTTTTTATTGAGTGTTATGCTTCTAGGAAGGGAGTATAAGATATTCTCATTAAATAGGAGTATCCCGTGGCGTATTTTAGAATTTCATTGTGTAACTTCCTGGTTATGGAAGCCACCTAGATCGTGGGCTAAAATGGACCGTTACACATTGGATGAGGAAAATATTTATAAATTAGTGTATGATAAAGAAATTATGGATTTGGTGTTGTTATTAATTCAATTGAAGATGTATTTAATGGGGATGTATTTTTTGGTGTATATTGACCAAAAACCCATCAATCACTTATTATAGTAGAGGATTTATTCTACTGAACAACAATGTTGGAAAGACAAGTTATTGGGCTTTAATTTTGAAGTGGTATATAAACAGGGGAGGGAAAATAAGGCCATAGATTCATTTTCATGATTGGAAGAGGTGGGGATTTCAGATGCTCTATTGGACCTATATCCTTGTTCAGTTATATCCATAAAATTTTAGATGGAGATATATATAGTTATAAATGAAATTATATAGGATGAGTAACTAAACAAAATGATTAAGGAAAATACAGCTCAACTTGAATCCTAGCCTACATTCCTACTACGTGATAAATTATTATATTAATGGGAAAAAATTAAACTTATCAAGAAATTCATATTTGATTGCTAAATTCCTCTACTCTTACCATTTTTCAGTTCAAGGGGGACATGTTGTGTATCTCAAAACATATAAGTGGCTAGATAATAGATTTTTTTAGAATGTTATGATACAACTTGTTATGAATTTTTCTAGAAAATGTAAGGCGTGCTAATGGAGGAAATATTGGGCGATGTTACCAACTGGTTTGTTACAACCAATGACTATTCCATATTTAATTTTGGAAGATATTTTGATGGATTTTTTTCACAAGTTCACCAAAATAATAATGTTCTGACATCATCCTCATTATGGTGGATATATTTTTTTAGTATGCACATTTTTTTCTCATTAAAAATTATTAAACTACTAAATTATTGGCATAATTATTTGTTAAGAAGATCATCCGATTACATGTAATTCCAAAATCCATCCTCAGTGATCCCAATCCATTGTTTGTTAGTAATTTTTGGAAGTAATTTTTTGAGATGGAATGCACAACTCATGTGATGAGTTCTTCATATCACCCACATACGTATAAACAAACTGAGATTTTAAATAAGATATTGATTTTTTTTAATAAAAATCCTTATTAAATGAATATAAAAATTATAATCATATGGTAAAATATTTTATTGTAGATAAATAGTGTTATCATCATCCAAATCAACTTTGAGATCAATCCTTGTAAAGTAAAAGATTAATTAAATCATCTTTTATATTGGTATAGGAACTTAAGAATAATTCTTAAGCAAGTTGGAAAATTCTATGTCAGAGTAACCCCTTATTGAACAAAAAAATGTTGAAGTTGTTCAATAAGAGAATATAGATACTTATGATAAACATAAAATAATTCAATTTATGTATTGAAATGTACTAGATTTGATATGACTTAAATAAATTTAGTTTTCAATCATTTTAGCTTAGTGGTTATGTTTCTAAAGTATAAGTTGGGGGTGCTGAGATCAAAACTAGGATAGCCTTTTTTATATTACCTATACCAATAGTTTTTGAAAATCATTGGTATAGGTATTTAATATGACTTATAAAAATGGTTTGAAAAAACCATTTGTATAGGTCTATACCGACGGGGAATCACCCAACAGCTCTCCAACCCGTTGTTATAGGCTATAAAAATGATTTGGAGGCCTATAAAAATAGTTCCAAACCATTGGTATATGCTTTATTTACAGTAGTGGGTGAACATTCCAAGTGATTACAAGGCTCTAAAACTATGATAACAGTAAAAAAGGGTAAATGGTTAAACCAAAAGGAAATGATGAGATGGTTAAATAGTCATCCTTGGTCATTAAAACATAAAAGAGGTGAAAGGAAGGAGAAATGTTTCTATATTAGATGGAATTACCATGAATATCCAAAGGGGGTTTATAAACTTCATAGAGACTCTAAGAAAACTATTAATGTTATAGAATAAATTATTTAATTTTAAAGGGCATATGATAGAAAATATATATTTTGAAAACTATTATAAATATATAAGTGTTCAAAATCATGGTAATAATTGACGAAGCTTGTAGTTTTCATTAAAGTGACAGAGAAAATACTTGGATTAAAAGGAATATATCTAGCTCAAATTAATCTAAATAAAGGAAGTGTATTTTAATCTTATTTATCTTATATGATAAAAAAAGTTATTTGTTAGAAAAGAGTTGTTATAAAAATATGATATGGTGGTTTTAATATGCACACTTTATAGTTTATCTAATTATGTAACATGATTGAAAAGAAGACAAGTATTAAAATATTTTTATCCAAGATAAAAGAGTATATCTAAGATATTTTTTAGAACACTAGGGATATAACTCCACCACCCATTAATAGAATATTTTAAATAGTAAAGTAATATTTTAAAATTAATGTTCCAAACACATAAAATACCATTTATGACATGGATACAATAGTTTATTTGTTAAATATCTCCATTGATGAAATAATTTTTATTTCTTAACACAGGAGTTTTCATATCATAGCATGATATTTTAGAGAAAATATAGTTTATAAGAAGATAGTGGGAGTATGTTAGGAATTACAAAAGTTTAAATTGTATTAAGTAAATGATTATAACAGTATAATTCAAAAGTGAAATCACTTTATATCCTAAAAGATATTGGGATGTATTTTCTAAAAAAAATTAATGTAAAGAGTTAATTTTTTTTACCAAAGTGACCGAAAAGAAAAGTTTAAAAAATTTCTAAGTGGAAAACATAAGTTAATAATATTTTAAAATTTAAATTTTTGAAGTAAAAGAGTTTTAATACTATGTTCAAAGAGTTGAACATTAATAATATGATTAATGAGTCTCACCATTTTTTAAACAAACTTTATTCATAGATGTTACTCACTAAATAAGTTTAGTGATATATTTTATCATATAGTCCCATAGAAATGTGGTTGGAATTAAATAGATATGTAGCGAGTTTAATAAAACCATAGAATTGTATAAAATATAAGGCCTATTTGGTAGCCTATCAAATGGGATATGATTAGAAAAACACTTATGTATGGTTTCATTAGTATTATTAAATAAGTTTAAGAATACAAAACATATCATGTTATAAAAAATCTAGTCTCTAATTTATCATTCCTTTACAATGAATGTGTATATTTCATGATGTAAAATGATAATGGGTCTCTTAAAGTATGATTTAGAGTTATATCTAACCAATATTATTTATGGAGTATTATTGTTTATAATGAAATTTCATGGTAAGCATGAGTAAGATTTTGTATAGAGATACAAAATATTCTTATGAGACATAAAAAGAGTTTTGTATTATGGATAAACCATCAAGTATACCAGAAAAAGGGTCATACATTATGTATTTTGTTTTCAAGGGGTGTATGTTTCATATTGAATTACTATACCTAAGGTTGTAAAGATACTTAGTATGATAACCTTCATACTTTGATAATTTTCTTATGCCAGCCTTGAATTTATGATAATCAAGGGGTGGTTCGGTATGTTGTTGATCATGTAATCAATTGAGACTTAATCAATATGGTATTTTTACTCTCCAATAATGAATATGACATTTAGACCCCTGATTGAGATAGACCAGGGAAGTGCTTGGCCGTACCTAGATAAGATACATATAATTTTCTTATATATTTAGATGAGGACCATGTGAGATGTTATCATATTCTTAGGTGAATGACATGTAATATGTTCATACACCTAGTCAGTATATACTCAAAGAATCAAGAACATACGAGTTGGCTATATGACATTGACATGATCCATGTTCTATGGTCACTCGATGACTTGGATAAAAATTATATGATTATTCATACTGATATATGATACAGCTTGTTGACATAGGTATGAATATACATGTTCTTAACAAATATCATGCCAGATCCCTTTGTAGATTGAGAATCACTAACACTTTTCTAGAGGACACATTTTTCTTTCAATTATAGATTTTTGGAATTCATAATTGTTTTCAATGATACAAATTTTTATGGGGTCACATTTATAGATGTGTGAATAAGGATTAAAGTTTTATTAAAAAGTTTTTGTAAAAAACTTTGAGAGAAACCAAAAAAGTGTTTTTAAGGTTATTCAAGATAAGTTTTGGAAGATATATAAAAAAAGTTTTGGATGGATTTTCACAATTTGTTACATATGATGTAACATTTGGTGAAAATGAATGATATCTTTTCCAAAGGGAATTAAAAAATATATCCAAAATACATTTTGGATATAGTTTAAAAAATTTCTATATATGATATGACATATGGTAAAAGTGTTCCAAATCTATAAATATTTAGTGAAAATGGGAGATTATTAGAAATATGTACTAAAGGAACCACCATGGTGTGGGGGTTTAGAACGCATCAAGGCTTGTGCAAGTGTGGACCAAGTTATAGTGAGGTTCACAAGGTCTTGGTGCTATGAATGGTAGTTTTATGTGTTACACGATGTCACATGGCTCAAACTTATTCTAATACTTCAATTATCATAAATCGTCTTGATCATCATGTGATAATTATTTGAGTAGATTTAATTCCAAATTATTTTTTTAAACATTAAAAAATTAATTATAGGATAAAGAGTCATGAATTACAAATTTTTGGAACTCATGAAACATTTCCCTATAGATGGACAAATTTTTAGTTTCCTTGTAGAATCCTTGGATGGCTTATATAATTAGGATCTTAGTTTGTGATATATGTTCATTAAGATATTGTGAAACTCATCTAGGTAAAATCTCTCTTTCTCTCTCTCCTTTTCTCTTTAACTTAATAACCTATAAAACCATGAGTAAGATAGGATCCTTACTAAGCATTGAGAGATTCACCCAGCCCATGGATACCCTTAGAGGAAGGAGTTTGTTGGCTAATTATTAGAGATCACTATCAAACATGTATGGTGGATCTTGGATAGATTCAAATCAATAATGAAAATTTATTATGTTATTCATTTATATTATTATATTCAAACAAATGGAGAGATCATGTGGTTATATAGGGTCTAGTTAATGTATTTAATTTCATATGGATAAGTGTTACCCCTTTAAAAACCCTAAAATTCATCTATTGGAATATCATATTTGGTTTCTCATGTGATGTATATTTTTTATTTATATATAAAGTGTCTCACCTCTTATTAAGGTATATGATTTCATCTTATGAATAATTTTTTGTCCAATCCTAGATTCCCACAAACTCTAGTCATCTTCCATTCCTGGAACACCTCCCCCTCATGTTTCCATCCATTCACCATAGAAAACCCAGATACAACCACCTCCCTCTTCCATTTCCATCACAAACTATGACTTCCACGTTAGGCATGCCATCAAGTGTTGAATCCAATTCCTATAATGGCCTCCACACCCAGGTGTGGCCCCACCCCCTAGTCACACCATCCTATAATGAAGCTTCCTCACCCTTCACTCTTATCCAGGAATGACCCTTTCCATTCTATCCTATAACCACCCCACCATGAACCAAATTAACTAGAGAAACAAAAGGTAACACCCAATCACGTGACTTGACTCTTTCCACATATCCTTGGTACGACACATCAAGTGATAATGTAACGGCCCGAAATTTTGAATAAATCTTGTTTCCTAATTTCATGTGTTATTTTATTTTATTTTTATACTCAACAAAAATGTTTTATTTGATAAAGATGATTATAATTAAAATGAGACCATTGGGTTCTGACTGTTATATGACCATCGGTCAATATGACCGCTGTGAACAAAATGTTTTGATTATTGTCTCTAAAAACAAGTAATCTTGGTTAATTATTATAGAAAGAAGATTTGATGGCCTCACCTAGTAGTCTTGGACCGATCGAAGCCCATCTAACAGAACTTGGGAAGGAGGTAGCACCATTGGGATTTTCTCTGGACCAAACACAAGCCAAACTTCATCGTGTGAAGCTAGAACAGAATCGCCTTCGTGAGAAGTTCAAACTGATTGAAATTAATACTCGGGCAATGTTGGTCGAGCCTCCCTTGGACTCTCTCACCTTAGCACACCTTACACTTAGGTCCTATGCTGGTGTGATAAGAGGCTATGTAAGGAGACCGTAACTACCTTGTGTAATCCTTTGTTTTAAATAAAAATTGGGATTTCTTCTCATGATGAAGTTATGAATTTTCAAATGACCGGAGAAATATAGTATGCATATTTTTGATGAATTTTAGAAGAAGGTTATTTTAAAAATGATTATGTAAACCTTAAATAATTAAAAATGTGTAATAATTTTCAAAAAAATGGTCTTCTACAATTATGTTCAGTACAAAATTTGGAGTCTAATAAGATCAACTTGATTTTTGATGAATAGTAAATTATGAATAGTGATTTTATGATTAGGATTAGTAATATGACCAAATGGATTAGTAATCTCACTTAAAGAAAGTTTTAAAATAATCTAGGAACCTTGATTAAGTAATGTGATTCAATAAAATGGTTAAATAACAGTTTCATAAATTATTATTCAAGTATTAGTTTTTTCGGGTGAATAGTGTTTTTTAATTAAAAGATAAATTAAAAATATTTAGAAAATTATTTTTATAAAATGGATTTCATTTTTGAACTCAGAGCACCGATATTATGTTATGGTAATTTTTGTGGTTTAGTCTGAAAAAATGAATTTTCGGTGAATAGTGTATTTATTTAAAAAAATAAATTAAAAATATTTAGAAAATTATTTTTATAAAATGGAGTTCATTTTTGAAATCAGAGCATTGATATTTGATTAAGGTGAAATTTTGGGATCTTTCTGAGAAAGTTGAATTTTTAGCGAATAGTGAAAATACAGTTTTAGGGTTTCGGTATGTTTAATGACATCATAACTGTGTCATGATGATGTCATGAGATTTTTTAAGGGTTGGATGGCCAAGGGTTATGAATTATTGTGCGGGGGTCCCCATGTGGTCTAACTTTATGGGAAGTACCATGGGAGGGCCCATGCTTTTGAGAAAACCACTTTTGAGGTGTCCCTTGGCCATTAATGCCCTGTCCCCTCACTTTCCCTATAAATACCAAGCCCTCCTCTCATCCATTCGACTACCCACTCTTCCCCAACAAATTTATGGTCTCATTACCTCCCAAGGAGTCCTCCCAAGGTGCCCCCAATCCCTCAAGGTCCCATCCTTTGAGGTTTAAGAGTTACATTTTAAGGTAAGGGATCCGACCCCTCTCTTTCATTTCAAGTGATCTCTTTTATGTCATTCATTTTATGCTCCATGTTCTTATGTGAGAGGATGTTATTTTATATTCCTCTTACTTCCCTTTTAATTTTTATATGATGAGAGATCCCATATTACTCTCATCATTTCTTTTTATGAAAGTTTAAGAGACGCCGTTAGGCTGCCAAATTTTTAAGGGATTCTTTCACCCTTCTCATTTTTTTCAAGTTCGATTTTCATGTCAAGTCTTTCAAGTTCCTTTTTATTATGTTGGGGTATGATATCAATATCTATCATACTTATCTCTTATGATCATATGATTAGAGACCATATTTGATCTTGTCAATTCATTTTTATTGAAGTTTAAGTGACGCCGTTAGGCTGCCGAATTTTCATAAGAGAAATCTAATTTTTGTCTTCCTTCCATGTTTTTCATTTCAAATGGTATGTCCTTAAAACTTCATTACCATGTCCATATATCCTTCTTATTCTGTCCCCCTACTGTTTTATCGATAAATTGTGAGTGGGTGACCCATGTCCCCTCTCTTTTCAATGTTTTCTAAAACCCCGAAACATAGCCGTTATGCTGCAGAATTTTCGTCTCAAAGCGCCTCTCTCTTTTCTCAAAATTATTTTATGTTATTAAGTGAATACTCAAAGCTCTTATTTCTACAAGGGTACTCACATATATATCAAAATGTTCTATTTTAAATTCTGGGATTTACATACATGAGACCCGCTTTCCTTTTCCGTGGGTGTAAAGTGACGTAAAGATCATGTCTTTAAAGCAGTTTTTAAAACGTTATGATTATGAAATGAAACCCATTTATATTATGCTATATGGGTTATTTATTAAATGTTTTATGATGATATATGTTTCTCACATGATAATAAAGGCAAATTTAAGGGTGTGCCCTGATAGCGCTCCAATGCATTGGGTAATGATGTAACCACTAGAGATTACAATTTTCACGATACCTTGGTGAATAACCTTGGTAATTTTCAAATGACACCTTCGGGATGGACCTTGGTGATATGTTCATGATTTTATATGTTAAATTATGTAGCCACATCTTCAAGTTATGAAAAATGTTACTATTATTATGATATATCTCATGATTTCTTTCTCATGCCTTAAAGTTCTTTTCATGACTTTATTGAAGTATCTCAAGTTCACATGTAAAATGTTTATCTTGTTTTCCTTACTGGGCCTTCTGCTCACCCTTTCCTTTGATGTATGTCCCCAGGTTATGAGATGCAGTAATGAACCTAGGATGACCATAAGGAGAAGCCTTTCAAGTGTTTAAGAAGAATGTTTTTTTTTGTTTCATGTTTTAAGTTCCTGGTTTCCAAGACACTAAACCTTAAAGATCCTCGGTTTTGTAAAATGTAATGAAAGTTTATGTGATAAAAAGGAGGGATTCTATAGTTGGTATCAAAGGATGGTCTAGTTATTTGTGGAAATTAGGATATGAAAACTTTAGGAAGAATCCTATATAAAAGTTAAAATATAGGAAATCTTCCTGGTATTTTGGTGAGTATTGAGTAAGGGGTTGCCAAGAAAATACATCCCTGTCTGGATACGAGCAGGTAGAGGTGGCTCTGGCACAGATGTACATAGGGGTAAAACCCGAAAACACCGCTTTGAGCTAGACTCGAACGGGAATTGGTACACGACAACGGGCCTTGCTGCACTCTTGGTTACGACACTCCCGGGGGATATGCTTTGGTAAATTCATAAGCTTAGTATGAACCATTGTTAAAGGAACAAAGATAAAATAAAATGAAGATTCACATAAGAATATATGATCATGGATAAACTAGATGGGAACCTAGGGGATCACAAGTTAGGGTATACTTTTCAACTACAAGTTATCCTTATATGCTTTAAGTTTCTTTTCAGGATTATTGGCTAAGTATTTAAGCCCCTAATTATAGTTTCTTTTCTTAGTTAATGGCGGGAAATGGAAGAACATGTCTCAACAACCAATGTGATAGGAAATGCTACGATTGCCGTATTAATATGACAGAGATGATTAGGGGATTAAAATATGATTTTTATTTTGGAAGACGTTCACTATTTTGGGGACCCTATATGATCGAGGTAAATATATTACAACGGTATTTTCATTGAGGAGTAAGGTTGACTTATATTTGAAGAATCGATGAATTTAAGGTGGACTTATAGTAATTTAGGTTACTTATGGGAATGATTAACCTATCTTGGGTTAAATATGTTTAGGTTAGATACTTTTGTTATAAGATGTTAGGAGTGGTTGACGTTGTTTGGAGATGAACAATGAAGTTTATTTTGGAAGACTATGTTATCAAATCCTTCTTGTATTTGGGTTTCAATCTTAGTTTGGTTAATTTTGAGGAATTTTAAGGACCGTTATTTATGGAATGGACTATGATGAACTTTGGGTAGTACCATGGAACTTTGAAGATTTAAAAGTAGTTTCCATTCCTATGGGATTATTCCTTTTTGAAGAGTTGTTTTACCTTACCCTTTCGGTTTTTGGGATAATATTTACAGATAAAATAAATAGATAGTTAATCTTTTGTGGATTATGTGATTCTCTAGAAGACGATTCTTGTGTTTTGATGAGACCAAGTAGTTTCGAATGCTCATAGTTTAGAGAAAAGATTAGTTTTGGGTAGAAACTTATTAAAGGATGAAACTCTACATGAAGGTAGATATATTTCCTTATGTTTTTGTTCTATGTTGTAAATGAATTCCTCAATGTTATGAAAAGGAATGTAAAACAAAAACGTTGTTGGTTTACATTTCCTACTAGGTAATCAAAGACTGCTTTCACACATCATAATTTTGGGATTTTCTGGTGGTTAACTTCCTCATAATCATGTTTTCTATCACTCTCCTTTAGGATGTGACCCTTTGTTTTCTCCTCCATGTCCATGTTTCCTACATGGAATCCTAGTATGAGTAAACTCGGGTGGCCTTTGTACTTCCTTTTCTTTCTTTTAAAGTAATGGTGTCACAGACTCTTTTTCCGATGTGGGACTTTCAATGAAATTTCAAAACCCAATTTTTTAAAATTGCGAGGACGCAATTTCTTAAGGGGGGAAGATTGTAACGGCCCGAAATTTTGAATAAATCTTGTTTCCTAATTTCATGTGTTATTTTATTTTATTTTTATACTCAACAAAAATGTTTTATTTGATAAACATGATTATAATTAAAATGAGACCATTGGGTTCTGACTGTTATATGATCATCGGTCAATATGACCGCTGTGAACAAAATGTTTTGATTATTGTCTCTAAAAACAAGTAATATTGGTTAATTATTATAGAAATAAGATTTGATGGCCTCACCTAGTAGTCTTGGACCGATCGAAGCCCATATAACAGAACTTGGGAAGGAGGTAGCACCATTGGGCTTTGCTCTGGACCAAACCCAAGCCGAACTTCATCGTGTGAAGCTAGAACGGAATCGCCTTCGCGAGAAGTTCAAACTGATTGAAATTACTACTCGGGCAATGTTGGTCGAGCCTCCCTTGGACTCTCTCACCTTAGCACACCTTACACTTAGGTCCTATTCTAGTGTGATAAGAGGCTATGTAAGGAGACCATAACTACCTTGTGTAATCCTTTGTTTTAAATAAAAATTGGGATTTCTTCTCATGATGAAGTTATGAATTTTCAAACGACCGGATAAATATAGTATGCATATTTTTGATGAATTTTAGAAGAAGGTTATTTTAAAAATGATTATGTAAACCTTAAATAATTAAAAATGTGTAATGATTTTCAAAAAAATGGTCTTCTACAATTATGTTCAGTACAAAATTTGGAGTCTAATAAGATCAACTTGATTTTTGATGAATAGTAAATTATGAATAGTGATTTTACGATTAGGATTAGTAATATGACCAAATGGATTAGTAATCTCACTTAAAGAAAGTTTTAAAATAATCTAGGCACCTTGATTAAGTAATGTGATTCAATAAAATGGTTAAATAACGGTTTCATAAATTATTATTCAAGTATTAGTTTTTTCGGGTGAATAGTTTTTTTTAATTAAAAGATAAATTAAAAATATTTAGAAAATTATTTTTATAAAATGGATTTCATTTTTGAACTCAGAGCACCGATATCATGTTATGGTAATTTTTGTGGTTTTTTCTGAAAAAATGAATTTTCGATGAATAGTGTATTTATTTAAAAAAATAAATTAAAAATATTTAAAAAATTATTTTTATAAAATGGAGTTCATTTTTGAAATCAGAGCATTGATATTTTATTAAGGTGAAATTTTGGGATCTTTCTGAGAAAGTTGAATTTTCAGTGAATAGTGAAAATACAGTTTTAGGGTTTCGGTATGTTTAATGACATCATAACTGTGTCATGATGATGTCATGAGATTTTTTAAGGGTTGGCTGGACAAGGGTGATGAATTATTGTGTGGGGGTCCACATGTGGCCTAACTTTATGGGAAGTACCATGGGAGGGCCCATGCTTTTGAGAAAACCACTTTTGAGGTGTCCCTTGGCCATTAATGCCTTGTCCCCTCACTTTCCCTATAAATACCAAGCCCTCCTCTAATCCATTCGACTCCCCACTCTTCCCAAACAAATTTCTGGTATCATTACCTCCCAAGGAGTCCTCCCAAGGTGCCCCCAAGCCCTCAAGGTCCCATCCTTTGAGGTTTAAGAGTTACATTTTAAGGTAAGGGATCCAACCCCTCTCTTTCATTTCAAGTGATCTCTTTTATGTCATTAATTTTATGATCCTTGTTCTTATGTGAGAGGATGTTCTTTTATATTCCTATTACTGACCTTTTAATTTTTATATGATTAGAGATCCCCTATTACTCTCATCATTTCTTTTTATGAAAGTTTAAGAGACGCCGTTAGGCTACCGAATTTTTAAGGGATTCTTTCACCCTTCTCATTTTTTTCAAGTTCGATTTTCATGTCAAGTCTTTCAAGTTCCTTTTTATTATGTTGGGGTATGATATCTATATCTATCATACTGATATCTTATTATCATATGATGAGAGACCCTATTTGATCTTGTAAATTCATTTTTATTGAAGTTTAAGTGACGCCGTTAGGCTGCCGAATTTTAATAAGAGAAATCTAATTTTTGTCTTACTTCCATGTTTTTCATTTCAAATGGTATGTACTTCAAACTTCATTACCATGTCCATATATCCTTCTTATTCTGTCCCCCTACTGTTTTATGGATCAATTGTGAGTGGGTGACCCATGTCCTTTCTCTTTTCAATGTTTTCTAAAACCCCGAAACATAGCCGTTATGCTGCAGAATTTTCGTCTCAAAGTGCCTCTCTCTTTTCTCAAAATTATTTTATATTATTAAGTGAATACTCAAAGCTCTTATTTCTACAAGGGTACTCACATATATATCAAAATGTTCTATTTTAAATTCTGGTATTTACATACATGAGACCCGCTTTCCTTTTCTGTGGGTGTAAAGTGACGTAAAGATCATGTCTTTAAAGCAGTTTTTAAAACGTTATGATTATGAAATGAAACCCATTTATATTATGCTATATGGGTTATTTATGAAATGTTTTATGATGATATATGTGGCTCACATGATAATAAAGGCAAATTTAAGGGTGCTCCCTGATAGCGCTCCAATGCATTGGGTAATGATGTAACCACTAGAGATTACAATTTTCACGATACCTTGGTGAATAACCTTGGTAATTTTCAAATGACACCTTGGGGATGGAGCTTGGTGATATGTTCATGATTTTCTATGTAAAATTATGTAGCCACATCTTCAAGTTATGAAAAATGTTACTTTTATTATGATATATCTCATGATTTCTTTCTCATGCCTTAAAGTTCTTTTCATGACCTTATTGAAGTATCTCAAGTTCACATGTAAAATGTTTCTCTTGTTTTCCTTACTGGGCCTTCTGCTCACCCTTTCCTTTGATGTATGTCCCCAGGTTCTGAGATGCAGTAATGAACCTAGGATGACCATAAGGAGAATCCTTTCAAGTGTTTAAGAAGAATGTTTTTTTTTGTTTCATGTTTTAAGTTCCTGGTTTCCAAGACACCAAACCTTAAATATCCTCGGTTTTGTAAAATGTAATGAAAGTTTATGTGATAAAAAGGCGGGATGCTATAGATAAGCACTAGTTTTCATAGATATGATCAAGGTGCTGTGTCCCAATGACATATCCCTATCTAATCACAACATATTACTAGCATGGAGATCTAACCGCACAAGACCTGACACCTAGAAATTGATTTCAATGTAGGGTCATGTGTTTTTCATGTAAATTTTAATTTTTCCTAACCAATTCTGTCAAAACTAGTAATCTGATCCCGATCTAGATATTATTGTATTTTTTTCTCTTATCTAGATATTTCTACTAGTTTAAAAGTGATTCTTTCACTTATTACCAATGTTCATCATGGAATATTCTTAGACATAAACTTCATCCATCCTTTCATAATTGATCATCATCACTACATGTCTTATGGACCCAACCATTTCTTTTATTTTGTGTGAAACATTTTTCATGTCACTCTCTAGTATGATCCTCAATTATCACTTGGTTGATTATATAGTTCCACAAAATGATACTAAATATAAGTTATAGAAAATTGTTTATAACAATTTTTTTTTCATGCTTGTTAATTATATAGAACAGTATCAAGGACATTACTCAGATTGTGAAAACAATCAAATAACTTTGGAACTCTAACTCTCATGTACTTGGAAACCAACAATTTACCTCATGTGTTAGATGTTTTTTAAAAACTATACCATACACCAACAAAATTATTATTTTTTGAAATATTTTAATGAATGAAAGGCACAAATTAATGAGCTCCTTGAGTTGTGGGAAATTTCTTAGATACCAAAAGTAGCTTTAAATTAACAAGATAAATTATGTATTATTAAACTTTTATATGGGATCGATACCGATTATACAACCACAACCACCAAGATGTTGGTTAGTCCATAAAACCTTGAGATTATACTAGTATATCAAAGACTCAACAAGACAAATTTATTGTTGATACTACATATCATACAAAACTATAAATTTTTTTAAACTATTGAACCGAATGTGAGAAGGGATCAACTGCACAGAGCCAAAAAACTGACCGAAAGAAGGAATAAACCGACTATAAGAAGCAACCAACCAACCACACGAAGTAACTAACCTACTGTAAGATGTAATCAACCAACCACACAAAGTAACTAGCTGACTGTAACAATAAATCAACCAACCACAAGAAATAACCAACCAACCACAAAAAATAACCAATTGTCTATAACAAGAAACTAACTAACCACATGAAGAAACCAACTAACCACATTAAAGAACCAAAAAAATGTATGAATGAACCAATTGACTGTATAAAGAAACTAACTAACCACATGAAGTAACCAATCAACAACATGAAGGAACCAACCAACTGTATGAAGGATCCAACTGATCATATGAAGAAACCAATCGATTTCAAAAAGGAACAAACTAACCATATGAAGGAACCAACTGACCATATGAAGAAACAAAATGACCACAAGAAGAAACCAACCAATCACATGAAGGAACCAACTGACCACAAGAAGGAACCTACTGCCTACATGGTAAATTAAGTGATCGTGAGAGTAAACTTAGAAATTTCAAAAATGAAAAAGGCCCTGAACTCCCTTTGGACATGCCTAGGCCTTAGGAAATCAAAAAGGGAAGGTTTTGGGAACCCTAGATATTATATAAATATCTTTAATAAAATAAAATGGCATGATTTATGATCTTGAAATATAATATTTATTTAGATATCATAATATTAATTTATAAAGAGTTTATAAATTACATAAATATGGCCAGAATATAAAATATATTTTTTATAATTATGAATTGTTTATAATTAATTAATTTGAGGTGTTAAAATAAAAAAATGGAATTATTTAAGAAACTATTCAGAACATAATAAAAAGAAATTTTTGATAATTGATTTGATCAAAGGTTTGAATAATGTAAAGTATATGACATTTAGATTATGAAATTTTTTTACATAGTATAAATTGAATTATAAAAATGTTATATTTTATAAAATATAATTTAATTTTTTTATAATTTATAATATGAAAGATTTAATATTGAAATTAGATATAAATTATTTATATTTATGATTATAGAATTTCTATACAAGTAGATAAATTATAAATAATTTATAATTATATTTTATTTACAAATTATTCCTAAATAGTTATCCCATGTTGAAATATTTGAAATGTTCATTTATTTAGAAGTTCTTCTTTTATTTATTCATGTATATAATTTTCTTTTATAAAATTTGAATAAATTTTATGCTTTATTTATGTGATGAATTACTTGTAGGAGATACATCCTTGAATTACATGTTAGGTGAAACTCTATAAAATTTATTTTTTCATCTACCCTGATGTTAGTTTTTTAGTGTTATGATCTTAAGAATAGTTATTGAATATATTTTTGAATATTAGGTTTTATATTTATCATGAATTAGATTATATATTGAGTAAAGTGTACTTGGGGAGAGGGATTTGGGGTTAGAATACTCACCATTATGGAGGCTTATACTACTCAAAACCAAGAGGTGTTGAGATGTTTTTGTGAGGAGTGTGTTGAAGAGGTTATTGAAGAGGTTGGAGTGGATATGATTCATTATGTTGGTTTTTATTTCCAATACATAAATAATATTCAAACTTATATTTATTGTAAGGTGAATATGTTTGGAGACTAATTTAGACAGTTCTTAAGTTGGTTTGAAGTTTATAAATCATGGAAAGTGTTCATGATGAAAGCTGATTGAAAGAAAAATATGGAAGAAATATCACACCAAAAATATTGTTTTTATAGTGTATAAGTTATTTAAGGAATATGTTTTTCATATTTAGGGTTTTATACATTGAAAAGGAGGTTGGGTAAATTTTATTATGGCCTTATAAATTCTGGAGCTTCATACCATAGGAAATGGCTATGCTGCAACTAGTTGAGATCAAGGTATTCCACATCATAATAGAGGATTCCGCACTTGAATTATTAGTTTTATAGAATTTAGTGGATTTAGACATTTAAATACCTCTAAAACATAGTACCACATCACAATGAAATGTGTCTAGGTAGTTAAAAAATAACTGTTTTGAACAACTATCCTATGCCATAAAGGAGAAGGCTACACCATGAAGATGGATTTCTAGGAAGTTGAGAAGCCATGATGACTTAGATTCATCTAAAATGGTTGGTGGTTATTTTTTCCTATTATAACTTCCTATTTTGATTTTATGGTCAATATGAAATAAAATATGATCTGAGGGATTTTTTTAGGAATAATATTTGAATTTAAAATTCAAATTCCAATTCGAATTAGAATAAATTTTTATTTTCTAGGTAGAAAGTGTCGTGAATATATTTAGAGGAATAAAAAGGTGAATTAGAAGAATTTCTAGATAATTTTAAAAAAGAGAAGTTTTTGTGACTATCCATAGTTAAATAAAGGTAAAAGGATAAGAAAAGTGAATTGGTTGTGTGCATGTGATATATATACAAAGTGAAGAAGCAACTTGTATTTTAGATAGTTTAAAGGAGAATTTCTACTTATTTTGTGTCATAAAAATAGAAAATAAGAGGAAGGACTCAACTCACTTGTTGAATTAGAGGAAGTATATTTGGATAAAGACTATTCAATTTTCTTTAAATTGTTATCATTATAACAGTGCAAGGTAAAATAATTATGAAAGATACAAAAAATAGCCGTGAGACTTGTAAGAGAGTTCTATGGATTTTCCCTCATTCATAAGATTTTATTAGTTGATCATATGATCATGAGTTTTACCAGATAATTTTAAGGACTAACTACTCACATTTAGTAGTGAACCTTGTAAATCACATGTTACTTTTCTGTGTGTGCTTTTGTGTAAGAATACAACAAATCAATTCACTATAATAAGTTATGAATATTTTTTAAAGGGATAAACTAAAAATTTATTAATCACTGATTCACCCCTATTAGTGATTCCACTAATCCTATGTTCTAGCATATGGTATTAAAGATAGGTTTCCTTCATTTGTCTTTTTTTTCTATTTGAATAATTTCTTGATTTTAATAAGTCACTATTTTTCTATTATCTTTAATGGATAATTTAAATTTAGTGAATAAAAATGGAATTACTTTGTTTTATGGGAAGTGATTTAATATTTTGAAGGATTAAATATTTCCAAATCTCTTTTTTTATCATTTACGATCTCTTAGAAGTTACAACTAATGGATTTTTCCCCATAATAAAGGTGATTCTCTGAAAACAACATATAAGAAGAATTTGGAAAACAATGGTCATGTAAATAATTATATTTGATCTTCTCTACCATAGAGTGAATTTTTTGAAGTAAAAAACATCAATACTACAAAAGAGATATGGTATAAAATTTATAATATCTATGAAGTCATAAATAAAGTGAAGTGGTGTATGTTGAAGTTTTGGAGACTTATATATGAATATATTCAGGTGAATGATGATGGAACTATTGATAGTATCTTCACAATGGTAAATGAAGTCGTTAGTTCTATCACATGCTATAGTGAGAAGTTGGAATATTCTGATATTGTTGAAAAGATTTTATATATATTACCTAATAAGTTTAATGCTAAGGTCTCTAATTTGGAAGAAAAAGGATTTATGTGTGATTCCTTTTGATGATTTTCATAACACTATAATTTCTTATAAAATGAGTAAAGATGATACTGTTAAGAAAAATTTAAAGGCTGAAAAATAAATTTCTTTTAAATCCTTGAAGTATGAGAAAAAATGAAAATCTTGTTTGTGAGGATGATGTAGTTTTATCTCATAATTCAGATTCAGATATGGATGTAAAGTTTGAAAAATGATGTCACTCATATCTATAAATTTGATAAGAGTCAAGGTAAATTTCAAAGGAAGCCTCCACTTAAATGATTTAATTATGGAATTATTGTAAATTTTTCTTCAAATTATAAAAAACTAAAATATTATAAAGCCAACGATGAAGAAGGTGAATGATATAAAATATTCCTAAATATAAGTTCATATAGTATACAATTATTTTCTCAAATAAAGGGTAAGAATTTCTCAAATATTAAAAATATAATTTTTTTCTATGTATGAGGAAGGTGAAAGTAGTGATGAGGAAGAAGAGGTTGATAATGATAATGATGTTGGTAAAAATATTCTCATTTCTAAATTTAATGATAAATATTTCAATAGTGATAGCGGTAAAAATTCTAGAAGTGAAGTTGAAGAAACTTAGATGGATTTCTTGCTAAATAGAGAATTAATAGAATCTCTTAAAAATTTCAAATCATGAAAAGGAGAACAAAAATTAAAAGAAAGATGATCAATCAATAAATAGTATGGAATTAATTAATTACAAAGAAAAATCAAGGTTATTGAAGGTGATTAAATATATAAAAAAGTTTTTTGATGATAAGAAGACATTGGAAATTGACATGAAAGAAAATATTAAATAATTATAAAATTCTATTGACCTTAATAAACTAAAATTGGTCAAAGTAGAAGGAGAACTAAACCTATCTAGACTCATATTTCAAAAATGTATTTGATAAGTAGGTGAATGTTCAAATAATAATGAACTTCATGAATACCCATAAAAAATATCTTATCAGGATGATGTCTATGATAAAAAGGTTGAAAAAAAATTAGAAGAAGAAGAAATTCAAGAGAATCATGTTTGTGTCTAAATCAAATGAGTCTCAAAAATCTGTAAATTATAGAAACTCAAAAATTGAATCAAATTTGATATTATTTATAACACTAAACATTCTAAAAATAATTCTATCATAATGAATAATATGTGATTATTTTATCATTTTTTTTTTCAAAAATGATCCAATATTGATAAAAAAAGGCTGAAAGGTATCAACATGGTTCTAGAAAGCATGCAGTTTTCAAAAGATATTATGATTTTTATAGATATTTATGGAATTGTAGAGGCTTTAGGAATATTAATAATATGTGTTGGTTTAATTAAAATTATCATGACGAGTCTAAAAGACATGGGATAGAAAAATTTTGGGGTATTCAACACACTAAAAGGAAAAAAATTCATAAATAGTCTAAAAATGTAGTTTAAATATTGAGAAAAAATTTTAACTATTGGATGATATCTACAAAATATGTGATCATCCAGGTAAAATTTATAATGTATATCTCACCACCAACCCAATAGGGAATTAAGTATAAGAATACATAGAATATAGGTAAAGAAAAATCTATCGTTGTAGAAGTTTCACTTAAATCATCAAATAAGGAAAGTCCATATATATTAGATAGCGGGTGCTCTTCACATATGATATAAAATTTAAAGCTGTTGAATAATGTTTAAAATTGTAAATAAGGCTTCATTAACTTTTTAAATAATGGGTCACTCAATATTAAAGGGGTTTTTATGTTGTTATTAGAGAAGAAAATTTGAAATCCAAGAACACCCTTTATTTTTATGGGATGAAGCAAAACTTATTGAGTGTTTATCATATTAGTGATGAAGGAAATGAGGTTATTTTTAATAAATATATTTTTTAGTGGAAATAATCTAATATAGAAAGGTTATTACCAGAGGTTAGTGAATAAAGGATAAATTATTTCAGTTTGGAGATGCACAAAATACATGCTATTTAAGCATGAAAGTTAAGGTTGAACTTTGGAACAAAATGATTGGTTATATCGACCAAAGGAGTATAATTAAAGTTATTGAAAGAGAAATTTTTCATGATATGACTAAGATGAAGAGATATATATATTGTATTTTATCTATATGTCAAAAGTGGATGATCACTAATTCATCACATAAAAAGTTTTAAATTCACAAATCTTCTCATTTCGAGATAATTCATTCTAATATTTGTGGGCCCATGAGAAATAAGTTAACAAATAGATATAGTTATTTCATTTAATTTATTGATGAATTTACTTTCATTTCATGCATTATTTTTATGAATCATAAATCATAAACTCTAAATATGTTCAAGAGTTCCATGATAAATGAGGAAAAAGAGTGTGGTTACTCTATAAAGATATTCCAAAATAATAATGATGATGAGTACACTAATAAATATTTTAAATATAATCTTGAAAAGAATGTAATTAATTATGAACTTATAACATCACACACCCAAAAAAATGATTCATTTGAATGGAAGAATAGAATCTTGGTAGATATGACTCAAATAATGTTGATAGAGAATGATACCTCTTGGTGTTTTTAAAGGAAAAACTATTATAGCATGATTTCATATTAAAAATAATTTTTTATGGAAGAAATTTGGATATGAATCTATATAAGATATACTATAATAATAAAATATGTTTGAAGTTTTTTTAGTGTTTCTAAGTCATTGTATCATCAAAATTAAAGGTGAAAATTTGGTAAATTTTGAGCCGAGAAGTATTGCTAGAATTTTTCTTGGTTATCACCCGAATGGGTTAGGATATCACTATTACAACAAGGAAACTTAATGAATTATTAGTACATTAAATGTGAAGTTTCATGAATATTAAAATAATTAAGTTTTTGATAATGAATCAAGTTCCAAAAGTGATGTTCATGGTGATTCTGGTGAACAACTTGAAGAAATACTAGAAAAATATGAAAGTGTTAAAGTTTTTTTGGTTGGAGAATAAAATTAAGCTATTTATAGTGATTAGGAACAATATAACTCATCTCATCCAAGTATGATAAATAAATTACACATTCAAAACATTTTTGGGGATAATGGAAAATAGATACAAAGTAGGATAACTATGAAGAAAAAAATCATAACTCATTATTTTCTCAAGTTAAATCTAGAGATGTTGAAGAAGCAAAAAAGCATAAATAATGGGTTGATGATATGAATGAAGAAATATAATATATAGAGAATAATGAATCATGGGAGTTGGTATGAAAAATTAAATAAAATAATTTAATTGTTATAAAGTGGGCATTCTAAAAAAACAAATAAAAAATGGGAAGTTGTGAGAAATTAAGAAATACTAGCATGTAAAGGTTATTTATATATTGAAGGGGTGGAATTTGATGAGACATTTTTCCTAGTTGAAAGGCATTAAAGTATTAATTTATTATTATTCTGGCATAAAGGCAATATAAGATATTCAAAAATGGATATCAAGTCTATATTTATAAATAATGAATTGGAAGAGGAGTTATATATTGAGAAACCATGTGGTTTCTTGCTAATAAATATGATAATTTTGTTTTTAGGTTAAATAAGGATCTATATGGGTTAAAAAATTCCCAATATACTAGTATTATAAGTTGGATATTTGTTTAAATATATTTATTTTTATAAAATTAAGGGTTTACAAAAATCTATACTTTAAAGATGAAAAAGTGTCTCTTATTGTTATTATTTATATAGATGACATCATATTTATTGGAAATGATGAAAAAAATATGTAAGAAGTTTGATAAGGATATGAAGTTATTATTTGAAATGTCTATACAAAGAGAAATGAGATGCTTTATTAGGTTTCAAATTTCTCAAGTGAGAGATCAAAATTTTATTTCTCAAGAGAAGTATGCTAAGGAACTCTTTAAAAGGATTGGAATGGAAGACTCAAAGATTGTTTACATACCCATTTCAGTAGGAACTAAAATTAAAAAAAAAGTAAGGGATGTTAATCCTAGAGAATATAGGATGTTAGTTTGATGTCTGTTATATCTTAAAGCTTCAAGGAAAATTTTGATATATTCTATCAATATTTGTTCCATGTATTAACATGCACATAAATATTATCATTTCATAGTATGGAAAAAAAATATTATGCATATAAAGGGTGAAATAGATTATGGACTAAAATATGATAGAAAAGGGAAGTTAATTTTTTTTGGTTATACTGACGTTGATTGGAAAGGTTGTGTTGCTGACATAAGTTCTAAATTTGGCAGATTTTTATTCCTTAGTGATAGGTGTGTTTGTATGCACATTAAGAATTATATTTTTGTGACTTTAATCACTATTGAGGTAGAACATGCGACTGAAAATGATGTCACGACTCAGTTAATGTGGATAAATACATATTTATAAATTCTAAGGTTGTAGAGAATATTCCACTTTTTTATAGATGTGATAATCACAATTCTATAAATTTATCAAATAATCCTATTCAAAATTCTAGGAGTAAGGAAATTGATATTAAACACCTCTTTATTAAAGAGCATGTGGAGAGAAATGAATTGAAATTGCAATATGTTTCAATAGAGGAACAAACTAATAATGTTTTCACCAAGTCACTATATAAGGAATAATTCTAGAATCTAAGGCTGAATTTAGGTTTTCAACCTCATTGATTATTAGGATAAGGTATAGTGTTCCATCAAATCTCTCTTCTTGTCTTTGAATATTATTGCCAAAGGGGGAGGAAAATGAAAACATAAATATTGTTTTATATTTATATATCTGAAGTTTGTTGTAATAAGGAAATATTTATATGTGTTTATACATTGATATGTGTTTTTATTAAGGGGGATTATATATTTTAATAGATTTTTTAAAAGGTTAAAGCTATTATTTTGACACTGTACATGTGTGTGAACTATTCCAACAATTTTTTAAAGTGCATGCATAATTTTTTTAAGAATAGATTTAGTGCGATAATGATGCTGACTTTGAAGTATTAAATATTTTTTGATTGATATTTTTTAAGTGGTATCTTATCATCAAGAAGGCCTGAGTTTTTAGGTTTAAATAAAATTGAATATAGATCACTGTGATGTTCTTGACAACATGGTATTATTTATTCAATGTTCTTATTTTATATATTGAGTTCACTCATGTAGGATCTTAATTATTTAATGGTGATCCATTGAAAATATTTCAGAACATGGTGGTGAATTATGTTCCTTGATTGATAAAAAAATACAAAGGGGGTGATTATTGAGACAAAGAGGTGTTGAGATGTTTTTTGTGAGGAGTTTTTTGAATAGGTTGGAGTGGATGTAATTCATTGTATTGTATTTTTTTTAATACATAAAATATATTAAAAAATAAATTTATTATAAGGTAAATATGTTTTGTGACTAATTTATATGGTGCTTAAGCTGGTTTAAAGTTTATAAATCATAAAAAGTGTTCATGATTCAAGTGGATTTGAGGAAGCAGATGTAAGTAATATCATGTTGCATATTTTTTTTGAATTGTATAATTATTTTGAGGAAAAAGGTTTATGACAAAAGGGGTTTTTATACTAAAAAGGATGATGGGTTGATTTTTGATGGACTTGGAAATACGAGTAACTCTACAACACAAGGGGTTTCTATTTTGCAAAGGATTCTGGGTAAGTTTTCTTATAGCTCTAAAAAATTTAGGACCTCCACTCTATAGGTAGTATATTTTCTATAACCAGTTGAGATCAATATAGTTCACATAGAAATATTGGTTTCATATTAGAATGCTCATTTTTCTAGAATTTGGTTGCCTGGGAGATTTCAAGAACTCTATGCTATAGTACCACATCACACCGAAATGTGTCTAGGTAGTTAAAAAATAACTATTTTGAACCACTTTCCTATGATGTAATAGAGAAGGTTACACTGTGAAGATGTATTTATAGGTATTTCATACAAAAAATGATAACTAGGATTCATATAATTGGTTTATTAGTTATTTTGGCATATTATAATTACCAATTTGAATTATATGGTTAATATGAAATGAAAGATGATTCATGGGATTTTGTTTGAAGAATTTTATTTGAAATTGAAATTGAAATTCAAATTTGAATCATAATAAATAGTGATTTTTTGTGCAAAAAGTGGTGTGAAGAAATTAAAAGGAAGACAAAGGTGCAGTTAAAGAAGTTTTGGATAATGTGAAAAACAAATTAGATTTTTTTATAATCTAAATTTTAATAAAGGTAGAAGGATAAAAAAATTGAAGTGATTGTCTTCATGTGTTGTACATAAAAAGTGATGAAGAAAATTTTGTTTTAGCAAGTTTGAAGAATCAGTTATGCTTGTTTTATGATGTTAATGTAGATAAAGAGAGAATAAACTTAACAAACTTGATGACTTGGAGTAAGATTATTTGGTTGAAAACTCATCAGTTGTTTCTAAATTGTTATCATTATAATAGTGGAGGATATACTATAATATTTTGGACCCTCCAAACCATTAATCTATGGTAATTCAGGTAATGGATGTGTTTTAGGTGAGTTATAATGGATTTTATGGAGGGATGGTGTATTTTTCTGCTTAAATATTATATGGGAATGATTTTTTAGTATAAAGGTTTATATTGTGCAATAAAGGGAGTTTATGTGGCATGGAGAGATAACCTATGGAGTAGAGCCTTAGAGGTAGAGTTTTAATGGTTATTCTATTTTTAGTATAGCTATAACATGGTTATTAAGATTCAATGTGGATTCTTAGGGGAGGGATTATTTTGGTTCTACTCATTTTGAGGTAGCTACACCATATGAATAGGCTATAATATAGCCTTCTTCTTGATGATTGAATTCTATAACATAGTTATTTTCCTTGCACCATGGTCATCCTCCTAGTTTATATAATCTATGATCTAGAACTCATAGTGTTTCTCAGATATGATTTTGACTATCCCCATTGTGCCATAGTCCCTTCCCTTACATCATAGTTTCATCTTGTGTTTTCACCTTTGCTCCATAGTATAGAGTGCTATGCCATAGTCTTCAAATTTATAGTTTTCCTATAAATTACCAAACCACTTCAAACCACGTAATTCATATACCTTTTATCTTGGTTATTAGGTGATATAGGTGCATCACTAGGAGGTATTTCATCATTATTTTATTAGATTCCAACCTCAGCCTTGGGAGAAAAATCCTTGGTGATTTTAGTTGAGCACCTTTATCTTCTCCTCCCAGTTTCCTTCCTGTTCTTCATTCAGAGGGGGATGCTTTTTGGGGAACAAATAGTTTTTGTGATTCTTTGGTGAGTGAATGATGTATTATTTTTTTCTAGTTTGATCAAGGTTTTTTACATTGTGGTACTTGGAAGCTGTATTCCTCTTATTCCACCCTTGCATAGTGGTTTATAAAGCCTTTTTTGAGGAATGGGATCCTTCATCCACCTTTTATTTAGATATACATGTTATAATATCATTATTTTTTCTTCCTTTAGGTAGAGGGTATGTATCATATTAACAATGATAATTAATTCACTTAATTGAAATTGAAGGGGTAGGAATAAATCACATGAGTTTTGATTTTTATTGTAATTTTTCATATATGGGTTTTCATGTTTTTTTTCAAATACAACTTATGTTGAGTTTGATGCGTTGTTGTGGTTGTTAAAATTTTTAATCCTCATTGTTATTTTTTTGACTAAACTCACCAAACATGAAATAGGATAATAATATATATCCAACTAATAAATTGGATACCCATATAATATCAAATTTGTGTTAGAATACCCTTGAAATTAATAAAGAAATCCCTTTGTTAAAAATAAATGAGATGTGTGGGGGTTGTAATGTGGGGTGGTTGTGAAGTGAGGTTCATTTTCATAAGATGGATGGAATGTTATGTGTTGTATTGCATTAGATTATTGATAATGATGGAATAGAATATTAATGATGAAAATGAAATGGAATGGGTTGGAATGATTAAGGAAACCATAGAATCAAATTGGGAAGCATAGTTAAAGTGGTTGTGTAATGACCTACCAATTATCATTGGCTTGAGAGTACAATGAGTCATTAATAGGACTTAAAAGACATCCCCAAGACACCAAAGGCTGGAAATAAATGCCGAAGGGTTTCAAATATAAATGAGGGATGGTTTTCCCTTTAATAAATAAACCAATAAACCAACAAACCATAACTATACATTCATTATATGATGTATGAACAAATGAAAGACAACTCAAAAAATTCATGTATCTAAAAACCATATCAAAATATGAAATAATGGAAGAATAACCAAGTATCAAAGTAAACAGTAGATTAATGACACAAGACTCTCAAAATAACACAATACTCCATGCTCCACAATCTCAAAGATCCACAATCTCCTAATAGCCCAAACATCACGAGGTAGTGCTAAAAAAGTGGAAAATATTACCTTTTCCCTTGTCCTGGAAGAAAACATCTACAAAATCACCAAAGGTCCAAAGTAGGGGTAAGTATAAAACTTAGTAGGTTTTCCCCAATGACTTTCATACTCATTCCACTAGGATAGAAGAGTTAAAAACATTAACAATAAACAATTTATATAGAACATTTTCTCAAAATAGTTATAAAAATATATAAACAAGTTTCCCAAAACCATTTATAACCAGAAGCATACAAGTGAAACTGAAACCCATTTTCCAGAAATTTATTTTTCCAGAAAAATAACTAAACAAACTTTAAAACTAGTTCAAAATATCCCATTTTTTTCATACCCAACCATTCCACAAACCCTTGAAACCAACCATGCATGCTACGTTATGACATTTCCATACTCGTGAGTGGTTTTTCGTCGATCTACCAAGTCATCACAAGGTAATTGTTTCCCATGTTCCATTAACCCTTTGGAACTAAGTACAAGTTCATATTTTAACCAATCCCCATATATGAAATATAAACTTTTATATCCCATGTACCATTTAACCTTTGGCACTGAGCACAAGGTCATATTTCAACCTAGCACCAGAAATGAAATATGAACTCACACACCAATATACCCAAGGATCATGACAAACCACATTTTCAATAAAATCACCCTTTTTATTGAAAACCAATTCCATCCAAACCATTCCCATACCAAACTATTTCAATAAAACACCCCATTTATTGAAAACCAATTTCATCAAAGTCATTTCAATACCAAACCTCTTCAATAAAACCCCATTTTATTAATTTTTTTTCATCCAAACATTTATCAATTCCCTAAAATCAATAATTTAAAATCATCATTTTTAATTCCAGAGGCTAAATCACTTTGCACAATAATTTAACAAGATTTCACAATTTCACTAAATCCAAAAATCATCACTAAAGAAGATTTATTCTATTATTTTCACAATAAATCCCATTCAAATAAAGCTATTTAAAACTAATCCAATCAATTATAGTAAAGGAGTCAAGATAGAATCCTCCTACCTCAAAGGTTTTGATGAAAACCACAATGAACGAAGATCACTCAAGGAAACTGGGTCAATTCTCCAAGAACCCGCCTTAGATCCCTTCTCCTAACAAGTCCAAGACCAATTATCATCATATTTGGAATACAAAAACCTAGATATACCCATAATGGGAGTAGATATAAGAAACCAATAGAATAGGATAAGTAGATCTAAGTAGATCTAAGAAACCGAACAAGAATGCAAAAGAAAGATAACATACCTCAAGAATTTGGCTTTGATTCGCTAAGGGAAGCCTTCAGATCGCCTCTAGAATGATGGGAGAACCTTCTTTGACCTTAGAAGAAGAAAAATACCGAGTTATGGTTGCTTAGGAAGAAAAAAAATCCACTTAGAGGCAAAAACATGTGAGATACACTTTTTTAGGATCTCACTTAAGTGCCCACACAGTTAGAGAAACTGTGCACTAACTGTGCATTAGAAACTGCCTAGGAATACCCTCACACGACTTCCTTGCACTATCTCTCTAACCGTGCTCCAACCGTGCAGGAGCCACTACCTCAAAAGGACCAACTACACACGGTTTGGCTACACGATTAGACAAACCATGCACCACCTGTGCGACTTCCCCTTTTGCCTCAAAACTTCCTTCAAAGTTCTCCCGACTCTCCCATTCATCACCCTTAACTTTATAACCATGACAAACATCATGTAAGGGTTATATTTTAGAAATAGGGGTACTACATTCTCCCCACCCTTGGTATTTCTATGCTTATAAGGTAGAAAACCCTCACCCAACTGAAAGAGTTCCAGCCACCACTCCTTCAATTCTTTTTCACATTCCCAAGTCTCTTCTTGAATTAGACCATGCTACCGTAAAACCCGTGATCGACCGATGCTTTTTCCAGGAAAGACTTTATCTTGCCTATCCACAATCCGTACCAGGATATGTATCAATGAAATATCCAATTCTAGGTCAATGTGATATTATCTGATCATATGGTCAATATCAGGCTGATACTTTTTCAACTGAGATACATGGAACACATTATGCACCAAAATGAACCATGGTGGTAATTCCAACTAATATGCCACCTCTCTGACCCATTCCAGTATCTCAAAAGGGCCTAAGTGTCTAGGATATAGCTTTCTCTACTTCCCAAAATGATGATGTCCAAGCCTTGGAGATATCCTCAAGAAGATATGATCACCCACATAGAATGAAAAAGGTCTTATACGATGATATACATAATATTTTTAAAGATTCCAAGTCATCTCTATCCTCTTTCTAATCAAATGGATCTTCTCTATTGTTTCTTGGACAAGTCTTAGCCCAACTAGTGAAGTTTCACTTGCTTCCACTGAGCATAGTGGAGAACAATAAAGACGCCCATACAATGCTTCAAACAGAGCCATGTGTATCGAGGCATGATAATTGTTATTGCATGAGAACTCCACTAAGGGTATATGATCCTCCCATGAGCCACAAAAATCCATTACACAAGCCCAAAAAATGTCTTCTAATGTTTGTATCATCTGCTTGGATTTACCATCCATCTAAGGATGATACGCCATGCTCATAGTCAACTGAGTCCCAAGAGATTTCTGTAAGGATTTCTAGAAATGAGATGTGGACCTTGGATATCTATATGATACTATTGAAACTGGTACTCCATGCCCCTTTATCACTTCTTGGATGTAGATTTTTGATAAATCCTTCACTGTATATGTTTCACAAATAGGGATGAATTGGGCCGACTTGGTAAACCGATCCACTATCACCCATATGGAATCATGTTTCTAAACTGTTCTTAAAAGACTTGTAACAAAATCCATTGATATCTTCTCCCATTTCCACACTAGGATAGGTAAATACTGCAACGTTCTTGATGGTCTCTGATGCTCTTCTTTAACCTACTGAAAAGTTAAGCACCGCAATACGAACTTAGACACCTTCCTTTTCATGCCACTCCACCAAAACTGTTCCTTTAATGCCTTATACATATTTTGTGTACCTGGATGTACAACCCATCTCAAATAGTGGTAAGCATGAAGGAGTTGTTCCTGAAAATCCATTTGTATTACTATTCAATCTCTAAATCACAAAACTAAACTCCCATTAAGTTTCCAGACCTCAATGGTCTCCCCATCATTGAGTTTTAAAGTCATAACCAGACATTCCGCATCAGATGTTTGTGCCTCTTTGACCACATTTACCAAATCAGGAACAAGCATAGCTAAAAAGAAAACCGCAACATCACCTCAGTCTTCACATTCCACATGCATGTCAGTTAGGATTAACATTAACTACCATTAATCTGAAGATTATTTTTCCAAATGAGCATATGAAATTCTACTCAATGCATCTACCACTGAATTCCATTTTCCTAGTGTATATATCAATTCAAATTCAAACATCTGGAGATACTCCGTTCATGTCCTTTTCCTCAGATTTAAATCTCACTATGAGAAAATGTATTTCAAGATTTTGTGGTCCATGAACATAGTAAATTTCTCAATAAAGAGATAATGTCTCCATGTCTTCAAAGCATGGACGACTGCATATAACTCCAAATCATGTTTTAGGTAGTTCTTCTCATGCAGTCTTAACTGCCTTGAACCATAAGAAACCACATGGTCTCTTTACATGGGAGAACAACCCAACACTAATCCTGAAGCATCATAATACACCACATACCCCTATCCTGATTTTAGAAAAACCATGATAGGTGCTGATGTAAGCCAAACTTTCAACTCTTGGAAAGTCTTCTAGCATTCCTTGGTCCATTGTAATGGAGAATTCTTCTTTGTCGCAACTGTCATTGGTGAATCTAGTTGTGATAAATCATGCACAAAGCGTCAGTAGTAACCAGCTAGACCCAGAAAAATTTGTATCTTGAAGACATTATTCAATGGTTTCCACGAGATAATAGCTTCTATCTTTTCAGGATCAATAGAAAAACCTTTTTTAGAAATGACATGGCCAAGAAAACGTACTTCCTATATCCAAAAATCACACTTTGATAATTTAGAATATAAATAGTGATCTTTCAAGATTTGAAACAATGTTTCCAAATACTTCTCATGGTCATACCTTGTATTTGAATACACCAATATGTCATCCACAAAATCCACAACAAAATAATAGAGATATAGCTGAAATATCCAATTCATCAAATCCATGAAGACCGATGGTGAATTTATTAGACCGAAAGGCATGACTACATATTCATAGTGGACATATCTACTTATGAGATATGTCTTTGGAATATACTCCTTCCAAAATATCAATTAGTGATCTACAGATCACAAATCAATTTTTGAGAACCACTGAGCTCCCCTTAATTGATCAAACAGATCATAAATGTGTGGAAGTGGATATCTTTTCTTTGTCATAACTTGGTTAAGCTTATAATAATCAACACACAACGGAAGAGTTTCATCTGCCTTCTTCACGAACAAAACCGGTGCTTCTCACGAAGACATACTGGGTTGAATTAAACCTTTGATTTATAGCTCATATAACTGCACTTTCAATTACCGTAACTCTGTTGATTCCATCCTATAAGATGGAAGAGAAATAGGGCTGGTCCCTGGAAGGAGATCAATCAAAAACTCCACTTCCCTTATAGGTAGTAACCTAGAGAAGTTATCAGGAAATAAATCTGGAAATTGATCGACAACTTCTAGAAAACTAGTTTCCTCAATCTCTTCCATTGATTCCAAAGTCAACACCACAAACTGGTAAGAGATCGTTCCCACTATTGGTTTCAACAAGCTCTTTTCCCCTTTCTTTTACACACTCTCTCCTCTGAAGAGATGCTTGATGCCATTCTCAGCCATAAAACTCATTGTTCTCCTATAACAGTAGATGTGAGCCTTAAAAATTGTCAGCCAATCCATACCTAGGATTATATCATAGGAATCCATCTCCAACATTGAGAAGTCCCATTTCTGCTCACCTCCATCATCAATTATAGCACATTCTCTACACACAAAGGCTTGACATTATCTTTTACTAAGATGAGTTTTCTATTTCAAAATAAAAGTCATCATTTATAGTTTTAAACATAGTGAATAGGTTTTCCACTTCCTGTTCATCTTAGTGCTAGATTTTATAGTTCCTATAATAAAGACAACTTTACTTCCTCCACCTGGATTTTCAACAGTGACAGATATCATAAATGGAGTATCCAATTGCAGTCCCAACTCAAAGATTTAAAAATCCTAAGTGATGCTTTGGACCAACTGTTGGTTCACCTGTGGCTCGGGTGTAACCAAATTCTCAACAGCCTCTTTTGACTAGTTCCTATGATGCCCATTGGGTGCCATTTTCTAAACAAACTAAACTCTGCCAATCATACTCTCTAGAAACTAATGGCTTAGAATTTCAAATTCTATCACACAAACTATCGCAAAAACCTTTTTCCCATGTTCAACCATTTTTGAAAACACTTCACATGCTTTTGAAAATTCAACCATTTTCAAAATATGATATGTATTTTCTTTTCAAAATCTTTAATTTGAAAAAAAAAATTCATAATTTTTAAAAAATTAACACTTTTTTCACAACATGAATCATTCCTTGAAATGATGTATACACTCCTAGTGGTAATTCATTCCTCTAAAATACATGTCATTCTCATCTCATAGGATAAACCCATGATAATGAGATTTCCAACATTGTATAAGTGTATCCAAAACACTTATATACCCAACACCCTGGTAACTTGAAGTTAAGTATAAACAGGTTAGATATGTTCTTTTATGCTATACATTTAAAGTTCCAACAATCCTAATTCTGTCTATGATTCCAACCCAAGAAATAGATGAAAAGGAATTCCAAATCCAAGACCAAGAACACTAATGATTTGTACCATAAGGTAAGGACTATACTGATACCATTTGTAATGACCCACCAATTCTCATTGCCTTGAGAGTACAACGAGTCATTAATAGGACTTAAGTGACATCCCCAAGATTCCAAAGGCTGGAAATAAATTCTGAAGGTTTTCAAATAAAAATGGGGGATGATTTACCCTTTAAGAAATAAACCAATAAAACAACCAACCATAACCATACATTCACTATATGATGCATGAACAAAGGAAAGACAACTCAAAGACTTCATGTATCTCAAAACCACATCAAAATATGCAACAAAAAAAGAATAACCAAGTTTCAAAGTACACAAAAGATAGTGCTAAAAACATGGGAAACATTACCTTTGCCCATATCTCGGAAGATAGCATCTGAAAAAGAACCAAAGTCCCAAAGAAGGGGTGAGTATAAAACTTAGTAGATTTTCCCCAATGAATTCCCTACTCACTCCACTAGGATAAAATAGTTAGAAACGTTTAAAATAAACAATTTATATAGGAAATTTTCTCAAAATAGTTTATAATAAGATATAAACAAGTTTCCCAAAACCATTTATAACCAGAAGCATACAAGTGCAATTGAAACCCATTTTTCAACAAGTTATCTTTCCAAAAAAATAACTAAACAAGCTTTAAAACCAGTTTACAATATCCCCTTTTTGGCATACCCAACCTTTCCACAAACCCATGAAACCAGCCATGCATGCTATGTTATGACAGTTCCATACTCATGAGTGGTTTCTCGTCGATCTAACAAGTCTTCACAAGGTAATTGTTTCCCATGTTCCATTAAACCTTTGGCACCGAGCACAAGGTCATATTTCAACCAAGCCCCATATATGCAATATGAAATTTTATATCCCATGTGAAATTTAACCATTGACACTGAGCTCAAGGTCATATTTCAAACAAGCCCCAAAAATGAAATATGAACTCACACACTAATATACCCAAGGATCATGCCAAAAAACTTTTTTAATAAAAACACCCTTTTTATTGAAAACCAATTCCCTCAAAACCATTCTCATACCAAACCATTTCAATAAAACATTCCTTTTATTAAAAACCAATTCCATCAAAGTCATTTCAATACCAAACCACTTTAATAAAATCCCCTTTTATTGATTTTTTTTTCATCAAACCATTTAACAATTCAATAAAATCAATAATTTAAAATTATCATTTTAAATTCAAGAGGATAAATCACTTTTCACAACAATTCAGCAAGATTTCACAATTTAACTAAAACCATAAATCATCACTGAAGAAGATTTATTACACGATTTTCACAATCAACCCCATTCAAATAAACCAATTTAAAACTAAGACAATTAGTTCTATTAAGAGGAGTCAAGAGAGAAGCCTCCTACCTCAAAGGTTTTGATGAAAACCACAATTAACAAAGAAAGATCAAGAAAACCGAGTTGATTTTCCAAGAACCCACCTTAGATACCTTCTCCTAACAGGACCGAGACCAAATATCATCATATTTGGCATCCACACACCGAGATCTACCCATAACGGGCATAAATATAAAAAATTGAGAGAAGAGGAGAAGTAGATCTAAGTAGATCTAAGAAACCGAACAAGAATGAAGAAGAATGATCATATACCTCAAGAATCCAGCTTTGATTCTCTAAGGGGAGCCTTCGGATCACCTCTGGAATGATGGGAGAAACTTCTTTGACCTTAGAAGAAGAAAAATATCAAGTTATGGCCGCTTAGGAAGAAAAAAGGGCCACTTATAAGCAAAAATGTGCGAGATCCACTTTTTTAGGATCTCACTTAAGTGCCCGCATGGTTAGTTTGCATGTTTAGAAAAACCACGTGCTAACCATGCATTATCCAATACCTAAGAATACCCTCACACAAATTCCTAGCATGGTCTCTCTAACCGTTATCCAACCGTGTGGGAGCGGCTGCCTCAAGAGGACCAACTATGCCTGGTTTGGCTGTACGGTAAGACAAACCGTGCACTGCCCATGTGACTTCCCCTTTTTCCTCAACACTTCCTTCAAAGTTCTCCTGACTCTCCCATTCGTCACCCTTAACTTTATAACAATGACAAGCATCAAGTAAGGGTTACATACCAGAAATCAGGGGTACTACAGGTTTTATTGAATATGAAATGAATTTTCTTGATAAATGAATATAGTTAGTCATTAGAAAATATGAAAAGAGGTTGTTTTGGAAAATAATATGGAATGTGGATTTTGTTCATGGATTACTTATGTGGTGTGGTCCATTTAGAGGTGGAATAATAGTGGAAAAGGTTTTGAGACTTTATGGTGATGTTGTGAGAAACATTGTTACTCTTTTTATGAACCCATAGTATAGTCTTATGTGTTATCTACCTATCATTTACTTTTATTTTATTTCTATACCAATTACCAAAGCCTTTTGGGTTCTGGGTGTCTTCCCATATATCCATGATGGTGGGGATGGATGGCCGAATAACCCTCCTCCAAACTCTCTCTTCCAAGTGATATTGTTACTAATGGGTTGTGATAGAATAAATATATATTACACTAAAGGTAGTGTTCCAAGAGAGGATTAGGTGGTTTATAGTGGGGGTCATGCATGGTAGGATGATAGAATGAAGTTGATCTTCTTCATGTTCATGATACCCTAATAATCTTGTTATATGATAGTGGTTGTGGGAGGATGTGAATGAGATGACATGTTGCACAAGAAGCATGGTACAATGTGGTTCCCCAGCTATCTTCAGGTTGGATATGATGTGGTTTCCTAGGTGTATTTGGGAATGTTTATTATGTATGGGATGAGAGAGCCATGATGTACGATGTTGGGGAACGAGAGTGGTAAATTAGTGGGAAATTGATGCAGGGTACCCTTTATCAATATGATTCTTATTATGTTATTATGCTGGGATTCATTATTTGGTGAGAATACCATGATGAGAATGGGATTGGTTAGTTGACCTGTTTAGGTTCATATTGGTTTGACTATTTGTTCAATGGAGAATTAGTATGCTATTTTCACACATGTAAGAGAGACATTAGGTATGATCTTATTGATTATACATGTTATTATCACCCTATATATATATAAAATATTTTTAGGAATCTTGGTGGTCCTCAGGGGATGAGTTTTACATTACCATCCCAAAATTTAGAGATTTTACTAATTCACTACCTTAGGATTAATTTTAGGTATTCATTTGAAGAATTTATTTATATTTTTTTATATCATAAATGCATTATGGTATAGTTTTTGGTTTTTTCCTTTTCTTTAATGAGATGGAGTTTATTTTAAGTTTTAATTCTATATCGTGATTCCACTTTATTATGATGGTAATGTCATCCATGTGTGAGATTTTTATATACCCTTGGTAATAGTCACCATCTCGGGGCCTATTAAAGGTGTTACTTGGGGGTAATTATATATCTCTATTAATTGCTAGTCCATAAGGGTTACCTCTATGGGGAGGGGGTCTTGGAAGAGTGGTATCTGAGACAAGGTTGAGAGATAGGATGGAGTTTGGAGTTAGGAAATATGAGGATTTCATGGGTTAATAGGGAAACATTTCCATTCAATTTTGGCATCTGACATAGGCCAGGTAGACCAACTAGAACATGATATTTTAGGTCCCCCCATGATCCAATGCACGGAACCTGAATATACCAAATGAATAAGTGAGGTATTTCTTCTTATAGGGTAGAGACCTAGGAGAGGTACATGCATCATGATTGTTTGAATTTGTGTCTAAATTAGGCGGTCTTGGGACAATAAAAAGAATTAATTTAATGAAACTTAATAAAATTACAGGATACTAGGATTAGGGTTTCTCATTTATTTTGAAGAATGTATCTTGGTCATCATTTATGCACAAATTAGGTAATATAAGTTCAGCAGGATGATCTGGTTGATCATCAGAGGATCAAATTGATAGTGTAGGATGAGGCCTCACAATAAGTGTTGTGTGATTTTTAGTGGAAGGGCTTAGAAAAGTTTGATGCGAGTGTCTCTAATCTGTAAATGGTGTACTAGGTGGAGGATAATGAGATTTATTTTGGCTTGATTCATGCTCGGGATGAGTTTTGGGTTCCATTTTCAGTTATTCAGATGAGGGGAGATGCACATCAGTGGTGGATGTTGTATCTTAGTGATTAACATGAGGTGAATGTTTCTTGGGAATATTTCCATCAGGATTTCCAAGAAGAGTTTCTATAATTGACCTTGAAGGTATTAAATAGGAAAGAGATAATTTTTATTCTATAGGGGAGTGTGTTTGTATAAGAGTTTGGGATCAATTTTAAGGATCTTTTATATTTTTCCTAATATTTTCCTGACGAGGAGTCCCATGTGTGGAATATTGAGGAGGTACTCCACCCATCTATCTAGTATAAAATCACTACATTTATTTAGTTGAAATATTTAGAGGTTCAAAAAAAGGAGGAGGTGATTGAGAATATACACTTGTTGGGAGAGGTATCATGAGAGGGGAGCTAGCAGGGTCCCTTGAAGAGAAGGGTTGTTAATAACATATCTCAAATGCTAGGGTCTTTGAGGTTTTGAATAGTAGGGAGTCAGCCCCAATGGATCCCTTTTTATCCCTCTGAGCCTAGTAGGTCCCATGCTCTTCTTAGAAGATTTTGAACAATGTGATATATCTATGGGGGCTATGTTTATCACCAATATCAGTTCTCAGTGGTCCTTGAAACTCAGCATGATGGTGGTGGTCTGGTTCAACATCAAGCTCAACAATAGCTTCTAACGAGGTTGTAATAGCAGCAAGGGTAGTGGGATTGTTCTCTATCAAGAGAAGATGGGGTAGGAATAAGATTACATTAGGATATTCCCTATCTTTATTGACATTGACCTAAAAGAGGACATGGCGGTGGCCATAAATAGTGATTAGAGGAGTCGGGTGTGGATAGTTTCATGATATGCAGATGCTAAATCCACAGGGGCCAGAGGTCATCAGAGGTACAATTAGATTATTATCTACCCTTTTTTCTACCTTGTTTGATTTAGTATCCTCACAATTCTTCTTTCCACCCACCTTATTCCATTCTTTGGGTTTGTATTTAGAGTGTATTCCCAAGCCTCTGGTGTTGACTATATTATTTGATGGCCAAACCTTCTTATTTGATGTGGGATGAGGGTATAGGATGATGATGGGGCAGAGTTAGTAACATGGAGGATCTCTTGTTGCTACTGATATATCCATACTATGTCATCCACGATATTTATTTGTTTTATTTTATACATATGGATATCATTTTGTTCTAGAGGAGGGGTTACTTATCAGATATGAATAGTCAATTTTTAGTTTCAATGTTGAATGTGTTTTTTGGATGGGTTGTAGGCATGTGAAGCCCCTTCTTTCCCTAATAGAGGAATTATTATTAAATTCATTGGGTGCTAGTAAGGTGAATACTCTCAGAGTTTTCCAGTACTTTATGGATGGTTTCCTCTAGGAGGTTTTGACACTACCACCTCAACGTGACTTCGATTTTAGGATATGATTATATCTAGTAGAATATTCAATTTGAATATATTCATATTTAATGAAATCCTCTGAGTTACAGGAGTTGAGGATCCAGATAGATGGCCTGATGTAGAAGGGTTTCATCTAGACCATTGTTTCTCCATGTGGTGATCTAGTGTTATTATGTAAGAGGGAAGATGGTAGTCCAAGGATATGTGTAGACTACCGAAGGTTGAATCAGGTGATGATCAAGAAGTGTTACCCTATTCTAAGTATTTAAAACATTTTTGACCAGTTAAGTAGGCCTAGTTGGTTTTATAAGATCAATATGTTGTTGGGATATCATCTGTTGGGGGTGAAGGAGGAAGATATTCTGAACACTACCTTCCAATTTAGGTATAGGTACTTTGAGTTCTTGTTTATGCAATTTGGTTTCACAAATTTACCAGCTGTGTTTATGATAATAATGAAATCCATGTTTTCTGGGTTCCTATACTAGTTTTTATTCATTTTCATTGATGATATATAGATCCAATTGAAGTCTAATGAGAAGTATATCAATCATCTCAAAGATTTCTTGCAGGTCCTTCTATGACACCATCTCTATGAAAAGTTGTCCAAGTACAATTTTTGGACATGGGAGGTGAATTTACTTAGGAATGTGGTATCTCAAAATGGTTTAGTCATGAAACCATCTAATATCTAGATAATTTTTTCTTGGTGAGAACTCAATAATGTTATAGAGGTTTTCAGTTTCCTCAGTCTCTTGGGATATTATCATAGGTTTGTGTCCAATTTCTCATATATTGTGGCCCCATTGATCGATCTAATTAGGAAATAAAATTCTTTCATCCGAGATAATTAGTTATAGGAATGTTTTTACTAATTTAAGAGGAGATTGATTAGTGCCTCAGTGATTTAGTTTTCATTAGAAGTGGTGATGTATGAGTTTTTCAATGACACTTCTTGTCTAGGCTTGGGATGTGTCTTAATACTGTAAAAGGAAGTGATCTCTAATGGGTCTAATAAATTATACCCCCTTGAGAATAACCACTCCACCCATGATATGGTTCTATTGGTGGTTGTGTTATGTTGAATATTTAGTTACATTACCTCATCATAGAATACTTTATGGTCTTCACCGATCATAAGATCTTGAGGTATGTTTTATCTCAGTGAAAACTGAATATGTTATAATAGAGGTGAATAAATTTTCTTTAGGTCTATGAATTTGAGATCTAATACACCTTGGGAAAGGGGTATTTCATAACTGATTCACTTATTATGAATTTTTGAAGGAATTTTGTTCAAAATTATGGGGATATTTGGAGAGTGATGAAGGAGTTAGTAACCATGCACCTAGATGCAAGGGTGGTTGATGGCATAGGTTTCTTGTTTCAGATGAAAACATCATCATCTTTGATTATCTAAGTAGAGGATTCTCATTAGGGAGACTTAGTGGAATATGTGATGCATAACTGTGTTTTTTATGATGATAACCTAGATGAGTGTTCATAGGATGATAAAAAAAAGATGTTATTTCAGGGTCAATGGTTCATTTTTATGGTGATGTGTGAGGGAGTCCTTCATAAGTTTTATAAATCACCTTTAGTGATGTACCAAAAAGTATCTAATATTTACCATGAACTAAGAACATTGTTTTTGTGTCCTGGGATGAAATAGATAGTGGAAGAGTTCATTGAATGGTGGTTTTCCAGCAGGCGAAGGTATAAAATTATGTTTTTGGTGGCTTTTCACAGCTCCTAGATGCCCCTGAGTAGAATTGGGAAGATATATTAGAGTATTTCATCACAATATTACCCTAAAATCTGGGAGGATATGATGATATATGGGTAATCATGGATTGGTTTATGAAGTTATCTCACTTCCTACTCGTCAAGAGGTTGAACAACATAAATGTTTTTGCAAGGTGGTATATGGATGATGTCATATATATGCATGGAGTTTTTAGGTCTATTGTATTGGATTGAGATGCTCATTTTAACTCACAAGTATGGGGTATTTTTACATGATTTTGAAACTCAGTTATTCATTATCATTACTTTTCACCCTTAGAAAAATGGACATAAGGAGCAGACCATCTAAATACTATAGGATTTGTTGCAGACATGCTTCTTAGATTTCAGGGATCCTAGGAAAAGCCCTACCTTTGGTTGAGTTCACTCATAACAACACATACCACTCATCCGTAGAAATGTTTTTGTTTGATTCATTATATGGGAGGTCATGTTGATCTCTTCTATACTAGAATAAGGTTGGGGAGTCAACTATTCTTGATCCTGATGTGGTGTAGAGCATGATATAGAAGGCTCAAGTAGTTCATGAGAAGATAAAGGAGGTGCAGGACCAGAGAAATTATTATGCAAACTGTAGGAGGAGACCCTTGGATTTTGAGTTTGGGGACAACATGTTCTTAAAGGTTTACCCTCATTGGGGGGTAGCAGCGGTTTGGTATGGGTAATATTTCTTGTAGGTTGATCAGGCTTTTTGAGTTTTTGGGGTGAATTGGTGGGGTGGATTATCATTTTTCCATTATACTACAGTCGGGTAGGATCCATGATGTCTTCCACTATTCCCAGTTCTATATATATCTTTATTATGACTCCCATTTCACTGATTAGGGAGAGTTGGATATTGAGGATGATGTGATGTTTATGGGGAGACTAGTATATATCCAAGATCATTAAGAGAAGATACCATACAGAAGAATCATTCCTTTGGTTCATGTGGTGTGAAAGCATGGTGGCTTGGAGAAGAGTACTTGGGTGTGTGAGAAACATATGTTTTCTTAGTACCATTAGTTATTTTTAGTTATTCCTTTTTTTTCTATGATGATGTGACTTCTGAACCCTATTGATTTATGAGATGTGACTTTCTACCATTTTGGTGGTGTGTATTATTCCTATAACTATATGAAGAGGGGAAAACCCATTCCCAATCAATAAATGTTAATTTTATGACATATTTTAAATTTTTTAAGTGATTCAGTGCTTGACTAGTAGTTGTTGGCATGGATTTATGCCCCTGACTGGTGTCCATGTTTTAATTTCAACATGATACTTGATAGGTATCTTTCATGTTGGTTGTTTGGACTAACTTATTTTACTTCTTATATTTTTGGTTTTGGTTCTAAAGGATGATAATTATTTAAGAGGCATCTAATGTAATAGTCTAGACCTTATAACCCATTACTTTATGGGAATTCATGTGATGGTGGTGTTTTGGGGGAGTTCTGAGGGAGATAAAGAGTTGATGATGGAGTTGTAGATGAAATTTAAGATGGGAATGATTTTTTGGTATTGAGGTTCATGATTCACCATAGAGTGGGTGTATATGGTGTGGATAGATGGGTTGTGGTGTATAGACTTAGAGGTGGAGTTTGATGGTTCTTCCATTTTTGGCATAGCTACGACATGGTTACTATGATACCACATGGAGTTATGAGGGAGGGATTCTTTCATTTTTTTCAATGTTAAGCTAGATACCCTGTAGGGTTGAGATATGGTGTGGTATTATTCTTGGAAATTTAATTATATGGATTAATAATTTTACTTGTGCCATGATCCTCCACTTAGTTTATAGGATCTACAGTTTAGACCTCACTAAGTTTCTTGGATGTAGTTTTAGCCAACCCCATTACAGCATGGTCCCTTTCCTTACACCGTAGTTCTATATTGTGTTATAACCTTTACATCATAGTACAGAGTGTTGAAGCATGGTCTTAAAATTTCCAATTTTTCTATTAATTCCCAGACCCCTTTTAACCCCATCATTCCTTTACATTTTCTATCAGTTCTTAGGAAATCCATGTGCATTCCTATGAGGAATTTCATCTTTATTTCATCATCTTTTATCCCTATCCTTGGGATATCAATATTTAGAGATTATATGTGAGTCTCCTTCTCTTATCCTCCCTATTTCCTTCCCTTTCTTCATCCATAGGGGGATACTATCAAGGGAACAACTATTTTTGGTGATGCATTAGTAGGAGAATAATATAGGATACTGTGTTTAAGGTTGATCAAGGTTTTTTCTTATGTTTTAGAACTTGTAGGTGTGTTCCTATGATTTCACACCTATTTAGTATTTTCGAAATCCATGTTTTAGGTAAGTGATCTTTCATCCTCTCTTTATTTAGATGTATAGGTGGGAATATCATTCTCTTGTCTTCCTTTGGGTAGATGGTACATATATTATTAATACATATAATTAATTAACTTAATTGAAACTAAAGGTTAAGGAAAAAATCTTTTTAATTTTACTTTTTCTTGTGATTTTTTCCTATATGGTTGTGCAAGATTTCTATTTTTTCCAAATCTGACTTATGTTGAGTTTGATGTGTTGTTTCAGTTGTTGAAATTTCTGAACCTTGTTGTGATTGTTTGACTAAACTTACCATGCATGGAAAAGGATAAGAATTTATATTTTGATAATAAATTGGTTTCCCATGGAATCTAAAATTTTGAGTGAGAATAACCTTGAAAGTAACAAAGTAATTGTGACGAAAGACCTTTGTTAAAACTAAATGAGATATGTGGTGGTTTTGATGTGGGGTGGCTATGAAGTGGGGTTTTCTAGCATGAGATGGATTGGATTTTATGTGTTGTGTTATGTTAGATTTCTAATAGTCATATAATTGAATGTTCATGATGAAAATGAAATGGAATGGGTTGGAATGATTAATGAACCCATATAATTAAAGTGGGAAGTGTGGTTAAAGTGGTTGTAATTGAATATGAAATGAATAGTCTTGAAAAATAAAGATGGTTGGTGATTAGAAAATATATAAAGGGGTTGATTTAGAAAGGAATAAGACAAGTAGATTATGTGTAACTTTATTTTGTGGTGTGGTGCATTTAAAGGTGGAACAATAGTGGCAGAGGTTTTGTGACTTCATGGTGATGTTGTGAGAAACATCGGTTCTCATGTTATAAAAAAATAGGGGGGTGAGGATGGATGGCTGGATACCCCCTCTTCCTTGCTCTCTTTTCTAGGCATTATTGTTATACATGGGATATGATGGCTTGTAGATATAGGGAAATAGAGGTTTTTATTGATGTGAGGATGAGGTGGTTCATAGTGGTGGGTCGTACTTGGTAAAATAAGGGAACACAGTTGATGTACTTCATGTTCACGATAGCATACTAATATGGTTATATGATAGTGGTTATGGGAGGATGTTGATTTGATGAAATGTTACATGGGGTGTATGGTATGATGTTGTTTTCCTATATCTTTAGGTGAGATATGATGCAGTTTCCCAAGTGTTTTCAGAAATGGTTATTATAGAAGGGATGGGAGAATCAATATGTATGACATTGAGGCATGCTAGTTGAAAATCAGTGGGAAAGCTATACAAGATACCCTTTATAGATATTCTTCTAATTATGTTATTACACATGGATGTGTTTTTTGGTGAGCGTACCATGGTGAGGATGAGATTGGTTTGTTGACATGTTTAGGTTTATATTGGTTTGACTATTTTTCACTGGTGCATTATTATTCTATTTTCACACTCACATGAGAGACCTTGGGTATAATCCTACCAAGTATACATGTTATGATCACCCTATATATATAAAAACTATTTTTTAGGTTTCCAGGTGGACCCTGGGGACTCAGCTGAACATTACCAGCCAAGAATTTAGATCTGTTGCTGATTTGTTTCCTTAAGATTACTTTTGGGTATTCATTTGGAGACTTTATTTGTATTTTTACATTGTACATGCATTATGTCATGGATTTAGCCTTTTCACTTTTCTTTAATGAGATGGATTTGGTTAGTATTTTTCCTTATATCACCCAATCATACTTTTATTATGAAGGTAATACGTTCCATGTGTGAGTTTTTTATATACACTCGGTGCTAGTCGCCAACCTGGGGACTACTGAAGGTGGGACATTATCTCTCTTCATTGTCATCCCAGGATGGGAATCTTTAGAGGGAGGGGGTAATGAAATGTACTAACTGTGTGAGATATAAAAAATACTTGAGTGACATATAAGTGGGTTCTAAGGATTTTCCCTACTCACATTTATTCACAATATTTTCTTAGTGGATCATATGATCATGGGTTTTACCAGATCATACCAAGGACCAGCTACTCACATTGAGTAGTGAACCTTGTAAATTACTTATTTCCTATCCCTGTGTTCTTGTGTATGATAAGGCAATAAATTAATTCACTCTAACTTGAGATAAATTTTGTTTAATAGGATAAACTTAAAATTTATTAATCACTAATTCACCCCCTCATTGATTCCACTAATCCTATATTCCTACATATGCCTTATTCTAGAAAGGTGAGGGATTGGCTAGCTCTCACTCTTGGCTAACTCATATGAAGATTATAAATATTACATAGTTCCAAACCTTTATATGAATAGTTCATATAACTTATGCATATGATCCACTCATATATGTATGAATATGTCTGGCTACTATTTTTGGGCGAGTAACACAAATTGTAGGTTATGTATATGGATACACATTAATGTGGCATGAAAAAATTAATTTATTGAATGGAATAAGGATTCTAAAACTAAAACATTAAAAAAATGCATATATAAAAGATTAAAAACATGATAATATTAAGATTTCATAAAATGAAATAGTTATGAATTTAATATTCATATAATTAATGAGATTATGAAAATCCCCTAAAATATTATGTGTAAGATTCTTTCCAAAATGGAACTTGTCATGACCTCGATCATCCAACCAAGTAGGTTTTACCAAATAAGGGTTACTCTGGATTATCTTGTGTAAGTTAAAAAATTAATAGATGATGCTAGATCATTATTCAGTAGGTTTTTACAAAGAATGGTACCCCCATATTTCACTTTGTTATTTTTTTCTTGGTGTTTAATTTGGGTGACACTTAGTTGGGAAACCCTTAGGAAGGATACTGAAGGAATAAAGTTGTATACATCTATATGATAGATATAAGAAAATAGTTATCAAATCAACTATCTAGGAATCAAAAGTATAATAATTGATATGATTCACTACCTAAATATAAAAGTGGAGGGAGGAACACCAAAGCATACTCATTGTTAAGTAAAATATGGATCTTGAATTAGTAAATGGGTATGATATATGGAGCCATCAGTTTTAGTGGTATTATTATCATTCAAATTACTTTATAAAAAGATATAAAACACGATACTCACCCACTAATATGTACTTAATTAATATTAGAATTTTTTATGGAAATCATATTAGGATCATTAATAGGTATGAATTATAAAAAAGTTAAAAATTAGTATCTAATGTTGATAAGTGTTCTCAAAGAGAATCATTCAGAGTTCCTAATTGTGATTTCTATAAAGATCAATTTCACAAACTCTGACTAATGGGTATTATATACCTAATGTGTGTCACAAATTTTTTTTTCTGAAAAACATAGATTAGAAGTAGGAGAGAATTTATGAAGGGTGAAGTAGATATTTGTGTCAGTAATGAAGCAAGAGTTGCTGCATTAGAAGCCAAAACTTACGATTTGACTCTACCAAGTGGATTAGTCGTCAAATTGAAGAAATATTATTATGTTTCCTCCATAATTTTATTTACTTTTGTATCTTGTTTGAAAAATATTATATTCTCATTAATTATTAAGAATAAGATCTGTTCTATATATAAGAATAAATTTTTTATTGTATTGTGAGTATGGTAAACAGTTTATAAATTATAGATATGGATAATCCTATTTATAACATTTAGAATAAGAAATCAAGAGTTAATTATAATCCCACTTATCTTTATCATTATCTAATTATACATATAAATGATAAACACATTAAAATACTCATGTATGTGGACCAATGAGAACACAATAAACTTATGGTTTCAGGTACTTTCCAACCTTTACCGATGATTTTAGTCAGTATAGTTTGGTTTTTAGGATGAAACATAATCATGAAAATTTTCAAAATTTCAAAGATTTGAAAAAATAATTATATAATCAATTGGAAAACAGTATTAAAATTCTATAATAGGATGGGGGTAGTGAATAATTAAGCTATAAATTCTTTGATCATATAAGGAATTGTGGAATTGTTTTTCAAATCACCTCTCCTAGGGAACCATAATAGAACAATGTGTTAGAAAGAAGTAATCATACCTTGTTAGACATGGTTTTATCAATGATGAGACAATGTGACCTTCCTATTACATTTCAGGGTTTTTCTTTGAAGAATGATGCTTTACTACGAAACTACATTCAATATAAATCAATCACGAGGAAAAAATATGATAATTGGACTAGGAAACATCCCATTTAGTATTTTATGAGTATTTGGGGTTGTTAATCATACATAGAATATTTGTATTTTGATAAACTTGACCCTAAGTCTGAAAAATACTTATTTTTTGGTTATCCTAAGGAAATATAGGGATATTGTTTCTATAATACCACTGATAAGAAAGTGTTTGTGGTTTTATTTTCTATATTACTTGAGAAGGAATTTATCAATCGAGGAGTGAGTGGGAGGAATGTTAAACTTAAATAAGTTAAAGAGCAATAAGTAGAAAATGTTCCTACGATAAAGGTTGAGATGGTACCAAAAAGGGTCATTGAATAAGAACCAACTCAAGTTGCCAATAAGAGCCTATATTTTCAATTTTTTTTAATAATTTTTAAATAATAATCCCCATAAAACCAATCTAAAACCAGGCAATTTATTCATTATTTGTTACTTTGTTAAAACTAGAACATGAATTATTAAATGAAAAAATCATAGTTTTTAATTGTTTTATTTATTTTTTATATTTAATTTAAAAAGCATTTATTTTGGAATTTAAAATTATAACAAGTTTCTTAATTTAATCTTTAGTTGTGTAAATCATTTTTGATATTAAATTTTTAAAAGGAATAAATTTGGATTAAAATGATAAAATGGATTAAAACATATTTTTTTGTTTATTCAATTTTTTGAATCCATATGTTAATTTTGTGAAATTGGAATACATTATTTAAAGTCATTTAATTTTTTATTCAATCTTATAATTAATCTAGAAAAAGATCACATTTTAATAAATCTTTTGATGAATAAATATTAAATTCGGTTGAACTGAGATTTTTTTATGGACGAAATTTTAATATTTAATGTGATTGTAAATTATTAAAATTAATAATGCCTTGAAAACAATGAATATAGATACAAATTGAAATTATATAGTGTGTTTGAGTTGGAAATTGATGTTTTTTTCATGAAATATGTAGGTTGAAGATGGAAGTGTTGAAAAGTAAAGGTTCTATGAAGCATCCTTCCATATCTATCCATAAAAATTGGAAATGGGAAATCTATGACCAGTCCCTTACCAACATGGACATGATACCATCTCAATATATCCACAAACCCCATTACTACAATGAGAATACTCATGTGAATATATCCACTATGCGACCATGTGTGATCCATATGAATCTATGGAACACTTATATTAGAAGGGAATTCTATAGATATCCTCACTCTTCATACATAGACATTACATAAATTAAAAAAAAAACATAAAATAATTTTACAAATGGATACCCAAAGACCATATTAGCTTAGTGCATTTGGAAACATGGAAATGTAAACACTGGTACATAATCAAGCTATATTTTCTTCTACTAGGTTCTCCAAGACTATCACCCCTCATAAAAATATCATACATGAAATATATCTTCATAACCTGGTAAAGTAAACATAAAAAGGGGTGATCTCAGATGCTCAGTAAGGGTAAACAAGAAAGACATATAAGCATAAACATGAACATAGGGGTATGAGAATGTGATCATAACATTAGAAGATCATACCCTTCATATCAAAGATAATAAACATGAGTTATGATATAAATCTTAGTATTTTATAAGACATGAATCATAATGAAATAGACATACCGAGACATGAAATCATAACTATGGAATAAAATATTGTATTTTTGGAATACATATAAGAATAGTAAATTTTATGCTAAGGATACCTACCAGGACCTTTATAACATGTTATTCTTGGGATAAAACCCATATAACTTATTTGGTCTTGGGATAAAAACCTGTTAACCCTCTTACTTTTAAGCTTGGGATATAACCCACGTACCTTCTTGTTTTTGGTCTTGAGCTACAACCCATGTAGCCGCTTTCTTTTAGTCTTGGGGTACAACCCATGTACCTTCATGTTTTTGGGATTGGTCTACAAAATATGTAACCTATGAGATCATATATATCTTATCATTACCCAATTAATTGTAAGGATATATAGGTCCCTCCCATTTCATAATAAATCCTTCATACATTTTCCACAAGATAATAAAAATTTCATCATACCATGACCTATCAAAAGAGGCAGACTTTATAAACTTCAAATAATAACCCAAGAAATGAAATGGATATCAGTAACATTTCATCACATAATAACCTATGAAAATAGATATGTTTCATAATCACTTCATGGAAGTATTACCCACGAAAAGAAGCATGTTTCAAAAGCATAAAACCTTTGGAAGTGAAATGGGCGTTATAAACAACATTCCATCAAAACATAAACTATTCAAGAAATAATATGAATGGAACCTTTGGATAATTTTCTATAAGGGTATAGGTAACATCAATGGATGTAATATTTGATGTAAAATAACTTGTAAGGTTATTTTGAAAACATTTCTTGAGGTAAATATCTTTTTTCTATGAAAAAGGATCTTTAAAACATAAAAAATTTTGAAAACCATTTTACTTAAAAACTTATAAAAGAAGATTGAAAACCTTTTTAAAACAATTTAATTGAAAATATATTTAAAAAAAATCCTTAAAAAATAACATTTTAGACATGAAAATAAATCTCCAAAGAATTGATGATGGGTAAGTCTGTACATGTTGTATGAGGTAAAAAGAACATTCCTTTTATACGGTAAAAATGTTAGAAAAATGACTCAATCAGAAAGTGAAAAGAATATTACTTTGAAATCATTTATAAAATTAAAAAAGGTTAAAAAATTATTTTAAAAATTTTATTAGAATATTAGAATATTCTTGGGAACCCTTTTTAGGAAACTTTATTTTGAATGAACATAGATTTATGATCGAAGGGAGAGGTAAAGTCGAACTTTCTTAAAAAAACTTTCTTAATAATATTTTGTACCAAAGAGTATAAAAATGGTACCAATACATTAATATATCATGAATAACCATAGTAGAATAAAATCATGAATTATATTGTGATTTTTATTATAAGATTTAAATAATGGAATCATAATCATAAACAATCTTGAAAAGAGGTGAGATTGTTTCAATAAACTCTTATCACTTAGTAACTTTGAACCATAATCCCCATGTAATGAATTTAAATTACATGAAGGTTAAAATATCATAAAATTAATTAGATTAATTATATAACACGTCAAAGTCAGTATGTACACCTCATACAAAAAAATATAGGTGCATAACATGTTATGTGTCTCAAATAAGGTAAATTGTGACCAAACTATCTTACCAATTTGTTAACTTTTGAAACATAAAACCCATGAAAGGAAGATAATAGAATGGATATGTAAGTACCAATAATTTTAATTATAATAATAATATAATAAATCCATGGTAATTATACACAACACACAAAAGGAATGGGTGGTGAATAAAGCATGTATCTCATGAAAATAAAAAGTTAGATGAAATCCCCTTACCTTGTGTCTTGACTCTCGTTGTACTCATAAAATATTATTCCATAATAAATTTAAGTTTATTATAAATAATTTACAGAATCATATTATTATATCTTGTTCCATACATGGTTTTATTATGACCTTATACTATCCTCTTGTTAATAATTCTATGTTAAGGTTTCACTTCGAGTAATATCTCATTTGCATGTATCATAATTTGTTATATATTTGATCCTTATATGTATATAATGATTTAAAGAATGTAAAACATGATATAAATATCATGTATATTCAGTATATTTGTATTATAATAATCTATATAATATAAAATCATGAAATGTAATACACTGTTCATGGAGACGGTAAGCCGTACGTACACATGAATGCTATTTCTATTTTCTTATCGTATTGAAAGAAAGAAATAAAATGACATATATGTATATATATATATATCATTATTAAAGTAGAACTATTATTTCATAAATATCATGTAATTTAACTAAACCCATCCTTAATACATTCTATGTATTGTGTGATCGAATCACATCACTTTGAGGGGGCGGTAGTCCACACTTCTGCAAAAAAATTATCATATTTACAATAAATGGAAAGTAAAAAAGATATGTTTTGTAAAAGGAATAAAGATTATTAAATAAATAATAAATTTAATAAAGTAAAAAATATATGACATATATAAATATACTTTCCATCATAATGTCCACCATGAGAGGCGGTAAAGAAAAAAAATGAACAATAGTTCTCCACATACATAAACATGTTCATTACCCATTATATGGAGCTGTGTGTATGTGTAGGTAGATAAATTACCATAAAAAAAATCCTAGTGTATTAAATATACTAGTTTTATATAAATATATAAATATATTTTCGATTATAATGTCCACCATGAGATGTGGTAAAGAAAAAATGAACAATCATCATTTAGTGAGGCAATAGTTATCCACATACATAAACATCATGTTCATTACCCATTAGATAGAGGTGTGTGTATGTGTATTTAGATAAATTAACATAAAAAATTCTATTGTATTTAATATACTAGTTTTATTATAAAATCATGGAATAAATAGAGTGAAGGGGTGTATAAAGAAAATAAAAGAAAGGAGCTTGAGAGAAGTTGTTACCCCTTAATCTGGTAACTCCTTTTGGTTTGTGTCAAAAGAATTCTATGGATTGATTTATTCATAAGGGGATGATTCTAGGATGTAGGGAGGGATGTTGGAAATTTTATTGGGTAGATATTGGATAAACCAAATTGGTTTTATAGGTTTAAAGAAGAGGTGGAGGTGGTGGCATTTTATAGTGAAAGGAAAGGACATACGTGATTTTTTTTTAAAAAAGTTATGTGTACGCACGTTTTTACCTAAAAAAAGTCATAAAAAACCAAAACAAATCAATAATGGAAGGTTCATGGATTAATAATTTCCAGAAAATGGGTTTTTTACAAGTTCATAGGTCTTTTTGAGTCTTAAATTTAAGGTTTAGTACTTTATTAACCTACTTTCTCTCTTAATCATTGTAATTAAATTTAATCACTTTCACTTATATTTTTTTGTCAAAAAGAAAGTTGAACTTGTTATAAATTATAAATTATTATGATTACAAATATGGAATAAATTTTTCTAAATTATAATCACATAATTGGTAGAAATTAATTTAAAAATAATCCTACTAATGGGATGCCACTATGAGTTTTTAAAGTAAAAACATCCAACCATTTGCTAAGTTTTTATACCCAATTTCAAATTGAAATTGATTACAATGAACTACATTGGATTAAATGATAAAAATATGATTTAATTAAACTTTTAAACCAAATTAAAATATAATTTATGTTTATTAATATACTCTATTTTATTAAAATAATTTTCTAAATAAACTCTATTTTATGAAAATAATTTTATAAATATGAGAACTTTATGTTTTAATTAAAGCCATCATTTTCTCGAAAAATACAGATTTTTAAATATATAATTGATTTCATAACACTTTTAAAAATTAACTAATGTCTCATAAAATTATTCTAAAATAATAAGACAAAAAATATTAATTTATGAATACTTTTAACTAAAATGATTTTTATTTTAAATCATTTTATTAATTATAAAATTGTAATAAAATATTTATGAATCACAAAAATACCAAAATTTGAAAATATTCATTTACCTATACTATAATATAATTATATAATACTTTCATTTATAAGATTCATAAATTTTATTTATACAAAAATGGGTGAGGACACTATTTATTTAGCCAATTTACTATTCATAAGGGTCATATTACTATTCTTAAGGTCAAGTTACTATTTCATTGGTATAGGTTCCTTAAATTCTAGAAATACATATTATTTCATTAAATATTCATTTATTATATTTTTATTATGTTCTATAAGTGATTTTATGTGATTTATACTTTATGAAATAAACATAAAAAGGGAAATTTTATTAATAGAGTTCTGGGTCGTTACATTCTCCCTTACTATAAATATTTAATCCTCAAAATTTCTAGATTATCACCCTATAGAAAGATTTGGGTAGTTATTCATCAAATGATCCTCATGCTCCCACATCACCTCTTTATTTTTATGATTTTCAAAAGTACCTTTACCATCCGAGTCATATGATTACTCAACACCTGTTCTTTAGTTTCCAGAATCCAGATAGGATCTTCACAGTAAGATAAATCAGGTTCCAATTCTATTCCTGCATAAGTGAGTAAATGTGTTGGTTATGGTATTTACTTCCTTAACAATGAGATGTGGAAGACATTTTGTACCTTAGAAAGGCTTAGTCAAAATTCCAAACGATAAGACACAACTCCAATTCTCTTCATAATTTAAAAAGGACCAATGTACCTGGGCCTCAGTTTCCCTTTCTTCCCAAATCATATAACACCCTTCCATGGAGATGCTTTCAAGAAAAAATGACCTCCCACTTAAAATTAAAAATCCTTCCTTCAATTATTATTATAGATCTTTTGCCTACTTTGAGATACTTTGATTTGGGTTTGAATAGTATTTACCTTTGTTGTTGTTTCCTTTACAAGCTCTAGGCCCACAAGCTTCCTTTCACCAACTTCATCCCAACAAGTTGGTGTGCAATATCTCTTTCCATAAAATGATTCATATGGTGCCATTTGAATACTATAATGGAAACTATTATTGTATTCAGCTCCACCAAAGGTAAATAATGATCCTATATACCTTGAAATTCAAGTTAGAATGATCTCAATATGTATTCTAAAGTTTTGGATCATTCTTTCTGACAACCTTTCAGTATGAGGGTGATAAGCGGTACTCAAATAAAGCCCAATATCTAAATATTTCTGGAGAATTTTCCAAAATTTTGATGTAAATCATGGATCATGATCAGAAACAATTGAGAGAGGTGCTCTATGAAGTCTTAAAAATTAATTAATATAGAGTTGTACAAGATGCCCCAGTATAAAATCCTCCCTTATAATGAGGAAATGTACAGATTTGGTAAGTCGATCAATAATCACCCATATTAAATCATTATTTATTTGGTTTTTTGGTAATTTCGTGACAAAATAAATAGTTATTTCGTCCCATTTCCATGTAAGAATAGGAAGGGGTTTCATGAAACCTCTAGGAAGATGTCTTTCAGTCTTCACCTATTGATAGCCTAAACATCTTGATACATAATCAACAATTTCCCACTTCATATTATCCCACCATAAATATTCATTTAGATATATATACATATTAGTGGAACAAGGGTGTATATAGAAATTAGAGCTATGGGAATTACATAATAAATCCATTTTTAGCTTGGGTATAGAAGGAATATATAGCCTCATCCCAAATTTCATAATTTCATCTTCACACATGAAGTTTGGAAACTTCCAATCATTCACAGATTTAATTTTCTTTTGAATATTCTAATCATTAAACTTATAAATTTAATTCTTTCTAATATATATGGTTAGGAAAATAGTTGAAAAAGTAATGATGTTTCACCTTACTTGATAATCCCCATATCCATATTTTCTAGATCAATGTACACATGATCTTTATCAATCCTTATTTTGTTCAGAACTCTATAATCCTTCCTACTAAAAGAATCTACAACCTTATTTTCCTTCCTTGGGTGGTAGTGTATTAAAAAAACATAATCCTTGAGTAGCTCAAGCCATTTCCCTTGTGTCATGTTGAGTTATTTCTATGGGAAGATATATTTTAAACTCTTATGATCTGTATATATCGCACATATTTCACCATAGAGACAGTGTCTCTGTATTTTCAGAGAAAGGATTATTGCTGTTAAATAAAGATAATGAGTTAGATAGTTCTTCTTATGAATTTTTAACTTCCTTGATGCGTAGGCAATAACTCTATCATTCTTCACAAGGACACACCCAAGTTCTTTCTTTGACACATCACTATAAAACACAAATCCACCATTTCTTGATGGTAGAGTCAAGATTGAAGCATTCACTAATATCGTATTTAATTCTTAAAAAAATTATTTACATTATTTTTTCCATACAAAATTAACCCCTTTATGAGTAATCTTGGTTAATGGGTTAGCTAATCAGGTAAATTTATAAATGAAATAAGAATAATAACCTCCTAAACCAATAAAACTATGTACCTCAGTTATGTTTGTTGGTGTATGCCATTCCTGAAATTCCTTTGTCTTTGATGGATAAACTGAGATTCCATCATTTGAGACCATATGGCTAAGAAATGAAACTTATTGAATCCAAAATTCACACTTTATAAACTTCCCATATAATTCATTTATTCTTAGAGTCTTCAAAACAATATTCAGGTGATTCTCATGGTCTTCATAGCTTTGGGAGTATACTACGACATCGTCGATAAATAACACAAAAAAGTCATCAAGATATTACTTGAAAACTCTGTTAATTAGATCCATGAAAATAGAGCGTGCATTAGTCCATCCAAAAGGAATGATTGTAAACTCATAATTCCCATACCTAGTTCTAAATGTTGTCTTTGGAATATCTTCCTTCATCACACACAAATGATGATATCCAGATCGAAGGTCAATCTTCAAAAAATATTGGGCTTCGTGAAGTTGATCAAATAAATAATCAATGCAAGGAAGAAGATACTTGTTCTTTATCTTAATAGCATTTATTTCAATATATTGAATATATAGACTCATGAATCCATATTTCTTCTTGATAAAGAGAACATGAGCTCCCCATGGAGAAACACTAGGGTGGATAAATACTTTATCACTCAATTCCTCTAGTTTTTTCTTTAGTTCCACTAATTATATTATGTAAATTATATAAGGAGTCTTTGATATAGGCCTTAAACCAGGAATTAAATCAATAGAAAACTCAATTTCCCACTCTGAAGGATGTATAAGTAAATCCTCTAGAAATAAATCAATGTATTATTGCACAATAGGTACAACCTAAATTTGAATATTTCTTTCCTCACCCATAGATATTGTTTTCTCTTCCTCCCCAATAATTTTATTCATAAGAGCTACTGAGGTTAGATCTAAATAAGATCAAATGGTGAGGTTTCTACTCTAAAGATAAGGGACTCTACGTCATTCTCAAAAATTGTAACTTCCTTCTTCTAGAAATATATTTTCACATCATAATTTTAAATCCAACCCATACCAAGAATTATATCAAAGTCAATCATAGGTATGATGATAAGGTCAGAAACTAAAGAAAATTTATGTGTCATAAAGGGTATAGATAGACATATATTTGTTGCAATGATACTTCCCTTAGGATTTTGACTCACAAATCCTTTATTTAATAAAAAGGAAAATAAGTAATTTTATTGGAAAACTAGGAAGATATAAAACAATGTATTGATATAAAATCTAATAAATCATTTAATAAGTTTGAGGAAACAATTAAAGTACCTGCCACCACATCATTAGGAACTTTAACCTTATCAGTTGTGACCACATAAGCTCGACCTTGCTCCATTGGACTTATTTGGATAAGGATTTCTTAACATATAGGAAATTCATGTGAATAATGTCCCATACATTTAAAATTATAGCATTGAAAGATGGAAGATTCTTTCTTTCCCCTGAAATCATGAGCTTTGTGGAATTTTTCTCCACACTTGTAACAGACTCTCATTCCCTTCAGACAAGTACCAGAGTGTTTTTTCCCACAATTACTACCGTAAAGAAAGTAAAATCTTACCTTATTATTAATTTACTTATTTCCTTTTCTAGAGTGTTTATAAACTATATTATTCTCTTGATTTAATTTTAATTCATATCAATTAGATAATTCCTTTTCTATCTTGAAAACACATGAGACTATATCTTCATATGATGAGAAATTTTGGGAGACTAGTGCCCTTCAGAGGAATGGTTTGAAACCATCAAAGAATTAATTAATCTTGATCCTTGTATTATATATGTAGTACTTGGTATACCTTTCTAAACTTGTAAAGTTGGATTCATACTTTGCAATGTTTTCATCCAATTTCTGTCTTAGACTCAAGAATTGCCTCTTCATAATAGCTCATTGTTTGCGAGGAAAATATTTTTCTAGGAAAATTTCCTTAAAATAACTCAATTCCTTATTTTATATTTATTATTACTCATTAATTTTTTGAATAAATGATCACCATTAATCCAAATATCTTGAAACATGATAAAGTTCCATAATAACATTTTCCCTTTCATTACTTCCCAAAGTGACAAATATCTTATCTAAAGAACTTATCCATCATTTCGTTATAAATGGGTTTGTAGTCCCATTAAATGATAGAGGTTTTTGTTGTATTAAGTGGTCTAAAATTTCTCCTCCACATTTTGGGTCTTGATTCACCATATGGGTTAGTATATAGTTCATAATATGAGTTAGTTTTCCCAATATAGTTATAAGTTTCTCATCACCAGTTTTATCTCTAGAACCAACATCATTATCTCGCATAGGAGGGAAATCCCTAAATGGGATACACACATTCATGTGTTTTACATTCCTTCCACTAGGTTCCATTTCTAAATAAAGTCATACTATAGATTAGGTTATAAACCATAATGTATATTCTCAATAATATCAGAATACTTAACATAAATTGAAATTATATGAATAGTTATTCTCATAATCATAAATATATTTTCTTTGGGGACATATTTCATTTTAATTCATTCATAATGGTTATAAAGAAAATGTGAATTATCCTAATCATATCCTCTGGGAGTGTCAAACCAGGTACACAGTAAGGTCTGACAGCATGTATCAGGTTACCCCGAGTTAGGTATGGGACACCTTGTCATAGTTGTTACCCCTAGTTACATCTATGCTAGAACCACGTCCACTTGTAGTATCTAGACAATGATTCATTTCTAAGAAGTTCCACATAATATATATCTTACCAAAATTATATTATGTTATTCTATTCAAATCCTCAAAGTTTATCTTAGGGTTATATTCCCTAATCTATGTTTTCCAAATCTAGTTTCTAAAGTTTCTACTCAACTTCATATGATACCAACTGTAAAGACCCTGTCCCCAGTTTCCCAGAGCCGGTGCCTTACTTCATTAAATTGTTATAATAAACAAGAAAATTGTATCCCTAAGGAATGAAAAGTTTAGTAGATTTGGAAAACAAGATACATAGATAAGTTCAACATTGTAACTTGAAATGAAGTACAACATAGTAAATATATTGGAAATACCTATAAAATTCCAGATTATCCTTGCAAGTCATTCATAATATACATTTTCGTATCCTAGAGAACAGTAAACATAAGAAAGAGGTGAAATCAGATGCTTAGTAAGGGTATGTAATACAATGGAAGTATAAACATAAACTATAAGTCAAGGTGAATAACTAAAAACACTTATTATTAAAACAAAAACTTGACCATAATATGGTAGGAATAAAAACTGATTAAATAGAGCCATATAAGTGCTCATAGTAGAATTAAACTTAACCATAGATATTATAATAGCTGAATAATTTCATGGAATATCAAATAATAATCTCATAATGAGGGAATTCATAATTAGAGACATCATTAATATATCATCAAGGCTTTGGCCAAGACACCATACATAATCGGGTAAGATGTTTGCCCATACCCAAACTAGTTTGTCTCATGAGACCTAATGATGCACCAAAGGGATATAATAGGCCCCATATGAAACTTACTAAGCCTAATTAATTCCTCATATGAAAAGGGGTGAAACAAAATCAATATATACATTCATATTGAAACTAACATATGATTTGTAAATAACTTTACCCATTAATTAAACATAATCACTAACCATTTGATGTAATATGGTGAATGATATCAAGATAGAACATCCATAGTGAAACTAATAATAAACCATTCAATAAAATATGGTAGATGAAATCATAAAATATAAATCCCAATTAAACATAATAATCAACAAGGGTGTTGAAGTAAATGAAAATACTCTTATAAAATCATTGAGGAATTCTTGAGAGAAATACTATTTTTTTTTCTTTACAAAGAAAATTTATTTTGAAAAAATATTTGTTTAAAACAAGAAATTAAATAAGATATTTTTTTATGCAAAAATTAGTGATTTTATAAAAATAATGTTTTCTTAAAACAGATTATATATGGTACTTTAAAATGATAAGAAATTGAGACATTCCCTTTAATCAGGCTTGCATATCGAGAAGAAATGAGAAGGGAACCTTGTAAAAAATTTATTATCCCATAAAAGAATGATGAAATGATATGAATATATGATTTTGGAACATATATATATATATATAATTTAGAATAATTATATAAAAATAAATAATAATTACATTGGTGTATAGTGTAAGAAAGTATAACCTGAATGAAAATAGAGGTTCAAGAAGAAAACCCTTAACTTATATCCGAATGTCTTCTCCAGTTGACCTTAATGGCTTGTATAGTTAAATTAAATCAATCAATAAATTAATTAAAGAATTTTTATACATTTATTTTATTTATTGTAATTTTATTAGGTTCTTTTATGTACTTTTTATGAGTTATAATATGCGATTTTATTGCTCAGGAGTGCTAGTTTCCTTGGTTTTCATGATCGATATACTTGTATATGGGTATGGAAGTTAGTGAAAAATGGGTACAATTATACAGAATGGAATTCATGATATTAATGAAAATATAAAATTTTGGTTATATATATAATTTGGTTATATGTTATTAGGATTAATCATTATATAATACATTTAGTGATAATCATTTATATTATTATGATAGTTATGGATCATAACAAACTCATTTTGTTTTATCATTTAATATTATGTAAATATGTTACTTATATAACACAATAAAGGTTAAAATAAATATATTATATTATGGTTTAACCATAAAAAGGGTTTCAGTACAATCCATGAAGGATAAATTGAATAATGAAAATCCTTTGTCCACAAAGGTTGTAAAGCAGCACCTCATGGATGATGATTTCATTTTTTAAAATAAAAGAGAGATAAAAAAGAGTTTGATGAAAGATATTCCATTAAAATGATATAATTATAGTATATAGATGATAATAGAGTCATAATAATCATTTGGGCATAGGATGTGAGGAGAGAATAATAATAGAAAAGAACTTGAAAAGAAATTAAAAGGAAAAGGAAGAGGATTTTACCTCTTGAATACTCCTCCTTAAGAACCTCCTTAAGGAGATTGGTTTTGGTATTTTTGTGATACCAAGAGTTCTTAGACCTGTGGGAGAGGATTGGAGAGAATATTGGTTAGAAATTTGACAAGGATAAAATCTTGGAAGGTGTGAGGAGAAGGGGTGGTGAGGGGTGGTATTTATAGTGGAGGAGAGGGGTGATTTCTCATTATTTTATTATTTTGCTCAATATAATAAATAGTGTTGATTATTTTGACTAAATACAGTAATATTTTCTTGTTAATTCGAACCAAGGGTTCTTAAATCATCCAAAAATATCCTATAACTCAATAAATCACATATTTATCATTTATTGTAAATTATCGTATTTTACTATTCACCAAAAATTCATGTATTTTACAAAAATTACAAAAATTAACCATAACCATTTTTATATGTTTAGAATTAAAAAATAAACACCATTTTATAAAATGAATTTTCTAAAGATGATAAATTTAATTTTTAATTAAAAAAATCATTTACTCAAAAAATACATATTTTAAATCTATAACTGATTTTATAAAACTTTCAAAAATTAAATAAGGTCTCATAAAATTATCCTAAAATCATAAGACAAAAAAATATTTATTTATAAATACTTTTTATGAAAATTAATTTTCTTTGAAATCATTTTATTAATTATAAAATTATAAATAAATATTTATGACTCACAAAAATACCAACTTTTTGAACTATTCATTTACATATACTATGATATAATTATATCATACTTTCATTTATATGATTCCTAAATTTTATTTATAAAAAAATTGGAACGGTAAATATTCATTCATTTTATTTACTATTCGTAAGGGTTATATTGCTATTCCTAAGGTTAAGTTACTATTTCATCAGTATAGGTTACTTAACTACTAGAAATACCTCTTCTTCATCCTGAATGGACCGAAGGACTTATTTTTTATTGCTTTTTGATAACCCCCCTTTAAAGGGATGATGGGGAAGCCTTAAAATTCCTGTAGAATTAGAGATTAAATTTCCCATACATTTAGAGACATTATAAGACCCGTAGGTCTTAAGGAAATCATACAGTCTATGACTACTTGAAACCACCCCTTCCCAACACCTGCATCGTGATCAGCTCTCCACCTTTGAATGGATGTTCGGTTAGCTATCTTGTGTAGAGATACACAGGCCTGATAAAAATGGAAATTTCATACCCTATCATTCTTCCAAATCTTTTATCCCTGCTCTGGTGAATGTTCCCTACTCTTGAATCCTCCTCTCGAGCTGGTTCCTTGTAGAATCTGTCTGTGCATCTGCATATTAGGTGGCCCTGAAGGTCTCGAGGTGGTCCGAAGGACTTGAAGTGGACTGAAAGACTTACTAACCCAAAGTCCTGGGTCACCTAAAGGCCTTAAGAACTCCAATCCCAAACCAGTGGCCCAAGGTGAATAGTTCCAACTACTATAGTACTGAACATTACCTGCTACATTAACTGCTACAATACCTTCTATAGTTTCCGTATAGTACTGCTACAGTGCCTTCTACAGTACTTCTACAATACCTGTTACAATAACCCATAATTATTCCTCTTCCTAGTTTCTAATTGGGGTTTTGTGGATTCACTTAGAGAGACCTCACCAACTAGGCTGAGGCTCATGTAATAGAAATACATCTTATTTAATTCATTCTTTATTTATGATATTTTTATTATGTTATCTAAGTGACTTTATGTGATCTATACTATATGAAATAAAAATAAAAATGAAAATCTCATTGATAGAGTACTGGGTTGTTATATCTAATTATAGAAGTGGTAGAAATTAATTTAAAAATATTCCCTATGATAGGACAACACTACAGGTTTTTAAAGTAAAAACGTCCAAACTTTTGGTAAGTTTTTATACTCAATTTCAAAGTTAAATTTATTCCAATGAACTATATTGAATTAATTGATAAAAATATGATCTAATTAAAATTTGAAACCAAATTAAAATATAATTTAAACTTATAAATAAATTGGATGAAAAGATAGTTTTGAATTAAAATCGGGTATTTTTCACTATTCATCAAAAAATGAAGTTTTCAAAAAAATCCCAAAAATTTACCCAAAGGTAATTAAAACACTATAAATTCAAAAATGAATTTTATTTTATCAAATTAAATTTATTAATGTGTATAAAATTAATTTTATCTTTTTCATAAAAATAAATGAAATGTAGTTTATTTGAAAAAATAGTATTTTTAAACATATAAGGACTTTACCAAAAATTATGTCTTTCAACATAAATATGTTTTATTTATATAAATAATATTTGAAAAGTGGTTATAACTATTCAAATTACTAAGTTTAATGTTTATATTATAATTATATCATTAAAATAATTATAAAAATAAAAAGATGTTTTGTAGAAACTCAGTGTTGTGTGTAACGTACACTAAGTTGGTGTTGCATATTGCATACACAAAGTCAGTGTTGAGTGTAATGTATGCCAATTTGAAATCTAAACTCTATCTTTCTTATAGAGAAATCTAAAATTTATGTTGTTTGTAGTGCATGATTAACTTGGTGTTGCGTATAATGGAAGCCAAGCACCATACTATAATATAAAACAAACTATTTTCAATGTTTTCTGAAATTAAAAATATCCCAAAGGTTAAATTAATTAAAAATAATAATTCAAAAAATCTGAGGGTGTTAAAAATTCACTACGACCATTCCTATTTTTCTTATCATGATCTAATGTGGATATCCACACCTCTATTTGACCATGGTTTTCCACACCTACATTAGACTGTGATTACCTTTCATGAGAAGACCCCCACTTCTATGAAATATTTCTTCCCCGCGACCATGCAATCATCCTTCTTCTATGGGAATCTACATCTATGAAGACTACACTCCCCCACTTCAGTGCCAACCCCTTCCATGGATACCTTCATAGTTTCACATTATAGCATCTCTACACTAACCAACCAACATCAATCTTGTCTGAGTATTGAAAGGAATATGGAAGTAAGAAAAACTATTGAGTTCAATAAAGAGTACAACCAACTGCAGTGAGAAAATAATTATGAAGAAATTTGATATCATGTTGACTTAAAAAATGCTACAACACCTGAATCCACCCCTATGAGAAAAAACCATCATAGAATATCTATATTATTCCAAGATCAACTTGATCTAAGAAATATGAACCTATCATGAAGATCCATGTAGAATTCCAATGAGCTCGAGTTAGAACAAATCCATCCATGCCAAGATCCAGGATAAAAAACCACAGAGTCTAGACATGTTTTTAATTTGTTTCTTGTGAATATTCTAGTCAAATACAACAAAATAGGCATTGAGTCACTCCCAATACACCAATCACGACTCTAAAAAATACTGAATGTTAGGTGTTTGCTGAAACATCTGTGTGACCTAATCCCTAGTGCGCAGTAAGGCATGTTGTCATGTACCTTGTTACCCTGATTTAGGCATGGGACGCCTTATCAAAGTTGTTAGCCCTAGGTAAATTTGTTCCAGAACCATATCCACTTATAGTATCCATACATGGATGTATTTCAAGGATGATCCACATAATATCTACCTTACTAAAATTTTTGTATGTTCTTCCATTATTATCCTAAAATTTTATCTTAGGGTTATCTTCCCTAATATATGTTTTTTAAATACAGTTTCCATGATTTATAAAAGCTTCCTCTAATACCAACTATAAAGACACCAGCCCCAATATCCTGGAGCTAGTGTCTTACATTATTACATTGGTATAATTTCAAGGAAGTCATAGCCCAAAGTACTGAATAGTATAGTAGTTTTGGAAACCATATTAAATACATAAACATTACATTACAACTTAAAAGGAATATAAAACACAAGAAATCCATTGGTAACTCTCAAAAACTCTTTGATTAACCCTATAAGTCATTCAACTCATTTTGAAGCTCAGAACCCAATCCTCTTTGGCTTACTTGACAAAAAACTCAGGACATTGGGCTCAGATGACTACCTCCTATTCATAAGTTTCCACCTATTTATTCTCATGCTTCTATAACACACGTACTAGTAGATAGATCTTCCCCAAAAGGGTATTTTCACCATGGTCCATGATACACATGGGGCATTCTTCAAAGGAAGCGTCGACCTCTAACTCGATGTCATTAACATCAATATTATGAGATTTGTTTGGTTTATCCCACCAAAGAAGAGAGATGTGGAACAAGTCATGCATCAATGTGTACATCTATAGAATATCTAGTTGTTATAAAATGTGGATGAATCACTCCATGTTCTCAAATGTCCTGATTAACCTTTCTTCTATCTTGACTTTCCTCCAAGTTCGATGTTTCCCAAACCATGGAGAAATTTGAAAGAAGACCCAGTCTCCAACTTGGAACTATAGGGGATTCCATATTTTCTTGGAATAATACCTCTTAGGAATTTTAGTGTTTATAATAAATTGTATCTATAAAAATATCTATTTTACTAGGACCAAACAAAGAATTTTTGAGTCACTAGCTTCTAACCAACACAAGAGCGATCAACATGACATCCCATACAAGGCCTCAAATGGAGCCATATAAATGTATTTTTGGTAACTTTTGTTTTAAGAGAATTCATATAAAGATATATATCTCACCCAATAGACACCAAAATCAAATACATATGATATAAGAATTTCCTAGAGAACTTGTGTTGTATACTCCAAATGACCATCCATTTGTGAATGATAAGTTGTGCTCAGATGGACCTGTGTACCTAGCACCTTCTAAAGGCCCTACCAGAATCTCAAGGTGAAAAAAGTATGTCTATCTAATAGGATGATTCGTGTAACCCAATGTATACATACAATATCATGTATATAAATATTTCCATGATCATCAAATACAGAACACTCTTTAGTGGGTAAGAAGTGGGATACCTTCATCAGGATATCAAATATTACCCAAATTGCATCATGTATATGAGGAGTCCTTGGTAGTCCCATCACAAAGTACATTGTGACATTGTCTCACTTCCACTCTAGAATGGGTAAGGGCTGGAGAATATCATAAGGGTAATGATGCTTGACCTTCACCTAATAGAAAGTGGAGCATCTGTATACAAAACCAGCTATATCATTCTTCATTCCATTCCACCATTATTTTCTTTGCACATCATAATACATCTTGGTAATATCGGGATACAAAACCCATCTAGAAGAGTGGAAGTCCCACATAAAGTCCTTAAACATGCACATGAGAACTACCAACCGAACTTATACATAATAGATCTCATCCTCATCTAATAACTAGTCAAAAAGTGTCTCCCCACCATAAATATTTTCCAACATCACCTAACAATCATAATCCAATAATTGTATTTATTTTGATCTGTCAAAGATTGAGGAAATAGTGGATATGGAAGCAAACATCACCCTACCCTGGTACTCCTTCATATAAAGATGAATCTTAGCAAAGAAGGCCATAATCTACCTCTCAGATATGAACTTCTGAACAATTTGTGACTAGTTTTTCCTACTAAAATAATATTCCACAATGTTCCCCTTCCTGAGAGTGTAAAATAGCTTAAAATTAAATGAATATAGATACCTAAACTTCCTACTTTTTATAATATTGGATTATATTATTAGAATAGGTATTTAAAACTTTTATAATCTATTTAAACTAAAAAAATCTCCCCCATGAGGTAGTGTCTCTAACATATCAGGATGTATACCACCACAACAAGATCCAAATCAAGGGTTGGGTAGTTACACTAATGTGGTCTCAACTACCTAGAATCATAAAAAAATAATCACCCATTCTATATAAGTTCCACCCCTAAGATATCACATGATGCATCACAATATAGGGTGTAATTACCAGGCCTGAGTATGGTTAGGACTGGTGTGGATGTCAGCCTTATATCTAGATCTAGAAAGGTTTTCTCATATGAATCAATACTATAAAACATTATTACCTTCTTAGTTAGACCTGTCAATAGAACCACAAAGTAAGATAAGTCTTGGACAAACCTAAAGTAGTATCTAGATAGCCCTAGGAAGATACAGATCTAAAATTAATTCTTGGTCCTCTACCAAGATACCATGACATCAAATTTACCAGGATCCATAGAAACTACAACCTTTGATATGCTATAGCCTAATAAAAAAACTTAATCCAACAAAAAATACATTTGAAGAATCTCTTATAGAGCCAATGACCATGAATCATACTCGAAACTATCTTAAGATGCCTATCATGATCTTCTATAGAGTTAGAGTACACCCAAATGTCATATACAATGAAAACCATAAAGGTGTCCATATATGGACAAAATACTCTATTAATTCAATCCATAAAGACTACATGGATTTTTGTTAGCTCAAACGACATAATGAGGCAATCATAAAGAAAATACCTACTCTAAAAGAATGTAGGAGGAATGTTAGATAGTTTTACTCTGAGATGATGGTACCCTGACTATAGATTAATCTTAGAGAAAAACTAGCCACCTTTGATCTAGTCAAATAATTCTTAGATTCATGGGAGTTCATATCAGTTCGTAACTGTAACCTAGTTTAACCTTTGATAATTCACAAACAATATCAAGGTGCGATCTACCTTATTGTTGAATAAAATAGGAGCTCCATAAGGGGACATACTCAATTAGATAAATCATTTTTCTTCCAATTCATCAAATTGATATTTCAATTCCTATATATCCATCCGTACCTTTTTATAAGGAGGAATGAAAATAATTTTCATACCTGAAAAGAGCTCAATCCTAAACTTGATACCATGGTTATGTGGTAACCCAAATTATTCATTAGGAAATAAATACTAGAATAAATTAACTATATGAGGGAAACGTGGATTATGAGTCTCTCTCTCATTCAAGACGAGACTCGACACTTGAGATTTTATGCCACCTAGCCAATGAAGGTCCAATCTAGCACGTCCAACATGGACAACCCACTCCCCTACATACTCAAAACTTCCACCCTCAGGAGATGTGAAAGTGAAGATCCAATAGTAAAAATTGATCTGATCATAGTAATTAATGATCCATTCAATTCCTAGAATTACATCAAATATACCCATTTTCATTATGAACATTCCCAGAGGAGATGATAGTTTTTGATAAACAGATCACAACCACAAAACTTCTAAATTCCATCTAACTTCGAGCCTAAAGGTGTATCAATTGAAAGAACACTATAAATATATTAAACTACCAACCAAAATCCTAAAAAGGTATATATTAAATGGTGTAAGGATCATGTTTTAAAAATAATATATGAAATGGTAGATACAACCAAAACCATACCTAGAATTATTAATAATATGACATACTTCTCAGCTGAGGTAGGTTATAATATATGTAGATTCCCTTCCATAAGAATTTGTGCTACAACATGAATGCCTTGGGCCATGCTTCCTTACTAAATCTTCATCCCTTGAACCTGAGCTCCATGATTACCACTACGTACCGAGTAGTCGGTAGAAGCCCAAATTCCTAACATTTGGGGCATGGTAGTCACCCTATCCCCAGAAACCTGTGATATTTATAAGAATTTACTACTACAAATATATTGATCTCTACAAAACAATATATATGACCCACCTTTTAATATAAATGGAACTCCATAGGTGTTTAGGGGAATTGATATATTTGGTGTCCCATGTGACCACACTGGTAATACTTTACCTCATTTCTCCCTCAAGAAGGATAAAAGGTGTTACTAGCCTACCTGGACTAATTTATACCACCCTATCATGATTCATATGACTGACTCTTTTGAATAATGGATGACCCATAAACACTACTACTTGGTACCAAGGAAGATAATCATCTAGTATGATATCCCTCATTGATATTCCTTTCAAAAATCAAGGCTATCTTCATGATATTTAGGAAAGAGGTGAAATGAATTACGTTTACCAAGACCTTGATCTCATAATGAATTCCTTCTTCAAAGTGATTGGATTTTGAAGCCTTGTTGCCAATTAAGGTCAAAGAAAATTTTTGGAGACCCATAAAACAGGTATCATAACCCATAACTATCATGTCCCCCTACTCTAACCTCATGAACTCACTAAACCAATAGGAATTAAAATTATATGTGAAGAAGTGACTGAAGAAACATGTCTATAAATCCTTCTTGGCCATTATAACATGTTACTACCCCTAGACAAGGACATTCCACCACCAAAGTGCTACCCCACACAATATATACATAAAAAAATTCACCCACTTCTCTTATGGAGTCTCTAGGTGGTCAAGAATGGTTTTTATAGACTCCATCCATAGTTCTACCACCTATGGACCACCCTCATCTATGAATAGTGGAGGGTGTTAACACTGAAACTCATGAGTGAGGTTTGACATAGTCTAAGAAGCATGAGATGGTTCCTGTCCAAATATTACACTACTCACAAGAGGCTCTCTCAGAGTGGATAATCTATAACCGGGTCAGGGGATACTGGGGGTGTCAGTCCACCAAATGGAGGGGCATTCTCACCACCCCCTAGGTCTAGGATCCTGGACATATATGATGGTATAAAACTATAAGGGGAATATAAGATCTCAGAATGATGTGTATAACAAGTATTTATTGAGATAAAGATAAAAAAGATAGATACAATAACCCATTCCCTTACATATTTATAGATACAAAATACTTTGACACATATTATAGAATTGTTTTTAACATAAATTTCTATTAAATACAAATCAAGGATTAAAAAGGCATATGGAATTTGAGAATCTAGGTACATAATACATCAAAGTGTGATTGAAATAAAACTTCTTTATTTTATTCTTCATAATGAGCTCCTAAATACTTTAGATCTCCTAAAACTGCATGGAAAACCAATGGAATACATAAAATAAATAGGTGATCTAAAAATAATATTAAGGGAATAACATGATAAAGAAACATAACATGTGAGTAAAAATTATAACATGATATCATAAAAGACAAGGATCATGAGTAAATCACATGGGAGCATAACATAAAGAACATGATTTCATAAGATAATGGAATCATATGACATGTGAAAATAACATATAACATGAAATAACCATTATTTAAGGATAGATTCCTAGAAAATATCACATGGTGGACAAAGTCCCATAACAGATTAGGTTTACTCTCGAATCCTATACTTGATGCCTCATGAGATTAAATCTATAATCAATGCATTGGAGTACTATATGGGTGCAAGAATTATAACATGTTTGTGATTTTTGTATTCCATAAAAATAAAATCAATTATAACGCATATCATAATAATTACCCATGTAAATAAAATGGGTTGCAATATCTTTCCTTATATCATAATCAAAATAAATTTCCTAATGAAGGAATTCGAGAAATGATAATAAGGCATGTATTACCCTATAAAAGGAAGGGTGAATAATCTAGGTATATTTTTAAGATACATAAATACATAAATAAATATATATATATATATATATAATTTATAATCATTCTATAACTTTAAAGAGAGATAAATCAAGTTAGAGAGAGAAATTTTATAACCTGAAGGAAAGGGTGGTTTGGAGAGATCCCTTACTCCCATAAGCGAAACATTTTTAGATATCAAAATATTTAAAAACCTTTGGAAAATAATTAGAACAAAGATAAAGAGGATTTTTCTTTTAAGAAAAAAAATATAATCTCATAAAGGAATCCAAGTATCAAATAATGGTTATAGTAACCAAGAAACCATTGATGTCATTTACGTTAAAATAGAACATTCATTTTTTTTTTGTAAATAAAGTCAAAATCTACCTTATTTGGAAAATGAAATAAAGATTAATTTAAAAAATGGGTAAAAATGACTTTAAAAAATCGTTTTTATAATGTTAAGAACATTTTTGATTTTTTTAGAAAACATGTATAAGGAATAAAAATTATTTTTGACCGAAATGAGAAATATAGTTAGATTTTCTTAAAAACATTTAATCAATAATTTTAAAAAAAAATAGAGTAAAATGATACTATTAAAAGAAAATTTCATGAATAACCATATTATAAGAAAATAAAATGGTTTTATTATACAATGATAAAATAATTTCCATTAATAGAAATTGAAGTATAAATAATCTCGATTAAAATGAGATTGAAGCATAAACCCTTATCGCTTAGGCAACTTTTGAATCATAAACCCTAGTAATGATGTAAATGAACTGTAACTAAAAATATCATTAAGTATGAATGATTAATGATATAATATGTAAAGGGTCAATATATAAACCATATAAAAAAATAGGTGCGTAAAAGAATATATGTCTCAAAGAAAGAAGTTTTATGACAAAACCCTTACAAAGAACATACTTTTGACGCGGGGATTAATAAATAAATTTATTATGTGTATAAAATGTAAATACACATAAAATAAGTGGAAATAAAACATAAAATAATCAAATTTCATTACACACATAAACATAGAATAACAAAATCTATGAAATAAAATTTTAACCTAATGAATGAAAATTGATTATGAAACCCGTTATCTCAAGATTAAATTGTCATGTGCATTAATTTTTTTAAAAGGTTGGGGCCGAAGCCTCATTTATTATTAAATCAAAGCAAATACCACTTTAATTGGGTAGAGGGAGACCCATTACATAGACCGAAGGCCCAGTGGTAATTTATCCCATTACATGGACCGTAGGCCCAATTTTTTGGCCCAAGGCCCATTCTGTGAATAGTACTGCTACAGTACCTACATGCTATAATACCACACAGTACCCGCCGCTGCTATAGTGTTATGCCACCACTACAATGACCTTCAGCTACTGCAGTGCCCACTGTTGCATTAATTTTATTCATTAATTATAAAATTATTAAAATTATTTAATTTATTAATAACTGTTTTCAATTTCATTATTACTTTTATTTTATTTTTTACCATTTCATATTGAATTACATAAAAAAATAATTTCACATCACACATTTTAATAATAATCGACTTATATGCCAAAAATCACATTGGAAAGTTGAATAAGGTCACATAGATTATTATTTCATCATATCTATAATTTTAATAATTAAATAATAATAATTTTTATATATAAATTACACTTTTAAAACCAAAAATGAAATATGGTTATGATAAATGAACTACGTTACAAAAATAGAGATAGTAGGCCATAAGTACGCATGAGTAATGTTTCATTTTTTCAATGATCATAGTGGAAATAAGGTAAGTGTTATTTTATAATTAAATAATTATAGTTACATCATAAATATTATATTATTATTTTTAAATACACTTACATATACCATCCATGTTATACGATAATAAAAAAACACATTGTTTTGTGAGGCTGTAGTCCTCCATACACATGAACGCCATTATCATTTATTCAATGGACGGTAAGGTAAGAAAGTATATTATATATTAATTTTAAAAAATGATTAATATTTTATGAATATCTTATACAGAAATAAAATTAATCCTTATTACCTTCCATGTAATGATTAAGTGAAAAAATATTCACATCTCTTCGTGAGGCGGTAGTTCATCGTACAAAAGAGTGTCATTATCATATTCCCTACGGAATGGAAAGTAAGAAGGTATATGTGATATTATAATCTCAAAATTATAAATATATCATAAATATAAAATATAAATATTAAATACATCATTATATATATATATGTAATAATCAGTGATCGAAAATGAATTACGTCGGTTCGTGAGGTGGTAGTCCACTATACATAAGATTAACTATTTCATTTCCCATTTAAGACAGGAGCAGATGGATGCAGGTCACGAACTTAACATAAAATAATCTAATTATATAGAAGGTACTAATTTTATTATATTATCGTTGTTTAATAATATTTTAAGGAGGTTTAAGAAGAAATAAAACCAAATTCTCGGTTAAGAACGATACCTCTTCTTCGGAAAACTTCTTTAGGTTTGCACTAAAAGCCTTCAGAGATTGGATTTCTGATCAAACCGATGCCTATATGATGTTTTGAGGGAATTAAGAAATGTATTTGGTCTGGTATTGGATAAACCAAAAGATTTTTTAATTGTTAAGAGGAGTGAATAGGGGGTGTCTATTTATAAGAGGGGGAGAGGACACACTTGGAATTTTTAAAAAGAATGAATTATACCCACATTTTTCACATGCCAAAAGGATCCAAAATGGACCATTATATAACCTTGTATGATATAGGGTTAAAATATGAGTAATAAAAAATAATTGGACATTTTTATTTCACTTTTAACCATTATATACTTATTTTAACCCCATGATAAAATCATTTTCACCTTAACCGCGGTAACAAATTTTTACCATTTTTACTATTTATTATAGTAAAAAATTTAGTTGACCCTATTAGATAATATAAATTATTTTTATTCAAAATATTTAATCCATTTTATCAAATTAAACTCCCATAAGTAAGAAAATTTAATTTTAAATTAATTCTGCTGACGTGATGAAAATGTGTTTTTTCCAAAGAAGAAGTTTTAATTAGTATAAAAGGTTTTTCTATAAACATGAAAATAAAATAAATTGGATTAATAATAATATAATTTTAATAATTTTAATTTTAATATAATTTAATTTTTTTTGAACTTTTTAAATGATTTAAATGAAAAGAAAATTATAAATAAAAATCAGCATTTTTCACAATTCATTGAAAAATTAATCTTTCCAAAAAATTTAAAAAAATTAAATATAATATAATTTTGAAATTATTATATAAAAATGAAGTTAATTTTTTTAAATAAATTATCTAAAAGTGGAAAAAATTAATTTTAATATATGTTTTTAAAATGCGAAAAAATGATTTTTAGAAAAATATAGTTTTTAAGCATACAATTGGATTTATTCTTATATAATTATTAGAAAAAATTACATTAAATGATACAAATTTTATTTAATATATATTATATAATTTTAACTAAAATAATTCCCTAATAGTGAATAATTTATTAAGGTAAAGACACGTTGCACATGTACAAATAGTTTTTTCAGAAAAATATTTCCTTTATTTTTTATTGGTCTTTATTTTCACTTATCATTAATTGATAACTAGAAACTTCATTATATATAAATATATATATATTTATTCAAAACATATATTTAATAATTTATTTAATTTTATTCATACCCTCTATTCTAATGGCTAGGTGATAACTATCATATATAGTAATTTTTAATAGTATATCATTGTTCATTTAGACAGTGTTTCATGTCGCATACGCTATTGAAGAAGTTATATTTATTTGAAGGGAAAAATATTTCATAAAATCTAGGGGTGTTAAATTATATCCCCTTAAATAAATTTCAACCTCATAATTTTAAATCACTCTCAGTAATGAAGGGGATAACATTAAAAAAAATCATTTGTGGAAAACCAACATCGTAAAAAAGGGGAACTAAACTTCCTCTTAAAAGAGGGAAAGGTAAATATGATGGTATTATAGAATATAAAATAAATAGTTTTTAAAGAAATAGAAAATTTATTGGAAGTGAGAATATAGAGTTTGAAGAAAAGTGTAAATAATTATAGAGTGATAGAGAACATGGCCAGGAGAAAGTTAAGAACCACAATACCATAAACTTATAATCAGTTAAAAGACCATTAATTCATCAGATATAGAGTTAATAGGATATATTTTTAGTATAAGATCATTTTAATAGATTCAAGAAATTACCTTACCATTTAAATAAATAAAATAAGGAAATATACTAACTTGACATGTTTAATTTCATCTTTAATAAATTTCTACCACAACCTCATCTATTGCTCCAAACAATGAATTTAAAATTTTCATTATTGAAAAATTAAAATAAACATATAATAGATCAAATAATAAATAAATGGATAAAAATATATTCCTTCTATATTTAAATATGAACAAAAAATTAAATGGTTACCATAAGGTAAGATAACATCCAAAATGTATAAACCTTCATATAAATCTCCAAATCTAAAGTTCAACTTAAATTATTATATAACTAAATAACCATATATCATAAATAAAATCCACATTCAAAAGTTTAATTTTGTTCTTCTCAAATAATCTGTCATGTTAAATCAAATGTTATACCTAAGGGTTGCATATAACTCAACCCAACGAAACATTTTCTAAAAATATCATTAATCACCTTAAAATTTTAAAATATAAAAATGTTTTGATCCTAAAATATTTTTCTAAAAATATAATTAATATTCATCCATAAAATCATTTAATTAAATCCAATATAATACCAACCAATACATCATATAGGCTATTGGTTGGAAATTCAACCTTATCACCCTTCAGTTGCGGGTTCAAGCTTCATGACCTTACTAGATGCGATGGGTTTTCACTTATCTTGCATGTTCTCCTTTTTATGAAACTATAGAAAAACTTATGTGATAATCATTTTTATAGTTATAATTGATCCTATAATATACTCAATAATATTATGAACATCTTCAAAAAAAGAAATATTCATCAAATAACTGTTTAACCCCTATGGTTTTCTATACAACTTATTTTCCCCCATAAAATCAAATAATCATAATTCACTGTAATTATCTCAACATATAACACATCTCAGAGATTATATTTTCCTAAATTATGTGTTTTTACATAAAATAAAAACTTAACATTAATTAAATTCTTTATTTTATTAGTACCATTAAACATAATCTTTCAAATCCATAAAAAAACTACCGTAGAACAATCCGTAGAAGTTTTATGATTATTATAATAAGAATATCATTAATAAAGTACTCCAATAACATGATTCTCAAGTTCCAAGACCTAAATAATTCAATCATTCCCCTTAAATTATTTTAATTAGTAACGAGAAATGGATGGGTTGGGGCGGGGCAGGCCAAGCCCACATGGGTTTGAGCCCGCATGGGTTTGTCTACAAAAGCCCGCATATAATGTGAACAAAATATTTCAAGCCCTCCCCACCCCACATAAACCCGTGGGTTGCTCGCAGGTTTCCCGTGGGGTTACCCATATTTAGAAAAAAATACTATTTATAATCATTTAAATACTGTATTTTTTTATCACATTTAAAGGTATTTTTGGGGAGAAGTATGAATTAACAATAACTTGAGTTTTAAAGGATGTGGTGGAACATTTTTTTGTGGGTTAATGGTGGCATGTGGTGATGCCGATGTGGTGGCGAACTGTTGTGATAGAAAGTAGGTGAGTGATCGGTGATAGGTGATGAATGATAATGTTGGTTGTGTGGTGATGTGAACAACTAAACCTGTGAATGAATGAAGTCTCTCTAGGTAACGATTAGTTTCAGAGGAAGCTATTAGTGTTTTCATAAGGTTCTATCCTATTATCTTAATAACAAAATAAAATTAAATAATAAAAAAATTAAATCGACCTAAAAACTATTATGATTATAATAACTCTTATAGAATTGAAACCATGTGCATTGGTGATGAGTTCAATTTTTCAAGAGATGGGTTGACACACCATGTGAATATGGTTAATAATTACTATAAAAATAATATAATATCATATTAAAACAATAAATATAGGACTATTTAAAATTTACATGTGAATAAATGTTGAATTAATATGACCATTATGGTGAGAAATCATATGTCACCATTTAGCCACGATTTTTTTATTAAAAAAACTAAAATGTTAAAAAAACATATATTTTAAAAATAATATATTTTTTTTAAATCAGGCCCGCGGGAAAGCCCTCACCCGTGCGGGCTCAACCTGCATTGGCCCATACCCACACGGGCTCAACTTGCATTGTCTTACACTCTAAATGGTCAAAATTTTTAGGCCCGCCCCGCCCCACATCCACCTCATACCAGCAAATCCCGCCGGCCACGGGCCCACTTTGCATCGCTAATTTTAATGACATAGGACTTTAGTAATTAGTTCTTGTATTAGGGAATTGACTCAGATAATGACCAAGTTCCCCACATTTATGACATTAAACTATTAGTGGTGCCTTAGATTGTACTTTATTTCCCCACACCATGTTAACAAAACTATTCATCTTTATTATGTAATTAACTGATTTATGACATCCTTTTCCACAGATAAATCATCTTCCAGTTACTTTAAGGTATTTTCCATGGTACCTATTCCCAAATTATTGATATGTAGGAAATCGAATCTTCTTTTCTTTATCATCTTTAACACTAGAACTTTTTTATGGTTTCATCCATTTTTTCTTTGGTGTGTTTGTAAATTCAATTATGTTACAGTTGTTAATCATAATTTGAGATAGATCATTTGTAATGATCAAAATATATCTAACCACCATTCCTATTATGTTAGAAATATCTTTAGAAAAATCATTAAACTGCCCATCATATTGTTTGTTGGCATGATTTATCCTATTTCTCACCATTAACAAGAAATAATAAAAGAAAGAAGATGAGAATTCAATAACATAAAAAAAGAGAAAGTAATAAACCTATAAATAAAAACTTATAAATGATAAGTATTTCATGACTTACGAGTCTCTAGGTTTCAATCTAGTTTATCCATAGTTATTTTTTCTATTAGGTTTTTTTAACCTAACATTTTGTTGAACTCCTTCATAATGGTTCATTAAGAGTTTGTGAATTTCCAAAACATATCCCCCTGGAGTTTCAAACTTGGTGCACAGTAAGGTCCATTATCTTGTACCGGACAACACTTGAGTCAATCCTTACATTCCTTTTTCAGAGTTATTACTCCTAGGTACAATTGTACAAGAACAACATCCACTTGTAGTATCTATTCAAGGATGTATTTCTAGGAAACCACTCACTCTATATTTCACCAAAATTCTAGGATATTTTCTTTTACTTAGTCTTATCCTTACACTTATCCCTAGGGGTTTTAAAAACATTATCTCATCCTAGTTCCAAAAGTTAATTAAACCTTTCCTCTGATACCAAATGTAGTGACCCAAGCCTTTTACACATATTATGGCATGATTCTTAACATAATTATTCATTACATAAAAACCAGGGATCAAAAAGGCCTATTGTCTTTGGGAAACTAGGTACATAATACATCAAAGTGAGACTAAAATAAAAATTATTCATTTTATTCTTCATAATGGGATCCTAAATCATTTTGATCTTCAAAAACTGTTTGGGATAACCTGGGGAATACATAAAAGAAATGGGTGTGCTAATAATACCAATAAGGGAATAACATGATAGTAAAACATAACATGTGAGTCAAAAGTATAACATGATATCATAAAAGACATGGAACACGAGTAAATCACATAGGAGGATAACGTAAAGAACATGGAATCATAAGAGATGTGGTAACAACATATAACATGACATAAACATGATTTAAGGCTAACTTCCTAGGCAATATCACATGGTGGAAAATGTCAAATAATAGATTAGGTTTACTCCCTAATCCCATATAGGATGCCTCATTACACTAAATATTTACCCAATGAATTAGACAGATATCTAGGCACACCCATCATAACATGTTCATGATTTACGTGTGCTATAAAAATGAAATTAATCATAAGGATTAACATATGCAATGACCTTGACCCTAGTAACCTAGATCTGGTGCCTTACTTTATCACATTGTCATAGATATAAAGAATCAAATACCAAACGACCAATAAGTTTAGTATTTTTGGAGAACCAAATACATACATGATACCTATTTTACAATGAGAATAGAAAATAAAACATAGTACATAACAAAATAAAATGAACTGCAACCTTTAAAACTTATTCAAAGATCTCTTCTTCATATCACAAGGAAAAGAAACAAAATAAGGGTGAACTCAAATGATCCATAAGGGTTAAGTATAGTAGAAGATATCATGAATCATTAAAGAATAATCAATATGTCAAGGTAAATAACTAAACACACATGCCATTTAAATAACATCAATTCATGAATATATAAGGCATAATCAATATAGCAAGGTAAATAACTAAACACATGTTCCATTTAATCAATAATAAGAGAATGAAATGCATCTAGAGATAACATCATTGTGGAAATATCATAGATAATAATAATAGAAGAATTATCAATGAAGGAAATTCTTAATTATTTGATTCCATGATCTCAAGAATCACGATACCTATAATATCAAGACCTTTTACAAGGCAGTTTAAACTACAGGTAAAAACCTATTTAATTTAGCCAACTTATTTGTCTCATGAGACCTACTAATGCATCGAGGGGATATATTATACCAGTCCCCACCCGTCACTGTAGGTCCAAAGAATTCTGTATATATCTAACAATCTATTTAATTCATGAATCAATATTCCTTAACACTAAATATCTGAATTGTGTAAAGGATATGTATTTATCAATATTTACCTAGTTAATCAAATAACTTTCAAAGTAAAAAATATATGTAAAACTTATATATGGTTTTTAAAATAATCACATACATTATACAAGAGTATGAATATTTAACAGAAATGAAATGTCTAATGAAAAATGATCACAAGAATGTGATTGTTTCAAGAGAAGGCTAAAACTCACAAAAGAAAGTGAGATTGTTCAATAACATTTTCCACTTGGCAATTTCAAGTCAAATCCCCTTGGATGAGATGGTTCAAAGTGAAACTTAAAATACCATGAATTATGAAAAAATAATGATATTACATGTAAAAGGGGGAGTATATACACTACATAAAAGTAAATTGGTGCGTAATAACAAATAATTCTCAATAGAATGTAAATTGAGATGAAATCCCATACCCCACACTTCCCTTTAGTTGAATATAATTTAACCTTCTATATAATGGTTTTAAGCATGTTATTAATTTATAAAATAATCATAATCATATTTATAATATCATATATGATCCTCTTATAACATTTTACCACTCGTTTGATAATAATATTTCACTATTTTCATTGTTTCAGGTGTTAATCACCTTGTTTTCTCATTTGTGATTTGTTATGAATGTTCCAGTTCTTGTGTATGTTATATTGTTACATCACCTACAGAATAATAATAATGAAATAATTATCATATTTATAAATCAAGTATACTTTTAATTTCAATCATGAAAGAAACCCATCACAAATACCCGACGACGTTTTTTAGTAATTTTGACGGGATTTATCTTCCGTCGCAAATAGTATACCGGGAAGTTGGTATTTGTGATGGAACCCATCACAAATACCTTTTTAACTGTGTTAGCATTTGCGATGGGACCCGTCACAAATAATATCATTACAAATAATCTAACCTATATATACCCCATCCGTTTTCCCATTCCACTCCATTCTCTACCCCCCTCTCCCCCTATACTTACATTTTTTCTCTCAATTTTTTTTCGAAGTTTAAAATTCTAAATTAGAGCAATATTCAAGGCTTACATCTTCGAAAAGATTTAGTTTTAAGATATTTATCTATTTCTTTTATTTATTAGTTAATTCATTTTATTTTATATTAGTTATAGTTATTGTTAATTAGCTGCAACTAAATTAAATTGGAATTGGATAGTATTATTTTACAGTATTTATTTTTACAAATAATTATGTGTGATTAGTATTAATTTGTATTAATTAATAATTATTATATTAATTATTATTAATTAGTAGTAATTGGTATTAATTAGAAAAATTATTAATAATTAGTGATAATTATTAATAAATTGGAATAAATATTTATAAATATTAATAAATATTAATAAACAGTAATAATTAGTGATAATTAGAAATAATTAGCGGTAACTTGTAGAAATTAGTAATAATTAGAAATAATTAGTAATAATTAGCGGGAATAAGTAATAATTACAGGTAATTAGTAATAAATTGTAATAATTAGTAATAAATTGTAATAATTAGTAATAAATTGTAATAATTAGTAATAATTAGTAATACTGTGTAATAAATTGTAATAAATTGTAAGAATTAGTAATAATTAGTAATAAATTGTTATACTTAGTAATAAGTTGCAATAATTAGCAATAATTAGTAATAAATAGTAATAATTAGTAATAATTAGTAATAAATAGTAATAATTACTAATAATTAGTAATAAATAGTAATAAATAATACTAAATAATAATAAATTGTAATAAATTGTAATAATTAGTAATAAATAGTAATAAATAGTAATAATTACTAATAATTAGTAATAATAAGTAATAATTAGTAATAAATAATAATAAATAGTAAAAATTAGTAATAAATATGAATAAATAGTAACAATTAGTAATAAATATGAATAAATAGTAATAATTACTAATAAATAGTAATAATTAGTAATAAATAGTAATAATTAGTAATAAATAGTAACAATTAGTAATAATTACTAACAAATAGTAATAAATATGAATAAATTGCAATAAATAGTAATAAACAGTAATAATGAGTAATAATTAGTAATAATGAGTAATAATTAGTAATAATGAGTAATAATTAGTAATATTTAGTAATAATTGATATTTAATATGAATAATTAGTAATAATTAGTAATAATTTGTAATAATTAGTAATAATTAGAAATAATTAGGAACAATTAGGAATAATTAGGAATAATTAGGAATAATTAGTAACACTTAGTAATAATTTGTAATAATTAAGAATAAATAGTAATAAATAGTAAAAATTTGTAATAATAAGTAATAATTAGTGATAATTACTAATAATTAGTAATAATTAGTAATAAATATGAATAAATAGTAAAAATTAGTAATAAATAGTAATAAATAGTAATAAATATGAATAAATAGAATAATTACTAATAAATAGTAATAACTAGTAATAATTACTAATAAATAGTAATAACTACTAATAAATAGTAATAAATATGAATAAATAGTTATAAATAGTAATAAATAGTGATAAATAGTAACAAATAGTAATAATTTTTAATAATTAGTAATAATTATGAATAATTAGGAATAATTAAAAATAAACATTAATAATTTGGAATAATTTGTAATAATTAGTAATAATTATTAATAATTAGTAATAATTAGTAATAATTAGTAATAATTAGGAATAATTAGTAATAATTAGCAATAATTAGCAATAAATAGTAATAATTAGTAATAATTAGTAATAATTAGGAATTAGTAGGAATAAAAAGGAATAATATTAATAATTAGTGATAATTAGGAATTAATAAGAATAAATATTAATAAATAGTAATAAATAGTAATAAATAGTAATAAATAGTAATAATTAGTAACAATTTGTAGTAATAAGTAATAATTAGTAAAAATTATTAATAAATAGTAATAAATTTTAATAATTAATAATAAATTGAGATAATTAGTAATAAATTGTACTAATTAGTAATGAATTATAGTAATAAGTAATAAACTATAATAATTAGTAACAAATTGTAACAAATAGTTATAAATATTAATAATTAGTAACCTATTATAATAATTAGTAACCAATTGTAATAATTAGTAATAAGTTGAAATAATTAGTAATAAATTGTAACAATTAGTAATAAATTGTAATAATTAATAATAAATAGTAATAAATAGTAATAAATAGTAATAATTAGTAATAAATTGTAATAAATTGTAATAAATTATAATAATTAGTAATAAATTGTAATAATTAGTAATAAATTGTAATAATTATTGATAAATAGTTATAAATAGTAATAAATAATAATAGATAATAATAAATGGTATTAATTAAATTAAATTGTAATAATTAATTTAAATTTTAGTAAATGTAATAATTAGTAATAATTAGTAATAATTAGTAATAATTGTTAATAATTAGTAATAAATCTGAATAATTAGTAATAATTAGTAATAGTTAGTAATAAATAAGAATAATTAGTATTAAATATGAATAATTAGTAATAAATATGAATAGTTATTAATAATTAGTAATAATTAGTAATAATTAGTACTAATTAGGAATAATTAGTAATAATTAGAAATAATTAGGAATAATTTGGAACAATTAGGAATAATTAAGAATAATTAAGAATAATTAAGAATAATTTAGAATAATTATTAATAAATATTAATAAATATTAATAAATAGTAATAAATAGTAATAAATAGTAATAAATAGTAATAAATAGTAATAAATGGTAATAAATAGGAATAAATAGGAATAAATAGGAATAATAAGGATTAATTAAAAATAATTAGGAATAATTAGGAATAATTTTTAATAATTAGTAAATATTAGTGACAATTAGTAATAATTAATAATAAATTGTAATAATTAGTAATAAATTGTAATAATTAGTTATAATTAGTAATAATTTGTAATAATTAGTAATAATTTATAATAATTAGTACTAATTTGTACTAATTTGTAATAATTTGTAATAATTAGGAATAATTTGTAATAATTAGTAATAATTAGCAACAATTTAGATATAATTCGTAATAAATAGCTATAAATGTGTATAAATTATGGTAATTAGTGTTAATAAGAAGTAATTATCTCTAATTAGGAATACTTAGGAATAAATAACTTTTTTTTTTATTTTGGATCATATTTTTCTAAAATGAAATTTTTCATAAAAAATAATTATTTTATATTTTTTAGGGAAATATAGAAGAAGAAAGTCGACAACAATCTTTTTTAGATGATCACTCTTGGATAAATCAGGACATGAATCCAAATAGTTTTGGTATAAATCCTATATATATTGAGGGTGTTGAAAATTTATTATTATTTTCATCATTAAAACCAGAATTTGTTTCAGAAGGTATAATTAAGTGTCCATGTAAAAAATGTGGTCTGAGGATGTTTGACACATTTGACATCATTGGAGGTCATTTGTTGCATTTTGGTTTTCAAATATATTATATTTTTTGGTATCAACATGGTGAACACAATTCCAGAGAAGATACTAATAATTTGGTTCCAAATCCATCACAGTTTCAAAATTTAGTACATGATGTGGTAGTTCCGTCTTTTCAACAAACTAAAACTCAAGATGATATTGATTTAACTCTGAATTTGAAACCATTTCAATTTTATTAGCTGTTGAGGTCCACTAAGGATTTCTTATATCTTGTTTTCAAGATAAGAAAATTTAAAGCAGTTGGAAAATTTATGGCTATTAAATTAGATAATTGAATGTAAAAAAATAGTTTTAATTAGATATTATCTTTGGTTAAAACACTATTACTTGAAGGAAATATGATTCCTATAAATTTATATGAGAGCAAGAGGTTGGCTCGTAATCTGGGTCTGGGTTTTCTGAAGATCCATGCACATTCAAATGATTCCTTCTTATATTATGGTGAAAATGAGTTGTTGGATAGTTTTCCCACATTTGGACAATCGAGGTATAAAGGGGTTCAACTAGGGAAGTCTGGATTTATTCCTGTAAAATAGTTGAGGTATTTCTTACTTACACCAAGATTGTAGCATTTATTTATGTCTCAAAACACAATATCATTGATTTCATGGAACAAGACCAATATTTCTACTAGTAAAAGAATAAATCATCCATATGATGGTGATTTATGGAAACATTTTGACCAAGTATATATGTATTTTACTTTAGAAGCCTAAAAAATGTGATTGGGTCTTTCTACTAATGTTTTTTGTTCATTTGGTTCTTATGGTAGTCAGTATTCATGTTGGTCTATTTTTATAACTCCATAAAATTTACCTCCTTGGATGTTGATGAAGAAGCCACATATTTTTTTTGAACTTATTAAATTTAGGAAATCTAAAAAAGAATATTGATGTATATTTGAAACCATTGATTGATGAGTTAAATTTATTTTGGAGTAATGATGTCAGTATATATGATGTTGCTGCGAAAGAAAATTTCCCACTAAAAGTTACATTGATGTGGAAAATTAGTGACTTTCCAGTATATGGAATGTTATCTAGTTGGAGTACACATAGTGTAAAATTATATCCATACTATATGAGATATAAAAAAGTGTTTATTCTCATCAATGGAAAAAATATTGTTTTTTTGACTATTATCACAGATTCCTTCCAATCGATCATCCTTTTCGGAGGAATAGATATCTTTTTAGAAAAGGAATAATTGAATGATATAGAACTACAATAATGAATTCATATATAGAGTAAAAATAAATTGTCTCTTCATTACCTCCCATTACATTTGGGCCAATAATAAACCAACAGAAAATTGATGGCTTTGGGAAAGAAAACAATTGGATAAAATGAAACATTTTTTGGGATATTCCATATTGGTCTGATTTGTTGGTCCATGACATGTTGGATGTCATGCATATTGCGAAGATATATTTTAATAATTTATTTCATACAGTTTTGGATACACAAGGTAAGACAAAAGAAAACGTAAAGGCATGATTAGATATTTCCGAAATTTGTAGGTGACCATAACTTGAACTATTTGAAAATCTATGATCACAGAAGTTAATGAAGCCAGAAGAAACATATAAACTATCCAAAGAAAATAAATTATTATTTTTTCAGTGGATTTAGGATTTCAGACTTCCAGATGGTTATGATTTCAATTTGGGTATATGTGTTAGAAATTGTCATATTACCGGATTAAAATGTCATGAATGTCATGTTATAAAGGAAATACTTCTGCTGATTGGATTAAGTGGTTTGTTGAATTTAATGATATTGGATGCGATAAAAGACATATCATATTTTTTATGAGACATTCTTGTGGTGAAAACAGACTATTATGCACTAAGAAAACTGTATGAAGATGTTGTTTTAAATTTATGTAAATTGGAAAAAATCATCTCGCTGAATTTCTTTGACTCAATAGAACATTTGATATTACATTTTTCACATGAAGAAAAATGCGGAGGTCTGATATAGTTCCGATAGATATACCCATTTGAGATATTCCTGAAGAAATTAAAGAAAAAAGTACTTAACAAAGCATCGATTGAAGGCTCAATTGCAGAATCTTATTTACAAGAGGATGTTTCTTTTTTCTATTTTTATTATTTTCAATATGAATATACATTAAAAAAAATGGTATGTGTTGTAATAAGGGAAATTTTGACCATGAAATTATCAATCAATTATCAGTTTTTAATTAGCCCGAACTTGGCTTCGATGGAGTTCATGAATAATGGATTTTAGATGATGAACATCACAGAGATCATACATATGTTCTGCTAAACTGTGAAGAAATGACACCATTTTTACTATGAGTGATCCTATCACTTATTCTATAATATTTTTATAGTAAATTAATCTTATTTTATTTGTAGGTTATATGATAATCATATCAAGAAATAGCTTCTACAATTTAAAGTAGCTACTCTTGAAGAACGTTAGAAAAATAATTTTTCTTATTGGTTTCAAAAAATGGTAACATATATTATTTATGGTTTAATATAAAAAATAAATTTATTACTTGTTATATTTATAATTTTAGTACAAATTTTTATGTATCTCAACATGTTGATAAAATTGATAATCAATTTTTTGTATTGAGTAACCCACCATCCAAAATGGTTAAATATTATAATGCATATGTGGTAAATGGTTTTTTATTTCATAAATGTGCATATAGGGAATAAAAAAACAATGAATAAAATATAAAAGTCTTATAGTAGAAAATGAAGCATTTTTATTGGATCATCAAGCACATAAATTTTATTATGAAAATTAATGTTCTACTTAAAGAGAGTTGGGTGATTAGTAGAGGATAATAAAAATGAAATCTCAAGAAAATTAATTTACTCAATGTGAATGTGGTTTCGTTGAATTTTAAAGAATTTAAAATTCTCAAGATACTTCTCAAAATCTATCTTTTTCACAAAGAGACATGAATATCATTGATGAAACCCCATAGTTAGGGGTTGGTGGTGATGATGATGTTAATGATGTAACAAATGAATTTAAAATGACAAGAGATGATGAAATTAAAACTCATATAGAAATTAATGATGTTGAGGAGGAATATAAAGACATTGATATCATCAGATATGAAGACGAGGATGAAGATGAAGATTAAAATAGTTAAATGATGGTTATAATCATATATAATATATATATATATATAATAGTTATTTTCAAATATTTTCTAACAACAAACATTTCATGTTTCAGATGTATGACGATGTGTTTCATTAGTTTCAGGAGGCTGATCTACCTTTTGACGAGAAGGATATTGGATCATCTAACCCCCAGACTACTGTCGATTTAGGGAGGACTTATAGGGGGAATGGTCTTGCGTGATTAATGATTTCTAGACCTATCCCCAAATGATGTCCATGTCTTGGCTGTGATCCATGCATGCATAGGTTTGTTTACATGTGTATTTTAGTTAGTTTTCATTAATTTATTTATATACTAATTGTTTGATTATTTTTTCTTTTTTTTTTCATAGATTTTCTGATATAGATATTGGACAAGGGAGCACTATATTGTGTAATTACACTTATGAAGCATGGGTCACATGGGATCAAATTCCCATTGATGCTCAACACTTCATGTTTGATCATTGGCTGGTATGAAAATAAATAATATTTATTTTGAAATTTATTTAGTTAATAACTTGATATTATAAATTATTTATAGGGTTTATGGTATCCAATCGATGAGAGAATGCATGACACTATCTGGAAGGCATGGGAGGGGTTTATGCATGAGAATTTTCTTCAGTTTTTGCACAATTTGAGAAGTAAAAAAAATGATGAAATCATGATTGATAGAGTTTGATGAGTGTTTTTGTGCCCACCAACTTGATTACATTTAATGTTGGGTTTGGGATGGATTATACTCACACTATATCAGTAGTCGTTTTCAAAGGATATCATCATTATGTAGAAAAATCTAGGGGAGATAGGAGGTGACACATCGAGTTGGTAGTCATACATTTAGTATGCATAGGGAACATATGGTAAGTAAATTTTTTATAAATAATTTATATAACTTTAAATTTAAACTATTTATTTTATATTCATATAGGTAGTCAAACAACCCAATATTACGAGGTTTGGAATATATAGGAGGATGTACATCGATCCGATCATTGGAGAGATTAGAGGTAATTTCTAGAATTAGATTGTGGTTAGTGTAATTTATTTTTGAGTTTTAAAATTAACTACAAATAACATTTTAACAATTTTAATTTTAAATTTCAATTTAAGGAGTTATATGAGGTTGCGACCCCTCAAACACAGAATGTGATTCAGGACGAGACTGAGAAACAAACCAATGCCCACCGATTTAATGAGGTAGCATTGATGCATGTGGCCCAATATGCCTTTGAGAAAGGATGGGGTGTGGGTATCGACTCTCGATTAACAACTGAGAGTTATTATGGGATCACTACGATGTCGGCACGTAGCTCGAGAGGAGCTCGTAAAGAGTCATCATCATCTGTTGCACATTAGCAGGGGTAGCTGTGAGCTCAGGGTGAGCTTATAGAGATTATTCATAGGGATCAAGAAGAGATCCTTCAATAGCATCAAGAGTAGAAGGAGGAGATGCGTCAATGGAAGCAGTAGTAGAATGAGCAAATGTTGAAGTACATGCATTGTCTGATTCATGGTTTAAGGATGAAGTTCCCTTCACCATCTCCTCCAACTCCTCCAGCTCCTCTAGAAGACCTCCTGATGATGCATTTAAATTTTCTTATAAAACATTTGAATGCAATTTTATTTTGTAATATTATATACTTACATTTCTACATAGTGCATTTTTTATATTATTTCCAATATTGTGTTTTTAATTTTTAATTTTTAATTTTTATTATTTTATTACTTTATTATTTATTTAATTTATTTAATTTTCTTATTTTATTATTTACATATTATTTTATTAAAATTATTATTTAAAATTATATTATATTATTATTATTTTGTTATTATTATTTTTATTTTTTTTAAATATTGATGTTTTTTATTATTATTCTTATTATTCTTATTAACATTAATATTATTAATATTATTTTATTATTATTATTAATATTATTAGTATTATTAATATTAATATTATTAATTTATTAGCATTATTTTATTATTATTATTATTATTATTATTATTATTTTATTTTTAATATTTAATATTATTTTATTATTACTAATATCATTTTATTAAATTTTATTATTTTTTTAAAATTTTTTTTTAAGACCTTTTGTGACGGGCCTGTCCCAAATAGTTATTTGTGATGATCCCATGGAAAATAATTATTTATGATGGGCCCATCACAAAAGGTTTTTTAAATACCATAGGTTAACTATTTGTGACAAGAGACTTTCCCATCACAAATAGTATTTGTTTGTGATAGGTTGTCGCAAAAAAACATATTTTTAATGTGACTTTATATAATGAGCCATTTGCGATGGGACCCTGTCGTAAATAACTAAATTTCTAGTAGGGGTAGGATATACATATGCATGAGTAACGTTTCCATTTTTCCACAATCATTATGAAAATAAGGTAAGTAATATTTTACCTTTCCAAAATAATCATAATATCAAGTTATATATTTAAATATACATATACATATCCTCCATGTGGTGTGGTGATAAATAGAGAGTCACATTGCTCCATGAAGGCGATAGTCCACACATACATGAATGATGTTATCATCTCTAAGTGAGTGAACATGTAAGAAATAAAAATATATATTATCTTTTAATAATGATAAATATTTCATTAATATCATAATTATGTCATGTATATCATATATCATCATTAACTTTATCCTTACATTATTCCATGCAACACATTAGTGAAAGACGAATCACATCGCTTCGTGAGGCGGTAGTCCACCATACACACGTGCGACACTATTATATCTCATACAGAATATAAAGTAAAAATGTATATGGATATAATGGAACAATAGGTATAATTTGGTCATAAATATCATATATATACTTTATATCCATCATTTTACCCAACAGTGAGAGGTAGTAATGGAAAAATGAATGAAATCAGTTCATGAGGTGGTAGTGCACCATACAAATGAATTATGATTTCATAACCCATTTGTTGGAAGTGAAGATAGTTTTAGGTAATTATCTTTACATAAAATCATCATAGTATATGATAAATACTGAGGTTATTATACCATCATGTTTTAATAATAATTGAATGAGGTGTAGGACGAAATAAAATAGAAATGCCCATTGAAGAGTGTGACCTCTTCTTTGGGTATCCTTCTTAGGTTTGAACTAAATACTTCCATGGTTGGATTTATGCCAAAAATAAGGATTCTAGGATGAGGGGATGGAATTTGGGAAGTGATTTGGGTTGGTATTGGCCAAAATAAAATGGTGTGAAGGTGTGAAGAAGAGAGTTGAGGGGGTGACATTTTATAGGTGAGGTGAGTGGACAATTAGACATTATAATGTCAAAATATTTCCATAAAATATATTTTAGACAAGTTTTTAATTAATTTTAACTCTTATATTTTTATTTTAACTCCCAATAAATCCATTTTTACCTAAACTGTGATAAATAACTTTTATATTTTTCACTATTAATTTTGGTAAAAAATTATTATGATTGTATTAAATAATATAAATAAAGGTTATTAAAAATATGGAATCCTTTTTTCCAAATTACATTCACATAATTGGGAAAATTATATTTAAAATTAATCATGGAGACGCGATGAGAAATCATATTTTTTTAGAGAAAATGTCCAACAATTTATAAAGTTTTTATATCAAAATACAATATGAAAATTATTCCAATGAACAAAATTTGATTAATTGATATAAAACTGAACTAAATTTACTTTGAAACCAATTAAAAATATAATTTAACTTTATAAATAATTTAATCAAAAAGTAAATTTTTAACTACAATTCAGAATTTTTTAATATTCATGAAAAAATGATACATTTTAGAAAATTACCAAAATAACCCTAAATTTTTTTGATATGATGTTTTAAAAAATGATTTTTATTTTTTCAAATAAATTTTCTAAAATATTTATAAATTATTTTTAAATTATGTATGCAAAACGTGACTAAACCATCCTTTAGTAAAAATATAGTTTTTTCAAAAAATATCTCTTTTTATTTTAAATGATTTGTATTTTATTTATATTCAATAGATAAAAAATAAAAATTTATAAAATGTATATAATTTTTATAATTTATTTATATTCATACCCACTATGTTAATGAATCAATTATAATGGTCACGTTTATGTAATATTTCAATAGAGTATCACGTTTTATTTAAACTCGATGTTATGTGCATCAAAAGCTATCAAAGTACATAAATTTATCTAAAATAAATTTATTGTAAAGTCTTGTGGTGTTGCATTATTCCATCCAACAAAAATTTCAACCTGAAAATTTTATGGATATTACCTTCTAAACAGATGTGGGTAGTTCTTCTTCATAATATCCTCTCATTCCCATATTTCTTCCTCTATTTTGTGATTTTTTCAAAGTACCTTTACCAAACAAGTCATCCAATTCCTCAATACTTTCTATATAGTATCAAGAATTTGGATGGGTTCTTCATAGTAAGATAGATCAGGGTCTAATTATATTTCATCAGTGGTGATCACCTGTGTTGGGTTTGACATATACTTTCTTAATAATGACATGTGGAACACATCATGTATTTTTAAGAGATCTAGTGGCATTGAAAAATGATAAGAAAAATATCCAATTATTTCAAGAATTTCAAAGGGTCCAATGTACCTAGGGATTAGTTTCCCCTTTTTAACAAAACTTATAATACCCTTCCATGGAGATAATTTCAAGAAAACATGATCTCTCATTTAGAATTCAAAATATTTCCTTCGATTATCAGCATAAATATTTTTCCTAATTTGGGATAATTTAAAGTGATCTTGAATAGAATTTACCATTATTATTGTTTCGTCAATAAGTTATAGTCCTATAAGTTTCCTTTCATCAACTTTATCCCAAAAAGTAGGAGTATGATATCTCTTTCCATATAATACTTTATACAATACTATTTGGATACTCAAATGGAAACTATTGTTATAGGAAAGATCCACCAAAGGTAAATACTAATCCCACGTACATTTAAATTCATGTGAGAATAAACTAAAAATTTCATCCATTATTTGAATCATCATTTTATATTTTCCATTAGTTTTAAGATGGTAGAAAGTGCTCAAATGAATCTTAGTATCAAGGGACTTTTGAAGAATTTTCTAGAATTTTGATGTAAAATGGGGATCTCAATGAGACACAATTGACAGTGGTGCACCATGAAGCCTTAAAAATTAATAAATATAGATCCTTTCAAGGATATCAAGAGGTAAATATTCTCTTATATCAAGAAAATGTGCATATTTTATTTGGAGGTCAATGATAACCTAGATTGCATCATTATTTCTAGGACTATTTTATAGTCATATAAACCATTCCATAGTGATTTCACCCCATTTACACATAGGAATAGGAAGAGGTTTCATGAATCCTTTAGGATATTCTCTCATATATTTCACTTTTTTAAAATCTAAACATCTGGACACAAAATAAAAAATTTCATTCATCATATTATCCCACCAAAAATGTTCCCTTAAATACCTATACATATTTATGCCACCAGAGTGTAGAGAGAAATTTAATCTATGAGAATCATCCAACAATTACATTTTTTTCTTAGGAATAAACTCAACACATAATATCTTTCCAAATTTCACAACACGGTCTTCACAAATGAAGTATGCTAATTTCCCATCATTTACATCTTTAATTTTTATCTCACAGTTCTCATCATTTGATTGAGAAATTTTTATATTTTATAATAAATATGGATTCATAATCATTTTAAAAATGAGTGATGTATCCCCTTCTTTAATAATTCCCATATCAATATTTACTAGATCCATGAACATATGATCCCTCATAATCCTCATTTGGGTTATAACTACCTGATATTTTCTTATCAATGCATCAGCTACTTTATTTTATTTCCCTAGGTGGCAGTGGATTGAGAAATCATCATCCTTGAGTATCTCAATCCATATACTATTCCAAATGTTAGGCTCTTTTTGTGAAAGATTTATTTTAGATTTTTATGATTCGTGTATATATCACATCTTCAACCATAGTCATAATGTATCCATATATTCAAATAAAATATTACAACTTCCAAATAAAGATCTTGGGTTAGATAGTTCTATTCATGAGTCTTCAATTGCCTTGATTCATATGAAATAACTTTATAATTTTTCATTCAGACACAATCAAGTCTCTTATTTGATGAATCACTATGTATAGAAAACCCATTATTTCTTGATGGTAAATTCAAAATCAGAGCATGAACTAATATACTATTTATTTCATCAAAACATTCTCCCCATTCATTTTTCCAAAAAAAACATAAACTATTTTTTTAAAATCTTGGTTAATGGGTCAGTCAATCAAGAAAAATTCTAAATAAATCACCAATTGTAACCTACTAAACCAATGAAACTATGTACCTCGGTTATGTTTATTGGTTCATGCCATTCTATAACTGGATTTGTCTTCACAGGATCAACTAACATTCCATCCTTAGAGACAATATGGATAAAAAAGAAACTTCTTGAATCTAGAAATCACACTTACTAAATTTCCCATATAAATAATTCCTTCTAATAGTCTCAATAATGTTCCACAAGTGATTCTAATAGTCCTCATAACTTTTATAATACACCAGAATATCATTAATGAATACCGCAACAAAATCATCAAGATATTCCTTGGATACTCTTTTCATTAGATCCATAAAAATAGAGGGTGAATTATTTAATCCAAATGGAATAACTTTAAACACATAATTCCCATACTCCATTCAAAATGATATATTTAGAATTCATTTCTTCTTTACTCACAATTTATGGTACCTATAATGAAGGTCAATATTTGAAAAATATTCTAATTCATGAATTTGATAGAATAAGTCATCAATATGAGGTATATTATACTTGTTTTTTATCATAATATAATTAATTTATATATAATAAATGCACAACCTCATAGATCCATCTTTATTCTTAATTAGGAGAACAAGGGTTCCCCATGTTGAAACACTAGGGAGAATAAATCCCTTATCCCACAATTACTCTAGTTGTTTCTTCAATAAAACTAATTCCACATTGGATATTATATTGGGTGTCTTTGATATTGGTCTTTCATTAGGGATTAATCAATGTAAAACTCAACTTCATCCTTTGGGGGATGTCCAGGAAATTCCTTAGGAAATACATCAATATATTCCTTTATAATAGGTACATCACCAATTTGAAGATTAAATTCTACCTCCCTAGATTTTTTTCTATTGTTCCATAAGAATCTAATTCAGTAGAGATACTCGGGGTCTATCTAGATATGACTCAGATGATGAAGTCATTTCTCTAAAAATAAGTAATTATACATCTTTCTCACAAATCATAATTTCCATCTTCTTGAAATAATTTTTTGCATCATATTTTTAAATCTATTCCACACCAATTATTATATCAAAATAAACCATAGGTATGATATTAATGTTATCAAATAGATCACATTTATCTATCATAATAGTGACTTCTTGAAAACTCTTTGTTGCCATGAGACTTACCCTGTGAGTTTTAACTGATAAATGCCTTATTAAATTAAATGGAGAATGCCTAATTTTCTTGGAAAATAGAGTAGATATAAAATAATGCGATGATATAGAATCAAATATAACATTAGCTAAATTTTATGGTAGGATTAAATTACCTTCCACTACATCATTGGGTACTTCCACCTCAGCTATAGTGATCACATAAGCCTAGACTTCACCCGTTGGCCTCTTATTTGGTGGATTCCCTTGACACTCGATACATAAGTGTGAATAATGACCCATTTATTTATAGTTGAAACATTGTAAATAATTTATTTGATTCTTCGAATTAAATTATTGATCTAGATGCCCCATAAATCCACAAAGGTAACACACTCACATGCCCTTCAAGCACTTCCCATGATGTTTCTTTCAGTAATTTTCACATGATAGAAATTAATCCATCATATTCTTATTTGATGAATTCCCTTTATCTTGGTGTTCAAATGAACTCTTTTTCTCTTGATTCTACTTGAATATATTGGATCTAGAAAATTACTTCCCCATTTTTAGGGAACATAAAATATTTAATTATATGATGAAAAATATTACAAGACCAACAACATTCATATACTTAAATTAATCCCTTCAAATAAATGTAAAATCTTGCACTTTATGTTTCATATGTAATCTATAGAATACCTATATAACCTTATAAAGGTATATTCATACCCCAAAACATTTTCTTATTCTATTTTCTTTAAGATAAATAAAATAAAATTAATTTAAATTTTTTTATCACAAGGGAAATATTTGTTGAATAATGTATCATTAAAATATTTCCATTCTATGATCTATAATTTCTCTTCCTCCCTAGTATTGTAGATCAATGAACACCATTTTCCAACATCACCTTTGAGAGAATATACTTAAATTTTAACCTTCTCCTTTTCACTACATCCCAAACCATAAATATCTTCTATAGAGACATAATTCATTTCTTGGCTCCCACTGGATTGGTAGTCCCCCCAAATGATGAGGGATTATGTTACATAAAGTGATCCAGCATAGGTGAATATTACAATGGAATAGGTGCTCCATCCAGGAAAGGTTATTTTCCATAAATTGATTAAGATACCCTAATATAGAAATAATTTTCTAAGTTCAAGTACTAGTTATACTCGATTATTTAGTAGGGAAATATCTACATTGTCCATATGTATTGATACCCTTATTCCTTATAGGATCCATTTATAAACAATGGCATATACTGTATTAACTCATAAAATTATGAACATTAAATCATAATGTATAATTGCAAATATTGTGTAACACATCTCACAAATTAAAACATTGGCATTATCAATCACAGAACCATAACTTGGTTTCATTGGGGATATATTTAGGTTCAAATCCTTCATAATGGTTTGTAATGAAAATATAAATTATTATAAGAATATACCTTGGGAGTGTCAAACCAGGTGCACAGTAAGGCCAATTTTAATGCATTATGTGATGATCAGGTCTATCCTATTACAACATTTTCATAGTTATTACCCCTAGGTACCTTTATTCTAGAACCATGTCCTCTATTAGTATCGAGATAAATATGTATTGATAGGAAATACCGTATAATATCTTTCTTACCGACAAGTTAGGATGTTCTTATAAACTTATGCTCAAATTATAGCATTCGGTTATGATCCCTAATCTATTTTTTCTTAAATCTAGTTCCCAAGGTTTCTACTAAGTTACTCTAATACCAACTGTAATGACCTCAAATCTAGTAACTCAGAGCTAGTGCCTTACTTTATATTATTGGCATAGTTACAAAGAATCAAATCCAAAAGGATCGACCAGTTTAGTAGTTTTAGAGAACCATATACATACATGAAACCCATTTTATATTTTTAATAGAATATAAAACATAATACATAACAAACAAAAATAAAATTCAACCTTGAAAACTCATTCAAAGATATCTTCTTTATATCTTGGTGAAATAAAACAAAATAAAGGTGATCTAAAATTCCTAGTAAGGGTTAAGTATAGTGGAAGCTATCAAAATCATTAAATAATAATAAATATTTCAAGGTAAATAAATAAAAACACATTCTATTTAAATAACCTTTCAACATGAATATATAAGGCATAATCAATATGGTAGGGTAAATAACCAAACAAACAATATATTTAATAAATAATATGAAAATGAAATGTATCCATAGATAATATCATTAAAAAAATATCATGGATACTAATAATAACTAAATTCCAAATTAAGGAAATGATTAATTATTGAATTCCATGATCTTATAAATCAGGATACCTATACTTGTCAAGACATTTTACAAGAAAATTTAAACAATAGGTAGAAAACCATTTAATTTAGAAAACTTATTTGTCTCATGAGACCTATCAATTCATCAAGGGGATATATTATACCAAGACCCACCCTTCACTATCGGTCTAAAGCATTCCTCACATATCTAATAATTTATTTAATTCATGAAAAAAATTTCCTTAACATCAAATATCCATATTGGGCAATGGATATATATTTATCAATATTTACCTAATTAATCAAATAAATTAAAAAGTAAAAATAGTATGTAAAAATGGTATGTGGTTTAGGTAACAATCATATCCATAATATATGAATTGAATATTTAAGATAAATTAAATAACCAATGAAAAATGATCACAAGAAAGCAATTTTTTAAGAGAAAGTTACCCATCACAAAAGAAAGTGAGATTTTTCAATCACTTTTACCACTCAGTAATTTTCATGTCAAATCCCCTTGGATGAAATGATTAAAATTAAAACATAAAATACCATGAATTATAAAATAATCATGATATTTCATGTAAAATTGGTAGTACATACATCACATAAAAGTGAATTGGTGCATAATAACAAATAATTCTCAATGGAATTTAAATTGAGATGAAATCCCTTACTTCAAGATTTCCTTTAGTTAAATGAGATTTAAAATATTTCACAATGTTTTTAATAATTTTATTAATTTATAATATAAACATAATAATATTTATAATATTATATATGATCCTCTTATAACATTTTACCACAGACTTGATAATAATATTTCTTTATTTTCATTATTTCGGGTGATAATTGCCTTGTTTTAGTATTCGTGATTTTTTCTGAAATTTTTGATTCTTATGAATATTATATAGTTAAATCACCTAAATAATAATAATTATGACATAATTATAATATTTATACTTTAATTATACTTTTAATTCCAATCATGAATGTTGTTTTCAAGAAATGAAGTATGTTACAATCACGAAGATGGTAGGTCGTACTTACACATGAGTTACATTTCCATTTTTGAACTATCATTATGGAAATGGTGTAAGTAATATTTTACCATTACATAATTATAATAATATAATATTATTTATTTAAATATACTTATACATATCATCCTTGTGGAGTGGTTATGAAAAGAGAGCACATCACTCCGTGAAGGTGATAGTCCATACATAGATGAACAATGTTATCATATTTAAGTGCATGAAAAGGTAAGAAATAAAATGATATATTATATTTTCATAATGATAAATATGTAATTAATATAATAATTATGTCATGAATATCACATATCATCAATAAATTTATCCTTACCACCTTCCATGAAAAGCGTTAGGAAAACATGAATCACATCGCTTCGTGAGGTGATAATCCGCCGTACACACAAGCGAAAATATCATGTATCTTATGGAATATAAATTTAAGAGGTGTATATTATATAATGAATAAATAGGTATAATTAGGCTATATAAATCATATATATACTTTAGATCCAACATTATACCCAACTATTATAGGTGGTAATGAAAAAATGAATGACATTAGTTCACGAGGCGGTAGTCCACCGTACATACAAATAATAATTTCATAACCAATTTGATGGAAGTAGAGATGGTTTTAGGTCATTAACTTAACATAAAAACATCTCATTAAATTTATTATACTGGATTTATTATATCATAATGTTTTAATAATAATTAAATTAGGTGGAAGAAGAAATAAAATAAAAATGATCATTGAAGAATGTTACCCCTTCTTCAGGTATCCTCCTTAGGATTGCACAAAATCCTTCCTAGGATGGATTTATGACCAAAATATGTTTACTAGTATAAGGGATTTAAATTTTGGAGGTGATTTGGGAAATTATTTTCTGAGAAAAAATGGTTTGAATGAGTGAATAATAGAGGAGAGGGGGTGGTTTTTTATAGGTGAGGTGAGTGATACACCAGTAATTTTTGAAAAGAAAAAGGTTTACCCACATTTTTCACATTACAAAAGGGTCCAAAATGGAGTATTATAGAAAATTATACATTATAGGTCTAAAATAGGTCCATAAAATGGATATTTTAAAAAATTTTAGGTCATTTTAACCCTTATCATTTTAGTTTAACCCCTGATATATCCATTTTTACCTTAACCACAATAATTAATTTTTACTATTTTCACTATCAATTTTGGTCAAAATTTAATTTGATATTATTATATAATATAAATTATTCTTTTTATAAATATGGAGTCCATTTTTCAAAATTACATTCACAAAAGTGTAAAAATTAAATTTAAAATTAATCCCATAGATGTGATGAGAAAGTGAGTTTTATTAAAGAGAAAATGTCCAAAAGTTTATAAATATTGAAATCAAAATAAAACATGAAAATTATTAAAATGACTTAAATTGTATTAATTTATATCAAATTGAATGAACTTTAATTTAACAAAAATTCAAAATATAATTTAACTTTATAAATAATTTAAACTAAATGGTAGTTTTCAACTAAAATTATGTATTTTTTACTATTCATCAAAAAATGAAACATTTCACAAAAATAAAAAAAATTCACTAAAAGAAAATTTTTGATATGATTATTTCAAAAATCATGTTTAATTTTTGAAATAAATTTTCTTAAAGTGTTAGAAATTAATTTTAAATTATGTGCGAAAAGCATGACTAAACCATTACTCAGAAAAAATACATTTTTCATAAAACATTTATTTTTTTGTTAAATGATTCTTATTTTAAATGTAATATTTTTTTTAAAAATTAACATGTTTAAAATATATATAATTTTTATAATTTAGTTCTATTCATACCCACTAATTTAATGGCTAATTTATAACCAACATGTTTAAATAATATTTCAATAGAGTATCAGATTTCCTTTAAACCTAGTGTTGTGTACATCACAAGTTGTTGAAAAAATTAAATTTATTCTCAAAGAAGTATATTATAAATACTTGGGGTGTAAAAAAAAACAATTACCTATGTAAATAAAATGGGTTTCTTAATCTTTCCTCATATTATAATCAAAATAAATTTCACAATGAAGGCATTTGAGAAAAGATCATAAGGCATGTATTTCTCCATCAAAAGAAGGGAGAATAATCTATGTATATATTTGTGATAAATATATACATAATTTATAATAATTATATAGATTTTAAATGAGATAAATAAATTTAGAGAGAGAAATCTCATAACCCGAAGGAGAGGGTAGTTTAGATAGATCCCTTAGACCTGTAATAAAATCATTTTGAGATATCAAAATATTTAAAACCCTTTTGAAAACACTTAGAGAAATAGAAAGAGGATTTTTATTTTAATAAAACATATAATCGTATAAAGGGATCCAAGTATCAAATAACTGTGGTGGTGGTGAGAAATCCATTGACGTTGCATACATTATAATAAAACATTCCTTTTGTCTTTTATAAAGAAACTAAAAACATAACTTTTTTGAAAAATTATAGAAATATTCATTATAAAATATGGGTAAATATGTATTTAATAAATTATTTAGATAAGGTTAAAAAAAATTTTAAAAACATTTTTAGAAAACATTGATATAGAATAAAAAGAGTTTTTGATCAAAAAGATAAATAAAGTTGTCATTTCTTAAAAACATATCCTCATCCATTTTGAGTACCAAAGATCAGAATATGGTAATATTACATGAAAATTTTATGAATAATGATAGTATAATAAAATTTAATTTGTTTATTATAAAATGACCCAATAATTTCCTTTAATGAAAATTCAAGAAAAAACAGCCCTAATTAAAAATGAGATTGAAGCATAAAACCTTATCGCTTTGGTAACTTTTGAATAATTAACCCCATGAATGATGTAAATGAATTGTAACATTAAATAAAATTAATTATGAATTATGAATTATATAATATTTAAATGGGAAATATATACACCATATAAAAGAAATTATGTGCATAAAATGACATGTGTCTCAAAGAAATATGTTTTGAGACGAAACCCTTAAAAAGATCATATAATTGAATTGGGGATTAATAAATGTATTGATTATGTGTATCAAATGTAAATACATATAAAAATGTGTTAATACAACATAAAATAATAAAAGGTCATTACACATATAATATTAGCATAACATAATAAATGATGTAGAAGTTTAACCCAATGAATGGAAATTGAGTTAAGAAACCTCTTCCCTCAAGCTCAAATCATCATGTGAGTTCCTTATATTCTTGAATAATAAAATTATGTTAATTATTTAATTAATTCATACTATTTTGAAGTTTATTATTACTTTTATTTTATTTTTTACCATGTCATATTCAATTACATAACTAATTAATTTCACATGGGATGTTTTGACGATAATCGGGTCATATGTCCAAAATCACTTTTAAAAGTTGACTCAGGTCAAAGATATTATTATTTATTAATATAAAGAGTTTTAATAATTAAATTATTATCATTTATATACATAAATTATACTTTTACCACCTAACATTAAATATGGTTATGAAAAATGAACTACATTACAATCATGAAGACGGTTGGTTGTACGCTGGCATGAGTAATATTTATATTTCTCAATGATCATAATGGAAAGAATGTAAGTTTTATTTTAACATTAAACAATTATAATTATATAATAAATATATTATTATTTATTTAAATATACTTACATATACTATCCATGTGATATGATAATAAAAATGAATCACATCGCTTCGTGTGGCAGTAGTCTGTCATACACACAAATGAAATTATCATTAATTCAATGGATGGTATGGTATGAAAGTATATGATATATTAATTTTATATAATATTAAATATTTCATTAATATAAAATATAAATATAAAATTAATTCTTATTACCATTCATGTAAAATGTAAGTGAAAATGAAATCACATCGTTGCGCGAAATGATAGTCCACCAAACACACGAGCGATGTTATTGTATTCCCCACAGAATAGAAAGTAATAAGTTATATGTGATATTATAACTAAATAAGAATAATTATATCATAAATATAATATATAAACATTAAATACATAATTATATCCATCCATGAGATGAAGTGATGGAAAATGAATTACTTCAGTTCATGAGGCGGTAGTCTGCTGTACGCACGATCAACAGTTTTTTCCCATTTTAGGGAGGAGAAGATCAATGTTGGTTATGTAATTATATTAAAAATTTATATTAATATTTAATTTAATGAGGTTATTATATCATAATGGTTTAATATTATTTTAATTAGGTGTAATAAAAAATAAAATAAAACACTTGGTTAAGAACAATACCTCTTCTTTAGAAAACTTCTTTTGGTTTACATTAGAAGACTTCCTAAGTTGAATTTATGATAAAATAAAGGAATATAGTATGTTTCTAGGTAAGTAAGAAATATTTTTTGGTAGGTATTTTTTGAAATATATGGTTTTTATGTGTGAATAGAAAAGGAGAGGGGTGGCCTTTTATAAGTGGGGGAGAGGACACACTTTGATTGTTTCAAAAGAATGAATTACACCCATGTTTTTCAGATTAAAAAAGGCCTAAAAATGTACCATTGTTAAAACTTTGATTATATAGGGTCTAAATATGCATATAAAATAATAATTGGGCAATTTTAGGTCATTTTTACACTTATATTTTTAGTTTACCCTGATAAACTCATTTTCACTTTAAACACTTTAACAAATTTTTACTGTTTTAATTATTCATTATGGTAAAAAATTAAGTTTAACATATTATAAAATATTAATTATTATTATCCCAAATATTTTATTTAATTTATAAAATTCAACTCATATAATTAGCATGATTTAATTTAAAATTAATCATGCAGACGCGATGAAAATGAGGTTTTCCAAAGAAGATGTTTTCATAAGTATAAGTTTTTTATATCAAAATTGAATATAAAATTGATTCCAACAACCTAAAATGGATTATTAATAATATAATTGAACTAATTTTACTTTTAAAACAAATTTAAAATAAATTTTAACTTTTCAAATTATTTAAATGAAAAGAAAATTCTTAATAAAAATCATCATTTCTCACTATTCACAAAAAATTAATTTTCTAGAAAATTACAAAAAATTAAATCTAAGATAATTTTGAAACGATGATTTAAAAAATTAAGTTAATTTTTTTTAAATAAATTTTCTAAAATTGGAAAAAATTAATTTTAATATATGTATGGAAAATGATAAAAACCCGCTTTTATAAAAATACAGTTTTAAAGCATAAAATTGTATTTATTCTTATCTAATTACGAGAAAAAATATTAGATGAAATGATAAAACATTTTATTGAATATATAATATTTAAATTTTATTAAAATCATTCCTAAATAGTGATTAATTTAATTTGTTAAGATAAAGACACATTACGGACGTAAAAACATTTTTTTAGAAAAATATTTCCTTTATTTTTAATTGTTCTTTATTTTCCCTTATAATTAATTTATTAGAAAAGAATTAGTTTTATATATGTTTAAACCATATATTTGATAAGTTATTTAATCATATTCATACCTGCTATTCCAACGACTAGGCAATAACTATCATATATAATAATATTTTAATAGTATATCGTGGTTTTTTTAGATTCTGTTTTACAAATCTCATACTCTATTGAAGAATTTAGATTTATTTTAAGAGAAAATTATTTCATAAAATCTTGGGGTGTTATAATATTATATCCTAAATTTACTTTAAACCATTTTCCACATAATTTCACATAGTAGTTATTCCATTCATTATCAAGGTAGTGTTCTCAAAAGATTTATATTCTAATTCTTTCAAATCCATTTTAGGTATTAACTTCTCAAGGTTTGTCCAAATATAGTTCCTATCACAATATATAAGGGAAAATACCTTATAAGGTGATTATTGATGCTTTATTTAGACAAAACCATTATTCAACAATCCATTTATACAAGATTTTATATCAAGGTATCATCCTGATAATTTTCCAAGTAAGATTACACTATAGTATTACATGGGGAAAACACCAAGCATGAAAAATAAGTAACCCTATGATATGAACATATGTTTACTTTAAATGAGAAACTCCCTTAATGCATAGGAATATTCATATGCATATATATATTAGGAAATCAAAAAACCATGAAAAATAAGTACCCCTACGTGCCTAACATAATCATATATGCACCCATTCCCTCTTTCCATACCGACCAAAGAGAGAAAAACCCAAGAATAAATAATATCAAAAATAAAGTGGACCACCAGTGTAAAAACATATATCAACTATAAAAGTTTAAGAAATAACAATAATCCCATCCCGAGGGGCTTGGCCCTTACCCCATATATGGGTTACCTACATCCAAGCATAATCTCATTACTAAGCCTTGAAACATTCCTATGTCTCCCCTTTTAACAACTCCCCAAAATAGCAATATAAAAGAAAAAGTCCTTGATACCAATTTGTAACATCCCTCTACCCGACACCACTTACAGGCACCTGAACAGGCAGAATGCTGCATAACCTCAGGCATGCCTCCTCAAACACCAAAGGCCACCAAATAGTGGTGAGGGTATGATGGAGTCCCCTGGGGAGACTATAGTCTCATTGTTAGAGTTATACAACAATGGTAAATAAATTGAATAATATACATCACATAATATCATAGGCTAAAACCATACAAGTTCGTATCACAAAACATTACCCATGAAATATACAAAATGACTCTATATGATAGAATAAAGTGGTACATGTCATCAGTGACATAAAATAGGTATAAAAAATGAATAAACCATAAAATATATCAGTATGTATCAAAAATTACTAATATCTATCCTTCCATAGTCTCCCAACACCATCATAACGTGAAATCACACATCAGTCATTGGGTGCTTTCCCTTTACACAACCTCCATCCATGAAGTCTTCTTAGTTACGAAATGGTTGATTGATTAGGGAATGAGTATGAATTAGTAGGAAACAACCAACCATGTACCTAACTAATCTAGTATAAATAAACGGTCATGATATGGTACCATATATGAACAATTTAAATAACTATAAGAACAAAAAATAAATAAAAATATGAACCTGAGATTCATGACGACACTTGAGGTTGGACACACCTACTTTGGACAATGATAGATTTCTTTGAGTGTGTCATAGATACCATTCTAACCTAATATACACCCTAACATGGGTAATATATGTGTCCCTAGCACAACCTGGCACCCGAGGGTAATATATTTTTCCCCAGGGCCCTAGTGTCAACCTGAGGGTAGTGTTCACTCTGGGTTTAGTTATAACATCCTGCATCCACCTGGGTTCCATGTTCACCTTGGGTTTAATTATAATTCCTGTATCCACCTCAGGATGTGTTCACCCAGAGTTTAACAATAATCCCATCATTTTCATATCACAACATAACAATAAAAGTCTAACATGTTCAATTAAAATTTTTCATTTTCAAAAAAAATAATTCAAACTTATATTGTATGAAAAATTAAAAATTAACAAGTTATTTTACAAATCCAATCACACTTTTAGAAACAGAATCCATTCAAAATAATTTATTTAACACACACATGTTTCCAATTCAAATTTCTAAGTTCAATTACCCAAATAAATTATCTAGCCCAAGTCGAACCCCAAATTCCAAAGCATAATAATCAAAGGCATAAGCCTGGCAAAGGGTTTACTTGACTCTAAATTTTTTTGTTAGTAAGAAATTTTTTTAAGTATTGTATATAATTCCGAGGACACCATTTATAAATCAGATAAAAATTATAATTCAAGTCCAATAACTAGCTTAAGACACATTACATAACAGTTAAAGATAAATTGAATAACTATGGAAAAAATACATAGGGACCACCTACCATTGTTATAGATGGGGTCACATGCCCAATATCAAACCTTTGTTTGGATTAGAATGGGATATATTAATGTAACATAACTATAAATTAGAGAAACTAGGTAAAAACATATAAACACAACCCGTTAGTAAAATAAAATGATAAAAGAGAGAAAAGGTGTAATGGACTTACATCAAGGCTTTTATCGCACCAACTAAGAGCTCAAAACACCATGTATTGAAGGAGGTTATATATGGAGAATATGAAAAGAATAGGTTACTAAAAAATGGATTTTTGTAAATTTTGAGGTAGAAAATTGTGTGAGAAGTATTAAGGAAAGAGAGGGATAAATGAAAAAAATATCTCCCATAAAAAAATATACATAGATCCCACAAGTTCACTAGTAGGATTTAAAGTAGCTTTTTAACCAACAAGAAGCCCACCAGCTAGCTAGTGGTATACAACTAGATAGCCACTGGAATTGTAGCCTCTTGGATTCATGCCCTAACCTTCTCCTAAGCCTCATGAGTGTTATTATATGAATTTGTTTTAAATAATTTAACAGTTTTATTTGTTTTGATAAATTACTCTCTTTATGAATATTATTAAATTTTTCTTGAAACATTTTAATAAGTTGTCTTATTAAATTATAAAGTTTATTATAAAATTTTAAGTTCACCAGTTTTTTAAAATTTAAGTTTTTCAATTAATTAATAAATTTTTATAATATTTCTAAAAATAGTTTTACAATTATTTTTTATAATTTTATTTTGTTAAAATTTATATTATTACAAATTTTATTATATTTATTTACTAAATTTTATTTTTTAAGTATAAAAAATATATTCATTCCTAGTGAAACCCTTTTCTAGGCCATAATCCACATAGGGGACCCCATAAGGTTAATCCCTTGGGAAGGACAACCTCAGGAATCCTCACAAGGAGGCTAGATAACTTTGTTCATAGCACATGCATATAGCATGTGGGGTCGTTGTATAAGACCTCATGGTGTCAAAAATCAACCCAAATACCATGATACTCTGATACCCAAGGTGAACCTAACATAGCCTGAATGGTATTCCTTATCCCAATGGGTTGGAGACTAGCACCTAACATCATACAAGATAAAAATAAAAATGGTTTTCTTCCATATTAAACAATGGAAGAAAAAGATATAAGTCAGTATACCTATAAGAAAACTCCATAGGGAGAATAGTACTAGAAGTCAAATAAGTATATAAACCCAAAGTACAACCCCAAAGTACCACAAACATGAAAGGTAAATAACCCAAGTCCCAACACACATAAAACTTCAATCCCAAATATCAACAACCACCACCTCCAAGTGGTTATTTTCCCTTTCTCAAACTTAGTAGAAGGAAATCTTAAAATGACCAAAGAAAAAGGTAGTGTGTGATCTAAAATCCCAATAGGGTCTCACCAAGGATTCCACAATAAGATTCCACATTAATTAATAAAATAAAGATTTTAATTTTAAATTAAACAAACATGGAAGTTCTAGAGAATATTTAAGACAAATCATGCTTTACATTTAAATTGATGGAAATATTTCAAACAATTTCTTAAATTTTTTTTTACATAAAACTATTTATATAAATTCCCAAAGCATGTGTAAAATAGTTTAAAAACCATGGAATATATATATATATATATATATATCAAAATAATCACAATGGAGAAACATGGTCATCTACCAAGAGGTATGATAGTTCCAGGTTATGGGATCCTCACACACCCAAATAGGTGATAATGAAAATATTTGTACACATGTCCCTCAGACACTGGTCAAAGTGGACTCATCACCATCCCATCCGGGATGTGACCTATTACATATGTTTTTTAGAGATGTAAAGAATCAATATAATTTTCCCTAAATAACTCACTATGTACCTAGGATTTGATATTCTCAACAACAATTAATAAAGGGAAACTTATCTCAAAACTGTTCAAAATACAATTAACCCATTTCCCATATCAATATGCCAATTTCTATTTAAAATCCAAAATGGATTTTTTATCAATTCAAGCCTTTTACAAGATAAAACCAATGGGCTATTATCAAAACAATTTTAACCACTTTTCTCAATTAAAAATTTGAAATCAATTTCACAATATAATCCTATAATTTAATTTCATAATTTTCCATCAAATTCCACAAACACACCCCAATACATTGGAATTGGTTTTTTTTACCCAATTTCATTCCAAATCAAATTCAAATCCCAAATTCACTGTATTTGGGTTTTTAAAAAACCAATTAAACGAAATTTAATTTAAATAAATAAATTTAGGGTTAAATTAATTGGCTAATCATAAACAAAACCACCTACGATTGATCACATGATCACATAACACAACTTCTGCAATGGATTTTGATAATGAAGAACATTGAAAATGAAGATCTGAGAATCAAACCAAGATCCAAGATATAAAATAATGGGGATCAGATCTACCAATAACATAGAGATCTAACAAACCCTAGGTAGGAGAGAAGAAGAGAGTGGGAGACAGAGAATAGGAGAAGAACTCTTACTCAGAAGAGATCAAACGATGTTCACCACACTTAGATTCACTTAGGAAGGGGTTTATAGGAGATAAAATGGCTTCTCAATAGACACAATTACCTAAGAGGATGTCCAATACCATGTTAGAGTTAAGTAGGGGAAGAAATTGTAAAGCCCCAGAAATTTCAAGGAAATTTTTTTCTTAAATACTTTGGAATTTTGTGAGTCTTCGGTTTCTGACGGCACTTGATTCTGAGACCCGGTGTGCCTGGAATCAATTTTCGAAGTTTTGTTTGGGTACGTTCAGTAAACGTTTGTGTAGGTTTTTCTATCTTTTAAACCGGTGCTCGGAATTGAAATCCGAGGACACTGATGAACTCGCAGTTCCGGTAATTGCTTAAGGGGGGACCTTTAAGGCAGTTGTGTTTTATGCAGGTAGAAAGTTAAAAATTGGGGATTTAGAATAAAATAAATAAAATTGGTAGTACACAATTTTATTTATATCTATGGTAGTTATATCCTACAAAGGGGAGTTAAGGGTGGGGCCCACAACCACCTAACTTCCCATTTGTGGAAATATGTGAGTTGGGGCCCACACGATACCCAACCTTCATCTTCCCTAAACTCCCTTAAACCCCCCTTTATTTAATTCTTTGACAACTCCCCTTGTTGAATGAGAACTCTTCCTCTCCCTCTCTCTCTATCTTTATTATTTTCCAACACACCTGCGACACTGTGACCCTCATGACGTTGCAGTACTTTTGTGAAACTCTAAGTGAGTTTTGGATAACTTTAGAAAATGGCTAGGTTTGGAACGAGCGTATTTCAAACCGGGCCCCTGGAACGAAAAAACCAATATCTTTTAGACCGGGTGTCCGATTGATGCACCATCTTTCGCGTCGAGTTCATTTTGACGAGACAGAACTTCAGGATACATCAACTCTGGACTTCATGACAGTTGATGTATCTAACCCTTGGCTTGAAGAATGAGCCCTCCCGGAATCGAGACTGCTGTGTGCGAGAACCCTAGAGCTGGCTGCGACTACGACGACTAGCGTACTGGGATCCTCCGTGGGTTTGATGATGATGACTACTGTACTTGGATCCTCTATGGGTTGGGCAGCGATGAATACCATACTGGGATCCTCTATGGGTTTGACGACGATGACGACTATACTTGGATCCTCCGTGGGTTCGACAACGACGACTACTGTACTTGGATCCTCAGTGGGTTCAGCAGTGGTGACGACTGTACATGGATCCTCAATGGGTTCTGTAGCGATGAATTCTGTACTAGGATCCTACGTGGGTTCGATAGAGGAGATGATTCAAAGGCTACATCTAATCATCTCCACCCTTCTTCGTGAGTAATATACCTATGTGAGATGAGTCTTGACTTGCAATCAATACCGACGGTGTGATTGACTTATTTCCTATGTGGACTGGGTTGTGCTTGGCCTCAAAAGTTGGAGACGAAATGAAATTGATGACTTAGGTATATGTATGGGCATATACCTGAGTAGATTCAGTTGATACTTCGTGATTGTATCTTTCCTTTGTGATTTATTTTTCATGGATTCTGAGAGACCTTCGGGGGTCTCGGGGTCTCTACTAAGTATCGTATACTCACCCCTGCATGGGATATGCCCGCACTACTTTATGTTAGATGCAGATGATAGAAAACACTGATCAAGGTGGAGGTTTGTGGAGCTGGACGATACCCGGAGGTGGACCACTTGGCGGGACGTACACGGGGCGGACGACCGGGCCCAAGGAGCTGAGGAGACCATCTGTACCCACCCTTCAGGTGGGATGTCTGGAGGATGACTCAGTGGTTTCCACTTTACTTTACTGCTGTTGTACTTTATTTTCAGTTGTACAGTACTTTCAGTTGGCTTTGTATACTGGCCCATTTACTTTTCAACACTTACTTTTGTACTCAGTTTACTTAGTGATTTCTTCACTTGCGTACTTTGTTGTGTTTGTTTACTTTTATAAAGGAAATGAATTCTATTTTATCGGGATTTATTCCTTTGGTGCTAGTCGCCAGCCCCTGGCCTATGGAAGGCGGGCTTGGGGTAGTCATGACACAGGCCCTGAGGACAGGTCGTGACAAATTGGTATCAGAGGAGTCAGTTCTACCACATAACTCAGGACTTTGATAATTTCTTCTCTGTGAAGCAATAGTGTTAAGAGTATTGAGTGTGGTTATCAGTCCAGGGAGTCCAGTGTTGGTGTGGCAGCCAACGTATCCATACACCAGGACCCTAACTTTTGATTTCTGACTCAGTGCACGAAAACATTTATTGCATTTGTGTTTCAAAAGTTTTACTTGTGATTAATTTGTGTCAGCTCCCTAGGGATACTGTTTGACCGTGGTTCACCTGTTTCTTTTCAGGATGGCCCCACAAAGGCAGCCAGCTAGGGTTCCAAGTTGCGTACGAGATGGCAGCCCACTGAGCGATGAGGCCTTGGTGTAGGGGCCCATCACAGCAGAGGCACCAGTGGTACCACTACCTACTGAGCCACCGATACCACCAACCCCAGCAGTAGAGAGTGAACACCGCCTGAGTGCACTTCACGAGTTTCAGCGACAAAGGCCACTTAGGTTCTACGGATAGATGGACCCTCAGGAAGTTGAGGATTGGCTGGAGGCTATCGTCAGAGTCTTCAAATTAGCAGGGACACCATTTGATCTTATTGTGATCCTTACTGTGATTCTTTTACATACAGCAATAGGTATATGGTGGAGACTGATGCTCCAGGTTCATGATGAGGCATCTCTACTTTGGACGGACTTCAAGATTCTCTTCTACTCAGAGTTTGTTTCAGCCACCCTTCGTGTAGTGCGGATTCAGAAGTTACTTCATATACAGTAGGGTAGTATGACAGTAGCTCTGTACTCAGCGAGGTTCAATGACCTCTCACGCTACTCCACAGACATGGTACAAGACCCATTCTTCTGTGACCGGACCTTCAAATAGGGACTGAGGCATGAGATTAGGGCTTCAATGATCTCCCTCAGCATTCTAACGCAGGTAGGAGTGCTGGAGAGAGCCCTTATTGTGGAGATCTTTCTTGCTATGTCGACGCCAACAGCGAGACCCACCGCAGGGTGACACGTAGTAGAATCTTCTGCAGCCGGCAGTAGACAGATGTCGCAGAGGTCCAAGCAGACCAAACCATCAGGTGGGTGACCTTAGGATACTGGTTTAGATGTGTGGGGCACATGAAACAGAGCCAACCATTCAAGGGGCAGACAGTTCTATACATGTGGCGGGCAGGGTCACATGGCTCAGGACTGCCCGACCCACCATGCGGATGAGCAGCAGACAATAGAGGGACCTCCCAAGCATAGAAAAAGGTTCAACCGTGGTGGTCCGTAGGGAGCAGGCAGACGAGGCAAATGAGCTGGCCGAGCAGCGGGTGGTGGAAGACGCTTTGAGGCTCTACCACCACCACCACCAGGAGGACCACCCTGAACACAGGGAGCTGGAAGACAGGGGCAGACTCAGCTCCAGGCGGTCAAGGCCTATGACCACGGCACACCTGAGATGATTAAAGGTACTATCTGTGTCTACTTCACCCTTACTGTAGTTCTTATAGACACAAGAGCGAGTTATTCCTTTATTAACACTGCCCTTGTTCGGAGCTCGGAGATTATGATGGAGCTGTTGGATCGATCCTTAAGGCTAGAGACTCATACGGGAGAAGAGTTGATGATTACGCACTGGTGCTGGCAGTGTGGGCTTACTCTAGGAGGTGGGAGCTTTGACTAGGATATTCTTGTAGTGGCATCGAGGCCTTATGACACCATCTTGGGTATGGACTGGTTGTCTACAGTCCATGCTTAGATTGAATGAATTAGGCACAAAGTGCGGTGTGTCCGTACGGATGGGACCATGTTCCCCTTCACCGGTGATAAGGGAGCCTTTGAAGCGTAGGATAAACTTACGAAGAGGAGAGGGAAACTGATCACACATCAGTTGGCCAGTCTCATCCTATGAGCGGTTGATGTGTGGAGTCCGAGTTTTCCTATTTTGGTGGATCAATATGTAGACATTTTTCCTGATGACATTCCAGGAATACCTCCTCACAAAGAGGTAGACTTCTACATTGACCTATACCCCAAGACAACACCAATATCTACTCCAGCATATCGAATGGCTCCCACTGAGATTCGTGAGTTGCAGGTACAGCTGGAGGACTTATTTGGAAAGGGATTCATCCAACCCAGTATTTCACCCTAGGCTTCTATGATTCTGTTTTCCAAGAAGGCAGATGAGAGCATATGAATATGTGTTGACTACCATCGACTGAATCAGGTGACCGTAAAGAACAAGTTCCCACTCCTGAGGATTGAAAAACTCTTTGATCAGCTCAAGGGAGCACGATGGTTCTTGAAGATAGACCTCAGGTCAGGCTATCACCAGCTCAGAGTTCGAGACAAGGATGTGCAGAAGATGGACTTCAGGTGTCGGTATGGCCACTATGAGTTCTTGGTTATTGGTTATTCCCTTCGGTGTAACCAACGCTCTAGCAGTGTTCATGGGTCTTGTGAATAGGATCTTCTAGCCTTACCTAGATTGATTTTTTGTAGTCTTCATCGATGACATACTGATTTACTTGACTACTGAGGAGGAGCATGCCTACCACTTGCGGGTTGTACTAGACACACTCTAAGAGCACCAGCTTTATGGTAAGCTCTCAAAGTGCTAGTTATGGATTCGAGAGGTTCATTTTTTGGGACACGTCATCTCAGAGGCTGGGGTTGCAGTGGACCCAGTGAAGATCAAGGCAGTACTTGCTTGGGATCCACCCGGGAGCGTGACGGAGGTGCAGGGTTTCCTAGGTTTGGCTGGGTACTATTGAAGATTTGTACCCGAATTCTCTAGAGTTACAGAACCACTTTCAGCTTTGACGAAGAAGGGGAAACCCTTTGTGTGGTCAGATTGATGCCAGTAGAGATTTCAGAAGCTGAGACAAAGATTGACCAGTGCGCCCATCTTGAGGCTACTAGAGGAGGGCATTGGGTACATAGTTTACTGAGACACATCAGGGACCAGACTCAGGTGTGACCTAATGTAGGAGTGAGCAATGATCTCATACAGTTCATGGTAGTTGAGGAAACATGAGAAGAACTATTCTACCCATGACCTAGAGTTAGCAACAATGGTCTTTTCCTTGAATATGTGGCGGCTCTATCTGATGGGAGAGCGCTTTACAGTTTACTCTGACCACCAGAGTCTTAGGTACATCTTCTCGCAGAAGGACCTGAACCTGAGACAGTAGCGATGGATTGAGTTCCTCCAGAACTATGACTTTGAGATAGTCTATACTCCTAGGAAGGGTAATGTTGTCGCTGATGCTCTCAGTATCAGATCGGGCATTCAGCTACTAGGAGAGGCGATGGAGTAGCTAGCCGCGTTGCAGATATCCTTTGTAGATAGAGATGGAGCAGCCTTTATACAGTCACTCACAGTCACTCCTCCACTCCTTCAGCGATTCAAAGAGGAACAACGTGGGGATGTTGACTATGAGACACGACGTGCTCAGATATCCACAGGGCAGGTGCCTGATGGGTTTTCTGAAGGAGGAGAGAAAGTCATCCTCTTCAGGGTACGTACTATGGTACCAGTTGCATTACAGAAGGAAGTGCTAAGGGAATTTCACACATCCCCTCTAGTGGTACATCCAGGAGTGGCAAAGATGTACGATGATCTCAGATGACAACACTGGTGGCTGGGTATGAAGAAGGCTATAACAGAGTTCGTTTCAAGATGCCTCACTTGTCAGCAAGTAAAGGCGGAGCACCAGGTACCAACATGCTTGGCACATCCCTTAGTGGTCCCGGAGTGGAATTGGGATGTGATATACATGGATTTCGTGATGGGGCTTCAATGTACATCCAGGGGACATGACTCTATTTGGGCGATCGTAGACCGACTCACCAAGTCGGCCCATTTCCTATCGATCAGAGAGCAGGTCTCTGTAGAGAGGTTGGGATGCCTTTACGTTCAGGAGATCGTACAGCTTCACGGTGTGCCATCAGCTATTGTATCAGATAGAGATGATCTTTTTACTTCCCGGCTTTGGAAGGGGTTGCAAGAGGCCTTTGGGACACAACTGCACCTGAGCACCGCCTTCCATTCTCAAACGGACAGATAGACTGAGAGGACCATACAAACACTCATGGACATGATCCGTACGTGTGTCCTTGACTTTGGTTATAGCTGGGAGGATCACCTACCCTTGGTGGAGTTTGCGTACAACAATAGTTACCACTCCACCATTGGGATGACACCATACGAGGCACTGTACGACCGACCTTGCAAATCACCTCTGTGCTGGACTGACCCTGGGGAGTCAGCACTTGTAGGACCAGAGATTGTTCAGGCTATGACGATGAAGGTGAAGATCATCCAGGAGTGGATGAAGACTGCAAAGAGAAGATAAAAGTCCTATGCTGATTGGAGGCGGAGACCACTGGAGTTCGAGGATGGAGACCACATTTTCTTACGGGTCTCACCTTGATGAGGTTTATAGAGATTTGGTCGGGGTGGAAAGTTATCTCCGTGCTTCATCGGGCCATTCCATGTCCCCAACAGAGTAGGCGAGGTGTCTTACCGCCTGACCCTTCCACCTCAGTTGCACCGGGTGCACGACATCTTCCACGTATCTCAGCTGAGAAGATACGTTCATGACCCGTCACACATCATTGATCATGGGGAGCCAGACATTGATGATGGGGAAACATTCATGGAGGTCCCGATGGAGATAGAGGATAAACAAGACCGGGTCCTATGTGGGCAGTCGATTCCTCTGGTGCGCATTCGCTGGCAGCACGGGAACCTCCAAGAGAGCACCTAGGAGCGGGAGGCTCAAATGCGTGCTCAGTACCCTCATTTGTTCCCCTAATGTATGTTGCATCTTTACGGGGACGTAAATCCCTGAGGTGGGAGTAATATAAAGACCCGAAAATTTCATGGAAATTTTTTTCTTAAATACTTTGGAATTTTGTGAGTCTGTGGTTTCTGACAGCACTTGATTCCGAGGCCCGGTGTGCCCAGAATCAATTTTCGAATTTTTGTTTGGGTACGTTTAGTAAACGTACGTGTGAGTTTTTCTATCTTCTGAACAAGTGCTTGGAATTGAAATCTAAGGACACCGATGAACTCGCAGCGCCGATAATTTCTTAAGGGGACCTTTACCGCAGTTGCATTTTATGCAGGTTGAAAGTTAAAAATTGAGGATTTAGAATAAAATAAATAAAATTGGTAGTACAGAATTTTATTTATATCTATGGTAGTTATATCCTACAAAGGGGAGTTAAGGGTGGGAACCACAACCAAATAACTTCCCATGTGTGGATATTTGTGAGGTGGGGCCCACACGAGCCCCAAACTTTCATCTTCCCTAAACTCCCCTTTATTTAATTCTTTGACAACTCCCCTTTTTGAATAAGAACTCTTCCTCTACCTCTCTCTCTCTATTTATTATTTTCCAACACACCTTAATTAATGAATTCAACCTCTTAAATTAATTAATTAAGTGATTTGAATTTTGAATTTCAATTGTTAATAAAATAATAGCCATAGCTATTATTTTATTTTGGGAACACGTTGTGTTGGGAGGATATTTGAGAGAGCTCTTGTGTAAAAGAAGAATAGAGTTCCTCTTTCGTTGAAGAACACCATCCTTCCACGAAAAATGATGCCTCTTCGACGAAGAACACTGACTCAACGAAGAGCGACGACACACCTTTCTCTTCTCCACAACTAGTGTGGAGACGCCATTTCCTCCTCAGACGCACTTTGACGTCATCTACGAATCCTCTCTCCATGACTCCGTCTTCCGCGATGCCCGACGTGTGACGTCAATTATCGAGGTAGGGGGATTATATACAATTTTAGTTGATTAAAAATTATTCTTGTTTTTTGTTGAATTATCTAAAAAGAATTTGGCCAACTGTTACCACCTAACATAGAGGGCGAAGTCCAAACGCAGATGGCCTGACGACCCTCTGTAGTTTCTTTTATTTGCGATTGAGACCATGTCAGAAAAAGGTGGTGATGAATAGAGGTGGTGAAAAATGAAGGCGCCAGCCGCGTGAGGAGGAACTGCAGCCCGCAACCGTAGGCCGCTCGACCGACGAAGAACAGGTCGGGCCAAAGGAGGACTTCAGCGCCACAAGGGGCCTTGTGCTACGGAAGACCGCAACCCACATTCTGCGGGCCGCTTCGGCGGAAGAACCGGCCGACCCGATGGCCGGCCGTGCGGAGGAGAGCCGCAACGCTAGAAGGGTGCCACGCCGGATGAACAGCGACCCGCTTGAGAGGACAGCATGCGCCAAGAAGGCCGGATGGCTTCAACCGGCTGGTTTGGGAGGGCGGCGCTGCTGGTTCGGGTAGCCGCCCCCCCCCCCTCAGGCCACTCGGCCTCCGGGCCGAGCCTCTCAGCCAGCCGGGCCAGGTCGGGCCATGCCGTGCCGGGTCGGGCCGCGCCCCGCCGGGCCGGGCCGTGCCCCATTGCGCCGGGCCGTGCCCCCTTCAGGTTGGTCTAAGCCCCTTGGGCCGAGCCGCGCATTAAATCGGGCCGGTCCGACACCACTTCCAGGTCAGACCCACCAAAACTGGGTTAACCCGACCTGCCGGCCCACTGGGCTTAACGAGACAGGCCCATTTTCACTTAAAGGTGAATATCTTGAAGACCGCGCATCTGATCGATGCGCCATCTGCGGAACTGGGAAGCTCATGACGTGGTGGTTCTGTTTTGATACTCTAAGTGTGTTTTGGATAACTTTGGAAAATGGCCAGGTTTGGAATGAGTGTATTTCCAACCGGGCCCCTGGAACTGAAAAACCAATATCTTTCAGACCGGGCGTCCGATTGACGCGCCGTCTGTCGCATCAGGTTCCTTTTGAAGAGATGGAACTTCGAGATACATCAACTCTGGACTTCGTGACAGTTGATGTATCAACCCCTTAGCTTGAGGAGCAGACACTCCCGGAGTCAAGCGTGCTGTGTGCAGGAACCCTTGAGCTGGCTGCGACTACGATGACTACCGTATTGGGATCCTCCGTGGGTTCGATAATGATGACTACTATACTTGGATCCTCTGTGGGTTCGGTAGTGATGACTATCATACTGGGATCCTCCGTTGGTTTGATGACGATGATGACTGTACTTGGATCCTCCGTGGGTTTGGCAGTGAAAACTACTGTACTTGGATCCTCCGTGGGTTCGGCAGTGGTGACGACTGTACTTGGATCCTCCATGGGTTCAGCAGCGATGACTTCTATACTGGGATCCTATGTGGGTTCAACAGAGGAGATGATTCAGAGGCTAAATCTAATCATCTACACCCTTTTTCGTGAGTAGTATACCTGTGTGAGGTGAGTCTTGACTTGCAATCAATACCAACGGTGTGATTGACTTCTTTCCTGTGTGGACTGGGTTGTGCTTGGGCTTGAGAGTTGGAGCCGAACTAGAATTGATGACTTAGGTATATGTATGGGCATATACCTTACTAGTGTCGGTTGATACTTCATGATTGTATCTTTCCTTTATGGTTTATCCTTTGTGGATTCTGAGAGAGCTTAGGGGGTCTCGGGGTCTCTACTGAGTATCGTATACTCACCCATGCGTAGGTTATGCCTGAACTACTTTGTATTGGATGAAGATGACAGACAACACTGATCGAGGTGGAGGTTTGTGGAGCTGGACGGTACCCGGAGGTGGACCACTTGGCCGGACGTACACGGGGTGGACGGCCGGACCCGAGGAGCTGAGGAGACCATTTGTACCCACCCTTCAGGTGGGATGTCCGGAGGACGACTCAGTGGTTGTCGCTTAACTTTAATACTATTGTACTTTCTTTTCAGTTGTATATTACTTTTAGTTGGGTTTTTATACTGGCCCATTTACTTTTCAGTACTTACTTTTGTACTCAGTTTACTTAGTTCTTTCTTCACTTGCATACTTTATTGTGTTTGTTTACTTTTATAAAGGAAATGCCTTCCCTTTTATCGGGATTTACGCCTTTGGTACTAGTCGCCAGCCTCTGGCCTATGGAAGATGGGCTTAGGGTAGTCACGACATGGGCCCCGAGGACGGGTCGTGACAGAAATAGGGGTTCAAGAATTTTTAAGTTATTTTTTAGATTGTACAAATACACAAATACATGGTTTGTCAAACCTTGTACCCAAACCATGAGTCCCTCTAAAGGGGTGAGTGGTTTCTACTAGGTGGGAACGTAGTTTTTCAAACCATGCACCAACTATGAAAACCTTCACAGCTTGGATTTTCATAGTTTTCACTAAGAGGGAGCATGGTTTGGGAAAACCATGTACCAACCATGCATAGCCAAAAACCCAACCAAAATTTTCAAAATTTCACCAGAAGAACCCCTAAATGAGACCCAACCAAAGAATGATCAAAAGTGGGGGTAATGGAGTACCTGGAAATAATTTTAGGATGTTATGACATCCCCACCATAGAAACATTCTTTCCCTAGAAAGTCTGTCAAGAAGTCTCTCTGTTAAAAATATTAGGCTACCGATATCTCATCAATGCCTCTCTCTCCCAAGTCTCATGAGTATTAGATTCATGATTCCATAATACTCTAACCAAAGGTATCACCCTACCACAAAGAATGTTTTTTTCAGAATCAACTTTCCTGACTGGATGCTTAGTCACAGATAAATCAGGTTCAACATCAAGATCACCCCAGCTCAGAACATGAGATGGATCAAAATATACTTTTGTAGCTGAGATACAGGAACCTCGTTATGTATCGACCTCAACTATGGTATAAGTGCTAAATGGTAATAAGATTTCCCCACCTTCTCAAAAACCTCAAAAGGTCCCACAAAACTAGGAGTAGGATTTCCTTTCCTCCCAAGCCATTGATGACCCAAACAAGGTGAAACTTTCAAGAAAACCTGATCACCAAATGAAAATTCCAATTGTCTTCAACAATGACCATAATAATATTTATACCAGCTCTATTCCATCAAAACTCTCTAAATATTCAATGGATTTTTTTTCATATTTTGAACCAAGATCTGCCCAACCAAGGAACTTCCATCGATCATTGACAAATACAATAGATATTTTCAAGGATAACCATACAAGGCCTCAAAAGGGGATATCCTAATCACAGACTATTAACTATTGTTATAAGAAAACTCAACTAGACCCAAATGGTCATCCCAATCTCCCCCAAAATCAAGGACATAGGTACAAAGAATATCCTCAAGAATATGTATATATCTTTCTCTTTGGCCATCTGACTATAGATAGAATTCCATAGTCAAATGAACCATAGATCCCAATGCCTCCTGAAGGCCTCTCCAAAATCTAGAAGTAAAATAGGGATCTCAACCAGATACTATAGTAGATTTAAATCTTTACAAGTGAATAATATCTTTTACATAGAGATTCCAAACTCTTCAACTTGGATTGTATCACATATAGGTATAAAGTGAGATAATTTGGTCATCCTATCCATAAAAACCCATATCACATTATTCCTTTTATGGGTATGTGGAAACCCCACCAAAAATTCAATATAGATCTCATCCCACTTCCAAGTTGGCACTTAAAGTGGTTGAAGAAAACCCGAAGGTCTATAGTGCTCAACCTTGACCTATTGGTGCATTTAAAAATGAGAAACAAAATTAGAAGTGCCTCATCTCATACCTAAACACCAGAATCATCTTCATATTCCATATAAAATATTTGTGCTTTCTAGGTTCAGAAACCTCTAGGAGTTATAAAAATCCCACATCACATATTTCCTTATAGTAGAAGGTACAACATACTAGTTTCAAAAACATAAAATACCCTCTGTGGAGAATGACCAATAAAGAATGACCCCCATCATAAAGAGAATCTCTTATGCTAAAAAATTTATCATAAATCTTCTTTTTTATGAAGAATCATCTCGATAAGAACAAAGGTCAACAGAGAACTATCCAAAACAACATCAACCCCTAATTCCCAAACTTCTATATGTAAAGTTTCCCAGTCATGATAGTTGTATCACTGAGAGGGGGAGGGGGTGAATAAATGATATCTTTTTTATTTTATGCTTCTTTAATTATGAAACAACCTTCAACTAATTTGAAGATATATTTCCCGGATGAAAAAAATTAAAACATACATCCATAGGAACATAATAAGTTACAAGGTTCACTTACTCAATAAGAGTAGCTACATCATTGGTATATTTTGGAAATAATCCAATACCAAACATTAAACTATAAAATAATCCATTTTTATGGAATACAATAAGTAGGATATTCCCTTACAGTCATGTAGCACTATGAAAACAATCCCACAGTGCATGTACTTATTCTGGCACAAAATGATGCAATGCAACATGATGATGCTTCTTGATCAATATTCACAAATATGATCTTTCAAAATAATTCTTCACTTCCTTACATAGAAGTTGGTAAGAACTTATTGGAATTCATAATGACACTCAGTCTGATACCCAATCTTATTTCCATGTTTGATCGTTCAATATGGAAATCCCACATTTCTGTGTATTTTTATTGTGAAAAAATTTCTTTTACAAACTATTCTAATTCCTTTTAAAATTTCCATCTGTCCTCTGTAAACTGTCCTAATTTCTCCTCAAACTACCTATATCCTCCTTGAACTAAGTTGCAATGCTTGGAATGAGTACTTAATTGACCACCTCTCATATGCGGTCCCTTTTACTTTTTAGGCTATAGTGCCCTGCAAACTTCTTTCACAAACTGTCCTCGTGAACTATATCCTTCATGAAAATATTTCCTCTATGTACTTTTCTCCTTCATGAAATCATCCTTCTGAAACTAATTTATACTTATCCAAATTCTTTCCATAGTTATTATCACTTCATATAAAATTCATTTTACTTAATGATGTTATTAGGGTCCTTTATATAGGAAAATAAATTCCATAAAACCCATTAATCCCAATTACCTAAACAATCTAATACGGGACAACCTTTACCACATACTATGCTATGTGGTCTACATAGTTCCTTTCTTCACTCACGATGAATGATGTATTATGAAAATGAATCACCACCTCTCAACCACAAGAGAAGTTCCTTCTGTGAACTGTTAGCCTCTCGTGAGATGTAAGCCTCCCGTGAACTATTTTCCCTACGCGGTTCGTGTAGCGCACTTCACGGTATACATAGCACTATTATGTGCAAATATTCCTTTTCCAATTTTCCTTTTATATTACACATACCTCCTATGTGATCCTTTAATTGTGCTTCATGAACACTTTTGTGGAAAAAATTTCTTTTCCAAAAAACATACTTTTGATTTTGAGCCCCAAAAATTTGGAAAGCATTATGAAATGACGCCACCTTAAAATATGATTCGGAAAAACCAAACCTACTGATTTTTGGTTATTTTATTTTATCAAGAACATTATTTGTCATATTTTTTAACCTTTGATCAATCATCTTTAGCATCATCAAATTTTACAAGGAAAGTATTGTAACTTCCCTATCTTCCAATAGCATCTTTCTTTCCAATCAAACCTGAATATGATTGGGAACACCTTTTCTCCCCCTTTCCTTAATAAGGCTTAAATCAAAAGTTTTCCAAACAACATACAATATTTTTGAAATAAAAATCAGAAAATCATTGTTAGATTGTACAAAAATTTTACCAAGTGAATCGATTTATCCTTCTAGAAAATAAAAGAAAACAGTCTTGAAAAGTAAATTTTCTTACTTAGAAAAACCTTTTCCATCCAAATTTGTCCCAACAATCTCTCCCTTTAGATTTTTTTGTCATCCAATATTCCTAAATCATTGAAATTTTTAACCTCAATATATGAACTACTTATAAAAAATTCTAAGCCTACATGAGATAACTCATTGTAAGAAATAAGAATTATTGACAGAAAAACCATGCTATCCAAAAGTAGTGACTATGAAACCACTTCAACTTTCCTCCTTAGCCTTTCTTCCCCAACATTTTTTAATTCTTCATGATTCCTAGAATATAATTTTTTTTACAACCACTCCAACAAATAGTTCACACACTTATATTCTATATTCAAAGCTTACCAAAAACTCCCCCTTTATGAATACTTCCATAAGGATATATTTATGAAACAATTATTCCCCCTGAAAACACTATCAAAATGTAAGATGAGAGAGAGGGCATACACACACACACATCAAACTTGATGAGAAAGAGGTTGGATGCCCATGTTCAACCTCAATTTATAAAATAGTTCATTTGGTAAAGGTTTTGTGAATATTTTAGCAACTTGTTCCGATGTAGTAACATACTCCAAATTGAATTCATTCTTCTCCACATGATCTTTGATGAAGTGTTACTTTATGTCAATATGTTTTGAATTATAATGTTTTAACAGATTCATTGTAAGGATGATTGCCCTTTGATTGTCACATCCCAAGAGAGAGGGTAACATTACTTCAATAAGTAAGTATTCCAATTGAGTTTTCATCCACATAAGTTGGGTAGCTACTTGAGTGGAATCAATGTACTCTTCTTTAGCTGTGCTAAGATTTATTTAATTTTATTTCTTTGTAAGACAAATGACACAAATTTTCCCCAAAAAGAAAACTCCACTAGATATGGATATTTTATCATCAAAATTTCCTACCTAATCAACATATGAATACCAAAAAAATTTAATACTTTATGAGATATCATATGTGATTATGATTTTTTTTTCACCTTCGATATATTTGAGAATTATTTTTCTAGAAATTAAATGTGATTATTTATGAGTACTATGAAATATTTCACATAAGGTAAGAATATAAACAATGTTAGGTCTTGAGGGAGTCAAATATAATAAACTTCTAATTAACTTTTGAAACTCTTTATAATCAACTTATTTACCTACACCATCTATAGAAAACTTCATTCCCACTAAAATCGGTGTGGAAAATGGTCTCAATTTTTCCATGTCGAACTTCTTAAAAAGTTCCTTAGCATAATTTTCTTGTGAAAGAAAAATATGTTTCTTTTTTTATAAGATTTGTAACCCAAGAAAGTATTTTATTTATCCTAAAATAGAAATATAAAAAACATTTTTCATATATTCAAAAAATATTATTCAAGTTCTTTCATTATTCCCAGCAAATATAATTTCATCAACATAATTAGTTACAATAATGTAAATCTCTTAAATTTATTTGATTTAAATATTTTTATCAAATCTTCCTTTCTTAAAATGAAAATTTCTCAAGAAAATATCTAATTTTGAATACCATGATCTTGGATCTTGTTTTATCCCATACAATGATTTCTTTACCTTACAAACATAACTTTCATCTTTCCCAATAAAAAAGCCTCAAGGTTGTTTAGTATAAACTTCCTCATCAAGATCAACATTCAGAAATGTAGACTTTACATCCATTTTAAAAATTATGAAACCACATTGTGTAGTAATAGAAATAAATATTTTTAATTATTATTACCTTTCCACAAGAGAATAAGTTTCATTAAAATCAAAACCTTCAATTTGTGAGTAACCTTTGAAAAATAATCTTACCTTGTTTCTTATCACTTCACCTTCTTCATTCAGTTTGTTCTGAAAAACCCATTTTGTACCAAAAACATTTTTGTTATCTGGATTGAGTATGAGTTCCCATGAATCATTCTTTTCAATATTACCAAGATATTAATTCATATCATAAACCCATTTAGGATTCTCAAAAGATTCATTCACATCATTCAACTTGACTATTGAATACAAAGAAGTTTGTGTAACAACTTTTGATATTATTCTTGTTTGAAAATTCTAATGTTGATCAAAAATAATGTTATGAGCCTCTACTTGCTTCCTTATCCTTGGATGAGTTATTTGAGTCTCATCAACATTACTTGAAATAATTGAGTCTGATTCTTCTTCTTGAGTAGGATTACCACTATCGGCATCCTTATCAGAATTACTAACAAAAATTTCCTTATCCTACTTAACTTACTTATCATCATAAGTCTATTTTTCTTTTTGAAGACTTTCAAAAAATTTAACATCATCAGAATAAAAAATTATTCTTATTTCATTGTTGAAACATCTATATCCTCTTCCTTCTAGAGAATAGCCAATAAAAATTCCATCTTCACCTCTTTGATCAAAATTTTCATGGTTTCCACCTTTCTTATTTTTAATCCTTGGACTCCAAAAAACTCTTAATTATTTCAAACTTGATGTTTTTACATAAAAAATTTCATGTTAAGCCATATATAAAATTTTCCTATAGAAACAACGATTTTGAATATACACATTATTACTAATTTCTTGCCTCTAATAGAAATAAGAGAGACCATATTCAAGTAACATAGTTCTCCTCATTTACACTAGAATTCTATTCTTTCTTTCAGCAACCCCATTTTGTTGAGGTGTGTATAGTGAACTGAACTCATGCCAAATTCCATGATTATCAAGATAGTTTTCAAATTATTAATTCTTATATTCACCACCATTTTCAATTCTCAACTTCTTTACTAAATAATCAAATTAGTTCTCCACTTTCCTTATGAAAATTTTAAACATTTTCAGAGCATCTGACTTATGTCACATGTACATGACACTAGTAATGCGAGTAAATTCATAAACGAAAGTAATAAATTACTTATCTCCATTTGTTTATTTTTTTCTCTTTGGACCACATATATCAGAATGAATAAGATACCGAGGTACTTTTGAACAAATATCAACTTTCATATGTATAGAATTTATAATCATTTCTTTTTTACAAATAATGCTATACCAGTATATTCTTCTTAATATATCAAGAATATCTTGGACACTTTCTCTCTTTGATAACATGCTCATGTTTCTATGACACATGTGTCCCATCCTTTTATGCCACAATTTATTTTCTTCTGCCATACCCAAGTAATAAGAGTTTTCTTATTTCACCAACTTGAAACAAGTTTCATTTTGTATGTTGGCCTCTTGTAACTATCTTTCCATCTTCCTAAATTTTCATAGAAAACCCATATTTTTAGAAGATAACATTGTTACCCTCATCAAAAAGTTGGGAAACACTGAGAAGGTTGTGTTTCAGCCCATCAAAATATAAAGTTTTCTTAGATTTCATTTTTTCTTTCCCAATGATGGATGATCCAACACCTTTGATTCTTAGAGATTCATCATTTCCAAATTTTACCACTCCTTATTTGAAGTCTTTCAAATATATCAAAAAATTTACACATCCTTTAATATGATAAGAACACCAACTATTAATAATCCAACATTGTTATCCTTTTATAGCTTTCAAAGTAGTTTCATTAACAAGATATTTTTTTCTTCCTTTTATTTCTTCACCTTCAGCTTCTGTGAATTATTAAGAAAATTTTGTGGTGTTGTCAACAAAACAATACAACACTTATCAAGATTTCCATGTTATTAACATCTTTCAAAAATAGTTTCTAGTGGTTGGAACCTATTATCAACTTTCACACAAACTTTCTCATATTTAATCTAAACTTACTTCTTAGACTTCTTCTTTTAAGAGGATTTACTCCCCCTCAAACCTTGAATTCCATAACTTGTGAAATAGTATTAATGTTTTTGGTTAAACCAAAATATATTTTTCTTATGTTCTAATCCACCGCATTACCAGCAGTATCCATAGAAAGATTATTTGCCTCTAAAATATTCAGATTCACTAGTGTTGTGAGTATGTTTCTCAGCAACCTTATTAAAATAATTTTGTTTACCATAAACCTTTATGTTTTCAGAAATAAAATTTTTATTTTGATAATATTTATTTATATATTTAATAAAACTAGAAGTAATGAATTTTTTTAGACTCAGGATTTTTAGAAACTTTTTATTTTTCCACATTGTTAACTTTACCACAAAAATAACTTTCCCTTCTTTCTTTTTCTTAGAACCAATTCTATTATTTTTCTTAACATTTGAAGGTAATTATTTTTGTTCATTATTAGGTTTATCCTTACTAGATATTTCAACAACTTCTGAGATAGAGTTTTTGAAACTTGTACCTCTATGTTCAACTTTAGAAAGTTTTTGTTAGAAAAGTTATATCTCTTCTTCTTTTTACTTCAACCTAAAATCCAAATGTTCATTAAAATTATTTTCTTTCTCAGGAAAATTATTTAAATAATCAAATTATTTTATTATCTTAAATTTCTCATTAGAAAAACTTTCTTGATTTTTTAAAGAGGAATTTTCATTTATCGACTAATTATTTTTCCTTCTCAAGCATTCTAATCTTTCTCAGACATTCTTTAAACTCTTATTTTGGATAAGATTCATGTTGATTATCTTCTTCTTCAGAACTACCACACCTAAAATATTCATTATTCATTGATTTAATAAAGGTATTTTCTCTATATTTATCAGCAGATTATTTTTCATATTCAACTTCACTATCTTATTCTTCTTCATCTTTGGAAAAAAGATTCTTCATTTTGATTTGAATAAATTTTTATCTTTCCCTTTAGAAAAATATTTGTCTTTGTCACTCTGTTTCTTCCACATCCTTCTTGTCCTTTCATCTTTATCACTGTCTTCTTCTTCTTTCTTTGAGGGAAATTAGCCACAAAGTGGCTAATGGATCCAAATTCAAAACATTTCAAGGGAAGTTTACCTTTATATTTACCTATACCACTTCTCAAATTTTTAAAAAATAAGGATAAAATTTCATGAATATTTTTATATAACACATTTTTAGAATTAGATTCAGCAACATAATATTCCTCAAGATTATTCTTAGAATTTTATTTCTTAGAAGATTTGAAAGACATTTCTTGATCAAATTTTGTTTTTTATCTTCATAGTCTTATCTCTTCTCAATAAATAATTGATGAGAGTGCTATGGAAATCATACAGAGATAATATTTTAGGGTATCTAGATTCCAATGAAGAAACTTTAGCATCAAACTTGTTAGGCATAATTCTTAAGATCTTTTCAATAATTTTTGAATCCTCCAACTTTTAACCAAGAAATATGATAGTACTAAAAATTTCATTTACTCTATTAAATAAGTCCCCAATAGATTCAAACTCACTAATTTTGAAATATTCATACTTAACCTTCATATTTTTAGTTTTTATTTATTCACTTTTTCATTTCATTCATAGATGTTTTTCTGCTTATCCTAAAAATCTTTAGCTATAGAAACTCATTTAATTCTTAAAAACTCACTTTCAAAATATGATATGAGTAAAAAAAAATTAGATCTTCTATAATTATTAAGATTCTTCATATCGATAGGTGTGAGAGGATTATGTTCATCAATATGAGGAAATCCATCTATTGTAGCTTCAAGAACTTCATACCTAAGAGACATAAGTAAAGGAATCATTCTATCTTTCTAAATATGGTAATTATTTCCATAAAATATCAGAATACACTTAATATTCACACAATTCAGATTCTCTATCACAACTTATATTTAAAACTTCATCAAAGAATAAATGAAGGGAACCTTCGGTTTTGATACTAATTCATGTTTCCCAGTTAGGATAGTTGTATCACTGAGAGGGGGAGGGGGTGAATCAGTGATATATTTTTTATTTTTTATTTTTTTCACTTAATAAACAACATTATACTCTTATTAAATATCTCATTTCCTACTAAAAACAATTCAAACATATATCCACATGAACATAAGAATTTACAAGGTTCACTTACTCAACAAGAGTAACTACAACCTACATCCTTGGTATAGTTTCGAAATAATACACTACCACACAATCGACTTGAAAATAAAAATTTTGTATGGAATACAATGAGTAGGATATTCCCTTAAAATTGTGTAGCACTATGAAAACAATCCAATAGTGTGTGTTCTTATTATAGCATAAAATGATGCAATACAATGAAAAAATTCTTCTTGATCAACTTTCAAAAATATTATCCTTGAAAATAATTCTTCACTTCCTTACCCAGAATCTAGTAATAACTTCCTAGACTTCATAATATAACTCAGTTTGATACCCAATATGATTTACAAGTTTGATTGATCAATATGGAAATCCCACTTTTCCACATATTTTTAGTTTGAAAAATTTTCATCTGAAAACTATTCTAGTGCCTTTGAAAATTTCTATGAGTCCTCAAAAAACATTCACGCTTCTTACGCTAACTACCTGTGTCCACAACAAAATGAGTTTCCCTATGTGGAACAAGTGCTTCATGGAAAACCTCTCTTACACAGTCCCTTTTCCTTTATAAAAAATAGTGCCCCAAAAACTTCTTCCGTGAAATACCTATACGAACCGTCTCTTTCATAGAAATATTTCCTATGTGAACTCTTATCCTTTGAGAAATAATCCTTCGTGAACTAATTCATATATCTCCAAATTCATTTTTTAGCTATAATCACTTCTTATAAAATTCTTTCCACTTAATGTTTTGATTAGGGTCCTTTATATAGGAAAATAAATTCCACAAAACCCAATAATCACAATTACCCAAAACTCCGATGTTGGACAACCTTTACCAAAAACTATGATATGCAGTCTACCTAGCGCTATTATTCCCCCATTGTGGCCGATGTGTTATGAAAATGAATCAACACATCTCAACCAAAATTGACATGCCTTTAGTGAACTGTTGGCCTCCCACAACCTACAAGCCTCCCATAAACTATTTTCCTTATGCGGTCCTTGTAGCGCGCTTCATGGTCTGCATAACACTATTATACATAAATCACCTCTTCCAATTTTCCTTCCTTATTATACATACCTCCTATGCAAACCACGAACTGTGATTCATGAACTACTTTGTAAAAAAACTTTATTTTATCAAAACAAACTACTGATTTTGAGCCCTAATTTTTTTTCAAAAACTAGGAAATGATGCTACCTTAAAATATTCTTCGGGAACACCAACCATACTAATTTTTGAACATATAATTTTATCAGAAACCCTATTTGTCATGATTTTTATCCTCTATAAGTAATTTATTGTAACTTCCCTATCTTCTAAAAATATATTTATTTCTAATCAAACTTTAATATTATTGGAAATACCTTTTCTACCCCTTTCCTTCATAAGTCTTTAATCAAAAGCTCTATAAACAACTTATGATATTTGTGATATACAAATCAGAAAAGCATCGTTACATTATCCAAAACATTTACCATGTGAATTGATTTATCCTTTTTGAAAAAAGGACAACACTCTTAAAAAGTAAACTTATATTACTACCAAAAACCTTCTCTATCCAATTTGCTCCCAAAAATATATAACTATGAAAAGAGATCCATTAAGTTCCAATCTTCCGAGGGTTCTTTCACGGCCTAGGTTATAAGTTTCCTTCTCAAAGAATCTATGATCATATTCCATTTCCCCAGGGTATAGGAGATGTCAAAGTCAAAATATTTAAGGCACTCTACCCAATTCCTCTAGCATAGATTCAAATATTTTGAAGAGAAGATATAAATGAAGATACTGTGGTCAAAATATATTCTCAAATTTTCTCTAAAAAGGTAATCCCTACAACTCTTAAGTGAATGCATCATAACAACTAGTTCAATGTCATGTGAATATAATTCTTATCAAGTTGCCTAAGCTTACAATATCTATTAGAAAGGACCAGATCACCTTGCATAAGAACACAACCCAAACCTGAGCATGATTCATCACAGAAGACCACAAAGCCCTACCCAACCTCTTGAAGAGTCAACACCGACATAGTAGTCAAAATAAATTTTAGCTCAACAAAATAACTCTAACATTTCTCAATCAAAGAAAAATTTACCCCCTTCCAAGTTATATAATTCATTGAAGAATAAAAATTTGAGAATTCCTTTACAAGCTTGTGATAATATCTAGCTAAACATATGAAGCTCCAAATCTCAAAGACATTTCATGGATTCTCCCATGTCATAATAGATTTTTCCTTCTTAAGATAAAATAATATACCATGTTTTGACACCAAACGTCCCATGAAATTCACTTTTGGAATCTAGAAATCACATTTTGATAGCTTGGTATAAAGTCAGTGATTTCTCAAAAATTCCAAAACTTATCTCAAATGACGCACATGATCCTCCTCATACTTAGAGTAAAAAAATATTTCATACAAAAATACTAACAAGAAGGTATCAAGATACTCATGGAAAATACTATTCATTAAATACATAAAGACTGTAGGGACATTGGTTAGATCAAATTTAATAAAAATGTACTTATAATGGCCATACCTACTCCGAAAGAAAGTTTTCTAAATGTAATAATCTTTTATTCTCAATTGATGATATATAGATCAAATATCAATCTTCAAAAACCAATTCAACCCTTTCAAATAATCAAATATATCATAAAAATATGGAAATGGATTTTTGTTCTTTACCATGACTCTATTGAGTTTTTGATAATCAATATAGAGGAAAAGTGACCCATCAAATTTCTTAGTAAAGAGAATTGGCACCGCCCCAGGTGACACACACGAGCATATAAATCCTTTCTCTATTAAATCATCCAACTGAGTCTTTAAATCATTCATTTCAGTTGGTTCCATGTCATAAGAGGGAATATATACTGGTAGAGTAATAGGTACTAAATACCTAAAAAATTCTACATCCATTACCAGTGGTAAACCAAATAAGTCATAATGAAAAATGTTGGGAAACTCAACAGAAATTGGAGGGAGATCACCGCTCAAATATTCTCACACTAGTTAAAAATATAACACATATATTACTTTAAGAACTCTAGATAAAAAGGTCTATCTATACTCAACCTTGGGTCCCATTCTCTTAGAAATATATAACACACTTCATCAGGTGCAGTAAAGGATACCCACCGAAGATAGCAATAAATTTATAATTTATTAGAAATGAACAAATCAATACAAAATTTTATATCAAGAAGTTTTATATTGGGAACCAGAAAATTCCCAGACCGATCAATCTATGATAGAGATAAGACATAAGCAAGACAATGAATACCCTACTCTCTCTTTGTTCTAAGGGGTGTAGTAATATCCATTACCTAAGACAAAATCTCCATAGGGATATTTTGGAGGTTCACAATATGGGTTAAAATGAATGAATGAGATGAAATAGTATCAAATAAAATATTCCCTATTAATGAAGTATTAGTAATAGTACCTATCACAGTCACTGGACCCATATTCGCTTCCTTTGGAGAATCTTCTACTGCGTGAAGAATCTTCATTCCGGATGCTTGTGGCTGGAACTCATTAGTTCATGAAGCATATGAATGAACCACTATTTTATTAGGCGCTGATGATCCCAAGCCACTATGTGGAGTATAATGGACATGAAATAACTTCTTAATGTGACATGTGCATCCATAGATACCACATATTTTGGGTGCCTCATAGCAAAACTATTATGAGTGCCTCAACATTCCAAACTAGTAAGAGATAAAAGGGCCTATTCTCGAAACTGTAGGAGGTCTAGAAAAAATCTTCTATCAATAAACACTGTGAGAATCACCACTCTTCCTCTTCCCTTTATGGGAACTCACCAGAATTCCATTGGGAGAAAAATGATCTCTTATCAACCCCATCTTACAAGACAAGTCCATTTCAACCATCAATGCTCTATCCAATACATCATCATAAATAATCAACTTCAATAAGAAAACATGAGAATGAATATTAGATAAAATTCTCATCTAGAACTATCTAGTCTTCATATTTTCATTTTATATAATATTAGGTGAAAACTACACAAGCTCAAAAAATAAATTTTCATATTCTTTCACAGTCCTTTCAGTCTTCTCGAGTTTGAAAAACTATATATCCTTGGTCAACACCATCAACTCTAGATAAAACTAGTCAGTGAAAAAAGATTTAAAGTCTTTCTACTCTAATCCCTCACGATTCTTCACCATCACCATTGTGACACACCATCTCCTGCTAGGTCCTTTTATCTTTAATGTGGCACATTTCACCTTGATTTCTTTCGGCACCTCCAATAAATCAAATAGAATATTGATATTTCTCAACCAATCCTCAGCCAGTTGAGAATAATTAGAGACCTAGAATTCAGGTGGATTCTGGAAAAGGAACTACTCATCATGAATCAAAAAGTCATCCCTATGAGGTTCCAAAACTATAGCCTGAATGGGGATGGGTTCAAGTGCCTATCCTAGATCGTGGATAGAATGCACAATAAATTCAACCAGATTTTGGTCCACAAGAGGATTTTATCACTGTGGTTCGTTAGCATCTTCCTCCCAGATTCGATTCACACATATTATTTTAGTCATGATGATACAAAAAATTAGTATATAACATTGAATACATTAGAAAGGATAATTAAAGAAACACTCAAATAAGATCAATAGGGAAATTAGTCCCATTAGATAGATATAAAATATTTGGATTTCAATCTATCCAAATCAAAAGTCAGGAAAATACTAGAACTGATTCCTAATAAATCTTTCCCAAACTACCCCAGGTGAATTAAGGCTCATTATTTTGAGAGATGGACAAACAATCAGTCGTAACTATCTCTTAAGTCACAACAAGATTACATAACTACATAATAACATTAAGGAAATATTATTAACCTACCTTTGATACCACTTTATCATGAACCAACCCAGATAACCTGGTACTATGATACTCAAGCAGACATTGAAATAGCCTAAAGGGAATTCAAGATCCCCATGGGTTAGAAAATAGCAGCTGGAATCATACAATGTAAAGGTGGGAATAGTTCTGCTACATTAAAAAAAATATAAGAAACAAATACAAGTCAGTATGCCCAAAAGAAAACTTCATGTGGAGAATAGTTCCAAATGTTAAATAGGTATATAAACCCAAATTACAACAAATAATTACCATAAACTGAAAGGTAAAAAACCTATTTCCCAAAAGACAAAACACTTTAAGCCTAAATGATCAATAACCACCACCTCTAAGTGGTTATTTTCCCTTTCTCAAACCTAGTATAAGTAATCTAAAAATACGTGAAGGGAAAGGTAGGGCATGAGATAAAAAACTACTAGGGTCTCACCAAGGATTATATAATAATATGCCACATTAATTAACCAAATAAAGCTGTCAATTTTAAATAAAAAAATCATGGAATCTCAAGATAATATTTAAGAAAAATCATGCATTACATTTCAATTAATAGAAATATTTTAAAAAATGGATTAATAATAATTTTATATAAAATAATTTATATAAATTCATTACGCACATGTAAAAATGTTTAAAAACAATAGAATATATATATATATATATATAAATAATCATAAAGGAGAAATATAGTCATCTTCTAAGAGGTATAATAGTTCCAGGTTATGGGAACCTCAAACACTCAAATAGGTAATCATGACAATATGTGTACACATGTCCCTCACACACTGGTCAAAGAGGACACATCACCATCCCATCAGGGATGTGACCTTATATATATGTTTTATTAGAGTTGTAAAGCATCAATTGAGTGTTTCCCAAATAACCCACTAACTACCTAGTCTTTCATGTGCTCAATAATGGGAAATTTATCTCAAAACTATTCAAAATATAATTAGCCCATTTCCCATTTCAATATACCAACTTCCATTTAAAAATAAAAATGGGGTTTTGAACAATTAATTCATTTTCCAAGATAAAACCAATGGATTCTTATTAAAAAATCTAATCAAATTTTCTAAAATAAAAATTTTAAATCAATTTCATGATTTAATTCCACAATTTAATGTCATTATTTTCCATCAAATTCATCAAACACACCCCAATCCCTTTATTTTTTTTTATTTTCCCCCAAGTTCAAGACAAATAAAAATCAAATATCCAATTCACTGGAATTAGGTTTTTAAAAAACCAATTGAAGGAAATTTAATTTAAATCAAACAATTTAATTTAAATCATGCAATTTAGGGTCAAATTAATTGGACAATCATAAACGGAACCACCTATCATAGATCACAGGATCATGTAACACAACTTCTGCAACATGATTATCCAATGAATAATGTTGAAAATAGATATATTAGAATCAAACATAGATCCACGATTCTTTGGAAGGGGTTTAGAGGATTCAAAATGGATTCTTAAGAGCTATAGTGACCTAGGAGGATGTCCAATCACAATTTAGGGTCTAGCAGAAGAAGAAATGGAGGTTTGGGAATTTTTAACATAATTTTCAGAATAAAAAAAGTCGTGAACTTGGTTTATGGAAGGGGGACACATGGTTTTTCAAAATGCATTCCCTCACTATGTGTCAATATAAAGGGGTACAAAATTTCAACTAGGTGGTCACATGGTTTTTTAAACCATGCACCAACTTTGCACATCATAAAATCCATACAAAATTTCCAAAATCTCCCTTAAAGAATTACTAAACAATACCCAACAAAAGAATGACCAAAAGATGGGGTTTTGGAGTACTTGGAAATAGTAACAACATGTTACACATGGTGAACTCCTGAAGGTGAAAATGGTGGTCTAGGTCACCCACATGGGCCACACCCCCTATGTATGTTGTGTTTTTTATTATAAACCTTGGTTTATAAGAGGTTGATTGATATAAAACTCCATATACATGTGTATGATTCGATGCAGGACTAAAATACAAGTTTTACAGTTCATCCAAGTTTAAAAATCGTCTATATTCTACACCATCAAATATATTTATTCTTTTTAGTTCAATATTTTTATAATTTTACATGTTCATTTGAACCCCTATGAAACTTTATTCATAACTCTTTCTCTTCCCCATATTTCCCTCTATTATCTAGTTCACTGGATTATTTGAACCAATGCTTCTCATTCTTTATTGCTCAAATTTATTTTTATTCTATTTTTTCGATCATCTTGAACTCATTTTACTAGTTCGAGTTTTCTTCTTATCTATGGTTTTGTCTTGATTTGGTCTCTTCCTATCTTTATCATTCTCATTTCATGTTTCTTATAGTAAGATTCATTATATTCCTTCATCCTTCTATTCTAGTTTCTCTTGTGACCATGGTTATTCACCATTCCTCTTTATTGGTTTCTTGATTGAATCACCATTAGATACCAACAGCGAGTCGTGCGTCAATTTTGGATACCAACAACAAGTCACAAGTCACTTTTGGATTCCAATGGTGAGTCTTGAGTCACCATTGGATACTAACCATGGGTAAGTGACTTACCACTAGGCTATCAACAATGGAAAATTTTACTCACCACTGGACTTCAACGGTGGGTTATTTTTACGCACACTTTTTATCTTCTTTTGTTGTACATCCCTTGGAAAAAAGTTCTTCAAGCCCCAACATGAGATTTTCTATCCTCTTTCATAATTTGTTTATTTCTTTAGTTTTTTGGTTGATATTTTATGATTTTATATATTCTTCTTCTTACTGTGTAAACAGATGAAAAATTCCCACCAAGCTTTAATAGGAGCAATTCCTTCTTATCAGTTGATATAGTTTTTTATTTCTGTTTGATATTGTCCTAATATGTTTTTCTTATTTTTTATCATAAGAATATTTTTATTTGTTAATTATTTTTATCTATATGTTTTCTTAATATATTATTGGAAGTAGTTATTCATGTTGTTTTATTTGTATTTTAATCTATTATCATTTATTTACAATATATTATCTCATTCTGTATTAATAATTTTTCAATTAATTTTAGTATTTTATTTATCTGTTTATTATTTATGATGTTTTAACTTATTTTAAAATAGAAACCATTGGAACCTAATGGTATGTCATGAGTCACCAATTAATATTTCCAATGGTGAATCAAAAGTCACCGTTGGGCACCCAATGGTAGAAAATTTTTTATTGCCTCTCTTGAAGCCTATTATTTCATACTAGATTGGAATTAATTTAGTTTTAATGAACTCTTTTTTATTTTTTCTCAAAATTGAAATGATAGGTCATGCTCTATTTAGTCACCATTGGAACCCAGTGGGGAGTAATGATTCTCCATTCTCTGTTAAAACGGTAGGTCAATGACTCACCATTAATTAAAAATTTTATGTTTCAAATTTTTATTTCTTATTTCAATTGATATTTTCTAAAAATAATTCTTTTGTAAATTTATTATTATTATTTTATATTGAAATAAATTTATAGAGTTCTAAAAATTTAATTGTAACATTATTTTTTTGTACTTTTGTATAAGAATATTTAAAGTTATACAATGCTTTATTTTTCTACATCTTTTGCTGTATGTATAATCTATATGATTATATTTTTTTTCAATTGTTTTATAATTGTAAATTAATTATAATTTTTTACTTAATATATTAAATGTTTTATTTAAATACTTCACAAAGATTTATAAATCCCAATTTTAATTCTATATTATTCAGTGAGGATTTATCAAACAAATCCAACAATCATTTTATTACATTGATTATGCACTAAAAAGTGTCGTACAGATATTAGTTATCTACATGATCCTCATATATTTTCTTTTAATGATCTAGGGGATCTCTTGAAGAATAAAAGGAACAAATATAAAGATAATTTGACAATAAATTTCATTTAGATCAGTTTTGATACACCTTCAACATTCTGATGCTATGAATTTGTTCACGATCTTCTGTGACTTTTTCATTATTACTATGAACACCGATGGACTCCATCTCCTATAGATGTTCCTTATATGTGATAAAAAATAATAAAGATTCAACATATTTGACATTTTTATCATATTTATGTTGTTTTTTCTAGTATATGTTTTATTCATGTAATCTTTATTTATTCTGTTTGTAATCTCTTGTGTTGGTTTATTCTTTTCCCCATAAAAATAATTTCTTTCTTTTATCTAGTTATTTTACTTACCAAAAGGATGTTTGGGTTGTGGCTCCTAATCAAAATTCAGTCTATATACTAGGTTGAGCCTCCAATAAAAAGACTGGGTGGTGCCTCTGGGTTTTTTAAAATGGAGAGTATGTAAATAAGATTCTCAAACCTTTAAAAGTTAGGTTATTAGTGGGTACTAGTCACCTCAAGGATTAAAGGACATTATGGAGTGGACTAGGATATTGGTGATTCGAACCACTATAAATCCATGTATTATTTACTTTTTATCTTCAATGAAACTCTTATATGAACAATTCAATCTCTACTGTTTAATATTTTATAAAATATATTTGTTTATTTTATTTAATTTTAAAATGACTATTCACCCCTATTCATATTTTTCACCAATAAGGATAAAAAAATTGTTATCATAGATAGGTAATTAACTCTGAGGTTCTGATATCAAACAATTGGTATCATAGCCTAGTCTCTGATAAAGTGTACTTTTATATTTTCTCAAATGTGATATCAAAAAAATGGTATTAGATATGGGGATCTGATCAGTTAGTATCTTTATCTGTTTTAATCTATAATAATATTATTTTGTTTACTCTATGCTAACCAGATATCCTAAACATAATAGTCCAAGGAATAAAATAAATGATTTATTTTAATATAGAAGGTACAAATGTGAATTATGGATGGATTCCATAGAAACCCCCATTATTTTATGCGAGTGAATATGAATATTGATATGGTAGAATGAAATACTACATAAAACAACTAAGTGTGGATCACTCGAACATTATAGAAAATCCATATGAGATACCCAAGGTAGATCCAGAGACTCTGGTTGGTAATGACATGGAAAAATATGTTTTTTAATTATAAAGTTAATTTTTTTTATATTGTACTATTATTAGAAGTGTCTATAGACATGTTTTAGGTTATAAGACAACCCATTTCATATGAAGGATACTACAAGTGACTCATTATGGTACTGAAAATATGAAGAGAACCAAGTTAAGAATGCTACGAGTAGAATACCGAGACTTCAATATGGGATATAAAGAATCTGTAAATCCGATATTCCATCAGTTCACCAATATCACCAATGGTATGAGTGATCTTGGGGAATTCTATGTCAACACTGATAAAGTTTAAAATGTATTAAGATATCTTCAAAATATATGGAATGCAAAGAAAGTGTCCATTTTTGAGATAAAAAATTCTAATAAGTATACATTAGATAAACTCAAAGGTTCTCTGCAACAATACGAGTTACAGCTAAAGAATATTGTTGATGAGAATCCTACTAAAAGAAAATATATTTCTTTTGAATCTAAAATTATTGATGCTTCCAATGCCTCTGATTTTGAGTTTCAAGAGAGTGATAATGAGATGGACCACTTCAATAAGAAACTTTAGAAATTTATGAAAATAAATGGTGGTAAGATATAATTTTGAAGGAATAATGAAAAGGATTACAAGAAAGGTAATTCAAGTAAGAATAATGATGTTTCAAATTTAACATGTTATGAGTGCAGGAATAAAATTCATGTAAGACATGATTTTGATGGTTCCAGGAACAATAGAAGCATGCAGAGGTGGGCGATATATTAAAATGTATTTTAATAATCCTTTCCCAAAACCAAGTATGAAGATCTTTCAAATCAACTTTATAATTAATTTATTTAATATTTAAATAAATAAATACCTTGTCTTAGAAAATTTCATCATTGGTGACTGTTGATCATCTGAAAAGACCCTTTCAGATTACCTTTGTTGTGCTATGAGGATCGAAGGACAAAATCCCTCTAGCGGTGAACCACACATACTCCTATGATCTTCGAGTAACACCACTCAATCTCCAGTTGATAACATGGTGAGTCAAATGCCATTCATTTTTCATTCTTTATAACCAATTATTTTTTATTGAAGAAATATATCTTTCACTTATCATTCTTGAGATAGATAAAGAAGGAGGAGTTGAGAGAGAGTTCGTTGTGCGCAACAATTCTCTATTCTCAATTTTGGATTCTCTATACAATAGACATACTCGCCTGTTTATAGAGTTGGGATTTAAGTTTGTATATTATTTAATTTTATACCATCCATTAAATAAAATTTATTACCTTTAATAAATCCCATGACACACAATAATAATTTTATAATTATTTTTTTTGTGGTGTGCACCAACTTGCCCAATAAAACCCATTATAAAATGATCTTATTAATTAATATTTGTCACCAGACTTGATATTGGTCTATTTTAACTCCTATAGTATTTATTGAACAAAATAATAAATATTTTTTTCATAAATAAATATTTTATTCACAACCTAGTGAATAAATATTTATTAAAATATTTAATAAATAAAATAAATATTTTATTCACAAGATGATGAATAAATATTTATTTAATTTATGTGATCAATATAACTTGAATGAAATTATTCCTTGGACTTGAGAATAATATTTATTACATTAAATAAACTCAAATTGAATTTAATTGAGATCAATTGAAATGCTTAGTGTGTGAACCACTAGGATTATTTCTCTTTGGAATTAGGCGGGTTTGCCTAAAGTCCAAGATTACTATCTAGTAATGGGTTAAGGCACCCAAGAGAATGAAATTAATGTTTCAATTTCGAAAACCACATATGAATGCTCACTGTGTAATATTATCCCTTTTTCATAATATGTCATTAAGAAGGTTGTACATCCGTATCACCAACCTATATGCTTGATATGTCTTTATTTTAATATTTGAAATAAACACATCATTAAACCATGACCATATAATTTAATGTGATGGTTATATTCAATCAAAGGGTTGAGATATCATATTCCATAAATATGGAAGGGAAAAATCCTTCCTCAACTTATTCCTTAATGGCATGTCACTCGCGATGCACCCAATGTATGCAACTACACCATGAACTGTTATCGTCATGGTTTATGAAATACATCTAAATATGTGAGTTGTAAAATGCATTAATAATAATCTTAAAGTATAAGGTCCATCACATAGGCTTGTAGATAAGAATATCTGCTGACACCAAAACTTATAGAATTTCTATTGGTAGGTCTGTTATCATAATCACCCATATGGGAGATTACCAAGTGTGAACGTCATGAGAAGAATCCTCATATACATACAAGTACTCACACCTGACATTCTATGTACTATGTGTCCCATCATAGCATGTTATCCAACTATAAAACATTATTTAAGAATATCTTCACAACACATCAAGGTTCTCATTATACTGGGGAACTACTATGACCTTATCAATGAAATGTATACTCTAGGACATTACCACATTAGAGGCATGCATAACAAAAAAAAATATTTAATAAGAATTTTTATTAATATTAAATACATTGAATATACATGTAATCAAAGTACAAAAAATTGATCCTAGGACACAAAATCAAAAAATCTCCCACTTGGAATAGATCCAACTACCTATGACTTTCAGTCTTCTAGACCTCACATGATAGTAATATTTCTACTGAGTAAATGCCTTAGTTAAGGGGTCCATGACATTTTCTTGTATGGAAATACTGCTCACTACAACTTCACATCTCTATAAAAAATCCCTCAATAGATAATACTTTCTAAGTATGTCTTTCATCCATTGATGTGAACTTGTCTCTTTTTTAAGAACCACTACTGCAGTATTATCACAGTAGAGTGTGATAGGATCTTTATAAGTATATACCTCATCAATCTCTTATATAAATTTAAAAATCCATACTACTTCTTTATCTACCTCCAAAGCCACAATATACTCATAATATTCTATAGAATCTGTAACCACTTCCTTCTTTGAGCTATTCTATATCACATCACCGCTATTAAATGTGAATATGTATCTCATTTGTTACATCATGTCACCTTGATAAATTTGGAAACTAGAATCTACATATTCTCTAATGACTATTTTCTCATATCCTTCATAAAAAAATAAAATATCCTTAGTATGACTCAGATACTATTGGGATATTATTGAATTCCATCCAATAACAGTGACTTGGATTAGCCTGATATCTTCTTACCACACATAACATGTAGGCGACATCTAGCCTAGTACATAACATAGCATACATGACTGACCTAATAACTGATTCATATATAATCATTTTCATTCTGTTTCTTTATGCATATGTTGGAGGAAACTTTTTCCTAGAAAGATGAATTCCATGTAGCGTTGGAAACAATCCCCTCTTGGATTGTTCCATACTATATCTCTTCAGTATCTTGTCAATGTTTGTACTTTTACTTAAGTTGAGAAACCTCTTGGATCTATCATGATATATCTTGATCCCTAGAATATATGCTACCTTACCCAAGTCCTTTATAGATAAGCATTTATACAACCATGCCTTTACATATTATAAGACTAGTATTTTGTTTCCAATGAGTAATATGTTATCAACATATACTATTAAGAAAATTTATACACTCCCACTAAACCATTTATAGACTCATGACTTGCATTCATTCTTTATGAAACCAAATTTTGTTATGGACTCAACAAAATGAATGTTCCATGACCCAGATGATTTCTTTAAAACATTAATGGATCTTTTCAACTTGCATACCTTGTTTGCATCCTTTAGAGCCAAAAACCCTTCAGGATCTATCATATAGACATATTCCTAAAGGTTACCATTATGGAAGGTTGTTTTGAAATTTATTTTTGAAATCTCATAATCATGGAAAGATACAATGGAATGTATAATTCTCATCGATTTCGGCATTGCAACTGGTGAAAAGGTTTCATCATAGTCAATGCCTTAATGATATTTAAACCCTTTTGTAACCAGTAACACCTTATAGGTACCGACTTGTACTTCCATGTCCATTTTATTTTTGAATACCCATTTGAAACCAATGAGATTTACATCTAATATAAGGTCTACCAAAATCCAAACTTGGTTTTGGTACAAGGAATCCATTTCACAATTCATGGATTCTTGCCACTTGGAAATATTTGTTCCACTTACTGCTTCCTTGTAGGTTATAAGATAATTATTCTAAACTAATAATGAGTAACCATCCTTAGTGACTATAAAACCATACATTTTAAGTAATCTAAACTATCTAGTACTCTTACATAGTATTTTGGTCTCTATAACAATTTATTCTTCCACATGGTATTTGTGGAATTTGTTCTTGTGACAACTCTTATGTATATTGAGATTGGAATTCATCTAATTCTATCTCGATCCCACTATCTCTTTTATAGATATGATCCTATTAAATAAATGTGGATCATGTATCTACCCAAACCTTTTTTTTTCAGAATTATTGTATAAGTATTATCACTTTTTTTTGGGATATCCTATAAAGATACACCTTTTGTATTAGGGTGAAATATTATTACCTGAGGATGCCTTAAAAAATGCTTTTCAACCCTACACATGCAAGTAAGACCATATAGGCTTCTTTCCATTCCATAATTCATATGGTATACCATCTGTTACTTTAGTTGTAACTGAGTTTAGTATGTATGATTCTATTTGTAATGTGTATCCTCAAATGGATAATGGAATACTTTTATGTATCATCATTGATCTCCCTATGTCCAATAAGGTTCGGTTCCTCATTTCACTTATACCATTCCATTTAGGCTTACAATGAAGAGTTAGTTGATATAAAATCACAAATGACCCTAAATAATCAATTAAGTATTGATTAATATATTATCCACCACAGTCTAAGAAATGTATCATAATCTCATTACCAAGATAGTTCTCAAATTCATTCTTGTATTCCTTGAATTTATCAAAAGAGTATGACTTATACCTCATTAAGTATAAATATCTATATCTACAAAAATCATCATTAAAAGGTATGAAGTATGATTACCCACTCGTTTCTTCAATAATAAATGGTCCACACACATCAGTATGAACTAATTCCATAATCTCTATATCCATTTCAGCTTTCCCACTAAATAGGGTTTTTTTAAATTTTCCTTGTAAACATGCATGACATACACCAAGTGGTTTTAGTTAAAAATAATCTAAATATCTCTCTTGATGTAATTTAGTCAAACATTTTTCATTTATATGACCCAACTGGTGACTCCAAAGTTGGGTGTGGTGTAAGTCATGTGAAGTTACTTCATTTTTGATTTCCATTATTTAGTTTGTGAAATCCAACACATAAAGATATTTCTTTAAATATAACATACCATAACAAATGATATATTTATAAAATAAGTAACATTTATTCCTAAATTTAAAATAAATCTGCATATATCAAGTCTTGATATAGAAATAATGTTTTTGGAAATTGAAGGCACAGAATAACAACCCTTTAAAACCAAGATCATTGAGGTTGAGAATGTGAGGTTGTAGTCCTCGATAGCTACAATAAAAATTTTAGCTCCATTGGCTGCTTGAAGATATACCTGTCCCCGATCAATATTTTTGAATCTACTTGGTTCCTATATTTGAATACATATATGAGAACCATAATCTGTATCTATTACCCAAATATTAGAAATAAGTAAATTTAACTTTTCAACAAACACACTTAAAGTTTCCCCTTTATTCTTTGGATGGGTTTAGTTTTTTTTCTAGTGACCCTTCTTACCAAATGAGAAATAGACAACATCATGTTCCCTTGATTTCCCCTTGATCTTCCTCTTCTTGGAAAGGCGTGAAGATGATTTGGGCTTAAATATATTTTCGTTACCTTTCTATTTTTTCACCATAAGAATTGAAGGTTTTTCACTATTGTATCCTTATCTACTCAGTGAGGAAGTGTAATAAGATCTAGCAGATACCTCTCAATTTTTTTCATATTAAAATTCCTAACAAAGCTAGAGAAGATCTGAGAGAGTGATTCCAAAATGATGTTAGTGTCTAGTTCTTCAAGGAGTTTAAACACTAGAAACTCTAAGCGCTCAATATAACCAATAATCATGACTACATGAATCCAAAATAGGGAACCCTCTCCATGATTTCTATGAAATAGAGACTTGTAAATCTCAAACCGTTCCAATCTACCACTCTTCATGTAAAGGCCAAAGAGGTTCTCAAGTATTCTATATACATCCATATTTTCATGAGACTTCATTTGTTCACTAGACATTGATGAAAGAATCAATAATTGAACATAGACCACATATCTTAAATGTTTTTAATAGACAAGGAACTCTTCATAAATCGCCTCTTTATCATGTGGATCAGACATTGAGGATTCTAGTATGTAAGATTTCTGTTCATGGTGTAGAATAAACCGAAGGTGTCTAAACCACTCCTAGAAGTTACTGTCATTTAAAATGTTTTCCTTCTATAATGTTGATCGTAGGGATAACATGTATGATGAACTTTTCATTTTATTCTATAATTAAAAAAGGAATATTATTAGTAATTTTCTTGATTACAAAATAATTGAGATACGATAAATTAATTTTTTTTAATTTATTTATTAAATATACCACTATTTTATCAAGTCTCAATAGCCCTCACCATTAAAATAATATTTTATAGTTTCTTTTAAATTATAGTGGCAAGGATCCACATTAAATTTCTTAATGATCCATAATTTGGCCAGGAAAACCATAATAAATTAAATAGGTAGGAAATATTTCCAACTACAGACTTGCAACTCCTTGATCCATTAAGGGTATTCCCCTATCCTGAAATCCTAACATGGATTTCTTCAACATTTGCCTCTGATTTTTTTATTGAACAGACTTTTGTTGTTAAACTCAATACAATTTTTATTAAGTCAACCCAAAACTCTCATGAGAACTCCCCGATAAAATTAAGTGTCCAAACATAGGACATGTACTACACTTAGTTCTATGGTTTCATTCCTAATAAAGTAATGTAATACTTAGTTTGTCTTAATATTTAATGGAGGGATTCTAACTTATTATGCATAAATTTTATCTTGTTTTTCATTTACACTTATTTTTAATATTAAGTGGATGTTACATAATTAATTAACCATGTTGGATAAAACATATATGCATAATTAATTTATCTAATTTTCATTATTCCATATTAATTCGTTTATTTACATGACCACAACCTTGCATCTATAAAATAAATAATTTCATAAATAGAACTAAATAATTAATTAAATAACCTATTCAAGAGCTTTATCTAACTATTAATTTAATGAGAGGGCATTAAATCAACCTTTGACATAGGGGAAATAACTTTTATTGACAGTCTTGGCATGAGTTACAACATTCCATATGTTCACCTATGTATCAATTGGGTAGGAATTATTATAGTTTGGTATTGAACTACCTCCACGTGCCTTAGGATGCTCCATTAATTACAAATATTTTTTACGCACATATAGGTTAGGGGAACCAAATGATTGGTTAAATGAGATTACATAAATATACTTGGACATGCATGTCTTACATAATCATTGAGGGAGGGATGACTCACATGACATCATTTAATTTAATATTTAATAATTGAAAACTCTTGAAATAAATTAAATTAAAACATCCAATACATACACTGGTCTTACTCAAGCTCATGAATAGTTATACATGCAAAGAATATACAAAAGTAAATGGCTAGAAATCATTTATTTATTTTTTCATTTATTATTTAAGATAAATTCACTTTAATTAATTAATTAATTAATCAATCCCTTTTAATCTTTAATGATCATATGATCTTATTTGGAGATACTCATCCTTAATGAAATTTATGGAAAATAAATAGTATAAACAATATTGACCTATTAAATAAAATAAATTAATTCATCATTTTAAATTCCTTAAAACCATTAATTAATTTTCAAACACACAACAGTGTTTCAATCAATAAAATAAGGTTTTAATTCCATAATTTTAAATTTTAATGTAATTTTAATTTTTTCCATTAATGGGAGACTATGTGGTGTGTACATATAACTACACTCCATGTACATTGGTTTCTGTATATCCAAGTAACACACCTGGGGCTTCAGTGTGTTAACTCAGTCAGAATACACAGTTTGTACATATCGGCAATGCTCCCTATATTCGCTTTCCGTGTACCAGGTTGGCTCGGTCAACCTGAGGTGTGAAATAAAAGAATCTTGTGTAATTAATTTCTTGATGCATCTAGATATAATGAGAATTGGTATACAATGTGTGATCTAGCAGCACGCCGTGTAAACCGGTCTTACCAACCAAAGATTTGGCACATCCTGATGGCATCACCAGTCGTTCTTCATTTTTTCTTAAACGATTAAGAAAATGAAACACTGAACAGACGTCATTAATATGACGATAACATGTTAATTCAAATAAGATTAAATAAATAATAACTTGAAATGCAAATGTAACAAAATTTGTGCATATATCAACAATAAAATAAATAATTATAAATTTAAACAAGATCGCTCTCATAGAACATGATGGTTCTAGGCGTATCAGAAGCATACAAAGGTGGATAATATATTAAAATGTATTTTAATAATAATTTATTTAAATCAAGAGTGAGGATCATAAACATAAAATTTATAATTAATTTATTTAATATTAAAATAAATAAATACCCGGGTTTAAGAACTTTCTTCATTGGTGAATGTAGATCTTCCAAAAATACCATTTCAGATTACCTTCATTTCACTTTGAGGATCCAAGGATATAATCCCTCTAGAGGTGATCCACACATGCTCCTATGATCTATAAGCAAAACCACTCAATCTCGGAGTGCCAGTATGGAGAGTCGAATGTCTTGCATTGTTCTTTCTTGATTTCTCATTCTACAGTCTTGAAAAAATATCTCTTGCACTTCTCATTCTTGATAAAGAGAGAGAAGGAGGAGTTGAGAGAGAATTCATTGTGCATGACAATTCTCTATTATTAATTTTGGATGCTCTACACAATAGACATAGTTGACTATTTATGGAGTTGGGATTTAAGTGAAAATATTATTTAATTTAATACCATACATTAAATAACATTTATTAATTTTAATAAATCCCATGTCACATAATAATAGTTATATAATTATTATTTTGTGGTGTTCACCAACTTTCACAATAACAAATATTAAAAAGGGTCTTGTTAATATATATCTTTCACCAGACTCGGTCATGATCCATTCAAACATATCTAGTATTTATTGAACAACTAAATAAATATTTTATTCACAATATAACGAATAAATATTTATTAAAATATTTAATAAATAAAATAAATATTTTATTCATAAGCTGATGAATAAATATTTATTTAATTTATGCGATAAATATAAATTTAATTAAATTACTCCTTGAACTTGAGAATAATATTCATTTCATTAATAAAACTCAAATAGAATTTAATTGAGATCAATAGAAACACTTAGTGTGTGACCCTCTAGGATTCTTTCTCGCTGGTATTAGGAGGGCTTGCCTAAAGTTCAATATTACTGTCCAGAAACAGGTCAAGGCACACAAGAGAAATAACTTAATGTCGCAATGTCGAAAAACACATACAAATGATCACTATGTAATATAATCCTTTTGTCACAATATCTCATCACTCAGGTTTGACATATGTGTCACCAACCTATATGCTTGATATGTATTTATTTGATGATCTGAAATAAACACATCATTACACCATGGACATAGAATTTAATGTGACATTCCAATAAAATGGTCGAGAAATCAGCTTCCATAAATATGGAAGGAGAATATCTTTCCTTGACTTATTCATTAATGACATGTCAATCATGACACCCCCAACATATTCAACTTCTCCATGAACTATTATCGTTATGGTTTACGAAATTCATCTATTTATGTGAGTTGTAACATAGATTAATAATAATATTAAAGTATAAAGACCATCACACATGATGATATATAGGAATATCAAATGATACAAAAACATGAATAATTCCTACTGGTGGGACTGTTCTCATAATATCCCATTATGGAGATTACCAAGTGCGGACTTTATGAGAAGAAACCTCATCTACTTAGGTGTAAAGTCAATGTACTATATTCCCCAACATAGTAAATTATCGAACCAAAAAACATCATTTGAGAATATCATTATAGGACATTAAGGTTTTAATAATAGAAGGGAACTACTATGACCTTATCAATGTGACATATACTTTAAGACATTATTACATTAGATTAATGACTAAAAACAAAAAATATGTAATATTAAGTTTTATTAATATTCAATACATCAAATATACATATAATTAATGTAAAAATAGTTGATTATAGGAAACCAAATCCAACAGATTTACTTAAGATCAAGCACTCAAAGAAGTATAAAGATAGAAGGAAGAAAGAAAAACAAGATCTGTTTCGAGAATGGGTCTGATTAGACAATTATGAATCCAACAGTGACAAAGTATATGAAAAAGAAATAGGTAATATTTCCTTGATGGGTATTACATTGAGGTAGATGATTCTATTTTTTCCTAGTTGATAACTCCTGCAATTATGGATAATAATGAAATATCTAAAAATAAAAATATTATAATTCTAATTATGATTGCGATTATGATTCTAATAATTCTAGAATTAAAAAATTACTTAAAGAGAATGATGAATTAAGAAATAATAGTTTCAAAATGTTTAAAAAATACAAAGAAGTTAAATATAAAATAAAATATTTAGTAAAAGAAAATGATAAACTAAAAAGAGAATATGAAAACATGTATCATATTGTTTCCTAGAATAAATAAAGTAAAATAAATTTTGAATCTGATTTTTTAAACAAAAAGATGAAAATGAAAAACATAAAGACATTTTGGCTATAAATGATGAAGACCAGGATAAAATATTTACTTTAGTTTTGGATTATTTAACTAAAGTGGAATATGATTGTAATATAGTAAAACAAGAAAATAAAAAATATAGGAACACAACCTATGGATCTAATGAAACTGTTTATAAATATTTATAAACTGTTCAAAAATAGAATATTGTTTTCAAAACTAAAATTTTTAGTATTAAAGAGTAATTATCTTTTTTTAGAGGTAAAAAAATATGATAATATTATTTATTTAATGAAACATTACACATATAAAAATGGTTTTGGTTATAACAATTTTACTCTAAAAATTAATAAGAATTATTTTATTATAAGTTCAAAAGGAAGCATCTAAACTTTAACTTGCTTTAAATATAGAATTAAAGGGAACTGTGCCAATGAAAGCTAATTGATATTCACTCAATCTTTTGGTTATACTAGAAATATATTTTCTAACAATTGGTATTTTTATTCACCAAGACATAAATGTTTGAAATATGTGTGGATAGTCAAAATACCTTCTATAAATTCTACTAAACCTCTAATAGCATGGGTATCAAAATGTTTTTATTCAAATCCTGTTTGACCTAAGCTAGTCACCATGCCTAGATATGTATCATTATTATTTTTAAATAATATGAATACTGTATACTTTAATATTATTTGACAAGATTTCATAAAAGATATCTAATATATTATAATAATATTTTCATTTTTTATTCAAGGAATGTACATTAATTTTTTTTTCTTTTGCAAGTAAAACTTGTTTTAATTTACATAATTAAAATTTCAATATATATATGCTAACTATATGTTCAATTTTTTATAAAAAAGATTTTCTAAATTATTGATTCATATTTATTTAAATATATATAAATTTAGGTGGAGTTACCTGTTGTATTTTATTTGATGATCTATTTTTAAACTAATTCTTTTATACTTAAAATTAGGGGGAGTTTGTTTTTTTAAAATATCTTAAATAAAAGTATCTATTCATTTCTTTTGGAAGCATACTATGTTATATGTCTATTAATGGAAATTAGTTTTATTTTTTCATTAAATATAATAATACTTTTGTAATATGATACTGTTTAAAATTAAAATGCAAAAATCTTAACTTTTTTGTTTTGTATAAATGTTCTATTTTGATAAATACTATTAATTATGATCTAAATGGTAAAATTTTCATTATGTTTAAAATTTATTTGTTAAAATTTTACTCTATATTTAATTCATTATTTTATTGACTATTATAATTAATGTCTTCTATTATGATAATAAACTACTCTGTTACTTTTTAAAGGATTTGTTGATTCAATTTAAAAAGGGGAGTATGTTTTATATAATAAATTTCTAACATAATTTTTGATAAATTTAAAAATGGGGGATATTTTTTTTAAAGTTTAATAAATGTTTTGTTTTTCAATTTATAAGTAGGGGGAGTTTTTTAGTATTTGAATTTATTTTAAATACTTTTATAGTTTTATTTGTGTTTATAAATTACTATCTTTAAACATATTATTAAATTATAGTTTAAAAATTTATTTAGTCCTCTTATTAAATTCTAATGTTTATTATAAATTTTTATGTTTTCATGTTTTTTAAAATTTAAGTGTTTTTATCATTTAACAACCTTTTTATTATAGTAATAAAAATAATTTTTTAATTATTTTTATAATGTTATTTTTTTAAAAGATATAATGTTACTAATTTTATTATATTTTTTTACTAAATATTAATTTTTTTAGGTATAAAAAATATGTTTCATCCTAATGAAAACCTTGGCTAGGCCATAAATCATATAGGGAAACCTATAGGTCCGACCATGTGGGAAGACCCACCTCAGGAAGCCTCATAAAGAGGGTGGAGAAATTTTCGAATAGCACACACCTATAGGATGTAGGGATGATTTATAAGGCATCATGGTGTGCACCCAAAGGCAGAAATGGTGGGCTAGGTCACCCGCATGGGCCACAATCCCTATGTTTGTTGTAAGTTTTATTCTAAAAACAAGTTTAGTGGAGTTTGATTGATACAAAGCTCAATCTCCATGTGTTTGATTCAATGTGGGATGAAAATACATGCATTATTATTCTTCTGAGTTTAAAACTCGGCTATATTCTCCACTATTGGATAACTTTATTCTTTTTAGTTTTTTGTTTTTTAATCCCATGCATTCTTTCAAACTTCTAAACAACTGTATTCATAACTCATCCTCTTCCTCAAATTTACCTCAATTCTCAATTTCTACGAATTATGAAAACCAATGCTAATCTTCCTTTCTTGTTCAACAATATTTTTATTTTATTATGTGATCATCTTGAACTTGTTTTACTAGTTTGAGTTTTATTATAGTCTACAGTTTTGTATCAATTTGGTCTCAACCAATATTTCCCTCTCTTATTTCATGTTTCCTACCATAAGCTTCATCTTCTTCCTTCTTTACGCTCTTTTAGTTCTTCATGTGATCACGATTGTTCACAATTACTGTTTATTGGTTGCTCTATTGAATCACCTTTTCATACCAATGGTGAGTGACAAGTTACCATTGGATACCAATTACAGGTCAGTGGCCTAACACTTGGTTATCAACGATGGGTTATTTTACTCACCATTGGACTTTAATGGTGGTTTATTTTTTTACCCACCATTTATATTTTCCTATGTTGTACATCTCTTGGAAGGAAGTTATTCAAACCCAAACAAGATATTTTCCATCCCCCTTCATCATTTGTCTGCTACTTTAGTTTTTTTATTGATCTTTTTTTATTGTATTTATTCTTCTTCTTGCTATGAAAACAGATAGTATAATCTCATCAATATTTAATAGGATCAATTTCTCCTTAATTATTATTATATTTTTTTATTTCTATTTAATATTATGATATTCTATTTTCTTATATTTTTATCAAAATAATTTTTTTAAAAGTTAATTTTTTTATTCAGCTATTTTCTATACAGATTCTTGGTAGTAGTTATTATTACTATTTTCATTATGTTTTCAACTATTATAATTTATTTAAAATAGATTATTTCATTATGTATTAATGAGTTTTTAATTAAATTTATGTAGTTTTTTCATGTATTTATTATTTTTAATGTTTGGAAATTATTTTCAATGATCCAATATTAGAACCCAATGGTAGGTCACAAGTCACCAAAGGACATTTCTAATGGTGAGTCAAGACTCGCCATTAAAAACCTAATGGTATAAAAAAATTTAAGTCCTCTATTGAAGACTTTGATTTCATACTGTTTTGGAATGATCTTAGTTTTGATTAACTTTTTTTATTCTTGCTTAAAATAGAAATGGAAGTTTATCCTCTCTTTAGCCAATATTGAAACCCAAAAATGAGTCATGAGTCACTGTTCGCTATTCCAAAGGTAGGTAAATGACACACCATTAGTTAGAAATTTTATTATTAATATTTTTATTTCTTATTTAAAATGATTTTTTTTAAAATAATTATTTTGATAATTTATTTTATTATTTTATATTGAAATAAACTTATTGAGTGTTAAATTTAAAAGTAACATTATTTTATGTAATTTTTTACAAGAATATTTAAGGTCATACGATTCTCTATTTTTATTTATATTTTGTTGCATCTATAATATTTACGATTATATTTTTTTCAATTGTTTTATTATTGTAAATTTATTAAAACTGTTTTAATTAACATATTAAATGTTTTATTTTAATATTTCATGAATAATTATAAATCCCAATTATAATTATGTATTATTAAGAAAGGATTTATCAAAAAAGGAAATGATAATTTTATTATATTGATTATACACTAATATTTTTCATAAAGATATTGGTTATGTATATGATCCTAGTATATTTTTTTAATGATCCGAGAGATCTCTTCAAGGAATAAAAGAAGCACTAGTGAATATTATTTGATAATAAATTTCATTTAGATCATTTCTAATACACCTTTGACATTATATTTCTCTGAATTATTTACAATATTCTTTGACATTTTCATTCGTGCTGTGATAACCTAAGGAATCCATCTTCGACATGTGTTCCTTCTAAGTGATCAATTATCACTAAGCTTCAACTTCTTTGACATTCTTATCATATTATTTTTTTCTCTATATTTTTTTTCATGTATTGTTTATTTCTTGTGTCTGTAATATATTATGTATGGTTTATGATTTTACCCATCAAAAGAAAGTCCTTTTATATATTTATTCTTCCAAAAAAGGATGTTTGGGTTTTGACTCATGATCAAAATTTTGGATACATACTAGGTTGATCCTTCTATAAAAAGGCTGAGTTCTGCATCTGGGTTGTTTAAAAGGAAGAGTATGTAAACAAGGTTCTCACACCTTTAAAAGTGAGGTTCTTAGTGATTACCAGTATCCTAGACGAGGAGAGAAGTGTTAGGAGTGGACTAGGATCTTTGTGATCCAAACTACTATAAACTCCGATGTTCTTTATTTTTTATTTTCGCTACAAATCTTATATGAACACCACACTCACCACTATTTAATATTTTATAAACTCCATTTTTTGTCATTTAATTTGAAAATGACTATTCAACCCTCTCTAGTTATATTTTCTGTCAATAATGATCCGATAAAAAGAACTATGAAGATGACCTAAACCCCATTTTAGATATATTTAAGGACAAAAATAATGGGTTTAAACATAATTTAATGTTGATTCACCTCATCATAAGGGATGGGTTTTTATAAAAAGTTAAAACAAAAAATAATGAAAATAAATTATAATTGGTTAATATATTTGTAATATATGTTAATAAAATAATTATAAAATTATTAATATGTGTATATTATAGTCCTAATATAAGTGATTAAGATAATTATGTTCATTATATAGGGGGTTAGAGTACGATTAAGTAATGGGGAATATAAGGTAAGAGTTTTTCATCTCTTATATCTATATTTGAGACATGTTTTCTATTATGCGCATAATTTCATTTATGTGGTGTATATATTACCCACTTTAGATATCATGTATTGAATCATATTTCAATAATTTTATTTTATTTTTAATTCAAATCCATATATTAAAAGTGGATTTTATTAAAATGTTACTCAATCCATTTGGGTTTTTTGGTATCAATTATTATTCTTTGAGACTAATTTCTTATTAGACACCATGTTTTCATTGTATGGTGTTCTATTGATTTACTATCCCATGAATACTCTATACTTTATTTAATTTTATTTTATTGGATTAGATATCCAAATCATGTTCCCTTATTCAATTGGATATTGGTTTATTTGTTTATATAACTGTAAATATATTTGGTAACTCAACATTTATTCATTGACATATGATCATTCTCTTGATCTTATTGCATATATTTTGGGTACATTCCACTGATTGTATTATGTGGTATCTATAATTTTTTGGGGATATACTGACACATGCCTGCCGTGGGGTGTGACAAAAACAAATAAAACCTAAGTTAAAATGTAGTAAAGTAGTTAACCTAAGTTGTCTCCAAATAGGAGTTCACAACAATTACGTTTTTCACTTTAATTAAAGAAATAAGAAGTGGTTATTTTTGACAGTTGTTTAAGTTGAAAAATAAAGCAAGCAATTGAAAAGAAATTTTGAACACTAATGGATGAAGAGAGTGATGGGGTCAGGGTAGGATTACCTTTTGTAATGTCATCATAGTCATAAATATCATCTTACCTTTCTTCCTTTTGAATGACAAATGAAAGACTCCTCGATCGAGTTATCTATCACCCTTGGTTAAAGAAGAAAATAGAACTCACTCCTATGTGCATCGAAGTTCATAAACAATTACTAAACAACTAAGGCAAGTCGTGAATCGTGTATTTTTTCTCCTTATAACTCTATAAAAAGTCTACTAGTTCCACACACGTGCCAACGATCATTAGACACTCACCACCTAACACAATCTGCTCGATCGAGACAAATTGCACTAGGCGGAGGGAGATTAGAAGTCTTTAACCAAAACTATTAAAAATGAATACAACAAACTCAAAACACGATCACATTAAGAGAATTGGGAAACACTAAGAATATATGTCATTCAAAAGAAAGATAAGGTTTTATATTTAAGCACAAAACTCCAACATTACATAAGAGAAACTCCCCCTTCCCTGATCACTCAAAGGTTTTACCCCTCCATGTGAAGGGTATTAGAGTTGAAAGGGAAAGAATAGAGAATGATGAAACTAAGTAAAAAGTAAGTAGAAAATACAAATAACTCCATGAACTTAATCCTCCAACACAGCCCTTCTTGCACCTTCTTCAACCCCTTTGAATGGAAGTGAACACTCCTATTTATAGGCTTGGGGAGTAGAAAATTTCCCTCCAAAATTACTCCCCCAAAATTTTGAGTCCGATTGGCTTAGTAAATGACTGAATTTGGGAATTGGTCCTTTTTTAAAGTTGTTCCTCCATCTCCCATTGGTCGAAAAACGAAATATCAGCTCCAATGGTTTGGCCATTAATGAGATATGGGCCTCACAATAAAATTATGTAGTTCTGTACACAGTTTTCAAGGCCTGACTTGTGAGATGAATTTGAGCTTCGAAATGATGGATTGAGCTTTTGGTCAATAAGGATAAAATGAATCCAATGAGCATAGAAATCCTAAAAAAGGGAATCATATAATTTGGATAAAAAATATAAAAGATATTCCTGAAATACAGAAGCTCCACAAAACATCTAAATTTCCAAAATTAACCAATTTCCACAATTAAGCCCATAATTCACCAAAACACTAAAATGATACATATAAACTACAATTGATTAATTTTAAGGGGTTAAATCATTGAATCACATATGAAAAATAATGAAAATATTATCTTTATAATATACATTCATACCATGTAAACCCTTCAAAAATTATTTCACTTCTTGGGTTATATTCCTTTGCAACCATCCACCTTTATTCTATAGATGGATTATGATCACATTATTTCAGTATTGAATTAGAAATATACTCATTTATCTATATGTCATGGGAATCATATTATACATAATTCATATTTTATAATTTTCACCTATAAATAGTGTTATTTTATTCACTTCGGGAAAACTATTGGCATTCCTTATGTTGTTATTCTGTTATGGATGATTATTGGAAAATTGACTATGTAGTGTTTAACCATCCCGCTTCTTCCTCTAAAATGGTTATAATTATGTTATCCCTATTATTATCATGGGAAAAATTATTGGTGTTCCATATGTTGTTATACCTATAATTATGATTATTTTAATGTTTATTATGAATTTTTTATTAGTTTTTTCACATGATGAATGAATTAGAGTTAGAAAAGTGATGGGTGGGGTCCATCATTATAAAACCCTTCAATGGATCAATAAGTCTCATGAAACAAAAATGTTCTATTATTTTGGTGTATACCTACCCAAAACAAGATATTTCTTTGATGGTAAGATCATGATGTCTAAAATCATGATTCCTTGGATTGTGGTATAGAATTAGCTATCCATAATTATGAATTTCATCTCTAAATAACTAGTTATTATTATCTATGTTCTCTTTTCAATTCCATTATTATCCATAGATATAGCATACTTTTAGTTTGATTATATTATTAAATTAATTTTTTATTATATATTCCTAAAATATTATATATGAAATGTTTATGTCATGTTTATGGAATGATTTCATCAGTTGTATGTTTTCCCTTATTGAGCATTTGATCTCACCCATTCTTTTGTTTCCATTTACCCAGGTTATGAAGAAAATTTTTACACTTTATATGACTAACATGGTATATTGTGTGGATACTTTTTGAGAGATTTTGAAGATTTATTATAGATTAAGTTGTTTCTTATATAGTGGAAAAAATATCCCTTAGTTGAGAAAGACATGGGAATTATTACTTTATATTTTTTCCTAATTCTATAAAAATCTAAACCTAAATGGTTTTGTGGATGTATGTAATGAATTATTTCATTTAATTCATGTAATTATGGGATATTTATGTCTGATAATATTTATTTTTTATTTAATATAGTATGTAAAATATGTGTTTATGAAACATAATCCATGAGTGTGGGTCTAGGGTGTCATAATGGGAACCTTGGATTTATCATCCTTAGGATCATTGTCATCAACATTTTTATATTCCTCCAAAAGAATTAGGTAGTTTAGTAATTCATTGAGGGAAATAAATTCCTTATAGCGTTTCATAAAATACTCAACATTCTTTCAAAAAGGGTGAGAGTCTATCGATGGTGGATGTGATAATAAGGGAATCCTATATTTATATCTTTTTTTGCTTTATATATTGTAAGATACATTGTATTTCATAGAACCACTCTATGATAGATCAAATATCTACCATTTTTTATAAAATAAACTTATTCACTAGGAATTTCTTGTTTATAACATCCTCGATAATGTATTTTTTTCTAAATAATCCCAAATATCCTTTATCAATGATAGGTGTTAGTAAATTTTAGAGATATATTTAGTTAAGGAATTGAGCATGTTTTGTAAATACATGAGATCACCATTATCCCATTTTTGACTCATGTGGGTAACCTGAAGCATCTCATCTTCATATGTGGGGGTTTAAATTTGAGATAATTTACACCAATTTGAGAGACTCAAGTAGAAATTGTTTCCACTTTTACCACCTCTTGAAATTGTTTCCATTGAAATTCCCAACCTTTATCATGTTTTTGAGAATTTAATTATACAAGATGATGGGATTTAATATTAAATTTTTTGGTGATATAGGTGTATAATGGTATATACTTTTCCTAGATGGTATCATATGGAGACCGTCGAGTCACGTAACAATGTTTCTCTCTTTTAGAGTAGATTTCCCCTAGAAAATTAGTAGTATAATGGTCTATAATTAAATCCTGTTTAGGATATAATAGTGGATGATTACTCTAAAATTTCCCTTAGTTGAGTATAAAAATTGAAGAGGATTTGGAATCAATAGAGTAATGAAAGTTTCTTTGTCATTTCATGCCAACAAATATACTTTAATGCATGTAGAAAACTGGATAGGAATCTCAATCTTTGAGAGGAATTAGATTGATTAATAATTGAAGGAATTAAATTTTTTATCCAATAAAGACTCTATTTTATAGGAATTTTAGTACCCTTTGAGATAAGGTATCCTACCCTTTGGAATTGGGTAGACACCTATTCTATAAAGGAATACATTATCTCAAATAATCCTATATTTCAGATCATACATGATAAATTAAGTGCTTCAAATCACACCCATTTTTAAAAAAATTGTCTATTATATCATGCTTGATCTTATCGATGGTCTATATCATACCCATTAAGTGCATTGGGTTGAACCACCTGATATACCCATTGGAACCTAGGCATGAACAGATACAACCTATCTATCCATAAGAAAAAATAAAGGCACCTCTAAGCACCTCACACTAATTCAGTGTGTGAAGTGAAAAGTGTGCCAATAAATTTACACATTTCACATATAAATTTGAATGATATATTGCACCATCACCATATGATTTTTCTCCAAAATTAATTATTTTAAATAATTATAAAAGTGCCCCTTATAAAGGAGACCCCACTCTAACCCACATTCCATTTAGAATTCCAAAATTATTCCCCTTGTAAAACTAAAAATAAATCCAAATTTAAATAATTAAATATCCTTTAAAATATAACATGGGATAGGTGGGTTGGTTCACTATTATAATTTAGTTTGGTGGAAGGAAAAAATATGAATGAGGTGTGTTGAGTATAAAAACAAATAATAATTTTATTTTTTTGGTATTTTTATATTTAAAGTGTGTGAGTATAGGTTTATAGTTTGATATATATAGTTAGAAGAGAAAATGACATCATAATAAGAAAAAATAAAAAATTAGAATGAGTGAAGAATTTTGGGTAGTGATCAATCATGTAAAGCTTACAAAATGATTAAATAATAGAAAATAATTAATAACATTGAATATCCCATTAACTCCAATATAATTATAGTCAATGGGCTTACTCATATGATAAAGAGTCCCCGTAAGGTTTATTTGGTCCCTTTCAAGTAGGTGTTTGGATCTCATTCTATGATTATGTCACCATTATATCCCTAAGACTCATATCCATCAAGGTTTAACAATCATGAAATTAGTTCACATATTAGTATTTAATTCTCATTAAATTCTCCTCTCCCTATTATTATCGAACCAATGGAAATAAAATATAAGAATTAATATCAAATGAAATAATAATGAAATATTTTGGTTTTAAAAATGTGCAACACAATAAACAATCACAGTACCATTATTGACACTTCATAGAACTAGAGAATAATGCTAATAAAAAAAACAAAAAAAGAGAATAAGAATTCCCCTCATGGGTGTGCTCGACCTCTATTTCCTCCTTTATTTTCAGCTGAACATCCACCACCAGGGGATGTATGATGATTGACCATTAATAACTAAGAAAATAATATAGATATAGGAGCATGAATGGGAGGGAAGATATGGAATGTAAATAGAATATTCTATGTGGAATGGAATGAAATATCAAATATGGAACACCCCTTTGTTCCTAGGCTCCCCATTTGTATTTTTAATTTCCTTTTCCACCTAAAATCTATTTTACCTTGATATATGACCACTTGTATTTAACCCCTTGCTTTCAATAAATTACAAGATATTTCAATTCCTTAAATTTTAATGTAAGTGAATTAATTTTGTAGTAGCTTCTCACCCCCCAAAAATTATTTCGACATGTATTTTTCACAATGGATTTCCTAATTTGGGGAAACAAATAAAATATGATATATTCCCCATTATATATTTCCCATATGGATTTGAGATGAAACCGGTGGTTCAGATTCATCATGAGGTCTCCCACTTAAATTTAACTTTGATTTCAAACCATATAAGTTCACTGTAACTTTTCTCGGGTAGTTGGAGTCTTGAGGATATAATGACTAGACTTGAGAAATAGTTGGATCTTGAAAATGTGTCAGTAATGGGTTGAACTTACATTAAAGGTTGAGATGATTTTGAACACCCCTAAGAATACATTTGATCTTTGGGTTTCATTTGTTGGACTTGAGAGTACATTGAAACTCTAAAAGGTATTTTGGTCCCTTGAGAATATGTTGTCACTTAAATTTTCATTGAGGGATAACTTGTAAAAATATATTCCATACCAACAGATCTATATCGACAGTATCAAATAACCATTTATATATGTTATCCATATACCAATGGGTTCAAAAAACTATTTTTATAGTTTAGAACTATACTAATTAGTATTTGGAACCATTAGTATAGGAAGCCTATACCAATAGTTTTTTAAACCATTGGTATAGGGAATGAAGGTTTTAGGGCATACTAGATTTAGTGGAGCTGATGCCTAAAACTATTTCTTATCAGTTTGAAATGATAAATCCAAAAAACATGATGAACGCGAACCTATAATATTCATAGTGAATATATTTTTTCATTTAATTTATAATCAATTTATAATAATAGTTACCTCATCATGAAAGTTATTTCATTTTTTATGATCAATTCGATTGAAGCTCTTATATTGTCATTGTAATAAAGAATCCAAACTAGAATTCATTTGGTAGTATCTACATTGCTCCATGAATCTTGGAAAGCAATCATTGGTATTTTGGGTATTTTTATGGAGGAACTAAGTGCCTTTTGTTGTACGCTATTGATCAAAACAAGTAATCTTTCAATATTGGAAAAATGATGGACTTTTTCTCTCATTCTTGGTAGGTAGGAGGAGGATTTTCTCTCTTCATTCTTGAGAGAGTTCTTGAGAGGTTATATTGGCCTTAAGATAATTCTATTCAAAGAATAAATTATGCATAACCATTCCAAAACACTATTAAAATTATATAAATAGGATTATATAGACAGGGTTAAATAATTAGTAATTGCACATATGCCCTTAACTAATTATTTATTCAATGTAATGCCTATGTTAAATAATAATAATAATACATTCTGTGATATGCATTAACTCATAGATATTTAAATACCATTTATTGAATAAATAAAGCAATATTTATTTAAATGATATTAAATAAAATATATCATTTCTATCGAGCCCTTAAATCAACCTTCCAATCCTCCTATACATTTATCAAACCTTTAATGATAAATATCTATTTATTTTATTAACTCAATAAGTAAATAAATATTATATTCACTAACTCATAACTAAATAGTTATTAAATATTCAAATCACATATATTCTAAACTTTCACAATTAGTGAATAAATTCATGTGATCAACATAGCCCGAATAATTATTATTACAAATGAAGAGTATAATATTTATTATTAATATGAAATTAAAATATAATTTAACTGATATTATGGATACATTTATCATGTGACCTTCTAGGTTTCTTTCTCAGTGGAATTAAAGAAACCTACCTAAAGTCCAAGATTAGTTTCTTGAGACACTTCAAAACACCCATAGAGAAATTAGTTAATGTCGTAATGAAATAAACCACCTAATAATGCTTATCATGTAATATAATCTCTCTATCTTGATACCTCATCAAGTAGGTTTCATAATTTTTTCATCAAATTATATATTCAATTAATTTTCTTCTACTCCATGAAATGAACTCATTAACGAAATACAATGGACATGGATTTAATAAGATAGTTACATTTCAATTAAAGGGCCATAAATATCATATTTCATTAACTCAAGATGGATAAATACTTTTTTTACTTATGTATTTAATGTCATATCCCTTATGATGTACCCAACATATCTTACCTCATCGTGAGCACGTCATCATACTTTATATCAGTACTTTAAAGTTTGTGTCTCATGATATACATTAATAATAATCTCAATTATAAGGACCAATAAACACATCCACAAATTTTAATATCCAATGATACATTCAACATGTTGAATTCCTATTGGTGGGTTTGTCTTCATAACCACCATTCTTGGATATTACCAAGTATGAAATTAATTAGAATAAATATCATTATCTTACAAGAATCAATCACCTAATTTTCAAACATCATATGTGTCCTATAATATAGAGTTTATATAGATAATATGATATATGTTTAAGAATATTAACATAACAATACATGGTTCTCATTATGGTGGGGAACTTCTATAACCTTTTAATGTGATAAATACTTAAAGAAAATTTTCACATCAATATTACATTGAAGAACACTCATCATGTGATATCATATTAATTAATATTAATACTTTGTTAATTTAAAGTAAAAATTTAGATGGTTTTAGGGAACTAACTCAAAAATACTCCCACTTTCACTAAATCTAACCACTAACCTTCATGTTATCTCTCATGTGATAAACATGATTCTACTGAGGCATCACTATACCTGATTATCCTTCCATTTTTATTGTTGCTATTATTATCACCACAACTCCACTTCTTTTAGAAAATCCCTCAAGAAGTGATATAACTTATAATTAACCATTTTCCCCTTATCATAAAGTTTACATCATAAGTAATACTATAGTTATAATATTATCATATGATAACATTTTACTATCTTTGAAAAAATCCAAAATTTATAAAAAATCATTTATAAACCACTTATTAAGCCACATCTAAAGCTGAAATATACTTAATATTTATAGATATATAAACCACCAACTTAATAATATTCTCATAATAATTTACATATCCTTAATAAAATAATATTTAAATTTAATATAAAGGAAAGCTAGTTTTTTATCCCCTTGATAATTGGAATTTCCAATTTTCTAATTAATAGGAACTCATCCACCTTACATTCTAAAGTATTTTTAGACAGATGAAATTTCTACCCCTAGAAGTTCTAATTGTTCTATTTGATATTTCACCTCTATGATTTATTCATAAGTGATATTAAACATAAATACATATCATGACATATGTAAAAAATACCATGCACTTGAGAATATAGAATTATATTCATCATATTAATCCTGTCTTTTACTTTTACACATCAACCTGGAGATATTTTATACCATGTGACATATAGAACATTTTTTCTTGTATTGTTTTTTGTTTTATATTACAATATCTTGTCAAAAAATGTACTACGAGTTGATATAAGAAACCCCATTGATCAATTTACTAAGAACATATTCCTCATAACTTGGGTAGCTAACTTAGTCATTCTTGGAGAAAATTTTCCTTAGTGTTAATCAATTGTAAGACTAAAAAACTATTTTCCATATGTTATCAGTATATCTGACTTGGAAAACTATGATTTTACCACTAACCTTTTATAGACAAAAATACCACTTTTATTCTCAATAAAACGAAACTCTGTTACAGATTTATCAAATGAATATTCTATGATCATGATACTTTATTCTATATATAAATGGATATATATGACTTTCATAACTTATTAGATTTTTTGGGTGTCACTAACCATTCTCGTTTTATTATATAAAAATCATCCATAGGGTTTAATTTAAGTAAGATACTCTTAACATAAAATTTCCTAATATAATGATCATATAACGTTGTTATGGAAATTAAAATTCTAATTCATTTAGAAAAATTATTGGTGAAAAGGTTTCATCAAAGACAGTGTCTAAGCATAACTTGAAACCTAAAAAAACCAATCAAGCCACATTAATACCAACTTGTACTATCCATGCATGGTTTCTTCCTGAGTACCCACTAAATAATTTTTCATCAACTATAGAAACCACTAAAATGTGAAACTAGATTTTGGTACATGGAATCTCTCTCTAAATTATTATAAAATTTTTAATCCTTGCATGATTATATTTACTTCTTCCTTATGGGACTAGTTATTCCCACAGAATAATATATCACCTTCCTTGGTGAATATAAAACTACTTCTTTGGTTTTAAATTCTTAAGAAAATTTTTATTCTAGAACATATACTCCAACTTAATATTGTAGAGTTTAGTGTTAATATTCAAACTCATGCACATCCAGAACCTTAACCTCATTGAAGGTGAGTCTTGTCAGCCTTTCTCAAAATATAAGTGCTTCTATCTTATATAAATATTTTCAATAACTTAAAAATTATTTTTTATCATAGGGATAATAATATTTCAAGTAGTTTTAAGATAATTCACTAAGAGACACGTAGTGTTTTCCTTAATGTATGTTTATAGCTAAAGTTAGCTTTAACAAACAGTTCTCATCAAACAAATAAAGTTGTGACATATTAAATTCCCATTATATTTTAACTTATATTATACCCATTAGCCAATATGGTTAGAATATGGTTATCTATTACACATCCATATGAGAAACATGTCTTAAGAGGAATTATGGAAGACTTGAAATGCATATAATACTTCTATTAGATCATCTATTTACTACCACCACATGTTTGATGTGTATAAGGTAAAGTGAGTTTAAGAAATAATCTACAATAAATTTAAATAATTGATGAATTATTGTTTAAGATATTCTCTGACTAACATTCCCAAAGAATCTTATATATTTCACCATGTTCATTCATTACTTCCACATTATATTCCTAAAATTTCTTTATGGAATCTCATTAAGTATATGAATTTACCTCTAGATTATCCATAAAATAGTTCACATGTATATTTCTAAAATAATTGTTGAATACTTGTGGATATAAATTTATCTCTAAATAATTATTTGTCAAAAATTTAATTAGTACATAAAAATAACTAATAGTTTTTAACTCCCATGTGTTTAAACACTATTATAGCTATATACTTTATAATTAATTTTAGTTATATTTAACCTAGATTTATCTTAAAACAACTAATCATGGATCGTATAATTTATATTCATCATTCTATAATGATATTAGATACCAGTGATTCAAATATAATTAAAATATTAAGTATGAAATACTATAATAATATTAATTTAAAATAGGAATTAATGTCTAACTCTGTCAATACATGGATATTAAGATAAATTTTTTGTTTCCACTTAATACAAATTAGTTTCACAAGAATCAATCACTTGCAATATTTGGCCTTGACCTTACCTTAACTGAATTATGAATAACCCTCCTTTAAATATTTTAAAATCAATATTACTTATTATAATATTTATAAACATCCATGGTTCCTATATTTTGAATAAAAATTTATGGGGTTTATATTGTATTCAATACATTAGAATTAAAATAAAACAACTACATGAAATTATGAATATACCTGTAGTAGAATCTTCTTCTTTCTTCTTCTTCTTAAATTATTTGTAGTTGAACTTATAATGAACTTTCTTACCAAATGTGAAGAAGATAAAAACCTATTCATTTCTCTCCCTCTGGATCTTTTGTTTATTTAAATGATGTTGTAAATTCACCATTGAATTTGAAATATTCATAGGATTTTCAACCATATATTTCTCTTCGTTAACCATATGGTGTGGGGAACCATGTTCCCACTAATACTAATCTTCTTAGAGAAGCATAATAAAATGATTCTTGAGTAGATTCTATATATTATTCATCCTATAATTCTTGATAGATATGAATAATATTGGTTGTAATGATGATAAAATGTGATTAATGGAGATTTTTTATCCATATAAAAGACCATATTTTCTAATAGATAGATATATTTAATCATATTAAATAAAAGATATATAGATAGGTTTCTGTCTCCTAGTTTACACTGGTATAGTGTAGTGATAATCTAGTATATCCTTAGCCTATATTTCTATTTTTAAAATTATAGGAGTTGAGTTATCATGGTGTATGGAAACATGTATTTATATTTCATCCCTATATCTTCATACATATCTAATAATATAATGAAACAAACATTTAAATAAACCTCTATATATTCCCTTTATGCATCATTTTCAATTTTGATCACTTATTGAGGTGGAAGATAAGGAATAGGGTATTCCAACACATAATATAAACTTTCATGTAGTAGTGTAGTATATAAATTATGATGCCACTCTTGGAAATTTGTTCTAGTTAGGACATTTTATTTGTCTAGGAATGATTTCAATATTCCCATGGTTTTTATTTTCCATTTTCTATAATATATAAAATAAGATTTTAGTGTTTAATATTGATTACCATTATAACATAATAAATTAATTTTATTAGTCTCATACTATTTTATCAAATCCCAATATCCCTAACCATTGTATTCAAAATATATTTCCATATATATGTTCAAGTTGAAAGGTTCTACATTTCTCTTATTATAATCAATATAAGGTCTTTTCCAAATTATTTGAAGGTATTTGGGTAGGTATTCATTCCAAATGAATCAAATTATAGTTCCTTTATATGTTGAGTAGAATCCCCAATCTTGAAATTATAAACTCATATTTCCCTAACCCTTGTATCTAACTCCAAGTCTTATATAGTAAACTACTACTGATCCTCAATTGGTTAAGCCAACCCAAAACTTTCAGTATAACTCCTAGATAAATGAAAGAATCATGTAAAGGTATAATCTAATAACTAGAACTATGGTTTCATTTTAACTCAAGTAATAAAAGGAAATATCTGAATTATTATTTCCTGGAATTATTTTTTTAAATTATGTTTAAATATTATTTATTTTATCCTTCTCATGCTTGTTAATATTATGTGGATTTTATATAATTAATTAACCTTGTCTGATAAAATCACTATTAAAAATTTAGCCTATACTTATGGTTTAGAACCATTAGTATAGGCTCCCAAACAACTTGTTTACCTTATATCAATGGTTTAATGAGACATTGGATGAAAAATATAGGTATTGGGTTATACCACGAGTTTTAGAAAACTATTTTTATTAGTACTGTAAATAAAATAGTGGTGAGTTTTGAACCCAAGTCCTATTAATTATTATTGAATAACTTAATCACTAGCCTATGACCACTTTTATGTATCAAATTATATATATATATATATGTAAGTATAAAAATAATTATAATTTTTTTTATTTTTTTATTATATATAAAAATATAAAAAATTGTATAACCTATACTGACAGTTTTCCAAAACCATTGGTAGTGGTACTAGAAAATATTGGGCTCTATTACAATGGTTCATCCAATTCATTGTTATAGGTGACTCTTATAATAATTTTTTTTAAAACATTCGTATAGTTTCATTGATATAGACATTATTTCCAGTATAAAATAATTTACACATAATAAAATTATTTTATTTCATCATGCATGGCTTTTATTTATTTACTTTATATGATCATGTTTAATTATCAAATAAACCTGAATTGCTTAAATAAGTGACCATGTATTTAGTAATTTAAATAAATAAGTGATATGTTCATGGGATTTTAAATATTGGTTGGTTTATCAAGTAAAAGATAAACTAACCATGACCATAGTGGGAAAACTCCTAGAGCCAATGCCTAGCTTAGCTGTAGCATTCCTCCATTAAGCTTCATATCTTCTTAGTTGGTTTCACGTTGTCTCAGTCTTGAATTGCCTCAGATTTCATGGGACACAATCCTTTATAATTTCTTACTCAAACACAAGTTAGGGGAACCAGGGGTTTAGGGTTATATAAACAATCCTTGGACACATAGTCATGTACCTAATAAAGGTGGAAATGGTGATTCACAAATCATTATATATAATTTAGAAATAAAATTTCTTATAAAAACCATGAAATAAATAATTAAATTACATAAAAACACAATACATAAAATTTTAGTTAAGATCATGATCATTCAAAACATGATATTACTACTTGCTAGAATTCATTTCAATTCATTCTTTATTAAGGTAAATTTATCAAATTAAAAAATTAATCATCTTGGAAATTAATTAATTATTTATCTTAATTATATATCCGAATAGTCCCTAATATTATCATCCTCTGTAATTTTATGTAAATTAAATAAACTAAATAAATTAATAAATTAAATAAATTAATTTTAATTTAAACTTAATTCATACACATCACGTACCCTTCTAATTTTATTTATTTTAGCATGGGATTTAATATATACATGGCATGTAGTAGAGGAGACACAAAATGTTCCATTTTTCATATGGTTAAATCCATTTCTGGAATATTAATATAATAAGGTGTGTGTTTTCACTTGACATAATGTTTTACATACACTATGTATGGTCCTCATCATATACTGTGTACTTATAGAACATATATATCAATATAGTATTTCATGATATTATATGACATGTTGTTTCATGGGTCGGGCCGTGTTGTCTACGTGGAATTTATGAGCACATAAAATACCATAAATATACATTGCATGTATCACTAGTGATTCCCATGAAGTACACTATGTGTATAATAACCGTAAAAATCATGTATTTTTAGATTAACATGAAAAATAATTATTAAAGTTTTTAATTACACATTACCTATCAAAAATAACTCACAACATAACTTGTGTGAAAAAACCCTATCACATGACATGTAAATCAAGATACACACTATATAGTTCAATTTTTATTTAATTTTTCACATGTTTGACTAACATAGAAAACTTATATCGATGTGTGTTGTAAAAATATATACCAATTAGGATTATAAATTTCATAAGGAATTTGAATCTATAGATCTGGATGAATGGCCAATTTGGGAAGTAGGATTCAGATAAAAAAAATCAAGTGTTGGGATATCTTAAAATTATTTTTTTAGAGGAGGATCAAGGCCTAATAGGTGTTATGGGTTCTTGAGTAAGAATCAAACAAGGCCTAAGGGACATATTGAAATATTTCAGCTGCAATAGTTGATGCCAGGATAATATGCTACAAGGGTGTTCCATGAGGGAATTGTGACATGAGAGGCAAGAGGGTTAAACCATGAGATACGGATTGGGGCATCAAAACATGACTAAGGTCCTTGTAGTGTGACAATTTTAGTGAAATTGATAAATAGAAGGACCCTTATGTAGTGGGCTATGATATAAATGGAGATGTTACACCACGACGATGAACTTTACATAGAGGGTCAAGGACTCTTACAAAGATTGGTCTCATAAAAACCCTTAGGTATTGTTGTGATAGTGTTTGGAAAAGGATCGAGAACCATTACTGGGGTTTTATTCCATAACCCCTGTTCACACTATGGGATTGTTGAGTGATGGAATGTGTTTCATTGTGACCCCCTAGTTGCACTGTGACTGATGCATGGGTGTATTTGTTTTAATAGGGGTTGAACCATCCTTTTAGGGAAATCTTACAGTAATTTTTGAAGAAAATGGTTGTCATGATAGGTTATTTGGATGAATAAATCCCCCTCTCATCCTCCCTCAGACCCCCTTGGTGGGGGATGGTTATTGGTGCATTCTGATGACAATATAAGGTAAGGTCTTTTATTTTCTCTCCATTGTTATCCCCCTTACATCTCACTAATTTTTTTATGACTCAGTTTGGGGTTTGGTGATGATTTCTATTGGATCATGGTAGAAATTATCTAATGCGATGTGTTTTTTACTCAACCTAAATTTATGATGTTTTAAGAGGATCATCCCATGTCGTTTATCAGCATTTGGTTGGAAGTAAATCGCCTAATGGATTTTTATAGGGTTTTTTCTTAAATTAAATCAATTTTACTATTGAATTGGTGTTGGATGTTAGGATTTTTTCCCAAGATTATGTTAGGAGTATTTCATACACTTCATGGTAATGTTTGTTGTGTTTTTTGTGAGAGGATGTTGCTCAGTGATATTTTAGGCAATTATATCATTTTTAATTAAATTATAAAATTAATAATTAATAATTATAATTAATCATTTTTATGTAATAGTTTTAGATATGGAATTGTGTGGATGTGTGATAAATAATTGTACTTGTATGAGCTAGTGTGAAAGTGACCAAGTTTTTAAATGAAATGGATTCGATTGAGGTAGATAGTCTCTTGAACATACCCCTATGAAAATTTATTTTATTTATGTATGAATGTGATATGTGGTCTCACAACTTAGAGTGATTAAACAATTATTAAATGAATTGTTTTAAAAAAAATAGAATTTATAGAAATGGTAAAAGTGTCGAGGGCCACGATGGTCCCTTGTGTACTAAATTGATTCCTTGGTTTCTAGTGAATGGGGATTTGATTATGATAAATTCCTTGATATGGAGTGGACCATGAGATAGATTCTATAAGAATTATCCCTTCTATTATGATGCTAATCCTCTTTTTTCCTTCTTTAAATCCCTTAAACTATTGGTTTTGGGTGTGTTTATGCTTGGAAAAAGGGGTTGGGGGGTCTAAAGAATTTTTGGAAGCTTAGGACCATAATATTGGATTACAACAAGCTGTTTTAGTCCCACCGACTAGTAGATAAAGGTTCACCACCTAGTCATTGGCCTCGATGTAGGTCTAAAAATCAGTTGGGATCACTAACCAACTGGTTGGATCTGGGAGGATTATTTTTAAAGGAGGGAAAAGGTCAATTCATCCCCTTCACCCCTTTCTTAATAATTTTATTTTAGTATGTTTTTGGATAGGTTATAGTACCATTATATCCCTTCCCTCTTCTTCTATAACTTTGAAAAATCTTCTTCAATAATCCACCATTTTGGGTTCCATTTGTCATATTAAAATGATCATGGTAATTATACACTACTCTATCCTAAAACATTGTTTTTATTTGTTTCTTAAATCTATCTAATAATGTTTAATGTAAATGAACAATTTTCAATGATTTTTTATGGTTCTGTAATATATTTTATTTTAACTTGAATTGAATTCCAATATTAGGAAAGTGGATCCCTATGAGGTATTTGGTCTATGTGATTTTACCTTAATGTCTCATTATATTACTACATGTTGGAATGTGCGGTTCTGTTGACTCATCAAAAAATTGAAGTAAAATTAAATTAAATTGTTTTACTACCTTATTGATGTATTAGAAACTCTTTTGATCTTAGAAAATGATGTTGTCATTTTTATACCTTTTTTGAGCACATAATTATGGTGGGTTTGACATGTTACTTAAAAATTGATAAATTAATGGGGTGGTTTAGGGATACCTTGGTAGCGTAAATGGTTAATATGGAATGTGGGTTTCATAGGTTTATCTGTAATGACCCAATCATTATCATTGGATTGAGAGCACAATGAGTAATTACTTGGCCTTAAGCGACATCCCCAAGATGCCAAAGGCTGCCAATACATTCTGAAGGGTTTCAAATAAAAGTGGGGGACTATTTACCCTTTATGAAATAAACCAATAAACCAACAAACCATTCACTAAATGATGCATGAAAAATAGAAAGAAAAATCAACAAGTTCATGTATCTCAAACCCACATTAAAGTTTGGAATAGGGGAAGACCAATCAAGTATCAAAGAATAGAGTGGATAAATAACTAAAACTCTAAAAAGACCACAAGACTCCATGATCCACAAGTTCCAAGCTCAAAAATCTCTGAACAGCCCACACATCACAAGGTAGTGCTAAAAACATAGGAAACGTTCCCTTTTCCCCTATCTCGGAAGATAGCATCTGCAAAAGCACCAAACATCCAAAGTAGGGGTGAGTATAAAACTCAGTAGGTTTTCCCCAATGACTTCCCTACTCATGACACTAGGCTAAAAAATTTATTAACATTTATATAAAATAGTTTATCTAAAACAATTTACCAGAATAGTTTATAACCAATTATAAAGAAGTTCCAAAAACCGTTTACAACCAAGTGGGAACAAAACTAAATGAACCGAATTTCCAAAAAATTATTTTTCTAGAAAAATAACTAATTCAAAGATTTAAATCCAATTCTTCTTATCATTTATAATACCCATTCCTTAGTTCACAACCCACCCACACATGCATGCTTCGTTTAACAGTTCCATACTCATGACCAGTCTCTCATCTAATGACCTTGTGTCCCAATGACACACGCCCTTGATCCTGGGTCACGTCCATTATACCCCAATGGTACTCATACCTTACTAAGGGACCATTAAGCATGATCTCACACCAACACCATTTATGCCAAATACTTCAATTCCTACAATAAACCTTTTCAATAAAATTGAACTTTTATTGAAAAACAAAGAAAAACCAATTTTAAAGAAACATTTAATTTCAAAAAATATTTAACCTTTTTATTGAAAACATATAATCCCAATAATTTTCGAACAATATAAGAAAATACCCTTTTTAGAATCCAAATTTTAAAATCAAGAACCAAAGAACACATTCAAAATCCCCAATTTTCCGTATTTCACAACCATCACTCAAGAAGGTTTCCAACAAGTTTTCTACAACCAAAAAACAATAAATTATACAAAATAAATACAATTTGAAGGTAAGAAAATTATTTCTACTAATTATAGTTGAGAATGAAGCCTCCTACCTCAATGTTTTTGATGATAACCACAACGAACGAATAATGAAAAAGAAAATAGGGTCGATTCTCCAAGAATCTGCCTTAGATCTCTTATCCTAGAAAGATCAAGACCAAATATCATCATAAAAGGAATCCAAACACCTAGATCTACCCATAATAGGGGTAGATCTGAGAAACTAATATAATAGAAGAAGTATATCTAAGTAGATCTAAGAAACTAATCAAGAACAATGAAGAACGATCACATACCTCAAGAATCCAACTTCAATTCACCAAGGAAAGCCTTCAGATCAACTTCAGAATGATGGTAGAACCTTATTTGGACTTACGAGAAGAAAAATACTGAGTTATGACCACTTATGAGAAAAAACGAGCCATTTAGAGGAAAAAACGTGTGAGATCCACTTTTTTAGGATCTCACTTAAACCATCCACACCGTTAGTTTGTACGATTAGAAAAACTATGTGCTAACCGTGTGTTAGATACTACATAGGTATAACCTCTCATGAATTCCTCACACGATCTCCCTAAAAGTGCTCCAACCATGCTGGAGCCACTTTCTCAAGAGGACCAATTACACATGGTTTGGCCGCACAGTTTGACAAACCGTGCGCTTCCCATGCGTCTTCCATTTTTCATCAAAATTAATTAAAAAGTTCTCCCAAATCTCCCATTCATCACCCTTAAACATTATAACCATGAAAATCATAAATTAGGCTTTACATACTAGAAGTTGAGGGTATCGAATTCTCCCCACCATTGGTCTTTTTTTCCTTGGAAATTAAAAAACCCTCACCCATCTGAAAGAGTTCCGACCATTGCTTTTTCATCTCATTCTCACGATCCCAAGTCTCTTCCTGAATCTAACTATGATGAAATAAAACCCACACTAGATCGATGATTTTTCCATGAAAGACTTTCTATTTCTTATCCACAATCCTCACTGTGATATTTTCCAACAAAGCATCTGGCTCTAGGTCAATGTGATCCCATCTGATAACATGGTCAGGTTCAGGCTGATACTTTTTCAACTAAGATACATGGAACACATTATGGACTGAAATAAACTGTGATTGTAATACCAAATGATATTCCACATCTCCAAAACATTAAAATATATAAAAAGGGCCGATGTATATTGGATATATCTTTCCCTACTTTCCAAAACAAAGATATCCAAGCCTTGGAGATATCCTCAAGAATACATGATCACTCATGACAAACAACAACGATCTTCAATGGAAATATTCATAATATTTCTGATGACTCTGAGCCATCTCCATCCTCTTTCTAATCAATTGGATATTATACATTTTTTCTTAGAAAAGGATTGGCCCTACTCGTGAAGTTTCACCTATTTCCACCCAGTATAGTATAGAATGACAAGGACACCCATACAGTGCATCAAATGAAGCCATGTGTATCGAGGACTAATAGCTATTATTACACTAAGGGTATATTATTCTCCAATGAGACACCAAAATCCATTACACAATATCAAAACTTGTCTTCCAACATTTGTATTTTCCTCTCAGACAGACCATTTATCTGAGGATGATACACCTTGATCATAGTCAATTGAGTCCTAAGGGATTTCTGTAAGGATTTCCAAAAACAAGATGTGAACCTTGGATCATTGTATGATAAAATTGAAAATGGTATGCCATGCCTTTTTACCAGTTCTCAGATATATATTTTTGACATATCCTCCACCATATGAGTTTCATGAATATGGATTAAATGGGCCGACTTAGTAAGATGATCCACTATCACCCAAATGGAATATTGTTTCTGGACCATTCTTGGAAGACCTATAACAAAATCCATCACTATCTACTCCCAGTTTCACACTAGGATAGGTTAAGAATGTAACATAACTACAGGTATCTGATGCTATAATTTAACCTGATGATAGGTTAAGCATCGTGAGACGAACTCAACCACCTTTCTTTTCATGTTGTTCCACTAAAACCGCATCTTCAATGCCTTATACATCTTCTGTGTACCTGGATGTACAACCCTTCTAGAATGGTGGTAAGCATGAAGGAGTTGTTCTTGAAAAACCATATGTAAAACCATATGATTTCTAAAGCACAAAACTAAATCCCCATCAAGTTTCTAGCCCTCAATGGTATCCGCACCATTGAGTTTTGAACTCATAACTAGACATTATTCATCAGATGATTGTGTATCTTTAACCATTTTTACCAAATCAAGAATAAGTGTAGATGAAAAATAAAACCACAACCTACCCTTGGTATTCACATTCCACATGCATGTCAGCTAGGAACGACATCAACTGCCATTCATCTGAAACACTTTTCGCCAACTGAGCATATGAATTTTTTCTCAATGCATCCACCCTTGAATTTCCTTTCCCTGGTGTGTACATGAATTCAAAGTAAAACAATTGTAGATATTACATCCATCTCCTTTGCCTTCGATTCAAATATTACTTTGAGAAAATGTATTTCAAGCTTTTATGATTTGTAAACAAAGTGAATTTTTCACCAAAGAGATAATAACGTCAGGTCTTTAAAGCATGTACAACTGCCACAAAATCCAAGTCATGTGTTGGGTAATTATTCTCATGCACCCTCAATTGCCTTGAACCATAATAAGCCACCTAGTCCCCATGCATGATAACACATCCCAACCCTGATCCCAAAGAATCATAGTACACGACATATCCCTATCCAGATTCTGAAAAAATCAAGATAGGTGCTATTGTAAGATGAACATTTAGCTCTTGGAAAGACTTAAGAAAGTTCTCTATCCATTGGAATGGAGAATTCTTCTTTTTCAGAGCAATTATTGGGGAAGATAGTAATGATAAATCACACAAAAAGCATCAGTAGTAACCAGCTAGACCAAGAAATCATTGTATCTCGAAGACATTCTTTGGTGGTTGCCACGAGGTAATAAATTCTATATTTTCAGGATCAATAGAAACACCTTTTTTCAGAAATGAAATGGCCAAGAAAATATACTTCCTATATCCAAAAATCACACTTTGATAATTTGGCATACAAATAACAATAACTTAGGATTTGTAACACTATTTCTAGGTGTTTCTCACGGTCAGCCCTTGTATTTGAATACAACAAAATGTAGTCCACAAACACCACAACAAAAGAATCCAGATATCGCTAAAACATTTAATTTATCAAATCCATAAAGACTAATGGTGCATTTGTTAGACTTAAAGGTATGAATACATATTCATTGTGGCCATATCTACTTCTGAAAGTTTTCTTTGGAATATCCTCCTTCCAAGATCGCAATTGGTGATATCCTGATCACAAGTCAATCTTGGATAACCACCAAGCTCACCTTAATTAATCGAACAGATCATCAATGCGTGGAAGTGGATATCTGTTCTTTAGAGTGACTTGGTTAATCTTACAATAATCGACATGATGCCAATAAGTTCCAACTTATTTCTTTACGAACAAGACTAGTGCTTCCCACAGAGACATATTTGGTCAAATGAAACCTTTTCTTTCCAGCTCCTTCAACTGTACTTTCAATTACCATAACTCTATTAGTTTCATACTATAAGACATAAGGGAAATAGGATTGGTCCCCAGAAGGAGATCAATCATAAACTCCAATTCCCTTATAGGTGGTAACCCTGAGAAGTCCTCAAGAAATACATCTAGAAATTGATCCACTACTACTAGAAAATTAATTTTCTTGATATCTTCTATTGACGACAAAGTCAACACTACCAACTGATAAGAGATCATTCCCACTATTGGTTCCAACAATATCTTTTCCCCTTTCTCTACCATCCTCTCTCCTCTGAAAAGATGCTCGATGTCGTCCTTAGTTGTGAAACTGACTTTTCTTCTATAAGTGACCCTTAAATGTTGTCAACCAATCTACACTCAGGATTACATCATAGACATCCATGTCCAACATCGAGAAGTTCCATTTCAACTCAGCTTCATCAATAGTTATAACACATGCTCTACAAACAAAGTCTTGACATTCTCTTTCACCGAGATGATTTTGATGTTTTAAAATAGAAGGCATCATTTCCAACTTTGAACATATAAAATCAAAAGCACAAGAAGAAATTAAAGAATGTGATGCACCAGTATCGAAGAGAACTTGCATAAAGGTAGAATTAAATATAATTGTACCTCTCATTGTAGATGGTCCATCTTGATCATTGACAATCGACCGCTCAGCTCCATACAATTGTTTCATCACTGCAATGTTATATTTATTGCCTTGCTGATATTTCCCTGGTTGAGGAGTTATGGAATTCATAGAATCACCATGGCTAGATCTGCTTTATTGAAGAGACTGATTCTATTTTCCTCACCCTATCAAATCACATGATGCTTGTGACGACTGAGAAGTGTCTCGATCACCTAACCATGGAGAATTACGATAATAGTATCGAAGGTACCCTATATTCTTGCTGTTATGGAATGATATAGGTTGTGCCACACACTATCGCTTTATGTGTTCAAGAAAACCACATTAAAAGAAGACTTATTTGCTCTGGGGTCGTGTAGGAAGGTTCACTAATCTGGCCGTCTGTTTTAGATTTCCACTTCCACCCCAGAAATAGGTGTCCCTTTTCCACTTGTTCTGAACATTTGAGTTCCAACCATTTTTTGTGGGTATCATCATACCTCCTCCCATAGATTCTGAGATATCACGTTCAACCACAATTTCTTAGTTCACCATCGCTATATAATCCATAATACAGAGCACTATAATCTTTGATCTAATATCATATCGTAGCCCGGATTTAAAGATGCGTACCTCCAAAGACGCACTTACCACAACCTCTGGTGAAAAAATGGACTAAATTCATGAATTTATCTATATAATCAATGACATAAAGAGTCTCTTGTTTCAAGCTAAAGAAGTCCATCATTTTTTGGATCTTGAACATATGAGGTTAGATTTTTTTGTTGAACAATTCCTCAAAATCCTATCATGTAAGGTGTTCATCTAACTTGGTGTGCACGGTTAAATCTCACCACTGGTGTGAAAGATCCCCAGGCATATACATAACCTTCTTGACCTTTATCTCTATTGGTGTGTTGATGACATCAAAGATACAATTCATCCTACTCAACCACACCTTCGCCTTTTCAGGTTCAGTATCAACCCCGAAGTTAGGTGGATTATGCTTCATGAATTGGATGGTACGATCCACATGACTTGGCTCATTCCTCTTGTTCCCCATATCCATAGCTTAAAAAGACTAGACAATACTCTGAACCAACTCTTGGTTCACCCATGGTTCAGGTGTGACCACATTCTCCATAACTTCAATTGGTTGATTTTTACGATGCCTATCAGGTGCTATTTTCAAAACCAACAACAAAATATGCCAATCTCACTCTCTAGAAACTGATGGCTTACCATTTCAAATTCTACCACATCAAATATCACAAAATTGTTTTTCAAAACAACATTTTTCCATGTTTAACCATTTATGAAAACATTCATTCATGCTTTTTGAAAAGTAAACAATTTTAAAAATACCATATATATTTCCTTTTTCAAAATCATTCATTTGAAAAAAAATTATACTTTTTCAAAAATAAACACTTTTTTCAACACATTTATCATTCCCTGAAATGATGTATGAACTCCTAGAGGGAAGTAATTCCTCTACAATTCATGTCATGCCTATCTCATTGGATAAACCCATGAAAATGAGATTTGTAAATCCTTGAAGTGTCTCTAAACACTTATGTACCCAACTCCCTGGTAACTTGATGTTCTACATAAAAGGGTTAGCTACATCCTTTTATGCTATACATTTCATGTTCTGACAATCCGACTCCTATCTATGATTCCAACCCAAGGATTAGACAAGAAGGGATTTCAACTCCAAGACCAAAAACATTGATAACTACTTATTAGGAAAGGACCGAACAAGCTGATAACATTTATACCACAAATTAAGGACGAAATTGATACCATTTGCAATGGCCCACTCATTCTCATTGGCTTGAGAGAACAACGAGTCATTAATTTTCCTTAAGAGACACCCCCAAGATGCCAAAGGGTGGAAATAAATTCAAAAGGGTTTCAAATAAAAGTGCGGTATGATTTACCATTAGCTAAATAAACCAATAAACCAACAAACCATTCACTAAATGAGGCATGAAAAAAAGAAAGACAACTCAACAAATTAATATATCTCAAACCCACATGAAGGTGTGTAACAAAAGAGGACCAACCAAGTATCAAAGTACATAGTGGATAAACAATTCAAGACTCTCAATATACCATAAGAATCTATGCTCTACAAGCTCAAAGCTCCAAAATCTCCAAACAGCCTACACATCATGAGGTAGTGCTAAAAACATGGGAAACGTTACCTTTTCCCCTGTCTTGAAAGATAGCATTTTCAAAAGCACCAAAGTTTCAAAGTAGGGGTGAGTATAAAACTCAGTAGGTTTTACCCAATTACTTCCTTACTCACAGCACTAGGATAGAAAATTTAGTCACATATATATAAAACAATTTATAACAAAAAATAAACAAGTTCCAAAAAAAGATTACAACCAAGTGAGAATAAAACTAAATGAAAAAAATTTACATCAAGTTATTTTTATAAAAAATAACTAATTAAAAGCTTTAAAACTAATTATTCTTATCATTTTTCATACCCCTTACATAGTTCACAATATACCCACACATGCATGCTTCATTTGACAGTTCCATACACATGAGCGGTCTCTCATCCAATTACCTTGTGTCCCAATGACACACGCCCCTGATCCAGGGTCCCATCCCTTGTACCCTAATGGTACTCATCCCTTACTAGGGGATAGTTAAGAATGAACTCAAAGTAACACTATTTATTCCCAATACTTCCATTTCCACAATAAACTATTTCAATAAAACTTAACTTTTATTGAAAACCAAAGCAGAACCAATTTCAAAGAAACATTTAACTTCAATAAAACATTCCCCTTTTATTGAAAACATCTAATACCTTTCATGTAAAAACAATCCCAGAAAATCCCTTTTTTAAAATTAACATTTTAAAGTCAAGAACCAAAGAACTCATTCAGAATCCCCAATTTTCTAGATTTCACAACCATCACTCAAGAAGGTTTCCAAAAAAAATTCAAAAACCAAATCACAATCAATTAAACACAACACATAAAATTTTAAAATAATCAAATCATTTATACTAAGTGGAGTCGAGAAATAATCTTTGTGCCTTGAATGTTTTTTAAAAAACCACAATGAATGAAGAACACACAAGAAAACCAAGTCAATTTTCCAAGAATCCTTCTTATATCTCTTGTCCTAGAAAGATCAAGACCAAATATCATTATACATGGAATACACGCACCTCAAGATACCCATAATAGGCATATATATAAGAAAATGAGAGATGATAAGAAGTATATCTATATACATCTAATAAACTGATCAAGAACGATGAAGAACGATCACATACCTGAATAATCCAGCTTCAATTCACCAAAAAAAGCCTTTGGATCGCCTTCAGAATGATGGGAGAACCTTATTTGGCCTTAAGAGAAGAAAAATCCGGAGTTATGGCTTCTTAGGATAAAAAATGATCCACTTAGAGGCAAAATGTGTGAGATCCACTTTTTTAAGATCTCACTTAAACCATCCGCACGGTTAGTTCGCACGGTTAGACAAACCATGCACTAACCATGCGTTAGATACTGCATAGAAAAACCCTCACACATCTTCCTCACACGGTATCTCTAGAAATTCTCCAACATTATTGGAGACAATACCTCAAGAGGACCAATTATGGACTGTTTGGCCGTACAATTAGACAAACCATGCACCGCCCATGTGACTTCCATTTTTCCTCAAAAAAACATCAAAAGTCTCCCAACTCTCCCATTCATCAACCTCAAAATTTATAACCATGAAAATCATCAAGTAAGGGTTACATACTAGAAATCAAGGGTACTAAATTATACACATTCATAAAAAATATCACAAAATCCACATACAGACTTCAAATAGTATAAAAAACACCTAAAATAGCCCAAAAAAACACATATGACAACAATAATCTAGTAGTAATTCACCTCACCGATCAAATTCTAATAGGCATAATAGTTTGATAAATATCTATTATAGTTGAATAAGACATTCAAATTGACTCAAATCCCATTTTTTTTGTCATACTAGGTTTGGGTATGTAATGATTTGTGATGAATTTTTCATTGAACTTGTATTGTTTATAATATATGGTGAAAAGATATTTTCTTAGGAGTCTCGTCACTTATGACCCCATGAGTGAAACTACCCAACTCATGAAAAAGAGTTTGCGACTATCATTGATGAGTGTAAATTTTAGTTGTATTCACTTAAAATGATTTCCTTTTGAAATAAAATAGAGACTTTGAGTGGTGTCGTCCACACCGTGCCTCGGATTGAGGCGGAGTTGACTCGTACACGTCACAAATGACCCATGGATACATGTTCTAAAGTATCAACAATATCTGAATGCCTTTGGCCTATTTTCCTTATGTTAGTTGTTGTTTTAACTTAAACTGTTGTCCATTTCAAAGAAATGTGACACACTTTGAGTTGTGCCGGCCACACCGCGCCTCGTATTGAGGCGGGGTTGACTCGTACACGTCACAAATTACCCATGGATAATTGTCCTAAAGTTTCAATAGAATCCTAAAGCGTTTGGTTGGTTTTCCGTATGTCGTTTTTTCTACTTAAAAGCGCATCCATTTTAAACAAAAGAAAGACACTTTGAGTGGTCCCAGCCACACCAGACCTCAGATTGAGGCAAGGTTGACTTGTATACGTCACATATGACCCATGGATCGTTTTCCTAAAGTTTCAACAGAATCCGAATGCATTGGGTCGGTTTTCTGTATGCCAGTTGTTGTTTTCACTTAAAATCATGTTCATTTCAAATAAAAGTTAGACACATTGACTGGTGTCGGCCACACCGCGCCTCATATTGAGGCGGGGTTAACTCGTACACGTCAAAAATGACCAATGGATACATGTCCTAAAGTATCAACAGTATCCGACTGCGTTTGTTCAGTTTTCCGTATGTGGTTTTTTTTACTTAAAAGCGCATCCATTTTAAACAAAAAAAGACACTTTGAGTGGTCCCGACCACACCGTCCCTCAGATTGAGGCAGGGTTGACTCGTACACGTCACATATGACCCATGGATACATGTCCTAAAGTATCAATAATATCCGAATACCTTTGGTCCATTTTCCGTATGCCAGTTGTTTTAACTTAAACCGTTGACCATTTCAAAGAAAAGTGACAAACTTTGAGTGGTACCGGACACAAAGACCCTCAGATTGAGGCAGGGTTGACTCGTACATGTCACATATGACCCATGAATCATTTTCCTAAAGTTTCAACAGAATCCGAAAGCGTTTGGTTGGTTTTCCGTATGCCAGTTGTTGTTTTCACTTTAAATCCAGTCCATTTCAAATAAAAGTTAGACACTTTGAGTGGTGTCGGCCACACCGCGCCTCGGATTGAGGTGGGGTTGACTCGTAAACGTCAAATATGACCCATAAATCATTTTCCTAAAGTTTCAACAGAATCCGAAAGTGTTTGGTCGATTTTCCATATGTCGTTTTTTTTACTTAAAAGCGCATCCATTTTAAACAAAAGAAAGACACTTTGAGTGGTACCGGCCACACCGGCCCTCGGATTGAGGCGGGGTTGACTCTTACATGTCACATATGACCCATGGATCGTTTTAATATAGTTTCAATAGAATCCTAATGCGTTTGGTTGGTTTTCCGTATGTCAGTTATTGTTTTAACTTAAACCATTGTCCATTTCAAAGAAAAGTGACAAACTTTGAGTGGTCCCAGCCACACCGACCCTCGGATTGAGGTAGGGTTGACTCATACACGTCACATATGACCCATGGATCGTTTTCCTAAAGTTTAAACAGAATCCAAATGCGTTTGGTCGGTTTTCCGTATGCAAATTGTTGTTTTCACTTAAAATATTGTCCATTTCAAATAAAAGTTAGACACTTTGAGTGGTGTCAGTCACACCGCGCCTCAGATTGAGGTGGGGTTGACTCCTACATGTCACAAATGACCCATAAATCATTTTCCTAAAGTTTCAACAGAATCCTAAAGTGTTTGGACGATTTTCCGTATGTTATTTTTTACTTAAAAGTGCATCCATTTTAAACAAAAGAAAGACACTTTGAGTGGTACCGGCCACACCGGCCCTCAGATTGAGGCGAGGTTGACTCGTACACATCACATATGACCGATGGACCGTTTTCCTATAGTTTCAATAGAATCCAAATGCATTTAGTTTGTTTTCCGTATGTCAGTTGTTGTTTTAACTTAAACTGTTGTCCATTTCAAAGAAAAGGTAGACACTTTGAATGGTACCGGCCCCACTGCGCCTCAGATTGAGGCGGGGTTGACTCATACACGTCACATATGACCCATGGACCATTGTCCTACAGTTTCAACAGAATCCGAATGTGTTGGTCAGTTTTCCGTATGTCAGTTGTTATTTTAACTTAAATTGTAGTCCATTTCAAAGAAAAGTTAGACACTTTGAGTGGTGCCGACCACACCACGCCTCGGATTGGGGAGGGGTTGACTCATACACGTCAAAAATGACCCATGGAGACATGTACTAAAGTATCAATAGTATCCAAGTGCGTTTGGTCAGTTTTCCATATGTCGTTTTTTACTTAAAAGCGCATCCATTTTAAACAAAAGAATGACACTTTGAGTGGTACCGGCCACACCGGCCCTCAGATTGAGGCGGGGTTGACTCTTACACGTCACATATTACCCATGGATCATTTTCCTATAGTTTCAATAGAATCCAAATGAGTTTGGTCGGTTTTCCGTATGTCAGTTGTTGTTTTAACTTAAACTGTTGTCCATTTCAAAGAAAAGTTAGACACTTTGAGTGGTGCCGGCCACACTGCACCTTGGATTGATGCGGGGTTGACTCGTACACGTCAAAAATGACACATGGATACATTTCCTAAAGTATCAATAGTATCCGAGTGCGTTTGGTTAGTTTTCCGTATGTGTTTTTTTTACTTAAAAGCGCATCCATTTTAAACAAAAGAAATACACTTTGAGTGGTCCCAGCCACACCGGCCCTCGGATTGAGGCGGGGTTGACTCGTACACATCACATATGACCCATGTATACATTTCCTAAAGTATCAACAGTATCCGAATGCCTTTGTTCGGTTTTCCGTATGCCAGTTGTTGTTTTCACTTAAAATCCTGTCCATTTCAAATAAAAGTTAGACACTTTGAGTGGTGCCGGCCACACAGCGCCTCGGATTGAGGCGGGGTTGAATCCTACACACCACAAATGACCCATGGATACATTTCCTAAAGTATCAACAGTATCTGAATGCGGTTGGTCCATTTTCCGTATGTGGTTTTTTTACTTAAAAGCGCATCCATTTTAAACAAAAGAAAGACACTTTGAGTGGTACCAGCCACACCGGCCCTCAGATTGAGGCGGGGTTGACTTGTACATGTCACATATGACCCATGGATCGTTTTCCTATAGTTTAAATAGAATCCGAATGCGTTTGGTCTATTTTCCGTATGCCAGTTGTTGTTTTCACTTAAAATCCTGTCCATTTCAAATAAAAGTTAGACTCTTTGAGTGGTGTCGGCCACACCGCGCCTCGGATTGAGGCGGGGTTGACTCGTACACGTCACATATGACCCATGGATACATTTACTAAAGTATCAATAGTATCATAATGTGTTTGGTCCATTTTACGTATGTGGTTTTTTTACTTAAAAGCGCATCCATTTTAAACAAAAGAAAGACACTTTGAGTGGTACCGGCCACACCAGCCCTCAGATTGAGGCAGGGTTGACTTGTACACATCACATATGACCCATGGATCATTTTACTATAGTTTAAATAGAATAAGAATGTGTTTGGTCTGTTTTCCGTATGTCAGTTGTTGTTTTCACTTAAAATCCTGTCCATTTCAAATAAAAGTTAGACACTTTGAGTGGTGCCGACCACACCGCGCCTCGGATTGAGGCGGGGTTGACTCGTACACGTCACATATGACCCATGGATACATTTCCTAAAGTATAAATAGTATCCAAATGCATTTGGTCCATTTTCCATTTGTGGTTTTTTTACTTAAAAGCGCATCCATTTTAAACAAAAGAAAGACACTTTGAGTGGTACCAGCCACACCGGCCCTCGGATTGAGCCGGGGTTGACTCGTACACATCAAATATGACCCATGGATCGTTGTACTATATTTTGAACAGAATATGAATGCGTTTGGTCTGTTTTCCGTATGCCAGTTGTTGTTTTCACTTAAAATCCTGTCCATTTAAAATAAAAGTTAGACACTTTGAGTGATTCCGACCACACCGCGCCTCGAATTGAGGCGGGGTTGACTTGTACACGTCACATATGACCCATGGATCGTTGTCCTATAGTTTAAACAGAATCCGAATGCATTTGGTCTGTAAACCGTATGCCAGTTGTTGTTTTCACTTAAAATCCTGTCCATTTCAAATAAAAGTTAGACACTTTGAGTGGTGCCGGCCACACCGCTCCTCGGATTGAGGCGGGGTTGACTCGTACACGTCACATATGACCCATGGTTACATGTACTAAAGTATCAACAGTATCCGAATGTGTTTGGTCCATTTTATGTATGTGGTTTTTTTTACTTAAAAGCGCATCCATTTTAAACAAAAGAAAGACACTTTGAGTGGTACCAACCACACTGGACCTCGAATTGAGGCGGGGTTGACTTGTACATGTCACATATGACCCATGGATCGTTTTCCTCTAGTTTAAACAGAATCCAAATGCGTTTGGTCTGTTTTCAGTATGCCAGTTGTTGTTTTCACTTAAAATTCTGTCCATTTCAAATAAAAGTTAGACACTTTGAGTGGTGCCGACCACTACTTCAAAGCACATTTTCCATGTCATTTTCCACATGCATAAACATGAAATACATTGCTAACTAAGAAAGCTAAGTAAAAAAAATAGAAAAATGAGTATCACAGTACCAAGGAATACTAAAGGTCTAGGTAGTAGACTAATCATACAATAAGAATCAAGTGCAAAAAACAGAATCCGAATGCAACTTCCCTATGAAGCAGAGGAAAACCCCAAAGTGGAAAACCATGTTCAAAAATAAAGAGTTATACAGAATTCAAAAATGTAATGGATCAATCTGCCTCTGATCACCATCACCATCACCACTATCATCATCATCCTCATCCTCACCGCCATCTCTGTCCTCGTCGTCGTCCTCGTCATCATCCCCATGCTCATCGTTGGCCTCATCCTCGTCCTCGGCATCATCCTCGCCCTCGGCCCCATCCTCACCCTCGGCCCCATCCTCACCCTAATCCACATCCTCATCCTCTCCCTCTTCCTCTTCAACATCCTCATCATCACCAGGAACTTCATCATCTCGATCGCCACTAGAGTTGCCGCCTGGTGAATTGAATGATGCACCCATCGATGACATAAATGTCTGACAAGCCACACTAGCATCTGGTGGAAGTGATGAAGATAATGCTTTCATCAGTTTCATAAATTCTCTGTCGCTTGTTTGAACTTGTACTTCCAACTCTGTGACCCTTTTATCAGACTGTCTTGCATGCTCCTTGACCTATTCCAACTCGGTGGTACTAGAATGGATACATGGAGACGACCAATACCTCGTCGGGACTATATTCTTACCAGGTCAGCAACGTACTCGACCAGAGTGCTCATCTCCCAAAACCTGATATAAATGATCGTGTGGCCCAAAATTGTTAGGCTCCTGGGCATCAAGAGCCTCTAAAAAAGCCTGTAAAAAATATTAATAGATTATTAAATTTAAAATTAGATATTAAACTTTGAAATAAACAAATTAAAACTTACAATCTTCTCTTGGGTCAGTTCATTTACCGCAGTTCCATCTTTTTTTCTTCTACTCGAGCAAAACAATTTTTCTCGAGGGATACGTCCTTCAATATTCATTTTGTGCTTCTGTAATGACATTGAAATAATATAAAGTGAAAGTATAATCATATATTCATTATTCAATAAATCACATAATTTAATTAGGATCCACTAAAAAGGGAAAGTCCTAAAGAAAAATTATAAACAACTATATCGTACCTGCTGCCTCTCATGATCTGCCATAGTTGTGCGCCCCAAATTGTGGAGCTATTGCTTTGAATCAATGTTTTTTTTGTTTTTTTCAGATGATTCCAAAATAATGATTAATAATTAATAAGATTATATTAATGAAAAATATGAAAACTCTCATTTAAATAACTCAAATGAGATTAATACCTTAAATTTGGAAGTTTCCCAATGGGTAATCATTTGGAGATATTGCTCTATCGGGAAGTCATCCACGATAGGTAATGTCTCTAACTCCGTGCCCACTCTATCACACCAGCCAACATACAGCTCATGCTTATAAGCTCTCTAAAGCTCTCCTAGCTCTTTTAAACGCGCTGGTCGTGCACCTTCTCCATTAGGGAAGTTAAACCAAAGCTTAAACCAAATTGATTAGTTAATTTAAATACAAAAATATACTACATTAAATCCAATAGATTTTTTACCCATATTTGTGCCCACACGTTATCCTTGACTTCGGGTGGCAGATGTCTCCAAGAGAGAGGGCTGACCGGAATGATATCGGAGTATTTGGCTAGCGTCGCCAAAAAACCCCGACATTGCTACCCAGATTTCTCAATCATTTGTCCATCAACATTGTATTAAACCATCAACTGTGTCTGGTGGTTCCATACCGCACGCAAGCGAGTACGCCCCCTCCCCCGCCTCCTATCTATAGATGAATCTGTTATTAAAGAAAAATAATATCAATACAAGTTATAATAAAAATAAATTTTGGTATAAAAATTTGATAGAGTTATATAAATATACCTGTGGTAGTCGGATCAATGGGTGCAGAAGCTGAAGGAATATCCTGTACAGGTCGAGTGTCCCTCAGTGTATGCTCCTCAGCAACATACTATGTCGCAGCAGGAGTCGAAGAAGATGGAATATAATATCCCGGAGATAATGAACCAGAAGAAAAAGATGATGGCATAGACGTCTGGCCAGCTGGTAGTGTAAACATCGGAGGTCTAAATATCTAATGTGTCCCTGAAGAGATGTCAGGATCAAAATAGGGCGTAGAAGATACGTCTGTGGTAGTGGGTCGTCTAACTCTCGCCCCACGAGCCCTCGTACCACCGACCTCAGTACTGGGACCACTAGATGATCATCCATCTCTAACACCACCCCCCCTCCTACCACCAACCTCTCTACTGTGAGCAATATCAGGCTCCTCGTCAGATATCTGTCATCTAGGGGGTGGATCCTGAAAAAACGTTTGACAGAAAAGTAAACACATGATATTATAAGTTATTGAAATATTTATATTTGAAATAAAATACTCACAGTAGGGATGAGTGGAGGAACACCCATCTGTACCATGTGACGATTATTATCTGTCATCTTTTTCCGCCGCCTCTCTTCAATGGGTGTCATTTCCTGCAATAAAAACAAATATGGAAGTAATTAGAAACAGATAACTAATGTGTAACCCAAAAAACAAAATATAGAAAAACCATTATGATAAAAAGAACATAATGAAATAGAAGATTTATGGTGTTATGAAGGTAAGTACTAGGATACACACTCTGAATGATGTAGGTGAAACATGTAGGTGAGAACACAACTGTATGATTCTATATATTTCCCACCACAACTTCGGGTTCACAATCAACTCTGACAATTGAGCTGTTGGGGTCATCATAAGTAATAAACGGATTTCTTCCAATTGCAGTAGGGATAGTGTCAACTTCATCATCACCATCATCAAAAACATGTCTGGTATTTACTTCAATAATTACACCGAATTTCGGATGACGATGATCTTTGACATAAAAAACTTGTTTCACCATTGATGCCAATACATATGGTTCATCGGTGGCAAGAGTGCGAGTCATGTCAATAACTCTAAATCCACAATCATCAATAAAGGTGCCTTACCTCGTCATTGAATCAAACCATTGACATTTCATCATCGTGACTCGACCATGCAAGTAATAATCCAAAATTATTATTTTCTCCATGACACCATAATAAGCAACATTTTCAGAACGAGGTCGAGTGTCCGATGAACTGTCATAACAGTCTGTTGTGGCAGTTAGCATAACACCATTATGCTGTGTTCTCATGTTTCTTGCTCATTCGGTGATAATAAATTTGTATCCATTGATCACAAGTGATTTACAAGCATGAACCATGATATTAGGACCAAAAGCCAAAGCTCTTATTTCCTCAGAAACAGAGTCTGTAGGCAAACTCGATACCTGAAATATAAACAAATAGTAAACTTAATTAAATATTATTTTTATTTAGTTATTACAGAAATATTTTTACCTTCAATTTCAACCAAGCAGAAAACCCTTTGCTATGCAAAGTCTCCTTCTTTCTCAAAGAAAAAGAATGATGCTTTCTATATATCAATTCTTTAAGTTCCCTGTAGATAAAAATAATAATAGTGTAACAAATATTTAAAATTACAAGAGATAAGATAAGAGATACATGTACAATTAACTTACTTGATATACTCATCGAACAAATCACAATTGAACAACACTGTGCGATGTGCCATCTCTCACTCTTCAAGGCTTAATGTTGTCAATGTATATGATCCCGGAATTCCTCCTGTCTGAGGAAGTGATGGAAAACTGGTTTCAATTTTCCCATACTGTTCTTCTTCATTTCTCATTGGTCTGTTTATTCTCGTAGTATGATCAGACAAATACATTGAGCATAAATCCATACATTCTTGAGCCAAGTAACCGTTCACAATAGAACCTTTGGGATAATTACTGTTCCGAACATATGATTTCAATGTGCACATGTTTCTTTCAGTTGGATACATCCAACGGAAGGTCCTCCAAGAAGTATTTTGGTCGGAAGATGGACAGTCAGATGCAACATGCATGTAAAAAATGATGGAGGGAATATTTTCTCTAACTCACACAAAATTAATGGTGTCTCTACCAACAGTTTTTGCACGAGTGATTTGGACAACCTCTTAGCACAAAGATCTCTAAACAAATAGCACAACTGAATAACTGAGACTCTAACATTATTGGACAAGAGATGACGGATTACTATTGGAATCAACTCATGCAAAAGGACGTGATAATCATGAGTCTTCAAAGATTTCAACTTCAAATCTTTTCTGTTGACCCATTTTGATTTATTGCTTGAATAGCCATCGGGAACTTTAATAGTCTCTAGCACTTCCAGAAATTGATTTTTTTTCAGCAGGAGTCATCACATAAGAAGCACATGGAACTTGCCATTTATTTTCACTGATACAGACATGATGCAATTATGGTCTGATCCCCCAATCTACAAAGTCGTGCCGAGATCGTAAATCATCTTTTGTCTTCCCCTTGACATTTAGAAGAATCGAAATCAACATTTCACATATATTCTTTTCAATGTGCATTACGTCTAAGCAATGACGTAACAAGTTGGTTGACCAATATGACAACTCAAAGAATATACTCTTCTTCTTCCAATTGTAATTGGTTTCATTGGAAATTTTTTTCCTATTTCTAGAATTCATTACACTCTTCCAAAATGAATAACTGAAATCTTTCAATTCATTAAGCACATCAGTTCCAGACATACACTGAGGTGGATCGTCATTCTCTATGGTATTGTCAAATCTTCGACGATTGTTTCTATATGGATGGTTCATTGGCAAGAATCGTCGATGTCCCATAAAACTAAAACTATGAAGATATTTCAGTCTTCTCGATCGAGTATTCTTCATACAAACAGGAATAACAATTTTCCTTTTGTGCTCCATCCAGACAACATTGCATAAGCAGGAAAATCATTGATAGTCCACATAAGTGCAGCACGCATCTGAAATATGTCTTGCGAACATGCATCGTATGTGGGAACACCCACATCCCAAAGAAGTTTAAACTCTTTTATAAAAGGTTTCATGTATACATCTATATCATTGCCGGGATCAGAAGGGCCAGATATCAGTATACTCAAGAAAGTGTAAGGCTTTTTCATACACAACCAAGGGGGAAGGTTATAAATGTGTATGAAAACCGGCCATGTGCTGTGAGAAGTAAGCATATGCCCAAATGGATTAAAACCGTCACATGAAAGACCCAGTCTCACATTATGCACGTCAGATACAAATTTAGGATATCGAGCATCAAATCTATGCCATGCAAATCCATCTGCAGGGTGAACCAACTCTTCATTATTCTTTTTTCTCTCGGTGTCATGCCATCGCATTTTTATGCATATTTCATCAGACATGAAGAGGTTCTGTAATCTGGCGATCAATGGAAGGTGCCACATTACTTTTTGTGGCACATGAGATGGTGTTCCATCATCTTTTGGCTTCCATTGGGAGGTTTCACATTTTATACAATCATTTCTTTCAGTAGTTTCCTCCCAAAATAAGCTGCAATCATTCAGGCAAGCATGATTTTTTTTTGAGAATCCAAGTTCATCAACCAACTTCCATGCCATATAGTGGTTTGAGGGAATATCTGCATCATCTGGAAGTAAGTACTTCAAGAAGGTAAGAATGTAATCAATTGCAGTATTTGAAATCCCATACACAGTTTTCCCATGAAACAATCAGATTAAAAATTCCAACTTTTTAATTTTATCACATTGCCAATATACTGGAGTCGTCGCAACATCATTCAATTTTTTCACCCTATAAACATCATCATTTTCATTGGACGCATCATGTGTGCTTGTATCGAAATCTTGTTGGCTAGACATCCTTTCCTTCTCATGATGTCGAATAAATGGAAACCGATCATATATCAAACTCTCCAATTCAGTCCTATCATTTGGATCATCAACATTTTGAGATTCCATTTTCTCTCCATTGTGATACCACACATAATAGTTTGTTTGGAAACCATATTTGGTTATATGATAGCTAATTGCTTCACGGACCAACCAAGGTCTTCCAACACAATTAAACAATGGGCTGTATATGCAACCACTATCTGAAGCCTTGTCAAATGAAAAAATCTAGAAAGCTTTTCAAATTATTTTGAAAATCGGTTCAAATCCGATCAGTTTCGTACATCCAACTTCTATCCATTCTGTAAAAAATCGCAATAAGTCATTTCAAAGCAATTAAATAATATTAAAGTTTTATCAAAAAAATATTTACGTAAATGAAAATTGTTTACTCTATATAAAAGCATAACTGACACATTACTCTATATGAGAATCATATTAAGAAATACAACAAAATACAGTGTATATAAGAAAATAAGATACAAAATTTATAATGTCTATATTCAAGGATTGACCAGTAAGTTATTGGAAGTGGATCGAGGAATACATAATCCTTAAGGGTATTGTTGGGAGTATATGAGTTTTATACTTTAACTTCTTCAAGTAGATCAGATGAGGAGTAGGATGAGGATCATGGGAGTGGCGGGACTGTCCAAGGGGGGTGTGGCATGTCCAGGGGGGTGTGGGGTGTTTAGGGGGTGGTGGGGCGTCCGGGGGGTCGGAGGTGTCCAGGGGGTGGGGGGCTGTCTAGGGGGGTCGGGGTGTCTAGGTGGGAGGGCTGTTCATGGGGGTGGTCAGGTTGTCCAAGGGGGTCGGGGTGTATAGGTATATTTATATGAAAAGAATACCCCCACAATAATCATGTAGCCCTGTCATTAGTCTAAACCTCTAGAACACATAAAAGAAGCTGGTATGGACATTTACTAAAATATTTAACACCATACGAATGAAAATACACTCTAAATATAGTTTGAGAGGATATAATGGTGTGTGTGAAAAAAATGATATTAAATAAATTTAAATGAATAAGGAACAAATGAGGGTTTATAATACACTAAGAGTACCTCAAACAATCCAAAACCACTATAGCACCACATATTCAACTTCATGAAACAGGACTTAGAAATCTTACCTACGTCTTTACAGATGAACACCTAATTGGAACACTCTATTTATGGTTCTTGAACAAAATGAACAAACAATGTTTGGTCTATACCAACTCAATCACCCCCTTGTAGATCATAATCTCGTTTCCCCTTATACTAAAATGGTCTCACTGGAAGATACTATTAATACCGGACCTAAACGATTCATTCTTTATAAAACAATGATCAAAGAACCATCGGAGGTATCTCTCATATAACCACAACCATTTTTATCTATGATGTAATGAAATTCACAAGAATAACTTTTATTCAATAACCTTTTGGTATATAATGTGCATCAACAATGGTTCAATTATATGGTTCATCACATTCCAATTTATTAATCACCCATACATGATAAAAATTGAACATTTACTTTCATTTAATTACAACCATCATATTTAATTTAATTCTTAACAAGCATAGAAGCATGGAAATTGGAATCTAATAACTTTAATTAGTCCCCAAAACTTTTTAATAAATTTAACATGAAAAATAAAAAACTTTGAAATCTAAATAATCACTATGAAGTAAAATGAGATTGCAATTATTTTGCACAAGTAAAAACACTCAACGATGGAATATATGAAAAGAATATTAATATAAATTATTAAAACAAGATAATAAAGTAACAATGAATGTTAAAACTAAACATGTGATTGGATTTTATAACATATAAAAAAAATTTCTTGGTAATGAAACATGAAAGGCACATCAAAAAATTAGACAACTGTCTAATGCAATCTATATGGGCTGGAATATGAATGGAATGTAAATAAAGAACGGAAACATAAATTGGGCTGGAACAGAAATTCGGCTGGAATATGAGAATAGAAATTGGTCTCATCCCACATCAAAATTGAAACTAAAAACTAAGAAAATACCTCAGCCTTGGATGGGATGGAGTAAGAGAACCCGAAGAACCTCCAAAATCGCCTCCAAAATCTCCCAAGAGATCCCGTTTAGGGCTCTGGATTGTGAATGGGGGAGAGGATCGACTACTTCCAATTTGGGGGAAAGTTTTCCCAACGGTTTTTAAAAACCGTTGGTATATAACTCCACCCCAAACCTATACCAACGTGTCAATGAGAACCATTGGTAAAAGGTCACCAAAATCCAACTTTTCCCAATGGTTCTCATTGAACCGTTGGTAAAAACACCCCTATACCAACGGTTGTGATAAACTGTTGGTAAAAGCTTCCAATAAACCATCTATACCAACAGATATCATAAACCGTTGGTATAGATGGATATTCCCAACGGTTTAGTAAACCGTTGGGATATATGTGTTGGGAAAACTCTGTTTTCCAGAAGTGTTTCTATTAGGGGACTCATGCATATTTTGGGTGTGAAGTCCTCCTTGGATTCAATAAGTTTCAAAGCTACGGAACACCTCGATAAAGATTGTGTATTATACTTATATTCATTATCATGAATTCCATGGGGTAGATCCTCTTTGGATTTTGGTAATGTATTCACTTATTGAATTCCAAAAATTTATGCCAGGGATTCATGAGGGGTATCCTTGTTGAGTTACACATGATGATATCCCCATATTTAGATTGATCTTATTGGTGGAAATACCTTAGGTGTCAGATATGCATTCTAATCAAACCATTATTCTAAATGTTAAGGATAATTAATTGAGTTTAGCATAAATAATAGTACTTACTTGTAGATTTCTAGAAGGGAATACCCATACAATACATGTGGATTCCCTTGGGTCAATTGGTTATGGTTTCCTCAGTGATTCTCCTTATAATCAAATTGATCTATGATACCTATATAATTTTCAAAGAATGTAATTAGCCAAAGAAGGTAGGGTTTTCCTGAGTCACCCCTTGAGACTAAATTCTTGACATGGTTATATTTGTTTTTTAAATATATTATTATTATTTCACTTATTTATTACACACCTTTATGATTTACACTTAAAAACTGAAATTGAATTCGATACCATTAGTAGTGGCCTATTAAGTTATTCTCAAACCTTATTTTTGACACTATTTTGTACCCAAATAGAATTCATGGATGTAGGCCAGGACCAGGGTAATCACAATGATGTTGATTCTTGATTGTGTGGCTAGGATGAAGCTTAAGAGCTGGGGTGGGATAGATATTAGGACCTCTAGGATTTAGAAGTATTTCAAATTTTTCATTTTATTTAATTTTGGTACTTTATATACATGAATTTACAAATATTTATTCCCTTCCTGACATGTATATAGAATCATTATGATATCTCATGGTTGTGGATTAATACTTTTTTACCTATAGTTTATTATCAGAATGAGGTGTTTTATGATTTCCCTTTATTTCCACTATGTTGAGATCTAAAAAGAGAGCATAATCTCCTAGATATACCACATATAGACCCTCACTTATTATTGGTAGTCTCAATTATATGTAGATCCATGCATGAGGATATGTGGTGAACGGTCTCGAGACATTAGTTCAATGGAATCTGTATAGGGGCATTAAAAAATGTTATTAGAGGCTGTCTTTTCTTTATTTTACTCTTTGGGCATGGTAAACATGAGATAGGATGTGTCAGGACTTGGTAATGATCTTGTAACTAGGTGTAACTAACACACATATGATGGAAAATCCATGTTTCTAGAGGTGGGAACTGTTTCTCATATAATTTGTTATTATATTTAATCTATTTTTACCTTGAGTGATTCATTTGTTTGACGAGGTTATGGTTTGTGGAATTTTCAATCTTGGGATAGTATGGAAAGAGGGAATGTGTTCACGCATCATATTAAGAAAATAGGTATTTACATTCCATTATTATACATTGATTATTTATCTTTGATTATTTATTTTAACATTCGTTAGTTATTTAAAGTGTCTAAATTAACCTAAATAGTGATTTCGTATATATCTTAATGGTATAGCTATATCTAACCAATATCTAAATGTCCAAAGATTTAAAATTGTGGCATTTTTACTTGAAATATAAATTTTTGTAAGTTAAATTGGGGTATAATCACAACTTAAAGTGTGTTTTCCTATATTAATTGTGATTAAAACTTCATATAATAGAACCGTGGTGATGGAACTTGAAAAAGGTGAAATTATAAAATGATAAAGACTTAAATGGATATGGAATATAATACCTAGATCAAATTAAATGATGATATTTTGGATAAATGTGTTTACATGAGGATTCTTTATATATGTGACTGACCCTAGTGTGGGTATATGAGAATAGTGAGAGCACTCAGGTTGGGAGTTTGAGGGATTATGTTTGTTACTACTTTCCCTAAACTGTGATATCCAAAACTATTTTAGTGTTGTTCTATGATGTTTTGTTTTATATTTATAGATATATTCTTTCTATTAGACCACCAGTTGAGCTCTAGGAGGGTGCTGGTGAGCATTCCCCCAGGTAGAGAGGCCAGAGCCTCCTATACTCCCTCCTATGGAACCGGAACTTTTTTGGACACTTAGTGAATGTTTATTTCACATGATGAAGTATATATACATAGTATTATATCAAGATCTGTGGATGATTTTTGATATGGAAAAAGTGTTTTATTTATAGCATCCACTTACCTTTTTCTAGGAGGGTGTCCCCAAAGTAGTTGATACTTGTCTTAAGACTATGCATTATATCTTTGAGAAACTAGAGATACTCACTGAGAAGAGGGTAAGGATTTCCACTTATATGATTTGATTCATGTATATGCGATTTTAGGAAGTCATGATCTAGTAATATCAACATTTTTTCACGTTCTAGAAGTATTTACAAACTAGTTTCTACAACCACTTTTCCCCTGAGACCCTACGTTCTGATAAGACCAGGTAGTTCATACATTTGGAGTAGGGGAGTTTGTCTATCATGATGTAAACTAATCTAATTACCATGTTGTGATGGTTCATACTGTCTATTGATAGTGATGATTTATACGGGTTAAGACTCTTTGAGGATTCCCTTAGTAAAGAGGTAAAGACATAGGTGAATGTATTCCACCTTATCCCAATCTCAAAGATGGGGAATCATGATGTTATTACCATTATGAATTTGATAGAGGCCCATGGTTCAGTGTGAGTAGTTACTATTGGTAGTGGATCATATTTTGGAATGAAGAGCTTATTTGATGGGTCCTATCAGGAGAGTAGTGTACATGACATCTTGGGAGATAATACAGTTGTATGTCATTAGTTTTTCAAGACCGATCATTACTGTTGGCACTATGACATGCCACCATTCGAGTGTCGATCTTGTGGTAGGATGGTTCATATCTAGAGGTTTATTAAAGGTTTTTCAGACACGCAAAAATAGATCTTTTAGAAAAATTAAGGGTATGAGAGATAGATTTACTACTCTGTGATAGGTATGTAGTTGGAGTTCAGTAGGTCATATGGGATGAGGTGGTGGTTGGGGTACTCAAAGTTAGGGACGATCATTCCAGTCGGGTAGTATAGTGCTAGGAATTAGGTCAGGTTTCAAGGATGAAGTTCATTATAGATTCATAAAGTGCATTTCAATACTATAGATCAATATGTTAGGTCTTTTCTCATGATAGATAAGATTTATATTTTTCAATCGAGTATATGTATGGGGTGATTTCCATAAACACCCCATTATGATTCTATTTGAGGAAGTCCATCACTAGAAGGAGTGTTCTCTAGAGATCAGAGAATACTAGTTTCCATGGGACCTTTTTATACTAGATATGAACAGTTTTGAACTAATTCTTAAAATGGATTGGTTGGTCCCCTTTCAATCCCATATAGTTTTTTTATCACTAATAGGTATCCTTCACACCACCATAAGGTGGTATTTATGTTCACTAGGGAGAGTGGGACTTGTAGGATGATTGAACAGGTCTTAATCAACAGGTGTTAGAAAGAGCTTCATCCCAGGTTTTCAGACTTATGTTGGATAATGGAGAATAAAAACTAGTAACTTAACCTCATGTGTTGGACTAGTTCGTGGATGTTTTTCCATAAGAATTATTGGGATTTTCATCTAATAAGGAGGTGGAGTTCACCATAGAGCTCATGCCAAGAACAAAGAAAATTTCTATTCCATGATATCATATGGATTCGGTAGATCTTTGTGACCTAAAGAGAAAGTTAGAGGATTTGGAGACTAAGGGATTTATCCACCCAAGTATATTTCCTTGGGGTTCTCCTATCATCCTTTTTAATAAGTCTTATGCTACATTATAACCATGTGTAAATTATTGATGACTAAAATAAGTGACTATTAAGAACCAATATCCATTATTTTTTATTGATGATATTTTTTATCAGCTAAAGGGTTCTCAAATATTCTAAAAAATTTAATTGAGGTCAAGTTATCATTAGTTTATTGTGATCCCCTATGATATTCCATGTTTATATTTTTTAATTGGATACAAATTTTATTAGTACTTGGTGATTATGTTTGGATTTATGAACACACTATAAGTGTTTATAGTTTGGAATGAAGTTTGTTATTTATACATGGATGCCATTATAGTGTTTTTAAAGATGATATCCTCATGTATTATAAGAGGATGGAGGAGCATGAATCAAACATAGAGATTGTTTTGGAAACACTACAAGAGAATCAGTTGTATGCAAAGATCCCAAATTTTTATTTTTGGATCGATTAGGTACACTTATTGAGGCATATAATATCATAAGAGAGCATTTCTGTTAACCCCAAGAAAGTTAGAGATGTGTCTTATTAGGATCATCCCAATAATGTTTTTATATTCAAAGATTCTTAGGATTGACAGGTCACTATCGAAGTTTTATACATTACTTTTCCCATTTGGTAGTGCTACATATAAACCTAACCAAAAAGGAGGAAAAGTTAAGTTGGTTAGAAGAATGTAAGAATTTTTTTCTTTTAGTTTAAGGGGAGATTGACCTCAACACTGATGCTGATCTTATTAGAGTCATCCAAGGGATATTTTTTATATTACGATGCATCGAGTATTGGGATGGAAACAGTTCTAATGTGGGGGATAAAGTCATGAAATATGTGTGACAACCTAGATAATGTTAATATTAAATAAATTTCATGCCTTATTAATATTAATGAATTATATTTTATAGAGTTATATTCATTAAAATAATATTATGAATATTTTCAATAAAAAAGGAAATAGTTTTATTCTTACTAAATTTGTTTACTTGTATTATAGGATTTTATATAAAATATTAATTTCCAAATTTTATAATTTTAATATATAAAAAAGATATAATTTTTTATATTAAAAATTAAAAATTATCTAAGAGTTATTTTTTGTGATTTTTTTTCAAAAAAGTTTATTTTTGGGTGAATAATAGTAAATACTTATTTTTAAGAAAATTATATTTTCTTTCATGTATTTACAAAGAAAAATTCTATTTTGAATTGGTTATAAAATTTCAATAGTTTTTTTGTTAAACATAATCAAATAAATTTTATTGGAATCCATATTACACTTTATTTTGGTGTAAAATTATTTTTATACTTAAAAGGCATTTTTCATGAAAACTTTTTTCATCATGTTTTGAGGATTTTTTAAAGTAATTCCTACCACTTATAAAAATTTAATTTGACAAAATGGAATCCATATTTGAAATTAGTAGGTTAAAATTTGGTAAGTAGGACACTTTATTTTTTTTCTATTATGGTGGCGGTGTTAATGGAACAAAGGCCTTAGATTTTTATTTTATTTCTAGGTAATTCTATTTTTAAATGGGTTTAGAAGGATCCCTTAAATGGAATTAAAAACTAGTGGTAGAAGGACATATATATATATATATATCCTATAGTATTATATTAATAATACCTAGTACATGAACCAAAGTCTCAAATACCCTAACTACCCTGGAATTTTCGCTCTCCCCAACATTTGCTTCATTGTTAGTGCCTAACTCCCTACCTCACAAGTTTGATTGTATTTAATTTCTCTATGAAGAGATACACAATTCTTGGTCCCAATGTTATGGTTTCCTAATGACTCTATATTCATTCACAATCCAATTATCTTTTCTCTAGTGGATGGTACTTGCTCTGATTCTTCCTCTAGGGAATGCTACTGTGTGGTTTGACCTAACTGCTCTATGGCTCATAGGCCTTGTGGCCTAATGGACCATTGGTGGCCTAAAATACCATGAAACAAAGGACTTATATGTCTTTTAGAATCATTTTTTTTTAAGGAATATGATTTCCATAAGGCCTGAATCCCCAAATCTATTTCCCATAGGCCCAAATTGAGTGAATAGTTCTATTACTCTTGTAACTACTAATGTAGCAGCTATAGTATTGAAATAGTACTTAGAAAAGTCCACCCCACCCTTATTTTGAACATGTATTTTTTGGATTCCAGTAATGATCCTCTACCACTTAGGTATAATATATTTGTCCATTTTTTGTCATTATTTATAATAATTTTGGTAAAAAAATCAATTTCCATGAGAAGAGTAAAAACGGGTTAAAATTGAAATGAGAAAGGTTAGAATGGCCTAATTTGTTTTATAAATACTATTTAATGCTCAAATTTGGAACCTATATTTCTCCTTATTTAAACATGATTCATTTTGGATCAATTTTTTTGATCAAGGAATTAATATATTTTAATATTTTTAAAATATTACAAGTGTTTCCCCTCCCTCACTTATAAATGGAAACCCCTTTCCTCTCTTATACACACTTCAAGAGCCTCTTATATTAGCTAAGAATGACCTAAATCCCTTATAAACATACCTAACCATGTAATAGAGGTCTTGGTTTGATTATAATACCATCATAATAATGTTTTTTGTAAAACTCTATGTAAGTTATCTGAAGAAGATGTATAGTTAATAACTGAGTGATTTATTTTTTTTATTTATCATTTTAACTCCTTCAAAACTCTCCTAACCATTACAATATAATAACATAAATAACTTGAATATAATGAAATGTTATTATGTTTATGGTATAACCTATTTTATCTACTTTTTCATTTTATGGTAAATGTAAATATTACTCATGCGTACGTATGAACCACAACCACCACAAAGATATGTGTTTCATTTTTCATCACTAGATCACAATGAAGGTTAAAATAATAGAAAAATGAAAATATATTTTACTAATTAAATAATTATCATTTTAAAAAGATATGATATCATATCTTTTCTTACCTTTTTATCCATTGAAAAATGATAACATCGTTCATGATTGTGTGGAATACCACCTCCATGAAGTGGTGTGATTAATTTTAATTTTCACCTTATAAGGATAGTAATAAGGATATAAATAATGAATAAATATAAAATGTACAATATATTTATTATTTTAAAAATTAAAATAATTTTTACCATATTTATTTCCACCCATTAGAAAAATGAAAATTTCATTCAAGCGTAAGCATAGACTACCATCTCTATGAAATGACATGGTTCATTTTTCTTGTCTACCATACATGAAGAATTTTAAACATGTATCTAATGTATAAATATGATAAATATAACATTTTTTTGATTCTATAGATAATAGAAACATATCCCCTTTGACAATGGTCAATTAACCGATGTTATTTTGAGTTATAAACCTAATGTACCCAAAACTTCCAATGTGAACTTAACTATTTTAGTAAAAAATAAAACTTGGTAATGAGTGAAATAAAATGAGATTTTTTCTAAAAAAAGGATGGAATAACTAAATAAAACTTGGAAATAGAACCCTTTTGACAAATTTTTTCCATCAATATATCCATTATTCATTATCAATATTCCCTTGCAAGTTTCCATGGTTGTTTTTAGAGAAAATATTTTTCTCAATATTTTGAGAATATTTAATTTTAATAAGTTCTATTTGGAAATAGAATTTTTTTCTCATCATTATGAGACAACTGAAAGTGTTTTTCTTATGGGTTCAAAATATTTCTTCAAGGTCTTTATATTGAAAATGTGCATTAATAATTTTTTTATTCATGGTATGTTACTCAATCAATATAAATGATGATGGGTGGACCTAATATAGATTATACAATCAGTGAGACCATTATAGATTATATGATGGGGATACCGATATTTATCTCCATAGAATTATATAATTTCCATTATATTGAATGGTAAGAAAGAGGTAATTAAATGAGGAGGTTTCTCTTGTAGATTAAACTAGGCTCTAGTTATTTATAAAATGAGTGAAAAGAGTTATTGGTATAATGCTCTAAAATTTCTATGAGGGTTTCAATTTTCTTGTTATGGGTTTTCAAGTATTTCATTGAGAAAAGAAGTGTTTTCCCACATGGATATGATTTATTTTATATACTCAAATAATACCATGTAAAAGGTAAACATTTTATAGAATTTCATATTTTTCACTAGACTAACAAATATATTTCTTTTATATCACTAATTGGGATTTTTGTGCTCATCTCATATTTTCAAATGTTTTTTCATAGGGTTTAAGGATGATTAAATACCAATAAGGAATTAATTTAAAAGTCATGAAGTTTTTTAATTAAAATAAAACATGTTTCATTTTAAAAGTTTTATATTGTGAGAAAATTGATACAAATTGGAAGTGTCCAATTTGTAATATGTGGGTTATATAATTTTGTTAATCTAATTATTTAAAACTATAAACCTAAAAGGTTATCATGAATTTAATGAAGTGAATTATTTTATAAAAACTCAAAAATATGATATGATTTAATACTTGGTCATTATAGTATGGGTCCTATAAGATAAGGCCTCATGAGAAGAATTAACCTACAGACAATCTCAAGTTGGTAGTAGTAGTACATTCCATAAAATAATAGAAGCAATATCTATTAGTAGAGAATTTTGTTGTCTATATGGTCTATAAAATTTTAAAATAAATAATCTCTTAGTAGAGCATGAACCTTTAGTAGCAAAGGTGGGTTGAGTACCTCCAAAATTTTGACTTTGAGTTATCCAATACACCAAAGATGGAAAATATAATTTCAGATGATCTGAATTGAAAGACGTGACCTCATATTGTTCAGGTTTGAGTAGTGAGAATAAATTGATTGTTTTTTTTAAATGAATCTACATGTCTTATATGAACAAGGTTGAGCAGTTACCACATCCTTATACATGGTTCATTTTTTTATGTCAGATTAGGAGGAGGAAAATTTTAGATCTGAACTGCCTAGCCCTGAAGGAAAACTTTGATGGTGGGGATCGACCACCGTACTTGAATATAGATGAGGATGATATTTTTTATGTTCACCGACTTATTTTAGTTCGTACTGACATGCTTAATGAGTTTATGGGAGAATTTCATGCTTCTAGATAGGAAATAAAATAGACATAAATGAATCAAAACCATGATTCTCAACATCTATATTGTTATCCAAGTATAAAGTAGGTGATAGTAGGGTTTGTTATATTGTTCTCCAACTATATATAGGTGAATGTGGAGAATCAGTGACCAAATGATCTCAGGCAGTCTCTATGAATTTTAGAGTGGATGTTTGATAATTTCAATGTTTATTTTTAGATAGGGTTTACAAGGATAACATAGGGGGAAGATTACGTATGGGTCATCATGGACAGGTTGACCATGTACACCCATTTTATACTAATTCGAGAGACCTTTACTTTTGATTAAATGGGAAGGTTATTTGTTTGAGAGGTTTTATGGCTATATGGTAGACTTTAGAGAATAATATTTGACAGAGACACTTGGGTCAAATCACTGTTCTAATAAGGGTTATTATAAGCATTGAGAACTCAACTGCTTTTGAGTACAACCTACCACCCATACACTAATGGATAGTCTGAACAAACTATTCTAGTATTGGAGGACATGTTAAGGAAATGATTCCTAGATTTTGGAAGATATTGGGAGAAATATATGATACTTGTGGAATTTTACTACAATAATAGTTATTAGAAGGCAATTCAGGTGGCATATTTTAAATCCTTCTATGGGATTCAATATTATTCACCCTTGTGTTGGTCGAAGGTTGGTGAGGTAGGGATGGTTGGGATGAGTCTCATTTAGAATATAACACATCTTCTCTAGGTAAATCAGAATAGGATGAATTCTATGAATAGTAGAAAGAAATCATATGTAGATTATCATCATTTTCATATTGTGTTTAAAATAGGTGAAATGGTATTTTTTCATGTGTCCACTAGATTGAGGATCTATCATATATGGGGGTAGGAGATATTGTTTCCTAGGTACATGGGGCCATTTGAGATTTTGGAGATGGTCATCCTAGTGTAATACTGAATATATATTCCATATAAATTCAGTTCCCTATGTGAAATATTTCATGTTTCTCACATTCGATTGAACTTTAGCAATCTATCTCATGTGATTGATGTTGAGAATATTGATCTCGAGGTTGATGCATCCTTTGAGGAGCATCCAACTTGTATAGTAGATCACAATGAAAAGTTTCTCTATGAAAAAAATAGTTCCTCTAGAATGTGTGTATTTTAAACATGGGTGTTCTCAAGAGAACACCTGAGAGAGGGAGTCTAATATGCAAGCTTAGTGGATGGTAATTTTCACTGATGAGGCTTAGAAGTGCTTGGGGGGGGGGTACAACTTAAGGATGAGTTGTCTTAAGGTGGGGAGGTTGTAAGACCTCACATTTCTATTTAGTTATGAACCCTATTTATGTTTTATTTCAATCCATTAAACTATTTTTTGGGTGTGTTTGGTCATGGAAAAAGGGGTTCAAGGGGGGGGGGGGTCTCGGGACTATTCATATGGTTCAGAAGAAGAATTTTGGAATGAAGAAAGCTCATGTAGTCCCATTATCCAACCAAAACATGTCCACCAACTAGAAGTTGCCCTTCCAGTTAGCCTATAAATATATTACGATGATAGGACAACAAGTGGTCTATCTTCTTGTTGGAGAGTAACATTGGGTAGCTGGTGGGTTTCAGATATGGGTTTTTAAAGGGAAAAAAATTTCATTTCACCAATTTGATCCCATTTTATTATAACATGATTTTATCTTATTTTTTTCTTGGTTGTAGTGCCATAGGATACCTTCCCTATTATTTTGTAATTTTGTAATTACTCCTTCAATCTTAGAAAAATTTGAATTCCTTTTGTCATGTTAGAAGGACCGTGTCAATTATAACACTCCTCTATCTTCAAATCTTATTTTTCTTTATTATCTAAATCTCTCCCAAAATGTTTAATGAAAATTCCCTATTTTTAATAAATTTGTATAGTATTTTAATATATTCTATTTTATCTCGAATTAATGTATGATACAGTTCATGTGGGTCCCTATGAGATTGATGTAATAGGTATAAGTTCTTTCTCTTAAAGTATCATCATTGTATTTCATATTGACATGTGCAGTCATGTCAGTTCAATATATTCTTGTACTAAAATTAAATTAAATTGTCTGACTACCTTATTGATGTCTTAAAATCTCCTTTAGGATTAGAAAAACATTTTATCTTTGGGTATAACTTTTTTTAGGCCATTAAAGTGGTGATTTTGACTTGTGCATTGTAAATTTATAAATTAATGTGGTGGATTTGTGTTGCCTTGGTAGTGTAAAAGGTTAACATTGAATGTAGTATACCTAGGTTGAACCATAGGAAATATTATTTATTATGGACATAGAAAAATTAAATCTAATATTCAAATAAGATAAAGTTTAAATCTTTGATTTTTTTTGTTTTTTTTTATATTTAAAAATTGGAATAATGACTTGGTTAAACCTCTTGAAATGGTTGTGATAATTGTAATTCCTTGGAAATTTCCTTATATTCTTCATGGATTTATTGGTGTTGAATCCCAAGGATGATCTTGGATTCCATTATGGGATTCATGTAAATTTTAGGCATGGTTCTATCCTTAGATTAAATGAGTTCCAATGCTATGGAATGCCTCAATCATGATAGTGGATTCTACTTATATTAATTATTAAAAATTCCACGCGGTATCCCCCATTGTGTTTAGGTAATGTATTCAATTATTGAGTTAAATGGATTCATGTAATGGATTATTTTATGGTACACTTGTCGAATGTGACATGATGAGCACCTTGGATTCTACTTGATCTTATTGGTGTGTAATTCCTTGGGTGTGATGTGTGGATTCCAATTAATCCATGCTTTTAAATGTTAAGGATGGTTCCTTGAGTTTAGATAAAAAAATGGGTTTCATTGGGAATTAATAGAAGGAAATTTCCATATGATCCATGTGGATTCCCATAGTTCACTTTATTATGGTTTTATTAGTGATTTACTTTGGAACTAAATTGAGTCATGTTCAGAGACCGATGTTAGTGGAAGTAGGTATAGTTATCCTAGGTTGTCCCCTTGAGACTTGAGGCTCAACTTGGTTCTATATTTTTCACCACATATTATTATTATTTCACTTATTTATTTTAAACCTTTATGCTTTACACTTACAGACTATAACTACATTAAACACCATTTTGGCGTCCTACTATATTGTATTGACACCCTGTTCGGGCCACCATTTTTTACTTGAATAGAATTCATGGATACAGTTCTAGATAATGGAAATCTACCTACTTTTTATTCTTGATTGTGTGTTAGTATGGAGTTTGGATGATGGGGTTTAGGCTAGAGATCGGGGCCTTTATGGGTTTTCAGTCTGTTGGATTTTACATTTTGTTTAAATTTTGGTCCTGATATACCTAACTTAACTAATATTAATTCCCTATATGATATGTATATAACATAATTATGGTATTTCATGATTTTGAATTAGCATTTTTTCACACAAAATTTATTATCTAGATGAGATATTATATGATGTTTCCTTTATTTTAACTAAGTAGAGATCGGAAGGGAGGGTATAGCCTCCCCAATATACCACCTATAACTCTCATTGATTTTGGTAAACCCCTGGTTTACATGGAGGTATTCTTGAGGTTATATGTAACAATTAATCAAGGTATTGGTTATATGAAATACATGTCTAACAATTATAGGTACCCTTAGTTTCCCCAAGTAGGGAGTAGTGATGGACTAAGCATGAAAATTATCAGATGTCACCTTAGAACCTGAGGGTAGGTGGTGATAGACTTAGGATTCCTTAGAGCCTTATGATAGAGAATTAAAGTGTGGGATGAGTTTTCTTACCTTGTTATCATGTGAGCTCCTAATCAGAAGACACTAGGTTGATTAATAATAGGTTGGGAATGTGGTCGACCAAGGATGACATGGGATATGATATGGGTATTATTCCACCTTTCTAGAGTGGTTCTAGTGGGGATTATCCTATGAGGCTAATGACCCCGAAATGTTATCAGGATAATGTAGAGGGATGCCACACCCTATGAGTAACAATATTGTCCTAAGAGTTGAGAGTGAGATTGAGTAGACCATGTAGAGTGTCTAGAATAAGATGAGACCTTGGGGAACTTAGTGGGTTCCCCAGTGATATATTAACTATAGAAAAGGTTAGTGAGTGAGAGAGAGTATGTGTGGTTAACTGAGTATATAGAGGATAGTACATGAGATATCACGGGGGGGGGGGGGACATTTACCTCTAGTGATTATGAATTAATTCCCAAGATATCATATAGAATTGAAATTTTAAGGTCAATCTATATTTCCTAGGATTACTACCTTGGAATTGATTTTTTTGATACAACTGGATTACTAAGGATTATCTCCTAGGAATCAGATTTATGGCTGATGCTACTATATTTCCTAGTATTAACTCCCAAGAATACTATTTATTCCTGACACTACTAGACTTCCTAGAATTACCTCTTAGTAATTATCTTTTTGAATAATGTTACTATAATCCCTAGGATTACATCTTTGGATTTGGTGTTCATTCTTGATAAAAAGTGGGATTCCTATAATACTATATGGGATCCAATACATGAACAAACTACTATATCACCGTTGAGCCTAATTTTATTTGGAAAGATTATGAAGTGTTCTTAAAGACATTATAGTACTGGACTAAGTAGGTATAGTTGATCCTAAGTGTCATCTTATAATCTGAGGATTGATGATGGTTATTTATTAAAACATACAAATTGTATTTATTTATTCATATAATCATATAACATATGTATACACTTCTTTACAAGTTATTTTTGGAACCCAAATGATTGTGCACTATGGACTTGTACTTACACCCTACTCATGAAGCAATGGAACTTTGATACTTGAGAAAACTTCACTACTCCGAGTTTTAGGTAGGGAAAAGGCCCAAAGTTTTCATGATTGAGTGGGGTAGATCAGATAGAGTCTGATGATTAGAAAGAGGTGAGTCTCAATGTTGGTAGTAGATCCTCATGTGTATTTTTATTTTTTATTTATTTTGTACATGGTATCGGACCAATGAGTGATCAGATGATGTATAAGGGTTTTATCGTGAATCTATTTGACTGTATTCTAGTAAATCACATTGTTATAACATTAGGGTTTTTTTTATTATGCATACTATTATGATTATTATTATATATGTTTCATGATTATTTTCTACTATTTTTTGTACTCTGATATGATGGTATAGTCTCTCAATGAAAATACCTTAGACCCTCACTGATATTCAGTAGCCTCTTGTTTATTGGGAGGAATACCTATGGTCACATGGAACTCTAGTATGGTTATTATAGAGTAAACTAGGCCAGAGAATTAGAAAGTGGTATCAAATTATCTTTTTTCATGTCTTACTATTTGAGGATATGGTAGATAGGGAATAGATACATTTCAGAGATTATGATGGACCTCATACAAGTGCGTTGAAAACACATTTTCTATTGGATAGTCTAGGTTACTAGGGAAATAAAAATTCTATTTGTAGTTTCTGATTTTATAGTAATATTATTTCACCTAAAATGGTACACTCAGTTTTTGATTAATGATTTATGTGGTTTTGGATCTTAGCTTGTTTTCATGAGGTTGATATACAAGAATTATTTTTAGCATATAACATTCAAAATACATTCATGTGATTTTGTGTGATTGATATCATATATGATGAAGGGTTCATTTGTTAAGAGTATCAATAAAAAACTAAATGTTTTTTTCCTATATAACAACTTGGTGGAATTCTACTCAGCTGAATAAAATTGTTTATCTTTTGATACATCATGTGGATACTATGAAGAGATGCTAATTGATAACAAACTATATGGTTCCTCCAGTAATGGATATATAGTGACCCCTAACAAATAATTACAATAATTTTATTCCATGATAATTTTCCACTATTGTGTGATTATGATACTAGTTCCAAAAATAAAATGGTTCCTATTACTTAAATATTAAACAAGCCTTATATAGTGTTGTCCAATATATTTTCTTAGTGGAACTCTATTTATCCAAACCATATCACTATGGTTTTACTCAACATTGATCATATGAGGATGATTACATTATATATTTACATGGGTGATATTGTATTCCATGAGGGGGTAGTATTTGTTTAGATTTCTGATGAGGATTAGTTCCCTAGATGGTTGATGAATTGTAATGAAATGCCTGATATGTATATATATGTGAGTCCCTAGTGTGGGTTTATTGGAACATGAGTTTCCTTGTGATTTTTGAGACATAATAAAGTTTTTTCCCTATGAGTGGTGACCTATGTAAGATATATTTTATGGGATAAGTGAGAGATACCAGTGCCTTGAGATTCCACTCAGGGAGCAGGTGTGTTGAGTTATGTATGAGGGTAACCTGAGAGTGGGGGTTAGCCAAGGATTGTTAGTGCCCTTAGAGATGGGAATCATCTGCAGATAATTTTAATTTTAGGTTGATTCATGGGAATTTATATAATATAATTGGTATAGGTATACATATTCTTTGGTATTTTAGTATATAAATCACCTGATGTGTTTTGGTATCAAGGTCTACTTTTTAGGGTAGAACTAGTTAAATGCCTAACCCAATTCATTTTGGGAATGATTCCTAATGAGGTTGAGTATCATGGTCATATATCCTAATATCTAGAAAAGATATAACATGGTTAGAATCTTATAATTTTTAAGGGTGTTGATTGGTGGTTTATCTTGTTGTATACCTTGACATGAGTGAAATGCTCGGATTTTGATGAGGAGCCTCAATGGAGCTTCTAGATAGATGAGACTGACACACATAATGATCATGATTAGTGGGTTAGGACTGTGATCCTATACTTGATAATATGTGACTCATGGGACCATGAGTTGGGATGTGAGATCGGATGGTATGGATGTATACACCCATCGTGTTTGGATGACATCTATGTGGTACATGTGGGTTACAGATAGCTCCATTTGAGTTTTGGATTGGAGAATGACTGTTTGAGAGTTAATGATTGATGATTTTAATTAAATGATTATTTGAATGGTCACTCAAGAGTTTTGATTAAATGGTAAATGTACTTCTATTGTTAGAGGTGACACCAAAGATGGATAGGGGAGTCATGGTACGAACGACCATAATATTTTCCTTGATTTTTTTCAGGAAGAAATATTGTTGGAACTTATTGAGTTTATGCTCAAGGAGTGGTGAATAAGGGATTCTATATGGTGGGGAGATCACTATTTTCCATTGTATGGTGTAACCCATATTATGGATATGAATTTTGGTGGAGGACAGGGGTGAAATTCCTAGTAATATGGTAATATGTGGTAATTGATGTTTTATGTTAGAGAGAAGGTATGAGTGGGATTGTAAGAACCCAGGTTTTGAGCCTATGAGACTTTGAAATTTTCTTGATGTTATTCCAGAGCAGGGCATTCATAAGGCGTGTGATTCCGAGCCAAGGTGTGTCCAGAATTAAATTTTAAGTGCGTTCACACTAGGCATGACAAATAAAAAGAATAACTCCTAAACGGTTTCTTGGATGGGAAATACGAGGGCACCTTTGAGTCCAGAGTGTTCCGTTTACCCTAGAAAGGGTGTAAATTTTGTTGGCGCGACCCTTCTGTGGAAAACGTCACCAGGGGTGTTTTTGTAATTTATCATCCTCGGGCGTGAACTTTATAACTTCTTAACGGAGTCTCAAATTAGAATTCTAAGACCGCCATTATGCTCAGAATGTGGATTTTACCTAGGGGTGTCTTAACCCCGACCCCGTCGAGAGTTCGGGTATGAGCCTACTAGTGGGTGTTTAAGAATTAATTAATTTTTATTAATTCTTTTCCCTACTTAAACACCACCACCACTAACTTCTTCCCCTTAGAACCTCTCCCTGGAAGAAGCTCTCCCAACAAATTAAACCACCATCTTCAAGCTCCTCACCCCACATCTCCAAGGCGGTTGCGGCTCCGGTGGATCGTTTGTGAAGCGACGGGCTACGCCCTGTGTGGTAGGGTCGTGCATTTTCATTTTAAATTCCTACATCCGCTTTGAACTCAAATTATAGAATATAAATTATGTTTAATTTTACAAATAAGGACATAGATTCATAGGGTTTGATATGAGCTTTCGAATTCTTTTTTAGATCGAAAATCTGAGTCCCGGGGCATCAGGGGTGGCCCCGGGAAGTTTTCCGGCCTAACCCTTGTTTCTTAGGTGGTTCCAGGGCGGTCCGGGGAGTCCAGGCGGTGGTACGACGGGCTCCCTAGGCAGTGACATGGTGGAATGCCTAGGCGGCGGTGCGATGGGCTCCCTTGGAGGCGGCAGGGCGGGCTCTCCAGGCGGCGGTGCGAGACCGGGTCTACGCGACCCCGAGAGCAACCGAGACCCACGAAACGCGAGTCTCGTGGGGGAAAAGCCAGACCAGCTCATGCCGGTCTGGGTAAAGCCGTGCGGTGAACCGTGGAACACTGTGGACTGGGCGGTCTGGGCGACTGAGCCGTGGACCGCTGGTCTAAGGGGGGCGGACAGGCCGAACTGGTCCGGCCCACCCCGTCTTCGTCCATTGAGGCTAAAACGCCCCTAAATTGCTAATCGAGTTTCATATTCAGATTCCATCTGTGGATATGAAATCCTCGTATTGATACGGAGGTTTTGAGATTGTCTCAAGTATTTTTAATTCCCGAGATGGGAGTTCGGTGGCGCGACACGCTCGTTAAGCGTTACTTAGCACCTCGCCGAGATTCTTGTTTCGGATGGCGTGAGCTCATCTGGAGTCTATTTTAGGTGTCATCCGTGGAATTGTGAACCTGGAGTTGTGATGAAGTAGTACAAGGTGGTTTTAGGCATTGAAACCAGAGTTGAGGCGTAGGCCCCATGGGTGTTCTTTTAAGCTATGTGTAGCGTACTGCGAGTTTTTCATCTGACGTCCTTTCGGGGTGAATGAATAGTCATTTTGGTGTGTTTTTTTGAGAGCATCACTATGGTGCAGTTCGACAAACCTTTTTTGGGACCGAGGTGTGGGATCCATGAGACACCGTATGGGCACAAAGTGGTTTTGAATAACTTTTTCATTAGGAGTCCGTTTCTAGCGAGTAAATAGTCTATCACACACATTTTTCCATGAGGATTATAACAGTGTAATATGTTTGGGCCTGCAGATCCTCTTTAGAGATCTCATTAAATGTGAAAACATTAAAGGGAATTGGTTGGAGGTTCCTTTAACGCACTCTGAACCAATGCACGATAACGATGTTAGCGACACCCAGTAATGGTACGGGCAGTGCGGAGTTATCGAACCAGTTCCGGGTTTACACTCTAGTGGGGCTGGGTAGTGGGTTACCCACCAGCGTATCAGGGTTTACCCTCCAACGAGGCTGGGCAGTGGGTTACCCATTGACCTTAGAGTTTACCCTCCAGCGATGCTTGTCAGTTGGTTACCCATTGACCTTAGGGTTTACCCTCCAGCAGGGCTGGGCAGTGGGTTACCCGATGACCTCTTAGGGTTTTCCCTCCACCTGGGCTGGGCAGTGGGTTACCTGAAGACTTATTTCAGACTCGACCCTTTCTATGAGGCTAGTCAATGACTTTTCTTCTTGATTACCAGATCGGGTCTCTTGGTTGTACGGTTTAGCGATGAGACAGATTTGACGTGCGGGACATTTGGGCATCAGTGATAGACATCCTTAGAACTGTTGGAAACTTTTCTAGGGCTGATCTTGGAGATAGAGATCCCCTTACACACTTGTTTGGGTTTCTTGTTGAGCACATATATATACACCTTACTTCTGATCCCACTCCTTGGGTTCAGTTACTCTCCTTCTAAGAGGGGTGAAGATGCGTGGGGTATGCCACGTGCTTCCCGTGTTTATCCCCTCTTAGTTTGGATGAGTCTACTTCATTTCTTTTTTTAGGTTGAGCTGCACTATCCCTCTATTGCACTCTTTCACTGTTCTTTTTTCTGTCTACTTCTCACTGTTTTAGTACCTCCTTTGTTTCTCCCTCGAGCTTTCGGGGAATCCTATTGAGTACCTTTATACTCACCCCTACTTGGGCTTTTCCCTCACTTGGTGTACCCTTGTAGATGACGAATAGGTCGATCAAGACTACGGAGGATCATAGAGGACACATGAGCTTGGGCTGCATTCAGTTGTCTTAGTAGGACCTTCAGGTGTGTAACACACCAGATATTTACTTTTGTTTACCTGTTGCCGGGTTTTTGCACCTTTCGGGTTGGGCATGTGTTTTTCCCTTTTTCTGTTCAGTTATCTTGTCAGTACTTTTCAACACTTTTCTTGTTCTACTTAGAAATTGATGCATGACTTTGGTTGGGTTATAGTTGTTTTTACATTGGTTTCCTTGTTACTCTTCACTTCTGCATTGAGTGGGCTCTGTGTGTGTATAGGTACTTAGGCAAAGGCCTCCCCGAGATTGTTACGACTTCAGTGCTTGTCGCCAACCCCTTACCTATGGAGGTGGGCTTGGGGTAGTCGCGGATCGAGACCAGTAGGTTTGGGTCATGAAAAAGTGGTATCAGCAGTGGTTCATTCCTTGGGGCATTGTTCGGACATCCCTAAAAAAGAATTGGTCGGGATTTAGGGAAATACCATCGATGTGTCTCGAGAGCAGCTCTCAGGCCGAGGAGTCCAGTGATGGTACGAGCAGCCGACGTATCCATTCACTAGGACCCTGATAACCATCTTGTCGACTCAGCACACTAAGACATTTGTTATAGGGAACTTTGGAACATGCATCCGGTAGGATTGAGTCTTTGACTGTCTTTTTTTGAGTCAGATTCCCTTTGTTATTACTAAAATATATATATGCTCATCTGATTGCGGTAATCCTTGATAATTTTTAGGATTCCCCCACGACAGTATCCAGCCAGGTTATCCTCTCTAGTTCGTGATGATGACCTGGAGAGCGGCAAGGCTTCAGTTCAGGGACCCTCACAGGATCCCCTTCCACCCAGTGGTTTAACAGTGGCCCCTCCAACTGGAGAGTGGCAGTTAGTACCAGCAGAACAGGCCGAGGTTGAGCGTAGGCTAAGTGCACTCCGAGACTTCCAACGTCAGCGGCCGGAGAAGTTCTGTGGGGACCTAGATCCCCAGGCAGCAGAAGACTGGTTAGAGTCTGTGGACTGACTTTTCAGGTTGGTAAGAACACTAGAGGACCAAATGGTAGCCCTATCTTCTAGCCTTTTCCTTGGGATTGTCGGGCGTTGGTGGGGGTTGGTTACGCAGACCCACGATGAGTCATCTCTCAAGTGGGATAACTTCCAACAGCTATTCTGATAGGAGTACTCCCCCTCTTTTTTATGCTCCATTGGGATTCGGGTGATTCAGGAGATAAAGTAGGGGGAATGAACATGACGCAATATTCAGCCCGTTTTACCGACCTAACACACTACTCACAGGATATGATCCGCAATAGTTACTTCTGGGCGTGAAAGTTTGAGCAGGGTCTTCGTAGGGAAATCCGTGATAGTGTAGTAACCCTGTGCATACCTACTTATTCTGGGGTGCTAGAGTGGGAACTAATTACAGAGAGATTCTTGGCTGAGGGATGCCACCTGGCAGGACCTTACAGTGGCCACTTCAGAGTAAAGTCTCCGGTAGCAGGCAGGCAGCAGAGTGTAGAACCTCAGTCAAGGAGACCCTTCCATGAGCAGACTCAAGGACAGGGTCGTGCACAGTAGTGGTGCCATAGAGCACCGGGGAATTCAAGAGAGATCCGATGATATTCTTGTGACAGACGAGGTCACATAGCACGGGACTGCCCGACCATGTGTACCGAGCAGCCGTGGTAGGTAGTGGGTGCACCGCAGCAGCAGAGGCAGCGCCATGACCGGGGATCTCCCAGGTGAGGACATGGTGGTCATTAGGGAGGAAATTCAGGCAGAGCAACATGGCCTGGAGCTGGGGGATAATGTTTCGTGGTCCTTCCACCGCAACCACCGGGTGGCCCATGCCAGGCTCAGGGAGCTAGCGGTAGGGGTCGTGGGTAGCTTCAGGATATGGGTGTTCGTGACCACCCAACACATGAGATGGTCCGATGTACGCTTTGTGTTTACTCTACGCTTAATTCAGTACTAGTAGACATAGGCTTCAGTCACTACTTTATATCAATGATTTTGGTACGGGAGTTGGAGGTCCCAGTAGAGGCGTTGACACCCACACTTAGCCTCGAGGTTCCTACAGGGAGTGCCTCATTAGTGACCTTTGTTTTTAGACAGTGCGAGATATCATTTGGAGGAGAGAGTTTTATGTGGGACCAATTGGTCATCACGATGGAACCTTGTGACATCATCCTGGGCATGGATTGAATTTCTATGGTTCACGCTCAGATCGACTGTCATCGTAGACGAGTCATATGTGTGAATTCTGATGGGATGAGATTAACCATCCTTAGTGAACAAGACCTCATGGCAGAGCAGATGGGTACTCTGAGTAGGAGACCATGACATATTTCTCATCAGTTGGAAATCATGGCTCTTGGAGAAGAAGATGCTATAGGCACCTGGATCCCTACCATTGTAGAGGACTACATGTATTTCTTTAACAAGGATGTCCCAGGACTACCTTCAAGGTGAGATATGGAGTTCTGCATTTACTTTCAGCATAGGACTTCCCAGATATCATGTGAATCTTTTTGGATGGCACCCACAAAGCATAGGGAGAAATGAATTCAGTTAGAGGACCTTCGTGAGAAGGGATTCATCCGAACCAGTGTGTCCCCCTGGGCAGCTCATGTTTTGCTTGTGAAGAATGCAGATGAGAGCCTACAGATTTGCGTGGATTATTGTCACCTGAATCAGGCCACGATAAAGAACAAGTACCATTTTCCAAGGATTGATGACCTATTAGACCAGTTGAGAGGTGCGAAGTGGTTCTCCAAGATTAACCTTCGATCCTGCTACCACCAGTTGTGGGTTCGTCAGGCTGACATCCCGAAGTTGGCTTTCCATTTTCGTTATGGGCATTACGAGTTTCTGGTGATGCCCTTTGGTGTGACAAATGCCCTTTACATTTTCATTTCTTTGATGAACCAGATATTCCAGCCGTACTTGGACTGATTTGTGGTTGTCTTTATTGATGACATACTCATATTCTCTGCGATGGAGGAGGAGCAAGAAAAGCATTCGAGGATGGTCCTAGACTTACTCTAGGAGCACCAGCTGTATGGGAAGCTCTCGAAGTGTCAATTCTAGATTTATGAGGTTCACTTTCTATGGAACTTCATTTCGGAATAGGGTTTAGTTGTAGATCCCGCAAAGATAGAGGCAATGCTTGCTTGGGATCCACCCAAGAATGCGTCTGCGGTTCCGAACTTCCTTGGTTTGGTAGGGTACTACAAGAGGTTCATGAAAGACTTCTCCAGGATTGCTACCCCTTTGACCGCATTGACATGAAAGGGATGACCTTTCGACCGGACTGATTAGTTCCAGAAGGCCTTTGAGGAGTTGAGGTAGAGGATGACTAGTTCTCCAGTGTTGAGGCTGGAAAAGGAGGGCGTTGAGTTCGTGGTATACTACGATGCTTCAGAAGATGGTCTTGGGTGCGTGCTGATGCAGCAGTTGGTAGTGATTGTATATGGGTCGAGGCAGTTGAGGCCCCATGAGCAGAATTATGCGACGCACGACTTGGAGCTGGTAGTGGTAGTCTTCGCCTTGAGGTTATGGAGACACTAAATTCTGGGTGAGCATTTTGTGGTCTACTTAGACCACCAGAGGCTCAAGTAAATCTTCTCTCAAAAGGATTTGAATCTAAGGTAGAGGCGTTGGATGGAGTTTCTACAGGACTATGATTTTGAGATAGTCTACACTCCAGGGAAGGGCAACATAGTGGAAGATTCTCTTAGCAGGAAGTCCCAGGCTCTTCTAGTGTGGGAAGCTTTAGAGAAGTTGGCTTCTGTACATCTGAACTTGGTGGAACGGGAGAGTATGGATTTTATGTAGTCAATGATGTTGACTCCTTTACTCCTTGAGCGTGTGAGAGTGTCCCAGCTGGAGGATATCGACAGTGAGGTAATGCGTGATCAGATATCCATGTGAGATGCACCCGATGGGTATTCCGAAGGAGGGAATCGCGTGATCCTATTACAGGGGTGAGCTGTAGTACCAGTGGAGATGCAGGAGGAGGTGATGCGGGACTTCCACACTTCTCCCTTGGTTGTACATCCTGGTGTGGAGAAGATGTACAGAGACCTTCAGCGGCAGTTTTGGTGGTCTGGCATGAAGCGGAGCATAGATGATTCTAATAATTCTAGAATTAAAAAAATTACCTAAAGAGAATGATGAATTAAGAAATGGTAGTTTTAAAATGTTTAAAAAATACAAATAAGTTAACTATAAAATAAAAAATTTAGTAAAAGAAAATGATAAACTAAAAAGAGAATATGAAAACATGTATCAGATTTTTTCCTAGAATAAAGAAAGTAAAATTAATTTTGAACCTGATTTTTTTAAACAAAAAGATGAAAATGAAAAACTTAAAGAATTTTTGGCTATAAATGATAAAGACCAGGATAAAATATTTACTTTAGTTTTTGATTATTTAACTAAAGTGGAATATGATTGTAATATAGTAAAACAAGAAAATAAAAAATATAGGAACAGAACCTATGGATCCAATGAAACTGTTTATAAATATTTATAAACTGTTTAAAAATAGAATATAGTTTTGAAAACTAAAATTTTTAGTCTTAAAGAGTAATTATGTTCTTTTTTTAGAGGTAAAAAAATATGATAAGATTATTTCTTGAATGAAACTTAACACAAATAAAAATGGTTTTGGTTATAACAATTTCACTCTAAACATTAATAAGAATTCTTTTATTATAAGTTCAAAAGGAAGCATCTATACTTTAACTTGCTTTAAATATAGAATTAAAGGGAACTGTGCCAATGAAAGCTAATTGATATTCACTCAATCTTTTGGTTATACTAGAACTATGAAGTGCCCAGATCAGTGTGAATCACTGAGAGGGGGAGGGGGTGAATCAGTGATCCCTTCAAACTTTTTACTAATTGATTCTTTATCAATTAAACCTCTATGGCTGGTTAAAGCCTCGATCCACTCTTCTTGTATCTCTCACCTTTCCACGAATGATGCAGTAAATGTAAAGGCACTGGACACAAGGATTTACAAGGTTCGGCACCAAAGGCCTACGTCCTTGCCATGTTGGTTATACGCCCCAACATGGTTTCTCCATTATAATTGGTTAGTATTACAATGGTCGATACAACATCCCACTGTATCTCTCCTGAGTCCCACAGGAGGGTCTTTATACTGCGTCTCACAGTGTTACCAGAGTCCCACTGGCCTGCTCCAGAATCCCACTGAAGACTTCTTCCACCCTGAGTCTCACAGGGGGCTTCTCCTGGCTCCTCGAGTCACACGAGTAGCTCTTCTTCTCTTTAAGTTCTTCAAGTATCCTCAGCAGTCTGGGATAAAGACTACTGGCCTTGCTCTGTACCTCTGATCACTTGAGTTGATCAGGTCTTCTCGTCTTGCTCAGGCTTTATCACCTTCTTCTAAGGATGACCTGGCTTCTCTCTTCAAGAATCTTCAACAGCCTCTGATAAGGTCTGTTGATCTTGCTCACAGCATCTGATCACTTCTGTTGATCAGGATCTTCTCAATCACTGAAAACTCAGACAACTGATATCTCTAACTTCAGTCTGGCTTCAGTCTGACTTCACATCAACTTCATGCACTGATTGCATGGTATCTCTGCTTCCTCATGCACTGATTGCATGGCTTCTCAATTTCTTCAAGAACTGTTGTTCCTGGACTTCTCAAATGCTCACAACCAGATTTGTCTTTGTTCACGTGTGCATGTGCATGCATGTATGCATGCACTCCCCTTCTTCCTTCTCTTGGTGCAATAAACCCACAAAGGGTGTAATCACTTCAAGCACTCACCTTCTTTGAACTTCACACAATTAATTCAATTTGCTTACACACATAAATGTGTGTTCTACTTTAGTGTGAGTATTCTCCTTCTTCTCCTTCTTAGTGTGTACACACCACTTAGCACACACTAAGGTTCGGCCTCCTTGTTTTTGTTTGCTCACACACACTTCCTTTGATCAATTAGCAAACACAAGGCTTGGCCTACTTCACTTACTAAGCACACACACTTCCTTGTTCTTTTAATCTTCTTCAAAGTGTGCACTTCACTTATGCACACACTTGGTTCTCCATTTTGTACACACAAGGGCTACGACCTCCCTCCTTCACTTTGCACACAAGGCATGCAAGTCTCGGCCTTCACTTGAATTGCACATACACACAAAAGTGTGATGGTCTTCACTCTTCAAGAATGCACACACATAAGGTATGGCCTCGGGTTCTCTTTGGTGCACAAGGCTACGGCCTTTCCTTCCCTTCTTGCACACACACCTGAATATGTCCTCTTCTCCTCTTCTTCAAAGTGCGCAAGGTATACTTGGGTGCACAAGGCAGCGCGCAAGGTCCTCGGGTGTGCAAGGTGCAACACCTCGGGCGCGCAGGGTGTCAAGCACCTCGGCCACACAAGCTCCTCCTGCCGCGCAAGTTTGCGGGCAGTGAGGGCTCCTTCTGTCGCGCGAGTACGTGGGCAGGGACCTCCTTCAGAGCCTCGGCTAGCTCTGGAACTTCATCCGCGCAAGTGGTTTTTGCGCGGTGGCTTCAAAACTTCGCGAGGCACATACGACACTAACGGGACTTCAAGTTTTCAACAGATCAGCAAGCTGCACCGAGGTCTCGGCCTCTCTTTATATAGGCAGAGACGTCTCGAATCATCCACGTGCGGTAAATCTTTGATCTCCTGAAGATTTCGGATCTTCAAGATTCTTTAAATCTTGTTTTCTTCTCTCTGTTCACGCGGGTTCTCTTTTTCCTCACGTGCATGCATTTTTTGAACGCATGCAAGCCTTCTGTTTAGGCCCATCCATGCAAAGCACGAATCTGCGTGGCCTCGGCAGCTTCGTTTGCCTCGGCCGAACATAGAATTCTTTCTCGATGCATGCATGCAACATTTTAATGCATGCATGAGTTCGTTACGGCCTAACGATCACAATGGAGGCTTTACTTCGATCAGCGGTGGCCGGGAGCTCGAAAACATCTCTCGGGATGCTTCTGGTTCGAACGGAGCTCGCGGGGAGGCCTCCGGCTGAGCTCGAGGAAGGAGATGCCTCGGAGCCGTCGGATCATCTCTTTGGACGGCTGCGATCAGAATGGGAGCGGCGTGATGAGATGTGCGGCGTAGATCGGGCGCGCGATGAGACGGACGACCAGGATTCGCTCCGGGACAAAATCCCGCGTCCCACATCGAAACGGATCCCGGTTTTTCCGTGGCTTATCAACCTAGCGCTGCCCGCCTCTCAGCAATTGAACTTCCCCCTCCACGGTGCTGCCCCGCACCGTGTTCTCTCTGCGGGCGCGCTCTGCGCCCACTCTGCTCCCTGCGGGCGCGCCACTGGCGCCCACTATGCACCTTCGGGCGCGCACTCCGGCGCCCATGCTGCGCAGGACCTGATCCCCTGCGTGGCCGTCCCTTTTGCCTCAGGGAGCGCCTTGGCCTTGAGGGTTCCCCATGGGCGTGGCGCCTTAGGCCCACATGTGCCTTGGGTGATCCCTCAGCTGGCCTCCTTGGTGGCCATATTTTTGGCTAAGTGTTGAATTAAACACTGTTAAAAACAAAGTTCTCCATATGAAACATGCCAAACCAAGTGCCCTTCTTTCTTCCTCCCATTCCTTCATTTCTTCTTCATAAGAATTCTTCCAATCTCCTCAACATATATTCTAATATTAGGAGGTGGAATTCCCGAAGGTTATTCATCTTCAACTGAACTCCTTAATCAAATAGATTCTTCAATGTTCTTCATTGATCTAATCAGAGATCAAATTGGATCTTCTTCAAATTCTCATGTAGTAAGTGATAGTTCATGGACTTCTTTAATCCACTTCATCCACTTAGAACTTATGGATGGATCATTTTCAACTCCTCATGCATTGTCACTACAATTCATGGTCTTCTAATCATGTTGTGACTTTGTATCCATTTGTCAAATACAAAGTTCTTGGAACTTAAAGATCAGTTCAACAATCGTCTGATGTAATGATGCTCCATCATCATTCATTATTCAAGTGGTGTAACTTAGTATCATCTTGATACAAGTATTGAAACATTAAGATCAGTTCTACAATCGTCTGATATTCATGGAGAATGTTTCAACCACATCTCCTATGTCACTTAGTGAATCTCCAAAGTGACATGCATCTTAGTACCATGGCCATTCTCCTTTCCTTACCAACACCATCACAGCCTTTGTCATTCACATATTGACTCTCCTTGACATCCATTCATTCTTTGACATCTTCTGATCAACAACATACCTCATTGACAACAAATGCAACACAGTGCATTTCAATCTCCCCCTTTGTATTTGTTGTCAATACACTTCTTCAGCACATATATGAATGGGTCAATATGTGTGCCAATATTTTCTCCCCCTTATTGGCAATCAAATGCAAAGGTGTGGTGTGGTTCTCTTAAAAAATATCTCTTCCTCCCTTCGAATAGCATCTTCTTGAAAAGCACTAAGAGAGGGATGATGTCACATGTTCACTTGAGCAATGAACCTTTAGTAAATCATCTCTAAGTCTACTTGGGCTAACCCGATGTAGAAAACAAGAGTGATGTAACCAAGGAACTCAATGCTATCCACATTCACTATAACATGTGAGATCATGCTTAGGGGTTTGAAATTTTTCAGATATATCAATGAATTTGCTAAATCCTGCACAACTTCACAGAACTCATTAGAAGGTTCAGGTGCAAAGATAAAGCTCCCCCTTTCAAACATTTGTCTTCAATCAATACTCCCCCTTAATTGTCATGATGAATACAATTAAGAAACAAGGGATGAAAGTATGATTGGAATACCTTCATCTTTTCTCAAGATAGTATTAAATCTTAGAATACCATCTTCTCCAGATTGGCTCCCCCTCAAGGGGTGCACTCCATTCCTTCCAAACCATCCTCCAGCTGAGAATGATCGTCATCTTCAATTCCCTGCAGTGTTAGCACATGTAAATACAAGTGATTAGGGAATAAGATGGAACCTCCTTGGTTCATCAATGTGAACAACAAGGTTGAGAAGATTCTCTCAACCGAGATGTCCCATTTTCACCATTCTTCACACTTGCACATTTGATCTTCAATGATGTTGGTGCTGGTGTGGATGTCAACACCTCTTTAACTTCTTTGTGTGTGACTCCTCTATTTCTAGGTGCCTTCTGAGCACTAGAGTCTCCTGGTGCAATCTTCATTCTTTTGAAGAATCCCTTCTGAGCTGGAATGAATATCATGCATTTATCATTAGTATGTCTAGCTTGATTGCACCTCACACACAGAACTTGATCTTCATGTGAAATGTTCTGCTTCCCTTTTGCCTTAGCTACTACCAGTGCTTCATCTTCAGCTCTTTGTAGTTCTCTGGCAAGTTGCAACTGATTAGGCCATATGACTAGTATGTCACTTGGAAGTGTGGCCTCAGTTCTGGAAGTTCCACATGGTTCTTTTGATGCGTTCAAGCTACCTTTCTTAGGCAACTTGTTTTCAATCAATCCCTTCTGCTTCTTCTGGATTGATTGTCTTTTTGAGTCCAGTCTGCTTCTATTCAGTTCCATGGCTTGTTCACAAAGATCCATGGTATGACCTTTCTTTCCACAGTAGAAGCATTTCTTCTTGGTGGTCCTTCTGGATGCATCACCCTTCTTGGATTTAGACTCCAAGGTCTTCTCTTCCTTTTTCATAATCTTCTTGGGAGCATCTTCCACATTCTTATGCTTTCTTCCCAAGGATTCTTTCTGAGCCAGGTTCTGTGATCTTTTCTTCTTTTGAGCTCTGGATACAGTTGGAGATTGACATGTATCTTTTTGACCACTTTTGCACACATCCCAGATGTTATCAAGCAATCCAAATCTGTTAGCAGTAAACAGATGTCTCTGGACCTGTGGATGTTGCTTCTTTTCCTCTGGCTTGCTCCCCCTTGGCATGGGCTTCCCTTGTGCTTTCACATTGAGAGGATTGTACCAACAATCATTTTCACAATTCCCATACTTGTTACAACACCAACATTGACCCACAAATCTTGAATTTTTGATTCCTTCTGATTGTAGGGTACTTGTCTTGAATTGTTGTGCTGCTTCAGGAGAGCTCTGCTTCTTCATTTTCTTCATCCATACTTGTTTGGAATTATTTTTCCATCCTGCACTTTTTGTGGAAACACAATTAGAAGCATCAGTACAAGATGGTATGGATGGTACCTTCTTTTTAGAAGTTGTTGCCCTTTTATTAGAGGATTTCTTTCTTTTAGAATCATCCTTCTCAATGCATACTTGTGTAGAAACATTTCTTCTTACAACTGACTGGGAGGATTCAGATTTGTGTGATTGCAGATTTGTCAATATCACCTCTAGTTCTAAGAACTTCATATTGAGGGAGTTCTTCTCATCCTCAATAGTTCTTAGCCTTCCTTCCCATTTTTCTTCCAGCTTCTTTATCTGGTCTTCATGCACCTTTTTTATTTCTAGCAATGAATTTTCCAGCTCCTTCACCCTGTTTACTTTGTCTTCAAGTTGAGCATCTCTGATATTCATTGAAACTTTGTGCCTCTTTTCCAGTGCATGGTAAACATCTTTGATTATTACTTTAAAGAATTCTTTATCAGAAAGGCTTCTTTGCAATTCTTTAGTAGTGTCTTCATATCTTTCATTGCAAAGGGAAACAGTTTCATCTTTAGCCTTCACCAGCTTTCTGAGAGTGTTGGTTATGCCAACCCTTTTTTCCAATTGATCTTCCATTTCATTGGCTTCTTCTTCTAACTGTGATTTTTCTTCTTGAAGATCAAGGATGCTTGTAGCTATACACATTGCCACTTCCTTGGGGACTGTCTTATGAAGATATTCGATTGCATTTTGAAGATCATTCATTATTCCAACTTCATCACAGCTAGGACAGGCTTTCTTTATCTTCTTGGCCTGTTTCTTCTTTCTATTTTTCTGAGTCTTGGCAGATATCTCCATTTGAGGCTGGTTACTCATTTCCTCAAATCTGCACTTCATAAAGACTCCCTGGGATCTTTTAGAGGCAACCTCCCTCTGATACCAATTGAAGTGCCCAGATCAGTGTGGATCACTGAGAGGGGGAGGGGGTGAATCAGTGATCCCTTCAAACTTTTTACTAATTGATTATTTATCAATTAAACCTCTATGGCTGGTTAAAGCCTCGATCCACTCTTCTTGTATCTCTCACCTTTCCACGAATGATGCAGTAAATGTAAAGGCACTGGAGACAAGGATTTACAAGGTTCGGCACCAAAGGCCTACGTCCTTGCCATGTTGGTTATACGCCCCAACATGGTTTCTCCATTATAATCGGTTAGTATTACAATGGTCGATACAGCATCCCACTGTATCTCTCCTGAGTCCTATAGGAGGGTCTTTATACTGCGTCTCACAGTGTTACCAGAGTCCCACTGGCCTGCTCCAGAATCCCACTGAAGACTTCTTCCACCCTGAGTCTCACAGGGGGCTTATCCTGGCTCCTCGAGTCACACGAGTAGCTCTTCTTATCTTTATGTTCTTCAAGTATCCTCAGCAGTCTGGGATAAAGACTGCTGGCCTTGCTCTGTACCTCTGATCACTTGAGTTGATCAGGTCTTCTCGTCTTGCTCAGGCTTTATCACCTTCTTCTAAGGATGACCTGGCTTCTCTCTTCAAGAATCTTCAACATCCTCTGATAAGGTCTGTTGATCTTGCTCACAACATCTGATCACTTCTGTTGATCAGGATCTTCTCAATCACTGAAAACTCAGACAACTGATATCTCTAACTTCAGTCTGGCTTCAGTCTGACTTCACATCAACTTCATGCACTGAGTGCATGGTATCTCTGCTTCCTCATGCACTAATTGCATGGCTTCTCAATTTCTTCAAGTACTGTTGTTCCTGGACTTCTCAAATGCACACAACCAGATTTGTCTTTGTTCACGTGTGCATGTGCATGAATGTATGCATGCACTCCCCTTCTTCCTTCTCTTGGTGCAATAAACCCACAAAGGGTGTAATCACTTCAAGCACTCACCTTCTTTGAACTTCACACAATTAATTCAATTTGCTTACACACATAAATGTGTGTTCTACTTTAGTGTGAGTATTCTCTTTCTTCTCCTTCTTAGTGTGTACACACCACTTAGCACACACTAAGGTTCATCCTTCTTGTTTTTGTTTGCTCACACACACTTCCTTTGATCAATTAGCAAACACAAGGCTTGACCTACTTCACTTACTAAGCACACACACTTCCTTGTTCTTTTAATCTTCTTCAAAGTGTGCACTTCACTTATGCACACACTTGGTTCTCCATTTTGTACAAACAAGGGCTACGGCCTCCCTCCTTCACTTTGCACACAAGGAATGCAAGTCTCAGCCTTCACTTGAATTGCACATACACACAAAAGTGTGATGGTCTTCACTCTTCAAGAATGCACACACATAAGGTATGTCCTCGGGTTCTCTTTGGTGCACAAGGCTACGGCCTTTCCTTCCCTTCTTGCACACACACCCGAATATGTCCTTTTCTCCTCTTCTTCAAAGCGTGCAAGGTATACTTGGGTGCACAAGGCAGCGCACAAGGTCCTCGGGTGTGCAAGGTGCAACACCTCGGGCGCGCAGGGTGTCAAGCACCTCGGCCACACAAGCTCCTCCTGCCGCACAAGTTTGCGGGCAGTGAGGGCTCCTTCTGCCGCGCGAGTACGCGGGCAGGGACCTCCTTCAGAGCCTCGGGTGGCTCTGGAACTTCAGCCGCGCAAGTGGTTTTTGCGCGGTGGCTTCAAAACTTCGCGAGGCACATACGGCACTCACGGGACTTCAAGTTTTCAACAGATCAACAAGATGCACCGAGGTCTCGACCTCTCTTTATATAGGCAGAGACGTCTCGGATCATCCGCGTGCGGTAAATCTTTGATCTCCCGAAGATTTCGGATCTTCAAGATTCTTTAAATCTTGTTTTCTTCTCTCTGTTCACGCGGGTTCTCTTTTTCCTCACGTGTATGCATTTTTTGAACGCATGCAAGCCTTCTGTTTAGGCCCATCCATGCAAAGCACGAATCTGCATGGCCTCGGCAGCTTCGTTTGCCTCGGCCGAACTTAGAATTCTTTCTCGATGCATGCATGCAACATTTTAATTCATGCATCAGCTCGTTATGGCCTAACGATCACAGTGGAGTCTTTACTTCGATCAGCGGTGGTCGGGAGCTCGAAAACATCTCTCGGGATGCTCCTGGTTCGAACGGAGCTCGCGGGGAGGCCTCCGGCTGAGCTCGAGGAAGGAGATGCCTCAGAGCCGTCAGATCATCTCTTTGGACGGCTGCGATCAAGATGGGAGCGGCGCGATGAGATGTGCGGCGTAGATCAGGCACGCGATGAGACGGACGACCAGGATTCGCTCCGGGACAAAATCCCGCGTCCCACATCGAAACGGATCCCGGTTTTGCCGCGGCTTATCAACCTAGCGCTGCCCGCCTCTCAGCAATTGAACTTCCCCCTCCACGGTGCCACCCCGCACCGTGTTCTCTCTGCGGGCGCGCTCTGCGCCCACTCTGCTCCCTGCGGGCGCGCCACTGGCGCCCACTATGCACCTTCGGGCGCGCGCTCCGGCGGCCATGCTGCGCAGGACCTGATCCCCTGCGTGGCCGTCCCTTCTGCCTCAGGGAGTGCCTTGGCCTTGAGGGTTCCCCATGGGCGTGGCGCCTTATGCCCACATGTGCCTTGGGTGATCCCTCGGCTGGCCTCCTTGGTGGCCATATTTTTGGCTAAGTGTTGAATTAAACACTGTTAAAAACAAAGTTCTCCATATGAAACATGCCAAACCAAGTGCCCTTCTTTCTTCCTCCCATTCCTTCATTTCTTCTTCATAAGAATTCTTCCAATCTCCTCAACATATATTCTAATATTAGGAGGTGGAATTCCCGAAGGTTCTTCATCTTCAACCGAACTCCTTAATCAAATAGATTCTTCAATGTTCTTTATTGATCTAATCAGAGATCAAATTGAATCTTCTTCAAATTCTCATGCAGTAAGTGATAGTGCATGGACTTCTTTAATCCACTTCATCCACTTAGAACTTATGGATAGATCATTTTCAACTCCTCATGCATTGTCACTACAATGCATGGTCTTCTAATCATGTTGTGACTTTGTATCCATTTGTCAAATACAAAGTTCTTGGAACTTAAAGACCAGTTCAACAATTGTCTGATGTAATGATGCTCCATAATCATTCATTCTTCAAGTGGTGTAACTTAGTATCATCTTGATACAAGTATTGAAACATTAAGATCAGTTCTACAATCGTCTGATATTCATGGAGAATGTTTCAACCACATCTCCTATGTCACTTAGTGAATCTCCTAAGTGACATGCATCTTAGTACCATGGCCATTCTACTTTCCTTACCAACACCATCACAACCTTTGTCATGCACATATTGACTCTCCTTGACATCCATTCATTCTTTGACATCTTCTGATCAACAACATACCTCATTGACAACAAATGCAACACAGTGCATTTCAAACTACATTTTCTAAAAATTCGTATTTATATTCACCAAGACATAAATGTTTGAAATATGTGTGGATAGTCAAAATACCTTCTATAAATTATACTAAACCTCTGATAGCATGGGTATCAAAATGATGTTATTCAAATCCTGTTTGACCTAAGCTAGTCACCATGCCTAGATATGTATTATTATTATTTTTAAATAGTATGAATACTATATACTTTAATATTATTTGATAAGATTTCATAAAATATATCTAATATATTATAATAATATTGTCATTTTTGATTCAAGGAATGTATATTAATTTTAATTTTTTTCTTTTGAAAGTAAAACTTATTTAAATTGACATAGTTAAAATTTCAGTTTAAATATGCTTACTATATGTTCACTTTTCTATAAAAAAGTTTTTCTAAATTATTGATTCATATTTATTTAAATATATATAAATTTAGGTGGAGTTACCCCTTGTTTTTTATTTGATGATCTATTTTTAAACTAATTCTTTTATACTTAAATTCAGGGGGAGTTTTCTTTTTTAAAATATCTTAAATAAAAGAATTTAATCATTTCTTGTGGAAGCATACTATGTTATATGTCTATTAATGGAAATTAGTTTTATTTGTTCATTAAATATAATAATACTTTTGTAATGTGATACTGTTTAAAATTAAAATACAAAAATCTTAACTTTTTTGTTTTGTATAAATGTTCTATTTTGATAAATACTATTAATTATGATCTAAATAGTAAATAGTTCATTATGTTTAAAATTCATTCGTTAAAATTTTACTCTATATTCAATTCATTATTTTATTGACTATTATAATTAAAGTATTCTCTTATGATAATAAACTACTCTGTTACTTTTTAAAGGATTTATTGATTCTATTTAAAAAGTGGATTATGTTTTATATAATAAATTTCTAATATAATTTTTGATAAATTTAAAAACGGGGGATATTTTTTATGAAAATTTAATAAATGTTTTGTTTTTCAATTTATAAGTAGGGGGAGTTTGTTAGTATTTTAATTTCTTTTAAATAATTTTACAGTTTTATTTGTGTTTATAAATTACTATCTTTAAACATATTATTAAATTATACTTTAAAAATTTATTTAGTCCTCTTATTAAATTCTAATGTTTATTATAAATTTTTATGTTTTCATGTTTCTTAAAATTGAAGTGTTTTTATTAATTAATAACCTTTTTATTATAGTTATAAAAATAATTTTTTAATTATTTTTATAATGTTATTTTTTTTAAAAGTTATAATGTTACTAATTTTATTATATTTTTTTACTAAAGATTAATTGTTTAGGTATACAAAATATGTTTCATCCTAATAAAAACCTTGGATATGCCATAAATCATATAGGGGAACCTATAGGTCCAACCATGTGGGAAGACCCACCTCAGGAAGCCTCATAAAGAGGGTGGAGAAATTTTCAAATAGCACACACCTATAGGATGCATGGATGATGTATAAGGCATCATGGTGTGAACCTAGAGGTAGAAATGGTGGGCTAGGTCACTCGCATGGGCCACAACCCCCATGTTTGTTGTAAGTTTTATTCTAAAAACAGGTTTAGTGGAGTTTTATTGATACAACACTCCATCTCTATGTGTTTTATTCAATGTGGGATGAAAACACATGCATTATTGTTCTTCTGAGTTTAAAACTCAGCTATATTCTCTAATATTGGATCACTTTATTCTTTTTAGTTTGATGTTTTTTAATCCCATGCATTATTTCAAACTCCCAAACAACTGTATTCATAACTCATCCTCTTCCTCAAATTTCCCTCAATTCTCAAGTTCTTAGAATTATGAAAACCAATGCTAATATTCCTTTCTTGTTCAAAAATATTTTTATTTTATTATGTGATCATCTTGAACTTGTTTTACTGGTTTGAGTTTTCTTATAGTCTACAGTTTTGTATCAATTTGGTCTCAACAAATATTTCCCTTTCTTATTTTATGTTTCTTATCGTATGCTTCATCTTCTTCCTTATTCACGCTCTTTTAGTTCCTCATGTGATCACGATAGTTCACAATTACTCTTTATTTTTTGCTCTTTTCAATCACCTTTGCATACCAATAGTGAGTGACAAGTTACCATTGGATACCAATTATAGGTCAGTGGCCTACCACTTGGTTATCAATGATGGGTTATTTTACTCACTATTGGAATTCAATGGTGGTTTATTTTTTTACCCACCATTTATTTTTTCCTATGTTGGACATCTCTTGGAAATAATTTATTCAAACCCAAACAAGAGATTTTCTATCCCCCTTCATCATTTTTCTGCTACTTTAGTTTTCTGATTGATATTTTTTGATTGTATTTACTCTTCTTATTGCTATAAAAACAAATAGTATAATCTCATCAATCTTCAATAGGAGCTATTTCTTATTAATGATTATTATATATTTTATTTCTATTTAATATTATGATATTCTGTTTTCTTATCTTTTTATCAAAAGAATTTTTTTAACAGTTAATTTTTTTATTCAGCTATTTTCTATACAGATTCTTGGTAGTAGTTATTATTACTATTTTAATTATGTTTTTAACTATTATCATTTATTTAAAATATATTATTTCATTATGTATTAATGAGTTTTTAATTAACTTTATGTTGTTTTTTCATCAATTTATTATTTATAATGTTTGGAAATTATTTTCAATGATCCAATATTGGAACCTAATGGTAGGTCACGAGTCACCACTAGATATTTCTAATGGTGAGTCAGGAGTCACCATTAGAAACCTAATGGTAGAAAAAAATTTAATTCCTCTATTGAAGCTATTTATTTCATACTGTCTTGGAATGATCTTAGTTTTGATTTAATTTTTTTATTCTTGCTTAAAATTGAAATGGAAGTTTATCATCTCTTTAGCCAATATTGAAACCCAAAAATGAGTCATGAGTCACTGTTCTCTATTCCAAAGGTAGGTAAATGAATCACCATTACTTAGAAATTTTATGTATTAAATTTTTAATTCTTATTTAAATTGTTTTTTTTAAATAATTATTTTGTTAATTTATTTTATTATTTTATGTTGAAATAAATTTATTGAGTGTTAAATTTAATTGTAACATTATTTTATGTAATTTTTTTTCAATAATATTTAAGGTCATACGATGCTATATTTTACTTTATCTTTTGTTGCATCTATAATATTTATGATTATATTTTTTAATTGTTTTATTATTTCAAATTGATTAAAATTGTTTTAGTTAACATATTAAATGTTTTATTTTAATATTTCTTGAATAATTATAAAGCTCAATTATAATTATGTATTATTAAGCAAGGATTTATCAAAAAAGGTAATGGTAATTTTATTATATTGATTATACACTAATATGTTTCATAAAGATATTGGTTATGTATATGATCCTAGTATATTTTTTTAATGATACGAGAGATCTCTTCAAGGAATAAAAGGAGAACCAGTGAATATAATTTGATAATAAATTTCATTTAGATCATTTCTAATACACCTTTGACATTCTATTGCTCTGAATTATTTACAATATTCTTTGACATTTTCATTCGTGCTGTGATAACCAAAGGAATCCATCTTCATCATGTGTTCCTTCTAAGTGATCAATTATAATTGAGCTTCAACATTATTATCATCTTCTTTTTTTCTCTATATTTGTTTTCATGTATTGTTTATTTTTTGTGTCTGTAATATATTATGTATGGTTTATGATTTTCCCCATCAAAAGGGAGTCCTTTTCTTTGGTTATTCTGCCACAAAAAAGGATGTTTTGGTTTTGACTCATGATCAAAATTTAGGATACATACAAGGTTGAGCCTTCTATAAAAAGGCTGAGTTGTTCTTGTGGGTTGTTTAAAAGGAAGAGTATGTAAACAAGGTTCTCACACCTTTAAAAGTGAGGTTCTTAGTGATTACCAATATCCTAGAGGAGGAGAGAAGAGTTAGGAGTGGACTAGGATCTTTGTGATCCAAACTACTATAAACTCCGATGTTCTTTATTTTTTATTTTCGCTACAACTCTTATATGAATACCTCACACACCACTGTTCACTAGTGCAGAAATCATTTTTTACATCACCATTTTTTACATCGGTTATATATAACCGACGTAAAAATGCGGCGAGTAGATTTTTCACGTCGGTTATTTTAATAACCGACGTTACAAATCGCGCCTGTTGGGTTTTTACGTCGGTTATCTTATAACGGACGTAAAAAACCAATGTGCAGGGGGTATTTTACTTCGATTATTTGGTAACCGACCTAAAAACCCCCCGTGCATTGGTTTTTTACGTCAGTTATCTTATAACCGACGTAAAAAACCAAAGCCCCGGGGGGTTTTTTACGTCGGTTTCCAAATAAACGACGTAAAAAACCAAAGCGCGGGAGATTTTTTACGTCGGTTTTAAGATAACCGACGTAAAAAATCTAAAAAATAGTTTATAACGTCGGTTATATAATAACCCACGTTATAAAACATTTAAAAAAATTAAATCCCGTGTTCTGTCATTTACGATTTTTCGATTGACAGTCACCGGCTCGTCTCTCTCTCGCGCGGTAAACCCTAATCGGCTCATCGATCGCCTACATTAAACTCATTTTGGATTCATTGTTTATCTTCTTCACTCCTCTCGGATCTATCATCTCAACTCGTGATATTCAAGTAAGTCTTCCACGAATTTATTTCGTTCGTTTTTGTTTCGATTCTTGATGTGCTTTTCGTTCGTTTTTGAATCTCGTGGAATTTTTTGTCATTGCAAATGGTTATTATGTTCATTCAACTCACAACATTCAACTCGCAACATTCAACTCGCAACATTCAAGCAGGTGTATTTTGGATAAGACTATTTTTAACTCTTATTCTAGATTTTCATTCTGATATACGCTTTACGATTCTATAGTACAATGAAAAAGTAGATTCATTAAAGCTTCTTAAACCACTTATACTTCATCTTTTCTTCTGAAATATGAATCAGTAACAACTCCAATATGATCACTATATTGATCTATCTGAATACCAGCAACTTCATTACGAGCAACCTCTTAAGTATCTAAATAAATCAATATCTGATAAAAATATTACTATGACCATGAGAACATAGATATTTGACTTCACAACCATTCAAATTATTCAATCATTTAGAAAGAATAATTAATTTTAAAACATTGAGGATTAGCTTCAGCAAAATCTGAAAAATAATGGGTGGTACTGTAACGTTCCATTCTTCCAGCAACATTATTATTTCCTACTTAGCTGGAATGTTTCTTTCTGGATGAAGATTGGTAGTACTTATTTTCTTAAAATCATATTTTCAATATGATTGTCCAGAAAATGATTTTCATGAATGAAATTGGACCAGGTACAATCGGTAATACCTATCCTTAAAATTTCATTCAACATTCTTACATCCTAATATTTTTTCAAAAAATTATGATTTTTAGAACTCCTAGATCAGAAAACCATCATCTGTTTTCATCTGCATTCATAAAAATATCAATTCATACCTATTACCATCAAATATTTCATTCTGGACTCATGGTGAGTCTGATAATACATTTCTTCTTTCAGTCATCTCCTAAAAATGATGGACCTTTTCATGCAAAGTGTATCTGATTTCTTGAATACGATGGTATGTCCGATTTTCAACAAAACCAAGTGAGGTGATTTCTTTTATTATTAATAATTCATAAAAAATTATAATACCTAAATATTATTATCATCCTTTTCAGATTTTTCATTATAAAAAAGGTAAAGGGTACTTTCTTTTCATTCTCAAGTTAAATTATATTTTTTATAAAGGTCTTTTCTATCTAGGTAGAAATAATTTAATGATAATTAGATTGAATTAGGTATATTATCTTATCTTACCATCCAAACACATTTTTATGTATTAATAATTATTATGTTTTGTAAAAACAATTATGAACCCCATTTCATTTTTGTTAGTTAATTGATCTATGAAAGTGTTATAAATGATTTGATGATCACGATTCACCCATATATATGGTTAGTCATTATGTGACATTTGGGTCCATAATATCCTTCTAATGCATTCGACAATGCATTATATATCATAGATCAATATGGGATACAGATGGTTATACCATGTCCAATGTGTTATGTGATGTGTCTCGTAAGAAATATTATAATAAATTATAGGAAAGGTGATTAACATATCCCAATATGAGGTGAATGAAACTATTTTTTCCCTTGACATATGTTATGACTTATATGATTATGTTTGTTACACACTCTTATGTTATTCCACATACCAATGTTGTGATCTTGTGAATAAGGTTTTTTAAATCATGTTCCCACTATCATATAAATCATGTCTTATGTTATGCTAAAATTGTTATACTTGGACTAAGGTTTTATGATCTATGATTATATAGAACTGTTTCACTTATCTTTTTGATCATGTTCTTTGTGTATGCTCTTATACCCCCATGGATATATTTTTATGAGATTAGATATTATATTTATATATATCATGTTTACCCATAATGAGTATCGTAAATCAAAACTTTTATTATTTTGATTCCCTAAGTTATAAAAATAAGTATTATGTAGGATGATTCAAAAATTTCATCTGTGAGATGAGTTGTTTTATGTGTCAAACCCAGGCCAAACACATATGTATTTTTTTATTGTTATTACATATATATAGTTCGACATATACTTTTTTTTACATTACCATGATATTAACATTACGTTTTCTAAAGAAATATTAATGTCCTTAGATTATATATCGGATCAAAAGGATATAGTAATTCTAATATATAATCAGAATGATCAGATAATATGACAATATTATTAAACATAAAACAAATGGTCTATATTCATATTTCTAACATGACACTTACGATGTATAGCTATTTGGTGTTGGGTACTTATGAAAACTACTACTACTTTCAAGATTTTGGCACTTGAAAGTGTTGAGTTCTTTAGATCATAATGATTGAACAACAAGCATGAATAACACATGTTATATGCTCCATTAGGTATTCCTATATTTTAACATGTTTATTAGTATATTGGAATGAGATTATTATAAATGTGTATCATCTGATCATATTCACTTATTCCAGATAAAAATCATTTTGTTTACGTTTTATTGATGTATATTTTATTTGGAGAATCATTAGGCGTTATGGTTTTCTTTGATTCAATGAAATTTTAAACTGTTACATCTAACTATATTTTGTTTTAAAAATAATATTCAAGCATATTTTTTTAAATACCTATAGATTTGTTTTATATTTTAAATTGTTTTACATTCAAATTATGATTTTTTTCACATAAACATGTATTTGTCTTATCTTAAAAAAATATATTTTTTGTTGATATTTGTTATAGGTAATAATGAGTCGAAGTTGGATTACGACACATCGAATGAGCAATGAATTTGAGGAAGGTGTTGATGCCTTTTTGGAATTTTCAAAATGAAATGTTCCAAGTAGTGACATTTTTTTCTGTCCATGCCTGAAATGTTTGAATATGAAGAAGTTGAAAAGTAAAGAGATAAAAGATCATCTGATATGTCATGGTTTTAATCCGAGTTACAGCCCTTGGATTTGGCATGGTGAAACTGGACAGAATGTCACTGATGATGATGATTTTCAAGATGGTAACTCCGATGGAATTGAAGAAATGATTCGCGATATTGTAGCGGAACAAATTGAGATAGAACCGACAGTTGCACGTCTATATGGTGATGCTGAAAAACCATTATATCCCGGTTGTACATATTTTATGGTTCTGTCGGCAGTGTTAAGATTGATTAACCTGAAGGCGAATCATGGATGGAGTGACAGAAGTTTTACAGAGCTGCTACAATTGATGAAAGACATTCTTCCAAAAGATAACGATCTTCCAGATTCACATTACAAAGCCAAGAAAATATTATGACCGATGGGATTGGGATACAAGAAAATACATGCCTGTACGAATGACTGCATTATATATAGGAAGTAATATGAATTTCTGTCAGAGTGTCTAAAATGTAGGACATCACGGTATAAGGTGAAAGAAAAATCACAGGGTGATGTAGAGATTACAAATCTCCCTTCAAAGGTATTTTGGTATCTTCCTATAATTAATCGTTTCAAACGTTTATTTCCTAATTCACATGATGCAAAAAGGTTAAGATGTTATGCTGAAGAGCGGGTATGTGATGGAAAAATACGTCATCCAGCTGATTGTCCACAATGGAAGAAAATTGATGCGCAGTATTCTACATTTGGAAATGAAATAAGAAATCTCAGGCTAGGGTTGTGCATAGATGGAATGAATCCATACCGAACACTCAGTAGAACACATAGTTCATGTCCTGTTTTATTGGTAATTTACAACCTCTCTCCTGAAGTTTGTATGAAGCGCAAATATGTCATGTTGAGTACAATGATCTCTGGTCCAAAGCAACCCGATAATGATATTGATGTTTACTTGTCACCGTTGATTGATGATTTGAAACTGTTATGGGCTGATGGTATTAGGGTGTATGAATCTTATAAAAAGGAACATTTTCAACTGCATACAGTGCTTCTGTTCACTATAAATGACTTCCCAGTGTATGGAAATTTGTCTGGATACAGTGTTAAAGGGCATAAAGCATGTCCAATTTGCGAACAACAGACGCCCTATTGTCAATTGCATCATGGGAGGAAAACAGTGTACATGGGTCATCGAAAGTTTTTGCCTATTGAACACCCTTATAGAAGACTAAAAAAGGCATTTAATGGCTCACAAGAATTTGATACTGCTCCAAAACCTTTATCCCCTGATCTGTATTTTGAGAGGGTGAAAAACCTTGACGTGAAATTGGGAAAGACACAGAAATCTGGTAATGATAGATATATTTGGAAGAAAAGGTCAATTTTTTTTGAGCTACCATATTGGAGGTATCATGAAGTTAAACATAATATTGATGTCATGCACATGGAGAAGAATATCTGTGATTCTTTGATTGGAACATTGTTAGATATTAAAGAAAAGACTAAAGATGGGTTTAATGCAAGATTAGACTTACTATCAATGGGAATACGTTTGGAGTTAGCTCCCACTCCTAAAGGAAGACGAACATTTCTTCCCCCGGCTTGTCATACATTATCGAAGAGGGAGAAAATTAGCTTCTGTCAGTGTCATCATGATACCAAAGTGCCTCAAGGTTATTATTCTAATGTAAAAAATTTTGTCTCATTGAAGGACTTGAAGTTGATAGGTATGAAATCACATGATTGTCACATCATGATGCAACAAATTCTAGTAGTTTCATTGCGTGGAATATTGCCCATTCGTGTCAGAAAGACTATAATGAAGTTGTGTTATTTTTTCAATTCAATTTGTAACAAGGCGATTGATGTGAATGCTTTGAACATTTTGGAAAAGGATGCAATTTTTATACTTTGTCAATTGGAAATGTATTTTCCTCCAACTTTTTTTGAAATAATGGTGCATTTAATGATTCATCTGGTTCGAGAAATAAAGCCTTGTGGACCTGTATATCTTCGTTGGATGTATCCTTTTGAAAGGTATATGAAAATATTAAAGGGGTATGTTAAAAATATATATCGACCTGAAGCCTCCATTATTGAAAAGTATTTTTCTGAGGAGGTAGCAGAGTTTTGTACGAGCTAATTGGCTGCGGCGCAACACATAGGTTTGCCTCCATCTCACCATGAACGAGTTAATAATGAGGGAAAGGGGATTCACGGCTTGAAAGTCAAATCATTGTCAGCTGAACAGATGAAGAAGTTAGAATCATACATCTTGAATAACATAGCTGATGCTCAACCATATATCACATTGCATATTAATGAGTTGAAATAATGTCATCCCAAGAAGAAAGAAATGTGGATTTTGAATGAGCACAACAAAACTTTTTTGTCATGGATTAAAAATACTTTGCTTGGTAGATCAAATGTATCAGAGACATTAAAATGGATAGTGGGTGGTCTATGTTTAAATGTGATAACATGGTCTGGTTATGACATTAATGGTTATACATTTCATACAAAAGCTCAGGACAACAGAAGTGGAGTTCATAATAGTGGTGTATTGGTGTTTGCAGAAGCAATGCATTTTTCGAGTGCTAAGGACAAAAACCCAATTTCTGCATCAAATGCATATTATGGAGTGATTGAAGACATATGGGTGGTTGATTACTTTAAAATTAAAGTTCATGTTTTTAATTGTAAATGGTTTAACGGTAACAACAGTGTCAGACACGATGAATTTGGAATGAAACTTGTTAATCTGAATAGATTGGAAGACACAGCTGATTATTTTATAATGGCAACACATGCAAAACAAATTTTTTATGTAGTAGATCAATCAGATATGCAGTGGGCTGTTGTTTTACATGGGAAAAAAATATGTTGGTGAGGATGAACTTGATGAATATGCTGATTTATGTGAGACCCCTACTTCAATGGAAATATTAATAGAACATAATGACAATCATGTTGAAGACATAGTTTGTTCCATAAGGAATGATCACGACGAAGGAATTTGGGAAAACAATTCATCTGTACATTCCTAAAATTACAGGTAACATATGTTTATTTCTTGTTTACATTTATTTTTTCGATAAATGTTAGATATTGTAAGTTTTTTATTTATTAAAACATGTTTTAAAATAAAATAAGTATATGTTTTTGTTTGTTTTAAGTTTGTTTAGTTTACTTTATCATGTTTATAACCATTACATGAATTTTAAAATGCTTATTTTTGTTCACTGACAATTACTTTACCATTTTTACCATTTTTACCATTTTTACTATCTTGACCATCTTGACCATCTTTGCCATCTTTACCATTGTTTAACATGCTTACCATATTACCAATGTTTACTATTATGTAACTTAGTACACTTTTCTATTTTCTGATTACAGTAGTATTAGAATATTTGAATTTGTATATTTGCTCACTGACAATTACTTTACCATGTTTACAATGTTTACCAGGTTTACCATTTTTTCCATTTTTTACCATCTTGACCATCTTGACCATCTTGACCATCTTGACCATCTTTGCCATCTTTACCATTGTTTAACATGTTTACCATATTACCAATGTTTACTATTATGTAACCTAGTACACTTTTCTATTTTCTAATTACAGTAGTATTAAAATATTTGAATTTGTATATTTGTGAACTGAAGTTTGTTTTTTTGATATGAATGATAATGACAGATCATTCAGATGATCAACCACATGATTCTGGAGAGGAGCATATTGCTGGTCATACCTCTGGGGATGAACATTCACATGCTCCTATTACGACAAAGAGTTCAAAGGTTGGTAAACCTGGGTGCACACATTTACCAAAATTATCACTTGCCCGTACGCAGGATCAAAGGATAGTAGTTGAGTTTGATGATGATGATATTCCTAGAGGTCCGAATGCCAAAGATTTTAAGAGTTTTTTTGCAACTCAGGCTAAGATCAAAGTAAGCATTCTGTATGATGATTGGAGAGGTGTGGATAAAGAGATTATCTCTCAGTTGTGGGAGACGATTTTGGTAAGATCTTTTGTCATTGTTTGACCATTCTTTTAATGTTTCTAGTATATATAATATGTTTAACCTCTTCTTTATCAGATGAAATTTGATATTCCTGACACTGGAGGAGTCAGGAAGAAATGTTTATCGTTGGCTTCCAGGAGATGGAGGGATTTCAAATCAACCCTCTCATCTGATTTCATTTATGGTCATAGGAGTCATGACAATCCATGTCGTATATATCCTTTTATAGATGAAGACACATGGAGACAGTTTTTTGAAAGTAGAAAAAAAGAGTCATTTCTGGTAAGGTCAATGTAAACTTTTATAAACTTTCTTATATAAATGATTTTATTAATGTTTTGTTAATGATTTCTTATTCTTAAATTACAGTAAACAAGGAAATCTCATCAGAAGATCCAATCTAAAAATGTATACCCTCATAGTTTATCTCGGGGAGGGTATACATTATTGGAAGAAAAAATGATAGCGGACAAATTTCAACAACTAAGAGCTGAGTCTTCAAGCTCTGGAGAGGTGGCCCCTCCATCCCCTCCATCTAGACATGAAAAATGGAAGAGAGCTCGGAAGGGAAAAAGGGAAATATCTTTCGGAAGAATCTAGAATCGTAGCTGAGAGGATTTTAAGATATCTATTTAATTTATTTAAGTAAACTTTTTTCTTAATATAAGTTTCAATCATTACAAAAATGTTCAATTAATTTATACAGGACTCTCTTGAGGAGAAGAGTTCAGAGGGGACATTTACAGCTACTGGGAGGGAAGATATTTTATTTGCAGCATTGGGAAGGCCCGAACATCCTAGTCATGTAAGAGGATATCTGGCAGGTGTATCGGTAAGAAAAGTGTTTCCACGTTCTTCAACTTCTAACATTGAGGGGGTTTATAAAAAAAATAGAATCCTTGGAGGTTAAAGTTCAAAATATTAATGCGACGATGGAAGACAAGATTAGAGATTCAGTGCAGTCTATGTTTTCATAAATGAAAAGACAATTTCAGACTGCAGCTCTTACTCCTCCACCTCCCCCCTGCAGACCCCATTATTTATCCTCCATCTCCGCCAGTAGCTCCCACTCCCCCACCTCAGCCTGCGGACCCCATTTTTTATCCTACACCCCCGCTGCAGCTTCCTACATATTGCGAGTTGTATGTTGATGATTCTCAACATCATATAGTAGCATACGGGTTGGTATATTGTATAGGAGATACAGTTCATCATCAACAATTAGAGGTAGAGAATCATATGGTCACTGTACAAGATATTATAGATAGATCAGCTAGGGTACAAATACCTACAGATGTGGTGGCGACAGTTGGACAGAGTATCGGCCATTTTTTAGTTTGGCCATCCAGACTTCTTTGACTCATTACCATAGAGGTATGAATGTTATATCTTTTTTTTTTATTAAAGTTGTTTTATCATTTGAAAACTACTATAATTATCAATTTTCTTTTCACAGGAATACTTCAAAGGTAAATAAATACTGTATAGACAACAACAAAGACAACATGCTATGACATCAGATACAGATTCCAGTGGTCTTGACCGATTGTCAAGATATTCACATTTGTTGTTGGGTTTTTATGAGTTTCCAATGGAATCTCATGTTTGTGGACGTGAAATAAGTGTGGGGATTACAAAATCTGATATCATGGAGCTTGTTACTGGAGATAAGTTGGGCATCAACGTGGTGCAAATGTTTTCCATGTAAGTCTTAACACCTTTTCCCTGCGTTATATTTATTAAAAATGTATACTTATATATGTTTTGTATTAGGTATCTTTATAAAATTTGTGAGAGGAATGAACTGACAGAAGTATATGGATTCATGGACCCACAATTGATTTCCCCTGAAGCATGTGCATTGACTGAGGAACAAAGAATGGTTTATATTGCTGAAAGATTTGAAAAGAATATAATCCAACAATGTTGGATGATGCCTTTTTGTGAGAGGTATGAAACAAATTTCTCTCAAAGAGTTAATTATCTTTTAACATAAAAAACCACTAACATTAAATTTCCTTTTATCAGTAATCATTGGATGTTAGGGATTTTTTTCCCAAGGGAGAAAGCTCTTTATTGGATATGCTCTGTTCATGGTGATGTGCGGGCAAGTTTTAAGAATATATTGGAAAAGTAAGTTTCAATTTCTCAATAGTTTTATATATTATAATGAATTTTAAATTTACCCCATTCGTATTATTTTCTAACAGTGCATGGGTCTACTTTCAAAAAAACACAAAGAAAAGAAATGCAAAGATCAAATATGTAAATGCGAAGGTAAATTTCCATTTATAATTTGTACTTTTTGATTTATTACATAAAAATAATATATTGAATTTACACTCATTCAAAACAGAAATGTCATGAACAACAAGGCCTCATCGAATGCGGATATTATATGTTAAGATTTATGTATGAAATAATAACAACTGGGACAGTTGTGAATTTTGACCTGGTACGATTTCCTCTTAAACTTTGCCATCATATTTCAATTTGATTTATTCATTATACACGTTAACTATCTTCTTTTTCATTTGTAGCTTTTTGATGACCCTCAACCCTATACTGCTAAAGACATCAAACACGTACAAGGGGAGTGGTCAAATTATTTTACAGGTTTGATTGAATTTTAGTTGTTTGTAATGTAAAATGTAACTTTGAATATTGTCGTTTTAATTGTGTATTTGGTAGTTGTTTAGGTTTGATTTAGTTTTTTTTGAAGTTGACAGTGTAAGTTTTGAATGTTATATAAGTAAATGTTTAATTTTTCTCTACTTCTTGTTTTGGTCTACTTTTGATGGTTCTTCTGGTATGGATTTGGGTCTGTGGGGGAGGGGTTCCAAGGGTGTGGGGGTGTGTTTAGTGGGGTTGGGGGTGTCCAGCGGTCTGGGAGGGATGTCCGGTGGGGTGGGGGCAGTCCTGGGGGGTGGCAGGGATGTCCAGGGGTGTGAGAAGCCGGTCCAGGGGTGTGGGAGTGCTGTCCAGGGGTGGGGGGGTTGTCCAGGGGTGTGGTGGGGGCTGTCAAGTGGGGTGAGGGGGTGAGGAGGTGCTGTTAAGGCGGGTGGGGGGTTGTCGAGGGGTGTTTGGGGGTGTCCGGGGGTCGGGGGGAAGTCCAGGAGTGTGGTGGGGGCTCCAATGGGGTGGGGGAGGGTTGTCCAAGGGGTATTCATGAGGGTGGGAGCTCCAATGGGGTGGGGGAGGGCTGTCCAGGGGGTATAAATGAGGGTGAGGGATCCAACGGGGTGGGGGAGGGCTGTCCATGGGGTATAAATGAGGGTGGATGCTGTCTAGTGGGTAAGTTTTATATGTTATCTATGTACATGCTTAATTTTTATGTACTTCTGTTTTTGTGGTACGATTTCTTGATTTATTTTCTGGTTGATTCTGGTGGAGAGAAGATCACTGCATTCTGTTTAAAAAAAATTGGGTTTATCATGTCAGTTATTTAATAACCGACGTGATAAAATGCCTGGAAAATAGTTTATCACGTCGGTTATTTAATAACCGACGTGATAAAAGGCCTGGAAAATGGTTTATCACGTCGGTTATTTAATAACCAACGTGATAAAAGGCCTGGAGAATGGTTTATCACGTCGGTTGTTTAATAACCGATGTGATAAAGGGCCTGGAGAATGGTTTAGCACGTCGGTTATTGAATAACCGACGTGCTAAACGGCCTGGACAATGGTTTATCACATCGGTTATTGACTAACCGACGTGATAAACCCCCTCCCTCTGGTTTATCACGGTGGTTATACAATGACCGACGTGATAAACCCCCCTCCCCCGGTGTTTCACGTCGGTTTTATATGAACCGACGTGATAAACCACGCTCAGCCCGGTTTATCATGTCGGTTCTTATAGAACGGACGTGATAAACCACCCTCACCCCAGTTTATCACGTCGGTTCTATATGAACCGACGTGATAAACCCCCTCGCCCCTGTTTATCACGTCGGTTGTTTAAGAACGGACGTGATAAACCATTGTCCATGCCGTTTATCACGTCGGTTCTTCGATAACCGACGTGATAAACCATTCTCCAGGACCTTTATCACGTCGGTTCTAAAATAACCGACGTGATAAACCATTCTCCAGGCCCTTTATCACGTCAGTTCTAAAATAACCGACGTGATAAACATCACGATTTTATGTTTTTGACGTCGATTTTTAAATAACCGACGTGAAAAACCTTATTTATAACGTCGTACGTATTAACGTCGGCTAGAAATCGACATAAAAAATTAAAAATAACCAACGTAAAAAACGTTTTCTGCACTAGTGGTTTAATATTTTATAAACTCTATTTTTTTGTCATTTTATTTGAAAATGACTATTCAACCCTCTATAGTCATATTTTCCGTCAATCATGATCCAATAATAAGAACTATAAAGATTACCTAAACCCCATTTTAGATATATTTAAGGACAAAAATAATGGGTTTCAACATAATTTAATGTTGATGCACCTCATCAGAAGGGATGGGTTTTTATAAAAAGTTAAAACACCAAATATTGAAAATAAATTATAATTGGTTAATATATTTGTAATATATGTTAATAAAATAATTATAAAATTATTAATATGTGTATATTATAGTCCTAAGATAAGTGATTAAGATAATTATGTTCATTATATAGGAGGTTAGAGTACGATTGAGTAATGCGGAATATAAGGTAAGAGTTTTTCATCTCTTATATCTATATTTGAGACATGTTTTCTATTATGCACATAATTTCACTTATTTGGTGTATATACTACCCACTTTAGATATCATGTATTGAATCATATTTCAATAATTTTATTTTATTTTTAATTAAAATCCATATATTAAAATTGTCTTTGATTAAAATGTTACTCAATCCATTTGGGTTTTCTTGGTCTCAATTATGATTCTTTGAGACTAGTTTCTTATTAGCCACCATGTTTTCATTGTATGGTGTTCTATTGATTTAATATCCCATGAATGTTCTATACTTTATTTACTTTTATTTTATTGGATTAGATATCCAAATCATGTTCCCTTATTCAATTGGATATTGGTTTATTTGTTTATATAACAGTAAATATATTTGGTAACTCAACATTTATTCATTGAGATATGATCATTTTCTTGATCTTTTTGCATATATTTTGGGTAAATTCCACTGATTGTATTATGTGTTATATATAATTTTTTGGGGATATACTGACACGTGCCTATCTTGGTGTGTGAAAAAAACAAATAAAACCTAAGTTAAAATGTAGTAAAGTAGGTAACCTAAGTTGTCTCCAAAGAGGAGTGCACAAAAATTACGTTTGTCACTTAAATTAAAGAAAGAAGAAGAGGTTCTTTTTGACAGTTGTTTAAGTTGAAAAATAAAGCAAGAAATTGAAAAGAAAGGTTGAACACTAATGGATGAAGTGAGAGATGGGGTCAAGGTAGGATCACCTTTTTTAATGTCATCATAGTCAAAAATATCATCTTACCTTTCTTCCTTTTGAATGACAAATGAAAGACTCCTCGATCGAGTTATCTATCACCCTTGGTCAAAGAAGAAAATAGAACTCACTCATATGTACATGGAAGTTCATAAACAATTAATAAACAACTAAGGTAAGTCCTGATTGGGAATTGTTGCTCCTTAAAACTCTATATAAAGTCTACTAGTTCCACTCATGTGCCAACAATCATTAGACACTCACCACCTAATAGAATCTGCTCGATCGAGACAAATTGCACTAGGCGGAGGGAGATTAAAAGTATTTAACCAAAGATATTGAAAATGAATACACCAAACTCAAAACATGATCAAATTAAAAGAATTGGGAAACACTAAGAATATATGTCATTCAAAAGAAAGATAAGGCTTTATATTTAAGCATAAAACTCCAACATTAGAAAAGAGAAACTCCCCCTTCCCCAATCACTCAAAGGTTTTACCCCTCCATGTGAAGGGTATTAGAGTTGAAAGGGGAAGGAGAGCATGATGAAACTAAGTAAAAAAGAAAATAGAAAATAAAAAGAACTTTAAGAACTTAATCCTCCAGCACATCCCTTCTTGCACCTTCTTCAACCCCTTTGAAAGGAAGTGAACACTCCTATTTATAGGCTTGGGGAGTAGAAAATTTCCCTCCAAAATTACTCCCCCGAAAGTTTGAGTCTGGTTGGCTTAGTAAATGAACGAATTTGGTAGTTGGTCCTTCTTGAAAGTTGTTCATCCATCTCCCATCGGTCGAAACATGAAATATCATCTCCAATGGTTTGGAAATTAATGATATATGGGCCTCACAATAAAATTATGCAGTTCTATACACAGTTTTTGAGGCCTGACTTGTGGGATGAATTTGAGCTTCCAAATAATGGATTGAGCTTGGGGTAAAGAAGGATAAAATGAATCCCACGAGCATAGAAAGTCTAAAAAAGGAATCATATAATTTGGATAAAAAATATAAAATATATTCCTGAAATACAGAATCTCCACAAAACATCTAAATTTCCAAAATTAACTAATTTCCACAATTAAGCCCATAATTCACCAAAACACTAAAATTATAAAAATTAACTAAAATTGATTAATTTTAAGGGGTTAATTCATTGAAACACATATGAAAAATAATGAAAATATTATCTCTATCATATACATTCATACCATTTAATCCCTTCAAAAATTATTTCACTTCTTGGGTTATATTCCTTTGCAACCATCCACCTTTATTCTATAGATGGCTTATGATCACATTATTTCACTATTGAATTAGACATATACTCATTTATCTATATGTCATGGGAATCATATTATACATAATTCATATTTTATAATTTTCACCTATAAATAGTGTTATTTTATTCACTTGGGGAAAAATATTGGCATTCCTTATGTTGTTATTCTAATATGGATGATTATTGGAAAGTTGAATATGTAGTGTTTAACCATCCTAGTTCTTCCTCTAAAAGGGTTATAAATATGTTATCCCTATTATTATCATGGGAAAAATTATTGGTGTTCCATATGTTGTTATACCTATAATTATGATTATTTTAATGTTTATTGTGTATTTTTTATTAGTTTTCTCACATGATGAATGAATTAGAGTTAGAAAAGTGATGGATGGGGTCCATCATTATAAAACCCCTCAATGAATCAATAAGTCTCATAAAATAAAAATATTCTATTATTTTGGTGTATACCTTCCCAAAATAAGATATTTCTTTGATGGTAATATCATGATGTCTAAAATAATGATTCCTTGGATTATGGTATAGAATTAGCTATCAATAATTATGCATTTCATCTATAAAGAACCAGTTATTATTATCTATGTTCTCTTTTGAAATCCATTATTATCCATAGATATAGCATACTTTTAGTTTGATTATATTATTAAATTATGTTTTTTATTTTCTATTCCTAAAATATTATATATGAAATGTTTATGTCATGTTTATGGAATGATTTAATCAATTGTATGTTTTACCTTATTGAGCATTTGATCTCACCCTTTCTTTTGTTTCCATTTACCCAAGTTATGAAGAAACTTTTTACACTTGATATGACTAACATGGTATATTGTATGGATAATTTTTGAGAGATGTTGAAGATTTATTACAGATTAAGTAGTTTCTTATATAGTGGAAAAAATATCCCTTAGTTAAGAAAGACATGGGCATTATTACTTTATGTTTTTTCCTAATGCTATAAAAATCTAAACCAAAATGGTTTTGTGGATGTATGTAATGAATTATTTTCTTTAATTCATTTAATTATGGGATACTTGTATCTGATAATTTTTTGTTTTTATTGAATATGGTATGTAAAGTGTTTGTTTATGAAACATAATCCATTAGTGTGGGTCTAGGGTGTCATAATGGGAACCTTGGATTTATCATCCTTAGGATCATTATCATAAACATTTTTATATTCCTCCAAAATATTTAGGTAGTTTGGAAATTCATTAAGGGAAATATATTCCTTATAGAATTTAAAAAATACTCAACATTCTTTCAAAAAGGGTGGGAGTCTATCGATGGTGGATGTGATAATGATGGAATCCTCTATTTCTATCTTTTTTTGCTTTATATATTGTAAGATAAGTTTTATTTCATAAAACCGCTCTGTGATAGATCAACTATCTACCATTTTTATGAAATAAAATTATTCACTAGGAATTTCTTGTTTATAACATTCTCGATGATGTATTTTTTTCTAAATAATCCCAAATATCCTTTATCAATGATAGGTGTTAGTAATTTTTAGAGATATATTTAGTTAAGGAATTAAGCATGTTTCCTAAATACATGAGATCACCATTCTCCCATTTTTGGATCATGTGGGTAACCTGAAGCATCTCATCATCATATTTGGGGGATTAAATTTGAGATAATTTACACCAATTTGAGAGACTCAAGTAGAAATTGTTTCCACTTTTACCACCTCTTGAAATTGTTTCCATTGAAATTCCCAATCTTTATCATGTTTTTGAGAATTTAATTATACAAGTTGATGGGATTTAATATTAAATTTTTTGGTGATATAGGTGTATAATGGTATATACTTTTCTTAGATGGTATCATATGGAGACCGTCGAGTCACGTAATAATGTTTCTCTATTTTAGAGTAGATTTCCCGTAGAAAATTAGTAGTATAATGGTCTATAAGTAAATCCTCTTTTGGATATAATAGTGGAAGATTACTCTAAAATTTCCCTTAGTTGAGAGTAAAAATTGCAGAGGATTTGGAATCAATAGAGTAATGAATGTTCTTTGCTATTTCATGTCAATAAATATCCTTTAATGCTTGTAGAAATATGGATAGGAATCTCAATCTTTGAGAGGAATTAGATTGATTAATAATTGAGGGAATTAATTTTTTTATCCAATAAAGACTCTATTTTGTAGGAATTTTAGTACCCTTTGAGATAAGGTATCCTATCGTTTGGAATTGGGTAGACATCTATTCTAGAAAGGAATACATTACCTCGAATAATCCTATATTTCAGATCATACATGATAAATTAAGTGCTTCAAATCACAACCATTTTTAAAAAAATTGTCTATTATATCATGCTTGATCTATTGATGGTCTATATCATACATATTAGGTGCATTGGGTTGAACCACCAGATATACCCATTGGAACCTAGGCATGAAAAGATATAACCTATCTATCCATAAGAAAAAATAAAGGCACCTCTAGGCACCTCACACTAATTTAGTGTGTGAAGTGAAAAGTATGCCAATAAAGTTCCTCATTTCAAATATAAATGTGAATGATATAATGTACCATCACCATATGATTTTTCTCCAAAATTAATTATTTTAAATAATTATAAAAGTGCCCCTTATAAAGGAGAACCCACTCTAACCCACATTCCATTTAGAATTCCAAAATTATTCCCATTCTAAAACGAAAAATAAATCCAAATTTAAATAATTAAATAACTTTTAAAATATAACATGGGATAGGTGAGTTGGTTCACTAATATAATTTAGTGTGGTGGAAGGAAAAAATATGAATGAGGTGTGTTGAGTATGAAAACAAATAATAATTTTATTTTTATGGTATTTTTATATTTAAAGTGTCTGAGTATAGGTGTATTGTTTTATATATATAGTTAGAAGAGACAATGACATCATAATAAGAAAAAATAAAAAATTAGAATGAGTGAAGAATTTTGGGTAGCGATCAATCATGTAAAGCTTACAAAAATGATTAAACAATAGAAAATAATTAATAACATCGAATATCCCGTTAAATCCACTATAATCGTAGTCAATAGGCTTACCCATATGATAAAGAGTCCTCGTAAGGTTTATTTGTCCCCTTATAAGCAGGGGTTTGGATCTCATTCTATGATTATGTCACCTTATATCCCTAAGACTCATATCCATCAAGGTTTAACAATCATGAAATTAGTTCACATATTGGTATTTAATTCTCATTAAATTCTCCTCTCCCTATTATTATCGAACCAATAGAAATAAAATATAAGTATTAATATCAAATAAAATAATAATGAAATATTTTGGTTTTAAAAATGTGCAACACAATAATCAATCATAGTACCATTATCCCCACTTCATAGAACTAGAGAATACTGCTAATAACAAAAAACACAAAAAGAGAATAAGAATCCCCCTCATGGGTGTGCTCAACCACTATTTCCTCCTTGATTTTCATCTAAACATCCACCACCAGGGGATGTATGATGATTGACCATTAATAAATAAGAAAATAATATAGATAGAGAAGCATGAATGGGAGGTAAGAGATGGAATGTAAATAGAATATTCTATGTGGAATGGAATAAAATATCAAATATGGAACACCCCTTTGTTCCTAGGCTCCCCATTTATATTTTTAATTTACTTTTCCACATAAAATCTATTTTACCTTGATATATGACCACATGTATTTAACCCCTTGTTTTCAATAAATTCCAAGATATTTCAATTCCTTAACTTTTAATGTAAGTGAATTAATTTTTTAGTAGCTTCTCACCCCCCAAGAATGATTTCCACATGGTTTTCTCACAATGGATTTCCTAATTTGGGGAAACAAATAAAATGTGATATATTCCCCATTATATATTTCCTATATGGATTTGAGATGAAACCGGAGTTTCAGATTCATTATGAGGTCTCCCACTTAAATTTAACATTGATTTCGAACCATATAAGTTCACTGTAACTTTTCTCGGGCAGTTGGTGTCTTAAGGATATAATGAATAGACTTGAGAAATAGTTGGATCTTGAAAATGTGTCAGTCATGGGTTGAACTTACATTAAAGGTTGAGATGATTTTGAACACCCCTGAGAATACATTTCATCTTGGGGTTTCATTTTTTGGGCTTGAGAGTACATTGGAACTCTAAAAGGAATTTGGGTCCCTTGAGAATATGTTGGCACTTAAATTGTCATTGAGGGAGAACTTTTAAAAATATATTCCGTACCAATAAATCTATATCAACAACATCAAATAACCATTGATATATTTTATCCATATACCAATGGTTTCAAAAAACCATTTTTATAGTTTAAAACTATACTAATTACTATTTTTAACCATTAGTATATGAATCCTATACCAATAGTTTTTTAAACCATTGGTATAGGGAATGAAGGTTTTAGGGCATACTAGATTTAGTGGAGCTGATGCCCAAAACTATTTCTTATCAGTTTGAAACGATAAATCCAAAAAACATGATGAACGTGAACCTATAATATTCATAGTGAATATCTTTTTTTATTTAATTTATAATAAATTTATAATAATAGTTACCTCATCATGAAAATTCTTTCATTTTTTCTGATCAATTCAATTAAAGCTCTTATATTGTCATTGTATTAAAGAATCCAAACTAGAATTCATCTGGTAGTATCTAAATTGATCCATGAATCTTGGAAAACCATCATTGGTATTTTGGGTATTTTTATGGAGGAAATAAGTGCCTTTTGTTGTACGCTGTTGATCAAAACAAGTAATCTTTCAATATTGGAAAAATGATGGACTTGTTCTCTCATTCCTAGTAGGTAGGAGGAGGATTTTCTCTCTTCATTCTTGAGAGAGTTCTTGAGAGGTTATATTGGCACTAAGATAATTCTATTTAGAGAATAAATTATGCATAACCATTCCAAAACAACATTAAAATTATATAAATCAGATTATATAGATAGGGTTGAACAATTTTTAATTTCACAGATGCCCTTAATTAATTATTTATTCAATTTAATACCTATGTTAAATAATAATAATAATACATTATGTGATATGAATTAACTCATAGATCTTTAAATATCATTTATTGAATAAATAAATCAATATTAATTTAAATGATATTAAATAAAATATATCATTTCCATCGATCCCTTAAATCAACCTGCCAATCCTACTATATATTTATAAAACCTTTAATGATAAATATATATTTATTTTATTCACTCAATAAGTAAATAAATATTATATTCACTAACACATAACTAAATAGTTATTAAATATTCAAATCACATATATTCTAAACTTTCACAATCAGTGACTAAATTTATGTGATCAACGTAGCCTGAATAATTATTATTACAAATGAAGAGTATAACATTTATTATTAATATGAAATTAAAATATAATTTAAGTGATATTATGGATACATTTATCATGTGACCTTCTAGGTATCTTTCTCAGTGGAATTAAACAAACCTACCTAAAGTCCAAGATTAGTTTCTTGAGACACTTTAAGACACCCATAGAGAAATAAGTTAATGTCGTAATGAAAAAAACCACCTAATAATTCTTATCATGTAATATAATCTCTCTATCTTGATACCTCATCAAGTAGGTTTCATAATTTTGTCATCAAATTATATATTCAATTAAGTTTCTTCTACTCCCTGAAATAAACTCATTAATGAAATATAATGGACATGGATTTAATAAGATAGTTACATTTCAATTAAAGGGATATAAATATCATATTTCATTAACTAAAAATGGATAAATACTTTCTTGACTTATTCATTTAATGTCATATCCCTTATGATGTACCCAATATATCTTACCTCATCGCGAGCACATGCCATCAAACTTTATATCATTACATCAAAGTATGTGTCTCATGATATACATTAATAATAATATCAATTATAAGGACCAATAAATACATCCAAAATTTTTAATATCCAATGATACATTCAACATGTTGAATTCATATTGGTGGGTTTGTCTTCATAACCACCCTTCTTGGATATTACCAAGTATGAAATTAATAAGAATAAATATCATTCTTACAAGAATAAACCACCTAATTTTCAAACATCATATGTGTCCTATCATATAGATTTCATCTAGATAATATGATATATGTTTAAGAATATTAACATAACAATACATGGTTCTCATTATGGTAGAGAACTTCTATAACATTTTAATGTGATAAATACTTAAAGAAAATTTTCACATCAATATTACATTGAAGAACACTCATTATGTGATATCATATTAATTAATATTAATACTTTGTTAATTTAAAGTAACAATTTAGATAGTTTTAGGGCACCGACTCAAACATACTCCCACTTTCACTAAATCAAACTACTAACATTCATGTTATCTCTCATGTGATAAACATGTTTCTACTGAGGCATCACTATACCTGTTTATCCTCCCATTTTTATTGTGGCTATTATTATTACCACAACTCCACTTCTTTTAGAAAATCCCTCAAGAAGTGATATCACTTAGAATTAACAATTTTTCCTCTATCATTTACATCATAAGTAATACCATAGTTATAATATTATCATATGATAACATTTTACTATCTTTGAAAATATCCAAAATTTATAAAAAATCATTTATAAACCACTTCTTAAGCCACATATAAAGATGAAATATACTTAGTCTTTATAGATATATAAATCACCAACTTAATAATATTCTCATAATAATTTACATATCCTTAATAAAATAATATTTAAAATTGATATAAAGGAAAGCTAGTTTTTTATCCCCTTGATAATGGGAATTTCCAATTTTCTAATTAATAGGAACTCATCCACCTTACTTTCTCAAGTATTTTTAGATAGATGAAATTGCTACCCCTAGAAGTTCTAATTGTTCTATTTGAAATTTCACCTCCATGATTTATTCATAAGTTATATTAAACATCAATACATATCATGACATATGTGAAAAATCCCATACACTTGAGAATATAGAATTATATTCATCATATTAATCTTGTCTTGTACTTTTACACATCAACCTAGAGATATTTTATACCATTTTACATATAGAACATTTTTTCTTGAATTGTTTTTTGTTTTATCTTTTAATATCTTGTCAAAAAATGTACTACAAGTTGATATAAGAAACCCCATTGATCAATTTACTAAGAACATATTCCTCATAACTTGGGTACCTAACTTAGTCATTCTTGGAGAAAAATTTCCTTAGTGTTAATCACTTTTATGACTAAAAAAATATTTTCCATATGTTATCAGTATATTTGACTCAGAAAACTATGATTTTACCACTAACCTTTTATAGACAAATATACCACTTTCATTCTCAATAAAACCAAACTCTCTTATGAATTTATCAAATGAATATTCTATGATCATGATACTTTCTTCTATATATAAAGGGATATATACGACTTTCATACCTTATTGGATTTTTTGGGTGTCACTAAAAATTATCATTTCATAATATAAAAATATTCCACAGGGTTTAATTTAAGTAATATAGTTTTGACATCTAATTTCCTAATTTAATGATCATATAAAGTTTTTATGGAATGTAAAATTCTAATTCATTTAGAAAAACTATTGGTGAAAAGGTTTCATCATAGACAATGTCTAAGCATAACTTGAAACCTAAAAAAACCAATCAAGACACATTAGTACCAAATTGTACCATCCATGCATGGTTTCTTCTTGAGTACCCACTAATTAATTTTTCATCAACTATAGAAACCACTAAAATGTGAAAATAGATTTCGGTACATGGAATCTCTCTCTAAATTATTATAAAATTTTTAATCCCTGTATGCTTATATTTACTTCTTCCTTATAGGACTTGTTATTCCCACAAAATAATATATCACCTTCCTTGGTGAATATAAAACTACTTCTTTGGTTTTAAATTCTTAAGAAAATTTTGATTCTAGAACATATCCTCAAAATTAATCTTGTAGATTTCAGTGTTCATATTCAAACTCATGCACATCCGGAGCCTTAACCTCATTGAAGGTGAGTCTTGTCACCCTTTCTCAAAATATAAGTGCTTCTATCTTATATAAATATTTTAAATAACTTAAATATTATTTTTTATCATAGGGATAGTAATATTTAGATTAGTTTTAAGATAATTCACTAAGAGACATGTAGTCTTTTCCTAATGTATGTTTATAGCTAAAGTCATCTTTAACAAAGTGTTCTCATCAAACAAATGAAGTTGTGACATATTAAATTCCCATTATATTTTAACTTATATTATACCCATTAGTCAATAAGGTTGGAATATGGTTATCTATTAAACTTCCATATGAGAAACATGTCTTAAGAATAATTATGGAAGACTTGAAATGCATATAAGACTTATATTAGATCCTCTATTTACTACCACCACGTGTTTGATGTGTATAAGGTAAAGTGAGTTTAAGAAAGAATCTACAATAAATTTAAATTATTGATGAATTACTATTTAAGATATTCTCTGACTAACATCCCAAAGAAGCTTATATATTTCACCATGTTCATTCATTACTTCCACATTATATTCCTAAAATTTCTTTATGGAATCTCATTAAGTAATGAATTTACCTCTAGATTATCCATAAAATAGTTCACATGTATATTTCTAAAATAATTTTTGAATAATTGTGGATATAAATTTATCTCTAAATAATTCTTTGTCAAAAAATTAATTAGTACATAAAAATAACTAATAGTTTTTAACTCCCTTGTGTTTAAACACTATTATAGGTATATACTTGATAATTAATTTTAGTTTTATTTAACCTAGATTTATCTTAAAACAACTAATCATAGATCTCATAATTTATATTCATCATTTTATAATGATATTAGATACCAGTGATTCAAGTATCATTAAAATATTAATTATGAAATAGTATAATAATATTCATTTAAAATAGGAATTAATGTCTAGCTGTGTCAATACATGGATATTAAGATAAATGTTTTTTTTCCACTTAATACAAATTAGTTTCACAAGAATCAATCACTTGCAATATTTGGACTTGACCTTCCCTTAACTGAATTATGAATAAATATCCTTTAAAAATTTTAAAATCCATATTACTTATTATAATATTTATAAACTTCCATGGTTCCTATATTTTGAATAAAAATTTGTGGGTTTCATATTGTATTCAATACATTATAATTAAAATAAAACAACTACATGCAATTATGAATATACCTGAAGTAGAATCTTCTTATTTCTTCTTCTTATTAACTTATTTGTAGTTCAACTTAATGAACTTTCTTAACAAATGTGAAGAAGATAAAAACCTATTCATTTCTCTCCCTCTAGATCTTTTGTTTCTTTAAATGATGTTGTGAAGTCACCATTGAATTTGAAATATTAATAGGATTTTCAACCATACATTTCTCTTCGTTAACCATATGGTGTGGGGAACCATGTTCCCACTAATACTAATCTTCTTATAGAAGCATAATCAAATGTTTCTTGTGTAGATTCTATATATTATTCATCCTATAATTATTGATTGCTATGAATAATATTGGTTGTAATTATGATAAAATGAGATTAATGGAGAATTTATTTATCCATATAAAAGACCATATTTTTTAATATATAGATATATTTAATCATATTAAACAAAAGATATATAGATAGGTTCTTGTCTCCTAGTTTACACTGGTATAGTGTAGTGATAATCTAGTATATCTTTAGCCTATATTTCTATTTTTAAAATTGTAGGAGTTGAGTTATCATGGTGTATGGAAACATGTATTTATATTTCATCCCTATATCTTCATACATATATAATAATATAATGAAACAAAAATTTAAATAAACCTCTATATATTCCCTATATGCATCATTTTCAATTTTGATCACTTATTGAGGTGGAAGATAGAGAATAGGGTATTCTAACACATAATATAAAATTTCATGTAGTAGTGTAGTATATAAATTATGATGACACTCTTGTAAATTTGTTCTAGTTAGGACATTTTATTTGTCTAGGAATGATTTCAATATTACCATGGTTTTGATTTTCCATTTTCTATAATATATAAAAGCAGATTTTAGTATTTAATCTTGATTACCATTATAACATAATAAATTAATTTTATTAGTCTCACACTATTTTATCAAATCCCAATATCCCTAACCATTGGATTCAAAATATATTTCCACATAGATGTTCAAGTGGAAAGGTTCTATATTTCTCTTATTATAATCAAGATTAGGTCTTGGTCCAATTATTTGAAGGTATTTGGGTAGGTATTCATGCCAAATGAATCAACTTGTAGTTCCTTGATATGTTTAGTAGAATCCCCAATCTTGAAATTATAAACTCATATTTCCCCAACCCTTGTATCTAACTCTAAGTCTTATATAGTAAACTACTACTGATCCTCACTTGGTTAAGCCAACCCAAAACTTTCTTTATAACTCCTCGATAAATGAAAGTATCATGTAAATGTATAATCTAATACCTAGAACTATGGATTCATTTTAACTCAAGTAATAAAAGGAAATATCTGAATTAGTATTTCCTTGAATTATTTTTTTAAAATATGTTTAAATATTATTTATTTTATCCTTCTCATACTTGTTAATATTATATGGATTTTATATAATTAATTAACTTTGTCTGATAAAATCACTATAAAAAATTTAGGCTATACTTACGGTTTAGAACCATTAGTATAGGCTCCCAAACAAATTATTTAGCTTATATCAATGGTTTGATGATCCATTGGGTAAAAAATATAGGTATTGGGTTATACCACGAGTTTTAGAAAACTATTTGTATTAGTACTATAAATAAAATAGTGGCGAGTATTAAACCCAAGTCCTATTAATTAATATTGAATGAATTAATCACTAGCCTATGACCACTTTTATGTATCAAATTATATATATATATATGTAAGTATAAAATTAATTATATATTTTTTAATTTTTTTTATTATATATAAAAATATAAAAATTAGTATAACCTATACTGACAGTTTTCCAAAAACATTGGTAACGGTACTAGAAAATATTGGGCTCTATTACAATGGTTCATCCAATTCATTGGTATAGGTGACACTTATAATAAATTTTTTAAAACATTCATACAGTTTCATTGATATAGACATTATTTCCAGTATAAAATAATTTACACATAATAACATTATTTTATTTCATCATACATGGATTTTATTTATTTACTTTATATGATCATGTTTAATTATCAAATAAACATGAATTGATTAAATAACTGACCATGTATATAGTAATTAAAATAAATAAGTGATATGTTCATGGGATTTTAAATATTGGTTGGTTTATCAATTAAAAGATAAACTAACCATGACCCTAGTGGGAAAACTCCTAGAGGTAATGCCTAGCTTAGCTGAAGCATTCCTCCATTAACCTTTATATCTTCTTAGTTGGTTTCACATTGTCTCAGTCTTGAATTGCCTCAAATTTCATGGCACACCATCCTTTATAATTTCTTACACAAACAAAAGTGAGGGGAACCAGGGGTTTAGGGTTATATAAACAATCCTTGGACACATAGTCATGTACCTAATAAAGGTGGAAATGGTGATTCAAAAATCATTATATATAATTTAAAAATAAAATTTCTTATAAAACCCATGAAATAAATAATTAAATTACACAAAAACTCAATACATAAAATGTTAGTTAAGATCATTATCATTGAAAACATGCTATTACTACTTGCTATAATTCATTTCAATTCATTCTTTATTAAGGTAAATTTATCAAATTAATAAATTAACTGTCTTATAAATTAATTAATTAATTATCTTAATTATCTATCTGAATAGTCCCTAATATTCTCATCCTCTGTAATTTTATGTAAATAAAATAAATAAAATAAACTAAATAAATTAATAAATTAATAAATTAAATAAATTAATTTTAATTTAAAATTAATTCATACACATTGCATACCCTTCTTATTTTAATTAATTTAGCATGGGATTTAATATATACATGGCATGTAGTGGAGGAGACACAAAATGTTCCATTTTTCATATGGTGAAATCCATTTCTGGAATATAACTATTATAAGGTGTGTGTTTTCACTTGACACAATGTTTTACATATACTATGTATAGTCCTCATCATATAATGTATACTTATAGAACATATATATCAATATAGTATGTCATGATATTACATGACATGTTGTTTCATGGGTTGGGCCATGTTGTCTATGTGGAATTTATGAGCACATAAAATGCCATAAATATACATAGCGTGTATCACTAGTGATGCACATGAAGTACACTATGTGTATAATAACCATAAAAATCTTGTATTTTTAGATTAACATGAAAAATAATTATTAAAGTTTTTAGTTACACATGACCTATCAAAAATAACTCACAACAAACCTTGTGTGGAAAAAACCTATCACATGACATGTAAATCAAGATACACACTATATAGTTCAATTTTTATTTAATTTTTCACATGTTTGACTAATATAAAAAACTTATATCGATGTGTGTTGTAAAAATATATGCCATTTAGGGTTATAAATTTCATAAGGAATTTGATTCTATAGATCTGAATGAAGGGACAATTTGGGAAGTAGGATTCAGATAAAAAAAATCATGTGTTGGGATATCTTAAAATGATTTTTTTAGAGGAGGATCGAGGCCTAATAAGTGTTATTGGTTCTTTAGTAAGAATCAAAAAAGGCCTAAGGGACATATTGAAATATTTCAGCTGCAACAGTTCATGCCAAGATAATATGCTACAAGGGTGTTCCATGAGGGAATTGTGACATGAGAGGAAAGAGGGTTAAACCATAAGACAAGGATTGGGGCATCAAAACATGACCAAGGTCCTTGTAGTGTGATAATTTCAGTTAAATTGATAAGTGGAAGGACCCTTATGTATTGGGCCATGATATAAATGGAGATGTTACACCACGACAATGAAATTCACATAGTGGGTCAAGGACTCATACAAAGATTGGTCTCATAAAAACCCTTAGGTCTTGTTGTGATAGTGTTTGGATAAGGATCGAGAGCCATTACTGGGTTTTTATTCCATAACCCCTGTTTACACCATGGGATTGTTGAGTGATGGAATGTGTTTCATTGTGACCCCCTAGTTGCACTCTGACTGATGCATGGGTGTCTTTTTTTACTAGGGGTAGAACCATCCTTTTAGGGGAATCTTCCTTTATTTTTTGAAGAAAAGGGGTGTCAAGATAGGTTATTTGGATGAATAAATCCCCCTCTCATCCCCCCTCATACACCCTTGGTGGGGGATGGTTCTTGGTACATTCTGATGACAATATAAGGTAAGGTCTTTCATTTTCTCCCCATTGTTATCCCCCTTGCTTCTCACTAATTTTTTATGATTCAGTTGGGCTTTTGGTGATGATTTCTATTGGATCATGGTAGAAATTATCTAATGTGATCTATCTTTTAGTCAACCTAAATTTATGATGTTTTAAGAGGATCATCACATGTCGTTTATCAGCATTTGGTTGGAAGTAAATTGCCTGATGGATTTTTATAGGGGGTTTTCTTAAATAAAATCAATTTGACTATTGAATTGGTGTTGGATGTCAGGATTTTTTCCCAAGATTATGTTAGGAGTATTTAATAAACTTCATGGTAATGTTTGTTGTGTTTTTTGTGAGAGGATGATGCTCAGTGATATTTTAGGCAATTATATCATTTTGAATTAAATTTGATAATTAATAATTAATAATTATAATTAATTATCTTTATGTAATAGTTTTAGATATGGAATTTTGTGGATGTGTGATAAATAATTGGACTTGTTTGAGCTAGTGTGAGAGTGACCAAGTTTTTAAATGAAATGGATTTGATTGAGGTAGATAGTCCCCTGAACATACCCCTATGAAAATGTATTTTATTTATGTATGCATGTGATATGTGGTATCACCACATAGGGTGATTAAACCATAATTAAATGATTTGTTTTTTAAAAAATAAAATTTCTAGAAATGGTAAAAGTGTCGAGGGCCACAATGGTCCCTTGTGTACTAAATTGATGCCTTGGTTTCTAGTGAATGGGAATTTTATTATGATAAATTCCTTGATATGGAGTAGACCATGAGATAGATTCTATAAGAATTCTCCCTTCTATTACGATGCTAATACTCTTTTTTCCTTCTTTGAATCCCTTAAACTATTAGTTTTGGGTGTGTTTAGGCTTGAAAAAAGGGGTTGGGGGGTGGTATGAGGAATTTTTGGAAGCTTAAGACCATAATATTGTATTACAACAAGTTTTTTTAGTCCCACCGACTAGTAGATAAAGGTTCACCACCTAGTCATTGGCCTCAATGCAGGTCTAAAAATCAGTTGGGATCCCCAGAAAACTGTTTGGATCTGGGCAGATTATTTTTAAAGGATGGAAAAATTCAATTCATCCCCTTCACCCATTTCATAATAATTTTATTTTAGTATATTTTTGGATAGGTTATATTACCATTATATCCCTTCCCTCTTCTTTTATAATTTTGAAAAATCTTCTTCAATCTTCCACCATTTTGGGTTCCATTTTTCACATTAAAATGATCATGGTAATTATACACTCCTCAATCCTAGAATATTGTTTTTATTTGTTTCCTAAATCTCTCTAATAATGTTTAATGTAAATGAAAAATTTTCAATGATGTTGTATGGTTCCATAATATATTTTATTTTAACTTGAATTGAATTCCAATATTAAGAATGTGGATCCCTATGAGGTATTCGGTCTATGTGATTTTACCTTAATGTCTCATCATCTTATTACATGTTGGAATGTGCGGTTCCATTGACTCATCAAAAAATTGAACTAATATTAAATTAAATTGTTTTACTACCTTATTGATGTATTGGAAACTCTCTTGGTCTTAGAAAATCATTTTGTTATTTTTTAGACCTTTTTTGAGAACATAATTATGGTGGGTTTGACATGTTACTTATAAATGGATAAATTAATGGGGTGGTTTAGGGATACCTTGGTAGCATAAATGGTTAATATGTAATGTGGGTTTCATAGGTTGATCTGTAATGAACTACTCATTCTCATTGGATTGAGAGCACAATGAGTAATTACTTGGCCTTAAGCGACATCCCCAAGACGCCAAAGGCTGCTAATAAATTCTGAAGGGTTTGAAATACAAGTGGGGGACGATTTACCCTTTATGAAATAAACCAATAAACCAACAAACCATTCACTAAATGATGCATGAAAAATAGAAAGAAAAATCAACAAATTCATGTATCTTAAACCCACATTAAAGTTTGGAATAGTGGAAGACCAATCAAGTATCAAAGCACAGAGTGGATAAATAACTAAAGACTCTAAAAATACCACAAGACTCCATGATACACAAGTTCCAAGCTCCAAAATCTTTGAACAGCCCACACATCATGGGGTAGTTCTAAAAACATGGGAAAATTCACTTTTCCCCTATACTGGAAGAAAGCATCTCCAAAAGCCCCAAACATCCAAAGTAGGGGTGAGTATAAAACTAAGTAGGTTTTCCCCAATTACTTCCCTACTCATGCCACTAGGATAAAAAATTTAGTAACATTTATATAAAATAGTTTATCTAAAACTATTTACCAGAATAGTTTATAACCAATTATAAACAAGTTCCAAAACCCGTTTACAACCAAGTGGGAACAAAACTAAATGAACCGAATTTCCAAAAATTTATTTTTCTATAAAAATAACTAATTCAAAGATTTAAATCCAATTCTTCTTATCATTTAAAATACCCATTCTTTACTTCACAACACACCCACACAAGCATGCTTCGTTTGACAGTTCCATACTCATGAGCGGTCTCTCATCTAATGACCTTGTGTCCCAATGACACATGCCCTTAATCCTGGTTCATGTCCATTATACCCCCAATGTTACTCATACCTTACTAAGGTACCATTAATCATGATCTCACACTAACACCATTTATTCCAAATACTTCAATTCCTATAATAAACCATTTTAATAAATTTGAACATTTATTGAAAAACAAAGAAAAACCAATTTTAAAGAAACTTTTAATTTCAAAAAAGCTTTAACCTTTTTATTGAAAACATATAATCCCAATAATTTTCCAAAAATATAAGAAAATACCCTTTTTAAAATCCAAATTTTAAAATCAAGAACCAAAAAACACATTCAAAATCCCAAATTTTCGGTATTTCACAACCATCACTCAAGAAGTTTTTCAGCAAGTTTTTTACAACCAAAAAACAATAAATTATACAAAATGAATACAATTTGAAAGTAAGACAATTATTTATACTAATTAGAGTTGAGAAGGAAGCCTCCTACCTCAAATTTTTTGATGATAACCATAACGAATGAAGAATGAAAAAGAAAACAGGATCGATTCTCCAAGAATCTTCCTTAGATCTCTTATTATAGAAAGATCAAGACCTAATATCATCATAAACAGAATCCAAACACCTAGATCTACCCATAACAGGGGTAGATATAAGAAAATAATATAATAGAAGACGTATATCTAAGTAGATCTAAGAAACTGATCAAGAACAATGAAGAACGATCACATACCTCAAGAATCCAGCTTAAATTCACCAAGGAAAGCCTTCAGATCACCTTCAGAATGATGGTAGAACCTTATTTGGACTTAAGAGAAGAAAAATCCTGAGTTATGGCCACTTATGAGAAAACAAGATCCACTTAGAGGAAAAAACATGTGAGATCCACTTTTTTAGGAACTCACTTAAACCATCCACACTGTTAGTTTGTACGATTAGAAAAACTGTGTGCTAACCATGTGTTAAATACTACCTAGGTAGACCCTCACATGACTTCCTCACACGATCTCCCTAATTGTGCTCCAACCATGCTGGAGCCACTTCCTCAAGAGGACCCATTACACATGGTTTGGCCGCACGATTTGACAAACCATGCGATGCCCGTCCGTCTTCCATTTTTCGACGAAACTAATTCCAAAGTTCTCCCAAATCTCCCATTCATCACCCTTAAACATTATAACCATGAAAATCATAAAGTAGGGGTTACATACTAGAAATTTAGGGTATCCAATTCTCCCCACCATTGGTCTCTTTGTCCTTGAAAAGTAGAAAACCCTAACCCATCTGAAAGAGTTCCAACAATTGCTTTTTCATCTCATTCTGATGTTCCCAAGTCTATTTCTGAATCTAAACATACTGCCATAAAACCCACACTAGATCGATGATTTTTCCATGCAATACTTTGTCTTTATTATCCACAATATTCACTGTGATATGTTCCAACAAAGCATCTGGCTCTAGTTCAATGTGATCCCATCTGATAACATGGTCAGGATCAGGCTGATAATTTTTCAACTAAGATACATGGAACACATTATGGACCGAACTAAACTATGGTTGTGATACCAAAGGATATGCCACCTCTCCAACACATTAAAAGATATCAAAAGGGCTGATGTATATTGGATATAGCTTTCCATACTTTCCAAAATGAAGATTTCCAAGCCTTGGAGATATCCTCATGAATACATGATCACTCATGACAAACAACAATGGTCTTAAATGGCGATCTGCATAATATTTCTGATGACTCTGAGCCATCTCCATCCTCGTTCTAATCAATTGGATATTATCCATTGTTTCTTAGAAAATGATTGGCCCTATTAGTAATGTTTCACCTATTTCCACCTAGTATAGTATAGAACGACAAGGACTCCCATACAATGCTTCAAATGAATCCATGTGTATCGAGGACTAACCGCTATTATTATTTGATAACTCCACTAAGGGTATATTATTCTCCAATGTGACACCAAAATCCATTACACAATATCGAAACATGTCTTCAAAAATCTGTATTTTCCTCTCAGACAGGCCATTTATCTGAGGATGATACGCCGTGATCATAGTCAATTGAGTCCTAAGGGCTTTCTGTAAGGATTTTCAAAAACAAGATGTGAACCTTGGATCATTGTCTGAAATTATTGACAATGGTATTCCATGACTCTTTACCAGTTCTCAGATGTATATTTTTGAAAGATCCTCCAACGTATGAGTTTCATGAATATGGATGAAATGGTCCGACTTAGTAAGACGATCCACTATCACCCAAATGGAATAGTGTTTCTGGACCGTTCTTGGAAGACTTGTAACAAAATACATCACTATCTACTCCCATTTTTACACTGGTATAGGTTAAGAATGTAACATACCTACAGGTATCTGATGCTATAATTTAACCTGATGACAGGTTAAGCACTGTGAGACGAACTCAACCACCTTTATTTTCATGTTGTTCCACTAAAACTATATCTTCAATGCCTTATACATCTTCTGTGTACCTAGATGTACAACCCATCTAGAATGGTGGTAAGAAATAAGGAGTTGTTCTTGACAAGGCATATATACAACCATATGATTTCTAAAGCACAAAACTAAATCCCCATCAAGTTTCTATCCCTCAATGGTCTCCACACCATTGAGTTTTGAACTCATAACTAGACATTATGCATCAGATGATTGTGTCTCTTTAACCATTTTTACCAAATCAAAAACAAGTGTAGCTGAAAATAAAACCACAAAATCCCCACAGTATTCACATTCCACATTCATGTCAGCTAGAAATGACATCAACTTCCATTCATCTGAAACACTTTTCGCCAACTAAGCATATAAATTTTTTCTCAATGCATCTGCCCCTGAATTTCCTTTCCCTGGTGTGTACATCAATTCAAAGTAAAAAATTTTCAGATATTAAATACATCTCCTTTGCCTTAGATTGAAATATTACTATGAGAAAATGTTTTTCAAGCTTTTATGATCTGTAAACATAGTGAATTTTTCACCAAAGAGATAATAATGGCAAGTCTTTAAAGCATGTACAACTGCCACAAACTCCATGTCATGTGTTGGGTAATTATTCTCATGCACCCTCAATTGCCTTTAACCATAAGAAGCCACCTAGTCTCCATGCATGATAACACATCCCAACCCTGATCCCAAAGAATCACAGTACAAGACATACCCCTATCCTGATTCTGGAAAAATAAAGATAGGTGATGTTGTAAGATGAACATTTAGTTCTTGGAAAGACTTATGAAAGTTCTCTATCCATTGGAATGGAGAATTCTTCTTTTTCAGAGCTATCATTGGGGAAGATAGTGGTGGTAAATCAAAGAAAAAGCATCGGTAGTAACCAACTAGACTAAGAAATCTTTTTATCTCGAAGACATTATTTGGTGGTTTCCACGAGGTAATAACTTCTATATTTTCAAGAACAATAGAAACACCTTTTTCAGAAATGAAATGGACAAGAAAATGTACTTCCTATATCAAAAAATCACACTTTGATAATTTGGCATACAAATAATGATCTCTTAGGATTTTTAACACTATTTCTAGGTGTTTCTTAGGGTCAGTCCTTGTATTTGAATACACAAAAATGTTGTCCACAAACACCACAACAAAAGAATCCAGATATCACTAAAACATTTAATTTATCAAAGCCATAAAGACTACTGGTGCATTTGTTAGACCAAAAGGTATAAATACATATTCATAGTGGCTATATCTACTTCTGAAAGTTTTCATTGGAATATCATCCTTCCAAACTCACAATTGGTGATATCCCGATCACAAGTCAATCTTGGATAACCACCAAGCTCACCTTAATTAATCGAACAGATCATCAATGCGTGGAAGTGGATATCTGTTCTATAACGTGACTTGGTTAATCTTATGATAATCAACATGCAGCCAATAAGTTCCAACTCATTTCTTTACGAACAAGACCAGTGCTTCGCATAGAGACATATTTGGTCAAATGAAACCTTTTCTTTCCATATCCTCCAACTATACTTTCAATTCCCATAACTATATTAGTTCCATACTATAAGACATAAGGGAAATAGGACTGGTCCGCAGAAGGAGATCAATCACAAACTCTACTTCCCTTATAGATGGTAACCCTGAGAAGTTCTCATGAAATACATCTGGAAATTGATCCACTACTACTGGAAAATTAATTTTCTCGATATCTTCTATTGACGAAAAAGTCAACACTACCAACTGATAAGAGATCATTCACACTATTGGTTCCAACAATCACTTTTCCCATTTTTTACCATCCTCTCTCCTCTGAAAAGATGCTCGATGTTGTCCTTAGTTGAGAAAATGACTTTTCTCCTATAACAGTCGATGTGATCCTTAAATGTTGTCAACCAATCTACACTCAGGATTACATCATAGACATCCATGTCCAACATCGAGAAGTTCCATTTCAACTCAGCTTCATCAATAGTTATAACACATGCTCTACAAAAAAAGTCTTCACATTCTCTTTCACCGAGAGGATTTTGAAGTTTTAAAATAGAAGGCATCATTTCCAACTTTAAACATAGAAAATCAAAAGCACAAAAAGAAATTAAAGAATGTGATGCACCAGTATCAAAGATCACTTACATAAAGGTAGAATTAAATATAATTGTACCTCTCATTGTAGATGGTCCATATTGATCATTGACAATCGACTGCTCAGCTCTATACAATTGTTTCATCACTGCAATGTTATCTTTGTTGCCTTGCTGATATTTCCCTGGTTGAGGAGTTATGGAATTCATAGAATCAGCATGGCTAGCTCTTCTTTAATGACGAGACTAATTCTTTTGTCCTCATACTATCAAATCATATGATGCTTGCGATGCCTGAGAAGTGTCCCGATCACCTGACCTTGAAGAATTACGACAATAGCATTGAAGGTACCCTATATTCTTGCAGTTGTGGAATGATATAGGTTTTTCCATACAATATCGCTTTATGTGTTCAAGAAAACCACATTAAAAGGAGCCTGCTTTGCTCTGGGGTCATGTAGGAAGGTTCACTGATCTGGCCATCTATTTTAGATTTCCACTTCCACCCTAGAAAAAGGTGTCCCTTTTCTACTTGTTCTAAACATTTGAGTTCCAACCATTTTCTGTGGGTTTCATCATACCTCCTCCCATAGATTCTGAGATATCACGTTCAGCCACAATTTCTCTGTTCACCATCTCTATATAATCCATAATACAGATCATAATAATCTTCAATCGAATATCATATCGTAGCCCGGATTTAAAGATGTGTACCTCCAAAGATGCACTTGCCGCAACCTCTGGTGAAAAAATGGACTAAATTCATGAATTTATCTATATAATCAATGACATAGAGACTCTCTTGTTTCAAGCTAAAGAAGTCCATCATTTTGTGGATCTTGAACATATGAGGTTAGAATTTTTTGTTGAACAATTCCTCAAAATCATATCATGTAAGGTGTTCATCCAACTTGGGGTGCACTGTTAAATCCCACCACTGGCATGAAAGATCCCAGGGCATATACGTCACCTTCTTGAACTTTATCTCTACTGGTGTGTTTATGACATCGAAGATACGATTCATCCTACTCAACCACACCTCCGCCTTTTTAGGCTCAGAATCAACCCCGAAGTTAGGTGGATTCTACTTCATGAATTGGATGGTACGATCCACATGACCTGGCTCATTCCTCTGGTTCCCCATATCCATAAATTAAAAAGACTTGAAAATACTCTGAACCAACTCTTGGTTCACCCATGGTTCAGGTGTGACCATATTCTCCATAACTTCATTTGGTTGATTTTTACGATGCCTATCAAGTGATATTTTCTGAACCAACAACAAACTATGCCAATCTCACTCTCCAACAACTGATGGATTAGCATTTCAAATTCTACCACATAAACTATAACAACATTGTTTTTCAAAACAATATTTTTCCATGTTTAACCATTTATGAAAAAATTCATTCATGGTTTTTGAAAATTAAACAATTTTGAAAATACCATATATATTCCCCTTTTCAAAATCAGTCATTTGAAAAAAAATTATACTTTTTCAAAAATAAACACTTTTTTCAACACATTTATCATTCCCTGAAATTATGTATGCACTCCTAGAGGGAAGTCATTCCTCTACAATTCATTTCATGCCCATATCATTGGATAAACCCATGAAAATGAGATTTGTAAATCCTTGAAGTGTCACTAAACACGTATGTACTCAACTCCCTGGTAACTTGAAGTTCAACATAAAAGGGTTAGCTACATCCTTTTATTCTATAAATTTATTATTCTGACAATCCTACTCCTATCTATGATTCCAACCCTAGGAATAGACAAGAAGGAATTTCAACTCAAAGACAAAAAACATTGATAACTACTTATTAGGAAAGGACCGAACAAGCTGATAACATTTATACCACAAATTATGGACAAAATTGATACCATTTGCAATGACCCACTCATTCTCATTGTCTTGAGAGAACAATGAGTCATTACTTGGCCTTAAGAGATGCCCCCAAGATGCCAAAGGGTGGAAATAAATTCAAAAGGGTTTCAAATACAATTGGGGTTTGATTTACCATTAGCTAAACAAACCAATAAACCAAAAAACCATTCACTAAATGAGGCATGAAAAAAAGAAAGACAACTCAACAACTTCATATCTCTCAAACCCACATCAAGGTGTGTAACAATGGAGGACCAACCAAGTATCAAAGTACACAGTGGATAAAAAATTCAAGACTCTCAATAAACTATAATAATCCATGATCTACAAGTTCAAAGCTCCAAAATCTCCAAACAACCTACACATCATGAGGTAGTGCTAAAAACATGGGAAACATTACCTTTTCCCCTGTCTCGAAAGATAGCATTTGCAAAAGCACCAAAGTTTCAAAGTAGGGGTGAGTATAAAACTCAGTAGGTTTTACCCAATTACTTTCCAACTCACAGCACTAGGATAGAAAATTTAGTCACATTTATATAAAACAGTTTATAACCAAATATAAACAAGTTCCAAAAATTGATTACAACCAAGTGAGAATAAAACTAAATGAAACAAATTTCCATCAAGTTATTTTTCTAAAAAAATAACTAATTAAAATCTTTAAAACCAATTATTCTTATCATTTTTCATACCCCTTACATAGTTCACAATGCACCCACACATGCATGCTTATTTTGATAGTTCTATACAGATGAGAGATCTCTCGTCCAATTACCTTGTGTCCCAATGACACAGACCCCTGATCTAGGGTCCCATTCATTTTACCCCAATGGTACTCATCCCTTACTAAGGGATCTTTAAGCATGAACTCAAACTAACACCATTTATTCCAAATACTTCCATTTCCACAATAAAACATTTCAATAAAACTTAACTTTTATGGAAAACCAAAGCAAAACCAATTTCAAAGAAACATTTAACTTCAATAAAACTTTCCACTCTTTATTGAAAACATCTAATACCTTTAATGTGACAAAAATACCAGAAAATACTCTTTTTAAAATCTATATTTTAAAGTCAAGAACCAAATCACTCACTTAGAATCCCCAATTTTCTAGATTTCACAACCATCACTCAAGAAGGTTTCCAAAAAAATTTCAAAAACCATATCACAGTCAATTCAACACCACACATACAATTTTAAAATAATCAAATCATCTATACTAAGTGGATTCGGTAAATAATCCTCCTACCTTAAAGGTTTTAAAAAAAACCACAACGAATGAAGAAGACACAAGAAAAGAAAGCCAATTTTCCAAGAATCCTTCTTAGATCTCTTATCCTAGTAAGATCAAGACCAAATATCATCATACATGGTATAAACACACCTAAAGATACCCATAATAGGCATAGATATAAGAAAATGAGAGATGATAAGAAGTATATCTATATACATCTAATAAACTGATCAAGAACGATGATAAACGATCACATACCTCAATAATCCAGCTTCAATTCACCAATAAAAGCATTTGGATCACCTTCAGAATGATGGGAGAACCTTATTTGGCCTTAAGAGAAGAAAAAACCTAAGTTATGGATGCTTAGGAGAAAAAATGATCCACTTAGAGGCAAAAATGTGTGAGATCCACTTTTTTAAGATGTCACTTAAACCATCCGCACGGTTAGTTCACACGGTTAGACAAACCATGCACTAACCATGCGTTAGATACTGCATAGAAAAACCCTCACACATCTTCCTCACACAGTCTCTCTAGACATTCTCCAACATTACTTGAGGCACTAGCTCAAGAAGACCAATTACACACTATTGTCCGTATGATTAGACAAACCATGCGCCGCCCATGCGACTTACATTTTTCCACAAAAAAACTTCCAAAGTTCTCCCAACTCTCCCATTCATTAACCTAAAACTTTATAACCATGAAAATCATCAAGTAAGGGTTACATACTAGAAATAAAGGGTACAATATTGTCCCTATGACCTGATAGTTATTATGTGCATGGAAACACTAAATGAAAAATTTCATATAAGTTAAAATAGAGATATTATATTGAATTGATATATATTTACATGTTATAATAATGACTTGGTGAACCTCTTGAAATGGTTGTGAGAATTATAATACCAAATAAAATTTCTTGGATTCCTCATTGATTTTATTGGTGTGAAATAGCTTATAAAATACATGATTTCTATTAGGGGACTCATCCATATTTTGGGTGTGAATTCCTCCTTGGATTCAATAAGTTTCAAAGATATGGAAGTCCTTGATAAAGCTTGTGTATTATACTTATATTCATTATCATGAATTCAATGGGGGTAGATCCTCTTTGGATTTAGGTAATGTATTCACTTATTGAATTCCACAAATTTATGCCAGGGATTCGTGAGGGTTATCCTTGTTGAGTTACACATGATGAGATCCCCATATTTAGATTGATCTTATTGGTGGAAATACCTTAGGTGTCAGATTTGCATTCTAATCAAACCATTATTCTAAATGTTAAGGATAATTAATTGAGTTTAGTATAAATAATAGTACTTCCTTGGAGATTTCTAGAAGGGAATGCCCATATAATACATGTGGATTCCCTTGGGTCACTTGGTTATGGTTTCCTCAGTGATTCTCATTATAATCAAATTGATCTATGATACCTATATAATGTTCAAAGAATAAAATTATCCAAAGAAGGTAGGGTTGTCCTAAGTCACCCCTTGAGACTAAAGTCTTGACATGGTTATATATTTTTTATATATATTATTATTATTTCACTTATTTATTACACACATTTATGATTTACAATTAAAAACTAAAATTGAATTCGATACCATTAGTGGTGGCCTATTAAGTTATTCTGAAACCCCATTTTTGACACTATTTTGTACCCAAATAGAATCCATGGATGTAGGCTAGGAAAAGGGTAATCACAATGATGTTTATTCTTGATTGTGTGGCTAGGATGAAGGTCAAGAGCTGGGGTGGGATATATATTAGGACCTCTAGGATTTACAAGTATTTTAAAATTTTCCTTTTGTTTAATTTTGGTACTTTATACACATGAATTTACAAATATGTATTCCCTTACTGACATGTATGTATAATCATTATGATATCTCATGGTTGTGGATTAATACTTTTTTACCTATAGTTTATTATCGGAATGGGGTGTTTTATGATTTCCCTTTATTTCCACTATGTTGAGATCTGAAAAGAGAGCATAATCTCCTATATACACCACATATAGACCATCACTTCTTATTGGTAGTCTCAATTATATGTAGATCCATTCTTGAGGCTATGTGGTGAACGGTATCGAGACACTAGTTCAATGGAATCTAGGTAGGGGCATCACAAAATGTTATTAGAGGCTGTATTTTCTTTATTTTACTCTTTAGGCATGGTAAACGTGAGGTAGGATGTGTCAAGACTTGGTAATGATCTTGTAACAAGGTGTAACTAACACACATATGATGGAAAATCCATGTTCCTAGAGGTGGGAACTCTTTCTCTTATAATTTGTTATTATAGTTAATCTATTTTTACCTTGAGTGAGTTATTTGTTTTACGAGATTATGGTTTGTGGAATTTTCAATATTGGGATAGTATAGAAAGAGGGAATGTATTCACGTATCATATTAAGAAAATAGGTATTTAAATTCAATTATTATACTTCCTTTGATTATTTATCCTGGATTATTTATTTTAACATTCGTTAGTTATTTAAAGTGTCTACATTAACCTAAATAGTGATTTTCTATATATCTTGATGGTATAACTATATCTAACCAATATCTAAATGTCCAAAGATTTAAAATTGTGACATTTGTACTTGATATATAAATTTTTTTATGTTAAATTGGGTGATAATCACAACTTAAAGTGTGTTTTCTTATATAAATTGTGATTGAAACTTCATATAATAGAACCGTGGTGATGGAACTTGAAAAAGGTGAAATTATAAAATGATAAAGACATAAATGGATATGACATATAAGACCTAGATCAAATTAAATGATGATATTTTGGATAAATGTGTTTACATGAGGATTATTTATATATGTGACTGATCCTAGTGTGGGTATATGCAAATAGTGAGAGCACTCAGGTTGGGAGTTTAGGGGATTATGTTTGTTACTACTTTCCCTAAACTGTGATATCCAAAACTATGTTAGTGATGTGTTATGAGATTTTGTTTTATATTTATAGATATATTCCTTCTCTTAGACCACTAGTTGAGCTCTAGGAGGGTGCTGGGGAGCATTCCCCCGGGTAGAGAGGCCTGAGCCTCCTATACTCCCTCCTATGGAACCAGGACTTTTTTGGACACTTAGTGAATGTTTTTTTCACACGATGGAGTATATAGATATAGTATTATATCAAGATCCGTGGATTATTTTTGAGATGGAAAAAGAGTTTTATTTGTAGCATCCACTTACCTTTTCCTAGGAGGGTGTCCCCCAAGTAGTTGATACTTGGCTTAAGACTATGCATTCTATCTTTGAGAAACTAGAGATACTCACTGAGAAGAGGGTAAATATTTACACGTATATTATTTGATTCATGTATATGCGATTTTAGGAAGATTTTATCTAGTAATATCATCATTTTTTCATGTACTAGAAGTATTTACAAACTAGTTTCTACAACCACTTTTCCCCTGAGACCCTACGGTCTGATAAGACCCGGTAGTTCATACATTTGGAGTAGGGGAGTTTGTCTATCATGAAGTAAACTGCTCTAATTAACATGTTGTGATGGTTCATACTGTCTATTGATAGTGATGATTTATACGGGTTAAGAATCTTTAAAGGATCCCTTAGTAAGGAGGTAAAGGCATAGGTGAATGTATTCCACCTTCCCAAAATCTCAAAGATGGGGAATCATGATTTTATTACCAATATGAATTTGATAGAGGCCCATGGTTCAGGGTGAGTAGTGACTATTGGTAGTGGATCATATGTTGGAAAGAAGAGCTTATTTGATTGGTCCCATTAGGAAAGTAGTGTACATGACATCTTGGGAGATAATACAGTTGTATGTCATTAGTTTTTCAAGATCGGTCATTACTGTTGGCACTATTAAATCCCACAATTCGAGTGTCGATCTTGTGGTAGGATGGTTCATATCTAGAGGTTTATTAAAGGTTTTTCAGACACCCAAAATATATTTTCTAGGAAAATTAAGGGTATGAGAGATATATTTACTACTCTGTGATAGGTATGTAGTTGGAGTTCAGTAGGTCATATGGGCTGAGGCGGTGGTTGGGGTACTCAAAGTTAGGGACAGTCATTCCAGTAGGGTAGTATAGTGCTAGGAATTCAGGTCAGGTTTCAAGGATGAGGTTAATTATAGATGCATAAAGCACATCTTAATACTATAGATCAATATGTTAGGCCTTTTCTCATGATAGATAAGATTTATATTTTTCAATCGACTATATGTATGGGGTGATTTCCATCAACACCCCATTATGATCCTATTTGAGGGAGTCCATCACTAGAAGGAATGTTCTCTAGAGATCAGATATTATTAATTTCCATGGGACCTTTTTATACTAGATATGAACAATTTTGACCTAATTCTTAAAAGGAATTGGTTGGTCCCCTTTCAATCCCATATAGTTTTTTATCACTAATAGGTATCCTTCATGCCACCCTAAGGTGGTAGTTATGTTCACTAGGGAGAGTGGGACTTATAGGATGATTGAACAGGTCTTAATCAACAGGTTTTAGAAAGAGTTTCATCCCAGGTTTTCAGACTTATGTTGGATGATAGAGCATAGAAACTAGTAACTTAACCTCATGGGTTGCACTAGTTCGTGGATGTTTTTCCATATGAATTATTTGGATTTTCATCTAATAAGGAGGTGGAGTTCACCATCGAGCTCATGCCAAGAACAAAGAAAATTTCTATCGATGATATCATATGGATCCGATAGATCTTTGTAACTGAAAGATAAAGTTAGAGGATTTTGAGACTAAGGGATTTATCCACCCAAGTATATTTCCTTGGGGTTCTCATATCATCCTTTTTAAGAAGTCTTATGCTACATTATAACTATGTGTAGATTATTGATGACTAAAATAAGTGACTATTAAGAACCAATATCAATTATTTTTTATTGATGATCTTTTTTATCATCTAAAGGGTTCTCAAATATTCTATAAAATTTAATCGAGGTCAAGTTATCATTAGGTTAAGGTGAGCCCCTATGATATTCCATGTTTATATTTTTGCATTAGATAAAAAATTTATTAGTACTTGGTGATTATGTTTGGATTGATGAACACACTATAAGTGTTTATAGTTTGGAATGGAGTTTTATATTTATACATGGATGCCATTATAGTGTTTTTATAGATGATATCCTCATGTATTATAAGAGGATGGAGGAGCATGAATCAAACTTAGAGATTGTTTTGGAAACACTATAGGAGAATCAGTTATATGAAAAGATCCCAAAGTTTTATTTTTGGATCAATTAGGTACACTTATTGAGGCATTAAATATCATAAGAGATCATTTCTGTCGACCCCAAGAAAGTTAGAGATGTGTCTTCTTAGGATCATCCCAATAATGTTTTTATATTTAAAGATTCTTAGGATTGACAGGTTACTATTGAAAGTTTAAACATTACTTTTCCCATTTGGCAGCGCTACAGATAAACCTAACCAAAAAGGAGGTAAAAGTTAAGTTGGTTAAAATAATTTAAGAATTTTTTTCTTGTAGTTTAAGGGGATATTGACCTCAACACTGATTTTGATCTTATTAGAGTCAGCCAAGGGATATTTTGTATATTACGACGCATTGGGTATTGGGATGGAAACAGTTCTGATGTGGGGGATCAAGTCATGGAATATGTATGAAAACCTAGATAATGTTAATATTAAATAAATTTCACGCCTTATTAATATTCATGAATTATATTTTATAGGGTTATATTCATTAAAATAATATTATGAATATTTTCAATAAAAAAGGAAATAGTTTTATTCTTACTAAATTTGTTTACTTGTATTATATGATTTTATATAAAATATTAATTTCCAAATTTTATAATTTTAATATATAAAAAAGATATATTTTTTTGATATTAAAAATTAATAATTATCTAAGAGTTATTTTTTGTGATCTTCTTCGGAAAAGTTAATTTTTGGGTGAATAATAGTAAATACTCATTTTTAAGAAAATTGTATTTTCTTTCATGTATTTACAAAGAAAAATTCTATTTTTAATTGGTTGTAAAATTTCAATTGTTTCTTTTTTATTAAACATAATCAAATAAATTTTATTGTAATCCATATTACACTTTATTTTGGTGTAAAATTATTTTTATACATAAAAGGCAATTTTCAAGAAAATGATTTTCATCACGTTTTGAGGATGTATTAAAGTAATTCCTACCACTTATAAAAATTGAATTTGATAAAATATAATCCATATTTGGAATTAGTAGGTTAAAATTTGTTAAGTAGGACACTTTATTTTTTTTTCTATTATGGTGGCGCTGTTAATGGACCAAAGGCCTTAGATTTTTATTTTATTTCTAGTTAATTCTATTTTTAAATGGGTTTAGAAGGATCCCTTAAATGGAATTAAAAACTAGTGGGAGAAGTATATATATATATATATACTATATTATTATATTAATAATACCTAGTATATGAACCAAAGTCCCAAATACCCGAACTACACTGGAATTTCCCCTCTCCCCAACATCTGCTTCATTGTTAGTGCCTAACTCCCTACCTCACAAGTTTGATTGGATTTAATTTCTCTATGAAGAGACACACTATTCTTGGTCCCAGTGTTTTAGTTTCCTAATGACTCTATATTCATTCTCAATCCAATTATCTTTTCTCTAGTGGATGGTACTTGCTCTGATTCCTCCTCTGGGGAATGCTACTGTGTGGTTTGACCTAACTGCTCTATGGCTCATAGGCCTTGTGGGCTAATGGATGATTGGTGGCCTAAAATCCCATGAAACAAAGGCCTTAGATGTCTTTTAGAATCAATTTTCTTAAGGAATATGATTTCCATAAGTCCTGAATCCCCAAATATATTTCCCATAGGCCCAAATTGAGTGAATAGTTCTACTACTCTTGTAACTACTAAAGTAGCAGCTATAGTATTGAAATAGTACTTAGAAAATTCCACCCACCCTGATTTTGAACATGTATTTTTTGGATTCCAATAATGATCCTCTACCACTTAGGTATAATATATTTTCCATTTTTTGTCATTATTTATAGTAAGTTTGGTAAAAAAATCAATTTCCAGGATAAGAGTAAAAATGGGTTAAAATTGAAATGAGAAAGGTTAGAATGGCCTATTTTTTTATAAATACTATTTAATGATAATATTTTGAACCTATATTTATTCTTATTTAAACATGATTCATTTTGGATCAATTTTTTTGAGTAAGGAATTAATATATTTTATTCTTTTTAAAATATTACAAGTGTTTCCTCTCCATCACTTATAAATGGAAACCCATGTCCTCTATTATACACACTTCAAGAACCTCTTATATCAGCTAAGAATGAACCAAATCCCTTAAAAACATACATAACCATGTAATAGAGGTCTTGGTTTGATTATAATACCATCATAATAATGCTTTTTGTACAAATATATATAGGTTATCTGAAGAAGATGTATAGTTTTTAACAAAGTGATTTATTTTTTTATTTATCATTTTAACTCCTTCAAAACTCTCCTAACCATTTCAATATAATAACATAAATAACTCGAATATAATTAAATGTTATTATGTTTATGGTATAACCTATTTTATCTACCTTTTCATGTTATGGTAAATGTAAATATTGCTCATGTGTACGTATGAACCACAACCACCACGAAGATATGTGTTTCATTTTTCATCACTAGATCACAATGAAGGTTAAAATAATAGAAAAATGAAAATATATTTTACTAATTAAATAATTATCATTTTAAAAAGATATGATATCATCTTTTTTCTTATATTTATATCCATTGAAAAATGATAACATCGTTCATGACTATGTGTAGAATACCACCTCCATCAAGCGGTGTGATTAATTTTAATTTTCACCTTATAAGGATAGTAATAAGGATAGAAATAAAGAATAAATATAAAATGTATAGTATATTTATTATTTTAAAAATCAAAATAATTTTTACATTATTTTTTCCAGCCATTAGAAAAATGAAAATGTCATTCAAGTGTAAGCACATACTACCATCTCTATGAAATGACATGGTTCATTTTTCTTGTCTACCATACATGATGAATTTTAAACATGTATCTAATATATAAATATGATAAATATAACATTTTTCGATTCTATAGATAATTGAAACATATACCCTTTGACAATGGTCAATGAACCGATGTTATTTTGAGTTATAAACCTAATATACCCAAAACGCCCAATGTGAACTTAACTATTTTAGTTAAAAATAAAACTTGGTAATGAGTGAAATAAAATGAGATTTTTTTCTAAAAAAATGATGGAGTAACTAAAAAATGGAAATAGAACCCATTTGGCCAATTTTTCCCATCAGTATATCCATTATTCGTTATCAATATTCCCTTGAAAGTTTCATGGTTGTTTTTAGAGAAAATATTTTTCTCAATATTTTGAGAATATTTAATTTTAATAAGTTCTATTTGGAAATAGAATTTTTTTCCCATCATTATGAGATAACTGAAAGTGTTTTTCTTATGTGTTCAAAATAGTTCTTAAAGGTATTTATAATGAAAATGTGCATTAATAAATTTTTTTGTTCATGGTATGTTACTCAATAAATATAAATGATGATGGGTTGACCTAATATAGATTATACAATCGGTGAGACCATTATATATTATATGATGGGGAGCCCGATATTTATCTCCAATGAATTATATAATTTCCATTATATTAAAAGGTAAGAAAGAGGGAATTAAATGAGGAGGTTTCTCTTATAGATTTAACTAGGCTCCAGTTATTTATAAAATGAGTGAAAAGAGTTATTGATATAATTCTCTGAAATTTCTATGAGGGTTTCAATTTTCTTATTATGGGTTTTAAAGTATTTCATTCAAAAAAATGTGTTTCCCACATGGATATGATTTATTTTATATACTCAAATAATACCATGTAAAAGGTAAACATTTTATAGATTTTCATATTTTTCACTGGACTAACAAATATATTTCTTTTATATCACTAATTGGGATTTTTTTGCTCATCTCATATTTTCGAATGTTTTTTCATAGGGTTTAAGGATGATTAAATACAAATACAGAATTAATTTAAAAGTCATGAAGTTTTTTCATGAAAATAAAACATGTTTCATTTTAAAATTTTTATATTGTGAGAAAATTTATACAAATTGGAAGTGTCCAATTTGTAATATGTGGGTTATATAATTTTGTTAATTTAATTATTTAAAACTATAAACATAAAAGGTTATCAAGAATTTAATAAAGTGAATTATTTTATAAAAACTCAAAAATTTGAAATGATTTAATACTTGGTCCTTATAGTATGGGTCCTATAAGATAAGGCCTCCCGAGAAGAATTAACCTACAGACAATATCAAGTTTGTAGTTGTAGTAAATTCCATAAAATACTAGAATCATTATCTATTAGTAGAGAAGTTTGTTGTCTATATGGTCCATAACATTTTAAATTAAATCATCTCTTAGTGGGGAATGAACCTTTAGTAGCAAAGGTTGGTTGAGTACCTCCAAAATTTTGACTTTGAGTTATCCAATACACCAAAGATAGAAAATATAATTTTAGATGATCTAAATTGAAAGACGTGACCTCAGATTGTTCAGGTTTGAGTAGTGAGAATAAATTGATTGTGTTTTTTTAAATGAATCTACATGTCTGATATGAAAAAGGTTGAGCAGTTACCACATCCTTATACATGGTTCTTTTTTTTGTGTCAGATTAGGAGGAGGAAAATTTTAGATCTGGACTGCCTAGCCCTGAAGGAAAACTTTGATGGTGGGGATCAACAACCATACCTGAATATAGATGAGGATGATATTTTTTATGTTCACCGACTTATTTTAGATCGTAATGACATGCTTAATGAGTTTATGGGAGAATTTCATGCTTCTAGATAGGAAATAAAATAGACAAAAATGAATCAAAACCATGATTCTCAAGATCTGTATTGTTATCCAAGTATAAAGTAGGTGATAATAGGGTTTGTTATATGGTGCACCACCTATATGTAGGTGAAAGTGGAGAATCAGTGACCAAATGGTCTCAGGTAGTCTCTATGAATTTTAGATTGGAAGTGGGATAATTTCAATGTTGATTTTTAGACAGGGTTTACAAGGATAACATAGGGGGAAGATTAAGTATGGGTCATCATGGACAGGTTGACCATGTACACCCATTTTATACTAATTCGAGAGACCTTTACATTTGATTAAATGGGAAGGTTATTTGTTTGAGAGGTTTTATGGCTATATGGTTGAATTTAGAGAATAATGTTTGACAGAGACACTTGGTTCAAATCACTGTTCTAATAAAGGTTATTATAAGCATTGGGAACTCAACTGCTTTTGAGTACAACCTACAACCCATACACTAATGGATAGTTTGAAAAAACTATTCTAGTATTGGAGGACATGTTAAGGAAATGATTCCTATATTTTGGAAGATATTGGGAGAAATATATCATACTTGTGGAATTTTACTACAACAATAGTTATTATAAGACAATTCGGATGGCATATTATAAATCCTTCTATGGGATTCAATATTATTCACCCTTATGTTGGTCGAAGTTGGTGAGGTAGGGATGGTTGGGATGAGTCTCATTTAGAAGATAACACATCTTATCTAGATAAATCAAAATAGGATGACTTATTTGAATAGTAGGAAGAAATCATATGTGGATTATCATCATTTCCATATTGTGTATTAAAAGAGACGAAATGGAATATTTTCATGTGTCCTCTAGATTGAGGCTGCATCGTATATGGAGGTAGGAGATATTGTTTCCTAGGTACATGGGGCCATTTGAGATTTTGGAGAGGGTCATCCTAGTGTAATACTGACTATATATTCCATATAAATTCAGTTCCCTATGTGAAATATTTCATGTTTCTCACATTCGATTGAACTTTACCAATCTATCTCATGTGATTGATGTTGAGGATATTCATCTCGTGGTTGATGCATCCTTTGAGGAGCATCCAACTTGTATAGTAGATCACAAACAATAGTTCCTCTAGTATGTGTGTATTTGAAACAATGGTGTTTTCAAGAGAACACCTGAGAGAGGGAGTCTAACATGCAAGCTTAGTGGTTAGGAATTTTCTCCAATGAGGTTTAAAAGTGCTTGGCGGGGGTACAACTCAAGGATGAGTTGTCTTAAGGTGGGTAGGTTGTAAGACCTCGTGTTTCTATTTAGTTATGAACCCTATTTATGTTTTATTTCAATCCATTAAACTATTTCTTGGGTGTGTTTGGTCATGGAAAAAGGGGTTCAAGGGGGGGGGGGTCTCGGGACTATTTATATGGTTCAGAAGAATAATTTTGGAATGAAGAAAGCTCATGTAGTTCCACTATCCAGCCAAAACATGTCCACCAACTAGAAGTTTCCCTTCCAGTTAGCTTATAAATATATTATGATGACAGAATAACAAGTGGTCTATCTTCTTGTTGGAGAGTCACATTGGGTAGCTGGTGGGTTTCAGATATGGGTTTTTGAAGGAATTTTTTTTTTCAATTCACCAATTTGATCCCATTTTATTATAACATGATTTTATCTTATTTTTTTTCTTGGTTGTAGTGCCATATGATACCTTCCCTATTATTTTTTAATTTTGTAATTACTCCTTCAATCTTAGAAAAATTTGAATTCCTTTTGTCATGTTAGAAGGACCGTGTGAATTATAACACTTCTCTATCTTTAATTATTATTTTTCTTTATTATCTAAATCTCTCACAAAATTTTTAATAAAAATTCCCTATTTTTAAGAAATTTGTATAGTATTTTAATATATTCTATTTTGTCTTGAATTAATTTATGATACAGTTCATGTGGGTCCCTATGAGATTGATGTAAGAGGTATAAGTTCTTTCTCTTAAAGTATCATCATTGTATTTCATATTGACATGTATAGTCATGTCAGTTCAATATATTCTTGGACTAAAATTAAATTAAATTTTATGACTACCTTATTGATGTCTTAAAATCTCCCTTAAGATTAGAAAAACATTTTATATTTGGGTATAACTTTTTTTAGGCCATTAAAGTGGTGATTTTGTCTTGTGCATTGTAAATTTATAAATTAATGTGGTGGATTTGGGTTGAATTGGTATTGTAATAGATTAAAATTTAATATGGTATACCTAGGTTGAACCATAGGAAATAGTAGTTATTATGGACATAGAAAAATTAAATCTAAAAATCAGAATAAGATAAAGTTTAAATCTTTGATTTATTTTTTGGTTTTTTTATATTTAAAATTTGGAATAATGACTTGGTTAAACCTCTTGAAATGGTTGTGATAATTGTAATGCCTTGTAAAATTCCTTAGATTCTTTATGTATCTTATTAGTGTTGAATCCCAAGGATGATCTTGGATTCCATTATGGGATTCATGTAGATTTTATGCGTGATTCTATCCTTGGATTAAATGAGGTCCAATGCTATGGAATGCCTCAATCATGATAGTGGATTATACTTATATTCATTATGAAAAATTCCATGCGGTAGCCACCATTGTGTTTGGGTAATGTATTAGATTATTGAGTCCTATGGATTCATGTAATGGATTATTTTATGGTACACTTGTCGAATGTCACATGATGAGCACCTTGGATTCTACTTGATCATATTGGTGTGGAATTCCTTGGGTGTGAGGTGTATATTCCAATTAATCCATGCTTTTAAATGTTAAGGATAGTTCCTTGAGTTTAGATAAAAAATTGGGTTTCATTGGGAATTACTAGAAGTAAATTTCTATATGATCCCTGTGGATTCCCATAGTTCACCTGATTATGGTTTTATTAGTGATTTACTTTGGAACTAAATTGATTCATGTTCAGAGACCGATGATAGTGAAAGTAGGTATGGTTAGCCTAGGCTTTCCCCTTGAGACTTGAGGCTCAACTTGGTTCTATTTTTTTCACCACATATTATTATTATTTCACTTATTTATTTTAAACCTTTATGCTTTACACTTACATACTATAACTACATTAAACACCATTGTTGGCAGCCTACTATGTTGTACTGATACCCTGTTCGGGCCACCATTTTTTACTTGAATAGAATTCATGGATATAGTTCCAGATAATGGAAATCTACCTACTTTTTATTCTTGACTGTGTGTTAGTATGGAGTTTGGATGATGGGGTTTAGGCTAGAGATCGGGGTCTTTAGGGTTTTTCAGTCTATTGGATTTTACATTTTGTTTAAATTTTGGTCCGGCTGTACCTAACTTAAATAATATGAATTCCCTACATGATATGTATATAACATCATTAGGGTATTTCAAGATTTTTAATTATCATTTTTCACACAAAATTTATTATCTAGATGAGATATTATACGATGTTTCCTTTATTTTCACTATGTTGAGATCGGAAGGGAGGGTATAGTCTCCCCAATATACCACCTATAACTCTCATTGATTTTGGTAAACCCCTGGTTTACATGGAGGTATTCTTGAGGTTATATGTAACAATTACTCAAGGTATTGGTTCTATGAAATACATGTTCGACAATTATAGGTACCCATAGTTTCCCCAAGTAGGAAGTAGTGATGGACCAAGCATGAAAATTGTCAGGTGTCACCTTAGAACCTGAGGGTAGGTGATGACAGACTTAGGATTCCTTAGAGTCGTATGATAGATGATTAAAGTGTGGGATGAGTTTTCTTACCCTGTTATCATGTGATCACCTAATCAGTAGACACTGGGTTGATTGATAATAGGTTGGGAAAGTGGTCGACCAAGGATAACATGGGATATGATATGGGTATTATTCGATCTTCCTAGAGTGGTTCTAGTGGGGATAATCCTATGAGGCTAATGTTCCCTAAATGTGATCAGGATAATGTAGAGGGATGCGATACCCTATGAGTAACAATATTGTCCTAAGAGTTGAGAGTGAGATTGCGTAGACGATGTAGAGTGTCTAGAATAAGATGAGACCATGGGAAACTTAGTGGGTTCCCTAGTGATATATTCACTATAGAAAAGGTTAGTGAGTGAGAGAGAGTATGTGTGGTTAACTGAGTATATAGAGGATAGTACATGAGATATCATGGGGGGGGGACATTTACCTCTAGTGATTATGAATTATTTCCCAAGATATAATATAGAATTGAAATTTTAATGTCAATCTAAATTTTCTAGGATTAATACCTTGAAATTTATTTTTTTATACAACTATATTGCTAAGGATTATCTCCAAGGAATCAGATTTATGGCTGATACTACTATATTTCCTAGTATTAACTCCCAAGAATAATCTTTATTCCTGACACTACTAGACTTCCTAGGATTACCTCCTAGTAATTATCTTTTTGAATAATGTTACTAGAATCCCTAGTATTAAATCTTAGGATTTGGTGTTCATGCTTGATACAAAGTGGGATTCCTATAATACAACATGGGACCCAATACATGAATTAACTACTATATCACCATTGATCCTAATTTTATTTGGAAAGATTATGAAGTGTTCTTAAAGACACTATGTTACTGGACTAAGTAGGTATAGTTGATCCTGAGATTCATCTTATAATATGAGGATTGATGATGGTTATTTATTAAAACTTATAAATTGTATTAATTTATTCATATGATCCTATAACATATGTATACACTTATTTACAAGTTATTTTTGGAACCCAACTAATTGTGCACTATGGATTTGTACTTACACCCTACTCAGGCAGCAATGGAACTTTGATACTTGAGAAAACTTCACTACCCAGAGTTTTAGGTAGGGAAAAGGCCCAATGTTTTCATGATTGAGTGGGGTAGATTAGATGGAGTCTGATGACTAGAAAGGGGTGAGTCTCAATGTTGGTAGTAGATACTCCTGTGTATTTTTATTTTTTATTTATTTTGTATATGGTATCTGACCAATGAGTGATCAAATGATGTATAAGGGTTTTATCGTGAATCTCTTTGACTGTATGCTAGTACATTACATTGTTATAACATTATGGTTTTTTTATTATTCATACTATTATGATTATTATTATATATGTTTCATGATTATTTTCTACTATTTTTTGTACTCTGATATGAGGGTATAGTCTCTCAATGACAACACCTTAGACCCTCACTGATAGTCAGTAGCCTCTTGTTTATTGGGAGGAATACCTATGGTCACATGGAACTCCAGTATGGTTATTATAGAGTAAACTAGGCCAGGGAATTAGAAAGCGGTATCAAATTATCTTTTTTCATGTCTTACTATTTGAGGATATGGTAGATAGGGAATAGATACATTTCAGAGATTATGATGGACATCATACAAGTGCGTTGCAAACACATTTTCTATTGGGTAGTCTAGGTTACTAGGGATATCAAAATTCTATTTGTGCTTTCTGATTTTATAGTAATATGATTTCACCTAGAACAATACCCTTGATTTTTGATTTGTGATTTATGTGGTTTTGGATCTTAGCTTGTTTTCATGAGGTTGATATACAAGAATTATTTTTAGCATATAAGATTCACAAGACATTCATGTGATTTTGTGTTATTGATATCATTGATGATGAAGGGTTCATTTGTTAAGAGTATCAATAAAAAATTAAATGTTTTTTTCCTATATAACAACTTGGTGGAATTCTACTCAGCTGAATAAAATTATTTATCTTTTTGATACGTCATGTGGATTCTATGAAGAGATTCCACATAATAAAAAACTATATGGTTCCTCCAGTAATGGATATATAATGACCCCTAATAAATAATTACAAGAATTTTATTCCATGATTATGTGACACTAGTGTGTGATTATGATACTAGTTCCAAAAATAAAATGGGTCATCTTACTTAAATATTAAACAAACCTTATATAGTGTTGTCCAATATATTTTCTTAGTGGAATTCTATATATCAAAACCATATCACTATGGTTTTACTCAACATTGATCATCTAAGAATGATTACATTATATATTTACATGGGTGATATTGTATTGCATGAGGGGGTAGTATTTTATGAGATTTCTGATGAGAATTAGTTCCCTAGAAGGTTGATGAATTGTAATGAAATGCATGATATGTATATATATGTGAGTCCATAGTGTGGGTTTATTGGAACATGAGTTTCCTTGTGATGTTTTAGACATAATAAAGTTTGTTTCCCTATGAGTGGTGACCTATGTAAGATATATTTTATGGGATAAGTGAGAGATACTAGTGCCTTGAGATGCTGCTCAGGATGCAAGTGTGTTGAGTGATGTCTGAGGGTAACATGAGAGTGGGGGTTAACCAAGGATTGTTAGTTCCCTTAGAGATGGGAATCATCTACAGATAATTTTAATTTTAGGTTGATTCATGGGAATTTATATAATAGAATTGGTATAGGTATACATATTCCTTGGTATTTTTGTATATAAATCACCTGATGTGTTTTGGTATCAAGGTCTAGTTTTAAGGGTAGAACTAGTTAAATGCCTCACCCAATTCATTATGGGCGTGATTCCTAATGAGGTTGAGTATCATGGTCATAGATCCTAATATCTAGAAAAGATATAACATGGTTAGAATCTTATAATGTTTAAGGGTGTTGATTGGTGGTTGATCTTGTTTTATACCTTGTCATGAGTGAAATGCTTGGATTTTTATGAGGAGCCTCAATGGAGTTTCTAGATAGATGAGACCGACACACATAATGATCATGATTAGTGGGTTTAGAATGTGATCCTATACTTGATAATATTTGACTCATGGAACCATGATTTGGGCTGTGAGATCGGATGGTATAGAAGTATACACCCATCGTGTTTGGATGACATCTATGTGGTACATGTGGGTTACACATTGCTCCATTTGAGTTTGGGATTGCTGAATGACTATGTGAGAGTTAATGATTGATGATTTTAATGAAATGATTATTTTAATGGTCACCCAAGAGTTTTTATTAATGTTAAATATACTTCTATTGTGAGAGGTGACACTAGATATAGAGAGGGGAGTCATGCTACTAACGACCATAATATTTTCCTTGATTTTTTTCAGGAAGAAATATTGTTGGAACTTATTGAGTTTATGCTCAAGGAGTGGTGTATAAGGGATTATGTATGGTGGGGAGCTCACTATTGTACATTTTATGGTGTAACCCCTATTATGGATATGAATTTTGGTAGAGGACAGGGGTGTAATTCCTAGTAAGATGGGAATATGTGGTAATTGATGTTTTATGTTAGAGAGAAGGTGTGAGTGGGATTGTAAGAACCCAGGTTTTGAGCCTGTGAGACTTTGAAAATTTCTTGATGTTATTCCAGAGCAGGGCGTTCAGAAGGTGTGTGATTCCGAGCCCAGGTGTGAATAGAATTAAATTTTAAGTGCGTTCACACTAGGAATGACAAATAAATAGAATAACATCTAAACGGTTGCTTGGATGTAAAATATGAGGGCACCTTTGAGTCCAAAGTGTTCGGTTTACCCTAGAAAGGGTGTAACTTTTGCAGGCGCGACCCTTCTGTGGAAAATTCCACCAGGGGAATTTTTGTAATTTATCAGCCTCAGGAGTGAACTTTATAACTTCTGAACGGAGGCTCAGATTAAAATTCTGAGACCGCTATTATGCTCAGAATGTGGATTTTCCCTAGGGGTGGCTTAACCCCGACCCCGTCGAGAGTTCAGGTATGAGCCTACTAGTGGGTGTTTAAGAATTAATTAATTTTAATTAATTCTTTTCCCTACTTAAACACTGCCACCCCTCACTTATTCCCCTTAGAACCTATCCCTGGAAGAATCTCTCCCATCAAAAGAATACACTATCTTCAAGATCCTCACTCCACATCTCCAAGGCGGTTGCGGCTCCGGTGGATTGTTTGTGAAGCGACGGGCTACGCCCTGTGAGGTAGGGTCGTGCGTTTTCGTTTTAAATTACTACATCCTCTTTGAACTAAAATTATAGAATATAAATTATATTTAATTTTCCAAATAAGGTCATAGATGAATAAAGTTTGATCTGACCTTTCCAACGCTTTTTTTAGATAGAAAATCCGAGTCCTAGGGCATCGAGGGTAGCCCTGGGAAGTTTTCCAGCCTAACCCTTGTTTTTACGGTAGTTCCAGGGAAGTGCGGTGAGTCCAGGCGGCGGGGCAGCGGGCTCCCTAGGCAGCGACATGGTGGGCTGCCCAGGCGGCGGTGCGACGGGCTCCCTAGGAGGCGGCACGACGGGCTCTCCAGGCGGCGGCGTGAGACCGGGTTGACGCGACCCCGAGAGCAACCGAGACCTGCGAAATGTGAGTCTCATGGGGGAAAAGTCGGACCAGTTCATGCTAGTCCAAGTAAAGCCATGCGGTGAACCATGGACCACTGTGGACTAGGCGGTCCGGGCGGCTGAGCTGCGGACCGTTGGTCTAAGGGGGGCGGACCAGCCGAACTGGTCCGGCCCACCCCGTCTCCGTCCATTAGGGCTAAAACGCCCTTAACATGCTAACCGAGTGTCATATTCATGTGCCATATATAGCTACGCAATCCTCAGATTGATACGGAGGTTTTGATATGGTCTCAGGGATTTTTAATTCCCGAGATAGGTGTTCGGTAGCACGACACGCTCGTTAATCGTTACTTAGCGCCTCGCCGGGATTATTGTTTCAGATGGCGCGAGCACATCCGGAGTCTATTTTAGGCATCGTCAGCGGAATTGTGACCCTGGAGTCATGATGAAGTAGTCTAGGGTGGTTTTAGGCATTGAATCTAGAGTTGAGGCGTAGGCCCCATGGGTGGTCTTTTAAGCTGTGTGCAGCGTACTGTGACTTTTCCATCCGACGTCCATTTGGGGTGAATGAATAGTCATTTTGGTGTTTTTTGGAGCATCACTATGGTGTAGTTAGACTAACCTTTTTCGGGACCGAGCTGTGGGAACCACGAGATGCCGTATGGGCACAAATCCGTGTTGAATAACTTTTTCGTCGGGAGTCTGTTTCTAGAAAGTAAATAGTCTATCGCGCGCCTTTTTCCATGAGGATTATAATGGTGTAATCTGTTTAGGCCTGAAGATCCTCTTTAGAGATCTCATTAAATGTGGAAACATTAAAGGGCATTGGTCAGAGATTCCTTTAAGACACTCTAAACCAATGCACGATAACGATGTTAGTGACACCCAGTAATTGTACGAGCAGTGCGGAGTTATCAGACCAATTCTGGGTTTACACTCTAGCGGGGATGGGTAGTTGGTTACCCACTGGCGTATCAGGGTTTACCCTCCAGCGACGCTAGGAAGTGGGTTAAAATTTGACCTTAGAGTTTACCCTCCAATGAGGCTTGGTAGTGGGTTACCTGTTGACCTTAGGGTTTACCCTCCAGCGGGGCCGGGCAGTGGGTTACCTGATGACCTCTTAGGGTTTTCCCTCCAGCTGGGCTGGGTAGTGGGTTACCTGAGGACTTCTTTCAGACTCAGCCCTTTCTATGAGGCTAGTAAATGACTTTTCTTGGTGATTACCAGAGTGGGACCCTTGGTTGTATGGTTTAGCGATGAGACAGATTTGACGTGTGGGACATTTGGGCATCAGTGATAGACATCCTTAGAACTGTTGGAAACTTTTCCAGGGCTGATCTTGGAGATAGAGATCCCCTTACACACTTGTTCAGGTTTCTTTTTGAGCACATATATATACAACCTACTTTTGTTCCCACTCCTTGGGTTCAGTTACTCTCCTTCTAAGAGGGGAGAAGATACGCGGGGTATGCCACGTGCTTTCCGTGTTTAGCCCCTCTTAGTTTGGACATGTCTACTTCATTTCTTTTGTTAGGTTGAGCTGCACTCTCCCTCTATTTCACTCTTACACTGTTTTTTTTCTGTCTACTGCTCACTATTTTAGTACCTCCTTTGTTTCTCCCTTGGGCTTTCGGGGCATCCTACTGAGTACCTTTATACTCACCCCTACTTGGGATTCTCCCTCACTTGGTGAACCCTTGCAGATGACAGATAGGTCGATCGAGACTACAGAGGAGCGTAGAGGAAATAAGAGCTTGGGCTGTGTTCAGTGGTCTTAGTAGGACATTCAGGAGTGTGACTCACCAGCTATTTACTTTTGTTTACCTGTTGCCAGGTTGTGGCACCTTTTGGGCTGGGCATGTGTTTTTCTCTTTTTCTATTCAGTTATCTTGTCAGTACTTTTCATCACTTTTCTTGTTCTACTTCGAAGTTGATGCATGACTTTGGTTGGGTTATAGTTGTTTTTACTTTGGTTTTTTTGTTACATTGCACTTCTACATTGAGTGGGTTGTGTGTGTGTATAGGTACTTAGGCAAAGGCCTCCCCAAGATTGTTATGACCTCAGTGCTTGTCGCCAGCCCCTAGCCTATGGAGGTGGGCTTGGGGTAGTCGTGGCTCGAGACCAGTAGGTTTGGGTTATGAAAAAGTTGTATCAGGGGTGGTTCATTCCTTGGGGCATTGTTTGGATGTCCCTAAAAAATAATTGGTTTGGATTTAGGGAAATACTGTCGATGTGTCTTGAGAGCAGCTCTCAGGCCGAGGAGTCCAGTGATGGTACGAGCGGCCGACGTATCCATTCACCAAGACCCTGATAACCTGCTTTTCAACTCAGCACACTGAGACATTTTTTGCAGGGAACTTTGGATCATGCATCTAGTAGGATTGAGTCTTTGAATCTATTTTTTGAGTCAGCTCCCCTTTTTTATTACTGATATATATATATGCTCATCTGATTGCGGTAATCCTTGATAATTTTTAGGATTCCCCCACGACAGCAGCCAGCAAGGTTATCCTCTCCAGTTCGTGATGATGACCTAGAGAGAGACCAGGATTTAGTTCAGGGATCCTCACATGATCCCCTTCCACCCAGTGGTTTAGCAGTTTCCCCTCCAATTGGAGAATGACGGTTAGTACCAGCAGCACAGGCTGAGGTTGAGCGCAGGCTGAGTGCACTCCGAGACTTCCAGCGTCAGTGGCCACAGATGTTCTGCGGGGACCCGGATCCCCAGGTAGCGGAAGACTGGTTAGAGTATGTGGACTGACCTTTCAGGTTGGTATGGACACCAAAGGACCAGATGTTAGCCCTACCTACCAGCCTTTTCCTTGGGATGGTCGGGCGTTGGTGGTGGTTGGTTACACAGACCCACGATGAGTCGTCTCTCAAGTGGGATAACTTCAAGCAGCTCTTCTGAGAGGAGTACTCCCCCTCTTTTTTATGCTCCGTTCAGATTCATGTGGTTCTGGAGCTAATGTAGGGGGGGGGGGGTGAACATGGTGCAATAATCACCCCTGTTTACTGATCTGACATGCTACTCAAATGATATGATCCACAATAGTTACTTCTGGGCGCGGAAGTTTGAGAAGGGTCTTCATAGGGAAATCCGTGATAGTGTAGTACCCCTTTGCATCCCTACTTATTCCGGGGTGCTAGAGTGGGAACTCATTACGGAGAGCTTCTTGGTTATGGGATTCCACCTGGAAGGACCTTGCAGTGGCCACTTCAGAGAAGAGTCTTCAGTAGCAGGCACACAGCCGAGATCAGAACCTCAGTCGAGGAGACCCTTCCATGAGCAAACTCAAGGATAGGGTCATACACACTAGTGGCGCCGTAGAGCACAGGGGAAGTCAAGAGAGAGTTGGTTATATTATTGTGATAGACATGGTCACCTAGCATGGGACTTCCCAACCAGGTGTACCGAGAAGTCGTGGTAGGTAGTGGGTGCACCACAGCAGGAGATGCTCTGCAGTGACTAGGGATCTCCCAGGTGAGGACAAGGTGGTCATTATAAAGGCGATGCAAGAAGAGTGGCAGGGCCTGGAGGTGGGGGACAAGATTTTGTGGTCCTTCCACTACCACTACCAGGCGGCCCACGCTAGGCTTAGGGAGATAGTGGTAGGGGTCGTGGGAAGCTTCAGGATATGGGTGTTCGTGACACCCCAACACATGAGATAGTTCGATGTAAGCTTTGTGTTTACTCTATGCTTGCTTAGGTACTAGTAGACATGGGCGCCAATCACTATTTTATATTTCTGATTTTGGTACGGGATTTGGAGCTCCCAATAGAGGCACTGACACCCACTCTTAGCCTCAAGGTTCCTATAGGGAGTGCCTCATTAGTGACCATTGTTTTCAGACAGTGCGAGCTGTCATTTGGAGGAGAGAGTTTTATGTGGGACCAACTGGTCATCACGATGGAACCTTGCGATGTCATCTTGGGCATGGATTGTATTTCTATGGTTCACACTCAGATCAACTATCTTCATAGATGAGTCAGATGTGTGCATTCTGATGGGATGAGATTAACCATCCTTGGTTAACGAGACCTCATGGCAGAGCAGATGGGTACTCTGAGTAGGAGACCATGACCTATTTCTCATCAGTTGGAAAGCATGGCTCTTGGAGAAGAAGATGCTATAGGCACCTGGATCCCTACCGTTGTAGAGGACTACATGGATGTCTTTCACAAGGATGTCCCAAGACTACCTTCATGGTGAGAGATGGAGTTCTGCATTTACTTGCATCCGGGGACTTCCCTGATATCATGTGCAACTTATTGGATGGCACCGACAGAGCTTAGGGAGCTATGACTTCAATTGGAGGACCTTCATGAGAAGGGATTCATTTGGACCAGTGTGTCCCCCGGGGTCGCTCTGGTTTTGATTATGAAGAAGGAAGACAAGAGCCTACAGATTTGTATGGATTATTGTCGCCTGAATCAGGCCACGATAAAGAACAAGTACCCTTTGCCGAGGATTGATGACCTATTAAACCAGTTGAGAGGTGCAAAGTGGTTCTCCAAAATTGACCTTCGATACTGCTACCACCAGTTGCGGGTTCGTGAGGCAGACATCCCGAAGTTGGATTTTCGATTGTCCATATGGGAATTACGAGTTTCTGGTGATGCCCTTTGGCATGACAAATTCCCCCGCTATTTTCATGGCTTTGATGAACCAGATCTTCCAGCCATACTTGGACAGGTTTGTGGTTGTCTTTATTGATGACGTACTCATATACTCTGCGACTGAGGAGGAGCAAGCAAAACATTTTAGGATGGTCCTAGACTTACTTTGGGAGTACCAGCTATATGGGAAGCTCTCGAAGTGTCAGTTCTAGATTCATGAGGTTCAATTTATAGGTAAATTAATTTCGGAATAGGGTTTAGCTGTATATCCCGCAAAGATAGAGGTAATGCTTTCTTGGGATCCACCCAAGAATGCGTCTGAGGTGAGGATCTTCCTTGGTTTGGTAGGGTACTATAAGAGGTTCGTGGAAGACTTCTCCAGGATTGCTACCCCTTTGACCGCATTGACATTGAAGGTATGACCTTTCACCCGGACTGATCAGTGCCCGAAGGGCTTTGAGGAGATGAGGCAGAGGATGACTAGTGCTCCAGTGTTGAGACTGCCAGAGGAGGGCATTGAGTTTGTGGTATACTATGATGCATCAGAAGCTAGGCTTCAGTGCATGCTGATGTAACAGCTGGTAGTGATTGCATATGGGTCGAGGCAGTTGAGGCCCCATGAGCAGAATTATACGACTCACGACTTGGAGCTGGTAGTGGTAGTCTTCGCCTTGAGGTTATAGAGACACTACCTTCTGGGTGAGCTTTTTGTGGTCTACTCAGACCACCATAGCCTCAAGTAAATCTTCACTCATAAGGATTTAAATCGAAGGTAGAGGCGTTGGCTGGAGTATCTACAGGACTATGATTTTGAGATAGTCTACACTCCAGGAAAGGGCAACGTAGTGGAAGATGCTTTTAGCAGGAAGCCCCAGGCTCTTCTAGTGCAGGAAGCTTCAGAGCAGTTGGCTTCCCTACATCTAACCTTGGTGGAACGGGAGAGTATGGATTTTATTCAGTCGATGATGTTGACTCTTTTACTCCTTGAGCGTGTGAGAGAGTCCTAGATATAGGATATTGACCGCGAGGTACTGCGTGATCAGATATCCACGGGAGACGCACCTGATGGGTATTCCGAAGGAGGGAATCACAAGATCCTAATACAGTGGTGAGATGTAGTACTACTGGAGATTCAGGAGGAGGTGATGCGGGAATTCCACACTTCTCCCTTGGTTGTACATCCTGGAGTGGAGAATATGTATAGAGACCTTCAGCGGCAGTTTTGGTGGTCTAGCATGAAGCAGAGCATAGCAGAGTTCATTTCTCGGTGTCTTAATTGTCATCAGGTGAAGGCATAGCATCAGGTTTCGACAGGGTTATTTTAGCCCCTTGATATCCCAGAGTGGAAGTGGGATGGCGTATCTATAGACTTCGTCACAGTACTTCTGTTCACATCGAAGGGCCACAATTCCATTTGAGTGATAGTGGACCGACTCACGATGTCAGCACACTTCCGTTCTATCAGGGAGTATAGCTCGGTGGAGAGTCTAGGGCAGCTATACGTTTGAGAGATCGTCCACTTTCATGGATTACCCTTGACGATCATCTCCAACCATGACGCACGGTCTACATCGCGATTGTGACAAGGCCTGCAGGAGGCATTTAGGACTCAGCTACGGATGAGTACAGCTTTTCACCCCTAGACGGACGGGCAGACGGAGTGCACTATCCAGGTGTTGGAGGATATGCTCAGGGGGTGCATGTTGGACTCTTGCCTAAGCTGGGAGGATCACCTGCCCTTGGTGGAGTTCATGTATAATAACAGTTACCACTCTAATATCAGCATGACACCCTTTGAGGCCCTCTATAGGAGACCCTTCAGGTCACCGTTGTGTTGGATAATGGTTGGGGAGACCTCCCTTGTGGGCCCAGAGTTGGTACGGGCGATGAAAGAGAAGTTACATGTCCTTCGTGAGCATATGAGGACGGCTTAGAGCACACGAAATTCCTACACAGACCGTCATAATAGGCCTTTAGAGTTTGAGCCGAGGGAGCATGTCTTTTTGAGATTCTCCCCACAGCGTGGAACACGGAGGTTCGAACAGGGAGGAAAGCTATCCCCGAGGTTCATCAGGCCTTTTGAGATCATGTGCAGGGTTGGTGAGGTTTCCTACCATCTTACTATACCTCTATAGCTGGAGAGGGTATATGACGTCTTCCAGGTGTCACAGTTGAGGAAATATGTGCATGACCCGATGCACGTTATTGACTGGAGAGAGCTGGACATTGAGGATGGAGCCACCTTTGCAGAGCAGCCAGTGACGATTGAGGACCAGCGGGGCAAGACTCTATGTGGATGAACTATTCCTTTGGTTCATGTGCTGTGGTAGCACGTGAGGGTGTAGGTGAGCACCTAGGAATGGGAGTGCCAGATGCGGGCTCAGTACCCCGTAATGTTTTTGTAGTTTTATTTTTTGGGGATGAAAAACTTGAATGAGGGAATGATTTAAGAACCCCAGTTTTGAGCCTATGAGACTTTGAAATTTTCTTGATGTTATTCCAGAGTAGGGCATTCAGAAGACGTGTGATTCCGAGCCTCGGTGTGGTCGGAATTAAATTTTAAGTGCATTCACACTAGGCATTCAAAATAAATAGAATAACTCTTAAACGGTTTCTTGGATATGAAAATTGAGGGCTCCTTTGAGTCCAGAGCATACCGTTTACCCTATGTGGGGTGTAACTTTCGTGGGCGTGACCCTTCTGTGGAAAATTCCACCAGGGGCGTTTTCGTAATTTACCGGTCTCAGGCGTGAACTTTATAACTTCTGAATGGAGGCTTGGATTAAAATTCCATGACAGCCGTTGCGCTCAAAACGTGGTTTTTTACCTAGGGGCGGCTTAACCCCGTCCCCGTCGAGAGTTCGGGTACGAGCCTATTGGTGGGTGTTTAAGAATTAATTGATTTTAATTAATTCTTTTCCCTACTTAACCATCTCCACCCCTCCCTTATTCCCCTTAGAACTTCTACCTGGCGGAAGCTCTCCCAACAAAGGAATCCACCATATTCAACCTCCTCACCCCACCACTCCAATGCAGTTGCGTCTTCGGCGGATCGTTTGTGAAGCGACGGGCTACGCCCTGCGAGGTAGGGTCGTGCGTTTTTGTTTTAAATTCTCACACCCTCTTTGAACTCCAATTATAGCGTCTAAATTCTGTTTAATTGTCAAGAGAAAGCCATAGATTCATTGGGTTCGATCCGAGCTTTCCAACGCTCTTTTCGGATCGAAAATCCGAGTCCCGGGGCATCCGGGGTGGCCCCGAAAAGTTTTCTAGACAAACCCTTGTTTTTATGGCAGTTCCATGGTGGTCCTGCAAGTCCAGGCGGCGACGTGGTAGGCTCCCCAGACGGTGGCGTGGTGGGCTTCCCAGGCGGCGGCGTGAGACCAGGGTTGGCGCGACCCCGGGAGCAACCGAGACCCGCAAAATGCAGGTCTCATGGGGGAAAATCCGGACTGGTTCGTGCTGGTCCGAGTAAAGCCGCGTGGCCCGTACGGTGAACCATGGGATGTGGTGGACCGGGTGGTCCGGGCAGCCGAGCCGCGGACCGTCGGTCTAAGGGGGGTGGACCGGCCGAACCGGTCCAGCCCACCCCGGCCCCGTCCGTCAGCGCTAAAACAGCCCTAAATTGCTAACCGAGTTTCATATTCACGTGTTGTCTACGGAGACACGATCCTCGGATCGAGACGAAGGTTTTGATATGGTCTCGGGGATTTTTAATTCCCGATATGGGAAATCGATGGCGTGACACGGTCGTTAAGCATTACTTAGCGCCTCACCGAGATTCGTATTTCGGATGGCGTGAGCACATCTGGAGTCCGTTTTAGACGCCGTCAATGGAGTTGTGACCCTGGAGTTGTGATGAAGTAGTCTAGGGTGGTTGCAGGCATTGAAGTAGGAGTTGAGGCATTGGACCCATGACCTGTCTTTTAAGCTGTGTGCAGCATACTGCGACTTTTTCATCCGACGTCCATTCGGGGAGAATGAATAGTCATTTTGGTGTGTGTTTCTGAGAGCATCATGATGGTGCAGTTCACCCGACCTTTTTTTAGACCGAGGTGTGGGCCCCATGATATGCCGTATGGGAACAATGTGGTGTTGAATAACTTTTTCGTTGGGAGTCTATTTCCAGCGAGTAAATAGTCTATCTCGAGTGTTTTTCCACGAGGATTACAATGGTGTAATCTGTTTGGGCATGCAGAGCCTCTTTAGAGATCTCATTAAATGTGGAAACATGAAAGGGTATTGGTCATAGGTTCCTTTGACGCACTCCGAACCAACACATGGTAACGATGTTAGTGACACCCAGTAATGGTATGGGCAGTGCAGAGTATTCAGTCCAATTCTGGGTTTACCCTCCAGTGGGGCTGGGCAGTAGGTTACCCATTGACCCTAGGGTTTACCCTCCAGTAAGGCTGGGTAGTGGGTTACCTATTGACCTTAGGGTTCAACTTACAACGGGACTGGGCAGTGGGTTACCTGATGACTTCTTTCAGACTCAGCCCTTTCTATGAGGCTATTCAGTGACGTTTCTCTGTGATTACCAGAGCGAGATCCTTGGTTGTACAGTTTAGCGATGAGACAGCTTTGACGTGCGAGACATTTGGGGATTAGTGATGGACACCCTTAGAACTGTCGGTGACTTTTCCTGGGCTAATCTTGGAGATAGAGATCCCCTCACACACTTGTTCGGGTTTCTTGTTGAGCATATATATATACACCCTAATTTTGTTCCCACTTCTTGGGTTAAGTTACTCTCCTTATAGGAGGGGTGAAGACGCGTGATGTATGAGACATGATTTCCATGTTTAGCCCCTCTTGCTTTGGATGAGTCTACTTCCTATCTTTTGTTGGGTTGATCTTTACTCTCTCTCTCTATTATATTCTTACACTGTTTTTTGTTTTGTCTACTACCCACCGATTTAGTTCCTCCTTTGTTGCTACCTTGAGATTTCGGGGCATCCTATTGAGTACCTTTATACTCACCCCTTCTTGGGCTTTTCCCGCACTTGGTGTGTCATTTTAGATGACAGGCATGTCAATCGAGACTATGAAGGAGCGTAGAGGACACAGGAGCCTGGGCTGCATTCCGTGGTCGTAGTAGGACCTTCAGGTGTGAGGCTCACCAACTGTTTAATTTTGTTTACATATTGTCGGGTTGTGGAACCTTTCGGGTTGGGTGCATGTTTTTCCCTTTTTCTGTTCAGTTATCTTGTCAGTAATTTTCAGCACATTACTTGTTCTACTTAGAAGTTGATGCATGACTATGGTTTGTTATAGTTTTTTGTACTTTGGTTTCCTTGTTACTCTACACTTCTGCACAAAGTGGGATGTGTGTGTGTACAGGTACTTAGACAAAGGACTCCCCGAGACTGTTACGCCTTTGGCGCTTGTCGCCAGCCCCTGGCCTATGGAGGCGGGCTTGGGGTAGTCGCAGCTCGAGACCAGTAGGGTCAGGTCATGAAAAGGATGACCTCATCCGGTAATTATGTGTGGTAATGGATGTAACATGATCTATAGAGGTATGAACTCATGTTGGTAGGGTCATGGGGGTGAAGATACTACTTTTTTTATGGTCATGGTGTAATTTTAATGTTGGTAACAAAGTGAATCAAATTTTATCTAGTTCCTTGGTAAATACTAGATTTTTAGATTTGGATGTGATGTTGGATGGATTTTTTTCATCAACATCGGGCTCAAGATGGACTTGTTAGTGATCTAAGGCTGAATCTGAATAGAGGTGTACTAATACCCAAATTTGAGTATGAAAACTGATTTTTTGGGTCAAGGATACATTTTTTAAATTAAACTAGATTCCATGTTTGGAATTCAGTGCAGGAATGTAAATGATATTGATATGGTTTATGTAGTTAAGGCATTAGGATCCGGTGATGGGGAAGTGCTTTAGTAGATTCAATTTTTTTTAAATAATGGTCATATAGAGGAGGAATGAACAATTTTTTCTCTTGAATTTGAGTGTAGTGAGAAGGAAAATATACCAAGCATATTATTGGATCATTGGAGAATCATTCTGAAAGAAAATTATAATGTTGGGGAGAACCATGGATTATAATATACCTTTATAAGACACACATTATATCAAGGATCACTTTAATAACTGAATGAATCAGTTGATAATACCCTAGTTTCTCAGGATAGATGGGAAGAAGTAAGTATAATTTTAGTGTTTTGGTGATGGTGATGAGATGTATCTTGGATTTTGAGTAAAAGTATGCCTTGTGTTTGGTGTTTCATAGTGTAATCTAGTTTGATATACTGAGATAAGATTTTGTGAATTGAGTGTGAATTGATAATTTTGATAGGTCAATATTAATGGTTGAATGATTCTATAGACTTAAAAGGGACAATAAGGTCTATGGAAAGGAGGTTGTATGGACAATGCCTTTTTGGGTTATAAATTTGAGAAGAAATTTGAATTTTTGTCTTTGGATCTGGGGTAGTTTTAGACATTTGGATTCTGATAAAAAATATAAGAATTATTACATCTTAAGGAGATTTTTTTAGATGATGATTGAGGCTCAAGATGTGTTATTGATGCTTGAGTGAGCATCATTGTAAGTCCCGATAGAGTTTCTGAAATGGTGTAGCTATAAAAATTAACACTATAACCCTTATGTCACATCCAGAAGGTCTAATGGATGGGTATTCCATGAAGGAATCATGTTTTGAGTGGTATGAGGGATACACCATGAGAGGGAGTGTGGGGAATCCTGTCATGAATAAGGGACACCTTGCACGATGAGCTTGGTGAAATAGGCAACGGGAAAGACCCTTACATAGCGATTCACCACATGAAAATAAGAGTCTTTCTGTAACAGTGACACTTACATAGTGATTCAAGAACTCTTACTATGTTAGGCTATGCAGTCAAAGTTTTTGGTTGAGGTTTGATCCCTCTGTCCATATTGTCTATATTGCACCAATTAGATGAATCATGAGATTATTGGATAAATTTATGTGTTATGATGTGAAAGCCTTGGTTTCAACATGTACAATTCCAGAGTATCTTTTTTTTTCAGGGGTCAGCCGATCCTTTTGGGGTTGGTCCCCTTAGATTTTAGAGGAGCAAGGGTGTTTAAGGATACCAATTAGTCAGCACCCCTATATTCTTTCTTCAATCCTGCTATGATTAAGGATGTGTTTTAGTGCATTTAAATGATGATATAAGGTAATATATTATATTTTATCTATATTATTGGATCCCCTTTATAGCACAATTTTTTAGATGTGTTTCGACTATGGATTTGATGACTATTTCCACTGAAGCTAGTAAATCATATGTTGGGATCATGATTTTTTTTCAGATTAGGTAGAGGATGTCCTAAAAGGATGATAACATGTGGTTTCTCACCATTTGGTTAGAGATATGTCACCATATGGACTTTTCTAGGGTTTTTTCTTTAATTAAATTAAGTTTGATATTGAATGGGTGTCAAATGTTAGATATTTTTCACATGATGGTTTTAGTAGTACACCCTAGACCTTTAGGGAATGGTTGGTTTTGGTTTTGGAAAGGATGTTGCTCTATGATATTTTAGGTTATTATACAATTATTAATTAAATAGGATAATTAACTATACATTTATATATTTATTTTTTGATGCAATGTGTTGACATAGGTCCTTTAATGGATGGTATATGACTAATTATACTTAGACGAGCTTGGATGAAAGTGGAATAGATTTTTCTTATGGGAAATGTATTTGATTGAGGTAGTTGGTCCATTGAGAATAAAACTAGAGTAATGCATTTTATTTTTTTATTCATGTGACCTTAAGTATCACTACCAAGGGATATTGAACTTCGATTAAATGAATTGTTTGTTAAAAATTAAAATTTATTGAAATGGAAAAAGTGACAAAGGCCATGGTGGTCCCTTTTATATTAGATTGATGCCTCAAATGCTGATGGTTAAGGGTTTGATTATGATAAATTCCATGAAATATGGTTGATAATAAACAACCAAAAGTTTATCAATGTGATTTCCCCTCATATTATATAACTGTGTCAAATTTACTAATTTAGTATTATATAGAGAATATACAACACATGATAAAACCAAAAACATTTAATGAACAAGAAAATTACATTTAGAGAATAAAAATATCCATAATAATTGAAAGTATAAAAATGGGACAAAAAAATATAATAAGATAAATATAATATAAAAAATTTGATATTCATGTTTCCCTAGAATAATCACACTCACAAAAAAAAAACAATAAATATGAAGAAAATATTAGTAATTAAGTATGAATTTTGAAAATGAAAATATATATAACATTGTGAGAAAATATAAGTGAATGGAGAATTAATTAAATATGAGGTATTTATAAGAATTACAGAAACTAAATGACTATTACCAATGTGACTATTAGAGTAGTTTTCTGATCATTGGAATGTTTATCTGACTATTGGAATATTAATTTGGTTGTTAGAAATATTACCACGGCAATTAGAATAGTATACCCCCTATGGAAGTGTAAAATATTATTTAGGTAACTAATAAAATAAAAGTATTACATATTTATATCATTATACAAGTAAATAAACGTTATAAATATGATAAAATAAGTACTTGTATTTTTTTAAAACATAAATAATTTATTTTCATTTTCATAAAAAATATAATGATTTAAAAGAAATATTATTTTTATAAATTAATATCATGTTTTATTATAAGGATAATATAACTTTATCAGACCATAAATAAATTTTATAATGGTAATAAAATTGATCATAATATTAAAATTTACATTTCTTAAATAAATAAGGATTTTATTCAAAAATAAAATTTATTATATTTTGAAAATTATTTTTATTAAAAGGATTTTATTTTTTTAATCTATAAATTGAAAAATTATTAGGATGAAATTTTGGAATTTTTCTAAAATAATTTAATTTTGAGTGAATCGTGAAATATGATATTTAACACTATAAGTTAAGTACCAGATTAATTGATTAATGGGAGATGAAATAACCCATAAGTTCAAAATCACATGAAACATTTACTATATATAGTTATAAGATTCATCACCATTGGTAATATTGATCCAAAAATAATAATCTAATGAATATTATATTAAAAAATACCCCTCTCTGCCCCTTATAAACACCACCTCTTGTAACGACATAGACTATTATAAATGAAATTTACCTTGTATTTTAATTAAACGTATTATTATATAATATGGTTATAGAAAACACATACAATAATTTTATCTTATTATTCCCATTTAATTTAATTTACCGTTAAGAAACATTACCATTGATAATATGGCCTTTGAACAGTGATCACATGATTAATATAAATGTAGGGTTTTAAAAAATCTAATTGTCAAGACAAAGGAAGCAATGACCTCAACCAAAATAATCATACCCTATAAAGGCCATTTATCATATCTTCTGAGGGAGATATAATTTTTGGTATTTTCCTTTGACCAATCCCATGATGATATCCAACAACTTAAGCATGAGAAAAATTATTTATGGGAGATGTTCAAACTCATTGAGATCACGACTCAAACCATGTTCACTAAACAACCCCATTAAAGTCCTACAATTGTGCACCTTACCCCTAGGGAATTTTATGGTGTAATAATGGGATATGTAATAATACCCCAGAAATATCAGTATGTATATTATTTTTTATAGAATGATGAATATATTTCATTAATATTTTTGTTACTTTATAAATGATTTTTTTATTTTGATTCAATTAAACATCAATAGTATTTTGGCTAATATTCAAATTAGATTAATAAATCTATTAAAATGAATTAATGAATATTTTAAATAAAAAATATTTTAATAAAATATTATTATTAAATATAAATGATCATATAATTTTATGAAGTCAGATGTAATTTTTATAAGTGTTCGAAAAATGTTACCGTAAAAAAACTGATCATTTTAAATAAATGTCAGTATTTATTTTAAAAGTTAAAATTAAAATATTTATAAAATTATTTAGATAAAATGAATATTATTTTTGTAATTAGGGCATAAAAATTATCCAATGGTGAATTTATCATAATTTTATGAGATAGTTGAGGTTTCAAGTAAAAATTAAATACCGTATATATTTACCTTTTGTTTTATGACACAAAAATGACCCAAAAGTGATGTAATCAGTAATATAAATGGTAAAAACGAACAAATATATGTTTTTAATTTAAAACAATGTTATTTTAAGTTTATTTTATTTATTTTTTAAATCCATTATGAATTCCTTAAGACTTATAGTATATTTTAATATTTTAAAATCATTTCTTTAAAAATGTGACTCACATTTACATCACCAAGGGTAATTTTTAATAATTTTGAACATTTTAATTCTAAAATAATAAAAAACACTCCCCTTATTTATAAACCATGGAAAACATGGTATGGTTTGTGGTTTTGGATATTTTATTATATAGAATCCAAAACCAAAATAATAAAGAAATCTCCCTCCTTTCATATATAAACCCACCAAAGATCCCACTTATCTTTCCTAAAACTCCTTGTAACACATCCAAATTTGAAGTACATTACCTATACTCCTTACAAGGTTCCCCCACTCTTTCAATTATCCCCTCGCAAGCCTTTGGAGTCCCTCACTTATTTAAGGGAATCTTTAACTCTCATTTTTTTTTCAAGAACATATTTTTGTTTTGTCTATAAATTTATTTTTTCTTATGTTGGGATATGTACATACATATACACTTAATATAAATTTTATGTACAAATAATTAGATATTCCTTTAAATCTCATAAATCCTCCCATTATCATTTATGTATACCCGTTACTATGCTGAAATTTTTAAGGGATCCTCACCTTCCACTCCTCCATTAAAATTCAAGCACCTTCTTTGAAACTGTTGTTTTAATTTCAATTGGTTATATTTTCATTTATTTATAATAATTACCTTACTATCAAATTTATGTTATTTTAATTATGAGTCATTTATCCTCCCTCATTTGAACTCTTACTTAAGACGTTACTATGCTGAAATTCCATAAGGGATTATCAGCTTCCTCTCCTACTTTCAAATTCAAGAACCTTATTTGAAATTTGTGATTTTAATTTCAATTGGTTACATTTTCATTCATTTATAATCACTTCCTTACTATAAAATTTATATTATTTTAATTAGGGATCATTTATCCTCCCTCATTTGGAACCTTATCTAGGCCATTACTTTACCGAAATTTCGTAAGGGTTCCTCACCTTATCTTATTTACTTTAAGTTTCTTTATGAACTTATGAATTCTATTTCCATTTCCTAAAGTCAGGAATTGTATTTAAATTTCCCTATTACTACCCATTTTATGTAAAAATTTTGAGATACCTATTTCTCTATCATTAAGAATTTTTATGATTTTTTAAGTAATACCATTTGGCTGCCAAAATTTTATCATGAATTTCTATACGAAAATAATTGTGTAGTGAATACCATACCCATTTTCATTCAAGAGTATTCACCTTAATTTTTACATATAATTTTTTATTTGGAACTTATATGTATGTATTACATATTATTTTATCATGGAATAAATTATAATGACGAATGCATAATTTATCTACGATCTATGCAGCACACTTAATCATGAGAACGAAATGAATATGATGGGTGTGCCTAGATAACACTCTAATAAATTAGGTAATGTTTAGTATCATGATACATCATGTGGGGATAGTGAGTGAACCTAATTTCTTTACAGTACTTTTTCAAACATGAATTATTGGTGGGTTTATCCTTGACCTTTGTTTATGATTCAGTGTTTTATGTTGTTGCCACATTTCCCATGTTATGTTTATTATGATATATCATGTATCTTTGTTCATGTTAATGATTACTACACTTCTTATGATTCATTGATACACCTATTTTTTTACATGTATTATCCTATTTATGATATTCTATGTTTATTCCCTTATTGGGATTTATATATTACCCCTTTATTATGTTTTTACCCAGGTTATCCAATGCAGTTTTAAGTTTGAAGGAGTATTTTGATCAACTTAATGAAGTTTTCAATAATTATGTTATATTCTATGTTTTATTTTATTATGTAATGTACCTAATTCATAAATACACTAGAGTTCTTAATAATTTGGGTTGTATTATGTTTAGTATTATGTAATAAATTAAGTATTATTACCAAATAAAGAAAATGGTTTTTATAGTTGGTATCAGAGGAAAATTTTAGTTATTTTTGGGATTGGGATTTGAAAACTCTAGCTAAATCCTTAAGTATAAGACTAATAATAAATAAAAACAATGAAATTTTGGTTAGTATAGAGTAAGTGGGTTATCAAGAAAATACACCCCCAACTGGATACTAGAAGTGGACGTAGTTTTGGAATGGATGCACCTATGAGTAGTAACTCCAACACGATGTTCCAGACCTAACTCGAGGTAACTTGGTACAAAACAATGGGCCTTACTGCACACTTGTATTGACACTCTTGAGGGATACGATTTTGAAAATTCATAATATTGTTATGAAATGTTATTAAGGTAACCAAAAAAAATTCTTATAAACATATATGATAGTAAATAGATCACATGTAACATATATTTAAGCTTAGAGATTCCTATGGTAAGGAAATAAATGTAACTTATCACTTATTTTTTTATGTTATTAAATTACCATTTATGTGTTTAATAGTTAAAAAAACATACCTAAATCTACGTTGAATAAATTAGAACCAAAATCAAAAACTTAATAGTATGTTTATCATCCATAGTTATATGAATTGCTTCATATCTTGAAAGTTTAGTAGAACTATTCAAACACTACCATAAAATCATGGAAGTAGATATGTCAGCGAAAACAAAAAATGGGGAAATTATTGCATACAATGTATATAACTCCTTCACTACCACAATTTTTGGGTTGAAATTCATAGTAAACATTTTCATACTTACTTTGGTGGAATTTGATGTAATTATTAGCATGGATTGACTTTCCATTTATAGAGGCACCATAAATTTCTAAAAGATGTAATTGACTCTCCATATGGAAAATCGACCCCTGATTCTGTACAAGTGAAAGAAGAATGACGAATATTCTTGAAAACTATAATATCAAGCAGGGATATTATTTCCATATGATAAACAGTATATAGATAAAATTATTGTGTCTAAAGAAAGGATCATCCTTTAAGACATGCCTATTGTGAGGGAATATGCTGACATGTTTCCTAAAAAATTGATTGGTCTTCCTCATAGTAGGGAGTTTAAATTTTCAATAAAACTTATAACTATGTAATTTCAAATATCTAAGAATCTATATAGGATGGATGTTGTGGAAATTGAGGAGTATTTTAACACTATGCTAAAGAACTTATGATAGAATAAGATTTATGCCAAGTACAACAAGCATGAGTTCTGGTTTAAGTAAGTCTCATTATTAGGGAATATCATCACAAGAAATGGGATATCAGTGGATCCCTGAAATAAAAAAGTAATTGAAGGATTTTCAAGACAAATATATGTGATAGATATCCATAGTTTCTTTAGGTTATCTGGGTATTATCGCCAATTTGTGAGAAATTTCTTGTGATTATCGAACCCCTTTACCAAGCTAACTTAGAAGAGATTCATGTTTTCTTGGAATGATGGATGTGTAGAAATATTAAATGAGTTAAAAATGAGGTGTATCAGAACACCTATGCTCACACTACCCACAAGTGGAGAAATGTTTGTAGTATTTAGTGATGCCTCAAAGAAGGGATTGGGTTGTGTGGTAATGTAAAATGAAAAATTCATTGCCTATGCCCCAAGAAAGTTGAAAATTCATGAGTAAAATTATCCCACACTTGATCTGTAGTTGGAATTTGTGAAATTTTCATTTAAAATACATAAAAATTATCTCTATAGGGAGAATTTTGATATATATACTGATCACAAGAGCCAAAAATATATATTCACATATAAATAGCTTAATATGTGCCAATAAAGATGGTTATAGTTGATTAAAGACTATGCCTACCCAATTCACTAATATCCTGGTAAAATAAATAAAGTGGTTAATGCTCTAAGTGTAAAAGATATAACAATCTTATCATTGATGAGAATTGAGAAGGATCCAATATTCATAGAATTTAAGAGGATGGACATGGGAATCATAAAGGAATAAACATCATAAATCCATTAATAAATGATTTCTCAACTGTATCTACTTGAAAGGTTAAAGGATGATAAAAAGTATAATGTGATAATTAAAAAGAAATAGAAAACTATAATAAAAGGAAAGTACTCTATGTTAAACATCAATAAATATGGAATTGTGATATTTGGGTGATGACTATGTATTCCATGAAATCCTATGTTAATAAAGGAACTATTGGATGATGCACATAGTTTGACTTTATCCATACACCAAGGAAACAAAAAGTAGTATCAAGAACTCTGAGAGAACTATTACTGGGAAAACACAAAGAAAGAGATCTATGAATATACATTAAATTTCCTGGTATATTAGAAAGTGAAGGATTAAAGGAAACAGTTTAAGGGGATGATGTAACCATTACCAATTCCAACATGGAAATGGGAAAACATTACCATTGACTTTTTAACCAGACTTTTGAATACATAGTAAGGAAACAACACTATCTTGGTTGTTTTAGATCATTATAAAAAGACAAAAAACATCATTGGGATTCAAGAGGATTTCATACTTGATCAACTTTTGTAGATATATATTAGATAAGGGGTGTGTTTACATGGAGTACCACTATCAATTGTGTCTGACTGAGATCTATGATTCACCTATATGTTTTGGAAATTCCTCCAAAATGATCTAAACACTAATAATAACTTTAGTACAGATTATCACCCTCAAATTGAGGTAAAATATAAATGAACTATCTAAACACTTGATGAAATATTGAGTGAATTCTCAATTGACTTAAAAGGAGGATGAGACAAACATCACCCTCTATTAGATTTCTCTTAGAACAACAGTTTCCAATAGAGCATCTAAATGGCTCCCTATGAATCTATTTATGGGAAGAGGTGAATAAAACCTACATGTTGTGATGAAGTATAGGAACATAAGTTACTAGGTCCTGAAATACTTGAGTAAATAGTGGAAAAGGATAAATACATTTAGTGTCACATCAAGGCTGCTCAAAGTCGACAGAATATCTATGCTGAAAATCATTGAAGTGACATAGGTTTTGATGTTGGAGACATGGTATTCTTCTAAATATCACTATGGAATAGAGTGATGAGATTTGGGGAGAAAGAAAATCTTAGTCCAAGGTACATCATCCCTTTTGAGATCCTTGATTTCATTAAAGCGATGACCTATCAGCTAGCACTCCCACCGAACATATCGCAAGTATATAATGTATTCCATGTATCCCTATTAAGAAATTACATACTAAAACCCTCACATGTACTCAATCCAGAGGTTGTACCATTGTAGAATGACCTTTATTATGAGGATTATCTACTGAATATCTTAGATTGTAGATAAAAAGTTCTACGAAATAAGACAATGCCCTTAGTCAATGTGCCATGGAGAATCCACAATTTTGAAGAAGCAATGTGGGGAATATAGTAAGTGATGAATAAGAGTTACCATCATCTATTTTAGTGTAGGAAATGACAATTTTGAGGGTGAAATTTCATAAGGGGAGAATATTGTAATGACCTGAACTATTATAAATAAAATTACACTTAAATATTTACTAAATGTATTATTATATAATATATTGATAAAAAATATATGCACTTCGCCTATCTTATTATACCCATTTGATTTAATTGACCGTTAAGAATAAAAACTATTGAAAATATATCCATTTAACAGTGACCACATGATTAGTATAAATGTAGGGTTTTAGCAAATCCAATTGTCATAGAAAAAGGAAATGATGACTTCAACCAGTAGGATCATACCTAATAAAGACCATTTATCAAAGCTTCTGAGGGATATAGAATTTATGGGATTCTAACCTAACAAATACAAAGATTAGATTCAACAAATTAAGCATGAGAGAAACCATTTATGCAATAATTTCAAGGTTATCAAGATCACGACCTTACCCATGTTCACAGAAACTCCCCATGAAAGTCCCACCATCACACACCTTACCTTTAGAGAGTTTTATAATATATTAAAGGGATATGAAACAATAACTCAGAGATATGATTATTTATATTATTTTGTATATAATAATGAATGAATTTCCATAATATTATTTTTACTTTATAAATGATTTTTTTGGTTTTAATTCAATAAAACACAAATAGTATTTTTGGTTAATATTAAAATTCAATTAAGAAATATATTTTGATGAATTAATGTATATATTAAATAAATAATTTTTTAATAATTTTTTTATTAAATACTTTTTTTTAAATATAAGTGATCATATAATTTTTATGAAGTCTAATGTAATTTTTATAAGGGTTTAAAAACTGTTATGGTAAAAAAACCCGTCATTTTCAAAAGATATTTGTTTTCATTTTAAAAGATAAAATTATCATATATAGAAAATTATTTGGATAAAATGAATATTACTATTAGAATAATAATTTTGAAACTAGCCAGTGGTGAATTTTTCATAATTTTCCAAGACAACAAATATTCGGGTAAAAATTAAATACCGTATAAATATAACTTTTGTTTTATGACAACATAATGAACCAAAAGTGATGTAATAACAATATAAATAGGATCCATGAAAAAATATATGTTTTTAATTTAATGTAATATGAAATTAAGTTTATTTTATTTATATTTTGAATCCATTATGAATCCACTAAGGGAAATAATATATTTTAATATTTTAAAATCATTTGTTTATGAGTGTGACTCACCTCCGCATCACCAAGGGTATTATTTTAATATTTTCATACCTCTTCTTTACAAAAAAACCACTCAAATTTGGTAGAAAATATTTTCAAAAACCATGGTAATGTTTGTGGTTTTCGATATTTTATTACGTAGAATCCAAAACCCAAATAATAATGAAATATCCCACTTTTCTTATATAAACCCACCCAATCTCCAATTTATCTTCACTAAAACTATTTATATAAAATAAAAAATAGGACCTAAAATACCTATAGTCCTCCCAAGTCACCCAAAACCTTTTAATAATACCCTCCCGATCATTTGGAGTCTCACAATCAAGTAAGGGAATCTTCTACTCTTCTTTTTTTATCAACAACTTCTTTTTTGTTATGTCTAAAAATTTATTTTTTCTTATATTGGGATATTTACTTACAAATTTCACATACTTTACATTTTATTTATAAATAATGAGATAATACATCCACTATAATTAATACTCCCATGATCCTTTATGTACAGTTGTTTCTATGCCAAAATTTTTAAGGGACCCTCACCTTCCTCTCCTTTAAAATTTAAGAACCTTATTCGATATTAGTTCTCTTAATTTAAATAGGTTATATTTTAATTAATTTGTAATAATTATCTTACTATAGAATTGATGTTATCTTAATTAGTTATCATTTATCCTCCCTCATTTTCCCTTACCTAATCCATTACTATGCTGAAATTCTGTAAGGGATCCTTACCTTCCTCTCCTCCTTTCAATTTCAAGAACCTTATTTGAAATTAATTATTTTAGTTTAAATTGGTTATATTTTAATTAATTTATAATCATAACCTTACTTTCTATTTGATTTTATTTTAAAGAAGGATCATTTATCCCCCCTTATTTAGACCCTTACCTAAGTCGTTACTATTTTAAAATTTCATATGTCATCCTCACCATCTATTCTTCATTTCAAGTTTCTTTATGAAATTAAGAATTATATTTCTTTTTCCTAAAGCCAGGATATGTATTTTCATGTACCTATTACTAATAATTTGGTGTAAAAATTATGAGAGACATTATTTTCACTCATCAACCTTTTATAATTTTTTTATGTAACGCTGTTATGCCGTCGAAATTTCCCCATGATTTTCCGGAAAAAAAAAATTGTGTAGTGAATACCATACTAAATTTTCTATAAAGGGTATTCACATTAACACACATGAAATTATTTATTTGGGACTTACATGTATGTATTACACATTCATTTATCAAGACATAAATTATGATGATGAATTAATCCATTTTGTATGATTAATGTGTCACAATTAAGCATGATAATGAAATGAATATTTTGGGTGTGACCAGATAGCACTCCAATGCATTGGGTAATGTTTAGTATGATGATACATCACATTGGGATAGGGATTGAACCTGATTCCTTTATGGTACTTTTTACACCATGATGTCTTGGAAGGTTTACCCTTTACATATGTTTATGATTCAATGTTTTAATTCGTTGCCACATTTCCCATGTTATGTTTATCATGCTATATCATGTATCCTTGTTCATATTTATGAATCATACTCTTTTTATGCCTCATTTATATTCCTATTATTTAAAATTTATTATCTTATTCATGTTATTATATGTTTATTCCTATATTGGGCTTTATAGATCACCCCTTTGTTATGTTTTCCCCCAGTTATCCCATGTAGTTTTAAGTTTGAAGGAATATTTTGAGAATATTAAATAAGTTTTAAATAAATATGTTGTATTACATGTTTTATGTTGTTATGAAATGTACCCAATTCCCAAATACACAAGAATTATTAGTCATCTAGGTTGTATTATGTTTAGTATTATATAATAAATCAAGTATTAATGTGTAATAAAGAGAAGGGTTATTATACCTCTCACAACCTATTCTCTTTATGTCTTCTAAGCCTTGGTGTTTTCCAAATTTCTATTCAATTATAATCCCAATCCTCTCCCCAATTTCCTAGTGATTTTTGTCTTACCAAACACCATTTCAAGTTTCCTTAAGGTGAACCCTAATAGGAGACAACCAAATGAAGATTTAAAATTGTTGACTAAACCTATTTCAAATTTATTCTTCTTTTGCGACCCCCATATGTTCTACATACACCTAAAAAATAGTCACATAAGTATCCTAAATATAATTATATGTTATTATTGTGGTGGAATATATATCTTCTACCATCACCTAAATTGTTTCTTAAATGAAAATATTATTCACAATATGGTTGGTTCACCACCTATATGAACAACACACTTTTTTTTTCTCCATCGCCTTCGAGGATGGTCATAGAAGTATTATTATGGTTAAATAATATATAGATTTAAAATTATTTAATGTTCTAGAATTAATTAATAATAATTTAATTAAATAAAAATAATCTAGTTCGAAGAAGTTTTTTTGAATCATCCCTATGTCAAAACACATATGGATATTTTAGAAAATTAAAATTTATTTAAGGTAACAAATAAAATTTCATTTAAATTCATAATTTTTCATCCTGTTTGATAAGAACTTCAATAATTGTCCACAAGTGATACAACCTTGGAACAATGAAACATACACCCTCAGAATAGTGAAACCGAATGTTATTTTTCAATGAAATGGTTATAAATAAATATAATAAAACTATAATAAAACAAATATATATTGAAAAGGTTATGAATTAATAAATTAATGAGTCTAATTTTATTATCCATGATGTAATGTGCAAGTGCAGAATGATTCTTGAACCTACGGTAAGGAATCTCTCCGGACAACCTTATTTTATTTGAGATATGATATCTATCTCTTTTCTCTACCTTTTATCCATATTATTTTTTATTTACTAATTCTATATTATGAATATATAATATATATATACACCTATTTTAATTTAATTTTACTTGATGGTTATATACATGTTTTAATGATTTCCTTCTCAATTTTATTTGATAAGAAAACTCGACTAAAAGGGAACATCTCTGTTTCCTACTCCTTTTCAAGTAATATTTCATAAAATGTTTGAAACCATCCATGGTTTATAAAATTGATTATTTTATTCTAGAAAACACATTTTAACACATTTTTTATTAAAATTATTATTCATTTACACTCTTTAAAAAATCATTTCTTTTTTTACTAAAATCCCACTAAAAAGGAATGTTTCTAAAGTTATTTCTATGCTATTTTTAATGCCTTAAATTCACATGGAATTAATTTTCCTGTCATATAATTATTTTTTTTACCTATGAACATACAAAAATTATTTAATACCCTCTATCATGTAAACCATTATGATATTCTATATGGTTATTCTATAAGACATGATTACGTAACCCATTTATTTCCATGTGTAATTATTATGTTTATACCTTACATATGATTTCTATTTCTGGCAAACATAAGCATGTACATATTTTCCTAGATTCACCTATATAGAACTCTAATTCATTTGGTAATGTTTATGACTCATTAAATAATATATATTAGATTAGGGAGTAAAACTAATTTATTATGTGGCACTATCCACCAAGTGATGTTGACTTGGTGATTAGCCTTTAATTATGACTATGTAATGTTTTATGTTGTTTCCACATTTCTATATTTCCATGATTTTATAATTCCATGATCTTTATGTTATTATCAAATATGATTATTCATGAGGCTTGCCTTTTATAATATCTGGTTATTCCTTTTGACACACATGATATTCTTCAGTAACATGTTTATTCCCTTATTGGGATTTTTAACTCACTATTTTACTTTATGTATTCATTAGGTTATCCTATGCAATGTTATGATTTCATTATAAATAATAAAATAAAATTTTTCTTATTTTTATTTTCGTTTTGATATATTATGTACCTAGTATTACAAATACACCAGGCCTCCGGATCTTTGAGAAGTATTTATTGGGTATTTATGTCAAAAATAATTTAATGAAATGTGTAAAAGACCTGGGTCATTATTGTTCGTATCAGAGAAAGGTATAGTTATTTTTTAGGATTAAGAAAAGAATATATTTGTAAAAAACCTATGGATTAGTCTAAGTATAATAATATATCCAAATGTTTTGGTAAAGTATAGTGTGAGGGATTTCTAATAAATTACAACCCTATCTGGATACTATAAGTGGATGTAGATTTAGAATAGTTTTACTTAGGGTAATAACCCTAAAAAGGGATAGTTGGGTATTAACTTAATTTTCATCTAGTGTATTGAAAATAATGTTTCTTACACACCTAGTTTAGCACTCCTGAGGGACATTCTTTTGAAAATTCATAAAATCTTTATAAACCATTAGAAATGATTTGAATAGATTGTTAAGTTTATAAGACCTAATATGGAAATTAACATGGATAACCTTTATTAAAACCTAGATAATCTAAATTTAGGATTTATGTTTCTTTTATAATTTATTCATTCAATGTTCATAGTTTCCCTTTTTATATATTTTTTATTTGGAGTATTGTCATCCTTATTTACTTTATTTTTGTTAGTAGTAGGAAATAGGAGAAACTATTTTGATAATCAATGTTATAAGAAATGTGATGATTAACCTAATGATATTCTTAAATTTATTGGAGTGGGAGCCTAGAAATTTATGGTAGTACTAGGTAAACTAAATCATGTTTGGAATTACAACTTGAATCATGTGCAATTCCCACTTTATATTAATAAATAGAAAGTTGTAGTCAAGTACTTTATGAACAGAGGCCTCATAACTTTAATGGATATTCTGATCCTCTCATCCTAGAATAATGAATTAACTTGATTGTGAATATATTATCTATCCTCTAATTCTCAAAAAAAGAGAAATTCATGTTGTCCATTTATCATATAGAGGGGGAAGATGATCAGTGGTGTAAATTGGTCAAGAACATGATGACCAAAGAGGAAATCGATCCTATAGATTGAGAAGGATTCATGAAAATATTTTTGAATAAATATTATCCTAGAACTATCTATTATAAAAGAAATATGGATATTCATATACTAAAGTAAAATGAATAATATTCTATTGGAGAATATGAGGTAAACTTCATAAGGATTTTATTGTACGTCTTAGACATTATCATAAACATTGAAAGTAAGGTCACTTCTTTAGTTTATTAAAGACAATTCTATGAAAATATTTAGATATTAGATACTTTGATAGATATAGAGATACTTTATATTATACCATTAAGGTTGAGATACATATTTGTGACACCTAGTGGCCTCATGGGTTGAGAGATAAAAAGTTTAAAATGGAGTTTTATTTGTAAGGATCAATAAATAAATCTAATCAGGGAAAGAAAACCCAACAACCCACATGTAAAAAATTTGAGGAAGAAGAATCCTGAAAACTATATAAAGGTAATTAAGAGATGATTACAATATATAAAATAGGAGAATCAGGATAATAAATTCTGAAGGAAAATAAAAAATCCCGCTATTAAAATGGAATAAAAGAAGGTTCATATAAACAATTAGCATATAGTCCATTGTTTCAATTGAAATGAACATGAAAATAATAATAGTTAATGACCTAAGACAAGGTTTTTCAGATATTATCAATAAAAAACTTCTAAGGCCTAGATAGAAATAAAGGCCATTTGATATCACTATAAACGAGGTGGATCTTGATAGTGATTTGGGGATAGGTATGCAAGTTACTCATTAAATAATTGAGAACATAATATTTGTTTTTTTAAATTTATTATTTCATATCTTTCAGGTTTTGTAAAACTATTCAAACACCCCCACAAAAAATAGGGGTTTATCTTTATGTGAGAACAAAAAATAGAGAAAATATTGAATAAAAAATGTATAAATCCTCCCCATTCAATTTTTTTGGATTGAATCACCCAGTGAATCTCATAATACTTCCTTCAGTGGAATTTTATTCTATATTGGTAATGTAATGGCAATCCATAAATAAATACAACATCAAAAATCATGAGAGGGAGATCAATCTTCATATCCCGAGTCATCCTGTAATTCTGTATAAGTGTAAGGAGGGGGAGGAATATCATTTGGGATCTTCTTCTCAAACAGGGATATTATTTCTTTATGAGAGATCATATCAATCACAAATTATTGAGTCAAGGGAGAGAAATAAGCTTGAATACATGACCATTATGAGGAACTATACTGATGTATTCCTTGAAGAGTTTCCCCATATTCATCTTAACTGATAGGTTGAGTTATCAATTGAACTTATACATGGATCTCTACCCATATCCAAGACCCCATATAGAATATGAATCATTGAGTTACAAGAACTAAAGAAGTAGGTATAAGAGAATCTGGACAAGGGTTTTATATAATTGAGTTCTTTACCATGGGGTGAACTGGTCATTTTATTCAATAAGAAGGATAGATCAATGAGACTTTACATTTATTATCATAAACTCAAAAAATAGTGATAAATAACAAGTATCCCCTACCATAACTATATTACTTTTTTGATTAACTATTTGGGGCCCAATATTTCTCTAAGGTGGACCTTTTGTCATGTTATCACCAATTAAATATGAATAATGATGATAATCCCAAGACAAAATTTCAAACAAGGTATGGACACTATGAGTTCATAGTGATACCCTTCATATTCACTAGTGTTATAGAGATATTCATGGACTTAATGAATATAATATTTAGAGATTACCCAGAAAAATTTGTGGTATTCTTTATAGATGACATTTTGATATATTCTAATAGCATGGAGGATCATTATGAGTATTCAAATAATGAGATGAAGACTTTGTGAAAGGATACATTATATGAAAAGTATAATAAATGTGTGTTTTGGATAGATAAGGTACCATTCTTGGGGATTTTTATCACTAGTAAAGGGATATCATTAGAACCTTCTAAGAAAAAAGTGATTGAGAGTGGCCAATATCAACATATATAATATTGATATGTTGTTTCCTTGGACTAGCTGAGTATTACCAAATTTATTTTAGAAACTTATATTGATTTTAAAAACCAAAAACGAATACAACATCAAAAGGGAGTAATGTTTTTATAGATTAATGAATGGTATGAAATATTTAAAGAGTTGAAAAAGAGGATTATCACTACACTAGTACATACACTAACCATACATGGGGAACTTTTCATTGTATGTAGAGATTCTTCAAAGGTGGAATTGAGTTATATTCTAATGAAAAATTATAAAGTGATAGTATATACCTAAAGGAAGTTGTAATTTCATGAATAAAACTATCCAAAACATGATATGAATTTCGGTGAAATGATATTTACATTAAATAATTAACGAAATTACCTCAATGGGGAGAAGTGTGAAATATATATGGATTATAAGAGCCTCATGTATATATTTACATATAAGAAGATTAATATGAACCAGTAAAGATTGTTAAAGATGATAATTGACTATAACTATTTGATCCACTACTATCCTAGGAATGAAAACAAAGTGAAATATAATCTATGTAGAAATGATCCTACAACATTAGCCATGATGATAATTGATAAGGATCAAATCTTATTGGACTTGCAAAGCATAGAAAATGAATTCATCAAGTAAATACCATCATAATTCCATCCTTAAATAATGACTCATTAATCCATTTTGAAGAAGATAAAATTATATTAAAGGGATGATGTTGAAATATAGAAGAAGGTGGAGGATATAAGAAAAGGTAAATCCCTAGAGATCAAAATATACGAAGAAGGAGTTGCAAGATATGGGATATGACTATGTGTTCCATCAAATCTGAAGATAAAGAAGTATTTTTAAAACATTGTACATAAATTGACCTTTTCTATCCACCTAGGGAGTACAAAGATGTATCTTGATCTCTAAGAGAACTTCTGGTGGAAAATATGAAGAAAGATATTACAAAATATACATCAAAGTGTTTAGAATGTAATCAGAAGAAGGTAGAAATGAAAAAGTCTAAGGGGATGGTGCATCCATTACCCATACTTATATGGAAGTGAGAAAAAATCACCATGGAATTTTTCATTATCCATCCAAATAAATCAAGAGGAAATAATTCTATATATGTTGTAGTGAATCATCTTACAAAGATTTATCATTTAATTAAAATTAAATAGGAATTATAACTCAATTAACTTATAAGGATATACATAAGTGTTATAGTGAGGCCGTAAGGAAAACCTCTATTGATTTTATTTGAATGATATATAAGGTTTTCCTCCATGTTATAGAATAATTTTCAACATTATTTAAACATTAAGTTGAACTTTAGTATTACTTATCACCCCCAAACTGATGTCCAATATAAATAGACTATACAGGAAATTTACGACATATTGAGAGATTTCTTGTTGGAATTTAAAGGAGTATGTTATAAACATCTTATTTTGGTTGAGTTATCATATAATAATAGTTTTAACTCAATTATCCAAATGGATTCATATGAATCCCTTTATAGGAAGAGATGTAGAACACATGCGTGTTTGGATGAAGTTGGTGAACACAAGCCAATGAGACTTGAAATAGTTGAAGAAATTGTAGAAAACATCAAAATGATTTTGAAACACATCAGGGAAGCTCTAAGTAAAAAAAGAGCCATACTAACAACTATCTAAGAGACCTAATGTTTGAGGTTAGAGAAAAAGTGTTCCTCCACATATCTCCATGGAAGAGAGTCATGATATTTTGGATGAAGGGAAATACAAGTCCTAGGTAAATCATCCCCTTTTAGATTTTTGATCACATTGAAGGTATGACCTATCAACTCACACTTCCAAAAACCCTATCTCAAGTATAGTACATTCTCTACATATCCCTATTGAGAAAGTACATACCAGATCCTCACATATTCTGAATTTAAAGGTGAAAAAACTTGAAAATGGTCTATCTTATTAGAATAAACCAATAAAAATCTTGGATTGTAGAGAAATAGTTCTATGTAATAATATAACTCAATTAGTCAATGTATTATGGAGGAATCATAAGTATGAGGATACAAACTAGGAACTAGAGGAAGAAATAAAAAAGAAATAACCGTAGTTGTTTTCATGTTAGTATTTTAGATAAATTTTTGGGGATGAAATTTCTTAAGCGGGGATAGTTTAATGACCTAGAATTTTATCAATGTAATTTCCCCTCAGATTATATAATTGTGTCATATTTAGTAATGTAGTAGTATATAGACCACATGCACTATATGATAAAACCAACAAAATTTTATTAACTTGAACATTAAATTTAGAGAATACAAATGTTCATAATAATTTATATATTACAATGGTATAAAAAAATAGAAAACATGATAACTATAATATAAAAATTTGGATATGTTTGATCTCCCAGAATAATCACACTCACAAACAATGCTATAGAAATGAAACATAATATTAATAATGATATAAAAATTTTGAAAATAAAAATATATATAACCTTAATAGAAATATAAGTGAAATAGGAGTTAATTAAATATGATATATTTATAGAAATTATGGAAGAAATATGACTGCAACAAAATCTAACGATTGGAATTTTAATTTGATCGTTGGAATAGTAAGCCATCCTTTAGAATAGTAATATGACTACTAAGGATAGTATCATGACTGTTGGAATATTATAATAACTTACATAAGTGTAAAATAATATTTAGGTATCATATAATATGAAAATATGACATATTTATATCATTATATAAGTAATTAAATGTTTCTAAAATGATAAAATTTGTGTATGTATTTTTGTAAAATATTAATGTTTTATTTTCATTTTTATAATGAATATAATAATTTAAAAGAAATATTATTTTCATAAAATGGGTTTATAAATTTATATTACGTTTTTTTATAATGGTAATATAATTTTATGTTACTATAAATAAATTTTCAAAGGGTAATACAATTGATCATAATATTAAAATCAACAATTTTAAAATAAATACATAATTTATTTAAAAAATAAATTTCTCATATTTAGAAAATTAATTTTATAAAATTGATTTATTTTTTGGAATATACATGTGAAAAAAACTTGCTTTAATTTTTTTAAATATTTGAATTTTTAGTGAATAGTGATATTCGATAAAATACTATATTTAACATTATAAGTTAAATACAAGATTAATTTCATAAGTGGTGATGTAAGAACAAATTATTTCTAACTAATAAGAAACATTTACTATATATAGTCACATGATTCCTAACTATTGGAAATATTGATCCAAAAAATAAACCAATGAATATAATATTGAAAAACATACATCCCCTCCCCTTATAAATACCGCCACTCACTACCCCTTCGACTCACGTATTATAAGACTTGGATCCTAATAAACTCATGAAAGAAAATATTCGGAATAATCTCCCCCATTTTTTAACTCGTCATCTCTTACCAATGACCATTTTAAGGAGCCTTAAGGTGTAGACTAAGAGGAGAAAATCAAAGGAAGATGTAAAATTATCAAGTAAACCGATGTCAATTTTATTATTTTTATACCACACCCATATGTTATCCATGAACCAAATAACATTAACATAAATATACTATATATATTGATATATTATTATTATGGTGTAATATCCATCTTCTACCCCCATATCAACTGTTTCTTAAACTAAAACACTATTTACAATATGGTTGGTTCACCGCCTCTATGAATAACTCACTTATTATTTCTAAAAAAACGTTCAAGTATGGTGTTATAAAAATTATTGTGGTTAAAAAATATGATAATAAATATATTATAACTTATTACATGTTATTTAATGAATAAATAATCATTTAATTAAATAATATGAATCTAGTTCATGATGGTGGGTTAAACTGAATAAATGAAGTAACTATATAACATTATTGTTTTAAATAAATGAATCATATATATATTTGAAAAAATATAGATATATTGGAACCATTTAAATTAATTGAAGTACATGAATAAAATTTAATTTCACTTTTGGAGTTTTCTTCTCATATGATAATAGCTTTAATAATCATCCACTCATGACCTGACCTTAGAACCATGAAACAAATACCATTGGAATAAAAAAAATCAAACATTATGTATCATTAAAATGGTTTTAAATGAACATAATATAATTATAGTAATAAAATATATATGGAAAATGGTTTTAATTAATTAATTAATTAATTAGTGAAATTTGATTAACCATGACATTAAGTGAAAGTGATGAACGAATCTGAAACCGAAGTTAAGGGATCTCTCTGAACAACCATATTTTCTTTAGGATATGAGTTGTCTATATTTCCAAAAAAATTTCCCCCTATTATTATTATTTACTTATTATATATTACTTATATATTTCAAAAAAATGTATATCTATTTTAATTCACTTTTCCTCGATAGGGATATACATTCATTAAAGGTTATCTTCTCAATTTCATTTGGTAAGAAATCCCAATTAAAGGGAACATCTCTATTTCTTACCACATTTAAAGTAACACCCAAATAAGTTTTTTAAACCGTATATTTTTCTCAAATTATTCATTCATTTTTTGAAACCCCTTTTTAATATCATTTTTATTTAAACTATTATTCCCTTACCCACTTTAGAAACTCTTTACCCTTTTCCATAAAACCCCACAAAAAAGTAATGTTCCCAAAGTTATTTACCCACACTTTTTATGTATTAAATTCAATTCTGCTTCATTTTCATAAATTATGATTCTTTTTTTGCCTCTGAATTTCAAATATTTTTTTCACCCCTTCTTTCCTGGAAACCATTATGACATGACATCTGGTTTTGCAATAAGATAGGATTATGAAACCTATTTATTTCCATGGTAAATTCTTTTGTCTATACCTTATGTTTTATTTACATTTGTGGAAAACATAAGCATGTTCATTTTATGATGGGTGCACCCTGATTATAGTATAATAAATTGGGTATTGTTTATGTCTCATGACATGATATGTATCGGATTAGGGAGCAAACCTAATATTTGAAGGGAATCTTTCCACCATGTGATTCTATCTTGGTGATTATATTTTACTTATTCTTGTGACATGTTTTATATTTTTTCCACATTTCAATGTTTCCATGATATTATAATTACATGTTCTATATTTTACAAATCTATGTGATTATTCGAAAGACTTATATTTTATGATATCATGTTATGCCTTTTAAGTCACATGTTATGCATCAATATCGTGTTTATTCCCTTAATAATATATTTTATCTCACCGATTTCTTCTATGTATTCCCCAAGATATACTATACATTTTTAGGAGTTGAAATGGATTTAGAATCTCACTATGGAGAATAAAATAAATAGGTTTTATTTTTAGTTTCATTTTGATGTATTATGAACATAGTCTTCCAAAGAAAACATACCTCTTGATCTTGGGGTTGTGTTTACTCTATATTTTTATCAATAATTATTTAATGGTATACGGTAAAGATATGTGTTTCTATATGAAAATTAAGATAGGTACCCTTAGTTTCCCTGAGTATAGAGTAGTGATGGACTAGACATGGAAAACCATGCGTGTTACCTTAGAACCAGAGGGTAGGTCATGATGGATATATTATACCTTTTAACCTTGGGCTAGAGGACTAGAGAAGAGAGTGAGTGTTACTACCCTATTAATATGTGAGAACATAGGTAGAAAGACCTTGGGTAGATTGATGATAATTTGGGTTAGTGGATAGACCTTGGTTGACTTGATATCTGAGATGGTCATTATTCCATCTTCCTGGAGTGGTAATAGTGGGGATTATCCCATTATACTAGTGAGATCAAAATGTGATCATGAAGATACTTAGAGATTATATGTTCTATGAGTGAAGGGATTTTCCTAGGAGTTAAGTGTGAGATCAAGGAGACTTTGAAGGGTTTCCAGATTATAATGATTTATAGTGGTTTCCCTAGTAATATATTGGCCACACTAAGGGTTATTGTAAGAGGTTATGTATGGTGGAATTCTATTTCGACCTTATAATTCTAAGGTTTGTAGTGTGAGTTGTTGAGTCTATAATAGAAAGTAAAAAAGACATCATAGAAGGGATGCACTTCCCTCTATTCCTTATGAATTAATTCCCATGTTATCACCTAGTGTTAATCCTTTTAGGTGAATACATTTTTTTTATAATTACCTCTTATGAACCCTCATTATTCCTGATACTAATGGACTATGTAGATTTTTTCCTAGGAATCTTATTTATGCCTCCTACTACCATATTTCCTTGTATTACCCCCTAATAATTAGCTTTATGCCCAATTATATTGGAATTCCTTGGATTAACTCCTAGGATTTAGAATTTATGTCTCATAAGAAGTGGGACTACTAGGATACCACATGTAATATAGTTTTTTCAATTACCATTATTATATGGTTATTTAGCTTTCATGATCATGTCATTTTCTCATAGATACTTCATACTGGATGAAGTGGGTATAGTCAATCTTGGGTATCACCTTAGAACCTGAGGATTGATGGTTGTTATTTATTTATTTTTTAAAATTGTATTTATTTAATAATTTGAGTATATCACATGTGAATACATTTCTTTACTTTATGTGTTTACAAGACCATTGGTTGTGCCATACTGAGTTGAACTCAAACTCTTATCGGAAAACCATTGAACTTGGGTACTTGAGTAGAGTTCACTACTCATAGGTTTAGGTAGGAACAGATCCCAGATTTTCACGATTGAAAGGGGTATCTCATATGGAGTTTGGAGATTGGGATGAGATGAAGCTCATGTATGGTAGTAGTGCCGCTTGTGTATTTTTATTGTTTTATTAATCTTGTATATGTTATTGGCCCCTTGTTTGATCAATTTTTGTATACTGGTATAACCATACATATCTATGGTTGTATTATGTTTCATTATATTATTATAGACTTATTATTTTATTAATTATGCGTAATATGATGATTTTTGTTATAGATGTGTCATGATTTTTTAATCTATTTTTATACTCTTATATGAGGCTATAGTCTCCCCATAGTAATACCATAGTATCCTACTACTGGTCCGAAACCTCTAGTATATGGGAGTGCATGCCTAAATTCCCGTGTAATTCCACTTCAATTACCATATAGTGAATTTTCAGAAGACATTACGGAGTGATATAAGATATTTTTTTATTATCTTACTATTTATGGATATGGTATATAGATATTATGGATGTCTTAGAGCTTGTGATAGACCTCATATTGGTGTGTCACACCCACATTTTTTATAGTAATTCTAGGTTACCTAGGATACGAGATTTCTATTATTGGTTTTCAATTTTATAGTTGGTTGATTTCACTTAGCATGAGACACTATGGTTTTTTATTATAATTTATGTGGTTTTGGATGTTTTCTAATTGGAAAGAGGCTTGTGTACATTCGTTATTTTTTTCATGTATGATTCAAATGAAATTCATGTTCCTATGTGTGATTGATAATACTAAATAAAAAGGGTTCAATTGTTAAAAATATTAATAAAAATCTAATATTTTTTTCTTCTATATAACTGGTTTTTAAATATTATACTAATTTGATATATATTATATTATTAATTATAGGTCTAGTAGATTCTATGTAGGGATGTTTCTTGATAAAGACTAAGAATTCCCTCCTGTGAATGATGTATAGTGACACTTAATGGGTTAGTAGAAGCATAAAATTCATGGAATATGAACCTCTAGTGGGTGATTATAAAAATATTTTTGGAAAGAAAATAGGTTTGATTATTTAATGTGTAAATAATAACCTAAATGTTGTTTTCCCATATAGTTACTTGGTGGAATTATACTTAGAAAAACCATATAACTATGGTTTTACTCTACACAGATCATCTTAGGATAATGCTGTTATATATATAAATAGGTGGGATTGTGGTTCTTAATGGGGGTATTCTTTTATGAATATTCTTAGTGATAATCACTTCCTTGTTAGGATGATTAATTTTTATGTGATTCTTGATATGTATATATATTTTAGACCATAATGTGGGTGTACTGGAATGTGAGTTTAATTTCTTTGTTTGATATGGGAGGAGAGGTGTTTCATTGTGAGAATTTAAATATGTGAGATATAGTTTATGGGATAAGTGAGAGAGACTAGTGAATTTAGATATGGCTTAGGGTATCGGTGAGCTGAGTGATGTATGAGGTTAACCCAAGAGAGGGTTTAACTGAGGTGACTAGAATAAACATTCCTTTACTGTACATCATTTCCATAATGAAAAACTTAAATTACATAATGAACTCAATATCTTGAGAATCTATAGGTTTAGTGTCTTTAGATAATAGCTACAGAAGCTACATATTATAAAATGCTAGTGAAACTTTCATACTAGAGCTTTTTCTAAACATATACAATGTAAATCCCATCCCAATTCCCTAAAAAATGAAAATATAACAAATAGGAGATATTAAATTCCCAATAAATGAAAGATAAACATATCTAACTATGGAGATATTATAATCATATTATAAAAATATAAGCAGGATAGAATTATCAAACTAAAGAACATGGAATCATAAAAATAATTTTTATAGAAAAATAAGAGAATAAATAATCACATATGGTCAAATATATAATAAGGATTAAAGTCTAGAAAAATAAAAGAGTTAAATCACGATCCTTGTATAATTGCATAGTTTTATATCAAAGGATTATGGCACCGACATAAGTATATAAATACAACATCATGTATCAGACACCCCCACCTGTTTCCCATAGTGGATTTGGAATCAAAATTTATTTCCCGTATTAAATTTGGCATTAAATTTTTTGTTCCCAAAGATAATCAAATATTAAAATATGTTTACCATTTTTTGATCAATCATTGAAACTTATTTCCCATTTTGGATCCATCATCTCTACTCATTTTTTCCATTATATTTGGAGATTTATATTGGTTATCTCTCTCTCATAACATTTTCATGATCACACACACTCTCTTTTGTTTCTAATTTTTTCATTTTATTGTTTTCTAAAGTCCTAAATTTAACTTTAATCCACGTAATTAACGAATTTAAAAGTCACTTCAATGGAATATTTTTGAACTTATCTAAGACTTAAACATATATATTTTAAAGTTTCAGCTTGGAAGAACATTATAAGGCCTTGTAAGGAAGTGTAAGAGCCTCTTGTTGAATAACTATTAAATCTAGGAATAAAAATTGTGCTAGGGTGTAGTGAACCTATGTCAGGGCATGGTGGACCTTGCGAGTGGAATATAGGTAGGATGTAATGCTAAAACACCCATTCTTAGTGCACTATGGTGTGGTGCATGCCATGTTATGGGCCGAGTTACTTTTAATAAAGGTAAAACATCATTTAATATAGTTTTTATTAACGTCATTTCTTATTAGTGAATTATAAAATATTTACACATGTTTTGAAGGATATAAATAGATTCCTTGGGTGCTTGGATATCAACAAAAAACATATGCTACAATTATATCATTCAATCGATCACTAAATCTCTATCAAGATCTTTTTTTTCTAAATACCATTTTCTCCTTTCTAGAGTGTGTTATTTTTGTATATTTTTTCACTCTCATGATAGTTTTCATTCTCTTTTAGTATTTATTAATATTACATAGAGATAATCAAGACTATAATTCAATTAAATTTCTTCTAGCCTCTATTATTTTTTTATTATTAGTGCTCAAAACCTATAATATGAGTGAATCAAGTTTTCATACTATATCTGATTAAAAAGAAATTTATTATTCTCTTTGAAGTTTTTATATATACTCGTTAAAAAGTCACTGTCAATTTTATTTTTAGTTTATTACTATAACCTTAAAAGAATGTAGTTTTGGTATCTTGGTTTTGGTTAAATCCAAGGGACTAATATATTAAATCATCTAAAGATTGAAGTGGTATAAATATGAGATCTTATCGTGGAATTTCTGAACTTCCTTACCAAATGATATACCACTTTTCTAATTTTCATTTTTTAATTACATAATTTTAATCTCAATATACATAAATTTCATAAATTTAATTCATCATATTTTTTCCATGATTAATTTCTTATTTAACTTTGAGATTATTTTCATTATATGAATAGAATTTATCATTTATCTCTTAATTGATTCCATAACTTTAATCACTTTATTTTATTAAAATTATTTTAATTTTAATTTAATGTTTGATTTTTTTACTATAATTGTTTAAAAGTAAATTCAACCCATATTTCCGTTTTACTCTCTGAAAAACATTATGTATATAAAGTTGTCTTTTTATTTATTTCAAAATATCCATTTAAAAATCATTTTTCTATCTGATACCAATATTTTGTGTTAGAGGATTTCTTTCTATTTTTTTAAAAAAATTATTGATTTTAAAATTTTGGTTATTTTCAAAATTTATTTTTGAAAATAATTTTTTATTCTATGATACCTACATTTTTTATTAAAGGAGATCTTTGTTTTTATTTCAAAAATCCTTGTTTTCAAAATTGTATTTCAATTTTTTTTTCAAATCCTAACCAATTTTAATGTATGGTTTTAAAATGGAATCTACCTCTTATTCTCATGTTCCTTTAGTTGATGGTTTAGAGAATTCATATTAGAAACCATGAATGTTAATTTTCCTTATCATTATTGGATACCCTATTTTTAAAATGGTTATGCATAGTTGTAATTCTAAAACAAACCCCAAAGACAAATAAACTCATCTATATATTGATTCCTTTTAATTAGATGGTAAATCAATGAAATAATTGTAATACCCCAAGGTTTTACAAATAAATTTAATATAGATTATAATTCACACAACACAAAGCCTCGGGGAAAGAATTTTTTTTATTATAATTATCTAAATAAGATAGTTATAAACTATCCATTAAACATAATTTTTCCACTTATGGGAATTGAATTTTGAAAAAAGGACAAACACAGTTGCGATCAGTAAGATATTTAGAGTATGATAGGATCAACTTAATTTTTGGTGAATAGTAACTAAACCCTTTAGAATAGTAATGTTATCTTTATGAATAGTAATATGACCCTTATGAATAGTGACTTATCTAAATGAATAGTATAATCACCCATGAATGTATTAATAGAATTTAGAAAGCTTATAAATGAAAGTATGATATAATTATATCATAGTATTTGTGAATAAATGCTTTAGAAATTATTAATTAAGTATTATTATTTTTTAAAACATAAATGTTTATTTACATTTTCATAATTAAAATAATGATTCAAAATTTATTTTCATAAAATAGAATCATAAGTTAATATTTTTATGTCTTATTATTATAAGTTAATTTTGTTATAAATTAGTTAATTTTTTAGAGTGTAAAAAAATCTGTTATAATTTTAAAATCGATATTTTTGAGTAAATGAAGCTTTTAATTAAAAATATATTTTCTCATATTTAGAAAATTATTTTTATAAAATGGAGTTAATTTGTTAATTATACATTTTTAAAACTAGTTAGGATAGATTTTCTGTATTTTTCTAAAATAGTTAAATTTTTAGTGAATAGTACAAAATATAGTTTTAAAGAAAATACTATGTTATAGAATAAATAAATAATTATTTTACAAGTTAAAAATTTTATTGAAATAATTTAGAGGATATAAATTATATTTTTTCTTGATAAGTATAAAATAATCATTCTCATTTTCGACGCAGTGTCTGCGTCGTGCTAACAAAGTCAATTTGGTTTCTTAAAAATAATAATTAAGAGTTAAAAAGTATTTTCAGGACCTTTTTATTAATTACCATGTATAATGAATTTTTATGGAAGATATTTCATAATTTTATAGTTATATAATATTAATCTTATCCAAATGTATTACAATACTTCATCATGATAAGAAAAAACAAAATAAAAAATTTAAGATATGGTCTTGTTATGTATATGGGTGAATATACATAATGAATGAATACATAGTTTTATTTTGAACCAAGTTAATTTATTTTTATGATATTAATTAATTTTTAATTTTTATATTAAATAATTACAATTAATGATTATGCAATGCTGATGTAGTGCTTGTGCAAGAATAAAAAAATAAAAAAGTGTTTCTAATTAAAATTATAAAAATTATTAAATGACCCATAGTTTTTATAAAACATTTTATATAATAATGTGTCGACAATTATCTAAATATTATTATAATTTGGGAAATCTTGGACCCACAAAAATGGCATTAAGGAATTTATAATATTATTTATAAAAAAGAAGTCAGGTTGTTACATTATAGTTTTTAATTAGTATAATATTTTATTAAATGGTTTTATAACATAGTTTTTCAAATATATATAGTGTATTTAAAGATAATAAATTTATCTTATTCTTGAAATTTTACTTTTAAATTTTTGGAAATAAATAATTACCCTAATGGCTATAACAATTACGGTGCTGTAATTATTTAATTAATGAATAAATCAAATTAATGGTATTACAAATAATAAAATAAATATAATTTAAGATTTTTAATTTAATTAACTATTTATCTAGATTAATATGATATTTATAGGATATAATAATACAAATTATACTAATTCTAAAATTTTTTTTGTTGTGTTTAATGTCATGGTAATGAATAGTGTTTAATTTGACATAAATTTCTTTTCATGATTAAAATATTTTATTAAATTTTTTAAAAACCAATTTTTTTTTGAAAAATGGAAAAAATGAAAATATTATGTCTACATTGTGACCCCTTATGATTTATAAATATTTTTAAAGTCTTTAACCATATTTTAGACTTAATATATATTTATATTTTAAGCAATTCATAATTTGAATCTCACCCCAATTATAAAAGTATGCTCCTCCATTAAAAATATTTCATCACATTACTCCTTATTTCTCACATATATTATTCTAATTTTCCTTATCGTCATCTCTTAATACATTTTAGTTCTTCTGTTCTCACAAAATACAACTTCCAAGATCCCAAGTAGGTTCTCAAGGAGAAAAAATTCAAGTTGTAAGATTCATTTTTCTTCTCTTTTAAATTATTTTTCACTTCTACCTTTTCATCAACTTATATATAATGATTTAGGAAAAATATAATATCATATATATACTATAATGTTTTGTCTGGATGGTATATTAATCATAAAATCTATTATTTTACTCTTATTCTTAAATAACAAAATCATCGTCTCTGGTATGTTAATTCACCGCCTTTGTGGACGATGAGTTTTCATTTCACTCTACTAGAATCATGAAAAGTTTTAATTCACATAAAACTGTTTAAAACTACCTAAATATATATATGTTATCAATTCTGGATTATTATTTTTTTTCAAAAGGAATACCAAAATAAAATGACCTTGGAAACCATGAAAAGAACATGCTCGAAACAATGAAAATAACAAAATACTGTTAATAGATTTGTGGAAAATGTTATAATTATAGTATGAAAAGGTATTATAAACATGTTTTTTGTTCTTAAATAAGTTAATAATACTATTCAAACCATTATTCATGAGTTTTGAAATTTTCTTAGGACGTCGAACCCAAGGTAAGGGATATCTTAACTCAATTTCCATTCAAGGAGTTAATAATCTATGTCATTGGTTATGTTTTTACAAGAATATATATGAATAACCTATTATTATTTAATACTATATAGCCACTTATATTTTTTGGATTTATATTTTTCACACATAATTACATCATTGATATATCCTCACTCTAATGATACAATCTTTGTACGGGTTTCTTCCCGAACCTCTATTTTCAATCAGGTTATGCTTTCTTTCTATATACACCAATGTAATTATTCATTATTTTATATAATTATTATAAATTATACATATATATGTTCCAAAATCATATATACAGATAATTTAATACTTCTTTTACGAGATAATAAATGTTTTAAAAGGTTCCATTCTCATTTCTTCCCGATACACAAGCCTGATTAAAGGGAAAACCGGTATTTCTTACCCATTTTCAAAAAACATAAATAATTTCATTTAAGACACCCTTATTTTTCTAAAGAAATAGTTTTTTAGGAAAATAAATATCTTTTAATTTATTATTTTATTGAAACAATCATTAAAAATACAATTGATTTTTCTAAAAGAACTCTTCTCTACAAAGTAAAAAGGGTATTTTTTTTGAGAATTACTTGATGATTTTTTAGAGTATTTTCATCCATTTGAAAACCTATGTTGAATTTATTATTTATTGATGTTTATATTTATGTTTATCATCTAAAATATTTTATTAAATGGTTTATGATCATTTTTACTGTGGATGTGCTATCTTGATAACATTCACCACACTACCCAGAATTGTTAGTGGTTATGTTTATAGATTGGGGAAAGTTATTTACATTTCATATTTTAGTTCAAATATGAATTTATATTTTGATTATGTTTCAAACATTTCATATTATGAATTAATTTTACTTATTAAGTGTCATGTGGGGCCCTCTATATCCCCTAAGTGCATCAGTAGGTCTAATGAGACAAACTAGATATGGTTTCGGCCAAGGAATTACTCATTTATTAGATTCTTGTCATGAAGACTTGATAATAATAGATTTTGGGAATGAGGCCTCAATGTTATGTTTTAGATATACATACTTTTACATTTACCTCATTATGAAACTAGTAATTGATAGTCCATGTAATTTTTCAACTAGTAGAATATCCATGGTTAAGTTTTATTATGGAATTATTCAATCAACTTCTTTTCCAGCCATTCTTTTCTCAAAATTATGTTTTAATGGAATGTGTAGTAATTTATTAAATAAGGATTATTGTTTATGTTTATTTAGGAAATATTCCTCAATATTTATTACCCTTAATTAGGGTCTGAGGTCACCCATTTCTTATGTTTTATTTTTCCATAGGATATGAAAATGATTATTATGAATGAATTGTAGGGTTTATTAAAGAGTTTTTGGGTTTTACCAATGGAGTTTATATGTTTTTCTCCTGTAATTTTATAATGAAAAGTTCAGGTATGAAATATGGTTTCCAAAACTACTAAACATTTTAGTCCTTTAGGATATGACTTAATTGTAATCACACCAATGTAATAAAGTGAGGCACAAGCTCCATGATAATGTAGTCAGGGTCTTTATTGTTGGTATCAGAGGAAGTTTATTTGAAACTTTGAAACTATATTAGAAAACTAGAATTTTGGTAAGGTATAGATTATGGGTATCTTCCTAACAATACATCCCTATCAAGATACTACAAGTGGACGTGTTTCTAGCACAGATGTACGTAGGGGTGCAAAATATGACAAGGTGTCGCATGTGTGACTTGAGGAAACCTGGTACATGATAATAGTTCTTACTGCACACTTGTTTCGACACTCTCTGGAGGTATTATTATGACAAGAAACATTTTATTTACAAACCATTATGAAGTATTTAAAAGTAAATATATCCCCAAATAAACCATGTTTATGACGTTGATATAAGTTATAATTTTTTTTTCAATTTATGATAAGAGTTTTACTAGTATCAAACTTTTTCTTTTTATATATGCAATTTCAAATTATGAGGACATAATTTATTGAAGGAGGGTAGAATGTAACACACCAAGTATTTACAAATAAATTTAATATTTCCTGTAATACACACAACACTAAGTATCTATGACAGAAAACTTTGTTATTATAATTATCGAAAAAATATAGTTATAACCTTTACATTAAACATAATTTTTCCACTTATGTGTATTGAATTTCAAAAAATGGACAAAAATGATTGTGATCAATAAGATATTTAGAGTCTGATGGGATCAACTAATTTTTTTGGCGAATAATAACTTAACTCTTGAATAATAATGTTACACTTATGAATAGTAATATAAAAATTATAAATAGAAAACCTACCAAATGAATAGTAACCTAACACATGAATTTATTAACAAAGTTTAGGAATATTATAAATGAAGGTATAATATAATTATATCATAGTATTATTAAATAAATGTTTTATAAATTATTTATTAATTATTAGTATTTTTATAAAATATAAATGTAAATTTAAAATTTTAAAATTAATATAATGATTTAAGATAAAATATATTTTCATAAAATAGAATCATAAGTTAATATTTTTATTCTTAGTATTATATGATAACTTTATGACACTTTAGTTAGTTTTTCAAAGTGTCATAAAATTGGTTATAATTTTAAAATTAGCATTTTTGAGTAATTGAAGATCTTAATTGAAAATATAATTTCTCATATTTAGAAAATTATTTTCAAAAAATGGAGTTAATTTATTAATTATACACATCGAAAAAATGGATAGGATGACTTTTTGGGATTTTTTTGTAATAGTTGAATTTTTAGTGAATAATAAAAAACCTTTTTTAGAAAATACAGTGTTTTTTATGACAACATCAACAAATATTTATGATATAAAATTTGTTAAATGTATGGAATAATTAAATAATGATTTTATAATAGAGATTTTTTATATGAATAATTCATAACATATAAGTAATACTTTTCTTGATAATTATAAAAGAATAATTATCATTGTCGACACAGTGTCTTCGCCTCGCTAACAATGTCAATTTGGTCCTTAAAAAAATAATTAAAATATAAAATTATTTTCACAACCTTGTTATTAATTATTATTTATAATTATTTTTTTGGTTGATATTTTCTAATTTTCTAATTATATAATATATATCTTATCCAAATGCCTGTGCAATGCTTGTGGAGGGCATGAAAAGAAAAAATAAAAAATTTAAGAAGTTGTCTTGTTATGTATATGAGTGAATATAAATTATGAATGTATATAGAATTTTATTTTGAACACAATTAATTTATTTTTATTATAATAATTAATTATTGATTTTTATATGAAATAATTAACATTAATGCTTATAAAACACTAATGTAGTACTTGTGCAAAAAATAATAATGTGTTTTTAATTAAAATAAAAAATATATTAAATGACCCATATTTTTTATAAAACATTTTCTATAAACATTTTTCAACCATTATCTTAATTTTCGTCTAATTTGGGACATATTGGATGCACATTAATTAACTTAATAACATTATAATCTTCTTTATCAAAAGAAAGTCAAGTTGTTGCATTATAGTTTTTAATTAGTATAATATTTTATTGAATGGTATTATAGTATATTTTTTAAAAAATATATAGTTTATTGAAATATAATAAATTTATCTTATTAGTGAAATTATATTTTTATTTTTTTGGAATAAATAATTAACCTAATGGATTGAACAATTACTCTGAAGTAATTATTTAATTAATGAGTAACTCAAATTAGTGATAATAAAATTAATAAAATAAATATAATTTTAGTTTTTATGTTAGTTAAATATTTATATAGATTAATATGATATTTGTAGGATATAATAAAAAAAATTATTCAAACTTTAAACCTTTTTTGTTATGTTTAATGTCATAGTTATGAATAGAGGTTAATTTTACATAAATTATTTTTCGTTATTAAAATATTTTATTAAATTATTTTAAAAAATAAAAATTATTGAAAAAATCAAAAAATGATACTATTTGGTTTAAATTGTGATCCCTTGTGATTTATTTCTCTTTTTAATGTCTTTAACCATATTTTAGAATAAATATATCTTAATATTTTAATCAATTCCTAATTTTCCCCTAACCGCAATTATAAAAGGAGGCTCCTCCCTTTATAAGATTTTCTCACCTTGAACCTTATTTCTCTCATATATTCTACCATTTTTCTTTCTCCTCACACCTTTCTACATTCTATTGCTTATGTTCTCACTAATATACCACTTCTAAGAGCCTACGGAGGTTCTCAAGGAAAAAACATCAAGAGGTAAATTCCTTTTTCTTATATTTTAGCATTTTTTCACTTCTACAATATCATCACCTCCTATCCAATGATTCATGAAAAATAAAGTATTAGATATATAATCTATTTTTTTGTTGATTTTATATGCATTATAAAATCTCTTATTTTCTTATTTTATTCCGAAAAAACAAAATCGTTGTCCGTGTTGGGTCAATTCACCACTTTTGTGGACGATGAGATTTTGATTCACTTTTCCAGAATCAAAGGATGATTTAATTCACATATAACTATTTAAAATGACCGAATTATATATTTGTTATCAATTATGGATTATTATTTCTTTTTGAAAAACATGACCTTATAAACCAACCTTTGAAACTATAAAAATAACTCGTTCGAAACAATAGAAATAAAAAAATATAGTTAATAAATCAGTTGAAATTTTTATAACAATATTATGCAAGATATTATAAACATTATTTTAGTTCTATAATAAATTAATAAAACTATTCAAACAATTATACCCATGTTTTGAAAAAAATTGATTGATATTGAACCCGAGTTAAGGGATATCTTAACTCAATTTCCATTCATTAAGTTAAACATTTGAGTCATTGGTTATGTTTTTCCAATAATATGTGTAAATGACCACATATTGTTTGATACTATATATCCAATTATATTTTGTGAATTTATATTTTTCACACATAATTATTTCATTGATTTATCCTCACTCTAACGATACTATCATTATAAGGGTTTTCTTCAAGAACCTCCATTTTCATTCGAGTTATGCTTTCTTTCTCAATACACTCATGTAATTATTCATTATTTTATATAATTCTTATAAATTATATATATATATATTCTCCAAAATCATATATCAAGATCATATCATCCTTCATTTATGGTATAATAAAGGGTTTTCAAGGCTCTCTTCTCATTTCTTCCTGATAAGTAATCTTGATTAAAGGGAACATCTTGATTTCTTACTCATTTTCATGTACCACCGTAATATTTTTTTAAGACACCATTATTTTTATAAAATCATTAATTTTTTCATGGAAATATATATTTTTATATTTATGCTTTTATACAAACAATCAGGAAAAATACAATTTTTTTTTCTAAAAGAATCCTTATTTGCAAAGTAAAAAATGGTATTTCTATTAAAAAATTCCTTGATGATTTAATTAAAGTATGTTCATCTATTTGAACACATATATTGAATTTTATTATGTATTGAGGCTTATCTATTATGTTTATCATCCAATATATTTTATTAAATCGTTTATGATCAATTTTACTGTGGATGTGCTATCTTGATACCATTCACCACACTACTCATAATGGTTAATGATATATTTACAGACTGGGGAATGCTATTTAAATTTCATATGTTATTTTCAATATAAATGTATATGTTGATTATGTTTTACCCCTTTAATATAATGGAATCATTGGACTTAGTAAGTGTCGGGTGGGGCCCCTTATAGCCCCACAATGCATTGGTAGGTATAATGAGACAAACTAGATATTGTTTGCACTTAGGACTTACCCATTTATAGGATTCTTGGAATGAATCCTTGATAATAATATATTCTTCGAATGGAGTGTTGAAAATAAAATATTCTTGGAATGAATAATTGAAGTTATGTTTTATATATCCATCGTTATGCATTTCCACCATTATGAAACTTGTAATTGACAGTCCATGTGATTATTCGACTTATATAATATCCATGGTTACGTTTTATTATGGCATTATTCAATAAGTTTCTGTTATTTCCATTTTATGATCAAAATTATGTTTTAATGGAATTTTTTTTCAATTATTCAACATGAATTATTGTTTTTGTTTATTTACAAAAGATTCTTCTATATTTATTACCCTTATTGAGATTGAAAATATTTATTATGAATGACTTATAGGGTTAATCAAAGAGTTGTCGGGTCTTACGAATGGAGTTTTTGTGTTGTCTATTACTTTTAAGTTGTAATGTAATGTTTATGTATGTAATATGGTTTCCAAAACTACTATACTATTCAGTACTTTGGGCTATGACTTCTTTTTAATCATACCAATGTAATAATGTAAGGAACTAGCTCCAGGATATTGGGGCTGGTGTCTTTATAGTTGGTATTAGAGGAAGTTTTGTATAAACCGTGAAAAATATATTTAAAAAAAATATATTAGGGAAGATAACCATAATATAGAATTTTAGGGTAACAATAGAAGAACATCCTAGAATTTTAGTAAGGTAGATATTATGTGGATCTTCCTAGAAATACATCCCTATATGGATACTACATGTGGACGTGGTTATGGCACAAATTTACCTAGGGCTAATAACTCCAATAAGGTGTCCCATAACTGAATCAGGGTAATAAGGTACATGACAACATGCCTTACAGCGCACATGGTTTGATACTACAGAGGAATATTCTTAGGATAATTCACATTTTTTACAATACATTATAAATGATTTAGTGGTAAATATGTCCCTAAAGAATCCATGTTTATGACTTTGAGATAAGTTCCAAAAAAATTCAATTTATGCTAAGAATTTTACTAGTATCAACCTTTTTCTTTTCAAATGTTTAATTTCAAATTGCGAGGATGAAATTTATTAAAGGAGGGGAGAATTTACCACCCTAAGGATTTAAAAATAAATTTAATATAGCCTTTAATGCACACAACACTAAGTATTTATGAAAGAACACTTTGTTATTATAATTATCTTAATAATATATTTATAACCTAGCCATTAAACATAATTTTTCTGCTTATGTGTATTGAATTTCAAAAAATAGACATACATGATTGTAATCAGTAATATATTTAGAGTTTGATAGGATCAACTAAATTTTTGGTAAATAGTAACTTAACCCTTTTGAATAGTAATGTTACCCTTATGAAAAGTAATATGACCCTTATGAATAGTAAATCAACAAAATGAATAGTAAACTCACCCATGAATGTATTAATAGGATTTAGGAATTTTATAAATGAAAGTATGATTTAATTATATCATAGTATAATTAAATAAATTATTTATAAATTATTAATTAAGTATTAGTATTTTTATAAAAAAGAAATGTTTAGTTACAATTTTTTAATTTATATAATAATTTATAAGAAAATGTATTTTCATAAAATAGAATCATAAGTTAATATTTTTATGTCTCATTACTATAATATAGTTTTATGATAACTCAGTTAATATTTCAATGTTTCATAAAATCGGTTATAATTTAAAAATTGGCATTTTCAAGTAAATGAAGATCTTAAATAAAAATATAATTTCTCATATTTAGAAAATTATTTTCATAAAATAGAGTTCATTTTTTAATTATACACATTGAAAAATGGTTAAAATGAATTTTGAGATTTTTTTTGAAATAGGTTAATTTTTATTGAATATTAAAAAATATAGTTTTACGAAAATATGGTTTTTTGTGACAATGTTTATAGATATTTTTGATATAAAATTTGTCAAAACTATGTAATAAATAAATATTTATTTTATAATATGATTTTATTATAGAAATAATTCAAAATATATAAATTATATTTTTGTTGATAAGTATAAAAGAATCATTATCATGGTCGACGTAGTGTCTGTGTCGCGCTAACAAAGTCAATTTGGTTCTTTAAAAATAATAATTAAGAGATAAAAACTATTTTCATGACCTTGTTATTAAATATTATGTATAATGGATGTTTTTGGCCGATATTTTTGAATTTTATTATTATATTATATTAATCTTATCCAAATGTCTGTGCAAGGCTTTCATAGGGAAAGAAAATACAAAATAAAATATTTATGAAGTAGTCTTGTTATATATATGAGTGAATACATAAATAATGAAAGTAGAATTTTATTTTGAACCTAATTAATTTTTTTATGATAGTACGTTATTTTAAATTTTAATATTAACTAATTAGCATTAATTTTTATGCAGCGATCATGTAGTTCTTGTGCAAGAATAAGAAAAATAAATAATGTTTTTTTAATTAAAATTATAAAAATTATTAAACGACCCATGTTTTTGATAATTTTTTTATATAATCAGGTTTAGACCATTTTCTCAATTTTATTCTAATTTAGGACATCTTTGACCCACATGAATGACATTAGGGACTTTATAATCTTCTTTATTAAAAGGAATTAAAGTTGTTACATTATGGTTTTTAATTAGAATAATATTTAATTTAATGGTTTTATATTATATTTTTTCAAACAAATATAGAGTATTTAAATTTAGTAAAATTTTTTTCATCATGATTTTTTTAATTTATTGGGGAATAAATAATTACCCTAATGGCTTGAACAATTATAGTGTAGTAATTATTTAATTATTTAATAAATAAAATTAATGATATTAAAAATAGTAAAATAAATATAATTTCAGATTTTTATGTTAAATAAATATTTTTATCGATTAATATGATATTTATAGAATATATTAAAAAAATTTATTATTATTTTAATCTTTTTTGTTGTGTTTAATGTCATGGTTTTGAATAATGCTTAATTTGACAAAAATTACATTTCATGATTAAAATATTTTATTAAATTATTTTAAATTAACAAAAATTACTGAAAAGCTCCAAAATGATATTATTATGTCTAAATTGTGATTCATTATGATTTATATGTCTTTTTAAAGAGTTTAAACATAATTTATACTTAATATATCTTAATATTTTAAGCAATTCTTAATTTTTCCCTCACCCCAATTATAAAATGAGACTCCTCCCTTCACAAGATTTCATCACCCTAAGCCTTATTGATTGCCTATATCCTTCAAATTTTCCTTCCTATCCCTTGACACTTTCTAGTGCTTACTTTATCACAAAAGACCACTTTCAAGAGCCTAAGGAGGTTCTTAAGGAGAAAATATTCAAGAGGTAAGATTCCATTTTCTTCTTTTTAAATATATATTCACTTATTCCTTATCCTCACCTCATAAAAAATGATCCATTAAAACACCAGAATCATATATATACTGTTATTTTTTTGTGTTCATGGTATATGAATAGTAAAATCACTTATTTTCTTCTTTTATTCTTAAATAATGAAATCATCATCCAAGTTGTGTCCATTCACCGCCTTTATGGATGATGGGTTTTTATTTCATTCTACCAGAATCCTTGGAAGTTTTAATTCACATATAATTGTTTTAAATGACCTAAATATATATTTGTTATCAATTTTATATTATTATTTCTGTTTAAAAAGGAATACCATAATAAACCAACCTTGGAGACCATAAAAAGAACGCTCCCGGAACAGTGGAAATAAAAATATATTGTTAATAAATCCATGGAAAATGTTATTATTAGATAATATAAGGTATTATAAAAATGGGTTTAGTTATGTATTAAATTAATAACACTATTCAGACCATCATAAATGTGGTTTGAAAATTTTTTATGTAAGTCAAACCCGAGTTAGGGGATATCTTAAATCAATTTCTATTCATTGAGTTAAAAATATATTTCATTGGTTATGTTTTTTCTAAGAATATGTGTGAATGAAATCTGATTATTTTATATTGTATATATATGGAACCATCCTAAAAAATTATATAATATTGAGTTAACTCAATAATACAAATTTAGGATCTTTTTAGGTATAATGTTTTAGAGAATTAGGCCATAACTATTATATAATAGACATAGAAATTACATGCAGATAGTTACACTAAGTATCCTCTTTTCCCACCATAGGAAACCCTTAAAAAATGATTTCTATTTATTGAAAAAAATATTCTCGACATCTTCCTTTCTTTTACCCATCCTTATATCATATGGAATTAATTTCAAAAAATGGGGTGATCATAAAAAACTCAGTAAGGAATATAAAATAATTAATAAAACTCTTTTTCCCTGAATATATAAAACCCATGATTTTTTTTATAGAATCATACTTCTCACCCATAAAACATAAACTATTTTTCTTACATAATGTAATCATAAGATTCCCAAAAAACATTACAGAAAGAATAAAACATAAAGGTAACCTGTGGAATTTATATCATAATTACATTGTGTCTTTCACAGCTACATTGGGAGTAACCTTCATGGTTATGTTTGGAATACCCATCACAGTATATTCTGTAAATCTCTTAGGTGAAGCCTTAAAATTTACCTCTTTCATGTAACCCAATTCATTAGAGAGCTATCACAGGCTCACCCGCCATTGCTTTATCATAGAACGACCTGTATACTTAAGAAATGACCAATAACCATAACATAATCATAACACATAACCCTAGCATAATGGAAAAATAACATTTCCACTTTGAAATCACATTTCATATTTACAAGACGTAGACTCATAAATAAAAACACATTATTTTAAAATAAAATCGTAAAATTTTAAATTAAACATGAATAAATAATATTGATATAAAATAGATAAATTCGATTTGTGATATATATATAAAAAACATTCAAATTTATTGAAATAATCAATCCTCTTTTAAAACACAATTAAAACATTTTAAAATAATATTTTTGAATCAAAGTGTCCCATTACACTTTAAAACTTTTTAAAGTAATTTATAGTTAAAAAATTCATGTCTAAATAAATAATTCCTTACAATAATTTTGAAAACATGGAAATGAAAGATAAGGATTTTGAAGAATAAATATTTAAAACATTTAAAATGATGTTTTAGATAAAGAGTAATTTACAATTTTAAACATTTAAATTATATTCCACATGAAAGTAGAACATTTTAAAAGACATTAAATATCATGATTATAGATATAATATGTATTAGTAATGTAAAAGGGGTTGTATATACACTTTATAAAGAAATAAAGGTGTATATCATCAAGAAATGTCTCAGTGAAAGGAGATTGAGATGAAGTACATTACACAGATCACATCATTAGATTAAGGAAAAATAAATTAAATAATATGTGTGAAAAATATAAGTACACCCAATATAAGTGGATATTCATTGTAAAAAAACAGAGTTTATTCATATATATTATTGGGAAAACAAAACCAATGACATGGATATTTAACTTAGTGAATGGAGATTGAGTTAAGATTTCTTTTACCTTGAGTCCAACTCATCATGTACAATTGTTATGTTCCTGAATAATAAACATAGGTTAATTTATACTTGATTGAGAAATTTTTTTAGGTTTATTATTCCTTTTATATAACTTATTAATATGTTATAAAAAGTTCATAATTATATATTTTTATTTTAGTTGTTTTGTCGATATTCGATACTTGAGTAGAAAATGAACTTATTTTGATATAAATTGTTTATGTGGTCAAAAGTAAATCATATAATGAATATTATTTATGATTTAAATTTCATATATACATACTATATATGTATTTATAATAGTCCATAACAATTTTAGATAAAAAATAAAAATCATTGTTCATGGAGACGGTAGGTTGTACGTACACATGAACAGTACTTTCATTTCGTTGTCATATAAAAGGACTGAAAAATAAATGATAAATATGTATATTATTATTAAATTATAATATATATGTTATATATGTTATATAATTTCATTAACTATATATTTTATATGTTCCATGTATGGCATGAATGAGTTATATCACTTTGAGGGGGCGTTAGTCCACACTTCCTCAAATGAAATTATCATATTTACACATTATGGAAATCATAAAGGTATGCTGTAAATAAAAATTACAGAATCATAGAGGCAATTTAAATATAATATATAGCATATATAAATATAGTTCTATCATTATGGCCACCATGGGAGGTTCTTTGTGAAAACTGAACAATCATCGTTTCGTGAGGCAGTAGTTCACCGTACACAGAAACAGTATGTTCTATATCCATTATATGAATGTATGTGTATGTGTAGGTAGAGTTCTTAGCATTAAAAAATCCTATAATATTTAGGATATTGGTTTTATTATTTAATCATATAATAATAAGTGAATAGTTAGTGGAGATGGAAAATAAAGGAAAGGAGCTTGAGAGAACACATTACCTCTAATTCGGGTAACTCTTTTTGATTTAAGACAAAATGATTTCTGGAATTTTATTCTTCCAAAGGTAAGTATTATAAGAGTAAGGGAGGTATTTTTTAATCATATTGGTGCTGAATTTTTATGATCCAAGGGTATTGAGAGGTGTGAGTATGTGGGTAGATTTGGTGACCTTTTATATGAGGGAGGAGGGAAACTTTAGGAGAGTCTTGAAATATTATTTTATTATAAATTTATTTTCGAATTTTAATTTCTCAAAAGTGATATAATTCGAGGATAAGATGAGTATGGGTATAAATTATCTCTGCCAATAGGTTTTAGAAAAAATTTAGATCACAAATCTAACCTTATTTTTTTCCTTTAACCCTTAGTTAAATAAGTTAACTCTCACCATGCCTTCTCGTTTATTTATACTATATGGTTAATATAGTTACTATAAAATTACAAGAGAACCTAAAGTGTATCATTAATAAAATTTTTAACATTATCTATGTGTTATGACTAAATATTATATTTTTATGACTATTATATCATTTAATAAAATATTATTTTTTTTAAAAACTCATTTATGTCAATTTTGACACTATTCAGAAATTGATTTTGGTTAAAGTCAAAAAAACTTGAATCATTATAACCAAATATATTATCTAAAATATAAAATTTCATTATCATACATAAAGTTTTTTTATGGCATAAAAATTTTCAAATTACATTTATTTTAATATTTATAATATCATTTATTTTAATCTTTCATTAATAAGGTAATCATTGCATCATCATTGTGTCATAAATAAATTTATTTATTTAATGTGTAAAAATTATAAATAAAATATCATGATGTAGGAAATATTTTTATATTTATAAATACTATTTATACTCAAATATATCAGTTATACAAACCTATATTAAATTTGTTTTAGTAAAAAGTGACATGTTTATATTATATTTCTCTTTACTTTAAATTAATTATTATAACATGTAATTATCACACCCAAGTTGCTCCATGAGGTCCCAAAATCTACCCAAGTTTTATCATGGTTGTAAATATCTCATAATATAGTATTATGAAATGTGTTAGGGTATTTTTATATTATTATTATATTATATTTTACCCTTATTTACCTGATTTACCCTTTAACCATGGTAAATAAAAATAATTACTGAATTTGCAATTCATAATGTCCAAAAATAAAAGGGAAATATTTAAATAATTTGTAAATTGTAATTAAAAAAATGGAATACATTTTTATAAATTCAAAACATAGAAGTTTTAGTAATTAATTTTCAATTAATTCTATTTTTCAAAACGATAAAATGTGGTTTTAAAAAGTAATAACCATCAAAAGATTGACGTGCGTTTATATCTAATTTCAATGTGACATTACATCCAATGAAAAAAATTAGATTAATGATAAAAAATTAATCCATTTAAACTTTAAAACCAATTAAAAATAAAATATAACTACATAAAATTATTTTATGAAAAAGGAGATTTAAATTAAAATCTAGTATTTTTCACCATTAAAAAATGAATTTTATTAGAAAAATACCAAAATTCAACCAAAGTAAATTTTTATTTCCTACTTATGAATTAGAAGTTTATTTTGTCAAATATAACATATTAAAGTGACAAAAACTCAATTAAAAAAGGATTCTTCATCAGAAGGTGGTAAAAATGTATTTTTTTTAAAAATACTTCTTTTATCTCAAAAAAATTGATTTGTTCTTGTATCGTATCTAGAAAACATATAATGTTAATTTTAAAAATTACATTTAATATATAACATATAAAAATACATAAATAGTGATATGATTTTATAAACACAATTATTCTCTTTTAAATAGGTTTTCATTAAAATACATCTTATATATTCAATTGGTTTTTTATTTCCATTTCTAATAAATTTGGTAACCAATGAATAATTTTTTAAACACGTGTAAACCATATATTTATAATTTAGTTGATATTATTCATTATCACTATTCCAACCACTAGTTTATAATGGAAATATTTATATAATAATATTTACTTGTTCATTTAAGCTCGAAGTAGCGTATCATGTGTGCTATTGAACATATTATTACTTTTATAAAATTATGGATGTTACATCCTCCCCCAATTTAATAAATTGCATCCTTTAAATTTTAATTTGGGGTCTCTAACTAGGGTATAGATTTTAAAAATACCTTTACTGTAAACCTACAACAGAAAAAGGTTAATAAAACTTCCACTTTGAAAGATATAAAGTGAAGTACAATGGTCACTTGAGATAACACATAGTAGGGTTCCATGTAGGAAAACATCGATATTGAAGAAAAAATAAGTGTCAAGTTATACTATAAAGTGATATAAGACATGATCAAGAGAAAGTTAACAATTAAAAAACCATAAACACATGATGGGTTAAATGGTCATTGTTTTTGTAGTAAGAAAATTAAAATAAAAACATTTTTTAAGATCGTTTTCATAAAGTTGAGGAATTATTTTACTACTTAGAATAAGATCATAAAGAAATATACTTACTTGAAAGGTATAGTTTTATCCATTAATCAAATTCCACTAAAAGATCATATTTTTCTCCAAATGATGAGTATTCAAGAAGAATCAACTTATTAATCCACAAAATATTAACTATCTAATCATACTGTCTTGAAACATTAACCATAAACAAAATGGTTAGTACAAGATCAAGTAATCCCCAAAAATAATAATAATTTATAAGGGGAAGGACTAATTTTAATCTCAAAATTTAACAGTAATACCCAAAGTTCAACATAGACCATTCAATGAACAAATTTCATTAAAACTCCTCAAAATATTCCAACTAAGATTGAAACCCAAAACTCAGAAGAATTAGACAACATAGTCTTCCAAGATAAATTGTAACATATATCTCCAAATAAAATCGATCACTCTTAAAGTATCATACTAAAAAGTAATGAACCTAATCACATATTCTCCATGATAGGTTAATCATTTAAAAAAATAACCAAATTCCCATAATTCCTAAATTAAAATCATTGATTATTCAAAAACATAATTCAACCATTACTCTGTTAGAATCCCATGGTGTTAAATTTCACATAATCATATAAAGTTACTAAAACAGTAAACATCTTCCAAAATATAATTTATCAGGTAATACAAAAATCATATTCCAATAAAAAGGATATCTATTAAATAAAATATATGTCTCCCAAATCAAGTTATTCTAAATCCATAAAATAATTCAACTAAAAAGAATAATCCATACTAACCAGGGACTTTAGATAGGATAATGGTTGGTGATAAAGGCCCGTCAAAATCTGGTTGTGGGTTCAATTCTTGTATCCTTGTCCGACGTGATGGGTTGTCACATGGTCTACGTGTTTTCATTTTTGAAAAACTGTATAATTCTTATAACATTAAAAAAATGATATAAAATCCTAAAAAATAACCATAACATTTTATAGCTTTAAATGTTTTTCTACACCTTTCATTTTTCATTCCCAAAAGTACTAACCCATAACTACCTCAAAAATACATGTCTCCAAATATTCCATTAATTACCTTGAAATTTCATAACATAATCCTAAAAAGGGGTTTATAGGACACTGATATTATGATCAACCATAAAATTATAAACCCATGATGATATCCATAACTCTTAAGAGAACATCATAATCTCCAAAGTTTTCTAAACAATCCTCTAATACCAACTATAAGGATCCAACCTTAAACATTACACAATCTTAAGTTAAGTGAAGAATTAAAATTAAGGTTATTTCTAGTTTTAGAGTTTTAGATAATTATTCAATAACTATTACATAATAGTCTAAGAGATTATATGTGGATAGTTACACTTAGTATCCACTTTTTCCACCAAAGGAAACCCTTTAAACAAAACCTGATTTCTTTTTTCTTGATAAAAATATTATTGAATTATTCTTTTCTCCAACCCATACTTATAACCTATGGAAAACATTTCAAAACTTGAGATAAGAACAAAAATCTTAGTATGGAATATAAAATAAAGAATAAAACCGTAAGTCCATGAATATTTAAAACCCATGAAATTTTTTTCAGAAAAGCATACTTATCACCCATAAAACATAAACCCTTTAGCTTACATCATATAATAATAAGATTCATAAAAATCTTCATAGAAATCATAAAACATAATGTTAACCCATTGCATATATATCATAATTACATTATAGATCTTACATTTACATAGGGGTAACCTTCATGGATACATTTGGAATACCCATCACAATATATTCTCTAAATATTATAGGAGAAACCTCAACATTTACCTTTTTCATGTTACCCAATGCATTATAGAGATCTCACAGGCTCACCCAGCCTTGCTTTATCATGTAACCACATGTATACTTAAGAATTTACCAAGAACCATAGCATAATCATAACACATTAACCAAGCATAAATGAAAAATAAAATTTCCACTTTGAAATAACATTTAATATTTACAAGATGCGTAATCATAAATTAAAACACATTATTTTAAAATAAAATAATAAACTTGTAAAATAAATATAAATACATAATAGTGACATAAAAGCAAGAAATTCCATTCATGATGTATATATAAAAAAATATTCAATGTTATTGAAATAATCTATCCCCTGTTAAAACACAATCAAAACATTTTAAAAAAAGATTTTTGAATCAAAGTGTCCCATAAAACATTGAAAATTTTGAAAGGAATTTATAATTAAAAAATTCATATCCATATAAATAATTCATTATAATAATTTTGAAAACAAGGAGATTAAATAAAAGGATTTATAAGATTCAATCTTTAAAATTTTTAAAACAATGTTTTAGATAAGGTGTAATTTACAATTTTGACTATTTAAGTTATACGCCACAAGAAAGAAGAACTTTTTAAAATAACAAATATCATAAGTATAGATATAATATGGATAAGTAATTTAAAAGGGGTTTTATATACACTTTATAATGAAATAAAGGTGCACATCATCAAGAAATGTCTTAATGAAAGGCGATTGAGAGAAGTCCCTTACAAAGATCACATAATCATATTAATGATAAATCAATGACATAAATATGTGTGAAAAATATAAATACACCCAATAAAAGTTGATATTTAGTTTAAAAAAATTATAGGTTATTCACACATATTCTTGGAAAAACAAAACTAATGAGATGGATACCTAACTCAACAAATGGAGATTGAGTTAAAGTTTACCTTACCATGAGTCCGACTCATCATGTATGATAGTTATGTTCCTGAATAATACACCTAGGTTAATTTAAACGTTATTGAGAATAATGTTCAAGTTTATTATTCATTTTATATCACTTATTACCATGTTATAAAAATTACATAATTATTTAATTTCATATCGGTCATTTTGTTGATATTCGGTTCTGGAGTCGAAAATTAACTTATTTTGATGTAAATTTTGCATGTGGTCAAATGTGAATCATATCAAGAATATTATTCATGGTTTAAATTTAATATATATTTCTAGTATTTATTTATTTAGAATAGTCTATAACATTTAAATATAATAAATGAAATGCACCATTTATAAAGACGGTAGGCCGTACATACGTATTAACGCTACATTCATTTCTATGTCATATTAAAAGAATTAAAACTAAATGATAAATTGGTATATTATAATTAAGGTATAATATATATGTTATATATATTACATAAGTTTATTAACACCATCCTTTATACATTCAATGTATGGCCTGAACGAGTCATATCACTTTGAGGGGGCGGTAGTCCACACTTCCTCAAATGAAATTATCGTATTTACACATTATGAAAAGTATAAAGGTACATTGTAAATACAAATTACAAAATCATAGAGAAAATATATATATATATATCATATATAAATATAGTTCCATTATTATGGGTTCCATGAGAGGTTGTATGATAAAATTTAACAGTCATCGTTTCATGAGGTAGTTGTTCGACGTACGCAGAAACAATATGTTACATATCCACTAAGAGTAGGTGTGTGTTAGTTTATGTTAAAAAATTTGAATAAAAAATCCTAGAATATTTATGATACTGGTGTTTTTATGTTATCATTGAATAAGAAGATCATAGGGAGTGGAGAAGGAAAATAATGGAAAGGATCATTAAAGAAGAAATTACCTCTAAATCAGGTAACTATTTTTGATTTGTGCTAAAAGGCTTTATTGAATTGCCTTATTCCAAAGGTAATGATTATAGGTGGAATTGAGGGATGTTGGGAGATTATTGGATTATAATTTGGATGATCCGGGGGGCTTGAGAGGTGTGAGTAATTTGGTAGAGTTGGTGGCTTTTTATAAGAGGGAGGAGGGTCAATTTAGGAAAGTCTAGAAATATTATTTTATTATAAATTTAAATTAAAATAATAATATATCCAAAGTGACATAATTCTATCATAATATAAAGATGGGTTGAAATAATTTCAACCAATAGGTTTTAGACAAGTTTAAATCACAAATTTAACTTTATCTTTTGCCTTTAAAACTTAGTTAAATAAACTAACTCTTACCATGTATTATTTTATTTTTACAAAATATAGTTAATATAGTTACTAAAAAATACTAAGAGAACCTAAATTGAATCATTAATAAAATTTTTAACAATAAATAAGTAAGTTGAACAAATATAATATTTTTATGACTATTATATCATTTAATAAAATAGTATTTGTTTTAAAAACTCATTTTTGTTAATTTTAACACTATTTAGTAATTGATTTTTGTTAAAGTCATAAAAACATGATTCATTCAAACCAAATACATTAAATGAAATATAAAATTTTATAATCATAAAAAAAAAATTTGGATGACATCCAAATTTTCAAATGACATTTATTTTAATATTTATAATATCATTTACTTGAATCTTTCATTAATAAGGTAATCACTTCATCATCATTGAGTCAAAAATAAATTTATTTATTTAATGTATAAAAATTATAAATAAAATACCATGATGTTGAAAATATATTTTTTATTTCTAAGGACTATTTATAGTCAAAGATATTTGTTATGTAAACCTATATTAATTTTTTTAGTAAAAAGATACATGTTTATGTTATATTTCACTTTACTTTAAATTAATTATTATAACATGTAATTATCAAACCAAAGTGGCTCTGTGGGTTCATGAAATAGACCCAAGTATTCTCAGGGTCATCCATATCTCATCAAATATGATTAGAAAAAGTTCTAGTGTAGTTTTATGTTATTATAATATTATTTTTTACCCTTATTTTCTTAATTTACCCTTTAACCATGGTAAATAAAAAAATTACTAAAGTTCCTATCCATAACATCCAAAAAATAAAAGGGTGTATATTTACAGAAATTGGAACTTCTCATTTCCAATATTGAATCAATTTTGACAAATTCAAAAAATTAAAGTTACAGTATTTAATTTAAAATTAATTCCCATTTTCAAAATGATAAATGGGGTTTTAAAAAGTAATAACCATCAAAATATTGAAATGAGTTTATATCTAATTTCAATGCGAGTTTACTTAAAATAACCAAAATTGGGTTGAATGATAAAAAAATAATGTAATTAAACTTTAAAACCAATTTAATAGATAATATATCTATATAAAAAAAATAATACAGAAAGACAGTTTTGAATTAAAATCTAATATTTTTCACTATTAAAAAATATATTTTATTAGAAGAATACCAAAATTCAACCAAAGTAAAATTTAATTTCCCCCTTACAAAGAAGAAGTTTATTTTTTAAAATAGAACATATAAAAGTGACAAAAAATTGATTTCAAAATGGTGTAATGTCCTAGAAATTCCAGGTATTTTTTTTAATTATATAGAATTATTTCAGGACCAGATGTTGTGATTGAATGTAATTCAGAGGCCTGGTGAGCCCAAAATAGAATTTAGTACTTTTTTTAAGTTCATTTAAGTAAAAGTGAGAGTGGTTTTTTAATAAATTTAAAACCGGTTCTTGGATAAAAAATATGAGGGCACCGTCGAACTCAGAATGGTGAGATTCGCCTAGAATGAACACAACTTGGACTGGTGAGGGTTAACCGAAAAAGATTGTTTTAAGTCTTTTCAGAAAAAAAATAAAATAACATAAAAAGATATTTTATTTGTTTTTCTCTACCATTGGGTAGTGGCACGACGGCGCTGCAGTTCGGTGACGAAGCAACGACAAGTCGCATTAAATGAAGTTCATTAATGGCCCGTAAACATGCAGCGTAATGACATATTAAATGAAGCATAACAGATACACTATTTCATAAATGAAACAATGTAGTGATTCTATGACACAGTGTAAAATAAACTATGTGATGTGTTTTATTTTAATGGGTTAACTCATTAGAGAATGGAGGATCAATTGGAGGAATTCCTTTGACGATCCTACGGTCAGAATTCTCTCCAATGACGAATGAAAAATGCCGAAAAATTTCCAATGACTTCGATGTAAAGAGATGAATATCTACGAAACTTGAACCCCCATGGACAGAACACTTCAACGACAAACACCTTTGAGGTAGGGGTTTGTTTTTGTTTTAATTTTTCTTGTCATTTATCATAAATGATGAACACAGATCAACCCATGAACAAGTTAATCTACAGATAGCTCATTCTTTCGGGAGGGTAATTTTATTGGGATTTTGAACTGGATTTATTAGATTAAATTGTGACAGAACCACAATTATATGTCCTATGTTTCTAATCCTTTAACGCAGAGGGAACGGGCTAACACAAACAAGGCACGAGCCCGCCCCCTTGTGCATTTTGTGCATTCTTGATGGTCATATCTTTGAAATGGAATAAAGGTGGATTTGAGGCCACCGTAAGAAAGATGTCATCCCCTGGAGGCTTTAAGAAAAATCAGTTCAAAGAACGTACCATCAGAGTAGACCCGATGGTCCACAGAAGTAACCATCGGCACTCTGGTGGGGGCCTATAGCGTAGGCCACATGCGGTTGGTGGCACGCCATGGATAGTTCTAGCCGCAGCGATGCGGTAGGAGCCTCCAGCCTCCATGACGGTTGTGTGCAGACATGGCCACCAAACCACTTCAGAGGTATATAAAACATTTCACCATGCCACATCGCATCCGTAAGGCTGCCATCAATTGACTACGATAGAGGAGGTGGCCCTGCAGATGACCCGTAGGGCATGGGGAGTGGACGTAGCTTCCAGGAGCATCCCAACCTGGTAAGAGCCGGTTCACCTATGGTGGACTAGGAATGGAATGGGAATTCATAGTGGGTAGGACCTTCCCCATTGAGTTGGGTTGGGCTGCGGTCCAATGGGCTGAACCTCGAGCTGGGCCCGTTGAGACTGGGTTTCCAAGCGACCCGACAGGCTGGACCCTCGGCCAAACCGGGCAGGGTCCAGCAAGGCCCAATGGGCCTGGCCCATTTTCTAGGCTAAACAGGGAAGACCCATACCCAAAATGGTTTGGTTCTTGTTAGTTTAACTAAACTGGGGAATGTGGGGCCCTCAGGATGGGCTGGTCTGGTCGGTCCGACCAGGCCCAGATGCAGTCGGCCCCTGTTTTCAAAAATACCAATAACATACAACCCGAGCATCCAATTTGTGAGCCGTTTGTAGATTTGGAACCCTTGTTATGGGGTATTTATTTTGGAATAATGTAAACTTTAATTCAAATTAAAATAAGAAGAATTTATTGAGGATTAGTTCTCTCAGAATCAAGCGCACTACATGCGGAAACCCTGCGGTTGGATGAGACCTGAAGACTGCTGACAAGAGACCCTATGTTGATTAGATATGAAGGAAAAGTTGGAAGAGACTCTGTGTGACCTATTAGACCCATGTTGGGGAGCAGATCTGTGTGACCCATCAGACCCAAAATACTTGAAAGGAGGAGTACCTCCGTATGGCCAAGGTGGGAAGTAGCTTTGGGTGACCCGACATGCTCACAGTGGGGAGCAGATCTTTGTGACCTAGCATACCCATGGTACTAATCAGGGATGAGTAATATAGCATCCCAATGTTTTTGGTAAGAAGATCTGTGTGACCCGACATACCTACTGTACTCATAAAGGAGGAGTTTTACTACAGCTAAAGGTGTTCAATGATACGACTAGTTGGTCTTACTTTCATACTATAGATTATACCCTGTGTGAGATGTCTTGCTTCGTTATCATGCTTCATGATCATGATTCATGGTTTGTTTGTGGATTGATTTGTGGTATTTTATTATTGTTTTGGGGTCCCTACTGAGTATTTTGTTACTCACCCCTACACAGGCTTCACCCATACGTGTTGTGTCTGGTGCAGATGACCACTGCCTTGATGGAGGACTTGGTGGCCCAGAACCTGATGGCACCCAATGAGACCAGGCATGTGGGGCATAATTTTACAGCTTCGAATAGCTACTATATACTTACCCATCAGGTGGGGTTTTTAGCAGATAGATTTTAGAGTTTCCTTGTACTTTGTTGTTTTCTATTCATCTTTTGTTGGGTTTTTATTCTAGCCCATTTGACATACAGTTTGTACTTTTACTCAGCTGTGGTTTAGTTTCATGCATGTTTATCATTACAGCTTTGGGATATAGATGCGTGTGTGTGCGTACATGTACTAAAAAAATTCATCCCACTTGTAGGTTGACACCTTCGGCGCAAGTCTCCAACCCCTACCCTTTGGGAGGCGGGCTTGGGGGATGTCACGGAATGGGCCCTAGGGGATGGGTCGTGACAATGTTGTTTCATAGGTGGTCGGTTCAACCTCAAAGACTAGGAGTCTTTTGTTTTGTGGTTGGGAAATAGTGTTAAATGTTTTGAGTTTAATATTAAGATTTCGGTAGTCTAGTGTTGATGCGGCGGCCGATGTATCCATACACCAAGACCTTGAATTTTTCTTCTCAACTATTTACATAAAAACAATGTTTGCATGCATAATATAGGAATTGAGTGTTTATTCATGTAATTATTGAATTAGAGTGAGCTCACCAGGTATAATCTATTGACCATGGTACATCTTGATCTGTTTAAGGATGCCTTCACACAGACGACCATCTAGGATTCCAATACATGGTCATGAGGATAGCCCACCTAGAGATGATGCATCGATTTAGGGACCAGTGCTAGTGATGGTCCCACCAGGTGGTGCACTAGTGTTATAACCACCCCTTGGTCATCATTTATTACTAAAGTTACCAGTAGAGGACTCACATAGGCTCAGTACCTTACATGATTTTTAGAGATAGAGACCTCCCACGTTCAGTGGAGATATATATCCTCAAGCCACTGAGGACTAGATAGAGGTGGTGACATGAGTATTTAGCTTAGTGAGGATGCCACTCGACCAGATGTCAATCTTAGCTGCGAGTCTTATTTAGGGATCAGTAGGGAGATGGTGGAGTTTGATGATTTGGGATCATGATGAGGAGAACCTCTATTGGGATGACTTCAAGAGGCTTTTACAAGAGGAGTTCATCCCCGCGAACTTGTTCTCATTGCGTATATTGGAGCTGCTTCACCTATAACAAGGATGCATGTCAGTGGATGAGTATACTACGAGGTTTACAGACCTCTCCCGCTACTCTAGGGACATGGTGCGAGAAATTTTCTTCAGGGCTCAGACCGTTGAGTAGGGTCTCATATGGGAGATCAGGGTGTCAGTGATTTCCTTTAGCATCCCCACGTAGGTTGGAGTGCAAGATAGAGCTCTACTAGTAGATAGATTCCTCATAGAGTAGGCACTGACAATGTGGGCTACCACTATGGGACAGGTGGCCAAGTCATCTGTGGTGGGAAGCCGACAAATAAAACAGAGGTACAAGTGGGACATATCATCTAGAGGGAGACCCCAGGACATAAGATCGGTGGTGCGATGCCACCGTGGTAGCAACAGTCAGTATCAGAATAGGGCGTGCTACTCATGTGGCGGGCAGGGACACATGGCTTCTTACTACTCGATCAGCCACACAGATGATCAATAGATAGTCACGGGACCTCCAAGGAAGAGGAAGAGGTTTGAGTGAGGAGGTTTGTAGGGAGGTGAATGTGGCAGGGGATTAGGATGAGTGGCTGGCGGTGGACGACAGTTCAAGGTGCTACCACCACTACCCCAAGGTGGTCCACAACGGGCTTAGGGAGCAGGTAGACAGGGGAAATGCCAACTTCAGGCAATGGAGACCTACAACCATAGTGATCTGGAGATAATTAGAGGTACAATATGTGTCTTCTCCACCTTAGTTACATTTCTTATAGACACAGGTTCTAGTCACTCTTTCATTTCCACAGACCTCGTTCGACGCATGGAGATTCTGGTGGAGTTGTTGGCTTGATCCTTACGATTAGAGACTCCTACGGGAGGGGATTCAAATATTACACACTGGTGCTGGCAGTGTGAGATTACTCTTGGAGGCGAGAGCTTTGACTAGGATTTCCTAGTAATGTCATCAAGGCCTTACGATGTCATCTTGGGTATGGACTAGTTATCTATAGTCCATGCTCAGATCGACTATATTAGGTGCAAAATGTAGTGTGTTCATGAGTATGGGACCAGGTTTTCCTTCACCAGTGAGAAGGGAACTCTTGAATCACATGAAATAATATATTAGAGGAGGTTTCATCTAATAACTCACCAATTGGATGGCCTCCCTCCCATCACGTTGGATGAGAGGAGTCTAAGCTTTCCTATAGTGGTGGATGAGTATGAGGATTTCTTTCCTGAGGATGTTCTGAGACTACCTCCTCGCAAAGAGGTACAATATGGCATCAAACTCTACCCTGAGCTAACACCGATATCCACACCAAAATATCATATGTCCCTCGTATAGCTTCATGAATAGAGTGTACAGTTGGAGGAATTGTATAAAAAAGGCTTCGTGAGGACCATCATTACACCATGGGCAGCCCTATTGTTGTTTCCCAAGAAGGCGGATGGGAGCTTGAGGCTATGCATATACTTTCGATGCTTGAACCAGGTGACCATGAAGAACAACTATTTACATCCAAGGATTGATGACATATTCAATATGTTTAAGGAAGAAAGGTGGTTATTAAAGATAGACCTCAGATAAGGCTACCATCAACTTTAGGTATGGGATGGGGACGTACTGAAGACAACCTTCAGATGCCGGTATAACCACTAAAAGTTCTTGGTAATTCCCTTTCGGTATATCCAATGACCCAAAAGCATTCATGGGACTCTTGAAAAGTATCTTCTAGCCTTACCTTGATTGTTTCATGATGGTATTCATTAATGAAATTTTGATGTTCTCGACATCAGAAGAGGAGAACACTACACACCTGTGGATAATCTTGGATACACTCTGAGAGCACTAGCTTTTTGAAAATCTCTCAAAGTGCTAGGTATGGATTTTGGAGTTCCATTTTCTGGGTCCCATCATCTCATATGACGGAGTTTCAGTGGATTCTGCGAAGATAGGGGTCTTGCTTTCTTAGGAGCCACCTAGGAGCATGAATGAGGTACAGGGTGTCCTAGGGTTGGCTGGATATTATCGAAGGTTCATGCCCAAAGTTTCCAGAGTAGCAACACCCTTATCATCCTTGAAATGGAAGGGGCATCCCTTTATGTGGATGGAGAAGTGCCGGTATATTTTCTAGGATCCAAAGAGGAGACTAACGAGTTCCCTTATCTTGAGACTACCAGAAGTGGGTGTTGGGTATGTAGTATTCTGCCACGCATTAAAGACTAGACTAGGTTGTGTCTTCATGAATGAGCGAGCCATGATCACATATGGATCAATATAGTTGAGGAAACATGAATAGAACTACATGACCCATGAACTGGAGTTATAAGTAGTGGTCTTTTCTTTGAATATGTGGTGGCACTACTTGATTGGCGAACGATTTATCGTCTAATCTGAACACAAGAGTCTCAGGTATATCTTATCACAGAAATACATTAACTTGAGATATGACGATGGATGGAGTTACTATAGGATTATGACTTTGAGATATTCTACACTCCTGGGAAGGGGAACACGGTGGCTGAGATGCCCAGCAAGAGGTCTGGTCGATAACTACTGAGTGAGGCGACAGAGCAGTTAGCCATAATGAAGATATCCTTCATGGATGAGGATTTATCAGCTTGCCTTTAGTAGATGACTATCACCCATCCAATATTATAGTGAGTCAAGAAGGCATAACTTGTGGGTGTTGACTGCGAGGCCCAACATGCTCAGTTATCCTCAAGACAAGATCTTGATGGATTTTCGATAGGTGGGGAGAATGCAATTATTTTTAGAGGACACACCGTAGTACCAGTGAAATTGTAGAAGGAGGTCTTGATAGAGTTCCATAAATCCCTTTTGCAGTACATCCAGGTGTTGAGAAGATCTACCTAGGCCTTTGACGCAAGTACTGGTGGCCACGGATAAAGAAAGCAGTGACTGAGTTCGTTCCATGATGCCTTAGTTGTCAGCAAGTGAAGGCTGAGCATCAAGTTCCAGTAGGCTTGGCCCATCCACTTGAGGTACCAGAGTGGAAATGGGATTATATCTAGATGGAATTCATGATGGTTTTACCATGCATGTCCTCGGGCCACGATTCTATCTGGGTGATCGTTGACCAACTCACCAATTCAGATCACTTCCTACCCATCCAGGAGCAGGGATCGGTAGAGGGATTACGATGCTTCTATGTATAGAAGATAGTGCAGCTTCACTGTGTGACATCAATTATTGTCTTAGACCGTGATGAATTATTTACATCCTGATTATGGAAGGATGTATAGGAAGCATTTGGGACTTAGCTGCGCTAGAGCACCATGTTTCACTGTCAAATAGATGGTCAGACATAGCAGACCATACAGACCTTGGAGGAAATGCTTTGTGCTTGTGTCCTTGATTTTGGTTGCAGTTGGGCGGACCACCTTCCACTAGTGGAGATTTCATAAAAAAACTTATATCACTCCACCAATGGCATGACACCATTTGAGGCCTTTTAAGGGATGCCATGCAAATCACCCCTATGCTGGACAGAACTAGGAGAGTCAGAAATCATGTGTCTAGAGTTGGTATGGGCTACCACTAAGAAGGTGTAGATTGTCTATAAGTGGATGAGGACTACACATAGTAGGCAGAAATCATATGCTAATAGGAGACAGAGACCCTTGGAGTTTGAGGAGGTAGGCAATGTGTTCCTTCAGGTATCACCATGATGGGGTTTGTAGAGATTTTTCCAGGGCAACATGTTATCTCTGAGGTTCATTGGACCTTTTTTGATTATTATTAGAGTTTTTAATGTGGCATACCACCTAGATATTCCCCCACAGATACATGGGGGTTAGGATGATATTCACGTGTCGTAGCTGAGGAGGTACGTGCATGATCCATCACACATCATTCAATGAGGGCAGCTGGACATTGACGATGGGGTGAAATTTTCAATGTTCCCAGTGGAGATAGAGGATTGACATGAGAGAGTCTTTAATGGATGGTCGATTACTTTGTAATGTGTTTGGTGGCCGCAAGAGAATCTCCATAAGAACACATGGGGTTGGGAGGCTTGGATTCATGCTCAGTTTCCCCATTTGTTTGTTTAGCCTTGTTTTGGATGACGAAGACATGAATCCCACAAAGGGGGGGAGTAATGTAATGTCCTAGAAATTCCATGTAATTTTTTTAAAATTATATAGAACTATTTAGAGAACAGACACAATGAAAGTACCAGATTTTGAGGCTCGATGAGTCCAGAATAGAATTTTGAACTTTTTTTAGTTCATTTAAGTAAAGGTGTGAGTAGGTTTTTCAATATTTTAAACAGGTGATCAGATCAAAAATTGGAGGAAACTATTGAACATAGAATTATGGTATTCACCTAGAATGGACTTAACATCGACCGGTGAGGGTCGACCAAAAAAGATAGTTTTTGGACATTTCGGAAAAAAAACATAAAAAGATATTTGATATTTTTCCCCAACCATTGTGTTGTGGCATGGAGAACTTTTGGTGTGGAGATGAAGTGACAAAAAGTCACATTAAATGAATCTCATTAATGGCTCATAAACATGTAGCATAATGATGTATTAAATTAAGGGTAATAGATATGCTGTTTCACAAATGAAACAGCGTAACAACACAACACCTCATCATAACAGAAATGCTGCGTTCTATTTTCTTTTAATGGGTTAACATATTAGAGAAATGAGGACCAATTGGTGGAATTAATCTGAAAAACCTATGACAATAATTCTCTCAAAATATGAATGACAAACACAGGTGAATCACCCACTACATCGGCGCACCTTAGAGAATGGAATCAGAAAGAGAAGAAATTCAACAGAACTTGAACCCCTACGGACAGACCGCTTCCGAGACAAACACCTTTGAGGTAGGGGTTTGTTTTGGTTTTATGTTTTCCCATTCTTTATCCTAAATTATAAAAATAGATCTTTCCACAAACAGGTTGATCCACAGATCAATCATTCTTACGGGTGGGTACTTTTCTGGAGCTTCTATGCTAGATTTATTTGGTGAGATTGTGATAGGAATTAAATTCTATATCCCATGTTTATAAACCTATATTGTGGAGGGAATGGGATGACAAAAACAAGGCCTAAGACCCTCCACCTTGTTCATTTTTTGTATTCTTCGTGGACACATCTTTGAAGTGGTGACAAGGTGGATTCAAGGCCATCACAGGGAAGATGAAATTCAGCAGAGGACATAGGTGCAAGCAGCATGAAGAACAAACAACTGGAGAGGACCTGGTGGTTCACAGAAGTTGCTGGTGGTGGTCGTAGGAAAGTGACAGAGCACCACAACAATACACTGGGAGAAGCGTTATGGCTAGCTTGGGCAGCAGTGGAGCGGCAGCAGCCGCTGGCAAGGCCACGTTTGACTGACCGTGGCAGAAGAGGTGGCCCTGCAGATGACTCGTAGAGTAGGGGAGCAGACGTGGATTCTATCAGCATCTTATCTAGGTAAGAGATGGTTCGCCAATGGAGGACCGAGTAGGGAATGAGTCGTCCAAGTGGTCCGGACCCACCCCATCGGGTTGGGCCAGACCCACTACCAAATGGGCATGTGGCCTAGTGGGCTGAGCTAGATGAGACTCGGTTTCCGAGCGACTGGCGGGTAGGACCCCCAAATTAACCATACCTAAAATGGATTGGGTCGGGTTATTTGAACTAAACCAAGGCATGTCAGGCCCCTGGGATGGGATGGTCAGTTTTTTCCGACCCGATTGGACTAGGCCTGGACACAACCATCTCATGTTTACTAAAACACCAATAACATACAAACCGAGAATCCGATTGACAAGACATTTGTGGATTTGGAACCCTTAACACAAGGTATATATTTTGGAATACTCTAAGGAGGCTTTAATGGATTTTTAAATCCAACAAATGGATTGAAGAGTGTTTATCCCGAAATCAAGTGCACTACGTTCAAAAACCGTTTAGTTTTATGAGACCTAAAGACTGCAGACAAGAAAAAATATGTGTATCAACTAAGATGGCCCACTGGGAAGAGGCTCCATGTGACCTGGTAGGTCAATGGTGGGGAGCGACTCTGTGTGACCCAGCCGACCCATGGAACTCAACAGGATGAGTACCTCAATATGACAAAGGTGGTAAGTGGCCCTGTGTTACCTGGTATTCCCATGCTGGGGAGCGACTATGTGAGACCCAACATACCCATGGTACTTAGGGATGAGTACCACAACAACCCATGGGTAGTGGGATGTGGCTCTATGTGATCCAAAATACTCACTGTACTCATAGAGGAAGAGTTCTCCAGCATCCCAAGATGTTCAATGATATGACTGATTGATCTTACTTTACTACTCTAGATTATACCCAGTGTGAGTTGTCTTGCTTTGTGATCATGCTTCGTGATCATGCTTTATGGTTTTTTTTGGATTGCTTTGTGCTCTTTCCTTGTTGGTTTGGGGTCCCTAGTGTGTATTTTGTTACTCATCCTTACACAGGATTTGCCTGCATGTTGTTTCTAGTGTAGATGACTATTGCCTTGATGGGGGACTTGGTGGCCCATGACCCAGTAGTGCCTAGTGAGACCAAGCAGGTGGGGTGTACTTCTAAGGCTTCCCACAGCTACTCTACACTTACCCATTCAGTGGGGTTTTTAGGGGATGACTTTCAAAGTTTCCCTGTACTTTCCTTTTTTGGTTTATATTTTGTTTGGATTGTATTCTGGCCCATTTGACCTACAATTTTTACTTTTCCACAGTGGTTGTTTAGTACCATTATTGTTTGTCTTTCCAACTTTGGGACGTGGTTACATGTGCGGGCGTACATGTACTCAGGAAAATTCCTCCCTCTTATAGGTTGACTCCTTCAATACTAGTTTCCAACCCTAGGCCTTAGGGAGGTGTGATTGAGGGATGTACTGACATCGGCTCTGAGGGATGGGTTGTACCAAAGGGTTCTCCATCAAAAGGCGGTAAAACTATTTTTTTTTAAAATACTTCTTTTATTAAAAAAAATGGATTTTTTCTTATACCATATCTAGAAAATAGATAAGATGAATTTTATACATTAAATTGAATATATAACATATAAAAATCTATATAGAAGGATATGATTTAATAAACACAATTATTATTTTTTTAAATAGGTTTTCATTAAAACATATCCTTTATATTCAATTGGTTTTTATTTCCATTTCAAATAAATTTGGTAACCAATTAATTATTAATTAAACATGTGTAAACCATATTTTTATAATTTAGTTGATACTATTCATTCCTTCCATTTAAATTACCTAGTTGCAATGGTAACATTTAAATAATAATATTCAGTTGTTTGTTTAAGCTTGATGTAGCATATCATATACTCTATTGAACATAGTGTTTCTTTATTAAAACTCAGAATGTTACATTATATCCTATTATATTGTGCGGATTTATATTTGTCACACATAATTATGTCATTTATTTATCCTCACTCTAATGATATGATATTTGTAAGTATTTTCTTCCCAAACCTTCATTTTCATTCAGGTTATGCTTTCTTTCTCTATACACCAATGTAATTATTCATTATTTTATATAATTCATAAAAATTATATATATATATATGTTCAAAAATAATATATCTAGATGATTTAATCATTATTTAATGGGATAATAAATGTTTTACAAGGTTCTCTGATCATTTCTTCCCGATACGCAATCCCGATTAAATGGAACATCTCGATTTCATACCCATTTTCAAGTACCATCCATAATATATTTTAAGACACCATTTTTTTATAGAATTTTTAATTTTTTCATTAAAATAAATATTAATTAATTTATTGTTTTAAACATACTATCATGAAAAATAAAATTGATTTTTTTCAAAGATATATTCATTGAAAAGTAAAAGGGTATTTATCTCAACAATTCTTTAATTATTTTATTAAAGTATTTTTATATATTTCAACACCTATGTTGAATTTTATTCATTATTGAGGTTTATCTCTTAAGGTTATCATGCACCATATTTTATTAAATGGTTTATAACTAGTTTGACTATGGTTGTGCTATCTGGATACCATTCATCATACTACTCAGAATGGTTAGTGATTATGTTTACACATTGGGGAAAGTTATTTAAATTTCATATATTAGTTTCAATATGAATTTTTATGCTGATTATGTTTCAACCCTTTCATATAAGGAATGAATTAGTCTTAGTAAGTGTCATGTGGGGTCCACTATTTTCCATCACTGTATTGGTAGGTCTAATGAGACAAACTAGATATGGTTTGGGTTGAGGCCTTACCCATTTATTAGATTCTTGGAATAAAGCTATGATAATAATATAATCCTGGCAAGAAGCCTTGAAAATAATATATTCTTGGAATGAAGCACTAAAGGTATGTTTTAGATATTAGTCATTTTGAATTTCCCCCATTATCAAACAAGTAATTGATAGTCTATATTATTATTTGACTAATAGAATATCCATGGTTATGTTTTATTATGGAATTATCCAATCAGCTTCTATTACTACCATTTTATGCCCAAAATTATGTTTCAATAGAATGTTTTTTTTTCAGTTATTGAAAATTTCTTATTGTTCACATTTATATATGAAAGATTACACAATATTAATTACCCTTACTAAGAATCTGAGATCACCCCTTTATTATTTTTTATTTATCCCTAGATGCAATGATGTTTATTATAAATGAATTGTAGGGTTAATAAAAGAGTTTTTGGGTGTTACCAATTGAGTTTATATGTTGTTTCTATCCTTTCAAGTTATAATTAAAAGTTCATTTATGTAATATGGTATCCAAAATGACTAAACTATTCGGTACATCAGGATATTACTTCCTTGTAATAATACCAATGTAATAAAGTAGGGCACCGACTCTGGGATACTGGGATTAAGGTCTTTATAGTTGTAATTAGAGAATTTTTAGTAGAAACATTGGAATCTATATTTAGAAAACATAGATTTGGGAAAATTTCCCTAATATAGACTTTAAGGATAAGAATAGAAGAACAACCTAGAATTTTGGTAAGGTAGAGATTATGTGGATCTTCCTAGAAATACATCTCAGTGTAGATACTACAAGTTGATGTGGTTCTAGAATAGACATACCTAGGGGTAACAACATTTACAAGGTGTCTTGGGCCTGACTCAGGGTAACCTTGTAGGTGACAATAGGCCTTATTGCACACTTGTTTTGATAGTCCTAGGGGATATGCTTGGATAAGTCACATTTTCTTTACAAAATATTATGAAGGATTTAAAAGTAAATATGTCCCCAAAGAAACCATGTTTATGACTTTTAGATAAGTTATAAAAAAATTTCCAATATAAGTTAAGAATTTTACTAGCACTAACCTTTTTCTTTATTAATGTTCATTTTAAAATTATGAGGATGAAATTTATTGATGAAGGGGAGAATGTAACACCCCAAGGATTTATAAATAAATTTAATATAGCTTGTAATGAACACAACACCAATTCTCTATGAAATAACACTTTGTTATTATAATTATTTAAAAAAGATAATTATAACCTAGCCCTTAAAGATAATTTTTCCACTTATGTGAATTGAATTTGGAAAAATAGAAATACACGGATATGATTTGTAAGATATTTAGAGTCTGATAGTATTAACTGAATTTTTGGTGAATAGTAACTTAACACTTTTGAATTGTAATGTTACCCTTCTAAGTAGTAATATGAACCTTATGAATAGTAAATTAGCTAAATGAATAGTAAAATCACCCATGAAAGTATTAATAGAATTTATGAATCTTATAAATGAATGTATCATATAATTATATCATAGTATAAGTAAAGAAACATCTTAGAGATTATTAATTATGTATTAGTATTTTTATAAAACATAAATATTTATTTAAAATTTTATAAATAATAAAATGATATAAAGGTAAACTTATTTTCATAAAATAGAATCATAAGTTAATATTTTTATGTCTTATTATTATAAGATAATTTTATGTGACCTTAGTTTATTTTCTAAAGTGTCATAAAATCGATTATAATTTTAAAATCAGTAATTTCTAGAAAATGAAGATCTTAATTTAAAGTATAATTTATCATATTTAGGAAATTATTTTCATAAAATAAAATTCATTTTTTAATTATACACATCGAAAAATTGTTAGGATGAATTTTTGGTAATTTTTTGAAATTGTTGAATTTTCAATGAATAGTAAAAAATACAGTTTTAAGAAAATAAAATGTTTTTTTTGTGACAGCGTCAAGAGATATTTATGATATAAAAATTGTTAAACTTACGGAATAAACGATAATTATTTTATAAGAGAAGTTATTTTTATAAATAATTCCTAACATATAAATTATTATTTTTTCAAAAATTATAAAATAATCATTGTCATTGTCAATGTTGTGTCTCTACTACGCTAATAAAGTCAATTTGGTTCGTTAAAAATAAAAATTCAGAGATAAAAATTATTTTTAAGACCATGTTATTAATTATTATCTATAATGGATGTTTTTAGATGGAATTTTTGAATTTTATAGTTATATAATATTAATCTTATCAAAATGCCTATGCAATGCTTGCACAGGGAAAGAAAAGACAAAATAAAAAATTTAATAAGTTGTCTTGTTATGTATATGAGTGAATATAAATAATTCATGAATATAGAATTTTATTTGGAATGTAATTTTTTTATATTTATATCAGTAATTTATTTTTAATTTTTTTATGAAATAATTAACATAATGCTTAAGCAGTGCTGATGTAGTGCTTGTGCAAGAATAAGAAAATTAAATAAAGTATTTTTAAATAAAATTATAAAAAATATTAAATGACCAATATTTTTTATAAAACAATTTCTATGAGAAAGTGTAATCTCAATTTGATTCTAATTTAGGACATCTTGGACCCGCACAAATGACAATAAAGACATTATAATATTCTTTATCAAAAGGAAGTCGAGTTGTTACATTATAGTTTTTAATTAGTATAATATTTTATTGAATGGTTTTACACTATAGTTTTTCAAACATATATAGTGTATTGAAATATTTTATATTTATAATCTTCATGAAATTTTATTTTTAATTTTTGGGAAATAAATAAGTACCCTAATGGCTTGAATAATTATAATGGATTAATTATTTAATTAATGAATAAATATAATTAGTGATTTTAAAAATAATAAAATAAAAATAATTTGAGATTTTAAAGTTAATTCATGATTTCTATATATTAATATGATATTTATATAATATAATAAAAAAAGTTGGTTATAATTTTAAACTTTTTTGTGTTTTGTTTAAAGTCGTGGTTATGAATAGCATTTTATTTGACTTAAATTATTTTTCATGATTAAAATATTTTATTAAAATATTTTAAAATCATAAAATTATTTTAAAAGGCCAAAAATGATAATACTATATCTAAAATATGATCCCTTTTTATTTTTAGATCGTTTTAAAGTTTTTAACCCAATTTTTGACTTAATGTGTCTGGATATTTTAATCAATTCTTAATTTTCCCCTCACCATAATTATAAAAGGAGGATCCTCCCTTCACAATATTTCCTAAGATTAAGAAATTTTCTCACCTATATTACTACAACTTTCCTTCCCATAATCCCTTTCTATATTCTAGTGCTTCTGTTCTCACAAAAAAACTACTTCAAAGATACTAAGGATGTTCTCAAGGAGAAAATATTTAAGAGGTAAGATTCATTTTTTCTTCTCATTTAATTTGTTTTGAAATCTACCTTATCCACACCACTTCTCAAATGATTCATGAAATTTCCAATATCATATATATACTGTAATTTTGTCTTGTTGTTGGTATATTCATCAAAAAATCTCATAGTATCTTTTTTTATTCTTAAATAATGAAATTGCCTTTTGTGTTGTGTTAATTCACCACCTTTGTGGACGATGGGGGTTCCTTTCACTTTAATAGAATCATTGGAAGTTTTAATTCACATATATTTTGTGAAAATAATGTATATATATATGTTATCAATTCTATATTATTATTTATTTTTGAAAAAGAAAACCACAATAAACCGACTTTGGAAACTATGAAAAGAACCTGCCCAAAACAATGGAAATAAAAAAATATTGAAAATAAATAAGTGGAAAGTGTTATTATAAGATTATTTAAGGCACTATAAACATGTTTTTTCTGTAATAAATTAATAATACTATTCAAACCATTATAAAACTCAATTTCCATTCATTGAGTTAAACATCTATTTCATTGGTTATGTTTTTTCAAGAATATATGTGAATGAACTCTGATTTTTTTATACTATATGTCCACTTATATGGTGTGGATTTATATTTTTCACACATAATTATTTCTTTGATTTAGCCCCACTCTAATGATATTATCATTGAAAGGTTTTTCTTCCCAAACCTCCATTTGTATTCGGGTTAGGTTTTCTTTCTCTATACTCCAATGAAATCTTTAATAATTTTAAATAATTCTTCTAAATTATAAATATGTGTTTCAAAATCATATTTCCAGATAATTTTATCATTATTTGATGGGATAATAAATCTTTTACAAGGTTCCCTTATCATTTCTTCCCAATATGGAAGCCCAATTAAATGCAATGTCCCAATTTCTTATCCATTTCAAAGTACCATCCATAATTTGTTTTAAGACACAATTATTATTTTTTAAAATAAATTTTTTTTTTCATGAATAAGTATATATTTTTTCGTTTTTAGTGTTATACAAATAATCATGACAAATATAAATGTTTTTTTCAAAAGAACTCTTCTTTGAGAAGTGAAAAGGCTATTTCCCTCAATAATTCCTCGATAATTTTATTAAAGTATTTTCACCTATTTCAATATCTATATTTATTTTTTTTATTTTTGTTTATCTATTTTGTTTATCATCCACCATATTTTATTAAATGGATTTTGATTAGTTTGACTGTGGATGTTCTATCTTGAAACCATTAACCATAAAACTCAGAATGGTTAGTGATTATGTTTATAGATTAGGGATAGTTATTTATATTTAATATATTAGTTTCAATATGAAAGTATATATTTATTATGTTTCACCCCTTTCATATGTGGAATTCATTGGAATTATTAAGTTTCGGTTGGAGCCTGCTATAGCCCCTCAGCACATCAGTAGGTCTAATGAGAAAAACTAGATATGGTTCTGGTCAAGGCCTTAACCATTTATTTGATTCTTGGAATGAAGGCTTGACAATAATAGATTATTGGAATGAATCCTTTATAATAATATATTATTGGCATGAAGCCTTGATGGTATGTTTTATATATAAAAAATTATGCATTAACCACATTATAAAATTGTTAATTGATAATCCATATGATTATTCGACTAGTAGAATATCCATGGTGTAGTTTTATTATGAATTATCCAATAATCTTATATTCCTTCCATCTTATGCTCAAAATTATATTTTAATAGCATGTTTTTTCAATAATTCAACATGCCTTATTTTTTTATGTTTATTTTTTAACTCTTCTTCTATATTGCTTACCCTTACCAAGCATCTGAGATGACCCCTTTATTATGTTTTATTTTTTCCCTCGGATTTGAAGATTTTTATTATGAATGACTTAAAGAGTTAATCATAGAGTTTTTGGGTGTTAAAAATGGAGCTACTATGTTGTTTTTTCCTTTAAAGTTATAATGAAAAGTTCATGTAAGTAATATAGTTTCCAAAACTACTAAACTATTCAGTTCTTTGGGATAAAAATTCCTTGTAATCATACCAATGTAATAAAAAAGGCACCTTATCTGGGATACTAGGGTTGGGATTTTTACACACCTTGTATTATGGTTTCAATAAAAATATAATATCTACTTAAAAAAAGCTAATGAAATCTTGAAACTCTTATAATTTACACACAAAGGCAGAAATAAAGGTAAATACAATAGACAAGATATGTTTATAAATTACTTTGAAACTTTTTTAAATATATTAAAATGAATTTATTATGGATATTATTATAATATTTACTGAAATTTTAAATGTTATAAAATTTCTTGATAATTATTTATAAAAAAAATGATCATAAAGAAAATATTATAGATTTTAATAGGTTTTTGGGCTTCCAAAGTCATAAATACCACGTAATATAAGGATATAATGATTATGGAACTCAAATAACTCATCTAATCCCTTAAAACAAACAAAATAAAAATAAAAATACAATAATTAATATAATCTATAATATCCAAGAAAAAAAGAAGAACCTAGATTTTAAAGTAATCAATTATTATGATTTTTATGGATGTGACTCTATTAATAAAAGTCAGATTGAACTCCTAATAAGAATATTTAAAAAAGTGAACAAGAAAAATAAAAATAAGAAAACCATTTTACAAGAAACAATTTCAAATCAAATTGAATAAATGGAAGTTTCTTGATTTATTTGAAAAAATAAGGGTAACATCAAGCCAAATTTTTTTTGAACAAAAACAAGAAAAAATTTATTAAAGCTCTAAATGTCTCAACTTAGAGTGCTAGAGAAGATTCAATTTTAACAAATAAAACAAGAAACTAAACTCTAAAATGTCTCTTAGATCATGTTGAGATAGGTAAATAGGTTAGTTCTCACTCTTTTTCTCATTCCTCTTCTTCCTCTCATTTGTTTCTTGTTGCTCCTCTTATTCTAAAAATGCATTTAGAAATTTTTTTCATTAAATTATTTCAAAATATGAAAATATTTCAAAAAACTATTAAAATGGTTTTAATGAGAAAAATATATTTTTTATAATTGAAAGGATATTATTTTAAAAGAAAAAGATGATTTGGTTTTAAAATTAAAAAATCAATTAGATGATGATGTTTTGAAATATAAAATTAAGGATAATAAATTCTCTCTTTTTAAATTCTCTAATGGTGAAAGAACTCTTAATATTATCCTTATTTATCATTGTTTTAAAATAATTAATCATGGTTCTAGGTTTTAAAATGATGAAATATCTTAAAAAAATACTATGTGTGTGAATGGTGTTTCTCAAAATAAGTTATTCAATTATTTTCATATATATGGTTATTTAATTTATAAATACAATTATAAAAATTATAGATATATCTGACCAAAAATAATTCATCCTCATTATAAATTATTTAAAATAAATTATTCTAAACAAATTGGGGTTTCAAAATCTTTATTAGCTAATCACAGTGGACCCAAAGTTATTTCACCTTAAAACTGTTTGTTATCTCATATTACTAGAACCTCAAGGGTACCCAAAGGCACTTGTTTTTGATATTTTTCAGGTTTTATCCACAAAGATTTATTAACATATCATATGGTGGCCTTACATAATAAAATATGACTAATCACCCCTTTAAATCATTGATAATATATTTCCATATTGATCTCAATGTTTAATTATCCAATTGAGGAAGATAATAACTCTTTCATTTCAAAATAAATTTGAACATCAACCTTGATCTATAATGAAGAATATTTTTGGATCTATTTTATTTTATTTTTCTCATAAAATAACTTTCTAGATCCTATCTCTCTTAATCTCTAATATATTAATTCTTTTTATTAAAATAGTAGAGGTTTTTTTCTAAAACTTATTTATTCTTATTATTTTATTTTACTTTTTCAAGATTATTTTTCTAATATTTTTAAAAATTATTTTTCTTATTCTTATTATTTTTAAAAATTCATTTTTTATCTTTTTTAAAAATTATTTTATAACCATTTTTCAACATAATTTTTTAAATATATTTACTTCTATTTTTAATAAAATGTGTATCTCAATGTTATATTCTCTATTTTATTTGTTTAGGTAGATTTGTTTTGAATGATTTATTATCCTTTTTTTCATTATTTGAGAATATTATTAATATTATATATTTTTTATAAGCATGTTCTTTCTTGAAAAAACTAAATTTTAAAATCTTGTTTTAAAAAGTATGTTCTTATTATTTATTAAAGAATAATGTTTTCTATTTTCCTTTCCTTGTATCCTTTTATGATAATCATAACGGGGAGAGGTTTTTGGTTATTTTGGTTTTTGATTATTGGGGGAGAATATTTTTATTTATATCATAAGAATATTAAATATTTTTATGTTAATATCTTAATCATGTTGAATATATTTATTTTAATCTTTTGAGAATATTGAATATATTTATTTTTAAATTTTAATAATGTTGAATATCTTTTAGTTAATCTCCTATAAAGGTTGAATTATAATTTCTTAATTTTATTTAATTAGTTACTTTACCTCTTGATTTAAATTTAATATGTATTTTTATGTTAAGTGTTTGTAATCTTCAAAACAGGGATATTTTTGTATCTCATTCTCTATCTCAAAATTTTTTCATGATCATAAACACTCTCTTGTGTTTCTAATGTTTTCATTTGAGTGTTTTTCAGACTCCTTAATTTTAATTTAAGTAATGAATTTAATTGTTCTTAAATTATCTTAAAAGGAAACTCATTAAACTATTTAAAGGATTTAACATATCTTTTTTATGTTTTAATTCCATATAATCAATTTTTAAGGACATTATAAATCCTTATGAAGATATTTGGAAGTCTCTTGTTGTGGCTATGAGAAATATGGAAAAAATACTATTTCCATAGTGTGGTGGACATTTTCCAAGGAATGGTGGACCTATGCTTGGGCATGGTGGAACCTTGGAATGGTGGAAATTTAGGATAAAATACCAAAATTACCATGCTTATTGCACCTGGGAATAATGCAAGTTAGGTTTTTGGCCAACTTACTTTTAATGAAAAAAACTTCATTTAATTATGTCTTAAATGGTTTTTCTACCTCTAAGATAATTCTAGATGATTTGTGGAGGTTTTTAGGCTATAAATAAAGTCCTCAAGTTCTTGTATCTCAATAATAAAATTGATCTATAAAAACCTCATTTAATTGATCACCAAATCTCTCTTAAAAGATATCTTTTTCTAAATCCTCTATTCTTCTTTCTAGAGTGATTGATTATTATAAATATTCTCCCTATCATCATATTTCTCATTATCTCATAGTTTTTATTTATATTATTTAAATATAATTGATACTATACTTTAAAGTTCTTGATCTTAGAAATCCTACTTTCTTTCTCTATTTTTATATCGGTTCTCACAACATCTAAAGTGAGGGACTCATGTTTTCTTTCCCTAACTGATTAAAATACCAGGGACTATTCTCTTTGTGGTTTTTGGCTACGTCCCTTAAAAATCCAATGTATATATTTTTTAGTTTCTTTCTATAACATTAAAAGGAAGACAGTTTTCAATTATTGTATACTATTAAATCCTGGAGATTAATACATTAAATTATCAAAAAATTTAGGTGGTAGATGTATGGGATATTCTTAAGCCATTCCAAAACATACTTAATAAATTTGGTGCCTTATTTACTTTCCACTATTTAATTTATTAATTAAATCATTCTAATCTTGATATACATAAATTGCCTAAATGTGATTCTTCGTATTATTGTTGTGATTAAATTATCATTTAACTTTGATATTATTTTTATTATACAAATAAAATTTATCATTTTTCTCTTAATCAATTTTTTCTCATTAATCACTTTACCCAATCAAAATTATTTTAATTTTAATTTTTTGATTAATTTTATCACAGTAATTTTTTAGAAAAAAATTCTCCCCATATTTCCATTTTCCTCTTTTTCCAATAATGTAAATCATTATACAATGTATTTTATGGCTATATAGGGCACACCCCTCACTTAAATATTAACCAAACACATGCGTTCCATAAGAAAAATTTAAATAATCACATAATTAAAACCAATGAATATGAATGTGATTAAAATTACATTTAATAAGGTATTACATAAATAACTATATAAACCATATCAATTGATACAGAAATAATTCACCCAAAATAGTATCTTCATAAATTCATTTAGAAGTTTATTTATAAAGCATAACGATATGGAAAATATAACACTTTTATGATAAAGAGGAAAAATAATCCAAATAACAAAAAATAGTAAAAAATATTATATTTAGAAATAAATTATGAAGATTATATGAATTGATAGATATTTGGATTTCAAAATAAGATATAATAACTTTGTTATGTGAAAAAACGAACTTGAAATAAAGATACATTTAAGAGAAATAATCACTTAAGAGGATGATAATTATTGAAAACATATTATAATTTTATGTAAGTGAAATTCACTAATTGTTTCTGATGCTTCCACCGGGGCGTGCGCACGCATCCGTCACGCAGAGGATGCACAGTTTGTTGCCCTGCATTCCCTCTTTCCAAAGGCAGGCGATATCCATTCCTTCTTCAGGGACATCTGCTCCTTGATCGAAACTGGGATGATGGGATGTCGGCTCTTCCTTCCGTGGATTCCTCCTTAGAGCTCGTCACCTAGTCCGAGTCTCCCTCATAGGTTTAAGACATATTCATGAATCTCATTCCTGGTGCCATATATTCATGGACACCAGTTAATTACACTCCTTCCATCAAGACACTCCAAGGGGTCTGGTTGGGGCAGCAACCTTCGGTTGGGAGAGTGGTCATGATGAGGCATCGTTGGTGTGTCTTGATGCTAGTGGATTTGCATGTTTGTCTTTTGTCCCTTATTACAGGGCTTCTCGATGGCGCAGAAGCCCGATGCATCCCACATCAAACACAGGGAATTGTATGCCATAGGAATTTATCTGACGTTTTCCTCAGCTTCCCATGTTTAACATGGGGTATTCCTCGAGTTTAACATCCAACAGAGAAGGATCGGACAGATCAGAACACTGGATAGAGTGGTTCAGATTGAAGAACCCCCTGGAGGGAACACCGATGTCGGGTCCATCACGTGGGTGGATTCCTGAATGTTGTAAAGTGGAATGAGGTGGCATGATCTCACCGGGATGTGGCGGCCCGGGTAAGAATCAGGATGGGTGATGAAGTGGAAGGGGGGAGGGGCTTGAACCTCACAGAGGCTTCCTACGTATCAATGTGACAGGGAATAAAATTTCATGTAGTTCGATGATACGGTGGGACACCTGAAAAGGCAACCTCTGAGAATGAACGCATGGAAGGGACCCAGACGGAGTAAGGCCTTTGGGCTAGGGCATGAGCTTCCCGAGGCACGTGGGCTCGAGGGAGAGGTCAGGATGGGACATGGGTTTTCAGCTTGAACCTTGTGGAGGCTTCCTATGTACCATGCCTTAGCACAGATCAAAGTCCACGTAGTTCAGGATGGATGAGGCTTATGATCTGAAGTGGCCCATGATGATGGATGTATGGATGGGGATTACGCTCTGAGGCGGCCCATAGTGGTGGATAGATGGATGGATGGATGGGGCTTACGCTCTGAGGCGGCCCACAGTGGTGGTGAACTGACGTGAAAGAGTCAGAACGACTGGTTGGAGTTCTTGAACCTCGTAGAGGCTTCCCACATACCATGCCTTAGCACGGATCAAAGTCCATGCAATTCGGGTGGAAAGTTTAACGTCATGCGGGAAAAGGGCATTTGGGGATTACGCTCTGAGGTGGCCCACAGTGGAAGTGAACCGATGTGAAGGAGTCAGAATGGCAGGGTGGAGGGCTTGAACCTCATGGAGGATTCCTATGTACCATGCCTTAGCACTGATCAAATTCCACAGAGTTCGGGTGGACAATTTAACGTCATGCGGGACAGGGGGAATTTGGGGCTTATGCCTGAGGTGGCCCACATTGGCGGTGAACTGATGTGAAGGATTCGGAACAACCGGGTTGAGGGCTTGAACCTCGTAGAGGATTCCTACGTACCATTCCTTAGCACAGATCAAAGTCCACGTAGTTCGGGTGGACAATTTAACGTCTTGTGGGATGGGGGCATTTGGGGCTTATTCTTTGTGGCGGCCCACAGTGGCGGTGAACCGACATGAAGGAGTCAGAACGACTGGGTGGAGGGATTGAACCTCATGGAGGCTTCCTACGTAACATGCCTTAGCATGGATCAAAGTCCACATAGTTCGGGTGGGAGGTTAGGGTCGGTGCTCACTATAAGCTCATGTGAGTCATGCTCGGTGTGAGAAACAAGAGTTTTAATGGACCTGACAATCACGTTGCAAAGGGGTGCTTCCGTGAGAAGCGAAGAGGGGTTTATGCGTTAAATGGCCCATGGTGCTGGGACTTACTCCATGATGGAGGCCCAATGTGTGACAAAGTGCAGAGGTAGAGGAATTTGGGACCGAAGAAAGGAGGGGCCTCGTTCCCTATCACACCCTCCACTGGCCTTGGCGGTGGGGAAGTACAGAGGTGCATGGGTGCTACCTTTCGCAATAGGGGATAGGGGCTTACACCAAGGAGGCTGCCCTTCCCCCGTGGACAAAAGCCACTCCAAAAAGGAGGATATCATCCCATGTGAGGGGCAATCCCATCCCCATGGAGACGAGTGGGTGTAAAGAATGCCTGAGCTGGGGGGACCCTGCGTGCAAGGAACATGGCCAAATCATAGTTTAACTTCCTGTGTTGAGGACGAGGTGCTTGGCAGTTTAACGTCCTGCAGCTCGGATGAGGTGGGTTCTCTCCACACCCCTAGGACTTACATAACCGTCACCCTCTACCCTTTGTGGGAGGGAAGGCATCGACAAGGCCGTAGTGAAGGGGTATCGCAGAGTGAACCATCAAGGGGTCCACATTAGCGTGGCTATGCGAAGAAGCAATAGCTGTTAGCGTGCCAATGCAAATAATCATGAGGAAAATCAATGCAATGGGAAAAACCGCCCAAGGGACCTTGAGATTACATCGTACGAGCATGGAAGGCCGCACGGGAAAACAACACATGGTGTGTATGCCCAATGTGTGTTCCCGGGACATACAAAAGGAGGATATCGGGTGCCTGCGCAGGGAGGATCCCGAGGAACATCAAGGTGAGGGGTCCTGAGGATTGCGTGCAAAGAAATAGTTTCTACACAAAACACCGGAACGACGTGTAATCGGGGAAGAGTATTTGTACGTGATTAGCAGGACCACGCCCAAGGGATGTGATTTATGCACGAGTGGCTAATACCACACTCAAAGGCAAGGCCGCACCTAGAGGAAGGGATTGCGTGCAATTAGACCATTTTGACACAACTAAAGAAATTACGTGCAAGGGAGGAACCCTGAAGGGTTTAGAATTCTATTTAAGCCAGTGGGATTACACGCAAAGGCGGATCCCGGGGCGAGGTGGCGTGAAAAGGATTAGTACCTGAAGGCCATATTGCATGCACGGAAGAACAGTTTCATGCACAAGAGCCGGATCAAAATCCGCAACCCCTAAATGGAAGGGGTATCCTTCTATTTATAGGCCTTCGGCGTCACATAATCTAGGTGGCGCCGAAAATTTTACGCGTCAAAGACGACAGTGTGGAACGTTAGCTGCGCGAGCATGGGCATGCAATTATTGCGCACCTGGGCCGGGATCCCTTCACGAATCCCGGAGCCCTTTCGCACAGCCACAACTTTTTCGCACACACTCCCTTTAATTTTTTGCAACACTTTTGGTCCCTCCGGATCGGGTCCCCGGGTCCGAATATGACTTCGCTTTGTCATGTCAAAACTTCCTTTGGGAATTACAAAATTTTCAGCATCTACAAATACCCCCCTTGGAATTGGATTGGTGAGAGGTCACAATGATTGGATTCTGAGGGAAATTCCGAAATGCCGAAGTTTTGGGCTTTGTGGGCCCCCCTACGCGCAAAAAATGTTGCGTCCTGTGAAAAAAACTCTAGCTGGTGCGGAATCCGCTTTCCGCGCGGTGCGAAACCCTGGATCCGCCTATAAAAGGGGCCATGGGTCCCATGATCCGTACCCAAGCTTTCCCACATGATATGCTTAGATCTCTCATGTGTGAAATTGCCTCTGCGCCTGTGTGGAAAACCCGCTTTTTCAGCCCACAATTTCTCCGAGTTTTGGTTTCATTTACGCGCAAACTCGGGATATTCCGCGCCGACTGTTCCGATTTCGCGCCCAACTTCTGAATTTCACGCAACCCATCCAGATTCCGTGCAACACTCTCGAAGCAATTGTCTGCAAAGAGATGGCCGCAAACGATGTAGATGAGGGGGAGGCCGCCGCTCGTAGAGCTGAAATGGCGGAGAACGAGGAGGTTTATGGCACCAGGGTGGTTGTTTCCAACAACCATACTTTGTTGAACCTGCTAAACCCTTCCCCAAAAGAGTATCCTTTTTCCAACAACCTTCCGCTATGGAACTTTGGTATTTTGGAGGAGGTTCCACTACCAAGCTTCGAGGTTGATACACCGCGGTCATGGGTGACCCAGGAGGATAACCATCCCCGATATAATATCACCAACCATGGTCATCCTGCTAGAGAGAGAAGACACATGGATGTATATGTCTTGAACCCGAGGACCATGACCATTGCTAGGGGAGATCCTGTTGCGGAGAGTTCCCCAGTCCTCTACGCAAGCACATTTTGTCAAAGTATCACAGAAGATACTAAGGGCTGGCTGTAAGATTGGGATTTTTGGTCTGGAGATAACCTCACCAGTGAGTGGGCATGGTCATACTGGGTTCGCCATACGTTCGACCAATTTGGAGTCGAGCTGTGGAACATTGGTTTGTTTGAGGCGGTGTGGACGTCGTAGTTCCTCTTCCACCGCCAGCCTGAGCTTGGACCGGAGTTGTTCACCCGATGAACCCCTAACACCAACACATTCCATCTTCATCCTGAGGAAGTTGGCATCAGTCTCTGGGACGTCCACTGCATCGGAGGTATCCCACTAGAGAGCTATCAATATGACGAGTTCCTTCCCCCAATGAACACCTGGGGGGACAGATCATGGAACCCCATGCTGACGTGGAATCTGCTGAAGGTAGCCAAAGATAAGCTGGAGGTCAAGGAATTCCTGAAGGACATTGCCTACAAGGACTGGTTCACCATGTTCCTGGAGAAGAACCTGACGGTCAAGATATCGGGATGGGGAAAATGGTTCCCAAATGCAGCTCAGAAGAGCAGGGATGGATCGTACTGGAGGATCCTGGAGGCAGGGCAATACCAATCATGGGGATACTGCGTTAATGAGGCCCGGGACCCGAATGTTTGATATGTCGGGTTCCTCACCACCTTCCTGAGCGGGTGGTTTCTGCTAGTGCGGGACGCAAGAATGGGAATTCGTCCATCAAACCTAGTGATGGCGGCCACCAAGGCCACCAATAAAAGGTTCAATCTGGGGGTCCCCATACTGGCTAGGCTATATGCCATTCTGGGATGCATCTCAAGAGGGGGGTCGCCTCAGAGGGTGTGTGACCCCTTCCAGATCCTCCACGATTGGGTGGCGGCTCATATTGGCGAGTACACTTTCCCAAATGCTATTCGTCCCCAGGACAACGGCCTGTGACCATCTATTTTGAACATTTCCGGGGTTGCGCCGATGATGCTCAATGAGGAGGGAGTAAGGATCAGAATTGGAAACCATGCGAACTTCAACTTCAGTCCATTCCCCACCCCGATCGACCAAATGATAGAAAACGGGAAAGGCTCGCTGGAGCAGCAAGAATACTTCCAGAGCATCTGCGGTGGGGTGCTTGTGGCTCGGATAGATGGGAAGATCATCTGCGAGCCTTACGTGCCATCTCGATTTTCCAGACAATTTGGGTACCTCCAGCGAATGCCGAAGAGGGTATTCATGGACGTTTGGGAGGAGAGGAATCCATGTGTCCTTCGCCAGATGTGGTTGATGTTCACCACTTATGGCTCTGGCAACATCATTACCCTTCCTCCCACCAGGGCCGACGCTGGCCTATCAACCGATTATGCCAAACACTGGACCATCTCATAACCCGAGGGGATTTTGCACAAGGTAGTTCGGCAACTCGAGACTACCCGCATGGAACCCGGGCGGTGAGAGAGCAGGCAAGGTGCCGCTAGAAGGGGGGGACTAGGGGTGCACCAGGCAGCGAGGCTTGCGTAGGCAGGGTCCTCAGCAGCGGGGGAATCACATGGTGTTGCTGCGACCTTGTTTCCCGTAGGAGGGTCACACGGGGCGGACAAAGAACTGCCCGAGAAGCAAATAAGATACCCGCTCGAACATTCCCACGATGAAATCTTCCTGAAATTGTGGTTAGCCTGGATGACCCTGCATCAATCGATGAGCGTTGAAGCCCTCTGGAAAAGGATAATGCAGGATGGGATCCAGCTTCCAGAGGTCGGGCTCATTCAGGTTGCCGACCAGGTAAACTTTCATCGACGACATGCCTACCTGACGGCCATGGACATGTACACACGCCAATGGGGTCGGCACGTGGAGCCACCTCTCTTAGTGGAAGTGATGCTCGGTCAGGGGCATGATCCTGAACAGATGTCGTTGGAGGACGATGAAGGTGGTGACGAGTCTGAGGGAGAGGAGGAGATAAGAGAAGATGAAGGATCTCGGGGAGGGTCCCACGAAGGGAGCCTACAAGAGATTGGAAAGATCGTCGGCTCCAAAATAGACATAACCGAGCTGCTCGAGGTCTGTCTCTATAATTATTTATCTTCCTTTATCCATTCTCTTCTGCAATTTCTAATCCATTTCTCTATGTCATTCTGGAGCATATAGGCGCTGATCAGGAGTCCCCAATATTGGAATGAGATGAGGCACCGATGGAACATGCTGGGGCTCCGACACCCATTATCGAACTGACAAGCGCTGAGGGGTCTCCTACCATGACAGTTCCTATATCATCCAGAACACTGGAGGCTGATGCTATAGGTTCCTGTAAGTCCCTTGCTCCACTATTGGTGCTTACTGTCAGAGATCTCAGCTAATCAGGATGCTCCCTATACAGTGATCTCGACGTTGGTGGCTCGTCGGGCTACTGAGCCCAGGCCATCCATGAGTGAATTAATGGAGGAAGCACCGCCTCTTCCAGAACATACCTCTCAAACTGAGTCGGCCCCACCAATTGGTGAGCAGGGGGTGGCGAACATCCGTGGTGATGAAATTGGATCTAGGCCAGGAGTTGACAAAGGCACCGACACTGTTGTGGTGAAAGAGGAAAGTCTCCCAGACGTCGAGGATCCTGTTCCTCAAGAAGGCATTGCTGAGGAAGAGCCTACTACTGACATGCTGGCTGCCTTCCCTATATACCAGCCCGCTGATCCCAAAGAAATAGATGACTCATATTCGGAAGCGGTCGAGGAGAGCCGGATGACACGACACAAAGGGTGGAAGTGCATACAGCATTTTCTCAAGTGGCCTCAGGCAGATTGGCTGAGGCGGATGAGATCGCTCCAGACCTAGATGCGTTTCCTGTGTGCCGGAGGGGATGACACTAAATGCCTTCATCTGACGGTCCATGATTACATGGCCGAGAAGATACGTGAGATCAGCAGGCGCACCGATGTTGCCTAGTGTTGGGAAGAATCGGTGAGCACCCGAGCGTTCCTCAGGGTGGAGCAGGATGTCCGATGCCTTAAAGGGCAGTCAATAGAGAAGGAGGACTTCATTTCAACATGTTCTGAGCTTGTGGATCAACTGACAACCCAGCTGGCTGACACCCAAGAACAACTGATGGAGGCGAGTCACCAGATGACCATTCTTCTAACTAAATGGGCACGGGCACAAGCTAGGATTGGAGAACTATGCTCTGTAGTTGCTGATGAAGAGAGAGTCTTCAAGGAGCGGGAAGCAGTCCTGGAGGCCCCCAACCAAAGGGTATCAGCATTGGAAAGATCCCTCCAAAAAGCTGACCCTTAAGGACCCTATTTCGGCCAACTCATGAACTTTTTTGCTTCCAATGCATAGACAAATCCATTTATCTGTGCCTTTGGTTTAATATGCTCAACCATAATCCCAAAATAAATAAAAATTCATACCTAAGCTCATGTGGGCCATACCCAATGTGTGAAACAAAATATGCTTGTACTATCATTTCGTTCGACCATAGGGGCGTCAACCAAGTTTCAGTCATCCGAAATCGAGCTCGGATTTCCACGGAGAAGAGGGAGGCCCATCTCAAGGAAGGGGACCTCAGACCTAATTGATGTATCATCTCCTCAATGTGCTCTAACACAAGAATGGAAAAATGCCAGGGGCATTGGAATCAGTCCGAACATAGGGGGATGAAAATGGTGAGTCACGTTACCCCAAATTCGAAATCACTGTGGGAGGGGCGTTATGGTAGAGGATAGCTGTTAACCGTGGCAGAAACGAAGCATCCATATTGCATTATCCTGAAATGGGGACAACATATGAGAGCTGACCGCTGAACATGTTCGCAACATGGGGCCTAACTCAAATATCATCGATCAGTCTTCTGGAACGTTGGCCCAGGATAGTAGGCGGGCCATCGGTTGAGCATCCATAATGTTAGGGGCTCCCTCCAAACATAAGCAATCTTCCAGAACATTGGCCCAGGACAGCAGGCAGACCATAGGTCGAGTATCCATACTGTTAGGGGGTCCCATCAAACGTGAAAGAGGATGAAGATCTGAATAAAGGGGCACACAAAGCGTGGAATGTGAAGTGGTGGTTTGTTCAAAAAGAAACCAACACTCCCAAAATTACACCACTATGGTGGAGGCACATTAGGCAGACGTATTAATCTGGTCACAAATCATCCCTACTTCTAGACTGGACCTCTCTGGTGAAGTAACTGTCACTTCCCAACATCACTACGAGGTATCCCAAACTTATTTGGGGCTAACACTGTAGTTACACAGCTCCTCACGTAGTCAGGCCAAGGGGCTGATAGTGAGGAGGGACGGGATTTGGTAATCCCGGGGACTGGACCCAAGATGAAATTTCTGGGCATTCCTACGTACCCCATAAGAATTAGAATCAAGCTTCACATAGTTCTGGAAAGGATCGTTGTTTAAGGTCTTAGAACTCAGACAAAAGATTGGTAAGGAGGGCGGGAGACACGTGGTGAGGTGATCATGAAACCCGACGTGAATGAGGACAAGGTCCTGCTTACCATGTGTTCCGTGGATAAGTGTTTCGGTCAAGGGAACAAACATGAAAGTTGGGCTGGGCCCGTGGGGGAAGTGCCCGGGAATTCCTACGTATATCATAAGGATGAGAATCAAGACATTTGTAGTTCTTGGAAAGTGTCACAGCACGGGAAGGTACCTGTGCTAAGGATGAATGGGGCGTGCGGGTCTATCCCTCGTACCAAAAGAAGCAAATTTTGATGTATCTTGTTTGTCCTTGAAGGTGAATGGTTTTTCTTTTGTGGTGCGACCGACCTAGGGTAGAAATTCCTGGTATCTCCACAATAATCAAGACATAAGGCGTTTGAAAAATGGCATGGTAAATGAACAATAACCAACATGGATCCCTTTATGGAGTGGTCATCACAATACAGTGCCACTTTTCATCGTGCGGCTGGGACGATATCATCACAGTTTATGGTCATGTGGTAGGACTAATCAGCACAGTTTAAGGTCATATGGCTTGGACCCAGGGGAATTCGCATGATGCTATAAAGAATAACCGATGTATATGAGGACATAGTCTCATACCATCACCGTGCACGATTCTGGGAGAGGAGACTTGGGCCAAGGGGCCGGCGAGGGTTTAAAGATCAAGGGGCAGGAGACACTAGCCTCCTGCAGACCTGGGCCAAAAACATAATGTCGGGGTGACCCCTCATTTCCCGTGGGTATTAGGGTCAAGATGTGTATGGTTCTTAGAGAGGACCCAAGTCCATAATCTTAGCGCTCGGATCATGGGAGCCTCAAGAGATGCTGTAACACAAATTTTTCTACCTGACGTGTGGAAGTGCACTAAGGGTTAGTGCAAGGAGTTCTGAGATTCCACTTTGACATGATGGGGTGGAACGTAATGTGAATCATGCAACCAACATTCAGGGCCTGAAGGAGTCAGCGTGACAATAGAGGATTACTTCTGACTATGTTTGCAACACAACATCCTATCGTGTTAGCCTGAAATGGGGATAGACAAGTGAGCATCGACCTTTGACCATGTTCGCAACATAGGATTTGTATCAATTTTCTGTCTGAAACCCTCGGGGGCATTGACCTATAACGGTAGGATAAACCTTAGGAATTGTATCCAGGCCGTTCATGGGGGTCCCTCCGGGTTTGAAAGATAATGAGGGCCCGAATGAAGAGGAACATGAAGCTTGAGAGGAGGATGGAACTTTCCTAAGTTGAATCTGACACTCTAGGTCCTAGACTAGAGTACTTTGAACACATTAGCGGACCACTAAAAAGGGTCAAAGGGCTCAGTTTGAGAGCGGCCAAAAGATGGCGGATTCCTGGGGGGAAGGGGGAATGGTGCCCAAAATTTTGTACCACACCTATATATCCTCCCCGTGGAGAGGGAAAGGCAAAGAGGCCAAGGTGACCGGGAGATCATGGGATCTATTAAGAGATGGGGCTGGATTTGAAACCTAGGTGTTCAGGTGGTCCTACGTATCCCATAAAGACGGGAATCAAGCCACACGTAGTTCTAGAAGAATATTTTAAATTCATGTAGGACAATGAGAGGCATTTCATATGGGAATGTGTATGGCACGAAGAATAACCATACATGAATGAGGACATAATCCCACACCACACCATGCAATCCCGCAGGAGAGAGCCTGGGCTGGGGGCCCGAGGCTGGGCCTCCGTTAGGGAGGCCTGACCGGTTTTTAGTTTAATGTCTTGCAGCGAGGACATGAAGAGGAGGAGAAAAAATCAAATATAGGTGGTATACAGTGCGATGACTAACCTGATGTGAATGAAGACATAATCCCACACCACACCATGCAATCCCGTAGGAGAGAGCCTGGGCCGGGGGCCCGAGGATGGGCCTTGGTCAGGGAGGCCTGACAGGCTTGCAGTTTAAAGTATTGCGGGACGAACATGTAGTTTAAGGTCATGCAGGACCGGAGGCAGTTTAGGGTCTTGTGGGACCATTGGCTCAAGTGAAGAATTTCTTGAGGAACTTGGCATTTGTGGGAGGAGTTATACGCTCACCATCCATGGTCACAAGGGAGTATGATCCATTGGGGTACACCTTATGAACAATGAAAGGTCCTTCCCATTTGGGCTCCAACATAGGTGGCTTCCTTTCGGGGATCATTGGCACCCTAAGGGACAAGAACAAATCTCCTTGTAGGAAAGAGCGGAGGTGAACCTTATTGTTGAAGGCTCGAGCCATCCTGCTCTGATGCCTTTCCAGGTTGTGAAAAGCACAAATCCTATTCTCGTACAGCGCTCCCAATTCAGCTAGATGGATTTCGGCAACACTATCTGGAACTTGTTGGTCGTAGACCACTGTGCGCAAGGAGGGAAACTGAATCTCGATGTGCAGGACGACCTCAGTTCCATACACCAGGGAGTACGGGGTCAGCTGGGTGGAATTACAAGTCGTCGTCTGATAATCCCATAGGGCATTTGGGACCTTATCCGGCCAACTCTTCTTTTTCTGACCAACCATATTTGTCAAAATTTTAGAGAGGGTTTTGTTAAACGCCTCGATCTGTCCATTTTCCTGTGCATGATAGAGAGAGGTATGGTTGGAGCAAATGTTGTACTTGTCGTACAATTTCTCCAGTTCGACTACTCAAAATTTGGTGCCATTATCAGCGAGGATAGCGTGAGACACTCCAAATCGATAGACGATTTTGGAACTCATGAAGTCAGAGATAGAACGGGCTTTGACTTCCTTGAGTGGAATTGCCTCCACCCACTTGGAAAAGAAATCTGTAGCGGTCAGAATGAACCAGCATTGGTGAGCTGTTGCCAGTGGGTAAGGTCCTATGACATCCAACCCCTAGACTACAAAGGGCCAAGAATAATTGGTAGTGTGGAGAGGCTCCGGTGGATGATTCACAAAGTTAGCATGAGCTTGCCATGCACATAACCTCTTGGCGAACTCGATGTATTCATGGATCATGGAGGGACAGAAGTATCCCAGTCTTCGTATTTGGTGAGGCAACTTTGACCCGGCCTGATGGGCGCCACATGAACCAACATGAAATTCATGCATGACCCATGGATTCTTGAATCCTTGAGGGAAATGGAGGAGAACACCATAAAATCTGTGTTTATAAAGGATCTTCTCAAGGTTGGGACCGCTTTGAAGGGTAAACTGTAGCGCACAACGTCAGACTTATTTGCGCTCGGCCCAGTCTGATGGGAGATTACCGTGTTGGAAGTATTCAACCAAGGGTGTCCTCCAATCAGGAACTATCTCAATTACAACACCTAAGAGACCCGAGTGTTCCGACGTAGGGACACCAGTGGTAAGATGCTTTACCCATGGTCCGCGATCATCCTCCGAGGTAATGGGAGCAATGAATCTCTGGTGCACCACGTGGATAATTAGGTTGTCCTGTTCAGGCTCTGCAAGCGATGCATCCAGGCTTTCAAAGCATATTCTCGACCATTTTGTGACTGAGGGATGTTAACGACCTTTGACCGAGAAGGGAACTGGGCCAATAGATGGAGGGTTCACTTCAACAATGGCACAAGTTCTGGATTTCTGACAACATAGTCGCCATTGACCTGCTTAATGACCAGCTCAGAATTCCCTTTCACATGCAGATGGGGCACATCAATCTCGAGGGCCAGATCGAGACCAGTAACGAGGGCATGATACTATGCCTCGTTGTTGGTGAATCCCTCCAACAACAGGAATGAGTATGTAAGAATGGCATGCTCTGGGGTGATGAAGATAATACCCAGGCCTACTCTGTTGAGCCTAGGATTGTTGAGCCTCCTACCAGTGGGGCTCCAGGAGGCACCATCGAAGTGCATCTTCCAACATGGGATGTCCTGATCGACTGAGAGTATTTCCTCATTAGGAAAACCTAGGTCCAATGGATGATCCGCAGAGGTTGGCTGGGTAGCTAAAAATTCTGCCAACGTTTGTCCTTTGATAGCCTTCTGAGGCACAAAACCGATGTCGAACTGCTAGAGGATCACCGCCCACTGCGCTAGTCTACCAGTCAACATAGGTCGGTTCAGGATGTACTTCAGTGGGTATACCTGAGAGACCAGCTATACCTCATGGTGCTACAAGTAGTGCGGTAATTTTTTTATGGAAAATACGAGTGCCAGACAGCTCTTCCCGATGGGAGAATATCTGATTTCCGTATGGAGGAGTATGCAGCTGAGGTAGTAGAGGCTGTTCTTTGTTCCCTCATTGTTATTCTGGGTGAGAAGTGCACCGAGGGACTATTCCATGGTGGTCACGTAAAGGACCAGCAGCTTTCTGGAGACGGGTGGCATCAAGGATGAAGGATGGAGCAGATACTGCTTGATCTCCTCAAAGGCAGCTTGACACTCTTCATCCCATTCATAGGTGGCACATTTATTCATGACCTGGGAAAAGGTCTTACACTTGCCAGCCAGATTAGCAATGAATCAATGTATGTAGGCTAAGTGGCCTTAGAAACCACAAAGCTCCCGAATATTTCTCAGGGGAGGCATCTGGCTGATGGACTAGATATTTTCTCGGTCGATCTCAATGCCTCGGTAACTGACAGCAAATCCAATGAACTTTCCGGAGGTGACCCCAAAAGCACACTTCAATGGGTTTATCTTCAGGTGGTAGGAATGGAGGAAGCTGAACACTTTCTCAAGGTCCTTGAGATGGTTCTGATGCTGGCGAGATTTGACCACCAGATCATCCACGTAGCATTTAACTAAAATTACCAGAATAAGATTGAATATGCGATGCATGGCCCGTTGATAGGTGGCACACACATTCTTTAGGCCGAAGGGAATAACATGATAACAGAGAGTACCTTGGGGTGCCCTGAAGGCAGTGGAATCCTCGTCCTCAGGGGCCATCAGGATCAAGTTGTACCCAAAATACCCATCCATGAAGGAGGGGGCTTGGAACCCGGCCGTAGAATCAATCAATATCTTTGTCGCTGGAAGGGGAAAATCATCCTTCAGACAGTGGATATTGAGATCGCGGAAGTCGATACAGACTCTGATTTGTCCGTTCTTCTTCCTAACTGGCATGATGGTGTCTAGCCACTTGGGATACTGGACTTCCATAAAGAAGTTGGTTTTGATGAGCTTATCAACCTCGGCCTTGATTGGGGCACCATGAGAAGGGTGCATCTTTCTGGGAGGCTTCTTGAACCCGCGATGGTTTTCCGGAAGACCAAGGTCGTGGACGAATACCTAAGGATCTAGTCCTGGATTCTCATCCTAACTCCAAGAGAACACATCACAGTGATGTTTGAGGAATTCCACATACCGCTGCTACTCCTCAGAGGGCATGGCGGCACTGACCAATGTGGGTCTCGGGTCGCCTCGCTACCGAGGTTCACCGGTACCAAATCATCGACTGTGGTGGAGACACCATCCTTAAAGGTGGGGGAGCATCCTCTAGGTCCCCTTATCCACTTGTGGAGGGATATTCTGTGGGGGGAGTTGCTTCCGAGCCACTAGACTCTGATGGGAGGCTGGTGCCGGCTTGAGCGGTAGTGGTCATCGTATCGGGAGATTCATGTGTCATTGAGACCATAAAACTGAAGCCAGTTGATCCAATCCCATCTAGTGTTCAGCCCATGGGGCCACACTTGAAGATATCAAAGCAGTAGTGGCGCGTTGGCTTGACCCGGTTGATTCCAGCCCGGAGAAATAGACACGTATGACGTACCATAGTTGCCATGAGCCTGACATCCTGATACCGTACACGGGTAGGATGTTCCAGGATCACCCGAGCCCGGTTGGTGTAAGAGTACGAGGTGATTTTCTGCCGTTGCTTGGACCTAGAGATAAGCCTTCCTCTTGTAACCGAAACAACAAAACACTGCCCCATGTTGGGGGTCGTGGCCTCTAACTGAAGGATTGAGAAGACGTAAGCGTCATCCAAACCTGCCCAAGGGTCAGTTGTGGCGGCGACAGGCTCAACTTCACTTTCATGGACTTGTTTATCCTTGCTCTTGTAATATTCAGCATCTAGATAACGGGCTTCACAAGAGGCGAAAAGAGATGAATCCCCTTGGAGCATTCCCACTCGACCATTAAGGGAGTATTTGAGGCATTGGTAATACAATGAGGTGACAACCGCGTGAAGGTGGAGCCACGACCTGCCTATCAATTCCTTGTACACGGTGTCCAGGGAGACAACCATGAATTCGGTGGTGGAAATTAGGCTACCGAACTGGGTCTTCAAGAGGATATTACCGGCTGGGGTTTGCTCGGTCATGTCTTATCCCTGGATCCTGAGGTCGGAGGGAGTAAAATCATCCTCAGACAAACCCATCTTCCACAGTGTTCGAGTCGGAATTAGGTTAATCCCAGAACCCGTGTCAATGAGACAGCGGCAGGCATCCACGCCATTGAACTGGACGGTGATGTACAACAGGAAAATGTTCCCCTGTATGGGAGGGACTTCGTCTTCACTGGAGAATGAGATAACTGTCTGGCATTCAATGTTCTCAATTGACTCATCATGGAAGGATTCTGCAGCTACTACCTCTGTCTTGAACTGGAGGGGGCTCTTTAGGGCCTCGGCAAGCGCCTCACGTATTTCAGATGACAGGAGAAGAGCCTCTAGGAAATAATGCCTTGCTGGAATACCGGAAAGGTTCTTCAGAACATCATACTTCCACGCCAAACGAGTGCCTCTGCTTACAGGAGGCCACTCTGCAATTGGAGGCATGGCGGGCCCTGGCAGCTTGACCGGTGGCTGACTGGTACTAGGCATATCTCGTTGTTCACTAGTCGAAGCCCAGGGTGTGGCTTCCGGTTGAGGAACAGAAGGCTGGGGTTGGCTGGTGGAAGGGCGAAGCTGGTCGCGGCATGACCGATGTGGTTCCGCCTGATCTAGCAACACAAACGGTGGTAGAGGCGGACCTGTCAACACCAGATGAAGGGGTCGCGTGTGCTGAGATCTGCACTGGACCTGCTGTCTGGTCTTAGTGGTATGCACAGACTGGCTAGAGGTGCCAACTGTAATGCCCCGAAGATTCATGTAACCACTATCCCGACGATGCTAGTGATGGATGGAGACATTAGGAAGGTCTACCCAACGTTCACCCTCTTCGTGAGTCAAATAAGGATTTAACAACTCTACGGTGTTAACCAAAGCGTACTCCTGACTGTCATTTGATGAACCATCCACCGCTGGGTGGATTCTGAGAGGGATGCCCATCTCCGAGGGCATGAAATTGCTGAGAGTGCAGGACGACAATGACCGTGGTGGGGTGCATTGATTCTTCTTGCACCGTCGTTGTTTTCTCTTCTGGGAAGAGACTGGCTGAGACGATGATGCCGGAGTAGTAATTGCAGCTTCTGAGGGCTCTAGCTGATTCAGGTGTGCGAAGATGATTCCATGGACATGGGAGACCGTCTTTTGGTCCATCCAGTCATTATACTTCTTGGACCCATGGTCGAAAACCTGCTTCCATTCACCCTCGTAGCCACTACTTCCATCTGATCTCACAAAGACACCCGCCACTTGTACCGAGATTGGGCCCAATCTGACTATGTTGTTGTCAATCCGATCTTGGATCTAGTCCTTGAACATGTAGCATCATTTGATGGTGTTCCCTAGGATCCGATGATAAGGGAAGTAGTTGGGGTGATCAGTGAGATGTGCCTATTCTGGCTTCTGGCAATCAGGCACCCACACAATTCTCTGCTCCAAGACACTACAAAAGTAACCGGGGACCTGATCCTCGTCAAACGAGTAAGTTCGATTCACTTTTTCCAGAAGGGGAGATCTAGGAGGCTGACCCTAACGGGTATCCAGAGGAGCATGCTAAGGAGGAGGAACCTGATTATCTCTCCGAGGCAGCGGCGACAGGTTACGCGGAGGCGTTTGCTGATTTTGAGGCAGTCGCTGCTGATCTAGAAGCTATGCCTATGGAGGCGGGCCCTTATGGGGCTGCGGAGATAGCTTCACTAGTAGCAATACTAGCTGCCTGGGGTCCTCTATCTGGGCAACAACAGCAGGCTCGGATCTGACATCTCTCTTTACTGGGATCACATGCGGCAATGGGCGTGCCTGACTGGTGTGTTACAGGGCTTCTTCAGGGCGCTAGGCCTTGTCTGAGAAGTCTCGGAACCCTCCGGGGTAATTTTGAGTGATTAGAGAAGGACCCAGCTCTGCCTTGACATTCCCTACACACATTTTCAGTAATTTCTCCTAAGTTAGTGGCATGTGAAGGGATTATGTGAGCCCCTTCAACCGGGCGATAGAGTCCGCAACTCGCTCATCGAGCCTTTGCTTGCACCTAAAGAGGTCTGCGATATTCGTCTTCTAGGTTGTGGAACTAAACTGGTAGAGGAATTGCCTACGAAGGTCTTCCTAGCTAGTCACAGATCCGATAGGGTGCTGGCTGTACTAAATGAACGCTGGCCCCTCCAGCGTCTGAACAAAGAAACGGAGCTTGGCAGCCTCCCACTGCACTGAAGTCCCTAACATAGGCCCACACCATGAATTGAAGTGGGCCAGGTGTTGCGGCGGGTCTCCTATTCCGTTAAAGGGGGTGAAAGTGGGGTTCTCAAACCCCGGATGTGCTGGAATATCATCCACCCATGCTAGGTACAGCTCATCGTCTAGTGGGATCACCACCTGTCGAGTTTCCAAAGCCTCTAAGCAGGCGATGACTGCTGCCATCATATTGTCTGGACGCGGGTTCCTGTCCTGATGAGGATCCCTAACCACAAGCGTGTTTCCGGGCTCTTCAATATAGTAGAAAAACTTATCAGCTCATGGAGTGGCTTGTGGAGCGCCCCTTGGGGCAGCTAGAGGAACCCGAGAGGGGTCTCTTGGGTGGTCGCGCCACTCAGGAGGGTTCGACAAAATATATCACAACCTCTTTCCATGAGCTCCGGCCTCTCCTCTGTCAGCGAACATGGCATGATCGAGGTTTCCTAGGAGAATCTCACCGAGGGGTAGTTGTTCCTACCCCTGCTTCCCTGGCCTAGGATCACCGTAGTCGGGTCGCCGCTCTACAATGCATTCAGCCAGAAGCTCATCGACCAACCTCTTCTAGTCAGCAAGCTGTTGGCGTAGTGTGGCCTTCTCGGGATCTTCCTCTGCCTTCTGCACTAAGGCAGATGGGTCAGAGATTTTGACAGCCTCAACATGATCTTTACCCTTTCCAATATTCCGACTCAGTATTAATGCTTCAGTGGGTTCAGGGAGACCTAGGAGGTTCCTCTGCTGATGAGTAATCCTCCCTGATGGGTCTAGTGGCAGCTTGTCCTCAAGGGGTGAGTCCCCATCAAGAAGTTCCAAACCATCCCCCTCTCTCGACAGATCAACCATGTTAACCAACATTGCCCTCGGGGGCTTGTCCTTGGAGCCGCCCAGTGATTCGGGCTGCCGGAGAACCATACTGAAGAGAAGGGTAGCGTACTGCCCCATCCACAGATGTGCGCGTGGGGGGTGACCTCCCCGATAACTTTGCAGAGAAATTGAAAACTCTGAACGCATTATTATTGGAGGGCCCTATGGTGGCCAAGTGATTCGGGGTGATAGAACGTGGGGAGCATGGCTAGTTAGACCTAATGAAATTGCTGGATGATATCCTCGAGGTGTGCTTGGCTCCCGGGATATGGCACTTACGGATGGCGAAGACGGGAGTGAGTCGACCAGAGGGTCTGGCGGAAACATTCAAACTCTCCCGGGGTAAGCGAATCTGGTGTATCAAAATCCCATCCTGTGACCGGCCAAAACTTCTTCGGGAAGTGGCTAGCTACAAGGATAGTCCAGAAGCTCCATGAATCAGGTTCAGGATCCGGCCCTTGATGGCCCCGCTCATCAACTGGGAGTAGCTGGAGAACTGGCAGTGGTGCCGAGGCAGGCCGCTGGGTCAGTGGGCTGACTGATAGAGAATACGGTAAGCAGTACAATTGGATGCCAAATCCTAGATCGTCTTCCAAGGGTTGTAGTTCCATATCTTCCACGTCATGAGAGGATGGAACAGCGAACGGGCCACCTGTCATAGTGTTGGTGCTTTCCGGGGGTGTGCTATGTCACGACTCTTTCGCCATCGACCCCCAAAAAAGGTCTCCATCATCTCTGGACGAGGTGGAAGGTGCTCCCAGAGAGGCCGATGGTGACAAAAAGTTCGAACCCTCGTGGTACGCCAAGTCCTATTCCTCCTGGATATACCTTCGGAGGGAGGCGAGGATCGTATGTATCTTGAATTGGGGGAGTACAAGGCTGACGCGCCGCGTTCTTATCCTAGCCCTTGACTCAAAGGACTGAGGAGAGGGCTCCATCACCAAGTCCTACTCTTTCTCAAAGTTTGAGAAATGGAATGGTATGATTTCCATCCATCCTTCCCTGGAATTTCTCTTACGGTGACGATGTCCCGCCTTCCTACCCCTGGGTGGCTCCTCGGGGCAAGGCTGATTTCCGTCACGGAGTCCTCTGGCCGCACTGGTGCTAGGTCGGAGTGGATTGAAGGCCGAGGTGTGGGGAGCACCGGGGAAAATGTCGAAAGGGACATGGGGAGGACCTACGTGTGGGTGAGTGACCAGATATACAATGACTCTATACTCACAGCCAGCGGTAGGGGAAGGGACCACGTTCCCTATGTAGTGAGCACTGGAGAGAGCCCTACCTGGAGTGTTTCTGCTGTGGGGGAGCCCCTTACCTACAACGAAGGTGGCGCCAGGCAAGCCTCCAGGTCGAGGTTGGAAGCAGGGAAGACCCATACATTCAAGAACGGTGGCACATATTAGGCGTTCATGCTAGATGTCACTACCACGAATGGGTCTACAACGGCCATTACCCATGCCGACGACCGGGAGAGTCAACCAAACCTGCCCATGGGGCAGTTGGGGCCTCGATCCGAATCGGACATATAACTTCCCCTGCTCAACCTATGTAGGGGTTTGATGACAGAAGCCATCAGTGGCTTGGGCCACAGTGCTTGCTGACGTTGACGCCCCGGGGCAGGCATTCTCTTCCGCTCGGGCCCGACGCTACTTTCGGGTCAGGTGGGTTAGAGCTGGTGGTGCGGGCACATGGATTGCCTACTCTTCGACCCGGGGAGTTGGGCGGCGGCACCGACGCGGCCTGGTGGGGGCCCTTACAGTGAACCCTTGAATCGGTGCTCCGATTGGGCTTACCCAGGAATCCCCTACCTCATCGGCGTAAGGGAGGGTAGTGTCACGACGTTCCAGGGATAAGCTCCCAAAATGGTTGAATTTCAGGGTGTAGAGAATTGGCTCCTTGTGCGGCCCTCGGGGGCGGCGTTGGATGCAAGGCGCAGCTTCCTGAAGGTCCAAACAGGCCATGTCCCTAGTGGGGATGACCCCCTCCTCCCAGTACCTACGTACAAGGTCGTTGAGCACCTTTCATTGGATAATCTCTAATGGGAAGAGGGGGCATGAGCACCCTGCATTTGTGGAGGTCAGAGCAGCTGTGGAAGAGGAGGAACCGCACAGGGTAGCTGCGTCTGTACTGCTCAGGCCCCTATGCTGGTGGGCAGGTGGCAACGGAGCTCCAGATGCAGCGATCTAATTCCTGAAAACAGGGAGATGAACCCCTTAACACCGATGGGAAAATAAATTTAAAACCAGTAGCCCAGCACCATTCCATCTTCCGTGGTCGGTAACGGGGATCCACGCTGTTAACGTCACCAAACGGAGTGCTCAACGTCCTGACTGCCCCAACCCCTGGCGGGTTGAACGTCCTGGTGCTGGGTGCCCAGACCTAGTGACATGCTAATCTTCTGACACCCCAAACACTACCAGTCTCCATATTGAGGAAAAAAGATTCACATCGAGTTAACCATTTCTGTTTCCGACGCTTCCGACGGGGCGCGTGCGTGCATCCATCACGCAGAGGACACGCGGCTTGTTTCCCCGCATTCTTGCTTTCCAAAGGCGGGCACCATATGTTCCTTCTTCAGGGACGTCTACTCCTTGATCAAAACCGAGATGATGGGATGTCAGCTCTTCCTTCCATGGATTCCACCTCAGAGCTCGTCACCTAGTCCGGGTCTCCCTCATAGATTTAAGACGTATTCGTGAATCTCTTTCCCAGTGACATATCTTCATGGACACTAGTTAATTACAACGCTTCTGTCGAGACACTCAAAGTGGTTTGGTCGGGGTAGAAACCTTCGGTTGGGAGAGTGGTCACGCTGAGGCATCATTGGCATGTCTTGATGCTGGGGGATTGACATGTCTGTCTTCTGTCCCTTACTATAGGGAATCTTGAGGGCGCAAAAGCCCGAGGAACCCCACATCGAACATGGGGAATTGTATGCCATAGGAATGTATCTGAGGTTTTCCTCAGCTTCCCATGTTTAACACGAGGTATACCGCATGTTTAACGTCCAACCGAGACGTATCAAACTGATCAGAACACTAGCTAGAGTGGATCTGATTGAAGAACCCCCTGGAGGGAACACCGATGTTGGGGCCATCACATGGGTGGATTCCCGATTACTGTGGAGTGGAATGAGGTGTCATGATCCCACTGGGATGTGGTGGACCAAGTAAGAATCAGGATGGGTGATGAAGTGAAGGGGGGGGGGTCTTGAACCTTGTGGAGGCTTCCTACGCATCCCTATGATAGGGAATCAAAGACCGCGTAGTTCGATGATACGGTGGGACACCTGAAAAGGTGACCTCTGAGAATGAAAGCATGGATGGGACCTAGAGGGAGTAAGGCCTCTGGGCTGGGGCATGAGATTACCGAGGCACATGGGCTCGAGGGAGAGGTCAGGATGGGACATGGGTGTTGGGATTGAACCTCATGGAGGCTTCCTACATACAATACCTTAGAACGGATCAAAGTCCATGTAGTTCAGGATGGATGGGGCTTACGCTCTGAAGCGGCCCATGATGATGGATGGATGGATGGGGATTACGCTCTGAGGTGGACCACAGTGAAGGATATATGGATGGATGGATGGGGATTATGCTCTGAGGCGGCCCACAGTGGTGGTGAACTGATTTGAAGAAGTCAGATCGATCAGGTGGAGGGCTTGAACCTCGTGGAGGCTTCCTACATACCATGCCTTAGCACAGATCAAAGTCCACATATTTCGAGTGGACAATTTAACGTCATGCAGGATAGGGGAATTTGGGGATTATGCTCTGAGGCGGCCTACAATGGCGGTGAACTAACATGAAGGAGTCAGAATTACCAGGTGGAGGGCTTGAACCTCATGGAGGCTTCCTACGTACCATGCCTTAGCACGGATCAAAGTCTATGTAGTTCGAGTGGACAGTTTAACATCATGCGGGATGGGGGCATTTGGGGCTTACGCTCTGAGGCGGCCCACAGTGGTGGTGATCCGACGTGAAGGAGTCGGAATAACCGGGTGGAAGGCTTGGACTTCGTGGAGGCTTCCTATGTACCATGCCTTAGCACAGATCAATGTCCATGTAGTTCGGGTGGACAGTTTAACGTCATGCAGGATGGGGGAATTTAGGGCTTATGATCTGAGGTGGCCCACAGTGGCAGTGAACCGACGTGAAGGAGTTGGAATGACCGGGTGGAGGGATTGAACCTTGTGGAGGCTTCTTACATACCATTCCTTCGCACAGATCAAAGTCCACATTGTTCGGGTGGGAGGTCAGGGTCGGTGCTCACTCTAATCTCATGTGAGTCATGCTCGGTGTGAGAAACAAGAGGTTACAGGGACCAGATGATCACGTCGCAAAGGGGTGCATCTGTGAGAAGCGAAGAGGGGATTACGCATTAAGTGGCCCATGGTGCTGGGACATACTCCAGGATGGTGGCCCAAAGTGTGGAAAATCACAGAGGGATAGGGATTTGGGACCGAAGAAAGGAGGGGCCTCATTCTCTATCACACCCTCCACTGGCCTTGGTGGTGGGGAAGTATGAAGGTGCTTGGGTGCTACCTTCCGCAAGAGGGGCTAGGGGCTTACACCAAGGAGGCTTCCCTTCCCCCGTGGACAAACGTCACTCTGAGAAGGAGGATATCATCCCATGTGAGGGGTGATCCCATCCCCATGGAGACGAGTGGGTGTAAAGAATGTTCGAGCCAGGGGGACCCAGCCTGTGAGGCACAAGGCTAGATCACAGTTTAACATCATGTGTTAAGGATGAGTTCCTTGGTAGTTTAACGTCCTACAGCTCGGATGAGGTGGGTTCGCTCCACACCCCTAGGACTTACATTACCGGAACCCTCTACCCCTTGTGGGAGGGAAGGCATCGGCAAGGCTGTAGTGAAGGGAGGTCGCAGAGTGAACCATCGAGGGGTCTAGGTTAGCGTGGCTATGCGAAGAAGCAATAGCCGTTAGCATTACTATGCGAATAAGAATGAGGAAAAGAAACACAATTGGAAAAACCACCCAAGGGACCTTTAGGTTACTTTCTTATGATCCTGGAAGGATGCACTGGAAAACATCACATGGTGTGTATGCACGATGTGTGTGCCCGGGACATACAAAATGAGGACATCGGGTGCCTATGCAGGGAGGCACCCGGGGAGCATCAGGGTGAGGAGTCCCGGGGATTGCATGCAGAGAAATGGTTTGCACGCAAAACACCGACAGGACGCATAATCGGGGCAGAGTATTTGTGCGTGATTAGCAGGACCACGCCCAAGGGATGTGAATCGCGCGCGAGTGGCAAAGACCGCACCCAAAGTCAAGGCCGCACCCAGAGGAAGGGATTGCGTGAAATTAGACCGTTTTGCACGCAACAGAAGGAATTTCATGCAAGGGAGGAACCCTGTAGGGTTTGGAATTCTATTCAAGTAAGTGGGATTATGTGGAAAGGCGGATCCTGGGGCGAGGTGGCGTGAAAAGGATTCGTACCTGAAGAACATATTGTGCTCGTAGAAGTCCGATTTCTTGCACAAGAGCTAGTTTGAAATCTGAAACCCCAAAATGGAAGCGGTCTCCTTCTATTTATAGGCCTTCGGCATTGTAGAATCTAGGCGGTGCAAGAAATTTTGCACGCCAGAGACGGCGGTGTAGAACATTAGCTGCGCGAGCATGGGCGCTGTAACAGCCCGAGATTTTATGAAAAATATTCTTTTTAATTTTATTAATGTCTTGTGTTGTACGCTACACCAAAAGGAGCTTGCACAACACGCATCTTTGACTTGCCTTGCATTACACGTAATCGCAACCTTCCTCGATAGCGTGTGTAGTACGCAATACTGAGTTTCACTAAACAACGATATGCTATTAAAATATTATTATAACTAGCCGTTATGAATAGTAATAACCACCTATTAAAATTTTAGAAATTTTATCTCTCAAAATGGACTTCATTTTTGGATTCGTAGTATCAAATTTAGCCTAAGGTGAAATTTTGGTACTTTTCGGATAACTTTCATATTTTGATGAATAGTGAAAATTACTAAATTTTAGTTAAAAACAACTTTTTCAATCGAAATAATTATTAGTGATAAATTATTAATTTGAGTGGTTTTAAAGTATATTTAGAATATATTTTTACAATTTAATACAATGTTGGTCATTGGATGTAATTTCACATTTAAACCAGACATAAACAAGTGTCAATCTTTTGATAGATATTGTTTCTTAAAAACACGCTATTTGTTTTAACAGCGGGATTTAATTATAAAATTAATTAATTCAACTTCTATATTATGAATTTGGTAAAATAGACTTCATTTTTGAATTCGGAATATGAAATGTAGCTTAGGATGAAATTTTGGCATTGTTCTGAAAAACATCAATTTTTGATGAATAGTGAAACTACTAAGTGGTAGTTAAAAAAATTAATTTCTTCATAAATCTTAATTTTACCGCTTATGTGAATGGAATTTCAAAAATCCGAGAGACGCGGTTGATGTCAGTAAGTAAAATGTGGTTCAATGAGATGAAAATAATTTTTGGTGAATAGTAACTTTTTACTTTTTTTTACCACGGTTAAAAGTAAATAGGGTAATTAAGGGTAGAAATGATATTATTATTACCATAACACATGTCCTAATTCTATTGGACAAGTTTAATTAGACCAAAAACAAACTTAGGAACAAAATATGACCATTTAGGCCCACTTGGATTAGATTAGGACATTTATTATTAATTTATTTAAAGAAGGGTTAAAAGAGTTAAAATCAAAGTTTATTTACTAAATTTTTTTAATATGGGGTTATACATAAGATAAATTCGACTATAAATATTAATTAGAAAGATAAAAGTATTTCCTATATAATGGTATTTTATTTGTAATTTTTATACATTAAATAATTTAATTTATTTATGACACAATGATGATGCAGTAATTATCTTATTAATGAAATATTGACATAATTGATGTTATAAACACAAAAATAAATATAATTTGAGACTTTTTATGAATTAAACTAATTTTATAGGTTAATATGATATATTAGTGTTGATTTAATAAACTTGGTTCTAACATATAATTCTGTTATGACTTTCACAAAAATCATAAATCAAATAGTGTCAAAATTGACACAAAATAGTTTTTAAATCAAATATTATATTATTAATTGTTATTTTATTCCTAAAAATCTAAGGTTCGGCCAAATGACTTAGATAATGATATATATATTAATAATAAATAATTTGGGGTTCGTTTGGCATGTTATAGTAAGTATATTAACCATATAGTGTAAGAAAACAAAAAGACACGGTAAAAGTTAAATTATTTAACTTAGAGTTAAATCTAATTGATAAGGTTAAAATAATACCCTAAACTTGTCTAAATCCTATTGGATGATAGGATTTCGACCCATCCCCACTTTAGCTTCTAAATAAGACCCTTTGGAACCATTATAAACCGATTTTGACTTTAATATAAAATAATATTTTGAGATATTCCTAAGGTGCCCCTCTCCTCCCTTATAAAAGGGCACCTCCTCCCCCTGCTCCTCACACCAATTTGAGCACTCAAGCTCGGCCAAACCCTGAAAAAATCTCTTCTAAACTTACCTAGAAACATCCTAGAGGTTCTGGTTTTCCTCAACGACCAATTTTAGTGCCCTAAGAGGAGGTCTCAAAGAGGCACTTCAAAGAAGAGGTAATTACCGTTACCAATTCTTTCATCTTTATTTCTTCTTCCACTTCTTCTTCTTAGGTTGTTTCATTATGAAGTAATAAAATCAGTATCACTCATATACTGATATGTTATTATAATTATGAAACAACCCTATTTTACCATCTATCCATCCTACGGGAAAAGAAATCACCGCGCGTGCGTACGTACGGAATACCGTCTCCACGCCGTGGTGTAATCTATTTTCCACCACCACCTTACATGGATGGGTATAATGGTGTAAAGAATAACTATACATAGTTATTACAACATCATATTGATTCTGATATATTGTAAAATCCACTCCAATTCAATTCAATATTTATGGAAATGATATCATCGCTCGTGCGTACGTACGGACTACCGTCTCCACGACGCGATGAGATTCATTCTCCATGTTAACCATTTAAGAATGATTATAAAGTATATATAAGAAATAATAATGAAATATATGACATTATAAAGCTACTGGATTTATTTATATATATATATATGTATGTCATCTACTTACTTCCATTCAAGACAATAAGGAAAGGAAAACAACGTTCATGCGTACGTACGGACTACCGTCTCCATGAACGGTGTTTTTCATTTCATTTATCTATCTATTATATATATATATAATGAATATATATGATATATAAATCATATTTTATATTCTGGAAGTAAGTAAATCATGATATAAGTAATAATAATGTCAAGAACAACAAGTCAAAACACCTACGATAAATGAAACGATTTTACCCAAAACGCTTCTTTAACATGGAATTTACAAAAGAACGGGTAATATAATGTCATAAGTGAACCATATATGATATCATAACAATGAATATGATTCTGGAATAAGTCAATAACATTATTTAAACCATTATACAGGACCTTCGGACACGTACAAAGAAAATCGGACCTAAGGTAAGGGAAATATCACAATCTCATTTTTATCCGAGATTGTTTATTCGTAAGTATTTATTGGGGTGTATTTTATCATCCACATCCGTGTTCCCTCAATAAGTAATATTGTTTCCATCCACTTACAATAGTTTAAATCCAATTTTACCCTTCGGTGAGTTTTTAGTAAAGAATATGAAAGGAATCTTTTGTCGTTTTTTTTCGTACGAGGTACTTTTTGACTTTTCCGACAAAAGTATGAAGAATGTTTTTTTTAACTTATACGGCATGAATAGATTTTTAAAACATTATTTCCAAGAATCTTCCTTTACAAGTTTTAATGTTTATTTTTTATCAACTTATTTTATTTTAAAGTCGTATGACATGTTATGAAAGGAAAAATGTTTTTGAAGAAGAAAGGATATTTTCTTCAAGAATGGAGTTCAAGTGTTTTATCAAAATTATTTTCCATATAAGATAATAAAGGGTTCTGTTTTTATCCCTATTATAACATTGATTTGATCATGTTGTGATGGAAATATTTTTATGAATTCCTTTATCTTATATGAATTGTTTTATGATGTCATGTTGTTTAAGAATCCCATTTTTATTACATGGGTTACGCTATGATGTATGGTTTATGATTATGTGGCACACATAAGAAAAGGATTCATTATAAGATGGGTGGGACCTATATCTCCCTCCAATGCATTGGGTAAAGATTTTATATCTCATGAGATAGACACGGCTGAAATGGTAGGTTATACCGGTTCAGTGAAACAGGACTGAAACGAGGGTTACTCGATTCAGAAAGGGACTTTGTCCACTAAGATAGTCTTGGCAATGAGTCTTGACTAACAAGAAATGATTCTCTATGATTATGTGTGTATGCCACAAAGTTTCATGTTTTAGGGTATGATTATTGGGATTTCATTTCACTACTATGATTTATCCCATGTTATGAAATTATGCTCTCTTTTGCAGGTTAAGATTTCCAAAAGTTATGTTCTTATGAGTATGATGTGATTGATTTTTCTTTTGTTTACCCTTACTGAGCATTTGAGCTCACCCATTTATGTTTTCTTTTCCCCAAGATATAAAGAAAGGTTTTAGGTAAAAAAAGGAAGATCTTTATGGGAGATATTGAAGATCTTTCACCACGATTAGAAGATTACGTTCCGAGTTTCCAAAAACACTAAACTATTACGATCCTTGTGTGTGTGTTTTTTTATGTACTAAGTATTCCGCAAAAGTAATGTAATGTTCATGTACGTTAGGCTTCGGGTCTCTACAGGCGCGCCATTATTGCGCGCCTGGGCTGGGATCCCTTGGCGAATCCCAGACCCCTTTCACGCAACCACCACTTTTTCACGCGCACTCCCCTTAATTTTGTGCAACACTTCTGAGCCCTCCGGACAGGGTCCCCTGGTCCGAATATGACTTTGCTTTGTCATTTGGAAACTTACTTTGGGAATTACAAACTTTTCAGCGTCTACACTATTATAGGGAGATTTTAATTAAGAACTAATTATCCCTATATATATATATATAAGTCTACATCATATGATAAAGGAGATCATTGAATATAGGGAAAACATTTAAGGTCAAAGTTCAAAAGAAACTTCATAACTAAAAGTAAGAGATTTGAGTTATTAAAGTCCCCTACCATTAACCTTGATTAAAAAGGAAGTTATTCAACCACATGTATCATAAAGTTAAAAATATTAATTAACTACTTATTAAACTTATTAATTTAAATTTCCATGTATACCATTAATTTTTAATAATTCTATTCATGTATTAGATTTGTATAAATGGGTATTGATCGTTTGTACTAATTTTGTAATAATGGTGTCAAAATTTCTTATTTTACACAAAATAATAATTTAAAAACCATTAAAGTTACTAAATATTTTGGTCCATAATGTCTTATAGTGTTATAATTCACTTATTTGAGAGATTTGTTTCATTTTATGTAAGTGAATTTTGTGACAAACTAGTTCTGGGTTATTTATCGACATCCACAAATTGACTTACAATGATCATTGATTAATATTTTTTTCTATAAAGAGTAATATTAATGATATATAATAATCATATATATCATTAATATTCACCAATTATAAATTAAAATTGTCCATGAATGTGGTAGAGAACAATATAATCCATCATTCAATGGAGGTCGTATACTGCACATACGTATGGATGATGATTTCATTTTTTCCAGAAAAATGTATAAGGAGAATGATGGTAATTTATTTAAGACTTTTAAAAATTAAATATATATCATAATTATTAAATTAAAATTTTATACCAGCCATTTTATTAGGTGTAGGAAAATGAAAAACATTTATTTGAGGAGGTGGTAGTTTGTACACACACAAGATTCACAGTTTTTTCTTAAATTGAAAAGGGGATGGAGGTTAATGATTTTAACATTGTTATAATAACATATAAATATAATATTTATACTTAAGTTATAATTTTTAAATGGTTTAATTAAATTTTAGGAATAGTAATTTAAAATAATGAAATATAAATGAGAAAGGAGAAGTTATTTTTTTAACTCACAACTTGGATTATTAGCTTTGTGAAGGGGATTAAGCCTTTTAGGGATGGTATTTGGAGAAGAATAAATTATCTTTAACATGTCTTCAAATGTTTATGATAGGGTTGGGTGGATTTGTTCTGAAATTATTGGGTTTTAGTGTGAGGGTAAGTGATGAGTGGAGAGCCTCTTTTATAAGTGAAAAGGGATGTATTTATTTTAGAAATACCTATAATTTTTAATAATTGGAAGAAACTATTTTGGAAAGTGGATCTAAAATTGAGAAATAATGGAAAGGAAGGGTTATATTGTTTTTAAATTCCTAAATAAAAATTTCCCACAAATGTTTTAAACAAGTTTTAGGTTATTTACCCTTAAAATTTTACTTTCATTATTTAATTATTTAATGTAGTAACTAGTTTGTACCAATGTATCTTATCCTTTATGCCTAAAAATAAAATAATAAATGTAAATAATTTTAACCTAATATTTCTATATTTTAAATCCATTTAATTTGATTCAATTTATAAAATTAATAAAAATTAATTATAATATAATAAATATGCAATGTATTAAAAAAATTCTTGAGAAAAATATTATTTAAGTTATAAAACATTACCCCAAATATCCCGAAGGCCTTATTTTTATTGGTTTCTGATAAAACCCCTTTCGAGGGATGAGGGGGAACCCTTAAAAGGACTGTAGTTTTTAGAGATTACATGACCTGTAGGTCTTAGAGGAAATTTACAAACAATAAATACTTGTAACTGCTCCTCCCAAGCTTCTATATCTTGATGCCAGCTCTCAACCTTCACGTGGCTGTTTAGCGAGGATTCCTGTGCATGCATAGGATGGTCTCGATGGAAATACCACACCCTCTCTTTCTGGAAACTCTATTAGCTTCTGCTATGGGGAATTCACCTTCTTTGAATCATCATCTAAATTCTTCTCATTGGAGAGTCTTCCTGGTCCATTAAGCACTATTTTAGGTGGCTCCAGATCCTTGAGGTGGCCCGAATGCCTTGAGGTGGCTCGAAGGCCTTGAGGTGACCTATAATCCTTTTTGTTCCAAAGGCCTTGCATGGCATGAAGGTCTTGAAGGTCCTGAGGACCAAACTAATGGCCCGAAAGCCCAAACAGATGGATAGTTCTTGGCTACTATAGTACCAAACAATACATGCTACAATTCCTGCTACAGTGCCTACTATAATACTGCTACAGTTCCCTAGAAATTATATCTCTACCTAGATTTGAACTCGGGTCTCTTGGATGCACTTTCTGAGTCCTTACCAACCAGTCTAATGGTCCTATGCCTAAAACATTAAATATATATTCTTAAACTAGAATCAATATTTTTAAATTCATAATATAACTCATAAAATAATTTTTTTTCTAGAAATTGATTTCATAAATTTCCAAATAATTCTTATAAAAAAATTATTCCATAAAAGGAATTATATTTATAAAAACACTATATTGAACTATTCTCCTAAAAATCAATTTATTTAAGAAAATTTCAAAAAATCACCTTAATATAATATTTCCCTGATAAATCTAAAAAATAAGCTAATTTTTTAAAACTAAAATCCTAAAATATATAATTTTTATCTTTTATTGAAAACATAAAATAAAGAAATTTTTTTATAGGAAAATAAAATTTGGTATATTATTGATTATTATTCCAATTTATTATAAATTATTGATTAAAATATTGTTAATATTTTATTCAAACCAAAATATATTATAATCGAAAACAAGTAAATATTAGAATTTTTTTATTAGTTTCTTAACTAAACTATATGAGTTGATATTTAAAGCAATTTATATATATATATATATCTATTAATTCCTTTACCACTGTTTATACCATAAAACTCTATGACTTCCTTATAATGGTCTATATTGTTTTGGTTTTAGTGTTTCCTGTTGAAAAATATATTGAATATAGTATTTATTTAAGGAAGAATATTTTACTGAAACTTGAGTCATTGCATTCTACCCCCCTTAAAAATAATTTCATCCTCAGTATTTTATTTCATAAAAGAGAAAATTGTGGGTAGTTTTATCTTATTACATCCTTAGGTTACCATATAGATTACTAACACATACGATTTCACCATAGAAACTTGAATATATTAGTGGTATTGTCTCTTAGAATAATGTCTCTTTGATCTAATATTTCCTTTGAATGGTCATGTTCTAGTTGTACATCTTTTGAGCATAGTAAATGATATGGATCTAGTTTGTACTTACCCAAAAAGTGATATTTGGGATACATAATGCACTAGAGAGGGGTATAGAGGGAGTCCTAAGTGATAAGATAATACCCCTACATGATCAAGGATCTCAAATGGACTAATTTATCTAGGGATTAACTTCATTTTCTTCCAAATTCATATAACCCTCTTCCATGAAGATATTAAAAGGAACACCATATCATAAACATCAAACTCTATATTACAACCAAAATTATGTTTATAACTATACTATATATTTTTTGATGCTTTCATATGCCACTAAATATTTTTCACCTTCTCTGTAATCTCTTAGAATAGGTTAGGACCTATCAGTTTCCTCTCTCCAACATCATCCCATCATGTTCAATTCCTACTTCTATTCCTATAAAGGGCTTTATATGGTTCCATATGAATGATAGAATAGAAATAGTTATTATATGTGAACTCCATAAAAGTTATTTATTGATCCCAACATCATTTGAAAGATTATGAAAAAGATATCAACATATGCTCTAGAGTTATAATGGTCCTTTTAGACCGACCATCCATCTGAGGATGATAATAAGTACTCAAACTCAACTCCATCGCTACTGATTTATAAATATTTCTCTATAATCTCGAGGTAAACATTGGATCATGATTAGATAGAATGGAAAGTGGTAATCCACGTATCCTCACTAATTCATAAGGAGATTTACTCTAACCCAAATAGAATTATGGACATTAGATATTTTGGGGAGTCCTATCAGAAAATCTATGGTGATGTTTTCCCATTCCCATGCTAGTATGGGTAATGATTGAATCATACCCTTAAATTGTTTTCATTCAATCTTAACATTTTAGCATACCAAGAACCATCATATGTATTTTGAAATTTCTATCTTAATGATATCCCACAAAAAATTTTATTTTAAGTATCTATACATCTTCATATTTTTTATATTAATAGAAAAAGAGGAGATATGTGTATAATAGAAATGTTACTTTTGGAATTTTTATTTTTTGGGACATATATCTAGGTTCGAAACCTTATAATTTAATAATTATCAAATTTAAAATCCAGAATATTTTCTACCTTATTTTGTAGGTCTACATAATATTTCTAGGATTCATTGATCATCACATGAATAGATGATTAAGAAATAATTTGGGAAAGATAATATTTATCACATTCCCTTATGAATTCAAGATTCACCCTTTGAAAATCCCTGAGTACTAGGTTTTTTATTCCTCATCATGTATAGGTTAGAATTACCCTTTCTTCTTAGAGAACCATCCACTTTATTTTCTTTTTTGAGGTTGTAATGTATTAAGTGGTAATAATATTTTATTAATTACAAACATATCCGTTGGTGAATATTCAACTCTTTCAATGTGAATATATATTTAAATATATTATGATAAATATATATATCATAATTTTATCCAAAAAGATAATTTTTCCAAATCGTTAATCCAAGGATCAGTATCACTAGCTACAAATCATGTGTTGGGTTATTTTGATCATTAGTCTTTAATTTGCATGATACATAAGCAATTACCTTATCATTTTTCATTAGGACACAACTAGATGTTTTTTCAAAGAATCAATGTATATTATAAACCCATCTCAATTTAGGGTAATGTAAGTATAAGTGTGGTGAGAAATATATTTTTTAGATCATTGAAACATTATTCACATTCCTCCAACCAAAGTAACTTTACTCCCTTCAATGTTAATTTTGTTAGAGAATTTTATGGTCATGAGAAATTTCTCTTAGAGCATTGATAATACCCTACGAATGAATGAAAACTACAGATCTTAGTTATAGTGGATAGTGTAATCCATTTCTTGAAAGATTCTATCATTTATGGATCTATTAATAAGACCTTTTCGTGATTAAATTACCCAAGAATGACACTTTCCATATCCAAAATCCACAATTGCTAAATTTGGAATATATTTTCTCTTTTCTCAAGGTCTTTAACATAATCTGCGATTGATTTTCATGATCTTCCTTTCACATTGAGTATATAAGAATATAGTTTATAAAGACAACCACAAATTGATCAAGGTAGTAACTAAATACACTATTCATTAGATCCATGAAGGGAAAAATATAATTAGTTAGTGAAAATGGAATCAATATAAATTCATAGTATATATATCTTGTTCAGAAATCTATTTTGGAAATGTCCTCACTTTTAACCCTTAACTAATGATACCCATATCAAAGGTCAATCTTCAATAATTACTTATATCCTATGAGTTTTTCAAACAAGATATTTATATAGGGTAAATGATACTTATTATTTATTATGATCTTATTAGGATCATAATAGAAAATTAAATGACTCACAGATCTATCATTATTCTTAATAAAGATGATTGGTTCTCCCCAGGGTGAAACACAGGGGTAGATAAAAACCTTATCTAAATTCTCATTTTCTTTCTTCTTTAATTCCTAAAATTTATTAGAATCCATACTATATATATTATTTAAGATAGGCATAGATCTTGGTATACGTTGAATCAATAACTCAAACACATAATCTGGGAGAAGACTAGACATTTCATCCATGAATACATTAGTATATTCTTGTACAATTTTCATTTAATTAATGAGGACTTATTCTTTGATCATTTGAGCTAGAAATATCACATTACTAGGTATAAGAACCCATATTATATAATTTTATTCCAAGGGGATATTATCATTATGTTGATACTTAAGAATAGGATGATCTAGGATATAAATCAGATATCCGCCTCCAAAATATTGATATAGTATCTATATAGGGATAACTAATCTATACCTAATATTATATCAAATTCAACCAAGGGGAGAATAATTAGATCTTACATAAGTATATTCCTATAAATTTTGATTGAATAGGTTTTATATGTCTTAGATGTTACCATCATGCCACCACGTGTTTTCATATATTGATAAATATCAAATGATTGAGTTGATGATTTAATATTCATTGAAAACTTGTGTGATATAAAATAATTCAAAGAACCATAATCAAATAATTCATTCAAAGATATATAATTGAGGATAAGTGTACCTCAAATCACTTAATTATCATAATACTTAATTGAGGGAGTGAATACACATGCTCTACCATGTTTTTTTGGGTTTGGAAGGTTTTTGGGGGCCATTAAATTCATTATCTCTAGGTTTAGGTAATGAATTTTTATAATTCCCAAAGTCTTTTCATTTTATAAATTGAATAGTGGGTAGAGAATTAGTGAGGAACTTATTCTATTCTATTGGATTTTTTCAACCTTTTGGAATTCATGAGATTGATGTAAAACTCTAGCATATTTAAAACATCTTCTTGACTCACTTAGGCAATTTAATAGGTGTTTATTATCACATTTTTTTCATGAATGGACTTGAATATTATTTCCTTCTTTATATTTTTCATCTTTATTACCCAAAAACTCTATCATTTAATTTCTTGTCATTATAATAATGGGAGTCTCTAGATTCCATATCAACCTTAAATTCTCATAAAAAATCTCTTCATAACTAAAAAAGTATATTATAGCTTTTTCTATTTAAATACTTTGTTTAAGTCCACTAAAGAATCATTTGATCTAACTCTATGGATCTGTAAGAAATCTTGAGGCATGCCACACCAGTATTGTGATGATTTCTTCATAAGTTCTAATGGATTCATTAGGATTTTTTTTCAAATACAATAACCTCTGTCCATATTCATTTGAAGAGTTAGAGAAAAATACTTAGTAAAGAACCTTTTATTGAACTCTTACTATACCATAGATTCTACTCCCTCCTAATTCATTAGATTATTAATCAAAGTCCACCATTGGTCGTTCCCAAATTCTAACTGATAGATAGATATAAAAAATTCTAATTTTCTGAGTATTATAGAATAGAAAATATCATTTCTAATTAATTTATCCATTTCTCAATGATAAATGTATTAAAAGAGCCATTAAAGGAGGGTGTATATTTTCCCATGAAATAGAAAATAACAAGTTACTCCATCCATGGAATTTTTTGGATCTAAACATGATTTTCATTATTATTCATATCTTTTAAGAGATCGGTAATCATTTCCATAAGGGTTTTTTACTCCAACAACCATTGTTAATTTGTAAAATTCTAGTTAAAACCATCTCTAAATACAAAATGGGTTAACAAGGGTGGTAAAAATTTAACATAATAGTAGTATTATTATAATCAGTCATAAAAAATGGATTCAACCTTAAATCCTTTTAACCTTTTTTATTATCATTTTATCCTATAATTTATTTATTTTAACACATATCAATATTTTTTAACCTTGTTTACATTATGTTGGGTTATCTTATACTCCACAACCTAATCCGTAAAAGTAATTAGAAAATCAATACATAACAATGGTTTGTAAAAATTATATTATTAACCAAATCAATTCCCTTGGGATTGTTAAAAAAGGTGTGAAGTTAGGAAACTTTTTTGTGCACAAGGTGGAGATTGACTTAATACACAACATTCCTTTTTCAGAGTTACTACCCCTTTGTACATATGTTCCAGAGCCTAAATCCACTTGTACTATCTTAATATAGATTTATTTCTAGGAAAAACAACTACTCACCCTTTACCAATATTTTAGGATGTCATCATATATGTAGATCCATCTTTAGGATTTTTACTAAGGTCCTATAACCCTAATACAAAAGGTAACTAAACTAATATCCAAATTTAACTAAGCCTTGGATCTGATTCCAACCAAGATAACCCATACTTAACAAGGATTTATTCTTTATTATTTCCATAATTAAAACATTACATTAGATAATAAACTTTACATCCCAAAAAACAGGAGGTTTTGTTTCTTTATAGAATAACTACATAAGTAACGTTTTTTTAAAATTCTTGTTAAAATTTCCTCAAAATTTCACCATACTATATATTCTTCTAAACATCTCCCAAGTTAATATCATCCCCATACCATTAGAAATGAAAAAATAAGAAAGGGATGATCTCAATGCCAAGTAAAAATAAAAATAAAAATATCAACATGTTACATAGGGTGAGATCATAAAAATATGAGAAAATCATTTGTGGGAGAGAAATATTAGATCAAAAGAACATGTAATCATAAAAATGGTTCATATTGTATGATAATATAACAAACAGTACCATATGATAAACATAAAACATGTGGAAAACTCTGAGAAATCATGAGACTTAAATCTTGATCCAGGGAGCATAAAAATATCAAATATAAAATTATTGTGGAGCAAATATAAGTATATAAACATGGATTTTTTGATCAGGAAACACCACCTATTTCCTATAGAAAATTGTGAATCACAACCAATTTTCCATAAAGAATCAGGAATCAAAACCAATTTCCCATAGAAGATCATGCATTACAACCTACTTAAAATTTTGGATAAAGAATAAATACTTGTTTCCCCACTATCTCATGAGATGAAATGCCTTACCCAATGAATTGGAGGGATACATAGGACCTACTCATTACTTAAATGTTAACCATGAACATATGTGACACAAAAAACATAATATCATTACATCATTAAAAAAATAATATGAACAGTTTTAAAATTATATTTTAAAAATTGTCACATAAATAACCACATTAACTATGATAATTGATAGAAAATTATATCACCCAAAATAATAACTTCATAAATTTATTTAGGGGTGATTTATAAAGTATACCATCATGTAAAATAGACCCCTTTTGAGATTACGAAGAAAATAAAATCCAATCTGTAAAATATATTAATAGGGATTATATTGAAAAAGAAATAATTAAGATAACATGAATTGATAAATATTTTGTTTTCAAAATAATAAATGATAAATTTTTTTATATGAAAACATGGAATTTGAAAAAAGAACTATTTAAGAGAAATCATTACTTAAGAAGATATAAATTATTCAAAACTTATTACTTTTTTTTTGGAAAATGAAATCATTTATGGAAGGGTATTTTAATTAAGAAATAATTTTACACAAAAGTATAAATTTTTTCATCATATGATGAAAGAGATGATTGCATATATGGGAAATATTGATGGTAGAAGTTCATAAGAAACTGCATAACTTAAAGAAAAATATTTAAGACACCACATTCCATTACCTTTACTCTTAATTCCAAATTTAGAGACTCGAACACAAGAATCATAAATATAAAAATATTAATTAACTACTTAAAAACATTGTTAATATACATTTACATTTATACACTTAATTTTTAATAATTATCTTCGTGTATTATATTTTTATTAACCAATGTTGGTCATTTGTACTAATTTTGTAATATAAGTGGCAAAAATTAATATTTTATCAATGTTTATAATTAAGAAACCATTAACTGTACCAAAATTTATGTTCTATAATGTCTAATAATGTTATAATATCTTTAAACGGGAGTTTTTTTTGGATTTTGTGAAAGTTAATTCCGCAACAAACTAATTTCGTGTTTTTTATAGGCATCGATGGATACCTTATAACAATAATTATTTAATTTTATTTTAACATAAAGAGTCATATTAATTATATATAATACTAATATATATTATATATATTCATCAATAATAAACTAAAATCGTCCATGAAGGTGGTATATAAAAACACAATTCCTCATTCCATGGTGGCGGTAGTCTGTATGTATGCATAAATAATGATTTCAATTTTCAAAAAACAAGAATGTCCAAGATGGTTATTTATTTAAACTATTAAAAAATTAATTTATATAATAATTATTTATTAAAATATCCATTTATAACATCCATTTTAGTAGGATAATGAAAAAAACATTTATTTGTATTGGTGGTAGTCTGCACACACGCATTATTCATGTTTTTGTTTTTTGTAAATAGAAAAGGGGAGGGCGGTTAATGATTATAATACCATTGTAATGACATATTATTATACTAATGATACTTATGTTGTAATTTTATGTTTAATTAAAAACATTTGAGGAATAATACATGCACGCAAAGAAATTTAAATGATAAAGGAGTAGTTAGAAAGTTATACTTCACTACTTAGACTATATATATTGTGAAGGGTGTAGAAACATTGAGGTATTGTATTTTGAGATAACCATAAACTCTTTAAAGTTCCTAGTAGTGTTTAGTAGATTTTTTAGAAGAGTTTGGTTATATATTATAAGGATTTGGTGTGAGGGGAAATGAGTAGAGGATCTCCCCTTTTAGATGTGAAAAATGATGACATTTTTAAAAATACCCAGAATATTTTAATAATGGGAAGACACACTGAGTGAAATTAGCTTCAAAATTAAGAAATAATGTATAAGATATGTGATATGGTCATTTAAGACCTAAACCACAGATTTTCATATATGTTTTAAACATGTTTTAGGTTATTTACACTTATATTATTACTTTTATTATTTTAGCTTTTACCAAAATAACTAGTTTTTAACTAACTTTTCCTTTATGGTTAAAAAATGGGAATTTTTATATAATTTTTACCTAATGACTCCAAATTGTAAATAATTTTTTTTAATTTATATAAGTGATAAAAATTAATTTTAATATAAAAATTATATAATTTATTAAAAGTAACTTCTTGAGAAAAATATTACTTATGTTCTAAAAAATCAAATACATTTATAAACCAGAATAATTATTTTTAAATTTATAATATAACTCATGAAATTGATATTTGTTTTCAGAAAATAGTTTCATAAACTTACAAATCATAATTAATTACTAATATTTCTATAAATGGAATTATATTGGTATATGAAATATATTTCACTCTTCAACTAAAAATAAATTTTTAAGAAAAATATAATAACTAATCTTAAGATAGTATTTTTATAAACAATTCAAAAAAAGAATTTAATTTATTCATATTCACAACTAATATTTTTTATTTTTTATTTTAATTAAAATCATAAAATATAGTTAAAATTTTTTATTATAGGAAAACAACATTTGTTATATTTTATATTCTTCTAAAAATTTCTTATAAGGTACCAATTAAAATAGTGTTAATCCATTATTCATAAAAAAATAAAATATACTTGACAATTATTAAATTTTAAAAAATATTTTTTATTATTTTCTTAACTACACATGTTTATTAGGTATTTAAAGTGAACTTTATATTTATTTTATTCTATATATATATATATTTTATAATTCTGTTATCAATATTTATAACTGATAATTATATGAATACCTTAAAAAATATATATTTATTTTATTTCTATGTTTTCTGTGGATAAATCCATCAAACACAGTATTTATTTAAGGATGAATATTTTACTAAAAATCGGGTCTTTGTGGTGTCCCAGGTTTATGAGTGACCATAGAGATGGGAAGCATAGGTAGATTATTTTTATTTAAGGATGATACCTGAGAAGTGATATCGTATATATGGTATAAGAATATTAATTCCTCGATCTTTTGTGGCGTAAAACACTTTAAGTGATTTGGTATCGAGCTCTATATTTAAGGGAACTAATGGTTAGACACCTAACATTGTACATTTCAGGCATGAGTCCTAATGATGTTACAAATCATGGTCCTAGGTGGTCATATATAGTATGGATATAACATGGGTATATTCTTCTTATTTTGTAAATTTTTTTATTGGAAGGGGGTCATACGGTATACCTTGGCATGTGTGAAATGATTTTATTTCAAAGAGGATAACCAATGGTGCTTGTAGATGGATGATATTGACTTGAAAGAGTGTCATGGTCCGCGGGTTAGGAATATAATACCATGTTTAATGATGTGTGTTTAAAGGGACCATGAGTCATGTTATACACTTGGGTAATATTAAAGTGTACAATCATTGTCTTTAGATGTGATTTAAATGGTATGTGATAGTTACATGTGGTGTTGTTTGGATTGTGGATCGGTGAATGGATATGTACGAGCCAAGGACCCATAGTTTTGAAGAAAGTTTTATCTGAATGGTTTCCTAATAGTTATTATGAAATGGAAAATATCCCTCTATGGTGAAAGGTGTCATAATAGATAAATTAGGGTGTTGTGGTATGATTGACCATGGTGCGTGACTTGAAAAATATTATTAGGAAGGAATTTTATTGAAAATAATTAATGATTCACTCAAAGAGTGATGTATAATGAAATCCTTATAGAAAGGATATCACCATTGGTTGTTATATGGTGTAAACATTATTATGGATAATAATTTTGGAAGTGTCTAGAGAGGATTCTCATGGTAAGATAGGAATAAGAAGTAATTTATTTTTTATATTAGTGCTCGAGTATGAGTGGGATAACCAAATAAAGTTATTATGCACTGTAATCGATAAAACATGAGTCGTGGAGGTGTGAACCCATGTTAGTAGGGTCACAGGAGTGAAGAGACCAATTGTTAAGTGGTCTATGTGGAATTTGAATTCTGGTGAGTAGTTGGATCCAATTTTATTTGGTTCCTTATTGAATATAATTCTTGGTAAAACATCCCTTAGGGGAAAATTGTAGTGTTTTTGGGTTGTCTTTTTTTGTTGAAAAAGTATGTTTCCAGGGTCATTTGTGGTGTTCCAAAGAGATTTCTGATAAGGTATGTTAACAAATGTTCAAGATAAAGGAATGGATTATATAGTGGTGGTATAGTAAATTTCTTATACATGTAGATGTCGTTTCCCAGTGTTTTCAAATTTCTTTGGTCCAATATTTAGAGGTTGGAAAAAGGTGCTTTTGGAAAAGGAAGTATTTCCATATAAATATAAAAAGTTGTGTGAAATGGTGAACATGTTTCATGAAGTTTCACAAAAGGGAATATCCAGGGATATCATACAAAAATTCGGTATAGGAAATTATTTCATTCATGTTCTAAAATTTCTCAAAATATAGTTTTGTGTGACACCAAATATAGAGTTTCACGAGCCCACAAAAGAGAGCTACACACTAAATATGATGTTAAAATAATAAGTTCTTCATTCGTGTAAAATTTACAAGAACAAAAAAAGGTGAGTATGGATTTTGTGCATAAGGTTCTCTAGGTCTATAAATATGTGGATATCTATTTCATTTCAGCAACTCAACTATTATATAACATCAGTTCTTTAAATCACATAAGAGTTGCGCACAAATCATAAAATTTTTACACAAAAAGAGTGTTGCAAAAAACAATGAATTATTTATTATTTACACAGAGAAATGGATGTGTGCATGTATTACTAATGGAGTTATGTGTAATGTGTAAAATTTGAGTGCAAGATGAAGTTCCTCGACAAGCCAAATTATTCATTTAAGATGGGAGTTCCGTGACAAAATATAAATTCTATGAAAAAGTTGGTAATGTTCTATGCAATTCATGTGAAGGGTTGCATGAATTAAGTCTTTTGGACTTATAAGGGTTGGAATAGTGATTTTGTGGTGAAGGGGTATTCATCAAGTGGATGAAAGTGAAACTTAATGACACACTAAATGATGTGCAAAACATATTGATTTATGTTATAAAAGAGGAATCTTCTGAAGGAGTAGTGATCATACTTCAGTTGAGAGATAGTGATCTTTCAATTTGTGATTGGTTTTAAACTAGGAGGGACAATTAATCTTCTCTGAAATCTATAAAAATAGTGTGATTTTAGTGTATTATATATATAGAAAAATTTCCTTTTTATGTTCCTGGGATGTATCCTAGTGTGGGTGAACCAAATAAAATTGTTGTGTCTCATGAATGATTTAATTTATGTTCATACATTACTACATGAAGGGGGAATAATATTGATTTTTTTACTAAAAAACAACATCCAAGGGGGAAATAATATTAATCTATCATAATCTAATCTCACCCTATTTGGTTATTTAACCTATTTGGTATAAAAACTATATTTTGGAGTCATATATTATGTTGGATGGAGTGCATTAGTATTGGTTTTAGGGTAGTTTTTGGTGTGATTTGATGTTGATTAGGATCAGAGGTTTGTAGGTACTCATGGTAAAATATGAAATATAATTTTGGTTGGGAAGTATCTAATTTAAAATTACTCCATAGTTTAGGTTTGGACCTTAGTGTGAGAATTTGGGTGGTCTCATGATTCCACTGTATTATAAGGTATTGGGATTGGGTGATGAGGTAGTTTGTAAGTGGGTACAATTGAGAATTTTTATGAATGATCACCCATAGGAGGAAAGAATTGTCTTTTTGTAGGAAATTGATTTTGGTAAGATAAAAACATAACTGATCATGTTTTTGGACTACTGGAGATGCATTTTGATAGGTAGATTTGATGAAGGGGAGAAATATGGCTTGGAACTAGCCTTTATTAGTCAAGATTTATGGTGGGAGGACCGTGAGAGGAGAATGAATAATTAGATGACACTATAGTTTCTCAAGATCGATGAGCATTGGTAAGTGTCATCTCAATATTTTAGTGATTGTGATGAGAGGTATCTCATTGTCTAGGGAAAAGCGTTCCTTGTGTTGAGAGTTTCATAATGGAATCTTATTCGACATTCTAGGATAGGAGACAAGGAATTGAGTTTGAATTGATGACAATGGTAGGCCATTATCATTGGTTTAATATCATTAAGACCTTGAGGAAAATTAGCGTTATGGTGTAGAGGTTGTAAAACCCTACGCCTTTTTTGGTTATAAATTTCAAAAGGAATTTGGATTTTCATCCTAGGGGTAGGTTTTATTCTTGGATATTGAATTTGGATAGGAATTTAAATCTTTGGGACATCTCAAACAGATGTTTTTGTATGAGGATAAATGCATAGGTGGTGTTATGGGTTCTCAAGTTAGTGTCAGAGTCGGGTCCAAAGGCCTTGCTAAATTTCTTCAGCCACAACAGGTCACACCACAACACATAGGTCGCATCATCATGGTTTTATGTAAGGGTTTTCCGTGATAGAATTATTCCATAAAAGGCTTGGGGGACATTCCATGAGAGGGAGTTTAGGGAATTGTGCCACAACTAATGTAACGACCTGAAATTTTGAATAAATCTTGTTTCCTAATTTTGTGTGTTATTTTATTTTTTATACTCAAAAAACTGTTTCATTTGATAACATGAGTATAATTAAAATGAGACCTTTGGGTTTTGACTATTATATGACCATTGGTCAATATGACCACTGGAAACTAAACGTTTCGATTATTGTCTCTAAATACAAGTAATCTTGGTTAATTAATATATAAATAAGATTCGATGGCCTCACCCACTAGTCTTGGACTGATCGAAGCCCATCTAACAGAATTTGGGAAGGAGGTAGCACCACTGGGCTTTTCTCTGGACCAAACAGAAGCCGAACTTTATCGTGTGAAGCTAGAAGGGAATCGCCTTCGTGAGAAGTTCAAACTGATAGAAATTACTACTCGTGCGATGTTGGCCGAGCCTCCCTCAGATTCTATCACCCTAGCACACCTTACTCTTAGGTCCTATGCTGGTGTTATAAGGGGCTATGTAATGAGACCATAACAGCCTTGTGTAATCCTTTGACTTAAATAAAAATTTTGATTTCTTCTTATGATGAAGTTTATGAACATTCAAATGTCTGGATAAATATAGTATGCATATTTTTGGTGAATTTTAGAGAAATGATATTTAAAAAAATGTTTATATAAACCTTAAATAATTAAAAATGTGTAATGATTTTCAAAAAATGGTCTTCTACAATTATGTTCAGTACGAAATTTAGAGTCTAATAAAATCAACTTGATTTTTGATGAATAGTAAATTATGAATAGTGATTTTATGCTTAGGATTAGTAATGTGACCAAATGGATTAGTAATCTCACTTAAAGAAAGTATTAATATAATCTAGTCACCTTGATTAACTAATGAGATTCAGTAAAATGGTTAAATAATGGTTTCATAAATTATTAGTCAAGTATTAGTTTTTTAGAGTGAATAGTGTTTTTTAATTAAAAATTAAATTAAAAATATTTATAAAAATATTTTTATAAAATGGATTTCATTTTTGAACTCAGAGCATCGATATTATGTTAAGGTAATTTTTGGGGATTTTTTCGGAAAAAAATGAATTTTTAGTGAATAGTGTATTTATTTAAAAATTAAATTAAAAATATTTAGAAAATTATTTTTATAAAATGGAGTTAATTTTTGAAATCATATCATCAGTATTTGGTAAAGGTGAAATTTTGGGATTTTTCTGAGAAAGTTGAATTTTTGATGAATAGTGAAAATACTGTTTTTAAGTTACGGGTGTTTAATGACATAATTAAGTGATTTATTATATATGTAATCAATATGGTTGACTTATTAATAGTTAGATAAGGTATGAGGTGTCCCAAGAGTCCAATACCATGGGCAAATACCATGGGCAAGCCCATGGTTTTACCAAAACCACCAATGAGGTGTCCCTTGGCCATTAATGCCTTGTCCCCTCACTTTCCCTATAAATACGAAGCCATCCTCTCATCCATTCGACTCTAAACTCTTCCCCAACGAATCTATGCTCTCATTACCTCCCAAGGAGTCCTCCCAAGGTGCTCCCAATCCCTCAAGGTCCCAACCATTGAGTTTTAAGAGTTATGTTTTAAGGTAAGGGATCCGACCCCTCTCTTTCTTTTCATGTGATCTCTTTTACATCATTTCTTTTATGCTCCATGTTCTTATGTTAGAGGAAATTATTTTATATTTATTATAATTTCCTTTTTATGTTCATATGATGATAGAACCCCTCTTACTCTCATCATTTCATTTTATGAATGTTTAAGTGGCGCCGTTAGGCTGCCGAAATTTTTTGTAACAGATTCTTTCACCCTTCTCATTTTCAAGTTCTATTTTCTTGTCAAGTCTTTCAAGTTATTTTCTATTATGTTGGGGTATGATATATATATCTATAATACTGATCTTTTATGTTCATATTATGGGAGAACCTATTTTATCTCATTAATTCATTTTTTGTTGTTGTTTAAGTGACGCTTTTTAGGCTGTCGAATTTTTAAGGGATTCTTTCACCTTTCACATTTTTCAAATGTCTACTTTCATGTCAAGTATTTCATGTTCCTTTTTATAATGTTGGGGTATGATCTCTATATCTATCAAACTTATCTTTTATTTTTATATTATGAGAGACCCTATTTTATCTCGTCAATTCATTTTTGGTGATGTTTAAGTGACGCTGTTAGGCTGCCGAATTTTTAAGGGATTCTTTCACCTTTCTCATTTTTCAAAGTTCTACTTTCATGTAAAGTCTTTAAAGCTCCTTTTTATTATGTTGGGTTATGATCTCTATATCTATCATACTTAAATTTTATGTTTATATGATGAGAGATCCTATTTTGTCTCTTCAATTCATTTTTGATGATGTTTAAGTGACGCTGTTAGGCTACCGAATTTTCATAAGGGAAATCTTATTTTTGTCTTCCTTTCATGTTCATCATTTAATATGGTATATCTTTCAAATTTCATTACCATGTTCTAAAATTCTTTATATTATGTCCCCCTACTGTTTTATGGATCATTTATGAATGTTTGACCCATGTCCCATCTCTTTTCAATGTTTTCTAAAACCTCGAAACATAGCCGTTATGCTGCAGAATTTCCGTCTCAAAATGTCTCTCTCTTTTTCTAAATTTCTTTTATTTTATTAAGTGAATACTAAAATATCTTTCTTATATAGGGGTATTCACATATATAAAACTTTTTTCTATTTTAAATTCTGGGATTTACATACATGACACCCGCTTTCCCTTTCCGTGGGTTTAAAGTGACATAAAGATCATGTCTTTAAAGCTGTTTTAAAACATTTTGATTATGAAATAAAACCCATTTCTTTTATGCTATATGGGTTGTTTATGAAATGATTGATGATGATATATGTGGATCACATGATAATAAAGACATGTCAAGGGTGCGCCCTGATAGTGCTCTAATGCATTGGGTACAGACTTAATCTCTAGAGATGACCTTTTAGACTGATACCTTGGTGAATAACCTTGTTATTTTTTAATGACACCTTGGGGATGAACATTGGTGAAACAGAATTATTGTCAATATTAAATGTTGTAGCCACATCTTCATGTTATGAAAAATGTTATTTTTATTATGATATGTCTCACGATTTCATTCTTATGCCTTAAAGTACTTTTTCACGACATTGTTGATGTATCCCAAGTTTACATGTTAAATGTTTCCCCTTGTTTTCTTTACTGGGCCTTCTGCTCACCCTTTCTTTTGATTTATGTCCCCAGGTTATGAGATGCAGTAATGAACCTAGGATGAACATGAGGAGAAGCCATTCAAGTGTTTAAGAATAATGTTTTATGTTTTCAGGTTTTAAGTTCCTAGTTTCCAAGACACTAAACCATAAAGATCCTCGGTTTTGTAAAATGTAATGAAAGTTTATGTGATAAAAAGGCGGGATGCTATAGTTGGTATCAAAGTGAGGTTTAGTTATTTGTGGAATTTAGGATTTGAAAACTCTATGAAGAACCCTATAGAAAAGTTTAAATATAGGAAATATTCCTGGTATTTTGTTGAGTATTGAGTAAGGGGTTTCCAAGAAAATACATCCCTGTCTGGATACGAGCAGGTAGAGGTGGCTCTGGTACAGATGTACATAGGGGTAAAACCTAAAAACACCGCTTTGAGCTAGACTCGAACGGGAACTGGTACACAAAAACGGGCTTTGCTGCACTCTTGGTTACGACACTCCCGGGGGATATGCTTTGGTAAATTCATAAGCTTAGTATGAACCATTATTAAAGGAACAAAGATAAAATAAAATAAAGATTCACATAAGAATATATGATCATGGATAACCTAGTTTGAAACCTAGGGGATCATAAGTTAGGGTATACTTTTCTTATACGAGTTATCCTTATATGCTTTAAGTTCCTTTTCATGATTATTGGCTAAGTATTTAAGCCCCTAATTATACTTTATCTTCTAAGTTAATGGTGGGAAATGGAAGAACACGTCCCAACAACCAATGTGATACGAAATGAGACGATTGCTATATTAATATGACAGAGATGATTAGGGCATTAAAAGATGATTATTATTTTGGAAGACGTTTGCTATTTTGGGGACACTATATGATCGAGCTAAATAGATTACTACGGTATTCTCATTGAGGAGTAAGGTTGACTTATATTTTGATGAATCAATGAATTTTAGTTGGACTTATAGTAATTTAGGTTACTTAAGGAAATGATTAACCTATCTTGGGTAAAATATGTTTAGGTCAGCTATTTTTGTTATAATATGTTAGGAGTGGTTGATGTTGTTTGATGATGAACAATAAAGTTTATTTTGGAAGACTATGTTATCAAATCCTTCTTGTATTTGGGTTTCAATCTTAGTTTGGTTTATTTTTAGGAATTTTAAGGACCGTTATTTATGGAATGGTCTATGATGAACTTTGGGTAGTACCATAGAACTTAGAAGATTTAAATGTAGTTTCCATTCCTATGGGATTCATTATTTTTGAAGAGTTTTTTTACCTTACCCTTTCTATTTTTGGGATAATTTTTAAAGATAGAAGATATAGATAGTTAATATTTTGTGGATTATGTTATTCTCTAGAAGATGATTCCTGTGCTTTTGATGAGACCAAGTGTTTCTGAATTCTCATCGTTTGGAGAAAAGATTAGTTTTGGTAGAGTCTTATTAAAGGATGAAACTCTACTTGAAGGTAGGTATATTTCCTTATGTTTTTGTTCTATGTAGTAAATGAATTCCTCAAAATTATGAAATGGAACGTAAAACAAAAACGTTGTTGGTTTACGTTTCCTACTAGGTAATCAAACACCGTTTACACACATCATATGTTTGGGATTTTCTCATGGTTAAATTTCTCCTAATCATGTTTTCTATCACTCTCCCTCAGAACATGACCCTATGTTTTATCCTCCATGTCCATGTTTTCCTATATTTAATCCTAGTGTGGGTTAACTCGGGTGACCTTTGTACTTCCCTTTTTTTCTTTTAAAGTAATAGTTTTACCGACTCCTTTTCCGATGTGGGACATTCAATGAAATTTCAAAACCCAATTTTAAAAATTGAGAGGACTCAATTTCTTAAGGGGGGAAGATTGTAACGACCCGAAATTTTGAATAAATCTTGTTTCCTAATTTTGTATGTTATTTTATTTTTTTTACACAACAAAACTGTTTCATTTGATAACATGAGTATAATTAAAATGAGACTGTTGGGTTTGGACTGTTATATGACCACTGGACAATATGACCGCTGGAAACTAAACGTTTCGATTATTGTCTCCAAATACAAGTAATCTTGGTTAATTAATATGGAAAAAAGATTCGATGGCCTCACCCAGTAGTCTTGGACCTATCGAAGCCCATCTAACAGAACTTGGGAAGGAGTTATCACCACAGGGCTTTGCTCTGGACCAAACCCAAGCCAAACTTCATCGTGTGAAGCTAGAAGGGAATCGCCTTCGTGGGAAGTTCAAACTGATAGAAATTACTACACACCTTACTCTTAGGTCCTATGCTGTTGTTATAAGGGTCTGTGTAATGAGACCATAACAGCCTTGTGTAATCCTTTGAATTAAATAAAAATTGTGATTTCTTCTTATGATGAAGTTTATAAACTTTCAAATTTATGGATAAATATAGTATGCATATTTTTGGTGAATTTTAGAGAAAGGATATTTAAAAAAAATGTTTATATAAACCTTAAATAATTAAAAATGTGTAATTATTTTCAAAAAATGGTCTTCTACAATTATGTTCAGTACAAAATTTAGAGTCTAATAAGATAAACATGAATTTTTGATGAATAGTAAATTATGAATAGTGATTTTATGCTTAGGATTAGTAATGTGACCAAATGGATTAGTAATCTCACTTAAAGAAAGTATTAATATAATCTAGTCACCTTGATTAAGTAATGAGATTCAATAAAATGGTTAAATAATGGTTTCATAAATTATTAGTCAAGTATTAGTTTTTTCGAGTGGATAGTGTTGTTTAATTAAAAATTAAATTAAAAATATTTAGCATATTATTTTTATAAAATGGATTTCATTTTTGAACTCAGAGCATCGATATTATGTTAAGGTAATTTTTGGGGATTTTTTCTGAAAAAAATGAATTTTCAGTGAATAGTTTATTTATTTAAAAATTAAATTAAAAATATTTAGAAAATTATTTTTATAAAATGGATTTCATTTTTGAAATCAGATCATCAATATTTGGTTAAGGTTAAATTTTGTGATTTTTCTGAGAAAGTTGAATTTTCAATGAATAGTGAAAATACAGTTTTTAAGTTATGGGTGTTTAATGACATAATTAAATGATTTATTATGTATGTAATCAATATGGTTGACTTATGAATAGTAAGATAAGGTATGAGGTGTCCCAAGTGGCCAATACCATGGGAAAATACCTTGGGCAAGCCCATGGTTTTACCAAAACCACCAATGAGGTGTCCCTTGGCCATTAATGCCTTGTCCCCTCACTTTCCCTATAAATACCAAGCCATCCTCTCATCCATTCGACTCTCACCTCTCGCCCAACGAATCTATGCTCTCATTACCTCCCAAGGAGTCCTCATAAGGTTCCCCCAATCCCTCAAGGTCCCAACCATTGAGTTTTAAGAGTTATGTTTTAAGGTAAGGCATCCGACCCCTCTCTTTCTTTTCAAGTGATCTCTTTTACATGATTTCTTTTATGCTCAATGTTATTATGTTAGAGGAAATTCTTTTATATTCATTATAATTTCCTTTTTTATGTTCATATGATGATAGACCCCCTCTTACTCTCATCATTTCATTTTATGAATGTTTAAGTGGCGCCGTTAGGCTGTCGAAATTTTTTATAACAGATTCTTTCACCCTTCTCATTTTCAAGTTCTATTTTCTTGTCAAGTCTTTCATGTTCCTTTTTATTATGTTGGGGTATGATATCTATATCTATAATACTGATATTTTATGTTCATATTATGGGAGAACCTATTTTATCTCATTAATTCATTTTTTGTTCAAGTTTAGGTGACGTCGTTAGGCTGTCGAATTTTTAAGTGATTCTTTCACCTTTCACATTTTTCAAATGTCTACTTTCATGTCAAGTATTTCAAGTTCCTTTTTATTATGTTGGGGTATGATATATTTATCTATCAAACTGATCTTTTATTTTTATATGATGAGAGACCCTATTTGATCTCGTCAATTCATTTTTGTTTATGTTTAAGTGACGCTGTTAGGCTGCCGAATTTTTAAGGGATTCTTTCACCTTTCTCATTTTTCAAAGTTCTACTTTCATGTAAAGTCTTTAAAGTTCCTTTTTATTATGTTGGGGTATGATCTCTATATCTATCATACTGAAATTTTATGTTTATATGATGAGTGATCCTATTTTATCTCTTCAATTCATTTTTGATGAAGTTTAAGTGACGCCGTTAGGCTGCCGAATTTTCATAAGAGAAATATTATTTTTGTCTTCATTTCATGTTCATCATTTTATATGTTATATCTTTAAAATTTCATTACCATGTTCTCAAATTCTTTATATTATGTCCCCCTATTGTTTTATGGATCATTTATGAATTTTTGACCCATGTCCCATCTCTTTTCAATGTTTTCTAAAACCCCGAAACATAGCCGTTATACTGCAGAATTTCCGTCTCAAAATGTCCCTCTATTTTTCTAAATTTATTTTATTTTATTAAGTGAATACTAAAATATCTCTCTTCTATAGGGGTACTCACATATATAAAAAGTTTTTCTATTTTAAATTCTGTAATTTACATACATGACACCCTCTTTCCCTTTCCGTGGGTTTAAAGTGACATAAAGATCTAGTTTAAAAGCAGTTTTAAAACATTTTGATTATAAAATAAAACCCATTTCTTTTATGCTATATGGGTTGTTTATGAAATGATTGATGATGATATATGTGGCTCACATGATAATAAAGACATGTCAAGGTTGAGCCCTGATAGCGCTCCAATGCATTGGGTACAGACTTAATCTCTAGAGATGACCTTTTAGACTGATACCTTGGTGAATAACCTTGATAATTTTTAATGACACCTTGGGGATGAACGTTGGTGAAACGGAATTATTGTCAATATTAAATGTTGTAGCCACATCTTCAAGTTATGAAAAATGTTATTTTTACAATGATATGTCTCACAATTTCTTTCTTATGCCTTAAAGTTCTTTTTCACGACATTGTTGATGTATCCCAAGTTTACATGTTAAATGTTTCCCCTTGTTTTCCTTACTGGGCCTTCTGCTCACCCTTTCTTTTGATGTATGTCCCCAGGTTATGAGATGCAGTAATGAACCTAGGATGAACATGATGAGAAGCCATTCAAGTGTTTAAGAATAATGTTTTATGTTTTAAGGTTTTAAGTTCCTTGTTTCCAAGACACTAAACCTTAAAGATCCTCGGTTTTGTAAAATGTAATGAAAGTTTATGTGATAAAAAGGCGGGATTCTATAGTTGGTATCCAGGGGAGGTTTAGTTATTTGTGGAAATTAGGATATGAAAACTCTATGAAGAACCCTATAAAATAGTTTAAATATAGGAAATCTTCCTGGTATTTTGGTGAGTATTGAGTAAGGGGTTTCCAAGAAAATACATCCCTGTCTGGATACGAGTAGGTAGAGGTGGCTCTGGCATAGATGAACATAGGGGTAAAACCTGAAAACACCGCTTTGAGCTAGACTCGAACGAGAATTGGTACACAAAAACGGGCTTTGCTGCACTCTTGGTTACGACACTCCCGGGGGATATGATTTGGTAAATTCATAAGCTTAGTATGAACCATTATTAAAGGAACAAATATAAAATAAAATAAAGATTCACATAAGAATATATGATCATGGATAACCTAGTTTGAAACCTAGGGGATCACAAGTTAGGGTATACTTTTCTTCAACAAGTTATCCTTATATGCTTTAAGTTCCTTTTCATGATTATTGGCTAAGTATTTAGGCCCCTAATTATAATTTCTCTTCTTAGTTAATGGTGGGAAATGGAAGAACATGTCCCAACAACCAATGTGATAGGAAATGAGACGATTGCTATATTAATATGACAGAGATTATTAGGGCATTAAAAGATGATTATTATTTTGGAAGACGTTTTCTATTTTGGGGACCCTATATGATCGAGGTAAATAGATTACTACGGTATTTTCATTGAGGAGTAAGGTTGAATTATATTTTGAATAATCAATGAATTTAAGGTGGACTTATAGTAATTTAGGTTACTTAAGGAAATGATTAACCTATCTTGGGTAAAATATGTTTAGGTCAGCTATGTTTGTTATAATATGTTAGGAGTGGTTGATGTTGTTTGATGATGAACAATAAAGTTTATTTTGGAAGACTATGTTATCAAATCCTTCTTGTATTTGGGTTTCAATCTTAGTTTGGTTTATTTTGAGGAATTTTAAGGACCGTTGTTTATGGAATGTTCTATGATGAACTTTGGGTAGTACCATGGAACTTAGAAGATTTAAATGTAGTTTCCATTCATATGGGATTCTTTCTTTTTGAAGAGTTTTTTTACCTTACCCTTTCTATTTTTGGGATAATTTTTAAAGATAGAAGAAATAGATAGTTAATATTTTGTGGATTATGTGATTCTCTAGAAGATGATTCTTGTGCTTTTGATGAGACCAAGTGTTTTTGAATTCTCATCGTTTGGAGAAAAGATTAGTTTTTGTAGAGACCTATTAAAGGATGAAACTCTACTTAAAGGTAGGTATATTTCCTTATGTTTTTGTTCTATGTAGTAAATTAATTCCTCAAAATTATAAAATGGAACGTAAAACAAAAACGTTGTTGGTTTACGTTTCCTACTAGGTAATCAAACACCGTTTACACACATCATAAGTTTGGGATTTTCTCATGGTTAAATTTCTCCTAATCATGTTTTCTATCAATCTCCCTCAGAACATGACCCTTTGTTTTCTCCTCCATGTCCATGTTTTCCTATATTGAATCCTAGTGTGGGTTAACTCGAGTGACATTTGTACTTCCCTTTCTTTCTTTTAAAGTAACAGTTTTACTGACTCCTTTTCTGATGTGGGACTTTCAATGAAATTTGAAAACCCAATTTTAAAAATTGAGAGGACACAATTTCTTAAGGGGGGAAGATTGTAACGACCCGAAATTTTGAATAAATCTTGTTTCCTAATTTTGTATGTTATTTTATTTTTTTTACTCAACAAAATTATTTCATTTGATAACATGAGTATAATTAAAATGAGACTGTTGGGTTTGGACTGTTATATGACCATTGGACAATATGACCACTGGAAACTAAACCTTTCGATTATTTTCTCCAAATACAAGTAATCTTGGTTAATTAATATAGAAAGATGATTCATTGGCCTCACCCAGTAGTCTTGGACTGATCGAAGCCCATCTAACAGAACTTGGGAAGGAGTTAGCACCCCTGGGCTTTGCTCTGGACCAAACCCAAGCCAAACTTCATCGTGTGAATCTAGAAGGGAATCACCTTCGTGATAAGTTCAAACTGATAGAAATTACTACCCGTGCGATGTTGGTCGAGCCTCCCTCGGATTCTATCACCCTAGAACACCTTACTCTTAGGTCCTATGCTGGTGTTATAGGGGGATATGTAATGAGACTGCAACAGCCTTGTGTAATACTTTGACTTAAAATAAAAATTGGGATTTCTTCTTATGATGAAGTTTATGAATTTTCAAATGTCCGAATAAATATAGTATGCATATTTTTGGTGAATATTAGAGAAATGATATTTTTTTTAAAAAATGTTTATGTAAAGCTTAAATAATTAAAAATGTGTAATGATTTTCAAAAAATGGTCTTCTATAATTATGTTCAGTATGAAATTTAGAGTCTAATAAGATCAACTTGATTTTTGATGAATAGTAAATTATGAATAGTGATTTTATGATTAGGATTAGTAATGTGACTAAATGAATTAGTAATATCACTTAAAGAGAGTATTAATATAATATAGGCACCTTGATTAAGTAATGAGATTCAATAAAATGGTTAAATAACGGTTTCATAAATTATTAGTCAAGTATTAGTTTTTTCGAGTGAATAGTTTTATTAATTAAAAATTAAATTAAAAATATTTAGAAAATTATTTTATAAAATGGATTACATTTTTGAACTCAGAGCATCGATATTATGTTAAGGTAATTTTGGGGGATTTTTTCTGAAAAAAATGAATTTTCGGTGAATAGTGTATTTATTTAAAAATTAAATTAAAAATATTTAGAAAATTATTTTTATAAAATGGAGTTAATTTTTGAAATCATAGCATCTATATTTGATTAAAGTGAAATTTAGGGATTTTTCTGAGAAAGTTGAATTTTCGATGAATAGTGAAAATACAGTTTTTAAGTTACGGGTGTTTAATGACATCATTAAATGATGTATTATGTATGTAATAAATATGGTCAACTTCTGAATGGTAATATAAGGTATGAGGTGTCCCAAGTGGCCAATACCATGGGCAAATATCATGGGCAAGCCCATGGTTCTGCCAAAACCACCAATGAGGTGTCCCTTGGCCATTAATGCCAAGCCCCCAAGGTATAAGGCCCCAGCCTTAAACCTTACTTAATCTTGAGTTATTACAAGATTACACCTTGAGGATCTTTTCAGGTTTAGAGTTTTTGAGAATTAGAACATAAAACATGCATTACATTCCACATTTAAACAAAGTGGTTACATACAAGATAGTATTCATTTTTCCCATCAATGGAAACATATTTAAAATAAAACATGGATTTTTTCTTGACACTTCCTTGACACTATCATCATATCATGTACCATTCCCTTGACCTGTGAAAAACATTTCAAAAACTTGGGATGAGCATAAAAATCTCAGTATGGGTTATAAAATTATGGAAAGGAAACATGAGTTCATATATACATAAGAATGAAATCATAATTTACCCATAAAACATAAGAACTTTAGCATACCTCATCAAATCATGAATAAATCATAGAAATCATAAGACATAAAGGTAACTTGAGGCATTCATAACATTCTTACATAGGGAGTAACCCTCTTGGTTACGTTTGGAATACCCATCACAGTATATTCCCTAAATCTCTTCGGATAAACCTTAACGTTTCACTCCTTCGCGTTACCCAATGCATTGGAGAGCTATATCGGGATCACCCTACCTTAGTTTATCACGGAACCACCCGTCTTCATAATAATTCCCAAGAACCTCAACATAAACGTATCACATAAAACATGCATAAAGGAAACATAAAATTTCCACCTTTCAATCACAAGATATCAATACAACACATTGATATTAAAACATTTTGAAAACCATTTTCAATACCAAAATAAAAGAAAATTAAAACATGGTATTTATTTTTCTTTTAAAAAAAATATGGCTTGTAGAGGAAGCCGAAACTCAAATAACGGTCACAGCGGTGGAGAAGTCGTTGTCGCCGCATACACACGACAAAAACATTCCCTTTTGTCGTTTAGTAAAATGCTTCGTATAAAAAATATTCCTTTTGGATAAACATAAAAGACAAAGGGGTTTATGCACTGTATAAAAGAAGGTTGTGTATAAAACAAAATATGCCTCAATGAAAGGAGATTGAGACGAAGTCCCATACCTCGGGTCTGACATGACTCGATCGTTCTTTAATCTCCTGAATAATAAACTTGAGTTAATTTATACTTTTTTAAGAACCTTTTTAAAGTTCATTTTTCCTTTTATATCACTTATTTCCATGTCATGAACACTATGTAATTATTTAAGTTAATAACGGTCGTTTTAACGATCATTGGTACTTGAGTAAAAAATAAACCCATTATAATTACAAGTTGTTCATGTATCCAATATATCCAGAATTATAGTAATGATGTATATATCATATATATCATATATATCCAGTATATACATGCATTTATAATATTACATAATCATTTAGAGGTAAGAAATGAAATGCACTGTTCATGGAGACGGTAAGCCGTACGTACGTATGAACGCAACTTTCATTTATATATCGTATTTTATAGATTGTAATCATAATGATATAAAGGTATATTATAATTACAGTGTAATATCATATATAAAATCATAACTTCATCATTTATACATCCCACATATGGTAATAACGAATCAAATCACTTTGAGGGGAAGGTAGTCCGCATTTCCTTAAATGAAGATATCGCGTTTACCCATAATGGAAACCATAATGGTATGCCCAAAATGAAAAATACAGAATCTTAAGGAAAACATAAAAATATTATATATCATATATAAATATAGTGTCATCTTAATGGCAACCTTTGAAGGTGTTAAAATTTTTTGAACAATCATCGTTTCGGGAGGCAGAAATTCGCCATCCACGGAAACAGTATGTTCTTTAACCATTAGATGTAGGTGTGTGTAGGTGTTTCTTGAATAATTCTTATAAAAACATCCTATTATATTGAAGATACTGGAGTTGTTACAAAAGAAATGAATAAAAAGAGTTTAGGGGGTTGGAGAAGCAAAATAAAACAAACGGACTCAAGTGAAAACATTACCTTAAAACCGGGTTACTCCCTTTGGTTTGAGCTCAAAGGCTTCCTTGGGAAGACTTATGCCCAAAGTGAGGCTTCAAGGAGTAAGAGAGGGATGTGGAGAGACAAAATGGGCAGGGGTTGGTAGATAAAAAGGATTTGGATGTGTGAGTAAGGAGGTAGAGGTGGGGGCCTTTTATAAGAGGAGAGGAGGGGCACTCTTGGAAAGTAAAGAAATGTTACTTTATTTTAAAACGAGTTTCGGATTAAAAAGGTCCCACGTTGATATAATTCGAGGGTAAGGTGATAAGGGTTCTAAATCCACCCATACAATAGGTTTTGGACATGTGTAGGTCATATTTTTTACATTATCATTTCATTTTATTTAAATACATTATTAATGAGGTAATCGCTGCATCATCATGATGTCATAAATAATTTAATTTATTTAATGTCTAAAAATTAAAAAAAAATCTCATGATGTAGGAAATATTTTTATATTTCTAATGAATATTAATAGTTAAAAATATGACTTGTATAACCCCATGTAAAAATTGTTTTAGTAAAACATCTCATGTTTGTGTTATTTTTACTTTTTCATTAAATAAAAAGTTATTTATGTCATTTCCCAACCAAAGTGGCTCCATGGGGTCCCCAAGTTGACCCATGGATTGTCTTGGTCGTCCATGACACATAAAATAAGGTTAGGACATGTGTCAAGCTCATATCATATTATTAAAACATTATTCTTACCTTAAATTACACTAATTACCTCTAATCGCGATTAAGAACTTAAAAGTTACTATTCACCAAAAAATTATTTAAATCTCATTGAACCAAATTTTACTTCTTAATGAAAACCATGTATGTAAGATTTTTGAAAATCAAATCACAGAAGTGGAAAAGTTTCATTTAAACGAAAAATCAGTTTCTTTAACTAACACTTAGTGGTTTCACTATTCATCAAAAATTGAAGTTTTTCAGAAAAATTCCAAAACTTCACCCTAAGCTATATTTGATATTCTGAATTCAAAAATGATGTATTTTATAAAAAATTCAAAACATATAAGTTGAATTAATTAATTTAATAATTAATTCCCGCTGTCATGACAAATAGCGTGTTTTTATGAAACTAAAAGTATCAAAATATTGACACTAGTTTAAGTCCAATTTAAAAGTGAAATTGATTCCAATCACCACCATTAGATTAAATGGTAAATATATATTCTAATTTCACTTTAAAACCAATTCAAAAGATAATCTAATCATATAAATAAATTAGATTAAAAAGAGGTTTTGAATTAAAATACAACATTTTTCACTATTCATTAAAAAATGAACTTTATCGGAAAAATACCAAAAATTCACACAATGTAAATTTTGATGTCCCAATCATAAAGAAGAAGTTTATTTTGACAAAAATAGCTTATAAAATTGTCAAAAGATAGATTTATAAATGGTTTTACATTAAAAGGCAGTAAGACAATCTTTTAAAAATATTAGTGTATTCCATGCTTAAGATTGGATTTATTTTCATTTTAAGCCTCTAAAACACTATCTAATTAATTAATAGGAATAGATAATAATATCTATCCTTCATTACTTACTAGGGATATTACATCCTTCCCCCCTTTAGAAAATTGCATCCCCGCAATTTATTTACATATCGAATAAATGGGGGCACTTATTCCTCATTGCATTTTCAGATTCCCATGTTGCCTCTTCCATCATGTGGGTTTTCCAAAAAATCTTTTCCTGATTAATCACCTTATTCCATAACACTTTCTCCCTGTGGTCAAGAATCTGGACCTGTTGTTCCTCATATGATAGAATCTCTTCCAGCTGAACTACCTCTGGACTCAAAACATGAGATGGATCTGGCATATACTTTCTCAGCATCGAAACATGAAAAACATTGTGTACCTGAGATAAAATCGGAGGTAAGGCCACCCGGTATGCAACTGATCCAACTCTCTCCAGAATTTCATATGGTCCAATGAACCTTGGACTAAGCTTTCCTTTCTTACCAAATCACATCATACTTTTCCATGGTGAGACTTTGAGAAAAACATGATCACCAACCTTGAAAGATAGATCCTTCCTCCGGTTATCCGGATAACTCTTCTGCCTACTCTGAGCTGTTCTCATGTGTTTCTGTATCAACTGAACTTTTTCTACCAACTCTTCCACCAATTCTAGTCCCATCAACTTCCTTTCACCCACTTCATCCCAGAAATCTAGAGTTCGACACCGCTTTCCATATAACGCCTCATATGATGCCATCTGTATACTGGAATGACAACTGTTATTATATGAAAATTCAACCAAAGAAAAATGTTGGTCCCAAATTCCCTGATAATCCATCGAACAAGCTCGTAGCATATCCTCCAAGGTCTGAATTGTTCGTTCTGACTTCCCATCTGATTGAGGATGAAAAGCTATACTAAAATTTAATTCAGTATCCAACATCTTCTGAAGGCCTTTCCAAAAGATAGAAGTGAACCTGGGATCACGGTCAGATACAATGGAGAGAGTAACTCCATGTAACCTGACTATCTCTTTAAGATAAAAACGGGAAAGTTGATCTTGGTAAAACGTATCTCGTATATCAAGGAAATGAGCAGATTTAGTCAAGCGATCAACAATAACCCAGATTTCATTATTACCTCGAGGGGTCGTCGGCAATCCCACAACGAAGTCCATGGATATATTCTCCCATTTCCACTCTGGAACTGGTAAAGGTTGAAACATCCCTTTCAGTAACTACCACTCTGCTTTAACCTGTTGAAAAGTCAAACACTTCACAGTAAAATCAGCAATATCTATTTTAATTCCATCCCACCAGTAATACTCCTGCAGATCTCTGTACATCTTAGTACTGCTAGGATGAACTGAAAATGGAGAACTATGAGCTTCACATAACAACTCTCTCTTCAATTGTGAATCACAAGGCACACACAATCTCTTCCCAAATCTCAAAACACAATCATTATCAATGTTGAATTCAGGCAACTTACCTTTCTGAACCAGCTCTACCTTTTTCTGCAACTCACTGTCTTGATTTTGTGCTTGCTTGATTCTGTATAATAGAGAGGATTTCACTGATACCTGAAACAAAACAGAATAACATCCGGTACCAACAACTTCTATGCCAAATTTCATCAAATCCTTAACCAAAGGATCACGTTCTAAATGCAACATTGCTAATGAAGCATTACTTTTTTTTAACTCAAAGCATCAACCACTTTATTTTCTTTTCCCGGATGGTAATGAATTGTACAATCATAATCCTTGATTAATTCCAGCCATCTCCTCTGTCTCATGTTTAACTCTTTCTGAGTGAATATACACTTTAAACATTTTTGATCAGTATTTATTTCACACTTTACTCCATACAAATGATGCCTCTAAAATTTTAAATCGAAAACAACAGCAGCTAATTCCAAATCATGTGTAGGGTAATTTACCTCATGAGTTTTCAACTGTCGTGAAGCATAAGTAATTACCTGATCATTCTGCATTATGAGCAACCAAGTCCTTTCAATGAAGCATCACTGTAGATAACAAACTCACCATTCCTAGAAGGTAGTTCCAAAACTGGAGCATTCACTAATCTTCTTTTCAACTCCTGAAAACAATCATCACATTCTTTTGTTCAGATAAACTTAACACCCTTCCGAGTTAGCTTAGTCATTGGACTAGATAACCGTGAAAAATTTCTAACAAAACTTCTGTAATATCCTACCAAACCATGGAAACTACGAATATCTATTACATTTGTGGTTCTTGGCCATTCTTCAACAACCCTTGTTTTTCCAGGATCAACGGTGATCCCATCTTCAGAAACAATGTGACCAAGGAATTAAATTTGTTGCAACCAAAACTCACACTTTCTTAATTTCCCATACAATTTATTTTCTTTTAAGGTTTGAAAAATAACCCTTAAATGTCTTTCATGCTCCTCTTTACTTTTAGAAAACACCAAAATATCATCAATGAAAACCACCAAAAACTTATCAAAGAACTCATGGAAAATTCTATTCATTAAGTCCATTTATACAGCAGGTGCATTGGTTAGCCCAAAAGGAATTACTACAAATTCATAATGGCCATATCTTATACGAAACGCAGTCTTCAGAACATCTGCTTCCTTTACGTTTAGCTGATGGTACCCCGATCTCAGGTCAATATTTGAACAATACTGAGCTCTCTAGAGCTGATCAAACAAATCATCGATATGAGGCAAAGGATATTTGTTCTTAACAGTGATGTTATTCAAGGCTCTATAATCAATGCAAAGTCTCATACAACCATATTTCTTTTTAACAAATAAAATAGGAGCACCCCATGGTGATGTGCTAGGTCGAATGAAACCTTTCTCTAATAAATCTTGCAATTGCTCCTTCAACTCTAAAAGTTCAATTTGTGCCATTCGATAAGGGGGTTTCGAAATTGGCTTAGCATCAGGAACTAAGTCAATAGTAAATTCAACTTCCCGATCTGGTATTATTCCAGGCAACTCAACAAAAAAAACATCAGGATACTCATTTACCACTGGCACATCATTAATCTGAACAGTTCCCTTGTTTTCAACAATATGTGTAAGGTAACATTCATTTCCATCTTTTACAAGTTTCTCGGCCTCTTGATAAGTTATCAACAGTAAGGGTTCATTCTTGTACAAAAATTGAAAGTCTTTCTGAAAAGAAACTTCTTTATATCTACAGTCAATCTTAGCATGGTAAATAGAGAGCCAATCCATACCCAGGATAATGTCAAACTCTACTAGAGGTAGAATAATAAGGTTTTCAAGTAGGTTCTTTCCACGGATAAGGATAGGAAGATTCTTATAAATTATTTTTGCCTCAACATTTCCCCCAGGTGTTTTTACCAAAAGTTCAGGAGTCATTTCTTGAGATGGTATTCCAATTTTACTAGAAAAAGTTTCAGAGATGAAAGAATGTGTAGACCCCGAATCAAACAACACACTGGAATAATCTGAAAAAACAAACAAAGTACCTGATAAAACTTCATTTGATGGCCCGTCATCTGCTGAAGTATTTGAAAAGGATTTCACCACCCCTTTCTGCTTGTAGTCTAACTACTTCCCATCACTCGAGCTCTTTTCGGACCCTCATTTGCATAGTGACCCATCTCATTGCACTTAAAACATTTCACTAACTGTAAATCAAATTTGGTCTTACCTTCACCTTGATCTTTTTCAGTGCAATCACAAGCCTTATGTCCCATCTTAACACATCAGTAGCACTTTACAGAATTCAAAAGACATTCCCCAACATGCCTTTTACCATATTTATCACAAACTGGAAACTTAGTTTTCTTACCATCAGACTTTTTTGAAGAATTATTTCCTTTCTCCTGCCACCTCGGTCTCTTCTTCTGTTGGTTGTTATAGAACACTTGATCATCAACAAACTCTATTTCCACCTTATCAGCACATCGAACAAGCTTTTCATAACTTTTAAACTCACGAGAATCCAATGCCCTTCAATATTTTGGATTTAATCCTGAGTAAAAGCGATTGATTTTACTATCAAGGCCTCAGATAAAATTTGGAGCATACCTTGCCAATCGAGTGAACCTCTCTTCATAGGCAGCCACTGAGTCTTCCTCTTGTCTCAATTCCAAGAATTGTTTTTCCATCCTAAGTCAAACAGCCTTAGGAAAAAACTTCTCAAGAAACATACCTTTGAATTCATCCTAGTCAAGAGCATCAATCTAATCGGTGTCCCTGATATTTTTAACCATCGACCACCACTGATCTGCATCACCCTCCAAACGGTAAACAACAAGACTAACCTTTTGATTGTCTGAACACCCCATGACATCGAAAATATTCTCCAGTGCTTTAATCCACGCTTTAGCTAACACAGGGTCAGATGATCCTCTGAATGATGGGGGATGTTGCCTCATGAAATGTTCCACCATTGATATGTTCCTCTGTGGTTGATCTGGCTGATCTCGTGCATAGTAGCACCTCCATTTATCGCTTGTGTCAACTGCACCATTACTGCAACAAACTATTCAGTTCCAATTCCGACCATCTCAGGATGCTGATTCAGAAGGTTATTTCCTTCTGTATGCCTTCCTAGCACTGCTTCCCTATTTCCTCTATGGAAAACCATTCTGAACAAACATGTCTTAGATGAAGCAACATGGTAATCTTCAAATGCTATATCATTTCAATTTGACCATAAAAAAATATTTTTGGATAATCATTTAATAGAATTATAACTCCTAAATTTATCTAAACCGACCTCTGATACCAACTATAAGGCCCTAGCCTTAAACCTTACTTAATCTTGAGTTATTACAAGAGTACACCTTGAGGATCTTCTAAGGTTTAGAGTTTTAGAGAATTAGAACATAAAACTTGCATTACATTCCACATTTAAACAAAGTGGTTACATAAAAGATAGTATTCATTTTTCCCATTAATGGAAAAATATATAAAATAAAACATGGATTCTTTCTTGACACTTCCTTGACACTATCATCATATCATGTACCATTCCCTTGACCTGTGAAAAACATTTCAAAAACATGGGATGAGCATAAAAATCTCAGTATGGGTTATAAAATTATGGAAAGGAAACATGAGTTCATATATACATAAGAATGAAATCATACTTTACCCATAAAACATAAGCACTTTAGCATACCTCATCAAATCATGAATAAATCATAGAAATCATAAGACATAAAGGTAACTTTAGGCATTCATAACATTCTTATATAGGGAGTAACCCTCTTGGTTACGTTTGGAATACCCATCACAGTATATTCCCTAAATCTCTTCGGATAAACCTTAACATTTCACTCCTTCGCGTTACCCAATGCATTGGAGAGCTATATCAGGCTCACCCGCCCTTAGTTTATCACGGAACCACCCGTCTTCATAATAATGCCCAAGAACCTCAACATAAACGTATCACATAAAACATGCATAAAGGAAACATAACATTTCTACCTTTCAATCACAAGATATCAATACAACACATTGATATTAAAACATTATGAAAACCATTTTCAATACCAAAATAAAAGAAAATTAAAACATGTTATTTATTTTTCTTTTAAAAAAAATATGGCTTGTAGAGGAAGCCGAAACTCAAATAGCGGTCACGGCGGCGAAGAAGTCATTGTCTCCGCATACGTACAACAAAAACATTCCCTTTTCTAGTTTAGTAAAATGCTTCGTATAAAAAAGATTCCTTTTGGATAAACATAAAAGTCAAAGGGTTTTATACACAGTATAAAAGAAGGTTGTGTATAAAACAAAATATGCCTCAATGAATGGAGATTGAGACGAAGTCACATAACTCGGGTCCGACTTGACTCGATCATTATTTAATCTCCTGAAGAATAAACTTGAGTTAATTTATACTTGTTTAAGAACCTTTTTAAAGTTCATTATTCCTTTTATATCACTTATTTCCACGTCATGAACACTATGTAATTATTTAAGTTAATAACAGTCGTTTTAACGATCATTGGTACTTGAGTAAAAAAGAAACCCTTTATAATTACAATTTGTTCACGTATCCATTTTATCCAGAATTATAATCATGATTTATATATCATAAATATCATATATATCCAGTATATATATGCATTTATAATATTACATAATCATTTAGAGGTAAGAAATGAAATGCACCGTTCATGGAGACGGTAAGCCGTACGTACGCATGAACGCTACTTTCATTTCTATTTCGTATTTTATAGAATGGAATAATAATGATATAAAGGTATATTATAATTCCAGTGTAATATAATATATACTATCATAACTTCATCCTTTATACGTCCCACATATGGTATTAAAGAATCAAATCACTTTGCGGGGGCGGTAGTCCGCACTTCCTTAAATGAAGATATCGCGTTTACCCATAATGGAAACCATAAAGGTATGCCCAAAATGAAGAATACAGAAGCTTAAGGAAATCATAAACATATTATATATCATATATAAATATAGTGTAATCTTAATGGCCACCTTTGAAGGTGTTAAAAGAATGTTGAACAATCATCGTTTCGGGAGGCAGAAATTCAACATCCACGGAAACAGTATGTTCTTTAACCATTAGATGTAGGTGTGTGTAGGTGTCGCTCGAATACTTCTTATAACAACATCCTAGTATATTGAAGATACTGGAGTTGTTACAAAATAAATGAATAAAAAGAGTTTAGGGGGTTGGAGAAGCAAAATAAAACAAACGGACTCAAGTGAAGACATTACCTTAAAATCGGGTAACTCCTTTTGGTTTGAGCTCAAAGGCTTACTTGGTAAGACTTCTGCCCAAAATGAGGCTTCAAGGAGTAAGAGAGAGATGTGGAGAGACAAAATGGATAGGGGTTGTCCGAGAAAAAGGCTTTGTAAGTATGGGTAAGGAGGTAGAGGTGGGGGCCTTTTATAAGAGTAGAGGAGGGGCACTCTTGGAAAGTAAAGAAATGTTACTTTATTTTAAAATGAGTTTCCGATTCAAAAGGTCCCACATTGATATAATTCTAGGTTAAGGTGATAAGGGATCAAAATAACCCCATCCAATAGGTTTTGGACATGTGTAGGTCATAGATTTTACATTATCATTTCATTTTATTTAAATCCTTTATTAATGAGGTAATCGCTGCATCATCATGATGTCATAAATAATTTAATTTATTGAAAGTCTAAAAATTATAAAAAAACTATAATGATTTAGGAAAATCGTTTTATCTTTCTAATGAATATTTATAGTAAAAAATATGACTTTTATAACCCCATGTAAAAATTGGTTTAGTAAAACATCTCATGTTTGTGTTATTTTTACTTTTTCATTAAATAAAAAGTTATTTATGTCATTTCCCAACCAAAGTGGCTCCATGGGGTCCCCAAGTTGACCCATGGATTTTCATGGTCGTCCATGACACATCCAATAATGTTAGGACATGTGTCAAGCTCATCTCATATTATTAAAACATTATTCTTACCTTAAATTACACTAATTACATCTAATCGCGATTAAGAACTTAAAAGTTACTATTCACCAAAAAATTATTTTAATCTCATTGAACCAAATTTTACATCTTAATGAAAACCATGTATGTAAGATTTTTGAAAATCAAATCACAGAAGTGGAAAAGTTTCATTTAAACGAAAGATCTGTTTCTTTAACTACCACTTAGTGGTTTCACTATTCATCAAAAATTGAAGTTTTTCATAAGAATTCCAACACTTCACCCTAAGATATATTTGATATTCTGAATTAAAAAATGATGCCTATTTTAAAAAATTCAAAACATATATGATGCATTAATTAATTTAATAATTAATTCCTGCTGTCATGACAAATAGCGTGTTTTTATGAAACTAAAAGTATCAAAAGATTGACACTAGTTTAAGTCCAATTCCAAAGTGAAATTGATTCCAATGACCACCATTGGATTAAATGGAAAAAATATATTCTAATTTCACTTTAAAACAAATTCAAAAGATAATCTAATCATATAAATAAATTATATTAAAAAGAGGTCTTGAATTAAAATACAACATTTTTCACTATTCATTAAAAAAATGAACTTTATCAGAAAAATACCAAAAATTCACACAAAGTAAATTTTGATGTAAAAATCATAAATAATAAGTTTATTTTGACAAAAATAGCTTATAAAATTGTCAAAAGATAGATTTAAAAATGGTTTTCCATTAAAAGGTAGTAAAACAATCTTTTAAAAATATTAGTGTATTCCATGCTTAGGATTGGATTTATTTTCATATTAAGCCTCTAAAACACTATCTAATTCATTAATAGGAATAGATAAGAATATATATTATTCATTACATACTTGGGATGTTACACAAGGTCCCAATCTTTGATTTTTAAGAGTTACGTTTTAAGGTAAGGGATCCGACCCCTCTCTTTCTTTTCAAGTGATCTCTTTTATGTCATTTCTTTTATGCTCCATGTTCTTATGTTAGAGGATGTTATTTTATATTAATTATACTGTCCTTTTTTATGTTCATATGATGAGATACCCCCTCTTACTCTCATCATTTCGTTTTAAGAATGTTTAAGTGGCGCCGTTAGGCTATCGAAATTTTTGTAACAGATTCTTTCACCCTTCTCATTTTCAAGTTCTATTTTCTTGTCAAGTCTTCCAAGTTCCTTTTTATTATATTGGGGTATAATCTCTATATCTATCATACTGATCTTTTATGTTTATATGATGAGATTCCCTATTTTATCTCATCAATTCATTTTTTGTTGAAGTTTATGTGGTGCCGTTAGGCTGCCGATTTTTTAAGGGATTCTTTCACCTTTCTCATTTTTCAAAGTTCTACTTTCATGTAAAGTCTTTCACGTTACTTTTTATTATGTTGGGGTATGATATATATATCAATAATACTGATCATTTATGTTCATATGATGAGAGACCCTATTTGATCTCATCAATTCATTTTTGTTGAAGTTTAAGTGACGCTGTTAGGCTGCCGAATTTTTAAGGGATTCTTTCAGCTTTCTCGTTTTTCAAAGTTCTACATTCATGTCAAGTATTTAAAGTTCCTTTTTATTATGTTGGGGTATGATATATATATCTATCATACTGAAATTTTATGTTCATATGATGAGAGACCCTATTTGATATCGTCAATTCATTTTTTTTGAAGTTTATGTGACACCGTTAGGCTGCCAAATTTTCATAAGAGAAATCTTATTTTTGTCTTCCTTTAATGTTCTTCATTTTATATGGTATATCTTTCAAATTTGATTAACATGTTATCAAATCCTTTATATTATGTCCCCATACTGTTTTATGTATCATTTATGAATTTTTGACTAATGTCCCCTCTCTTTTCAATGTTTTCTAAAACCCCAAAACATAGCCGTTATGCTGCAGAATTTCTGTCACAAAATGTCTCTCTCTTTTTCTAAAGTTATTTTATTTTATTAAGTTAATACTCAAATATCCCTCTTCTATAGGGGTATTCACATATATAAAAAGTTGTTCTATTTTAAATTCTAGGATTTTCATACATTATACCCACTTTCCCTTTCCGTGGGATTAAAGTGACATAAAGATCATGTCTCTAAAGCAGTTTTAAAATGTTATGATTACGAAATAAAACCCATTTATTTTATGATATATGGGTTTTTTATTAAATGATTTATGATGATATATGTGGATCACATGATAATAAATACATATCAAGGGTGTGCCCTGATAGCGCTCCAATGCATTGGGTAAAGACTTAATCTCTAGAGATGACCTTTTAGACTGATACCTTGGTGAATAACCTTGGTAATTTTTAATGACACCTTGGGGATGGACCTTGGTGAAACGGAATGATTGTCAATATTAAATTTTTTATCCACATATTCAAGTTATGAAAAATGTTATTTTTATTATGATATGCCTCACGATTTTTTTCTCATTCCTTAAAGTTATTTTTCATGACATTGTTGATGTATCCCAAGTTCACATGTTAAATGTTTCCCCTTGTTTCCCTTACTGGGCCTTCTGATCACCCTTTATTTTGATGTATTTCCCCAGGTTATGAGATACAATAATGAACCTAGGATGAACATGAGGAGAAGACTTTCAAGTGTTTAAGAAGAATGTTTTATATTTTCATGTTTCAAGTTCCTGGTTTCCAAGACACTAAACCTTAAATATCCTTGGTTTTGTAAAATGTAATGAAAGTTTATGTGATAAAAAGGCGAGATACTATAACCAAGGGCCTTGAATTGTGATGAGTTTGGTGAAATTGGAATAGGGAAGGAGGCATACATATTAGTTCACACTGAGAAGGTGGGTGTCTTGCCAGGATGATGGCCTTATATAGTTATTTGAGGACTTGTATGATGGTATACCACACAAAAATGATATTTGGAAGAGGGTGAATCCATTTTCATGGGTAGGAAACATTAAGACTCCCTATTCATGTTTTGACCAAATCCAATGTGTCCTTTTTATCAAGGGTTGACCCATCCTTTTGGGGTCACCCCCTTTAAATTTAGATGGGAAGGAAAATTAGGAGAGTCCATTCATCCATCCATCTCCACCCCTATAAATAATCCTTTTACCCCCCAAAGGGGATTATTCTTAGTGCATTCCTATGATGATATAGGGTAAGATATTTTGTTTTCTATTTATTTCTACCCCCTTTATAGCTTACTAATTTCGGTGTGATTCAGTTATGAATTATGTGCAAAAATTTATTGGAGGATGGTATAAATTTTGTGATACCATGGGGAATTTTCTCTATTCATATAAAGTATGTAATGGAAAGTATATTCATATTCTACATCCCACTATTTTGTTAGAGGTACATGAATTTATGATTTTGAGGGTTTCTTCTTAAATTAAATTAACTTGGTGTTTGAATAGGTGTAGGATGTTAATGATTTTTCCTAATATATTGTCAGGATTATTATATGGACCTTCCAAGAATGATAAATTATATTTTTACTGGGAATATGTTGCTCAATTATTTTCTAAACGATTACAATTTTTTAATTAAATTGGATAATTAATTATAATTTGATATAATATTTTATTCAATTGATTGAGGTAGGGCCTCACATGGATGGAAAATGACTAATTGGAATTATATGATATTGGGTGAGCACGTATAAGAAGTATTTTTAAAGAAGTATCTTTGATTGATGTAGGTGGTGTAACAAATAGGCCCCACAGGAACCCTAGTTTACCCACACCAAGGGGCTCACACACATTCCCAAATGGGTCATCAGATTAATTATTGTTAAAATAGGCCAACAATTTTCATTTTAGTATGATTTTTCCTCACATGCAAACAACTAGAGAAACTACCCAAGAGGTCACCCATCCTGACACTACTCCATTCCAAGAATGGTAAACTGTGGAGTTCTAATTAGGAAGGAGCTAGAAAAGAAAGGTTTGACTTGTTGACATGGTTAGTAACATTTATCAATTTAAACCTTTAATCTAGGGTGTTATATTGACCCACCTATAGAGAAAAATGTCCGCATCCACACTTCTGGCTGGGATTATACTCAGATAACAATGTAACACCAGGGTCACATAGGAACACAATTTTTCCCGAAGACATGTGTTGTCCCCTCCTAGAAACCCATCCACACGATCAAATGGTTCATAAAACTAATTAATGTTTATATTGGACAATACGTTTTCTTTACTATGATTTTCCTTACTCAAACAAACCCCGAGAAACTTCCCAAGAGTTCACCCATACTAAAACCGGTCCAGACCAAACACAATAAATTGTGAAATTCTAATAAGGTACGCTCCTAAAAATAAAGGTGTACCTTATTGACATGGTTAGTAGCATTTATCCTTTTAATCTTTTAACATTATTAGGTATTATATGATGTCACTTGATCATATCCCTATGTTAATGATTTTATTTATGTATACATGTGATACATGCTCTTTCCACTATGAGATATCAACCTTTTATTAAATGAATTGACTATTAAGAAACAAAATTTTTTGAAATGGAAAAATATAAAAGGTCCACAGTGTTACTTTAGGAATAGTGTTGATGCCTCAACAACCAATTATTGAGAGTTTTATTATGATAAATTCCAATTCATGGAGTAGGACATGATATAAGTATCCTTAGTTTTATTGAGTAGTGAGTAGTGATGGACAAGTCTTGGAAATACCCAGATTTAAACATATAACTCAAGGGTAGGTCATGATGGACTTGGGATACCATAGAGCCTTGGGATAAAGTATTATTATGTGAGGTGAGTGTTCATCCCCCTTGCCTGAGAGCATCCATGTTGGAAGACCCTGGGTATATTGACGATTGGTTAGACAAGTTGACCGATATAGGATAACTTAGGTTGCGAGATGATCATTATTCCATATTCTTACAGTGTTTTAATTTGGATTTCCCTATGAGTCTAGTGAGTTTGAAATATGATCATTATAATGTCAAGGGACAATATACCCTTTGAGTGAAAAACTTGTCCAGTGTGTGGAGTGTCATCATGGAGCCTATATAGTTTATCTAAATCCCAATGAGAACTAGGGGACCTCAGTGGATTCCACTGTGATATGTTGACTTGAGTGAGGGTTAGTGAATGAGAGTATGTGTTTTCAACTTCAAGATTCACCATAGAAATTGAATCTCAAGAATATAACTCATCGAGTCTATAGTGTCGAGTACATGAGATTTCATGGGAGGGTCACACTGCCCTAGATTATTTAGGAATGTATTCATATTATATCACCTAGGATTAAATCATTGAGGTCTATCCCAATTTGCTAGTTTTACCATATAAGAAACTTCTTTATTCATGAAACTATTGGATTTCCAAGGATTACCTTATAGGAATTATATATATTCTAGTAGCTACCTTAATTCCTCGAATTACCTCATGGGATTCAACATTTATGCTAGATACTAACTATGATTCCTTGGTCACTATATGGGATCTGGTGATTTCACTTGCTACTATATGGGCATTAATCCTGCTCTAATTTGGAATGATTATTCTATGTTATTAAAGTCAACCCTTAACTAGCTGAAGGAGGTATTGTTGATCCCGAGTGCCACCTTAGACCCTTAGGTTCGACGATGGTTATTTATTAATGCTCCCAAATAATATTTATTTATTTAGTTGAGCATATCACATGTGTATACACTACATTAATAGTTATATATGGGACCTCATTAGAGGTTCCTTACTATGTTGTACTCACACCCTGCTTGGATGACCATGGAACTTTGGTACTTGAGTGGGATTTACCACTCATATGTTCAGGTAAGACAAAGGTCCTAGGTTATATATTTGAGTGTGGTATCTTAGATAGAGACTCATGATTGGGATGAGGTGAGACTTAGTGATGTAATTAGAGAATCATGTGTATTTTTATTCTTTTATTTACCTTTTATATGTGATCATTCCGATTGGTGATCAATTGATGTATACTAGTATGACCATTCATCTATATGAATATATACTATTTCATTACATTGTTATAGTACTGTTCTTTTATTGATTATGAATACTTTCATTATTATTATTATGGATATTTCATGGTTTTTTTCACTATTTTTTACCTTTATATTATAGTATAGTATTCCCAATGTAACAACTTAGAACCTCACTACTAATTGGAAGCCTCAGGTGTATGGGGACCCACATTGGCGGTCACCTAGCACTCCAGTATGTTTACTGTATAGTGAATTTGGTGGGGTGTTATAATTGCTGGTATGATTTGTCATAATTTACACAACATGTACAACTAGAAACCCACTATACAATTCTTTACTGGCTATCCTCACTATACACTGGGGGGTGGTACATATTTTTCACAAGGGTAATAATCTGTTACATGGTGTGTACATCCAACTACATTCAATATAATTCAAGTGTTTTCTTGTCTCTCAGGTAGAAGTCAATAAATGGCATGTAATGAGTTGGGATGTAAATGATATTGAGTACACACGAGCTACTCAGGCTTGGCCTGCAAAATACTCAAACTCAATTTGGTTTTATTTGAGTCAATATCTATCTCAATCTTGAGCTAATCGAGTACTAATTTGAGATGAGTTCAAGTATTATAAAAATTAAATCATGTAAATCAGGAACATAATCAATCATCTAATTTTTTTAACATATTATTTTTATTCTATATTTATGTCTTCAATTTCAATCTTGATCTTTTGATATTGAGTTTAAATTTGAGATCAATCTCAATATATATATATATATATATATTATAAATAACATTTTAAAAAATTATCCTAATTGATCAATGTAGGGCCTAATCGAGTTTTTCTATTGAGCATGAGTAAAAATTGAGATAGATCTTGAGCCAAGAAATAGATATTCAGTTGAGCACTGAGATGAGCTTGAGAATTGATTTCAAATAATGAGATAAATCTTAAGTACAAAGATACTCTAATCATCTCAACTTGATTAAACCCTTATTAATGAGGCTATGTAATTTGACCACATGTATTCCACGATTCCTATGTGGTAAAAACCATGTGAGGCTACATGGAGTGAAAACCAACTACATGTTGTGTACTCTTTGTCCAACTATGTTCAAATTAGAATTGAATACATGACATGTAATGAATCCACATATTGACGCCCACATGATGTTTCATGATTTCTATAGTTTGTGATTTTGTGGTTAACCAAGGGTACAAATTATGTAATTTGGATTACACACCATGTAACCATGTCATATATTCATCTACCTCGACACCTATGTTTATGATGTTCAGGGATTATTCATTCATTATTTTCTAATTCATGGTTATATAAATATGAGAAAATGCAATATCTAAACTTTTGGATTAAAAAAACCATAAATAAAAAATGTGATAAAAACCATAATTAGATCATCCAAATAATAAATAATTATAAATTATAACATGACAACTCTAATACCAATTTATGATTTTGGGGTATAGTGTATGTGGTTGGGAAAATTACTAACTATTCATTTAATTGGTTTCAAGTGATAAATCCAAATTACTTGACATGAACAACCCAAAAATATTCATAGAGACGATTTTTTTATATTTAGCTTATAATTAATTTATAATAATAATTTACTTAGCTTGATAATTCATTCAATGTTGATGATAAACTTAGTATCAACTCTAGTATCATCATTATAGTGATGAATCCAAAATAGAATTACTCTAGTGACATCCACATATGATCCATAAATAATGGAAGATCATAATTGGTATTCCATGTGCTAGTATGGAGGAATTAAGCACCATGAATCATTATATATTGATCATAACAAGTAATATTTTGGTATTGGAGTAGTACTTCTCTTGTTCTCACTTTCTTATGATGTAGGAGGAGGATTTTATATATTCATTAATAGAAGAGTTATTGAGAGTTTTTTTGTCATGGGATAATTCTATTGAGAGAATTCATTAGGCACAACCATTCTCACTGACACACAAAATGATTTAAATTAGATTATATACTTAGAATTAAATAATTAGCAATTTAATAATGTCCATTAACTAATTATTTATTCTAATTAAACCCCATGTAAAATAATAATAATAATAATAATAATATATTTCATGATATGTTCTATCTCATAGATATTTAAATTAAATTATTAAATAAATAAATAGATATTTATTTACATGATATTAAATAAAATATATCACTTACCTTGGACCATTAACTTGGATCATCAATTTTATATAAAATTTATTGAACCTCAAATAAAAAATATTTATTTATATTATTCACTCATTCAATAAATAAGAATTATATTCACTCACTTGAAAATAAATATTTATTTAATATTTAACTCATTTATCTTCTAAAACTCGAATAACAAGTGACTGAATTTATGAAATCTACATAACCTAAATAATTATTATTCTAGAATATAAAAATAATATTAATATTACTATTATATTCAATTAATAATTAACTACGATTTTGGACAGACTTAGTGTGTGACCCCCTAATCCTCTTTCTGAGTAACATTAAAGAAAACTTGACTAAACTCTGTGGTTAGTGTATACCAACACATCAAGAAACCATAATAAAGTAGTTAATGTCACAATGACAACAATATCATATAAACACTTAAAGTGTAATATAATCCCTTTGTCTTGAAATCTCTTCAAGTAGGTTTCATAATTGTTTCATCAACCAATAAGCATGATTAATTTTATTTGAACCCATAATATGAACTCATCAATGAACAAAAATGGAAATTGATTTAATCATATAGTTCCATTTCAATCTAATGTCTAGATTTATAATCTTCAATTAACTTGGAAGGGGATTTTTTTGACTTATTCAATTAAAGTCATATCTCTTAGGACCCACACAAAAAAACCTACCTCATCACAAGCATACGTAGTCATAATTTTTATCAAGGAATAATATTATGCGATCCATGATATAAATTAATAATAGTTTCAAGTTAAGGGCCAATAAATAAGTCCAAAAATTGGAATATCCAATGACTCATACAACATTATGAATTTATATGGGTGTGTATGTCCTCATAACATCATTTATTAAAGATTTCCATGTGATAACTTCATGAAGAGAAGTATCATACACTTATGAGAATAAAAAAAGTAATATTAAAATATCATATATGTATTTTTATAGATATGTCCTCCTGAACACATGACATTTGTTTTAATAATAATATTATATTTTTTCAATGTTCTCATTATATCAGGGACCTACTATAAAATTTCAATATGAGAAATACTAGAAATTATTGTACTAACCCAGTTCTTCAGACATATATATTTTATTTGAGAAATAATAATATTACATATAAAAATATATTTTATAAGGTTGTACTAAAAATTAATATTTTATTTATCAGGATAATTTATGTTTGAATTTATATATGTTATATAAATTTGTTTATTTATATATATGTTATATATATATTTTAATTTTAAACCATTTATTATTCTTAGTAATGTATTATGATATAAAATAAATATTTTATATGATAATATAAATTAATTAAGTCCTAAGTAAATTATTAGGAATCTATGAATATTAAATTAATGACATTAATTCTTATCCATTAATAAAAAAATTTCTTTAATCATTTCTTCTAAATATTTACATATTTTTGGAAAATTAAATTGAGAAATATAATTAATATTTCTTTAGAAATTTTTTTAAACATGTATTATATTTTATCCCTAAAAATTTCATTATATTTTTGCATGTATTAAATCAGTTATGAACAAATCATTATAGAATATAATTCTATCCAGTGAAGCTATACTAGTTCAGTGTACCAAATATACATGGTTTCTTTGAATATATTAATGATTAGTTTTTAGAATATGGTCTTATGTATACTTTCCAAACTATTTATTTATCATCAACCATTAAAATTTCACCCTTTTTGGACATAAATTTTAGAAGTTATGGCTAAATAATTATAATAATTAAATTTTTCTTGTCAAACTGTCCAAGTTCAGTATACCGCATGTCCACATAGTTTTAAATATTTTAGGATAGAATATTTTTATTTAGTATTATTTGGAATTATTCCCATATATATTGTGTATAAACCATTAAAATACCATCTTATAAATTGATTTATTGTAGATTTCATAAGAAAATAATTATAAAAAACAATTTGGTCCAGTCAAACTATCCAGGTTCAATGTATCGAATATCCATGCATTTTTGAATATCTTAATGATAGAATATCAAAATATGGTCATAGTTATAATTTCTCCCATACGTCTTTTGTGTATACCATTAAAATATAAGTATATAAGATGATGTTTTTTATAATTTATAGTCAAATCAATAATGAACATATTTTCATCGTGGAATATTCATTAAACACATATGAATTAAATTCATACGCACATTTGACATTGATAAATTTAGAACCAGATATTCCTAAAGTTGGATAAAATGATTCAAATTACATCATATGACATATTCCAAAATTTTAGGTTAATCCATGTATGGTGAATAATTTTATGATGAAATATCTTTGGTGGGATCCATCCAGTCAGATCCACATCAGTGTTGACTTCATAACCACATATCTCCCAGAAAAATATGGACCCATATTTAATTATATAAATTAAAAATCTATATATATTATTATAGAAACTCTAAAAAAATTAAAATAAAACTAAACTAGTTTTTTGATAATAAAAATACAAAAGTTATTTTGAACGGAAAAACAAGAATTTCAATGCTTTTTTTCAAATTTATCTTTATTCTTGATGAAAATATAATTATGAAATAAAATAAAATAAAATTAGTGATTTATTTATTTTATAAAAATGAATCACTATAAACAAATTAATTTTCAACAAAAAATGTTGGAATTAATTCCACCAAAAATTGATTTTCTTTAATTGAATAATAGTTATTATTTTGAACCCTTAAAATGACCCTCCTCAAGTATAAATACCCAAACCCTCTTCCCATTCTCCCAAAAACAATTCGTTGTTATCTCATCATATACATTATATAAAGTCTCTTACATTTATCTCTCTAAAATCATGAATATTTTTTTGATTTGAAAGTTTTTCTCTCTATGATTTATAATTAGACTATTCAATGTAAGGGTTTTCATATAAATTTCCATTCTTCTAGGAGTATTTTATTCTATTAATATAATCTATTTTATATGGTGTATATAATATCCTTTTACATATTATATCATGAATAGTTTATACTTCATTATATTTCAAGTAATCACTTGAATTATTTCATCCAAGTGAATTTGAAATGAAGGTTAATAAGTGATAAGGGGTTTCTTAAGTCAATTTCCATTCAGTTGGATATAATTATAATTCACTGACTATGGGATTTCATGATTATGTTTTGAATGAACTATTCTTGTATTTTTTGAATATCCACATGTTTTTTGGAATTAAATTTTCTACACATAATTACTTCATTTTTTAATTCCCACTTCAATGATATGATCTTTGTAAGGGATTTTCCCTCTGTGTCATTAAAATAATGTTATTATTATGTATAAAAATTTCATTCTCAGATTTTTTATGTTTTAAAATTATTTTCAATATCCCTATAATAGTGAATTTGATTTATTGTTAATGATATACTTAATTTAAATCTCATTATAGTTTTTTCTTATGTCGTTACTATGCCAAAATATGGGTTCCTCAACCCTCTTTTATGACAAACTAATCATGAAATTTTAAATTACTTCTTATTGAAATATAAAATATTTTTAAGGAATCATTAATATAATTTGATTATTATGTTATCAATGTGATATAACTATTCTATCTCATTATAATACCTTTATAATTTTCTATAATTCTAAAAAACCATAAATCATCCAAAATTTATTAAACAAAAGCGTGTGGTTTTCTAAGAAATTAAATACTTTTTGTGATAAAAATCACTATATTTGGATTTATAATATATGTACATAGGGGTAATACCCAAAAAACCATATTGAGATAGACTCGATTGGGAACTGGTACAAGACAATGATCCTTACAACACACTTGGTTTGACAATCCAAGGGGATATGATTAAATGATCTATATACTACATACAAACTATTTTGAAGGATTTATCTTTCATTTCATTAGTCCCCAACCTTTTTAAAATCTTACTTTATTATTTAATTCTTGGATTTGTAAAAAATTCATACCATATAATTATTTCTTATATATGTAAAAATCATGTAAGATATGTCTCATTGAGAAATTGATTCTATGTATTTATGTTGTTAATGTTCTAGCCTTCCAATATTTGATATATGATGGAATGAATTTAAATTTTATGTGACATATAGGAAATGAAATTATTTATACCCTCAGTTCACTAGTAGGTCTCATGAGACAACTAATATAGGGTAATGAGAGAATCCTTACAATTTATATAATATGTCTTGGCACAAGTACATGAAGATATGGTTAAAATGTCCAACATTATGCATTGAAATCACTATATGTTAAATTATTATTCTCCAGGATTTTATTTATTATTATGTTAGACATGGGTATATATATTATCTCATTTTTATTTGATATAGAATAATTAGATATATTTATTCATTCAAAAAATTTTATTTATAAATATTTATGTTTTATTGTTAGGTCCTCTAGGTCAAATACCCTGAGAGGGAGGGGTGAATTGTGGTATGAAATATTAAAAAAACTATCCATTTAGATCTTATTTAATCATTAACCAAAACTCTCTTCTCCCTTTATCCTGTAGCAATATATGAATAGATATGAAATCATGCATGAGACATAGTGATTTTTACTTGGTTCACCCTCACCGGGTTACATCAAAGGAGCATACAACGACATTGTACTCACATACCAAATCCATTAAGGATTACTTCTAAATTACAAGGTTCGAGATATGTCACTGCTATTTCTAGGATCACTACCTTTTCTTGATTTAAGGTCTTCTCGCTACATTCCAAAGGGACACTCGCTATGTCCCTTTCTCGGGCTCACTGCTGGTGCAAAGAATCACCTTATTCGACTTCCTTTTCTCACTACTCTTGAAAGGGATCCAACAATAGTTATGGATTTTCAGGTCCCTTAATTTGCATAAATAGAGAATATGAATTATAAGTAGATACTTTAATGAATTCCTCTTTTCACCTATAGATAAAATCTACTTTTATGCATACTATTATTTAGCAACAATTGCTTTAGTAACTATTTAAGTTCCTTCCCAAACCACCTACTTCCTCTGTGAACTGTGTTGAACCGCGTAGCGTATATTCTTCATGAACCACCTCTTCCATTTAATTCCCCTAAGAACTACCTATGTGTACCACCTTCTTGAACCACCACCACATACAACTTCTACGAACTTCCTTCACATACCACATCTATGTACTACCTCTATGTACCGCCTCAACTTCTATGGATTTACTTCTTTCATAGATCCTTCTTCTTTTACGGGCCACTGTACCTCGTAAAACCCCTTTGCAAACAGTCCCATCAAACTCCTTCCCCTTTCATGGAATCTTCATAGTGAACCACTTCTCCTTCACAGACTCCCTGCAAACTGTTTCAGACTAATCTGAACTTCTTCCCAGAGTGAAGATGTTTTCTAATATAAAATGCTCTAAGTAATGATGGGATTAACACTCCTTATATATGAAAATCGATAAGAAAAAGATTCTAGTACTTTTAACATAAATATTTGATTCATAATATCCTTCACCACATACTGATCCTCCCATGAACCATCTTCCCTATGTGGTATGCATACCACAACTTTTTATACTATGCGACTACTAAACTATTCTGCAAACAAATCCCTTAGCAGCTCCACAAATCACCGTCTCCTTTTCAAAAACGATAATACATCCCATGTAACACAATCCTTCTACGCACCATTGGCCTCATGTGAACTTCAATCATCCCACAAACTATTTATCATTCGCAGTCCACATACCATCTTTCATGATCCACATAGTGCTTATATGCAGAATTCTTTCATTTGCATATTTTCACCACTGTTCTGCATACCTCCTATGCATTCTGTGAACTATGTTTCACGGTCCCCATACTTCTACTATTATGAGAAAATATTCCTTTTTCAAAAAACAAAATCCTAATTTTTAGGCCCAAAAATTTGGAAAACACTGAGAAACTACGCCACCTTAAAAATCTACTTTAGAAAACACAACGATACTCATTTGTGATCATTAGTCCTTATGAACAAACACAATCACACCAAAACCATTGAGAGGACACCATGGGGGATTTTCCCCAAAATTTATGTTACACCTTTATTGAGTGTATAATCTTTCCCTTTTATATTTTTTCCTATTCCCCAGGTATCCAAAAGAGTAAAACTTATGATAAATTAAATTTAATGGAGAATAATTATGTTTTTCATGTTTTCAATGATGTAGTTTTTTACAATGTAATGAGAAACATTTTTATGTATCCAATTTCTTGTGGTTATTAAACTGTTTGATCCTCTATATTTGTGATCTTTTTACCATTAAAAAACCATCAGATCTAGGGTTCTGGATTTTTTGTTGTTATATTAGGTATCAAAGTGAAGTTTTACATAAACCTTAGGAACTATATTTAGAAGAACATAGTTATAAAATATGAACCATGGGATAAAGACTTTGTATATTCCATAAATATCTTATAGAAATAAAATTCAATGTTTTTTTATGAATTAATTGAGAATAATTTATATTTTTTTTGGAGGTTTTAGGGGATTAGATTTTAGGAGAATATTGAGACTAAAGACATTATAACCTAAGGTAGATTCTTATGAATATTATAGGGTGTCAATATGTTTGTTATAAGAATCAACAGAACACACTCTTATATAAAAACAATTCAACGATTAATAAGTATAACTTTTAAATTATCTTAATGTAGTAATATCTAGAAAATTATACATAATTTTTCTCCTCCTAATTAGGAAGTATGTATATCTTAGAAAATTTAAAATTCCAATGAAACAATTTATTTAATAGGAGGATAATGTAATGAACCAATTTTTCAAATATATAAAATTGATTTGAGAAATAATATAATTATATAAATAAATATATTTTATAAGTTTGAACTACAAATTAATATTTTATTTATCATAATAATTTATGTTTGAATATATATATGTTATATAAATATTATAACATATATATGTTATAAATATATGTTAATTTATATCCTTATATTATTATTATTAATGTATTATAATATAATATTCACATTTTAGATGATAATATAAGTTAATTAATTACTATGTAGTTTATTAGGGACCTATGAGCATTACATTAATGAAATTAATTATTATATATTAATAAAAAATTTCTTCAATTATATCCTATAAAATTTTACACATTTTCAGACAATTTAATTGAGGAATCTAGATAAGATGTCTTCGGTAAAGTTGTTTGGACATGTATTATATATTATTCCACAAATGTTTAGAATATGTGGACAAACATTGAAGAAGTTATTCCTAAATAATTATATAATATAATTGTATAAATTAAAACTACACAGGTTCAATGTACCGAATGTATATGGATTTCTTGAATATCTTAAAGATATAATTTTTGAATATGATCTTCCATGGAATTCTTACCCTATTTTTTCACTTCCACCATTAAAATTTCATGTTATTTTGATATGAATTATAGAAGTTATGACTGAAAAATTATGAGAAATAATTCTATCCTGTCCAACTATCCAGGTTCTATGTACAAAATTTCCACACATTTTTTAATATAAAAACAAAGATTATTGGAATATGGACTTATTTTTAATTTCTTACCAATATAATTTTTGTCCACCATTAAAATATCATCCTCTAAAATGATGTACTGTTGATGTCATGGATGAATAATTATAAGAAATAACTATGTCTAGTCAAATAGTTCAGGTTCACAGTATTAAATGTCCACATCTTATTGAATATATTAATGATAGAATACTGTAATTTGGCCATATTTGGACTTTAAACCCTATGTATTGTGCATTCAACATGAAAATACCATCCTATAATATTTTTATAGAATTTATTATATAATCATTAATGAAATTATTTTCATTTAGGTAGATTCATTGTAATTAGACGCGTTGAGTTCACATGCACTTTTGACCATGATAAATTCGATCCAGACATTCCTTCTGTTTGATAAAATGATCTAAATTAATTTATCTAAAATCTTTCAAAATTTCTAGTCAATATATTTATGGGGGAAAAGGTTATGACCAAATTTCTATGGTGGGACCCATATAGTCAAATCCACATTAGCATTGACATCATGACCACTTATCACCCCAAAAAATTTGGATCTATATTTCATTATATATATTAAAAATATAGATATATTAGTATATAATCACTAAAAAATTTAAAATATGGAATAAATAAAATTCTAAAAGGAAAATACCAAAGTGTAGTTAAAATGAAAAAAATAGTATTTCTTAATTTTTTTAAAATTTAACTTTATTCTGGATCAAAATATATTTACGAAACCACATAAAATTAATTTACAGATTGATTTATTATAAAAAATTAAACAACCATGAAAAAAATAAATTTTAAACAAAATGTTTTAGCATTAATTCCACCAAAATTTTATTGGAATTTTTAGAGAAATAATTATTATTTTAAACCCTTAATCACCCATACGCAACAATAAACATCAACTCCCTCTTCATATTACATCACACCAATTTGAATTTCTCTCATAATATGGATTCCAAGGAGTCTCTCCCATGATCTGCCTAAAATATTGAAGAGTGTTTTTTATCTGAACATTTTTCTTCTTTAAGATTTACAAAGTTACTCCTAAAGGTAAGGGATTTCATCTCAATTCCAATTATTTGAGGATCATTTTAATTTTATTCATCTAATTTAATTTATATAATGTATATAATACCCTTTTTAATATTATATCATGAATCCTTAATACTTCATTGTATTTTAAGATACAAATTGAATTATTTCATCCAAGGGAATTTGACTTGAAGGTTATCAAGTGACAAGGGATTTTTTAACTCAATTTAAATTCATTGGGATACACTTATCCTTAATTGAAAATTTTATCCCATGATTATGTATGGAATGAACTATGATTTAAATTAGTAATATCCCCAACTATTTTTTTTGGATTTACATTTGTTACACATAATCACTTCATTGATTAATTTTCACTTCAATGTTACAATCATTGTAAGGGATGTTTTCATCCATTTCTTTCGATTGAAGTTCATATTTCATATAATAATTGAATTTTTAATTTTTTATATTGTTAAGTTATATTTAATACCCCTTTTACTATGAATATAATTTATTTTTAATTAGATACTTCATATCCCTCTCATTGTAGTTTTTTAAGTCATTACTCTGAAAAAATTAGGGTCCCTCAACCCTCTTTTATGACTACCTTTACAGGACATTTTAAATTCCTTCTTATTAGAATATGAAATTTTATTAAATAATAATTTTTATAATTCTCTTATTATCTTATCAATAATATATCTCCATTATATCTCATTTTACTACCTTTATAAGATGTTAAAATTATCAAACATTCCCGTAACCATAAAATCATATAAAATTTAGTAAAAAGAAACGGTGTGTGGATTTATAAGAAAATACATCGTTTTCTAGATAAAAATAAGTATATGTGTCTCTAAAAAATATTTACATAGGGGTAACACCTAAAGAAAATATTGGGCAAGACTCAATTGGGAACTGGTTTACAACAACGAGCCTTGTTGCACACATAGTTTGACACTATTAATGGATATTTTACGCTAATATACATACTACTTACAAAGTATTTTAAAGTATTTATCTTTAATTACACCATTCACCAACCTATGTAAAATAATACTTAATTATTTTACTATTGGATCGGGGAAATAAAAATTTACCATATAATTATATATTATATATAGAAAAATTATTTTAGATATTCCATATTGAGAGACTGATTCTGGGTATTTATGATGTCCATGTCCTTGAACATTATACCATGTAATATATGATATATGGTGGAATGAATTGGAAATTTTTGTGAGGGATTTGGATGATAATTATATACCAACTAATTGCACTAGTAGGTCTCATGAGACAACTAAGGTAGGGTAATGGGTGAATCCTTAACTTTAATGAAAGATGTCTTGACAGAAGTTCTTGACAGTATGGTGAAAATGTTAGGTATTGGGAATTATCATCACGATATGTTAAAATATTATTATCTTGTATTTTATCTATAATTATGTTATCCATGGGTATATTTAATTTCTAAATTTTATTTTATATCAAATTATTGGTATATTTATTCATTCCATAATGTTTTTTTATAAACATTTCTACTGTATATTACACCCTTTCTAAGAATTTGAGATCACTATTTTATAATGTTTTCTTTTTCCCCAAGAAACCCATAAGGGTAAAAAACATGATAAATAGTTTTTGAAGGAGAAAAAATATGTTTTTAGTTTTTTGAATGATTTATTTCTTCCAAATATAATTTAAAACTTTGTTATGTATCTAGTTTCCTAAGGCTGTTTGTAACGACTGAAAATTTTATAAATAAAATTAACTTATGATTGAATTAAATTACCTATTATGGTTATATAAAACACATTCACTTATTTGATTTTGTTATATCCTATTGGGATTAAATTACTTTCAAGCATCATAACTGTTGACAATTTAGTTGTTGAGTAGTGATCATATTATTATTATAAATATATAGTTTGGTAAATCCAACAGACACAGTCAAAGGAAGTGACGACCTTGATTAATAGGATCATACCATATAAATCATATTTATCAGATATTTTTAGGGATATAATATCATTAGGGGTTTTCCTTGAACAATACTAATTTGATATCAAACAACTAAAGCATGATCAAAACCTTTTACTAGATAAGTTTAAGATCATCAATATAATCACCCAAACCATGTACACTAAACCACCCCAAGAAAATCTCACCATCACACACCTTACTCTTAGGGTATTTTATGGATTAATAAAGGGATCTTCATAAAGATCCTAATTATATGAAAATATATATTCTATATAATAATTAATATATTTACTTCTTATTGTTGTTACATTGTAATTGATTTTGATTTTGATATGATAAAATACAAATTGTATTTTTATGTAACATGTAATTTCAATTAAGATGGTCTTTTTGATGAATTAAATAATTTTAAAAGTTAAATGATTTATTAATAAAATTATACAATTAAATAACATTTATTTAATATAAATGATAATATTATTCTTTTGAAGTATAATGTAATTTTCATATGGGTTTCAAAACTATTATAGTTAAAAAAATCAGCATTTTTCAATAAATATTGATTCTTATTTTCAAAGATAAAATTCACATATTTAGATTATTTTTTATAAAATTAATACTATTTTTTGAATCATTACACAAAAATTATCCAACACTAAATTTTTCATAATTTCAGGAGTCAATAAATTTTTTTGGGTAAAAATTAAATACAATATAAATACATGGTGTGTATTATGACATCACAATGCCCCAAAAGTGATGAAATAAAATCTATAAATGGATTTTAGGACAAAATATATTTTTCCCATTTAAAATAATATTATTTTTAGGTTATTTGATTAATTTTATAAAGTCTTTATGAATCCTCCAGAACCTATACTATATATTAAGGTTTTAAAATCATTTATTTATAAACATGACCTACTTCCACATCATCAAGGGAAATATTTTTTTAAGGTATGTCCATGTACATATAAAATAATAAAGACAAATTCTATTTTGAGAAATCCATGGTCAATAACCATGGGAAGGTTTTTGGTTTTGATTACTTTATTATATAGAGACCAAAACCTATGTTTGGGAAATAATAAATAACTCACCTAAATATTACCATATAAACCCACCCAAGCCCCAATTCCTCTTCACTGAAAAACCTGGGATCATAACCTTACACTTACCCCCCATATATAGAGTCATTCCATGGTTCCCCCAATCCCTCTAAAAGCTCCACCCATGCTTTTGGAATCACCCTATCAGGGGATCCTCTACTTCCCCTCTTTATTCATGAATATTATCTATTTTATGTAATTTGATTTCTAATTACTAATGTAGGGATATGTTTTTTACACATCCCTCTTATAATAATTTATATATCCAAATGATGAGAAACCCAATTCACTCATATTAAACCACTTTATGATTCTTTAACTACCACCATTATGCTGCCAAATGTTCACTATGATTTATCATGCCAAACGATTGTGTCATGAATATCCACCCCATTTACACTCAAGGGTATTAAATTAGACGTACCTATCCTTCATTGATTAGGTAATTCCATGTATATAACCCACACTCCGTTATAATTGGGTTAAAATTGATGAAATATATACTTTTTTTGTATGATCTATGTGGAACACTTATGATGGTACATGATATGAAAGTGACTGGTACAATTGGAATTAGATAAAATCCAATGCATTGGGTACTGTTTTAGTCTCACGAGATGTCATACATGAGATTAGGGAGTGAAAAAAATAAATTATATAAAAACCTTGATATTTATTACACACTAATTATTCATTTATTACATTTATGTACACCTAATGTATCCTAGAATATTGAGAAGTCTAGTGTCTTGGGGAATTGGGTACATTACATGAAAACATAAAATATGGAATACATCATATTTATTTAAAACCTACTTAATATTTTAACAATATTACTTTTCACTTAAAACTTTATAGGATAACTTGGGGACATACATAAGAAAGGTGTGAGAAATAAAGCCCTATAAGGGAATAATCATGGAATAACATAAAGAATGTAATAAATTTTAGAAAATAGAAATTTTAATGGGGAATAAAAGTACTGAGAATCATAAAAATAAAATATAAGACATTATATAACATTCTAACATAAGGAAAATAAGGGAAATGTGGAAACAACATAAAACACCGAATCATAAACATTAGTCACGGCTAATATTCAAGAAAAAATGATGGAAAAGTTCCATAAAGGAATCAAGTTTAATCATTTTCCCAAAATGATATATCATGAAAATAAATATCATCCAATGCATTGGATTGCTATATAATTATGGGGACACCCATCACTTTCATTTCATTATCACGGTTAAGTGTTCCCCATAGATCATACGACATGGATTCATTCATCATCATATTTTATTTCATGATCAAGGAGTGCGGAATTCATAAATGTAAGATCCAAGTCAAATAATTATATTTTTATAAATTTAAACACACTTGATAAAAATGGGTATGGTATTTACTACCCATTTTTTTGTCATGGATAATTTCAATGAAATTTCAACAGCATACCTACATCATTTAAAAATTTATAAACTGTAAATCTGAGAGAGAAATGGGTCTCTAATTATTTGGAAATAAAATTTAAAGTAATAGGTACATTTAAATACATACCAAATCATTAGTAATTGTTTTTATAATGAAAAATATAGTAAATTTAATTGAATAAATATGATAAGGTGAGGATCCCTTAGCTTGAGAGTGTGACTCCAAATGCTTGGTATGGGATTATTGAGAGATTGGGGGAACCATGAAAGTACTCCAAGGAGGGTATTGAAGATTAAGGAAGTTATAAAAGTATTTTTAGTGAAGAGAAATGTGACCCTTATTGGGTTTATATAGGAAATGAGTGGGAAATTATTTATTATTTTTCAAACATAGGTTTTAGACTATATATAATAAAATTATAAAAAACACAAACCTTCCAATTGTTTTTTCGAATAGTTTCTAAAAAATCATCATGGTATTTATTAAAATATAAGGATAATTATTTAACTTAATAAAATAATTCCATTTCTTATGTGGAAGTGAGTTATACTCTTAAATAAACGATTTTAAAACATTAAAATATATTATAAGTTTTGGAGGATTCATAATGGAATTTTAAAATTAATAAAATAAACATAAAATAAAATTATGTTAAATGTAAAACATTTATTTGGTCTTTTATACAATTTATAATTTTTATTACATCCATTTTAGGTCATTATGTTGTCATAATACACATCATATATTTATATGATATTTAATTTCTACCCAAAAATTTGACTGTCTCAGAAAACTATGACAAAATTCACCATTGTATGATTTAGAAATTTGGATACCAAAAATAATATTCATTTTAAAAAAATAATTTTCAAAATATTTTAATTTCCACTTTTAAAATAGAGTGCACATTTATTGAGAAATGGTGGGGTTTTTCACAGTAAGAGTTTTCAAACCATTATAAAAATTAAATTTGACTTCATAAAAATTATATGATCATTTGTATTTAATAATAATTATTTAATATAAATATTTTATTAAAATATTATTTATTAAAAAAATCCATTAATTCATTAAAATTAATTCTTTCCTTGAATTTGAATATTACCCAAAAATACACTTTGTGTTTCATTGAATAAAAAGTAAAATCATTTATAAAGTAACAATAATAAGAATTAAATATAAACATTATTCTAATGAAAATAACGTACATAATCATATTGATAGGTTGTTGATGCACATCCCTTTAATCCATTAGAAAACTCTCTAAGTGTAACATCCCTGGTAAATAAATAATATTACATTCTCATGTTTATCAATATTTTTGAATAAAATGTTAATATTACTTTAAAGGGAATTCTATTCTCTATGGCGTACCCAATATGCAACAACGAGTTTCTTTGAAATATTACATTGCACACTAATAATATAATAATACTATTTTAAATAGTTAATGGCTAGCCATTGTAATGAAAGGAATGAAAATAACTAACTAAAAAATGATTATATATGTTTTTCAAATTTTTTACTTTTATCCAATAAATGTTAGAGGCTTAAAATGCGAATGAATCCAATTTTAAGCATAAATATTCTAATATTCTTTAAAAGGTCGATTAACCGCCTTTTGATGGCGAACCCTTTTTTTAAAATAACTTTTTTGACAATTTTATATGTTATATTGACCCAAATAAAATCCTTCTTTAGAATCGGGATATCAAAATTTACTTTGTGTATGTTTTTGTTATTTTTTTTGATAAAGTTCATTTGTAATGAATACGTGAAAAATGTTATATTTTAATTCAAAAACTCTTTTTAATATAATTTATTTATATGATTAGATGAACTTTTGAATTGGTTTTAAAGTGAAATTAGAATATATTTTTACCATTTAATCCAATGGTTGTAATTGGAATTAATTTCACTTTGAAATTGGACTTAAACTAGTGTCAATCTTTTAATAGATATTGTTTCTTAAAAACATGCTATTTGTTTCAACAACGGGAATTATTTATTATATTAATTAATACAACTTATATGTTTTGAATTTTGTAAAATATATATCATTTTTGAATTTGTAATATCTAATACAACTTAGGGTGAATTTTTGGTATTTTTCTGGAAAACATCAATTTTTGATGAATAGTGAAACCACTAAGTGGTAGTTAAAAAAATGATTTTTTGTTTAAATGAAAATTTACCACCTCTGTGATTTGAATTTTAAAAATACAACATACATGGTTGTCATTAGGATGTAAAATTTGGTTCAATGGGATTAAAATAATATTTTGGTGAATAGTAACTTTTAAGTTTTATTAATCACGATTAAATGTAATTAGTGTAATTTAAGGTAAAGATATTGTTATAATAATATGAAATGACCATGAAACATGTCCTAACCTTATTTTTTGAGTCATGTCTGACCAAGAAAATCCATCGGTCAACTTGGGGACCCCATGGAGCCATTTGGGTAAGAAAATGACATTAATAACTTTTTATTTAAAGTTAAAATAAAAATGTCACAAACATGTATTGTTTTACTAAATTTTTTTTTACATGGGGTTATACAAGTTATATTTTTAACTATAAATAGTAATTGGAAAGATAAAAATATTTCCTACATCATTTTAGTTTCTTTATAATTTTTAGACATTAAATAAATAAATTTATTTATGACGCCACGATGATGCAGTGATTACCTCATTAGTGAACGATTTAAATAAAATGAGAAGATAAGGTAAAATATAAGACTTACACTTGTCAAAAACCTATTGTATGGGTGGATTTAGAACCCTTATCAGTTATTGATAAAAATATATAATTGTGGGACCTTTAATATCCGAAATGCTTTTTATAATAAAGTAACTTTTCAAGACATTCTAAGATTGCCCCTCCTCCCTCTTATAAAAGGCCCCCAACTCTACCCCCTTAACCACACCACTAAAGAAATTGGATCGACAAAACTATGCTCATTTAATCTCTCAACATCCCTCTATTCATCTTAGAATCCTTAACTTAACCATAAAGCTCTTCAAGAAACCCTATTGGTTCAAACTAAAGGGAGTTACCCGATTTAAAGGTAATATCCTCTCTTATGTTCTTTTGTTATATTTTTCTTCCCCAACCCCATAAACTCTTTTTATTACTTTATTTTGTAACAAAACCAGTATCATCAATATAATAGGATGTTGTTATGATAAGTATTCGAGCTAAAAATACACACACCTCCGTCTAATGGTAAAAGAAAATACTGTTTCCATGGATGGCGAATTACTGCCTCACGAAACGATGATTGTTCTATCTTCTCCTACCCCATCTCATGGTGGACATTTTGATGGAACTATATTTATATATGATATATATTATATTTATTTACTCTCTATTATTATTTATTATACATTTAGAACATACCTTTATGCTTTGCATGTTGTGCAAATGCGATAATTTCATTTGAGGAAGTGTGGACTACCGCCCCCTCAAGTGATGTGACTCGTTCATGCAATACATGGAATGTATAAAGAAAGAAATTAATGAACTTGTGTGACCTATATAACATATATATTATAATGGAATTATAATATAAATATATATCATTTAGTTTTAATTCCATTAACGTGACAAAGAAATGAAAGTAGCGTTCATGCGTACGTACGGCCTACCGTCTCCCTGAATGGTGCATTTCATTTTATTATCTCTGAATTTTATGGAATAGTATAAAATAAAGATATACTGGATATATATGATATTTAAATCATTAATACCATTCTGTAGATTGGGTGATTATAACTACATGGGAAATTCTTTTCAAACAAGTTCAATTTTGACTCATTTACCGAACATCGACAAAAACATCTGATATGAACTCACATTATTAGCCAATTATTATAACATTTTCATATATGATATGAACTGAATAATAATATTTAAAGTATTTACATATGAAATTACGAATTTACCAATGATTATTATTCAGGAATATAAAGAAACGAACAAGATAAGTCTGACTTGAGGTAATGGATCATACCTCTCTCTTTCTTTTTAAGTACTCTCTTTTATGTCATTTATTTTAATCTCATATTTCTTATGTTTGGGGAAGTTATTTTTTATTAATCATTCTACAATTTCATGTTAATATAATGAGATACCCTATTTGACCTCATAAATCCATTTTTGGATGTTTTAAGTGGCGCCGTTAGGCTGTCGAGTTTTCGTAAGGGATTTTTCATCTTACTTTTATTCCCATAAGATTTATGCTACCTTTGCCACCATTTCCTTTGAGTGGTGTATGTACTAACTATTATTATACTCTTTTTGTAATATAATTTCATTTAGGGGTATTTACATCAATTTTTAATAGTCCTTTATTCATGGGGGGTACGTTTTGAAAGTTACCCAAGTCGGTAAGGAAACTTTTCACCCTCCTCTTTTTAAAAGAGTTCTTTTGTTATGTATTTTAACATACATATTATTATGTTGGGATATGTTATTATATATCCTTATTGTTGTAAATGTTATGTAAAAGTTATGAGATACCCTTTTTTTCCCTCATCATCTCATTTTCTGAATTTTAATGTGACACCATTATGCTGTCAAATTTTTACAAGGTAACTTCTTAACACAAATTCGATTTCTTTGGGTTCAACTTGTAGTTATTGAATATGTCATACTATGAATATGTGTGAATGACCTATGATTTTTTTACACTTAATATCCACTTATATTGGGTGTATTTATATTTTTCACACAAAATTATGAGATTGATTTATCCTTAAGGACACCATCTTTATAATGGATTTCATCTCAATTTATATTTCCATTGAAACTTCATTATTGTTATGAAGGAATTCACTCTTATATGGTGTATATACTATAATTTGACATATTATATCATGAATCCTTTATTCTCATGATATTATAAAGTGCTGATTAAATGATATTTGTATTCAAGATTCTCTCATTTTGTTAAAAACTCTTTAAAAAAATATCAATTTTAAATGTTTTAAAGATTTATTATTATCATTAATGTCCATGTTTAAAAAAATTGTTTTTAGTATTTATTTATATGGACATTAACGTTTTAACATTATAAGTCCATTAAAAACTTCAAAGTGGTATGGGACACTTTGATTCAAAAATCGTTTATAAATGGTTTTTGAAGATGGATTGATTATTTAAATATCTTGAAATTACTCTTTGTGACTACAAATGAAATGTTATTAGTGAAATGGTTAAATTTGAAATATTTTATGTGTTATGATGGTACTTATACATTTTAAGGGTGGTTATGTGATAAACCATATGATGGGTGGTGTCGTGAATACCAGGACGGGTGGTTACGTTATAACCTTTAATGCATTGGGTATGGAAGTCGGCCGTATGGATATTCCATTTAGTGATATGTGTGGAAGTTGACCATATGGTTATTCCATTTAAGTATGTTTATGTCCAAAGTTACCTTTATATGTTATGTGTTCTTTATATGGGTTTTATGGTAATATTTTGGTTAGAAAAGGGTAAGTAATGATCTTTTATTCAGTGAAGAGTATTTACTACTTCTTAAAAGTGAATAGTATTACTTTGATAAAGTATTCATGGTTTACTTATTGTTTTGAAAAACTAATAGTTTTCATTCTTTTTGTATCCTTTACTGGTATTTTTATACTCATCCCAAGTTTTTGAAATGTTTTCCACATGACTTAAAGGTGAATAAGGTCAAGGATGGGATTATGGAAAGACATGCTATCTAAAACATGGAACAAGAAATGTTTATTTTTATGAGTTTTTATTTTATGGAAACTGAGTAGAAGTGTCTACTTTGTAATCTTGTGAGATGTAATAGTTATGTCCTAATTTTATAAAACTCTAAACCTGAAAATATCCTCAATGTGAATTATTCATTTAATTCATGGTTATGTAATGTTGTAAGGTCGGGTCCTTATAGTTGGTATCAAAGGTCGGTTTAGATAACTTTAGAGGTTAGGGTATCTTTTAAGCACAAGTGACATTACCATAATGGTTAGGATTTCAGAAAGGTTCATATTTTTAGATAAAGTTAATGAGTTTAAGATAAGATGAAAAATTATATCATAGTATTATATGATGATTATAATGATATACTAACAATGACCTTTTTGGTTTAGTAAATGGATGGATCTAGCAGGCACCAAAGTGACAATGGGTTTGAAGGAAACTGTGGTGGTTCTCTGATTAAGAGACTGGATGAAATGAGGGATTCGATGAGGAATATCATGGTTATTCTAAACCAACTATCAAGGAGTCATGATTAACCACTTGAACCTTTGTGAGTTATCTAATGCATCATTGATGAGAGAACCAACTCGATGTGGAAGTTCAGGTAATAATTATAACAGTAACCATAAGGGTTTACATGATCCTTACTTTTGAGGTAATTATGGGTTACTATATGATGGAAGATGAAAGGCATGAGGTAAAATTGAGGTTAAATTTTGTTATGGTTATTTTTGAAGATTTTATCTCTTTTTGGGGAATTTTTTAAGAATTATATAGTTTTGGAAAAAGGACAACACACAGACTATGTCACAACCCGTCACATCAGACAAAGCTTTGAGAATCGAATCCACAACCAAAGTGTGACTAATATTTATCGCCTACCACTGGACTAAGTGAAGTCCCTGGTTAGTTTGACTAATTCTTTCTAGTTAGATGATTTTATGAATCAATAGTAAGTTGATTTTGGGTTATCTATGGAAATGATTAACCTATCATGGAGGATATGTGATTAGGCTAATTACTTTTCAATATGAGACTTTAAGAGAAACTGGTGTTATTTGGAGATAAATGTTAATTTTTAACTTGGAAGATAGTGTGATTAAATCCTTCAAATATTTGGGTTTCAATATTAGTTTTGTTTACTTTGAATAATTTTATGGACAAATTGTTTATCGAATGGTCTTCGTTGAACTTTGGGTTTTTTTGGAAAAATATTGGAGATTAAGAATAGATTTTCTTTTTAAAATGGATTATCATTTTGTGGATTACCTGATCTTGTTCTAGCATTTTTGGTTTTGGTTAAGGTCTAAAATCGTGGAAAATATACAGATCTCTTTTTTGGGTTAGGTGATTCTCTAGAAGTTGATTATAGCGCTCTTCATACGAAGAAGTCATCCTGAAATACTCATCGTTTGGAGAAAATATGAGTTTGTGTTAGAAATATATTAAAAGATGCAAGTCTACAAGACAAGTGAGTATGTTTCCTTATGATTTAGTTATGCTCATAAATAAATTCATCTTTTAAAAGTAACTTAAAACAAAAATGTTGTCTGTTAACTTTTCCTACTGGGGAATCACATACCGTTTAACCCATCATAAGTTTGTGATTTTCTTGGGGTAAACTTTTTCCTAATCATGTTTTCTATCACTCTCCATTAGAACATGACCTTTTGTTTTCTCCTCCATATCCATGTTTTCATGAAATACTAGTATGCGTTAACTCATGTGACCCTTGTACTTCTTTTTCTTTCTTTTAAAGTGATAGTTAATTTTTTTTCCGATGTGGGGCTTTCAATGAAGTTTCCAAGCCCAATTTTAAAATTGTGAGGACTAAATTCTTAAAAGGGGGGAATGATGTAACATCCCAGGTAAATAATTAATATTACATTCTCATGTTTATCAATATTTGTTAATAAAATGATAATATTACATTAATGGCAATTCTATGCTCGATGGCATACCCAATACGCAACAACGAGTTTCTTTGAAATCTTACGTTGTACACTAATAATATAATAATATTATTTTAATTAGTTAATGCCTAGCCGTTGTAATGGAGGGATTGAATTGAACTAACTAAAAAATGATTATATATGTTTGTCAAATATTTTTACTTTTATCCAATAAATGTTAGAGGCTTAAAATGCGAATGAATCCCATTTTAAGGGTAAATATTCTAATATTCTTTAAAAGGTCGATTAACCACCTTTTGATGGTGAACCATTTTTTCTAAATCCATTTTTTGACAATTTTATATGTTATATTGGACCAAATAATGTCCTTCTATAGAATTTGGATATCAAAATTTACATTGTGTATGTTTTTGTTATTTTTTTTGATAAATTTAATTTTTAATGAATAAGTGAAAAATGTTGTATTTTAATTCAAAACCTCTTTTTAATCTAATTTATTTATATGAATAGATCATATTTGAATTGGTTTTAAAGGTAAATTAGAATATATTTTTACCATTTAATCCAATGGTGGTCATTGGAATTAATTTCACTTTGAAATTGGACTTAAACTAGTGTCAATCTTTTAATAGATATTGTTTCTTAAAAACACGCTATTTGTTTTGACAACGAGAATTAATTATTAAATTAATTAATGAAACTTATATTTTTTTTAATTTTATAAAATAGACATAATTTTTTAAATCTTAATATAAAATATAGCTTAGGGTGAATTTTTTGTATTTTTCTGAAAAACTTCAATTTTGGATGAATAGTGAAACCACTAAGTGGTAGTTAAAAAACTACTTTTTCGTTTAAATGAAATTTTACAACCTCTGTGATTTAAATTTTTAAAATCTGACATACATGGTTGTCATTAGGTTTTAAAATTTGGTTCAATGGGATTAAAATAATTTTTTGGTGAATAGTAACTTTTATGTTTTATTAATCGCAATTAAAGGTAATTAGTGTAATTTAAAGTAAAGATAATGTTATAATAATTTGAAATGACAATGATACATGTCCTACCCTTATTGGAAGAGTCATGGCTGACCAAGAAAATCCATGGGTCAACTTGGGGACCCCCTGGAGCCATTTGGGTAAGAAAATGACATTATTAACTTTTTATTTAAAGTTAAAATAAAAATGTCACAAACATGTATTATTTTACTAAAACAATTTTTTACATAGGGTTATAAAATTAATATTTTCGACTATAAATAGTAATTGGAAAGATAAAAAGGTTTCCTAAATCATAGTAGTTTTTTTATTATTTTTAGACATTAAATTAATTAATTTATTTATGACACCATGATGATGCAGTGATTAACTCATTAATGAACGATTTAAAAAAATGAGAAGATAAGGTAAAATATAAGACTTACTCTTGTAAAAAAGCTAATGGATATGTGGATTTTGAACCCTTATCACCTTATCCACGAAATATATAATTTTGGGTCCTTTAATATCCGAAAATCAATTTATAATAAAGTAACTTTTCAAGACATTCCAAGAGTGGCCCTCCTCCCTCTTATAAAAGGACCCCACATCTAGCCCCTTACCCACACCTCTCAAGCCTTTTTCTCGACCAAAATCTACCCATTTTATCTCTACACATCCCTATCTTCATCCTGGAAGCCTTATTTTTTGTAGAAATCTCTTCAAATAACCCTATTGGTTCAAACCAAAGGGAGTTACCCGATTTTAAGGTAATGTCCTCTCTTATATTTTTTGTTTTATTTTGCTTCCCCAAACCCCTAAACTATTTTTATTCCATTATTTTGTAACAACACCAGTGTTTTAAATATACTAGTATGGTTTTATGAGAAGTATTCAAGCTACACTTACACACACCTCTGTCTAATGGTTAAATAACATACTGTTTCCGTGGATGGCGAATTTCTGCCTCACGAAACGATGGTTGTTTTATCTTCTCCTACCCCCTCTCATGGTGGCCATTATGATGGCACTATATTTATCTATGATATATATTATATTTATTTCCTCTATATACTTCTGTATTTAACATTTAAAACACACCTTTATTCTTTGCATGATGTTCCAATGCGATAATTTCATTTGAGGATGTGTGGACTACCGCCCCCTCAAGTGATGTGACTCGTTCATGCAATATATGGAAGGTATAAAGAATGAAATTAATGAAATTAATTAAACTATATAAAATATATACTATAATTGAATTATAATATATATATATATATATATCTCATTTAATTTTAATTCCATTAATATGACAAAGAAATGAAAGTAGCGTTCATGCGTATGTACGGCCTACCGTCTCCATGAATGGTGAATTTCATTTTCTTATCTCTAAATGTTATGGAATAGTATAAAATTAATATATACTGGATATATATGATATTTAAATTATTAATTATATTCTGGAGATGGGGTGATTATAACTACATGGGAAATTCTTTTCAAACAAGTTCAATTTTGACTCATGTACCGAACATTGACAAAAACGTCTGATATGAACTCACCTTATTAACCAATTATCATAACATTATTATATGTGATATGAAGTAAATAATAATATTTAAATGAGGTAATTAAGAAATTATAAATTGAACAAATTTAATTATTCAGGAATATAATGAAACGAACAAGACAAGTCGGACTTGAGGTAGAGGATCCTACCTCTGTCCTTCTTTTTAAGTACTCTCTTTTATGTCATTTATTTTAAGATCATATTTATTATGTTTGGGGATGTTATTTTATATTCATAATTCTGTAATTTTATTTTTATATTTTGAGAGATCCTATTTGATCTCAAAAATCCATTTTTGGAATATTTAAGTGGCGCAGTTAGGCTGCCGAGTTTTCGTAAGGGATTTTTTTATCACATTTTTTCCCATGATATTTATGCTAAATTTTCCACCATTTCCTTTTAGTGGTGTATGTATTACCCATTATTCTACTCTTTGTGTAATATAATTTCATTTATGGGTATTTACATCAATGTTTAATAGTCCTTCTTTCATGGGGTGTACGTTTAGAAAGTTACCCAAGTCGGTAAGGGAACCTTTCAACCTCCTCTTTTAAAAAGAATTATTTTGTTATGTCTTTTAGTTTACATATTATTATATTGGGATATGTTCTTATATATCCTTATTGTTGTAAATGTTATGTCCAAGTGATGAGATACCCTTTTTATCTTTCATCATCTCATTTTCTGAATTTTAAAATGATGCCATTAGGCTGTCGAAATTTTACAAGGTAACTTCTTAACCCAATTTTGATTTCTTTGGGTTCAACTTGTAGTTATTGAATATGTCATCCTATGAATATGTGTGAATTAAATATGATTGTTTTACACTTAATATTCACTTATTTTGGGTGTATTTATATTTATCACACATAATTATGAGATAGATTTATCCTTAAGGATACCATCTTTATAATGGATTTCATCTTAATTTACATTTCCATTGAGACTTAATTATTTCTATGCACCAATTAACTCTTATATGGTTTATATACTATCCTTTGACATATTATATAATTAATCCCTTTATTCTCATGATATTATAAAGTTCTGATTAAATGTTATTTGTATTCAAGAGTCTCTCATTTTGTTAAAAACTCTTTAACAAAAATAACAATTTTAAATGTTTTAATGATTTATTATTATCATTAATGTCCATGTTTAAAAAATGGTTTTTAGTATTTATTTATATAGAAATTAATGTTTTAAAATTATAATTCCATTAAAATCTTCAAAGTGGTATGGGACACTTTGATTCAAAAATCCTTTTTTAAATGCTGTTGAAGATGGATTGATTATTTCAATATCTTAAAATTACATGTTGTGATTTCAAATGAAATGTTATTGGTGAAATGGTTATATTTGAAATATTTTATGTTTTATGATGGTAATTGGACATTTTATGGGTGGTTACGTGATAAACCATATGGAGGGTGGTTCCATGAATACCAGGACGGGTGGTTACGTTATAACCTCCAATGCATTGGGTATGGAAGTCAGTCGTATGGCTATTTCATTTAGTGATATGTGTAGAAGTTGACCGTGTGGTTATTCCATTTAAGTATGTTTATGTCCCATGTTACCTTTATATGTTAAGTGTTCTTTATATGGATTTTATAGTAATATTTTGGTTACAAAAGGGTATGTAATGATCTTTTATTCAGTGATGAGTATTTACTACTTCTTAAAGGTAAAAAGTATTACTTTGATAAAGTATTCATGATTTACTTGTTTTTTTTGAAAAACTAACAATTATCCTTCTTTGTGTATCCTTTACTGGGCTTTTTATGCTCATATGACATTTTTGAAATGTTTTCCACATGAATTAAAGGTGAATAGGGTCAAGGATGGGATCAAGGAAAGACATGCTATCTAAAACATGGAACTAGAAATGTTTATTTTTAAGATTTTTTATTTTATGGAAACTGAGTAGAAGTGTCTACTTTGTAATCTTGTGAGATGTAAGAGTTATGTCCAAATTCTCTAAAACTCTAAACTTGAAAAGATCCTCAATGTGAATTATTCATTTAATTCAAGATTATGTAATGTTTTAAGGCTGGGTCCCTACAGTTGGTATCAAAGGTCAGTTTAGATAACTTTAGAGGTTAGGGTATCCTTTAAGCACCAGTGACAATACCATAATGGTTAGGATTTCAGAAAGGGTCATAGTTTTAGATTAAGTGAATGAGTTTAAGAAAACATGAATAATTATATCATAGTATTATATGATGATTATAATGATATACTCACACAAACATTTTTGCTTTATTAAATGGATGGATCTATTAGGCACCAAAATGACAATGGGTTTGAAGGAAACTGTGGCAGTTCTCTAATTAAGAGACTAGATGAAATGGGGGATTTAATGAGGAATCTCGTGGTTATTATAAACCAACTATCAAGGAGTCATGATTAACCACTTGAACCATAGTGAGTTCTCTGATACATCATGTACGAGAGAACCAACTCGATGTGTAAGTTCAGGTAATAATTATAATGGTAACCATTAGGGTTTATATGATCCTTATTTTTTTAGGTAATTATGGGTTACTATATGATGGAAGATGAAACGCATGAGGTAAAATTGAGGTTAAATTATGTTATGGTTATTTTTTAATATTTTATCTCTTTTTGCAGAATGTTTTCAGAATTATATAGTTTTGGAAAAAGGACAACACGCAGACCGTGTGACAACCCGTCGTGTCGGACAAAGCTGTGGGAAATGAACCCACAACCAAAGTGTGACTCGTATTTATCGCCTACCACTGGACTACGTGAATTACCTGGTTAGTTTTAGTAATTCTTTTTAGTTAGATGATTTTATGAATCAATAGTAAGTTGATTTTGGGTTATCTATGGAAATGATTAACCTATCATGGAGGATATGTGATTAGGCTAATTACTTTCCAATATGAGACTTTAAGAGCAACTGATGTTATTTGGAGATAAATGTTAATTTTTTCCTTGGAAGACTATGTGATTAAATCCTTGAAATATTTGGGTTTCAATCTTAGTTTGGTTTACTTTAAAGAATTTTATGGACAAATTGTTTATCGAATGGTCTTTGTTGAACTTTGGGTTTTGTTGGACAAATTTTGGAGATTAAGAATAGATTTTCTTTTTAAAAAGGATTATCTTTCTGTGGATTATCTGATCTTGTTCTAACATTTTTGGTTTTGGTTAAGGTCTAAAGACATGGGAAATATATAGTTCTCTTTTATGGGTTAGGTGATTCTCTAGAAGTTGATTATAGTTCTCTTAATATGAATAAGTTATCCTGAAAAACTCATCATTTGGAGAATGTATGAGTTTGTGTTAGAAATCTAGTAAAAGATGCAAGTCTACATGACAAGTGAGTATGTTTCCTTATGATATAGTTAAGCTCATAAATAAATTCATTTTTTAAAAGTAACTTAAAAAAATGTGTTCTGTTAACTTTTCCAACTGGGGAATCACATACCGTTTAACCCATCATAAGTTTGTGATTTTCTTGGGGTTAACTTTCTCCTAATCACGTTTTCTATCAATCTCCATCAGAACATGACCATTTATTTATCCTCCATATCCATGTTTTCATGGAATCATAGTATGTGTTAACTCGTGTGACCCTTTTACTTCTATTTTTTCTTTTAAAGTGATAGTTAAATTTAATTTTTTTCCGATGTGGGTCTTTCAATGAAGATTCCAAGCCAAATTTTAAAATTACGAGGACATAATTCCCAAAAGGGGGGAATAATGTAACATACCAAGTAAATAAATAATATTACATTCTCATGTTTATCAATATTTGTGAAGAAAAATGTTAATATTACATTAAAGTTAATGCTATGCTCGATGGCGTACTCAATACGCAACAACGAGTTTCTTTGAAATCTTATGCTGCACACTAATAATATAAAAATATTATTTTAAATAGTTAATTCTTAATCGTTGCAATGGTGGGAATGAACAGAAGAAAATAAAAAATGATTATATATTTTTGTCAAATATTTTTACTTTTATCTAATAAATGTTAGAGGCTTAAAATGTGAATGAATCCAATTTTAAGTGTAAATATTATAATATTATTTAAAAGGTTGATTAACCACCTTTTGATGGTGAACCCTTTTTTTAAATCTATTTGTTGAAAATTTTATATGTTATATTGGACCAAATGAAATCCATCTTTAGAATCGGGATATCAAAATTTACTTTGTGTATGTTTTTGTTAATTTTTTTGCGATAAAGTTCATTTTTAATGAATAAGTGAAAAATGTTGTATTTTAATTCAAACCCTCTTTTTAATATAATTTATTTATATGATTATATAATATTTTGAATTGGATTTAAAGTTAAATTAGAATATATTTTTACCATTTAATCCAATGGTGGTCATTGGAATTAATTTCACTTTGAAATTGGACCTAAACTAGTGTCAATCTTTTAATAGATATTGTTTCTTAAAAACATGCTATTTGTTTTGACAGCAGGAATTAATTATTAAATTAATTAATGAAACTTATTTGTTTTGATTTTTTTAAAATGTACTTTATTTTTCAATTTGGAATATCAAATATATCTTAGGGTGAATTTTTGGTATTTTTCTGAAAAACTTCCATTTTTGATGAATAGTGAAACCACTAAGTGGTAGTTAAAAAACTGATTTTTCATTTAAATGAAAATTTAGCACCTTTGTGATTTGAATATCAAGAATCCGACATACATGGTTTTCTTTAGGATTTAAAATGTGGTTCAATGGGATTAAAATAATTTTTTGGTGAATAATACCTTTTATGTTGTATTAATCTCGATTAAAGGTAATTAATGTAATTTAAGGTAAAGATAATGTTATAATAATATGAAATGACCATGAAACATGTCATAACCTTATTGGATGAGTCATGACCAACAGATAAAATCCCTGAGTCAACTTTGGGACCCCATGGAGCCACTTGGGTAAGAAAATGACATTAATAACTTTTTATTTAAAGTTAAAATAAAAATGTCACAAACATGTATTTTTTTACTAAAACAATTTTTAAATGGGGTTATACAAGTCATATTTTTTTACTATAAATGGTAATTGGAAATATAAAAAGATTTCCTACATCATAGTAGTTTTTTATATTTTTTAAAAATTAATTAAATTATTTTTTTTAGGACACCATGATGATGCATGGATTATCTCCTTAATGAACGATTTAAATAAAATGAGAAGATAAGGTAAAATATAAGACATAAACATGTAAAAAACCTATTGTATGGGTGTATTTAGAACCCTTATAACATTATCCTAGAAATATATAATTGTGGGACCTTTAATATCCGAAAAATCATTTTATAATAAAGTAACTTTTCAAGACATTCCAAGAGTGCCCCTCCTTCCTCTTATAAAAGGCCCCCACCTCTACCCACTTACCCACACCTCTCAAGACTTTGGCTCGCCCAAACTCTGATCATTTTATCTCTCCAAATACCTATATTTATCTTAGAAGCCTTACCTTAGGCAGAATGCTCTTCAAGAAACCATATCGGTTCAAACCAAAGAGAGTTACCCGATTTAAAGGTAATGTCCTCTCTTATGTTCTTTTATTTAATTTTTATTCCCCAATCCCATAACCTCTTTTTATTAATTTATTTTGTAACAACACCAGTATCTTAATTATAATAGGATGTTTTTATGAGAAGGATTCGAGCTACACTTACACACACCTCTGTCTAATGGTCAAAGAACATACTATTTCCGTGGATAGTGAATTACTGCCTCACGAAACGATGATTGTTCTAACTTCTCCTACCACCTCTCATGGAGGCCATTATGATGGAACAATATTTATATATGATATATATTATATTTATATCTTCTCTATTCTTCTGTATTTTACATTTAAAATATACCTTTATGATTGTCATGTTGTGCAAATGCGATAATTTCATTTGACGAAGTGTGGACTACCGCCCCCTCAAGTGATGTGACTCATTCATGCAATAAATGGAATGTATAAAGAATGAAATTAAAGAAAATATATGACCTATATAACATATATATTATAATTTAATTATAATATATATATATATATATCTCATTTAGTTTTAATTCCATTAATGTGACAAAGAAATGAAAGTAGCGTTCATGCGTACGTACGACCTACCGGTTCCATGAACTGTGCATTTCATTTTCTTATATCTGAATGTTATGGAATGGTATAAAATAAATATATTATGGATATATACGATATTTAAATCATTAATACTATTCTGGATATGGGGTGATTATAACTACATGGTAAATTCTTTTCAAACAAGTTCAATTTTTGACTCATGTACCCAACATCGACAAAAATGTCTGATATGAACTCACATTATTAACCAATTATTATGACATTATAATATGTTATATGAACTGAATAATAATATTTAAAGGAGTTAATTAAGCAATTATAAATTGACCAATGTTTATTATTCAGGAATATAAAGAAATGAACAAGACAAGTCGGACACGAGGTAAGGGATCCTACCTCTCTCTTTCTTTTTAAGTACTATCTTTTATGTCATTTATTTTACGCCCATATTTATTATGTTTGGGGATGTTATTTTATATTCCCCACTCTTTAATTTTATTTTCATATCATGAGAGACCCTATTTGATCTCATAAATCCATTTTTGGAGGTTTTAAGTGGCGCCGTTAGGCTACCGAGTTTTTGTAAGGGATTTTTCATCTCACTTTTATTCCCTTGAGATTTATGCTACATTTTCCACCATTTCCTTTGAGTGGTGTATGTACTGACCATTATTCTACACATTTTGTAACTTAATTTCATTTATGGGTATTTACATCAATGTTGAATAGTCCTTCTTTAATGGGGTGTACATTTTGAAAGTTACCCAAGTGGGTAAGGGAACCTTTCAACCTACTCTTTTTAAAAGACTTCTTTTGTTATGTATTTTAGTTTACATATTATTATGTTAGGAAATGTTATTATATATCCTTATTATTTTAAATGTTATTTACAAGTGATGAGATACCATTTTTATCTCTCATCATCTCATTTTATGAATTTTTAAATGACGCCATTAGGCTGTCGAATTTTTACAAGGTAACTTCTTAACCCAATTTCGATTTCTTTGGATTCAACTTGTAGTTATTGAATATGTCATCATATGAATATGTGTGAATGAAATATGATTATTTTACAATTAATATCAACTTATATTTGGTGTATTTATATTTTTCACACATAATTATGAGATTGATTTATCCTTAAGGATACCATCTTTATAATGGATTTCATCTCAATTTACATTTCCATTGAGACTTCATTATTGTTATGCACCAATTCACTCTTATATGGTGTATATACTATCCTTTGACATATTATATCATGAATCCCTTTATTCTCATGATATTATAATTTTTTGATTAAATGTTATTTGTATTCAAGATTCTCTTATTTTGTTAAAAACTCTTTATAAAAAATATCAATTTTAAATGTTTTAAATATTTATTATTATCATTAATGTCCATTTAAAAAAAAGGTTTTTAGTATTTATTTATATGGACATTAATGTTTTAAAATTATAATTCCATTAAATGCTTCAAAGTGGTATGGGACACTTTGATTCAAAAATACTTTTTTAAATGATTTTTGAAGATGGACTGATTATTTCAATATCTTGAAATTACTCCTTGTGATTGCAAATGAAATGTTATCGGTGAAATGGTTATATTTGAAATATTTCATGTGTTATGATGGTAATTGTACATTTTATGGGTGGTTACGTGATAAAGCATATGATGGGTGGTGCTGTGAATACTAGGATGAGTGGTTACGTTATAACCTCCAATGCATTGGGTATGGAAGTCGGTTGTATGGCTATTCCATTTAGTGATATTTGTGGAAGTAGACCGTATGGTTATTCCATTTAAGTATTTTTATGTATCAAGTTACCTTTATATGTTATTTATTATTTATATGGGTTTTATGGTAATCTTTTGGTTATAAAAGGGTAAGTAATTATCTTTTATTCAGTGAGGAGTAATTACTAATTCTTAAAGGTGAAAAGTATTACTTTGATAAAGTATTCATGGTTTACTTGCTGTTTTGAAAAACTAACAGTTTTCCTTTTTTTGTATCCTTTACTGGTATTTTTATGCTCATACCATGTTTTTGAAATGTTTTCCACAGGACTTAAAGGTGAATAGGGTCAAGGATGGGATCAAGGAAAGACATGATATCTAAAACATGGAACTAGAAATGTTTATTTTTATGATTTTTTATTTTATGGAAACTGAGTAGAAGTGTGTACTTTTTAATCTTGTGAGATGTAATATTTATGTCCTAATTCTCTAAAACTCTAAACCTGAAAAGATCCTCAATGTGAATTATTCATTTATTTCAAGATTATGTAATGTTTTAAGGCCGGGTAGTTACACTAAGGGTAAGGTGCATTAAGGTGAGACTTTCAGGGGGTTCCGCTTGCATTGATTGGGATGTGATCTTGATGAGCTTGATATCCTCCCATAAATAGTTTTGATCAGGCTTAAGTTATTGGATATCACATAGTCCTTTGTAAAGGGAAAATCCATAGATTCTATCCATCTCAAAATCTCCAATAAATGGGATTTATAGGGTAAAATCCTACTGGTTGTGGCCATCACATCCTTTATCTGTGTCAATTGATTTTTTTAAAATCCTATATTTATACTAATTATATGAAACTATTAAATGAATATATCATCAACAGTAATGATTATTAAGAGTCTTTTAAAACTTTTAGGATATTATAAAACCAATTAATTTCATGTGTTTTTTATAACCATAATATATAATAATTCATTTAATTAAAATCATTAGGGGAATCATATTTTTAAATTATTGGGATGTTACACAATATGAGACTTTTTCCACCATGTTATGATGTCTTTACGTATAGAATTGGCTTATTTTTATTATTTTATGTTTCATTTCCTTTACACTTTCCCTTTTTCCTTTATGTTATCATTCTATATCATTCCTCATTATTCATGTTTATGATTCTCACCTAATTTATGTTCCATTAAATTCCTATTGTCTAACATGTTATAATTTCTTCATATTATTCTTTTTTATTCCCTTACTAGGATTTATTGGTCACCCCTTTCTTATGCATGTCGCCATGTTATTCCATGTAGTTTTAAGAATGATGGAAAATTATGATAATGTTAAGGAAGTTTTAAATAATGTTGATGTACCACTTATTTTTAAATTGTTATGTAATGTACCTAATTACCCAAATACACTTGGCTTCTTCAAATTATAGATTGCATTATGTGAATTATTAGGTAATAAATCATTAATTAATGTGCAATGAATAATAGGGTTGTCATAGTTGGAATCTAAGAAATGTTTAGTTATTTTTGGGATTAGTATTAGAAAACTATAGAGAAAGCCTTATAGATAAGGATAAATATATGAAAACATCACTAATTTGGTCAATTATAAATTAAGTGGTTTCTAATAAAATAAATCCTTGCCTGGGTATTAAAAGTGGATGTGTCCCTAGCACTGTGGTACCTAGGGGTAATAATCCTAGAAAGGGAAAATTGATATGGACTTGATCATCACATTGTGCACAAAAATAGTCCTTGATTCACCCTTGGTTTGAAACTTATATGGAATATGCTTTGGTAAATTTATAAGATCATTACAAACCAATATTAAGGGAAACCAATTATTATATGTTTCTATGTTAGAAAATAGATAATGGATAACAGATATTGAATCTATAAACTCATAAGTTATTGAAATACATTTCATTTATAAATTATACCTTAAATGTTATTGTATTCCCCTTTTTTGTGTTTAATAGTTTAGAATTACTCATCCCTAATTTTCCCTTTTATTTTATCCAATGGTCAGAAATATGAGGAACCAAATAAATAACCAATGTTAAGGGAAATGTGATGACATCCAAAATAAGATTCCCAACACTATGTGAGTTGGAATAAAGAAATTTGTGATGATACTCTCTCAATTGAGTCTGGTATTAAATAGAAATCTAAATCAAGAAGAATTACCAAATACCTATAATAAAGAACAAGATAAAATTGTAACCATCATGTGAAAAAGCACTCCAAATATCAATGGATCATACATTCCCTTAATATTAGAATAATGGATCAACTACATTTAAAATATATTCTTTATCCTTCAATGTTCTAAGTAGGAGAAGGTTATATTGGAGATTTATCATATGGAGGGAGAAACCAATCAGTGGTCGACATTGATCATGATTAAAAATCCTAAGTAATAGACCAAATAGATGTGGTGGAAGGAATTCCATAAATGGTTTTTTGATAAATATTTTCTTCACACACTATAACTTAAAATGGAAAGGGATTTACATACCCTCAAACAAAAATATGATGAATCCATCAGGTAGTGTGAGGAAAACATCACATGTCTTGTATGATACTGTTATAAATTTTTCATTACCCCATAATAAAAATTTGAACTCTTCTTTAGTGGTACCAAATTGAGTCTAATAAAATCCATAACGATATGATTCTTTGATAGATATGATGAAATAGTTTTATATTCCCTAAAAGTTTAAATAGAGATCATCAAATATCAAGGTTCTCATGGGGATAAGAAGTGGAAGGTGGTTTTTAATTATAATGGTGTGATAAAGAAATATAATCATGGTAAGAAATTTCTACATCCCACTTGTCAAATGTGTGTAAATAAGAACATAAAAAATTTCCTGAAGGGGATGAGAAAATGAATTAGGCATGGGAAGGAAGGGTACCTTGCTAGAGATTATCGATGAGAGAAACCCACCAATGTAATGGAAGAGAGGAATTTTCTAGTAAACCCTCAACCTATTGTCCTTTCTTTAAACTGCACGAAATGTGAGAACATTGCAAACCAATGCACTAAGCCATGATTAGTTAGATTTAATTAGCACCAAAAATCTCCAAGGTAGAAATGGTAATGTTATTACATTTCAAACATTGAGGCGGATCACGATAATGAAGTGGTGAAAGGTAAGGTAGTTATTTGTTCAAGAATAGAGAACAAGATTTTTTATTTTGGTTCTATGCATTCCTTGATATCGTGAATATTCCGTAGAAATATTCAAAATCCACCACATAGTATGAAATAAAATCTATCGGTGAAAATGAAAATGAAAAAATTATTTCATCCAAAGTATATAACTCCTCCCTTTTCAAAAATATTGAGAATAAAATCCAATAAAACCTTGTGATACTCCCTTTAGTATAATTTTTTGTGATTTTGGGTATGTATTGACTTTCCTTTCGTAGATCCTACATAAATTTCCATCAGAAATAAATAACTCTCCCTATCATATATAATATTCCAATTCTATAAAAGTGAAAGGAGGAGGATCGGTATTCTTTTACACCAAAATCTCAATCATGGATTTAATTTCCCTATAAGAAATCATATATAACTAAAATGATTGAGTCTAAGGAAAGGATCATCATTAGAGACATGCCTATTGTGATGGAATATGAAAATGTGTTTCTAGAAGAATTTACTGGTCTCAATCCTATTCGAGAGGTTGATTTTTCAATAAAAATTATACCTAGTGAATTTCCATTATCCAATAATTTATACAGAATGTATTTTATGGAACTTTAGGATTTGATGAAATAGCTACAGGAGAAACTATATAAAGGTTTCATATGCCCAAGTGCTTCACCTTTGGATAGACCAATACTCTTGCTCAAATATATAGAATGGTAAATGTGCCTTTGCATTGATATCATGATCTCAAAAAAGATCACGATAAATAACAAGTATCATATACTATAGATTTAAGACTTTTTCAACCATATATATGGAGCCCAATACTTATCTAAGGTGAATACGTTTTTGGGGTATTACCAAGTAAGGGTGAAGAAGGAGGATATCCCCAATAATATATTCTATATAAGGTGAGAACACTATGATTTCATATTATTTCCATTCAGACTCACTAATTCTCCATAAATATTCAAGGAATAGATGAATTGATTCATTAGATATTACCTCAACAAATTTGTGGTAATATTTATAGAAGATGTTATAATATACTATAAAAGTAACAAGGATTAGAAAGAGCATTTTAGAACTATGATAAGACCACAAAAAAGAAGTATATTTTTTCTAAGTATATCGAAAGTGACTTTTGGTTGAAGGAAGTCTCATTATTAGGGTATTTTATTACCATTAAAGAGATATATATAGGCCCTTAAAAAATAGAGGCAATTGAAGGATGAATGATGGAAACTTATATGAAAATTATCCATATTTTCCTTGGACTACCAGGGTATTATCGATGATTTGAAAGACATTTATCATGATTTTAAAACCTTATAAAAAAGATAACTCATAAAGGTGTCAATTTTGTATGGAATAATTAATGTAAAGGGAGATTCCAAGATTTTAAAAATAGGATTATCACTACACCTGTACTTATGCTACACACAAGTGAAGAAATATTAATAGTATATAGTGAGGATATAAATAAGGTCTTAGGCTGTGTACTAATTCATAATTAAAAAGTGATAGCCTATGCCTCAAGGAAATTAAATGTTCATGAATAGAACTATCCAATGCATGATCTAGAGTTGGTTGCAATAATTTTCATGTTAAAAATATGGCATTGCTATCTCTTTGGGGAGAAGTTTAAAATATACATAGATCATAAGAGCCACAAGTATATATTCTCACAAAAATATCTGAAATTTTTCCTAGAGAATATGGGTATAGACGATTTAATTCTATAACTAATCAATCCACTACCATCCTAGGAAATAAAATAAAATAGAAGAATATCTAATTATGAATGATCCCATAATTTTCTCATTGATGATAATTTAGAGGGATATAATCTTCTTATAATTGAAAAGGATGGACATATGAATCATAAAGGAAGAAAAATGATCAATATAATCATAAATGATTACTCAACCATCCTTTATGGAGAAGATAAAGAATGCTTAAATAGGTGATGTAGAAATTCATAAGAAGGTGGAAGTTATATAAAATGAGAAATCTTCTGAGTTCAAAAATAATGAAGATAGAGTTGTCTGATTTGGTTCATAACTATGTGTAACATCAAATAGTAAGTTAAATAAGGTAAAATTAGATGATGAAAATATATAAACCTTATTTATCCATCCAGGGAGCACAAATATGTATCGATATCACTAAGATCACTATTTTTTGGAAAATATAAAGAAGAAGATCACATAATATAATTCAAGGTGTCTTGTATGTTAGAAAGTGAAGGATGAATGGAAAAATTCCAAGGATATAATGCTAACATTACCCATATCTACAAAGAAATGGGAAAACATAACTATGGACTCTTTAAACGGTATTCCTAAGTCATCAAGAGGAAATAATGTTATATGTATTGTGGAGGATCTTATTACAAAGACATATCACATTATTAAAATTATATATAATTTCTCACTCGATCACCTTGAAAGGATATACATTAGAGAAGTGGTGAGGCTGTATGAGACACCAATATCGATTATATCTAATAGGGAAATAGGATTTACCTACATGTTCAATAAGATTCTCCAACATGATCTAAATACTGATTTTTACTTCAAAATGGTTTATCACCCTCAAACTTATATCTAATGTGACAAGATTATATAGACACTCAAGGATATGTTGAGAGTATGATCAATGGAATTCAAAGGAGGATTGGATCAACATATTTCTATGGTCTAGTTCTCATACAATAGTAGATTCTAATCATGTATCCAAATGAACCGTTATAAGTACCTTTTTGGTAAGAGATGCAAAACACCTACATGATGGGATGATTTTTGTGAACACAAAATGATAGGTCCTGAAATAGTTAAGGTAATGGTGGAAAAGGTCAAGACCATTAAATAACACATAAGGGCTACTCAGAGTCAACATAAGAGCTATGGTAAAAATGATCAATGAGACCTAGATTTTGAGGTTGGAGATAAGGTATTCCACTCTATATCTCTATAGAATAAATGGATGATATTTTTGAATAAGGTAAAGATTAGAATAAGATAATATAGTACCATTGAGATCCTTGATAGCATAAGATTGGTTTAATATAGACTAGAACTCCCACATAACCTATCTCAAGTACAATATGTGTTACATGTATCCCTCTTGTGGAATAAATTACAATAACCATCAATTTTAATAAACATAGGTGTGGTACTATTGGACAATGATCTTTTATATTAGGTACATCAAGTGGAGTTCCAAGATCATAGAGATAAGGTAATATGAAGTAAGATAACGCGCCTTGTCAAGGTGCTATGGAGAAACCAAAAGTTTGGAGAAGTGACTAGGGAATTGGAGTAGGTGATGAAAAAAAGTATCTTAATCTATTTTAGTGTGTGAAATGAAAACTTCACGGGTGAAATTTATGAAGGGTGGAGATTGTAACGGTCCAAAAGTTTGTAAATAAATATCCTTTGTGATTGAATTAAATACCCAATTATGGTTATAGAAAACAAATTCTCTTATTTGGTTTTATTAAATACTATAGGGTTTTAAATACTATTATTAAACATAACTATTGGTAATACATCAATTGAACAGTGATCATATGATTAGTATAAATATAGGGTTTTGATAAATATAATTTATAAAGATAAAGGAATTGATGACCTTGAAAAGTAGGATCATTCCATGTGAATCCCATTTATTAGAGCTTCCAAGAGAGATTATTTCACAGGGATTTTCCCTTGACCAAGACAAATTTTAGATCCAACAACTAAAGCATGAGTTAAACTGTTTACAAGAGATGTTAAAGCTTATTGAGATCATGATCCAAACCATATATTCCAAACCACCACACAAAAATATCACCATCACACACCTTACTCTTAGGAAATTTGACGGTGTAATAAAGGGATTCTATCATGACCCTATTAATATGAATATTTATATTTTGTAGAATAATGAATAGATTTACCTCTTATTGTCATTACATTGTAAATGATTTTTGATTTTGATATGATTAATCACAGATTGTATTTTTGTGTAATATGCAATTTCAATTAAGATATTCCTTATTGTTAATTTTGTAAATTTAGGAAAATAAAATATATACTTATAAAATTAAAAAATTAAATAATAATTTTTAAATATAAATGATAATATAATTTTTATGAAGTCAAATGTAATTTTTACAATTGTTCAAAAATTATTATTGTCCAATAAAACCATCATTTCTCAATAAATGTAAATTAATGTTTTAAATTTGAAGATTAAAATATTTATAAAGTTATTTTGATAAAATAATTATTATTTTTGGAATAAGATCATCGAAAATATGCAATAGTGAATTTTTCATAATTTTCCGAGACAATCAATTTTTTGGGTAAAAAATAAATTCAGTATAAATATATATTGTGTATTATAACATAATAATGACCCAAAACTAATGCAAAAAATTCTATAAAGGGTATAAATGAGAAAATATATTTTCCCCTTTAAAATAATGTGATCTATAACTTATTTTATTCATTTCGTAATGTATTTATGAATATAACAAAACCTATACTATAACTTAAGGTTTTAAAATCATTTCATTCATAAAATGACTCACTTACACTTAGAAAAGTGTAATATTTTACTGATTTTATCCCAATACCTTATAAACAAAACAAAATAAATCCCCTCCTATTTGGAATAAAACATCACCCAAAAGCATGATAAGGTTTGTGTTTTGATTACATTATTATATAGAGCCCAAACCTATGTTTGGAAAATAATAAAGATATCCCCTCACTTTTCCTATGTAACCCCCCATTCTCCCATTCTTATTAACTCAAAAACCTTGTAACACATCATTACACTTTTCTTCCCTCTCTAGTGACCTCCCAAGGGGCCCCAATCCCTCAATAAACTCCTCCCAAGCTTTTGGAATCACCCTCTCAAGGTAAGTGACCTCTCTCTCTTATTTTAAATTTATGAACCTTATTGTATTTATCCTTTTTAATCTCAATTGGTTATATTTTAATGTCTTTATAAAAATAACACTATAGTAAAATTTATTTCCTAAAAATGATATATCATTTACCCTCTCATTATAGCATTGAAGTAAGCCATTACTTTACTGAATTTTAGAAAGGGAACCTCTCCTTCCCCTATTTATTCAAGAATATTTTCTATTTTATGTATTTGGATTTCCAAATCCAAATTTTAGAATATATTTTTTACATATCCAACTTATTTTACTTTTTATATCCAAATGACGAGATACCCATTTCAAACATATTAAACCATTTTTTGAATCTTTAAGTGCTGTTGTTATGCTACTGAAATTTCACAGTGATTTCTCATGCCAGACGCTTATGTCATGAATATAAACCACCATTTCCATTCAAGAGTATTCACCTATATGTAACTATCCTTAATTTGTTGGCGAATTCCATATATGTAACCCACACTCCTTTATCATGGGGATAAAATTGATGAAATAAATCCTTATGTTATTTGATCTACGTGTAATGGCCTATGACATCCCTTTACATAACCAGTTTTGGTGATTGATGGTGTTATTCAAAGGTTCCGAGAGTTTTTTAGGGAGGTTAGTGGTGAAACAAATCTGTTGTAGATACATACCATTTTTAGTTTACATGAGATGAACTGTTTTTTTCATGGGTTGTAAAGCCAGTGAGTTCACATCAAGTCAATCAACAGTGGGGGAAACTGTGAGATAAATTCACATCATGTAAGTGAAATACATGACATGTATTAAACAAAGGCAAAAGGTGGCACATTTTCCTCAAAAATATCGGAATTTCACAAAAAAATATAGGATTACATACCATGTAATGGTTACACGATGTGAAACCGATGAGAATTAAGGTTTTGTGTTCTTTTATCTGATGAATTTACTTTCATTTAGATATTATATTCTACCTCTCATTCCAGATAATCCAAAGACACTACAATTTGACATTCCAACCCCCTCCACCTTGCCTCTATCCATAGATTATAGTTTATCTTTATTGGTAATCATTGGTTAGTTTTTCTCACTTCTTACTAGTTTTCTAGAGTCATTCTTTCAAGAACTCATTGTGGTGGTGTAGTTTTTTAGGGTTTGAATTGGCATACATTTTTATGATCTTTGGGTGTGGTGTATCTTGATCCATGGTTTCTCATAGAATGGTTGTGTCTTTCAAGAATTGTTTTTGAACTTGTGTAATGCATCGAGTAAAAAAAGATCTTTTATGTAGGGAATCCCTCAATTATTTTTATTATATATCATGTGGGAGGGGTATGAATTTGTTTATCTATAGTGTATGGTTGTGCTAGATTAATTAATGATAAATAACCGGTTAAATCTATATTGAAAGGTAAAATAGGTTTTATTTTCATTCTTTTAGAGCTTTTATATTATTGTGATATTGTAGTTGTATGGGACAAACTGTCAACATAAAAATGTGGTATTGGTGGTTTTTTTGAACTAGGTGATATTATTTGTGCCTACTGTTTTTGTTGTAGTTGTTTTAATATCAACCTAAAAGGAAATTTGGATAATTACTTATATTTTTCTAATGAAATAGTTTCCCCATAATTTTGGTTTGTATGGTATTGACCTTAAAATAAATAAGTGTAATTGATAAAATCTACCTATTAAATTTGTAAAGTGGTGTTTGAAATGGAGTAGGATGTGCTTATTGTGTGGATGTGGCATGTGGGGTTGATGGGTGAGACATGGTTATGATATTTTGGGTGGAGAGGTAGTTGTTTTTGGTGATTATGTACTATTTTTTGTGTGTGTTTTCAATATCCTAGATGTCCAGTTTGTAATAGAATTATCTAAAAATGGTTGATGTAACATGGGTTTAAATGGATAATGAGAGAATGAATTGAATTGATAAGTGTGTTTTAATCATTTGGTGTTTATATATGAAATAATAAGATGCAAGAATAAATAGGCTTAATAAATGTAGTTGGTTTTTAAATTGGAAAACCAAAGATTGGATTATTTTAAATGAGACGTGGTCTATGGAATTTTTATGTGATATTGTGATTTTTAGGGTGGTAATGAAAGTTGAAATGTTTTTAACTGTTTAGTGTTTTTTTGTGAAACCATATATTGGGGTTGTGTATGGATTTTAAATATACATGTATATTAATTTTATTTCCTTATGAAACCCACCTGCATTAAGAACTATGTACCAACACCCATATCGTCACATGGAGGGTAATTTTACCAAAATCATAATGATTCGGATGGATGAACGACAACCTTATTTCCCATCACTCTCCCCTAGAAGATTATGACATGCACAAAATGTGATATCTAGAAGTCAAAATTGTATTTTTCATGATGTGGTATGGTGTGATTTGTGGCCAAGGTTTTTATGAGAGATACATTATGTGATGGGCCAGGTGTCTATGGGCGAGATGTGATGTGATGGACCGGGTGTCTTTGGGTGAGAAGTGACATGACTATGCTATGGGGTGGCTTCTATTGAGGGTCATGCATTGTAGGAGGAGGGAATATGGTTAATTTCCATCATGTCCATGATACCCTACTGATCTAGTTATGATTTGATGTGATGTGTGATCCATGTGTCTGCGGTCGAGATGTAGTGTGATGAGATGTGTTGTCTTGGTGTCTACAGTTGGGATGTGGTGTGATGAGATATAGATTCCTATAGGGTGGGTACCTAGGAGAGGTACATGAATCACGATTAATTGTGTTCTTTTTTGAATTGGGTTGTTTTTGGAATATTAAAAATGGATAAATTGAAAAAATAAATAAAATTAATCTTAATAAAATTCTTTTCTACTTAGGGTTAGGAAATTGTTGTTTGCCTTTAAAATATTGATATTGCTCATCATTCATATGATTCTCAGGTAGTTGAGGTTTATAAGGATGAATTAGTTGATTATTGTCAGGTAGAACCAATAGAGGAGGATGATGATTTCTAGAGGGTGTTTCTTGATTTTCAATGGTAGACTTTATGTAAGTACGAGGGTAGTGTTTTATATGTGGAGACAGAGAGATGGATGGAGTATATCAAGATCACTTTTAGTTTTATTCAGTCCTTGGTGGGATACTAGGTCTCTTTGATAGTTATTCAGATGCAGGGAGATGTGCATTAGTGGTGGAATTTTTACCATGGTGAGAGGAAGGAGGAATATGTGTACTAGGTTAACATCTAGAAGGATTTCTAGGGAGAGTTACTTTCACCAATGATGAAAGTAGTTAAGTGGTTGAAACTGACCCCCCTTTATCTAGGAAGTGTATCTATGTGGGATCTTGGGATAAATTTCAAGGACCTTCTTCATTTTCCCTAATTATTTTTCTAGATAAGGAGTCTCATGAAAAATTTCTTAAGGAGGAACTCCATCCTTCTATCAATTATATAGTTAATAATTTTACATTGCCAAAAATATATAGAGGTAATGAATAAGGTGGGGGTGATTGAGTAGATGCACTCTTGAGGAGGTTTACCATGATAGGGGATCTAGAAGGGATCCTTGAGCAGAATATTTATTAGTGGCTTCCGTCAGGCACCAAAACTTTTGAGGTTTCGACCAGTGGGGATCCGACCTCAGCAGCTTCCTTTATAGCCTTATAGGGATAATGGTTTCCATGATTTTTTTATGAATTAAAGCTAGTTTTTTGTTTGTGGAGTTTTGGGTAATCTACAAGATTAATTCCCAATGGTTCTTAGAGCTCAGTTTGGTATATAAACACATGTTTAGTGCCAGCCTCAACAGTAGTTTCCAATAATAATTTTAATAGTAGGAAAAGAATGGTCATGCGTCTCTAATGGAAGGTGGATCATGTGGATATAAACATAGGATTTTACTCTTATTCAGGGACCTTGACCTGAGTGTTGTCATAGAGGAATCCATCAGTATAGGTGTAGAGGATCTAGGTGTAGTCAGTTTCATATAGTGGACGAAGTAATGCAATAGGGGTCATAGATCATTTATGGTTTTCTTAGTTTGTATTCCTATATTTTTAGTTATATATTTGATTCAAGAGATCCACAATCCTTTATTTTTCACTCTAGTCCGTGCTCTTGAACTAGACGTAGAGATGATTTCCATGCCCCTAGTTTTGACTATTCTAGTCGAAGGACATACCAACTTGTTTGATGTATGATAGTAGTTTAGACTGATGATGAGGCCACATCAGTCCCATGGGTATCTATTCTTACTATATATATAGCCACATGATGTCATTATTAGAATTAACTTGTTGTATTCAATGCCTAATATTATCAATAGTTTTTAAATAAGATTCATTTTATCAGATATGGATGGAAAATTTGTGGTTTTCATTAGAGTGAGGGTTTGCCATGTGGGTATTTAGTGTTTAAAGATCCTTATTTATTTATTTTCTAAGCTATTAGTGGAGTCAGTAGAGGTTAGTATGGAAGAGGTTTCCATGGTTATGGGAGGTTTCTAGATGTTTTTCCGAAGGAGGTTGTGATGCTACCCCCTTGATATGATATTGAGTTTGGTATAGATTCCTAGCTTGGTGATTCTGCAAATTTGATGACTCCTTATCAAATGACACCTTATGAGTTCTATGAATCAAGGATTTAGATAGATGATATAACGTATAAGGGTTGTATTTGTCCTAGTGTATTTCCATGGGGTACTCTAGTGTTGTTCTCTAAGAAAATATATGGTTGTATGAGGTTTTTTATAGAGTAATAGAGGTTGAATCAGGTGACGATAAAAAATCGTTACCCTCTTATGAGTATAGATTATCTTTTTGACTAGCTGATAGGGGTGAGTTTGTTTTCGTAGATCATTATGTGGTCTGGATATCACTATTTTAGGGTGAATGGGAGAGATATCCCAATGATTTCCTTCAAATATAGGTATCAACACTTCGATTTCATAGTCATATCATTTGGTGTTACAAACAAATAATACATGTTCATTTTGATTATGAAATCTTTGTTTTATGAGTTCATGGACTGATTCTTCATTTTATTCCATGATGACATCTTTATCTACTCGAAGTTGGAGGGGGAGTATGCTGATTATCCTATAACAATGTTACAGGTTCATTGACACCATTGACTCTATGTAATTTTTTATAAGTTATGTTTTGGATACTAGATGTGAATTTAATCAATCATGTGGTGTCTTACTAGGTTGTGGAAGTGGACCCATCAAAGGTCGATGTAGTTGTTTCTAGGGGAACCTTTTAACTTGGAAAAGGCTCATAGATTCCTTGGTCTCACGACCTATTATCAAAGGTTTGCACCAGATTTTTATTGAGTTTTATCCTCATTGAAACATTTTACTAGGAAAGGATAGAATTTTATGTGGACTGATCAGTTCTTAGTAGCTTCTAGTTACCTGAAGGGGAATTTTTTCAGTGATCTAATGCTTCGATTTCCTAAGTATGGTGTGATGGTTGAGGTGTTTCTTGATGCTTACAATACGGGATTGGGATGATTGTTGATGTAGAAGAGATAACTGATCTCTTATGGGTCTAGGAAGATACCTCCCCATGAGAATAATTATTTCTACAAGATTTTTATCTAGAAGTTGTTGTGTTTTCCCTAAATCTGTAGTGACATTACCTCATTGGGGAGTGATTTTTGGTCTTTATGGATAAAAATATGTAGAGGTATATCATTTCTCATCATGATATAAATATAAAAAATTGAAGGTGTATGAAGTTTCTTCAGGATTATAATTTCATTATCTCTTACACCTTAGGGAAGTGAAATTTTATGGTCAATGATTTGAGAAAAAAACATGAAGGGATGTTGTTAAGGGTTCTATAGATTTTTAGAATGGAATTTAAGAGCATGTAGTGATGCATCTTGATATTCAGGCGAGTAGTGGCCATGGTATTTTTATCAGATGACCATGGAGTCATATTTGAAATGGAATTTATATCATTCTCAATGGGGAGACTCAGAGGAATATGTGATTTGTGATCATGTTGTCCATGGTGATACTCTTGAGTGATGGTCAGAGGATGGATGGAACCCGATGTTGTTTCAGGGGGGGATATTTGTTCTAGTAATGGCGCATTGCAGATTCCTTCATTAGTTTCTTAAATCACCTTTATTGATATACCCAATAGTTTCTAAGATGTACCATGGATTTAGGATGCAACTATTGTGTTTCATGATGAAATGGACTGTGGTCGAGTTCATAGTGTGGTGTCTAGTTCTCTAGAATATAGAGTTAGAGAATCTTGTACCTAGAGGTTTTTATAGCATTTGTATATTCTAGAGTGGAAATCATATGATATATTGATGGATTTCATTATAGGGATACCCCGATTTATGGGCGGTTTTCATGCTATCGAAGTAATTTTTGATCATTTGATGAAATTATCAAACTTTTTAGTGATCAAGGAGTCAGGTGAAGTGGATGATTTAGCTAAGAGGTATGTGAATGAGGTGGTTTGGTTATATGGAGTTTCATGTTACAATGTCTCATATTGGTATAATTGTTTTTCATCGTGAGTAGGGAGGAGATTGTAAAATTCTTTAGGTACCCTATTAAACCACACCACTTCTTTCTACCCTCATCTGGATGGGTAGACAGAGTAGACCATTCATAACATGGAGGATATGTTATGGGCATGTGTATTAGATTTTGGTGGATATTTGGAACAATATCTTCCTTTGGTAGATTTTACATACAATAATAGTTATACCTCATCCATTGTCCTAGCCTCATTTTAGGTTTTTTTATAGATGACCGTGTCATTCTTCGTTGTGCTAGACAGATCACATGAAGGTACATTTCATGGTCCTGATGTGTTATAGAGCCTAATAGAGAAGGTTCAAAAAATTCATGAGAGTATAAAAGTAGTTCCATACTGAAAAAATTATTATCCAAATCATTGGAGTATACACTTGTAGTTTGAGGATGGGGACCACATGTTCTTAATGGTTTCCCCTCGAAGTGGGTAGAAAAGGTTTAGTAGGGGAGTAATATTTTTCTTGTTTGTTGGGACCTTTAAGGTGTGGGAAAAGTTTACAAGGAGGTATATTCGTTGTAATTTCCACCATGGTTGTATAAGAACCCATATTTTATTCAAGTATATCTAGTTCCTTCGGTATCTTCATGAGGAATACCATGTTATTTAATCAGGAGAATTGGATATCCTGGATTATGAAATGTCTGTGGAGAGGCTAGTAGAGATATAAGATCATTAATAAAAGGTGATACCTGGATGAACCATTTCTTCAGTTCATGTGATGTGGAGTTATGGTGTCCTAGAGAAAAGTAATTTGGAGTGAGAGATGAAAATTCATACCCAGTACCAAACAATTTTTTGAGTTTTCTTTTAATTTTTTTTCTCATGATCTGATGTTTGGATCTTATTGTTTTATGAGATATTCTATTTTTCATGATGTATTTTGTGTGAATATGTATTGAAATATAAAAATGGGAGGGTCTAATTCCTAATCAAGAGGCATTAACTATGATATGATTAAACACATGTGGGGGAGTCAGTGCTACCGAGAGAAGAGAGTATCATGTCACGGAGGATGGAATTACATGATTCTTGTGTTTAGGGAGGTGTGGTTAGTTGGTTGTGATAGATTTTGGTTTTGGATGCAAGGAGTTTAAGACGGTTCCATGGAAGTGTGGTTGTGTAAGAGGAGGAAAATTTTCATTTTATGATGATGTGGTTGAGGGATATGTTTTGTATCTATTTGGACTAGCACTTTTGGTTGATAGTATATTTTTAGGTATAACAAGATACTTAAGAGGTATCTAATGATGTGGGTTTTCAAGATTCTTTCCTTATAGGATTGGTTTTGGATTCTCAAGGGTGAGAATCATTTTATATTTATCTAATGTAATAAACCATGCCTTCCAAACCTATTAATTTTCTAGTTTTTCTGTATGGAGTTGTTCGAGGGAGGTTTCAAGAGTTTTCAGTTGAGGCTGAAGGTGTAGTAAAGATTCTAGAGGAAATACATACCATGTATTGTTTACCTAACATGAATTACTATTTCAGGGCATTCACAATCTATGAGTTCAATACTTGTAAATTGACATGGGGAGAAATTGTGAAACAGATTCATATTGTGTAAGTGGAATAGACAATTTGAGTTAAATAAAGGATGAAGGTTATGTTTTTTTTAAGTGAAACTATTAATTTTTGGAAAAATCGAGGAGTACACACCGTGTAATGGTTATATAGAATAAAAATGGGGGATTCTATGTTTTAGGTGATTTTATCACCCAAATTTCCTTTAATTCGGCCATTCCCTTCTCCCTCTCATTCTAGGTGATCCTTAGGCACCCAAAGGAGGCCTTTCAACCCTCTTCTCCTCAATTGAATATATTGATTCTGGTTGATACCTATTGGAAATATGCGATGAGTTATTCTATCTTCATGGTTATTTTCTTCTATTCTTCTTTCATAAACCCACTATAATAGTGAAATTTTAGTTTAGGGAATTAATAGGGATGCATTCTGATGATATTTGGGTGTGATGTAGGATGCTTTTTGGGTTCTTGTGGTGCATTTTGGTTTGTGGGAATTTATTATTCTTCTTCTGGTGTGCAGTGCGTCAGAAAATGTCTTTAAGGTAGGGAATCCCTCATATCTCATTATTTTGTATCATGTGGGAGGGTGATGATTTTTTTGATCTATGTGGGATTTTTTTGTGCTATATTAATTAAAGATAAAGAAATGGTTAAATATAAATTGAAAGGGTAAAGGGTTTTGATTTACATGATTTTACATATTTGATATTATTTAGATGTTGTGATTGTACAGGATGAATTCCCTAATGGTAATTGTGGCTATTAGTGGATTTATGTGCACTAGAGCGATATAAGTTACGCCTATGGTATTTTTTTTTGGGTTGTTGTGATGTCACCTAAATTAGAAAATTGGTTAATTACTTTTATTTTTATAATGAAATGGTTTCCCCAATATTTTGGTTATTGGGATAATTCCCCTAAAATAAAAATGTGGAATTCATAAATGATTCATGTTAAATTTGTTAAGTGGTCTTTGAAGTGATATGGTCGGTAGTTTTTTATGGTTTGGGCATACAAGGATGATGGTTAAGATGTGGTCATGCTTCTAAGTTTGAGAGGTGGTGAATTTTATGGGATGATGTGCTTTTTGTGGCGTGTGATTGCGTTTTTATAGATTCTTAGTCAATAATGTAATTTTCTAATAATATTTGATATGACATGGATTGAAAGGGCTATTGAGAGAATGAATTTAATTGAGAAGTTTGGGATTAAGTGGTTTATGATTAAATGAAAAATAATAGGCTCAATGAATAAATGTTATTAATAAATAAAATTGGTTGGTAAATGGAAAAAATGGAGAATGGATTATTTGAAATGAAATATGGTTTGTGTTGTATTTACATGGTGTTGTGATTTTAGGGGTGTCATAAAAAGTAGAAGTGTTGTGAGATGGTTAGTGTTTTGATGTGAACCCATAGGTAGGGGTTGTGTTTGGATTATATATATACATGTATATTTTTATGATTTCTATATCAACCCCACCAGTGTTGATCACTATATGACAATACCAATATCGTCACATGAGATGTGTTTTTACCAACATACTGTAGATAAGGATGGATAGATGGATACATTCCTTTTCTCTTATCACTCTTCCATGCGATGATGATACGCACAGAATGTGATAGACATAATTCAGAAGTGTTTTTGTCATGATGTGGTGCAGTATGATATGTTGTTTATGTGTCTATGGGTGAGGCGTGCCGTGATGGGCCATATGTTTATAGGGGAGACATGATGTATTGGCCCATATGTCTATTGGCGGTACAAGATGTGTTGGACCATGTGTCTTTGGGAGAGATGTGATATGATTGTGATGTGTGGATACTTATAGTGGGGGTTGTGTGTGGTAGAGTGAGAGAACAAGGTTGATGTACTTCATGTTCCTGAAACCTTGATTCTCTAGTTCTGATGTGACATGATGTGCGGACCAGAATTTTGTGGGTGGGATGTGGTGTTATGCTATGTGGAGCCTAGGTGTCTACGGGCAGCATGTGGTGAGATGTGATGTGATGTGCAGACTAGGTGTCTACGAGAAGGATGTGATGTGATATGTTATTCAAAGGATATTGGAGCACTAGGACATCCAACATTCAGAATAAGAGGAGAAAATCAATTGGAAAGTGAATATGGGTTACCTTTATCTATATATATTTTTATATTATATTACTTGGTTTTCATTATTTGGTGAGAATTATTTGGTGAGGTTGTGGTGGATAGTTGACCGACTTAGGTTTTGTGGTGAAACTATTTTTCTCATGGGTACATTAGTATGCTTATTTCAAATGTGAACAAGAGACTTTGGGTTTCCTTTTGAGTATACATATATACTCAAGCTATGTATATAAAACTATTTTCAGGTTTCCATGAGGATTATGTAGACCGTGATAGAAATTAGTATCTCATACCTTGGATAGTTACTATGATTTCTCTTTAGATTTCCTTTTGGGTATTTAATTTGGAGACTTTTACCTGTATCAATTCTATTTATATATGAATGTGGTATGGATTTGGTTTCTTTTTATATTAGGACATGTAGTTATTTTTTATGATTCATCTTATCTCTTGATATTTTTTTATTATAGAGGGTAATGCCTCTAATTACATGAGATTTTATACTCTTAGTTCTTTTCTCCAACCCAGGGCCTCCTAAATGTGGGACTCGAGATCCATTATCTCTCTCCCTTCATTATAGTATCTTTAGAGAGAGGGGGTTATGATACTATGCGGCAAACTTTTTAATGTACATGATATAAAATTTATTGGTGAACCCATAATTATATAGTGCTCTAATGTGTTGAGTACTGTTTTTGTATCATGAGACGTCATGCATGGGTTAGGGAGTGAACCTAATCCACTATGGGACTTTGTCCACCAAATTATGATTTATTAGAATTTACAGATAACCTATTTTTTTGATTTCATGTTTAATTTTGTTTCAACTTTCCCATGTCAACTTTATGTTATCATGCCAAATCATGACTCTTTGTTCATGTTTAAGATTCTCACCCCTTTATGTCACATTTAAAAACCTATTACCTAACATGTAATGCTTTTTTCATGTTATTCTTATTTTATTTTCTTATCGATAATTATAACTCACCACTTTCTTTTGCATGTACCGTGGTTATCCCATAAAGTTTTAAGAAGGATGGAAAATGTTGATCATGTAAAGGAAGTTTTCAATAATTCCGTTCTACCAGAGGTTTTTAAGTTGTTATGTAATGTTGGTAATTATACCAAGACACTATGATTTTCAATCTTATAGGTTGTATTATGTGTATTATTGTGTAAAAAATCATGAATTAATGTGTAATGCAGACTAGGGTTGTAATACTATTTAACCGTTGGACCATCCAAATTTTGGATCTATAAACCTTTCTTATAAAAAACCATCAGATCTAGGGTGATGGATTTGGGGTTGTTACACTTATCATATTAATGTTATATATATGAACACTAATCATGTGATATGATATTTGTTAATATAAGTATTTTGGTAAATTAAATCACATAATTTATTAGTTCTAGAGAACCAACTCCAACAGGGAACCTATATCAATAATTTGAAAAAACAATTAGTATAAATTTCTTCTATCACTAGGCATGTGATTCCACATTCTTGGTCTAATTTTTAGTTCATCCTTGGCTAGTTCCTCCCTCCCCTTAGATCCCCTTTAATATTATTTTTTCCTTGATCATTTTTAATGTTTATAGGTGGAATCATCAATGTATATTCATTTTATTCCCCTTCTCTATTTTTTTATTCTTTTCTTTTTGAAATTTTCATGACTTATATTTTAATGGTTCCCTAGGGTTTAATGTTGCATGAATTTTATTAGGGGTATTTATTTACAGAGTTTATAAAAAAATTTAAAGATATTTATTTGTTAATATTAGTGGAATAACCCTAGGAATTATTGTATTCATCATTTTTGGTTGGTGGTTCTACATACCTCCATTTATTTCCATACTTATGAACTAATCTAATTTCTGAAATAATAGTAAACATAGGGTGATTGTTGAAAAAACGCCAAAAAATCATTAGATTTATTCTTCTTATAAATATATGCATTTAAGTTTATTTTAACTACTTGAAATTCACTAAAAGTATGGTTATAATTTCTCTTCATCATAGGTATGTTTTTGGTTACATGATTCTCTAATAAATTTCCCATTGATTGTTGGTTTATATGGAAAATTAATTGAAGCCAAGATATTTTATTTTCATTTATTGAGAGGAAACTATATCATTATTATCTATTATTATAATAATCTGTTACTATTACTAAAATTACTTTCACAACAATTAATCCATTTTTTAAATTGAGAGTGAAAAACTTATGATTAAAGATTATTTCATACTCAATAAATTTTTTTTACCGAAACATATAATACATTACTATAATCCATTGACATATAGAACATAATAATTATACATATATTTTCCACTGTATTAAATTTTCTGGATTCTTTATTTTTAGAGATATTTATTTTTAAAAAATAAAAGTATCATCAACCTTTTACTTTATATTCTTAATAAAATTATTATTTTTAGTTTTATTGGAATAATAACCATTATTGAGTATCTATATTATATCACCATCACCTTCCATGTAAGAAAAATCAACCCCATTTTTCTTAAAAGTATTAACTCTTTTCACCCATGTATTTTTATTGTTAGATAAATATTCTTATAAGATATCCTGAATTAATGTGTGAGGTTACCTAAACATTTCTTATATAAATATTAAATCTTATTAGATGAACATTCATTATATATGATTACAATTTATCCTAGAACTATAAAGTCTTAGTGTATTTGAAAACATAGATACATAAATTATCAACATTATCTCCCACTTAGTACTTCAAAACTAGAACCCTTCATATAAATATCATACTTAAAAACATTATTTATATCTCGAGTAATATGAAACATAATAAAGGGTGAGATTAGATAGTTAGTAAGGGAAAAAAGGGATATATCAATAATAATTTAATCTCAACATGAGAATAAGGGTATTAAAACATGACATTTACATTTTAAAACCAAACCCATAAATTGATAGATCATCATCATGAGCCAAGGCATAAAAATAGGCAGTTAGTAACATATGAATCATAAATAAATTAAATAATATGAGATTTTAGAGCATAAAATTGGCATAATATTATTTTATAAATTTTTTTCCTAAAGTGTTGCATAATAATATTCATAGAAATATTACGCCAAAGTAACCCACCAAAACATTCATCACATGCTAGTCTTGGGAAAACCTCCCTTTTACCTGCTTTAGGTTCGGGATAACCTCTCATGTACCCTCTTCTAGGATTAGGATGACCTCCTGTTTACCCATTTTTATACTTTGAATAACCTAATCTGTTCCAGTTTCTCTCATAAGAAATTAATATTAACCCAATTCATTGTAGGTCTATAAAAAACAAACCTATTACATAATCATAATCCCTTCATATTTATTCTAAAAAATCATAAAAACCCTTATTATTCTATAATTACTTAACCCAGGGATAAGAGAACAAGTTTCATCAATATTTCATCATAATAATCATAAAACAACAAATTAAATAAGAAGTATGGTATCATAGAATAATATCCCAAGTTAATCATATATTTCATCAAAGTATGTTATCATAGATATTTTTTTATGATCATTGGTACATTTCTTAATGAGAATACCATTTTCATTTTAAAAATAATATTTAAAATAAAAAAATTACAAAATATCAATAAAAATATTTTCTTTCTAAAGCACCATGAAAGATTGAAAGTTAATATTAAAACCTTTTAGTTTTCATGATGATGGAAAATCATTTTCATACAGTGTGTGCTGAAAAAAATTCCTTTAAATTTTTTTGTAAAAATAAAAAATTACCTCGTTCAGAAAATGACCAGAATATTCACTTTAAATTTTTTTTAAGGAAAGGTAAACATGGGTAAAAATTATTTTAAGAAAAATATTATAATTTAAAAAATATTCAAGTATTTTTTTAAAGAAGATATGGACTTGGAAGAAAAATATTCCAAACTGAGTAGTAAAACTACGTCATATTTTATTAAAAATATTTTATTTGTATCTTGAATAATTAAAGAGAGGAAAATTAAAGGAAACAATTTAAACTCTCTAAATAACTATATTAGAAAAATATAAGTAATATTTTTTATATAAATATCAAATAATTTCATCATCATAAATCTAAGCATAAACAATCCAGATAAAAATTAGATTTTTACGTAAAACCCATAACTCATGTATCATGTAGCTTGGTACATTATAAAAACTAATTTCTAAGAAATATAGATTTATTATAAATGTATTATAAAAAAACCCTCAAAAATATTATACCATATATAGTATTCTTCTAATATATTGCCACAAATTTTTAACAATTATTTATTAAAATCACTATTTTGGGTTGTAATTGCTTCATTTTCCATGCATGTTTTGGTTTAGAAGACTCAGTCCTTATAATTGGATCATAGTTCCATCACATACAAAACATTAATCATATAATTAGTTCCCTGTATAATCATTATATATTGTTTATATCTATTCATATAAATAGGTGATGGAAAATGAATTATATCACTTCCTAGAGATGGTAGTCTGTACATACACACGAGTGATGTTTCCACTTTTCAATGGATGAAATGAAATGAAATTAAAAAATAATTAACCTCTAAAACAAAATAATAATATCATAAATAAAGTATATATTCAGTAAATCTATAATTTTAACTATCAATTTAAAGATGCAATGAAAAACTAAATTCATTGCATTATGGAGGTTGTAGACCACATGTACGCATGAGCGATGTTTTCTTTTCCCATAGGATGAAAAGAAGATTGATGATGGTTTTTACATAATCATAATAAAAATTAATAATAAAAATGATACTAAATTAATTATTTTATGATGGATATCATATATTTAGAAATGGTATAAGAAGAAAAAAAATTAAAAGTACTCAGTTAAGAGTTATAACTTTTTGTTGAGAATCCTCCTTTGAATCGCACCACAATCCTTGAAAGGATGTTGTTTTTAATATATAAAAAGATATAGTATATGGGTAAGGAATATATGATGTTATTAATGCAGTTATTTCATGATCTATGAGGATCCAAATTCTTGAATTAGGTAGAAGATGATGTGCCCTTTTACAAGTGAGAGGAGGGAAACCCTGGGAATTATGAAAATTATTAAATTAATATAAATTAATTTTCATGTTCTAGTAGACCCAAATTGATATATTTTAAATATTAGATGATTATGAGTATAAATAATATCATAAAATAAATTTTATAAAATTTAATGTGTTTTTAACCCTCATATCTATGTTTTAACCCTCATTAACCCTTTTGACAATTACCGCAATATAAAAGTTATTTACACTTTAGTGGTCATGAATGTTACTATAAAATGAAATGTGAAAAATAAGTGGAAAATAATTTATATACTAAAACATATGAAATTTACTTTAAAAACATAATATTTTCATGAATTTTAAAACAGTTCATAAAACATTTTTTAATATAAGATACCATTAAAGTCATTTTAGGACTATTCTTATAGTTTTATATTAAAGACAACATGATATGAGTGAAATTAAAATAAAAAACCTTAGCAAATAAACAATTTATTATTGTTTTTTTAAAATTATTTGAACACAATGATTCATCCAAATGATAATACTTTTAATATTTTAATATCATTTATTTGATTTTTATACTATTTGAACAAGTATTATGTTGACATTTCATAAGCATTTAAGGTAATCATTTTATCCCTAAAATTAAAAATAAATTACCATGATAAAAAAATTAATTATTACATAAAATAATTATTTATAACCTAAAATAAATTTTTTTTATACCATTGAAAAAACGTTAGATTTATTAAAACAAATAGAGTGACATTTTTGATTTCATATTTACATAAAATAATACTAATGTTATTTTCAAAGAAACATGGTATTGAGTTTCCATATATTTCAATATTGGGTGATTGTGGTAAAAAGAAACTCATAAAATATAAATAATTCAGGTGATATATATATACATTTAAATCCTTAAAATAATAATTTAGGTGTTATATATATCTTTAAATCCTTATAAAAAATAATATTATCCTTAATTACAGGATTTACCCTTAATGAGGTGAAAAATATTTACCATGGTTGATATTGATAATGAACAAAAATAAAGTTGAACTATATAAGAAATTTGGAACTAATTATTATAAATATGAAATATATTTTTCAATATTAATTTTTCATAAGTGTAATGAATTCATTTTAAATCAATCACGTAAAATGCAATGAAAGCTGTTTTTTTAAAATGTGTTTTAAGCTTAATGTTGGATTTAATCTTATCCCATGATTTGTAAAAACCATTAGATGAATATTAAAACATTTTATTTAATATATATTATATTAAATTCCCATAAAATAATTCATTAATATTTATTAATTTAATTTATTAAGGTAAAAACACATTTCAGGCATAAAAAATAGTTTTTCAAAAAAGCGTATCTTTTTTATTATCAATTTTTTTTATAAATTGATAACCAATGAATTAATTATATAAAAGTGTAAAAAATATTTTTTTATAATTTAATTAGTGATACCCATAATTTATAATCCAATGGTTAGGCGATAGATATTACATTATATAAAAATAATTCAATAGTAAGACACAGTTCATTTTAACTAGGTCTTGAGAGTAATGTAAGATATTGAATACATCATGTTTATTTAAAAGTAAATACATATAAAATATGGGGGTGTTACATTATAAGCCCATTAAATTTTTTTTTTTACATAAAAATTCATTCACTTCAATATAAAAAAAAGGATATCTCTATTTCATCACATCCTTAGGTTTCCATGAAGCTTCTTTGAATTTCTAATTCTTTTAGAGAGCTTTAACTTAGTGATTAGTCATGTTCTATAAAAAATTATCTATATAATCCATGATTTATATTTTTTTCTTTATAATAAATATCATGATCCATGGGTATAAACTTCATGTTCAGTACTTGAGAATGATCAAGTATGTAATTTTGTAGGAGAGTTATATGGAAGACATCGTGAACATGAGAGAGGTTTGGTGGAAGCATCCAATGACAAGATAAAGTCCCTAATCAATCAACAATATTGAAACGAAAAATATACCTAGGGATCAAATTTACATTATTTATGAATCTCATAACTTTATTACATATAAAAATTCACATGAATACCTTCTCACCAACCTTGAATTCTTGATCTTGTCGATGATTGTCAGCATAAATCTTATATTGAATCTGAGGTACCATGACGTGCTACTGAATGAATATAACTTTATATTACATTTTTTCATATATCTCAAGTCCCAGTATATTCTATTCTCTAACTTCTTCCCAATTTTTTTTTGTTAATCACTTTTTTCCATATAGGTATTCATTAGGATCCAACAGAATGCTCGAGTGAAAGATGTAGTTGTAGGAAAACTCAAATAGAGGAAGGTGTTGATCCCAACCACCATTTAAATTTAGAAGATAGTATCTCAATATACCCTCAATGGTTTTAATGGTTCTCTTAGACTAATAATATCTCTATGTATGATAGATATATTGAAAAATAACCCCATATCTAGATATTATTGAAGAAATCACTATAACTTTGAGCTATACCACAAATCTTGATCAAATATAATAGAATTTGTTACTCCATAAATCCTTAAAACTTACTTAATATATATTCTTAATAACTGATCAAGTGATAAATATTCCCTTTTAGAAATGAAATGATCTGATTTTATAAGTTTATCAAATATAACCCAAAAATAATTATTGCTTTTAGATATTTTTTGGAGTCCAATGATGAAATCCATGGTGATATGTTCCCATTTTCAATCTGGTATGGGGTATGTTTGTAGGATCCCATTAAAATTATGTATCTTTTAATTAACTTGGAAACATACTAATCACTAATAAGAATACTCTACAATATCTCTCTTCATGTTGTCCCTCATAAAATACCCTTTTAGATCACTATACATCTTTATAATTCCAAGATGAATAAAGAATGATAAAATATGATCTTTATCCAATATCTCTTTATTTAAGTCTAGAATTGATGGAAGACATACTCAGTTCTAACCCTTATCATTTTATCATAATCATGTTTGAAATCAAGAAATTTTTTCACATTATTTTGTAGATGTACATCTTAATTCTATGCCTATTTAATCGTTACATCGATAGATGGTTGAAAATTCAATTGAGAAATATAATATTTATCCCATTCCTTCAATATATCAACTTATATAATTTGAAAATTTATAAATATTGGATATTTTTTATCCCTACCATAGATAAGAAAGTATGATTATTTCAACTCAAAGAATCAACCACCTTGTTAAATTTCATAGGGTGGTAGTTTATTGAACAGTCATAATCATTAATCAAATCTAACCATCTTCTCTAGAACAAATTCAACTATTTAAAAGAGAATATATACATTAAAATTTTATGATTAGTATATATTTCACACATTTCAATGTAAAAATAATACCTAAATATCATTAAAAAAATATTCCAATGGCTAACTCCAGGCCATGAGTTCGATAAATCTACTCATGATACTTCTATTAGAGTGATGAATAATCATTAACAATATAATTTTATGTAAGGGAACATCTTAATACCTTATTTTATGCATAAATAAAGACGAAAAACACTTTTTCACTATAGGTTAGTGTAAGAATAGGTGCTCTGACCAAAATTTTATTTTTTTCATTGCAATTATCCTCACATGCATCAGTACTATGTAACTTGTCTCCTTTCTGAGTAAACTGTATGGGTAAATTAGATATCTATGAGAAATTCATTATAATGTATTGATAATATCTGGCCAAAAAATAAATGATATGGATATTATTTAACATAGTTAGTCTAGACTAAATTCTCAATAATTTATATCTTTGATGGACCCATTGATATATAATTTCATGATATTATATTGCATAAAAATCAAAATTATTTGAATCTATAATTCAAACTTGGTCAATTATACATATAGTTTCTCCATCCTTAGGGTCTTTATTACAATTGTAAAGTGATATTCATTATCTTCCTTTCTATTAAAATATATAAGAATTCCATATATAAATAATAACAAAAACTAATCAAGGTAACCTTTAAAGGCTATATTCATTAAATCAATGAAGATAGCGAGGGGATTAATAAGACCAAATGGAATCACTATAAATTCATAGTGTCCCCTACCATGTATAAAATGTCTTCTTCGATATGTATTCACTTTTTTGCATTAGTAGATAATATCCAGTTTGATGTTAAATCTTGGAAAAATAATGACCTCCTTATAATTGATTGAAAAAATCATAAATACAGTGTATAGGATACTTATTATTTATTCTGATAATGTTCAATTCCTAACAATCAATACAGAGAACATTGATCCATCTTTATTCGTAATAGAAAGAATGAGTTCACCCTATTGTGACACACTTTTCCAAATGAGTTCCTTATCAATATTCTCCTAAAATTTATTGTTTAATTCTTATAAATCAATCAAATACATTATATATGGAGGTTTTGAAATAAGTATAGCATCATTTACAGGATCTATTTAAAACATTACTTCATGGTTCATAAGAAGTATAGGAATATATTTTAGAGTGGCATAAAAAAATCATGTATAATAGTTGAGTCATAAATATTGAGTTTCTCTCCAACTATCTGAGATAAATAAACTTTTGGAATTGGAATCATGACCCATAAATAGAGGAAATTTCCACTATAATATTTTGTTTATCTTCACATAGATAGATGATAATATGTTGGTTCAAAAATTCACTTGTGACTTTCCTTCCTCTATAATTTATATGTGATTTATAAAAAATTACATTCCATTACCAATGTAAAAAAAATCTAACTATAATAATAATAACTATATTTTTAGGTATCACATTCCCACAAACATAATTCTTATAAGAACCATAAACTTGATATGAAATCATTTTACCATTTAAAATTTTTAAAAATACATTTACATCTAATCATTAATGTCGTCTTATGATACCCTTATAAAATTATTCAGATATAATAGATTAAGTAGATCAAGAATCAAATAAGACATTATAAGTTCTATAGTGGATGGTAATTGTACCTTTTACCAGCTCATTATCATACTGAGAATCCACAGTAGTGATCCCATGAAATTTACATTTGTCTCTGGGATTAAGGGGTTCTTAATTTGGATTATCATCATTAACCCGTATATTTGAGCACTAAGTAGACTAATGCACATACTCTATGAATTTGAAACACTAAAGTATGGGTTGTGATATATATATATATATATATATATATATATATCTATTTACATAATTATCTAACTTTTTATCATCACTTCGACATTCAATTTTTGGATGACATTACTTTCCACATTTAAAGATTTTAATAGACCCATTAATAAAATTCCTTCCATCTTTCCATCAACACTTATGGCATAAAGTAAGACTCATATATTTCCCTTAATTATTTTTGTTATTATAATTTCCATTTAATTACATCATTTTTTTCAAAACCATGGAAATGATGGGTAACTCTAAAGTCCCTTAAGCCTAATTCCATTTAGATAATTATTTAAACCATTGAATAATAATTCAATATTACTTTCTGGTTCAATGATAACACAAGAAACATACCTCACAAGTCTCATAATGTTTTCTTCATAGGTACTAATAGATTCATCATCCTTTTACTTAAGCTCTTGGAACTCCATTAATATTTTCCTATGAATAATATGCGGAATGTAATTGTTAATAAATGACCTTCTAAACTCATCCCACTCTATAGAGTCAATTTCATCCTATTTACTTATGTTGTTGATGAGAGTACATCATTGATTTTTTTTCTTTCCAAATAATAATCCACCAAAATAAATTTATCTTGCTTTAAAAAATTGAGAATATAATATCATTTTATTGGAACTGATTTATTAATCAGAAACAATGGGATCAAGAAACTATTAAAATATGGTAGATGTTTCCTCATGAAGGACAGAATTGAATGTTGTTTCATCCTTTTTCCATTTTGAATCTTAACATGATTCATGGATTAAGAATGTTCTATAAGTATATCAATGATATTTCTCATTCAAAATTCTTTAACATTTGGTTTTTTGAGAGGAAAATCATTGAATTGTCCATAAAATACTAAATTAACACTATTCATTTTAGTTCTATCTATTAAATAAAACAAAAAATAATAGGGTGAAAAATAATAATCTTATCGATAAACCATATAATCATGAAAAATAAATCATTGGATGTCTAAATCATGAAACCCAATTTTCATTCTATGACACATTAGGTTTGATCTAGGTTATCCATATTCATTATCTATTCATATCCATCATAATGGTTTATAAATAAAATGTGTATTAACCCACATATATACCTTGGGAGTGTCTAGCCATGTGTGTATTCTTAGTCCCACTCACTATGAATAATGAAGATTAAGTTAATACCTAATCTTACCCATTTAGAGTTGTTACCACTGGTGCATCCATTCCATGAAAAAATCCACCTTCATGCATCTAGAAAGGTATGTATTTTCTACGAAAACCATACTTTTTTCTTTACAATAACTTAGAATGTTCTTCGATACATAGGCTTATCGTATGGGTTCCCAATAAAGTTTTCTCATCCTAGTTTATAATGTTTCATAAACCTTTTTTTAATAAAAAATGAGGTGAACCAAAAATTTAATACATAAATATTAAATATAATTAGATTAATATTCAGTGAATATCATTATGTTTCTTTCAATAACCATAATTTTTTAGTTTATTTAGAAACATAGATACATAAATGATATAAATAATCTCTTACATGGTCCTTCACTCCTAGAATACTTATTAGAAATATCATACTTGAAGCCTTTCATTATAACTTGAAAAAAACATAATAAAGGGTGAGCTAAGATGAAAAACACATGTAAAAAAAAAGAGATATAAATGATCATTTAAATATAACATGCATATAATGGTATAAAAATGATCTTAACATTTGAAAACCACACCCATTAATTCATAGATCCTAAAAAGGATTCATGGAATAAACCGTGTTAGATCATAATATTTGAATCATAAATAAATCAAAGATATATATCCATGATAGTATAACATTAGCATAAGATCATATCTTAAAATAGGGTTATAAAAGGTGTCATTATCATAATAATAGAAATATTATGTTAATTATACCCACTAAGAAATTCATTATAGAGACCCATGATTTTCATACATAGATATTACATATTTTTAAATGAATACTCATTCAATTAAAATAATAAACTCTAGGGTATCATAATGTATTAGTGTCTTTGGAAACATGGATACATAAACAACTAGTTAATAAGTGAACTAAATCATCTCCCACTAGGTTCTTCATAACTAGAAATATTCTCATACATATAATGTATAATAACATTCCTCGTTACCTAAGTAAAGAAAACATAATAAAGGATGATATTTAATTATTTTTAAGGGTAAAAAAGGAAGATATATAAGCATAACATGATCATAAGTGTATGAGAACATGAAAATAACATTTGAAAACCATACCCCATATATCAAGGATCATAATCTTGAGGTATGACATAAATATTAGTAGTTCATAAGGCATGAATTATAAAGGAATCAAAGAACATGATCCATGAGATAAAAACATTCTCATAAGACATATATTTGTAGAGAATATATATGCATAAGAAAAATAATGTTATGTATACCCACTAATACATTCAAAACATGTTAGGCTTGGGTTAATCAATGGTGTCCCTGCTTTGGGATTAAGCTAACCACCCATGCGACATCTTTTTTAGTATTGGGATAACATCTCATGTACCCTCTTCTTTGGGGGATAACATTCTATATAACCTCTGAGATCATGTAAAATGAATCATTACCCAATAAAGTATAAGGAGATATAAGTCCCACCCGTAATATAACCCATACATTTTTGTGCCCCAATATAATACAACATTTATCATATCATAACCTATGAAAAACAAATAGGTTTCATAAATACTTTATCATAGTAAAACCCATGTAAATAAATGGGCTTTATAAATATATTATCCCAATAAACATAAACCATTCAAATAAATAATAATAAATATACCCACGGGTCATATCACTATTAAAGAAAAAGTAAGATCAATGTATTTTATTTTAGATGAAAAATAATTTTGAAAGATCACTTTGAGAATTTCTTAATGAAAATATCCTCTTCACTTTAAAAATAAACTTTTAAAACTAAAATCATACAAAACATTTTCAAAAAAAATTATTTCAAAAAACCTTGGAATATTATAAAAGAATATTTAAAGTACATTTAAAATATTTCTTGAGGAAAAAATCCCTTCATAATTAAAAATAATATATAAAAAATAAATATTTTACAAATATTAAGGAAATTATTTTTCCTTGAAAACAAACTCGAAAAATTTTAAAGGGGTATTTCAATCATTGATTGGCCATGACAGCGAGAAATTCGGTTCATGTCATGTATGCTAAAAACAAATATTCCTTTTACATTTTTGGAAAAATTTTAAAAGTTCCTCATTTAGCGAACAATAAGAAGAATCATTTTAATTTTTTTTATTTAAATGAAAAAAGGGAAAACATTACATTAGAATATCATTTTAGAATAATAACAACTTTTCTTAAATTTATAGAAAACATAAACATGGATAGAAAACAAATTTTATCGAAGAGAGAAATAAAATATTTTTTTACATAAAAATATATTTTTATATCTTTCGTAATTAAATAGATTAAAAAAATGGAAAAAATTTATTGTCAATTAATTACCTAATAAGAATGAATTCCTGAGTGTCTTGGGATACAAATCATAGGATATCATCATAAAAAACATAATCATAATGAATCCCACTAAACTATGAGATTACAATATAAAGTCATTAGTACTTTGGTAGAATTTTAATCGTAAGACCTATGAAAGGATTACATGAAAAAAATAATTATATATCAGGAAAAAAAATAATTATATAACATGTAAAATGGGTAGTATATACACCTCATAAAAGAAGTTAAGTGCATAACATTACTTTTTTCCAAAAGAATCCAATTTGAGGAAAAATCCCTCACCTCAAATATTGAATTTCTATGTACACATTTGAAAATACTTTATAATAAATATAATTTTAATATAAATATATTAATGAACCATAATAAGGTGTATAATTCTATTTTTTATTTATTTATAACATTTTACCACTTGTTTATTAACAATTCTTTGTTAAAATCCTAATTTTGTGTAATAAATACATTATTTTCTTGTGTATGTTATTGTTTAGTAATTTTGTCCTTATAATTTTATCATCATTAAGTAATATAAAAAATATTAAAAAATATATTATTTTCAAATATTTTCATTAAATACATATTTAAAATCATTTATAAATGTTAGAGGTAGAAATATGAAATACACCGTTCAAGGAGATGGAAGGCCATACTACACATGAACACGGCTTCCATTTTTCAATGGATGGAGTAAAGGAAAGTTAAAAAATAATTAAAATTTAAATAATCACTATTTTATTATATATATCAGATATTGTTATCAAATTTATTCTTATATGTTCTGTTTAAAATATAAGTGAAAACCGAGTCACATCGCTTCATGAGGTTGTAGTCTGTTTGTACACACGAGCAATGTTATCATATCCCCATGGAATGGAATATAAGAATGAATACATGATATCGTAATTATATAAGAATAATTATTCAAAAAATATCATATATATACTTAAAATTCATGATTAAACCAATCATTGAGAGCCGATGATGGAAAACTAATTACATCTATTTGTGAGGCGTTAATCTGTCGTTCACATTATCTATGATTTCATTTCCAATTTTATTGAATAGAAGATGTATATATGTTATTTAATTAAGTTAAAAACATATAATTATATAAAATTTACCATGTTTATTATATCATTAGGTTTTAATAATATTTTAAGGATGTTGAAAAAAAATAAAACAACACACTCAGTTATGAATGTTACCACTTCTTCAGCCAACAAATTTAGATTTACACAAAAAGCATTACTACATTGGATTTATGATAAAAAGGACTATAGTATGTTGATTGATAGTTAATGAATGTATTTTTGAAGTAATTTTATGATCCAAATGTTTTTGGAAGTGTGTATAAGAGGGGAGAGGGTGTCGGTTCTTATAATTGGGGAAGTGGTCACACTTGGAATTTTTTGAAAGAAAAAATTATACCTAAGTTTTCACATTTAAATAGACTAAAAAATGGTATATTATTGAAACTTATAAGAATTAATTTTTAAATACGAATGAAAAATAGTAATTAAACATGTTTTGCCTCTTTTTAACCCTTATCTTGTTAGTTTAACCCTCAGTAAACCATTTTTTACCTTAACCATGATAATTAGTTTTTAACGATTCTAAAATTAATTATGGAAAAAAATTATGTTAAAATTATTATATAATATTAATTATTATGATTGAAAATATAGAATAAAATTTTTAAAGTTCAATGTATATATATGGTATGATTTAATTTAAAATTAAATCTGTAGACATGGTGAAAAACTATTTTTCAATTTTTATTTTTTCATAAATTTATATTTTTTATATATAAAAAATCAACATAAAATTCATTAAAATAAAACAAAATATATTAATAATAAAATAATATAACTTATTTTTCTTTTAAAATGACTTCAAAACAATTTTCATGATTTAAAATTCTTTATGTTAAAAGATAATTCTAAATAAAAACAAGTATTTTTAATAATCACTAAAACATATATATTATTCAGAAAATTATCATAAATTTACTCTAAGTTAATTTTAAAATAATGATTTAAAAAATTATGTTAAATATTCCAAATAAAATTTAAAAAAAAATTAAAATAACTTTTCAAAAAATTAATAAAACTATTTTTAAGAAAAATATGGTTTTAAGTGTAAAGATGGATTTATTATTATCTCATGCCTAGAAAATATTTTAAATAAATAATAAAAAATTTTATGGAATTTATAAATTATAAATTTTATTAAAGTCATTCTCTAATAGTTTTTAATTTAATATTTTTATGATAAAGACCCATTGCATGAATAAAGATAGTTTTTAGGGAAATATTTCTGTTATTTTGATTTGGTCATTATTTATATTTCTAATTAATTGATAACTAAAGAATTAATTTTATATCTATATAAACCATATATTTTCATAATTTAGTAAATCCTATCCAAACCCATGATTCAAATTGATATGTAATAATTATCATATTAAATAATAATATTTTAAGAGTATTTCATGTTTCATTTAAACTCGACGTTGCATGTAACACAAAATATTTATGAAATTTAATTTATCTGAATTAAATAATAAACAAAAACTTGGTTTGTTACAATATTCCCCCCCTAAAAATTCATTTTATCATTTAAATTAATCACTATTATACAAATAGATGAGGATACTTGTGCCTCATCATATCCTCAACTTCCCACAAAACATTTTAAAATTTTTGGTTTCACAAAAAATATTTGACAAGGTGAGTTATATTATTTCATAGAAATTTTTTTATGTGATCAAGAATGTACATCATTAATTAATAATAATTAATATATCTATCAAATTGTTTGATCTATGATTTCTATACTTACGAAAGGTCAAGTATGTATTTTTTATGGAGAGATAAATGGAACACAACATGAACATGAGAAAGTTTCAATGGAAGCACCATGTGATAAGAAACTATCCCTACTTGATGAATAATATTAAAAGAGAAAATATACCTAGGGTTCAAATTTCATTTCACAACAAATCTAATTACCTTATTCTATTAATAAATTTACCTAAAAACGTTTTCAACAATGTTTAATTTCAGGTCACGTTCATGATTTTTAACATAATTTTTCTATTGAAATTGTACTTCCATTATGCGTTGTTGAATATCTCTAACCTTATTGGTAATTTTTAAGATATATAAAGTCCCAATAGATTTCATTCTTCAAATTTATTCCATCACATTGGATCCCAACACATCGTTCCATAGAGGGCTTCATAAGGAGCCATCTAAATGCTAGAGTAAAATCTATTATTGTATTAAAACTCAACTAGAGGAAGGTTTTGACCTCAAACACCTTAGAAATCCGTTAAATAAGATCTCTTCTATAATTTTAATTATCCTCTTAGACTGAAAATCGTTTTGAGGATGATATATAGTGATGATGCATAATTCTTGTCCAGAGATTATTAAAGAATTTTCATGATCTTTTTGGTAATCCTCATATCCCAATAATAAATAATAGAATGTGGTTCTCCATGAAATCTTACCAACTTTTTAATGTATATCTTAGATATATGATCCATATATAAATAATATTTTATAGTAATGAAGTGTGCTAAATTAGTAAGGTGATCAATTACAACCCAAATAACATTATTCTATTTAGTTGTTTTGTTGAGTCATATGATAAAATTCATGGTAATGTTTTCCCATTATCATTCTATTATTTGTAATATATGTAACATCCCCTTAGAATTTTGTCTCTCAGCCGTAACATTTAGACATACTAAGAACCATGATACAAACTGAACACTATATATTTTCATTCCATCAGACCTAAAATACTATTTCATATATATATATATACTTTTACTTCTAGGATGAATATGTAATGAAGAACTATGAGGTTCCTCAACCAACTCCCTTATCAACTCTAATGTGTATAGAACAAATACATGGTTTCTGAACCATATCATTCCATAATAATAAATGATAAACTCATGAACATTTTTTACCTCATTCTATAGATTTACATCCTTATTATGTGCCTCTCTAATATTTACATGGATATATGGTTGACCGTTCATTTGAATAATAAATTATTTATACCATCCTTAAATTTTTCTAGATCCATCCTTAAAAAATTAATAAATATTATATATATTTTCATCCTTATCATGTATAATCTTGCATGATTCTTTTGAGTAAAATCATAGACCACATTTTTTTCTTTCTCAGGGTGGTAATTTATTTAGTAGTCACAGTCTTCAATCAGCTATAACCATCTTCTATACCATACATTCAACTATTTCTATTTGAATATATACTTAAAAAATTAATGGTCAGTATATATATCACACCATTCTCTATAAAGATAATTCGACCATATATTTAATTAAAAGTTACCACAGTTAACCCCAAATCATGTGTTGGGTAATTTTTCCATTAACCTTTAATTATCATGAGGATAAGCTATAACCATATCATTCTATATAATAATGAATAATAACCCCTTATTCGATGCATCAATGAAGATTATATATCCTTATAAAAACTTGGGTAATGTAAGAAAAAACGTTCAAGTTAAAATCCTCTTCAGTTCCTGGAAATTTTCATCACAGTCATCTGTCCAATGGAACTTAGATCCTTTATGATTTAACATGGCGAGTGTATTGGAAATCCATGATAAATTTTCAAAAAATCATAGATAATATCTAGTCAAACTAAGAAACTATGGGTCTCAATCACTATGGTTTGTATGGTCCAACATTCAATAGATTATTACTTTGATGAATCCATAGATATACCCTCTATTAATATTTTATGACCCAAAAAATGAATCCTTTTGTAGCCAAAGTTCACACTTTGTAAAATTTTAATCATGTTTTCCCATTCCTCAGTGTCTTAAATTCAATTATAAAGTGAGATTTCTGATATTTTTTCTCATTGAATATATAATAACATCATCTATAAATCCTACAAAAAACTGATTATGGTAATCTTGAAATAATATATTCATTAAATCCAGGAAGATATCTAAAAAATTTCTAAGATAAAAAAGAATTACTATATATTTGTAGTGTCTATACCTTGTATAGAATACTATCTTAGGTATATTCTCATTATTTAACCTCAATTGATGATATCTATAACAAATATCAATATTAGAAAAGTATTGAGCTCCATGTAGTTGATCAAAAAATTGACTAATACTATAAAAATGATAATTTTCATGATAGGTTTATTGTTAAGATCAAGATTATAAATATAGAGTCTCATTCATCAATATTTATTCATAAAAAATAAAATAAGTGCACCCCAAGGTGAAACACTTTTATGAATGAACACCTTTGTCACATTTTTCTTAGTAGATTATTATTTTATTCTTGCAACTCAATTGGGGATATTATATATGGAGTCTTTAAAATAGGTGAGGAACTAGGTATGTTTTCTACTGATAACTCATCTTCACGATTCGGGATAAGAATAGGAAAATATTCTAGAAAGAAATCAATAAAATCCCAAATAATAATCATATCATTGATAATGGTTTTTCCATAACTATATAAGATAAACACCAATTTTGAATATGAGTCAAGACCAATACAATGGATTTTATTTCCATTGGAAGTTCACATTTATTGTCACATTGGTATATGATCATATGTTTATTTGGAATATAAAATATGACTTACCTTCCTTGGTAATTTATGTGGTATTTATGTCGAGAAATCTAATCCATTCCTACGATGTCATAGAATTCAACTATTTGGAGGATAAAAAGATTTATAGGAATCACAATCCCACACATTTCAACTGGAGAAGAATCATAGACTTGAGATTCTATCATCATGGCATTGGGGGTTTTCACTTCTAATTCAACATCTAATAATTTGAGTGGAATTTTTATACCCTTATAATATTATTTTGATATAAAATAATGGACATACATAGATTAAAATAAGACATTAGATGTTATAAAGTGGATTTTTAGTGTACCTTTCACCAAGTCATTATCGCACCCCTTATAAGAAATAATAAACACATGATATTTCTCTTTGTTTTTCACCTTTTAGGTTTCTGATGTTGATCATCATGATTAACCTTTATATTTTAGATCTTCTTATAATAATGCGCAAAATACTTACATTCGAACTACCGAATTTTGTATGATATATTTTGGAGAGCATTATATTTATTTACATCATTAGTTAACTTTATCCCATTACATTAAAAGTCTATTTCTGGATGAACTTCTTGAAATAGTAAAAAACATTTATAGTCTCATTAAGATAATTTACTCCATGTTTCCTTCTACACTTTGAGCATGAATAAAGTATCATATTCTTATCTCCAATGTTTTTATATTTTCCTCTGAATTCCATAAATTATTTTTTTATTATAACCATGAGATTGATTGGTAACTATAATATCTATTTCCACCTTGAAATCACATTGAATGATTTCTTCATAGCGATCTATGTCCCTTATCTCTAGAACCTTTAGGAGACTTGGTTTTAAGCCAATGAAGAATATATCAACCTTACATTCATGTTGGATGATAATACAATAAGTTTACCTTTCAAGTCTTGTAAAATTTTCCGCATTATTACCAAATGATTCATCATATTCATCATATTCTATTTTTACTAAATGAATTCATTTCACATTTTCTTACGAAGAATTGAATGAAACTATATATTGAAAAATAAGATCATAAACTTATCCCATTCCATGGAGTTGATTTATTCTATTTTCCTCATATTATTGACAAAATTACACCATTTATCTTCTCTCTATTTTAAATGATATAAAACCAAAATAATTTTTTATACTCCAAACACAAAAAAAAAGAAATAACTTTTCAGTGGTACTGATCCATTGCTAAAAAACTAGTGGATTAGTAGAACCACTAAATGAATTTGGAAATTTCATCATGAAGGACTCAATATAATTTTCTTCCATCATTTTCTCATTTATAATTCCAATAAGATTCATATCCTAATACTTTTGTGTGATAATTGCAACAATATTTCTCATTCTATATCCCATAAGATTTGGTTTCTCTGGAAGAAAATCATTTAATTTCCCCCCATTCAATATTTTCATTGAGTTCCATCCATTGACTAAAACCAAAAATCCTTGTGTTATCAACACTAATCATAGTAAGAAACTGAATAATCATGAAAAATCATTTCTAGGATATCTAAATCATTACACATTTATTACAAACTATGCTACCCTTTTTATCTTACTTTATCCTTGATTACCATTTATTGAAATATATTATAATGGTTTATAAAAAAAATATGGATTAACTATAGAATATCTCCAAGGAGTGTTGTACTAGGTGCATAGTAAGAACTATTTTCATGTACCATGTAATGGTAGAGTTAATACTAACACACCTCTATTAGAGTTACTATCCCGAGGTACATCAATAGAGGAACCACATCCACTTTTTTATATATAGATAGCACTATTGAAAATTTGTCCTTTAATTGTTCTAGTAAAAACAATTTATTAGTGATATAGAATATTTTATAATATAAGGGACGTGGAAGTGTTATATTTAACAATTCCTTTTGTGTGTTATAAAAGACCACCTTTATCTATGATTTTTTTGGCCCTATTTAAGGGGCATTTTGTAATGCTAAAAAAACTATTAAAGGCCCCGCTGATAAAGGGTTTGTTTTTTTCATGCCCCAAGCACCCTCTTTATCAATGATCCCCCCTTTATCAGCACTTACCCCACGACTTTCTTGGTTTTTTAGATAATCATGCCCTCAATGTGCACCAATGTCTTTAGTGAGTTTCGAAGCTGAGACCTCCAACTTATACATCAACGCCTCTTCCACTCCCATATATTGTTTCATTTTACATTTTATGGTATATCAATATATTTATATATATTTAATTACATTTTTTATCCATATATTTATATATATTCTTATATATATGTTTATATATATGATTATATATGTTTATATATATGTTTAAATATATATATATATATATATATTAATTACATATATAAAATATGTTTTTTGTGTTTGTATGTGTTTGTGTTTATAAATACATAAAAATATTAATTTAATATATATATATATGTGCATCTATAAATATAATTATAGATTTTTATGTATGTTTACATATATTATATATTAATATTCATATACATATATTTGGCTATATATATAAATATATATATGTGTTTCAATACAGAAACATATATGTATATATATATATATAAATTATATACATATATTAATTTTATAGGGATATAAATATTCATAAATTTAAAATTTATATAAAATGGATATAATTTATTATTAAGAAGTGGTTTATATATTAAAAATTATATTTTATTTGTAAATATAATTAATTATTTATATATAAAACTAAAATCCTAATGTGCGAATATATAAAAAATATTTATATATTGTTATATATTTTGATTTAAATAATATTTAATTAAAAAACATGATAAAATTTTCAATCCATAATATCAATAAGAATTTTACACCTGGGAATAAATTTATTCCCCATTAAAAAATGGAAAAAAGGCCCCTTAAATGAGTCTGAAAATCCATTGAATGTTATAAAATTAGGTTACCCCAAATAAAAACTCAATTTTGGATTCATTATGAGCCTTTTTTTGGCCTCTAGAAACGTGAAAAGGGGATTCAATATCTTATTAAGGTGTAGAGATCACCGTATATTTCGATTTGATATGTGGTAGAGCCCAAAGAGGCACTCAGATGAAAAGTTATGTCCGTTTGAAGTTTGAGTTATGTTTTCATTGAAATTTAGATCTTTTATTAATTTTTTAATTTTTTAATCTCCAAATTATTAAAAAATTACTATTACTCAATAATAATTACTAAATTATTAATACATTTTTATAATTTTTTTATAATATTTTTTCACTAAATATCTTATATATTATGTGTAAATTCATATTTTGCTTTATGTAAAATACTATTAAAATATATATAGTGTATTTATGTTAATAGAAGTATATTTATATATTTATATATTATTTATAATGAAATATATATGTTTTAAAATATACCTTTTATTAGCTCTAGTAAAAAATTGATGATTGGGGGGTCTTTATCAGTGCTTCTAAAAAAGAATCAATAAAACCCACCTTTATGAGTGTTTTTTTACAAACAAAAATAATGGGCCACATTTAACAATAATTTTTTAGTGATATTAAAGTCCCATTTTAACAATACTAAAAAAGAACTGTTAAAGACCTCTTTTAACAACACTTTTTCTAGCACTGAAAAAGGAGGGTTTTAATAATGTTTTTAGCTAGCACTGTTAAAACCCTAGCACTAGATAAACATATTTTTTTAGTAGTGTAGGTATGTATTGTAAGGAAAACCATATAATCTATTCCTTACCAAGTCATTATGATGTTATCCTATATATTGGTCTATCCTAAGGGTTCTCTATAAGTTTTTCTCATCCTTGTTAAAAATTGTTAACCAAACATATCCTCTAATACAAAATATAAGGACCCGAGATTTTTCTACAAAGATATTAAAACTTTTTAGAAGAATATTCATTATATTAAACAAATACACACATTAGGATCATAACAATTTAGTTTATTTGGAAACAAGGATACATAAAAAACTAGTTTATAAGTGAGCTATATTATCTCTCACTGGGTTCTTAATCACTATAACCCTATTTAGACATATCATACATAATACCTTTACTCATAACTTGGGGAAAGGAAACATAAGAAAGGTTGATCTTAAATACTCTATAAGGGTAAAAAATGGATATATGTAAACATAACATGACCATACAGGTATGAGAACAGGAGCATAACATTTTAAAACAATAACCTATATATCAAATATCAAAATCATGAGTCAAAGAATAAATATTGGTAGTTTATAAGTCATGAATAAAAAATGAATCGAATAACATGAGCTATAAGAGCATAAAATTGGTATACAACTTATATTTTTGGAAAATGAATAAGCATAGAAAACCATATATCAATGATAATGAACAAGACATTAATAACATGTCAGTCTTAGGTTAACCACTCATGTACCTACTTCAGGCTTGGGATAACCACACATGTAGCCTCTTATCTCATAGAGCATTAATCATTACCAAATGGATTATATGGAGATATAATTTACACCCTTGACATCATACATAAATTTTTATTCCATAATATCATAAAACATTCATTATATCAAAACTCTTGAAAATAAAAAAGGTTTTATAAAAATTTCATCATAGTAAAACATATGGAATGAAATGGGTTTCATAAACATATTTTCATCCTAAACCCAAACCATTTAGAGAAAGAATAAGAATGGTACTCTTGGATCATATCACCTATATAGTATAAATAACATGAAATGAAGTCATCTTAAATATAAAATGGTTTTGAAAGATCACTTGGATGATTTATTAAAAAAATAGCCTTTCCACATTGAAAATAAAATTTTATAACTAAAAGTTCACAAAATAATTTTAAATTCATTTTATCTAAAAATAACCTTAGAGACTTATAAATGGATCTTTAAATATCATTTAAAACATTTTTTTAGGAAAATATAATAATCTATTTTAAAGCACTTATTTAAAATATAATAATTTCCCAATTATTGAGGAACAAATTTTATTTGAAATAAATATTGAAAACTCATAAATTATGTTTTAAAGAATTGAGTGGTCATGATGATAAGAAATTACATTCATTATTTTTATATTATAAATAGATTCCTTCCACTTTTTCCGTTAAGAAATAAAAAAGTACCTTATTTGGAAAACAAAAAGAAGATTACGTTTTTTAAAAAAAAGTCAAAAGGGTTAAAATGACTTTAAAAATCATTTTAGAATTGTAAAAACATTCTTTAAAACATTTTTAGAAAACTTTGACAGGGAACAAAAGTCATTTTCGAATGAAGAGAAAAATAAAGTCATTATTCCTTAAAAATGTATTTTTATTATATTTAGTAATACAAGAGAGAAAAATGAATGGAAAAAATGAATTCTAAAGAAATAAAAAGAATAAAATTAAATTCATGAGTTTCTAGAGATATAGATCATAATATATAATCATCAAAAACATAGTCATAAATAATCATGATAAACAGTGAGATTGTAACGTAAAATCATTACTACTTTTGTAACATTTGAATTAAAATACCCATGAATTAATAACATTAAAAAAACAATATATATCATGAAAAAAATAAATTAATGATATAACATATCAAAGGGTTATTATATACACCTCACAACAAAATATAGATGCATAACATAATTTATGTCCCAAAAAAGGAAATTTGAGAAAAACATCCCTTACCTTAAGTCTCTAATTTATCTATAAAAATTTAAAAATTCAATATAATAAATATAATTTTTTTATAAATATATTACCAAATTGTAATAATATGTCTCATATAATATATTATTTACTTATAACCATTTATCACACGTTTATTGACAATTATTTGTTAAAATAACTATTTTGGGAAATATCTTCTTTGTTTTCTCATGCATGTTTTCATTCAATAGTTCTGGTACTTATAATTATATCAAATTTCCATCATATCTGGAATTATAAAAATTATATTAATGTCATATAAGTTCATTATATCTGTATTTAAAATCATTCTTAAAAGCTGTATGTATAAAAATGAAATACAACATTCATAGAGATGATAGGTTATACAAACACAATAATACTCTTTCCATTTTCTGATGGACGACATGAAATAAAGGTAAATAATTGTTAAAATTTATAAAATAATTATTATGAAATTTATATCACATATTTTATTTAAATAAATCATTTTTACCTTCCATGTAAATCGTAAGTTAAAAATTAATCACATCGCTTTGTGAGGTTATAGTCCTTTCTACACACGGGCAATGTTATCGTATCCAAAAAAATGGAAAGTAAGAGGAAATATGTGATATCATGATTAAATAAGCATAATTAAGTTAAAAATATAATTTATATACATTATATTACCCATTACCCATAATATATGATAACGGATGATGGAAAATGAATTACATCGATTCTTGAGGTGGTAGTCCGCTATAAACACGATCGACATATTCAACGTCCATTTCAGGGAGAAGGATATAGATATAGGTCATGTAATTAGAATAAAAATACTAATATATGGATGATATTGAGGTTATTAAATCATAATGTTCTAATAATATTTCATGTAGGTGTAAGAGGAAATAAAATAAAATGCTCGATTAAGTATTGTACCTCTTCTTCAAAAAACTTGTATAAGTTTGCACCTAGAAACTCACTATTATAGATATATTATCCCAAAACGACTATATTATGTTATTATGGAATTATTAAATTAATTTAGATAGGTATTTTCTAAAAAAAAATTGTTTTTGATGTGTATAGAATAGAGGAGAGGTGGTGGCCTTTTATAAGTAGGGGAGAGGACAAATGTGAAATTTTTGAATGTAAATAATTATACCCAAGTTTTTCACATTAATAAAGGATAAATATTGAAGATAATTTAATATTATAATATATATGTTCTAAATATTATGATATATTCGGAATTATTCAAGTTTTGGGTCATTTTCAACAACTATCTTATTAGATTAACCCCCAAATAAACCTGTTTTTAAATTAATCATGGTAATTAAATTTTAATTCTTATACTATTCACTAATGTAAAAAATAAATTTTAAGTAATAAGATAATATTATTTTTTTGATTAAAAATATTCAATCCATTTATTTAAATTCAATTCATATAATTGGAATGATTTAATTTAAAATTAAACTAATAGATGCGGTGAAAAAAAAGTTTTTAAAGAAAAAGTTCTTATAAGTTTAAAAGGTTTTCTATAGAAATTAAATATAAAAATTATTACCATGAACTAAATTATAATAATAATAAAATAACTGAAGTAATTTCTTTTAAACCATCTAATAATATTTTTTAAATTTTCAAATTCTTTAAATTAAAAGACAATTTTCAATAAAAAACAATATTTTTCACTATTCACTACAAAATTTAACATTTTAGAAAATTATCTAAAATAAAATCTAAGATAAATTTTAAAATATGATATAAAAAATTATTTTATATTTTTCATATAAATTTTATAAAAGTGAAAAAATTAATTTTAAAATAAGTGTGCAAAAAATTTGATAAAACCGTTTTTTTGAAAAATACTGGTTTTGTGCATAAAATTTGATTTATTATTATATCATAAGAAAAATTTATATTTGATTAATTGTAAAAAAATTTATTGAATATATAATATATAAATTTCATTAAAATAATTCCATAATAATGATGAAATTAATATATTAATATAAATACACATTACGTGTAACACCCTGAGATTTTGGGATATATTTCTTTTCAAATAAATTTAATCATTTAAAAATATTTCATTACCAAAATAACAAAATTATATTTTGTTAAAAGAAACAATGAGTTTTTAAAAATTTATGTGCAACATTGATTTTATATATTAATATACTTAACACATAGTTTAAATGAAAAATGGCATACTATTAAAATATCATTATTGAATATGATATTTATCTTTAACCCATTTGAAAGATGAATATGAATATATTTAAATTAATTATAAAAGTAAATGGTTTATATATATAATGAATTATATTATGACTAACTAATTATAAATGAAAAAAAAAATCTTATTGAAAATAAAGAAATTTTTTTTTTCTGAAAAACATTTTTATGCGCACAAATGTGGTTTACATTAATAAATTATACAAATAAATTTAGGTTAATTATTTAAATTTATTTTATATATTATATATTTAATAAATTTTTTCACATTTATATTATATTTTTTCTTGACAAGATATAAGTATAAACTCAATTTTACGCTAAAAAATTGTATTTTTCAAAAAAGTACTTTTGTCACATTTTGTTCAGTAATATTATAAATAATTTTTGAAACATTTATATTTTTTTTTAAAACATAAATTTATTTTTTAAAACAATCATGTAAATTTTTTGAAATGGTGAATTTTTGAGTATTCTCTAAAAAGATAGATTGTTTCGATGAATAGTAAAAAATATTTGTTTTTTTAGATTTACATTTCTTTTAAAGAATTTAAAAAATTACAAGTTATTTTAATATAGTTTTAATATAAAAATTGAAAAATTATATATTTTTTAATACAATTTAGTTCATTTGAATCAATTTTATTGGAAATTTTCATATGAAATCTTTTTAAAATTGTTAACATTTTCTCTTTGAAATCTCGCGTTCTCTTCACATCTATTGAATTAATTTCAAATTAAATTTTCCTATTCTGAGAATAGAACATCGAATAATGGATTCCACTTTTATAATCAGAATAATTTATATTTTATAATAAGTTAAATTTAATTTTTTACCATAAATAATAATAAAAACAGTAAAAATTATTTAGTGATTAGGGTAAAAATGGGTTCACTAGGGTGTTGAACAAAAAGATAATGGTTAAAAATGACTGAAAACTTGTCGAAAACAAATTTTATAGCCTTATTTTTATCTTATGTCACTGTTTTTGAGAATGTGACTTTTTTTCTATGTTTCAAGTGAATGACGTTGGAAAATATTTTTCCTTCTAAAATTTGCAAGTGTGCCACCACTCTCACTTATCAAATGACACCCTCTCATCTCCTATTGACACATAAAAAATCATTTTGTTTAGAAATGAAGTCCCCAAATAACTTAATTAATTCTATAATATCATCATAGAAGGCATATTTTTATAATTAATACAACCTAAGAATACTTTTCTTGCAAACCAAAAGAAGTTTTATGAAGATGAGGTAATGTCCCTAATCAAGCGTTTTATTTAATTTCTTCCTCCAACTACTTAATGTTTTTTTAAAATGTTTACATAATAACCATGTTATATTAAATATACTTATATTTTATTATGTTAATTTAAAAACCTAAATCCTTATAATCTTCCATCAAATGGGTTACAAAATCATTATTTTTGTGTATGTTGAACACCACCTCCTGAACAAATGTTATTAATTTTCCATCTCTCCCTATCAAAATCATATATAATAATGAATTTATTATTTATATATGATATTTATGATATTAATATACTTATTTAATCCTTATATCACTTATTACTTATTAATTTTCAGTCATTGGGAATATGACAATGTCGTTCATGTGTACGATTGACTATCGCCTCGTGAAGTGATGTGATTTGTTTGTCACATACTCTTTACATAGATGGTAATAAAGAAAAATTTAAATTAAAAAATATCTATATATGAAATAAAAATTATTCTAAAATTTATATAAATTCTTTACCATTCTTTATTTAAATCCGTTTTGAAAATGGAATCATCATTCATGCGTACGTACGACCTACCATCTCCATGAATAATATATTTCATTTTCTATCTCTATATTTTAAGGATCTCTATAAAAACAAATATAATTAATATATATGATATTTAAATTATTCTAAAAATTATATAAATTATTTAACCATGATTTAACTAATAGGGAAAAAATACCAAATTAAAATATACATGAAAAAACAGTTATTTCCTTAAATGTGACTTTAAAATGAAATTGTTAACAAAAGTGTAATAAAAGTTTATAAGTAAATCATAAATGTTATAATATATATATGGTTATTTAATATATTTATAATAAACTTATATTTATTATACATGAGGTTTTAATGTCTCAAAGGATATCAAGACTTATGATATGATATTTCTAGTCTCTCCTTTATTTCTGGGAGACATGAAAATTCAACACTTGTTTCTTTTGTGTGGTTTATATACTACCCATTTGTAATTTTATATATTGAATCAATATTTTTTCATGATATTTAATGATTAATTTTATTTTATTGTTTATTTGAGCTTATGATTCAAAATAATGCTAAATTTGTAAGGGATTTTCATTCCACTTTTTTACTTCTATGAGACCCAAACCACATTCACCTTATATTTAGTTTATGTGGAATATATAATTCAAAAAAATTTATTTTATGATAATTATTCTATAAATTATTTGTAATTATATATATATTTTTGATCCCTATTTTATGGGATTCATGGTACAAAAGTTTCTAATTTGGTAAGGGTTTTATGATATTTTATCATCATTTCTTAGGATTGTTTATGTTTATTCATTTGATGATGAAATATTACGATATATCTCTTTAAAACCCCATGATATTTATTATAATTTTTTATGTAATAATAATACATGATTTCCCATCATTTCCTCTTTTTATGTACTCTAGATTTCCAAATAATTTTTTTTAAATAAAATTGACTTTATTTCTATCTCCGACAAAAAATTATTTTTTATTAAAAAACTGGTTTTATAAAAAAGTTTCCAAAATTTGTTTTAAATCATCAAAATATTTTATCAAATAAAATTTTAACCTTATTTTTAATTTTAATTTTTTTTGAAGTTAAAATTTAAGTTGATTTCAGAACAATTCCCATTTGGATTTAACAAAAGATGTGAAAGGAATATTTTTTAAATGTGTACACCATGAACAATATTTTATGGTTTCCTAATCCAATAATTTGTTTAAATATTAATTTATATATTTAAATTTTTTCCTCAATAATGTTTTAAAAGTTTTTAAAATCTTCATTTATAAGTTTACAATTTTAATCTTAAATTAAAGGATTTTGAAAATGTTTTATGTTTTAAGATGTTTTTTTCAAAGTGGAATGGCTATATTCCACATGAAATGTCCCAAGTGATCTTTCAAAATAAATTTCCATCTAAAGTGAAAACCTATGTGTTAATAATGCTTTATTGGGGATATTATTGAATGATACCATCCATATTCTAGATTGGTATGGTTAAGGTTTATGTTTATGAAATTCTTAGGAAACACATTTATTTATCAAGGGTTATGATATGGTGGATTTTTGAAATGTTTATGAAATCAATTTTATTTACATGAGTTATCATGGGATGATATGATGAATGTTTTATGATATTGTGGAACAAATAAGTATGATTTGAATTATGAGAAGTGTTAGACCTATATCTACCTCCAATGCATTGGGTAAATCTTTATATATCATGATATAATAATGAGGAACATGTTTATGCGATTTATCTACTATTGTAAATAGGTGCACCCTAATCTACTATGGGAAATAGGTGCATCCTGATTCACTATGGGAAATATGTTTATAGATACACAATAGGACAAATTGATTGGTCTTATTATAATTTTTTGATGGTATTGATTGTTAAACTTGAAATATGCAATGGGTTTTACTATATTTATGATGGATACATACTTTTATGAAATGATATTATGGTCAATGATTGATTTGTGATTATTTATAACTCTTATGGGCCATGTTTTATGAAATGATAAAGTTTTATATCATTAATCATGTTTATGATATATGACAAATTTTTTATGAGCTCCCTAATTTATGTTCATGATCACATAAAATTATTATCAACTTATGATTTCACAGGATTATAGATTGATATCTCTTATATTTACATTTACTTGGAATATGATCTCACCATTTATTATGTTTACTTCTATAGGTAATGAATAAGGGTTTATGTTAGGAATTCCTAAGAGGAGTACTATGTGAGAAGATATTTTTATGATATGTTGAAGACCTTTCATTGAATAATAATATTATGTTTATAGTCCCCAATGACACTAAACAATTATGGTACTCGTACACGTGTTTATAAAATATCGTGAATATTCCTCTAAAAATATGTGATATTTATGTATAAAATCCTTAGGTCCTATAATTTTTATCAAAGGAAAGATTTAGTCGATCTTTAGATATTAGGATTATAAAATTTTAGTGATATCTTAATGTATATTCCTATGTAAATGTATATGGATATGTCTAGGTATATGTATAAGGAAATGTTTAAGGATAAATCTAAGTATAGAAAAATATCATGGAATTTTGGTGAAGGATAGAGAAAGGCTTTTCTAAGAAATTACATCAATGTCTATATTTTAAAAGTGTATGTGAATTTAAAATAGAGGTACCTCGGGTTTATAACTCTGAAAAGGGTGTATTGATCTGGACCCAATCATGGCCTTGTTTATGAAAATAGGCCTTACTATACACTTGGTTGACAATCTGGGGTGACATGCTTGGAAATTCACAAACTCTATATGAACGATTATAAATTATTTAAATAATTAGTATGAATGTCCTAGGTTAAGCCTAACTTTTAATCGATTTAAATGAAGGTGTCCTGATTTAGACACCCTACAAGTGATTTTGATTGATTATGATGTTCCCCACTCTAATTATTGTTGCTCACACTATGATTTTTTGGTTTTCAATAATTGAGAGAACCATAATGAATTTTGTCAATGTTGAATGTAATAGAAAATGATTTGATGAGAAACCAAATGGGATGGAAACTAGAGTGAAGGATATTGTGATTACACTTAACCAGTTATCATTATATTTGGTTAAAAACATACACATTAACTAACACTTAGACTCACCAAAAAAGATAAGGATAGATTTTTTTGATATTTCAAGTTGTGGAGATCATATAGGAAAAAAGACATAGTTTCATATATGTCATGAATGTAGAAAAAATTACATTAGTGTATTTCCTAAATGAACTGCATAATGACCCTAACCACTGTATCTCGGAACCGGTGTCTACATTATTACATTGGCATAGATGAAAGAGTAAAATCCTGAATGTATGATCTATGTAGTAGTTTTGGAGAACTAGATATATAAATAATAATCATTTTACATTGGGAATAGAAAATGAAACATAATACATAACAAAATTAAATGAACTGCATCCTTGAAAAATAATTCAAAGATCTCTTCTTCATATCATGGTGAAAGGAAACAAAATAAAGATGAGCTAAAATGATCAGTAAGGTTTAAGTACAATAGATGATATCATAAATCAATAAATAATAATTAATATGTTATGGTAAATAACTAAACACACATGCCATTTAAATTACTTGACTGCATTAACAAAGAACACATAATCAATATGGAAATGTAAATATATGAACACAAATTCTATTTAATCAATAAACTAATATTAAAATTTATAAAAATATAATATAATTCATAAAATATAGTGGATAATTATAATAATTGAATTCTCAGTGGAAGAGATGTTTATTTATTAGATTCCATGATCTCATGAATCTTGATACCGCTACTGTCAAGGAATTTCCAAAGACATTTTAAACTACATGTAAAAACCCATTTAATTTTGAAAACTTTTTTATCAGTTGAGATGTACCGATGCATCAGGGGATATATTATACCAAGCCCCTCCCATCAATATTTGTAACATCAAAGGTAAATGAAGAATAAGAGATTTTCATACTTATTAATATTTATGAATTAAATATAAATTTTAATTTAAAAGTGTTTCTATGTTCGATAGCGTACCCAATACGCAAAGCTGGTTTCTTTGAAATCTTACGTTGCACACTAATAATAAGATATTATTATTTTAAATGGAAGTTAACTCCTAGCCGTTGTATTGGCGGTAATGAAAAAAAATAACTACAATATGATTATACATGTTTGTTAAATGTATTTACTTTTATCTAATAAAATTTAGAGGCTTAAAATGTGAATGAATCTAATTTTAAGCATAATTTACATTAAAAGGTCGATTTACCACCTTTTAATGGAAAAAATACTTAAATATAGTTTTTTTCACATTAATACATTCTTTTTGACCAAATAAAATACTTCTTTAGTATGGGGACATCAAAATTTATTTGTGTAAATTTTTAGTATTTTTTCGATAAAGTTTATTTTTTAATGAATAGTGAAAAATACTGTATTTTAATTCAAAACTGTGTTTTAATATAATTTATTTATATGGTTATATTATCTTTTTAATTGGGTTTATAGGTTAATTATAAAATATTTTTACCATTTAATCCAATCTTGGTCATTGGAATTAATTCCACTTTGAAGTTAGACATAAACAAGTGTTGATCTTTTGATAGTTATTGTTTCTTAAAAACACGCTATTTGTTTTAACAACGAGAATTAATTTTAAAATAATTAATGAAAATTCTATGTTTAGAATTTGGTAAAGTAGAAATTTTTTTTAATTTAGAATATCAATTTTATCTTAGGCTGAATTGTTGGTATTTTTCTGAAAAACTTCAATTTTTGATGAATAGTGAAACCGCTTTGTAGTAGTTAAACAAACTGACTTTTTCATTTAAATGAAATTTTAACACTTATTTGAATTTAATTTTGAATATCCTACATACATGGTTGTTATTATTAAGTAAAAGTTGTTTCGATAAGAGTAAAATAATATTTTGTGAATAGTAACTTTTGACTTTTATTTACCACGGTTAAAGATAAATTGGGTAATTCAAGATAAAAAGAATAATATAATAATTCAATATTACCTTAAAACTTGTCTAAAACTTATTTGTTGATTGATTTACGACCATGGACATCATTGTGTCAATTTGGGGACCCCATTGAGCAACTTGGGAGTGATAATGACACTTTAGATTAATTAACTTAAAGGAAAAAATGAAAAAAAAATATCTTTTAGTAAATTAATTTTTACAAGGGGTTATATAAATTATGTTTTCTAATATAAATATTCATTGGAAAGATAAAACAATTTCCTACATCATGATATTTTTTCATAATTTTTAGACATCAAATAAATTAAATTATTCATGGCACAAGAATGATGTAGTGTTTACCTCATTAATAAATCATATAATTAAATAAGATTATAAATATTAAAATAACATTCAAAAGCTATCCAATTATTATTGGTTGATTTAATTTCAACCATGAGTCATATTATCTTCAACTATAATGCTTTTTGTTCCTTTTAAAAATGAATATATTTTTATAATAGAATAATATTTTCACACTTTCCTAAAGAGCCTCTCCCCCTTTATAAAAATCCCCCACTTCTAAACAATTCCTCACAACTCTTAAGCCTTTTGGATAGTCCATACTCTGCCCAATTAAACCCCCTACATCCCTATCCTCCTTCTAGATGACTTACTTTAGGAAGAAGGCATTTCAAGAAGTTCTTTTGGTTCCAACCAAAGGAAGTTACCCAAATTAATGGTAACAATTTCTCTTAAATTATTTTATTTTATTTTACTTCTCTAACCCCTAAACTCATTTATTTAATTTATTTTATAAAAAAACAAGTATCCTAAATATACTAGGATGTTTTTATGAGAATTATTCAAACTACACTTACACACACCTTCATCTGATGGGTGAAGAACATACTGTTTCTGTGCTTGGAAAACCAACGCCTCACGAGATGATGATTGTTCGATTATCTTATACAACCTATCATGGTGTCCATTAATATGACAATATATTTATAGTTGATATATATTATGTTTATGTTTAATTTATGATTCTGTATTTTTTTATATTATACCTTTATAGTTTCCATTATGGGTAAACATGATAATTTTATTTGAGGAAGTGCGGACTACCGCCCCCTCAAAGTGATATGACTCATTAATGCCATATGTGGGATGTATAAAGTATAGAGTTAATGATATTATATATGATATTATACTGGAATTATAATATAACTATGTATCATTATGTTTTAATTCCATTAAAATAAGAAATAGAAATGGATGTAGTGTTCATGCGTACGTACGACTTACTGTAGAGACCCTTATCCTGACGTACATGGACATTACATTACATTTGCGGAATACTTAGTACATAACAAAAACACACACACAAGGATCGTAATAGTTTAGTGTCTTTGGAAACTCGGAACGTAATCTTCTAATCGTGGTGAAAGATCTTCAATATCTCCCATAAAGTTCTTCCATTTTTTTACCTAAAACATTTCTTTATATCCTGGGGAATAGAAAACATAAAAGGGTGAGCTCAAATGCTCAGTAAGGGTATACAAAAGAAAAATCAATCACATCATATTCATAAGAACATAACTTTTGGAAATCTTAACATGCAAAAGATATCATAATTTCATAACCTGGGATAACTCATGGTAGTGAAATGTATTCACAATAATCATAACATAAAACATGAAACTTTGTGGCATTCACACATAATCATAGAGAATCATTTCTTGTTAGTCAAGACTCATTGCCAAGACTATCTTAGTGGACAAAGTCCCTTTCTGAATCGAGTAACCCTCGTTTCAGTCCTGTATCACTGAACTGGTATAACCTGCCGTTCCAGCCCTGTCTATCTCATGAGATATAAAATCTTACCCAATGCATTGGAGGGAGATATAGGTCCCACCCATCTCATAATGATACCATTCTTATGTGTGCCACAAAATCATAAACCATACATCATTGCATAACCCATGTAATACAAATGGGAATCTTAAACATCATGACATCATAAAACAATTCATACAAGATAAAGGAATTCATAAAAATAATCCCATCACAACATGATCAAATCAATGTAATAATAGGGATAAAAACAGAACCCTTTATTATCTTAGATGGAAAATTATTTTGATAAAACACTTGAACTCCATTCTTGAGGAAAATATCCGTTCTTCTTCAAAAAAACTTTTCTTTTCTTAACATGTCATGCAATTATAAACTAAAAGAAGTTGATTAAAAATAAACTTAAAAACTTGTAAAGGAAACTTCTTGGAAATAATGTTTTAGAAATCCATTCATGCCGTATAAGTTAAAAAAAACATTCTTCTCGTACTTTTGTCGGAAAAGTCAAAAAGTACCTCGTACGAAAAACGACAAAAGATTCCTTTCATTTCTTTTACTAAAAACTCACCGAAGGGTAAAAATGGATTTAAAAAATTTTAGGTGGATGAAAATAATATTACATATTGATGAAACATGGATGTGGATGATAAAATACACCCCAGTAATTACTTATGAATAAACAATCTCGGATAAAAATGAGATTGTGATATTTCCCTTACCTTAGGTCCGACTTTCTTTGTAAGTGTCCGAACCTCTTGTATAATGAGTTAAATCATGTTATTGACTTATTAAAGAATCATATTCATTTTTATTATATCATATATGGTCCACTTATGACTTTATATTACCCGTTCTTTTGTAAATTCATGTTAAAGTAGCGTTTTGGGTAAAATCGTCTCATTCGTCGTTCGTGTTTTTAGCTTGTAATTATTCATATGATTACTTAGATCATGATTACTTAATTCCAGAATATAAAACATGATTTATATATATATATTCAGAATACACATATATAATAAATTAGTAAATGGAAAGAAATACACCGTTCATGGAGACGGTAGTCCGTACGTACGCATGAACGCTGTTTTCGTTTCCTTATTGAATTGAATGGAATTAAGTAGATTACATACATATAAATAATTCCAGTATCATTATTATGTCATATATTTCATTATTACTTATTATATATACTTTATAATCATTCATGAATGGTTAATCATTGAGAATGAATCTCATCGCGTCGTGGAGACGGTAGTCCGTACGTACGCACGAGCGATGATATCGTTCCCATGGTCGTGGAATTGTGTTGAAGTGTATGTATACAATTTCAGTATCAATATAACTTTATAATAATCATATATAGTTACTCATTACACCTTTATACCCATCCAATTACGGTGGTGGCGGAAAATAGATTACACCACGGCGTGGAGACGGTATTCCGTACGTACGCACGCGCGGTGATTTCCTTTTTCCGTAGGATGGATAGAAGGTTAATTAGAGTTGTTTCATATTTATAATAACATATAATTATATAAGAAATACTGATTTTATTACTTTATCATTAAATAACTAAAGAAGAAGAAGTTGAAGAAGAAAGAAATTGAAAAGATCGGTAATGGATATTACCTCTTCTTTGGAACGCTTCTTTGAATCCTCCACTTAGGGAACAAATATTGGACTTTGAAGAAGACCAGGACCTCTAGGATTATTATAGGGAAGTGGAGAAGAGAAAATGGTAGGGGTTGGCCGAGCTTGAGTGCTCAAATTGGTGTGTGGAGGAGGGGGAGGAGGTGCCCTTTTATAAGGGAGGAGAGGGGCACCTTAGGAATACCTCAAAATATTATTTTATATTAATGTCAAAATCGGTTTATAATGGTTACAAAGGGTCTTATTTCGAAGCTAAAGTGGGGATGGGTCGAAATCCTTTCAACCAATAGGATTTAGACAAGTTTAGGGTATTATTTTAACCTTATCAATTAGATTTAACTCTAAGTTAAATAATTTAACTTTTACCGTGTCTTTTTGTTTTCTTTCACTATATGGTTAATACACTTACTATAACATGCCAAACGAACCCCAAATTGTTTATTATTAATATATATATCCTTATATAAGACATTTGACCGAACTTAGATTTTTAGGAATAAAATAACAATTAATAATATAATATTTTATTTAAAAACTATTTTGTGTCAATTTTGACACTATTTGATATATGATTTTTGTGAAAGTCATAACAGAATTATATGTTCGAACCCAGTTGATTAAATCAACAATAATATATCATAGTAACCTAGAAAATTAGTGGAATTCATAAAAAGTCTCAAATTACATTCATTTGAGCATTTATAACATCAATTATGTTAATATTTCCTTAAAAGGGTAATTACTGCATCATCGTTGTGTCATAAATAAGTTAATTTATTTAAAGTCTAAAAATTATAAATAAAATATCATTATGTAGGAAATCTTTTTATCTTTCTAATTAATATTTATAGTCGAATTTATATTATGTATAACCCCATATTAAAAATGTTTTAGTTATTAAACTTTGATTTTAACTATTTTAACTATTCATTAAATAAAATAATATTAAATGTCATAATCTAATCCAAGTGGACCTAAATGTTCATATTATATTCATAAGGTTGTTTTTGGTCTAATTACACTTATCCAATAGAATTAGGACATGTGTTAGGGTAATAGTAATATCATATTTACCCTTAGTTACCCTATTTACTATTAACCGTGGTAAATAAAAGTAAAAAGTTACTATTCACCAAAAATTATTTTCATCTCATTGAACCACATTTTACTTACTGACATCAACCGTGTCTCTCGGATTTTTGAAATTCCATTCACAGAAGCGGTAAAATTAAGTTTTATGAAAAGTTCAGTTTTTTAACTACCACTTAGTAGTTTCACTATTCATCAAAAATTGATGTTTTTCAGAACAATGTCAAAATTTCATCCTAAGCTATATTTCATACTCCGAATTCAAAAATGAAGTCTATTTTACCAAATTCATAACATAGAAGTTGCATTAATTAATTTTATAATTAAATCCCGCAGTTAAAACAAATAGAGTGTTTTTAAGAAACAATATCTATCAAAAGATTGACACTTGTTTATGTCTGGTTTTAATGTGAAATTACATCCAATGACCAACATTGTATTAAATTGTAAAAATATATTATAAATATACTTTAAAACCACTCAAATTAATAATTTATCACTATTAATTTTTTGATTAAAAAAGTTGTTTTTAATTATAATTTAGTAATTTTCACTATTCACCAGGATATGAAAGTTATCCGAAAGGTACCAAAATTTCACCTTAGGCTAAATTCGATATTCCGAATCCAAAAATGAAGTCCATTTTGAGATCCAAAATTTCTAAAATTTTAAAAGGTGGTTATTAGTATTCATAACGGCTAGTTATAATAATATTTTAATAGCATATCGTTGTTTAGTGAAACTCGGTATTGCGTACTACATACGCTATCGAGGAAGGTCGCGATTGCATGTAATGCAAGGCAAGTCAAGGATGCGTGTTATGCAAGCTCCTTTTGGTGTAGCGTACAACACAAGACATTAGTGAAATAAAAAAGAATATTTTTCATAAAATCTCGGGCTGTTAAATTCTACCCCCCTTAAAATGAATTTCTCCCTCGAAATTCGTCGGGGTTATAAATGGTTTACTATTCGAAAGTTTCTTTAATAGAAACCCACATCGTAAAAAGGAATACCAAAACTTGGATTAAAAAACTAAAGTATGAAATGTAACGATTACCCAAATAAACTAATCACTGGGTTTCCACATAGGTGAAAATATGGATATGGAAGAGAAATCTAACCATCATGTTCTGATGGAGAGTGGTAGAGAACATGACTATGGAAAATCTAGTAATCACAATTCCATAAATTTGTGACGATCTAAGGTACCATCTGATTCATCAGGTATAAGATCACTAGGACACCATTTTTGGTTTTCAATATCATTTCCCTAAAGTTGAAAATTTGAATTAGAATAAATACTTTCTTTATTTTGGTACAATCTCACTGTTGTTCATGCCTTGAACAATTTCCACTTCATCTCTTAAATAAATGAAGTTGAATTTGTTATTCGTGAAGTGTTAGCAGATCATGTGATAGAATGACGGGTCATTCCATCTGTCTCAAACAAAAGGTTATCAAAAATTATATACATAAGTCGATCTATAGTGAGATTAATCACATATGGTTCCTAAAATGGACTTATACTTCATATATCATACTGCTTAATATAATAAAACTAGTTTCTACTAAACAGGGACTTCCTGTAGGCCAGTGGTAGGCGATAAAGGCCAGTTGCACTTCGGTTGTGGGTTCGATTTCCACATCCTTGTCCGAAGCGATGGGCTGTCGCCCGTCCTGCAGGTTGTCCTTTTTCTAAAACTACATTACTATAACATCCCATCAATAATATCGAAAAAAAACTTCTATCCTTAAACAATACTCACTTATTTCCAAAATAATCCATTTCAATCTTTAAGCTTATCCATAATACTTCAGTCCACTCTCATAACATAGTGAAAATGATTACCAGAGATTTAATACCATCGTTGATCCCCATATATCATAAGATATGTTTTGTTGGTCACATTCCAAACATTCAAAGTCCTTAATCATGTATTCTCTTGAATACCTTAGTGAAAACATGAATGCAGTTTAAAGTTAACACTTTCCACATACCAAAATCCTCAAAATTCTATATACTCAAACCATGATATCACTTAGTCCTTATATCAATCATGAGCTCATGAATACTGTCAAACATTTCATTTTCTCCTTATCCCTTCATGATGCGCATATCATATACTTTCCAAAATATTTGAATCACTTTTCATGGTTACCGGTACCTTAAAATTATTGAAAACCACAATAGACCAATACATAAATATTTCAGTACACCATAAAAGTACCTCAACAACATTATTCTTGAATACCAATACATAAACACTTTAGTCCATCCACTTCAATGATTGTCCTGGAATAATTCCTTCCTTGATTTAGAAGTAACTTTTTAGGTCAGGGCATTGAGTTGGGTAATGCCCATGTTCTCCACAAATAAGACATTGAACTCCATAACAATCTGTCACTCTATGACCCTTTTCTCCACACAGATAACATCGGTCCCTGCATTTGAGGTATTCCTCAAGGTTCTTCTTCCCTTCTTTAGAAATCTCAATCTTCCTTTCTTTATGCTCCTCAACATGCGAACATGCATAATAGTTTATCTTCCTCTTCTTTGATCAATTAGCCATACCACAAAATTTCACCTTGTTAGTCATATATCGCGATGACTGATTCGACATAATCACAATCTCATTCTCTCTAGGAATTACCCAATTTTGTTGCTCATAGTCACCAATTTGTCCATTGGATCAATCTTAACCAAATTCCTTCTGGTTCCCTCCATTAACTAAAACACAAAAAGAATTCAGTGAGAGGAAAAAATCATGCTAGGGAAAACAACATTAAAAAGGGGGAGTACCCTCAATATCTAACATCTTAGGTTAAATTCTAAGATCGTTAGTGCAATTCTAGGACTATAACCTATACGTATACTTAACCTTAGAGACATCCCTAGACATACCTTAGAAATATCTCTAGGGATCTCACTAAATTTTTCGCATCCTAGTTTCCAAAGGTTGACTAAACCTTTCCTCTGATACCAACTGTAGAGACCCTTATCCTGACGTACATGGACATTACATTACATTTGCGGAATACTTAGTACATAACAAAAACACACACACAAGGATCGTAATAGTTTAGTGTCTTTGGAAACTCGGAACGTAATCTTCTAATCGTGGTGAAAGATCTTCAATATCTCCCATAAAGTTCTTCCATTTTTTAACCTAAAACCTTTCTTTATATCTTGGGGAAAATAAAACATAAAAGGGTGAGCTCAAATTCTCAGTAAGGGTATACAAAAGAAAAATCAATCACATCATATTCATAAGAACATAACTTTTGGAAATCTTAACCTGCAAAAGAGATCATAATTTCATAACCTGGGATAACTCATGGTAGTGAAATGTATTCACAATAATCATAACTTAAAACAAGAAACTTTGTGGCATTAACACATAATCATAGAGAATCATTTCTTGTTAGTCAAGACTCATTTCCAAGACTATCTTAGTGGACAAAGTCCCTTTCTGAATCGAGTAACCCTCGTTTCAGTCCTGTTTCACTGAACCGGTATGACCTACCGTTCCAGCCCTGTCTATCTCATGAGATATAAAATCTTTACCCAATGCATTGGAGGGAGATATAGGTCCCACCCATCTCATAATGATACCATTATTATGTGTGCCACAAAATCATAAACCATACATCATTGCATAACCCATGTAATACAAATGGGAATCTTAAACATCATGACATCATAAAACAATTCATACAAGATAAAGGAATTTATAAAAATAATTCCATAACAACATGATCAAATCAATGTAATAATAGGGATAAAAACAGAACCCTTTATTATCTTAGATGGAAAATTATTTTGATAAAACACTTGAACTCCATTCTTGAGAAAAATATCCTTTCTTCTTCAAAAAAACTTTTCTTTTCTTAACATGTCATGCAATTATAAACAAAAAGAAGTTTATTAAAAATAAACTTAAAAACTTGTAAAGGAAAATTCTTGGAAATAATGTTTTAGAAATCCATTCATGCCGTATAAGTTAAAAAAAACATTCTTCTCGTACTTTTGTCGGAAAAGTCAAAAAGTACCTCGTACGAAAAACAACAAAATATTCCTTTCATTTCTTTTACTAAAAACTCACCGAAGGGTAAAAATGGATTTAAAAAATTGTAGTTGGATGGAAATAATATTACATATTGATGAAACATGGATGTGGATGATAAAATACACCCCAGTAATTACTTATGAATAAACAATCTCGGATAAAAATGAGATTGTGATATTTCCCTTACCTTAGGTCCGACTTGCTTTGTAAGTGTCCGAACCTCCTGTATAATGAGTTAAATCATGTTATTGACTTATTCCAGAGTCATATTAATTGTTATTATATCATATATGGTCCACTTATGACTTTATATTACCCGTTCTTTTGTAAATTCATGTTAAAGTAGCGTTTTGGGTAAAATCGTCTCATTCATCGTTCCTGTTTTTAGCTTGTAATTATTCATATGATTACATAGATCATGATTACTTAATTCCAGAATATAAAACATGATTTATATATATATATTCAGAATACAAATATATAATAAATTAGTAAATGGAAAGAAATACACCGTTCATGGAGACGGTAGTCCGTACGTACGCATGAACGCTGTTTTCGTTTCCTTATTGAATTGAATGGAATTAAGTAGATGACATAAATATAAATAATTCCAGTATCATTATTATGTCATATATTTCATTATTACTTATTATATATACTTTATAATCATTCATGAATGGTTAATCATTGAGAATGAATCTCATCGCGTCGTGGAGACGGTAGTCCGTACGTACGCACGAGCGATGTTATCGTTCCCATGGTCATGGAATTGTGTTGAAGTGTATGTATACTATTTCAGTATCAATATAACTTTATAATAATCATATATAGTTACTCATTAAACCTTTATACCCATCCAATTACGGTGGTGGCGGAAAATAGATTACACCACGGTGTGGAGACGGTATTCCGTACGTACGCACGCGCGGTGATTTCCTTTTTCCGTAGGATGGATAGAAGATTAATTAGAGTTGTTTCATATTTATAATAACATATCATTTTATAAGAAATACTTATGTTATTACTTTATCATGAAATAACTAAAGAATAAGAAGTTGAAGAAGAAAGAAATTGAAAAGATCGGTAATGGATATTACCTCTTCTTTGGAACGCTTCTTTGAATCCTCCACTTAGGGAACTAATATTGGTCTTTGAAGAATACCAGGACCTCTAGGATTATTCTAGGGAAGTGGAGAAGAGAAAATGGTAGGGGTTGGCCGAGCTTGAGTGCCCAAATTGGTGTGTGGAGGAGGGGGAGGAGGTTCCCTTTTATAAGGGAGGAGAGGGGCACCTTAGGAATACCTCAAAATATTATTTTATATTAATGTCAAAATCGGTTTATAATGGTTCCAAAGGGTCTTATTTCGAAGATAAAGTGGGGATGGGTCTAAATCCTTTCAACCAAAAGGATTTAGACAAGTTTAGGGTATTATTTTAACCTTATCAATTAGATTTAACTCTAAGTTAAATAATTTAACTTTTACCGTGTCTTTTTGTTTTCTTTCACTATATGGTTAATACACTTACTATAACATGCAAAAAGAACCCCAAATTGTTTATTATTAATATATATATCCTTATATAAGTCATTTGGCCGAACTTAGATTTTTAGGAATAAAATAACAATTAATAATATAATATTTGATTTAAAAACTATTTTGTGTCAATTTTGACACTATTTGATATATGATTTTTGTGAAAGTCATAACAGAATTATATGTTCAAACCAAGTTGATTAAATCAACAATAGTATATCATAGTAACCTAGAAAATTAGTGGAATTCATCAAAAGACTCAAATTACATTCATTTGAGCATTTATAACATCAATTATGTTAATATTTCCTTAAAAGGGTAATTACTGCATCATCGTTGTGTCATAAATAAATTAATTTATTTAAAGTCTAAAAATTATAAATAAAATATCATTATGTAGGAAATCTTTTTAGATTTCTAATGAATATTTATAGTCGAATTTATCTTATGTATAACCCCATATTAAAAATGTTTTAGTTATTAAACATTGATTTTAACTATTTTAACTATTCATTAAATAAAATAATATTAAATGTCATAATCTAATCCAAGTGGACCTAAATGGTCATATTATATTCATAATGTTGTTTTTGGTCTAATTACACTTATCCAATAGAATTAGGACATGTGTTAGGGTAATAGTAATATCATATTTACCCTTAGTTACCCTATTTACTATTAACCGTGGTAAATAAAAGTAAAAAGTTACTATTCACCAAAAATTATTTTCATCTCATTGAACCACATTTTACTTACTGACATCAACCGTGTCTCTCGGATTTTTGAAATTCCATTCACAGAAGCGGTAAAATTAAGTTTTATGAAAAGTTCAGTTTTTTAACTACCACTTAGTAGTTTCACTATTCATCAAAAATTGATGTTTTTCAGAACAATGTCAAAATTTCATCCTAAGCTATATTTCATATTCCGAATTCAAAAATGAAGTCTATTTTACCAAATTCATAACATAGAAGTTTCATTAATTAATATTATAATTACTTCCCGCTGTTAAAACAAATAGCGTGTTTTTAAGAAACAATATCTATCAAAAGATTGACACTTGTTTATGTCTGGTTTAAATGTGAAATTACATCCAATGACCAACATTGTATTAAATTGTAAAAATATATTCTAAATATACTTTAAAACCACTCAAATTTATAATTTATCACTATTAATTTTTTGATTAAAAAAGTTGTTTTTAATTATAATTTAGTAATTTTCACTATTCATCAGGATATGAAAGTTATCCGAAAGGTACCAAAATTTCACCTTAGGCTAAATTCGATATTCCGAATCCAAAAATGAAGTCCATTTTGAGATCTAAAATTTCTAAAATTTTAAAAGGTGGTTATTACTATTCATAACGGCTAGTTATAATAATATTTTAATAGCATATCGTTGTTTAGTGAAACTCGGTATTGCGTACTACATACGCTATCGAGGAAGGTCGCGATTGCGTGTAATGCAAGGCAAGTCAAGGATGAGTGTTATGCAAGCTCCTTTTGGTGTAGCGTACAACACAAGACATTAGTGAAATAAAAAAGAATATTTTTCATAAAATCTCGGGCTGTTACACTTACCGTCTCCATAAATGGTGCTTTTCATTTCTTACCTCCACATGTTATTTACTATTATAAATAAATGTATATACCAGATATATATGATATATATGATATATAAATCATGAATATAATTCTGTATATAATGAACTTTTGACCATGTGAACAACTTGAAACTATATGGTGTTCATTTGTGACTAAAGTACCAAATATCAAAAAAACAAACATTATTAACTTAAATGATTACATAATGTTTATGACATGGTAATAAGTGATATAAAATGATTAATAAACATGAAAAATGTTCTTAATCAATTATAAATTAACTTTAGTTTATTATTCAAGAGATTAAAGAACGATCGAGTCAATTTGGACACGAGGTAAGGGACTTCATCTCAATCTCATTTCATTGAGGAATATTTTGTTTTATACACGAATTTATTTAATATGGTGTATAAATCATTTTGATTTTTTATTTCATTCAAAGGGAATATTTTTATAAGAAGTGTTTTGCTAAATGAAAAAAGGAATGTTTTTTATGTAAGCGGTGGCAACGACCTTTCCGCTGCCGTGAGTATTATTTGATCTTTGGATTCCTTAACAAGCCGTAATGTTTTTAAAAGGAAAAATTAATACCATATACTCTTTTTACATATTTTGGTATTGAAAATGATTTTGAGAATAGATTTATTATGTCAATATCTTGAAATGATATTTTGTTATTGAAATGTGGAGATGTTTTCTTTCTTCTATGCTTATGTTATGTGTTATGGTCATGTTATGGTTCTTGGGCATTATTTATGTATACGGGTGGTTTCATGATAAAACTAGGGTGGGTGAGCCTGAGATAGCTCTCCAATTAATTGGGTAACATGATGGAGGTAATTGTGAATTTTTCTCCTAAAATATTTATGGAATATACTATGATGGGTATTCCAACGTAACTCCCTATGTAGCTGTGATAACTACATTGAAAGTATGTTATGGATGCCACATGTTAAATTTATGATTTTTTATTTCTATGTGTTATTCATAAATATTATGTTTTCAAGAGGTAAGTAAAAGAGTTTATGTTTTGTATGTATTTATGAACAAAGTTTTTCTTTCTTTGTTTTATAACCCTTACTGAGCTTTTATTCCCATCCAATGTTTTGAAATGTTTTCATAGGACTTAAAGATGAATAGGGTCAAGGATGGGGTCAAGGAAAAGTATTACTGTCTAAAACATGGGACTAGACATGACACTTTTTTTCAAGAGTTTTTATTTTATGAAAAAAATGGAAACTGTGTAGAAGTGTCTACTTTGTAATATTTTGAGATGTAATAGTTATGTCCTAATTCTCTAAAACTCTAAACATGAAAAGATCCCCAATGTGAATTATTCATTTAATTCAATATTATTTAATGTTTAAGGTCAAGTACTTATAATATTGGTCCAAAAAATTTAACATATATGAAATAATCGATTTAATTCATGAATGAATATGCCTTAACATGAAATATCTATATTGAGTAATGGATAAAGATTTATCAATATTTCCCTGATTAATCAAATAAATTTCAATGTAAACACCATATGTAAAAATGGAGTATGTTTTATGAAATAATAATATCCACCATACAATAATATAGATATTTAAGATAAATAAAATTTCTATAGAAAAATGATCACAAGAACGTGATTGTTTCAAGAGAAGGATAACAATCACAAAATAAAGTGAGATTGTTTAATATATTTTACCATTTGGTAATTTTAAATTAAATTACCATGTGATGAGATAAATACAATTGAAACATAAAATATCATGAATTATGTAATAATAATGATAGTACATATCAAATGGGTAGTATATACACCACATAAAAATGAATTGGTTCTTACAAACAAATAAGCCTCAATGGAATGTAAATTTAGACGAAATCCATTACCTCTTACATTCTATTAGTTGAATGGAATTTAAACTCATGTATAATCATTTTGATAATTTTATTAATTTATAAAATAACCACAATATTATTTATAATATCATATATGATCCTATTAGAACATTTTACCACCCATTTAATAGTAATATTTCCTTATATTCAATATTTCTATTATCAATCTCCTTGTTTCCTCATTCTCAATCTGTTGCGAAAGTTATAGTTATTGTTCATATTATATAGTTACATCATCACCATAATAAAAATAATGAAATAATTATCATATTTATAAATCAATTATAATTTTAAAACTGATAATGAAATATGGTTCTGAGAAATTATATACATTATGATCATGGAGATGGTATATCATATGTACGCATGAGTAACGTTTCCATTTTTCAATGATCACTATAAAAATGTTGTAATTAATATTTTAAATTTCTATAATGATAAAAAATTTATTTTATTTCTTAAAATATACTTATACATGTCATCCATGCAGTTAGTTGATGGAAAGAGAGTCACATCGCTTCATGAGGGCACTAGTCCACACATACATGAACAATGATATCATCTTTAAGTGAGAGAAAAAGTAACAATTAAAATGATATATGATCTTTTCAAAACACTAAATATTACAAGAATCGTAAAATTATTTCATGTATATAAAATATCATAATTAACTTTATCCTTATCATGTTCCATACAATGCATTAATGAAAGAGAAATCACATCTCTTTGCGAGGCGATAGTCGATAGTACCCACAAACAATAATATTGTATCTCATAAGAAATGGAATGTAAAAAAGGTAAATATGATATAATTAATAAATATGTATAATTATGTTATAAATATCATTTATATACTTTATATCCATCATCATACCCAACTGTGAGAGTTATTAATGAAAAACAAATGACATCAGTTTGCGATGCAGTAGTCTTCTGTACACATGAAAGATGATTTCAAAACCAATTTGATGGAAATGTAGATGTATGCAGAAAATTAACTTTAAATGACCACATATAAGTATATTTAATATATTTATGTGATTATGTCAGATTTTTTAATAATAATTTAATGAGGTGGAGAATGAAATAAAATAATAATTCTCATTAAAGAATGTTACCTCTTCTTCAGGTATCATAATTAGGTTTGCACCAAATCCATACTAGGTTAGATTTATGATAAACATAGGGCCTTTAAGATGAGGGGATGAAATTTTATAAGTGATTTGGGTAGGTATTGGATGATCCAAAAGGGTGTGAATGTGTGAAGAAGATAGGTGAGGCGGTGGCCTTTTATAAGGGAGGTGAGTGGAACACTTGTAAATTTTTGAAAGAAAATTGTGTATACATGTTTTTCACATGAAAAAAGGGAAAAAATAGAGTATTATTGAGTATTATACACCATAGGGTTGATAATGGTCATTAAATATATATTTTAGAATAAATTTTATGTCATTTTAACCCTTATCTTTTTAGTTTAACCCTTGATAAATCAAGTTTTACCTCAACCACGAAAATTAATTTTTTACTGTATCGCTAATAATTTAAGTAAAAAATTTATTTGAAATTATAAGATAATATAATTTATTATGATTCAAAACATATAATATTTTTTTGAATTATACACATAAAATGGGAAAAATTAAATTTAATATTAATCCCATAGACACGACGAGAAAACAAGTTTTTAAAGTGAAAAGGATCAAAATCATATAAAGTTTTATATAAAAATTCAATATGAAAATAATTCAATTGATCTAAATTGGATTAAATGATATGAAATATTAATAATTTTTCTTTATAACTAATTAAAAATATAATGTATCATTATACATTATTTAAACTAAAATATAGTTTTTAATTAAAATTCAGTCTCTTTCACTATTCATCAAAAAATGAATCTTTTATAAGAATCCCAAAAATTCACCATAAGATAATTCCTATATTTTGAATTAAAGAAATATGTTTATTTTGTTAAATAAATCTTATAAAATTGGTAAAAATAAAATTTTAAAACATGTTATCAAATCTCTAATAAACAATCTTATAGAAAAAATTCACTTTTTAGGAAAACATTTCCTTTTCTTCCAAATGATTTTTATTTTCATTTATAATCAATAAATAAAAAAGGTATGTGTTTAAAATATATATTTTTAATAATTTAGTTTGAACTATTCATACCTAATAATTTAACAACTAGGTTATAATGACATACAATATTATGGTTCATTTAGACTCATGGTTTCATGTTCCACAAGCTGTAAAAGAAATTATATATAAATAAATAAATTTTTTGGGTCATTTAATTTCATTAATGAATGTATCCTATGCTATAAAATACAATGTTATTCTTTTATAATTTCTTGGTGTCACATTCTCACCACCTTAAATAAATTTAATTCTCAAAATTTAAACTTGAACCCAATAGTCAAGGGTTTCACATTTGAAAACAACTTTTCTGAAAACCCACATTATAAAAAGAGGTAATAGAGAATAATCATAAAAAAAGAGAAGGGGATGTAAAATGGTCCTATGGAAAAACACATACTAGGTTTCCAAATATGATCACATATATGGGATGTGAAAACATGGAAATATAAGATAAAAAATACACCCAAATGCTAATTGAGAGTGATAGAGAACATGGTACAAAGGAAGTTAATGAGCACTAAGACATAAAAAGAAGAGGTGTGAAAAAGGTTCTATATATCACAAAAAATGAAGGAATAAGACAAATTTATTTTTTCAAAATTCTTTTCCAAGAGATGTTTAATTCTTTTACTATCTATGTATATAAGAAAATATTCATACATGATATATTTTTATTTCATAGGAAAAATTTCATCCTTTGGTTGTGCTTCAATCAATTTCTAGTTCATATCTTAGTCCAAGAATGGAATATCCAAAAAATAATTTTGTTATGCCTAGACAACTGAATTTAACAATTAAATGAACATAGGATATATAATGATGATATATTCCTTCTCCAATTAATAAAAAAAATGGTTAAAAAAAGTTATACAATAACACTCAAAGTTTAACTTAATTCTTTTCATAATTAGTTGACCTTATGGTTTTTCCAAAATATGTCTGACCAAATTCTAAAGGTCACTAAATCAACATTTTATTCCTCAGAAATTATAAATTGGATATTAATGTCACATTTTGAATAAGTGAATACCTTTATCACTATAAAACCATAATGAATAAATGGATTCTTCCAAATATAAAATCGTAGGTTGTAAAATATATTCCACAGATCCAAAATGTTCTAAAATACAGAATAGATAACATAAACCCTTAAATAACTAACCAATTTCATGGACACAAATAATATCCCATAAAGATATCATTTCCATAATTATCTCAACATATATCAAATATTAAGTGTTATCTTCCCTTAATCATTTGTTTTAAAAAAAATCAACTTTCCCCAAAATCACCATTCTTGGTACCATTCAAGAGAAGCTATCAAATACATTATGAAATAGTACTATAGTATAATACTTATACGTTTTATGATTTGTAAAATAAGAATATCATCAATAAAAGTATCCCTTGTCCAAACTTATGGATTTAACTTGATTACCATGGAATGTATACAGTATGATGTATATACATATATATGTGTCTATATTACCATAATAATGTCAATAATTATTCAATCACAATATTTATTTTCTTGGATTAGATGTTGCATCAAAGGGTTATAGTGGTTTTAAAGTTATACAAAGAACCTAGAGACACCATGATAATAATAATAAAGTACTATACTATGGTCCAGATACATCATACTGACAGGACAAAAATGACGTGTGACTATGTAGTGTTGGGAGATAATAATCATTGAGAATTATTCTCTTGAATATAATACTTGGTGATCTCTAGTATTTGAGATCATAAGGAAAACCCAAATATAGGTACACCACATTTTTTGGGTGTCATTAGTTGTTTCTACCTATTGAAATTTGTATTAGTCTCTTAATTTGAGATCATTATCAAATTGTTCCATTTAATCACATACTTTCATGTAAGGAAAAAAATCCATAGCAATGAAGTCATTGTGAAGAAGTTTTTGATGGGTGTATCATTGGTGGTATAAAATTGGTTAAATGATAATGATGTAATTTTTTTCTTTTGATTTGAGGTAGTTATATTTATGTTCTAGTTGATTACGATCGTAATACCTACCTAAATCCATGGCCATGGTAGTTGAAGGGAAATCTGTCCAGAGATATCAACAAATAATAATTAAAGAAAGGACTATGATAGAAGTGTGCATCATTAATTACGAGATATTTTATAATAAATATATTATATTACATAGTATGAGTTCAAAGGTTTCTTATCAATACTATGACTATTCATTATCCCTTTAGTGGTATTGATGGATTTTTAGGCTCTACCCTTAGCCTATGAATACTATTTACTAGTATTAATATAAGGGTCTATAGGGTCACATACAATAGATTATTTGATAATATTCCCTATTATGATGAATAGATATACAGGACATGGTGGGCCCCACCATGTGGATCAAGATTTGTCCATATTTTATTTATCACAGAAAATAAAAAATCTCATTATTTTTCATGTAAATAATAATTAGGTTAATTTATTTATTAAAAGTAGTTACATGTATTTAAGTAAATACAAGGATTAATATTATAGGAATGAATATTATTTTAATATTTTATGTTCCTTTAATATTATTGGGAATTATGAATTGATTTAATGACTTAGGTTTCTCACATAATACAACTAATATATATTACAAATATGAGATAAAATATAAATTACATTTATGATGTAGTTTGTTCATCATAACTATTTATTAGAATGTGTCCCACTCAGGTTTTCCCTTCACTCCCTCCCATGGAACCCTAGGCGCGACGGCGTCTCCCTCAAGAAGTGGAGATGGCCGATCCGCCTGACCCCCCTCGCTTTCTCCCTTATCTCCCTTCACTGATCCTTCCTCCCTCATTGATTTCCACCCTATCCATCTTTTCCCAAAAGTCCCTAGTCATCACCATGGATCTCCTTCCATACCACTTTCTATACATGAGTTCATGGAGGCTTCAGTGCTCCATGGGATATCTCTGGTGGCTCTCTTTGGTTGGCGTAGGACGTCACTCGATAGTTTTGATCGTTTTTTCAACAACATCCATCCTCTTCAAGGACGCATCACAGTCGGCTTGTTGAATCCACGTCATTTTCTTCTGTGTTTCTCCTCCGATGTTGAAAGGATTACTCCTATCTTACTAGTCTTCCACTTAATAGAAATGATTTTAAGGGTAAGGTGCCTCTGATGACTCCTACACCTGAAGGTAATTCCATATTGAACAGTCAGCATGCGGAGGCTGACATCCCCAAGGACCTGGTGGAGGCAGGATGTGAGGCCATGGTCCCTATCATTCCCATGGGAGTTACAGGGCTGTTTGACCCTGGGAAACATCATGAGGCAGGCTCTCCTGAAGACCCTCAGCAACAGGTATCATCGGTGTTGGAACACGTGGATCCTCTTATGAACTTAGATGAAAAGATTGAGGATGCACTGGTTTTTAAGGCATCGATGAATATGAGACCGCTTCAGGTGACTACTTCCAAAGAGCAAGGTGAGTGGATTGATAAGCAGACCCACATCTTGGTTATAGGACTCAATACGAGGAAGATTAGCAAGGAGGAATACAGACAAACTTGGGACAACTTGGCACATATTTATGAAGGCATCTTAAAGGACCATCCGGACTCCCAGGTACAATATATCCCTTGGATTTTTTTTAGGGAGGTTGATTCCAAACAACTCAAACTGTTCTTCAGTGATTCCATTGTATCATTTGGTGTTTAAACAGGTAATGTGTGAGGGTTCTTACTTTCCCTTAAAAGTGTTTGAAAATAAAAATTTATGTTGGAGAAAACTATTTATTTATAACTAGTTTAGTGGATGTTAAATATACATGGTTAAGGAAAACTTGAACCATGTTCTAGAATTCCACTCTATAAGTCAGAGATAAACACATTCCATCTCAATATTTAATTAGTCAAAATTGAGAACATATCTGTCATACAAAAATTTGATATATTGATTCAATCATCCATGTGAATGATTTAAGAACAAATTGATAAATATAAGGTAGGAAAACATAGTGAACATATCTATGTTGAAGTGATCATTGGTGATCTACTCCAGCACTCAAAATCCAACAAACGACGCACATGAATATTTGAGAAGAATGAGTGGACAATCTAGAGGGGTTAAACATCATATCCTTTGATCAATGATCTATATAGCCTTTTGAAAGATGTGTGTGCTTCATATATGAATGTTCTACTCATTATTTTATTTCTTATTCTTAGATTAAACCATGGGAGATCTCCAGACCATACTAGGACACTAATCGCTGGTGATGATAATGTTTCTTCGCTCGGGGGATAAATTTTTTTAAGTCCATGTCCTATTGGGTTCTACTGCATGCCTCGATATAGATAATTGATATAAGAGGGATCATGTGGTTTTTCATAGCCAGTAAAATTATTATAATTGAAATTTTATATAGGATGTTGTAAATCGATTTTAATGATTATGAATTCACTTCGATCGAATATCAGATAGACATGTAACAACCATCCAAATTTTTTTATTAATTGAAATGGTGTTGTTAGAATATTAAAAATTTATATATTAAATTTATGAGGAATATGATATATATATATATAGTTTTTCAAGGTGATTTCGGTGTTACACAACTATTATGGGCATGGTTTTGACCATAATAGTGTTTCTAGTCATAATAATTGATATTTTTTGTAATTAATTTAATAAATTTTGACCCAACATCCTAGATATGAATTTTTGAGTAAATACCAAAATAAAACAAAACCTTATCTATTTTTTGAGCGGATGTAGAAAATTAATAGGGAATTTTGAATAATAAAAAAACACCATGAAAAATTTAAATGTTCTTCTCCCATGTAGAAGAATACACATGAGGGACCCTAACTTGATTTCCGTATAGGAATGCCTACTACCTCAACATGAACCAACCTCTAACTCTATGGTTCTAGCCTGACCTCATAGGATTCCACTTCCTCCTGCAAACCCTGAGTTTCCAAATAATAGCATAGCCACCACCTCCTATGCTATGGCCAAAACAACCTTCTTCCCTCCACTCTGATCTCACTACCTCACCATGATTGTGAGATCACATTGAAACCACCTACAATGGATGCATAGCTTCCCACACCACTGCTGATCTAGTTGGACCGCCATCCCACAAAACATCCTCTCATGAGATCCACCGCCATCCCATTTCTAGGAACCACTACCACTACCTCTCCTTGAATGGGATTCCCTTACATTTCTTCCTTAAATCTGTGGTCGAGTTGTACACATGGTCTTGATCTCATCTAGATGTTGAGCCCATGCCACCAGGTCTTGACCTCTGTATTTCCACCTTTATGGTCACTATTGTCGTGGTAAACCCAACTGTCCCTATCCTTCCTGGCCCCACCCACATATGAGTATGATATCCTAATTGATGTCTTCTATAGTAGAGCTAGTAGCCTCCCTCATCTCAAAGTACATCCTGACATGAGTTCAAGGGTTTAGTTGGGCCCAATCCATCAAGAATTAGGCTGGGGAGGGTCCGCCCTACCCAGAATGGGTCTGCGTGGGCATGCTTGGCCCAAAACATCTATTAATGTATATTCTTGGCTTGAACAACCCTCCAGAGTTACAACCCAATTTGCAATGTATCTTGGTGGGGATTTAGGGACCATGTTAAATTAATATAATCAGAAATCAATTAATTTAATTAATGTTATTTTAGTATTAAATTGAATTAAATAAAAATATTATTTCTTGGTTAGAAATTATTAATTTTAAATTTTCAAGAAATTAAATTAATATTAGTATTAAATTATCTAATTAATTAATTAATTTTTTAAAATTAAAAATTAATTAATGAAGAGACTAAGTAAAATAAATTATTTTTCTTTATATGATTTATATAATTAATTTAAATACTCTTATACTATGAAATTATTGTAATTTAATTTTATTGTGTGTTTATTTTTATATTGGCTGGTCTTGAGATAGTTACTATACCTATATGTTTCTTGGTTAATTTATTTAATTATTTATTACATGCATTCAATGATTGTAATAAGTTTATAATTAAATTAAGGCGTACACATCCTCTTTTCATTAAACATGTATAAGGGAATGCATGTACACTTTATGTGTTATATATTGCACCCCTAGTCCCCCAAACCTACACATGATTATACATGTAGAATTGAAAATGATTTTATAAGATGTGAATCACAACAAGTTGTGTTGGTACTAAAGAAGAGAATCACATTCACTAGACTGGGGGTGAGCGGAAATATGAGTCTGTAATCGAATAAGGTATGTTATTCCTAAGCCACAACTGATCAATTAATCTTTAAATGGACCAACCAATAATATATTCTGAATAAAATTTAGGTAAAATTATTTCCATTATGAATTTTTCATTATTTTATTCAAGTACATGTTTATTGTGAGATCATATGAAAAAATAAACAAGAAAAATGAATAAGAATGAAACATATGCTTTTATATTAATACATTTTCCATTGTGAGTGAGGTAACATAGTTTGACCATATTTAAAAGAACTAGATTAAAATACTAAAGAAATATTAAAATCACTCAAAGAAATATTAAGTTATAATACCTCCCGTTGACCAGATATGAACAAAAATGGGTGTTCAAGGTGCTTTTCTGGCACATTTGAGGATGCCTCCAACTACCGAGGAGTTTTTATGAGAGTAATGGTTTGAAATAATTAAATTCGATAAAAATGGAGTATCCATAGCTATATTACTATTACATTACTAGAAAAGTGCTGAGGGAATCAATGTTACGATTATGATAAGTTGGTAGTTCACTCAAAAATCAAGAAACCAGGAGTTAATGTGGTTATATAGCCTAGTAACCTCCTTAGATCTATTTGAGTAGTAGTGTAACCATAGTTTCTAGACATTTAGGGGAGGTTTTGATAATCCTTTCCACTAAATACTCAAGCGATACAATATTTTAAATCTAATAGTGAGGGATTTTAGGTTTGATAAAACCAATGGATATATTTAATGACTTAATAATTAATATATAAAAAATATAAAAAGGGTAATAAAGATAAATCATTTATTTATTTTTTTATATTTTGTTGATAAAAATTTCAATCACCAACACCACAAAATAATTATCACTATAATCCAATGAGATAAATAAAATATCCAGGAAGACTATAACTTCCAGAAGTGGTTTAGGTGCTTGCACAAAGTACTATGTTAAAATAGAAATGTTTATCTGATAGAGTCCTCAATTCCTACTAATCATAATACACGAGAAAGAATGGAAGATAAAGATAAGTATAATAAACTTATAAATGATACACTAGATTAAAATGCATCATATTGTCATTTATATTTAGTCAACTGTACAAAATTCACATGGATGAAGATGCCTGCCACATGATTTCTCATATCCAATAGTTATATCAAGAGAGAGGAGGGAAAGATATGTATGAGATATCCAATGCACTTTATAGGTGTAGCATAGTGGAATGGAATCAATAATTACCTCATGTACTCAATATTATCAATTATATTGAGATGAATGAAGCCCTTCGATTCAAAATAAACTAATAAATAGAAAAAAATCTCATTATTTCTTCTTTATTGTCATGATTTTCAACATTGATTGTTAATTACAATATAAATAACATGGGAAAGTCACTTTGAGATCTTTTGGATTTATTTCTCTAAGCAGATAAGGATATCAAAAGTAAAAATTCTTCGGTTATTATGGTTAACATAAGTAGGAAGGGAAATGATAAGGGGTCTAAGCCTAAGTCCAAGATTAAGACACTAACGCATCGTCCTTAAAAAATGAAAAGGATACAGAGGCTGTGTAACACTGTAATATTTTATGAGATAAATTATTCTAATTTATTTGATTTCTTATGTTTTATGGTACACCAATATTATATTTCTCTATAATCAACATCATATTAGATTGCAGTATACACAACTGTATTTTTAGCTTGTGTTGCACAAAATTTCAAGTTCTTATCATGGAACACTGAGTATATATTTTTTTCAATGTATAAATGAATTAATTTTAGATTATGTTATATGAAATACCAAAGGGAGCTTTAACTACAATAAAGACTAACTTATCTTTTATTACACACTATAGAGATCTTCCTCGCTAGCTTGCATTATACGCGATACTGAGTTTCACTAAATAAAGATATATTATTAAAATATTGCTTGTTAATGGGATATAAACTAGTCATAATGAATAGTATTACCCACATATTAAATTTTATATAACATTATAATTCATCTTACACATTTTATAGAACATGTTATGAAAACAAAATTTATTTTTTAGATAAAAGAAGTATTTTAAAAAAAATGTTGTTTTACCGCCTTTTAAAAAAAACCCATTTTAAATGTTGTTTCTGACAATTATATAAGTTAAATGTGAAGAAATAGACTTATTATTTTTAATAGGGACATAAAAATTTACTTTAATTGAATTTTTGGTATTTTTGGAATAAAATAAAAAATTTTGAATAGTGAAAAATACTGCATTTTAATTTGAAACAACCTTTTTATCAAACTTATTTATATAGTTATGTTATATTTTTAATTGGATTTAAAGTTTAATTGGATTCTGTTTTTATAATTTAATACAATTTTTTTCATTATAATTAATTTCACTTTTAAATAGAATATAAACATATCTCTATCTTTTGACAGTTATTACTTCTTAAAAACCTACTTTTTTGGTTTTGACAATGAGAATTAATATTATATAAATTACTAAAACATAAGTGTTTTGAATTTGAAAAAATTAATTCCATATTTGTAATCATAAGGTTCCAATTGTTTAAATATGTACCTTTTTATTTTTGGATATTATGAAAAGTAACATTAGTAATTATTTTATTTACCAATTTTAAAGGGTAAATCTGGTAAATAAGGGTAAAAAATAATATTATAATAATATTCGACTACCCTAAAACATGTATTAATACTATTTTATGAGATATTTATGAATATGGGCATCCTTGGTTTAATTTTGGGACCCCATGGATTCACTTGGTCGTGAAAATGATATTTTCGAAGAATTAATATAATTTAATGATAATTATAACCTAAACATTTATCTTTTATTAAATAGATTTTAATATAGGGTTATATAACTAATCTCTATGATTATAAATACTTATTACAAATAAAAAAATATTCCCTACATCATGGTATTTTATTTATAATTTTTTTACATTATATAAATATATTTACTTATGACACAATTAGGATGTTGTGATTACCTCATTGATAAAATATTCAAATAAATGAAATTATAATTATTAAAATAAATTAAATTTGAACATTTTAATTCCATCCACGATTTTTTTGATGAAATTTTAATATTAGGGATGATTTAAGGCCTTTTTTTAACTAATCGGGTTGATTTGTTTTTTTAAAAGTCAAGTATTAATAATGTCCAAAATTGACATAATTCATAACTTAAAACATTAAATAGTTTATTAAATGATATTAAATTCTTAAATATATAATATTAGGAATATTGGTTAATATATGTTAAAATATGTCTTAAATAACTTTTTTTGGGTTGTTTTACATGATATGATAATTACATTAACCAACAATGTGTAAATAACATGATATCATGGTAAGATTAAAAATGGTAAAATAAGGGTTAAACCAAAAAATATGGATAAAAAAATATTAAAAAATTATCTAAAAATTATTGGATGTTTTGTATTCTAACCAAAATCATCTTATATTCTATTTAAATAAGCTTTGGATCATTTCTAATGGTAATATAATTTATAATAAATTAATATTTTGAGAGTTTCTTAAAATGACCTTCTCCTATCTTATAAAAGGATCCTCCTACCTCTCCTATTCACTCCATTTTGAGCCTTAAAGTTCGGCCAAAAACTTCCAATTTATTTTTTTTCACATTCCAAGATACATTCTAGAGGTTCTTTTCTTAAAAAAATACCAACTCTAGTGCCATAAGAGGAAATTTGATGGAGGCACATCACGGAAGAGGTAATCTCTTCAACCGATCCTTTCAAATTTATTTCTTTTTCTACTTCATCTTCATTAGTTGTCTCATTATAAAGTAATAACATTAGTATAATTAATATACTTATATTTTATTATATATATGAAACAACCCTATTTCACTTTCTATCCATCCTACGAAAAATGAAATCACCGCATGTGCGTATATATGACTTACCATCTCGATGCCCTGTGTAATCTGTTTTAACCGTCACCTTACTTGGATGGGAATAATGGTGTAAATAATAACTATATATAATTATTATAACATTATAATAATTATGAGATATTATACACCATCCAATTCAATACCATTCAATAACTATGGGAATGATCGCTCGTGCGTACGTACGACTTACCGTCTCCACGATGCGATGAGATTCATTTTCCATGTTAACAATTCAAAAATGGTTATACATTATATATAATAAATAATAATTAAATATATGAAATAAATTTTTTATGGGATTAATGTATATATATATGTCATTTATTAACTTCTATTAAATTCCACAAGGAAACCAAAATAGTGTTCATGTGTACACACAGTATACCGTCTCTATGAATGGTGTATTACATTTCATTTATCTATATTATATATATATATATATAATTATATTTATTTATATACTGAATATATATTATATATAAATCATTTTACATTAATGAAGTATGTAAATCATGATATAAGTAATAATTTAAAGAATTACAATTCAAAACACATACGATAAATAAGACAATTTTTACAAAAAATGTTTCTTTAACATGGATCTAACAAATTAATGGGTAATATAAAGTCATAAATGAATCATATATGATATCATAAATATTATTATGGTTCTCTTAAAAGTTAATAATTTGTTCAAACCCTATATAAAAGAGGTTTAGAAACATATGGAATAAATTAGACTTTAGGTAAGGGATAAATTTGAAATCTCATTTTTATCTGAGATTGTTTATACATAAGTATTTACTGGGGATATATTTATCATCGATGTCCATGTTTTATAAAAATGTTGTCATAAAATTTTTACTATTCTTATATGTATGTTTAAATTCATTTTGATGCAGTTTTGACTTTTACTATTTGGTAAGGAAGGAATCATTCATTTGTTTACTATACAATTTACATTTTGACTTTTCTCGAAAAAAGTACAAGAAGAAGGTTTTTTAAACTTATACGGAATGAATGGGTTTTTATGGTTTCATGGTGACTTATTTACATGAAACATACTATACATTATTTCAAGTTTATTTTCAACTAAATTATTTTCTTTTAAAATTACACCAAACATTGAGAAAATAATTCTTTTTGAAGAAGAATGGATATTTTCCTTACAAACTAATATCAAGTGTTTTATCAAAATTATGTCCCATATAATATGACATAGGGTTAGGTTTATCTATATATTATGACTTAGATTTTATTGTGTTTATTATGGAATTATTATTATGAAATCCATTTATTTTATGTGGATTATGATGGAATGATGTTTATGAAACCCATTTTATTTCATAGGTTTTGCTATGATGACTGATTTATGTTTTTTTGTCACATGTAAGATTGATTTCATTATGAGATGGGTGAGACCTATATCTCTCTCCAATGATTTTGGTAATGATTAATATCTCATGAAATATACATGACAGGAATGACATGTAAATCCGGTTGAGTAATACATGGTTGGAACGGAATGTAAACCCGGTTCAGTAATGGACTTTGTCCACTAATATTGTCTTGGAAGAAATGCCTTGGATACTATGTAAATCATATTATGTGCTTATTAGTTATCTACAATTACATGTTTTATGAAAATTATATTCTATAATGGTTAATGTTCCTTTATGATACATGCCCTACGTACTTCCAAGAATTATTTCATGACTCAATATTTTGATGTTTAAACATTATGTTCATGTTTTTACGTTCTAATGTTTATGGTTTGTTTTACGTTCTTCATGTTTAAACTTACTGAGCATTTGAGCACACTATTTCTATGGTTTCTTTTCCCTAGGATATAATGTATGTTTTTAGGTAGAAAAAAGAAAGGGGGAGATATTTATTGGGGATGTTGAAGATCATTCACCATTATTAGAATATTTTGTTCTGAGTTTACAAAGACACCAAACCAATACGATCATTAGTTTTCTCTTTGTGTCATGTATTTTTTTTCAACAAAACAAATATAATATCCATGTAAGTCAAGAATGGTTCTCAAAATTTGATATTAGTGTGAAGGTTTAGTCAACATTTAGAAACTATGATGCAAAAACTTTAGTGAGATACTTAGAGATATTTCTAGGACATGTCCTGGGATGTCCTAAGGATAAGTTAATAATTGGTTATAATCCTAATATTTTTGTGAAAATAATTAATAACCTAGGGTTAAATTGAAGATATCATAGACTGAAATATTAAAATTAATTTACCTTACTTATTTTTTTCTAATATATGATAGGTATTTCTCACACTTTTTTTTAATATTATTCAATGTCTAGAACTACCTAGAACATAGTTAACCATTGAATTTTTTAGATGTGATAAGTATGGTAATTAGAAAGATCGTTTTACTAAGTGAAAATATCCCGAATAGAATCATGATGATGGTATGAATATTGGACATATTGCTGAAGATAAAGAGATTGTAAATGATATATGAAAGGTATGTTATGTTCTTCTAGTATTGTTTACCTTTAACCTAAGAATCCTGAGTTTGAGAAGAAAAATGGAATGATTCATATTTTTGGAAATATGAAGATGATAGATCATGAGTAATGGTTTAAGAGTAATGTTGGATGATTCAGGTGTATATGTTTCAAAATTCAAAGATCATGTAACACGAATCATGAAATATACACGTTTTTTCAGTATAAGGATTGGAAATGATATGGTGAATAGTTCTAAGGAGATATAAAAGTGATTTAAGGGTAAGATGATATACCTGGAGAACACATGATAAGGGAAAAATAACCATTAATATGTCCCTTATCTTAAGATAATGAATTTTGGATAAAGATATGATGGATTTGAATAATTAAATTGGATGATTTACGTTTGTTGAAATCTAATTATGGAGTTATTTAAAAAAGGGTTATACTATCATTGATGAAGTTTAAAACTTTTTTACGACTTAATTAATATATCCAAAAAGATTTGGAATAAGGAAACATGTATGTTTTCAATAAGGATATCAAATAATTCATGTTGTTACTGTTACTCAAGAGAATATATGCTTAAGGTTTTCACATGTTTAGAATGTGAAAACCAAGAAATAACTTATAAGATATGCGAGATAAATGTTATGACAAATTAGATCACCTATTTCAATGTTTTATATTTCTGAAAGGGTTGTAATGGAATCCATTTATGGATTGTATAAGTTACATTTTAGTTGAAGTTTGTTTGATTAATATATTATCTCACTATAGGTGGACTTATGCATATTTGATTTCTACTGATGAACATTATGCTGAGGAATATGTAATGACTTATCATTCAATAAAATTGTCTATTAAGACTTCATGAATGACAAATTTGACTTCATTTCATTAAATAATAGATTAAGTAGAAATTGTTCAAGGCACAAAAAATGATGAGACTGTACCAAAATCAAGTAAGTATTTGCTATCATGAAAAATTATTCAAATCTGGGGAAAGGATCTTTAAAACCAAAAATGTTATCCGAGTACCTTCTTATCTGATGAATCAGACTGTCTCTTAAATCATAACAGATTTCTGACTTTCTGGTAGTAAAATTTCTGTGAACCTTATTCTCTATCACTATCCTTCAGAACATGATGGTTAGATTTCTCTTCCATATCCAAATTTTTACTTTCCACCTATTTTCTTCACTATGGAAACCTAGTGATGATTTACTTAGGGTAACTGTTATGTTTCTAACTTCCCTTTTTAAAATGAAGTTTTAGTATCCCTTTTTATGATGTTGGTTTCCATAAAAAACCATTTATAACCCTGATGGATTTCACGGGAGAAATCATTTTTATGGGGGTATAATGAAACATCCTAATATTTTATGAGATAGATTATTCTAATTTCATTAATATCATATGTTATATGCTACACCAAGACTATCCTGCACTACATGCAACATGATATTAGATTGCAGTATACACAACGATATTCTTGTCTTGAGTTGCCCATAATTTCAAGTTCTTTTCACACAATAATGAGTATAGATTTTGTTTAATGTATAAATTAATTATGTTTGGAATATTTTATACCCATCCCCAATGTAATCTTTTACTACATGTAACACTGACTTATTCTTCATTACAGGTAAGAGTGACCTTCCTCAATAGCTTGCGTTGTAATCGATACCGAGTTTCACTAAACAATGATATATTATTAAAATATTATTATTAAATGGGATATAAACTAGCCATCATGAATAGTATTAACCACATTTTTAAATTTATATATGATTATAATTCATCTTAGACATTTTATAGAACATGATATTTAAACAAAATCAAAATTTTGGATAAAACATGTATGTTTAAAAAAATGTAGTTTTACCGCCTTTTGATGAAACACCCATTTTAAATAATTTTTCTGACACTTTTATAAGTTAAATCTGAAAAAATAAAGTTTTTATTTGAAAAAGGGACATAAATATTTACTATTTTTATTTTTTGGTATTTTTCTAAAAAAATAAAATTTTAATGAATATAGAAAATATTGCATTTTAATATGAAACTGCCTTTTTATCTAATTTATTTATATTGTTATATAACAATTTTAATTGGTTTTAATGTCTAATTGGATTATGTTTTTATCATTTATTCTAATTTGGTTAATTTTATGTAATTTAATATTTAGATCAGATAGAAACACATGTCAATATTTTGATAGTTATTCATTATTAAAAAACATTTTTTTTGTTTTGACAACAAAAATTAATTATAAATTAATTACTGCAATTTAGGTATTTAGAATCAGGAAAAATGGATTCCATATTTGGAATCACAAGGTTCAAATTGTGTAAATAGGTACCTTTTATTTTTTTGACATTATGAATAGCCACTTCAGTTATTATTTTATTTACCACGGTTAAAGGATAAATATAGTAAATAAGTGTAATAAATAATATTATAATAAAATTAAACTACCCTAAAACATGTCGTAATCCTATTGGATATGATATTTACAACCATTTTAATCCTTGTTTCTATTCTAGAACCCCATGTATTTTCATGGATGTGAAAATGACATTTTATAAGAATTAGTTTAATGTAAATATAATTATAACCTAAAAAAATTTCTTTTACTAAATCGTTATTGTTATAGGGTTATATAACTGATATCTATAACTATAAATAGTCATTAGAAATATAAAAATATTTCCTACATCATGCTATTTTATTTATAATTTTTAGACATTAGATAAATATATTTATTTATGACACAATTACGATCTAGTGATTATCTGATTAATGGAAGATTCAAATAAATGAATTTATAAATATTAAAATAAATTTAATTTGAATATTATGATTACATACATGGTTTTTTTGAATTAAATTTACATATTAGGGATTATTTAATGTCTCTGGTTCGATGTAAAAGGGTTGTTATGGATTTTTAAAAAAAGTCAAGTATCAATAGTGTCCAAAATTGACACAATTCATAACTTAAAACATAAAATAGTTTATTAAATGATATAAAATTCCTAAAAATATATTATTCGACCAAATGGTTAATATAAGTCCAAATATGTCATAAATATCTTTTTTTTGGTTGTTTGACATGATATGGTAATTACATTAACCAACAACGTTTAAATAACGTGATATCACAGTAGGATTAAAAAGCGTAAAATAAGGGTTAAACAAAAAAGATAAGGATAAAAATATATTCAAAACATGTATAAAAATTATTTTATTATGAGTCTTAGAACAAAAATCATCTTATATTATAATTAAATAAGTTTTGGTAAAATTTGGATTGAAATTGAATTGATAATAAATTATTATTTTGAGAGTTTCCTAAGGTGCCCCACTCCTCTCTTATAAAGGGCACCTCCTACCTCTCCTCTTCACACCATTTTGAGCTTTCAATCTTAGAAAAACCCTTCCGATTTCTCTTTTAAAGTTCTCTTGTAACATTATATAGGTCCTGGTCTTCTCAAAAGTCCATCAATAGTGCCCTAATAGGAAATTTAAAGGAGGCACATTGAGAAAGAAGTAATCTATTCTTTTGATTATTTCAAATTTATTTCTTCATCTACATGTTATTATTTAGTTTTATCATTATAAAGTAATAATATAATTATCAATAATATAATTATATATTATTATAAATATGAAACCACCCTATTTCAACTTCAATCCATCCAATGAAGAATGAAATCACTACATGAGCGTATGTACGACTTACCGTCTTCATGTTATGGTGTACTATGTTTTTCACAACCACCTTACTTGAATGGGTATAATGGCGTAAATAAAAACTATATATAATTATTATAACAAGGTAATAATTTTGAGATATTATACACCATGAAATTCAATAACATTCAACAACTATGAGAACGATATCATCGCTCGTGTGTACGCACGAATTACCATCTCCACGACGCGATGAGATTCATTATCCTTGTTAACAATTAAAGAATAATTATAAATTATATATAATAAATAATCATGAAATATATGAAATAAAAATGATACCGGATATATATATATATACACATCATCTACTTACATCCATTAAATTAAATAAGTAATAAAAAACGTCGTTTATGTGTACGTACGACCTACCGTCTCCATGAACGGTGTATTTCATTTCATTTATCAATATTATATATATATATATATTTATATATTGAAAATATATGATATATAAATCATGTTTTAAATTTTAGAAGTATGTAAATCATGATATATGTAATAATATCAAGAATAAAAATTTAAAACACATACGATAAATAAAACTATTATTACCCAAAATGTTGCTTTAACGTGGAATTGACAAATGAATGGGTAATATAAAGTCCTAAGTTAATCACCTAGGATATCATAAATGTTATTATCATTATATTAAAAGTTAATAATATATTTAAAAATACTATACCAAAGTTTCAAACACATAAAAAAGAAATCTGACCAAAGGTAATGGATAATTTTACAATCTCATTTTTATTTGACATTGTAGATACAAATGTATTTAATGGGGATATATTTAACATCCATTTCTATGTTTTCTAAAAAAAATTTATAATTTTTTTACTATTATTCTATTGATTTTTAAATTTATTTTTACCCAGTTTTTACTTTTACTACAAGGTATGGACAAAATCGTTCTTTTGTTTACCAGATGAGGTACTTTTTGACTTTTCTAGAAAAAGTAAAGGACGAATGTTTTTTAACATATAAAACATGAATGTATTTTTACGGTTTCATGATGAATTATTTACAATAAGGTTCCTCTATACTATTTAATGTTTATTTTCAACTAAATTATTTTCTTTTAAAATTGCATATAATTTTAGGAAAAGAAAAAATTTAAAGAAGAAATGTTATTTTCTTCAAGAACTAAGAGATAATGTTTTATCAAAATTATTTTCCATATATGATGACATATGTTTAGGTTTAAATCCTTATTATTACATTGATTTAATTATATTTATGATGGAATTATTGTTATTAAATCAATTTTTTTATGGATTTTGATGGAATGATGTTTAAGAAACCCATTTTATTTCATAAGTTATGCCATGATGAATGATTTATGTTTTTATGGAACATGTCAGCCTGATTTTATTATGAGATTGGTTGGTCTTATATCATCCTCTAATGTATTGGGTAAAGGTTTATATCACATGAGATAAACAAGACTAGAATGGAAACTAAATACAGTCCAGTAATATATGGCTGGAATGACAAGTAAATATGGTTTAGTAATAGACATTATTAACTATGATGGTCTTAGCAGTAATATGTTGACTACTATTGAAATCATATTATGTGATTATTAATTTTCTACAATTACATGGTTTATGTAAATTCTATTCTATCCTATATAATGTTCATTTATGATATGTGCCTTACGTACTTCCATGATTTATTTCATGACTTAAGATTTTAATGTTTAAACTTTATATTCAAGTTTTTTACATTATATTGTTTATTGCTTGTTTTATGTTCTCCATGTTTACCCTTAATGAGCATTTGAGCTCACCCATTCTATGTTTTATTTTCACCAGGATATAAAAAATGATTTTAGGTAGGAAAACAAAAGGGGAATATCTTTATTGGAGATGTTGGAGATCTTTCACCATGATTATAAGATTTTGTTCCATGTTTCCAAAAACACTAAACTAAGACTATATTTAGGCATCTATTTGTGTCATGTATTAAGTATTCCGAAAAATTAATGTAATTTCTAGGTATTTCAAGCTTGGGTCTCTACATGCTGGGAAATGAGAATGATTCTATCTTCTTTATATGTGGCAAGAAAGGCCACTGGAAGAAGAATTGTAGTTCAAGAAAGAAGAAGTAGGGTGATTCTTTTACTTTTGGTTTTTTTCAATGAATGTAATATTTCATTATCCATAAGTCAAGTATTGTAAATGACATATGTCTTACACATATGTTTTCATATACAGGAACCATGTAGATTTATGAATATTGAAATTTGTGAATTTGATCTCCGAGCATCATATGGTGTGAGTCTAGCATCCTCAGTAGTGAGATATTATCACCTAAATTATCCTATTTGTTTGATTATTTTATTGAATAATTGTTATTATGTACCTTAATAACTAAAACCAAAATCTCACTGTGAAGTCTAGGCACAATGGTATTTTATTTCTTATTTGGAAATAAATGTTTTCTCTTTTAAAAGGATAACATGTTTTATGGTATGTAACATATTAACAATGGATTATATATACTCTAACTAGAAAACCCTGTAATGAAAATTAATAAAAAAACTAGTGATCATGACAAATATAAAACTCATCTATGTAAATATAGGCTTGTTGTTGTGAATGATAAGTGATTAATGAAATTACATCAAGTAGGGTATTTAGACTCATTTGAGTTAAAATCCTTGGATTTTTGTCACAATTTTTACAAGGGAATATGTTAAAAAAATCCTTATTTAATAAAGGAGTAAGATCCACCTAATTACTAGAATTAATTCATTACAACATATGACTTCCATTTATAAAAGTGTAAATTATTGGGGTTTTATAATTCATTATTTTTATAATTAGTAAAGTCGGTATGGGTATATCAACTTTATACAGTATAAGCCATATTCCTTTCATATGATAGGAATACCAATATGTACTAGAAAACCTTCTTGGTAAGAATATTAAGGAACTTCACTCAGATAAAGGTAGAGAGTATCATAATTAATATTTCATTGATCACTTGAACGAGTGTGGGATATTATCGCAAATTACTCTTACATACACACCATAGTGGAATAGTGTTAATAAAAGGAGGATTAAGACCTTACATGACATAGTAATATCTATGATGAGTTAGAAAAATATTCCAAAATCCTTTTGGGGATACACCTTGGAGACAGTGATATATACCCTTAACCGAGTACCAATATAATCAACAGATGGGATTCTATATAAGTTGTTTTATAGAAATAAACTAATCTTGTCACACATACATCTATGGGGTTGAATTTTTTTTTCAAGAATAAACGTAATGGAAAATTGGCATCCCAAATCACAGAGTGAATATTTATAGGTTATACTAAAGATACTAAAGGATATTACCTACAAAAACCTTGAAATAGAAAATTGTGTATGGAACGACACACCATATTTATAGAAATGAAACACATTTCTAATGGAATTAATGAGATAAATATTTTCTTTGATGAAGTTAATGCTTTGGATGCACAAACATTAGTATGTGAACAATCTCCACAACTGACTGTGAGAGATGAAGAAGTTCTGTAGACATAAGTACTACGTAGGTCAACTTGAGAGGCTAGATAAATAGAGTAATATGGTTTTCCTGTCACCGGGTCAATTGACACATTAATCCTTGAGGATGATGAACCTATAAACTACAAGGATGTAGGAAATGAAAATGATGCTACTAAATAGAAATATTTCATGAATACCGAGACAAATTCCATGCCCTAAAAGCAAGTTTGGATTTTGGTAGACCCTCAAGATAATGTAAAATCCATTGGGTGAAAATGGGTATTCATGAAAATTACATACCCTGAAGGTAAGGTTAATACCCATATAGATATACTATTAGTGAAGTGTTTCATACAACATCAAGGCATTAAATATGAAGAAACCTTATCACCAGTATCAATGCTAAAATCCATCAGAATATTTCATGCAATTGAAGCATTCCATGATTATGAAATTTGCAATTCATTTGTCAATTTTTTTCTAAATTGAATGTTGGTTAAATATGTTTATATGAATCAACGTAAATGTTTTTAGGTCAAATAATCATAGGAAAGTGTGTAGGAAACAAGTATACATTTATGGGTTAAAGCAGGCATCACGATCATGGAATGTTTATTTTGAAGTGTCTATAAGATAATTTGGTTTTTTAAATAATGAAAGTGTTCTGTGTTTCTATAATATGTTTAATTTGAATTCCATTTTTTGCCTTGTTTTATATGTTGATGACATATTATTGACGGGATATTATGTTTAAGTACTATAATCAGTTGAGACTTAATTAAATGAATGCTTCTCCATGAAATACTTTAGTTAAGTACTCTATATTACAGGGATCAAGATATACAAAGATAGATCTCATAATCTACTTGGTCTAAGTAATTTTTTTTATCAAAATGGTACTTAAAATGAAATGTATAGAACAATCCAAGAGAGGGTTGTTTCCTATGTCAAATGGTATCAATATCTCTAAGAAAATGTGTCCAAAAATATAGGAGGATATTTAAAGAATGATTAAATTACTTTATGACGTGGAAGTAGGATCTATCATGTATGGTATTATATTTATTAGGTCTAATGATTCATTTTCTTTAATCATGGTGATCACATATAAAGATAGTATAGGAGATATGCATTGCGATGTTTTCAAAACAATCCTAAATTAATTGAGGAATACAATGGTATATTTCTGGTGTATAGAGGATATGAGGAACTAATATTGAGAGGATACACCAATTCTAGTTATCATATAGAAAATAATGATATGGAATCATAGTTAAGCAACATCATTTTCTTGAATAGTGGTGTTGGGAGATGGAGAATTTCAAAGATACCTATGGTTACTGATTATAAAGTAGAATCCAAGAATATTGAAACTTTTAATGAATCAAAGTTAGCATTTTGGATGCATAGATTTTCCCAGAAATTGGTTTTGTTCCTCGTAATACAGACCCTATTTCAGTTTTTTGTGATAATATTACAATAGTGTTTCTTTCCAAGGAGCCCAGGTCACATATGAGAACAATGCATATACTTTATAAGTTTTATATCTTGAGGGAATTTACTCAAAGAGGATATGTTATAGTTAGAAGAGTTTTTATAATTAAAAACGCGTAAGACACCCTGAATGAATCCATATATTAGTAGAATAATGATTATCATATGAGAGCTAGTGAATTTAGACTTATTATCACTTGGAACTAGAATAAATGGGAGTGTTGAAAGTGGGTGACCTAGAAAAAACATGTGGTTCTACTTTTATTACCACTAAACCTATAAAATTAAATGAATATAGATTTGTTATCTTACCATAATAGAGTTTATACTTATGTATCCACTATATTTATGGTAATTTCGTTAGATTACATGTCATTTGAAATTATTAGAGCAGTTCACAGACTATAATGAGAACCTAGAGATACCATGACAATAATCTTAAAGTGATTTATCATGATCTAGATACATCATACTGATAGGACACAGATGATACGTGACTATAAGGAATTGGTGAATCATAAGAATTGTGATTTCTTATAATGAAGTTCACATATAGTTGTCTATAGAAGTTGATATCAGGAGGGAAACCAACCAATAAGAACACTATACGTTTTGGGGGCCATTGGCTATTTCTATCAATGGGAATGTATATTTGTCTCTTGAAATTATATCATTATCAATGTGTTCCATTTTGTCATTTATTTTCATGTAAGGTTAATACAATAACAAGGAATTCATGGATTTGGGTGATTCATTGGTGGCATTATATTGGTTGAATTGTCAAGTTAAAAGTTTTCACCTTCAAGTTGAGGAAGTGATATTTCTATCCTGGTTGATTAGGATGGTAGTACCTTCATAAATCTATGGCCATGGTAGTTTAAGGTAAATCCCTCTAGAGATATCATAAAATAATAATGAAAGAATCAATGATGACATAGGTGTTTGTCCTATAAATTCTTTTTTCTTCATTTTCTAGCTAATCCACTTTTTGGGTTCGTGGGAATCTCACATACAAAATTCAAAAACAACATCACGTGAGATTCAAAAATCAGAATTCAAAAACAACCAAATTAAGAAGGAAACCTGAGTATATCATCATCATCACGTCAAAGAAATTCATGTCGCTGGCCTTCATGATTTCCACCTATCGTCTTTATCACCCCAACACCACCAGAGTCGATTGCCAGAGAAAGTTTTTTGAGAAGCAGAATTATGGAAAAACTTCCACCCACCGTCGTCAAGGACATATTCACCTTCATCGATGTCAAAAAACCATAGATGTGTCCATAAAAGGCCACCACCATACAAGATGAAAAACTTAACAAAAAACTAAAACAATATTTGAACATAATAACCAAACAGAAGAAAAACCGCTAATGGGAATCTATCCATAAGACACACCTCCTTTAAAAACCTCCCTCTCACAAAAACACATCCTAGAACCTTATCAGAAACCATTACTCCCAACTGACCTAAAATGAAATAAGGGTTCTAAAATCCAGAGATGTGTGAGAGAAGATCAGACCTCCACAATGATCCTAGAAGAATCCAACACCATCATATCTACAAAAATCATTGTTGTCACGACATCAAATTGATCACTAAATCTCTGAACTAACACCCAAAATATGTTGAGTAGAGTACATGAAGATAAAAAAATCATGTGTCAAATATATAGAGAGGTTTATTTTTAGATATTCCAAGAAATGAAATTTGTTGACTTTTGATAGATGTGAATTATTCAAATCAGTATGAGGTGCTAGTTATTATATTTTTTATTCTTTGATTAATCTATGAGAGATTCTAAAACCGTACTGGGGATCAGATCAAAATATAAAAAGAAGCTTTTTCACTCTAGTGATGTTTTTTTTAAAATTCATATTCTATCGTCTTCTTCTATACACTCTTATACTATCATTTATAACATATTTCTTAGATCCAAATAGACAATAATAATAATCATTCCACTTTGGTTGTATCAATAATATAAGCTTGACCTAGATCACATAGCTTATTCAAATGTATATTTCTTAGAAACTTTTGGAATTCATTTTCATAGTTCCCCATATCCTTATTGTAGAAGCATTTCACATTTTAATTTTCTTTCTTTCCATTTCAATCATGATCATGGTTTCATTTCTCTCCACACTTTTATTAAAATCCCACCCATTTAAGAAAGTACCATAGTGTTTTTTTCCACAATTATCAAATTTTCTAATATACTTATTTCCCATATTCTATTTATCCGTTTTCTGTCTTCCATACTCTTATTACATTTCATCCCTTAGAATCTATAATAAAAGGATCATTATTTCTCTGTATTGATAGTAAATAAAACTATTTCATCGTATTAAGAAATTTTTGTGAGAATAGTGCCCTTATGAAACTTGTCTTAATCCCTTTAAATAAATTTTCAATATTAAATTTCAAGGTGTGAATGTAATATATATTATACCTAGATATCCATGTAAAGGTATATTCATACTCTACAATAATTTATTCTTCCTTTTTCTAAAATATTAGAATATTTTACTTCATCTCAGTTTATTGCTCATGATTGAAATATTTTTCATATAATGTATCCTTAAAATATATCAATTTTATGAGATATATTTCCTCTTAGTTCTTAGTATTATATATAAATGACCACCATATATCCTCATAACCTTTTATAAAATACACTTCTAATGTAAATGATTAATTTTCATTGCATCCTAAATCCATAAATATATTTTCTAGATACTTAATCCATTAATTTTCTACCATGGGATTAGTAGTCCCACTAAATGATGGGGAATTATATCCCATAAAATGATCCAATATAAAATAATCTTAATATGTAATAGGTTTCTCTAAATGAAAAAGGTTATTTATCATAAACTAATTATGATTCAAAAATATATGTTTTTTTCTCAGTTTCAATACTAGATCTATCTACTTCCTCAACAAGGAAATAACAACAATGGACATGAGATTGATACCCTTATTTCTTCTAAGTTCGACTTCTAAAAAAACATATACTAGATTATCCCACAAAATTTGGAGTTTTAAATCATAACCTATAATTCCAAATATTGTGTAACACTAAGCATAAATAAAAATATATGCATTATTAATCTCAGAATCATAAATTTTGTTTCTTTTAGGATATATTTATTTTAAAATCCTTAATAATGGGATTTCAATAAAATGTGAATGATCCCAAGTATATCATTCAAAAGTTTCCAATAAATTTCACATTAAGGATCATTTTTATATACCATGTGATGATCGGGTCTAGCCTAATGTGCCATTTTTAGAGTTATTACCCCTAGGAACCTCTTTTCCAAAACCACATTCTTTAATAGTATACATACATGGATGTATTTCTAGGAAAAACCACATATTATCTTTCTTAACAGAACATTAAAATTTTCTTCAATACTTATCCTCAAAGTGTATCAAGGATTTACGTTTCCCTAATATATGTTTTCCTCAATCTAGTTCCCATGTTTTCTGCTAAACATCACCTGATACTAACTGTAACATCGTTGACCCAATTAGCATAGAGCATGTGTTTCCCTTATTAAATTTTCATAGATATAAAGAATCAAATAATTAATGACTAATCAGTTTAATAGTTTAGGAGAACTAGATACATACATTATACCCATTTTACATTGGTAGGAAAAAACAAATCATAATACATAACAAAATCAAACGAACTAACCCTAAAAACTAATTCAAATATATCTTATTCATATGTAACATCCCAAGTAAGTAAAGAATAATAGATATTCATATATATGTCTATTTATAAATTATATATTGTTTTATAGGAATAAAATGAGAATAAATCCAATCTTAAGCATAGAATACTCTAATTTTTTTAAAAGATTGTTTTACCGCCTTTTGATGGAAAACCATTTTTAAATCTAACATTAGACAGTTTTATAAGATATATTTTCCAAAATAAACTTATTATTTATAATCAGGACATTGAGATTTCCTTTGTATAATTTTTGGTATTTTTCTGACAATTTTCATTTTTTAATGAATAGTGAAAAATATTGCATTTTACTTCAAAACTGCATTTTAATCTAATTTAAATATATGGTTGGATTATCTTTTAAATTGGATTAAAAGTGTAATTAGAATATATTTTTACCATTTAATCCAATGGTTGTTATTATAATTAATTTCACATTGAAATTGGACATAAACAATTTCCAGTCTTTTGATAGATATTGTTTCTTAAAAACACGCTATTTGTTTTGACAACGAGAATTATTTTTAAATTAATTACTGAAATTTATATGTTTGGAATTTTTTAAAATGGATTCCATATTTGGAATCATAAGGTCCAAATAATATAATTAAGACCTTTTTGTTTTTGGACATTATGAATAGTAATGATGATAATTATCTTTAATTATCGTCATTAATTAGTAATTGGGTAGTTAAGGGTAATAAAATAATATCATAATAATATAAAATAACCCCAAAATATGTCCAAATGCTATTTTTTGAGTCATGGCCGACCATTTAAAGCTTTTTACCTAACTTTAGGGCCCATGGAGTCACGTGGATTTCATAGTGACATTTATGACATTATTTTTAAAAAGAAGAGAAATATAACAAAGGTTTGTATATCCTAAGTAATTTTTTTTTAAATTTTTTTCAAATAAATGATCTCTCATACTATAAATATTAATTTTAAATTTAATGATATTTCCTACATCATGGTATTTTTTTTATAATTTTTAGACCTTAAATAAATAAATTTAGTTATGACACCATAATGATGCAGTGATTACCTCATTAATGAATGATTTAAATAAAAGGAAAATATAAGGTACAATATAAGATTTAAACTTGTAAAAACCCTATTTTATGGGTGGATTTCAAAACCGTATCACCTTATCCCCAAAATATATCATTATGGGACCTTAAAAATCCGAAAATCATTTTATAATAAAGTAACATTTCAAGACATTCCAAAAGTGACCCTCCTCCCTCTTATAAAAGGCCCCCACCTCTACCCCCTTACCCCCACCTCTCATGCCCTTGGATCGTCCAAACTCTACAAATATTATCTTTGCACATACCTCTATTACTCTTAGAATCCTAACATTAAGAAGAAGCCTTCCCAAGGAATCCTTTGACTCAAATCAAAAAGACTTACCCGATTTAGAGGTAATGTCTTCTCTTGAGTTTCTTCATTTTATTTTACATATTCAATCACCACTATCATATTATTATTTGATCCCATAATAACAACAGTATCCTAAATATACTATTTTTTTTATCGTAATGATTTTGCCTACACTCACACACACCTCCGTCTAATGGTTAAAGAACATACTGTTTCTGTGGGTGGCGAATTACTGCCTCATGAAACGATGATTGTTCAATATTCTTTTAACACCTTTAATGGTGGCCATTATGATGGAACTATATTTATATATGATATATATTATATTTATGTCCTCTATATGCTTATATTTTTTATATTTTTAACATCCCTTTATGCTTTGCATGTTGTGAAAATGCGATAATTTCATATGAGGAAGTGTGGACTACCGCCCCCTCAAGTGATGTGACTCGTTCATACCAAACATGGAATTTATAAAGAATGTAACTAATCAACTTATTTTACCTATATAACATATATATTATACTGGAATTATAATATATATATGTCTCATTTAGTTTTAAAACCTTTAATATGACAAAGAAATGAAAGTAGTGTTCTTGCGTACGTATAACCTACAGTCTCCATGAACGATGCATTTCATTTTTTATCTCCAAAAGTTATAAAATAGTATAAAATGAATATATAATGGATATATATGATATTTAAATCATTAATACCATTATGGAGATGATGTTCTTATAACTACATGGGCAATTCTTTTCAAACAAGTTCATTTTTGTCACATGTACCAAACATCGAAAAAATGAATGATATGAACTCACATAAATAAATAATTATTATAACATGATAATATGTAATATGAATTGAATAATAAAATTTAATTTAATTCCTTAAGAAATCATAAATTGAACTATTTTTATTATTTATAAATATAAAGAACGAATGAGAACAAGTCGGACTTGAGGTAAGGGACTTCATCTCAATATCCTTTCACTGAGCAATACTTCAATTTATATACGACATTCTTTTATTGGTTGTATAATAAACCCTTTTGAATTTTAATTTCATTCAAAAGGAATCTTTTTACATGAAGTGTTTTACTAAATGACAAAAGGAATGTTTTTGTCTTACGTATGCGGCGATGATGAATTCTCCACCGCCGTGACCATTATTTGAGTTTCAGCTTCCTATACAAGACATAACCTTTTGTTAAATGAAAAATAAATACCATATTTTAATTTTCTTTTATTTTGGTATTGAAAATGTTTTTGATAATGTTTTGATTATATAAATGTGTTGTATTGATATCTTGTGATTGAAATATGGAAATGTTATGTTTCCTTTATTCATGTTTTATGTGATATGATTATTTTATGGTTATTGGGAATTGTTTATGAAGTCGGGTGGTTCCTTGATAAACTATGGGTGGGTGATCCCAAGATAGCTCTCTAATTAATTGGGTAATGTGAATGAGTTAAACGCTATGGTTTCTCCTAAGAGATTTAGGGAATATACTGGGATGGGTATTCCAAACGTAACCATAAGGGTTACTCCCTATGTAAGAATGTTATGAATGCCTCAAGTAACCTGTATGTATTATTATTTCTATGAGTTATTCATAAATATTATGATTTCATGAGGTATGTTAAGTTCTTATGTTTTATGAGTAAAGTACGTTTTCATTAATTCTTATGTATACATAGACTATTTTTTTTCTTTCTGTATTTTTGTATCCCTTAATGAGCTTTTTATGCTCATCCCAAGTTTTCGAAATGTTTCCAACAAGACTTATAGATGAATAGGGTCAAGGATGGGATCAATGAAAGACATGCTGTCTAAAACATGGAAATAGACATCTTTCTTTTTAAGAGTTTTATTTTATGAAAAAATTGAAACTGAGTAGAAGTGTCTACTTTTTAATCTTTTGAGATGTAATAGTTATGTCCTAATTCTCTAAAATTCTAAACCTTAAAAGATCCAGAATGAGAATTATTCATTTAATTCAAGACAATGTAATGTTTTAAGTCCGGGTCCTTATATTTGGTATCAATGGTCAGTTTAGATAACTTTTGGAGTTATAATTCTATTAAATGATTCTCCAAAAATAATTTTTTTACAAATCATGGTCAAATTGGAATGATATAGAATTTGAAGATTACTAGGTTGATTCATTTAAGACATGTTTGTTCAGAATGGTTTTCTGTAGAGGAAATAGGGATGCAGTGCTAGGAAGGAATACATAATTAATGGACCTACCAAATCATCATCCTGAGATGGTCGGAATTGGAACTAAACAATTTATTTCAGTAATGGTGCAGTTGACTCAGCGATAAATGGTGGTGGTATCCATGCATGAGATCAGATAGATCAACCAAATGGGAACATGTTAGGGGTGGAACATTTCACGAGGCAACATCCCGTATCATTCAGGGGATTATATGACCCTGTGCCAGCTAAAGGGTGTATTAAAGCACTAGATAAGATTTTCAATGTCATGGGGTTTTCAGAAAATCAAAATGATAGTCTTGTTGTTTACCATTTGGAGGGTGAAACTGATCTATGGTGGTTGATGGTTAAAAATATCAGGGATGATGATGAGATTAATGCTCTTGACTGGGATGAATTCAAAGTTATGTTTCATGAGAAATATTTCCTAAGGCTATTCGACTTAGGATGGAAAAACAATTATTGGAATTGAGGCAAGAGGACGACTTAGTGGATGCTTATGAAAAAATGTTCACTCGATTGGCAAGGTATGCTCTAAATTTTATCAGAGACCTTGATAGTAAAATCAATCGTTTTTAGTCAGGATTAAAGCAAAAATATCAAAGGGGATTAGCTTCTCATGAGTTCAAAAGTAATGAAAATCTTGTTTGATGTGTTGAGAAGGTGGAAATGGAGTTTTCCGATGAGGAAGTGTTCTATGACAACCAACAGAAGAAGAGATCGAGGTGGTAGGAGAAAGGGAAGAATCCTTTAAAAAAGTTTGATGGTAAGAAAAATAAGTTTGCATTTTGTGATAAATGTGGTAAAAATCATACTGGGGAATGACTTTTGAATTATGGAAAGTGCTTCTAATGTGGTAATATGGGACATAAGGCTCATTATTTCACAAGAAAGGATGAGGGTAATGGTAATACCAAAGATTATTTACAGTTAGTGAAATGTTTTAAGTGAAATGAAATGGGTCATTAATGTTTGACAAAGATCTCGAATGATGGGAAGTAGTCAAACTGAAAGTAGAAAGGTGTGGTGAAATCCTTTGAAACTACTTCACCAGATGTTGGGCCATCAAATGAAGTGGTATCAGGTAGTTTGTTTTTTCAGAATATTCAAATGTGTTGTTTGATTTGGGATCTACACATTCTTTCATCTCTAAAAAATTTTCTAGTAAATGTGGAATTCCATATCAAGAAATGACTCCTGAACTTGTGGTAAAAACTCCTGGTGAAATGTTGTGAAAAAAAGAATTTATAAGAATCTTCCTATACTTATCCGTGGAAAGAATCTACTTGAAAACCTTATTGTCTTACCTCTAGTAGTGTTTGATGTTATCCTGGGTATGGATGAGCTCTCTGTTTACCATGCTAAGATTGACTGTAGAGATAAAGAATTTTCTTTTCAAAAATATATTCAGTTTGTGTACAAGAATGAACCCTTACTGTTGATAACATATCAAGAGGCTGATATACTTGCAAAATATGGAAATGAATGTTACATTGCACATATTGTTGAAAAAAAGGAACCGTTCAGATTAATGATATGCCACTGGTAAATGAGTATCCTGATGTTTTTCATGATGAGTTTCCAAGAATAATACCAGACCAGGAAGTTGAATTTTCTGTTGACTTAGTTCCTTATGCTAAGCCAATTTCAAAACCCTCCTATCAAATGGCTCAAATTGAACTTTTAGAGTTGAATGAGCAATTGAAAGATTTATTAGAGAAAGGTTTCATTCGACCCAGCACATCACCATGGGGTGCTCTTGTCTTATTTTTTAAAAAGAAAGATGGTTCAATGAGTCTTTTCATTGATTATAGAGCCTTGAATAACATCACTGTTAAGAACAAATATCTTTTTCCTCATATCGATGATTTGTTTGATCAGCTCCAGGGAACTCAGTATTTTTCAAAGATTAAATTGAGATCGGGGTACCATAAGTTGAAGGTAAAGGAAGCAGATATTCCGAATACTGAATTTCATAAAAGATATGGCCATTATGAATTTGTATTTATGCCTTTTGGGTTAACCAATTCACCTGTTGTATTCATGGACCTTATGCATATAATTTTCCTTGAGTTCTTGGATAGGTTTGTGGTTGTTTTCAATGATGATATTTTGGGGTTTTCTAAAAGTTAAGAGGAGAATGAAAATCATCTAAGAGTTATTTTTAAAACCTTGAAAGAAAATAATTTGTATGGGAAATTCAGAAAGTGTGAGTTTTTGTTGCAAAAAAATTCTTTCCTTGGTCACATTGTTTCTATAGATGGAATAACTGTTGATCCTGCAAAAAAAGGTTGTTAAAGAATGGCCAAGTCCCACAAATATAACCGAGATTCATAGTTTTCTTGGTTTGGCAGGATATTACTGAAGGTTTGTTAAAATTTTTGCACGGTTGTCCCTCCCATTGACTAAGCTAACTCGGAAGGGTGTTAAGTTTATCTGGACAAAAGAATGTGATGATTTTTTTCAGGAATTGAAAAGAAAATTGGTGAATGTTCTAAAATTGGCACTACCATCCAGGAATGGTTAGTCTGTTATCTACAGTGATTATTCATTGAAAGGACTTGGTTGCGTCCTAATGCAGAATGATCGGGTAATTACTTATGCTTTACATCAGCTGAAAACTCATGAGATAAATTAACATACACATGATTTGAAATTAGCTGTTGTTGTTTTCGCTTTAAAAATTTGGAGGAATCATTTGTACGGTGTAAAATGGGAAATATATATTGATCAGAAATGGTTAAAGTATATATTCACTCAGATGGAATTGAACATGAGACAAAGGAGATGTCTAGAATTAATCAACGATTATGATTGCACGATTCACTACAACCCATGAAAAGAAAATAATGTGGCCGAGGATTTTAGTCGAAAAATTAATGCTTCATTAACCATGTTACATTTGGAACGTGCTCCTTTTGTTAAGTATTTGTTGAATTTTGGCTTGGAAGTTGATGGTGAAGTAAATTATTCTGTTTTGTTTCAGGTATTAGTGAGATATTCTCTATAAGACAGAAATAACCAAGCACAGAAGCAAGACAGTGAGTTGCTGAAAAAGGTAGACATGGTTCAGAAGGGTATGTTACCTGAATTCAACATTGATAATGATTGTGTTTTGAGATTTGGGAAGAGATTGTGTGTTATTTGTGATTCACAATTGAATAGAGAGGTGTTATGTGAAGCTCATAGTTCTCCATTTTCAGTTCATCTAGACACTACTAAGATGTACATAGAACTTCGAAAGTATTACTGGTGGGATGGTATGAAAAGAGATATTGCTGATTTTACTGTGAAGTGTTTGAATTTTCAACTGGTTAAAATAGAGCAAAAGTTACCAAAAGGGATGCTTCGACCTTTACAAGTGCCAGAGTGGAAATAGGAGAATATATCCATGGACTTTATTGTGGGATTACCGAAGACACCTCGAGGTAATAATGCAATCTGGGTTATTGTTGATTGTTTGACTAAATCTGCCCATTTCCTTGAAATGCGAGATAATTTTTCCCTAGTTCAACTTTCTCTATTATATATTAAAGAGATAGTCAGGTTACACAGAGTTCCACTCCCCATTGTATCTGATCCCAGGTTCACTTCAAACTTTTGGAATGTCCATCCGAATTCATTGGGTACTGAATTAAATTTTATTACAGCTTTTCATCCTCAATCAGATGGACAGTCCCAACGAACAATTCAGATTTTGGAGGATATTCTACGTGCTTGTTTGATGGATTATCATGGTTTTTGGGACCAACATCATTCATTGGTTGAGTTTTCTTATAATAACAGTTTTTATTCCAGTATACAGATGGAACAATTTGAGGCATTATATGGGCAGCAGTGTCGAACTCCATCTTTTTGGGATGAAGTGGGTGAAAGGAAGTTAATGAGACCAGAATTTTTAGAAGAGATGGCAGAAAAAGTTCAGTTGATAAGTAAACACATGAGAACAGCTCAGAGCAGGAAGAAAATTTATGCGGACAACGAGAGGAAGGATCTCTCTTGTCAGGTAGGTGATTATGTCTTTCTCAAAGTTTCACCATGGAAAAGTGTGATGAGATTTGGTAAGAAAGGAAAGCTGATTACCTATTTCATTAGACCATATGAAATTCTGGAGAGAGTTGGATTAGTTGCATACCGAGTAGCCTTACCTCTGTGTTTATCTTTGGTATATAATTTATTTTCATGCTTCAATGCTAAGGAAGTACATGCCAGATCCATCTCATGTTTTGAGTCCATAGGTATTTCAGCTGGAAGAGAATCTATCTTATGAGGAACAACCGGTCTAGATTCTTGACCACAGGGAGCAAGTGTTGCGGATTAAGGTGATTCAACAAGTAAATGTTTTATGAAAAAATCCATATAGTTGAAGAGGCAACATGGGAATATGAAAATGCAATTAGGAAAAAATACCCCCCAATTATTCGATAAGTAAATAAATTGCGGGGACACAATTTCTTAAAGGGGGAATGATGTAACATCCCATGTACGTAAAGAATAGTTTATTTTAACATCTATGTCTATTTGTGAATTAGATTGTGCTTTAGAGGCTTAAAATGAGAAAATATCCAATCTTATGCATAGAATACTCTAATATTTTTAAAAGATTGTTTTACTGCCTTTTGATGGAAAATCATTTTCAAATCTTACTTTTGATAGTTTTATAAAACCTATCAGTCAAAATAAACTTATTCTTCAGAATTTAGACATTGAAATTTACTTTGGGTAAATTTTTGGTATTTTTCTGACAATGTTCATTTTTTAATTAATAGTGAAAAATACTGCATTATACATCAAAACTGCTTTTTCATCTAATTTAATTATATGGTTCGATTATCTTTCTAATTGGTTTTAAATTTTAATTATAATATATTTTAACCATTTAATCCAATGGTGGTCATTATAATTAACTTCAATTTGAAATTGGACATAAACAATTGTCAATCTTTTGATAGATATTGTTTCATAAAAACACGCTATCTGTTTTCACAACGAGAATTATTTTTAAATTAATTACTGAAATTTATGTGTTTGGGATTTGGTAAATTGGATTCAATATTTTGAGTAATAAGGTCCAAATTAGTTAATTAAGTCCTTTTTGTTTTTTGACATTATGAATAGTAACAATGGTAATTATCTTTAATTTTCGTGATTAATTAGTAATCGGGTAGTTAAGGGTAATAAAATAATATCACTATAATATAAAATGACCAAAAAATGTGTCCAAATCCTCTTTTTTTGAGTCATGGCCGACCATGCGATGCTTTTTACCAATCTTGAGGGCCCATGGGGTCACATGGGTGTAATAGTGACATTTATGACATTATTTATAAAAAGAAGGGAAATATAACAATGCTTTGTATATCCTAAGTAAAAAAATTTTACTTTTGTTTATGTAAATGATCTCTTAGACTATAAATATTCATTTTAATTATAAAAAGAATTCCTACATCATGGTATTTTTTTATAATTTTTAGACATCAAATAAATAAATTGATTTTTGACACCATGATGATGCAGTGATTACCTCATTAATGAATGATTTAAATAAAATGAAAATATTATGTAAAACATAAGACTTACACTTGTCAAAAACTTATTGTATGGGTGTATTTATAACCCTTATCACCTTATCCTCAAAATATATCATTGTTGGTCTTTTAAAATCCGAAAAACTTTTTATAATAATGTAACATTTCCAGACATTCCAAAAGTTACCCTCCTCCCTCTTATAAAAGGCCCCCACCTCCACCCCCTTACCCACACCTCTAAATCCCTTGTATTTTCCAACAACTTCTCATATTATCTCTCCACAACCCTCTATTACTCTTAGAAGCCTCACATTGGGCAGAAGTCTTCCCAAGGAAGCCATTGGCTCAAATCAAAAAAGAGTTGCCCGATTAAGAGGTAATGTCTTCTATTGAGTTTCTTCCTTTTATTTTTCTTCTTCACTCACCACTATCTCTTTATTATTTTATCCCATAATAAAAAAAATCATCCTCAATATACTAGGAAGTTTTTATCATAAGGATTCTACCTACAGTCACACACACCTCTTTCTAATGGTTAAAGAATACACTATTTCTGTGGTTGGCGAATTACTGCCACATGAAATGATGATTGTTAAATCTTATTTTAACACTATTAATGGTGGAAATTATGGTGGAATTATATTTATATATGATATATATTATATTTTTTACTCTCAATGCTTTTGTATTTTATATTTAAAACATAACTTTATGCTTTGCATGTTTTGAAAATGAGATAATTTAATATGAGGAAGTGTGGACTACCGCCCCCTCAAGTGATGTGACTCATTCATGCCAAACATGGAATTTATAAGGAATGTAACTAATGAACTTATGTTACTTATATAACATATATATTATAATGGAATTATAATATATATGTCCCATTTAGTTTTAATTCCTTTAATATGACAAAGAAATGAAAGTAGCATTCATGCGTACGTACGACCTACCATCTCCATGAACGGTGCATTTCATTTTTTATCTCCAAATGTTATGGAATAGTATAAAATGAATATATACTAGATGTATATGATATTTAAATAATTAATACCATTCTGGAGATGATGTACATCTAACTACATGGGAAATTCATTTCCAACATGTTCATTTTTGACTCATGTACCGAACATCAACAAAACATATGATATGAACTCACAAAATTAACTAATTATTATAACATGATAATATGTGATATGAATTGATTAATAAATTTTAAAGGAAGTCCTTAAGAAATTATAAATTGACCTAAGTTTATTATTCAGGAATATAATGAACGAACGAGAACAAGTCGGACTTGAGGTAAGGGACTTCGTCTCAATCTCCTTTCATTGAGGCATACTTCAATTTATATACGAACTCATTTTATTAGTAGTATAGTAAAACCATTTGACTTTTAATTTCATTCAAAAGGAATATTTTTACATGAATTGTTTTATTAAATGACAAAAGGAATGTTTTTGTCATACGTATGTGGTGACAACGACTTCTCCGCCACCGTGACCATTAATTGAGTTTCAGCTTCCTCTATAAGCCATAACATTTTTTTAAATGAAAAATAAATACCATGTTTTACTTTTACATTATTTTGGTATTGAAAATCGTTTTGATAATGTTTTGATTATATCAATGTGTTGAATTGATATCTTGTGATTGAAATATGGAAATTTTATGTTTCCTTTATGAATGTTTTATGTGTTACGATTATGTTATGGTTCTTGGGAATTGTTTATGAAGTTTGGTGGTTTCGTGATAAACTAAGGGTGGGTGAGCCTGAGATATCTCTTCAATGCATTGGGTAACACGAAGTAGTTAAATACTATGGTTTCTCCGAAGTGATTTATGGAATATATTGGGATGGGTATTCCAAACGTAACCATGAGGGTTACTCCCTACATAAGAATGTTATGAAAGCCTCAAGTTACCTTTATGTTTTATAATTTCAATGAGTTAGTCATAAATCTTATGATTTCATGAGTTATGTTAAGTGCTTATGTTTTATGAGTAAAGTATGTTTTCATTAATTCTTATGTATACATGGTCTAATGTTTTCTTTCCATATTTTTGTATCCCTTACTGAGCTTTTTATGCTCATACAATGTTTTTGAAATGTTTCCCACATGACTTATAGATGAATAGGGTCAAGGATGAGATCAAGGAAAACATGTTGTCTAAAACATGGAACTAAAAATATTTTTTTTAAGAGTTTTTATTTTATGAAAAAATAGAAACTAAGTAGAAGAGTATACTTTGTAATGTTTTGAGATGTAATATTTATGTCATAATTCTCTAAAAATATAAACGTAAAAATATCTACAATGAGAATTTTTCATTTAATTCAAGACTATGTAATGTTTTAAGGCCATGTCCTTATAGTTGGTATCAAAGGTCGGTTTAGATAACCTTAAGAGTCATAATTCTATTAAATGATTATCCAAAAATATTTTTTTACACATTATGGTCAAATTGAAATGATATAGAATTTTAATATTACCATGTTTCTTCATCTAATAAATGTTTGTTCAGAATGGTTTTCTGTAGAGTAAATAGGGAAGCAGTGCTAGGAAGACATAAAGAAGGAAATGAACTTCCAAATCAGCAGCCTGAGATGGTTGAAATTGGAACTGAACAGTTTGTTTCTGTAATGGCACAGTTGACTCAGGCAATAAAAGGGGGTGGTATTCATACAAGAGATCAACCAGATCAACCACAGAGGAACATATTAGTGGTGAAACATTTCATGAGGCAACATCCCCCATCATTGAGAGGTTCATCTATCCCTGTGCTAGCTGAATGGTGGATTAAAGAACTAGAAGAGATTTTCGATGTAATGGGGGTGTTTAGACAATCAAAAGTTTAGTCTTGCTATTTACTGTTTAGAGGGTGAAGCAGATCAGTGGTAGTCGATGGTTAAAAATATTAGGGACACTGATGAGATTGATGCTCTTGACTAGGATGAATTCAAAGGTATGTTTCTTGAGAAATATTTTCCTAATCCTCTTTGACATAGGATGGAAAAATAATTCTTGGAATTGAGTCAAGATGATGACTCAATGTCTGCTTATGAAACAAATTTCACCCGATTGGCACTGTATTCTCTAAATTTTATCCAAAACCTTGATAGTAAAATCAATCATTTTTACTTAGGATTAAAGCCAAAATATTGAAGGGAATTATCTTCTCATGAGTTCAAAAGTTTTAAAATCTTCTTCGATGTACTGAGAAGGTGGATATTGAGTTTGCCGATGAGCAAGTGTTCTATGACAACCAATAGAAGAAGAGTCTCAGGTGGCAAGAGAAAGGGAAGAATCCTTCAAAAAGGTTTTATGGTAAGAAAAATAAATTTGCAGTTTGTGATAAATGTGGTAAAAATCATACTGGGTAATGTCTTTTGAATTTTTTAAAGTGCTTCCGATGTGGTAATACAGGACATAAGGCTCATGATTACAATGGAAAAGATCTGGGTAATGGTAAGACCAAAGTTGATTTACAGTTAGTGAAAGGTTTCAAGTGCAATGATATGGGTCATTATGAAAAAAAAATGTTTGACAAAGAGCTCGAATGATGGGAAGTAGTCAGACTACAAGAAGAATGGTGTGGTGAAATCCTTCGCAACTACTTCAGCAGATGTTGGTACATCAAATGAAGTGGTATTAAGTACTTTGTTTATTTTTTCAGATTATGAAAATGTGTTGTTTGATTCGGGGTCTACACATTCTTTCATCTCTGAAAATTTTTCTAGTAAATTTGGAATTCCATCTCAAGAAATGACTCCTGAACTTGTGGTAAAAACACCAGTGGGAAATTTTGAGGCAAAAAACAATTATATATAAATTTTCTATACTTATCCGTGGAAAGAATCTACTTGCAAACCTTATTTTTTTACATCTAGTAGAGTTTGATGTTATCCTGGGTATGGATTGGCTCTCTTTTTACCATGCTAAGATTGACTGTAGAGTTAAAAAAGTTTCTTTTCAGAAAGAATTTCAGTTTGTGTATAAGAATGAACCCTTACTATGGATAACATATCAAGAGGTTGAGAACATTGTAAAAGATGGAAATGAATGTTACCTTGCACATATTGTTGAAAACAAAAGAACTATTTAGATTAATGATGTGCCAATGGTAAATGAGTATCCTAAGGTTTTTCCTAATGTGTTTCCTAGAATAATACCAGACCATGAAGTTGAATTTACTATTGACTTAGTTCCTGATGATAAGCTAAATTCAAAACCCTCTTATCGAATGGCTCAAATTAAACTATTAGAGTTGAAGGAGAAATTGCAGAATTTATTAGTGAAAGGTTTCAATTGACCTATCACATCACCAAGGGGTGCTCCTGTCTTATTTGTTAAGAAGAAATATGGTTCAATGAGACATTTCATTTATTATAGATCCTTGAATAACATCACTGTTAAGAAAAAATATCATTTTCCTCATATTAATGATTTGTTTGATCAGTTCTAGGGAGCTCAGTACTTTTCAAAGATTGACTTCAGATCGGGGTACCATCAGTTGAAGGTAAAGGATGCAAATATTCCGAAGACCGCATTTATTACAAGATATTTCCATTATGAATTTGTAGTTATCTCTTTTGGGATAACCAATGAACCTGTTGTATTCATGGACCTTATGAGTAGATTTTTCCATGAGTTTATGGATAAGTTTGTGGTTGTTTTCATTGATGATATTTTGGTGATTTCTAAAAGTAAAGAGGAGCATGAAAATCATTTAAGGGTTATTTTGAAAATCTTAAAAGAAAAATAAATTGTATGGGAAATTCATCAAATGTGAGTTTTGGTTACAAAATATTTATTTCCTTCGTCACATTGTTTCTAAAGATGGAATAACTGTTGATCCTTCAAAAAAAAGGTTGTTGAAGAAGGTCCAAGACCCAAAAATATAACTGAAAATTATAGTTTTCTTGGTTTGGTGGGCTATTACCGAAGGTTTGTTAAAAAATTTCACAGTTGTCCAGCCCATTGACTAAGCTAACTCGGAAGGGTTTTAAGTTTATCTGGACAAAAGAATGTGATGATTGTTTTCAGGAATTGAAAATAATATTATTGAATGCTCCAGTATTGAAACTACATTCCAGGAATGGTGAGTTTATTATCTACAATGATGCTTCATTGAAAGGACTTGGTTGCGTCCTAATGCAGAATGATCAGGTAATTGCTTATGCTTCACGCCAGTTGAAAAGTCATGAGATAAATTACCATGCACATGAGTTGGAATTAGCTGTTGTTGTTTTCACTTTAAAAATTTGGAGGCATCATTTTTATTGTGTAAAATGTGAAATATATACCGATCACAAAAGTTTAAAGTATATATTCACTCAGAAAGAATTGAACATGAGATAGAGGAGATGGCTAAAATTACTCAAGGATTATGATTGCATGATTCACTACCACACAGGAAAAGAAAATAAGGTGTAAGATTCTTTGAGTCAAAAAATTAATTCTTCATTAACCATGTTATGTTTGGAACGTGATCAGTTGGTTAAGGATTTGATGAATTTTGGCTTGGAAGTTGTTGGTACAGGAAATTCATCTGTTTTGTTTTAGGTATCAGTGAAATCTTCTCTATTAGACAGAATTAAGAAAGCATAGAAGCAAGACAGTGAGTTGCAGAAAAAGGTAGAGCTGGTTCAAAAGGGTATGTTACCTGAATTCATCATTGATAATGATTGTGTTTTCAGATTTGGGAAGAGATTGTGGGTGCCTTGTGATTCACAGTTGAAGAGAGAGTTGTTATGTGAAGCTTATAGTTCTCCATTTTCAGTTCATCCAGGCAGAACTATTATGTACAAAGATCTTCAAGAGTATTACTAGTGGGATGGAATGAAAAGAGATATTGCTGATTTTACTGTGATGTTTTTTAATTTTCAACAGGTTAAAGTAGAGCAGAATTTAGAAAACAGGATGCTTCAACCTTTACTAGTTCTAGAGTGGAAATGAGAGAATATATCCATGGACTTTGTTGTGGGATTACCGAAGACACCTCGAGGTAATAATGAAATCTGGGTTATTGTTGATCGCTTGACTAAATTTGCTCATTTACTTTCTATACGAGATACTTTTTCCCCAGATCAACATTCGAGATTGTATCTTAAATAGATAGTTAGGTTACATGGAGTTCCACCCTTCATTGTATCTGATCATGATCCCAAGTTCACTTCTAACTTTTGGAAAGGCCTTCAGAAGTAGTTGGGTACTGAATTAAATTTTAGTACAGATTTTCATCCTCAATCATATTGGCAGTCAGAATGAACAATTCAGACTTTAGAGGATATACTACATGCTTGTTCTATGGATTATGAATGATGTTAGGACCAACATATTTAATTGGTTGAGTTTTCTTATAATAACTGTTTTCATTCCAGTATACAGATGGAACCATTTGAGGCATTATATGGGAAGCAGTGTCGAACTCCAGCTTTTTGGGATGAAGTGGGTGAAAGGAAGTTGATGGGACCTGAATTGGTATAAGAGATGGTAGAAAATGATCAGTTGATAAATAAACCCATGATGACATCTCAGAGTAGGTAGAAAAGTTATGCGGACAACAGGAGGAAAGATCTATCTTTTGAGTTAGGTGATCATGTATTCCTCAAAGTTTCAACTTGGAAAAGTGTGATGTGATTTGGTAAGAAAGGAAAGCTTAGTCCAAGGTTCATTGAACCATATGAAATTCTGGAGAGAGTTGGATTAGTTGCATACTGAGTAGATTTACCTTCACGTTTATCTCAGGTACATAATGTTTTTCATATTTCAATGTTAGGGAAGTACATGCTAGATCCATATCATGTTTTGAGTCCAAAGGTAGTTCAGATGGAAGAGAATCTATCTCATGAGGAACAACCAGTCTAGATTCTTGACCATAAAGAGCAAGTGTTTCAGAATAAGGTGATTCAACAAGTAATGGTTCTATGGGAAAACCATATAGTTGAAGAGGCAACATGGAAATCTGAAAATGAAATGAGGAATAAATACCCCCACTTATTCGATAAGTAAATTAATTGCGGGGATGAAATTTTCTAAAGGGGGGAAGGATGTAACATCCCAAGTAAGGAAAGAATAATATATTTTCATATCTATTCCTATTTATGAATTAGATTGTGTTTTATAGTCTTAAAATGTTAATAAATCTAATCTTAAGCATTGAATACTCTAATATTGTTAAAAGATTGTTTTACCACCTTTTGATGGAAATCCATTTTTAAATCTTACTTCTGATAGTTTTATAAGCCCTATATGTCAAAATAAACTTATTCTTTAGAATTGGGGCAGTTAAATTTACTTTGGATAAATTTTTGGTATTTTTATCACAATTTTCATTTTTTAATGAATAGTGAAAAATACTGCATTTTACTTCAAAACTGCTTTTTAATTTAATTTAATTATATGGTTAGATTATCTTTTTAATTAGTTTTAAAGTGTAATTAGAATATATTTTTACCATTTAATCCAATTTTGGTCATTATAATTAATTTTACGTTGAAATTGGACATAAAAAATTGTCAATCTTTTGATAGATATTGTTTCTTAAAAATACGCTATTTGTTTTGACAACGGGAATTATTTTTAAACTAATTACTGCAATTTCGGTGTATGGAATTTGGTAAAATGGATTCTAAATTTGGAATCAGAAGGTCCAAATTAGGTAATTAAGACCTTTTTGTTTTTGGATATTATGAATAGTAACGATGGTAATTATTTTTAATTATCATGATTAATTAGTTATCAGGTAGGTAAGGGTAATAAAATAATAAAATAATAATATAAAATGACCCCAACATGTGTCAAAATCCTTTTTTTGTGTCCTGACTGACCATGGGATGCTTTTTACCGAACTTGAGGGCCCATGGAGTCACATGGGCGTAATAGTGACATTTATGACATTATTTTTAAAAAGAAGAGAAATATAACAATGGTTTGTGTATCCTAAGTAAAAAAATTAATTCTGTTTAAATAAATGATATCTTAGAATATAAATATTAATTGGTAAGATAATAATATTTCCAACATCATGGTATTTTTTTTAAAATTTTTAGATATTAAATAAATACATTTATTTATGACACCATGATGATGTAGTGACTACCTCATTAATGAATGATTTAAATAAAATGAAAATATAAGGTAAAATCTAAGACTTACACTTGTCAAAAACCTATTTTATGGGTATATTTATAACAATTATCACCTTATCCTTAAAATAAATTATTTTGGGACATTTAAAATCTGGTAATCATTTTATAATAAAGTAACATTTCAAGACTTTCCAAAAGTGACCCTCCTCCCTCTTATAAAAGGCCCCCACCTCTACCCCCTTACCGACACCTCTCAATACCTTGTCTCATAAAAACTCTGATCATATTATATCTCCACATCCCTTTATTACCCCTATAAGCCTTACTTTGGGTAGAAGTCTTCCCAAGGAAGCCTTTGGCTCAAATAAAAAAGAGTTACCCGATTTAGAGGTAATGTATTCTCTCGAGTTTCTTCCTTTTATTTTCCTTATTCACTCACCAATATCGTCTTATTATTTTATCCCATATTAAAACCATTATACTCAATATACTAGGATATTCTTATCATATGGATTCTACCTATAGTCACACACACCTCTGTCTAATGGTTAAAGAACATACTGTTTCTGTGGGTGGTGAATTACTACCACACGAAACGATGATTGTTCAATCTTCTTTTAACACCTTTCATGGTGGACATTATGATGTAAATATATTTATATATGATATATAATATATTTATGTTCTCTCTATGCTTCTGTATTTTATATTTAAAACATAAATTTATGCTTTTCATGTTGTGCAAATGCGATAATTTCATATGAGGAAGTGTGGACTACCGCCCCCTCAAATGATTTGAATCATTAATTCCAAACATGGAATTTATAAATAATGTAACTAATGAACTTATGTTACCTTATGACATATAAATTATAAGTTAATTATAATATATATATGTCTCATTTGGTTTTAATTCCTTAAATATGAAAAATAAATGAATGTAGCGTTCATGCGTATGTACGACCTACTGTCTCCATGAAAGGTGAATTTCATTTTTTATCTCCAAATGTTATGGAATAGTATAAAATGAATATATACTCGATATATATGATATTTAAATCATTAATACCATTCTAGAGATGATTTAATTATAACTACATGGTCAATTCCTTTCAAACAAGTTCATTTTTGACTCATGTACCGAACATCAACAAAACGTATGATATGAACTCACATAATTAACTAATTAATATAACATGATAATATGTTATATGTATTGAATAATAAACTTTAAAGTAAATTCTTATGAAATTATAAATTGACCTAAGTTTATTATTCATTAATATAAAGAACGAATGAGAACAAGTCGGACTTGATGTAAGGGACTTTGTCTCAATCTCCTTTCATTGAGGCATACTTCAATTTATATTCGACCTTCTTTTATTAGTTGTATAATAAACCCTTTTGACTTTTAAAATCATTCAAAAGGAATATTTTTACATGAAGCATTTTACTAAGTGAAAAAAGGAATGTTTTTGTCTTACATATACGGCGACAACAACTTCTCTGCCACCGTGACCATTAATTGAGTTTTGGGTTCCTCTACAAGCCCTAACTTTTTTTAAATGAAAAATAAATATCATGCTTTAATTTTATTTTATTTTGGAATTAAAAATATTTTTTATAATGTTTTTATTATATCAATGTGTTGTATTTATATCTTGTGATTGAAATATGGAAATGTTATGTTTCCTTTATGAATGTTTTATGTGATACGATTATGTTAAAGTTTCTGGGCATTGTATATGAAGTCGGTTGGTTCCGTGATAAACTACGGGCGGGTGAGCCCAAGATATCCTTCCAATGCATTGTGTAATGTGAAGGAGTTAAACACTAAGGTTTCTCCAAAGAGATTTAGGGAATATACTGCGATGGGTATTCCAAATGTAACCATGAGGGTTACTCCCTACGTATGAATTTTATGAATGCCTCAAGTTACCTTTATGTCTTATTGTTTCTATGAGTTATTCATAAATATTATGATTTCATGAGGTATGTTACATGCTTATGTTTTATGAGTAAAGTATGTTTTCATTAATTCTTATGTATACATGGACTAATGTTTTCTTTCCATATTTTTATATCCCTTACTGATATTTTTATGCTCATCCCAAGATTTTGAATTGTTTCCCACATGACATAAATATGAATAGGGTCAAGGATGGGATCAAGGAAAGACATGTGGTCTAAAACATGGAACTAAACATCTTTCTTTTTAAGAGTTTTTATTTTATGAAAATAATGGAAACTAAGTATAAGTGTCTACTTTGTAACATTTTGAGACGTAATAGTTGTTCCCTAATTATCTAAAACTCTAAACCTGAAAAGATCCTCATTAAGAATTATTCATTTAATTCAAGACTACGTAATGTTTTAAGGCCGAGTCATTATATCATATCTTGGGGAAGGTAAAAAAATAAAGGAAAGCTAAAATTCTTCGTAAGGGTTAAGTACAAAATAATCCATCACAAATCATTAAAGAATAATCTATATTACATGGTAAATAACTAAAAAAACATTCTATTTAAATAACATTAATACATTAATAAATAATGCATAACTAAATGTTAAGGTAAATAACTCAACACAAATTATATTTAATCTATAATATGAGAATGAAATTCATTGAGAGATAATAGAATTATTAAAATTTCATGGATAATAATAATAAAATAATTATTAATGAATGAAATTATTAATTATTAGACACCATATTATCTTGAATAATTATACATATACTATCAACACCTTTCACAATATAATTAAAACTATCGGTAGAAACTTGTTTAATTTGGAAAAATTATCTATCTCATGAGACCTAACAATGTATAAAGGGAATATGTTATACAAGTCCCCAATATTCACTGTAGGTCCAAATCATTCCTCATATATCAAATAATCAATATAATTCATGAATGAATATACCGTAACATCCAATATCTATATTCAATTGAGGATTAAAATTTATCAATATTTCCATAGTTAATCAAATAAATTTCAAAGAAAACTCCATATGAAAAAAATTCAATATAGTTTACGAAATAGTCATATCCATAAAAAAATAATATGAATTTTTAATTGAAATAAATTTTATGATGAAAAATGATCACAATAATGTGATTGTTTGAAGAGAAGGTTAACAATCACAAAATAAAGTGATATTGTTCTATAAATTTTACCATATGGTAAATTTGATGTAAAATACCATTGGATGAAATTTTTCAAAGTGAAACATAACATTCCATAAAGTATGAAATAATCATGATATTACATGTCAAAGGGTAATTATATACACCGCATAAAAGTGAATTGGTTTGTAAAAACAAATAAGTATTAATGGAATGTAAATTGAGATGAATTCCCTTACCCCACACATTACTTTGGTGAAACATGATTTAAAATCCTTTATAATGGGTTTAATCTTGTTATTAATCTATAACATAACCATAATAATATTTTTAAAATCATATATAATCATATTTTAAAATTTTACCACCCATTTGATAATAACATTTCTTTATTTTTACTGTTTTTGGTGTTAATATCCTTGTTTTTTCATTCGTGATTTATTTGAATGTTATATTTATTGTCCATATTTAGCTGTTATATATCCAAAATAATAATAATCATGAAGTAATTATCATATTTATATATCAATTATACTTTAAAAACCAATATTGAAAAATGGTTTTGAGAAATTAAGTACAATACGATCATAGAGATGGTAGGCCATATGCATGCAAGAGCAACGTTTCCATTTTTCGAGGATCATTATGAAAATGAGATAAGTAATATTTTAACTTTATTGAAGGATTAAAATATAACAATATTTATTTAAATATACTTAAATATATAATACATGTGTTGTTGTAATTAAAAGAGAGTCACATTTCTTTATAAAGGCCGTAGTCCACACGTACACGAAAGATGTTGTTATATTTAAGTGAGTGAAAAGGCAAAAAGAAAAATAAATTTTATATTTTCATAATGATAAATATTTAATAAATATAATATTTATTTCATGTATATTACATATAATCATTACATTTATCCTTATCACCTTCCATTTAAAACATTAGTGAAAGATGAATCACATCGCTTCATGAGGAGGTTGTCCTCTATACACACAAGCGATGTTATCGTATCTCATACGAAAGGGATAATAAAAAGGGATATATGATATAATTACTAAAAAGGTATAATTATTTTACAAAAACCATATATATAATTTATATTAATCATCATTCACAACTATGAGATGTGGTAATGGAAAAAAATAATTGCATCAGTTCACGAGGCAGTATTCCACCACACACATGGATGATGACTTCATAACCCATTTGATGGAAGTGGAGATGTTCATAGTATATTACCATAAATTAAAAAATCTAATTATATTTATGATATTTAGTTAATTATATCTTCATGTTGTAATAATAACTGAGGGACATGGAGGAACCAAAAAATGATCTTTGAAGAACATGACCTCTACTTTCGGTATCCTCCTTAATTTTACACCAAATCCTTCCTAGGATGGAATTAAACATAAAATAAGGATTTTTGAATGAGGTTTTGAAATTGGGGAAGTCATTTAGTTTATTATAGGATGAACCAAAATGGTTTGAAGGTGTCAAGAAGAGAGTAGTGGTGGTGTACTTTTATAAGTGTGGTGAGTGGGACACCTGTAATATTTGTAATGAAAAATGTTCACCCATGTATTTAAAATTAAAAAAGGGTAAAATATAGATTATAATAGATAATTGTACATTATATGGTATAATTATGTCCACAAAATAGATTTTAGATTAGTTTTTAGGTCATTTTAACCCCAATCTTCTTAGTTTAACCCTGGTAAATCTATTTTTACCTTAACTACGATAATGTTTCTAATATTTTCAATAATAATTTTAGTCAAAAAATTAATATAAAATTATTAAATAATATAATTTATGATGATTAAAAATATGGAATCCATTTTTCCAAATTAAATTCAAATAATAGGAGGAATTTAATTTAAAATTAACCCTATAAATACAATGAGAAAAAATGTTTTTAAATTGAAAATGTTCAAAAGTCTAAAAAGTGTTTCTATCAGAAATAAATATTGATTTTTTCAAAATATACTAAATTGTATCAATTTATATAATATTTATTTAGTGTTACCCAAAAAAAATTCAAAATATAATTTAGTATATAAATTATTTAAATGTAAAATCAATATTCTATTAAAATTCAGTATTTTTTACTATTCATTAAAAATATAACTTACTAGAATAAAAACATTCACCCTTAAATAATTTCAAAATAATTATTTCAAAAATTAAGTTTATATTTTGATATAAAATTCTCAAAATTGGTAGAAACTAGTTTTAAATCAAGTACACAAATTACGACTAAACCGTCATTTTAAAGAGACATATTCTTAGAAAACATTTCTTTTTCTTCCAAATGATTATTATTTTCATTTACAATACAAGGAAATCTATTTATTATGTGAAAAATATTTTTCTTATAATAATTTACATAGTAATATTCAATTCTGCTAATTGAAAAACTTTTCTATAATGTCATACTATATTATGGTTCATTTAGACATGGGGTTATGTGTTCCACAAGACAACCAAGAGATTAAATATGAAGAAATATATTTTTGTGTCATTTATGTTTTTTGTTACATGTATCAAAAAAAATTAATACAATTTTATACATTTATAATTTAGGGTTTTAAAAATGGGAAAATAATTTGAGGTTGGAAAATTACACAAAGAAATTAAATATAGAGTAAAAATGAAAAGTTTAGTTAACACAATAGATGAGAATAATGGTATCTATAATATATCAACAATGGCTGAATGTTTCAAATGATGAATTTTTAGTCACTATGAAAATAGATTTTCTATGTGGAATGATTATGAAGAGAATCAGAATGGTGGTATGAGTAATGGTTATGCTACTGATTATTATGATAATATAAATAAAATATGAAAGGTATGGGATGTTCTAACTGCCTCGTTTATGTTAAACGTAAAAATAATGATTGAATTGAAGTTGATAAATGTAAAGAAATAATACATATTTCTTATTATAGGAAATAAGTATTAAGAAACAAGATGATGAATCCTAGTTAATTTCTTGAGAAGGAACTAGAAATATTGACGTGTTTATTTATTACAAATAAAGAATTATGTTATTTGAATCATGTACTACGTAAGGATTGTTTAGTTTATATTTTTTATCAAGTAGTTTTAAAAATATTTTGGATGAGACTTATGACCTAGAAAAGTTATTTTATGGAAATGTGATATTTTTATTAATGTAAGACAACCCTTAATATGTTCCCATTATTGAGAAAATGGTGTTTAGTTTAGATAATTAGATTATTGATATGAATAAATTAAATTAGATAGTATTGAAAGCCATAGAATTGATTAATTATTTTTGGAAAATTATTTTATGTTATCATTGATGGAGTTTAAATCATTATAAGGGTTATGGAATATATTCAATAAAATATAGTTTTATTAGAGTAATAAAAAAGTATGTATGTTTCTATTATGGTTTTATTTTAATTATAGTTATTACCATGAGTCAAACAATATATGACCAAGGTAATCAAAAATTTGGTATGTGATAATTAAGATCTACTTTATGATAATTGGGGGATTAATTTTCAGTTGATATTTGAGAAATTAATTGACCTTATTTATAAATGTTGAATTTTGGAAGGGTTATAAAGTGAAAAACCTAGGGAATGGTTTAAGTGAAATTTTTGATGAGTTTTTAGAGATTAATTTATTATTTCACTATATGAATATTTATGATTAACTCATTATAACCATTTTTTATAATAACTTGATATAGAAGGAAGGAATTATCATTTTTTATGGATCTTATTTAGTGCTTCATAAATGAAAAACTAATCTATTAGGGTACAATATGAAGTAGAAGTTGATCAAGGCATATATAACCGATGAGATTGTGCATATGAAATAGAAATAAATCATGTAAGTATATATTCTCATGAAAATTACCCAACATTAGGAAAATGTTCTTGAAATAAAATATTACTATATTATTATCATTTTGGATGATATCTAGGAAATATTTTAAACAACTTTGGTTTATGGATTAATGGTCATTAAATTTTTTCTAATCATGTTCTCTACCACTCTACATCAGTTTTGAGTGTCCTTTTTCTCTAATATGTCCATGTATTTAATTTCTACCAATGTTATCCTATTAGGAAAACTAGTATGTTTTATTCAATATGACCTTTACAAATTTCATTCTCTCTTTTAACGAGGAATTTTGATTAACCCATTTTATGATATGGGTTTCCTACAAAAATGTTTACAAATGTTAATCCCTTTTTTACTGAGCATAATTTCAAATTGTGTGGATGATATGTATTTAAGAGGGGAATAAGGTTACAACCCAATATATTGTGAAATACATTTTTCATATAAATTTAATGTTTTCAATATTTTTCATTACATGAAACATCAAGTTTAGAAAACATTACAAGGAAGATCGAGTTTTTCTTGTGTTATATGAAACATTTGTTTTATCTTACATTACACTCAACACCAAATATAAATAAAACATGACGTACTCTTAAAATGGTATTAGTTAGTAAGATAGTAATCACAAAGCCATTGGAGTGGATGATATGAATATAATTAAACAAATTATTTAAATATATGGTTTATAAATGTATATATAATTAATTTTTTGGTGACAGTTTAATTATAAATGAAAATAAAAACCATTTTTAAAATAAAGGAAATCTTCTTATAAAAATTAATATTTATTCACACAAATGGGTTTTACATTACTAAACATAAAAAAGAAATTTTATTCAATGATTTTATTTAAATTTATATACTATCTATTAGTTTTTATTTGTTATTTATCTTAGGTGTTTTATAAGTAATAGATAAGAAAAAATCTAAATTTATGCTAAAAAATTAAATTTTCCTAAAAAATAGTTTTTTAAAATTTTGTGCCCTCATATTAACAATATTTTCAGAAAATAAAATATTTTTATATGAAAAAATAATTTTTATTTTTTAAATACTGTTGTCAAAATTATCTTTTGATGAATTTTTGATAATTTTTTAATAAGATATATTTTTTCTATGAATAGTGAAAATACATGTTTTTATTAAGAATTTTCATGTATTTGAATGGTCTTAGAAACAACCAAATTGTTTTAATGATTTTAAAGAAAAAATTAGATCAATTAATTATCTATTAATCAAATTTAGTTCATTGGAATCATTTTCATTTGGATGATTTTAATTTATACTTTTTAAACTATTGAACATTTTCTCTTTGAAAACCCTCTTTCACGTTACATCCACGAGATTAATTTTAAATTAAATTTTGATAATTATGTTAATGTAATTTAGAAAAATCTATTCCATATTTTTAATAATAATAATTTATATTATCTAATAATTTTGTATTAAAATTTTACCATAATGAATTATAAAAACTATAAAAGTTATATACCATGGTAAAGATAAAAATGAGTTTACCAGGGTTTAAAATAAAAATATAAGACTCAAGAATGACCATAAAATTGTTTATAATTAATTATATGGATATATTTAGAACTATTTTTTTATAGTATATATAATTTAACATTTTTCTTCTTTTTTATTTTGATTAATATGGGGAAAACTATTCACCAAAAAAGTTACAAGTTTAACACTCACCTTGCTAATAAATGGCCCCCCCTCACATATCATTTTCAAAATTACAAAACCCTTTGGTTTAGCCAATAAATTCCCAAATAAGTTAGTAAATTACATCATATCATCCAATAATCCTTATTTTGGACATAAATATAACATAAGAAACCATTTGCTGAAAATCAAAAGATGTTGTTCGAAGAATAGGTAACATCTCTAATCAAGAATTTTATTTTATTTCCTCGTCCAACTCCTTAAATTATTATTAAAAAAATTTCATATAATAAAATTTATCTTCCCTATAATAATATGTTATTTTGTTAACATAAAAACCTAAATCCAATTTATCCTCCATTAGTTGGGTTATGAAATCATTATTTACGTATAAGGTGGACTACCGCCTCATGAACCAATGTTATTCATTTTCCATCACCACCAATCATGTTAGCATTAAATGATGAATTAATTTTTTATATATGATATTTATGAAATTAAATGTTTATTAATTAATTATTTCACTTATTAGTATTACATTACATTCCATGTTAATATAATAATATCATTTGTCTGTATGGTAGACTACCTCTTGACGAAGTAATGTGATTCATTATTCACATATTTTTTTTCATAGAAGGTAATAAAGATTGGTTGAAATAGAAAAATTTTATATATATTAAATAAAAATTATACTAGAATTCAAATATATATATTTTTTATTTATTTAAATCTATTATGAAAATTTAAGCACCATTCATGAATTAGTAAGACCTACCATATCTATGAACAATGTATTTCATTTTATAGCCTTAAATTTTTTGTATCAATTTAAATACATATATAATTAATATATTTTATATTTATTTCATTATTAAAATTATAGAGATTATATAACCATGATTAAGGTAATATGAACCAAAATAAAAAATCAAAACATACAAAAAAATAGTTATAACCGAAAACATGAATTTAAAATTGAAGTAATAAACGTGTAATAAAATTTCATAAGTAAATAATATATGTCATGATATATATATATATATGCAGAGTTATTTAATAGATTTATAATAAAAATAAAATTATTATAACTGAGGATTGAACGTGTACGGAAGAATTTGAGACTTATGGTAATTGATTTATAGTATCTATTTTATATCTAGGAGACGTATACAAATTAACAACTAGTTTCTTTTTTGTGGTGTTTATTATATGAATTTTAAATGTTATATAGTTAATCTCATTTTTAATTATGTTTAAACATTATTTTTTTGTTATTATTTTTTGGTTTTATCATTCAAAAGATTACTAAATCTATAAGGGATTTCCGTCTCCCCTTTTTTCACTTTCATAAGCCACAAGCCATATTCACCACCTATTTCTTTTATACAGTGTATATAATTCCCATTAATTTATTTTATGATGATTCTCCATAAATTTTTTTATTTTTTAAAATCCATTTAGGATCTCTATTTTATGTGTTTTTTAGTATAAAATTTACCAAATTGGTAGGAGTTTTATGATGTAATCTCACCGTTTAACATGATTGCATATGATTCCAATGAAAAAATATTATGATTCATCTCTCTAGAAACTGGCAAAATTTACTATCTTATGTTTATGTAATTATAATACATTGGTAACATTAGTTTTAATTTCTTTATTTACCCAAGAGTTAAAAAGATTTTTTTTCGAAATAAATCTAACTTTATTTCTCTATTTATCCTAAAATCCATTTTCTTCCATAATAATTTTTTATAAAAATGTTTTGAAAAATGTTTTAAAGTTATCCAAATTATTTATTAAAGAAATGTTACCCATTTTTGAAATTTTTTAATTTTTTTGAAGGGAATATTCTTGTTGTTTTCCAAACAATTACCATTGGTATTTTTTTCAAAAATGTGAATGTAATCATTTTTTAACGTGTATGACATTAATGATATTATCCACCATCATGAAAAAATTATTATTGTAACTATTACATTATAATTTTAATATTTTATTTTAAATGAAAATGATTCACAAAATTTGTTATGATTTTTTAGTTTTAAAATATGATTTTCAAAATGTAAATGATATTTTCCTCAATAAATCTTTTATAATATTTTTAATGTTTAATTTTATGTTTTGAAAGTTATTTTTAATGAAAATTACTTTGAAAATGATTTATATTTTAATTTTTTTTAAAATTTTATATACTATATTCATCAATAAATTTTCCAGGTGGTCTTCTAAAATCATTTTCCTTATATGATTACATCTATTGATGTCACTTATGATTTACTAGTGATAAAATTAAATGATACCATCCTCATTATTTCTATATATGGTTAGTTTTCTTGTGGATTAAATTTTAAGTAAGCCCATATATTTTTTAAGGGGTATGACATGGTGAATTGATGAAATTTTTATGAAACCCATATTATTTACATGGGTTATAATGTGATGACATGATTAATGTTATATGATATTGTGGCACACATAAGTATGGTTTTCATTATGAGATGTGTGGGACCTATATCTGCATCCAATGGATTGGGTAAGTCATTATATATAATGAGATAAAAATTAAAAACAAGTATATGAGATTGATCTATTATGGGAAATAAGTTTAACCTGATCTACTATGGTAAAAAAGTGCATTATGATCCACTATGGTAAACATGTGTATCCAGATACATATTGAGAAATAGGTGATATTTCCCGATCAACTATGTTGATGGTATTGATAGTTAGCCTAGAAATTTATTTATTTTTTCTACATTTATGTTGGTTCAACACATTTATGAAATGCACTTATGGTTAATGATTGATTTGTGACGATTTCTCACTCTTATAGACCATGTTTTCTGAAATGATAAAGATTCATTCTAAGAATCAAGTTTGTGGTATATGTTATGTTTGGAATTAATTTTATTGGATTCATTCATTATCACATAGAATTATGATTATATTATGATTTTATATTATTACAGATTGATTTATTCTTTGTTTACTATTTCATAGTACTTGAGCTCACCCATTCTTATGTTTCCTTCCCTAGGCTAAGAAGAAAGGTTTAGGTAGGGTATGCATAATAAGATTACTATTTGGTAATATATTTTTCGGAGATCATGAAGATGTTTTTGAAAATAAGAATATTTTTTTCCAATCCCTAAAGACACTAAACTATTATGGTCCTCTAGAATGTGTATAAGAAGTTTTTTGGATTCTCATATAAAAATATGTGATATTTATATATAAAATCCCAAGTCTCTAAATTAAATATTTCCTTTATTTTTAATTGGTATTCTTTTCAATTTATAACTATTTGAAAAATAAAGAATTAATTTTATATCTATGTAAAATATATATTTTTATAGTTTAGAGAATCTTTTTCAAATCCACCATTCCAACGATTAGCTGATAATTATCATGTTAAATAATAATATTTTAATAGTATATCGTGTTTCATTTGAAATTAACATTTCATGTAACACAATCAATAAAATAAATCTAATTTATATGAAACAAATTCATAAAAACTCGGGGTATTATATTCATCACACGTTAGGTATAGTCTAATCACATGTTCACCTACTTTGGGATAGGGACAACCTATTATTTATGCTCTTTTTGGCTGGGGATAACCTCCAATGTACTATATTTTGGGATTTAGATAACCACGCATATAACCTTTGAGCTCATAAAATATTCATCACTACCAAATTAATTATGGGGTAATAACAGAACCACCCACCACATAATTATGATCCATTTATATATATGTCAAAGGATCATGAAAACAATTATCAATACATCATTATGAAACCCATGGAGAAGTGAATGAGTTTCATCAGTATTTCATCATCTTTAACAAAAAACATGAAAATACAGAAATTTTTTTCTATCATAGAATAATATCCCATTGAATCATAAGTTACATCAATGATTGGTATCATATATGAAATATCATTTTAAATATCATTGGAATATTTCATGAGAAAATACACTTTTCCTTTTAAAATACCACATTTTAAATCTAAAAATTTTCAAAATATTTTGGAAAAAGTATTATATGGAAATAGGCATAGAAAATTGAAAATTAATCTTAAAAAAATGAGAACTTATTAAGGTGTTAAATTCCATTCATTATATGTCTGGTAAAATAATGGATCCTTTCACATTTTCATTAAATAATCAAAATTACCTCATTCAAAAAAAAGAATAATACTTTCAAATTTTATTATAGATAATTAAAAATGGGTAAGAAAAAATTTATAAAATCATAAGATAACATTAAAAACATTACTTAAAACATGTTAAATAAGATATTGATGTGAAATAAAATGGTTTCCAACTAAATAGTAAAATAAAGCCGGTTTTCCAGAAAAACAATATTTCAGTATCTTAAAAACATAAAAAGAGGAAAAATAAATAAAAAAATGAAATATATAGAAATAAAAATAGGATAATTAAATAAATAATATTTTAGAGATAAATACCATATAATTTTATTATTGGAAATATATGAGTAAACAATCCTGTTAAAAATGAGACTGTAATGTAAAACCATTACCTCAAGTCTCATCTTTCATCATAAATGTTTGAATCTACAATATAATGAATATATATTTATTATAAATATATTATAGAACCATAATCGTATATATCATACCATATATAATTTTTTAATAATTAATTATCACCCATTTAATGAATATTCATTATTAAAATCACTCTTTAGGGTTATAACTACTTTATTTTTATGAATGTCTTGGTTTAGAAGTCCTGCAATTTTTACACTGATGATAGTTCCATCAAATAAAGAATATAAATCATGTAATGAGTAAACAAATTAATCAATATTTATAAATTTGTGATGAAAAATTATTTATATCACTTTATAGCGATTATAGCTCATTCGTACGTACATGTGATTATTCCACTTTTTAATGGATGGAATGATATAAAAATTAAATAATAACTGACCTTTAAAAAATAATAACAGAAACATAAATATCATTTATATTAACAATTTTCATCATTATAACCATATATGTGAAGTGTAAATGAAAAAACACATCTCTTCAACGAGGTGATAGTCCACACTTAAACACTGGTGTTGTTTTCTTTTCCCATAGGATGGAAAAGAGGTGGATAATGGTTGTTACATAATCAAAATTTTTTTTTAATATTTTTAAGATATTCAGATAAATATTTTAAATTATATTCCATATATTTGAAGTTTTTAGAAGAAGACTCAAAATTGAAAGTAATTAGTTATGAATTATACAACTTTATTAATAAATCTCATTTGGATTCGACCTTATTATTTAAAAGGATGTAATTTTGGAAGTACTAAAATCTTTAGTGAAATGACCCAATATTTAACTATATATTAAAAATAAATAAATATTATGTTAATATAATGTTTCTCACTAAAAAAAGAAAATAACATGATACATCTTTAATATTAGATATGTTCATTAAAACATAACTGGAATAAATTGAACTAAATATATCACAAAAATAATAAATAAAGTAAAAAAAGGAAACTAAAAGTAATAATATTACTTATAAATCATTTTTATTTTAAATCTAATCGGAGGTATCTTTGATAGGGGATTCCCTAGAGCAAGCCCAAGGAAAACTCAAGATATTACAGTTTGAGTAAAACCATATATGAGAAAAGTTTATGCTTTTAAAAATTTGAACAAGGTCCATGCTATCTAAAAAACCACCCAAAATTACTATATAATGTTATATGATAAATTATTCTTATTATAATATCATTAAGGGTTATGTAATTTGAAATTAGGATTTTATCAAAATTTAATAAAATATTATATAAATATATTAAGAGTTAATATAATCTTAAAAAGGCATTTGTGCTAAATTCACAGTATGATTAAAGAGGTACTTTTCAGAAATATATTTTTTATTACAATGAACTATGTTTATTTTGATTGAATAATACTAATAATATATATTATCACTATATTAATAATTAATTTTTTTTAAAATAATTTATTATTGTAGAAGTCATTTTTTAGGCACATGTATTTAATGATAAAGTATCCATTTCTTAAAAGGAAATAACTTTTACAGATGGAAAAAAGGAAATGTTCATACCACTATAAGCTTATGCAATGTAAGTCAAAGATTATGTATTTCATGATACTTAATTTATAAATAATAATGAAATAATGAGAGATAAAATGACTAAGAAGATCCAGAAAATATCATTATTTAGTTAAGTAATCAAGATAATATCTCATTGTTTATTGATTTTGAGATATAGAATACTCTTGAAAACATTTATCAGAAAATAATGATAGTTCAGAAGATGGAGGTACCATCTGAAAAACCATATAAAAATCACATTATGTTGACAGATATTATGATGAAAAATAATAATAAGGATCATAAGAAGATAGAATCTTTAATTGATGTGAACAATTTTTGATTATTTTTTTAACATTATTTTGGGAAATGATTTAGAAAATTATTGAAAATATGAACATTAAAAAGCACCTCTAAAAAGAAATGTAAGTTTTGATTTTTTGATGGCATAACAACTACATCAATTCTTTAATATAGATGATGACCATTCAGTAATCAAGACGATATCTTATCCTTATAAGAAATTGGGGATTAAAGGGTAATCATCCACAGAGTTAGTTATTCATTCACATAATATCCTTCGATGTATAATAAAATGCTGAAAAGAGTATAAATGGATTTGAATATTGATATAATGAATATGGATCCAATGATGAGGGCCAAAGTGAACCACGTGAACAAATCTCAGAAGAAGTGGGTAACTAAATAGTCATAGAGAAGGAGTTAAAAGTGATAATTATACCTCTTATGAATTAACATGAAGAGTGGAGAAAATATAGAATGGAACATGACTCATGGATGAATGAAATGACTTCCGAAATAAAGGAAAATGACATAATGATCAAGAATATTGATTTTATGTTAATGTATTTAAAAGGAAAGAAAATGGTCTTAAATCCTCCCACAGTAGAATCAACAAGTAGAATATGAAATGTTTCAAATTTGGAATCAATTAATAAAATAAATTTACATTATAAACCTATAATAGGAGGATATCAAAGGAAAGTATCTATGAAATGTTAGTATTTTAGAATATGGGGACACATTATGAGTGTGTTTATAGAATAAAAAAGGCTCAATGATGGAATAAAATCCACTAAATAAAAATATAAACTAAGTGATGACTATATAAGGAATTATTTTATTCGAATAAATATTAATTAGGATGACTATAAACAAATGAAAAGACCATGAAATAAGAAAGGAGAATAAAAGTCATAAGGAAATACTCCACTCTTATAATGTATGGGAAGATAAAAATAATTGAAATAAAATCTATTAACACAAATAGTATATATTTCTATTTAGAAAAAAGTAATTAATATCAATAATGGGGGTCCCAATAACCAATTATAGTATAATCATAACAATATCCATGGAGAGAAAGAAAATTTGGATAAAGAATAAATAATCTCCTCCAAATATGAGAAGATTGGATTACCATGTCAATAAATATTCACTATGGAAAATTATGTTTTAAGTGAATTTAGTGTCCATTAAATAGAATAAACAAAAATAATGTCTTATTGGTTTTATAAAATAATACCATTATGAAGAAAGTGAATACTAGTTGAAGAGCCCTCCTGTAGTAAAGGAAACACGATGAAGGATTCCAAAAAAATTTATCAATAAAGGAAACTTGAATAAGTGAGATTGTTATCACCATATAATTGAATCCCAAGATAATGAAGATATAGAATCATAGAGAGAGAATCAATAATTATTTTTTTATAAGTATTATTACAAGAATAACCACTAACAATATTCGGATGACTATGGGAAGAAAAGGGTTAGTCCCCCAAGACTAACCACATTTCTTAACGTTAGGATGTTCTAGGACTACCATTATCCAATGTCTTTAAATATTTTTATCTACTTATTTAAGTGGTACAAAATTATTTGGTAGAGAATATACATGCAGTTATTATGATGAAAGAATATATATATGATTTGGAAGAAAATGTTTATAAGTATAAAAGAGATAAATACTACAAGTGGAGTTAGAATCATTGAAGGTTATAATTTTTTCAGAACTAAAAAAATTTAAAATGTCTTTAAAGAATATATTTAAATAAAAAAGAGATATTAAGAAACCAAATTATATTTCAAATATCAATTATAATTATTTATTCTAAGATGAATATGTAAAAATGATAATGGTCATGAATTTAAATTGAATTTTTGTCAAATCCATAGATGAAACATCACTTGGAATCAAGATATATTTGTAAATCAATAAGTGAAATCATTCCTTATCGCTAGTGGAAATGATACTCCATAAAGGCGAAGTTAGATTAATGGATGAAGATATAATGATCATGGATTCTATTTTTATTTGATTACGTACTAAAAAATGTTGTAACAACTGATTGTTTTTCAGGATACCAAAAGTTACAGGAAAAGTTGATCCATTCAAAATGGTATCCTAATATTAAATATTATATAATCACACAGAGTCATAATTTTATGTAATTTAAGTGGATTATGTGGCGATTACAGAAATTATGTTTAGAAACATTTGAAATAAGTATCCCCTTACGTAGAGAGTAATATTCAGGGATATTAGGTGGTATCATAATTTTATAAGAAACAAGTGGTATCATTTAGATAAATATATTGAATTAATACAACACTGGATAATTTATTGTTTGTTTTATAATAGTTTTGTATATGTTTGACTGAGATCACATGATATGTTTTTAAAAGGAATAAAATCTCAAATGGTTGGGGTTTATGGAAATAAGTGAGTGATGTGTATATATTTTAAGTTCATGACATAAAATATTATTTCTTATATTTAGTTTTGACTTAATAGTATTATAGGATATTTCATTGAACCAATGATAAGTGGTTAAATAAGTTCATAAAAATCATTGAGTAGAATTAATTAGGAAAGAGAAAACTGGTCAAATCATGAAAAATTAAAAATTAAAAATGTTTTATGAAATAAGTAGTATCAAGGATAGAGTATAATATCTAGATTATCACAAACTATTAAATGTTCTAATGTTTTAATAAAAAAGTGCATGAAAGTTCTTAATGGATTTATGGTGGTGAATGGATCCAAAATTTCAAAATATATGGCTTATCTATGACTGTTAAAATATTCCCTTATAGCTAAATGTAACATTATAATGGTTAATAGGGTTAATATTTTTAGATTCCAAATAGTGGTATCTAATGGGATGAGAATGAGTGAATGAAAAATGGGGAAAATATCTATTATTATAGATTTTAGATGTCCAAGATAATCATATTTCTCTTATAACTCATTTGTGGGGATCAATGAAAATCTGGAGAAAGTCTTGTATGGATGAAAGGGGAGTATATTTGAAAAGGCATCGTCTAAGTGATTCTATGAGGGTGATAGGGGGAGTATGAAATTTAATATATGAATCCTATAGAACTTTTCGTTATGATGTTAAAGTGGTAGGAAATAATATTATCATAAGTCCAAAACCTTATAGCATGAGAGGTATTTTATGGATTATGGATTTATGATAATATTGATATAATAATCCAAAGGGGGGATGTTGGAACAAAATGTTTATTTAGGATATGATTTTTTTTTCAATCACTAAAATCATGACATTTATACACATGGATTTGTGAGGCTAATGAAATTCATTGAATTAATCTGTTTCAAAATTCCCAGGTTATATCTTTGTAGTGGTGCTAGTCTAGAAGTTGAATAGTTAGAAATCTCATATACCTTCTATAATTAGTGATGTTGGTGGAAAATTGATGTGTAAAAAAGTTATCTTAAATGTTGAATAATTGGATGACTATATGTTTGTAAGCTCAAAAGTTAGTGGTTTAGATGTTTGAAGATCAAAGGTTATTATTTCATAATTAACTGATGGAATTCACATTTAAAAAATGAAATCAACTTTTATTTATATATGTAAGAGTAACCAAGAATAATTATTTAGGAAAATGTAAATGTCTTTAAATAGGTTAAGTCATTAGTAGTGATACATATAAGTTATTAATTCATAAGTTCATTCCAAATTAGAAAAGGTATAAAAGTATCCCTGTTTAAATGAAAGTAAATGTATCAAAAAGTAGTGAAATATATCAAATGGAATAAACATCTATGTATACCTAAGAGTAAAATTATATAGAAATCAAAAAAATGTGGTAAAGGGAAAAAATCCTTGTATGATTAAAATTATATTTTGTAAATGGAGGAGGAGGACTACATCAATGACATGCAATGATTTAAAAAAACTATTCAATTCTATTAAGGAATTTGGGAAATGCATTAATAAATCTCTAGGATACATAAGGGTCATCAACCTAGTATATAAAAGTAGTACAATAAAATCTCTAAAAATTGATGAATTATTGATCTTTCCCAATATATAATGGTTATCAAACCAATACAAAATGGTAAAATCATTTATAATGATAAAAATGGGAGAGGCCAGACTGATGCATAAGGATCATCAAGAAACGAGTTAGTGTAACCTAACATATACATAAGGGTACTTCAAAGAATATATATGAGTAAAATTTCAAAGGAGTTAATGAATAAGGATATATACGTTATCATTTTAGGGAGAAGAGTCATCCACAAAATGGTATTATTAGTTCCATACCATGGAATGTGTCATTTCAAATTGAAAATATCGATGTCAAACATGAAGAGGCACATAATCGGTGTTGGTGAGGATATGAGAAATATGTATAATGTCGTTTTTTATAAATTCATTGAGAAAACCATGATGAACACTTCATTTCATAATATGTTTTTGAATTATAACATTCTACATCAATCAAAAAATTTGATTGCCAATTCTTGTGATCTGAATTTAATAGTCATTCCATGAAATGTTGATTCATAAGAATTTTATAATAATGATTGTTTTTTCAATATGGATTGGTTCATATCATGTAGAAGGTACACACTCTATGATATTATTTATGAATCTAGAGTAATTTCAACATCACAATATTATATTTGATGAGTTAAATTGAAAATACATGATTTTTTGGATTTTATTTTTCATTAAACATAACTTCATGGTGTATAATCACATAGAATTATCAGGTTGAGGAGTGAAGAGAACATATCTCAAAGAGGAAGTGATGTCGTGGAAAAAATATTTCTAAAACAAATATAGTAGATTCAATTTAAATTCATAATAAGTCAACGAAATGCATCTTTTGAGGTTTGACTCAGTTTTATATGAACATGATGACCATAATAAAAAATGTGGTAGACCAAGTATAATCATATAGATTGTGATTTATAAAAATAAAAATAAGGTGAAATTAAATATATTTATATGATAGAGTAAGAAGGAGTTTCAAAAGTTGGTTTACTACATCTAGTTTTTGAATAAAAAGGAAAAATAAAAAGGAATTACCATATGAAATTATATTGTTAAAGGTGATGGGAAATGATACAATTATAGTGTGAAATTATCTTTATCAATAAGATGTTCCAATCAGTGGTATTTGTAGATGAGAAAAAATAAACTCTTACATTGAAGACTTGATCTCATAATGCTTTGGATAAGAAGAGAGAAGTGAGTGTGGAAGGCAATGAAGCATATATTCAAACATGAAGATGTATTGAATCATTATTACTATTATGATCATGGAGAAAACGTCATTTATATAAATTTTATTATATCTTCACTAATGTTGTGTGTGGATTAGAAAAATTTGGAATTAACCTTGTATGAATATAATTACTTTCCTAAACATTTTTAATAATTATTTTGAGTAGTATTTCTTATTAGTATGTTAATAGAATATCTATGTATGAATCTTTGATTATACAATTATGGTGAGTTATGTAAAATTTCTAGGTCCTTTTCATGATTTATTTTTCTTCACTTTTACTTGATATTTAATAATATTGTGTAATAATGAAATTAAGCAACTTTTTAAACACTAGTCCTATTATCATAGGAACATGATCTTGAAGAGTGACTATAACATAATTAAAAAATTGGAATTGGTAGACACCATTATTCACCACCCTCTTAGGATATCTTTGGGTTTAAACAATCATACACTCTATTATTGGTTTACTAGGAATACATGATTCATATTCGGAGTCCCTAATACTTTAGGTTGGAGAGATACCTAACTTAAGAATATTCATACTTTGATCCCTTTCATAAAAAAGCATCGTGGCTTAGCTATTAAGGGCTATCTTTGTTTGTTAATTATCATGTCATCATTTGTATCTTGATAAAGATGATATTTTTACTCTTTTATGATTAGTATGACATATATGCCGTGTATTAATTTAGAATAAATAAGTGTATGGATATACCTAAATAGTACATATGAAGTGATTATCTATTTGGGTGAGGGGAATGTGATGTGATAATAAATAATGGTAAATTATATGTGATATATTCATCAACCTAGTCAATCTATACTTAGATGATTAAAAATGTATGAGTTGGCTATACATGATTAATTTACTCCTTGTCTCATGGTCACTCGATGTCTAGTGAAATGGTATTATATGAAATTAATACTTTTATATGATGTAGTCAGTGGATATAAGTGTGTAGATACTTATGTTTGAGTGATATCATTCCTTATCCATTAGTATATTATGCAGTATCATTTCTTTTTTATAGGATTCTATTTTCTTACATTTATATACTCAATGATTTATATTTTTATTAAATTAAATGAAGGATCATGGGGTCAAAATTTAAGTTTAAATGATTGAGGATATAGTTTTAATTAGAGATTTTCTCTAAAAATGTCATAGATTTTATCCAAACGGATCTTTGGATGAGTATTCACATTGTAGTACATATTTTGTGATATATGGTTTAATTAATTATAGATTTTCAAAAGTGATTTGTAAGATATCCAAAACAATTTTTGTATATGATTTCATAAGTAATTTTATATGATAGAATATATGGTGACATTTGAAAAAAATTTATATGGATTTAGTGTTAGTTGGAGATTGAAGGAGATATTCCCTTATAGTTATGCTTATTTAATGTGCATTGGATAATATCATATTTAAAAATATGTGCATGATATAGAGTTGAACATTCAGTAAGACAAAGTCATAATGTATTATTTTATTTAAGGATATCCTAAGGGACGTTATACTATAATATTATACTACATGGTAGTAGAATATTTTAAAGATAATATTTTGGAAATCATCTATGGCTATCATTAAATTTAATGTATGAGAGGAAAAAATTGAATGAAACAGTAACTGTTACTGTAACTGTAGAATTAATCTAATGTTTTATAAATCCTTAGTTAATTATTGGAGTATAAAAATATAATCCTTACGGAAATATATAAAGGTAGTAACTATGAGATAATTCTTAAGTAAACTTTCCAAAGATTTGGGTGACTCTCCACCCATATCTCTCTTCCTTCACACTTTTTTTGTAAACCAAGATAGTAGTATATATTGAAATAAGGAGAGTACTTCCCAAAAAATTTGGGAGATTAATACTAAATCAGGGTTAAACCATGTAGATGGGATGCATTTTGGATGCCTCTTAGTGATCTTTATTAATAATAGAAAAATATGTTTGCAACAATGGCTCCAAAGTGTATGGTACACATGATGGTTCTTCATTTTATACAATATCCTTTTTTTGCGTATCTCACATATTGTTACTAGGTTTTATGATTTTTAATTATTCTCCTACTTAAATTAATATTTAATTTATCTTAAAAAATAAATCACCAATATATTTTAATAGAATACTATTTGAATACTAGTTTATTACAAAACTCTAAGTCATTTTTTTCTTCTAGTTTTTGTTTAGGGAAACCCAAAAAAGTGAAAATCATGTTTAAACAAAACAAATAAATTGATATTATGTTCATCAAGAAAATATAGGCTTAAAAAAATTTATTATTCCTTAGTACTATCATACTCTTCATTAATTTAAAAACGATTTAAATATTAGATTTTATGTTTTCAAGGCAATCTTGTCTTCTTGGTTAATTATGGATAGAGTTGATAAAGATTTATTATTCTCAAATACACATCACACTACCACTTTTTTCACCCTACAACACATTCTTTTTAGAGTATGATCAATTAATACACAATTATGGAGATTCATTAAATGATTTTACAATGAATTAAAGCATTATGGATTTAAAATTAAAGGAATTTAGAATAACCCCATCAACTGTATCATATTATTTATATTACTATGTGTAGTGTTTTCCCTCCAAATATTCAATTACCATGACTTGAGTAAAGATAATGAAAAATTAAATCAATAAATAAGCATGTTTGATATAGATTTATTGAAATTAAATTACTAAAAATAAATAAAAATATGGAAAATAAAAATAACACGACTTGGGTTAACTAAAAATATACCGTTATTTTATAGTGTCATCCTAAATTATTCTTTCCCAAGGAACATCCATGGTCCCATTTTAATTGAATATTCATAATTGGGTACCTAGGTAACTGATTTATAACTAGTTTTTTATTTTATTAATGTGTCTCTAGTTATGAATCTTTTTGATTGATTTTTTTCTTAGATTTATCTACTTCAAAAATATACCCTAATCTCTAAATTTACCTTCAATACTTACCACAACATGAAATGAGATACCATAAATGAATTAATATGTATATTTTTATCTATTCTAGTAACTTATTTCAGTATTAATGTTCTCTTACAATATCTTAATCCTTTTTACCTTTTGATTGTATTTTTTAACCCCTTCTCTTATTGTTTTTAGGAATAAAATTTCTAAATAAGAACCAATATTTTATCTTTATTTGAATATGTAAATATTCATTTAAATATCTTTTTAAACTTTTATAAACACTTATATGGTTCCTCTAGGTTTTGTATTGATAGTTTTAAATTATTTCAACACATATTTTATAATTTTTATGTAATCCCATACTATACTTCCTTTAAATATGGGATGATTATAATTTTTTTATTTTAGTTTAATATCATTCTTCAATTATGATTTTCCAAGTGAATTACAACATTTTCTTCTTCTAATGAATATTTCGTCAATTTTAACCATTTATTAGGCTATTCATAAATTAACATTGAATTTTCAGCTTCTTTTATGATACAGTCTTCATGTTCTTTCACATTAGGGGAAAATTGATCCTCTAGGAATGTCATAGTTTTCTTCTAAATACATATCAACACACCTTTAATTGAGAAGCAATTTTTAGTTCCTTTATCTTTCTTTATTTTTAATATTAAAATTTACTCGGGTTAATTATTATCATGTATTGAAAAACTTATTTACCTCTCTTAATTATTTGTTAATCCATCATCTATATTTGAGTTTCAAATAATTGGAGGCTTTCATGGGTGGTTTTAGAGATTTGATAAATCCTTGAACCCATACATGAGAAATTAATTGGAATTTTTTGGATGTTTTAAGGGTATATTTTGATGAATATTTATAATCTTTCCACACTCATTGAATGTTTTGATTGGATTTTATACATATGATTCAAAATTATTTCATTACCACCATTTTATCAAATTAAATTACAGGATTCCACTCATTTTTCATTATAAATTATATTTTTAATTCATTCTTAGATTATAATTATCCACATTTAAGAGACCATATTTTTTTCTTAGATGCGTTTCATGTTGGTCCCTCAAATTTGAATGGTATGACCTTATCAACATGACATTAATCTCATAAATACCATGATGTACAAGTTTAATGTTCCCATGAAATCCATTGTTTTTAGATTTATTTAGGTTCTCTAACTTCCCCCATGTTGTGTTAGTTCGTTATCCCCAATATAGATGTATACCTATTGAAAATTTACCATTATTGGTCTAAATTTAAATAATTTCAAAAAACTATAAATTTATTTTTTCCCAAAACAATGGATGAGGTTATTCCCTTTGACATTGTTAGTGTACACATGAGAATTCTTCACCTTTTATTGGCTACTTTTTCAAGATTTTAATGTGTTTTTACTCTATTTTAAATGGTGTATTAGCTAATGTAATTAAAAAATTTCCATAAAAAATAATATTATACCCTAACACTCCATTTAAATAAGAAACCCATTCTTCTCTTAGATCCTTATCATCATATATTGATATTTTTCATGATGTGATAAAAAATGGATATGTACATATTTTTTAGAAGAAATAGTAAGGTCCTAAATTATTCTCCCTTCCATAATGGCATTTTCTTAAGAATTCAGTTCTAACATGTTGAAGATTTTATTGAGTTCTAAATAATTCTTATTTCAAAAAAAAACTCTCCAACAATAAATGCCGATAATATATTGTATGAGAGACCATCATATAAGAGTTTCATAAAAAATAATTTAGGGTGTCGGTGGGATAAAAACACTTTTTAGTAATAATTAAAACTATACCATTTTTAATTTAGTTCTCATATTCTTCTTTAGTGATCTATATACTGGTTTTCTCAATTGGGTAACACTTCCTTATAAATTCTCCATTAAGGGATCCCCATATGTCAAAAGATTCTTTTATAGTTATTTGTAACATATCATTACTTCCCATGAAAGTAGTAGGAGGACCATTTTAAACTCAAATCCTCATCAATCAATCCCTTAAGATAGAATTCATGGACTTCCATTATGAAATCTATGATGATAATGAAGGCTCTTTTTCATTCAACAATATATAATATTAGAAAAAAGTCAACTTGATTGTGCATGAGTTGATAATTTCTTTACATTAGTGATATGTTGATACAATATTATATCACCCTTAATTAAAGTACTTGTAGGCCATCCTACCATGGTAATGATTGATTCAAATTCTTCATATAGGAAGTGTATAACTACTGTTAATAGTTTCCATCCCAGCATGAATATTAGTTTCCTCTACTTTCCATGATTTCAAATATGATATACCTTACTCCCATTGATATGTTTTTCAATTTACCAAATCATGTGTTGAATATGTGTAGATAAATTAATCTAAATCCCTTAATAATAAAGTGAAAATGAGAATCATGGTAGTGAATACTCAATAATATAAAATAATTATGTAAAAGTGTAAAAGTTGAGAATTATACTTTTTAAGAGTGCATTTACTTGTTAATTTTTTAATAATAAAATTCATATAAATCAATGAATAAACCAAAAATAAACCTGATATTATTTCCAATTTTTGGTTGAAGAAAATTCAAGCCTAAATACACGTTGGTACAAGGTCATCTCCAATGATATAGGTGTAATGGTACACTAATATACATCAGTGTGGTGGAAGAGAAATAAAAAAAATGAGGTTACTTTATTGTAAAAACATATTAAATGTTTAAATGTTTTGGTATTTTCATATTCTAAGTGTGTGGGTATATGTGGACATAGATAGTGAGAATATACAACAACATCAAAAGTAGGTAAACTTCAATATGAGAATGATTGGAAAATTTTGGGCAGTTATCAATCATGTAATTCATACTTAATCGATTAACCAGTAGGAAATAATTAACCAAATCACCTATTCCTTCAACATCATTCTCATGGTATAAAATTGGATTAGTCATATGGTAAATAATATTTGAAATATACCATAAATCATAAATCATATATGAAAATATAATCATATTGTATACCACACGCATTCATGCATGACATATCATTTACTATGATATAAGTGATTTAGTAATCACTATTGTATATTTTTTATATACAAGGTAGTATAACATTAAATGATTTAATGATTAGATATCTTCTTCAATATATCACTAACTAAATTATTAATTGTATGAAACACATTGAAGAGTCATTCATGCAATGAATGATTGAATGCTTGAAACTATTTATTCATGTGTTGAAATACAAGAATAAATTTATGGAATCATGGAGTATTTTTTGGTCTATATATAAAGGAGGTTAAAGGAAATAGTTTGTGTAGTACTTATTATTAATCTTTTAGATGAATATATATCATCCTATAATATCTCTTATCTCTTACCCTTTTTCCAACAGAGGTACTAACATGTAAGGGGTGATTGGAAAGTCCCACTTGAGTGATGATAAATTCAAAAAACATGTGGATAAAACCTAGAGAAGGAGTGTTATTTGGATGTTTAAAAACCATTCACAATCTATGGAAGATCATTGAAATTGTGTGTGGGGGGGGGGGTTAATCAATGATATATAGACTTTTAAATTTAATTGAAACAACCCTCACCACATATTAGGAAACTTGGCATAATAGCTATTTTTACTGCCAAATGCACGCCAAAACAAAGGAAAATAATAGATTTATAAGCTTCACCTCTCAATGCAAGAAATATAGTCATTGGTGTGATACATATTGCTCTAAAATCACACTACCAACTATAATAATCATGTTTGTACAACAAGAAATGTATAACCTGGAAACTCACCTTTTCATGTCACATGACTATTCCTCAGTTCATGTTGCACTTAAGTGCACCCTAGAAATTACAATGGTCAAAAGTTTGAGTAACAAGTGATATATATTTCTCTTATAGATAGTTATCAATATTTCAAGTGTTTTGAGTATTACATCTTATATTTTTGTTCTTGTATTGTAGAAAGACATCACTTCAAATAACATGAACAATATTACATGGAACTATCATTGTATGCATATTCCTCATGAAAGGAGTTTTTCATAATATATATTTGGAACCAATGAATTATTTTTCCCATATATATACTGTGGAATTTTTATCCAACTTTCATGATATAATTTTTATAGTATTAACCACTCCATCATTCATGTTCTTTAATGAATATATATATTCATGAGATATCACATTAATATTATTAGAGTGTATCCTATTTATTTTAAAATCTCCCACATTTAATAAAACTATTACAGATATTCAACATTACATCCTTGTAAAGAATCAAATGTCTAATTTTGAAAACACTAAATCATTCTCTTCAAAATTGATGGAATAACTCCTTGAAATAACAACCACATAATCTTGGAATTCATCCGAATTAAATCATCAAACCTATATTTCCTTCATGATGCATACATTTAAATTTATTCATGATTTCATGATATTTATAGATTCCTATAAATATAAATCTTCTCCATTTTTGGAACAAACCTTTTAAAATCTTCTTCCTTATTCAATCTTGCAGATCTTCATCTTCTATTGAAGATAATTCACATTCAATAAATAATATATATCCATATATGCATGCATGAATGAACTATGGTAATGGAATATTTATTTATAATGTAAATATACCCACAATTATCTTATTCTTATTCCTTTAAAAATAATTCATGTATCATGATAATTAATTTTCATGATTTTTTGTTCATTAATGAACTAATCACTTAAAATCATCTAAACTAGTACATGATAAATAATGTGAACATATCTCATTAATTTGAAGCATATATATTCTCCACTATTATTAATGCTTGTGAATATCTATGCAGACATGCATGATTTTTATGATCATAATATTTAGAAAATTATATTTAGATAGAAAATAGATAATACATATGAAGAGTCTCAAACATGATTTCACACTTTGTAAGAACCTTAATAATTTTCTCTAGAATGTTCTAGAAACATAAAATATTATTATTCTTTAATAGTATATATTGGATATCACTTTCACATATATTAAATCAAATTGGTTGATCATGTAAGATGATACATTAAATAGATTGATCCCATATATAATCACAAACCATGAAAATTAATTATGTGAAGAAAACCAATAGATCAAGCCTTCCAAATTGATAATGAAGGTCAACCACATGAAAAATCAACTTTTTGTGAGGGTAAAACACATGGTTAATATATTAACTGCATATACAATCAAATGACAATATGAATCGAACTCATGTAAAACCCCTAGACTATGTGGATTGATCATGAGAATTTGAGTGACCACATGGCAATATCAATTGAACACATTCACAAGATACTGATCGAATGAATCAATCATGAGGTATTTAATTGACCTTACATTTGTATAAAACAACCATAAGGTAGCCAAATGAGAATTAATTTATCTTCTAATATTTTTATAAAAATAAGTAATTTCCAAAAATATGTTTTCACGCATTTTAATGGTAATATCAATGGTTATTCATTGCTATATGATTTATGAATTCATTATGTAACTTATTGTTTTCCATGACATTATTTATTGGATATTATTGTTAAATGTTTTACTTCCATGTGGAATGATATATTATGTACATATTATGATTTTATGGGTGGGTCTTAAATTTTATATACCTCTAGTGCATTGGGTAAGTTGACATATCTCAGAAGATTATTTTTATTATTCACGAACTTGATGATAGGTTTGTTCAAAACTATGATGATATGATTTTTACATATATGTTATGCTTGAATATAATATTATAATTGTTTACTAGATATATATTTAATTTGATTTTTATGTCATGCTGTTTCATTTTTATATATAAACCACATAACATGCCTCTTTTAAATGATTTAGTCATGATTATGATGATGTATCTTTTCCTATAATCTAATGATGATGATTAGTATAACTCATATTATATATTTATTAATATATATTTTTCCTTACCTTTTATTCCTCACATATTGGGATTTTAAATCACCCTTTCTTTTATGTATGTATTTTTGGGGTAACTTGTACTAAAGAGAACATGTGAACTTTTAAGAGTATAATAAAGAAGAATTTAAATATTATTTATGTTTTATTTTGTATAAGTGACTTATAAACATAATTATCCCATGATAATAAACCTTTTTATTCTAGGTTATAATATTATTATGCTATTTATATTAAAAATAATGTAATAATCATGAAACAAAATACTAGTTTCTATAGTTGGTATTAAAACATAGTTTAGTTAATTTTGGAATTAGGGATATATAACATTAATGAAATCCCTAGGGGTAACCATGAATATAGAAAAAATTCAGAATTTTGTTTGGGTATTGTATAGAATATGTGGATTCATAACAATTAAATCCATCTATGGATATAAAAAAAATTATTCATAGGCTCTAGTATAGATGCATCAATGGGTAATTACCCTAAAAAATTGGTTGAATATTTAATCAATCATCACACAGTACACAAAAAGTGAGCCTAACTGCACACCTAGTTTGACAATACCAATGGATATTATTTGGTTGATCACATTCTCTTTACAAAAACTTATGAATGATATATATAGAGTAATTACTTATCTTAATGATAGAAAATATTTATGTATATGATCTTAGAAGAATCCATTGCTCTGTAGGTTAGTAAAACATCACATAATCTAATCTTTGGGATCCCATAGGTGATGACAATAGAATTTATTTCCACATGATAAGAAATGATTCATTAAATTATTATTGACTTATATTTTTTTATAGAATTTTTTACTTTATAAAATTGTGGGAACTAGGAGAAACCAACCCAACCAAATGAGTGAGGGACAATAAAATTATTGTTCGAATAATATTCCTAACACAATGGGAGGAAGGGTTAAAAACCTCATTGTGGTACTTATGTAGTTATGTTAATATATGATTAATAACCTAAATTGTATGGAACATACACCATCAAACAAGAAAGGTAAATTATCTTTTGATTTTTTCCTCCTCCAATGACCATCGACATTTAATTGATAATTTGTTACACTTTCCCTAGAATTGTGATTCAACTTTGTGGAAAAGATATTTTTCATGATTTATTATTTCAAGATAGAGAAAATTATTCTAGACATCTATTTCTTATATAGGTAAAATGATAAATGGTATAAATTGATAAAGAATAAGTTGTTTAAAGATGAAATAGATGTAATAATGTGGGAAGAATTTAAGGAGGTACTTGTTAATAACTATTTCCCTATAAATATCCAAACAAGTATGAGTAGAGAATTTATGAATCTTTTGAATAAGGATAGTGATTTTTCACATGTTATAAAGGTAATTTCACAATGTTATAAATGTAAATATCATATTTTAGTATAAATAATGATCGAAAATTGATATATTATATATTGGTTTAAAACTAAATCTACGAAAATATTGGGTCATCTGAGACTTTTGGGTCTATGAATAAGTAGTTCGATGTGATATCAATGTTGAAATGGAGTTTTTATAATGTTCCCATGGACAAAGAAATAAGAAAAAAAGGATGTAGTTTAAATATAGGGGATTTAATGATAAATGAGGAAAGAATTTCAAACCACCCACATGCCAAATATGTTAAAAAAACACCATGGGGATTGCATCAATGGAATGTGGAACTACTTTAAGTGTGATAGATAAAGTAATAATGTCCATGAATATTGAAGAAACATAATGAAGATGACCAATATAATAGAGGAATAAAAGGCACAACCCAATACAGCACCCACAGTTCAATGTTTCATCAATAAGGAACAAGGGAATGATGAAATCTAGTGAACCAAACCAAGGATATCCAAGGGTGATCAATGTTAACAACTACCAAAGATTATGTATCATGTAAAAGATTATTCAATCACCAATACTGAGGTCATGTAAGAAAATGAATTCATACAATGTACTCTTCTTATTCGCTCAGGAATGAAAATACTTTTATATCTGTTATGGTTCTAGACATTCCTTTATATTGATAATGTTTTATAAAACTATTGAATCACCTACTTGACACCTTGAAGAAAATATATTCTTGAAAAAACCTTACAATTGAATCATTGCAACACAAATATTGGACTCTTTGCCAGTTAACAATTTCAGGATCATTATTACGATGAATCTCACAATCTTTCCTTTATATATTTTAACACTATACTTGGCATGGATCAAATATAATTATATATATTATACATAAACATTTAGGAAAATGAAATGTCATTCTATATCCCGAACCATCCAATGCACATGTAAAAATTCAAGGATGGTCATGAATTTATATTAGAAAATAAATCAATAGTGTGGGTGTTAATACCCAATGATGATTCATATGTTTCTCAAATGGTCGATTCATATGAAAAAATAATCCTTGAAGACAATCCCATTGTTATGGAATATAACGAGGAATTCCTAGAATTATTTCCTAGACTTCTCCAAAATCATGAGGTTATTTTTTCAATATAACCCATAAAAAGAGCCACTATAATCTCTATGATCCCCTATAGGATTCACCATATATAACTAGAAGAGTTAAAAAATATGTTTTATTAAAATTTAGATACGAGGTTTATACTTCCTAGTTCAACTCCTTGGTATTCTCCAGTGCTCTCTGTCAAGAATAAAGACAGATATGTGTGCCTATTCATCAATTAACAAGATCTCCAAAAGTTCGCCATTAATAAAATGCATCCCCAAACAAATATTAATGAATTGTTTGATAAAATTTTAAGAGATTTACTATAACACCCCAATATTTTATGGTATGAATTTTTTAAATTTATCCTCTTTTATATATTCTGTTTCACACAACAACCAGCTTAAATGAACAATGAAATATTATTTTGTGATCATTATAACCTAGTCATTAAATTTTCAAGAAATAATATTATTAAACAAATTATGGAAATTATAATTTTCGAAATCATTTTTAATGTAGTAATTAGTTCACTACGAGTAAAAACTTACTTTTTATTAAAATCATTTTATACTTAAAAAAATATATTTTCTTCAAAAATTCTTATATTGATTTTTATGATTAAAAGTTATAATAAATTTCTCAGAATTATATAAAATGTATTTTATAAAAATAATATCATTCAATATATAATAATTTTAAAATTATATTTAATTTAATGTTTTGTAAATTTTTCAGAAACGATTGATTTTTTTAATGAATAGTGAAAACATATATTTTTTTAAAAAAAAATGACAATTTATTTATATTATAAAGAACCTTTATGTATTTAATTTTTTATAAAACTAACTTTAATACTATTTACTTATATATATTCTAATTAATTTCGTCTTCATGATCCATATTCAAAAGTTTTGTATAATTACATTTTTTGTCTTAAAAACAATTTTTAAAGAAAACCATTTTCTATTGCATTCTGTGGAATTAATTTTAAATTAAATTCTAAAAATTGTATTTTTTGAATTTTGAAAAAATGATCTATATTTTTATTTAGGATTTTATAATTTAGTAAATATTTCTCTTTTCTTTAATTTTAATATAAATATTAACCTTGGTAATTTTTATTACCACTATAAGGGTAAATTGGTTAATATAGGTTAAAAATAAAATAATAAGTACTAGAAAATGATACTAAAACCTTAAACAATATTATTAGATGATTAATTTCGTTCATAATAATTCAAATTTCACATATATGACTGTATGTTTTCATTATGAAGTGATTTTGACCCTAATAATATTTTATTTAATGGAAAGTCAATGATATAAAATTCATGTTTTTAATAAATATAAAAATTTTAATATGGTTTTATCTAGAAAATATATCTGAATATAAAAATAATTTATAAATATAAAAAAATATTTTTATAATGGTATTTTTTTTTAATTTTTTGAGAAGAAATTAGTAATTTAACTAATTACCCAACGATGATGAAGTAATTATTCGGAAAAACCAAATCAATGATATTAAGAATATTACAATAAAAATGAAATGCGATAATTAATGTAATTCATGAATTTTATATATAACCATAACATATTAGATATGTATGAAATAATTTTATTTAATTTATCTTTAAAGACCCATAAATTTAAAAGAAATGTTTTTCTTAATTTCATTGAAATTTTGCGAGTCTGTGGCTTCTGACGGCACCTAATTCTGAGGCCCGGTGTGCCTGGAATCAATTTTCGATGTTTAGCTCAGGTACGTTCAGTGAACGAGCGAGCGGGTTTTTCTATCTTTTGAACCGGTGCTCGGAATCGATATATGAGGGCACCGTTGAAACCGCAAAGCCGATATTTGCTTAAGAAGACCTTTTTTGGAGTTTTGTTTGCTCGGGTAGTGTTGTTAAATAATTGAGTTAACTAAAGAGTGAAATAAAATTTGTGCCACAATTTTATTTCTAATCTAAATAGTTATAACCTATGCTTGGGAGTTGAGTGGGACCCACTACATTCTAACCACTTGGTAAGATATTTTTGAGGTGGGGACCACACAAGCCCCAGCCCTTCAAATTCCATAAACTCCCTCTTTATGTTGGAAAACCCCCATAAATGTGTAAGACACCCACCTTCCCCTCTTTATGACATGTCAACTCTCATAATTAAATTTATTGTTTAATTCCATCCAATGAATTTAATTTTGAGTTTGAATTTTGAAGTTTTGAAAATGCATGGCATGTGTTAATAAAATACGCATTCCAGGTTTTATTCGGGTAGGAGGTTGTGTGTTGAGTTTTTGGGGGAGAGATTACTCTAAGGTTGAAGAACTTTATCTCCTTCATGAAGAATTCCGAGTCTACGACGAAGATTTTCTGTCACCGCAAGGGGAGATCGTCATGTCGTCTCCTCTCCTCTCCGCAGTAGGTGAGTGACACTTTTTTCTTGAGAACGACGACGCGCCCACCTTCGATCCTTTTCCCGCGTCAAAGAAAGGGGGACACCGAATCCTTTATCGGGCGAGCACCGATGATGTTTACGGAGCCACGTTCCGTGACGCTGTCTTCCGCGGCGTCAATTTCCCGAGATGATCCTCGTTCGACGACTTCTTCGAGGTCGGGGAAATATGATTAATTATTTTTTGAGTGATTTTTATCTCATGTACTTTAGAATTTGTTAGTATGATGTTATTATAATTTATAATTGAATAAATTATACCCTCGTAAAAATTAAAAGCATGTGTTTTAAATGACTTCCAATTGATAACACCTAACGCAGAGGGCGCGGGCCGAACAAACATGGCCCAACAACCCTCCGCAGATTGTTGTTGGTTCGCAGATTGACGACGATGATGAAACGGGATAGCGATAGTGTTTTGAAGTTTCTGCAGTGAAGTACGGGTCCAGTAAAGACTCCAGGCGCAGATGAAGGGTGAAACAGACCACTGGTGCGCGTCCGGTTGTCCTCGGAGAGTGGTGGCGGCGCGCCGCCGGAGCCGTTTCGGGTTGGGGGGGATTAAAGTTGTGCCATTTCGGTCAACCGGGGGGGGGGGACATCACCTCCCCTCCGCGTCTAGCTCAACCTCGAGCCGAGCCGCGGCCCACGCTGGGCCGGACCGCCCGCGCCGGGCCAGGGTGCCCGCGCCGGGCCGGACCGCCCGCGCCGGGCCGGACCGCCCGCGCCGGGCCGGACCGCCCGCGCCGGGCCGGACCGCCCGTGCCGGGCCAGACCGCCCGCGCTGGGCCGGACCCCCGCTTCGGGCCGCGCTACGCCGGCTGGGCCGGGCCATGCCTGCCGGGCCGGGCCGCGCCCTAACATGCCAGAACCGGACCCAGTTTAGGTTAACCCTGTTCGGGCCGACCAAGGGGGGTACTGGGCCAGGGCGGACTGGGCCCAGACCCCCTGTTTTCGAGCAGTTTCGTTCAAACGCCCATAACATGGGCTAAAGACCTCCGATCGACGCACCGTCAGTTGAGATGCGATCCTTGGATAGAGATGTTAGTTTTTTTATATTACACTCAGGGTTTTGGAGAACTCTATATATGGACGGGTTGGTTCAAACACGAAACCAACCGGGCCCTCGGAGCGAAAACCCTTATAACTTGAGCTCCGGAGGACCGACTGACGTGCCGTCATCTTTGTTGTTTTCCTATTTCTGAGACGGTTATTTTGGATTACTCTGATCAAGGTTTGGATGCAGTTGGAGTATGGTCATATTGGTTTGACTTAAAAACCAACCAGGCCCCTAGGAAGAAAAAGCCAATAACTCTCAGACCGGGCATCCAATTGACCCGCCGTCTGTTGCGTTGAGTTCCTTTTGACGTGAAAGAAATTTTCTATACATCAAATCTAGTCTACATGAACGTTGATGTATCAAACTCTTGGCTCGTGGAGCAGACCCTCCCAGAACGATCTTGATATGTGCGGGAACCCAAGAGCAGGCTGAGACTTGACGACTGCTGATCGATCGACTCGGTGTTTTTCGGATAGCCCAGTGGGGAGCGCTTGGTTGTAGTGGCAGACCCACGGCGGAGGAGCGCTTGGTTGTAGTGGCAGACCCGCGGTACTCATGTAATGACCCAAATTATTTCAATAGAAAATTACCTTCTTATATCTATGTTATAAAAAGACAAAATAATGAACTACTAAGTGATAAGTGACTTTTAAACATAATTTTCTCACCCCTATGTTTGGAATTTTAAAAAATCCGACATACACCGTTGTGTTCAAGATTGTATTTGGAGTCTAATGAAACAAAAATAATTTTTGGTGAATAGTAACCTACCCTTATGAATAGTAACCTACCCTTATGAATAGTAATATGACCCTTATGAATAGTAAATATGAGTAACATTACCTATGAATAATAAAATAAAATTTAGACATCATAGAAAGTGACAATTTGACCTTAGTAATTTTTTTTGGTATTTTATAACTCATAAATAATTAATTAAAATTAATTAAATAATTTAAAATAATATTTTTACTCATAAATTATTGAATAAATGTCTAATAGTTTATAGATAATTTTATAAGACCCTAGGTAATTTTTGAAAGAACTGCAAAATCAGTTTTTATTTTAAAAACTATTTTTTATGTAAATTATGATTTTAATTAAATATTAAATTAATAATATTTATAAAATTATTTTTGAAACATGGAATTCATTTATGGATTCTACACGTCGAAAAATGGTGGGGGTAAATTTTTGGTAATTTTCTGAGATACTTGAATTTTTGATGAATAGTGCAATCTGATAATTCACAATAAAAGCTAAATAATGTATTAATTGAGTCATCGTTGATGTTCTGCTGATGTAAGCCCACTTGGTTCGGGATTACATTATAAAATTACTATTATTGGTCATCCAAGACTCACTATTCCTTGTCTATGGTGAAATTAATAAACTAATCAATTTTATATTAAGGAAACCCCTCTTCCCTCCACTATAAAAGCCACCCTTCACTCCCTCTTTTCCTCACACCTCTCAAGCTCCAAGCCTTCTCTAAACTCTGACCAAACACCTTCCCAAGACTCTCCCCCACTTCCAAGAGCTCCTAGTCTCATCAAAAGGCTAATAATAGGCCCTTAATGTGGTTCTTAAGTGGAGGATTCTAAAGGTAATTTCCCTCTCTCTTCTCCTTTAATTTGCTTTCAAGTTCAAGTTCTTTTCTTGATCTCTCCCTACATATCTTCATCCAAATTGTTCTGAAAATACAGTATTATATATATACTATAATATTATGATTCTAATGTTATATTATATCACCCCACACCCTTTCCCTCTTCCATTTATTTTATTAATGAGAACGCTGTTCATGAGGTGTTAAATTTATGACCTTCAAAAACGACATGTTCTCTTCTTCCATTTCTACATTCAGTATAGTCATGAAACCATTTTATGGTTGAACCAGAATATTTTATATGTATTATGTTCTATTTTATGTTCTGGAAATAACCTATGGCCTTATTACTAAGTTAAATGTTAAAACAAGATCGTTGTGATGCAAAAACCGCCAAAATTAACCCAAATAACCATCATTAAATTTTGATCTAATGATTCGTCCAATTGGGTCTAATATAACTCCCTATAAAATTATTAAAGCTACGGTAATATCATTAATAACATGTAGTATCAGTTATGTATGTTTACCCATGATCTACCCAAACATCAATTTAAGAATACAAGTTGACCGCTCAAGAAAACCATAAAAACGAACATCCCCGAACAATGTTTTTAAACTCTATAAGTCATACAAAGGAACATAATATGAAATAATGAAAAAATAATGAACCCTATTAATGTATAAAATGTTCTGTAATTTATAATTAATGGATATAATGTCATTATACAGGACATTAAAGAGAAGGAGGCATTCGAGTACAAGGTAAGGGGAAATCTCGAACCCGATTTTCTTCCTTCGGGTTCTCCCTCTTTCACTCCATTTTTGATATGGTTACTCCTCAAAGATAATTTTTTCATCATTTACTTTACTTTTCTAGGATATACATGTATTTTACTGGTTTTTATGTCCATAAAAATGTTTTCCAAAGAACTCTTCTTTCAAGATCTCACATTTTTGCTCTCATTCAAGGTTGATGGTTCTTGAATCAAGTATGTTGTTCCCTCTTTATTTTGGGAACCCAAAGCTTATGAATGTGTTATTATGAGATGAAACCCATTCCTTTCCATGGGTTATTTATGTACATTTTTGATATGTGTTCTATGTGGAAATCATGATAATGATAATGTTATTATGTGACAGGTGCGCTCGGAATTATATAGTGCAATATGAATGTTTAAATGTGTTGGGTGTGCCTGGAATTATATATCGCTCCAATGCATTGGGTAATGTGATAAATCTCCGGAGTAAATGTGAAATGATGTGTAAACATGATTCTAGCTTTATTCACAAGTATGTGTGGTAGTTAACCACTAAGACATAACGTTTCATTTTTTTGCATTGCCACATTTCAAGTCTTTTACTTACGCTCCTCTCATGTTCATGATCTTTTGCCTATGTTATGATTATGCTCACCCCATGATGTATTGTTCTTATCTATCCTCTTACTGGGCTTTTAGATCATCCCTTTTTATTTATATCCTTAGGTGGCTACATGTACTAAATAGAGGACAAGTTCTACTAAGAAGCTATAGAAGAAGAAATTAAATAAATGTTTATGGTTGATATTGTATTTGTTATGTATGGTCCTAGTTTTCCGAAGACACTGAACCTCTAGATCCTCCATGTGTAATACTATTATGTTTTTTTATCTTTGTAATGATGTAATAGTAATGTAATAAATGGTTGGGTCGCTATAGTTGGTATCAAAGTAAAGGTTTAGTTAATTTGGGAATTAGGATTCGTAAACCCTTGAGAAAACCTCTAGCATGATAATAAGTACAAATATGCACACAAGGATATTTACCTAGGGATCCCATATGTTATGTTTTTGGTATAATTGTTTAAATGAATATGTTATTCATGACTTTTTTACTTATGTTTAGTTCCAACCTTTTCGATTTTCGAAAATGGTGGGAACCAGGAGAAATCAGGCCAACAACTCTTGCGAGGGCCAATGCAATGATTGCCCGAACAACATCCCCAATGATTTTGGAGGTGGAGTTCAAAACATCATGGAGATGCTTACCCAATTATCTCGGGTTATGAATAATAACCATAATAATGGGGAATTTCCTCCTTCACCAAAGAGGGAGCAGCTAGCTATCAAATGTTTTATGCGACAACGTCCACTGACGTTTTGTGGATCTTCCGATCCACTAGTTGCAGAACAGTGGGTCAACTCCATGGAGAAGATATTTTCTGTTCTTCACTATTCTGAGACGGATAAGGTGACTCTAGCCATTTATCGTTTAGATGGAGAAGCCGATCAATGGTGGGCTTTGATTAAGAACACCAAGCCAAGGGAGGAAATTGAAGAGATGGAATGGGAAGACTTTAAGATAATGTTTCTTAATAAGTACTTCCCAAGAACTCTTCGCACGAAGATGGAGAGAGAATTCATAGAGATCAAGAAAAAAGAAGCAGAATCTTTCACAACCTATGAAGAAAATTTCACAAACCTCGCAAGGTATGTTTCGGGTTTTGTTATCAACAATGATAGGAAAATCGATAGATTCTTTAGTGGATTAAAACCACATCTTCGAAAGGCTCTTCCAATTTGAGACTTTGGGAGTTATGAAGAAGTTGTTCGGTGTGCTCTCAAAGTGGAGATGGAGTTTGGAGAATGGTCCCATGGATATGGTGATAAGAAAATAAAGATGGAGTTTCAAGATGGTGGATCTAGTGATAAATATGGGAATAAAACACAACGACCCACATGCCAAAAATGTGGGAAGATTCACCATGGGAACTGCCTCAACGGTACATCGAAATGCTTTATGTGTGGGAAGGAAGGACACCAAGCTCACGAGTGACGAAAAGACATGAAAAGGAAGGATAATGTAGTCGATGAAAGGAGAGAACCACTCATGGTTCAATGCTACAAATGTAGGGAGCTAGGGCACTATTCAAACCAGTGCACTAAACCTCGAGCCCTCGAGGGTAATCAGCGCCAACAACCACCAAAGCCAAAGGAACAAGGGAAGGCTTATGCAGTCACTACTACGGAGTTGGAACATGATAATTAAGTCATACAAGGTACTCTTCCTATTCACTCAAGAATGGAAAAAGTATTATTTGATTCTGGGTCTACGCAATCCTTTATATCTTGCACGTTTGCTAGAATTATAGAATCGAAGCCCTGAAACCTTGAGGTAGAGATATCTGTAAAAACACCAAGTGGTGCAATCATTGCAACCCAAGTGTTTGAATCTTCTCCTGTTGACTTATGTGGGAAGTTTCTTCCAGCAAATCTCGTAATACTTCCCTTGGTGGAATTCGATGCTATAATGGGAATGGATTGGCTCTTTTTATATAGATCGCATATCAACTGTAGGGAAAAGAAAATATATTTTCATATTTTGAACCATCCCATGATCCTATACAATTGCAAGGAAGATCATGAATATCCTTTGAAAAATCATTCAATGGTGTGGGTGATGATTCCATATGAAGAAGCATACCTCGCCCAAATGTTTGAGTCAAAGGAAAGTTCCAACCTTGAGGAAATGCCCATCGTAAGGGAATATGGTGATGTATTTCCCGAAGAGTTACCCGGAATTCCCCCAGATCGTGAGGTAGAGTTCTCAATTGAACTCATACCCGGAGCTAATCCTATCTCGATGTGCCCCTATAGGATGGCTCCTATCAAACTGGAGGAGTTAAAGAAGCAGCTGCAAGAGCATCTGGACAAAGGGTTCATACGCCCTAGTGCATCACCTAGGGGTGCGCCAGTGCTCTTTGTGAAGAAGAAGGATGGTACCATGCGGTTGTGTATCGATTATCAGGAACTCAACAAGATCACCATAAAGAACAAGTATCCTCTCCCAAGGATTTACGACTTGTTCGACCAGTTAAGAGGAGCTCAATACTTCTCAAAGGTGGATCTTCATTCTGGATATCATCAAGTAAAGGTGAAGAAGGAAGATATTCAGAAGACTGCCTTCTGTACAAGGTATGGGCACTATGAGTTTTTGGTGATGCCCTTCGGACTTACTAATGCCCCTAAAATATTCATGGATTTGATGAATAGAGTCTTTAGATATTACCTTGAAAATTTTTTGGTAGTGTTTATTGATGATATTCTCATCTACTCCAAGAGCAAGGAGGAACATGAAGAAAATATAAGACTTGTGTTGGCGACATTGAGAAAAGAGAAGTTGTACGCCATGTTCAGAAAGTGTGACTTTTGGATGAATCAAGTCAAGTTCTTGGGACATGTGATCTCAAGTGGGGGAATTTCTGTGGACCCTTCAAAGACAAAGGAGATTGAAGAATGGACCAGGCCCTCTAGTGTCACATAAATCCGTAGTTTTCTTGGATTATCTGTGTACTATCGACGTTTTGTGAGAAACTTCTCACGATTGTCAAGCCTTCAAACTAAGTTAACAAGGAAAGGGGTAAAGTATGTATGGAGGGAAGAATGTGAGGGAAACTTCAAGGAGCTAAAGAGAAGGCTGATCACTGCACTTGTACTCACACTACCGAAAAGTGGAGAAAGATTTGTGACATACAGTGATGCTTCAAAGAAAGGCTTGGGTTGTGTACTCATGAAAAATGATAATGTGATAGCCTACGCCTCACGACAGCTGAAGATCCACGAACATAACTACCCGACGCATGATCTAGTGCTAGTAGCCGTGATTTTTGCCTTGAAAATCTGGCGGCACTACCTTTATAGTGAGAATTGTGACATATACACCGACCACAAGAGCCTAAAGTATATATTCACACAAAAGGAGCTCAACATGCGTCAAAGGAGATGGTTAGAGCTAATCAAGGATTACGATTTCTCTATTTACTATCATCCAGGAAAGGCAAACAAGGTAGCTGATGCTCTAAGCAGGAAAGAACCTGCTACTCTATCCTTGTTGAGGATTGAGAAAGACCCTATCTTCTTGGATATGAAAAGGATGGATTTGGGAATCGTAAGGACATGGGATACATCCTACCTTTCCCAAATGATTGCAGAACCATCCATCCAACAGAAGATTAAGGAAGCACAAAGGGATGACGTAGAGATACAAAAGAGGGTGAATGAAGTAAAGGAAGGTAAGCTGCAAGAGTTCCATATCGACGATGATGGTGTGATTCGGTTTGGAACGCGGCTTTGTGTGCCTTCATCACCCCAGATAAAGAAGGAGCTATTGGATGATGCACATAACTCAACTTTCTCTATCCATCCTGGAAGTACCAAGATGTACCGTGATCTCCGAGAACACTTCTGGTGGGATAACATGAAGAAGGAGATTGCAGAATATATATCTAGGTGCTTGGTATGTCAGCAAGTTAAAGCTGAGCGAAAAAAAGTCCAAAGGTATGATGCAGCCATTGCCTATACCCATGTGGAAATGGGAAAATGTTACTATGGACCTTGTCACGGGTCTCCTGAAGACGTCAAAGGGGAATAATGCGATATGGGTTGTGGTTGACCGACTCACCAAGACTGCCCATTTTATCACAATTTGGGAAGAACTATCGCTTGAAGAACTTGCAAAGATATATGTGAAGGAAGTGGTGAGACTGCATGGTGTTCCACTCTCAATTCTGTCTGACCGTGATCCAAGGTTCACATCTAAATTCTAAAGATCCTTCAACATGCTTTGAGTACTGAACTAAATTTCAGCACGACCTATCACCCCCAAACCGATGGCCAGTATGAAAGGACTATTCAGACACTCGAAGATATGCTAAGAGCATGCTCTCTAGAATTCAAAGGTGGATGGGATAATCACCTCCCATTGGTTGAGTTCTCATACAACAATAGCTTCCACTAGAGTATTCAGATGGATTCGTATGAAGCTCTTTATGGGAAGCGATGTAGAACTCCAACCTGTTGGGATGAAGTTGGAGAAAGAAAGCTACTTGGACCGGATCTTGTGCAGGAGATGATAGAGAAGGTTCAAGTCATCCAGAAACACATCAAAGCTGCTCAAAGTCGGTAAAAGAGCTATGCTGACAACCGTCGAATGGACTTGGAGTTCAACGTTGGAGATAAAGTCTTCCTTCAAATATCTCCATGGAAGAGAGTCATGAGATTTTGGAAGAATGGGAAGGTAAGCCCAATGTACATTGGCCCTTTTGAGATCCTTGATCGTATAGGAGCCGTGGCCTATCGTCTGGCACTTCCACCAAATATGGCTCAAGTTCATGATGTGTTTCACGTATCACTACTGAGGAAGTACATTCCAGACCCCTCACATGTACTAAACACAGAGGTGGTACAGTTGGAAGATGATCTCTCCTATCAGGAGTAGCGGGTAAATATTTTGGACTGAAGTGATAAGGTTCTATGCAACAAGACAACCTGCCTTGTCAAAGTGTTGTGGAGGAACCAAAAGTTTGAGGAAGCAACTTGGGAACCAGAAGAGGCAATGAATGATAAGTACCCTCACCTGTTTGTGTAAAAGTAAAATTTCAGGGGCGAAATTTCTTAAGGGGGGAAGAATGTAACGACCCAGAGTATTTCAATAGAAAATTCCATTCTTATATCTATGTCATAAAAACACAAAATAATGAACTACTAAGTGATAAGTGACCTTTAAACATAATTTTGTCAACCCTATGTTTGGAATTTTAAAAAATCCGACATACACGGTTGTGTTCAAGATAGTTTTTGGAGTCTAATGAAACAATTTTTTTTAGTGAATAGTAACCTACCCTTATGAATAGTAACCTACCCTTATGAACATTAATATTACCCTTATGAATAGTAAATAACAGTAACATTACCTATGAATAATAAAATAAAATTTAGACATCATAGAAAGTGACAATTTGACCTTAGTAAACATTTTTGGTATTTTATAAGTCATAAATAATTAATTATAATTAAATAATTAATTTAAAAGAATATTTTTATTCATAAATTATTGAATCAATGTATAATAATTTTTAGATAATTTTATAAGAACCTACGTAATTTTTGAAAGAACTGCAAAATCAGTTTTAATTTTAAAAACTGTTTTTAAGTAAATTATGATTTTAATTAAATTTTAAATTAATAATATTTAGAAAATTATTTATGAAAAATTTACTTAATTTCTGGATTCTACACGTCAAAAAATGGTTGGGGTAAATTTTTGGGAATTTTCTGAGATACTTGAATTTTTTATGAATAGTGGAATCAGATAATTCACAATAAAAGCTAAATAATGTATTAATTGAGTCATCAATGATGTTCTACTGATGTAAGCCCACTTGGTTCGATATTACATTATAAAATTACTATTATTGGTCATCCAATACTCACTATTCCTTGTCTTTGGTGAAATTAATAAACTAATCAATTTTATATTAAGGAAACCCCTCTCCCTTCCACTATAAAAGCCACCCTCCACTCCCTCTTTTCCTCACACCTCTCAATCTCCAAGCCTTCTCTAAACTCTACCCAAAAACCTTCCCTAGACTCTCCCCCACGTCCATGAGCTCCTGGTCTCATCAAAAGACCAAGAATAGGCCCTTAAGGAGGTTCTTAAGAGAAGGATTCTAAAGGTAATTTCCCTCCCTCTTCTCCTTTAATTTCCTTTCAAGTTCAAGTTCCATTCTTGATCTCTCCCTACATGTCTTCATCCAAATTGTTCTGTAAATCCAGTATTATATATATACTATAATATTATGATTATAATGTTATATTATATCACACCACACCCTTTCCCTCTTCCATTTATTTTATTAAAGAGAACGTTGTTCATGAGGTGTTAAATTTATCACCTTCAAAAACGACATGTTCTCTTCTTCCATTTCAACCTTCAATCAGGTCATGAATCCATTTTATGGTTGAACAAGAATATTTTATATGTATTATGTTCTTTTTTAAGTTCTGGAAATAACCTATTCCTTTATAACTAAGTTAAATGTTAAAACAAGATCATTGTGATGCAAAAACCGCCCAAATTAACCCAAATAACCATCATTAAATTTTGATCTAATGATTCGTACACTTGGGTCTAATATAAGTCACTATAAAATTATTAAAGCTACTGTAATATCATTAATAACATGTAGTATCAGTTCTGGATGTTTACCCATGATCTACCCAAACATCAATTTAAGAATACAAGTGGACCGCTCAAGAAAACCATAAAAATGAACATCCCCGAACAATGTTTTTAAACTCTATAAGTCATCCAAAGGAACATAATATGAAATAATGAAACCATAATGAAACCTATTAATGTATAAAAGTTTATTTAATTTCTAATTAATGAATATAATGTCATTATACAAGACATTAAAGAGAAGGAGGCATTCGAGTACATGGTAAGGGGAAATCTCGATCCCAATTTTCTTCCTTTGGGTTCTCCCTCTTTCACTCCATTTTTGATATGATTACTCCTCAAAGATCATTTGTTCATCATTTCATTTACTTTTATGGGCTATACATGTTTGTCACTAGTTTTTATGTCCATAAAAATGTTTTGCAAAAGAACTCTTCTTTCTAGATCTCACATTTTACCTCTCATTCAAGGTTGATGGTTCTTGAATCAAGTATGTTGTTCCCTCTTTATTTTGGGAACCCAAAGCTTATGAATGTGTTATTATGAGATGAAACCCATTCCTTTCCATAGGTTATTTATGTACATGTTTTATATGTGTTCTATGTGGCAATCATGATAATGATAATGTTATGATGTGACAGGTGCGCCCGGAATTATATAGCGCAATATGAATGTTGAAATGTGATGGGTGCGCCCGGAATTATATAGCACTCTAATGCATTAGGTAAAGTGATTAATCTCATGAGTAAATGTGAAATTATGTGTGAACATGATGCTAGCTTTGTTCACAAGTATGTGTGGTAGTTAACCACTAAGACATAATGTTTCATTTTTATGCATTGCCACATGTCAAGTCTTTTACTTATGCTCCTCTCATGTTCATGATCTTTTGCCTATGTTATGACTATGCTCACCCCATGATGTATTGTTCTTATCTATCCTCTTACTGAGATTTTATCTCACCCCTTTTTATGTATATCCTTAGGTGGCTACATGTACTAAGGAGAGGACAAATGATACTAAGAAGCTAAAGAAGAAGAAATTATATAAATGTTTATGGTTGATGTTGTATTTGTTATGTATGGTCCTAGTTTTCCCAAGACACTAAACCTCTGTATCCTCCATGTGTAATACTATTATGTTGTTTATCTTTGTAATTTTGTAATAGTAATGTATGAAAATGCCGGGTCGCTATAACTCAACAGAAGGAGTACCTCTGTAGGCTATGAAGGAGAGCGCTTGGTTGTAGCGGCAGACCCATGGTGGGAAGAACTTGGTTGTAGCAGCAGGCCCACAGTACTCGATAGGTGGAGTACTAAAAAAGTCCAAGGTTAGTGGGAAGCACTTCGTTGTAGTTTCAGGCCCACTGTACTTGATATAGGAGGAGTTTCCTAGAAGCTATGGTTTCTACATCATGATTAAAATCCTGGTTTGAGCTGAGTCTTGAATTTCAATCATTATCTTCGATGTGAATTACTTGATATCCTGTGTGGATTGGATCTTGTTTTCCTATGTGGATTAAGTTATGATTTCTTGTGTGGATTGGATCATACTTTCCTGTGTGGATTATGTTATACATCCCTGAGTGGACTAGGTTGTACATGTGCTCATGAGATGGAGCTATACTGGATTTGATGACTTAGGTATATGTATGGGCATATACATAAGTAGTGTTGGATGATACTTCGTGATTGTATCTTTTCTCTGTGGTTTATCCTTTGTGGATTTAGGGAGACTTTCAGGGGTCTTGGGGTCCCTACTGAGGATCATATACTCACCCCTGCACGGGATTCACCCGCACTACATTGTGTTCATTGTAGAAGACGGACATCACTGATCGTGGTTGAGGCTTGTAGAGCTAGACGGTACCCGGAGTTGGTCTTCACGACGAGACGGTACCTGGAGGTGACAGACAAATGTGGAGATCTGAGGTGGCCATCTGTACCTACCCTTCAGGTAGGGACTCCGAAGGACGATCCAGGAGAATCTTGACACATTCTTGCTGTTTCGTATTTTTCTTCTACTTTACTATTGGGCTTGTATTTACAGCCCCCTTTGTACTTTCATCACACTTTTTATATTGCTTTACATAGTGTTGCTTCTGATTGTACTCTGGTTGTGTGTGTGTTTACGTTTCATAAAGGCAATGCCTTCCCAGTTATAGGGATTTACGACTTTGGTGCTAGTCTCCACCCCTGGCCTATGGAAGGTGGGCGTGGGGTAGTTACGACACATGCCCCAGGGGACGGGTCGTGAAAAATTGGTATCAGAGGAGTTCCGTTCTACCATAGAACTCAGGACTCTGATCTTTCTTCTATGTGAAGTAATAATGTTAATGGTATTGATTGTGGTTATCAGTCCAGGGAGTCCAGTGTTGGTGCGGCGGCCGACGTATCCATACACCAAGTCCCTGACCTCTGATTTCTGACTCAGTGTACGAAAACTTTGATTGCATGTGTGTTTAAAAAGTTTTATTTGTGATTAATTTGTGTCAGCTCACCAGGTATACTGTTTTGACCATGTCGCACTTGTCCCTTTTCAGGATGGCCCCACGACGGCAGCCAGCTAGGGTTCTGAGCTTTGTTCAAGACGACAGCCCACCGAATGATGAGGCCTCGATGCAGGGCCCTATTACAGCAGAGGCCCCGACTGAAACTCTACCCGCCGAGCCACCGATGCCACCAGCCCCAGCCACTGAGAGTGCACGTCGCCTTAGTTCACTACACGGGTTTCAATGTCAGAGACCGCCCAGGTTCCATGGGGAGACAGACCCTCAGGAAGCCGATGATTAGCTGGAGGCTTTTGTTTGAGTTTTTAGATTAGTAGGGATGCCAACAGATTTCATGGTGATCCTTTCTGCCAGTTTCCTTCAGGCAGCAGCAGGCAGATGGTGGAGCCTGATGCTCTAGGTGCACGACGAGACATCACTTCTGTGGGCAGACTTCGAGAGCCTATTCTGGGAAGATTTTGTACCAGCCAACCTTCGAGCGGTGCACATACATAAGCTACATCATCTTCATTAGGGTAGCATGAAAATGGAGCAGTATTCAACGAGGATCACCGATCTCTCATTCTACTCCACAGATATGGTACGAGACCCGTTCTTCAGGGCCCGAACCATCAAGTAGGGGCTCAGGTGAGAGATTAGAGCTTCAGTTGTTTATCACAACATCCCAACGTAGACAGGGGTGTTGGAGCAAGCCCTATTAGTGGAGAGTTTCCTTGCTGAGCAGTCTCCAGCAGTAGGACCTACAAATAGCTGACAAGCGGCAGAGTCTTCTACAACGGGCATTAGACAGATGACACAGAGGTCCAAGAGGACCAGACCTACAGGTGGTCGACTGCATGACACAGGATCATGTGTGAGAGGCACCCGGGGTGGAGAACGACTTACCAGGAGTAGACAGAGTTACTCCTGCAGCGGGGTTGGCCACATGGCATGTGACTGTCCGACCCGCCATACAGATGACCAGCAGATAAATGAAAGAACCTCCTAGGCAGAGGAAGAGGTTCGATCGGGGCGGATCATAAGGGGTAGGAGACCGAGGCAGGGGAGCTGGCTGTGCTGCTGGAGGTGGACGACACTTAGAGGTGTTTCCACCAGCACCACTAGGAGGTCCACCCCGACCATAGGGAACATGTGGACATGGGAGAGCTCAGCTTCAGGCAGTTGAGGCTTACGACCATGGAGTTCTAGGAGCAGATGGATAGAAGCGGGACTAGTTCTAGGCATGGGACCTTTGATCTTGGTGCTTTTAGTTTCCTTGTTGTCATTGTTGTGTGTCTTTGTACATGAGCTGCAATAATAAAAGACACTTTTCTTTGTGACGTTTGCTTCCTCTCTTTTTGTGTACTAAGAGGTTCCAGTTAAAACTGTTGACTTGACCCTCACTTTTGAGATACCTACTGGAGGAGACCCAGTGACCACACACTGATGCCGATAGTGTGACTCAACCCTAGGAGGCGTGGGTAATGGTTGGATCTCTTGGTAGTAGCATCGAGGCCTTACGACTTCATCCTTGGTATGGATTAGTATCATCCATTTCGGGATTGACTGTATTAGGAAAAGAACATGGTTCATCCAGGGGATGAGACCAGATTTCGCTTATCGGAAAAGAAGAAATCTTAGTAGCTCTTGTCGGACCCGAAAAGGTCCAGGTCATCCAAGAGAAGATGGGGACAACTCAGAACCGAAAAAAGTATTTTACTGACATGAGGCAGAGAGCACCAGAGTTTGAAGATGGTGACCACGTTTTCCTACGGGTCTCACCTCAACGTGGATTATGAAGATTTGGTCGGGATGTAATGTTATCTACGTGCTTCATCGGACCCTTCTAAGTCCTCAACAGGGTAGGCGAGGTGGTTTACCGCTTGAACCATTCACCTCAGTTGCACCAGGTGCATGAAGTTTTCCACGTGTCTCAACTGAGGAGATACATGCATGACCTGACGCATATCATCGACCATGGGGAGATTATAACGACCCACACTTTACATACATTGTTAATACTTTAAAATTGAAGCACACTTATTACAACATATGACAAAACCACAAAGGACCGTATAGGTATAGTGTCTTTAGAAACTGGGAAACATAAACAACTGGTTCCTAAATCTTCTACAGTGTCTCCCATTTATTTCATCATATCTCGGGTCCCTTTTAGAATATTCTACTTAATATCCATCTTCCTGACCTGGGGAAAAGAAAACATAAAAGGGTGAGCTCAAATTCTCAGCAAGGGCAAATAAAGGAAATAAAAATCATATCATATCTTTATGAAAATCAAAACCTACAAAAGAGATCATAATATCTTAACATGGAATAAATCATAGAAGTGAAAATGAGATCCCCATAATCATAACATAAAACTTGAAACTTTGTGGCATGCACACATAATCATGGAAAATAATTTCTTGTTAGTCATGACTCATTGCCAAGACTATCTTAGTGGACAAAGTCCCTTTCTGAACCGAGTTCACTCCTCGTTTCAGTCCTGTTTCACTGAACCGAAATAACCTTCCGTTCCAGCCATGTCTATCTCATGAGATATAAATCTTTACCCAATGCATTGGAGGGAGATATAGGTCTCACCCATCTTATAATGAATCCTTTCTTATGTGTGCCACATAATCATAAAACATACATCATCGCATAACACATGTAATAAAAATGGGATTCTTGAAACATCATGACATCATAAATCAATTCATATAAGATAAAGGAATTCATAAAAATAATTCCATCACAACATGAACAAATCAATTTAATAATAGGGATAAAAACAGAACCCTTTATTATCTTAGATGGAAAATCATTTTGATAAAACACTTGAGCTCCATTCTTGAGGAAAATATCCTTTCTTCTTAAAAAACATTTTTCCTTTCATAACATGTCATACAACTTTAAAATAAAAGAAGTTGATTAAAAATAAACTTGAAAACTTGTAAAGGAAGATTTTTGGAAACAATGTTTTAAAAATCTATTCATGCCGTATAAGTTAAAATAAACATTCTTCGTACTTTTGTCGGAAAAGTCAAAAAGTACCTCGTACGAAAAAAATGACAAAAGATTCCATTCATATCTTTTACTAAAAACTCAATGAAGGGTAAAATTGGATATAAACTATTGTAGAAGGATGGAAATAATATTACATATTGAGGGAACATGGATGTGGATGATAAAATACACCCCAGTAATTACCAAAGTAAATACAATCTCGGATAAAAGTGAGATTGTGATATTTCCCTTACCTTAGGTCCGATTTGCTTTGTACATGTCCGAAGCTCCTGTATAATGGTTTAAATAATGTTATTGACTTATTCCAGAATCATACATATTGATATGATATCATATATGTTCATATTCTTAGCTTCTTGATAGTAATATTTCATGGTTACTTGTTACTCGGGTCTTCATTGCCTTTTGTTCTTATGCGTGTTTTGCCGAATACATTCTTATTATTCTTTTAAGTTTATAGATTCCTTATATCCAGAATGGTATTAGTGTAACATATATCATATTTATTCATTAAATTCATTTATATAATCATTATGAAATGAAGATCATGTAGAACGAGTCGCATCACATCGTGGAGACGGTATTCCGTGCGTACGCACGAGTGATGATATCGTTCCTATGATCGTGGAATTGTATTGGAGTATATATATATATTATTTCAGTATCAATATTAATTCATAATAATCATATATAGTTACTCATTACACAATTATAACCATCCTTGTAAGGTGATGGTGGAAAAATAGATTACACCACGGCGTGGAGACGGTATTCTGTACGTACGCACGCGCGGTGATTTCATTTTTCCGTAGGATGGATAGAAGGTGAATTAGGGTTGTTTCATATTTATAATAACATATCAGTATGTAAGTAATACTGATGTTATTACTTTATCATGAAACAACTAAAGAAGAAGAAGTTGAAGAAGAAAGAAATTGAAAATATCGGTAATGGATATTACCTCTTCTTTGGAACGCCTCTTTGAATCCTCCACTTAAGGAACTAAGATTGGTCTTTGGAGAAGACCAGGACCTCTAGGATTATTCTAGGGAAGTGGAGAGGAGAAAATGGCAGGGGTTGGCCGAGCTTGAGTGCTCAAATTGGTGTGAGGAGGAGGGGGAGGAGGCGCCCTTTTATAAGGGAGGAGAGGGGCACCTTAGGAATATCTCAACATATTATTTTATATTAAAGTCAAAATCGGTTTATAATGGCTCCAAAGGGTCTTATTTAGAATATAAGGTGGGGATGGGTCGAAATCCTATCAACCAAAAAGATTTATACAAGTTTAGGGTATTATTTTAACCTTATCAATTAGATTTAACTCTAAGTTAAATAATTTAACTTTTACCATGTCTTTTTGTTTTCTTTCACTATATAGTTAATACACTTACTATTACATGCCAAAAGAACCCCAAATTGTTTATTATTAATATATATATCCTTATCTAAGTCATTTGGCCGAACCTTAGATTTTTAGGAATAAAATAACAATTAATAATATAATATTTGATTTAAAAACTATTTTGTGTCAATTTTGACACTATTTGATATATGATTTTTGTGAAAGTCATAACAGAATTATATGTTCGAACCAATTTGATTAAATCAACATTAATATATCATAGTAACCTAGAAAATTAGTGGAATTCATAAAAAGTCTCAAATTACATTTATTTTGGTGTTTATAACATCAATTATGTCAATATTTCATTAATAAGATAATTACTGCATCATCATTGTGTCATAAATAAATTAAATTATTTAATGTCTAAAAATTACAAATAAAATACCATTATGTATGAAATCTTTTTAGCTTTCTAATGAATATTTATAGTCGAATTTATCTTATGTATAACCCCATATTAAAAATGATTTACTTATTAAACATTGATTTTAACTATTTTAACCCTTCTTTAAATAAATTAATAATAAATGTCCTAATCTAATCCAAGTGGGCCTAAATGGTCATATTTTATTCCTAAGTTTGTTTTTGGTCGAATTACACTTGTCCAATAGAATTAGGACATGTGTTAGGGTAATATTAATATCATATTTACCCTTAGTTACCCAATTTACTATTAACCGCGGTAAAAATAGTAAAAAGTTACTATTCACCAAAAAATTATTTTTATCTCATTGAACCAAATTTTACTTACTGATATCAACCGTGTCTGTCGGATTTTTGAAATTCCATTCACAGAAGCGGTAAAATTAAGTTTTATGAAAAATTCAGTTTTTAACCTACCACTTAGTGGTTTCACTATTCATCAAAAATTGAAAGTTTTCAGAAAAATACCAAAATTTCACCCTAGGCTAATTTCGATATTCTGAGTCCAAAAATGAAGTCCATTTTGAAAAATAAAATTTATAAAATTTCAAAAAGTGGTTATTACTATTCATAACGGCTAGTTTTAATAGCATATTGTTGTTTAGTGAAACTCGGTATTGCGTACGACGCAAGCTATCGAGGAAGGTCGCGATTGCGTGTAAAGCAAGCCAAGCAAGTGTTGTGTAGAAAAAGATTCCTTTGATGATTTATATAAAATAAAAGTCTCAGGTGTTACATTCTACCCCCCTTAAAAGAATTTCTCCCTCGAAATTCGTCACTTTGTAACAAACAGATTAGGATACTTCTCCCTCATCATATCCTCAAGCTCCCATGTAGCTTCTTCAAGTTGGTGGTTCCTCCATAAAACTTTCACCAAGCGAGTGGTCTTGTTTCGTAGGACTTTTTCGCTACGATCCAGAATCTCTATCGGCTGTTCTTCATAAGAAAGATCATGCTACAGCGGTACAACTTCTGAGCTGAGTACATGTGAAGGATCTGGTATGTACTTTCTTAGGAGAGATACGTGGAACACATCGTGAACTTGAGAGAGATTCGGTGGAAGCGCCAATCGGTAAGCTACCTTCCCAACACGATCCAGTATTTTGAAAGGACCGATATATCTAGGGCTCAACTTCCCCTTCTTTCCAAATCTCATAACCCTCTTCCAGGGAGATATTCGTAAGAACACTTTATCGCCCACTTCAAACTCTAGGTCTTTTCTTCGGTTGTCGGCATAACTTTTCTGTCGACTCTGAGCTGCTCTTATGTTTTTTTGAATAGATCTGACCTTTTCTGCCATTTCATCAACGAGATCAGGTCCTAATAGCTTTCTTTCCCCAACTTCATCCCAGCAAGTTGGAGTCCTGCATTTCTTTCCATAGAGAGCTTCATAAGGAGCCATCTGAATGCTGGAGTGAAAGCTATTATTATAAGAAAATTCCACCAAAGGTAGGTGTTGATCCCAACCTCCTTTGAAATCCATAGAGCAAGCTCTCAACATATCTTCTAGGGTTTGAATTGTTCTCTCAGACTGACCGTCTATCTGGGGATGATAAGCAGTGCTGAAACTCAACTCTGTATCCAGAGTATGCTGAAGACTTCGCCAGAACTTCGAGGTAAATCTCGGATCTCGATCAGATATAATAGAAAGTGGTACTCCATGCAATCTTACCACTTCCTTTACATATATCCTGGCAAGCTGATCTAGAGAGAAATCCTCTCTAATAGGAATGAAGTGTGCAGACTTTGTAAGACGATCAACTATGACCCAGATAGCATTATTGCCTTTGGATGTTTTAGGAAGTCCTGTGACAAAGTCCATAGTGATGTTTTCCCATTTCCATTCGGGTATGGGTAATGGTTGTAACATCCCCTTAGACTTTTGTCTCTCAGCTTTAACTTGTTGACAAACCAAGCATCGAGAGACATATTCAACAACATCTCTTTTCATGCCATCCCACCAGAAGTACTCTTTCAGGTCCCTATACATCTTCGTGCTTCCAGGATGAATAGAGAATGAAGAACTATGAGCCTCATCCAGCAGCTCATTATTTAATTCGGGGATGGGAGGAACGCAAACCCGATTCCTGAACTTTATTATCCCATCACAATCAAGGTTGAATTCAGGAACATTTCTCACCTTCTTTTGTAACTCGACATCTTCTTTCTATGCCTCTTTAATCTTCACATGTATAGATGGTTGAACATTCATTTGAGAAAGATAAGATTTTTCCCCTTCCATTATAATTCCAAGATCCATCCTTTGTAAATCCATAAATATTGGATCTTTTGTGATCCTCATCATGGATAAACTAGCATGGTCTTGTCGACTTAATGCATCTGCCACCTTGTTTGCTTTCCCAGGGTGGTAATGGATTGAGCAGTCATAATCCTTAATCATCTCCAACCATCTTCTTTGACGCATATTCAACTCCTTTTGTGTGAAAATATACTTTAAACTTTTATGATCAGTATAAATATCACACCTTTCACCATAAAGGTAATGCCTCCAAATCTTTAATGCAAAGATTACCGTAGCCAACTCCAAATCATGTGTTGGGTAATTTTGCTCATGGATTTTCAACTGTCGTGAGGCATAAGCTATCACCATATCATTTTGCATAAGAACACACCCCAATCCCTTCTTGGATGCATCACTGTAGATCACAAACCTTTCTCCACTACAAGGCAGTGTGAGCACAGGTGCACTGGATAACCTTCTTTTCAACTCCTTGAAATTCTCTTCACATTCCGCTGTCCAGACAAACTTAACTCCTTTCCGAGTCAACTTGGTGAGTGGATTAGATAATCGTGAAAAATCATTTACAAAACGTCGATAATATCCAGCCAAACCAAGAAAACTTCGGATCTCAGTTACTGTTGTTGGTCTTGACCATCTTTCGATAACCTCTGTTTTTGCTGGATCCACAGATATCCCCTCTTTTGAGATTATGTGACCCAAAAATGCAACTTTTTGAAGCCAAAATTCACACTTGGTAAATTTGGCATAAAGCTTATCCTTTCTCAGGGTCTTCAATATAATTCTCAAGTGATCTTCATGCTCTTCCTTGCTCTTTGAATAGACAAGAATATCGTCTATAAAGACTACCACAAATTGATCAAGATAGTCTCTAAAGACTCTATTCATTAGATCCATGAAGATAGCAGGGGAATTAGTAAGACCAAATGGCATCACTATAAATTCATAGTGTCCATACCTTGTACGGAAAGCCGTCTTTGGTATATCCTCCCTTTTGACCCTTAATTGATGATACCCTGAACGAAGATCAATCTTGGAAAAGTATTGAGCTCCGCGTAGTTGGTCAAATAAGTCATCAATGCGTGGGAGAGGATATTTGTTCTTGATAGTGATCTTGTTAAGTTCTCGATAATCAATGCAAAGTCTCATTGATCCATCTTTCTTCTTAACAAATAGAACAGGTGCTCCCCAAGGTGACGCAATAGGGCGTATGAATCCCTTATCAAGATTCTCTTGGAGTTGCTTCTTCAATTCCTGCAACTCAATTGGGGCCATTCTATAAGGTGTCTTTGAAATAGGAAAAGCACCTGGTACGAGTTCTATTGAAAACTCAACTTCACGATTTGGTGGAAGACCCGGCAATTCCTCCGGAAAGACATCATCAAACTCCCGTACAATGGGCATATTCTTAATCGTGAGTTTCTCACCAACCATTTGAGATAAATAACCTTCATTTAGTGGAATCAATACCCATAAGATGGAAGAAATTTCCACTGGAAGGTTATGTTCATCCTTGCATTGGTATACGATCATAGATTGATCTGGAATATGAAATGTGACTTCCCTTCTTTGGCAATTGATATGAGCTCCATGTAGAGAAAGCCAATCCATGCCAAGAATCACATCAAATTCCACTAAAGGAAGGATCACAAGATTTGCAGGAAGCACTTTCCCACAAACTTCGATCGGAGAAGAATTATAAACTTTTGATGCGATTGATGTGCCATTAGGTGTTGTCACAGCTAACTCAACATCTAATTGTTGAGGTAATACGGTGATACCCTTAGAAAATTTTTCAGAAATAAAAGAGTGGGTGGATCCAGAATCAAATAAAACATTTTCTACTTTAGAGTGGATGGTAAGTGTACCTTTCACCACATCGTTATCGTACTCCACATCGCTGATAGAAATTGCATGTGACTTTCCTTTGTCTTTAGCCTTAAGAGTTTGTTGACGTCGACCATCATCATCAACCCTTGTATTTGTGCATTGATTGGCATAATGCCCCATCTCCTTGCACTTGAAACATTGAAGTGTAGTAGGTTCATTCTGTGTATCCCTTCCTTTGTTTGCGTCATTAGACATCTTCTTCCCATTATCATGGCATTCAAATGCCCGATGACCTTCTTTTCCACATTTAAAACATTTACTTGTCCCTTTAAGACAACTCCCTCCATGTTTCTTTCCACACTTTGAGCATAAGGAAAAGCTCATCTTCTTTTCCGTGTGATCTTTAGATTTTTCTTTGAATTCCATCTTCCTCTTCTTATCAAACCCATGTGACTGATGGGTTACTCCAATCTCCATCTCGACTTTGAGAGCACATCGAACGATTTCCTCGTAGCTATTGAAGTCCCTTATGGCTAACGCCCTTCGATGACTTGGTTTTAAGCCACTAAAGAATCGATCGATCTTACTCTCAGGTTGGATAATAATACCAGAAGCGTACCTTGCAAGTCTGGTAAAATTTGCTTCATAGGTACCAACAGATTCATCATCCCTTTGCTTCAGTTCAAGGAACTCTTTCTCCAACTTTGTTCGGAGAATACGAGGGAAGTACTTATTGAAAAATAAGTTCTTGAACTCGTCCCATTCCATAGACTCAATTTCATCCCTTTGCCTCGTATTCTTAACAAGATTCCACCATTGATCAGCATCTCCTTCCAAACGATACACTGCTAGGATGACTTTATCATGTTCAGAACATTGAAGAACTGAAAATATCTTTTCAGTAGTACTAATCCATTGTTCAGCAACTAATGGATCAGTAGACCCGCTGAAAGAAGGTGGACGCTGCCTCATGAAGGATTCAACAGAATTTTGCTCCCTCCTTTGCTCGTTTGGAAATCCTGCATGATTCATAGCTTGAGAAAGTTGTGTGAGCATGGCTACAAGATTTTGCATTCCATCTCCCATATCGTTTGGTTGCTCAGGGGGACAATCATTGCATTGCCCATCGCATTCCGCATTAACACGGTTCCTTCGGGTTCCAGCCATTGACTAAAACCAAGAAGAATAGTGTGAGCAACACTAATTATAATAGGAAACCACATAATTCAAGAATAAAATTTTCATGCTTATGGTCTTATCCTAGGTTATTCATGGCCATTTCTAAGATTGTGTTCTACGCTTAGACTTATCCTTAGGGTTCTTACTAAGGCTTTCACATCCTAGTTTCCAAAGGTTGACTATACCTTTCCTCTGATACCAACTATAACGACCCACACTTTACATACATTGTTAATACTTCAAAATTGAAGCACACTTATTACAACATATGACAAAACCACAAAGGACCGTATAGGTATAGTGTCTTTAGAAACTGGGAAACATAAACAACTGGTTTATAAATCTTCTACAGTGTCTCCCATTTATTTCATCATATCGAGGGTCCCTTTTAGCATATTCTACTTAATATCCATATTCCTGACCTGGGGAAAAGAAAACATAAAAGGGTGAGCTCAAATGCTCAGCAAGGGCAAATAAAGGAAATAAAAATCATATCATATCTTTATGAAAATCAAAACCTGGAAAAGAGATCATAATATCTTAACATGGAATAAATCATAGAAGTGAAAATGAGATCCCCATAATCATAACATAAAACTTGAAACTTTGTGGCATGCACACATAATCATGGAAAATCATTTCTTGTTAGTCATGACTCATTGCCAAGACTATCTTAGTGGACAAAGTCCTTTTCTGAACCGAGTTCACTCCTCGTTTCAGTCCTGTTTCACTGAACCGAAATAACCTTCCATTCCAGCCATGTCTATCTCATGAGATATAAATCTTTACCCAATGCATTGGAGGGAGATATAGGTCCCACCCATCTTATAATGAATCCTTTCTTATGTGTGCCACATAATCATAAAACATACATCATCGCATAACACATGTAATAAAAATGGGATTCTTGAAACATCATGACATCATAAATCAATTCATATAAGATAAAGGAATTCATAAAAATAATTCCATCACAACATGAACAAATCAATTTAATAATAGGGATAAAAACAGAACCCTTTATTATCTTAGAAGGAAAATCATTTTGATAAAACACTTGAACTCCATTCTTGTGGAAAATATCCTTTCTTCTTAAAAAACATTTTTCCTTTCATAACATGTCATACAACTTTAAAATAAAATAAGTTGATTAAAAATAAACTTGAAAACATGTAAAGGAAGATTTTTGGAAACAATGTTTTAAAAATCCATTCATGCCGTATAAGTTAAAAAAAACATTCTTCGTACTTTTGTCGGAAAAGTCAAAAAGTACCTCGTACGAAAAAAACGACAAAAGATTCCTTTCATATCTTTTACTAAAAACTCAATGAAGGGTAAAATTGGATATAAACTATTGTAGAAGGATGGAAATAATATTACATATTGAGGGAACATGGATGTGGATGATAAAATACACCCCAGTAATTACCAAAGTAAATACAATCTCGGATAAAAGTGAGATTGTGATATTTCCCTTACCTTAGGTCCGATTTGCTTTGTACGTGTCCGAAGCTCCAGTATAATGGTTTAAATAATGTTATTGACTTATTCCAGAATCATACATATTGATATGATATCATATATGTTCATATTCTTAGCTTCTTGATAGTAATATTTCATGGTTACTTGTTACTCGGGTCTTTATTGACTTTTGTTCTTATGCGTGTTTTGCCGAATACATTCTTATTCTTCTTTTAAGGTTATAGATTCCTTATATCCAGAATGGTATTAGTGTAACATATATCATATTTATTCATTCAATTCATTTATATAATCATTATGAAATGAAGATCATGTAGAACGAGTCGCATCACATCGTGGAGACGGTATTCCGTACGTACGCACGAGTGATGATATCGTTCCTATGATCGTGGAATTGTATTGGAGTATATATATATATATTATTTCAGTATCAATATTACTTCATAATAATCATATATAGTTACTCATTACACCATTATAACCATCCTTGTAAGGTGATGGTGGAAAAATAGATTACACCACGGCGTGGAGACGGTATTCCGTACGTACGCACGCGCGGTGATTTCATTTTTCCGTAGGATGGATAGAAGGTGAATTAGGGTTGTTTCATATTTATAATAACATATCATTATGTAAGTAATACTGATGTTATTACTTTATAATGAAACAACAAAAGAAGAAGAAGTTGAAGAAGAAAGAAATTGAAAAGATCGGTAATGGATATTACCTCTTCTTTGGAACGCCTCTTTGAATCCTCCACTTAAGGAACTAAGATTGGTCTTTGGAGAAGACCATGACCTCTAGGATTATTATAGGGAAGTGGAGAGGAGAAAATGGCAGGGGTTGGCCGAGCTTGAGTGCTCAAATTGGTGTGAGGAGGAGGGGGAGGAGGTGCCCTTTTATAAGGGAGGAGAGGGGCACCTTAGGAATATCTCAAAATATTATTTTATATTAAAGTCAAAATCGGTTTATAATGGCTCCAAAGGGTCTTATTTCGAAGATAAGGTGGGGATGGGTCGAAATCCTATCAACCAATAATATTTAGACAAGTTTAGGGTATTATTTTAACCTTATCAATTAGATTTAACTCTAAGTTAAATAATTTAACTTTTACCATGTCTTTTTGTTTTCTTTCACTATATGGTTAATACACTTACTATAACATGCCAAACAAACCCCAAATTGTTTATTATTAATATATATATCCTTATCTAAGTCATTTGGCCGAACCTTAGATTTTTAGGAATAAAATAACAATTAATAATATAATATTTGATTTAAAAACTATTTTGTGTCAATTTTGACACTATTTGATATATGATTTTTGTGAAAGTCATAACAGAATTATATGTTCGAACCAAGATGATTAAATCAACATTAATATATCCTAGTAACCTAGAAAATTAGTGGAATTCATAAAAAGTCTCAAATTACATTTATTTTGGTGTTTATAACATCAATTATGTCAATATTTCATTAATAAGATAATTACTGCATCATCATTGTGTCATAAATAAATTAAATTATTTAATGTCTAAAAATTACAAATAAAATACCATTATGTATGAAATCTTTTTAGATTTTTAATGAATATTTATAGTCGAATTTATCTTATGTATAACCCCATATTAAAAATGATTTACTTATTAAACTTTGATTTTAACTATTTTAACCCTTCTTTAAATAAATTAATAATAAATGTCCTAATCTAATCCAAGTGGGCCTAAATGGTCATATTTTATTCTTAAGTTTGTTTTTGGTCGAATTAAACTTGTCCAATATAATTAGGACATGTGTTTGGGTAATATTAATATCATATTTACCCTTAGTTACCCAATTTACTATTAACCGCGGTAAAAATAGTAAAAAGTTACTATTCACCAAGAAATTATTTTTTATCTCATTGAACCACATTTTACTTACTGATATCAACCGTGTCTGTCGGATTTTTGAAATTCCATTCACAGAAGCGGTAAAATTAAGTTTTATGAAAAATTCAGTTTTTAACCTACCACTTAGTGGTTTCACTATTCATCAAAAATTGAAAGTTTTCAGAAAAATACCAAAATTTCACCCTAGGCAAATTTCGATATTCTGAGTCCAAAAATGAAGTCCATTTTGAAAAATAAAATTTATAAAATTTCAAAAAGTGGTTATTACTATTCATAACGGCTAGTTTTAATAGCATATTGTTGTTTAGTGAAACTCGGTATTGCGTACGACGCAAGCTATCGAGGAAGGTCGCGATTGCGTGTAAAGAAAGCCAAGAAAGTGTTGTGTAGAAAAAGATTCATTTGATGATTTATATAAAATAAAAGTCTCGGGTGTTACAGAGATGAACATCGATAACGGGGTGACTTTTGCGGAGGTCCCGGTGGAGATCAAGGATCGATAGACGTGGGGCCTACGTGGATGGTCGATTCCTCTTGTGCACTTTCACTGGAAGCACGAGAACCTCAAGGAGAGCACATGGGAGTGGGAGGCTCATCTCCATGCTTAGTACCACATTTGTTTCCCTAGTTTGAGTTATAGCTTTACGGGGACGTAAATCCCTGAGGTGGGAGTAATGTAAAGATCCAGAAATTTCAAGGAATTTTTTTTCTTAATTTCTTTGGAATTTTGAGTCTGTGGCTTTTGACGAAACCAAATTCTGAGGCCCGGTGTGCCCAGAATGAATTTTCGAAGTTTATCTTGGGTACGTTCAGTGAACGAGAGAGCGGGTTTTTTTTATCTTTTGAACCGGTGATCGGAATCCAAATCTGAGGGCACTGTTGAAACCATAACACTGGTATTTGCTTATGAATACCCTTTCTAGAGTTACGTTTTCTTGGGTGGTGTTGTTAAATAATTGGGTTAACTAAAGAGTGAAATAAAATTTTTGCCAGAATTTTATTTCTAATATAAATAGTTATAACCTATGCTTGGGAGTTGAGTGGGACCCACTACATCCCAACCACTTGGTAGGATATTTGTGAGGTGGGGCCCACACGAGGCCCAACCCTTCAAATTACCTAAACTCTCTCTTTATGTTGGTAACCCCCCATAAATTTGTAACACACCCACCTTCCCCTCTTTATGATATGTCAACTCTCACAATTAAATTGATTGTTTAATGTCATCCAATGAATTTATTTTTGAGTTTGAATTTTGATGTTTTGAAAACAAATGACATGTGTTAATAAAATAAGAATTCCTGATTTTATTTCGGTGGGAGGTTTTGTGCTGAGTTTTTTGGGGAGAGATTACTCTAAGGTTGAAGAACTTCATCTCCTTCGCGAAGAATGCCGAGTCAATGATGGAGATTTTCCATCACCACAAGGGGAGATCGTCGTGTCTTCTCCTCTCCTCTCCGCAGCAGGTGAGTGTCGCCTTTTTCTGGAGAATGACAATGCACCCACCTTCGATCGTCTTCCCACGTCAAAGAAAGTGGGATGCCACATCCTTCATCGGATGAGCACCGACTATGTTTACGGAGCCTTGTTCCGCAGTGCCGTCTTTCGCGACGTCAATTTCCCGTGAAGATCCTCGTTCGACGAATTCTTCGAGGTAGGGGAAATTTGTTTAATTCTTTTTGAGTGATTTTTATATCATGTTATTGAGCGTTTGTTAGTATGATGTTAGTATAATTTATACATGAATAAATTATACCCTCGTCAATATTAAAAGCATGTGTTTTAAATGATTTCCAATTGATAACACCAAACAAGGAGGGCACGGGCCGAACAAACATTTCCCGACAACCCTCCGCAGATTGTTGTTGGTGCGTGGATTGACAACAATGATGAAACAAGACCATGGAAGTGTTTTGAAGTTTTCGCAGTGAAGTACAAGTCCAGTAAAGACTCCAGGCGCAGACGGCGGGTGAAAAGGACCATCGGTGCGCGTCTAGTGGTCCGCAGAGAGCGGTGACGGCGCACCCCACCGGCGCGGCGGTGCCAGTCACTGGAAGCGGTGGCGCGCCACCAGAGAAGACCGCCGCGGAAGATCGAAATGGAAAAGCTGTTACGAGTTTAGGGGGGGAGACATTAAAGTCGCGCCGTTTCGGTCAACTGGGGGGGGGGGGAACAACAACCCCTGCCTTCTGCGTCCAGCTCAGCCTCGAGCCGAGCCGCGGACCGTGCTGGGCCGGCCGCCCGCACCAGGCCGGACCGCCCACGCTGGACCGGACCGCGCACGCCGGGCCGGACCGCCCGCGTCGGGCCGGACCGCCCGCGCCGGGCCGTGCCGAACCCCCGCGTCGGGCCGGGCCGCGCCGGCTGGGCTTGGCCACGCCAGCGGGGCTGACACATGCTCTAATGGGCCGAACCCAAACTTGGGTTGGGTCGTCCCGGTTCGGGCCAATCCAGGGGGTACTGGGCTGGGTCAGACCGGGCCCAGACCCCCTATTTTCGGGCAGTTTCATTCAAACACCTATAACATGGGCTACAGACCTCTGATCGATGCACCGTCAGTTGCGATGTGATCCTTGGATCAGGATGGTCGTTTTGTTATATTACACTTAGGGTTTTGTAGAACTTTGGGTATAGCCGGGTTGGTTCGAACACAAAACCAACCGGGCCCTCGGAGTGAAAACGCTTATAACTTGAGTTCTGGATGTCCGATTGACGGGCCGTCGACTTTGTTGGTTTCTTCTTAGTAAAACGGTTCTTTTTGCTTACTTTGCTCAAGGTTTGGACGCAGTTATAGTATAGTCGGGGTGGTTTGAATTAAAAACCAACAGGGCCCCTGGGACAAAAAAGGAAATAACTCTCAGACCGAGCATCCGATTGATGTATCGTCTATCGCGTTGAGTTCCTTTTGACGTGATGGAACTTTTCGATACATCAAATCTGGTTTACATGAAAGATCATGTATTGAAATCTTGGCTCATGGAGCGGACCCTTCTAGAACAAGCGTGCTGTGTGCGGGAACCCTAGAGCTAGCTGAGACTTGATGACTGCAGATCGATTGACTCGGAGTGTTTCAGATAGCCCAGTGGGGAGCGCTTGGTTGTAACGGAAGACCCATGGCAGAGGAGCGCTTGGTTGTAGCGAAAGACCCATGGTACTCAACAGAAGGAGTAACTCTATAGGCTATGAGGGGGAACGCTTGGTTGTAGCGGCAAACCAATGGTGGGAAGCGCTTGGTTATAGCATTAGGCCCACAGTACTTGACAGGTGGAGTACTACAACAATTCAAGGTTAGTGGGAAGCGCTTGGTTGTAGTGGCAGGCCCACTGTACTCGATATAGGAGGAGTTCCCCAACATCTATGGTTTCGACATCATTGTTAAAATTCCGGTTTGAGCTGATTCATGACTTTAAATCATTATCTTCGATGTGATTGACTTGATATCCTGTGTGGATTGGATCTTGTTTTCATGGGTGGATTAAGTTATGCTTTTCTATGTGGATTAGATCGTACTTTCCTGTGTGGATTAAGTTATACCTCCCTGAGTGGACTGGGTTGTACATGACCTCGTGAGATAGAGATCTACTGGATTTGAGGACTTAGGTATATTTATGGGCATATACCTAAATAGTGTTGGATGATACTTTGTGCATTCAGTGAGACCTTCGGGGGTCTTGGGGTCCCTAATGAGTATCGTACAGTCACCCCTGCACGGGCTTCGCCCGCACTATGTTGTGTTGGTTGCAGAGGATGGACATCACTGATCGTGGTTGAGGCTTGTAGAGCTAGACGGTACCCGGAGGTGGACTTCACGACGAGACGGTACCCAGAGGTGGACCTGACAACAAGAGGGTACCCAGAGGTGGAATTCACGATGAGATGGTACCCGGAGGTGACAGACAGACGTGGAGAGCTGAGGTGGCCATCTGTACCTACCCTTTAGGTAGGGACTCCGGAGGACGATCCAGGAGCATCTTGACACCTTCCTGCTGTTTTTTTCTTTTTGTTGTACTTTACTATTGGGATTTTATTTTCGGCCCCCTTTGTACTTTCAGCACACTTGTTATATTACTTTACTTAGTGTTTGCTGCCGCTTGTACTCGGGTTGTGTGTGTGTTTACGTTTCATAAAGGCAATGCCTTCCCAGTTATATGGATTTACACCTTTGGTGCAAGTCACCAGCCCCTGGCCTATGGAAGGCGGGCTTGGGGTAGTTACGACACGGGCCCCGGGGGACGGGTCATGAGATTATCTTTTTTGTATCAAATTAAATGTAATGAATAATGTCAAGATTGACCATAATGATAATTTATGAATATAAAGTTTTATTAAATTATTTAAAAATAATAAAAATATTAAATAATCATAAAGTGAATATGATAGAGTATAAAATTTCATTAATTATCCATTTATTGTCTAATTGAAAACATATATGTTTAAATTGCAACATTTTAATACTGGAAAAGTTTTTACCATAGTTAAAATTAAAATAGGTTAAAAAATGGTTAATCAAAATGATAAGGTTTAAAATAACATGGAAACTTTTCATGTCACCTTACTATTATTTCTTTCATCTTACACTCAAGTTCACCCCAAACTTTAGTATGTTCATAAGTTTGAGTAACATGTGATATATAATCTTATTATATAATTTTATCAATAAGTCATGTGATTGAGTAGTACATCTTATTTATTGTTTTTGTATAGTAGAAAGACATAAATTAAAATAACCTGAAAAGAACTACATGAAACTAGTATTGTATGCGTCTTAACCATGAAACGAGTTCTTAAAAATATATATTTGGTAACAATGACTTCTTCTTCTCATATCTCCACTGTGAAATTTATATCCAACTATCATAATATCTTTTTTATAGTATGAACCACTCTATCTTTCATATTCTTTGGTGAATATATATATATATATACTCATGAGATATCACATGAATTATATTAGAGTATTTGCTCTTTATCTAATTATCTCCCATGTTTAATAAAACTACTATAGATATTCAAATTTTGATCCTTCTAGAGAATGAAATATCTAATTTTTAAAACTCCCACTAATTACCTTTATAACCAATGGAATAACTTCATGAAATAACTATCACATAATCTTGTAATTATTATTGATTAAGTCATCAAACATGTATTTTCTTCATGATGCATGAATTTAAAATTTTTCATGCATGCATGATGTTTAAATATTATTATAAATATAAATATTCTCCATTTATGACACAAACTTCCTAAATTATTCTTCATTCTTCAATCTTGAAATTCTTAATCTTCTCTCAATGTTAATTCACATGAATTAAAGAATATATATATATACGATTTAATTATTGAACTATGTTGATAGAATTTCTATTTATAGTGTAAATATCCGCCCATTTTTTTTCTATTCCACGTTCACAAATAATTGATGAATCATGATAATTAATTATTATTATTTTATTAGTGAACTAATCACCTAACATCTCTTGAACTAATATATGATTAATAATATGAAATTAACTCATTAATTTGAAGCATATATATTCTCCACTATTCTTCATGCTTGGGAATCTTGATATAGACATGAATGATGTTTATGATACTAAGGATTAAGAAATGATTTTTTATAGAAAATAGATGGCACACATGCAGATGATCAATCCTGATTATACACATCGAAATACTATTCATAATTTTCTCCAAAATGTTCTTTACTTATCATATATTATTATTCTTTGTTAATATATATTAGATATCACTTTCACATAGATTAAATTAAATGGATCGTGAATGTAAAAAGTAATATGAAATTGATTGATCCCATATATAAACACTGGCAATGAAGATCTACTATGTGAAGAAAACCAATCGACCATTCCAACCCGACTAATTATGAGGATAAAGCACATATATAATCAAGTTTTTTTGAGGATCAAACACAAAAAAATTCTTCTGAATTCATGCATAATCAACTAACCATATAGATCGACCACAAGTAAAACCCCTTGACTGTGATGATCGACTATGAGACTTTTATTGACCTCATGACATTATCCACTAAACACATACAGAAGAAACTAATCATATGAATCAATTGGGATGTAGTAAGGTGACCTTAAATTTCTACTTATAAACCATGAGGTAGTCAAGTGACCATGAATTTATGTTATAATTTTTCATTGTAAATAATTAACTTCAAGAAATATGTTTTCTATTATTTTAATAGTAATTTCAAGGGTTATTCATTGTGATATGATTTATGATATCTTTATGGAACTTACTGTTTTCCATTGGTTTATTTCATAGATATGATTTTTATATGTTTTATTTACCTGTTTAAAGAATGTTTATGAGCTTATTATGATGTGATGTGTGGGTATTAAATTATATATCCCTCTAATTAATTGGGTAATGTGATACATCTCATGATATTATTTTTATTATCCATGAACTTGATGATATCATTGTTCACAATTATGATGTTATGATTTTTACACATATGTTATGAATGAATATAATGTTAGAAATGTTTGAAACCTATGAGTTTAATTTTATTAGTACATTATGTTATTTCATTGTTATGTATATACCACATAACATGAATCTTTTAAATGATTCAGTCTATATTATGATTAATAATATTTTCCTATACTATGATGATGACAATTATTCTCACTCATGTTCTATATTGATTAATATATCATGTTCCGTCCTTTTTATTCCTCGCTTATTGTGATTTTAACACCCCCTTACTTTTATTTATGTCTTTAGGTGGTTATATGTATTAAAAAGAATATGAGATATTCTAGGAGTATAATAATGTGGGATTTAAATAATATTTATGTTTTATTTTGAATACGTGATTTATAAACCTAATTTTCCCAAGATAATAACGATTTTGATTTAAGATTGTAAAAATTTTATGCTATTTATATTAAAAATGAACTTATAATCAGGTATCAAAAATGCTGGTTCCTATAGTTGGTATTAGAACTTGCTTCAGGTAATCTGGGAATTAGGGATATAAAAAATTAGTGAAAACCCTAGGTGAAACTATGAATATAGGAATGATTCCAAAATTTATTCGTATAGTATAGAGTGTGTGGATTCCTAACTATTAAATCCATGTATGTATACAAATTTTTTTACATAGGCTCTAGTATAAATGCATCTAAGGGTAATAACCCTAAAAGGTTAGTTGATTATTAACTTGATCTTCACTCCTTACATAAAAAGTGATCCGGACACCACACCTTATTTGACAATCCCAAGGGATAATATTTCTTTGATCACATTATCTTTACAAAAACTTATTATAGAGATATATATATAAAGTAAATATTTCTCTAAAAGTAAAAAAATATTGATGTATATGATCTTAGAAGAATGGGTAGGTTTTAGGTTAGTAAAACATAACATAGTCTAAACATAGGGATCCCATAGAAGATGATATTAGAATTTATTTTCAGATGATAATAAATTATTCCTTAATTAGTTATTGTGTTTTATTTTATTCTAACTATTTTTTAAATAAAATTGAGGGAAATAATAGAATCCTGACCAACAACACGTGTGAGGGACAACGAAATGATTGTTAGAATGATATTGAAAATATAATTGAAGGTGGAGTTAAAAACCTCATGGTGGTACATACCATGTTGTACTAGGATATTATCAATAACCATAACCATATGGAACATAAATATTTAACCAATAAGGATAAATTATCTATATATTTTTTCATGCTCCAATGACCATCGACATTAAATTGATATTTGGTCCACTTTTCATAGAATAGTGATTCAAATTTATGGAAAATATATTTTTCATGATTTATTATTTTGAAATAGATAAAAATAATCAGAACATATATTTCCTTGATGGAGAATATTCTAAATGTTGGACATTGATTAATAATACAATGTTTAATGATGAAATAGATGCAATAAAGTGGGATGAATTTTAGGAGATATTTGTTCATAAGTATTTCAATGGAAATATCAAAAAAAAAATATGAGAAAATAATTTATATATCTTTACAATAAAGAGAGCTTATTTTTTACACCTTATGAGGTGAATTTAACAAGGTTATAAATGTAAACATTATGTTTTATTATATATAATTAATGAAAAATTTATATATTGAATAGTGGTTTAAATATACAACTTTGAAAAGAGATGGTCATCAAAGAATTTTGGATCTATGAATATGTAGTTCAATGTGATCTCAAATTTGAGATGGAGTTTTCGATAATGGTCTCATGGACATAGAGATAAGAAACCAAGCATGTAGTTTCAAGATGGAGGATTTAATGATAATGTAGAAAAGAATATCAAACCACCCACATCTCAAAGATGTTGAAAAAATACCATGGGGCTTTTCTCAATGGAATGAGGAACTACTTTAAGTGAAGGAGATAAAGTAATACAGTTCATGAATGTTGATGAAACATGAATAAGATGACTAACATAATAGATGAATATAGGGAACCAACCAATACACCACTCATGGTTCAATGATTTGACTATAAAGAAAAAGGGAATTATGCTACCCAATGAACCAAGGGAGATAAATGTAAATAACCAACAAAGATTATGGGACCATGGGGGAGATTATTCAATCACCACTACTAATGTCATGTAAGAAAATTAATTCATACAATGAAAACTTCTTATTCAATAAATAATGGAAAGGAGTTTTTTTTTACAGTTCCACACATGTTTTCATATTGAGAATTATTTATAGAACTATTGGATCACCTCCTTTATACTTTTAAGTAGATATATTCTTGAAAAAACCACGTGGTTTAATTATTTCTACCCAATTTTTTGACACTATTCTAGTTAAAAATTGTGGAAATATTCTTCCAATTAATCTCACAACAATTTCCTTTATTCAATCAAATACCATACTAGTCGTGGATCAAATTTCAATATATATATTATGCATAAACATTTAGGAAAATGAAATATATTTCTATATCCTGAACCATCATATGCTCCTGAAAAAAATTTAAGGATGAACATGAATCACTATTATAAAATAAATAAAGAGTTTGGGTATTGATACCCAAGGATGATTCATTTTTTTTAAAATGCTCTATTCATAGGAAAAAATTATATTTGAATACATTCCCACTGTTAAAGAATATACTGAGTTATTCACTAAAGTATTTCCTATAGTACCCTCAAATCAAGAGGTGGATTTTTCAATATAACCCATAAAAGACCCAATATAATCAATATGATCCCATATAGTATTCACCTTATATAACTAGAAGTGTTAAAACAAGATGTTTTATTAGAATTTGTATTAGGGTTACATACTTCCTAGGGCATCACCTTGGGGTGCACTCGTGCTCTTTGTCCAGAATAAGGCCAGATCTACATGCCCATTCATTGAATAACGAGATCTCAAAAAGATAACCATGAAGAAAATTTAACACCTACCAAAGATTGATGAATTATTTGATCAAATTTTATGAGATAAATCGTAGAAACACAATATTTTATGGTCTTTATTTTTTAAATTCAACCTCTTCGATATCTTATATTTCACACAACAACCAGCTTAAACGAATAATGAAATAATATTATGTGATCATTATAACATAGCTGTTAAATTTTCAAGAATATACATTATTAACCACATTATAGATTGTATAATTTTACAAATAATTCTTAATATATTAATTAATTCCTCATGAGTAAGCCCTTAATTTTTAGTAGGATAATTTTATTCTTCAAAAAATAGGTTTTCTTCAAAAATGGTTTTCTTTATTTTTATGAGTAAATATTATATTCGATTTATAAAAAATATATAAATTATATTTTATAAAAATAATATAATTTTTTATATTATCATATTAAAATTATCTTAGGGTGAATTTTGGGGAATATTTCAAAAAATATTGACTTTTCTATTGAATAGTGGAAAACCATATAGTTTTTTAAATATTAACAATTTATTTATATTAAAAATATGTTTATGTTGTTAATTTGATTTAAAAGTAATTTTAGTACTATTTAGTTATAGATAATCTAATTCATTTCTATTTAAGTATCCTTATACAAAATATTTGTATAAGTAATTTTTTTGGATTAATTTTTTTTAAATAAAACTGTTTTTCGTTACATTATGTAGATTTAATTTAAAATAAAATTCATAAAATAATATGGTTGAATTTTGAAAAATGGATTCAATATTTTTATTCTGAAGTTAAAAATTTATTAAATATTTCCTGTTTATTTTTCATGAATATAAATAGTAACCATGGTTATTTTTGTTACCACGGTAAGGGTAAATTTTGTAATATAGGTTAAAACAAAAATAATAAAGATAAGAAAATGATCCTAAAACCCTAAATGATTTTATTGGATGACAAATTTTGTTTATAATAATTCATGGTTCGAATATATTATAGTGTTTTTCATTATGAATTGATTATGACCCTTATAATATTTTATTTAATTGAATGTCCATTATGTCACATTCATGTTTTTTATAACTATAGAATTTTTAATATAGTGTTATCTAGAAAATATAATCGACTATAAATATATTTTTAAATATAAAAAATCATTTCCATCATGGTATTTGATTTTAAATTTTTTACGAATAAATAATTACCTTAACTAATTACACAACAATGATAAAATAATTATTCAAATAATGGAAAACCAAATAAATGATCATAAGAGTATTAAAATAAATAAAAACTGAGATAATTAATGTCATTCACCAATTTTATAGATTAACTTGACATATTAGAGATGTATGAAAACATTTTTTGAAGTTATCTTGTTTTATTAATTTTAATGAAGCCAATGTAATGAATAGTTTCAAAATTGAAAATAATGATAATTCATTAATTTAATGTATTATTCAGTTATTTAAAAATCCTAAAAATTTTAAATAATAACAAAGAGGATATTATATGTTCTAAAATTTCATTAATTTTCCATTTATGGTTCAATTGATACCATATATGTAAAAAATTACAACCTTTTAGTAATGAATACGTTTTTTCCGTAGATAAAATTAAAACAAGTTAACAACGGGTTAATCAAAACGATAAGGTTTAAAATAACAAAAAAACCATTATAAAATATATTCGTTGATTATATTACAAATTAATTTTAACTTAAATTATAATATATGGTAATTTTTGAGTATTTAGATAGAAAATTAGTTTTTTTATAATTTAATATTATGAGAAATTCCAAAATTTCCCCTCAACTAAATTATAAAAGGGCCCTCCTACCTCACTTCTTCACACCACATTGAGACTTCTAGATCTACAAAAATATACCCATTTAACTTCCCCACTTCCTTATTCAATTTTTTGAGCTTATATTATCCTCAAAATACCTACCTTATGTCCCTCAAAATGTTACCTAATAGAATTCTTCCTAAGAATAGGATGTTAACGCACATTCCACTAGAGGAAAGCGCAAAGTAAGAGATTAAATTTTATTAAAAATATTACAAAAATATTATTTTAGATAATTAATTTTATCAAATAATTTTAATGATTACCTAGAAATATTATTATTCTATTAAAATATTAGGTGGTATGTTATATTGCTTTACTAATTATACTAATGTTAAAGTAACGAATAAAGTAAAAATTTAAAATAATTATAATTCATGAATGTAATATTTTATTAAGTAATTAAAAAAAGTTAATGATAAAAAATATGATATTATATGGTAAAAAATTCATAAATTTTTCATTTATGATGAAATTTAAACCATATATGTAGACATTAAAACCTTTTAATATTGAGAAATTTTTTACTATAGTTAAACTTAAAATAGATTAACTAAATGTTAATCAAAATGATAAAGTTTAAAATAACACCAAAAATTATCTAAACTTTTTTTTGATGATATGAAATCATTATATTATCTTTTATTCCAATACATGGAAATTTTGTTGTATTTTGATAGAAAAAATATGTTATAATTTAATCTTTTGAGAAATTCCAAAAGTGACCCATACCAAAATTATAAAAGGGAACCTCCTCCATCAGTTATTCACACAAATTTTATCCTTATAGTTCAACTAATCTCTATAAATATTCCTCCCCAAATTAATTATATGATTTTTCTCGGAGGTGATATCCTCAAAAACAACATTAAGTCCCTCAAGAAGAGATATAATGGAGGTCTATCGAAGAAGATGTAATCGTCTTTACCAACTCTTTTAAAATTATTTCTTCTTATAATTACTCTTTGCATGTTGTCAAAAAAATAATTTAATAAATAAAATATAATATATCTAATTAGATGTTTTTATGTTTATGATTAAACCATATTACCGTTTTTATTTATCTACTGAAAAAAAAATCACCATGCATGTGTACTTTCAGCTTTTCGTCTCCACACAACGGTGTAATTTGTGTTTCAAAACCACTTTACAATGATGTGATTAATGATAAAAACTAATGGAAATATATGATAAGTATGGTATGATATTGACTCTGTAAAATTAATATATCATTAATTTCCCTACCCATCCACCATTAAGGGAATGATACCATCTATCATGAGTACGTACGACCCACCAACTCCACAATGTGATGTCATTCATTTTCTGTATACAACATTAAATAATGGTTAAAAAAATGTATATAATGAATAAATATGATATATATAACATCAATGTAGTTTTTGATATTATTTAACTATATATTATTCATAATAATCGTGACTTTCATGAAACATTATGTACAAGAAAATGAAGCAGTTGTCACCCAAAATAAGGGTAATAAAAAAATATTCTAAAAAAATGGGTGATAAAATAATATAATGGGATAATATGTGACATAATAAATAGGAATATGGTTCTATAATAATATAATAACATGAATTGAACCATTATAAATGAGGTTAAATTGCATTCAACAAAAGGAAAGGGAAAAGTAAATGATTTTTGTCTCACTTTTATTACTACGGGATAGATGGCTTATATAATACATGTCTCTTATTTTGGTCAATATTCTAACCATGAATTCCTTTTATGATAAATCTTATTTATTTTATAGGAATATATATATCCATATTAATCTATTTCTTTTATAGGGAATATGATTCAAAATTTAATAAAGTGTTAGGGGTTTATTTCACAATCTATTCATTATTTGAAATTATCCATGTTTCAGTGTCCACTAGGTAATATTTTTCTTAAATGTTTATGTTCTCTATTTTTTTTAATTTTCTATTTATAATATTCAACAATAATTTTATAAAATAATTTTTCGCATGTTTTATTTTTTTAATTTTTTTAAAATATTTTTAATTTCATTGCCTTTTAGGATTTTACAAAAAAGGAGAAAGAAATATTTGTTTTAATGTTTATGGAATGAATGCAATTTCATGCCTTCATAACAAAAATACATTAAATTTTATTTTAAATGTTTTAAAGGTTATTTTAAAATAAAATAATTTTCCAAACGTTTTGTGAAATTTTAGTTTAAAGAAGTTAATTTCTAATAGGAAATGGTATTTTCAACAAGTATTTTTCAAAGATCCAATTAATGTATTTTCATCAATATCAACATACCTTTTGGAATCATATAATTCATTCAGTTAAATCTTTCTTGATACCATATACCATATTTTATGGAATTGATTATGATCAAGTTGACTGGAAATGTACTATTTTGATACCATTCACCATAATACTATGGATGGTTTATGATTATGTTTATTGATTGGGGAAATTATTAAAATTATGAATACTATATGTAATAATAATTTTTATGTTTATTATATGTTACCACTTTACTATAAGGAATAAATTTCTGTTATTATGTTATGGGAGGGAATGTTATAGCCCCTTAATTTATTAGTAGGTCTTAAGAGACAAACTAGTTTTGGTATTAGCTGAGTCCTTACTCATTCATCTATAATGTCTTGGATAATGAATTGAAGGTATGTTAATGATTACCCAAATTATTAATTACCTCATATATAAGATTAGTTATTGATATTTTATGTGATTTTTTGATTAGTGTATCATCCATAGATAAGTTTCATTCTCGAGTAATTATTTATTTCATTTGTAGATCATCATTTATTCCTCCCATATTATAATCAATTTATTTATTAAATGAAAATTTTATTAGTTATTTACAATTTCTATATTGTTTATTTTTTATTTACTCACAGCTTATGTTGTACAGTTACCCTTACGGAGCATTTGAGGTTACCCCTTATTATGTTTTATTTTACCTAGAATACAAGGAAGTGTTTTTTGATGGATATGAAGGGATGTACTATGAGGATTAGTGGGATTACCAAATAAAATTCTATGTGTATTTTTTTCTTCTTAAAAATTTAATGTAAAATTCAAGAATTTATCTTTTTATACAATGCTACAATACTATTTCATCCTTTGTTATGTAATTACTTATATATATTCCAATGTAAAAATGTATCCACTGACTCTGGGATACTAGGTTTATGGTCTTCACTGTTGTTATCAATGGATGTTCATTATAAACCTTGGGAACTATATTAAAAAAATCATAGATTATGGAATATTACCTTATGATTTAAATTGATGATAAGTATAGAATAACATCCTATGTTTTCGGAATTATAAATTAATTTTCATAATGGTATGATATAAGCTAGTTTATAGCATTATTGAAAAATGGAACCTAGCATATGGAATGGTAAACACAACAATTAACAAAATCTAATGGGTAATAATTATTGTTTATTTAATGGTTTTAAACCAATATTTTGAATGGAAGTAGTCTCCCAAAGATTCTAATCATTTGAGGACATAATATCATGTTTGAACAAGTAGAAGAAAGAATTATCAAAGTGTTATGTCTTAAAATGGGAGCGAGATAATAAGAGAACGACATAGAAAAATATGGGTAAATAGAAGAATGAGAAGAAGGATTTCCCCACATGTGATAATTGTTTAAGGAAACACCTTGGTATATGATTAGGAGGAAAGAGAGTTTGCTTCGTTTTGGATAAGAAGGCCACCATGATAATTATTGCAAGGTAAAAAATAATTTTACAATGTTGACTTATAAAACTATAATGATATAGGGCATTAAAAAATGAATTTACCAAGAATCAAAGGAATATACCTCAAAATTAGTTAATGAACCATAGTCATGATTATGCTATTAACACAGATGAAGAGGAATGATCAATTAACATTTGTTTTTATTAAATAATTATATTGTAAAAGTATTTTTTCAATGATATTATTATTAAAATAATCATGAGATTTATATGTATTACACTATATTACTTCTTCATTAAGGATTTGAGAGTATATTTTGAATGGCACAGATAACCAGGAAAAGTGATTCAGTGGAATGTTGATCTTCCAGAAAACACATATTGATGGAAGATAAAAATTAATATATGATTTATGTTGAGATAATATTGGTAATGATATATTTATGGGTTAATATTGGTGAAAATGAATGTGTTTAGTTATTTTATAGTTTATGTTATCTTTTATGAGTTTACTAGATTTTTATATTTATGGAATATATTCAACAACCAAATATTTTATTTATCAAAATATGATTTTTTTCATTATGGTTTTAAGAAAATAATGGTATTAATATATGTGGTATGTGATAATCTAAGGTACATTATGTGGTTTGGAGAATCTATGGTTATGTTGAATTTGGAAATTTAATGAACTTCCTTCTAAATTTATGAAATGTGAATTTGGAAAGATATATTTTTTATGAGTCTTATGGTTGACTACTTATAGAATCGATAAAGTAGAAATTTGGATTTAATATCTTGAGGTTAAATAATGATTTATTATAATAGATAAAAATTTCTAACCATTTTTATTTTGGTAAATATTTAATGGATGAATAAAGGACTTATGAATCATTTTATAAAAGTTATTCAGGCATTAAAATAGTTGTGGAATATTCATATCATGGTGTACTAAATGAAGTGGAAATAAATAAAAGTGCTACCAAAGGAATGGATTATGACTATGTCATTAAGAAAAATAAACTATGTTTATTTTCTCAATTTCTATATATGAATTGTAAAATAATCCCTCAACTCTAGAAAAGGTTTTTAGAATAATAATGTTATCTATTTATTTTTTTTCTCTGAGAAATCAGTGGTCTTTTAATTGGTCATAGACATATTGTTACATTATTGTTAAATTTATCATGACCCTGTTTTCTATCACCCTCTTTCATAACTTGATAGTTATATTTCTCTACCATGTCCATATTTTCACAACCCAGTAATAGTATCCTATCCATAATCCTCGTTTTGGGGTGACATTTTCATTTTTTTCCCTCTTGTTAAGTGGAAAATTTATTAAGCCTTTTTTACAAGGTTGGTCTCCCACAACGAAATTTTCAAATGTGAGCCTTTAATTTTTGAATTAAAATTTAAAATTTAAAGGCTGAAAATTTTTTGAGGATCGGAGAATGTAACACCTCAAGAGTTTATAGTAAATCTCGTATTATATTAACTTATTCGATAGTTTATGTTGCACACAACACTCTTCTTAAAAGAAAAATGAAATATTATTATGTTATCATTATAACCTAGTCATTAAATTTTCAGGAAAGAATAATATTAAATAAACTATTTAATATATAATTTTCAAACTCATTGTTAATATAGTAATTAATTATTGTTTAATAAGAAAATCATTTTTAGTGAAATCATTATATTCTTAAACAATTGATTCTTCCAAAATGGGTTCCTTGTTTTTAGGAATAAATATTATAAAAAAATATGGAAATTAAAAAACATTTATTTTATAAAACTAATATAATTTTTTAAATAATCATATTAAAATTATCTTAGGGTAATTTTTTGAGATTTTTTTGAAAAGATTTATTTTCCACAGAACAGTGAAAAATAAAATTTTTATAAAAACTGCAAATTTATCTATTTTAAAAATTCCATTTATGATTTGAATTTTATCTCAATGTAAATTATTTAATAATTAGTTATATATAATCTAATTAATTTCATTTTAATAATAATTATACATTTTTTTGTATCAATTTAAATTTTTTGGCTTAAAAATGCATTTCTTATGAAAAATGGTTTTTGATTCATTTAGCAGAATTAATTTTAAATTAAATCATGTAACTAATGTGTTTTGAATTTTGAAAAATAGATTACATATTTGGATTCATAGGGTCGAAATTCAGAAAATATGCCCCTTTTATTTTTGTCAAGACCCCCTCCCTCAAAATATACCCCTCCTAGACTATCAATGAAGAAAGGGAGATAATGACCCCTAATCCCACCTCCATTAAACCCTAGGATCATGAATAGAAACAAGGGAGTACAAATATCACAATATGGGATGAATTACCTATTATAAGAAGGAAATATCAGCAGGTATGATGGATCATCTACATGTAATTCCAATAAATAATATAAAGAAATCCAAAACAATCCCACATGAATGTGTAAAATAGAACTGATACAAATACAAAAGTCACCAAAGTAAATAAAAAATGTAAACGTAAGTAGTGAAATAAAAACTATCAAGATATGTGCTAGTATGATCTAGCACAATCAGCTAAATCAACCTGAAAACCAAAAATTGATTTTATATACGCACAGTGAGCATACATGTATACTCAGTAGGAAAACTAATGTCTCTTGTGAACATGTGAATGAGGAATACTAATGCACCTGTGAGAAAATAGAAGAACCAAAAAATACATAATCATGTACACTAACAACCCAGCCTCACCAAGGCACACTCACCAAGTAATGCAAGTCATGTAATATAATATAATAACATCGATGATATGGTACCCCAAACCACTTTTCCACTGATTAGCTGCTATCAAACCCAAATAGAAAATGTACTGGCACTCCAACATCTTTTGAATAGACCACCACACATCCTGAAAGTACACATATGGGCCTCACAACACATCCTAGAAGAACACACATGTGCTTCACAACACATCTTGCCCCAAACCCATATGGGTTCGACAACACATCCCACCCACACACACCTAGGTTTCCAAACACATAACATCTCATCTCTAAGACACCTAGGATTAAAGCACTCACAACTCACCCCGAGGACACTTATGAAAATAAATCACAAATCATCCCAAAGACACATGGGAAACAAAACTCCTCACCCATAAAAATTTGGGATCCCACATCTCACCACATCCTACCCAAAGAAACGTGGGCCATCACCACCTGGAAAAGGGAGAAGGTAAGAGAATGTGTCCATTCAACCATCATCCCATAGGGGTGTTGAGAAAGACACACCTCTTGTGAATATATGGGTGTTCGATATATAGTGCTCAATGTGGGTGGGGTGCGAATTGAAAACACATGGAAATAAAAGTAAATAGATTTATGATTTCAGACACTCATTCCCTAACTATGTGTTCTCAGACAACCAACCAACTCAAAACACAACCACATTTACTGTCACCACTAAATACATAACACCAAAAATAAATTCATAAAACCCATATCATATTCTAAAACAATTTATTTAAGTATTTTAATTTCAATAACCAAACAAAACCAAGACATTACAAACTTTTTAAAAACCATTATTTATTCATTCCATCAATACCAGAGGAACCACTAAGCATAAAAGACAACAAGATATAAAAAACAACCATTTTAGGAAGTGAAGATTCTATATAAAAGATATAAGATTTATATTAAGGACACATCATTACCCAACCTCCATGTTTAGCAACCAATCAAGATATATCATATATCATTCCATAGATAAGTGGAAAATAGTTTTGAATATCATTAATGGATAATCACCAAAACTAATCACTACCATCATTATCCAATGTCATCCTTCTTAAAAGCACTATACTAACCAAAATAAACACCTATTTCACATCAACATCCATCAACATAACAATGCATAACCAGTTCCGTAGTCCTGCTGCATAATCATACCATAACCATCATAACCCCACTATAAAACTAAATCCCATACACTTACCCACTCATAAAAACTACAAAAAATATTTTACAGGTTCACAAGAACATTTAATCGATTCCATTACATTTCTTTGGGGGTGTTATCACACAAACCAAAATCCTGGGGAATCCAATTCATTTTCCAAGTATAAATGGTTAGCTAATTTCCATTTTCGGGTGATACCAAATTAATATCAACAAGACCACAACCATAGATGATATATGTATCACAAAAATAATCCTCTAACAACCAATATTTTTAGAAGAGCTTCAAGCCCAAATAATCACAATATGAAAATCAATATCAAATATATAATTTTCATGCTAATCAAACCCCATTTTCCCCTCAATTTCAATTAATTGATACTTTATCTTAAAATACGATGGCACAACAACACTTCATAGATAAACAGATTTAAACCCCCTACGTAATGCAAAATAGAGAGAAATAAAGGGAATAAAACCTCAAGGGAGACTTCCAATTGCTGTGCACCATAGGGAAAAATAGGTGCTTGTGAATCACAACCACACCATGAAATCTACAGATCAACCTATACCTCACCCAGGATCCATAAAAATTCATCCCAATGCACCCCCAAACGAATTAAAAATCACCAAAATGGATCTTTAAGAGAATATCCAATGAAAATAGATGATGAAGAGAAGAAAACTCACCATGGAGTGACCAGTGATCACCAACGAACACCCACCGGGATCAGAAAATAAAATAGAGAAGAAAAGGGATCAAAGAAAACTTCGGGGTACCTAGGGTTCACCCAAAATGATAGGAGAATGGAAACCATTGATGAATGAATATGGGTTCAGAAAAAAAGTAATTTTAAGACTGCACATGATTAGGGTATTACACGATGTGTAATTCCATCTCACATCATATAGTAACCGAGGTTTGACTTTCGACAAAAAATGCATCACCTCTTCATTTTATTTTATTTTTCTATCCTTGAAAAATTACCCACTGTGAAACTCTTCTTAATTCTATGGAAAATCTCTCAATAAATCAGAAACTCTAAGAAAATCTATGAAACCAACATTGACATCATGTAATCCTATTACACAATGTGTAATCCCCCCTTTTCTAGCCTTTAGCAATCGAAATTCTCTAAAATATTTCTCTGAGCCACCTCCAAACACTTACAACAACTAAAAACTGCATTGTAATGGATCTGTATGTCACAAAACATTACATTTTATACCTATCAAATAATTCTCACCCTCAAGAATACAAAAGTAAGCCTAGAGGAATAAGGACACTAACAACCACCCCGTAAGATACCTCTCAAGGATATCATCATACTCCACACACAACCACCAGCTAAACACACCAAACAAAATTACCGTATCCATAATACACATCCATCATAATCACCATGAAGGCCAGGAAAACAACCAAGACAACCAAAAAACCACACCACCATGCAACTAGAAAACTACACCGTCATGAACACATGAACTGGGAAATTTCATCTTCCATGTCAAGATATTGTCTTCTTTTTGTGTCACTAAATATCCCAAAAAAAATTAATCACATCACAATTAATATATATTGATTAATAATCAGATCCTCCCCATTCCAAATTTCATGAATTTATCACACAACATACCACCCACAATCATAAACCAAGAGAAACCAAATAATATCATAAAACAAAAAGGATCAAACATCAATGTTCAATGAAAAATAGAGTAAAAAAACTAAAAAAACTCCAAGTACAGGGAATGGAAATTTTTTTTCTCACTCCTAAGTACTATACTCTAGACCACCATGCCTTCACAAAACAAGAACCAAGGGAATGGTCGATCCTCATAACAAATTTTCTTGATGATCCTCAATCTCTACAACCTACTCCAAGAATGTTCTGTTGTCCTCGATATCCAACTATCTCAGATAAAGGAAAGGTATTAATCATGAAAATAATGATGAATATGAAAGACATAGAAGACATCATGGATAATCTCCAACTGTGGTGAAAATTCCCCCTAGTATGCCACCTTTCAAACTTACCCCAACACTTTAAAGGGTCCAACAAACCTGGGAGAAAGGTTACTCCCTCTACCAAATCCTCCACTTCCCATGTCGAGGGGAAACCATTATGAACATGTGTTTCCTAACCTTGATGTCCAAGGGCTTCCTCCTATTATATATATAATACTTCTATCAGTCTTGTCTGGATTTCATCCCCTCACAAACAAGATGATCTTTTTCTATTGTGATATGCACCACATCAGGACCAAGAACAACTATCTCCACAAACTCTATCAAACACAACCGAGTACAACAGTGTCTCCCATACAAATGTTAAAGTATAGTTAATACAATTTAATAGTTATAAATATTGTTATAAGAAAACTCCACCTAGGGTAGGTGTCCTACCCAAGATACACCAATGTCCAAAACGCACACCCACTACATATCCTTTATAGTATGGATAGTTCGTTACATCTTCCCATCTATCTGTGGGTGGAAAGAAGTAATGGGGTGTAACTGGGTGCCAAAAGAATTCTACAATTCCCTTAAAAAACATGAGGTAAACTGCACATCCTGGTATGAGAAAATTGACCTCAGAACTGAATTTTATCATACCAAATCATTCATATTACTCTTAGCCAATGCATCTATTGTGCCTGATTCCTTGATTTATTTGAAGTGGGAATATTTCAAAAATTGATCTACTATCACCTCGATAAATTCAAAAAATCATTGATATATGGTTGATCATTCATCTAAATCCATCACGATTTCATTCCATTTCCACTCAAGAACATTTAAGGGATAAAACAAACCACAAGGACCATGATAATAGACCTTTACTTGATGGAAAACCATGCACTTCACCAAAAAATCCACCGCTTACCATTTCATCCCAAGCCATAGAAACTACTTATTTAATCCATGATAAATCTTGGAAACTCTTGGATGTAAACCAAGGGTGATCTACAAAATGCAGAAGGACTCCACTGTGCATTGCTACTATAACAAACCATATTCCATGAAACAAAATTTGGTTCTAACCATCCTCTGAGCATGCCTCTGGAGGATCACCATGTATAATGTGATCATGAAATACCTCCACATCCAAGTATCCCCACTAATACTCCTACACATGCTGAATTAGAGAATAATACACCATCATCGAAAATAAACATCCTTACCACCATCCACTCTTGCATTTAAGTGTAAGTCTTCAAACTCTTCCATCGCATTCCAAGCATCCTTAGATTTCCGAATGACCTCCTTCTGTGACTTTATAATCAAATAATTGACCATGTAATTTCCATTTATTGAGGTGTAAGAGATCTAAACATCATAGTTTTGAAAAAACACCATCCACCACTACTGTCAAAGATTATATTCATGATGGGAAAAGATATACCTAAAACACTTGTGATCTGTGAAGACCACAAGGCACTCCCCGATGAGGTAATTAAATACAAAATCTACATGAAAACTAGTAATACCAACTCTAGGTCATGGGTAAAATAGTTACACTAATGAGGACCTAGATTCCTATACCCATAAGAGATCACTTCCCACTGCTATGTTAGCACGCATCCCAAACCCAGACATGAAGTGTCACAAAACACCTCAAACATGACCCCTTCCTTAGGAAACCGGAGCATTGGGGAACTAATAAAATTCTTCTTTAGGTAACCAATTTATTCATGAAACATATCACTCCACACAATGTTTTGGTCTTTTCTATTCAAAGATGTCAATGGGGCTGTAACTCAAGAGAAATCGGGTACAAACCTATGATAATAGCGTATGAGACCAAATAAACTGTTAACCTCTACCATGTTTTTGGGTATTTACAAAGAAATAACTCCTTAAAAATTTGATATGTTTTTTTACAAAGCCTTATGAGACAACACATACAAGAGGAAATGAACCTCCCATTACCAAAACACACACCTTGAAAACTTTCTATAGAGCTGGTTGTGTCGATGAACCTACAAGATAGATCTGAGATACTCAGTGTTATCCACCAATGACATCGAGTAGATTATGATATAATTGATGAATATGATGATGAAATGATCCAGGAACCCACAAAACAAAGTGTTTATTATCCCCATGAACAAAATTGGGGTGTTCATAACATTGAATGGAATTACCACAAAGTCAAAGTTCCCATACCATCATCTGAATACATTATTCAGGATATCTCCCTCCTTCACCCATAACTGGTGATATACAGACCACATATCAATGTTTGAAAATCAACTCGACCAGCTCATCTGGTCAAAAATCTAATCTATCCATGTAATAGGGATATAGTTCATTACCCTTACCAGATTCAACCTCTGGTAGTCTATAAAATACCATAGGCCACCATCCACCTTCTTTGTGAACAATAGTAGAGCATCTAAAGGTGGCACACTAGGAAATATAAAACCCTTCTTCATCAGATCATATATTTGAATACATAACTCTCATAACTCAAAAGGTTCTATCCAATTTTGGGAAATTAAAATAGGATAAGAACTTGCTACAAATATATCATGAACTCAACATCACATCGAGAGGATAACATCACAACCTCCTCAGGGAAAATTTCAAGAAACCCCCCAATGACCCTGGGACCTTCCACCATAGAATATTCCACTTATCGCACAAAAAACTAAACTAATAAGAAAATAAGGGGATCTACACACCAACTTCCTTCCATAGAACTCCGCTCATCAAAGAAAACTACACACATGCAATACACATCTGAAAAAATGACTCTCCTTTGGATGTGGTTGATAATAGAACATACAGAATACAACCCATCGATGCCATGGATGAAATTGTATGGCTTAATACATACTTATAAGAGATCCCCATAAGACTGATGTTTTCCCATCATTAGTCTACACCCCTGCACACATCAAACAAGATGGTCTAGACTCTGAGTGGAGTACTCAACACTAGGGGAATGAAAAGATTCTTTACATATATTCCTAGATAATGGGCTAGATTGGGTGAAACAAAAGAGTATGAATTTCATAAATCAATAAAATAATAATAAAGGGTACAAAAAAAACTAATTGTACCTTTAACAATCTCTCACCCCATTGGAATTACTACCTGCACTGTATGAAACGTCCCACACCCAGCTCCATTACCTCTCTACCAACAAAAACCCCCACATCCATGCTTGGGTGATGTTACCTAAGAATGATGGAAATACTATGTTTGTAATGTACCTAATCAATATCCCCTTGGAAGAGAAAAATCATGCTTTCCCATATGCTGAAACTATCTTACCAGAAACTGCTGCTGAGGCTGACGCTGATCCTATATACCTCCACCAAACTGAGCTTGGGAAGCCATTGGGAACAAATTTTGAAGATGGATGTCAAATCCATAGAATAAAAACATCATCCCCAAGCACACATGAATGTCATGTAGACAACCAGAACAAAAATGACAAAAAGGAAGATGTTGAGGTTGTCTCCCCACCAGTGAACACCTTGATGGTTCTAGTGCCTGAGATCTTCCACTAACAAATGTACCTCTCAAAGAACTCTGCTGAATCCCCTCTCATATTAATCCTCCTTGTGAGTGCATCCAATAAATCACCTCCACCTTATTCCTAACTTCTATATACGTTGGAAATATAAAAAGAATAACATCATACTAGATAGAAGGATAGAGTGCCTCCTCAAGATGCCTCGAATGAGACTCCTCATATGGAAATGATTTGGGAAAAATTATAGGAGGTCCTTGAACATAGTCTCCAACTCCTACACTGAGATAATCCCCTACTGAATAGAGAGTAACTACTATCACTTATCTATATTTGTGGTCAATGAAAGGAACAATACTCAAATATCCTTCTATAGTTTGTCCCACAAAATGTCATTCTTTTTTGGCTCCCCTAGATAGATCATCCACCACTGACATGCATCTCCATTCATCCAGCTGACTGCGAGACCTTATACACTTTCTAGGCCCAGATTAGACTGAATGAAATCTTCAACTCCTTTATCAACTATTTTTCTCCACATCAGATACACTTCCCTCATACTTTCCCAAATATTGTCATTAGAAATCACACAATTTCCACTTCCACTGATCTCCCACCTCATCTAGATCAACCCTACAATGATAAAAATGATTTTCTTACTGATCCTTCTAATCCTGACCCATAGGTGGATGATGAACAAGAGACATAACTTAAAGGTAAGTGAAAACGTCAAATTCCTGAGTAGTATGGAATTTTGAAAAAATTTATATTTATTATTTTTGTTCAATTTGAAATTTTAAAAAAATTCAAATTAAAAAAATAACACAAGTAATTAGGTTGAATTTATCTATACAAGGTCTATACCATACCCAAAGGTCCATCTTACTTAGGCATTAAATAACCTCAGAGTCCATGTACTAGATCATGGGTGAGGGGGGGCTTAAAATAATGTGTCTTAGTTTGTCTCCCAGGCCTATGTCATGCACTATGGTCAACTGGAATAGTTTCCATACCATTCCATGCAATCCTAACTATGCCTAACTCTAAATATCATTCCATCTCTCAACCATCAGACCCTGATGCCACTCTATAATAACCCCCTCCCCCAAAGATTCCCCTCCTAGGGTGGCACTAAAGAAAGGGAGAAAATGACCCCCCCAATTACTGCCTCCAGTAGGCCCCGACTTAGTGACTAGAACCAAGGGTGTAAAAATATCACAATATGGGAGGCATTACCAATTAAAAGGAAACAAGATCAGAAGATATGATGGATCAGACATAAAAAAATTTAAGGCATAATATAAATAAATACAAAACCATCCCACATGAATGTTTAAAATAGAACTGATACAAACACAAAAGTCTCTTTAGTAAATACCCAAAAGTAAAGAAAATGAGCGACAAAAAAACTGTAAAGATCCGAGCAGGTAAGGTCCTACACGGGCCATGAAATCATATAAGAAAACTAGGAATAATTATATATACATAGGGAGATCATATATGTATGTTCAGTAGGAAAGAAAAGTCTCTCGTGCACATGTAAAGGGGCATACTAATGCACCCATGAGAAAATGACAGAACCAAACAATAACTAAGTAGGTATACAAACCACAAAGCCCCACTAAGACATTCTCACCATGTAATAAAAGTATAATAATGTAATATATGAAGATCAATGATAGGCTAACCCGCACCACTTTCCCACTAATTCTCCACTCTCAAGACCCAATGAAAAATGGCTTGACACTCCCACATATTTGGTATATACCACACTATATCGAGCCTGTACACACCTAGGCCTCACAACACATCCCGCCCACACACACCTGGGTCTCAAAAAACATCCCACCCGCACATACCTGGGCCTAACAACACATACTTCCCACACACACCTGGGACTCAAAACACATCACATCTCATCTTGATGACACCTTGGAAAGAACATCACAACTCATCCCAAAGAATCCTAGGAAAAAGTCATCAATCATCCCAAAGAATCCAAGGAAACAAACCAACTCAGTAATAGACACCTAGGCTACCAAATATCACCACATGCTTCTCTAAAAAACATTGGCTTTCACTGCCTAGAAGATGGAGTAGGGAAGAGTGGGTGTCCATCCATCTATCCTCCCATCTGGATGTTGGGAAAGAAACCCTCGTGTGACTATGCAGGTGTTCGGCACAAAGTACTCAACATGGATGTGGTGTGATATAAATCACAAGGAAATAAAATTATATACATATATGATATCAAACACTAAATCCTAGCCTGTGGGTTCTCAAAGAAACAACCAACTCAATGAGATACCACCTTTGTTGTGGCCTATAACTACATAAAACCACACACCATGTCATAAAACCCATTTCAAATTCCCAACCAATTAACTTAACCATTTATATTCTGTTAACCAAACCAAAAAATCCATTAAAAACTTTTTAAAACAACTATTTAATCATTCCATCAGTACACAGGAAATCACTAAGCATAACATACAACAAGAAACACACGAAAAAATAACTTCAGAAAGTGATGTTCTTTGATACATGAAGGAATATTCACATTAAAGACACATCGTTCCAGGACCACCATGTTTAACACCCATTCATGATATACCATATATCAATATGTAGATACATGGTGAATCTTTATGCACATTATTAATGGAGAAGCACCCATAATAGTCACTTCCATACTTCTTCAAGTTCATCTTTCAAAAACCACCATGCTAAAAAAAACAAACCCCCAACTGAAAACCAAATCCAACAATATAACATGGCACATCCAGTTCCAAATCTGTACTACATAATCATACCCCACACTTCAAAACCACAATGTAAAACCACATGCCATCCACTTCCCCACATGTAAAAACCAAAACCAAACATTATACGGGTTCACAAGAACATTTACCACATTCTATTAATCTTTGGGACGTTATCACACAAACCAAAATCATATGGAAACCAATTTATTATCCAAGTATACAAGGTTATCTTATTTGAATTTTATGGTGATACAAAAAAAATAAACAAGGAAATAACCATATAATTTGTATCTAGAACAAAAAAAGCAACAAATGACCACAATTTTTAGCGGAGCATCAGTCCCAAATAATCACAATATCATAATCAATATCAAAACTATAAAAATAATGTGAATCACACCCCATGTTACCCTCAATTTCAATTAACCAATTATCTATATTCAATTATGCTATAAACCCATGATTCATAGATAAATAGAAGATTAACCCCTCCAGTATGATGAAAAATAGAGATAAATGATGGGAATCCAACCTTAAGGGACCCTTCAAATTCCTTCTCACAATAGGGTGAATTAGAACACCAACGAATCACTACCACACCACGACATCTATGGATCAACCTATACCATAGCAAGGCTCCATCAAAACTCAACCCAACACACCCCCATACCAAAAAAACATCACTATAGTGGATCCATAGGAGAAAAGAAGAATAAAAAAATATAAATGGAAGATAACTTGAAACACCCTAAGATTCCATGGTATGCTTCTCTTTGAATAATACAGTAGCATGTGTTGTATGCAACATCGAGTTTTAACACACCGCGACCAATCAAAGTTGTAGTTATGAATAATAATACTCACTTTTTGAAATTTTATAAATTTTATCTCTCAAAATGGAATTCATTTTTGGATTCCGAATATCGAAATTAACCTAGGATAAAATTTAGGTACTTTTTGGATAACTTTTATATTTTGATGAATAGTGAAACTTACTAAATTTTAACTAAAAACAACATTTTTAATCAAAATAATTAATAGTGATATATTATAAATTTGAGTGGTTTTAAAGTATATTTAGAATATATTTTTACCATTTAATACAATTTTGGTCATTGGACATAATTTCACAATTAAACCATACAAAAACAAGTGTCAATCTTTTGATTGTTATTATCTCTTAAAAACAAGCTTTTTGTTCTAACAACGGGAATTAATTTTAAATTAATTTCTACCACTTCAGTGCTTTGAATTTGAAAAAATGGATTCCATATTTGGAATCAGGATGTACCAATTTTGTAAAATGGTAACTTTTATTTTTAGACATTTTGAATAATTACTTTGGTAAATATTTTATTTACCATGGTTAAAGGGTAAATTCGTAAAATAAGGGTAAAAAAATAATATTATAATTATAATAAATTACCCTAAAACATGTCATAATCTTATTGGTTGATACATTTCTTACCATGGACATGTTTGGGTCAATTTTTGGACCCCATGGAGCCACTTGTAGGTGATAAGGACCCTTTATATTAATTAAGATAAAGTACATACAAAAATGAAATAAGCATATATCTTTTAAAAAAACAATTTTTAAACAGTGTTATACATGTTATATTTTCGACTATAAATAATAATTATAAATCTAAAAAGATTTACTACATAATGGAATATTATTAATAATTTTTAGAAATTAAATAACTAAATTTATTTATGACACAATAATGATGCATTATGTTCCTTATTAATGAAAGAATCAAATAATTGGTTTTATAAATGATAAAATAAATATAATTTGATAGTTTTGATGAAATAATGAAATTTTATTGGTTAATATTGCATGTTAATATTTATTAAATGAATTTAGTTAGAATTAATAAATATGTTAAGACTTTAACAAAAATCAATTATTAAATAGTGTCAAAATTGACATAAATGAGTTTTTAAAACAAATATTATATTATTAATTGATATTCTATTCCTAAAAATCTAAGGTTCGTCCAAAGGAAATATAAAATTATAGGTGTATCATTAATGGACCACTTAGGGGTCTCTTGGAAATATATAATATGTTTATTAACTATATAATATAAAAATACAAAGTGACATGGTAAATGTCAAACTAATTAACTAAGAGTTAAAACTAAAAGATAAGGTTAATATAGTGAACCAAACCTATATAAAATATATTTTTTGAAAGGATTTCTACCAATACTCATCTTAGAATTTGAATAATCCACTTTGGTGCCATTAGAAACTGAATATTAATTTTGTATAAAATAATAATTATGTTTTTTCTAAAGATCCCCTCCCCCCTTATAAAAGGACACCACTTCTAACAAATTCTTGTCACCTTTAAATCATTTTTACTCGGCCAAACCCTACCCAAATATTCCCTCAACTTCTATCACTACAACTTAGAGGCCTTATTTTGGTCAAAAATTCAACCTAAAGATCCCTTTTGATCAAATCAAAAGGAAGAACCCGAAGAAGAGGTAATGTTTTCAACACCCTCTTTCAAGTTCCTTTCTTCTTCAACTTCTTCTTTCATTTCTATTACCATTATAAAATAATAACTCCAGTATATTATATATACTATGATATTCTTATAAATATGGTACAACCATATTCATTATTCTATCCATCCTTTGAATGACATGTCACCATACATGCGTACGTACGGCCTACCGACTCCACGTCGTGGTGTAATTGTTATTCAGTACATTATTATTTGGATGGATATAATAATGATGTTAAATTATTATAAATAATAAATATAACATTATAATGATTATATATATATGACATAACATCCAATTATATATTATTTTAACATCAAAAGAATGATATTGTCGCTCGTGCATACGTACGGACTACCATCTCCATGAACAAGATGAGATTCATTCCCCATCGTATCCATTCGAGACTAATTCTCATTTGATGATTAAAAGTAATGTTTAAGAACATTATATCATTCTGAATATTAATAATATACAACCTATCCATAACAAACAAGACTTATGTTACAAAACATATAAAAGAAAACGAGTAAGTTAACACCCAAAATGATGATAATACTAAGATATTATTATCAAATCAATGATAAAAAATAATATATGTTATCATATTAATGTATATGATTCATGAATAATTTAATAACAATTATATCACCATTATACAAGAGGTTAACCTACCCTCTACCAAGGAAAAGTAAAAGGTAAGGGTTTATTTCACAATCTCTTCATTATCTAAGATAGTTTATACATAATTATCTACTGGAACCTCTTTATCATCCACATCCATGTTTCTTAAAAATGTATTTCAAAACATTCTTACTATTTTATAGAATATGGGTTAAATTCATTTATACCCCTATTTTACTTTTTATAAGAATTTTATAAAGGAATATTTTCATCATCTTCCAAACAAGGTCCTTTTTAACATATTCAACAAAAATAAGGTAAGAATGTGTTTTTTAACTTATACGGTGGGTGAGGGTATTTTCCAAATTTGTAAAATATTTGAAGCTTCCCTTACAATATTATAAGAATATTTTCAATGTAAATGTTTTATTTTATAATTATGTGCTTTTAAATGATTTCAAAAAAAGAGATATTTCTCTCCAATAGTTTTGATTTAATCTATGTCAACATCCTTTAATGGATTTTAAGATTATTTAAAGTTGATTTATTATGATTCAAAACTTTAATATTGTATTGAAGGTTTTGTGATATGTTTGACTGTGGATGTGTTATTTTTATACCATTCATGGTTTATGGAGAAAGTATTTACATTTCGTATGCCAGTTTTAATACGAATGTTTATGTTATGTTTAAACCTATTCATATGAGAAATGCATTGGACTTAGTAAGTGATGGGTGGAGCCCTCTGTAGCTCCTTTATCCATTGTTAGGTATAATGAGACAAACTAGTGTCTTGGCACAAGGCCTTCACAAAATCTTATTTGTAGTCTTCGCCCAAGGCTTGACTATGTGGTTATGATAGTCTGGGATTATGCATTCAATCATTATGAAAGTGGTTATTGATATGGAATGTGAATATTCAACTAGTAGAATACCCATGTGAATAAGTAAATGGAATTATTTCATTTTATTGTTTCCATATTTTTCTGAAGTTCAAGTTTAAAAGGCTTTTGTTTTAGTTATACATAGCCTTAAATGTTTATGCTTATTTATGAAAGTTTCCGCTATATTTTTATCCTTACTGGGCATCTGAGCTCACCCCTTTCAATGTTTTATTTTTCCCAGGATGTGAAGAATAATTTTATAAATGATCTGTAGGGATTTTATAAGGGGATATGAGTGTGGAGAGAAGTTGTTGTTGTAGTTTTCACTTTATGATGTAATGTAAACTTTTTGAATGTATCTAGTGATTCCAAGGCTACTAAAATAATCGGCCTTTCGAGACTTGATATTTTGTGATCATGACAATGTTATGTAATAATGCACCTACTCTGGGTAACTGGGTTCAGGGCATTACAGTTGGTATCAGAATAATTTTAGTACAAACCTTGGAAGCTAGATTTAGATAAACTCTGATTATACCACATAGACCTAAGATAGACATTGAGGATTAGTATTGAAGAACATCCTAGAATTTTAGTATTGTAGAGATTTTGTGAGTTTTCGAAGAAGTAAATCCTTGTCTAGATACGAGCAGGTAGAGTCGGCTCTGGCACAGATGTACCTTGGGGTAAAACCCAAAAACACCACTTTGGGGTAGACTCGAATGGGAACTAGTGCACGACAACGAGCCTTGCTGAACTCTTGGTTACGACAATCCCAGGGTATATGCTTAGGATAATTCTCATTTTCTTTACAAAACATTATAAAGGGTTTATGAGTATATAAATTCTCAAAGAAAACATTTTTTTTATGATTATGGATTATATCCATAAATAGATAAATTTATGTTAAGTGTTTTATAAGTATTGAATTATGTATTTTGATTCATAAATTGATCTAGTTTATTATATTGATTAGAAATGGAGCCTAGTGGAAGGAATGGAAATTGTATCAATTCACACATTACATGTAGGGATTTCCCTCCTTCTCAAGATAATTATAGTAGAGCTGGTGATGCAACTGGTTATGATCAACTAATCACAATGCTGGGATAACTCACTCAAGTTATGAATAATAACCTTACCCGTATGGAGCAACCCAATCCGCAACATGGAGGATCCATGTTAGATATCTTCATGATGAAACAACCACCAACATTCAATGGGGGTACAAATCCACTAGTATTTTAGCAATGGATATGTTCCCTAGGGAAAATATTTCAGGCTTTGGGGAGTAGTGAAAAGGATATGGTTATCATGGAAGTTTACCAAATCACCGGAGATGATGATCAATGGTGGTAATTAATTCAAAACACAAAGGATGATAAAGATTTATCAAGTATGTAATGGAGTGAGTTTAAATATATTTCCTGAGAAAAATACTTTCCTCATGACCATCGAGCAGATATGGAAAGGCAATTTCTTAGTCAAATGCAAAAAGAGGATGAAAATGTCGCAAAGTATGAATGTAACTTTTAAAGGTTAGTGAGGCATGCAACAGATTATATACATAACCCGATGAGTAAGATTGATAGTTTCTTTTATGGGTTAAAACCATTTTTCCGTTGAGCATTAGTCTCACAATCCATCTCTTCATAACAAGAAATTGTCTCATGTGCTATAAAGACAAAAAATTAATTCTCTAAATCTTATGACAATAAAGTAAAGCAAGAGAAGAAGAGAACGGTGGAACAAGAGATAGATAAAGGGAAAAAGGGAAAGAAGGATTTTCCATTATGTGATATTTGTGGGAAGAAACACCCCGGTACTTGTCTAAAAGGAATGAGAGTTTGTTACAAATGAGGAGAAAATGGTCACCAGGCTCGTGATTGCAAGTGAAAGAAAGATGTTGTCAATGTTGAATGCTATAATTGTAGGGAAATAGGGCATTATGTGAATGAATTCCCTAAGAACCAAGGAAACTTACCTCTGAAAAGGTGAAGGGATCAAGACCAATCTTATGTTCTTACTACAGTTGAAGGGGAATAATTAATGTATTTGTGTTTTTGGACTCAAGGATTATATTCTGGTTATAAGAATAATGTGATATATGTAATTATTATACTGCAGTACTTGTTGTTTTTATTAAGGTTCTAATATGACTAAGGTAATCATATTTTTAGTATGTGACAATCATATAATCTTCACTTTGTCTGGGGAATCTGATGCGACAATTGATTTTGGAATTTAGACACCTTTTACAGAGAGTCTAGATAGAGGTACTTTCGATAACTATAATGTTTGGAGTGGATTAAATTTAACTTTGGAGAGTATTTTTTAAGGTTAAAACAATTATTATGATCAATTTTTGGAATTTTATGATACTATAGTTTTAGGAAATGGTCAACCTGAAGGTCGGGCGATAACCCATCGCATCAGACAAAGTTGTAGGAATTGAACCTACAACTATAGTGCGACATGCAATTATTACCTACCACTAGCCTGCAGGAAGTACCTGGTCATCACAAAGTATTTTTCTTCATTTTAATGGTATATGTTAATGTTTGAATCCTTATACGATTAGGATAAAAATAATATTTTTGAGTTTTATTATCTTTTGGAGTGAAAGATAAGTTTGTGGTAGAAATTAGTTGAAGGATGAAACTCTACTTGTCAAGTATATATATATATATGTATATATATTTATTTTATTATATGAAGAAACAAATTCATAAACATTAGGTAAGGGATCTTAAAACCAAAAATGTGTTATCCTAATACCTTATGTTTTGTGGAACCAATTATATTTTAAATCATCATAGATTTATGGATTTGAGGCCCTCAATTATACGATTGTTTGTGACTGATGACCTCAATAAATCCATATAAATATTTATGTTTTTTCCTACAATTATGTGTCTTTAATTTCCACCAATGTTCTCCAAATCGAGATCGTAATTTGGTGGTGACCCTTTCATTTCTCTTTTCATCTTATTAAGACTAAATTTTATTAACCCAATTTCCGATGTCGGTTTTCTGACAAAGATATTTTCTATTTTCAACCTTTTATTTTTGAAGAACAATTTCCAATTGCGATGACACAATTTATTGAAGGATGGGATAATTTAACACACCAAGCTTCTACGGTATGCTTCTCTTTGAATAATACAGTAGCGTATGTTGCACGCAACTTCGAGTTCTGACACATCACGACCAATCAATGTTGCCTTTATGAAGAGTAATACCGAAATTTTGAAATTTTATAAATTTTATCTCTCAAAATGGAATTTATTTTTGGATTCAGAATAGTGAAATTATCCTGGGTGAAATTTTGGTACTTTTTGGACAACATTTATATTTGGATAAATAGTGAAAATTACTAAATTTTAATCAAATAGAACTTTTTTGATCGAAACAATTAATAGTGATAAATTATGAATTTGAGTGTTTTTAAATCCATTTAATACAATTTTGGTCATTATACACAATTTCACTATTAAACCGGACATAGACAAGTGTCAATCTTTAGATAGTTTCTATCTCTTAAAAACACGCTTTTTTTTAACAATGAGAATTAATTTTAAATTAATTTCTGCCACTTCAGTGCTTTGAATTTGGAAAAATGGATTCCATATTTGGAATCAGGATGTCCAAATTGTGTAAATAGGTAACTTTTATTTTAAGACATTTTGAATAATTACTTCGGTAAATATTTTATTTACCATGGTTAAAGGGTAAATTCGGTAAATAAGGGTAACAAAATAATATTATAATAATATTAAGTTACCCTAAAACGTGTCCAAACCTTATTGGTTGATACATGTCTGACCATGGGCATCTTTGGGTCGATTTGGGGACCCCATTGAGCCACTAGTAAGTGATAAGGACACTTTATATTAATTAAGTTAAAGTAAATACAAAAATGAAATAAGCACATATCTTTTAGTAAAAAAGCTATTATATAGTTTTATACATGTTATATTTTAGACTATAAATATTCATAATAAAGATAAAAATATTTCCTACATAGTGGTATTTTATTAATAATTTTTAGACATTTAATAATTAAATTTATTTATGTCACAATAATGATGCATTATTTTCCTTATTAATGAAAGAATCATATAATTGGTATTATAAATGATATAATAAATATAATTTGAAGGTTTTAATGACATCCAAGAATTTTATTGGTTAATATGTCATGTTAGGATTGATTAAATGAATTTGGTTAGAATTAATAAAGATGTTAAGACGTTAACAAAACTCAATTATTAAATAGTGTCAAAATTGACATAAATGAGTTTTTAAAACAAATTTTATATTATTAATTGATATTCTATTCCTAAAAATTTAAGGTTCGGCCAAAGGATGTATATCATTATAGGTGTATCATTAGTGGACCACTTGGGGGTCTCTTGGAAGTATATAATAAGTTTATTATATATATAATATAAAAATACAAAGTGATGTGGTAAATATCAAACTAATTAACTAAGAGTTAAAACTAAAACATAAAGTTAATATAGTGACCCAAAACTGACTAAAATATATTGGTTGAAAGTATTTCTACCCATCCCCACCTTATACTTTTAATAATCAACTTTTTTGCCATTATAAACTGAATATGAATTTATTATAATGTAATAATTTAAGTTTTTCCTAAAGAGCGCCTCCCCCCGTATAAAAGGACACCACTTCTAACCAATTCTTCAAACCTTCAATGCCTTTTGGCTCGGCCAAAACCTGCCCAAATATTCTCTCAACTTCCCTCAATACAACCTAGAGGCCTTATTTTGACCGAAAAGAAAACTTATGAATCCATTTTAGTCAAATCAAAAGGAAGAACCCGAAGAAGAGGTAATGTTTTCACCACCAGTTTTCATATTCCTTTGTTCTTCAACTTCTTCTTTTTTTGTTATTCCCATTCTAAAATAATAACTCCAGTATCTTCTATATAAAATGATGTTATTATAAATATGGTACAACCATATTCAGTATTCTATCCATACTTTAAATGAAATGTCACCATAGGTGCGTACGTACAGCCTACCGTCTCCACGTCGTGGTGTAATTGTTATTCAATACATTATTATTTAGATGGATATAATAATGATGCCAAATACATTAAAATAATAAATATAAATGATAATTATTATTTATATATGATATAACATACAATTTTATATTATTTTAATATCAAAAGAATGATATTGTTGATAGTGTGTACGTACGAACTACCGTCTCCATGAACATGAGGAGATTCATTCCCCATCGTATCCATTCGAGACTAATTCTCATTTGATGATTAAAAGTAATTTTTAATAACTTTATATCATTCTGGAGATGAATAAGATACAACCTATTCATAAAAAACACTACTTATGTAACAAAACATATAAATGAAAATGAGTAAGTTAACACTCGAAACGATGATAATACTAATATATTATTAACAATGAAATGTTAAAAGATCATATATGATATCATATTAATGTATATGATTCTTGAATAATTTAATAACAATTATTTCACCATTATACGTGAGGTTAACCTACCCTCGACCAAGGAAAAGTACATGGTAAGTGTTTATTTCACTATCTCTTCATTATCCGAGGTTGTTTATACATAATTATCTACTGAGACATCATTATCATCCATATCCATGTTTCTTAAAAATGTATTTCAAAAAAATCTTACTATTTTATAGAATATGGGTTAAAGTCATTTATACCCTTGTTTGAATTTTTTAAAAAGTTTGTAATGGAATCTTTACGCCATCTTCCAAATAAGGTCCTTTTTAACCTTTTCGACAAAATTAAGGTAAGAATGTCTTTTTTAACTTATACGGTGGGTGAGGCTATTTTCCACCATTGTAAAATCTTCGAAGCTTCCATTATAAGCTTATAAGAATATTTTCAAATAAAATGTTTTATTTTATAATTATGTGACTTTTAAATGATTTCAAAAAAAGAGATATTTCTCTCAAATAGTTTTGATTTCTTATATGTCAACATCCTTTAATGGATTTTAATCTTATTTGATGTTGATTTATTATGATTCAAAACTTCAATATTGTATTAAAGGTTTTGTGATATGTTTGACTATGGATGTGTTATTTTTATACCATTAATGGTTTATGGAGAATGTATTTACATTTCGTATGCTAGTTTTAATGCGAATGTTTATGTTATGTTTAAACGTGTTCATATGAGGAATGAATTGGACTTAGTAAGTGATGGGTGGAGCCCGCTATATCTCCTCGATGCATTAGTAGGTCTCATGAGACAAACTAGTGTATTGGCACAAGGCCTTGATAAAATCTTATTTGTAGTCTTGGAATAAGAACATGACTATGTGGTTATGAAAATATGAAATTATGCATTCCATCATTATGAAATTGATTATTGATATTACATGTGATTATTAGACTAGTTGAATATCTATTTAAATAAGTAAATTTCATTATATCATTTTATTTTTTCCATATTATGCTAATGTTCAAGTTTAAAAGGCTTCTGTTTTAGTTATACATTGCCTTAAATGTTTATGCTTATTTATGAAAGTTTTCGCTATATTGTTATCCTTACTGGACATCTGAGCTAAACCCTTTGAATGTTTTATTTTTTCTAGGATGTGAAGAAGTATTTTATGAACGACTTGTAGGGATATTATAAGGGGATATGAGTGTGGAGGGAAGATGTTTTTGTAGTTTTCACTTTATGATGTAATGTAAACTTTATGAATGCATCTAGTGATTCCAAGGCTACTAAACTAATCGGTCTTTCGAGACATGATCCTTTGTGATCATTTCAATGTTATTTAATAATGAAACAACTCTAGGTAACTTGGGTCTGGGTGTTATAGTTGGTATTAGTGGAATTTTAGTACAAACATTGGAAGCTAGATTTAGATAAACTCTGATTAGAGATCATAGACCGAAGATAGACATTAAGGATTAGTATTGAAGAACATCCTATAATTTTGTTATTTTAGAGATTTTGTGAGTTTTCCGATCAATACATCACTTTCTGGATACTAGCAGGTAGAGGCAGCTCTGGTAGAGATGTACCTAGAGGTAAAACCCGAAAACCCCGCTTTGAGATAGACTCGAATAGGAACCGGTGCACGACAATGGGCCTTGCTGTAATATTGATTACAACACTCTCAGGGGATATGCTTAGGATAATTCTCATTTTATTTACAAACCATTATGAAGGATTTATGAGTATATACATCCTCAAAGATTTCTTTTTTATTATTATGGATTATATCAATAAATAGTTCAATTTATGTTAAGTGTTTTATAAGTATGGAATTATGTATTTTGATTCATAAACTGTTCTAGTTTATTCCATTGTTTAGAAATAGTGCCTAGTGGAAGGAATGGATACCGTATCAATGCACACACTCCATGTAGGGATTTCCCTCCTGCTCAAGATAATTATAGTGGAGCTAGTGATGAACTGGTGTTGATCAACTAATCACCATACTGGGACAACTCACAGAGGTTATGAATAATAACCTTACCCAAATGGAGCACCCCGATCCGCAGCGTGGAGGATGAATGTTAGATCATATCATGAGGAAACAACCACCGAAATTCAATGGGGGTACAAATCCACTAGTATCTGAGCAATGGATAAGTTCCCTAGAGAAAATATTTCAGGCTTTGGGGAGTTGTGAAAGGGAAAAGGTTATCATGGTAGGTTACCACCTCACTGGAGATGCTGATCAATGGTGGTCATTAATTCAAAACACAAAGGAATATTAAGAAGTATCACGTTTGTAATGGAGGGAGTTTAAAGATATTTTCTTAGAAAAATACTTTCCTCATGACCATCGAGCACATATGGAAAGGCAATTTCTCAGTCTGAGGCAAAAAGAGAATGAGAATGTTGCAAAGTATGAAGTTAACTTTACAAGGTTAGAAAGGAATAAAATAGATTATATACATAACCCGAGGAGTAAGATTGATCGTTTCTTTGATGGGTTAAAACCATTTCTCTATTGAGAATTAGTCGCACAATCCTTAACTTCATACGAAGACATTGTCTCATGTGCTATAAGGACAGAAAATGAATTCTCTAAATCATTTGACAATAAACTAAATAAAGAGAAGAAAAGAATGGTGGAACAAGAGATAGATAAAGGTAAAAATGGAAAGAACGATTTTCCATTATGTGATAATTGTGGGAATAAACACCCTGGTACATGCCTAAAAAGAACGAGAGTTTATTACAAATGTGGAGAAAAAGGTCACTAGGCTCGTGATTTCAAGGGAATGAAAGATGTTGTCAATGTTGAATGCTATAATTGTAGAGAAATGGGGAATTATGTGAATGAATTCCCTAAGCTCCAAGGAAAATTACCTCCTAAAATTCCAAGGGATCAAGGACAATCTTATTTTGTTACTACAATTGAAGTGGAATAATTAATGTATTTCTACTTGTGGACTCAAGTATTATATTCTGGTTATAAGAATAATGTGATATATATAAGGATTGTACTGCAATACTTGCTGGTTTTATTAATGTTTTAATATGACTAAGGTAATCATATTTTTAGTATGTGAAAATAAGATAAACTTTACTTTGTCTAGGGAATCTGATCTGACAATTGATTTTGGAATTTAGAAACCTTTTTCAAAGAGTCTAGACAGAGGTACTTTGGATAACTATAATGTTTGGAGTGGATTAAGTTGAACATTGGATAGTATTTTTTCAGGTTAGAAAAATTCTTATGATCAATTTTTGGAATATTATGATACTATAGTTTTAGGAAAAGGACAACCTACCGGTCGGGCGATAACCCATCGCGTCAGACAAAGCTGTAGGAATCGAACCTACAACCATAGTGCGATAGATCTTTTTTACCTACCACTAGCCTACAGGAAGTCCCTGGTCATTACAATGTATTTTTCTTCATTTTAATGGTATATGTTAATGTTTGAATCCTTATACAATTAGGATAAATATAATAATTTTGAGTTTTATTATCTTTCGGAGTGAAAGATAAGTTTGTGGTATAAGTTAGTTGAAGGATCAAACTCTACTTGTCAAGTATATATAGATATATATATGTATATATATTTCTCTTATTCTATGAATAAACTAATTCATAAACATTAGGTAAGGTATCTTAAAAAAATGTGTTATCCTAATACCTTATGTTTTGTTGAACTGATGATAATTTAAATCATCATAAATTGATGGATTTGAGGCCCTCAATTTTACAATTGTTTGTGACTGATGAACTCAATCACTCCCGATAAATATTTATGTTTTTCCTCCAATTATGTGTCTTTAATTTCCACCAATGTTCTCCAAATCTAGATCATAATTTGGTGGTGACCCATTCATTTCTCTTTTCATCTTATTAAGACGAAATTTTATTAACCCAATTTCCGATGTTGGTTTTCCCACAAAGATATTTTCTATTTTCAACCTTTTATTTTCGAAGAAAAATTTCAAATTGCGAGGACAAAATTTATTTAAGGAGGGGAGAACGTAACACCCCAAGCTTCCACATTACTCTTCTCTTTGAATAATACAGTAGCGTGTGTTGTACGCAACATCGAGTTTTAACACACCGCGACCAATCAAAGATGCCGTTATGAATAATAATACTGAGTTTTTGAAATTTTATAAATTTTATCTCTCAAAATGGAATTCATTTTTTGATTCGGAATATCAAAATTATCCTAGGGTGAAATTTTGGTACTTTTCGGATAACTTTTATATTTTTATGAATAGTGAAAATTAAAAAAATTTAATTAAAAACCAAATTTTTAGTCGAAATAATTAATAGTGATAAATTTTGAATTTGAGTGTTTTTAAAGTATATTTAGAATATATTTTTACAATTTAATACAATTTTGGTCATTGGACATAATTTCACAATTAAACCGGACATAAAAAAGTGTCAATATTTTGATAGTTATTATCTCTTAAAAACACGCCTTTTGTTTTAACAATGTGAATTAATTTTAAATTAATTTCTTCCACTTCATTGCTTTGAATTTGTAAAAATGGATTCCATATTTGGAATCAGGATTTCCAAATTGTGTAAGTAGGTAACTTTTATTTTACATTTTGTATAATTATTTCGGTAAATATTTTATTTACCATCGTTAAAGGGTAAATTCGGTAAATTAGGGTAAAAAAAATAATATTATAATAATAATAAATTACCATAAAATGTGTCCTAACATTATTGGGTGATACATGTCTGACCATGGGCATCTTTGGGTCAATTTTGGAACCCCATGGAGTCACTTGTAGGTGATAAGGACACATTATATTAATTCAGTTAAAGTAAATACAAAAATGAGAAGAGCATATATCTTTTAGAAAAACAATTTTTACATTGGGTTATACATGTTATATTTTTGACTATAAATATTAATTAGAAATATAGAAATATTTCCTATGTAATGGTATTTTATTAATAATTTTTATACATTTAATAATTAATTTTATTTATGACACAATAATGATGCGGTATTTTCCTTATTAATGAAAGAATCAAATAATGGGAATTATAATTGATAAAATAAATATAATTTGAAAGTTTTGATGACATAAATGAATTTTATTTGTTAATATGACATGTTATTATTGATTAAATGAATATTTTTCGAATTAATAAAGATGTTAAGACTAACAAAAATCAATTATTAAATAGTGTCAAAATTGACATAAATGAGTTTTTAAAAAAAATATTATATTATTAATTGATATTATATTCCTAATAATCTACGGTTCGGCAAAAGGATGTATATAATTATATGAGTATCATTAATGGACCACTTGGGGTCGCTTAAAAGTATATAATATGTTTTTTAACTATATAATATAAAAATAAAAAGTGACATTGTAAATGTCAAACTAATTAACTAAGAGTTAAAACTAAAAGATAAGTTTAATATAGTGACCAAAACCTGTCTAAAATCTATTGGTTGAGAATATTTCTACCCATCCCCACCTTATAATTTAAATAATCTACTTTCGTGCCATTAGAAAACGAATATGAATGTATTATAAAATAATACTTTAAGTTATTCTAAAGAGCCCCTCCTCCCCATATAAAAGGACACCACTTCTAACCAATTATTCACACTTCAAAGCCTTTTGGCTCGGCCATAACCTGCCCAAATATTCTCTCATCTTCCCTTTCTACTACCTAGAGGCCTTAGTTTGATCAAAAATCCAACCTAAGGAGCCCTTTTGATCAAATCAAAAGGAAGAACCCGAAGAAGAGGTAATGTTTTCACACTACTGGAAATAATAACATTTGCGACAGGGCATTTGCGTCGGGATCCCGTCGCTAATAGGCTTTTGCGACGGGGCCCTGTCGCATATAGCCCGTTGCAGAATAGTATCCCGTCGCAAATACTATAAAAAAATAAAAAAAATAAATTATTAATAAATTATTTTAATTAATATAATAATAATACAATTTGTGATGGGAATAGTATCCCGTCGCAAATACTATAAAAAAATAAAAAAATAAATGATTAATAAATTATTATAATTAATATAATAATAATCCAATTATAATTCAAAAATAAAAAAATAAAAAATATTAATAAATGATTTTAATTAATATAATAATAGAATTATATTTCACAAATAAATATAATAAATTATAAATAAATTATTTTAATTAATATAATAATAATAGAATTATAATTCAAAAATAAAAAATATTAAAATATTAATAATTGATTTTAATTAATATAATAATATTATAATTATAATTCATAAATAAAAAAATATTAATAAGTTATTTTAATTAATATAAAAATAATAGAATTATTTTAATTAATATAAAAATAATAGAATTATTTTACATTCAAATATTAAAATAATTAAAATATTACAGAAAAATGTAATTAAATTATAATATTATAAAAATTTAATATATATATATATATATAATTTAATATTATAAAATATAAATAATATTATTATTCATATTAATATTGTTATTTCAAAATATAATATTATTAATATTTTATAATGAGACAGAAACTACAAATAAAAAAAATTCATATTTTGTTTTAACAAACTTTATAACATAAAAACAAACTCTAATCTAAAGGAGGGGGAGAGGGGGAGGGGGGATCTGCAGATGCTGGTGGAGGAAACTCCATCCCTAAAGCATGAGTGAGTCGGTGCATGTGCTCCATCTACTCCTGGTGCTGCTGCTGCCACTGACTCATCTGCTCCTCATACAGCTACTGCTGGCATCAACGCTCCTCCTCATTCTGCCCCTGCTGCTAACGCTTATGCTCCTGCTCCTGTCGAAGACTCTCTATCAGTGCAGTCTGATATCGCAACTGATCCTCATACTGTGTGGCAGAAGAAGATGCATGAGCTCCTCTAGAGCTGGACGCCGACATCGCAACACTACTATAATAATCTCCGGGAGTCAGTCGAGAGCTGATACCAACTACCTGGCCCTTCTCGAATGCATACTGGGTGGCCTGCATCCATGCCGCCTCATCAAACTGATGGCCAGTGGTCTGATCTGATGACTCGGCCTGACTCTAAGGCCGGGTCTGTGACGCTGCGGCCTCATATGACTCCTATTGTTGCAATTTAAAATTAAAATTGTGAATATGTTATATGCAGTTAATTTCTAAACTTGAAAACAAATAATAATGACCATGATATGACGCTGACGATCACCTCTGAGCTCCCCAGTAGCAGGATCACTATACATCCTCCGATATACGTCGTACTCCATAATATCGGGGTGCTCAACAGCCTATAAGAATAAAAAATAAACTGTTAATATTTATAGTTTATATAAAATATTTATATATAATGTACGTACCAGATGTTGTCTATGAGTACATAAATTACGACTCCCAGCTCGATGAGTCACCTCCTGTCTCCCCCGATTCTGTCTCCCCACCGATGATCTCCTCTGAAAGGCAAAACTCAACCAGTGCGCACATAATCCATCACATACATGGGATGAAATGTTCTGTGGTCGGTGCGCTCTACAGGAATCATCAAAAACGGATACTCCTGCTTTCTTCATGGCCTCTCTCCTCAAGTTGTGCAAAAACTGACGAAAGTGATCACGCATGACCACCTCCCATGCCTCGTGGATAGTGCCACGCATAGTATCCTCAATCAGATACCATAAACCATAAAAATAAATCAAAATATCAAGATAGAAATAAAATAATTTTCAAAATAAAAATTATGTATTTATGTACGTACCCACCAATGGCCGAACATGGCTTACTGCACATCAATGGTAATCTTCTCCCATGTGGTCCAAGGCTGAGAGAAATAGTTGTGCAAAATATCACTGCCCTGTCCGACTGCTATATGCGGAAAACTGTAAAAATAATAAACATTTATTATGTGAATAGATTAATGAAATCTTAGTCAAATCCACAGGTTATCACACCTCCCTGTGCGTGGATCAAACCCAATACATGGACGTAACTCAGGGACGGGGTCAGGAATCATCAATCGTGCAAGACCACGCCCCCTCTACGTACTCCCTAAAGCGCCTGCAGGCTGAGGGTCATCTTCCAGCAACTCATTCGCATCGAAAGGCAGGTCAGCATTCGTCAACTCACGAAATGCGTCGTCATCCATCTGAAACAGAAAATGTTAATGTTGTTATAAAATAATTGATAATTACTATTATATATACACATATATTAGTTATGATTGTATATAACTACCATGTAATTCTATCAGTGTTCATCTTCATCATCATCTTCAAATATGTCAATGTCATCTTCATATTCCTCCTCAACATCATCCTTATCCATTCAAGTTCCAGTTGCTTCATCTCTTACCACTTCAAATTCATACGTGACATCATTAACATCATCGTCATCACCGACTCTTAAATGTGGGGTGTCGTCATCGATACTCATGCCTCTTTGTAAAAAATATTGATTTTGAGTACTCTCTTGAAAAACATAAATTCTTTGCACATCAGTGAAATTAAATTCACTTTGACTAAACTGATTGTCTCGAATTTTGATTTTTATTTTACTCCACCAATCAGTCAAGTCTCTTGACGTAGCACAGTACTTTGCGTAAAAAACTTGATTTGCCTATTGAGCCGATAAGAATGGTTCATTTACTACGAGAACAATTTTACATTTAATATCGATGATTCAATGAGTTGGATGAACACGCACGCCTCTCTCGGTATCCAACCACTGACATTTTAACATGGTTATGTAATGTTGTCCAAGATAACAGAGTTCAATGATTTCATCAAGTATGCCACAAAAGTCAACTTCATTTTCTCTATGATGAGATCCTCTCAAGCTAACTCCACTGTTCATTGTTTTTTTTATTCCCCATATGCATGTGTGTGAAATCGAAATCCATTCACCACATATGCATTATAAGTTTTAACAAGTTTGGACGGTGGGTTACTCAATATACACAGTCGTTTGTCAATTTTATCAGCATGTGGAGACACCTAAATATTTTTGAAATAATTATCAATATAGTAAACTATACATTGAATGAGTTGCTAAAAGATAAAGAATTTATGTTACCAGTTTTTGAAACCACTGAGAGAAATTTTTCTGTCGGCGTTCTTCGAGACCAGCTGCTGTAATTTGTGGAATTTGTTTCTTGATATGATTATCATACAACCTATAAAAAAAGTTATTTACTATAACATAAGTGAATGAATAAGTGATATAAACACTTATAGTACAACTGATGTTATCTCTTCACAGTTCAGGAGAACATACGTATCAGCTCTGTGATGTTCATCATCCGAAAGCCAACATTCATAAACTCCACCAAAACCAAGCGCTGGCTAGTTGAAAACAGATAATTGATTGTCGATTTCATCAATATTCCTCTCGTTCCGTACCATTCAGTTGTGTTTTGAAGGATAATCAGATTCAAAATAATGGGAGCAGAAAAAAGATATTTCCTCTTGCAAATAAGCTTCTGCAATAGATCCTTCAATAGATGCTTTGTTACGCACTTTTCTTTTCAATTATTGCATGCATCTTTCAAATGGGTACATCCATCGAAACTGTACTGGACCTCCACATTTGGCTTCATATGGTAAATGTAACATCAAATGTTCCATTGAGTCGATGAAAGACGGTGGAAATATTGTTTCCAGTTTACATATAATTACAAAAACATCTTCTTCAAGTTTGCATAGAGCATCATAATCTACTGTAGCTGCACAAATGTCCCGAAAAAAATGAAACATGTCTGTTATGGAATCCCAAATCACGGAATTCAACAGACCTCTTAATCTAATGGGTATAAGTCTTTCCATTATAACATGACAATAATGTCTTTTTAATCCAGTAATATGACCATTCTTTACACATCTACCCAAATTCTAAACACAGCCTTCTGGAAGTCTCAAATCTGCAATCCACTGACAAAATAATAAACAGTTTTCTTTAGATAGTGTATAAGTTTCCTTTGGATTCAGTAACCTTTCTGTTATGACATTCTCAAACAGTTCCAGTTCTAGATGCCTGCAAATTTGGGCAAGATCTAAACGTGCATTTACATTGTCTTTGCTCTTTCCTGGCGTATCCAAAACTGTATGAAACAAATTATCAAAACAGTTCTTCTCAATATGCATGGCATCCAACATGTGGCAGACCAACAAATCAGACCAATATGGAAAATCCCAAAATATGCTACGTTTAATCCAATTGTGTTCTTCCCCAAAACCAGAAATTGTCTATTGGTTTATTGTGGGACTAAAAGTGATGCGAGGTAATGAAAATTCAACTGATTTTAACTTCGAACCTGATATCATTTTTGGAGGTCCATCCCTTTCAACAGTTCCTTTTCTAAAATGAGATCTGTTTCTGCGAAAAGGATGATCTGCTGGAAGAAATCTGTGATGATAGTCAAAATAAAATGGTTTCTTTCCATGAATGAGCATAAATGATTTGTTTTCTCCCATACAATAAGGACATGATTTCTGACCATGTGTACTCCAGCCGGATAACATCCCATAAGCCAGGAAGTCACTAATTGTCCACATCAATGCTGCTCTCAGTATGAAATTTTGTTTCGTAGCAACATCATATGTACTGACACCAGTACTCCACAATAAACTTAATTCATCAATCAAAGGTTTAAAATAAACATCAATATTCTTCTTCGGATGTCCTGGAATTAGTAAAGTCAAAAAGATATATGGCTCCTTCATAAACATCCATGGAGGTAAATTGTACAGAGTTAAAAAAATAGGACAACATGAATACTGACTACCATAAGATCTGAACGAACAGAAACCATCAGTGGAAAGGCACAGTCGAACATTTATAGCTTCTAAAGCAATGTATGGAGGCAATATATCAAAATGTTTCCATGAATCACCATCGGCTGGATGATTCAAGATTTTATCGGTTGAAATATTCACTTTATGACATGACATCATTGACGTTGTATTCTTAGACATGAATAAACGCTGAAGTCTGGATGTAAGCGGAAAATATCTCAACTATTTTACAGGAATCAAACCAGACTTCCCATGTTTCCCTTCTTTATATCTCAGTTTCCCACATGTGGGACAACTATCCAATGACTTATTTTCCCCAGAATATAAAATGCAGTCATTTGAACATGCATGAATCTTATAATAAGTAAGTCCCAAATTTCAAACTAGCCTCTTACTCTCATAGTAAATTGCAGGAAAAACATTTCCTTTGGGTAACAATGTTTTAAGCAAAGAAAATATCTGGTCAAAATAGGTGTTTGGAATTCTGTTATGTGATTTGATTGCCATACATTTTTCAACTGCTTCTAATTTGCTCATTTTGCAGCTAGGATATAATGCACCCTCAGAGACCTCAACAACTCATAAAATTCAGACGGTGCCAACTCAGGATTTGAAGCTATATCAGCCGGAGATTCTGTATGTTGAACATATGAACCTGCAACATCATGTACTAAATCTTGACACCGGGATGGATCCAGAATCAAGTTGGTATCACCTACTCTGGAACTGTGTTCACCATTTTGATACCAAAAAAACATAATCTGGTTGAAAACCGAAACTCAAGAGATGTCCCCCCACTTTGTCAAACGTGTCAAATGTTCTCAGTGCACATTTTCTACAAGGGCATTTTATTTTGCCTTCTGAATCAAATTCTGGATTTGATGCCGCAAATGATAAAAAAGTCTCCACACACTCTATATATACTTTATTTAAACCAGAACTGTTTGGATTTTTACGTTGATTTATCCATATTCGGTAATCTAATAATGACTATTGACGACCTCATTGTTCCATATTTTTCTATAAAATATAAAAGAATTAGTGGTTTTGAATAATTTGTTAGAAAAAACACTCAAGCAAGGATAATTATAGAGTTTACATCAGACAGGACTGAAGTAAACTTTTTATTGAGATAGACCGAAAAATTGACCGTTTAAGAATTGAATATGTTGAGAATAAAGAAAAACCTGTTACAAATATTGATAATTTTAATATTATATAATTTTTTTATTATTTTAGTAATACTAATATTATTTTTTCATAAATATTAAATATATAATAATTACATTATTACATTATTTGTATTTTTTATTATTAATATTAAAATAATATAATTTTCTATATTATATACAATTCTCCATTCATCTGTGTGTTTAACATTCTGTCTCCACATTTAATATTCACATTCACTTTCACCTATCTATTGGTGAGTAGGTTGATAATTTTGAAAAAGAATGTGAATATTACATGTGGAGACAGAAGTTTTCTTAAAACCAATACAGAGATGAAAAGATAATTGAGAAAGATAATGAGCATGCTAGTTTTTTTCCAATTAGCTAATTATTACTAATTATTCCTAATTATTCGTAATTATTCCTAATTGTTGGTAATTATTCTTAATTATTGGTAATTATTTAGAATTATTGGTAATTATTATTCCTAATTATTGGTAATTATTCCTACTTATTACTAATTATTACTAATTATTGGTAATTATTACTAATTATTGGTAATTATTACTAATTATTACTACTTATTGGTAATTATTGGTAATTCTTGGTAATTATTACTAATTATTTGTATATATTACAAATTATTACAAATTATTAATAATTATTGGTAATTATTGGTAATTATTACTAATTATTACTAATTATTGGTAATTATTGTTAATTATTACTAATTTTTGGTAATTATTACTAATTATTACTAATTATTACTAATTATTACTAATTATTTGTAATTATTTGTAATTATTGGAAATTATTACTAATTATTGGTAATTATTGGTAATTATTACTAATTATTAGTAATTATTACTAATTATTGGTAATTATTACTAATTATTTGTAATTATTTCTATTTATTACTAATTATTAATAATTATTGTTAATAATTTGTAATTATTAGTAATTATTGGTAATTATTAGTAAATATTACCAATTATTGGTAATTATTACTAATTATTGGTAATTATTACTAATTACTGGTAATTATTGCTAATTATTGGTAATTATTACCAATTATTGGTAATTATTTGTAATTATTACTAATTAATGGTAATTATTGGTAATTATTTCTAATAAATGGTAATTATTGTTAATTATTACTAATTATTGGTAATTATTGCTAATTATTGGTAATTATTACTAATTATTACTAATTGCTGGTAATTATTACTAATTATTACTAATTATTGGTAATTATTAGTAATTATTACGAATTATTGTTAATTATTACTAATTATTGGAAATTATTACTAATTACTGGTAATTATTGGTAATTATTGGTAATTATTACCAATTATTGGTAATTATTGGTAATTATTACTAATTAAAGGTAATTATTGGTAATTATTTCTAATTAATGGTAATTATTAGTAATTATTACTAATTATTGGTAATTATTACTAATTATTACTAATTATTTGTAATTATTTGTAATTATTGGTAATTATTACTAATTATTACTAATTATTGGTAATTATTGGGAATTATTGGTAATTATTACTAATTATTGGTATTTATTACTAATTATTACTAATTATTAATAATTATTTGTAATTATTGGTAATTATTAGTAATTATTACTATTTATTGGTAATTATTGTTAATTATTACTAATTTTTTATAATTATTACTAATTTTTTGGTAATTATTACTAATTATTACTAATTATTGCTAATTATTTGTAATTATTGGTAATTATTGGTAATTATTACTAATTATTGGTACTTATTACTAATTATTGGTAATTATTACTAATTATTACTAATTATTAATAATTATTGTTTATTATTGGTAATTATTAGTAATTATTAGTAATTATTAGTAATTATTAACAATTATTGGTAATTATTACTAATTATTTGTAATTATTACTAATTACTGGTAATTATTGGTAATTATTGGTAATTATTGGTAATTATTGGTAATTATTGGTAATTATTTCTAATTATTACTAATTATTAGTAATTATTAATTATTATTACTAATTATTGGTAATTATTGGTAATTATTACGAATTATTCCTAATTATTGGTAATTATTACTAATTATTACTAATTATTGGTAATTATTGGTAATTATTACTAATTATTACTAATTATTGGTAATTATTGGTAATTATTACTAATTATTGGTAATTATTGGTAATTATTAGTAATTATTACTAATTATTGGCAATTATTGATAATTGTTTGTAATTATTTCTAATTATTACTAATTATTAGTAATTATTGCTTATTATTACTAATTATTGGTAATTATTGGTAATTATTACTAATTATTCTTAATTATTGGTAATTATTACTAATTATTACTAATTATTGGTAATTATTGGTTATTATTACTAATTATTACTAAATATTGGTAATTATTGGTAATTATTACTAATTATTGGTAATTATTACTAATTATTACTAATTATTGGTAATTATTGGTAATTATTGGTAATTATTACGAATTATTGGTATTTATTACTAATTATTACTAATTATTACTAATTATTAATAATTATTGGTAATTATTGATAATTATTTGTAATTATTACAAATTATTGGAAATTATTATTAATTATTACTAATTTTTGGTAATTATTACTAATTATTAGTAATTATTTCTAATTATTACTAATTATTACTAATTATTACTAATTATTACTAATTATTACTAATTATTTGTAATTATTTGTAATTATTGGTAATTAATGGTAATTATTACGAATTATTGGTAATTATTACTAATTATTACTAATTATTACTAATTATTACTAATTATTATTAATTATTATTAATTATTGGTAATTATTCGTAATTATTACTAATTATTGGTAATTATTCGTAATTATTACTAATTATTGGTAATTATTAATAATTATTGGTAATTATTCTTAATTATTGGTAATTATTCCTAATTATTTGTAATTATTCCTAATCATTGGTAAATATTGACAATTATTTGCAATTATTAGTAAATGTTGGAAAATGTTGGAAAAAATATTGACAAATATTGACAAATATTGAAAAATATTGGCAATTATTAAATATTTGAAATTATTACCAATTATTACTAATTATTAGTAATTATTACTAATTATTGGTAATTATTATAAATTATTACTAATTAATGTTAATTATTTCTAATTATTATTAATTAATTCAAATTAATTTTAATTTTTCATAAGTACCGCTAATTAATTGTAATTACAACTAACTATTTTAAAATAATTAGTTTTTAATTGTCTCTAACTACTGTTAATTATTAATACTTATTCATAATTATTTCAAATTAGAAATCAGAAAAAAATTACAAAAAATTAAAATAAATAAATAAAATAAAATAAAATAAATATTAAATTAAAATTCAGATAAAAACTTTAAACTTGATGTCAATGTCGTGCCACTGTAATTGTAGAACACCACCAACTGAATCCTCGAAATCAGAAAAAAGTTTTTACAACTGATAGTTGAGAGTGAGAAAATTGTAATGGTTGGCAGTATTTGTAGGTTAGATTAATTGCAACGGGCTTTTTTGCAACGGGAGCCGTCGCAAATAACCCTTGCCGCATTTAATTATGGGCGGCATTACAATGGTTATTTGCGACGGGGCTAATGCCCCATCGCAAAAAGTCTTTATCCGCAGCCAATTATAAAGGAATCTTTACGTCATCTTCCAAACAAGGTCCTTTTTAACCTTTTCGACAAAATTAAGGTAATAATGTCTTTTTTAACTTATATGACAAGTCAGGCTATTTTCCACCGTTGTAAAATCTTTGAAGCTTACCTTAAAGTATTATAAGAATACTTTCAAAGTAATTGTTTTGTTTTATAATTATGTGACTTTTAAATGATTTCAAAAAAAGAGATATTTCTCTCAAATAGTTTTGATTTCATCTATTTCAATATCCTTTAAAGGATTTTAAGCTTATTTGAAGTTGATTTATTATGATACAAAACATCCATATTGTATTGAAGGTTTTGTGATATGTTTGACTGTGGATGTGTTATTTTTATACCATTCATGGTTTATGGAAAAGTATTTACATTTCGTATGCTAGTTTTAATATGAATGTTTATGTTATGTTTAAACCTGTTCATATGAGGAATGCATTGGACTTAGTAAGGGACGGGAGGAGCCCGCTATAGCACCTTGATGCATCGGTAGGTCTCATGAGACAAACTAGTGTCTTGTCATAATCCCTTGACAAAATCTTATTTGTAGTCTAGGCACAAGGCCTTGACTATGTGGTTCAGATAGTCTGGCATTATGCATTCCATCAATATGAAAGTGGTTATTGATATTGCACGTGATTATTCCACTAGTAGAATATCCATCTGAATAATTAAATGGCATTATTTCATTTTATTTTTGCCATATTATGCTGATGTTCAAGTCTAAAAGTCTTTTGTTTTGGTTAATCATTGCTTTAAATGTTTATGCTTATTTATGAAAGTTTTGGCTATATTGTTATACTTACTAGGCATCTGAGCTCACTTCTTTCAATGTTTTATTATTATCAGGAAGTGAAAAAGTATATTCTGAATGACCTGCAGGGATATTATAAGGGGATATGAGTGTAGAGAGAAGATGTTGTTGTAGTTTTCACTTTTTTGATGTAATGTCAACTTTATGAATGTATCTAGTGATTCCAAGGCTACTAAACTAATCGGCCTTTCGAGACGCGATCTTTTGTGATAATTCCAATGTTATGTAATAATGCACTAACTCTGGGTAACTGGGGTCGGCGCGTTATAACTGGTATGAGAGGAATTTTAGTACAAACCTTGGAAGCTAGATTTAGATAAACTCTGATTAGAGTACATAGACCTAAGATAGACTTTGAAGATTAGTATTGAAGAATATCCTAGAATTTTGGTATTGCAGAGATTTTGTGAGTTTTCCGAGCAATACATCCCTTTCTGGATACGAGCTGGTAGAGGCGACTTTGGCATAGATGTACCTAGGGGTAAAACCTGAAAACACTGATTTGAGTTAGAATTGAATGGGAACTGGTGCACGACAATGGGCCTTGTTGCACTCTTGGTTACGACATTCCTGGGGGATATTCTAAGGATAATTCTCATTTTTTCTTTACAAACCATTATGAAGGGTTTATGAGTATATACATCCTCAAAGAAATCATTTTTTTATGATAATGGATTATATCCATTAATAGTTCAATTTCTGTTAAGTGTATTATAAGTATGGAATTATGTATTTTGATTCATAAACTGATCTCGTTTATGCCATTGTTTAGAAATGGAACCTAGTGGAAAGAATGGAAACTGTATCAATGCACACATTACATGTAGGGATTGCCCTCCTACTCAAGATAATTATAGTGGAGCTGGTGATGCAACTGGTGCTAATCAACTAATCACCATACTGGGACAACTCACTCAGGTTATGAATAATAACCTTACCTGTATGGAGCACCCCGATCCACAACTTTGAGGATCAATGTTAGATCGCTTCATGAGGAAACAACCACCAACATTCAATGAGGGTACAAATCCACTAGTAGCTAAGCAATGTATAAGTTCCCTAGAGAGTGTATTTCAGACTTTGGGGAGTAGTGAAAGGGAAAAGGTTATCATGGTAGTTTACCACCTCATTGGAGATACTGATCAATGGTGGCAATTAATTCAAAACACAAAGGACGATGAAGAAGTATCAAGTATGTAATGGAGGGAGTTTAAAGATATTTTCTTAGAAAAATACTTTCATCATGACCGTCGAGCAGATATGGAAAGACAATTTCTCAGTCTGAGGAAAAAGGAGGATGAGAATTTCACAAAGTATGAAGCTAAATTTACAAGGTTAGTGAGGCATGCAACATATTATATACGTAACCCGAGGAGTAAGATTGATAGTTTCTTTGATGGGTTAAAACTATTTCATTGTCGATCATTAGTCTTGCAATCCTTCTCTTCATATGAAGACATTGTCTCTTGTGCTATAAAGACAAAAAATGAATTCTCTAAATCTTATGACAATAATGTAAAGCCAGAGAAGAAGAGAATGGTGGAACAAGAGATAGATAAAGGGAAAAAGAGAAAGAAGGATTTTTTCATTATGTGATAATTGTGGGAAGAAACACCCTGGTACTTGCCTAAATGGAATGGGAGTTTGTTACAAATGTGGAGAAAAAGGTCACCAGGCTCGCGATTGCAAGGGAAAGAAAGATGTTGTCAATGTTGAATGCTATAATGGTAGAGAAATGGGGCATTATGTGAATGGATTCCCTAAGAGCCAAGTAAAGTTACCTCAGAAAAGGCCAAGGGATCAAGGCCAATCATATGTTGTTACTACAGTTGAAGTGGAATAATTAATGTATTTGTGTTTTTTGTACTAAAGGATTATATTCTGGTGATAAGAATAATGTGATATATATAAGGATTTGCACTGCAGTACTTGTTGTTTTCATTGTGGTTTTAATATGATTAAGGTAATCATATTTTCAGTATGTGACAATAATATAAACATTACTTTGTCTGGGGAATCTGATGTGACAATTGACCTTGGAATTTAGATACCTTTTACAGAGAGTCTAGATAGAGGTACTTTGGATAACTATAATGTTTGGAGTGGATTAAGTTGAACTTTGGATAGTATTGTTTAAGGTTAAAACAATTCTTACGATCAATTTTTGGAATATTATGATACTATAGTTTTAGGAAAAGGACAACCTGTAGGTTGGGTGATAACCCATCGTCTCAGACAGAGATGTAGGAATCGAACCTACAACCATAGTGCGACATGCCTTTATTACTTACCACTAGCCTGCAGGAAGTCCCTAGTCATTACAAAGTATTTTTTTTTTCATTTTAATGGTATATGTTAATGTGTGAATCCTTATACGATTAGGAGAAATATAATATTTTTGAGTTTTATTATCTTTTGGAGTGAAAGATAAGTTTGTGGTAGAAATTAGTTGAAGGATGAAACTCTACTTGTCAAGTATATATATTTCTCTTATTCTATGAAGAAACTATTCATAAACATTAAGTAAGGGATCTTCAAACTAAAAATTTGTTATCCTAATACCTTATGTTTTATTAAACCAAAGACATTTTAAATCATCATAGATTGATGGCTTTGAGGCCCTCAATTCAACATTTGTTTGTGACTAATGACCTCAATCACTCCCAATAAATATTTACATTTTTCCTCCAATTATGTGTGTTTAATTAACACCAATGTTCTCCAAATCGAGATCATAATTTGGTGGTGACTCTTTCATTTCTCTTTTCATCTTATTAAGACTAAATTTTATTAACCCAATTTCCGATGTGGGTTTTCCCACAAATATATTTTCTATTTTCAACCTTTTATTTTCGATGAACAATTTTAAAATTGTGAGGACACAATTTATTGAAGGAGGGGATAATGTAACACCCCAAGATTCGACGGTATGATTCTCTTTGAATAATACAGTAGTGTGTGTTTTACGCAACTTCGAGTTTTAACACACCGCGACCAATCAATGTTTCCCTTATGAATAGTAATAACGACTTTTTAAAATTTTATCTCTGAAAATGGAATTCATTTTTGTATTAAGAATATCTAAATTATCCTAGGGTGAAATTTTTGGTACTTTTCGGATAACTTTTATATTATGATGAATAGTGAAAATTACTAAATTTTTATTAAAAACAACTTTTTTAATCGAAATAAATAATAGTGATAAATTATGAATTTGAGTGGTTTTAAAGTATATTTAGAATATATTTTTACCATTTAATACATGTTTGGTTATTAGACAAAATTTCACAATTAAACCGAACATAAACAATTGTCAATCGTTTGATAGTTATTATCTCATAAAAACAAGTTTTTTGTTTTAACAACGGGAATTAATTTTAAATTGATTTCTGCCAATTCAGTGCATTGAATTTAGAAAAATAGATTCCATATTTGGAATCAGGATATCCAAATTGTGTAAATAGGAAACTTTTATTTTTAGACTTTTTGAATAATTACTTCGGTAAATATTTTATTTACCATGGTTAAAGGGTAAATTCGGTAAATAAGGGTAAACAAATAATATTATAATAATAATAAATTACACTAAAACGTGTCCTAACCATATTGTTTGATACATGTCCGACCATGGTCATCGTTGGGTCGATTTTGGGACCCCATGGAGCTACTTGTAGGTGATATAGACACTTTATATTAATTAAGTTAAAGTAAAATTCAAAAATGACACAAGCATATATCATTTAGAAAAACAATTTTTACATAGTGTTATACATGTTATATTTTCAACTATAAATATTCATTAGAAAGATAAAAAGAGTTCCTACATAATTATATTTTATTTATAATTTTTATAAATTTAATAATTAAATTTATTTATGACACAATAATGATGCATTATTTTTCTTATTAATGAAGGAATCAAATAATTGGTTTTATAAATGATAAAATAAATATAATTTGAATGTTTTGATGCCATACAAGAATTTTATTGGTTAATATGACATGTTAATATTTCTTAAATAAATTTGTTTCGAATTAATAAATATTTTAAGACTTTAACAAAAAATAAAATATTTAATAGTGTCAAAATTGACATAAATGAGTTTCTAAAACAAATATTATATAATTAATTGATATTCTATTCCTAAAAATCTAAGGTTCGGCCACAGTATTTATACTATGATAGGAGTATAATTAATGTAACACTTGGGGGTAACTTGGATGTATATAATATGTTTATTAACTATATAATATAAAAATACAAAGTGACATGGTAAACGTCAAACTAATTAACTAAGAGTTAAAACTAAAAGATAAGGTTAATATAGTGACCCAAACCTATCTAAAATCAATTGGTTGAATGTATTTCGACCAATACTCACCTTATAATTTGAATAATCTACTTTTTATCCATTAGATACTTAATATGAATTTATTATAAAATAATACTTTACGTTTTTCCTAAAGAGCCCCTCCTCCCCCTTAAAAAAGGACACCACATCTATCCAATTCTTCACACCTTCAAAGCCTTTTGGATCGACCAAAACCTACCCAAATATTCTCTAAACTTCCTTAAATACAACCTAGAGGCCTTATTTTGATCAAAAAGCCTACCTAAAGATCCCTTTTTATCAAATCAAAAGGAAGAACCCGAAGAAGAGGTAATGTTTTCACCACCCTCTTTCAAGTTCCTCTCTTCTTCAACTTATTCTTTCTTTGTTGTTACCATTATAAAATAATAACTTAGGTATCTTAAATATACTATGATGTTATTATAAATATGGTATAACCATATTCAGTATTCAATCCATCCTTTGAATGACATGTCACCATACGTGCGTACGTACGGCCTACTGTCTCCACGTCGTGGTGTAATTGTTATTCAATAAATTATTATTTGAATGGATATATAATGATGTGAAATTCATGTAAATAATAAATATAAAATTATAATGATTATTTATATATGATATAACATCTAATTACAAATTATTTTAATATCAAAATAATGATATTGTCGCTCGTGCATACGTACGGACTACCGTCTCCACGAACGGGATGAGATTCATTCCCCATCGTATCCATTTGAGACTAATTCTCATTTGATGATTAAAATTAATGTTTGAGAACCTTATATCATTCTGGATTTTAATAAGATACAACCTATCTATAACAAACATGGCTTATGTAACAAAACATATAAAAGAAAACGAGTAATTTAACACCCAAAACAACGATAATAATAAGATATTATTAAAAAAGCAATATTAAAAGATCATATATGATATCATATTAATGAATATTATTCTTGAATAATTTAATAACAATTATTTCACCATTATAGATGTGGTTAATCTACCATCGACCAAGTAAAATTACAAGGTAAGGGTTTATTTCACTATCTCTTCATTATTCGAGGTTGTTTTTACGTAATTATCTATTGGGGCCTCTTTATCATCCACATCCATGTTACTTAAAAATGTAATTCAAAACATTCTTAATATTTTATAGAATACGGGTTAAAGTCATTTATAACCTTTTTCGACTTTTTATAAGAAGTTTATAATGGAATATTTACGTCATATTCCAACAAGGTCCTTTTTAACCTTTTTGACAAAATTAAGGTAAGAATGTCTTTTTTTCACTTATACGGCGGGTGAGGCTATTTTCCACCATAGTAAAATTTCCAAAGCTTCTCTAACATGATTTTAAAAATATTCTTAAATCAAATGTTTTATTTTATAATTATGTAACTTTTAAATGATTTAAAAAAAAGAGATATTTCTCTCAAATAGTTTTGATTTCATCTATGTCAATATCCATTAATGTATTTTAAGCTTATTTGAAGTTGATTTATTATGATACAAAACATCCATATTGTATTGAAGGTTTTGTGATATGTTTGACTGTGGATGTGTTATTTTTATACCATTCATGGTTTATGGAGAAAGTATTTACATTTCGTATACTATTTTTAGTACGAATGTTTATGTTATGTTTAAACCAGTTCATATGAGGAATGAATTGGACTTAGTAAGTGACGGGTGGAGCCTGCTATAGCTATTCGATGCATCAGTTGGTCTCATGAGACAAACTAGTGTCTTGACATAAGGCCTTGACAAAATCTTATTTGTAGTCTTGGAATAAGGCCTTGACTATGTGGTTATGATAGTCTGGCATTATGAATTCCATCATTATAAAAGTGGGTATTGATATTGTATGTGATTATTCTACTATTACAATATCCATGTGAATAATTAAATGGAATTATTTCATTTTATTTTTTCCATATTATGCGGAAGTTCATGTTTAAAAGGCTTTTGTTTTAGTTATACATTGCCTTAAATGTTTATTCTTATTTATAAAAGTTTTCACTATATTTTTATCCCTACTGGGCATCTGAGCTCACCCCTTTCAATGTTTTATTTTTCCCATGATGTGAAGAAGTATTTTATGAATAACCTGCAGGGATATTATAAGGGGATATGAGTGTGGAGAGAAGATGTTGTTGTTGTTTTCACTTTATGATGTAATGTATACTTTGTGAATGTATCTAGTGATTTTGAGGCTACTAAACTAATTGGTCTTTCAAGACTTGTTCTTTTGTGATCATTCTAATGTTATGTAATAATGCACCGAATCTGGATAACTGGGGTATGGGCATTATAGAACTCATAATAGATCAACACTAATCACCAACAAACACAGATTGGGATAAATGGATCGAAGAGGGAGGTAAAGGGATTAAAGAAAACATCAGGGAACCTAGGGTTCATCCAAAAATAGTGGAAAAAGGAACCACGAAAAAATTAATGATGATTATTCCATTTATTTAAACCATCAAATGGTCAGTGTATTACATGCTGCGTAATCCCTTTTTATGTCATGTAGTACCTGGGGTTCGATTTTCACTGAAAAATAAATATCCTGTTAATTTTATTTTATTTTTATAACCTTAAAATATTACACTCTATGAAACTCTTCTTTACACCAGGTAAAATGTTTTCATAATGTGAAAAATCCAAGATAGGCAGCGAAACCAACTTTTACATCATGTAATCTGATTGTACGACATGTAATCCCCCTTCTTCTAGCTGTTAATAATAAATCTTACCCAAAATATCCCTTAGATCCTCATATAAACAGTTCCAAAGACCAAAACCCACAATGTAATGGACTAGGATGGCACTTACTATTACTATTCTTGGCCAATATGAATAATAATCTTGGCAATTTTCTTTACAGGAGTAATGTGTAAATTAGGTAATATATGTTAAAATAAAATGATAAGGACAAGAAAATTACCCAAAAAATTTACCTAATTTTATTGTATGAGTAATGTTTTTCCACAATCGTTTAAAATCTAGATAAATGTCTATTTTTGTCTAACAGGACGTGATTATGACCATTATAATATTTTATTTAGAGGAAATTAAAAGATGTCACATTCATGATTCTAATGAAAATATCATTTTTAATATAACGTTAGGAAGCAGATATAATGTATAATAAATACTATTTTGAAATATAATATAATTATCTTAAACATAGAAATGCATTTTTTATTTTTTTGAAGAAATAATTACCTTAAATAATTACCCAATGTTGATGAAGTAATTATTCAATTAATTGAGAAATCAAATAAATGATATTAATAATATTAAAATAAATATTTTTGGGTAGAATTCAAGAAATTAATTTTTATTAGATTAAATATAAATATTAGGGATTTATTGAAATATTTTTGTTTAAGTTATCTTGTTTTATTAATAATAATAAAATTAATGTATTGAAAAATTGTAAAAATTGACAATAATGATAACTCATGAATACTTTTTTTTATTAAATTATTTAAAAACCCCAAAATAGTTAAATAATGACAAAAAGGATATTATATGGTCTAAAATCTCATAAAATGTCCATTAATGGTTCAATTTACACTGTATAAGTAAAAATTAAAACCTTTTATAATTGAAAAATATGTTACCAGTGTTAAAATTAAAATGGTTTTATTTAAGGGTTAATCAAAATGATATGATTTAAAATTACACAAAAAGTCATCTAAGATATATCTTTTAATTATATTACAATATTATTTTATCTTATACTGTAATCCATGTACAATTTATGGACTGTTGAAGGAATGTTATTTATTATAATTTAATCTTTTGAGAAATTCCACAAGTTCCCCTCTCCTCAATTATATAATGGAACCTCCTCCATGAATTATTCACATCTCTTTGAGCCTTATAGATCAAAACAATACACCCATTTACCTTCAAAAAATCCATATAGAAGATTTGGAGGTGATATTTTTCTCAAAATACCAATATTAAGTCCCTCAAATATCAATCAAAAGGTTGTCCCGGGAATAATAGGTAATCATCTTTACCATCTCTTTGAAATTTATCTGTTCTTACAGATGATTTTTACATCTGGTTTCTATACTAATATAATAAATAAAATAAAATATATTTAATAATATATTTTTATTATTTTGATACAACCCTATACCACTTTTTATCTATCTTGTGAAAAATGAAATGATCATGTGTGCGTACGTGCAACTTATCGTCTCCACGCAGCTGTGTAATTTTTTTTCATAACCACATTACAAGTATGGGTATAATGGAAAAAATAATGGATATATATAATGATAATGGTTTTATAAATATTATATAAAATTAATAAGTCATTAATTTCCCTACCCATTCAACATCAAGAGAATGATGTCATCGCTTGTGCGTACGTACGATATACTATCTCAACGAAGTGATACGACTCATTTTCCATATCCAAATATAAAAAATGATTACAGTGAATAAATATGATATATATGACCTTAATATTATTCTGGTTAAAATTTCACTCTATCATATTCATATGAATCAGAACGTACATGGAAAAAGATACATTAGAAAATAAAGCAGTTGAAAACCGAAATAAGGGTAATAAAGATATATTTTAACAAATCGGTGGTAAAATTATATAAGATAATCATATATGATATCATAAATTTGAAAATGGTACTATAATAAATTAATAACCTTATTTAAACTAACATAAATGTGGTTAAATCATTTTCATCAAAAAAGAAAGTGAAAGGTAATAAAATTTCGTCTCACTTTAATTTCTATGGGTAACATTCCTTATATACATCATGTCACTTTTTTTGTGGTGTATATTTTACATATAAATGAACTTTATGACCAAAATTATGAATTTTATTTAAATATAAATATCCATATTAATTATTGTATTCATCAGCCTTATGATTCAAAATTTACCAAAGTGGTAACCTTTTATTTCACAATTTCTTCATTATTCAGAATTATTTATGTTTAACCCTCCATATGGGAGTATTTATCTTCCATGTTTATGTTTTCTAAAATTTTTTTAAAAACAGTTTTTAATATTATAATACAAATTTTTAATTTAATTAATACCCATGTTTAAATTTTAAAAAAATGTTTTGAATAGAATATTAATGTCAATTCCGACATCACCCTGAGATTTTGTGAAATAATTTTTTTCGAATTAATTTGATATTTTTCATTTCATACAATAGTGAAAATAGTTATATATATATATATATATATATTAAAGCACAAATTTTTTCTTGAGTTATATGAAATACCATGTTAATCATACACTACATGAAACATAAAGTCTATATTTTTCAACATGGAACACCATGGTCAGCTTACGTTACTCACAAGAATGAATTTAATTTATGGATTTCATAGCATGGAAGACCAAGTTTTACAAAACAAGAAAATATTATTAATAATGTTATTATTTAATATAATAGGATATGAAATTTCTATTAAATTAGTTTTTATGAAAAGGGTTAACTAATTTATGAAAATCTATAGTTTACACAAATATAAAATAAATTCATTGGTTACAAATTAATTAAAAAATAATATGAAAATTGATTTAATATAAAGGAAAATATTAATATTCTCAGAAAAGAATTTTATCTAAATTAAAAAAAAAATTGGTAAGTGATATTAATTTAATATATATATATATATTTAATATTCTAAAAAATATTTTTCATGTTCATACAATAGATTTGATTGACAAAGGATAAAAACAAACCCAATTTTACACATAAAATAATATATTTCAATAAAAAACAAATTTTCTAACATTTAATAGAGAACCTATTTTAAATATAATTTTGGGAACTTTTAAAATATTATATTTCAAAAAACATACCCTTATAAATATAAACATAAAAATTTGGTTAGGGATATTTTTTTTTATTTTTTCTTGAAGTTTCATTTTTTAACGAATACGTTAAAAAGTTGAATTTTAATTCAAAATAGATTTTTCATATAATTTATTTATAATATTGAATTATATTTTATATTGGTTTGAATGTTTAAATAGATAATAATTTTTTCAATTAATCCAATTTATGTCATTAAAATCAATTTCAGTTTGAAATTGGGTATTAAAACGTAGAAAATATTTAGATGTTTTCACTTTTAAAACCGGCATTGTCACCCCATATACGGGACTAATTTTAAATTAGTTTCTACCAATTAAGTGATTGGGATTTGGATAAATTTATTTTATATTTTAAATACTCAAAATTTAAAATGTATAATAATTTGATCTTTGTTTTTTACGAAAAGAATATTTGAATCCAATTACATTAATTAAAATTATTAAGGTTAAATTATGTTTAACAATGGAATAAAACATTAAATTAATGGCCCAAATGACCTAAAAACTTGTACCAAACCCATTTTATGAACATATTTCAGAAAAAACCTTCATTTTTTTGTTTTAATGACTTTTTTAGGTTAAAACATGTGTACACCTAACTTGTATTAAAATATTCCAAGTGTGTCTGTTCCCATCCCTATAAATAGATGCCACCTCTCCCACTTCCTCACAACTCTGAAACTACTTCATTTTATCCTAGATCAACCAAATAAACTTCCCAAATTTCCATCCTCCATCATTTAATCCACATTTTTGGAGTAAATACTTCCAAGTAATCCTTTTGGTTCAATTCAAAAGAGGTTACCTAATAAAGAGGTTATATCCTCCATCTAGCTATTTTTTTATTTCCATTCTCCAATCCTAAACTCATATTCTTTAATGAATATATAATAAAAACAATATACTCAATATACTATTATTTTTTCATGATATGTTTTCTACCAACCCATACACACACTTCCTTCCATGAGGAAACAAACATACTGTTTACATGAACGGTGTACTACCACGTCACAGAACGATGATTGTTATCTTTTCATTTATTGCCTATCAAGGTGGTCATTATTAAATAATGTATTTATATATTATATATATGATATTTATAATTTATTTATGATTATTTAATTTTTATTCATAAAAATAATGTATGTTTCCCATCGTGTGTAAATAGGATAATTTTGTTTCAGGAAGTGTGGACTTCTACCCCTCAAAGCAATGCGATTCATTCACAAACTATATGGAATGTATTAGAGATATTTTTAGTGAACCTATATGATATATACGACATAATATTTATATCTTAATTATATTTTATAGATATAAACATATATATTCATTTAATTTACTTACATTCTTTCAATACATCAATAAAACAGAAGCAACGTTCATGCGTAGGTATGACCTATCGTCTCCATGAATGGTGTATTCTATATCATAATTCTATAAACTATTGATTATTATAATAATAATATAGTGAATATTAATGATATTTATATCAATTTTAAATTCTTTAAATCATTATATAAGTATAATGAGCAAAGATATAACAAATTAGGACACAAGTGAAAAACAAAGAGAATATTACCCGAAGTGTAACCTTACCTAGAAATTGTTAAAAAGTGTGTAATATATAGTCACAATCATACGATATATGGTATTAGATATGAGAATATTATTATTTAAATTTTGTATGATATACTTAATTTTATGATATAGGAGGGTTGAACGAGTATTAAGAGAGTCAATACACCAGGTATGGGGATTTGATATCTCTTTTTATTCCCAAGAGATACATGCCTTAATCACCACAGATTTATTTTTTTTGTGGTGTGTATAATGACACTGGATGCATTATATGAATCATAGAATTTAATTTATCAATATTTACATATCCATTTTATGATGTTTCTTTCACAGGTTCTATGTTACAAAAGTTACCAAATCAATAAAGTGATTTTGTCTCAATTTTCCTTCTTTGAGACACATGCCATGTTATGCACTTATATTTTTCAATGAGGTGTATATACTACCTTTGGAATTTTTTATCATGAATCTATGTATTTTTATTATATGATGATATTTATTTAATGTTATTATTTCCATTTTTATGATCCAATGTTACCAAATTTGTAACGGTTTATGGCTACAATGTCACCACCAATCAAGATTGTCTATGATTATGAACCCATTGATGAAATATTATAATCCATATATCAATAAATCTTATGATTTACTTAAACAATGGTTATTCATGTTAGATCCAAGTAATCTTACCATTTCTCTACTCTTTGGTACATAAGATGATCAAAAAATAGTTTTTTAAGAATGTCCAACTTTACCTCTCCATTCAGTCAGAAATCAGCGTTCCTTCAAAACCATGTTTACACAAATGTGTTTCCAAGAAAATTATACTATTGTAATATAATATTTAAATTAAAATTTTAAAATTTTATTTTTTACTAATGTTTTTAAAGGGATTTCATTAGCATTTTCCACACAATAAATTTTTGTACCTTTTTCCAGGAAAAACAAATCTTCTTTTTACCTCTAATGCCATGTATGGAGTTACCCCTTGTAATTTTTATGAAGCCTCCTTTTCATGTTTGAAATGTTAATTTTTTGAAAAAGGTTTTAAAAAAATTAATTTTCAAATAAATTTTATTCCAAATTCTTTCAGACGTCTTTAATAAGAAATCAAGGAAAATGGTTTTTAAAACATTTTTAAGCCTCATTTATTACTTTTCAAAGTATTTGAAAAGAAATAATTGTCATAATGATTTATATATTATTTTATATATTTTCAGGGAAAAAGGTTTTCAAAATGTTTTGATGAATATTCTATAATATTTCAAGGGAATAGGTTTTCAAAATTATTTCAAGACATTATTATATGTTTTCAATTCATTTTCAAAGAAAGTTATTTTCTAAAGATTTTATGTTTTTAAAAACACATTTCAAAGAAAAAAATTATATTTTCATTAAGAAATTTCTTCAAAATATTTTTCCAGTTTAATTAACATCTATGATTAAATCAGTTTATATTACTCATTAACTTCTATGAAATGATCCAAAGGATCCATTCATATCATTTATTTAATGGTCTATATTTTGATGGAGTGATGCTTATGAAACCCGTTCCTATTCTATGTGTGATATGATTTTGAAAATTACTTCTTTTCACAGGTTATGCTTTGATAAAATGATTACGAAACCTATCTCTTTTCCATAGGTTATGATGTGATGAAATTTTAATGATACCCATTTCATTTCATGAGTTATAATTTGATGTTTATAAAAAAAATATCTTTTTATGTTCATTATAGGATGAATGTTTTATTCTCTTTTGAAACATGTATGAATGATTTTATTATGATATGGGTGGGACCTATATCTCCCACCAATTCATTGAGTAATGATTTATATCTCATGAGATAATTATGGGAATTAAGATGACAGGCTTGATCCTCTATATGAAGATGAGGAAACATGACCCCATGCAAGGAAAGGACCAAATGTGGGGATGGTGGTGTGTCCTACCCAGTAGGTGTATTTACCATAGAGATAGAAGATGGGAAAACACGATCCACTATGATAAGATAGGGAAACCCAATACACAATGTAAATATGGGGAAAATCGATCCATTAAAAGGAAGGGACTGTGATTGGGGATCGTGGTGTGTCCTTACTAGTAGGTTTAGTTCCGATGAAGTATCTTGTTATTTTCTAGAAATGCGCATTGGCTTATAGGGTATGATATCACATGTTTTTGTATGTACAAATTCCAAGTATTATTCCTACGATATGATTTCATGGATTATGTTCTTCATTTCAATTTGATTCATGTCTAATCAACTACCAATATTTATTCCAGGATTTATTTTTATGATATTATAATATGTATGGAATGATATTATAATGTTATGATCACATTAACATACCCCTATTATTATGTCTATACTTACAGGTCTTCCTTGTTTACCCTTACTCAGAATCTGAACTAACCCTTTTTATATTTCCATCCTCAGTTTATACAGATATATGTCATGTGTGATGCATCTGATAGGGGTTCTAGTCTCAGAGTACCTTATGAGAGATAATATATCTTTCTTATGCAGTAGTGTTTATGTTTAAATGTTTCTAAAGGAACTAAAAATAAGGTATTTGTTCATCTATTTACATAATGTTTTAATTATTCCAGAAAAATTATGTAATGTTTAGGAATGATAATATATGGTTATTATAGTTGGTATTAATGAAAAAAGATTAGTCATACTTTTGAAAATATTATGGGAAAACATTAGGGAGATACATGGGGATATTTTAAAAGTTATTTATAGGTATGTTTCTAAGGATATGTATAATGACAAGGTAATGTTTAGGAAAATGTACTAGAAATTTGGTAAAGGATAGAGTGATTCATTTCCTAGTAATAAATCCCTGTCTGGATACTACTAGTGGATATGGTTCAACAACAGATCACCCTAGAGTAATAAATCTAACAAGGTCTGTCAGTTTTGAATCGACATAACTTTGTACATGACAACGGACCTTACTGCACACCTGGTTTTAAAATCCATTGGGATATGCTTTGGAAATTTACAAAATCTTTACAAACAATCATGAAGGATTTGAGTGAAATATGAATATGAAAATCCTAGGATAAAATTATGTTGTCAATGATTAAAAATTTGATGTTATGATTTATTCATCCTATAAGTGATTTTTCATGATTATGTGCGTTTATTCTATGATATGTGTTTCTCACCCAATGTATTTTGGTTTTAGTCAATGGTGAGAACCAAAAAGAACATGGTTAGCATTGAATGTTTCACATATTTAAAGTATCATAATTATGATAATCTATTTCCCAAGTGGATATATCATAATGAGAATCGGGAAGGTGTAATGTGTATTAGTTATACTAATAAAGATAAATAGACCACAAAAGACACATGAAAGGCATGTGATGTTCTTCCAGTATTGTTTACATTAAAAATAAGAATCAAGATTAGATTTTGTTTTAGGATCCTTAAGACATGATTCATATTTCATATTATAGGAAAGTGGTATTAAGGAATATGTTGATAAAGCCTGTGTAATTGTTCAAAAATAATGTTGGATGAATGAAGTATGTAGGTTTTTGAATCCAAAGATTATGTGATATGAGTCATGAAACATATAAATATTTTTAATATAATATTTTCATCACGGATTGGGAAGGATATGTTTAATGGTGATAAAGACTTATAAAAAGTGATATATTGATTATGGGAAGGTAACCCTTAATCTGTTCAAGATGCTGAGAAAATTCTGTTTTTCTTGGATAAAGATACAGTTGATCAGGATAATGTAAAATGGATAATATCAATGGCATTAGAACTAATTTTTTTTGAAAATATGGTCAATGTTATCATGAATTAATTTTACTACTTCTTGGATTCATGGAATATATTCAGTCACCTTTAGAATAATGAAGGTCACATGTTTTCAAAAAGGATTTATGGTAATTTAGGTTATTACCATATTTCAGGAGGATTTACGATGATAGTATTCACTTGTTTGGAATGTTAAAACCAATAGAGACTTTTGTGATATACGGGGGATAAATGTTAAATTGATTTCATGAATTTATTTATAATGATTTGGATTTTCATATTACATAATAGTTATAAGGTTAACAATTTATGGAATGATTAAGTAACACCTTGGATGAAGTTTGTGATATTTAAGTATTATCTCACCTCTTAAGGATTTATCAATATAAAATAACCTATTATAACATATATATTTTTGATGATAACTTATGAAAAATAATATGGAATATCATATATCTCTAGATATGTTAGTACTTTAGGAATGAAATATTCACCTTCCTTATTAGAGAAAATGTAAATTGGATCAATGATCAATAAAGGGTGAGTTTGTTCTAAAATATTTCAAATATATCATTTCATGGAAATTAATAAACTTTAGGAAAACATATCTTCAAACAGAAAATTTTATCCTAGTACCTTCGTTTTCAATGAATCAAATGGCCCTTAGATTATCTTGTATTTTGGTCTTTGTGATTGTTAACTTTATCCAAACAATATTTCTATAAATAAAAATTAGAATATGTTAGTTATATTTTTTTTCCATGTCCATGTATTCACTTATCAACTATGTTTTCCTTTGTAAAAAGCACGTTACATGTTACTTTTGGTAACTTCAATGTTTTTAACCATCCTTTTTTAATGGAATATTTAGAATTCATTTTTACAATGTGGGTTTCTATTAATGGAAAATTCATGTATTAAACCATTTATAATCTAGATTAATTTTTAGGATGAAATTAATTTTAATAGAGGTATAATGTAACACTATTAGATTTTGTGAAATATGTTTTTTCAAATTAATTAATTAATTTATATATTTCATTTCACGCAACACTAAAAATAGTTATATATATATAAATATATATATTAAATCACAAAATGTGGTTATAATTACTTGTAATACAAAGATATTACTTCACAAAATGTGACATAATTGATATATTTATCTACTTGAAACTCTGATGTTGGCTTACATTACACACAATACTAACTTTCTTTGATGGCTTGCATTGAATGCAAGACCGAGTTTTACTAAAAAATAATATAATATTTAAAATATTATTTTATAACAAATTAAGATATAACATATCCATTAAATTAATAGATATAAAATGGGTTAACTAATTTATGAAAATCTATGGTTTATAAAAATATAATATGAATTCATAGGTGACAAATTAATTAAAAATGAATATGAAACCCGATTTAATATAAAAGAAAAATATCACTATAATCACAAATATGTTTTATAATAATAAATTAAATTAATAAAAAAATTTAGTTATATTAATGTAATATATATATTTAATATTCAATTGTTTTATGTTCATACAATATATTTGATTGGCATTAAATACCAGAAAACACAATTTTACGGAATAAATTTTATATTTTAATAAAAAGATCATTTATCTCTTTTTAATGGAGAACCTATTATAAATAGAATATTTGGAACTTTTATAAATATTATATCTCAAAATGAACTTAATATTTTAAATATAAACATAAAATTTTGGTTAGGGTGATTTTTTGGTATTTTTCCTACAGAGTTTCATTTTAAATGAATTTGTGAGAAATACTAAATTAGAATTCAAAAATAATTTTTTAATATAATTTATTAATAAGGTTAAATTATATAAGAAATTGAATTTATGTTTCAATTAGATAATAATTGTATCAATTAATCCAATTTAGGTCACTATAATCAATTTATATTTGATATTGGGTATGAAAACGTAGCCAAAGTTTGGAAATTTTATCTTTTAAAACCGACATGGTCATCTAGTTTTTGGGGTTAATATTAAATTAGTTTCTTACACTTATATTTTTGGAAATAATAAAAAAAATTCCATAAATTTAATCATCTTAATTTATAATGTCTAATATGTTCAACTTAGTATTTGACCTAAAGGATTAGTGATTTCAGTAAAAAGTAATTAAAATTATTAAGGTAAAATATAGTTTAACAATGGAATAAACCATAAATTTAAGGGAATAAATGACCTAACCACTTTTAAAAAACCCATTTGATGGAATTTGTTTTAGAATAATCTTTCCATTATTTATTTTATTTAGGTAAAAACGTGGGTACACATATCTTGTTTTAAAAAATCCCATGTGTCACCTTTCCCTTCCCTATAGAAGGCCACCACCTCTCACATTTACTACCAAACTTAAACCACTTAGTTTTGGCTAATATATACCCAATACACTTACCAAAAACCCTAAATTATTCCTTTAATCCTACCATTTTATAGAAATATTTCCAAGAAATCCCTTTATTGAAAACCAAAAGGAGTTACCAGATTAAGGGGTAACACCATCCCTCAAGCTCCTTTTTTTATTTGCATTTTGCACTCCATAAAATATTATTATTACATGCTTATGTAACCAAAATAGTATAATAAATTAATTATACTTTATTTATGATAAGTTTTTGACCTAAACTTACACACACTTCCATTTAATGGGTAACATACGTACTATTTACGTGAACGGTTAACTACCACCTCACGAAACAATGATTGTTCATTTTTCTTTTACTACATATAGTGGTGGAAATTATGATGGAAAATATATTTATATATGATATATATGATATTTATATTGTATTTATTATTTTTTAATTTTTATTTAAACACACCCTTATGATTTTCATTTTGTGTAAATACAAAAATTTTATTTTAGGAAGTGTTGACTACCGCCCACTCAAAACGATGTGATTTGTTCACATGCTAAATAGAAGATATTAATTATAAGTTTAGTGAAACTATATGATATATATGAAATAATAATTCTATTATAATTATATTATATACACACACATATATATACATATTTTTCACTTAATTTCTTTTAATACGTTAAAAAAACAGAAGTAGCATTCGTGCATACATACGACATACTGTCTCCAAGAACTGTGTATTCCATTTCTTTCTTATATATTATATTTACTATTTTAATAAAACTATAATGAATATTAATAATATTTATATCACTATTTACATTATTTAAATCATTATATTAGTATAAAGACCATTGATATGAAACATTAGTACCAAAGTGAAAAATAAAGCAAATATTACCCAAATTATAACCTCAACATGAAATTGTTAACAATCGGGTGATATAAAGTCATAATAAAACCATATATGGTATTATATATTAGAATATGGTTTTGTAAAATATGTATGATAAACTTAAATTTATTTTATAGGAGGTTTCAATGAATATGATGAGAGTCAAGACTCGAGGTATGGGGATTTCATCCCAATTTTTATTTTTGTGAGACACATACTTTAATCATCATTAAATTCCTCTATGTATTATGTTATGACATGGTCATTATAATACCCATTTCTATTTGACCTTAAAATTGAAAGAAATATTTTTTTAATGTTTATGTAATTGAGATAATTTATACAAATAATTACCAACCAAATTATTTAAATACTATTTTATATTTTTCATAGGTTATTTTCAAAGAATTTTTTCTAATCTTTTTTTGTGAAATTTTAGTTTTAAAAAGTAAATTTCAAAGTTAAAATGGTAATTTTCACAAGAATTGTTCAATGATAACATTAAATTATTTTATTATGTTTCTATCTTTTTGAATAGTATGCTTTAGTGATGTTGATCTACTATGATACCATATACCATATTTTATTAAAAGCTTTATGATTAGTTTAACAAGGGTTATACTATTTTGATATCACTTACCATATTACTCTGGATGGTTTATGGTTATATTTATTAATTGGGGAAGTTATTAACATTTAATATTCTATAATCAATAATAAAAATTATATTGATTATGTTTTATACATTCATTTGAGGAATGAATTAGACTTAGTAAGTGATAGGTAGAGACCAATATAGATCCACAATGCATCAGTAGGTCTCATGAGAAAAATGAGTTTACGTATTATCTATGACCTTACTTATTTATGTATAATGCGATGGACATATCTTGGACATTATATTTATGATATTTTGAATTATGAATACCCTGATTATGATTTTAGTTACTGATATTCCCCATGATGTTTTTATTAGTATAATATCCATGGTTATGTTTCATTCTCATGTGATTATATATATGGAATCATTTTATAATAATTTATTCCTTCCATATTATGGTCAAATTATTGATTAAATTTAATTTATTTTAGTTATTTACCTTTACATATTGTTTATGCATTATTTTATCATAGGATCCACTGTACTCTTACCCTTACTATTCATATAATTTTACCCATTTTTTATTTTTTTATTTTCCATAGGATAAGCAGATGTGTTTTGTGATTGATATACAGGGATATACAAATGGGATTGATGGAATTCTAAAAAAAAATCATTTATGTATCTCATGATTATAAATATAATGTAAAATTCATCAAATTGTCTAGTTTTCTAAAACTACTAAAATATTAGGTCATTTAGGTTGTTATTCCTTATATCTTATTCCAATGTAATAAAGTAAACACTGACTCAAGGATAACTGAGTTAGGGTATTAAAATAAATATTTCTCAAAGGATTATAATAATTTTCGATATAATTATATAAATGTGAAGAGATAATATATTCATTAGTCAACTTTCTATATGATATAAAGACACTATTTGTTTCTATTGATGCCATTTAGACTTACTAATTTCCATGGAGTATTATAAACAATAAGAAAAGTGTCTCTAGAGGCTACCTTGAAAAATTTGAGATAATATTTGTTAATTAAATTATCATCTGCTTCAGGATAAAATACAAATATGAATAATATTTAAAGATTATGATGAATATTTTAATGAAGGATTAGTTATATACTATGTTTAAAAAATTTACTTTTGGATAATGTGAGTCACATTTTAGGATATATGATCACATGTGAAGGAATTTATATAAACCCTACCAAGGAAATAGAATTAGTGTAATTTACTAGACTCAAAGGCATCAAATATGTATTTAGTTTTCTTGGATTAGTAGGGTACTACTGAAGATTTGGGAGAAACTTTTTACGATTTCCTATCCCACTAACTACATTTACATGGAAACGGGTAAAATATGTCTAGATGTAATAATGTGATAAATGATGAAGGAGAATAAGAATAAGCTAATAATTGAACATATACTCACACTAACCTTTAGTGGAGAAGGGTTTTTTGATATATATTAGTGCATAAAATAAAGGATTGGGATGAAAAATTAATATCCATAAGCAGAACTACACAATTCACGATCTAGAGTTCGTTGGTGTGGTGTTTTCATTAAATATTCTAAGATACTACCTCGATAGAGAAATGTGTGACTTATAGACAAATAATATGAGCTTAAAGTACATATTCACATATAAGTATATTAACATTCATCAATGGAGATGTTATAGTTATCAAGGACTATATTTTCTCTATTAACAACTATTTGGGATAGGATAATAAGGTATTTGATGCTATTAAGAGAAAAAATATATTCTACTTTGTCTAAGATATGGATTGTGAAAGAGCCTATGTTTATATAAATAAAAAAAAGATACATCTATGAATTATAATTATAGAGAATACATCCTACCTTTCCCAAATTATTTCCCAACCATATATTAAAGAGGAGATCAAGTATCCACGAAAGTATGAGTAAGAGCATCAGAAGAAGGTGGGAGTAATAAAAGAATGAAAACCTCATGAATTACAAAATGAAAAAGATGGAGTTATTCAGTTTGTAACAAGATATTTTGACCATCATAACATAGGAAAATGAAATAATATTGGATAATGAACATAGAATATATTTCTCTATCCATCTTGGATGAACCGAGATGTATTTTGATCTTTGAGAGAAGTCTTGGATGGACAACATAAAAAAAAGAGACTTCTGAGTACAGCTAAAAGTTATCACTATGTTATAAAGTTAAATTAAAGTAAAAAAGTCAAAAAATATGATGAAATCAATTCCCATAATGAGATGGACATAATATAACATCACTATGGAATATTTCAATGGTCTCTAGAAGATATCCAAATTAAATAATGTGTTATTATAGTGGATAAAATCTACAATACATTCCAATTAATGAATATTTGGATAGATTTCACACTTTACTAAATTTCCATTAAATACATAATGGAAATATTAAGGCTATATGTGGAATTTTTTTATTTATTTGAACAATATACAACGATCACCTCTAAATTGTATAAAATTATTCAACAAGATTTGAATAGTTAATTGAACATCAATACAACTTATCGCCCCCAAACAAATGGCCAATGTGAATGGACCATTTAGACAGTCAAGGACATATTGAAGGATTACTCAATGAAATTTAAAGGAGGATAAGATCAACATATTCTATTGGTTTAGTTCTCACAAAATTACTTCATCTCAAGTGTTAAAATGTCCCTATATAAATCTAAACATGAGAAGTGATATAGAGATACTACATGTTGGGATTAATTCAGTGAATGAACGATTCATAGACTAGATCTTGTAAAAGATTTGAAAAATAACGTTCAATCCATTCAGTAACACTATAAATATGATTAGTGTTGAAAAAAAAAGATATTATGACAATCATCATGTGTATTTTGAGTTTGAATTTAGTGAAAAAATTTACTTTTAATATTATATTGTAAGAGATTTATGTGATTATGAAATAAAATAATGCTTAGACATAGGTACAATGGCCCCTTTGATATCCTTGATCACAGAGGATCTCTCGCCTGTCTATTATCACTTTCACAAAACAAGGCTCAAGTCAACGATGTGTTCCATATATCACTCTTAAGAAAGTAAATATATGACCCCCTAAATGTAACTAATCTGAAATTGGTACAACTATATCATGAACACTTATGAGGAAGTGTCGAAGAAGATCATGGATTGTAGATATAATGTTCTAGAAAATAAGATAAATCACCTTGTTAAAGTGATTTGGTGGAATCACAAGTATGAAGAAGGAACAAGGGAATACTAAGATGTAATTAAAGAAAAGTACCCAAATCTATTATCAGTTGAATATATTATTTTTAATTTTGAGAAAAACATTTCAAAATAGTTGAAGAATATAGTGAACCATAATTATATTAATTTTTTTTCTTTTAAAAAATACATATTTTTCAAAATTTAGTATATAGTATAGTATAAAACATAAAAAACATAATTAAAACCACTATGTCTTTATTCCATGCTTCACAATAAATTATTTCTCCTTTATGATTTTATGGTGTCATTAAAATGATTTTTTTTATTAATAATGAATCTTATTTTCTAATGTATTTTTCATCCCTATTCACATTTTTTACTTCTCATTAATGTTATCCTTCAACTAGTGGAAACTAAATTATCCTTATCCCTAATGATCCCTTATCTCCACTTTATTCATTTAAAAAATTAGATTAATCATATTTTTAATGATGTGGGTTTTTCAATAAGGTTATTGAAATTTGTTTGAATTTTTTTTATAGCCTTTCAAAATAAATGTTTTTACCATCCAATCCAATTTTTATTTTGATAATTTTTTTGTTATTTTTCAATGTTCATAAAATTTTAAAATTAAAATAGTTCTATGTATTTTAATTTTACCTTTTTAAAACATTATATCCTTTAACATGTATCCATTGTTAATAATTCCTTTCAAAAATATAGGTTTTCAATGTATATTCAATTTCCCTATACAAAATATTTAAGTCTTTTTCATGTTTTCATTATTAAATATTCTTTTCAAAAGTAAATGTTTTAAAATTATTTTCAAATCTACTTTTTTAGAACATTTATTTATTTTCAGGGATGATTTATTTGGAACTATTTATAAATTTTTTTCCAATGTCTAATGTTTCTCTTTATAAAAATAAAACTTGGAAGGTAATTTCCACTTCAATGTTTTTAGATGTTTTGTAAAAAGGTTTTTATTTGAAAATATATTTAACCACCATGGTTTATTTTTCATGCAGTGATGTTTTGATCATCCTTGGTATGTCAATACTATATTATATCTTCTGGAAACTGAGAGTACTTTTTTTTATATAATTTTTAAGATCATGTTATGTGGGGTTTTGTATGTTTTATGGAACTATAGTGAGCATAAACCTAGCCATCCAGATTTCATTATGCACCACATTACATTGACATAAGATATAAGTAATTATATAATAAAGGGTTGATCTATTTAGTGTCGTAGAAAACTAGATACATACCCGAGTCTTACATTAAATTTGGGATAACAAATTAAAACATGAATATTTTTTAGAAAATATAATTATTCCCGCTAGAATATTCTTGAATATATTTCAATATATCCTTCATTGAATCCTGGGTAAATGAAAAAAATACCGGTGAGAAAAATCATTTAAAATAGTTAAGTAAAATAGAATTTATCATGAATTAATAAGCATAATAAATATTGAATGTTAAATAACTAAACATAGATTCCTTTTAAATAACTAGATAAGGAATAATCAATATAGAATGTTAAATAATTGAGCACACATAGAATATAAGTAACTGGATAAGGTGTAGTCAATTATGTAATGTAAATAACTAAAAAAATTATATTTAATCAATGAAATGAAAATGAAATTAATGCATAGATAATATCAGAATGAAAATTTCTTGGTTAATAATAACCAAACTCTAAATTAAGGAAATGATTAATTGTTTGCTGTCATGTGTCAGGAACATTAAACCTCTACCATCATGATCATTCACAAGATGGTTTAAACTATAGGTAAGAACCCTTTTAATTCTATATTAACAAGATTTGTATCATGACACCTACTAATTCATAAAGGGAATATACAATGTAGAGCTATACCCTTCACTTCAGGTCCAAATAATTTCTCATATATCGAATAATCTATTTAATTCACGAATCAAAATGCCTTAACCTAAAATATCCATATTGAATAATGGATACTGATTTATAAATATTTCCCCATTTAATAAAAATACATTCCATGTAAAACACCATATAAAAGAATGAAATATGGTTAAAAAATAAGAAAACCCGTGATAAATAATATGGATATTTAAGGGTAATTTAATTTATAATGATCACATGAAAGTGAATATTTAAAGAAAATGAAAATGACTACAAAAAATGAATCAAATAAATGAACGAAAGTACTTTCCATAGTAAAAATGATAAAAAAAAATCCAGGTGAAGAATAATTATGGTATAAATAAAAAATATATATCTATTTAAGTAAGAATAATGGTCTTCTATCACTGATTAATAAAAATATAATAAAAATTTCTTGGAAAGCAATATTGAGGATAGAAACCAATTTCATTTTGAAAATCATATTATAGTATTTTTTTGAATAATTTCTTTAAAAATATCCTTTTTTAAATTGATAAGTAAGATTTAATAAAATTATGTTCATGACGGTGGGATACTTTTTCACTATAAAAGGTGAATAATGTTGCTTGTTTAGAAAATTACATGAATATTATATTCAAATTTTCATTAAAATCCAAAACTAATCTTAAAAAAGGTAAAAATTAATTTAATAAATAATTTTTAAAAGGATAAAAACATATTCATTTTTTTAGAAAACATGGATTTAAAATAAAATTTATATCCTATCGAAGAGATCAAAGACATAAAATTTACCAAAAATCATTTCCTCAACAATTATAAATACCATGGAGGGAAAAATGATACAATTATTCTAAAAATATCACCAATAACCATATTAGAATAAAAATAATGGGTTTATTAAATAATTATCAATTATTTACTTTAATCATAATTTAACAATAAATAATATTGATGAGAATGAGATTGTAAAATAAACCCTAACAATGATCTTCAAATTGATGTGATAATCAAGAAATGAATAAATTATGTGTAAAACTATTAAATCCAAAATATATGAATTAAAAATAAATAATAATAAAATAAAATATCATTGTAAACATATTTTTATAATTATACTATCAATGATGTTGAATTTTAACCCAACGAACGGAAACTGAGTTAAGAAATTCTTTACCACTTGGTATTATTTAATTAGAATACCATTAGATGAAATAATTCCAATTGAAACTCAAAACACAATTAATAATCAATTATTCATGATATCATATTTAAAATGGATAGTGTATACAACATCTAAAAGAAATTAGTTGTAGAAAAATTTAATTATCCTCAATGAAATAAAATTGAGATGAAATCCCTTACCTTATTCTACCTTTGGGTTGAATGTGATTTAACCTCTTATATAGTTGTTTAGAAAATTCTATAAACTTACTCAAGAAACATATTAAAATTTATTATATCATATATTATACTTTTATATAATTTTATCACCGATTCAATAATAATGATTCATTATTTTTATCATTTTATGTGTTAATGGGCTTGTTTTTCTTATCGATGTTTTGTTATGAGGGTTACAATTCATGCATATATTGTATAGTTATATCTTGTAAAAAATATTAATGAAATAATTTTAATATTTTTACATCAATTTTACTTTTAAACCCAATAATAAATGATGTTTATGAAAACAAATCACATTATGATCACAAAGACGTAGTCCATACATATGCATGACTAACGTTTCCATTTTTCAATGATCATTATAGAAAGCTGTTATGTAATATTTTACCTCACAATAATAATCATAATATCATATATTCCATATTATGTTCTTATATATACCATCCATGTGGTGTGGTGATGTAGACTAAGTCACATAACTCCATGATGGAGACAATGCACACTTACACAAATGATGTTATCATCATCATGTGAGTGAAAAGGAATGAAAGAAAAGGATATATATACATATATATATATTATATTTATATAATTATAAATATGTCATTAATATAATCTTTATTACATTTATATCACATATAATTATTATCATTATCTTTATCACCTTCCATGTGAAGTGCTAGTGAAAGACAATTCACATAGCTTCATGAAGCGGTAGTTTTCCATACACACAAGCGACGTTATTGTATCTCCCATAAAATAGAAGGTAAAAATATATATATGATATAATGACTCTATAAGTAAAAATATTTTATAGAAATCATATATATATTATATATCCATTATCACCCAAAACAATGAATGGTTGTATAGGAATAACTAAAGACATCAATTCATAAGGTTGTAGTCTGCATTACACAAGAATGATGATTTCAAAACCCATTTAATGGAAGTGTGTGTGGTTGTAGTTATTCACCTTAAAATATAAAAATATCAGTATATGGAAGATAATAAGGTTATTATATCATCATTTTTTGAAAATAATTGATGGACTTGTTGAAGGAAATAAAAGGTATACTCTTGTTGAAGAAGACTACTTATTCTTTAGGTATCCTCCTTAGGTTTTCACTAAATCTTTAAAAGGTTGTATCTATTATATAAACTAAATATGGGTTTCTCCCGCTTATGTGTCACCATTTTATGGTGGCACATCACCCTAAAAAATGACTCCTCCCTCCAAAATCTGGGTTCCATCATCCACGACCCCATTACCCCCCGCGGTTCCTCGGTCATTCACTTTATATTAGGGTTCTTGTTCCCTGATCGTGATTTATCTCTACTCAAGGTAGGGTTTCTAAAAACCAGCACTGACATCTTGCTACATGACCTAGTTTCCCTCCAATCCTCCAATGTTTCCCACTGAGCACCACCAACTTCATAATCCCACAACCCTCCTGGGAATTGTTCCCCTTTCTTTTGCATACGCTCAAACCCGCGACGATCTGGCTCCCACACCTCCAACCCCCACACCTCCAGTTCCCACACCTATGGCTCCACCTTCTCAGCCTCTACCACCTCCGGATCCTCCACATCCACCAGATCATCTTTCTCTTTATCCGCCTGAGCCACCTCCGTGCTACTGAATAAAACCCTAGGTTGGATTTTTCTCTGAATAAGCACTATCCAAAAAGGTAATATCGGTGATTCACAACTCTGGTTCTGTATGAAATCAAATCAAACAAAGAAAATTAGCTAGGTTTTTCATCATCATTCATATTTTTTTCACTAAACTGGTCCATATATTTATTTCCCTTTCAACAGAGTCTGACCCTTATCCATTGTCGAGCTACTCTCAGAAGATGCATCTTACATACACCACTATTTACATTAATCCTGGTTTTAAGTGTAAAATAATATGTCGACATAATATTAAGTTAAAATTTTTCTGGTTTCCAATGTCTGGATTCTATTATTTTCAGAATATGGGTTTTCATGCAAGAACATTTTTTTTGAATGGGAATGTGACTTTTCTCTTGATGTTTGTACTAAGGAAAGCTGTACTGCTTTCTATAATAGCTTATTAAAAATGACATAAAGATTATTTGTTTGAGCTTTTCATCTCTCTATGTACTTGATTTAATCATGAAATTCATGTTTGGGAAAGTGTGATGGATCACTGCATAGCTGTTTGAATTCATGGTCAAGAGTCTTTTCATTTCAATGTCTTCTTTTCATTATCTTCATGTAGGGAAGACATCATTAAAAGATGATTATGAAAGTGAAGGCCCTATTGATTTCATGTCAATCTTATATCTATTTTCTATGATGTTGAATTATCACAACATTCGATTTAAAATAAAATTCCATCTATTAATTTATAAACATGAAATATATAATGTGTTACACGAACAAGGATTCCAGGGTTGTAGACTATACTATCCAAGAGTGATCAAAGGACAATCTAGGACATCATGGTGGTCAATGGGAATCACAACAATGAGGATGTCTATGGGGGGCTCAAAGAGTGAAACATAGATCTTTATGAGACTGTATAAAGGCTCCTATATCTAGGTCACCCCACCGCTATTCTTTTCTTATTCTCTTTTATATTTATATCTATGTCAATTTCTATTTTTTTGTCTCTGTTGTGTCTATTGATGATATATTTTTTTAGGTCTTGATATTCACAAAATCCCATTGGGAAGATTTTAAAATATGTTATAAGTCTGTGAGTGCTACGCTTGTCAATTTTTTTCTTTCTATCATGTATTCATCAATGGATTAGGATTATTCAAAGATAATTTTGTGGGAATAATTATAGTTTTTTACTTGGAACTCCACCTTTTTCTTCCAATATGATTTATTGGAAGATTTTCAATCATGGATTTTCTTTACTTATCTAATTCATGTCACTGTCTTGGGCCTTCTTAGGTTTTTTTTATTATTGCCTGCTACACATCATTTCTTTTTATAGTTTCATTTCCAAGGATTATGTTCATTCTTAATCGAAACTAACTCTTTTTTTGTGTCATGTTCTTCTAAGTACTTATCAAATATTATCATTTCTTCATTGATGTTCTAACCTCTTTGATAAATTTTTCATGATATAGATTAAGGATTGTTCTTCGTTTTCATTTTATGATTAAAAAATTTCTCAAGTGATTGCCTTGACTTTTTCGGGACATTTCACGAAGTCAAGAAAAAACACAATCGTCGAAAAGAGGTTCTTTTAATTTTTACTGTTTTTAAGGATGTCTTTGTTCTCACTATGATACATCTGCATTCTCAAATCAAGAAATAGGGATCCATGAAGTTTATTCATCCAACATTTTTATACGATTTTGAGTCTTCAAAGACCCTACAGATCCAGAGGTATGAAAAAGGTGTGTTCTTCTCATTTTTTGGAAATGTTTTCCCTTCTCTCCAGGAATCATTAATTTCAATTGAATATTAATTTCAGTTTAATATTACACAGTGTCCTTATTTTGGATATTTCTACATCACCACTGAATTTTCTATATTGTTCTACATAGAATGTCAATTATGTTCTTGGAAGTTACTTGTTTTTTCACTACATAATGAACAGTTTTTTTACAATTGGAAGATTTATATAGTTTCTAAAGTGAGATGGTATGCCCATATTATAATCAGAAATTTTTTCCAACCGAATGATTCTTGTTTACATTGAAATAATGGTATATTTTAGCCTTTCATGTGAACTATTTAAATTGCTGCTTTATCCATCAGCAAGAATTAGTAGAGTGCTACTGGTTTGCTTTTATCCTATAATTAGTTAATAAATTATCCAAGGGAAATGTAGTCAACGTTAACCATTCAAGGTACCTGAGTTAAGTAGATTTTATGAATCACATTTTTAATTTTACCAAACAAAAATACTATTCATCCAAGTTTTTGATTGTGTCTATGTGTCTACACTGACCGTAAAGGTACTCTACCCTACATAAGGTCCATTCTTAGTACCTTCTGATTTAATTTTCCCACTTCTGCAAAATATTTTGTATTTAATTTTACATATTATTTATTCATAGTTTATTACAATACATATAATTTTATGATTTATCAATTATGGTTCCATGCTTTTGGTAAAAAATGATGTTCAATTATGTTAATACTTCTATGTTGTTGTAATGTATCCTAAAATTAGGTGTTTGTGAGCTATAATTTTGTCCAAAAATTGATTTCACTTTTAATAATGGTGGATATTTTGAGCATTATGGGAATGCCAACTATAATGTACTGAGAAATGTGAATCTTATCCTAAAAATCATCTCTCATGGAATTTCTTTTAGGGGATCTTACTTTATTGGATATTTCTATGTCCCCACTAACTTCTCTATATTTTTTTACATAGCATGTCAATGGAGTTCTAGAAGGTAACATGTTTGTGCGTTGTATAAGGTCCATTCTTTATACTTTCTGAATTAATTTTCTCGATAAAATATTTTGTATTTATGTTTTATTATAATTTTTTCATTGGTTATTAAAATACATCTGATTTTATGATTCAAAAATTATGGTCCAATTTGTTTGGTAACAAATAATGTTCAATTATATTTATATTTTCATGTTGTTGCACTAAATCATGTCTTTAGGTGTTTATGAGTATTTATTTTGACTATAAATTGATTTATATTTTGTAAGGGCGGATCTTCTGGGCACTATGGGGATGCCACGTATAATGCACTGAGAAATATGAATCTTCTACTAGAAAATCAGCTGTCGAGGAATTTATTTCAGCAGAACCTACAATATTGGTTACATATCCATCTCCACTAACTTTTCTATATTGTTATACATAGCATGTCAATGAGGTTATTAGAAGTAACATGTTACTGCACTGCATAAGGTCCATTATTCCTACATTTTGAATTAATTCACTCTTCTCTAAAAATATTTTATATTTCCCTTTTCTTAGAAATATTTCATAGAATATAATAATACATCTAATTTTATGATCCATCAATTATGGTATCATGATTTATGTAATAAATGATGTTTGATTATGTTATTATTTTCATATTTTTGAACTGTATCCTCACTTTATGTGTTTCTGAGTTGTTAATATTTCTATAAATTGATCTCACTTTTATTAAGGGTGGATCTTCTCTGCATTATAGGGATTCCAAATATAATTTACTCGTAAATATGAATCATCCCCAATAAAATTAGTTGTCACATAATTTATTTAAGTGGAACCTAATCTATTTGATATGTCTCCATCTCTAATGAATTACTTATAAATTTCTACATAGAAAGTCAATGAAGTTCTTGGATGTAACATGTTGGTGCACCTACATTCAATGTGGACATAATTGTATAGAATAACTTACAGGTTGTTGAATCATAACAGATTCTAGATTAGTAATATATATGTTCTTCCCTATTAGTTATACAAATATATTTATGTATATCTTATTAAAGTGTAACCAAATTGTGAAAAAATTGTTTTTGTACATATATCTTCTAACCCTATATGGATTGTTTGTTTCCGAGTTTCCCTTTTAGTCATTCATATTATGTCTTATTATGAAACATTACAATATGTGCAGGTAAACATATTGGATGAATGTGTAGGTGATCAACTCCTGGATTATTTCTTATTCATTAACCACTATAAATCTTTCTCAGAACTATAAACTTAGGTACAAAAAAAAATTTATAGATTGTTTTTCATATTGTCAATAGAGGATTTAATTAATACAACAAATACTATCATTATAAGATGTTTTCTTTTCCATTCAATGTTTACCATGAAATAATCAAGGCAATTTTTCCTCTCATTGCAGAACCATGATTGACTAGAATTTTCATTGGGTTCTACAAATGCACAGGATCAATGGTGAATATCACCCATCAAACACAAGTAGATATGATTGGAATAATATAGTAAGGAATGTTTTTGGATTTTTAAATATGTATGCGGTCATTTGTCTTTTCATATTCAACATGCACATATTATTTATAAAAATTTGTAGTCAATTAGAATTGAGATATATATTCTCATGCAACACCAAGATTCAATCTTTCCTCATATATATATATTTTTAAATCAATGTAATGTTTCTAGGTCTTCTAAAGTAGTTGCGAGTTCTTTGTTAAAGCTACTTTACATGGGTAAATGTCTCTTATTAGTGAAAAAAAACATGTCAGCCCCACCACTTACCCATTAATTGAATAGATTTAGATGAGATTTAAATCAAATAACATAACAATTTTTTCATTGAGTTAAAAAAATCAATATTTAATCTATCTTCATCTATTTATTGATTAAATTTCAAGTTTTCAGGTCTTATGGAATGGTTGAAGGCTCTCTTCAGAAGATGATTTGCATGGGTGTCTATCTCCATTAATGGAAATGATATATGTCTTACCCTCTGCTTAACCAAGATTGGTCTCCATTCAGGCAAGCTATATAAACAACAACCGATGTCGATGTTTTTTATCCTATTTTCATAACATAATTGGAGTGGAAAATAATTATTTTTTTCAGTGTCATTTTCATTGTATCATTAAAACACTTTGTATTTTTTGTCTAATTTTTCAAATTTTAAACATCAGATTACAATGAAAATGGTTATACTGGTTAGGTTTTTTTTTCTACTTATTGATTTAATTCATCTATTCATGAAGAATAATATGTTGAATGTGTTTGTTTTTTTATGCAGTCTAATGAAGAGTCATGATATCTCAAGATAATGCAGAATTAATAAGCCATGCTAATGAACGACATACCCATTTTAGGTGCTGCATTTTCAAGGTACGAAAGCATACTTATTGAACATGAATTTTAAAATTTTCTTATATATTTATACTACAAATTTTAACATTACTTTTATTATAGAATATAGGTTTCTTTTACTAACACATTTAATGCACACAATAATATTATTTAATTATTATAGGATGTAAAGAGTAATGTTTTCGAAATTTCTTTTATATTAGTTAAATTAATTAGTTGTAGGGCATGTCATTAATTTCAACCACTATCTAGAAGCGGTCGTCCAATTTAGCATAGATGCACACATCTGGATGGCTTGAAGTAAGATGGAGGAACCTGTATATGTTATTTTAACTAGCACACCAGATATATTAAACCACTCCTATTATTGTTATAGTTTACATAGTTATTTTATAAAACAAATCATCTTACATAAAATTTATGTTATGTTTCAATTATTTCAGAACAATATCTATTATTTTGTAGTTCTAATTTAAATTATCATTTTCCATTCATTATTATTTCTATTTGATATTTGAAATTTATGACACTTCAATGTATTATTTTTTCTCCCTAGTAAAAATAAATTTACCTTACTTTTTATATAAAATTTTAATAATTACTATTGTGATTATGTTACACAAAAAACCATAACTATTACATTTAATTAATTTATTAGGTCTAATGATTTTAATGATGGATCCAGTCATTATAATCATGAAATGAAATAATTTGTGAATAATATATTATTTAGGAAAGCAGAAAAGTGTGCTCTTGTATAAGATAATAATATATTCCAATAATATAATATAATATTATTCTCACATTAAAACATTAAAATATTTCTGGTCTTTACAAAATCATTTTCTGATTATATTTCATATACCTGTATGGTTATGAAAAATTTCAATCAAATGTTTTATTATATTTAATATAACTTCCATCTCTTTAATTCCATAATGTTCAATCTATGTCAGATATAGCATACAATTCATTTAATTTCATGAGAAACCCAATCAATTCATTATAATCATTTTATTCTGAAGCGTATATTGTGTACAAAGACATTACACATTTTTTTAATGATGTAGTTGAATGAAAATTAATTAGTCCCATGCATTAGCATGGGCTGAGAACTTGTTTATTCACAAAACAAGGCTTCTAGGATTAGTTGAGGGTACATGGAATGTTATTTGGGTAGGTATTGTATGAATCAATGTGATTTATGGTGTTAAGTGGAAAGGTTTAGGTGTGACATTTTATAAGTGGGAGAGAAAACACACATAGTATTTTTGAAAAGAATTAAGTGATCCGAGGTTTTATCAAAAGGAAAAAGAGTAAACAATAAACAATTCTTAACACTATATGTAAAATTGTATAAATATATCTATAAAAGAGTATTTTGAAAAGTTTATATGGAAATATAATCCAAATATTTTCAGTTTAACCCCTGATAAATCAATTTTTACCTTAATCATGGTAAATATTTTTTAATATTTTCACTATTTATTTTGGTAAAAAATTACATTAACCTTATTATAAATTATTAATTATGATGATTCTAAATACTAAATCCAATTTTTTAAATTAAATTCACACAACTGGTGAAATTATATTTAAATATAATCTTTTAGAAGTGATGAGAAAGTGGAGTTTTAAAGATAAAATGTTAAAAATATTAATAAAAATTTATATTAAATTAAATATGAAAATTATTAATATAGGGTAAAATGGAATAATATATGTATAATATAAAAATTTTTATGTTAAAACTAATTAAAAATATAACTTATCATGATAAATTATTTACAAGTAAATCCAGTTTTCAATAAAAATTTAGAATTGGTGACTATTCATCAAAAAATGAATCTTCTCATAAAAATAAAAAACATCACCCTAATATATTTTTAATATTATGATAAAAAAGAAACTAGTTTCATAAAATTATTTTTCTAAAGCTTTAAAAAATAAAATTTAACTTATGTGTGCTGGACACGGCAAAACCACTTTTCAAGAAAATATAGTTTTTCCGAAAACATTTTTTTTATATTTTAAATGATTATCATTATACATTATAATAAATATATTACTAATAAATTTTTTTACATTATATATTTTCATTAGTTATTTAATCCTTTTATACCCACCCTTCCAATGGATAGGTGATAACTATTACATTAAATAATATTATTAATATTATATTTGTATTTAGTAAAACTCGATCTTGCATGTAACGTAAGTTATAAAAGAAACTCATTATTTTGTAAAATGAAATATAAACTCATTGTTTCATATAACACATGAAAAACCTTTATTTCTATATATTATTTAGATTTAATTTATTTATAATTGTAAATATATCATATAGTCCCATGTTTTTATATTCCTTTATATGATTGGGGTTTTGTGTCAAACACAATGTTGAATATGATGTTCATATTTTAGAATTTTGGGGTGTTACATTATCATCATCATAAATAAATTACATACTTGCAATTTAATCTTGATCTTGGTAATCCAGGGTTTGATATTTTCAAATTCTATTGTAGTAAAACCTAGATCATATTAGTTTTAATAAAATATTTTCTTAATAAGAGTTAAATGGAATTATAATTGGTATTTGGAAGGACACATAACAATTCTTGAAGGTAAGAGAAAATTGGTGGCATGTGATGATGTGGAAATTTTGGAAAACATTAAGTAATTTTAGAGAGTGATTGAGGAAATTGATTATAATAAAGTGATTGATCAATTAAATGTTCAGGGCCTCCAAAATATAAATTTTTGATGATTAGAAAGGCATTCTTATTCATCAAATATAAATTTAATGGGGAACATTTTTTAATAAAATATCATTTTATTAATGTTGAGGAATTATTTTGCAATATAATAATCTAAGAAACTATACTTAATCAATACTTTTCTATTTTATAAGCTCAATTTCAACCTTTGGTTGTGATTTTATCTCTTACTCCAAGAAATTAATATCCAAAAATTAATTTTTATCCAAGAAGAATAGAAATTTACTTTTAAAGGAATGTATTATCAATATAAGAGTGAAAAATATTTCTGTCTGTCTCCAAATATTTTATAAAAACAATATGATTAATAATTTAATCTCTAAAAATAAAATTCAATACCACCGTTTTTTCATTAATATTTATTTTTAAAATAGTTTATCAAAATAAAAAGAAATTTTAACTAGGATATTTCCTAGGTTATTGGTTGGAATTAAACACTTATCATTATTCAATTATGGGTTCAAGCCCCAAGGGCATTATTTATATGATGGGTTTTCACTCGATATATATATTTCCCTTTTTAATAAATATATTAATATAATTACTATAACATTCATGAGAATATGATGAACATCCTTGAAATAAACATAATCACTAAATAATGTTTCTACGAATGTTTTCAATACAACATTTTGTATAGTGTAATAATATTATTTTACTAATATTAAAATTTCATGAATGATTATATTAACCCTAAAGTATATCAATAACATTAAAATAAGGACTATGAAATATAATGTCATTATTCCTCAAAAAAAGTTTGTACTAAAACATATAATTTCCATAAAAGTCTCCAAAATGTCATTAATCCAGGTAGAATCCAATCACATAAAACCTAAAATGAGTGGTTTAATACATTAAACATATCATCAATATTAACCTCAAAAACTGTGATGATATGCAGAAATCATAACATAATTATGACATATATGATTATAAAATTTTACACTATCCTTTGATGTTTCGTGATTCTTATAACCAAAATACCATTGGTAAAAATAATTATACAATTTAATTATTAAATCCCAATACATCATCCTTTTTATTTCATCACAGGTCCTTCCTTGGTATAAGGATTAACCTAGTCCATTCATCTCCATTATCTATTCCAATTCATTATAATGGGTTTTTATGAAAAGGTGAATTACCCTAAGTATATACCCTATGAGTGTTAACCCAGGTGCAAAGTAAGGACTTTTATCATATACTAGGTAATTATCAAGACAATCCTGATACACCTTTTTGGAGTTATTACCCATTTGGTCATATGTGATAGAATCACATCCATTTATAGTATCTGGATCGGGATATAATTTAAGGAAAACCCACAAAATATCTATCTTACCAAAACATTAGGATGTCCTTCTATAATTATCCTTAAATTCAATCAATAGTTTATTTACCCTAATCAATGTTATTCTAAATCTAGTTCCCAATTTTTCTACTAAACATTCTCAAATTCCAAGTTTAGTGACCATGATCCTAATATCTTAGAGATGATTATATACTAAATTACATTTTTGTAAGATACAAGGAATCACACATCAAAGGACTAATTATTTATTTTTCTTGGTAAACTAGATACATACATAAGTCTTATGTTTATAAAAATTTTAAACTATTTTTTTTGAATATCATTATTACCTCTAAGATATTATGGAATATATTTCATATTTACCTCCATGGAATCCTGGGGAAAGGAAAATAATAATTGTGACCTTAAATTCATAGTAATGTTTTAGTATAACAGAAGTTATCATGAATCAATAAGCATAATAAACATGGAAAGGAAAATAAATAATCCCACATTCCATTTAAGAAAATCGATAACGAATAATCAATATGGAAAGGTAAATAAATATGAACACATTCGATTTAAATTTCTTGTATGGAATAGTCAATATGGAAATATAAATAACTGAAAATATATTCCATGTAATCAATAAACTAAAAATAAAATGCATCAATAGATAATATCAGAATGAAAACATCTTGTATAATAATAACTATACTCCGAATAAAAGAAAATTCGTAATTATTTGATTTCATGTCTCAGGAAAAATATACCTTTATTGTCAAGACCATTCACAAGATAGTTTAAAATATAGGTAAAACCTATTTAGTGCAAGCTTAACATGATTTTGGTCACGAAACTTTCTGGTGCGTTGAGGTTATATATAATTTTGTTCCTCAATCATCAATTCAATCCTAGAGAATTAATCGCTTATCTAATAATTTATTTAATTCATGAGTTAAAATTTCTTTTCATTAAATGTTTGTATTTGGTAAAGGATACAGATTTATCAACATTTCCTAAGTCAGTCAAATAACATTCAAATTAAAACACTATTTGTAGGAATGAAATAAAATTTAAAAAATAACCATATATAGGATAAATAATATGTATATTTAGTCTAATGATCAGAAAAAATTTAACATTTCAATGGAGTATTAATTATTATAATAAAATGATTCAAGGAAGTGAATGTCAATACATTCTTTATTGAAAAATGATTAGAAACCATCTAGAGGAAGAATACTAGTAGTATCAATAAAATATACAGCTATTGGATTAATAATAAAGTTCTTTTTATCACTTGTGATTAGAAATACCATAATAATTACCTTAAGATAATTTTTGGATGAAAATAACCTCTTTATTTTTACAAAAAATGTGATTTTTTTTCATTGAACATATTTAAAAAAAAAATACTTTCTTTAAAATTATCACCATAAAAATGAAATGGAATATTTAAATAAATGGACTTTATGATGATGTAAAATTTCATACATGTCAAAAAAGATAAAAAGAACATTCTTTTTTCACTATAAATGGTTAGGAAAGATCCTGGTTTGGAAAATGATAAGAAAATTCCTCTCACTTTTTTTGGTAAAATCAATACGGGCATTGTTTTGAAAATAATATAAATATTCATTTTTAATTTTTTATAGGATTGAAAATGGTTAAAAAATACTTTAATAAATAATTTTTAAAAGGTCAAAATCATTTTTTATAACATGTTTAGAATACACGGTTTGAAAACAAAAAAAATCCCACCAAAGAGAGAAATGATGTCATATTTAGTTAGAAAAATTTACCCAACAATTTTAAGTACCACAGAGTAGAAAAAAGTAAAATTATATATAAAATATCATTAATGACTTGGGGATATTAAAATTAAAGTGTTTATTAAATAATTATCAATGACATCATTTATCTATAATTTTAGAATAAATAATCTTGATGATAATGATATTACAAAATAAACCCTTATAAAGATAATAACATTAAAGTGAGAATAAAAAATGAATCAATTATGTGTATAAAATACTAATAAATATAAAATAAGGGTAAATAAAACATAATAAAATCAAAAGTTATTATACACATAATCAGAGAATGATATAATCAATGAAGTATAAGTTTAACATAATAACTAGAAATTGATTTAAGATTTTTTTTACCACAGGGTAAGTTTTAAAATAAAATCCCTATAGATGAAATAATAAAAATTACAACAAAAAATATCATGAAGAATTAATTATTCATGATATTACATATCGAAGGGGAACTATATCACCATATAAAATAAATTAGGTGAATAAAAATTCAATTTTCTTCAATGAAATTAATTTGCGATGAAGCCCCTTACCTTACGCCCCAATTGATTAAACTTGCTTTAACCTCATTTATAGTGGTTTAAAAAATGTTATTAACTTATTACATAACCATATTAATATTTATTATTTCATATATTAAACTTTTATAACATATTACCACTTTTTTATTAATAATATTTTATTATTTTCATTATTTCAGGTGTTAATTGCATTGTTTTTATTATGCATGTTTTGTTATAAAAGTTCTAATTCATTTTAATATAATATAATTATATCATCTAGAGAACAATAATAACGAAATAATTATCACATTTTTACATAAATTTTACTTTTAAAACCAATCATGAATGATGGTTATGATTAATGAAATATGTTATGATCATGGAAATGGTATGCTCTATATACGCATAAGTGACATTTCCATTTTTCAACGAACATTATAGAAAGGAGTTAAGTATTATTTTTCCATAAAAATCATATTATTATCATATATAACATATTATATTGTTATATTTAACATCCATTTTGTGTGGTGGTAAAAATAGAGTCACATTACTTTGTGAAGGAGGTAGTTTGCATATACACGAATGATGTTATCATATCTACATGATTGAAAAGGAAAAAAATGATATACATACACATATATACATATATTATCTTTATAGAATGATAAAAATTTAATTAATATTATAATTATTTCATTTATATCACATATAATCATTAACTTTAATTTTTTTCACCTTCCATGTTAAGCATTTATTGAAAGATGAATCACATCGCTTCGTGAGGTAGTAATCCACTATAGGAATGAGCAACATTATCGTATCTCTTACATAATGTAAGGTTAAAACATATATTTTATATAGTTACTATAGAGTTATAAATATGTTATTAATATAATATATATACTTTATATCCATCATTATAACCAACTGTGAATGTTGGTGATGGAAGAACTAAAGTAAAATGGTTCGTAAGGCGGTGGTCCACCGTACACATGAAAAATGATTTCATAATACATTTGATGAAAGTGTGTGTTGTTTTAGGTCATAAAAAACATTTAAATATATGGGAGATACTTAGGTTATTATATCATCATGTTTTGAAAATAATTGAAGGTGGTGGAGAAAGAAACAAAATGAAGATGCTTGTTAACGAACATTACCTTATTTTTAGGTATCCTATTTAGGATTCAACTAAAGCCATATATATTTGGATTTATTCCCAAGATAAGTATTATAGGATTAGGAGAGAGAATATGGGAAGTTATGTGGGTAGTTCATAGCTGATATAATGTTGTTTGTAGGTGTGATGTGGAAAAGAGAGTGGGAGACCTTTTCTAATTGGGGGAGAGGACAGACTATGTATTTTTGAAAAAAATTGAGTGATCCAAAATTATTCAATTGGAAAAAGATTCCAAATAGATAAATTTGGAAAACCTATAGGTTTAATGGTTTAAATATGCCCTTTCAATAGTTTTTGGAAAATTTTATAGGTAAATATAAGCATTATCATTTCAGTTCGATCCCCATTAAATCCATTTTTACCTTAATTGTGGTAAAAAATTTCTACTATTCTCAAATATGGTACCCATATTTCCAAAATAAATTTACATAAGTGAAAATTTTTATTTTAAATTAATTCCACATATGTGAAGAGAAGGTAGGTTTTTAAAGTCACATTATTCAGAAGGATACAATGATTTTATATCTAAATTCAATATAGAAATGATTCAAATTACTTAAATTAGATTAAAAGATGTAAAATGTACCTATTATGAATTAAAAGTAATTCAAAATATAAATTATTAATATAAAATATTTAGAAAAAATGTAGTTTTTAATTAAAATCCAATATTTTTCATTATTCAACAAAAATGGAAATTCTGATAGAAATCCAAGAAAAAAACACAAAGATATTTTTGGTATTATTTTTCAAAAAAAAAAATTATTTTCTTAAATAAATTTTCTAAATGTTTTAACAATAAAGTTTATATTACTACGATAAGCGGGACTAAATATTTATGTCCAAAAATAATGTTTTTCTGACATTTTTTTAATTCAAATGATGATGATTATTATTCATAATCAATAGATAAAAATAAAATCATGTAAACTATATATTTACATATGTTAGTTAATACTATTCATAACCAACATTCTAATATCTAGGCGATAACTATAATATTAAACTATAATATTAATAATATATTGTTGTTTGGTAAAACTCAATCATGCATAAAATGTACCTAATCAATGTAACTTATTGCTGCATGTAATGAACGATAAAATTAGTGTTTCATTTAATGGAAGAAAATCACAGTGTTGTGTTCATTTAAATCTATTTAATATATTGAATTTATTTAAAATAGTAAATATATCAAAGAGTATTTGGATGCTATATTCCCTCATACACTTGGTGTTGTGGGTCATACAATCTATCAAATATGATGTTCATATTTTAAAATTTCAAGTTGTTATAGAAACTCACTAATTTTCTATGGGTTATTTATGATATTATAATTGTTTAGAACTATTATATAAATCATATGAATTAATAATTATGGATGTGTTCCTATATAACCCTCTAAGACATCATTTAAGGTTTTATATTACATGTGATAGTGTAATGTTGTGTGACTGAGATATGAATATCTATGATCAATATTTTTCAATGTGAATGAGATATGAAGAATATTTTTGGAGAATTTTATTATGTAAATGATATATGGGAATATTTTTTCACATGTCTGTTCTGTGAATAATATATATGAATATTTCTTTATAATAATATTGTGTGACTAATATGTAAGGAGTTTTGTTCCCATGTTTTTTCATTAATGTGATGCAAAAATCATTGTTCACAATACGTTCAATTATAATGAATGTGATGTTGGAGTTTGTGCCAAATATTTATCTTCTATGTACTTTAAGATAACTTTTTTTCATAGTATTAAATATTAATAAAAATTTTATCACATCATTATTGTTCTTATGTATAATATAGTATGTGACAATGTTCTAAGAGTAGCTGTCACACTACGAGGTCATTGTAATTCCCCGCTATGATAAGAACCCATAAGGGATACAAAACCATTTTTAAATATATGTTCTATATATGGATAATATCATTTTTGGAAGAAAGATGATATATAATATCAGGGTTGGAGAATCGTATGAATTTGAATCACCTTCTCATGGTGTACAACCTTAGTAATATCTCGTGTAGGATATTATGAGAATGAGACCTGCCTATAGGAATAAAAATTAATACGTGTCATTTAATTTTCCTATGTATAGACATCTATATTGACCCATATAATTTATGAATAATATTAATGAGTATTATGAGTCACATAATTTGATGTATTCATGAAAATTGTGACGACAAATGTTTACTGTGTGGTAGGATACATTGTGTGCATCATGAGCATTATTGAATTAATGAATAATGAGAGAAAGGGTTTTTCCATTTTTTCTTTAAAAAAAGTTAATATCTAATGGCCTTTGATGGAAATTATGTAGTATAAATAAACCAATGGCCATGATTTTTTATAGAAAAGTTTAATTTTTGGAAATTCAATTAAAGAGACATCAAGTAAAAAAGTTGATTGCACTAGCTTGAAACCTTGTTGACACGAGATATAATGATGAAGGAATTATATTACACAACAATAATACATACAATGAATCATAATTTGGAAACATTAACTACTTTCTCTATGGGTAAAATACCATTTTGGTAGATTCTATCCTTGGAATTTCGGCTGCTTCGGTTAATATCACTGAGAAAGTGGCCTAGGGGGCCACCGACTAAGTGTATCCATAATATCAGTTAAATAATATATATTTTTATTTATTATTTAACATGTTGAATAAATATTATTTCTACATGTGTTTTAATAATTATTCATGTTTTCTTTATTGAATACATTACATCACCAGTTATTCAATGAATATTATGTGAGTAGAATATTTAATAAATATTTATTTTATATTTAGTGAATATAATATATATTTATTGGTGAATAATGTTGTGATATTTATTTATTAAAAAAATATCCATTATTAAGGGCCTGATAAATATTGCAAATGAATGGAGGACCATGTTTTTTTCTATAGATAAGAAATAATATATATTGAATATTATTTTATTAAATAACATTTAATTTTATTTTCATGTTAACCACATGTTAAGAGAATAATAATTATATTATTTTTTTAGACATGGGGTTCCATAATATAATAAATAAATATTAAATAGAACTTGTGAAAATATTTATATGAAAACCCATATTGTATTTAAACCCAAATATATTCTTTTTTTAAGGACCCAATTTTTTTTTGGGTTGTGCACAATGATAGCTATACAGAATCCCATTAAGCCCTAGAGAGCTCCCTCCCCAAGAATTCTCCCTTGTATGGAGATGTATCTTCCACCACCTCCCACTCTTGAGTCTAGAGAGATCATGGATAAATATTTGGAAGTGATTCTATAAGCGATCAAAGATGAATGAAACAAGTGATAAGATCTACTATTATGTCATCTTGAGACTTATACAGTGATGTTTGAAGACTTGTGGAACACATGTGGATCCCCACTATAGGGAATATGCTCTTTATCCCTACAATGTAACAAAAATACAACATTGATCTATTTTTAGATCCTTTAATGAATAAATAATTTAGGAAAGGTAATTATTTATTTTTTAAATTAATTATAAATAATATATGTTGATCATGGTCTTGGTTTTGACATTTTATCTGTTGTATGTTTTCCTTGATCCAATTCCATTTATCACAATGTTCATCCTCTTGAAAATCTTAGATTGATCATCGATTAAGAAGAAAAAATAAATGTTGGGAATGATGAATCACATGGTTACCTTATACCAAGAACCTATAAGCTGTATCAGAGAGGTCACAAAATTATTTATTATTATTAAAATTATTTTTGATTGATATATATATTCCATTTATTTGAAATCATTTTAATTAGTTTTTAATTTGAAATTTGAGATCTTCTTCTTCTACTATGATTTATCATATATCTAATAAAATAGATTAATTATATGAAGGAAATAGATTTTAAGATCTCATCTAGAGGTGCTGTAGATTCCAGACAAATAAAACAAGGGTATACTCGATGTAATAGGAGTAACATGCCATATACCAGTGTTCAATAAACTAGGAATTAATTCCGAATTAATTCAAGCTGTTTGCATTTCATTTCATACACTATTTGTTTACTAGGCCATCCTGGCACACAATTTTCTGGAATACACGCTATGTAGCCCACGTAAATGACATGTAGTCCTTCAAGAAACATTCAAGATGTGTATTTTTTATACCCAACCTACCTAATTAGGGATCATGTAACTCAGATACCACACACCGTATATCCATTTCACATGTCGTGCACTCCAATTTTTTGAGTAATGATTTACATGCTGATTCCCTAGGCACGTGCCTTAAAAATACAATGAGTGACATACACACCATGTAGTTATACCGTACACGTCATGTTCTTATACCAAATTATGAAAAATTAAAATTAATTTATTATACTGTGTAAACCTTATCAACATGTTTATGTTTGTGGTGAATATGGTGATAATACACAATGTGTTATGGGTTTTAATATATATATATATATTTAATTATTTTCTTCATAATTTTCATATCTTCATATACTGTATTATTTTTATTACAGTTCTTAATCTATATGCATTGAATCCTAACATGTGATAGAAAAAATCATATAATTCGTGCAATAATTTTGTTGATAGTACATGTCATGACAATATGCGCTATTCCGTGTATGTTATATGTCAAAGGAGTAAAAAATATATCTGTATAATAGATATTGGGTAGACTATATGTGTATTCACCGTGTTTCCTCCAAGGTACATTTATGTAAACAGTTAATTTTAATTAAATTTATTTAATTTGTTTAAAATTATGATGGCTAATGATCTTAAATAAATTCAGAAGAGAATTATGATAAAAATAATTTATTAACTAAATAATATTTATAATTGATTCGAGCATGATTCATCTTAAATAAAAATAATTAACAATTTAATTTTAGTTTCATTAAATTAATAATTCATTGCAAACATGGGGATGATCATGAGAATAGACCAGACATTTGTTTGTGATTAGTTTCATTTAATTTATTATTAAATTATTTTTTGGGCCTATGTACCTTAACTCCTCTTATTATGTAAGGTATTTCATTCCCATGTTTTCTTTTATATAAATCATTTTCCACTCTCTTGCATGTGAGTAAAAGAATATGTAATGGATGGAGCTCCCAATATAGTGTAGGTGGTTTAAGTTTAGATTAGAGGAAAAACAAATCCAAGGGAGATACATAGATGGATAGGGGGAATGCTATAACATGAACCATAATTGGTTCAAGGTGTTTTCCCTATAGGTCAATGGTTAGTTTATCAACCACTAGATAAACTAACCATTACTAAATTCTCATGATCATACGTCTTTATTATTTTATTTTTATCAACTTTGAGGGTTATTTAATTATAGATGTTTTTTCGTGATCACATGAATTATTGAATTAATAATCATGCAAGATATAACTGAAATAAACTGGCTTATGAAAAATATTATCTAATACATCGTTAATCACAGATGTAAATCTAGTTAATATTAAAAATCATGTAATAATGATAATAATTGGTAATTTAGGTATAAAAGGTAAAACCACTGAATTATATATATTGAGTTGGTATAACCCTCCATCACTTTATTTAAAATATAAAAATGGTTCAAAGTGCTTTACCAACCAATTCTGGGGTGCTTTAAATTATTGGGGAATTATCACTTATTGTTTTAGGCTGAATTAACTTAGTTTACAAGAGAAACTAAGTACCAAACCAATAAATGGTCTAACTAAGAGTAACGGATTGAGGAAATCCATTTTAAGGATTTTAGGATTGGTGAGTCCACACAATAGATCAAATAACTATGAATTAATGTAATCATCATTACGAATGCCTTCCTAAAACCAATCTAGTTACATGAACAACCAAAGTTGGGGTAATGAGAAGGGTAATATGTATCCATTCTACTATAATATATAAGAAATAATAAAATCCAAAGCTAATGGCGAGGGCTATTGGGTTTTGATAAAATAGTGGAAGATTAATAAATATAAAAATAATTTTTTGTCAATATTTTATCATAAAAAGTAATAAGATTATGCTCATATTATTTGAAGAAACAATAATAAAATTACTTCAAACAAATCGATGCGATCCATAAATTATAAGGACAATGTTCTCATTATCATGAATTTATATGATTGGAAAAGACACCTAGACATTATGCTTCACCATGAAATGAATTTGTATGTGCTGAAAGAACCTATTCCTAATACACCTAGTAATAGGGTTAGTGATGAAGAGTTAAAACTTTATGAGGAACATTTGAATGATTACTTGGATGTTCAATGTTTCATGCTATCACCCATGAACGATGAGGTTTTGAAGCAACATGAGGACATCAATTCATATAGAATGATGCATCAGATTCAAAATTTATATCAGGAGAATTTTAGAGAAGAGATATACTAGATCTCCAATGCTTTGTATACAGTGAATCGTGGAGTGCCTACACCATATAGGCCTCCTGTAATGAATCTTTTTGGAAACATATTACCATTAGAGATATTAGGGATTAATTCTCAGATGATTTTTACATAAGTTTCATACTTTAATCACATACCAAGACCGTCTCTAGTTTTATTATTAATTACAATATGAGAAAAATGAGAAGAGTCTTTCAGAGATTCTGAATTTGATTCTATATGTGGATAAGGACATGGTGTGTAAAAATACCATGGTCCTTATAGTGGATAAAATAAATGAAGAACAAGAAAAAGGGTCCCAAGACTCATAAAAAATCTAAATCTCTTAGGAACATTCCTTCCATGAAAAATAAGATCTTGAGGAAGGGCATGTTAAAGGAGACAATATGATTTTCATGTGGCAAGCAAGGACACTAGAAGAAGAAATTAACCCAAAGTCAAGGGGGAGATAAAGGTGAATTTGTTATCGAGTCTAATATTTCAATATCTATACATTGGGTATTATATACAACTTATAGTGCTCCAATTCTGAATCCAAATTTCAGAACCAATTAAATTCCAAAATATTTCAAGTGGAGATATGGATTTGAGAGCTTCTAAAGGTGTGATGTTATCTTCCCTAGTCATTAGTGACTACCATCTCTCATTTTCAATGGGAATGAGTTTGGTTTTAAAGAATTTTTATTATGTACCAATGATTATCAGGAACTAAATTTCTGTATCATGCCTGGATGAAGATGGGTTTATTTTACATTTTTGAAATAAAAGATATTTATATTATAAAGAAAACATATTTTATGGTATGGAAAATTTAAATAATGTTTTTTATGTATTAAATTAAGAAAACTCATATTGAAAATTGAAAACAAATCACATTCATAGGACTCATATAACACCCAGATTGGACATCACCATCTTGGTCATGTAAATAAGAAGCATTTGACAAAGCTCTATCAAGATGGTTTATTAGAATCTTCTGATCTATAACTAGTTGAAATAATCCATTGTTTTTTATATGGAAAAATTACCAAACCGCCAATCAATGGACATGGTGAAAGGAAACCAACTCTTCTAGGATAGGTACACACTAATGTGTGTGGAACATTTATAGTAGAATCTAGAGGTGGTATTTTAACGCCATAACATTTATTTATGACTTTAGTAGATATGGTTTTCTGTAATTGATGAGATATAATATTGATTCCTTTTATGAATTAATATAATTAAAGAATTAATTAGATAATCAATTAGAAAAGAAGATAAAAATTTTTTTATTGGATTGGGGTGTGGAATATATTAACCAAGATTTAATCAGATTTATATTAGATTTTGGGGTTGTATCCTCACTCAATATACATAATAAAATATAGTGGAATGGTGTTAGTGAATAAAGGAATAGTTAGATGTTAGGCATTTTAAGTTTTATGATGGGTCATATAGATCGCCCACTATCGTTTTAGGTATATACATTACAAACTATAGAAAATACACTAAATAGAGTACCAACTAAAGAATAAAAAAATATCCCTTCGAGTTATAGAGTGGAAAGATACAGTTTGTCACATAAACATGTATGGGATTGTAAGGTGTTTGTTAATTCCTTCTTAAAAATAAAACTAGAACTCATGGGAGAAAAGTTTATCATTATAGGGTATCACAAGGAAACAATGAGATAATACTTATAAAACCCCTTAGACCACAAAATGGATGTCGCCAAACAAGTCGTCTTTCCTAAGAGGGATCACATCCTCAAAAAGTATAGTGGGATAAAGATTTATTATGCTGAAGTTGATCCTAATGATACACACAATTTTGTATAGGAACAAATTCTATAAGTCCCCATATAAGAATTAGTTCCTAAAACACAAGTACTGTATCAGAAAACAAGAGATGTAAGACAAAAAGATGGATTTGGTTTTCTAGTAACCAAAAATGGTAACTCATTATTAGTTGAAAATGATGAACCTCTCTCCGATAATAAGGTTGTATAGAGTATAGAAGATGAAATATATTAAAAATCCATTAATTCTAAAATGGATTAAAAATATTAGAACTAAGTATGTTTTCAAGTCGATGTTGTCGTTGTTGTAAATCATGTAGGGTAAAATAGAAGGAAAAGTAAATACCAATAAAGAAAGGCTAGTGGATAAAGGGTTTAAATAGTGTCAAGGAATTGACTATAATGAATCATTTTCACTAGTTTCCTTGCTTAAATCCATTGAAATTATACTTGATATAGTATCTTACCGTAACTATGAAATTTGGATAGTGGATGTCAAAACTACATTCCTTAATGTTAACCTTAAAAGGGTGTAAATATGACACAACCAGAGTGGGTTGTAAATCTATGTGATACCAAAAGTATTTTCAAGTTTTAGAGATCAATATATAGATTTAAACAAGAATATTTATCATGGATTATTTTATTTGATGAAGATATAAAATAATTTCCTTTCATTATGAATGAATTTGATCCATGTGCTTACAAAAGGATTAGGGGGAATGTGGATAATATCCTAGTAGTATATGTTTATGAAATATTACTTATTAGAAACAATAAACAAGTATTAATCATTGTTAAGGATTGGTTAAAAAAGTGATTCTCTCTTAATTACTTAGGTGAACAAGGTCACATTCTATGAATCAAGATACTTCATGATATATCCAAGAGGATTTTTGGACTATGTCAAAGTATATATATTGAACAGATACTAAATAGATTTAGTATGGAATAATACAAGAGGGTATTGGTTATAATGTCACATGGTTTACATCATTCTAAAAAATATTTCCCATATTACATAATAGGAGAAAGATAGAATGAGTAAGATTCATTAAGCTTTAGAGATCAAATCAATCCTGTATGCCATGTTTCTTACTAGAAATGATGATTCCTATGAATTGAGCATGGTAGGTAGATATAATGATAATCTAGGACAACAACATTGGTATACTGGTAAGGCTATCTTTGAGTATCTGAGAATAACTAAGGATATGTTCCTTGTGTATGGAGGAGATGACGATCTATTCATCAGGGTTTATACTAATTCTAGTTTTCAAACATACTAGAATGATATGAAGTCTCAATAAAGATATATGTTCTATATGAATATAGGATCTATGAGTCAGAAGTGTTTAAAGAATCCAATTTTCTATGATTATATAGTGGAGTCTGAGTATATAGCATCTTATGATTCTTCCATGGAAGCCGCTGGGATACAAAACATTGTCTAGGAGCTTGATATTTCACCTAGAATTAAATACACTATCATAGTGTGTTTTGATAATACTGCAGTAGTGGATCTTTTGAATGATCCAAGGTCAACCCACAAAAAATGTATATACTTTGAAAGTATCACCACTTGAGGTATTTTTATCAAAGGGGTGAAGTTCCCGTAAAAAGAGTACCCAAATAAGATAACATGGAGGATCCCTTAACTAAAGGTGTATCTCATAAAAAGAATACATATTATGTGAGAGATAGACTAATGAAGGCTGTTAAAATTTGGATCTAGTGAAAGTGAGAGTACACTGGAGTTGATGTGATGAACCAACTTATGTGTACTCTATCATAACCTATATTAATAGTTTTGAATATTAAGAAACAGCTTAACAAATCATGATTTTTCTTATTCATAACATGGTATGTTATAATGTTCTAATAGTAGATGTCACAATAAAAGGATATAGCAGTTCCCCGATATGATGTGAACCCAGAAGTGATATGAAAAAATTCGTAAATATATGTTCTATAGCCATATTATATAATCTTAGGGACATAAATAATACAGACTATTAGGGGTGGAGACTCATAAGAATTTGAGAAACCTTCTTGTGGTATAATCCCTTAGTAATATACAGTGTTGGATATTATGAAAATGAGACCCACCAGTAGGAAATCTACTTTCATATATGTCATTGGATATTCCAATATTTCGAAATGTATATTGATACTTAGACTTTAAGATTATTATTAATGATTTCTATGAGTCATATATTTTGATGAATTAGTGAAAAACATGATGAGAAATGTTTTTGATGAGTAAGGATACATTGGTTGTGTAACATCCCAAGTAAGTAAAGAATAATATATTTTTATATCTATAACTATTTATGAATTATAAAGTGTTTTAGAGGCATAAATTGAGACCAATTCCAATCTTATGTATAGAATACTCTAATATTTTTTAAAAGATTGTTTTACCACCTTTTGATGGTGAACCATTTTTAAATCTATCTTTTGACAATTTTATAAGATCTATTATTCAAAATAAACATATTATTTAGATTCAGGACATTGAAATATAATTTGGATAAATTTTTCGTATTTTTCTGACAAAGTTCATTTTTTAATGAATAGTGAAAAATGCTGCATTTTACTTCAAAAATGCTTTTTCATCTAATTTAATTATATGGTTAGATTATCTTTTTAATTGGTTTTAAAGTTTATGTATAATATATTTTTACCATTTAATCCAATTTTGGTAATTGTAATTAATTTCACTTTAGAATTGGGCATAAACAATTGTCAATCTTTTGATAGATATTGTTTCTAAAAACCGTACTATTTGTTTTGACAACGAGAATTATTTTTAAATTATTTACTGAATTTTCTGTGTTTGGAATGTGGTAAAATGGATTCCATATTTTTTATAATAAGGTCCAAATTATCTAATTAATAATCTTTTGTTTTTGGACATTATGAATAGTAACGATGGTAATTATCTTTAATTATCGTGATTAATTAGTAATGTGGTAGTTCAGGGTAATAAAATAATATCATAATAATATAAAATGCCACAAAAATGTGTCTTAATGCTACTGGTTGTGTCATTTCTGACCATGGGATGCCTTGTGCCAACTTAGGGACCTCAAGGAATCACTTTTGTGTGATAGTGACATTTTATCATTTTATTTTTTTAAGAATGGAAAATATAACAGAAGTATGTAACACCTAAGTAAGAAATTTTAATTTTGTTTAAATAAATGATCTCTTAGACTATAAATAGTCATTGGAAAGATAAAAATATTTCCTACATCATAGTATTTTTCTTATAATTTTTAGACATTAAATAAATAAATTTATTTATTACACCATGATAATGTAGTGATTACCTAATTAAAGAACGATTTAAATAAAATGAAATGATAATGTAAAATATAAAATATACACTTTTCAAAAACCAATTGGATGGGTGTCTTTCGAACCCTTATTACCTTATCCTAATAATATATCATTTTGGGACCTTTAAAATCCTAAAATCATTTTATAATAAAGTAGCAATTCAAGACTTTCCAAGAGTGCCCCTCCTCCCTCTTATAAAAGGCCCCCACCACTACCCCCTTAACCACACCTCTCAAGCCATTGGCTTGGCCAAAATATTCTAATTTTATCTCTCTACATCCCTCTCTTCTTTCTAGAAGCCTTACCTTAGGCATATTCTTGTCAAGAAATTCTTTTGGTACAAACCAAGGGGAGTTACTCGATTTAAAGGTAATGTCTTCTTTTATGTTCTTTTGTTTTATTTTTCTTTCCAAACCCCCTGAACACTTTTTATTAAACTATTTTGTAACAAAAAAAGTATATTAAATATACTAGGATGTTATTATGAGAAGTATTTTATTTACACTTACACACACCACCGTCTAATGGTTAAAGAACATACTATTTCTGTGAGTGCCGAATTATTGCCTCACGAAACGATGATTATTCAATATTATTTTAACACCTTTCACGGTGGCCATTAAGATGTAACTCTATTTATATATGATATATATTATGATTATGTTTTCCTTATGATTCTGTATTTTTCATTTATGGCATACCTTTATGGTTTCCATTATGGGTAAACGTGATAATTTCATTTTAGGAAGTGCGGACTACCGCCCCCTCAAAGTGATTTGAATCATTAATTCCATATGTGGGACGTATAAAGGATGGAGTTAATGATATTATATATTATATTATACTAGAAATTTAAAATACATTTATATCATTATGGTTTCATTCCATTAAATACGAAATAGAAATGAAAGTAGTGTTCATGCATACGAACGACTTACCATCTCCATGAACAGTGAATTTCATTTCTTACCTCTAAATGTTATGTAATATTTTAAATGAATGTATATACTGGATATATATGATATATTTGATATCTACATCATGAATATAATTATGGATATAATGTATATTTTACCACATGAACAACTTGTAATTTTAAGAAGTTTATTTTTGACTCAAATACCAAAGATCGACAAAACAACCGTTATTAAATTAAATAATTAAATAATGTTTGTAACATGGTAATAAGTGACATAAAAGGAATAATGAACTTGAAAAATGGTCTTAAGAAAGTATAAATTAACTATAGTTTATTATTCTGGAGATCAAATAATGATCGAGTCATGTCTGACACGAGGTAAGGGACTTCGTCTCAATCTCCTTTCATTGAGGCATATTTTGTTTTACACAAAACATTATCTTATTCAGTGTATAAACCCCTTTAAATTTTACTGTTATTCAAAAGGAATCTTTTTATATAAAGCGTTTTACTAAATGACAAAACAGAATGTTTTTGTCTTACGTATGCGGTGAGAATGACTTCTCTGCCTCTGTGACCATTATTTGAGTTTCAGCTTCTTTTACAAGCCACAACTTTTTTTTTAAAATAAAAAATAAATACTATGTTTTAATTTTCTTTTATTTTGTTATTGAAAATTGTTTTGATAATTTTTTGATTATATCAATGTGTTTTTGATATCTTGTGATTGAAATGTGGAAATGTTATGTCTCCTTTATGCATGTTTTATGTGATACAATTATGTTATGGTTCTTGGGAATTGTTTGTGACGATGGGTTGTTCCGTGATAAACTAAGGGTGGGTGAGCCCAATATAGCTCTCCAATGCATTGGGTAACGCGAAGGAGTTAAACGCTAAGGTTTCTCCGAAGTTATTTATGGAATATACTGTAATGGGTAATCCAAACGTAAGCATGAGGGTTACTCCCTACATAAGAATGTTACGAATGCATCAAGTTACCATTATGTATTCTGATTTTTATGAGATATTCATAAACCTTATGATTTCATGAGGTATGCTGATGTTCTTATATTCTATGAATAAATTATGATTTCATTGATTCTTATGTATACATGAACTAATGTTTTCATTCCGAATTTTTATATCCCTTAATGAGCTATTTATGCTCATCCCAAGTTTTTGATATGTTTTTCTCAGGTCAATGGAAAGGTACATGATGTGATGATAGTGTCGAGTAAGTGTCAAGAAATAATCCATGTTTTATTTTAAATATGTGTCCTTGATGGGAGAAAATTAATACTGTCTTTCATGTAACCACCTTGATTAAATGTGGAATGAAATGCATGATTTATGATATAATTCTCTAAAACTCTAAACCTGAAAAGATCCTCAATCTGTATTCTTCTAATTACTCATGATTAATTAAGGTTTAAGGTTTGGGCCTTATAGTTGGTATTAAAGGGAGGTTCAGATAACTTTAGGTGTTGGAGTTCTATTAAATGATTATCCAAAAATATTTTTTTATGGTCAAATTGAAAATGATATAGCATTTAAAGATTACCATGTTGATTCATCTAAGACATGTTTGTTCATAATGGTTTTCTGTAGAGGAAATAGGGAAGTAGTGCTAGGATGGAATACAGAAGGAAATGAAAATCCGAATCAACATCCTGAGATGGTCAGAATTGGAACTGAACTGTTTGCTGGAGTAATGACATAGATGACTCAATTGATAAATGGTGGTGGTATCCATGCATGAGATCAGCCAGATCAACCACAGTGGAACATGTTAGTGGTGGAACATTTCATGAGACAACATCCTCCACCATTCATAAGATCATCTAACCCTGTGCTAGCTGAAGGGTGGATTAAAGCACTGCATAAGATTTTTGATGTCATGGGGTGTTCAGAAAATTAAAAGGTTAGTCTTGTTGTTTACCGTTTGGTGGGTGAAGCATATTAGTGGTGGTCGATGGTTAAAAATATCCGGGATGCTTATGAGATTGATGCTCTTGATTATGATGAATTCAAAGGAATGTTTCTTGAGAAATATTATCATAAGGCTGTTCGACTTAGGATAGAAAAACAATTCTTGGAATTGAGGCAAGAGGACAACTCAGTGGTTGCTTATGAAGAAAAGTTCACTCGATTGGCAAGTTATGATCCAAATTTTATCTGAGGCCTTGATAGTAAAATCAATCGTTTTTACTCATGATGAAATCCAAAATATCGAAGGGAATTAGATTCTAGGGAGTTCAAAAGTTATGAATAGCTTGTTCGATGTGCTGAGAAGGTGGAAATGGAGTTTTCCGATGATAATGTCTTCTATGACAACCAACAAAAGAAGAGACCGAGGTGGCAGGATAAAGGGAAGAATCCTTCAAAAAGGTTTGATGGTAAGAAGAATAAGTTTGCAGTTTGTGATAAATGTGGTAAAAATCATGTTGGGGAATGTCTTTTGAATCTTGTAATGTGCTACCAATTTGGTAAGATGGGACATATGGATCGTGATTGCACTGGAAAGGATTAGGGTGATGGTAAGACCAAATTTGATTTACATTTAGTGAAATGTTTGAAGTGCAATGAGATGGGTTGTTTTGCAAACGAGTGTTCGACAAAGAGCTCGAATGATGGGATGCAGTCAGACTACAAGCAGAAGGGTGTGGTGAAATACTTTGCAACTACTTCAGCAGATGTTGGGCCATAAAATGAAGTGGAATCAAGAACGTTTTTTGTTTTTTCATATTTTTCCAATGTGTTGTTTGATTCAGGGTCTACACATTCTTTCATCTCCGAAAATGTTTCTAGTAAATTGGAAATTCCATCTCAAGAAATGACTCCTGAACTTGTGGTAAAAAAACCTGGGGGAAATGTGGAAGTAAAAAGAATTTGTAAGAATCTTTCTATCCTTATCTGTGGAAAGAAAATACTTTCAAACCTTATTGTTTTAACTCTATTAGAGTTTGATGTCATCCTGGGTATGGATTGGCTCTCTGTTTACCATGATAAGATTGAATGTTGAGATAAATAAGTTTCTTTTCAGATAGTATTTTAGTTTGTGTACAAGAATGAACCCTTACTATTGATAACATATAAAGAGGCTGATAAACTTGTAAAAGATGGAAATGAATGTTACCTTGCACAAATTGTTGAAAACAAAGGAACCGTTCAGATTAATGATGTGCTGGTGGTAAATGAGTATCCTGATGTTTTTCCTGACGAGTTTCCTAGAATAATACCCCATTGGGAACTTGAATTTACTATTGACTTAGTTCCTGATGCTAATCCAATTATAAAACCCCCTTATAGAATGGATCAAATTAAACTTTTAGAGTTGAAGGATCAATTGCAAGATTTATTAGAGAAAGGTTTCATTCGACCTAGCACATCCCCATGGGGTTCTCCTGTCTTATTTGTTAAAAATAATGATAGATCAATGAGAATTTTCATTGATTATAGAGCCATGAATAACATCACTATTAAGAAAAAATATCCTTTGCCTCATATCGATTATTTTTTTGATCAGCTCCAGGGAGCTTAGTATTTTTCAAAGATTGACCTGAGATCGGGGTACCATTAGTTGAATGTAATTGATGCAAATATTCCAAAGACTGCGTTTCGTAAAAGATATGGCCATTATGAATTCTTATTTATGCATTTTGGGTTAACCAATGCACCTTCTATATTCATGGACCTTATGAATAGAATTTTCCATGTGTTCTTGGTTATGTTTTTTGTTATTTTCATTGATGTTATTTTTTTGTTTTCTAAAAGTAAATAGGAGCATGAAAGTCATTTATGGTTTATTTGGAAAACCTTAAAAGAAAATAAATTGTATGGGAAATTTAGCAAGTGTAAATATTGGTTGCAACATATTTCATTCCTTGGTCAAATTGTTTCTAAATATGGAATAATTGTTGATCCTGCAAGGACAGAGGTTGTTGAAGAATGGCCAAGAACCCCAAATGTAATCGAGATTCATAGTTTTCTTGGTTTGGAAGGCTATTATCGAAGGTTTGTTAAAAAAAATTCATGGTTATCTAGTCCAATGAAAAAGTTAACTTGAAAAGGTGTTGAGTTCATCTGGACAAAAGAATGTGATGATTGTTTTAAAGAATTGAAAAGAATATTGGTGAATGATCTAGTTTTGGAAATACCTTCCAGGAATGGTGAGTTTGTGTTCTATAATGATGCTTCATTGAAAAGACCTGGTTGCATCCTAATGCAGAATGATCAGGTAATTGCTTATGCTTCATGTCAGTTGAAAACTCATGAGGTAAATTACCTTACACATGATTTGGAATTATCTGCTGTTGTTTTCACTTTAAAAATTTGGAGGATTAATTTTTATTGTATAATGTATGAAATATATACTGATCAACAATGTATAAAGTATATATTCACTAAGAAATAATTTAACACGAGACAGAGGAGATGGATCGAATTAATAAAGGATTATGATTTTACAATTCATTACCATCCGGGAAAATAAAATTAAGTGACTAATGATTTGAGTCAAAAAAGTAGTGCTTCGTTAACCATGTTACATTTGGAACATGATCCTTTGGTTAAATATTTGATGACCTTCAGCATAGAATTTGTTGTTGCAGGATTTTCTTCTATTTTGTTTCAGGTATAAGTGAAATCTTCTCTATCAGATAGAATTAAGCAAGCATATAAGCAAGACACTGTGTTGCAGAAAAAGGTAAAGCTGGTTCAGAAGGGTATGTTACCTTAATTCGACATTGATAATGATTGTGTTTTGAGATTTGGGAAGAGGTTGTGTGTGCCTTGTGATTCACATTTAAAAAGAGAGTTATTATTTGAATCTCATAGTTCTCCATTTTTAGTTCCATCCAGGAAGTACTAAGTTGTATAGAGATCTTCAGGACTATTACTGGTGGGATGGAAGGAAAAGAGATATTGATGATTTTACTGTGAAGTGTTTGACTTGTCAATACGTTAAAGCGGAGCGGTAGTTACCGAAAGGGATGCTTCAGCCTTTACCAGTTCCAGAGTGGAAATGGGAGAATATATCCACGGACTTCATTGTGGGATTGTCGAAGACACATCAAGGTAATAATGCAATCTTGGTTATTTTTGATTACTGGACTAAATCTTAAAATTTATTTTCTATACAAGATACTTTATCCCAAGATCAAATTTCTCGTTTGTATCCTAATGAGATAGTTAGGTTACATGGAGTTCCCCTCTCTATTGTATCTGATCATGATCCCAAGTTTACTTCTAACTTTTGGAAAGGCCTTCAGAAGTTGTTGGGTACTAAATTAAATTTCAGTACAGCTTTTCATACTCAATCAAATGGGAAGTCAGAATGAACAATTCAAACATAGGAGGATATGCTATGTGACTGTTTGATGGATTATCAGGGAGGTTGGGACCTACATCTTTCTTTGGTTGAGTTTTCTTATAATAACAGTTTTCATTCCAGTATACAAATGGCACCATTTGAGGCATTATATGGGATGCGATGTCGAAATCCATCTTTTGGGGATGAAGTAGGTGAAAAGAAGTTGATGGGACCAGAATTGGTAGAAGAGTTGGCAGAAAAAGTTCAGTTGATACATAAACACATGAGAATAGCTCAGAGTAGGCAGAAAAGTTATACAGACAATAGGAGGAAGGATCTCTCTTTTGAGATAGGTGATCATGTCTTCCTCAACGTTTCACCATGGAAAAGAGTGATGCGATTTGGTAAGAAAGGAAAGATGAGTCCAAGGTTCATTGGACCATATGAAATTTGGGAAATAGTTGGATCAGTTGCATACCGAGTGAATTTACCTCCATGTTTATCTCAGGTACATAATTTTATTCATGTATCAATGTTAAGGAATTACATGCCAGATCCATCTCATGTTTTGAGTCCAGAGGTAGTTCAGCTGGAAGAGAATCTATCTTATGAGGAACAACCAGTCTAGATTTTTTAACATAGGGAGAAAGTATTGCAGAATAAGGCGATTCATCAAGTAAAGTTATTGTGCAAAAACCACATGATTGAAGAGGCAACATGGGAATCTGAAAATGGAATGAGGGATAAATACCCCCACTTATTCGATAAGTAAATAAATTACAGGGATGCAATTTTCTAAAGGGGGAAGGATGTAACATCCCAAGTTAGCAAAGAATAATATATTTTCATATCTATGTCTATTTATTAATTAGATAGTGTTTTATAGTCTTAAAATGTTAATAAATCCAATCTTAAGCATATAATACTCTAATATTTTTTAAAAGATTGTTTCATCGACTTTTGATGGAGAACCATTTTTAAATATATATTTTGACAATTTTATAATCTCTATATATCAAAATAAACTTATTCTTTAGTGTCGGGACATTGAAATTTACTTTGGATAAATTTTTGGTATTTTTCTGACAATGAGCATTTTTTAATGAATAATGAAAAATACTGCATTTTACTTCAAAAATTATTTTTCATATAATTTAATTATATGGATAGATTATATTTTTAATTGTTTTTAAAGTTTAATTAGAACATATTTTTACCATTTAATCCAATTTTGGTCATTTTAATTAATTTCACTTTGGAATTGGGTATAAACAAGTGTCAAACTTTTGATAGATATTGTTTCTAAAGAACCCGCTATTTGTTTTGACAATGAGAATTATTTTTAAATTAATTACTTCAATTTATGTGTATGGAATTTGGTGAAATTTATTCCATATTTGGAATCATAAATTTCAAATTATGTAATTAAAACTCTTTTGTTTTTGGACATTATGAATAGTAACGACGGTAATTATCTATAATTATTGTGATTAATCAGTAATAGGGTAGTTAAGGGTAATAAAATAATATTATAATAATATAAAATGACCCCAAAAAGTGTCCTAATGGTACTTGATGTGTCATGTCCAACCATGGTATTCCTTGTGGATAGTTAGGGACCCCATGGAATCACTTTTGTGTGATAGTGGCATTTTATCAATTTATTTTTTTTAGAGAAAGGAAAATATAACAAAAGAATGTAACACCTAAGTAAAAAAAAATTTAATTTTGTTTAAATAAATGATCTCTTAGACTATAAATACTCATTATAATGCTAAAAATATTTCCTACATCATGGTATTTTTTTATAATATATAGCCATTAAATAAATAAATTTATTTATGACACCATGATGATGTAGTGATTACCTCATTAATGAACGATTTAAATAAAATGAAAAGATAATATAAAATATAAAAAATACACTTTTAAAAAACCTATTGGATGTGTGGATTTTGAACCCTTATCACCTTATCCTAGAAATATATCATTGTGGGTCCTTTAAAATCCGATAATCGTTTTATAATAAAGTAACATTTCAAGATTTTCCAAGAGTGCCCCTCCCCCCTCTTATAAAATTCCCCCACCTATACCCCATTACCTATATCTCTAAAGCCATTGGATCAGGAAAAATCTTCTAATTTTATCTCTCCACATCCCTCTCTTCAACCTAGAAGCCTTACATTAGGCAGAATGCTCTTCAAGAAACCCTTTGGTACAAACCAAGGGGAGTTACTCGATTTAAAGGTAATGTCTTCTCTTATGTTCTTTTGTTTTATTTTGCTTCCCAAACCCCCTAAACTCTTATTATTCCTCGCTTTTGTAACAACACCATTATATTAAATATAATAGGATGTTTTTATGAGAATTATTTAATTTACACTTACACACACCTCCTTCAAATGGTTAAAGAACATACTGTTTCTGTGAGTGGTGAATTACTACCTCATGAAATGATGATTGTTCAATATTCATTTAAAACCTTTGATGGTTGAAATTAAGATGTCACTTTATTTATATATGATATATATTATGTTTATGTTTTCCTTATAATTATATATTTTTAATTTATGGCATACCTTTATAGTTTCCATAATGGGTAAACACGATAATTTCATTTTTGGAAGTGCGGACTACCACCCCCTCAAAGTGATTTGAATCGTTAATGCCATATGTGGGACGTATAAAGGAATGAGTTAATGATATTATATTTGATATTATACTAGAATTTTAATATACCTTTATATAATTATGGTTTCATTCCATTAAATATGAAATAGAAATGAAAGTAGCGTTCCTGCGTACGTACGACTTACCGTCTCCATGAACGGTGCATTTCATTTTTTACCTCTAAATGTTATGTAATATTATAAATGAAATTATATACTAGATATATATGATATATATTATATCTAAATGATGAATATAATTCTGTACATAATTTATATTTTACCACATGAACAACTTTTTATTATAAGAAGTTTATTTTTGACTCAAGTACCAAAGATCGACAAAATGACCGTTATTAACTTAAATAATTACAAAATATTAGTAACATGGTAATAAGTGATATAAAAGGAATAATTAAATTTAAAAAGGTTCTTAATCAAGTAGAAATTAACTCTAGTTTATTATTCAGGAGATTAAATAACGATTGGGTCAAGTCGGACACAAGGTAAGGGACTTCGTCTCAATCTCCTTTCATTGAGGCATATTTTGTTTTATAGACAACATTTTTTTATAGGAGGTATAAACCCCTTTTACTTTTACTTTTATTCAAAAGGAATATTTTTATAAGAATAGTTTTACTAAAAGACAAAATGGAATGTTTTTTTCTTATGTATGTGGCGACAACAACTTCTCCGCTGCCGTGACCATTATTTGAGTTTCTGCTTCCTCTACAAGCCATAAATTTTTTTTAAATGAAAAATAAATAACATGTTTTAATTTTATTTTATTTTGGTATTGAAAATTGTTTTGATAATGTTTTTATTATATCAATGTCTTTTTGATATCTTGTGATTAAAATGTGGAAATGTTATCTTTCTATTATGTATGTTTTATATGATACAAGTATGTTATGGTTATTTGGCATTGTTTAAATACGGGTGGTTCCGTGATAAACTAAGGGCGGGTGAGCCTGATATAGCTCTCCAATGAATTGGGTAACGCGAAGGAGTTGAACACTAAGGTTTCTACAAAGATATTTAGGGAATATACTGTAATGAGTATTCTAAATGTAACCAAGAGGGTTACTCCTTACGTAAGAATGTTATGAATTCCTCAAGTTACCTTTATGTATTATGATTTCTATGAGTTATTCATAAAAATTATGATTTTGTGAGGTATGTTAAAGTGCTTATATTCTCTGAATAAAGTATGATTTCATTGATTCTTATGTATACATGGAATAATGTTTTCATTATATATTTTTATATCCCTTACTTAGCTTATTATGCTCATCCCAGGTTTTTGAAATGTTTTTCACAGGTCAAGGGAAAGGTGCATGATGTGATGATAGTGTCAAAAAAGTGTCATGAAAGAATCCATGTTTTATTTTAAATATGTTTCCTTGATGCGAGAAAATGAATAATATCATTTATGTAACCACCTTGTTTAAATGTGGAATGCAATGCATGATTTATGATCTAATTCTCTAAAACTCTAAACCTGAAAAGATCCTCAATGTGTATTCTTGTAATAACCCAATATTAAGTAATGTTTAAGGCTGGGGCCTTATAGGTTGCGTCATGAGTAATATTTCATGAATGAATAAAGTGAGATAGAATTTATCCCTTATATTCTTTAATATAAGTCTATTACTCATGCATTTTTAAGGAAATAATATAGCCTAAATAAATCCTCCGACATGATGTTCTATAGTCAAGTTCAATTTATGGAAAGTCAAAGAAAGATATATCTATTACAAATGTTGATGGCACCAGTGCGCAACAAGCTTGATTAGAGATATCACGATAAAGAGATTATATTACATAGTAAGCATCTATTTGAGGTGTTATGTCACTAGGAAATTTACTCGATTCTCTATAGGTTCCTTTTCATGCTAATAGATGCTAATATTGGACTTTAAGCTACTTCACCTAGTGCCATGAGGAATGTGTCCTATAAGGTCTCACACTAAGCATATCTATAATCATAGTTGAATAATATATATTATTATTTATTACTTTACAAGTTTAATATATATTATTCTAGCATGTGGTTTAATGACTATTCATGTTTTCTTGATCACATACATTCTATCACAAGTTTTTTGAACAATATAATGTGAGAATAATGTTTAATAAATATTTATTTTCTATTTAGTTAATTTAATATTTATTTATTATAGAATAATTTATTTATTTTTTTTTAAAAATAATCATTATTCATGGGACGATAGCTATTGTGTAGAGATTGAAGGTTGAGTTTTGGTGGTTTTGTGAGAAATAATATATATTGAATAATCATTGACTAAATAATTTTTAATTTAATTACCATGTTAAACCCATGTAGATGAAATAATAATAATAATATTTCAGAAAACGTTTTCCAAAAGGTATTAAATAATTATTAAATGGATCTTGAGGAAATATATATTTACAAACCCTAGAAGTATTTAAAACTAGCTATTTTATTTTTTTAAAATATCCAATTAATTTCAGGTTGTGCACAATGTCATATAGAGAGAATCCTATTAAACTCTAGAGAGATCCCTCTCCAATAATTCCCATAAGAATGGAGATCGATCTTCCTCCCACTCCCACCCTAGAGACTAGAGAGATCAAGGAAAACTCTTTGGATGTGATTCTGAAGGTGATAAAAGGTGAAAGATGAAAGATATATGATCCTTCATTCTACCACAAAAATATTACCAAAGCAATGTTTGGTGATTTGTGGAATATGTATATATCATTGATAAAGGGAATCCACTCTTTATTCCTATAATGAAACAACTATACAATGTAGATCTATTGTTAGATCTATCAGAAAATAAAGAATTCATGTTATGTAATAAATTAATTGATTAAATAAATTATAAAAAATATGAGACGATACTATGCATGGTTATAGAGTTCAATCCTTTGTCTATTTTCATTGATTCAATTCTATTTATCACAAATTTCATCATCATATAATTCTCAGATTGATCATCATCCATTAAAAAAATAAATTTGGGTACATCCCATCGCATGGTTCCACTGTTCATGGAACCTACATGGTCCACATTTCCATTTTTTTATCAAGTTTTTCAAAATTTAAATGATTTATGACACTTCCATATAATTTCAACTTTTCATGATTATGGGTAATTAATTTTTATTATATGCCAAAATTTTATATTATGGTCAAATGTTTTGTGATTTCTAATTTGTGTTTTGAGCTGGGTCATATATTTTAGGATTCCTTAATGATATTTTTATGATATTATGTTTCTCAAAAATGTTCTATAATTACCTTCCTGGGTATTCTGATATTTTATTACGATATTTATGTCTTCCTCATATTATTATTCTTATTTATGATCTCATATTTTATGGTATGTCTTTCTCTTACTAGGAATTTGAGCTCACCCCTCTCTTCTATTTTAAATTAATAGGGTATAGAGATGATTATATCATGTGAGTTACATGGAAATTTCTAAAATAGTATTATTATAGTTAAAATTTTACAAGTGTAGTAATTTTTTTATTTATCTAATCATTAAGACACTAAGCCTTTCAGTATTTTGGTTGTGCAACTGCTTGTGTGATGTATTATCTAAATCATGTGATTAATGTACTATTCAATGTATAATTAGCATGTTTATATGTATCCAATAAATAGTGAAGGAATATTTAATGGTATTAGGGTAGGTATTGTCCAAGCAAGAAGGCTAAACAATTATGTGTAATTAAGAAGAGGATTTTCTATTTTATAAGCGAGGGGTGGGGAACCATTGGAATTACATAATATATTTAGCTAATATAATTTAATTATCATATTAAAGTGCCACAAAAATAATATTTATTGAATATCGAAAGAAAATGTCTGTAAATACTATTATCTAACCGAATTTAGACAATTTTAGTTGTTTTTTAACCCTTACAGTTTTGTTTTACCCCATTTTATACCATTTGAGGATTACTATGATATCAATATTTTTTATACATTAATGGTCATGAATGTTACTATAAAAGGACAAGTGAAATTTAAGTTGAAAATTGATGATATGAATGACCATATCCCATTATCATGGGAAAAGATAATATTTTTATGAATTTTAATGTAGTTAATAAAATGTAATGGAATATAGGGTACCATTAAATTAATTTTTAGGACTATTAAGATAGTTTGACATTAAAGACAACCAGAGAATAATGGAATAAAAATTCAATTTTCAAAACATAAATATTATGATATATTTTTTAAAAAAATTTGTGTAACATAATAATTCAACCAAATTATATTACTTATAATATTTTCAAAATTTTATATTTTATTTTTCTATTACATTAACATGAACCGTGTCAGGATTACTTATACATTTAAGGTAAATATTTCACCACTAAAAATAAAATATATTTTTTCATGATAAAAGAAATAATTCACATTACAAATAAATATTTTGAACCAAAAAAAAATCATGCAATCCCTATGAAAAAATGTAACGTCCTAACAAGACTCACCATTAATATCATGGATGGACCGGTGGGTCAAATAGCCTCAAGGGTGCCTCCCCATACATGAAAGGATATCGAGTAGCGAAGAGTGAATCATGAGGGGATAATGGGTATAGTATACCATTATTTCATAATATAATAATTATAAAATAAATAATAATCAATATAAGAATCAATATTATAAACAAAAGGCAAATTAGTGGAAGAATAACATAAATTGAATAATAAAAGACAACCAATGAATATGTACGTAAGATGTATGAATGTCCAGAGGATAATATTTAAGATGAGATTAAATACATACAATATGTACAAAATATAGTATTCTAATCAAACAATTAAAAAGTAAAAAAAAGCCCAAATGTGATCTCCATTGGCATCCCAAGCTCCATCTCGATTCCATTCTCTTAATTTTTTTTAATATAAAATAGCACAGGAAAGGGTCCATAATCCTTTGAGGAAAAATTTCTACTCAGGTACCCTATTGCAGTTGAGTCATGAGCAAGGTGTGAGATATAAATCATAGTAGTATTCCACCCACCGAGTCTATGAATTAATCCATCCTATAAAATATTATGTAAAGTAATGTGGGGGTATGAGTAGAAAGATAAATAATCAGTGACGAATAAATAAACATCTACTTTCCTAGGTTCCTAAGAGACAACTAGTGGATATACTTAAGGTGTCTCATAGCCATAGTAACTCTGAACAGTGAATATGTATATAGTGTATATATATAGTTTAATTATATATTTTCTCCAATTATATGAACCAAGTTTTTATGAGCACCTAATGTCCACATAACTGGATTACTAGTTACTAGTTGGATCACAACCTAACATAGATATCCATAACCAATCTAAACGATCATAAAAGCTCATGCAATAGGTAACATTCTATAAATAATCATTGAGTGAGGGACATCATGTAAAAACACTCAGCATGGAATGTGAGAAGAAATGGAAACACTATAATAATGGAACATGGAACGTAAAGCCCATACGACATATAGTATCACCAGGGGAGACACCATGAACTCATCACTCAATGTAAGGGAATATGATTTACCTCTTGAATCAACACCCCTTACCATCATACAAAACCAATGTATATGACCTAATCATATTTATAATACATGAACCTAAGGAAATATCACTCATGCCATAAATTTATCAAGACCATATAAAGGAATCGTCATATTATATTATAATCCATGTGGAAATAAATTTCAGGATTTGCATTTATATAATCTATTATAACCATGGGAATCACAATTATAACAATTCAATTAAATATGTTCTTAAAAAATAACTAAATGGCCTGACCATACCACCATTTAGAATTTATTACATTATAATTACACCATTTAACATAAACAAGTCTATTCATTATTTCCATTTTAATCATTTAATACAATTCAATCAAAGAAGGAAAAACATCATGAAAATCCATTCAATTAAATAAATTCCATTTAATCTAATAAAACATGTAAATTCATTTATCAATGTTCAAAGGGAAATTAGGAGGTATTATGATCAACTAAGAAATTAACTACATGAATAAACCCATATACAAAGCATGATAAGCACTTAAGAGGTTCTTAGTATAAAAAACATTTATGAATGAACGAAAAATAAATTTATATTTAAATAATTTCTATGTATCAAACATTCCATTTTCCATAACATTACATTCAATAATATAGGAAATTCAATGCAACATGATAACAATGATGTATATCACTAATAAATACTTTTAGTTTAGAAGACAACAAACCTCATCTCGTGGGGTTTTATTATGAAATCATGAAAAATTTTCTTCCTAAAATTCATAGAGTATATTTAACATCCATCTCAAGGCATGTTACAATTCATCAAAATAAACAATAAAATTTACTACCAAACATGATAATTCAACATATAATGGTTCATATGGAATTAATAAGGTAACATTATAATTCATACATCTATATATAAGGATAAAATCCACTTATGGTTTAAGTTGAATTCATCGGAGGAGTTCTAGGATTTTAATCATTTAATTACGAAGAGGAAATTCACTTGGAAAACCCATTTATTTTCTATAAATGATATAAAAAATATATAATTACCTAAAAAAGATCAACATAAATGTTTGAACGTGTAAAGACCAATTTTATATTATGTAATCAATAATAAAGCAACAGTCAACAAAGGATGGCATGAAACACAATGATGCTTTTCGAAAATCATTCAAAATTGATGAAAAATCCATAGATTACCTACCTCAAACATAGGATGACCTAATCATCAAATATAGATGTCTGGTTTGATTAGGTTTGTAAGATATAGGAGAAACATACCTTTTCCCTAAAAATAGGGAAATTTATCTTACACCTAAATAGAATATCCGAGAGGAGATAAAATGAATAAAGATTAAGAAAGAATCAAGAGCATATCAAAGGAGATCCAGAGAGACCAATGACACTTCATTCAGACGATGGATCAATGGGTTATCTCCACACATAGAAGAAGGTGCTTGGGAGATCCACTTACATAGTGATGAGGCCTCACATGGTTTCTAGGGTGAGAATAATGGAGAGGAAGAAAATTATGAGGCATTATGGGAATTTTGGTCATTTTGCACCTACATACTGGGCCATATCGTTTGTCCACATGGTTTGACCAAACCATGTGCCAACCATTTGCCAACTACTTCTTAAGAAATAACCTTGCATGTTTTGAGCTATACAGTTTCCCTAACGATGCTCCAACCATGAAATGAATAGTGTGAGGGTACTACCTAAGTTGATCTACCCATGTTAGGTAGCAGCAAAGTTTTGGTAAACCATGTTCAACCCATGTAGGGAGTTTATACTCCTTTGTTGTACATTCATGGCTTTCTATTGAGGGGACACATAATTTATAGACAAACCATGTTTCTTATATAGACCCTACAACCATTTATTTCTGGAAAAAGATGCACCCAAAACTTGATAAGAACTCTAACGGACCTATCAGGTCTTATCCTAATCCTAGAACAGCATAATGATGTGTTCTAACTCTCATAAATGTTTTTGGAAGAACAATTTTAAAAATATCCCATCTAATAAACACAAAAGTTCAAATTTCCTAGGAATTTTACGATGGATAAAAAAATAGGGAATTATAACCCCCACCATATACGTATCATCCCTGAGAATCCTTGGAAAAAATGGAAACATCACATGACCAGAAGGGCCATGAAGAATTATTCAAATGGTCACGTGGAATTTCCAAATTCCAAATGTACCTCTGACCATTCCTTAAGAATACATTGCTTAAACTGTCCAAACTCAAGCCAATACTCATTTACAGACCAAAAAAGAGAAAAAATCTTAACTAAGACCTTTTTTTGGATACATGATCATGTCATAATATCTATAATAATTTAACTAAAGCTACTCTCCAACTTTGTCTTTAACCTAAAGAAGGGGCCAATTATGAACAACGATACATTCTACTATTGGAAATATCTTACAATGCACGTTCTAAGCATTCTAACGATGCTCACAACATGTTTTTGAAGTTATAAAATGGTTAATTACCCATTGAACTCACTTAGATAGTTCAAGTCAACCTTTCATGAAAATACCAGTACGACACATACCACACTCTTCAGCACCTGACCACATTCTTAAAAATGGTTCTCATCAACTGTATAGATCAAATAACAAAAACAACATGCCAATAAACATTAGATGAATTATCCCAAAAAACCCAGATTAGAAAAATAGTGTTTTAGAATAGAACCAAAATTACTCTTTCCGAGTCATTCTACGTTTACTACTATAAAGCTCACCAAAGTCCATACGTGTCTTTTTTGTGACGTTCCTCGGTCAAACTGTCACCAAGTAATTTAAACTGTCTAGGCCTAGCATGAACAAGGGGTAACCTAGATCCAGCCCACTATAATAGTTACCCATTAAACATCGCCATTGATCCTAAAATGAAATCTAGGATAACCTCAAATTCATTAAACTGAATCCCATGAAACAAACCTAGGGTATTAAAAACTTCATGATTACTAGTGAAACACTGGTACAATCTAATATGTCAACATCCAAACATTTACTCATCCCGTAGTGCAATCCACCTGGTGGTAAATGTAACAACCCAAAGTTTTATCAATGTAAATTACATTATTATAAATATATAATATGTTATAATCACATATAACCACATAGGCAACACAATACCTACATTATAAATGATGAATGAATGAAATGAGATTTTTTATTGATTTTATGGAACCAATACTGATGAAATAGTAACCCGACCATAATAATAATTATATGAACCTTATGAATTGTAAACTAGACAATGGAATAGTAACCTAACCTTTTAAAGTATACATAAATAATTATCATCTTATAAATGGTAATATTATATAATTTAATCCAATAATAAGTAAATAAATGTTTTAATTATTATTAATTAATGATGGTATTTTTATAGGTCAAAATCATTTAATTATAATTTTGTGATTACTTTTATAATTTAATATAAATTTGATTTATAAAATTTATTCATTAACTAATATTTTTTGTCTTATTATTTGATATTAGTTTTATTATACCTTAATTAATATTTCAATGTGTAATAAAAGAAGTTATAATTTTAAAATATGAATTTTGAAAGTAATTGATGATTTTAATTGAAAATAAAATTTATCAAATTTTAAACATTATTTTCATAAAATAGAGTTCATTTTTGAATTCAAATTGTTGAAAAATGGTTTCGGTGACTTTTTTTAAATTCTCTAAAATACTTGTATTTTCGGTGAATAGTAAAATAAGATAATTTTTGATAAATGCTAAATACATGAATTATGGAGTCATAAATGATGTATGGCTGATGTAAGTCCAAAATATAAATAATACATCATTATTTCATTATATTTGATGATAATTCTCAAACTATTCATAGTATTGTGATAAAATTAAACTAATGAATAAAATATTGAGAAAACACCCCCTCCTCAACTATAAATACCACCCCTCACTACCTATTATTCTCACACCTCTCAAGTCATGATCCTTGTTAAAATTATACCCATTAACTCTTAAAAACAACCAACCCCATGTCCTGGAGATTCTTTTCTTAACAAAGTTCCAAAAAAATATCCTAAAAAGGTTCTGAAGAAGAAGGAATCAAGAGGTAAAACCATATTCCTTTACATTTATTTTCTTTCAATGTTACTTTATATTCATTTTATATATTAAATTCCTCTCATAAAAATGGTATGATACCTTTATTAACTTATATATAATGAAATTTTGTCATGATAATTGAATAATTCATCATAATCTATCTCTTCCCAACTGTTTATACTAAAAATGAAAACATCATCTGTGATGTGTTAATTTATCGCATTCAAGGGTGAAAAAGTTTTCAACTTCCATTACCATCTTCAAGGTTGGTCATGAGACTATATTTATGGATTAAAAAAATTATAATAAAATCCAATGTGATATTTTGGTATCATTATATACTCATGATGTTAAATAATAAAATAAAGCAAGTTTTTTGTGACGAAAACAACAAAAAATAATCAAAATGATTATCACTAACATATTATCTAATGATTCATCCTCATAAAATATAACCAAATCATTTATATGATCATTTAAAATTCTCTATGTTGATTAATAACATATTACCTAAATTCTGTATTTCTCTTTCCATTTTATATGAACTTATATTCTCTTATATAAGATAACCGATGATGGTAACTAAGAAAATGAGAACTCCCAAACATTAAAATTGAACATTATAACTCAAAAAAGGTCATAAATAAATTAAAATAAATTATAAATATTAAATTACCTATATAAAATGTTCTAGAATTATTAACTAATGAATATAATTTTATTATTTAGGAAATTATGATGAAGTGTAGAACCATTTCAGGTGTAAGGTAAGAGATTCAACCTAAACGATCGTTTTTTCCATTGGGATACTCTTCCTTTATTTTTTCCCAAATGAAATTCTATTTTATACTTCATATTATTAATTACATCTATATTGTCCCAAATCATGTATCATGATCCATTTATCTTTTTTTGGGATATACACATTTTTAAAAGGTTCCCTACCCAATTTTTCAGAATAAGCAAGCCTGATTTAAGGGAACTTGTTGATTTATTACCCAATTTCAAGTGTAATATATAATCTATATTAAGCCACCATTATTTTTCTAAAATGACACATTTTATTATAATAATATTATTAGTTCACTTCTGATTTTATATAAAATATTATTCTCTTTTCTACTTCAAATGCTCTTTAATATTTTTCCATAAACCACACTAAAATGTTTTAATTATAATGTTTCTTAATTACACTATTTACTTGTCATCACTTAGGTTTAACATCACTTATAATGTTATGTTTCTATTTTCCTTGATGAATTTATTTTTATGAGTTAATTCTTTTATTTTAGGGTAACTTTTATCATACGCCCATTTTTATGCTTTATGACATGATTATGATACCCAATTATTTCTTAGTCACCCTTAGGTTTAATTTTCATATTGAACACTTAAATAAGATCATTTTACAATGGGAGAACCTTGAAAGTTCTCTAATTAATTGGGTAATGTTTAGTCTCAGGAGACATCATGTGAAACAGTCTTGGTGGTTATCCTTGACTCCTGCTCCATGTGCAACGGTCTTGGTGGGTGGCCTTAACTCATGATCCTCTATGTGAAATACACATTGAATCATGCTAAATTCATGTTTTATGTTTCTAAAAAATTATAAAGATTTCATTATTATATGATCCCATGTTCTATATGTTATGATTCCATATATTTTTTTGGTCAGAGAATAGTACTCAAGAGGGGGGGGGGGGTGAATTGACTATCTATAAAAATTTCTATTAAGAAGAATAATTTGAAATTCCCCAAAATTTAAAATTCAATTGACCTGTAGCCAATAGTGAATTTATAAGAGATTGAATATTTGATTAATTTTGAAAATTGTTATTAGTTATCAGTTATATAAATTTGATAATTAATAAATCTTTTGAAACTAACCTAATAATTATATACTATTTATAAACAATTGATAATAATAATTTTTAGATTTCAATTTCGTTTTATGAAATATGTGGTAAAATAGGGTAAAAAATGTAAAAGAATAGTGGAAATAAAACAATTCGTTTAGTCTCAAGTAGTGACCTAATCCTCTCCACTTGGTGATCACCATCTTACAACATTCTAAATTGAAAAATAGTATGATCCACACCCTGGACTAGGGTTCACAATAGCACACATGATGTCTAGGTCCCAAGACATCTACCACAGTTCTGCATGGGTACAAACTACCAGATAACAGAAGGACCTCTTTCACACTAATATGTGGGAGTAAAAGGTTTAAAAAGGTATGAGTGGAAGGATATATTGTATTCATCAGTTTGATACAAGAGACAATGTTTTTTTACAGAAAGATACACACACTACTCAAAAGTATGTTAAAATGAACAAAACAGAGAAAATAAATAAGGTAATGAATATAGAAGGCTATGTATGTCTTGAGATGCAGCTCTGGACACTTCAGATGCAGATGAGATGAATTTTTAGTCCTTTTCTAGAATTTGTCACTAAAACAATGTGTCATATTCTGGATTCTGTGTACAAGTTTGGATCTGCCGGTATATTCTTCTACTTCATTAATATGCTGAAGTAGTTGTTCAATTCAATTTACAACATGGTTGATTTTTCTTTGTGTTCTTTTCCTTTTGATCATTAGTTCACAGTGGGTGCATGGGAGTCAAAGATGATCTTCTTATAACTTATAATAAGGCACACCAAACTTCTATATATTTCTTCTCTCTTTAAAATGGTTTTTATTCGTGAGGGCTGACAAAGGAATGATTTTTCCACGTGCATAGGTTCAGCGTACCTCATACCATATGATAAAAGTCATAAAAAATACTTTTAAATATGTAAGTATCATTAAATGACTCAAATATGAATATTAGAAATAATTTTAATAAATGAAAATTTAAACAGTCTATCGGAAAGTCATCCTATCAGTGAGACATCAGTCAGTGACTCATATGTCGACATTTCCATCTGTCAGTGACTCAACCCATCAGTATGTCATTCTTTCAGTCATTTAATAAGTTGGTGACTCATTACATTGGAGACTTATTTTAACCATTGTTGAGTACTTGTGTCGGTATCCCCGTGCCTCATTAGGTCCCTCTTACTGATGATAGGTCTATAACATCGGTAGGTCTCCTATGTTGGTAAGTCATATGTATCATTAGGTTATCTACATCGGTAATTCATATGCATCGGTAGGTCGATTTCATAGGTAGGTCCTCTTCATCTATCAGTGATATCTTTTGTCGGTGTCAGTCTATTATACATAGAATATATTTTTGTCTGGGCTGTCTTAAAATATAAATGTAAATAAAATGTACCAAATCTATATGAGATCATATATAGAAAAATTTCAAATATTGAAACATAAATAATTGTGATTGAAAGGTTTAGACATGATTAATACTAATTTATATTATTTATATGAATTTACATGATTTGTGAATTGACACGATTTGTGATTATTAATAATACAAAAACTAGAGAGGAGGACCAACCATCCCCAATGGGAAAACAAAATCCCCCTTTTTGATGATCAGAAATCATGGTAGTATGCAGCACACAAAGGTAATATGTAGATAAATAATAAAAACTGGTTCTCCCCATTTTGGGATTATCTAAAAGATAACAGATTTCATATAAAGAAAAAGTATCAGGAAGTAAAAGATAAAATATGAAGGGAGGAAAGGAAAGAACACAAAAATTCCATTAATCAAGAATATACAGTGGATGAAAATTATCCAAAAGAAAAGGAAACTAATCAAGCCATCATCATCATCAGAGAATAATCCACACTATGATTGAGGGTGAATTGTATCCTTTCTTTTTCTATAATGATAAATAAATGGTTTAGATGGTGATGGTTGAGAATAAGGGGGGTCTATAAAAATTCTCAGAGGAAGTAGGATCACCCCTTCAAGAACATTTGGTACAAGACATGGTTTATGTTGGGACAACACAAGAGGTTGAACCGGTTCATTGATAACAACAAAATTCCATGTCAAGGCATGAGACACTAACATTCGAGGTGTAGGCACTAATCCAGGAGGTCCAAGAGGTGAAACGACATAGACTAAAATTTATTCTCTTTATACATAAAGGTATGGATTAAAAAGTTTGATGAAATCCCCAATAATCTCACCACCATACTTCATTTCTTTCTCGATGTCATCCTTATTCTCTGTGTTTTTTTCAAAAGTGGAGTGAATTCCATTAATTAGTTGAGTTATTCAATAAATGATTTTATAACTGCAGGTAAAGTCAAATTTGCTACCGAATACTTAAAATGACTTTTCAACTAGTGCTTGGAGTAAATTTTTGAGAAATAGGAATTTATCATTTTTGTAAGATGTTCCTGAGTGGAAGATTCTTCCTTAGTATATAATATGATCATATCTTGCACACAATCAAAAATCATTTCAATCTTTTCTAGGTTGTCCAATCCGAAGGTATTAAATAGAGCATTAAGATACTCTTTTAAAATAGTTTTTATTTCTTCAATATTTAGCATTTGATAGGTCTGACCACATATTGAAGGAATAGTAGTAGGAGTTGATGTTAAAACAGATTGCACAATTTCATTTATGTCCTTTCTCAGTTTGACAAAATCAGGAACATTAAAATTACAAACAAGATCTTCAAGTCCTTTCATGACACATTCAATTGTAGTATTTTACATAGTGTGTAAAGTATTGATTCCACTAGTTAACTTCTTCATCTCATTCCATGTATGGTGTTATTTTTCATAATGTTTTCAGTAGCTATAAGAAAACTAGGGTGAAATTCTTTTATCACCATCTGAGAGACTGAAATAACATCTTCATAAGATACACTGGTTGAGGTAGCAGTTGATATAGAAGTCCCAATTTTCCTTACCCATTCAACTATAGAACAGATATATCTCAAGCTATCGTTCAGCTAGGTTTTTTCTCTTCTATCATTATCAATATCATATCTCATCGGAGATTGTACTGAAAGTATTACTGATGAACATATATCTTCCTTGATTTTTTTCCATATCTACCCTAGTGATATAGTCACTAGAAAGGGTCTCACCATAGATTCCCTTGTAATACGTATAGAGACATCATATTCTAAATCATCAAAATCTAATCCAAGTGCCACATACCGAGGATTCCTCTCCCATTTATCCATTAAATCATCATATAGAGGAGTGAGAGTATCAAGCCTTACTCTTCCACATTGATGATATTCACCAGCTTGATCATCTCTCTCTCAAGGATCCCCCACAATTCAGTCATTACTTACTAGTTTCTCATCTTTGGCATGAGGTATTCTTAATTCATAAACCAAATTAGTTACAATAATTTCTTCAGCTTCCACACCACCATCACCTTCAGTATTTTCTCTCACGTCAACATCAACTTCAAGAGGTTCTTCCAAATGAGCTTCATCCACAACTTTAATAATTTCAAGATATTCACTTAGATCATCTTTATGATGGTCATTATCACATCTATTACATTAATCATCATCAAGACTAGATAAATGTTCTTCATTTGTATTCTTATCACCATATTCATCACTTTCTTCTTCTTCACTACCACTACCAATTTCACCATATTCAATTTTTACTTGTTTTTCTTTAGATCCTCAAGATCTACTTATATATTCCCAACTTCAACAGACTTTTGTCTCAACATCACTATTATCTTCAAGAGTTTTCCCATTAGAGGGTAAGGTAAGTGGATGACAAGGAGGTCCAAAGAAAATCCTTTGTGAGGTGAAGTGGTGTCGGGATCACTCCTATCATCAATAGGTGATACCTGATAACAATATAGATTGAAAATATATTTTTCTTGTTCTTCCTCAATAGAGTAAACAACTTTTTCATTTGTTCCTAGACCAAGATCAACCATATTTTTAGGTCAAGTTGGATAGTCCAAAGGATTTACCTTTTCATAGATCTTATCTTCATCTCCAACCCATTCTATCTTCCATGGGTTCTAAATGATTTTCAACCTCATACAAATCTCTTAAATGTGGCATATCCCACTGTACTCAGAAAAAAATTATTCTTCTTCATTTACACAACCTTTTTTTTTTCAGAAAAACAGATATCAACCTTTAATATATTAGGGAATTGGTTTTAGAAAGGTTTGATCAACTCATTCATGTGCACATCAAGGTATCTAAAAATTTTTACCATGATCCCCTTTCTCAGTAGATAAAACAAGTTAACATCTTGATATTTCAAAGAAGAAAATTCCCCTTTACTGATATAGATTTGATGCTAGATAAACATAATCAAGATTCAACATTCTCCACTTAACTCATTAGAAATGGGTCTTATGTGTTCATTGTTATTAGTAAGTTCCTTTAACACTATCTCAAAGAAAAACATATAACTCTTAGGTGGAGAGGTAACATATAATCATCAAATAAATCTTTATGGGGAACATTAAGACATTTATTCCAATGTATTGAATATAAAGAGATTCTTTTCCCTTTTACTATGGATTTTTTCCAGGCTACATCACTTCCTTTGAAAAAAAACTCCAAATTAATTTTAAATTAATAAACTAGATTTAGGTAAAAGGATCATTCATTATTTGAGAACCAGTCATGGAAACTGTGATATGGTAGTACCTTGAGCAGTAGCGACATTATTTCTAACAAAGATTCTATAATAACTTCTTTTTCTAGAGTTACAAAACAGTTTTCTAGAGTAATATTTACAAGAGATGAAGATTTACTCGATTCCCCTTTCTGATCCTTATAAGCATGAGACTCTCCATTATCAAGAGATAGCTTCACATGCACTATTCCAACCCATTCAGTAGGAAGGTTAGAAGATGAATGGTTAGGGGAAGAGAGAGACTGAAACCTCGAAGAGAGTGTAGAGTTAAAGGAGTATAGTAGATCAATTCAATTTATATCATTTATGGATTTTAAAATTATTCTATATGGAAATAATGAACTGGGATCAAAAAAATTAATGTAATTATGTTGTTTTGATAAATGGAAATACATATAAAAATAAAGAGTCATCAGTGTTGGAATGAAATATTTTTCATAACATTAATGGTTTCGACATGATAAGGCATTCGTGTCGGCATGAAAACTGTGTCAGCATGACATAGCATCAGTGTCGGCTTGACATAACATTTATTTTTGCATGAAAATGGTATCGGAATGACATATATTAGTGAGAACATGAAAATTTATCTAAAAAAGATAAAAGGAATAATAAAAAAGGTATAATAGATTGATCATTCCTAACTCATGTATGAAGTAATTAATTATTTTAGTGTTCCATGGCTTAGTGAATATTTCATCAAGATGATATTCAGTGCCAATGCATTCTAAATTGATATCACCCTTTAGATAATGGTCCCTTAAAAAGTCATCTCTCACATCAATATATTTTTTTGTTCTAGAATGAGAAACTGGGTTCTTATAAATGTTAATAGAACTTTTATTGTCACATTTTATATGTACATGTGTAAATTGATATCCATAGTCTAGCAGAGTTTGTTTCATCTACAAAATCTGAGCACAACAGCTACTAGTAGCTATGTATTTAGCTTCAGAAGTTCATAATGCAAAAAAAATTGGTTTCTTAATACACCATGAAACCCAATAATTTACAAAAAAGTTACATGTTCTAAAGGTTATCTTTATATCTAAATTGAATCCACTAAGATCAGCCTCAAAATAACTCGTTATAACAAAGGATTGTCCTGCAGGGTAAAACAAACCTAAATTGATAGTATGTTTGAGTTATTTTTAAATACATATAATAGAATTTAAGTGAGATTATTTGGTATTATCTTGAAAATGGGAACACATACCCACACTGAACATTATATCTGGAATACTAGTAGTCTAGTAGAGAAGACTTCAATAATTCCTCTCTAAGTTATATGATAAAATGATTTACCATCTTTATGAAGATCCAACATAAAATTAGTAATAATTTGAGTGTTTCTACTTTTATTTCAATAAAATCCAAATATTTTTAAAAGGCCTTTTGTGTATATAATTTGATTTAAAATGATACCTTCTTTATTTTTTAAAAATATAAAATCCAAGAAATAATTTGAGTTAAACCATCAAAATCATTTCAAATTCACTTTTCATCATTTTAGAGAAATAAACACATACATAATTTCATAAATATACAAATATAATATCATCTACATAAATCTAAACTACTAAAACATCTTTTGAAATTCGTTTTATAAAAAGAGTAGAATCCAAAAGTCCTTTTGTAAAAACTTTTGTAATGAGAAAAGTACTTAGTCTATCATACCAAGATCTTGGATCTTGTTTTAAACCATATATATTTTCTGTTAATTTGAAAACATGATTTTGAAAAATAGTGTTTCTAAAACCTGGGGGTTGTTCAAAAAAACATCCTCAACTATATACCAATTTAGGAATTATCTTTTAACATCCATTTGATAATGTTTCATATTAATATGGGATACATAAACAACCCAGATTCTGATGGCCTCATGTCTAGAAATTTGTTCAAATGTTTCTTCATAGTCAATGCCTTTTTTCTTGAAAATATCCTTGTGTAACCAATATTTCTTTATTTATAACAATATTATAGATTCATCTAATTTTTTCCTAAACACCCACATTGTGCATATAGACAAGGTGCCTTTGGTTCTATCTACAATATTCCAAACATTATTCCATTAAAATTTATTATGTTCTTCAAGAAAAACCATCACCAAAATTTCATCTTCAATTTCGTCATTGATGTTTTTAGGTTCATGCTAAGACAAAAAGGATTGATGTCCAACATGATTTATAAGAGAAGCTCTAGTTTGTGTCCTTCAATCTGAGTCTCCTACAACAACATCTAAAGGATGATTCTTGAGGGTTATAGTTGGTCTAGAAAAAGATGGGCTAATAATTTCAGGTTAAACATGTCTAGAGTCTGATGAATTTCTCAAATAGTTTGATTTAACAGATTGTTTGACAAGAGATTAAATGATATTTAATTTATTTCCATATTTAACATATAATATTTAAGGTTATCTAGGGTTGTCTTAGGATAATGTGGATCTATTTTGAAAAATTTTATATGCATATATTCTTCCACACAATTGTTTATTTTATTAATGAATTTATAATATTTACTAGAGGTTGATTAACTTAGGAAGTTTCATTTATCACTCATGGGTTAAAATTATTCATGATTGTCCTTTTTATTAAGGATATATAATCTACAACTAAAAACATTTAGGTATCTATCTTTGGGTTTTATATTGTTCCACAACTCATAAAGAGTATTATTGAATATAGTTTGTATTAATAATATAATTATTATATAGCAAGCATTATTCACAGCCTCAACCCAAATGTAAACAAGTAAATCATATTCAGTAAGCATTCTTTGGGCTATCCCTTGTAAATTAATTTTTGTTATTTCCACAACTCCGATTTTTAGAGGTTTTATAGGGGCATAGATGTTATAAATATATCCATTGTGTTGGAAAAATTATTCAATGTCTTTATTTTCAAACTCACGGCCATGATCAATTATTAAGGGTTTTATTATATGTCCCCATATATTTTTCATTGTTTTATAATACTTGGTGAAGTAAGTAAATTATTCACTTTTTTTATCTAGGAAATATATCCATGTATACCTAGAATAGTAATATACAAGAACGTAGACATAATGCTTCCAATTTAAACAAGAAACTCAAGAGGGTCCCAACAAGTCCATGTAAACCAACTATAATGGTTGAGAAGTTGATTCTACTTTACTTTATTTGAAATATATCTTTTTTTTACCATATAAATATGGATTACAGACATTGTAATTTGAAAACTCATGTTTGGTTATATCCTTGACTAGTATATATCTAGAAATATTTCTAATAAAGTGTACATTATTGTTTCCAAATATTCTATGACAAAGCCAAGTAATTTTGGGAAATGCACATAAACAAGAAATGTTTTGAGAAAAATAAATAATCTATGTTTACAACATATGAATTTTCATTTCTAAAAGAAGAAAATACTAATTTCTTATTAGAGTAAAAAAAATTAAAAGAATCATTTTCATATTCATTATGAAATCAATCATCACCTAATTGTGAAATACTATGAATATTAAATTTCAATACATCAACAAAAAGTACAATAGAAATTAAAACTGAGTTAGAGTTACCAGTCTAGCCAAATCCAATTATATTTCCTTTAGAATTGTCACCAAAATGACATATCCATCATAAATATTGATTAGGTTCTTGATGTTTAAGTAGTATCCGATCATATTTCTTGAACATCCACTATCCAAGTACTACTAACTCTTGTAGGAGCTCTTCAAACAACTTTCTTATAGAATAATCAAACAAAAACAGACTTTGGTACATAGACTTGTTTGGGTCCGATGACATTAGTAATTAATGCTTTAGGTACTAATATTTTCTTCATTGGTTTCCTTTAAATATTAATTAACATATTTTAAAAATAGATTCTATTTCGTCCAAATCATTTATATAGATTAAATGTGTTTCCAGAACTGGAACTAGCATCATAATTTTGATTTTTAGGTAGAAGAACTGATTTTACAGATTTAGTTACAAATTGTGTTTTAGATTGGTTTCTCTGTCCATTATGATATCCAAAACCAGAAGTGTACTTAGGAGATATCTACATACCATGAATTTGAGTAAGTGTATTTTTCCTATGGGTAAACTTTTCTAGATATTTTTGTAATTGTGTATTAGACATTTTTTGTTTATTGTTTTCTTTGAGTAGTTGGGAATTCTATTACTTTTCAATAGTATACTCAGACTTAATATTTATAGTAAGAACAAGATGTTTCTTTAAAGATTTATATTTATCTTTCAATTCATTTCATGTATCTTCCAGCACGTTATATTATTCGAATAGTTCATCAATTTTCATTTTTTAAACGTCACATTCATTTCTTAAAATAATAATAATTATGTATAGAATAATATAAGGTTACCTCAGATGTGTTTTTCATAAAACACATATTTTCCATGCTATCTCAATCATCATGAGATGATGTGGGTTGACTGGAACTATCCTCAAAGGAATATCAGGTGGCCTTCATAGAATTCTTATACGTCTTGTCTTTGTTTTCATATTTATTTTTGTATTTTAATTTTGTAATTTCGGCTTTGAAATATCTTCTCCTATTACATTCATAGAAGAAAATCTCCTCTGAATTTTCATTTATTTTCTAGTCCTTTTTTTGTTTCCATTATTATCATATATTCCTTAATAATTGGGTTTCCGGAAGAACTTATTCTTTCTATAGGATTTCTTGAATCTTTTGGCCAGTTGATCCATATCTCCACCACTATCTAATTTTGATTCATCATTACTGGAGCATTCAACAGTGGCTAGCACCTTCTATTTTTCCTTATTCATAGTAGTATTAGTCCTGAAGGATACAAATTTTTTCTTAGGTTCATCCTCTTCTTCCTTGTTTACATTCAACCCTTCCTCAAACATCATCAGTTTTTCAATGAGTTATTTGAAAGGTAGTTTTATTATGTCACATGATTCTCTAATTAAGAAAAAAGTACCTCTCCATCTATCAGGCAATCATTTTAGTATTCTCATAATTTGTTCTTTGGTAAGAACATCTCTTACTAGAGAGATCACAGTGTAAAATATCTCATTGATCCTAAGATTCATGTCATAAATAGGCTCACTAGGATTCATTATAATGTTATAATATATAATAGTGTATATGTTAAGTCTCACTTCTTTAACACTATTAGTTCATTCATGTGAAATAGATAAGGTGTCCCATATTTACTGGGCTGTTTTACATGAAAAAATTCTTTTAAAACTTGTATCTATTAAAGAACAGTGTAATGAATTCATGTATTTTTAATTATTACTATAATTAGCCTTAGTTGGGACATCCCAAGTAGTTCTAGCAGTAGCGATAATTTATATTCATCTACAGTTGAAGACCAAATTTCATAACCCATACTTCTTAAGTGATTTTTTATTTTAATTTTCTATTGTGCATAATTTTTCTATTAAAGAATACTGATATGTTATTAGCATCACCTTCGTGCCTATTTTTCATGAATTTTTTTTATAAAAATATTTTAAAGAGAAAAAAATTTACTATGAATAGTTATTTTATGGTCATTGGAATACGACTAATATCATAGTTTAAAACGTTTGAAAATGATTTGAAAACTAAAAATTCCAAATACCCTGTGATACCAAATGTTGGTCAGAGTAGAGTACTCAATATCGAGGTGAATTGAGTATCTATAAAAATTTATATTAAAAATTATAATTCTAAATTCCCCCAAATTTAAAAGTCAATTGACCAGTAAGCCCATAGTGAATTTATAAGAGCTTGACTATTTAATTAATTTATCAAAAGAGTGATTAGTTCTTACTTAAATCCATCTGATAATTAATAGAAATTTTAAAACTAACCTAACAAGTCAATAGTGTTTATATACAATTTCTAAGATTAACTATCAGATTTCAATTTTTTTTGAAATATGTAACAAAACAAAGTAAAGGTAAATGTAAAGGCACAAAAGAAATAAAACAAGAGGTTTAGTCTGAAGAAGAAACCAATTCCAATCCAATTGGTGATCACTTTATACCAAGTAGTTTAAATTAAAAAAACTGTTTGATCCACACCCTATATTGGGGTTCACAGAAACACACAAGCTGTACATTTCACTAGACCTCTACCACATTTCCTCAAGGGAACAAACTTCCAGGTCACACAAGGACGTCTTACACACTTATTACTGAGAGTAAAAGGTGCATGGAAATATGAGTGGATGTGTATCTTGTATCCTTCGGTTTTATATTGGGGAAAATTTGTGCTTTATAGGGAAATACACACACTACTCAAAATTATGTAAAAATAAATAAAACAGAGAAAATATATAAGTGAAAGGATTTAGGAGGATTTGTGTGTCTTGATATATAGCTTTGGACTCTTCCGATGTCTCTAAGATGAGGTTTTATTCCTCTTCTAGAAGTTGACAGTAAAACAAAGTGTCATATTCTGGCTACCAGGTACAAGTATGGTTAAGATGGTATATTCTTATCCTTATTGGATACGATGATGTAGCTGGTGAATTCGATGTATAGCTTGATTGAGATTTCCTCACGTGTTCTTCATTTTGTTATTGAGTTCACAGTGGGTTCTTGAGAGTCGCATATGTTCTTCTATATATCTCACACATAAGCACACCGCACATCTCTATATTTCTTTTCTCTGTAAAATGATTTTTATTCATGAGGTTGGACAAAGGGAATGATATTTCCACCTGAATAGGTTCATCATACCTTGTACTGTATTCTAAATTTCCTATAAAAGATTATTAAATATGTCAGTATCATTAAATGACTCAAATATGACTGTTAGAAATAATTTTAATAAATGAATATTTAGACAATATATCGGTGAGTCATCCTGTCAGTGATAAATCAGTCGATAAATTGTCTTTTGGTTTCTCCTTATGTCAGAGACTCAACCCATCAGTATGTCATTATATCTGTCTTTCCTTACATTAGTGTCTCATTATAATTATGACTAGTTTTAACTATCAGAAAGTCCTTGCGTTGGTAGAACCATGCATCAATAGGTCACTTGTACTGACATTAGGTTGATTTCATTGGTAGGTCATCTATGTCTGTAAGTAATGTGCATCAGTAGGTCATTTGTGTCTATAAGTCCCATGCATTGGAAGGTTGATTTCATCGGTAGGCTGTCTATGTTGGTAATTCATCTCTTCTATCAGTGTCAGTTTGTTATACCTGGAATATATTTTAGTCTAGATAGTCATACAATATAAATTTAAATAGAATGTACCAAATCACTGTGAGACCATAGATTGAAAAATTTCCCATATTGAAACTAAAATAGTTATCATTTAATGGTTTATGCATAACTAATATGAACTGATTTGATTTATATGAATTTATACGATTTGGGAATTGCCATGATTTGTGATTATTAAAACTACTAATACTAGAGAGGAGGACCAACAGTACCCTATGGTCCAACATGTTTAATCACGTTTCATGCCTTTTTATATCATTATTCTATTCTTTATAACACATGTGATGAGCTTTATTTTAAGGATTATTTTATTTCTGGCCTTTTTAGCTCATCACATTGTTCATGTATTCCCTAGGGGTTCCTATACAGATATATGGGATTGAAGGGAGTTAAAATCTCATTATTAAGATTAAATTAATGATATTTTATTTTGTTCTCATATTGTTTAATTATTTATCTAATCTCCCAAAGACACTTGAATTTATAATCCATTGTTCGTACTCAATGGATAAATATGATACAAATCATTTAATAATATATGTAAAAGGCTAGGGTCATTATGGGTGGTATAAGAGGAAAAGATTAGTTATTTTTAGAGATTAGGGCTAGATAATATTTGTAATAACCTTAGGGATAATACATAATATGAGAAAAAATCCCTTATTTTTTTGAATATAGAGTTATAGGTTTATCCAGAAAAAAATCCCCATCTGGATAAAACAAGTGGTTGTTGTTCTATAATAGATGCACCTAGGAGTAATAACTCTGACTAGGTGTTTTGGATCTTACTCTGGGTAACCTAGTACATGGCGATGGGCCTTACTGGGCACCTAGTATGACACACCCATTGAGATATTTTTTGGTAAATTAAAAGGTTCATTACAAATAATTATTAAGGGAACCAAAAAAATCCCATAAGAATATATGTTATAAAACATATCGTGGATAACATTGATTGAATCTTATGTAATCAAAAGTTTGGATATACTTTTCCATTATAATTATATCTCTTCATATTAATTGTTTCCATTTATTATTTTTATTATTTAAATATTCAAGAACCATAATTGTACATTCTTTTTCATGGCTAATGGATGCGAATAGAAGATCTCCTTGCAATAATAAATGTGATAGATAATGTGACGATTTTCCTAATGATATGCCAAATATGATGGGAACGAGTGATCAAAACATCCTGATAATACATTTTCAACTAGATGAAGTTAAGAATAATAACTTGAATCACATGGAACAAGCTCCTTCTCCTCATTGAGAGAATGTTGTGGTTGAATCCTTTATGTAAAAAAGTCCTTCCATATTTAGTAGGTCTCTTGATCCCCTCATTATAGAATTGTGGATTAACTAAATTAAAAATATATTATCTATCTTCTAGTGCATATAACAAGGAAAAGTTTTTCTAGGGGTCTATCATTTTTTGGGGAAGCTGATCAGGGGTTGACACTGATCATAAACAAAATTTCCAAAGAGTAAATTGATACCATGGATTAGGAGGAATTAAATAATATTATTTCAATACATATTTTTCATAAAATCTACTTCTAAATATAGAAATAGTGTTCCTCAGACATAAATAGATGGAAGATGAGTCTATTAGGGAATATGAAGAAAAATTTACAAGGATTTCTAGATACACCTCATGCTTAGTCATGAAAATCGAAAGCCAGGTGATCACTTATTTAGTGGACTATAGTTGAGTGTACAAAAAGTGTTTCCAATTTGAGTCTTCAAAAATTATGAGTAGTTTATCTATTGTTCCCTCATGGTTGAAATTGATATCATAGGCTATCGTGGTCTCATAGACCAAGTGAAAAAAGAGGAAAATGAGTCTAAAATATATGGATCAGCAAATAAATCCCATCATGGAGAGAAGACTGGATATCCCACATTCCAAAAATTGTAGAAGGAAGAATCATGGGAATATTCTTAAGGGAACCAAGAAATTGTTCAAATATGGAAGAATGAGGCATCTGGATAAGAACTACTGAAGTGATGTGAAGAATTCAACTAATATAGAATAAAGAAGGAAGGTTTAGAGGAAAATCACCATATAGTGTAGTCTTTCAACTACAAGAAACATTAGAATTTTTTGAACCAACTGCATAAGTGTAGGGGTGTTAGAGACAATCAACAAGTAACTCCAAGGAAACAAGGAAGGAAATATCCTCTCACTACTACAAATGTGGAGCTGATAAATGATGTGGTGAAAGGTATACTAGTTATTCATTCAAGAATAAAAAATATACTATTTGATTTGGTTCTTTGAATTTTATCATATCTTCCATGTTTATTATAATTATTCAAACACCACCTCACAATATGGGGGTTAGGTTATCTATAAGAACAACTAATGGAGACGTTATTTCATCCAATGTACATTACTCCTCCCTGGTTAATGTTTGTGGAACGAACCTCTAAGAAATTACTGTCTTACATTGAATGGCGGAGTTTGATTTTGTATTAGGAATGGAATGACTCTCTATAAAAATCCAACAACAAATATCAGGAAAGGATGATCACTATTCACATCTTGAAGCGTCCTCCAATTCATTACATGTGTAATGAGAAAGATAAATATCCATCAAAATCATTATCTTAAGAGTGGATATTAATTTCCTTAGAGAAATCATATATAACTCAAATTTTTTGGACAAAGGAGGTGATCACGCTTGATGAAATTCCCACTGTGATAGAATACACTGATTTACTCCTTTGTTAATTTCATGGTCTTCCTCTTGATTTAGATGTCGAGTTCTCAATTTTATTTATTCTTAATATATCCCTATATCAAATTGATCTTATAGAATGGCCACCATTGATGATGATGATCTAAAGAAATAGTTACAAGATAATCTAGACAATGGTTATATAGGTCAGAGTGCTTCAGCATGGGGTGAACCAGTCCTTTTTATAAAGAAGATGGGTAGATCAATGCCCCTCTGTGTCAATTATCTTGATTTTAATAAAATCAAGATAAATAAAAAGTATCACCAACCATGGATAGATTCCTTGTTCGATCATCTATTTGGGGCCAGTTATTTCACTATGGCGGACATTTTGTTGAGATATCTTCAATTAAAGGTGATGATGGAAGTTATTACCAAGGAATCCTTTCAAAAAAGGTATGGAGAAATGAGTTCACAGTGATTCCATTAGAACTCAATAATTCTACAACAATATTCATGGACTTAATGAATTGAGTTTTTAGATATTACCTCGTGATTTTTGTGGTAGTATTTTTTGATGGTATTTTGATATACTTCAAGAGATAATAGGAATGTGAAGAGAATTTAAATACTATCAGAAATACTTTTAAAATGGAGAAATAATATGAAAAGTAGGGTAAATATGAGTTCTATATGGAGGAAGTACCGTTTTTGGGCATGTTATCACTAGAAAATCAATATCTGTGGATCCTTCTAAGGAAAAAAGAAATCAAAGTGTGTCTTATCCCAATATCTGTAATAGAGATCCATAACATTCGTGGCCCAACTGGTTATTATAAAAAATTTGTGAAGAACATTTCATGATTTTAAATCCCAATAACCAAGATTACATGAAAGGTAGTGAGGTGTTTTTATACTGAATAATGTGAGGAAATCATTAAAGAGCTCAAAGAAAGGATTATCACTGTGCCCGTACTCACACTCTTGAAAAGTGGAGAACACATTTTGGTGTACAAATATTCTTCAAAAAATAGGCTATGTATTAATGAAAAATGATAATGTGATAGATTATGCCTCAAGGATTTTGAATATACAAGAGAAAAACAATCCCACACATGATATGGAGTCGTAAACTATGATATTTGTGTGAAAATCTAGAGGCATTATCTCTATGGGGAGATGTGGGAAATATATATTGATCACAAGAGTCTCAAATATATATTCACATAGAAGGAGGTTAATATTATACGACAATGATGGTTAGATCTCATCATGGACTATGACTCCTCAATCAACTACTATCCCGGTAAATAAAATAAGGTAGAATATGCTCTATGTAGAAAGGATCCTACATCTTTATCATTGATGAGAATTGAGAAGTATACAATCTACTTAGACCTATATAGGTTGAAAATTGGAATCATTATGGAAGGAACCTAATTGATCCCTTTCCAAATGATTTATTAACCGTTTATTATGGACAAAATAATGTATGATCAAACAATTGATGTGAAAATTTAGAAGAAGGTGGATTCCATGAGAAAAAGAAAACCCTCAGAGTTCAAAATATATATGGAATGAGTCATGAGATTTGGTTCATGATTATGTGTACCATCCAATAACGAGATAATGAAGTATATTTTGAAAGACACATATAGCTCAACCTTCTATATTCCACCAAGGATCAGAAGGATGTGTTGATATATTTGAGAGAACTATTGGTGGGAAAATATGAAAAATGAGATATCTGAATATATGTCAAAGTGCATGTTTTGTCAGTAAGTGAAGGATGAATGAAAAAAGACTAAGGGGATGATGAAACCATTATTCATACCTACATTAAAATGGTAAAACATCACAATGGACTTTGTGTCTGAACTTCCAAAGACATCTAGAGGGAACAATGATATTTGGGTTGTTATAAACCATTTTACAAAGGAAATTTATATTATTGAAATCTGAGAGGACTTCTCACTGGATCAACATGCATGGATATACATCAATGAATTTGTAAGGCTTCCTGGCGTACCAGTATCGATTATATCTGATTGAGATCTAAGATTTAAGTTGTTGTTTGGGAAGAGACCTAAAAATTCTCTAAGCACTAAGATGAACATCAGTACAACCTATCATCCTCAAACTGATGGCCAATATAGGCAGAATATTTAGACATTGGAATACATGATAAGAGAATATTCTATGGACATCAAAGGAGGATTGGATCAACATATTCTTATGGTTGAGTTCTCTTAAGTTAGTAGTTTTCACTTAAGCATCCAAATGACTCTATATGATTCCCTTTAAGGGAAAAGGTGTAGAGCACTATCATGATGGGATGATGCCCATGAGTGTAAGATAGTAGGACATAAAATAGTCAAATAAATGGTGGAAAAGGTGTAAATCATTTAGCAACACACCAAGGAAGACCATATTTGACATAAGAGTTATGCATACAATCGTCGATAAGAACTTGAGTTTAATGTTGGATACCTAGTATTCCACTGAATTCTTTGAAAGAAGAGGATCATGAGATTTTGGGAGGAAAGGAAAGATAATTCCTAGGTACATCAACCCCTTCAAGATCCTTGATCGGGTTAGATCCATGAACTATCTACTAGCACTTCCACCAATAATTTCTCATGTACACTGTGTATTTAATGTATCCTTATTGAGTAAGTACATTCCAGATCCTTCACATGTACTAAATTCAGAGGTGGTACAATTATTGAATAATCTCTCCAACCTGAAGCAGCTTGTAAATATTTCAGATTGTAGAGATAATTTTATATGAAACAAGGCCACTCACCTAGTAAAAGTACATTGGAAGAACCATATATACAAATAGGCACCATGGGATATAGGGAAAGTGATGAAAGATAAGTACTCACACCTACATTGACCATAGTGTGTAAAATGAAATTTTGAGGGTGAAATTTCATAAGGGGGAAAGAATGTAACAACCCAAAGTATTTTCAATGGAAATTACCTTATTATAATTATTTCATATGGTATAATCACATAAAACACATATAAGACACAATAAAAACATTAAAAATGATTAATGAATGAAATAATAGGTATTTCTATAAGTTAAGATACCTATACAGATGAAATAGTATCTTGACCTTAGGAATAATAATATGAAACTTATGAATATTAAACCATAAAATGAAATACTATCCTTACCTATGAAATTTTAAATAAAATTACACCATATAATAAATGGTAATATGATATAATTTTGTTATAGTACAAGTAAATAATTGTTTTAAAAATTAATAATTAAGTGTTGGTATTTTTATAGGTTATAAAAATTTAATTACAATTTTATCATTCATTTAATAATTTTGTATAAAATTTATTTTTATTTAATTTATTCATAAATAATTTTTTTTCTTATTATTTTAAGATAATTTTATGAGACCTTATTTAAATATTTAAGGTTATATAAAAGCACTTATAATTTAAAAATAAGTATATTCCATGTAAAAGATGATTTTAAATAAAATAATTATTTCTAATATTTAGAAAGTTATTTTGAAAAAATCTAGTTAATTTTTTAATTATAAACATTAGAAAATGGTCAGGTTGTTTTTTGGGGATTTTTCTAAAATACAAGAATTTTTAGTGAATAATAAGTTATGGTAATTTACAATAAATGCTAAATACATGAATTATGGGGTCATAGATGATGTATGGATGATGTAATCCAAATATATATAACTATAAATCATTATTGTATTATATTTGAGTATAAATCTCAAAATATTCATACTCTTGAGCCCAAATAATAATGTAACTAATAAAATAATGAGAAAAACCCCCCCTCCTCCACTATAAATAACACCACTCGCCATGTTTTCTCCTCACACCTGTCAAGCCTTGATCCATTAAAATTTTATTACCAAAAATCATCCAAAACCTATCCCCCACATAAAATATCTTTTTTTACTAACAAAATACCATAATAAATCCCTTAAGGAGGTTCTCAAGAATAAGTAATCAAGAGGAAATACCCTCATTCTTATCATTTTATTTTCTTCTCAAGTTCATTTCTTTTATTTCCCTCACCTCACCTCCCCTCATCTAGATGGTTTGATAAATCCAGTACCATAAAAATAATAGAATGTTATTATGTAAATGTAGTAATTCAACATCATTTCTATTTCACCCTCCTTTTGTAGTAAAAATTTAATCATCATCTGTGACGTGTTAATTTATCACATTCTAGGAAAATGATGTTTTCAATTTCCATTACCTTCTTCCAGGATGGTCATGAAAAACAATTTAAGGTAGAAACATATTAAAATTTAATTCTATGTTATTTTATATAATAATTATATATTCATGATGTTAAATAATAAATAAAAACATATTCTTTGTAATAGAAAATCACCCGAAATAATTCAAACAATTATCACTAACATATTATCTAATTATTGGCCCTCATAATATCATTTTACCATATGAATGTTCATTAATAACTTATAACTTAAATTATTTATTTCTATTTCCATTTATATAAAGTTACATACTCTTATATAATCGAACCGATCATGAAAACTAAGAAAGCCAGCACTCCCAAACAATTAATTTTCATACTATAACTCATAAGGAAGGCCATAAATTGATATTATAAAATTATAATAAATCAATTAAATTTGGAAAATGTTATTTAATTATTAATTAATTAATCTAATTTTATTATCCAGGCCATTAAGATCATGTACATAACCATTTCAGACATAAGGTAAGGGCCTCTACCCAAACCTCCATTTTTTTCATCAGGTTACTCTTCCTCCCTTTTTAACCAAATGAAATTATATTTTCCTCCACATCTTGTAAATTATTTTTATATGTTCCAAAATCATGAATCAAGATCCATTCATACTTCTCTTTTAGTGATATAAATGTTTTTAAAAGGCTCCCTACTCAATTCTTCTCAATAAGGAAGTATCATTTAAGAGAACTTCCAGAATTCTTAACTAATTTTAAGTGCACTCTATAATATGTTTTATGCCAAAATTGTTTTTTTAAAATAACTCATTTTATTGTGAAAAATTTATTCATTTAATTGTTTTCTTAAATAAAAGATTATTTTTTTTCTTCTTTAAATTCTCTTCCATATTTTCCATAAACCATAGTAAAATGTTTTAATTTAAATGTATATTAAATACTCTTTTTACATGTCAAAACATCAGTTTTACATCATAGGTAATTATCTATTCCAATATTTCTTTATTAATGTTTTAATATGATTTAATGCCCTTATTTCTGAGACACTATTATGATACATCCATTTATTATTCATTATGACATGATTATGATACCAATTTCTTTCCATATATAACCCTTATATTTATTTTTCATGTGGCACACATAATCATGAACACGTTATGTTGGGTGTGAATAGATAGTGCTCCAATTCATTGGGTAACATTTAGTCTTATGAGATGTCTTGTGAAACAATCTTGGTGTTTATCTATGACTCAAGATCCACGTGCAATGGTCTTGTTGGTTAGCCTTGAATCGTGATCCTCCATATGAAATGGGGATTCAATCATTCTAAAGTCATGTTTTATATTTTTTCATAATTAATATGATTCCATTATTATATAACCTCATAATCAATATGTTATTATTACATATGTTTAATAATTTTCCATGGATTTTTATATCATTATCTTATTCTTTCTAACCCATGTTCTGATCTTTATTTTAATGTTCATTTCCTTACTTGTATTTTTAACTCATAATTTTATTCATATATTCCCTAGGGTATCCTATGAAGATGTAAGGGCTTAAAAGGAGTTATGATCTCTCTATGATTATTAAAGAAAAAAAATTTATTTTGGTATAATTTTGTTTAATTATTTATCTAATCTTTCAAAGAAACTAGACATTATTATCTTTTGTCCTTATTTAATGGATATGTATGATTAAAATCATGTAATAATACATGTAAAAGGGTAGGGTCACTACAGTTGGAATTAGTGGGAATTATTCATTATTTTTGGATACTAGGACTATAGAACTTTAGTAAGAACCATATATAAAAGACCAATTAGGAGAAAACATCCAAAATTTTTGGAAAATATAGAGTAAGTGGTTTATCATGAAAATATATCGCTATCTGGATACTACAAGTGGACGTGGATTTGGAAACAATGTACCTTGGAGTAACAACTCATAAAAGTTTTTCTAGGCCTAACTTGGGGAAATGTAGTATATGAAAATGATCCTTAATGCACAACTGGTTTTACAGTCATGGGGGATATGGATGGGTAAATTCATAATCTTAGTACAAACCATTATTAAGGGAACAAAAAATTCCCATAAGAATATATGTTGGGAAACTGATCGTGGATAACCTAGATTGAAACCTAGGAAATCACAAGTTAGGATATACTTTTCCTTTATATTTTGATCTTTTATGTTAAATGTTTCCTTTTTTGATGATTATTTGTTATGTATTCAATCCCCTTAATAGTACTTTCTTTTTCTTAGTTAATGTATAAGAATAGAATAAATGGTTCAAATAATAAATGTGATAGGAAATGTGATTATTTCCCTAATGATATTCCAAATACAATGGGAATATGTGCTCAAAACACTATGAAAATACTTGCTCAACTAGGTGAAGTTATTAATACTAACCTGAATCACATGGAACGAACACCTTCTCTTAAGAGATATCATTTTGTAGTCAAATTATTTATATGGAAAAGTACTCCCATATTTAGTTGATCTTATGATACCCACTTTGAGAAATAGTGGATTAACTACATTGAAAAGATATTGTCCATCCTCTAGTGATCATAATAAGAGAAAGTTGTGCTTGTGGTATACAATTTTGATGGTGAAGCTAATTAGTGGTGGATACTGATCAAAATCATTATGTCCAAGGAGGAAATTAATTCAATGGATTTTGAGGAATTTAATAATTTTTTTTCAATAAATATTTTCCCATAACCCTCTATCTCATGATTGAAAGAGAGTTACTTGAACACAAGAAGAAGAAAAATGATTCTATCAAGGCATATCATGAAAACAATAAAATAAATTAAAGATACACCTATGGATTTCTCATGAACACTAAATTAATGGTTGATCAAATCATTAAAAGATTAATGATGAGTATACAAAAAACGTTGGTTATTTTGATACTTCAACAGTTATGAGGATATTAACTGTTGTGCCCTCAAGGTTGAAATGGAGATCAGATACTCTCAGTGGTTCTTGGGCCTGATAACAAAAAGAGAGAAATAGAGACTAATATTTGTGAATCAATAAATAAATACCATGATGGAAATAAGACCAAATATCCCCCTTGTCAAAATTTTGGGAAGAAGTATCACGGGAACTATCTAAATAGAACCAAGAAATTCATAAATTGTTAAATATTGAGGCATCTATCTTAGAACTGTTGAAGGGATATGAAAAAATGACCTAATATGGATGATGGAAGGAAGGTTCAGATCCAAACTCATCCAGTGGTTTAGTGTTTCAAGTATAAAGAACATTGACATTTTTTTGAACCAATTCCCTAAGCATAGGTTTTTTTAGAGGCAATCAACAATAACCTTAACTGAATCAAGAAAGGGATATTCTATCAATACTACTGAGGTGGAGCCGAACAATGATGTGGTGACATGTATGCTGGTTATTAATTCAAGAAATGTGAACATACTATTTTATCTGTTGTAAATATTCATTCATATCATTCAAGTTTATTAGAATTCTCTAAAAACAACCTCAAAATATAGAGGCTGAGATATCTATGAGAACTACTTATGGGGATATTATTGCATCCAAAGTACATAACTCCTCCCTGGTTAATGTTTGTGGACTAAACCTCCTAAAAAATATTTTCATAATTCTTTTTATGGAGTTTTATTCTATATTTTAAATGATATGACTATATTTATATAAATCCAAAATCAACTGCTGGGAAAGGTTGATCACTCTTCACATCTCAAAGCATCCTCCAATTGAATACAAGTGTATAGAGGTAGATGAATCTCCATAAAAATCATCATCTCAAGTGTGGATATTACAACCTTATGAGAAATGATATATGTCTAAAATAATACATATAATGGATATGATCATGATAAAATACATGACCATAGTGATAGATTACACTGATGTATTCCTTGAAGAATTTCACAATCTTCCTCATAATCGAGAATTTTAGTTCTCAATTGTACTTATTTCAAGATATCTCCCTATATCAATGACACCTTAGAAAATATCCACCATTGATCTAGATGAACTAATGAAGCAATTATAGGAGAATATATACAGGGGTTTTATAAACCTGAGTGATTCATCGAGGGGTGCACTAGTCTTATTTGTCAATAAGAAGGTTGGATCAATGCACCTTTGTATCAATTATCATAAACATAATAAAATAAATATAATGAACAAGTATCCCTTTCCATGGATAGATGGTTTGTTTGATCAGCTAGAAGGGGATAGTTATTTCTATTAGGATGAGATTTGGTAAGGATATCATCAATTAAAGGGAGGAAGGAATATAATATCAAGACTGCCTTTAGAATGATGTATGTACACTATGTGCTCATAGTGATTTCATTCGAACTCACTAATGATCCTGAAATATTCGTGGACTTAATGACTAGAGTCTTTAGAGACTCCCTCAATAAATTTTGGGTATACATTATTGATGATATTATGATTTACCCCCATAGTAAGGATGAACATGAGAAGCATTTTAATACTATTCAAATGATTTTGCAAATGGATAAACTATAATAAATGTATTGTTATGTGAGTAATGGACAGAGGAAGTATCATTATTTTGGAAATATATCAATAGTAAATGAATATCTATAGACCCTTCCAAGATAATGTAAATTGAAGAGTGGTCCAAGAAAATACCTATAATGGATATCCATAGCTTCTTGGTCTACCTGTGTTTTATTGATAATTTATGAAGAACTTTTCTATATATTCAAAACCAATAACCGAGTTGACATAGAAGGTATTGATGTTTTTATAGACTCAAGAATGTGAGGAAATCTTTAAGCAGCTAAAAAAGAGGCTTATGACTACTCCAGTACTCCCATTCCTAAAAAGTGTATAACTTTTTGTGTTGTTCATCGATGCTTGAAAAAAGGGATTTGATTGTGTAATAATGAAAAATGATAAAGTTATAGACTATAATTTATGTAAGTTATAAATCCATGAAAAAAATTGTCCCACACATGATCTAGATTAGGAAACTATGGTCATTGAGTTGGAAATATGGTGGCCTTATCTTTATGGGGAGAAGTGTGAGATATATACTGATCACAAGAGTGTCAAATATATATTGACATTTAAGGAGATTAATATGCCCTAGTGAAGATAGTTTTAGCCTATAAACGATTATGACTGATCGATCCACTACTATATTGGTAATGTATATTAAGTATTATATTCTATAAGTAAAACAGATTTTTCATCTTAATCAATGATGAGAAATGATTAGAAGATAATATTTTTAGACCAATAAAAGGTGGGAAGAGGAATAGTTAAATATGTAACATCATTTATCATTTCATAAGTGATTGGTCCACCATTCCTTATAGAGAAAATAATAGATACTAAAGGAAATGATATGGAAATTCATAAGAAGGTGGAGACCAATGGAAAAGGAAAATCCACAGAGTTCAAAATGGATGAGGAAGGATTCATGAGATTTGAGTCACAATTATGTGTACCATATGATCCAGAGATAATGAAGGATCTTATGAAAGACTCACATAGCTCAACCTTATCTATTCACATAGGGATAAAAATTATTTATCAAGATATTTGAGAGAATTGTTGGTATAAAAATATGAAAAATGAGATTTCTTAATATACATCAAAGTGATTAGTATGTCAACAAGTAAAGGATGAATAAAAAAATTCTAAGGGGATGATGCAAAAATTTCCCATACAAAAAAGGAAATGGGAAAACATCAAAATGGATTTTTTTTCACTGGGATTCCAAAGAAATCTAGAGGGTGCAATGCTATATGGGTTATTATGAATCATCTTAGAAAGAAAAGTCAAATTAATCTAAGTTGAGAGTACTTCTCACTAGATCTACTTGATTGGATATACATAAATGGTGTTGTATGGACACATGGAGTACCACTATCTATTGTATCCGATTGAGATCATATATTTACCTCAAAGTTGTAGGAAATTAATCAACATGCTCTAAGCACTATGATGAAATTCATTATGGCCTATCATCCCCAAACCGATGTCCTATCTGAGCGATCTATTTAGAAATTAGAAGAAATGTTGAGATCATGTTCAATGAAATTTAAAGGGGGATGGGAAAACCCCTACCTCTAGTTGAGTTTTCTTATAATAATAATTTATTCTAGAGAATTGAAATGGATCCATATGAATATCTTTATAGGAATAGGTGTAAAACACCAGTATTCTAGGATAAATTCAATGCTTGGAACAGAAATGGTTGATGAAATGGTGGAAAGGGTGAAAACCATTTATTAACACATCATGGAATCCAAAAGTTTATAAAATAGTTATGCAAAAAAATAATCAATGAGACATTGAGTTTATGGATGGAGAAATTTTATTCCTTCACATATCTCCATGTTACAGGATCATGAGATTTTTGAAGATAAGAACGCTAATTTGCAGCTACAATGACCCATTTGAGATCCTTGATCTTTTCGGAGCTGTGGACTATCTAATAACACATACACCTATAATAAATCATGTCCATGATGTTTTCCACATATCCCTCTTTAAAAAGTACATACCAGATACTTTATAGGTACTGAATTCAGATGTGGTACAGTTAGAGAATGATCTCTCCTATAAATAGTTTTCTGTGAAGAACTTGGTTCATAGAGATAATATTCTATGCAACAAGAACACTCACCTGGTTAAAGTAAATTGAAGGAACCATATGTATGAAGAGGTAACATGGTAATTGCAAGAAGTGATTAAAGAGAAGTATCCACACCTATTTTCAACATATTGTGTAAAATATAACTTCATGGGGAAAATTTCATAAGGGGCGAAGAATGTAATGACCCAAAGTTTTATCAATTTAAATTACTTTCTTTAAATTATGTCATATTGTGTAATCACCTAAAATCGCAAATAGAATAAAATAAAATCTTTATAAATAATGAATGAATGAAATAAGAGATATTTCAAGAAATTAAGAAACACATACTGATGAAATAGTAACTTGACAACATAAATAGTAATATAAACCATATTTATAGTATAATAGACAATGAAATATTAACCTCACGTATTAAAGTATAAATAAAATTTAATCATCTTACAAATGGTAATAAGATATAATTATATCATAGTATAAGTAGATAACTATTTTAAAAATTATTAATTAAGTGTTTGTATTTTTATACTTAGTAAACATTTAATTACTAATTTATGATTAATTTTATAACTTAATATATATATGTATATATTTATATTTAAAAATAATTCATAAATTAATATTTTGTTGTCTTATTTTATTATGATAATTTTATGATACCTCAGTTACTGTTTCAATGTTTTATAAAAGTAGTTTTAATTTTAAAATCCATATTTTCCATGTAAATGATGATTTTAATTAAAATTACAATTTCCCATATAAAAAAAATTATATTCATAAAATTGAGTTAGTTATTTAATTATAAATGTCAAAAAATTATTAGGGGTATTTTTTTTGGTAATTTTCTAAAATACTAGAATTTTTGTTGAATAGTAAACTATGATAATTTATGATAAATGAAAAATACATGAATTATGGAGTCATATATGATGTATAGTTGATGAAAGCACTAAATAAAAAACCATAATTAATTATTTTATTATATATTACGATAATTATTATACTATTTATAGTATTGATCCAAAATTAAAACTAGTGAATAAAATAATCAGAAAACTCCCCCTCCTCCACTATAAATACCACCCCTCACCACCTCTTCTCCCCACATATCTCAAGCCTTGAGGCTTATCCAAAATCTGACCAACAGACTTCCAAACCTATCTCCCATTTCCAGGAGCTTTTATTCTTAATAAAATACCAAACCCATCCCCTATGGAGTGTCTCAAGAAGAAGGAATCCATAGGTAAAACCCTCTTCCTTTTCGGTTAATTTCTTTTAATGTTCAATTATTTTATTTTTCTATCCTCACATCCCATTATCAAAATGGTACGATAACTCCAGTTCCATAAATATACTATATATTTATTATTATAAATGAATAATTCACCATCATCTCTCTTTCCCACTACTTTTATAATAAAAATGAAAATATCATTCATGATGTGTTAATTTATCACATTCAAGGATGATGAAGATTTCAATTTCCATTATCGTATTCAAGGATGGCCAAGAAACCATATTTATGTTTTAAATATATTATATTTAAATACCATTTTAATTTCTCTAATCATTATGTACTCATTATGTTAAATAAGAAAACAAAAAATGATTATTATGAGTGAAAACCGCAAAAAACAATCCAAATGATTATCACTAACATATTATCAAATGAGTCATCCTCCTAACATATAATCCAATGATTTATAAGATAATTTAACCTTATTTATTTTCATTAATGACTTATAACTTCAATTTTGGATTTCTAATTCTATTTTATGTGAACTTCTATACTCTTATATAAGCTAACTAATCATGAAAACTAAGAAAACAAGCACTACTGAAATATGAAATAGAACACTATAACTCATCAAAAAGAACATAAATTAGCTAAATAAAATTATAATAAATAAATTAAATATTTAAATGTTTCTTGTATTATTAATTTATGAATGTATTTTTATTATTTGGGACACTAAAATCAATTGCAGAACCATTTCAGACATAAGGTAATGGATTCTACCTGAACCTCCATTTTCTCCTTCAGGTTACTCATCCTCTATTTATATCTAAATGAAATTATATTTTCTTTTAAATATTTTAATTTATGTCTATATGTTCCAAAATCATGTATCTATATCCATTCATCATTCCTTTTTAGGGATACACAAGTTTTTATAAGGATCCCTACTCAATTCTTCCCGATATGCAAGCCCGATTTATGGGAATTTAATAAATTCTTAACCAATATAAGGTACACTATATAATCCTATTTTATCAACCATTATTTTTATAAAATAAATCATTTTATTATGAAAAAATTTATTGGTTCACATCATATTTTATCTAAAATATTATACAATTTTCTTCTTTAAATTCCCTTAAATATTTCTTTTAAACCACACTAAATTATTTTAATTCTAAAGTGTCGTAATTACTCTATTTTACAAATCATAAAATATGTTTGATATCACATAACATGATATATTCATATTTTCCTTTATTAATGTCTATTTTTCATTTAATTTATTTATTTCATGGTCAATTTTATGATACACTCATTTATTATGCTTTATGAAATGATTATGATAACCATTTCTTTACATGGGAAACCCTTATGTTTATTTTTTATACAGAACACATAATCATGAAAATTTTATGATTGGTCTACCTAGATAGTTCTCTAATTAATTGGGTTACTTTTAGCCTCATGACACATCATGTGTAATGGTCTTGGTTGTTGGCCTTGATTCGTTATCCATGTGCAATGGTATTGGTGGTTAGTCTTGACTCATGCTCCTACATGTGAAATGAGCCTTGAATCATGATAATATAATGGTTTATATTACTTCTACATTACAATTATTCAATGATTATATGATCCCATGTACTATATGTTATTATTACATACATTTAATCATGATCCATTCCTTTTTATATCATTATTTTATGATTTCTAACCCATGTGATGAGCTTTATTTTAATGTATATTTCCTTACTGGGTTTTTTAACTCATCTGTTTGTCCATATACTCCCCAGGGTATCCTATAATCATGTAAGGGCTTAATGGGGGTTAATATCTCCTTATAGTGATTAAGTAAAATATTTTTTATTTTTCTCACATGTTGTTTAATTAGGTATCTAATCATCCAAATACTGTAGACATTACGATATATGGATTTTATTTAATGGATAAGTAAGATTGAAATAATTTAATAATATGTGTTAAAGGATAGGGTCCCTAATGTCAAGTCAAAGTAAATATATATAATCCAAGAGTCTATCCAAGCCATTCCCATTTTGTAACCCCAGTATCATTCCTAAAAAATTATTCCTAAAGGGAAACCGCACATGTTGCATGAAACAATGATAGAGATTACATCTCAAAACAAACATCACTTAACAATTATCATTGTGTAACTCAAATTATATCATAGTTCATTAATGAAGATTCAATATATGGTAAATTATCCTCACTAAGATAGATTATAATAAGATGGTTTAATGGTTTCTAGTCAATCACACCCAACCACTAGAAAGAAGAACAACTGAACCACAATTTGTTGACTTCTAGGAAGAATATAGGCTTAAACTACCAATTCATAATCATTAACCAATCATTATACCTTATATACTGAGACATCCTATGATCATTCAAGATTTCAACACAAAGTCAGTAAAAAACCAAATATGATTTCTCATAAGCTTCATACACAACCAAACATAACACATGGTCATGTTACTGAGAAAGTACTGACCTAATTTAAACATTCATACCTCAAGGTCATTCATTAAATATAGATGATTTTTCAATTTTCTTATTAGTTTGTGTTCATTATACTTGTAAAGACACATATTTACAAGAACTGGAGTGATACTAACCACCTTAGAAGTGTCATAGTCTTTAAAATAAGAGACATACCCGCTTCTCTAATGCACTCTAGATCAAAACTATATTAAATGTATAAGTGTCACTCCTACAAGTCATTATCACCACATCAGAACATCAGAGAAAAATGAATAAAAGATAGAACCAAATTTATGGGCATGTCTAAAAACCTGAGTCTCAAGGTTTTCATCCTAAGCATTGGGAAGAACTTGATTCCTTTGACACGTAGGTCACCCTACAATAGAGATAACTCGAGGCAAAACTGAATTTTACAAGGCCTAACAATTACACTAAAGTCAACCAGTTTTTATATCATTTAACAACTCCACGAGTACCACTTATACAAATGAAATCTACAATATGGTTTAGAAAGAAAACAACACATCATGGATGCTACCCATAAGGAAACTTCCATATTCATTCATGTATTCGTTGTTCCATTAATAGAATTAGCTCAGAGCTGTAATACCTTATAATACCATTAACTAGGATGATGGCATAGAAAGTCGTCCATCTCTATGGAAGAATAAATATTCAAGTGACCTAAGAAGCAACCGAACATTCTAGAGCCATGTCTCTATTACATTAACAAAGTATTATTTGATTCTCAATCCAGAAAAGGTCCTAGAAAACCAATGACCAACATTCCAAACAAGGGTTTCATTTAACAACCCAATGTCCTAATATGGAAAATGACACCCAAATGACACCAAATGTCAGAAATATCTCAGGATTAGCAAGGAACATAAGCTCTATGTGGAAACAAACCATGGCATAGCCCCTCCCAAAATAAAAAATGTCAAAAATATCACTAGGTCACGCTAAATGGTTACACTAGGGACTACACATTTCATTTAAGAAATTGTTAAAAGTAAAATAATGCCTACCAAAAACACTCATGCTTCCATTCTAAAGACACTCAAAGAGGAGGTTAAAGTTCCTTTACATGAGGGTTCTAAACATGGGACACCACTTATAGTTTCCATATTTGGACACATAGATTTTTTCACCCCAACCATTAACCATTTAGAAGATTTAATCATAATACCAAGGGAAATATAGATGCCTTATAATAGACATTTTTAAAATAATTAACATTTATTGACCTTCTTTCATATGTCTGAAATTTATCATATGAATTCATTTTAACAAATACGGGGAGCTACAAGAGTCCCATTGATGCAACCTGGTTTCATCATAATGAAAACCATTTACAATTGATTAATTATTAATGTTGTAAATACCCAAATAGGTATTATCATAATAAACATTCCTCAAATCATGTACTTGGGTCCATTTTTCCATTTTGGATTTGGTAAAAATCCATCATTGTTGAAAGCAAATTATTTTAGATCAAAAATAAAAAAAAATTACATTTATAACTATTTAAAAAAAACATGGTCATATATAAAATTGTTCAATTACATGGGTTTTCACCACCCCAATATATATAACACCCACAGATATTATTGACCAACGTATAGATCTCATTTAATAAAATGCAGTCCCATTTTAGAATATAAAATGATTATATATAATTTTTCAATCATATGGGTGGTCATTTGCTGATCTATAAAGTTCCCATACACTTTACAGTTTTGAATTAAACTCCCATTAATCAAAACCAATTCACTTTATCATTTAATGTTTAGTATCCTATAAATATTAAAAATATTTTCTAAACATGTATAAATAATAAATATAGGTTATGTATACATGTTACCTTTTCCCAATTATAAGGTTATCATACACCTTATAACTAAATATTGGTTCCCATTTGATCACAACAACTATATTTTTCCATATGAATAATTACATATCTATGAAATAAATTTATCATGTTATCAGAAGAAGAAAACACATAGAAAAATTCAATAAACAAAAAATCTTGAAATTCAAAAAAGAAAGGCATGCAAAAGGAAAGCCAAAATCGTTACAAAAGTAAGAATTGAATGACACTCAAGGCACAAAATAAAATCCACCAAAAAATCAATATATGAAACTAAATGGAATGGAATATGTATGGAATGTGAATTTTGTATATTCATATATATATATATATGATGCATTCAATTATTCATCCTTGCCATGCCTTTCGAAGGTAAAAATTACTGTTGTTCCAAAAACCATAAGATGTGTAAACTATCGCATTCAGTCAAGGTGAAATCATATCAACAAAAATATAAAACAACATGAACAACAATACCATCCCTATCCAATTTTTCATTTCTCCATGGGTGGGGTGATCATTCCCATAAATGGCTATTTACCAAGAACCGACACATTTCAAGTCCCCTATCTATGAACCACAAATAGTAAGATAAAGGAAAAGCAGACATATAATACCACTTTGTAACATCTAAACCAAACTCACCAATAAGAAAATGGCTATACCGGTGGGTTAGATAGCATAAATCGCACATTCCCATATGCAAGAGGCAACATAAAAACAACGAGGGTATCACTAGGTGATAGTTGGAAGAATATACCCTTATATCAGAGTAGCACCAATGTAAGTAAATAAGAATCAATAGTGGAAGCATTATTATAAAAAAAAGACATAGAATCATAAGAATAACAAAAAATGAATAATAAAAGATGGTTAATTTCAATGAATGAAAAATGAATTCATGTCATGAAGATAATACACAATCTTATATGAAAGACATACAATAGGTATATGATAAAGTACAATAATAAAATGAAGAATTATAAAAAAATCCCAAAGATGATCTCCATGAGTATCTGGAGCTCTATCTTAGTCTTGTCCTCCTAACGTCTGGGTACTAGTAAACAACATAAGAAACGGTTGATAGTCTAGTGAACAAAAAGTTCTACTCGGGTACCCTATTGAAATAGAAAATAAGCTGGATGTGAGATATAAATCTCTATAGGTTTCCACCCATTAAGTATACAATTGAATTCAATCCGTAAAATATAATGTAATGTGATGTGAAGATATAAGTAGAAATATAAACAAGTAGTGATGAATAAATAAAAATCAACCCACATAGGTTCGTAAGAGACACATGGAGGATAAACCTATGTGGGTAATATCCTAAAGAATACTTAATAGTGACAATACATTTTGTAGATATATATATATATATATAGTGTAGTTATATATTGAATCCACCTATATGAACTACATGAATGTAGACACCTAATGAACATATAACTGGAATACTTGTTAACATTTAGACTGGGGCGTAACTCCGACATCCATAAACTGTATAGACATGTCGAAAATCTCATTCAATAAGGTACAATCTCTATATCCTTATAGAGAGAGAGACTTCCTGAAAAAACATTCCAGATGGCGAGTGAGTCACCATGGGAATAATCTAATCATGGAACGTGGTGCGTAAAGGCCATATCCCATATATTATCACTCATGTGAGACACTATAAACTCAACAGAAGATTTATGGGTGTTTGATTCCTCTCTAATATCAACCCTCTTTACAATCGTAGATAGCCTATTTATAAGGCATAATCATATTTATAGTCAATGACCCTAAGGAAATAAATCTTATTCCTTACATTTATTAAGCCCATAAAAAATAATCATCATATTACAATACAAGCCATTAGGCAATACCTCTCTTGATTTTTGTAATGCTCCGAACATAGTTACCTAGTGTCGGTGCATTATTACATAACATTGACATGATTACAAGGAAATAATGTCTCAAAAGACAGATCGGTTTAGTATTATTGGAAACAAGATTCATACATAAGTTCAAATTTACAACTTGAAAAGAAATAAAACATAAATTTATTCCATTAGAAACGTCCAAGAATCATAGATTATTCCTGAATGTTACTCATTTATAACTTCTTCATATCCTGGGAAAATGAAACATAAAAATGGGGTGAGCTCAAACTCTCAGTAAGGGTAAGCAATACTATAGAAGATAACATAAATATTACACATGTTGAATAATTGAAACCACATGGCTTTACCATTAATAAACATGAATAATTTTATGGAAGGAATATGAGCTAAGTAAATAATGCCATAATAAATCATAATCATGGGAATTATACTAGTCGAATAACCACATGAACCTTCAATATTATTTTCATAATGAGGTAATGTATAATGCCAGACATTCTAAAACATTTTGTCAAGGCCTCGACCAAGACTTCTAAAAATGATTATGGACTCAGCCAAAACCATCTATCAATTTGGGAAATGCCTCAACAAATTCCACATCTAGTTGGCTCATGATACCTACTGATGCATTGAGGAGCTATAGCAGGCTCGACCCATCACTTGCCAGTCCAATACATTCCTCGTATGAAAAGGACGAAATATAACATAAACATTCGAATTAAAACTAGCATAAAAAATGTCAATACTTTAACTAAAAAACATTAATGGTATAAAAATAACACATCCACAGTAAAACATATCACAAAACCTTCTTATATAATATGTATGATTTGTATCATAATGAATCAAATTCAAACAAGTATAAAATTCATCAAAGGATGTTGACATAGATGAAATCAAAACAATTTGAGAAAGATATCTCTTTATTTTTTTGATATCATTTAAAGTTACATAATTATAAAATAAAACTTTTATTTTTAAAATATTCTTAGAATCATGTATGGGAAGTCTTGACGATCTTATAATGGCGGAGAATAACCGCACCCGCTGTATAAGTTAAAAACACATTCTTACGTTAGTTTTTCCGGAAAGGTTGTAAAGTACCTTGTTTGGAAAATGACTAAAAGATTCCTTTCAAAACATATAAGTTCAATTAAGGGTATAAATGACTTTAACATATTTTCTAGTAAATATTAAAAAGGGTTTTAAATACATTTTTAAGAAACATGGATGTGGATGACAAAGAGGTCCTAGTAGATACTTACGTAAAAACAATCTCGCATAATAAAGAGATTGTAGAATTAACCCTTAACTTTTAATTTTTCTTGGTCAAGGGTAGGTTAAACTCCTGTATAATGGTGAAATAATTTTTATTAAATTATTCAAGAACTATATACATTAATATGATATCATATATTATCTTCTAATATATCTTTATTAATAATATTTTAGTATTATCGTCGTTTTATGTATTAACTGATTCATTTTACATTATATGATTTGTTACGTAAATAATATTTGTTATGTATAATATGCATCATATTCATATTCAGAATTATATTAAGTCCTTAAACATTATTTTTAATCATAAAATTAAAATTAGTCTTGAATGGATACGATGGGGAATGAATCTCATCATGTTTGTGGAGACGGTAATCCGAACGTACGCAAGAGCGACAATTTCATTATTTTGATATTAAAATAATATATAATTGGATGGTATATCATATAAACAGAATAATTATACTGTTATATTTATTTTTTACATCAATTATACATCATTATTATACTCATCCAAATAATAATGTATTGAATAACAACTACACCACAACGTGGAGACAGTTAGTCATACTTGCACACGTTTGGTGACATGTCATTCAAAGGATGGATAGAATAATGAATATGGTTGTACCATATTTATAATAACATCACATTATATATAAGATACTGGATTTATTATTTTATAATGGAAACAACAAAGAAAGAGGAAGTGGAAGAAGAATGGAACCTAAATGAGGTTATGAAATATTTACCTCTTCTTCGGGTTCTTCCGTTTGATTTGATCATAAGGGATCTTAATGTTGGCTTTATGAATAAAGGAAGGACTTTAAAATGAAATTATGACATTTGGGAGGATATTTGGGCAGGTTTTAGCCAATCAAAATTTCATTGAAGGTGTTAATTTTAGAGAAGAAGAAGTGCCCATTTATAAGAGCGGTGAGGGGAAACTTAGGAAAAGATTGAAATATTATTTTATAATAAAATAATTTTCAGTTTATAATGGCTAAAAAGGAATAATTTATAGTATAAGGTGGTTATGGGTCAATAACCACTCAACCAATAGGTTTTAGACAGGTTTGGGTCACTATATTAACCTTATCTTTTAGATTTATCTTTTAATTAAATAGATTGACATTTACCATGTCTATTTGTATTTTTATATTATATGGTTAATAAGATTATTATAAACTTCCAAGAGAACCCGAAGTGGTTCATTAATGAAATATATAACAGTATTTAAGCCTTTTTTCTAAATCTTATATTTTTAGGAATAAAATAAGAATTACTAATATAATATTTTTTTAAAAACTCTTTTATGTCAATTTTGACACTTTGTTATTTTGTTTTTTCTAAATTCATAACAGAATTTTTACTTCTAAAAACATTCATTTAATCATCTATAATATATCATATTAAACTAAAAAATTAGTGTAATTCATAAAAAGTATCAAATTACATTTATTTGGATATTTATAATATCTATTATTGTAATATTTTGTTAACAACGTAATTACTACATCATCATTGTGTCATAAATAACATATATTATTTAATGTCTAAAAATTATAAATAAAATACCATTATGTAGGAAATCTTTTTATCTTTCCAATTAATATTTATAGTCAAACATATGACTTATATTACCCCATGTAAAATTTGATTTATTAAAAGATATTTGTTTATGTCATTTTTGCCTTTACTTTAAGTTTATTAAAATAATGTGTCATTATCATCCATATGTGGTTCCATGGGGTCCCAAAATCGACCCAAGGATGACCATGGTCGGCCATGACTCATCCAATAAGTTTATGACAACTTTTAAGGTAATTATGTATTATTATAATATTCTATTTACCTTATATTACCCTATTTACCTTTAACCACGGTAAATAAAAGTTAAAAGTTACCATTCACCATAAATTATTTTCATCTTATTGAACAACATTTTACTTATTGATATCAATTGTGTTACTCAGATTTTTAAAATTCAATTCACAGAAGTGGTAAAATAAATTTTTATGCCAATTTGTAAATGCTCCTAGGATGTGGGTAAAAGACGGTAAAGAGTTCGATAAAATGTTTATATATCTAAAATTTTTATAAAATGACACCAATGAATTTAATTGAACATATATAGGTATTATTTATGTATTATCACCTAAAATAAATTTAAATAAAATAAATAATTGTTTAAATAAAAAGTCAGTTTTAAACAATAACTCAATGTTTTTCACTATTCATAAAAAATTGAATGTTTCCAGAAAAATACCTATAATTCACCCAAAAATAATTTTGATATTCCAAATTAAAAAATGAATTCTATTTTCCCAACTTCAAAATATATAAGTTTCATTAATTAATTTAAAATCAATTCTTGTTGTCAAAACCGAAAAACATATTTTTAAGAAATAATAACTATCAAAAGATTGACACTTGTTTATGTACAATTTCAATGTGAAATTACATAAAATGACCATCATTGGATTAAATGGTAAAAATATAATCTAATTATACTTCAAAACTATTAAAATTTATAATTCAACACTATAAATTATTTTGATTAAAAATGTTGTTTTCAGTTAAAATATAGTCTTTTCACTATTCACCCAAATATGAAAGTTTTCAGAAAAACACAAAAATTTATTGAATATAAATTCTTATGTCCCAATTATAATGAAAAACTTTATTTTGTAATATTGAATATATATAAGTTTCAAATATTAGATTTAAAAAGGGTTCCCTATTAACAGATGGTAAATTTTTTTTTGAAAAATACCACTTTTATCTAAAAAATTGATTTTGTTCTTAAATTATGTCTAAGAAACTCATAATACGGATCCTAAAATTATAAGGATTATAAAAAGTTCAAAATTTAGTTAATACTATTCATAACTTCTTTTTAACGTCTAGTTTGGTAAGTCGTGGTGCGCTTGATCTTAGTGTTGCGTGTAGTGCAAGTTATTGAATTACATTGAAGAAACAATGTAGTATGAAATCATGGGGTGTTACATTATTACCTCCTTAAATAAATTGTGTCCTCTGAATTTGATTTTTTTTTTCAAACATAAAATGTTTAAAATATATTCTTTTTTGGAAAACCCACATCAGCAATTGGGTTAATAAAATTTATTATTAATAAGAGGAAAAGGGGAATGAAAAATTCACCACCAAATTATGATCTCGATTAGGAGAACATTGGTGGAAATTATAGACACAGAATTTGAGGAAAAATGTAAATAATTATAGGGATTAATTGAGGCCATCAATCACAAACAATTGTAGAATTTAGGGCCTCAAAGACATCAATCAATGATAATTTAAAATGTCATAAGTTCAACAATCCATAAGGTATTAGTATAAAAAAATTTATTTTTAAGATCCCTTACCTAAGGTTTACGAATTAATTTCATTATAGAATAAGAGAGGGAAAAAATATACTTGACATGTAGAGTTCCATCATTTAACTAATTTCTACCACAAACTCATATTTCACTCTAAAATATTATAGAACATAAAAAATATTCAATTAATCATATTTGTATATGGTTCCAAAAAATGAATTTATAATTCATCTACCAGACCTTTTAAAAAAACTACATTATTGAATCCAAGACATTAAGTGGTCCAGTGGTAGGTGATACACCATTTTCACCCTTCGGTTGCGGGTTTAAGTCTAATGGCCTTCCCGGTCGTGATGGGTTGCCGCCCAACCTCTGGGTTTTCCTTTTTATGGAAATCCAAAAATAATATCAGACTAGAATTATCAAAAATACTTCTGTCCAAACTCACAGTCCAAAATTTATAAGGAAGGAAAACACAATGAAGATCCTTTTTTATAAGTAACAACATGTGAACAACTTCATCATGTATTCTTTTGAAACACTACAACAACCTGAATTAACATAAAACCTTATTGATTATATTCGTGCCCCCTTATTCCTTATAGAATATTGGATATAATCCTTCTATCTAAAAATGTTGTAAACTCCAACAATGAAGGAATATACATATCATTAATCTATTTCAAGGTAGTAAATAATATCCGATATAATTTATCCAAATCAATCATGTATCACTACCTCATAATCAGAACCATATTATAGTTTATATTTCTCTCAACCATATATTTTCCAAAAAATTAACCTGCTATTGAGTCATTTTTCTTGGTTCCACATAATCTCAAGTCCTTAATGAAATAGTCCTGCAGTACAATCCTTATATACTCTATAATTCTTATAACATGTACATCCTTAATACAATACTCAAATGAAACAATAACGTAATAAAAAAAAGAAATATAATCATTATTCTTCATCGTTGGTAGTATCATAACATTAATATTATCCAATAGTAGCATTTGAGGTGTCCTCTGATGATTTGGACATTTATTCATGTAGTGTCCCAACTCCTTTCAGATGAATCATTTTACATTGGAAACTTTTTTCTTACCCTTTCAATCACGTACTTGGTGTCCCTTTTCTCCACACTTTTAAAAAACTCTCATTCCCTTCAAGAATTTACCAAGGTGATTCTCTCCACAGTTTTCATATATGGTAAAATCCTTATTTTCCCCATTCCCTTTATCCATTTTTCTCTCTCCCATCCTTTTTTTCTCTTACATCCCTTGAAATCCATAGGACTTAGTGAATTCTTTACTTATCTTATTAACAAAAGATACAATTTCTTTATATGTTGAGATTACATGGGATACTATTTATCTTATAAATGTTTCCTTAATACCATGAAAGATATGATCGTTCTTACTATTTGGATCATAAATATTGTTGGAGTTCACATTCCTTCTATTGGGTGATATTTCTATACAATGGCATACAGTAGGTCAGTTTATGAATTGCAATGAATAATTTCAAACTTGTAAAATACCTAACATAAATTGAACAGTTTATGGATATAGTCCATAATCATAATAATATTTTCTTTCAGGAGGTATATACTTGTAAATCCTTTATAATAATTTTTAATGAAAATGATAATCATGCTAAGAATATCCCCCGGGAGTGTCATAACCAAGAGTGCAACAAGGCCCATTGTCCTGCACCAGTTCCCATTCGAGTCTAGCTCAAAGCAGTGTTTTTGGGTTTTACTTCTAGGTACATCGGTGCCTGAGATGCCTCTACCTAGTCATATCTAGACAGGGATCTATTTTCATGGAAAACTCAAAATATCTATACAGTACCAAAATTCTAGGAAGTTCATCTTTACTAATCCTCAATGTCTATCTTTGGGATATGTTCTCTAACCAAAGTTTATCTTAATATAGTTTCCATGGTTTGTACTAAACTTTCTCTGATAATAACTATAACGCCCCAACCCTAGTTACCCAGAGTCGGTGCATTATTACATAACATTGGCATGATCACAAGGAAATCATGTCTCGGATGAAAGATCAGTTTACAATTATTGGAAACAAGATTAATACATAACTTCAACATTACAACTTAAAAAAATACAAAAAAAATTTATTCCATTAGAAACATCCAAGCCTCCTTGATTATGCCTGCAAGTAACTTATAACTAACTTCTTCATATCCTGGGAAAATGAATCATTAGAAAGGTGTGAGCTCAAATGCTCTGTAAGTGTAAGCAATACAACAGAAGATAACAAAAATATTAAGCATGGTGAATAATTGAAACCAGATGACTTTACCAATAATAAACATGAATACTTTTATAGAATGAATATTAACATAGTAAATAATTCTATATTAAAAAGTAATCATGGGTATTCTACTAGTCAAATGACCACATGAACCATCAATATTACTTTCATAATAAGAGAATGTATAATACCAGATATTCTGAAACATTTTGTCAAGGCATCGGCCAAGATGTCTAAAAATGATTAAGCCCTCGGACAAAACCATATATCAATTTGTGAAAGGCCTCAGCAAATTACATGTATATCTGTTTCATGAGACCTACCGGTTTATCGAGGAGCTATAGCAGGCTCCACCCATTACTTATTAAGTCCAATACATTTCTCATATGAAAAGGTTGAAATATTACTTAATTTTTTTTAAAACTAGCATACGAAATGTCAATACATTAACCATAAAACATGAATGGTATAAAGATAACACATCCAATGTAAAACATATTCCAAAACATTCAATACAATATGGATAATTTATATCATAATGAATCGACTTCAAACAAGTATAAAATCCATCAAAGGATGTTCACAAATATGAAATCAAAACTATTTGAGAGATATACCTCTTTCTTTTTTTGAAATAATTTAATGTTACATAATTATAAAATAAAACATTTATTTTGAAAATATACTTAGAATCTTTTAGGAGACGCTTTGATGATATTATAATGGTGGAGAATAACCGCACCCACATTATAAGTTAAAAAAACATTCTTACCTTAATTTTGTCAAAAACGTCGTAAAGTACCTTGTTTGGAAAACGACTGAAAGATTCCTTTCAAAACATATAAGTTAAAATATGGGTATAAATTAATTTAAATAATTTTCTAGTAAATAGAATTTTTTTTTGAAAAACATTTTAAAGAAACATGGATTTGGATGATTAAGAGTTCACAGTAGATACTTACGTAAAAACAACCTCGGATAATGAAGAGATTGTAGAAATAAACCTTACCTTGTACTTTTCATTGGTCGAGGGCAGGTTAACCTCCTGTATAATGGTGAAATAATTGTTATTAAATTATTCAAGAACTATATACATCAATATGATATCATATATGATCTTCTGATATTGCTTTGTTAATAATATTTTAGTATTATCATCATTTCAGGTGTTAGAAGATTCATTTTCCTTTAGATTCTTTTTTACGCAAGTAATTTTTGATATGGATAGGATGTATCTTACTCATATTCAAAATTATATTAAGTCTTTAAACATTATTTTTAATCATCAAATTAAAATTAGTCTTTAATGGATACTATGGGGAGTGAATCTCATCATGTTCATGGAGATGGTAATCCGTACGTACACAAGAGCGACAATTTCATTATCTTGGTATTAAAATAATATATAATTTGATGATATATCATATATAAAGAATAATTATCATGTTATATTATTATTTACATCAATTATACATCATTATTATACCCATAAAAATAATAATGGATTTAATAACAACTACACCACAGCGTGGAGACAGTAAGCCGTACGTACACACGTATGGTGACATGTCATTCAAAGGATGGATAGAATAATGAATATTGTTGTAATATATTTATAATAAAATCAAAATATATATAAGGAACTTGAGTTATTATATTATAATGGAAACAACAAAGAAAGAGGAAGTGGAAGAAGAAAGGAAATGAAATAGGTGATGAAATATTTACCTTTTCTACGGGTTCATTCTTTTGATTTGATCAAAAGGGCTCGCTAGGTTGGCTTCCTGACTAAATGAAGTCCTCTAGGATAAATATAGGACATTTGGGAGGATATCTGGTCAGGTTTTGGCAAAAACAAATGGCTTTTATAGTGTTAATTTGAGAGAAGGGGAAGTGACCTTTTATAAGAGGGGTGAGGGGCACCTTAAGAAAAGATTGATATTTTTTTGTAATAAAATAATTTATGGTTTATAATGGCTCAAAAATGAATTATTTATAGGATAAGGTGGGTATGAGTCGATAAAAACTCAAACAACAGGTTTTACATTGGTTTCAGTCACTATATTAAACTTATCTTCTAGATTTAACTCTTAGTTAAATAGGTTGACATTTACCACGTCTCTTTGTATTTTTATATTATATGGTTAATAAACTTACAATGAACATCCAAGAGAACCCCAAGTGGTTCATTAATGACATATATAATAGTATTTATGCCCTTTTTCTTAACATTATATTTTTAGGAATACAATACCAATTAATAATATAATATTTATTTTAAAAACTATTTTATGTCAATTTTGACACTATTTGGTATTTTATATTTTCTAAATTTATAACATCATTATTACTTAAAAAAATTCATCTAATACACTATAACATGTTATATTAACCTATATAATTAGTATAATTCATACAAATTATCAAATTACATTTATTTGGATATTTATAATATCAATTATTTTAATATTTCATTAATAATGTAATTGATGCATCACCATTGTGTCATAAATAAATTAAATTATATAATTTCTAAAAAATATAAATAAAATACTATTATGTATAAAATAGCATCATAATTCCAATGAATATTTACAGTTGAAAATATGACTTCTATAAACCCCTATAAAAATTGATTTACAAAACGATATTTGTTTACGTCATTTTGGCCTTTACTTTAAGTTAATTAAAATAAAGTGTAATTATCATTAATAAGTGGCTCCACGGGGGACCAAAATAGACCCAAGGATTCCCATGGTCGGAAATGACTCATCCAATAACTTTAGAACAATTGTTAAGGTAATTTTGTATCATTATAATATTTTTTTACTTTGAATTACCCTATTTACCTTCAACCGCGGTAAACAACAGCCAAAACATACTATTGACCAAATATTATCTTCATCTTATTGAAAAATTATTTAATTAATGATATAAACCATGTCTCTCAGATTTTTTAAATTCAATTCATAGAAGTGGTAAAATTAAGTTTATGCAAATTTACAAATGCTCCTAGGAGGTGGGTAAAAGACGGTAAAAAGTTCGATAAAATTTTTATATATCTAAAATTATTATAAACTAACTCCAATAGATTACATTGAACATATATAGGTATTATTTATCTATTTTGAAATAATTTAAATTTTAAAAAAATAAATAATTATTTAAATAGAAATTCGGTTTTAAACAATAACTCAATGTTTTACAATATTCATCAAAAATTGAAAGTTTTCAGAAAAAAACAAAAAATTCACCGTAAGATAATTATGATATTAAAAATTCAAAAATGAAATATATTTTACTAATTTCAAAACATAGAAGTTTCATTAATTAATTTGAAATTAATTCCTGTTGTCAAAACCAAAAAGCACATTTTTTAGAAATTATAACTATCAAAATATTGATACTTGTTTATGTCCAATTTCAAAGTGAAATTACTTACAATGACCATAATTGGAATAAATTGTAAAAATATAATCTAATTATACTTCCAACCCATTAAAATTTATAATTCAACACTATAAATTACTTTGATTAAAAATGTTCTTTTCAGTTAAAATATAGTATTTTCACTATTCACCCAAATCTGAAAGTTTTCAGAAAAACACAAAAAATTTATTAAAACGAAATTATTATGTCCCGATTCTAAAGAAGTAGTTTAGTTTATCAACTTGAATATATAAAAGTTTCAAATATTGGTATTAAAAATTTTTCTCCATTAAAAGGCGTTAAAATTACATTTTTTTTTGAAAAATACCTCTTTTATCTAAAAAATTGAATTTATTCTTACACTATGTCTAAGAAACTCATAATGTGGATTCTAAAATTATAATTATTATATACAGTTCAAAATTTAGTTAATACTATTCATAACCGCTTTTGAATGGCTTTTTTGGTAAGTCATGGTCTGCTTGAACATAGTGTTTTGTGTAGTGCAAGTTATTGAGTTACTTTGAAGAAATAATGTACTATGAAATATTGGAGTGTTACAATTTTCATTTTTATAATCTCTTATAATAAATTTTATAAAAATTATAAAAATTTAATTAAATATGTACTTATCCAAGCACTAAACAGAGTAGACTTACAACAGATTATAATTCATTTTATTATAATTAAATAGTTTAACATAAAAAATTATCTTCATTAGTTCCATTTAAACCATTTAATACAATTCAATCATGGAATTAAAAAAATAATAATAATCTATTTTAATTAATATCGTCCATTTAATCTAACAAAATAAGAAAATTAAATTATTAAAGTTTATGGGGAACTTAGGAGGTTTCAATGTCAACCGTGCAATTACCTACCTAGGAAATCCCATTTACAAAGCATGCCAATCCCTTCGAAGGTTCTTGGTAAAAAATAAACTTTTATAAAAGTAGGGAATATTGTTTTATAATTTCAATAAAGTCTATTTCTAAAAAATTATATAATCCTGAACAAGACATTCAAGTATAGGGAAAAAAATACCATAATATTAGAATGATGTATATCACCAATCAATACGTTTTGGTTTAGAAGAATGTGCACCTCATTCAATGGGTTTTATTATGAAATCATGAAATTGTTATTCAAACAATTCATTGAGTATATTTAACATACATCTAAAGAAATATTACAACTAATACAAAAGCATTTTAAATTAACTACCAAGTATATAAATTAAACATATAAAGGTTAAAATAGAATTAATAAGGTTCCATTATCAATATTAAATATATATTCAAAGTTAAAATACATTTATCATCTATGAAAGTGACTTAGGGAGAGTTAGTAGGTTTTAATAATTTAATTACAAAGAGGATAATTCTCTTGGTACAACCATGGGGTGTTCATAAAAGAGTTCAAAAATATCTAATTTTTGAAACAATGACCAACATACAAATATCAAGGGGAAAAGATACATTTTATATGATGATATCAACTATTAATAAACACTTAGAAGAGGTCATTGCATGAAACAACTATGCTATTCCAAAATCATCAAAAACAAAAAAAAATGCATAGACCACCTACATCATACAATGGATGAATTATTCATCCAATAGCGTGAACTAATTCAAACCTGTATGGAATATATCTATGAAACAATCCATTTATATGAAAATAGGGCAAATGATTTTGGACCTAAATAGCTATACAAAGTGGAGATTAAATGAATAATGATTAAAAATGTGTTGAGAGATTTCCAATGTGAATATAGAGAGACCCACAATACTAGATTCAGATGATAGATATGCTATTTATCTCATTGAATATGAGGATGATATTGGGAGCTCCCATTGAATTTATAGGAGGCCTCACGAGGCTACCAGGTGGATAAGAAAGAAGATAATTATAATTATAAATCATTAAGGGATTTTTATTCATTTTAACCTTAAAAATATGTCCAAAAGGGTTTCCCAAACCATTTTCTAATTGGCCACCACTCATTTATTATGAAATCACCTCATATGATTAGATATACATGGTTACCATAAAAGTGCACCAACATTGTGGTGAATATTGTGAGAGTTCTATCTAAGTGGATCTTCCCATGAAAAGAAGGCCAAAATTTTGGTTAAACCATGCACTGATAGGGAAGATCATTTATTCTCCTTTACTATAGTCATACGGGTTACTCCTGAGGGGATACACTGTTTCAAAAAAACTATTTACCCTATATAGACCCTCTAGACATTTATTTTCAGATATAGATTCTCTTGAAGCTCAATAAGATGTCCAAGGAACCTCTATGGCCTATACAAAAGTCTATGAACAATACATTTATGTGTTATGACTCTCGGAATATCATTCTGAATCTTAGTTTTAAAAATGACCCATCCAATAAATGAAAAAGTTCAAATTCCCTTATAATTTCACATTGTCTCAAAACATGGGACATTATATAAAATTTTAAATTTATTAAAACAAATGATATTGAGATTTGGTATTAATTATTTTAATAAAATAAAATTTAAGTCATTATCAAATAATAATGGAACAATGTTTCCATATTTTCTAATATTGGATGATGATGATCTAACTAAACTCATCCAATAGAATTAAGGATGGTGTTATATATATTTTAAGTCCTTATAACATTATTCTTAAAGTTAATTACACAATTTTCCACAAAAGATACTCTTTATAATGACAAAAAATAATGATGCCCTATTTACCAAATTTAGAAATGATTATTATATATATGTAATCACATTTTCATGATTAAATTTATAGAAGTATCAGAAATCCATTTTTATATAAGAACAAAAAACATACAAAAATATATTTTTTGAAATGAATTATTAATAACAAAATTGGATGTATTATTGTCCCATTCATAATAAAAACCATTATATTAATGTTAAATTTTTGAATGAATATATATTCTATACATTTATTTTAAATATTTCCTATATATTTATTAATATAATTTATTAAGAAATAAACACATCACACACATAAAAATTGTGTTTTATAAAACAATTTTTTTTTTAATTTCAAATGATTTTATCTATTGATAATAAATGAATTCATTCTATTCACCTATAAAAAACAATTTTTTATAATTTTAGTTGGTTCTAATCAGACTCGCCAATCCAATGGCTAGGTGATAACTATAAAATTAAATCAGAATATTTTAATTGGATAACAAAGTTGTTTTCAACTCAATTTTGTGTGTAAGACATGATATCAAATACTTCAAGTATATATCAAATGAAATACACATAAAATCATGGAGTTTAAAAATTAAGATCAACATTTTGAAGGTGAGAACCACATGAAAATGAGTATTTGGGAATGCAATGAAGTACATTAGGTGTTTGGAAGGATCAAGAGATCAATGGAGTTATACTAGGTTGGATGGGGTACTGGTCACCCATAATCTTTATCCCACGACTAGCTGAGGGCTAGAAAATGCCACTTGCGTGATAAAGGTGTCCACCAGGTACGTACTGGCCCAGTAATGACTTTCTGATGGAATTTGAAGGGAAAAATTACATTTTTACCACATTAAATTTTTAGAGGGTCCATCCCCTATTCCCCCCCCCTTTCATTTATATTGTGAAGTAAGGGATTTATCCCCCTTTTACCCTCCTCTAATCTTTTGAGGAGTGTGTTTTGGATGGATTCTATCGATGATATAAGGAATATCATTGACTCTTGTGACCTATATCTACCCACTTATATTTCATTATTATTTTCATTTTCTCTAATTAGGTATAGCATGAAAATTCCACATATTATTGGGAAATCATCTTATTATCTTTGGGATTTTATGTTTACCATATAAGGAATGTATTATGGCACTGTTTACATAACATATCTTAGTGATTTTATGTGGTATGTCACTGTATAAATTTTTATAACATTTTAACCTCTATTTGAATTAAAATCGTAATTGGATCGATGATACATATTAAGGCTTTGACTGAGATGATACTAGGATAATGTTGTGGTCCTACCAGAGGTTTTTGGTCACAATTCAGACATAAATAGGATTCTTGGTGTTTAATTATAAAATTATTATGAATTGAATCAAATAATAATATTTAAAATTAATTACTTAAACTAATAATAATTTCATTATAATTAATTTTGTGGAAATTATTTATGTTAGTTAAGGACTTAGGTGAGTTTCTGATGGCCAGTGTAATAAGGATGACCATGGGTGATGCATGAAGATGCTAGGAAGAGCTATCGTACTATGGATTAAGGTGGGGGAAATTATAATTTATGTAGTGGTCCTCATATTGTTTTTAAAAAAAATAATGATTGAAAAATATTAAACAAATGGAAAATGGAGTGTTCACATACTACAATATCTATTATAGGAGAATAAAAAGAAGAAGAGGGAATATAGGATATTTGGTTTTATAGAAGGGAAGAATAAATAGAGTCACGATCAACATTACTAGGTCTAGTTCCTAAATATAAAAATTAAAAAAATAATTAATTAGAAAAATACATTACTTTATTAATGTTTAGAGAAAAAAATATAATTATAGAGTATAATCAACTTCATCTTGAAGAAGCTATTGATGTTGTGATTTATCAAATTCAATGAATCAACCCAACAATAAAGAAGTTTATCACATATTGATTTAGGGAAGAAGAGTGTAGTAAGTGTGGATGTTAACATATAATTTATCTAGACCTTAATATGCATAGAATCATGCTAACTATACTAATCATATAAAGACCATCACATTTTCAAATTCAATGGACCTTCACCAATGTAGTGTGAGGTGGTGAATAAGATGGAGTGACCTTTGGATCGAAAATATGTCTTCCTAAATTTTTTTAAATAACAACAATGAGAAGTATTACTTTTTGTTATATCAACACACTATTGGTGTATGATCCTTTTATTATCCATTAGTTTTGTACAAAGTATAACCTTTTTGTTTTTGGGATGATTTATAAATTTTCATTTACACTCGATGTTTTCATGGTTGTGTGAGAAGGAAATTAATCTATAAGTTTTATCATTTTCCCATCCAACATGGAAAAATAATCCATTTGATATATTATTAAGATAATAAAAAATTAAATTTGTTAACACCTTAATTCACCACTAATATTATGGTGGATAATGTTGGGACAAGTGGAATCAGAGTCAAAAGGTCTTGAATTGAATTTCAATCTTGAAAACTATTTCATATTTTTAGGCTCATAGATATAATGATAAATCCCCCATTATTAGAGGAAGTAACTTTGATATATGGAAAAAGAAAATTCTCATGTTCCTATAAGACCATTAAATGGAGGTCATGGAGTATGTATATCAAGATAATTATTTCACTAAGAATAATAAAATGATGAGTAATAAAAATAATGATAAGATCATGTTGAGATCAAAATCTAGTGAATTACTCAATATAATGCCTCATTATACTATTGATTTTGAGATGTGGATGACTGAAGGAATAATTTATGGGAAAAGAATATTGTAAAGGATATGGATGAATAATCCATATATTTAATGAATTATATCTTAGAGTGGAAGTAAAGAAAAGAAAAAAATAATAAGGGAACCATAAATATAAATTCTCCAGTTGATGTGAACATTTTTGAATATTTAATAAATTTTTATTCTAACAATGTTTTATAAAATTATTTTAATAATGACAATTAAAAATCACCAATAATTATTAATAGAAGTATGAAATACATATGTGGAATAGCCAATATATAACGTTTTCAATCAATATATTTTTTATGAAGTTACAAAAATGAGATAAAATCCTTACAGAATGAGGTTTATTAATGAAGAATAATCCATGGAGTGAATTATGAATTCACAGAACATCTTTCTACGGATAAAAAAACTGAAGGGAGTAAAAGTTTCTTATAATATAGATACAATGAAAATGGATGCAATAATTAATGGACAAAGTGTCCCAATTTAATGACATTCACAATAAATGGTAACAAAATTTCATAAATAAGGAGTAAAAAGTGAGAATTATCCCATTCCAGACAAAACATGAATGGTTGAAAAAATATTGAATGGAATCTGACACAAAGATAAATGAAATGGATTCCCAATTAAAGGATAATGACATGATGATCAAGGATCTTAAGTTATTTTTAATGTACTTAAAAAGAAATTAGATTTTTTGAACTCCTCCTATGCCAGTATCAACAAGAATAGTATGAAAAGTTACAAATTAAGAACCATTGAATAAAATGATGTTACTTTATAAACAAATAAGTTAAGAATATTAAATAAATATAGCTATGATATGTTTTTATTTTGGATTATTGGGACACATTATGAGTGTGTGTGTGTGTATATAATAAAAAAGGAATAAATATTGAATAAAAACTACTGAATTAACATATCAACCAAGGAATGACTATACAATGTATGATTTTATTTGAATAGATATCAATTATTCTAAATATGATCAAATGTAAAGACAATTAAAATGGAATGGTTAAAAATAAATCATAATGAAATCCACCTTTTCTATTACATATTAGAAGAGAATGTGCATCATAATAAAATATTTTATGTTGGAAACAATTTTTACCAATTTAGAGGAAATCAATAGAGAACAATAGAGTTACTCAAAAACTAATGATGGTACACTCACTAAAAACATCATGGAGAGAAAGAAATATACTTTTTAAGAACATGGAAAAATCTACTCCAACTATGAGAAGGGTGGATGGCTATGTTAATAAATATTCACCATGGATAATTAAGTATTAAGTGATTCTAATGACTAATTAATAGGAGAAACACAAATAATTTATTAGTGGTTTCATAAAATCATACCACTCAGATAGAAGTGAAGAATAGTGGAAGTGAAATCACATGGAATATGAATCATGATAAATAATGAAATAAAAATGAATCAATGTAGGAAATCTGAATAAGTGAGATTATTCTCACAATATAATTGTATTCCATGCTAAGGATATTAAATAAACTTAGAGATAGAATCCATAATGAAATTTTTATAAGTATTATTTCCATAATAATCACTAACAAGATCTAGAAGAAAGTGGGAATTAGAGGGTAGATCCCCCAAGACTAACCACATTCCTTAACATGAGGATTTTTAGTGATTACCCCTATACCTATGTGCTTAAATATGTTTAACTATTGTTTTAAGTGATATAAAATTAATTAGTAGATATGATCCATGGGGTTATTATGAGAAATTTGGATAGATATGATATGGTAGAATTTGTTTTTGAGTAGAGCAGAGATAAATACGAGAGGTGGAGTCATACTTTTTGAATTATCTAACTGGTATCTGGCCTAAATATTTTAAAATGGTTTTGTGGCTCCAATTATACAAAAAATGTTGTAATAAGAAAATAATTTTGATTTTGAAGATAAATTATAAATTTTCATGATGTAAAGAAGACGAAAAAATGATAAAGGGGTGGATCTGGAATTGAATTGTTTTCAAAGTCATATTTAAAATATCTATTGGAATCATACTATAATTGGTGATAAATAAGTGAAATAAGTATATATCTCAAGTGTTAATGAGCCTCCATGAATGAGAAGCCATATTAATAGATGACGCAACAATGATCAGGGATTTAATTTTAATTTTATTATGTAATAAAAATGTTGTATTAGTCGTTTTTTTCTCTAGGAAACCAAAATTTGATGGAAGCATACATCTATAATAAAAAATGTATCCTTCTATTGAATATTATATATTTACATGGAGCCATAAGCTTATGGAATTTATAAATAATTAGTTACGATTTCTAAACTGTTGTTTAGTATCATTTTAAAAAGGATCCACCTTAGAAATAAAGAGTGATTAATGGATATTAGGTTGTATCATATTAGAAGTTAGTGGTATTATTTTGTTAAATGAATGGAATAAATCCCAAACATGATAATTTAATGTTTATTTTCATATAGTTTTTTATGACTGTTACAGATATCACATGATTTATTGGTAAAAGGAATAGAATCTAAAACTATTAGTGTTTATGGAACTGATTGTGTGACAAGAACATATTTAATATTTTGGACATAAAATATTATTTCATACACTAAGCTTCAATGCATTAGGATTATATGATCTTTCCTTGACTCAATTCACAGTGGTGAAATCAATACCTAAAAATCATTGAGTGGAATTCAACATGAATGAGGAAATGTTTAAAATAATCAAAAATGAAAATCAAAAATTATTTTATCTCACATATTGTATCAAGTATAGAGTTAAATATCTATAGTATCACCAGTCTTTAAATGTTCCAAGTTTTAATAAATAAGTGTCTTGGAGATCCTAAAAGATTTATGATGGTGAATTTATTTTAAATTACAAGAGATAAGGATGATATAATGTATTTAAAATAGTCTGGGGTTTTTAATGTAACATTCAAATGGCCAAGAGTGTTAACATTATTAGATAAAAATAGTGGTATTAAATGGGTTGAGATGGTGTGCATGAAAAAGGGTGAAAAACAAATCAATTAATCAAGAATATATATGAATAGAATAATTAGATTTATCTTATAAGGCATTTGTTGGGATCAATTATAATATGGGGAAATTCTTATATGGATGAAGGGAGAGTAGAGTTGAAAAGTCATACCCCAATAAATTTTATGAGAGGGGGTAGTATGAAAAGTAATATATGGATCAGATGAGCCTTTTCATTTTGATGTTAAAGTGAGAGGAAATCAATGTATCATAAATCCATAGCCTTAGAGACTTGGTGGTATTTTATGGATGATGGATTTATGATAATATTGATAAATAATCCAGGGGTGGGGAGATATTGGAACCAAATTTTTATTTGCGGTTGGATATTCTTTCCAATCATGATAATACTGACTTTGATACACAAGGATTTGTGATGTTACTAATATTTAATTCATTAAGTTATTTTGAAATTAATCAGGCTATATCTTGGTTGTGATGCATGTCTAGAAGATTAATAGTTATAATTCTTAAATATCTTCTACATGTAGTGATGTTGGTCAAAATTTAATGAGTTTTAGAATTTATATTAAATGGAGAATATTTCAATGGTTCAAAGTTTATAAGATCGAAAGGTAGATGTTTTGAAGTTGGAAACTAAAAGGTTATTATTTCAAATTATACATCAATAATTGATATTTAAAAAAATAAAAGAAAGTATTAATTACATATAAAAAAGTAACTAGGCCACATTCTTTTGTTAAATGGAAATGTCTTGAAATACATAATGTTCATTGGTAGTGATACATAAAAGATGTTAATCTCAATTTTCAAACCAAATTTTAAATGTAATGGATGTATATTTGTATAAATGAAAATAAATCTATTGAGGAAGTAGTGAAATATAAAACATGGAATAGGCTTCCATGTATACATGGGTTTAAAAGTATCAAGGAAGATGGAAAATGTGAAAAATGGAATATCAATACTTGTATGCATAAATGTACATAATAGAAGAGGTGGAGGATGACTCTGGAAAAGAAATGAAATTCGTAATAGAAACATGGACATGATCTTAAGGAATTCATAAATGGAATTAAGAACTCCTTGGGATATGAAAGGGACATCAACTTAGAATGTAAATGTAATCGAAGACACACTCTAGAAAATAAATACATTATTGAACATTCCGTATATATATATTGTTCATAAAAAATAAGTACATTAGAGAATATATATGAGTAAAATGTTGGGGGATTTAATTTATAAGCATTTATCTGTAATTGTTTTTAGGAGAAGAGTCAGCCACAACATGGGAAGGTCAATTCCACACCATGGAATATGGCATTCCACATTGAAAGAATCCTTTTGATATAGTGATATCCACATCCTTTGTTTTGTAAATGTTGTGGATAACATATGTATTTCTATTTTATTATAAATACATGGATCACACAATGAAGAACCATGTCATTAATTGATAGGATTTTGGATTCTATCATTCTATATCAATCATAAAATACGATTGATAATTATCATGATGTGGAGTTAATGGTCAGGTCATTAAGACTTGATTCATTTGAATTTTTTAATAATGTTTGTTCTGCTAATTTGGAGTGGTTAAAATAATATATATGGTATGGAAACCATGATATGGTTGATGAATAGATAAGAACTGTATGTATTAAGATGTGATATTTTGAGAGATATGTAAAAATACAATAAAAAAGTTTATGGATTAGATATTTTACTAAACATCACTCCTTGGTGTGTGATCACATATCATAATCTGGTTGAAGAGGAAGAAGCACACATAGTGATGATGGGGTCATGTCTTATAAAATATGAATCTGAAAAAACATATTATATTCGTTCATATTTCTAAATAAGTGTATGGAATTTCTGTTTTGAGATTTGAATCAATTTTTAGAACATTATGACAATAATAATTTTTTTTGTTTTTCGAGTATAATATTTTAGAATATTATTTAAAAGAACAAAAATAAGGGAGATTTTAAATATATTGTTTTATAAGAGAGATGAAGAAGGATATTATTGAGGTTCATTTCTAAATCTAGTTATTCAAAAAAAATAAGATAAAAATGAATAACTTTGCTAAATTACTTTGTTAAAGGAGAAGAGAAATAAAATAATTCTAATGTAGAATTATCTTTATCTAGTCAAATTTGTAGTTATTGGTATTTTTGTATGACAAAAAATCAACCCACAAATTGAGGAATTGATCTCATTAATTGTAACACCCCGAGCTTCTACGATACGCTTCTCTTTCAATAATGCAATAGCTTGCATTTTACACAAGTTCGAGATTCTAACGCACCGCCACCAATCAAAATAGCCATTATGAATAGTAATAACCACTTTTTAAAATTATTTATATTTTATATTTAAAAATGGACTTAATTTTTGGATTCGGAATATCGAAATTAGCCTATGTTGAATTTTTGGTATTTTTCTGAGAACTTCCAATTTTTTATGAATAGTGAAAAGTAATTAAAAAAATTTTTTTAATCAAAATAATTTATAGTGATAAATTATAATATTTAGTAGTTTTAAATTATAATTAGAATATAGTTTTACCATTTTTTCCAATGGTGGTCATTAGAATTAATTGCACTTTGAAATTGGACATAAACAATTGTCAATCATTTGATATATATTGTTTCTTAAAAACACGCTATTTGTTGTGACAGTGGGAATTAATTATAAAATTAATTAATGCAACTTATTTGTTTTTAATTTTGTAAAATATAAATCATTTTTGAATTCATAATATCAATTATATCTTAGGGTGAAATTTTGGCATTGTTCTGAAAAACATCATATTTTGATGAATAGTGAGACCTCTAAGTAGTAGTTAAAAAAACTGATTTTTTGTTTAAATGAAAAATTACCACATCTGTGATTTGATTTTAAAAAATCCGACACACATGGTTGTCATTATGAAGTAATATCTGGTTCAATGGGATTAACATAATTTTGTGGTGAATAGTAACATTTATGTTTAATTAATCGCGATTAAAGGTAATTAGTGAAATTTAAGGTAAAAATGATATTATAAGAATATGAAAATACCCTTAAACTTTTCATACCCTTATTGGATGAGTCATGTCCGACCAAGACAATCAATGGGTCAACTTGGGGACCCCATGGAGCCAGTTGGGTAAGAAAATGACAATAATAACTTTTTATTTATGGTAAAAATAAAATTGTCCCAAACATGTGTTGTTTTACTAAAAAAATAATTACATGGGGCTATATAAGTTAAATATTTCAACTATAAATATTCATTGTAAAGATAAATATATTTCCTACATCATGACATTTTTTTTATAATTCTTAGACATTAAATAAATTAAATTATTTATGACACCATGATTATGCAACGATAACCTCATTAATTAACGATTTAAATAAAATGAAAAGATAATGTAAAATCTAAGGCTTACAGTTGTCTAAAACCTAATTTATGGGCATATTTAGAACATTTATCTCCTTAAACTCGAAATATTTCCTTGTGGGACCTTTATAATCCGAAAATCATTTCATAATAATGTTATATTTCATTACTTTCCAAGAGCGCCCCTCCTCTCCTCTTATAAAAGGCCCCCACCTCTACCACCTTATTCACAACATCAAGCCATTTGTCTCAGCCAACCTCTACCCAAATACTCAAACAACTTCCCTCTCTTACTCCTTGAATCCTCACATTGGGCAGAAGTCTTCCCAAGGAAGTCTTTGGCTCAAATCAAAAAGAGTTACCCGATTTTAAGGTAATGTCTTTTTCTAATGTTGTTTTGTTTTATTTTGCTTCTCTGACACCCTAAACTCTTTTTATTATTTTATTTTGTAACAAAACAATATCCTTAATATACTAGGATGTTTTTATGATATGTATTTGATTTAAACTTACACACACCTTCGTCTAATGGTTAACGAACATACTGTTTCCATGGGTGGCGAAATATTGCCTCACAATACGATGATTATTCAATATTCTTTAAACACCTATAATCGTGGCCACTTTTGATGACACTATTTTCATATATGATATATATATTATGTTTATGTTTTTCTTATACTTCTGTATTTCTCATCTATGGCATACTTTATGATTTCCATTATGGGTAAACGCAATAATTTCATTTTAGGAAGTGCGGACTACCGCCCTCTCAACGTGATTTGAATCGTTAATGCCATATGTGGGACGTATAAAGGATGGAGTAAATGATATTAAATATGATATTATACTAGAATTATTATACACCTTTATAACATTATGATTTAATTCCATTAAATAAGAAATAGAAATGAAATTAGCGTTAATGCGTACGTACGACATTCCGTCTCCATGAACGGTGCATTTCATTTCTTACCTCTAAATGATACGTAATATTATGAATGAATTTATATACTCGATATATATATGATATATATGATATCTACATCATGGATATAATTCTGGATATAATGGATATTTTTCAACATGAACAACTTGTAATTATAAGAAGTTTATTTTTGACTCAAGTACCAAAGATCGACAAAATGACCGTTATTAACTTAAATGACTACATAATTTTTGTAACATTATAATATGTGATATAAAAGAAATAATGAACTTAAAAACGGTTCTTAATCAATTATAAATTAACTCTAGTTTTTTATTCAGGAGATTAAAGAACGGTCGAGTGAAGTCGGACTTGAGGTAAGGGAACTTCTTAACCCAATTTCCGTTCTTTGGGTTAATCTCTTACTTTGAAATTATGTCATGATATTATTATGTCCAATCATGTATTTATACATTATTTATGTGTACTTATAGTGAATACACATAATATATATATTTTATTAAAAAAATGATCTTTGTAAGGGACTTCGTCTCAATCTCCTTTCATTGAGGCATATTTGTTTTTATACACAACTTTCCTTTATACGGTGTATAAACCCCTTTGACTTTTAATTTTATTCAAAAGGAATCTTTTTATATGAATAATTTTTACTAAAAAAAAGAGGAATGTTTTTTCTTATGTATGCGGCGACAACAACTTCTCTGCCGCCGTGACTATTATTTGAGTTTCTTCTTCCTCTACAAGACATAACTTTTTTTAAATGAAAAATAAATACCAAGTTTTAATTTTATTTTATTTTGGTATTGAAAATGGTTTTGTGATAGAGCAAATATTTTCAATTAATTTATATTGAATATCATTGTTTTAAACTCACAAAAGTGTTCCTCTAAGATGAATTGTTTCATTTTTATGATTTTGATGTTATTTTGAGCTGAATAGTAAAAATTGGCCATTTTGGATTTTTAACAGTTTTAACTTATTTCTGTATTTTGGCCATAACATTATCTACATTGATCCAAATTGAAAAATTCTTTCTTTTAAAGATTCTAAACATCCAGGGATTCATTTACTATATTTGGACTAAAAGCTGAATCGGCCATATGGAAGCTCAAAAGAAGCTCACAATTTGGCTCAAGAAAACTGTTTCCAGTTCTGCCTAGTTTTGGTGTGGGATCCATAACTCATCCATTGTCGGCCCAACTCTTGCAAAATTCGGTGGGTGGAAGCAAAAGGAGGTTTGGAGAATCTTTTATGAAGGACGTACCGCAGGATGCGTCAGTTTGAGGGTCCATTAAAGCTGCCTAATCTGGGGTTTGACGTTTTGGATATTCTGACTGGACAGAATAAAGTATCAGAATAAAAGGGCCATAACTCTCGGAATACCTCTCCAAATACGCTGAGATTTTTAGGGTACACGGCCAAGACCATTATGCACAACATTGAAGAAGGGATCAACGCGTGAAGAGGTCATTTATTGGGTCCAAAACGCGACAACATTCGGAGGACAGAAATCTGGGTATAAAAGGAGGAGTGCTCCTCCTCCTCATGACATCACATTCTCCACCCCATTCCTTCCCGGGCACCCAGGAGAAGAACTTCTCAGCTTTTTTTTCTTTTATTTCTTTTGTTTTAAAATGTCTCTCCTCTCCCGAATTATCTCGCTTACCCCATCCATGGAGGGGTAGTTTCATTTGAGTGATCGGAAAGAGGGGAGGCTGGACCTATGTGTTGTTCTTGAGTTTTGTGCTTGAAATGAATAAAATGTGTTCTTCTTTCTTCTTCTGGTTCCAATTCATAATTCAGTATTAAATTCCAAATGCGGTTGTGTTACGATTTTTATTCTGAAATTATAAATTGTTTTGGTCGATGATCACATTTCCCTCCACCCAATTCCAATCTGTATACGGTGGAACATGATTAGGGTTGGGTGGTGATTGCTCGACGGTTGTCAAGCACGTGTATAGGATTGTATGTCGAAATCATGGTTTATTAGGGAACAACAATTCCAGGTCTGGGATTGCTCTAATTAATCAAGAGACCTTCTACAACCCTAAACACATTGGAAGGAGGATAGACCAACCTAAGGTTTTAGAAAGGGAAATTCTAATCACATCTCTCTTACCAGTTTAAGGAAGAAGAAGAGATAAAATTTGGAAACCATGATGGCACAACACTAAGTCTAGCCGAACCAATTCCGATCACCGTCTTTATAATTTGTTAAAATCAATCAATTTCTGTTGTTTGTTTCTCTCATAGTCATTCAAATTTGTTAAAACCAATCTTTTTAAGAAAAACAACAAAAAGTGACAACCTTGTTTTGTGTGCACTCCTCTTCGGGAGACTACCTAGGATCAACTGCTATACTATACATAGGTAAATAAAATATTGTTTTGCCACGCCCCACGACAGGCGTGCGTCAAACTTGGCACCGTTTCCGGGGAGGCAGTGCCTGAAAGCTTTTTTTTAAAAAAAAAATCTCTTTTGAATGACCCGTAGTTCAAATAGCAATTTATTAGAATTCGATCCAGAAATTGAGCGCACAATAAACAAATTGAGAAATCAAAATCTTCAAAAGATTTCGAAGAAATCAATCTCACTGATTCAAGTGATACCTTGAGTGGAGACTTTGAACCTTTAATAATGGTTGTAAATCCCAACCAAACCCTATGTGACATCTATGCACCTCAATTTTTCAATCAAAATTATCAACGTGCAATTTCTGCCTTAGAAAATGATTTTGAATTGCGAATTAACATGATCAAAGTGCTTCCTAAATTTCATGGTCTTGCAGGTGAAGACCCAAATCGACATATTCAAGAATTCACCTATGTCTGCTCCAGCTTCAAACCTCGAGCAGTCGCGGAAGAGCATGTGAAGTGGAGGGCTTTCCCCTTCTCACTAGAGGGAGCAGCAAAGGAATGGTTGTACAATCTACAACCGGGGGAGATCAGTGACTGGGAAGATCTAAAAAAATGCTTTCTACAAAGATTCTTCCCAACATCTAGGATAGTTGCAATAAAGAAGGAGATTTATGTCATCCATCAATCAACTGGAGAAACACTCTACGAATACTGGGAACGTTTCAGGAAGCTTTTTGCAAGTTGTCCACACCAAGAAATAGAAGAGGACCAATTCCTTGTGTGCTTCTACCAAGGATTGCTTGACAATGACAGGAATCTACTAGATGCCTCGTCGGGAGGAGCCCTCATTGATAAATCACCTGCAGATATAAGAATTCTGATTGAAAAGATTGCACAAAATTCACAGCAGTTTGGCACTCGAGGTACGGTCACCAGAGGGATCCATGAGGTAAGAACATCTGATTCAGTAGATTTAATTAGGAATGAAATGGGTGAACTCACCAGGTTGGTGCGACAAATAGCTGTGAACCATGTGAAGGAAAAACAAGGACTGAATAAGGTATGTGGTTTATGCTCTTCTAATTCTCATTACACTGATCAATGTCCGGAAGTGCAGGGGACAGAAAGTTGTGCTGCAGCCTATCAATAAAGGCAATACCAACCGCAAACCCAACCAGGGTATGGGTTTCAATAGAACCAAGCCAGAGCACCTTTTCAGCAGCAATATCAGAACCCGATAGCATTCCAACAACATTATCAGAAGCCCTTCCAACAACAACAAACTTTTCAACCACCACCTTTCCAATGGAAGAATTATGAGCAACCATCCACAAGTGCACCGACAAATGAAGACAAACAAATGAAGACAAGAGTTGCAGGAATAGAAGATAAGATGGACAGGCTAGCTGATCAATTTGCAAGCATTATGGATGCTTTCACCACGAACCAAGGTAAGCTTCCTGCACAAACAATTCCCAATCCGAAAGAGAATGTTAGTGCAATCACAACCCGAAGCGGGAAGGAGCTCAAACCACCATAACAATATGAGGAGGATGAATCTAGGGAACCTGCTGATGCTCGTCCTGTCTAACCAAAAGATGGAGTCAACAACAAAGTAGAAAGAACAAGGTTCAAGAAAGAAAGACTAGAAACACCATTGCAGAAACAACAAAGGGAGAAAAAGGATATTCCAGCACCATTCCCATCAGCATTGGTTGAGTCAAAGAAGGGAGAAGAAGAACGACTTCAACGGGAAATTCAGGAAACATTCCGAAAAGTTGAGATTAACATTCCACTACTGGATGTAATCAGGCAAATCCATAAATATGCAAAATTTCTGAAGGAGCTATGTACTAAATGAAAGAGGCTGGATGGAAATGAAAGAATCAACTTAGGAAGAAGCGTCTCAGCATTGATCACACCACCGATACCGCAAAAATGTCAAGATCCAGTGACTTTCTCTATTCCCTGCACTATCGGTTCATTAAATTTTACTGATGCACTATGTGATCTTGGAGCTTCGATAAATGTGATGCCTCACTCTGTGTTTTCATCTTTGCAGATCGGAGAACTAAAATCAACTCGGGTGGTGGTACAATTAGCAAACAAATCCACTGTTTTCCCAGCTGGAGTCGTTGAAGATGTACCTGTAGGAGTGAGAGGATTAATCATTCCAGCAGACTTTTATGTCCTTACCATGGAGGAAGACCGAGCACCATCCCAATCTCCCATCATCTTAGGGAGACCATTCTTGAAAACAACAAGAACAATCATCAACGTGCATGAAAGAACCCTCACCATGGAGCTCGGAGATAGTATGATACACTTCAATATTCTTGATACGATGAAACACCCGTCCAGCAATCACTCACTTTATACAATTGCCCATGATGAAGATATAGAACCAATTAAAGACTCAGGTATGCTTCATGACTTGTTATCTGTGGGAGAACACTCTTCATTTGAATTTTATAACTCCCATGAACCTGAAAATTTTGATATCATGTTGGAGGATGAGGTAAAATCTGATTTTTTCGATGATTTGTTAAGAGGAAGTAAGATTATTCCAGAGAATTCAACATTAGATGTAGGAAACATAAATGCAATATCATCCCTTGAACAACCCCCATGTTTAGAACTAAAGCCTTTGCCATGTGACTTGAAGTATTCTTACCTAATGGAAGGGAATAAATTGCCAGTAATCATTGCAAATAACCTATCCCATTCACAAGAACAAACATTGATTGACCTTCTCAAAAGTAATGTAAAAGCTGTAGGATGGAGTTTAGGTGATATTCATGGAATCAACCCTAAGGTATGCTCTCACATGATATTTTTAGAAAGTGAATCTCGACCAGTTAGACAACCTCAAAGAAGACTCAATCCCACAATCATGGAGGTCGTTAAGAAAGAGATTGAGAAATTGTTAGCAACTGATATCATTTACCCAATCTCTGATTCTCAATGGGTCAGCCCAATTCATGTAGTCCCCAAGAAAACTGGCCTGACCACTATCACAAATGAAAGAAATGAACTGATCCCCATGAGAATACAAAACAGCTGGAGAGTCTGTATAGATTACCGGAAGCTAAATCAAGTTACCAGAAAAGATCACTTTCCTATTCCATTCATTGATCAGATGCTTGAAAGGTTAGCTGGAAATACTCATTACTATTTTTTAGATGGATTCTCAGGTTATTTTCAGGTACCAATTGCACCAGAAGACCAGGAGAAGACAACCTTCACCTGCCCTTTTGGAACATTCTCCTACAAAAGGATACCTTTCGGGCTATGCAATTCCCCAGGTACATTTCAACGGTGTATGGTGAGTATTTTCTCGGACCACATTGAGGATTTCTTGGAGGTGTTTCTTGATGATTTCACAGTTTTTGGCAATTCATTTGATCATTGCATGGGAAATTTGGAAAAAGTTTTGAAAACATGCATTGAAAAGAACCTTGTCTTAAATTTTGAAAAATGTCATTTCATGGTTGAAAAAGGGATAGTGTTGGGGCACATAATTTCACAAAATGGGATTGAGGTTGATAAATCAAAAGTTGATGTAATAAATTCCTTACCATATCCAACTTGTGTCAAACATGTTAGATCCTTTTTAGGGCATGCTGGATTTTACAGAAGATTCATCAAGGATTTCAGTAAGATTTCTCTCCCTCTCTCAAGATTACTTCTAAAGGATACTATATTTAATTTTTATTGTGCATGTAGGGAATCATTTGATGAATTAAAGGAAAGGCTGATAACACCACCAATAATGCAGCCACCCAATTGGGATTCCCCTTTCGAGATACTTTGTGATGCATCCAACCAAGCAGTGGGAGCCGCTCTATTACAGAGAATTGACAGCAAGCCTCAAGTCATCTCCTACGCATCCAGGACCTTGGATGAATCACAAATAAATTACACAACCACAGAGAAGGAGTTCCTTGCAGTCGTTTTTGCACTAGATAAATTCCGATCATATCTTCTGGGCACTAAAGTTGTTGTTTTTTCTGATCATGCAGCTCTTAAGTACTTAATGAAAAAGGCGGATCCAAAACCCCGGTTGGTGAGATGGATGCTACTCTTACAAGAGTTCAATTTGGAAATCAAAGATAAGAAGGGGGCTGAAAATCAAGTGGCTGATCATCTGAGTCGACTACCCCACACTGCTGAAACAGAAATACCAAAGCAGAACCCACTTAATGATGAGCTTCCTGGAGAACAACTCTACATCATCAACAGTGAAGTGCCATGGTATGCCAACATTGTAAACTATTTGGTAACATCTCAGGTACCCTCTCATCTAAGCTCTCATCAAAAACATAAGCTTAAATCTGAATCAAGATTTTACATTTGGGAAGATCCATTTCTGTGGAAAATTTGTAATGATCAAATCATAAGAAGATGCCTTCCAAGAAGTGAAATTGAATCAGTGTTTGAATTTTGTCATAAATTATCTTGTGGAGGCCAATTTGGACCTCACAGGACTGCCCGAAAAGTTTTAGAATCTGGACTCTACTGGCCCACCTTATTCAAGGATGCATATGAATTTTGTAAACGATGTAAAAAATGCCAATTTTCTGGTAACATATCCAAACGACATGAAATGCCACAAAAACCAATAACCTTTTGTGAAATTTTTGAAGTTTGGGGAATAGATTTCATGGAACCATTCCCAATGTCATTTGGAAATTCATATATTCTTTTGGCTGTAGACTATGTTTCAAAATGGGTGGAAGCAAAAGAAACCAGAACTGATGATGCAAAAGTTGTTTGTGATTTTGTTAGGGCTAACATTTTCTGTAGGTTTGGCGTGCCACGAGAAATCATCAGTGATCAGGGAACTCATTTCTGCAATAGGAAAATGGAAGCATTGCTGAAGAAGTATGGGGTACATCATAGAACATCTACCCCATACCATCCCGAAACAAATGGCCAAGCAGAAGTCTCTAATAGAGAAATCAAAGACATTCTAGAGAAGACTGTTAATCCCAACCAAAAGGACTGGAGCCAAAATATAGATGATACATTATGGTCATACAGGACGGCCTACAAAACACCGATAGGGATGAGTCCCTATAGATTGATCTATGGAAAGAGTTGCCACCTTCCTGTGGAGTTGGGGCATAGAGCCTACTGGGCGGTCAGAGTGATGAATCTGGACCTTGAGAAAGCTGGGAAAGAAAGAAGATTACAGTTGAAGGAGTTAGAGGAAATTAGAAGGGAATCTTTTGAAAACTCAATGATCTATAAAGAGATAACGAGGATGGCCCATGACAAGATAATTCAACCAAGAACCTTCAACCCTGGAGATCACGTGTTACACTTCAAATCCAGACTTAAGCTTATGCCAGGTAAACTTCGTTCCAAATGGGAAGGCCCCTTTACTGTTACTCATGTATATCCCTTTGGTGCTGTGCAGATTCAAAAGGAAGGAGGAGGAAACCCATTCACTATAAATGGGCAGAGGCTGAAGAAGTTCCATGGGACCGTACCTCAAGAACCAGTAGAGGAGATCACACTCCTTCATCCTGAATACAAATGAACACCTACCAGGTTGCATCATTCCTTTACACTTGATTAAATGCAGTAACTCCAACATTTTGAAACATACATTTACATGAATTGAGGACACTGCATAAATTAAGTGTGGGGGAGGAAATCTTGAATTCCAGGAGATTTTTCAAAAAAAAAAAACAAAAAAACAAAAAAACAAGAAAACAAAAAAAAATTGTTTTGTTTTGTTTTGTCGAGCCAACGACATTAAACAAAGGTGCTACCGGGAGGCAACCCGTATTTTCCCCCATTTTCCACTTTTCTTCTTAGTCATTTACCATCATGATTGAACGGGCCTGCACTATCAATTGTTTTCATTTTTTTCAGGTCCATTAATGAAGAGGGTGTAATGGGATTATACGTCATGAAGAAAAGGATCCATTTGACAGGGGAGTATGAGTTTCAATTCTATATTATCCGACTTTATTCCCTACATTTTTTAGTATTTTAATGAATTAATCAAGAAAAGGCATGCCCACGCTTGAATTCATGTTTTACTTGACATCTCTAGGAGACATGAGTTTCATAGAAATCCAGTGATTCTATGTTTTAGATTTCAATGTTTCTGAGATTGAATGATTAAAATGGATAATTGGATGATTAATGTGAAGCAAGGATATTGAAATAAGGACTCATGATTTGAGGGAATTAATTGATTCAAGTAAATGAAATTTCCTTTCTATTTTTCATTATTTGAATTTCTGAAATTCATGTGAATTAATTTGTTATTATTAATCATGCCATGAGTGATTGTCCAATATTATATTCTCATTCTTGAGAGGATTTCTAGACCAAATATTTCCTATTTTATCTTGAGCATATTTCTTGAGTGATCTTGGGACGTTCCACCTGCTAGAACTTGTATTGAAACTTGTCAAAGCTATGACTGTACAAAACCACATTTAAAATGATTGAGGCATCTCTTTGGCTAGCCACATTTTATCCTAAGACCCACCTTTACATTTATCCTTTGTAAGACCTTAGATTCAAGGAATTTCCTTATAGGTTTAAGCCACATTACAATCCAATTTTTCCTTACCTACCTGCACTTTTAGTATTTTTGCATGGTTATTTCAAGTTTGAGTGTGGGGGAAGGGCCTTTCATGTGCGTTCCTTGGGATATGTATCATTTTTGGGTGGTGTAATGTGTGCGTCATCATTTTGGGCAATGTATTATTAGAAAATTGGGCATGAGTCATCATTTCATTATGCTTCTTTCATTTCATCCGGTTCTCCATAAAAAAAGAAAATAAATCTGTGCCTTTCTGGAGCTTTACAAAAAATATAAAAAAAAAGAAAATAAAGCTGTGCCTTTCTGGATCTTTACAAAAAAAACAGGGAGAACTTGGATGATATCATTCTTTGTAATCATTTATTGACTCATGACCCATGTCATTGAAAGGTGAGTGGTGTTGTGATTCGCATTTCGAGGGGATTTGAGTGTGGTTCATCTTGTGTTTTCACTTGATTAATCATGCATTGTACATAAGAGTCAAACCTCCTACTTCTGGCCTTAAATTATTTCAATCATTTACCCACCAACCCTAAGCCACAGAATCATTTGAACCTTTATTGCAAGTCCTCATGATTTTATGTGTGTTTTATCTTTACAAAGTGGAGAAAGTAGTTACTTTACAAGACTATGGATAAGGAGAATGTTCTCATGATATGAGCATAACTCCACTATTAATTGTATCATGAGTGATGAGAGAAAAGATTCAAAAGTTAGGTAGGTCATGATTTGGCATGTTTAATAATAATAAATTGAGAAGCTTGAATGAATGAAAGGAGAAGATTCATTATTTTTCAAAGGGGAAAAGTAAAATGCATGAATTGATTGTTTCTTTGAAAAATGGGAAATTAAATTGGTATTTTTGTGGAACTGGAAAATTTGATTGGGCATTGATAATCATTTGATTTTATTCCATTTGAAATTTAAATATTGGTGACATTGGTGCCCTTTGAATTCCATGTTGAGATTTTATGCTTGAGGACAAGCATAGTTTAAGTGTGGGGGAATTGATAGAGCAAATATTTTCAATTAATTTATATTGAATATCATTGTTTTAAACTCACAAAAGTGTTCCTCTAAGATGAATTGTTTCATTTTTATGATTTTGGTGTTATTTTGAGCTGAATAGTAAAAATTGGCCATTTTGGATTTTTAACAGTTTTAACTTATTTCTGTATTTTGGCCATAACATTATCTACAATGATCCAAATTGCAAAATTATTTCTTTTGCAGATTCTAAACATCCAGGGCTTCATTTACTATATTTGGACTAAAAGCTGAATCGGCCATATGGAAGCTCAAAAGAAGCTCACAATTTGGCTCAAGAAAACTGTTTCCAGTTCTGCCTAGTTTTGGTGTGGGATCCATAAATCATCCATTGTGGGCCCAACGCTTGCCAAATTCTGTGGGTGGACGCACAAGGAGTTTTGGAGCATCGTTTATGAAGGAAGCACCACGAGATTCGTCCGTTTGAGGGTCCATTTAAGCTGCCTAATCCGGGGTTTGACTTTTTGGATATTCTTACTGGACAGAATAAAGTATCAGAATAAAAGGGCCATAACTCTCGGAATACCTGTCCAAATACTCTGAGAGGTTTAGGGGACACGTCCAAGACAATTATGAACAACATTGAAGAAGGGCTCAACGCGTGAATAGGTCATTTATTGGGTCCAAAACGCGACAACATTCGGAGGACAGAAATCTGGCTATAAAAGGAGGAGTGCTCCTCCTCCTCAAGACATCACATTCTCCACCCCATTCCTTCCCGGGCACCCAGGAGAAGAACTTCTCAGCTTTTTTTTCTTTTATTTATTTTGTTTTAAAATGTCTCTCCTCTCCCGAATTATCTCGCTTACCCCATCCATGGAGGGGTAGTTTCATTTGAGTGATCAGAAAGAGGGGAGGCTGGACCTATGTGTTGTTCTTGAGTTTTGTGCTTGAAATGAATAAAATGTGTTCTTTTTTCTTCTTCTGGTTCCAATTCATAATTCAGTATTAAATTTCAAATGTGGTTGTGTTACGATTTTTATTCTGAAATTATAAATTGTTTTGGTCGATGATCACATCTCCCTCCACCCAATTCTAATCTGTATACGGTGGAACATGATTAGGGTTGGGTGGTGATTGCTCGACGGTTGTCAAGCACGTGTATAGGATTGTATGTCGAAATCTTGGTTTATTAGGGAACAAAAATTCCAGGTCTGGGATTGCTCTAATTAATCAAGAGACCTTCTACAAACCTAAACACATTGGAAGGAGGATAGACCAATCTATGGTTTTAGAAAGGGAAATTCTAATCACATCTCTCTTACCAGTTTAAGGAAGAATAAGAGATAAAATTTGGAAACCATGATGGCACAACACTAAGTCTAGCCGAACCAAATCCGATCACCGTCTTTATAATTTGTTAAAATAAATCAATTTCTTTTGTTTGTTTCTCTCATAGTCATTCAAATTTGTTAAAACCAATCTTTTTAAGAAAAACAACAAAAAGTGACAACCTTGTTTTGTGTGCACTCCTCTTCGGGAGACTACCTAGGATCAACTGCTATACTATACTTAGGTAAATGAAATATTGTTTTGCCACGCCCCACGACAGGAATGCGTCATTTTGATAATGTTTTTATTATATCAATGTGTTGTATTGATAACTTGTGATTGAAATGTGGAAATGTTATGTTTCTTTTATGCATGTTTTATGTGCTACGATTATGTTAGGGTTTATGATATGTTTAAACCTATTCATATGAGAAATGAATTGAACTTAATAAGTGATGGGTAGAGCCCGCTATAGCTCCTCGATGAATCGGCAATTCTAATGAGACAAACTACTGTCTTGGCACGAGGCCTTGACAAAATCTTATTTGTGCTCTTGGCACGAGGCCTTGGCTATGTGGTTATGATAGTATGGCATTATGAATTCCATCATTATGAAAGTGGTTATTGATATTGAATGTGATTATTCAACTAGTATAATATCCATGTGAATCAGTAAATGACATTATCTCATTTTACTTTTTCCATATTATGTTGAAATTCATGTTTAAAAGGCTTTTGTTTTAATTATACATTGCCTTAAATGTTAATGTTTATTTATGAAAGATTCTTCTATATTGTTATCCTTACTGAGCATCTGAGCTCACCCCTTCCAATGTTTTAATTTTTCCAGGATGTGAAGAAGTATACTATGAATGACCTATAGGGATAATATGAGGGGATATGAATACAAGATGTTGTTGTAGTTTTGTTTTACATAATGATGTAATGTAAGACTTATGATTGTATCAAGTGTTTCCAAGGCTACTAAACTAATAGGTCTTTCGAGACTTGATCTTTTGTGATCATGAAAATGTTACACAATAATGCACCAACTCTGGGTAACTAGGGTCGTGGCATTACAGTTGGTATCATAGGCAGTTTAGTACTATCCTTGGAAGCTAGATTTAGAAAAACTCTGATTAGAGCACATAGCCATAAGATTGACTTTGAGGATTAGTATAGACGAAATTCCTAGAAATTTGTTGTTGTAGAAATTTTGTGAGTTTTCATAGAAATACAATCATGTCTGGATACGAGTAGGTAGAGGAAGATCTGGCACAGTTGTACCCAGGGGTAAAACCCAAAAACACCGCTTTGAGCTAGACTCAAACGGGAACTAGTGCACGACAACGGGCCTTGCTGCACTCTTGGTTACGACACTCCCGTGGGATATTCTTAGGATAATTCTAATTTTATTTACAAACCATTATGAAGGGTTTATGAGTATATACTTCCTCCATGAAAAAATTTCTTTTTATGATTATGGATTATATCCATAAATCGTTCAATTTATGTTTTGTGTTTTACAAGTATGGAATTATGTATTTTGATTCATAAACTAATCTAGTTTATGCCATTGTTTAGAAATGGTACCTAGTGGGAGGAATGGAAACCGTATCAATGCATGAACTCCATGTAGGGATTTCCCTCTTGCTCAAGACAATTATTGTGGAGCTGGAGATACAATTGGTGCTGATCACCTTATCACCATACTGGGACAACTCACTCATGTTATGAATAATATCCTTACTCATATGGAGCACCCTGATCCGCAACGTGGAGGATCAATGTTAGACCGCTTAATGAGGAAACAACCACCAAAATTTAATGGGGTTAAAAATCCATTAGTATTTGAGCAATGGATAAAATCCATAGAGAAAATATTCCATGCCTTGGGGAGTAGCGAAAGGGAGAAGGTTGTCATAGCAGTTTACCGCCTCACTGGAGATGCCGATCAATGGTGGTGGCTGATTCAAAACACGAAAGAAGATGAAGAAGTATCTAATATGGAATGGAGGGAGTTCAAAGAGATTTTCTTTGAAAAATACTTTTCTTGTGACCATCGGGTAGATATGGAAAGGCAATTTCTGAGTCTGAGACAAAAGGAGGATGAGAATGTTGCAACGTATGAGGCTAACGTTACAAGGTTAGCGAGGCATGCTGAAGATTATATACATAACCCAAGAAGTAATATTGATCGTTTCTTTGATGGGTTAAAAGCATTTATTCGTCGAGCATTAGTCTCACAAATCATCTCATCATACGAAGACATTGTCTCATGAGCTATCAAAACAGAAAAGTAATTCTCTAAATATTATGACAATAAATTAAAGTAAGAGAAGAAGAGAACGGTGGAATAAGAGACAGAAAAAGGGAAAAAGGGAAAGATGGATTTTCCATTATGTGATAATTGTGGGAAGAATCACCCTGGTACTTGCCTAAAAGGAATGAGAGTTTGTTATAAATGTGGAGAAAAAGGTCACCAGGCTCGTGAATGCAAGGGAAAGAAAGAGGCTATCAATGTTGAATGCTACAATTGTAGGGAAATGGGGAATTATGCAATGAATTTTTTTAAGAGTCAGGGAAACTTACCTCAGAAAAATACATGGGATCAAGGACAATTTTATGCTGTTACTACAGTTGAAGTGGAATAATTAATGTATTGGTGCTTTTGGACTCAAGGATTATATTCTGGTTATAAGGATAATGTGATATATATAAGGATTTTACTATAGTACTTGTTGTTTTCATTAAGGATTTAAAATGATTAAGGTAATCATATTTTTAGTATGTGACAATAAGAGAAACATTACTTTGTTTGGGGAATATGATGTCACAATTGATTTTGGAATTTAGAGACATTTTAGAGAAAGTATAGACAAAGGTATTTTGGATAATTATAACGGTTTGAATGGATTAAGTTTAACTTTGGATCGTATTGTTTAAGGGTAAAACATTTATGAAGAGTATTTTTGGAATATTAAAATACTATAGTTTTAGGAAAAGGACAGCCAGCAGGTTGGGGGATAACCCATCGCGTCGGACAAAGCTGCAGGAATCAAACCCACAACCATAGTGTGACATGCCTTTATTACCTACCACTAGCCTACATGAATTCCCTGGTTATTACAAAATAGTTTTCCTAATATAAATGGTATGTGGTAATATTTAGAACCTTATACAATTAGGATAAATAGAATATTTTTTAGTTCTGTTACCATTTGGAGTGAAACATGGGTTCGTGGTAAAAATTTATTAAAGAATGAAAGCCTACATGACATGTAAAAATATTTCCTTATGTTCTTAGTAAATATCTTAAATAAATTCCTCAACATTATTAAAGGTAACTTAAAACAAAAACATTGTCGGTTAACTTTTTCAACAGGGGATTCAATGACCCTTAAACCAATCACACGTTTGTGATTTTATTGTGGTTATATTTCTCCTAATCCTGTTTTCTACAACTCTCTATCAGACCTTGATGGTTTGTTTTTACTCTATATCCATATTTTCATATAATCCTAGTTTGGTCTATCTCGGGTGACCTTTGTACCTCTCTTTCTTTCTTTTAATGTTATATTTTTATTAACCGTATTTCTGATGTGGGTTTTCAACAAAGGTATTTTCTATTTTCAACCTTTTATTTTCAAAGAAAATTTTCAAATTGTGAAGACGTAATTTTTTGGAGGGGAGAATGTAACACCCCGAGCTTCCCCGATACGCTTCTCTTTAAATAATTCAATAGCTTGCATTGTACGCAAGTTCCAGATTCTAACACACCTTGACCAATCAAAATAGCCATTATGAATAGTAATACCCACTTTTTGAAATTATATATATTCTATATTTAAAAATGGACTTCATTTTTTGATTTGGAATATCGAAATTAGCCTATGTTGAATTTTTGGTATTTTTCTAAGAGCTTCCAATTTTTTATGAATAGTTAAAAATACATAAAGACATCTTTTTTAATCAAAATAATTTATAGTGATAAATTATAATATTGAGTGGTTTTAAAGTGTAATTGGAATATATTTTTACCATTATATCCAATGGTGTTCATTAGAATTAATTTCACTTTGAAATTGGACATAAACAATTGTCAATATTTTGATATATATTGTTTCTTAAAAACATGATATTTTTTGTGACAGCGGGAATTAATTATAAAATTAATAAATGAAACTTATATGTTGGGAATTTTTTAAAATAGATATCATTTTTTAATTTGGAAAATCAATTATAGATTAGGGTGAAATTTTGGCACTGTTCTGAAAAACTTCAATTTTTGATGAATAGTGAAATCACAAAGTGGTAGTTAAAAAAACTAATTTTTTGTTTAAATGAAACATTACCACTTCTGTGATTTGATTTTAAAAAATCTGACATACATGGTTGTCATTAGGAAGTAAAATTTGGTTCAATGGGATTAAAATAATTTTTTGGTGAATAGTAACTTTTAAGTTTAATTAATCACGATTAAAGGTAATTAGTGAAATTTAAGATAAAAATGATATTATAAAAATATGAAAATACCCATAAAATTGTCCTACCCTTATTGGATGAGTCATGGCCGACCAAGACAATACATGGGTCAACTTGGGGACCCCATGGAGCCACTTGGTTAAGAAAATGAGAATAATAACTTTTTATTTAAGGTAAAAATAAAATTTTCACAAACATGTGTTGTTTTACTAAAACAATTATTACATGGGGTTATATAATTAAATTTTCGACTATAAATATTCATTGTAAAGATAAGCATATTTCATACATCATGATATATTTTTTATAATTATTAGACATTAAATAAATTAAATTATTTATGATACCATGATGATGCAGCGATTACCTCATTAATTAATGATTTAAATAAAATGAAAAGATAATGTATAATATAAGGCTTAAACATGCCTAAAACCTATTATATGGGTATATTTCGAACCCTTATCAGCTTAGCCTCGAAATATATCATTGTGGGACCTTTATAATCCGAAAATCATTTCATAATAATGTAATATTTCATTACTTTCCAAGAGTTCCCCTCCTCTCCTCTTATAAAAGGCTCCCACCTCTACCACCTTATTCATACATTCAAGCAATTTGGATCGGGAAAACTCTACCCAAATACTCTCTCATCATCCCTATAATACTCCTAGAAGCCTCACCTTGGGAAGAAGTCTTCTCAAGGAATCCTTTGGCTCAAATCAAAAAGAGTTACCCGATTTTAAGGTAATGTCTTCCCTAATGTTGTTAGGTTTTATTTTTCTTCTACAACCCCATAAACTCTGTTTATTCTATTATTTTGTAACAACAACAGTATCCTAAATATACTAGGATGTAGAGACTCTGGTTTTTGGTCCTGTCATATTTTGTAATATTTCTACGAATAATTCCAGAGCTAGGCGCGAAGACGGCGTGAGATTCCGAGGCCCGGTGTGCCCAGAATTAATTTTATAAGAATATTAAGAATTTTTTATACTATGAACATGGAGGGGGTGTGATATCTCCTAAACAGTAGCTCCAAACGGGAATCTGATGGCAGAGTTACGTCCGGAACGTGTCGTTTACCCTAGGCGAGGTGTAAAGTTTGCGGGCGCGGGCCTATGGTGAGAAACGCCAGCAGGGGCGTTTTCGTAAATAAGTAGCGAAGTTAGTGCACGGGCGTCGGCTCGAATAACTTTTGAACAGAGTCTGTGATGGAAAATCTGAGTTTGTCGTTGCATTCAGAAGGACGTATTTACCCTAGAGGTGACCTTACTTTTGTTCGCATCGGGCGTCTGGTCCGAGGCGGGTTTGGCGCCGGCGGGCGGCTGATATAAATATCAAGCCCCCCCCCATTTTATCGTTCCTCTTGATGTTCTTCGCCGTTCTTCGTTGCCGCTCCACCGAATCGAGCAAATGAAGCTCCCACGAGCTCGGAATTCGACGGCGGACGTTCCAGGAGTGCGCATCGGAAGCTCTGGAGCGCGGATATAAGGCAGAACGTCGGTGTTTCGCCCGTGAGGTAGGCGATTTGAGTTTTACAACCCCGGATCCCATTTTTATGTTTTTTTCTTCAAATTTTCATATGGGTTGTATCGTTCGGGTCCCAAGCTTTCCGAAACATGTTTCAGATCTGAATTTGGAGCACCGGGGTGCTCCCGGTGGCTCCCGGATGTTTTCTGGAGAAAACCCGGTTTTCTGGCGATGAGGGGCGGTGGCTAGGGCGAAATCCGGCGGCGGCACAGTGGCGGGGCAGCGGTTTCCGGAAGCGGCTGCGGCGGCGCAGTGGTTTCCGACGAGGCTGGCGGTGGTCCGGCCAGGATTTTCCGGGGGTTCTTTAAACCCCCGTAACTTGCAAACCGTACCTCCGATTTGCGAGCCGTTTGCGGCGACAAACTGCTTGCGTCGAGACGGAAATTTTGAAATCACATTTAGGGTTTAAGGGTTCGGGATCGTGGCCCGGGAGTTAGAAACGTCGTATAAAATAATATTATTTTATTATTTTATGACTTCGGGCCGTTGTAACTTCTACCCGGAGCGTCCGATTGATGTGCCATCATTGGAATTTAGACGCTGAGGATACGATGGGATTTTTGAGATGGTTTCCGGGTGTTGGGACTGAGAACGGGGTGTGGGGCCCACGAGGTTGGGTTTTGGCGTTTGCGGAGAAACGTAACTTTTGCACCAGGAGTCCGATTTTAGCGGATGAATAGTCGATTCTGTGTGTTTTTCCGAGAGGATCGCAATGGTGTGATCCATTCGGTGAGTTTCAGGATCGATAAGTGGGTCCCACCCGAGCTGGGCTTTGGTGAATAGTGTCATTTTCACCGGGTGTCCGTTTTGGACGAAAGACTAGTTGATTCCGCTTGTTTTTCTGAGGGGATCGCCGTGGTATGATCCGCTCGATGGGTTTTGGGATCATTGTTTGGGCCCCGCATGAGCTAGCTACAGTGAATAGTTCCTTTTTCACCGGTGCTCCGCTTCGGGCTAGTAAACAGCCTATCCTACGTGTTTTTCCGCGTGGAAGGCGATGGTGGCCTCGGTTTTGGCCTAGAAGGTGCGCAGTGTGGCTTTGTAGCGGGTCGCTCGGGGTAGCGACATTTGGACCAGCTGTGGTTGAGGGTTCTCCCTTGGTTCGTTCCTATGAGGGTTCATCTGGCATCACAACCTTCTTATGGGTTTGTGATCCTCTCGATGGGATGTTTAAATTGTTAGAGTTGTGGTATCCCATTGGTGGGCTCGGAGGGGACCCTCTAGCTTCTTTACCTTGGATCAGGTTCTTGGTATCGTTGTGACCGCTTATTCACGGGTTGCGATCCCCAATCCAATGAGTTTGATGCTTATGTTGTTTCAACGATGTTTCCTCAGTGATGTTATCCGACGAGCGTGGTCTCTCGGGTGAGTGTCTGAGATATTTGTGAGAAACCCGATGGAGTGTATCTCTCGGATGAATGTCATCTGGTATGACAGTGTTCGTGTGGTGTACTCTCCTGGTTGGGGGCAGTTGCTGGTGATGAGGTCGGTACCTCTTGTGGCTTCATGGCATGAGCTGTGTATATCTGGATTCTTCAAGGTGTATGTATGGGCATACTCCTGAGCTGAGATGACTAGTTGTGTTTAGCCGAGGATGGTCACGAGATGGAGTTTCTATCTCGTCTGGGTTCCCTCTGGCTGGGTTGAGCGGACTGTTTCCTTTCAGTTTCTCCCTTGGTTTTTCGGTTTTTGGTGGTGCCTATTGAGTATGTTTATACTCACCCCTGCACGGGCTTTGCCCACACATGTTTGTGTCTCGTGCAGACCACAGGCCTTTTGAAGGAGTCCCAGGAGGACCCGGAGCAGGAGGAGCTTAGTGAGCGTGTTGACCGGGGTGTTTACCGGAGCTGTGTGAAGGGAGCTTTCTGGCGGGTGTTTGTGGAAGCGTTTCCCTTCTTCAGAGCAGGTTGGATGCACTTTTGTAGTTTTCATTTGGTGGGAACTATTTTTCCCTTTTGTACATCTGATGTACTCTGGTTTGGGATAGATGTATGCATGCATTTTATTTTTCAGTTTCTATATCTCTACACTGTTGCATTGAGGTGTTTGTGGGTGCGTGTGTACAAGTACCTTAGGCTAATGCCTCCCATGTGTGTGGTAGCCTACTCGGAGCTAGTCGTCAGCCCCTGGACTATTGGAGGTGGGATTGGGGAGTCACGGCTCGAGCCCTGTTGGGTCAGGTCATGACAGAGTGGTATCAGAGCAAGTTCCACCTTTGGGAACTCAGAGCGTAGCTGATCTAGCTGTGAACTTGGTTCGGGTTGCATAGCGGCAGTGTTAGGATGTTTGAGTTTGGATTTCAGGCCAGAGACCCCAGTGTTGGTGCGGCGGCCAACGTATCCATACACCAGGACTCTGATAACCTGCCTTTCGACTTGGGACATTCGTACACCGGTCACGGGGACAAAATGGTACATGCGTCATATAGGACTGGGTTTTTGGGGTTTCCTTGTCCTTCTTGAGTCATCTCTCCAGATATACTCTTTGACTGTGGTGTGTCTTGAATGTATTTCAAGATGCCTCCACGATGACAGCCAGCGAGGGTTCCACAGCAGGAATGTGCTGATGACCCGCCCCGTGTAGAGGTTGTGGAGCAGGGCGCAGGTTCTGATGTTGCACCTCCAGGTGGTCTGCCAATTGAGCCACCACCTGTCGAGCAGCTGATTGTCTCGGTGGTGTAGGATGAGGTTGCGCGCAGGCTGAGTGCGCAGCACGAGTTTCAGAGGTAGTGACCTCTGAGGTTCCGGGGTGATCTAGACCCCTAGGCAGCTGATGACTGGCTTGAGGTAGTCACCCAGGTATTCCGCCTAGTGAGGAAACGTCCAGATCAGATGGTGGTCCTAGCGGCGAGCCTTCTGCATGGTTCTGCCGGGCGATGGTGGATTTTGGTGACAAAGTCCCATGATGAGGAAACACTCACGTGGGAAGAGCTTGAGCGGCTCTTCAGGGAGGAGTTCTATCTGGTGACTCTGAGGTTAGTGCAGACCCAGGAGCTTCTGCAGCTTCGACAGGAGAGCATGACTGTGTCGGAGTACTCAGCGAGGTTTACAGACCTGTCGCGCTACTCCCTGGATATGGTTTGAGACCCGTTCTTTAGAGCTCGAACCTTTGAGCATGGTTTACGCAGGGAAATCCGAGCAGGTGTGGTTACATTGTGCCTTCCCACCTATGCTGGAGTGCTGGAGCGAGCATTGGTGGTGGAGAGTTTTCTGGTAGAGCAGATTCCCCCTGTTAGTGCTGGGAACTCGAGGGCTGAGACTTTTTCAATCGGATCGACATCTGGTAGCCGACGAAAGACTCAGTGGTCAGGACATGGTCGACGTTTCAGGAGGCGACCCCAGGATGGAGGATCTGAGCCTCAGGGCTCACAGGGCTCGCACACTAGTTTTGGTCAGCCGCAGGAGAGGTAGTGTTACGCTTGTGACGGTCGGGGACATCTTGCTAGAGATTGTCTGACCCAACGTGCTGCTGAGAGGGAGCCAGTCGATGGATCGCCTTGGAAGAGGCAGCGTCTCGAGCACGGAGGTCCGCAGGGCGGCAGACGTGGCGGCAGAGCTGGTGCAGCGGGAGGTGGTGGTAGGCAGTACCAGTTGCCACCACCCCCACCCCCAGGGGGTCCATGACCAGCTCAGGGAGCTGGTGGTCGAGGGCGAGGACAACTGCATGCCCTGGTGGCAGTCGATTCAGAGGCACCGCGGATGGATAGAGGTACACCTTGTGTCTTTTCTACTTACTGCAGTAGTTCCATAGACACTGTTTAGAGGTACTCTTTCCTTTTGTTTCATGCTCGAGTTTTGTTCAGGGCATTGGTAAGACCCTGTGTGGGAGTTGTTCCACATGCATCGAATGCGTGAGGTAGATGGATCCTTCCCCCACCGAGACGCGTTTTTGTGACACGATTAAAACCGTGCGGGCGAGTCAGTGCCGCCCATCACGGATAGTATTGAGGTGTGGTGGATGAGTCCCTCTGACTTATACATTCGGGCATGGGTGTTTGTTAGTGAGGTCGCTAGTGTGTGAGACCATGTTGAGAGTCCAGTCGCTTTCCATGTGCTTAGGGCTTTTCGAGGACAAAAAGCTCTAAGGGGGGGGGGGAGGATGTAGCGACTCAGGTTTTTGGTCCTGTCGGACTTTGGAGTATTTCTACGAATAATTCCCGAGCTAGGTGCGAAGACGGCGTGCGATTTCGAGGCACGGTGTGCCCGGAATAAATTTTATAAGAATATTAAATATTTTTTATACTATGCACATGGTGGGGGTGTGATATCTCCTAAACTGTAGCTCAGAATGGGAACCTGATGGCACAGTTGTGTCCGGAACGTGCCGTTTACCCTAGGCAAGGTGTAAACTTTGCGGGCGCGAGCCCGTGTTGAGAAACGCCACCAGGGGCGTTTTCGTAAATAAGTAGCAAAGTTAGTGTGCGAGTGTCGGCTCGAATAACTTCTGAACAGAGTCTCAGATGGAAAATTTGAGTCCGCCGTTGCGTTCAGAATGACGCGTTTACCCTAGAGGTGACCTTACTTTTGTTCGCATCGGGCGTCGGGTCCGAGGCGGGATTGGCGCCGGCAGGCGGCTGCTATAAATATCATGCCCCCCCCCCTTTTATCATTCTTTTCGACGTTCTTCGCCGTTCTTCATCGCCGCTTTGCCGAATCGAGCAAACGAAGCGCCCACGAGCTCGGAATTCGATGGCGGACGTTCCAGGAGCGCGCAACGGAAGCTCTGGAGCGCGGATCTAAGGAAGAACGTCGGCGTTTCGCCCGCGAGGTAGGCGATTTGAGTTTTACAATCTCAGATCCCGCTTTTGAGTTGTTTTTCATCAAATTTTCATATGGGTTGTATAGTTTGGGTTCCGAGATTTCTGAAACATGTTTCGGATATGAATTTGGAGCACCGGGGTGCTCCCGGTAGCTCCCGGATGTTTTCCGGCGAAAACCCGCTTTCCGGCGACGAGGGGCGGCGGTCATGGAGAAATCCGGCAATGGCACGATGAAGATGCGGCGGTTTCTGGCAGCGGCGGCGGCGGCGAGGCAGAATCAGGTGGCGTTGCGGTGGTTTTCGGCGAGGCTGGCGGTGGTCCGACCAGGATTTTCCGGGGGTTCTTTAAACCCCCGTAACTCGCAAACCGTAACTCCGATTTGAGAGCCGTTTGCGGTGATTCTCTCCTTGCATCGAGACAGACCTTTTAAATTCACTTTGAGGGTTTAAGGGTTCGGGATCGTGGCCCGAGAGTTAGAAACGTCGTATAAAATAATATTATTTTATTATTTTACGACTTCGGGCTGTTGTAACTTCTACCCGGAGAGTTCGATTGACGTGCCGTCAGTGGCGTTTAGACCCTGGTGGTACGAAAGACTTTTGGAGATGGTTTCCGGGTGTTGGGATTGAGAACGGGGTGTGGGCCCCACGAGGCCGGGTTTTGGCGTTTGCGGAAAAACACACCTTTTTCACTAGGAGTCCGATTTTAGCGGATGAATAGTCGATTGTGTGTGTTTTTCCGAGAGGATCGCAATGGTGTGATCCATTCGGTAAGTTTCAGAATCATGGTGTGGGTCCCACCCGAGCTGGGCTTTGGTGAATAGTGCCTTTTTCACCTGGTGTCCATTTTGGACGAACGACTAGTCGATTCCGCTTGTTTTTCTGAGGGGATCGCCGTGGTATGATCCGCTCGATGGGTTTCGGGATCGTTGTGTGGGCCCGGCACGAGCTAGCTACAATGAATAGTTCCTTTTTCACTGGTGCTCCGCTTCGAGTGAGTAAACAGCCTATCCTGCGTGTTTTTCCGCGTGGAACGCGGTGGTGGCCTCAGTTTTGGCCTAGGAGGTGCGAAGTGTGGCGTTGTGGCGGTTTGCTCGGGGTAGCGACATTTGGACCAGTTGTGGTTGAGGGTTCTCCCTTGGTTCGTTCCTATGAGGGTTCGTGTGGCATCACACCCTTCGTGTGGGTTTGTGATCCTCTCGATGTGATGTTTAAACTCTTAGAGTTGTTGTATCCCTTCGGTGGGCCCGGAGCGGATCCTCTAGCATCTTTACCCTGGATCGGGTTCTTGGTATCGTTGTGACCACTTATTCATGGGTGGCGATCCCCTATCTAGCAGGTTAAGCCCATAGGGTTTGTGGCATCATAGAGAATATGATCTCCTACACGGTGGGTCTTTCCCAGTAGGGTTGTGGCATCGTTGGGTATACGATCCCCTACTCAGCATGAGGTTTATAGTCGGGTTGCGGTATAGTTGGTTATATGATCCCCTACTCAGCGCTTGGTGTCGGTAGGGTTGCGGTATCGCTGGTTATGCGATCCCCTACTCAGCGCGTGGTTTCGGTAGGGTTACGGCATCGTCAGTTCGATCCCCTACATCATGAGTTATACCAGATAGGGTTCCAGTATCGTCGTGACCACCTATATATGGGCGATGATCCTCTATCTATGTGATGTGCTTCTGTCGAGCGCCAGATTGGGTTGTGGTATCCCCTAGCGGATCTTGGGTGTGATCCCCTATCTATGAGGACTACGTATGCCAGATCAGGTCGTGGTATCCCCCAGCGGACCCTAGTAGAGATCCCCTATCTGTGAGCTACGTATACTAGAGTGGGTCTTGTTATCCCCTAGCGGACCCTAGCGACGATCCCCTATCCGAGGTGTTTGGTGGTTATGTTGTTTCAGTGATGTTTCCTCAGTGATGTTATCCAACGAGCATGGTCTCTCATGTGAGTGTCTGAGATGTTTGTGAGAAACCCGATGAAGTGTATCTCTTGGATGAATGTCATTTGGTATGACAGTGTTCGTGTGGTGTACTCTCCTGGTTGGGGGCAGTTGCTGGTGATGAGGTCGGTACCTCTTGTGGCTTCGTGGCGTGAGCTGTGTATATCTGGATTGTTCAAGGTGTATGTATGGGCATACACCTGAGCTGAGCTGACTAGTTGTGTTTAGCCGAGGATGGTCACGAGATGAAGTTTCTCTCTCGTCTAGGTTACCTCTGGCTGGATTGAGTGGACTGTTTCCTTTCAGTTTCTCCCTTGGGTTTTGGGTTTTTGGGGTGCCTACTGAGTATGTTTATACTCACCCCTGCACGGGCTTTGCCCGCACATGTTTGTGTCTTGTGCAGACCACAGGCCTTTCGAAGGAGTCCCAGGAGGACCCGGAGCAGGCGGAGCATAGTGAGCGTGTTGACCGGGGTGTTTACCGGAGCTGTGTCGAGGGAGCTTTCTGGCGGGTGTTTGTGGCAGCGTTCCCCTTCTTCATAGCAGGTTGGATGCACTTTTGTTGTTTTCTTTTGGTGGGCCTTGTTTTTCCATTTTGTACTTCTGTTGTACTCTTTTTTGGGATATATGTATGTATGCATTTTACTTTCCAGTTTCTATAACTCTGAACTGTTGCATGGAGGTGTTTGTGGGTGCGTGTGTACATGTACCTTTGGCTAATGCCTCCCATGTGTGTGATAGCCTACTCGGCACTGGTCGTCTGCCCTTGGCCTATTGGAGGCGGGCTTGGGGAGTCGTGGCTCGAGCCCCGTTGGGCCGGGTCGTGAAATAGGATGTTGTTATAATAAGTATTTTATTTACACTTACACACACCTTCGTCTAATGGTTAAAGAACATACTGTTTCTGTGGGTGGGGAAATACTACCTCACGAAATGATGATTGTTCAATATTCTTTTAACACCTCTAATGGTGGCCATTTTGACGACACTATTTTAATATATGATATATATATATTATGTTTATTTTTTCCTTATTCTTATGTATTTCTCATTTATGGCATACTTTATTATTTCCATTATGGGTAAACGCGATAATTTCATTTTAGTAAGTGCAGACTACCGCCCCCTGAAAGTGAATTGAATCGTTAATTCCATATGTTGGACGTATAAAAGATAGAGTAAATGATATTATATATGATGTTATACTAGAATTATTATACAACTTTATACCATTATGATTTCATTCCATTAAATATAAAATAGAAATGAAAGTAGCGTTCATGCGTAAGTATGGCTTACCGTCTCCATGAACAGTGCATTTCATTTCTTACCTCTAAATGTTACGTAATATTATGAATGAATGAACATATTGGATATATATGATATATATAATATCAAAATAATGGATATAATTCTGGATATAATGGATATTTACCACATGAAGAACTTGTAATTATAATAAGTTTATTTTTGACTCAAGTACCAAAGATTGAAAAAACGACCATTATTAACTTAAATGAATACATAATTTTAGTTACATTGTAATAAGTGATATAAAAGTAGTAATGAACTTGAAAAAGGTTCTTAATCAATTTGAAATTAACTCTAGTTTATTATTCAGGAGATTAAAGAACGGTCAAGTGAATTCGTACACGAGGTAAGGGAACTTCATAACCCAATTTCCGTTCTTTGGGTTAATCTCCTACTTTCAAATTATGTCATGATATTATTATGTCCTATCTTGTATTTATACATTCTATATGTGTACTTATAGTGAATACACATAATAGATCTATTTTATTTAAAAAATGATATTTGTAAGGGACTTTGTCTCAATCTCCTTTCATTGAGGCATATTTGGTTTTATACACAACTTTGCATTATACGGTGTATACACCCCTTTGATTTTTACTTTTATTCAAAATGAATCTTTTTATACGAAGCGTTTTTACTAAATGACAAAAGGAATGTTTTTTCTTATGTATGAGGCGACAACGAATTCTCTGCCACCATGACTATTATTTGAGTTTCGTCTTCCTCTACAAGCCATAAATTTTTTTAAATGAAAAATAAATACCAAGTTTCAATTTTCTTTTATTTTGGTATTGAAAATGGTTTTGAAAATGTTTTTATTATATCAATGTGTTTTATTGATATCTTGTGATTGAAATGTGGAAAGGTTATGTTTCTTTTATGCATGTTTTATGTGATACGATTATGTTCTGGTTTATGATATGTTTAAACCTATTCATATGAGGAATGCATTGGAATTAATATGTGATGGGTGGAGCCCGCTATAGCTCCTCGATGCACCGAAAGGTCTAATGAGACAAACTAGTGTCTTGGCACGAGGCCTTGAAAAAATCTTATTTGTGGTCTTGGCACGGAGCCTTGGCTACATGGTTATGATAGTCTGCCATTATGCATTCCATAATTATTAAAGTGGTTATTGATATTGCATGTGATTATTCGACCACTAGAATATCCATGTGAATAAGTAAATGACATTATCTCATTTTACTTTTTCCATATTATGTTCAAATTCAAGTTTAAAAGGCTTTTGTTTTAGTTACACATTGCCTTAAATGTTAATGTCTATTTATGAAAGCTTCTGCTATATTTTTATCATTACTGATCATCTGAGCTCACCCCTTCCAATTTTTTAATTTTTCCAGGATGTGAAGAAGTATACTATGAATGGCCTACAGGGATAGTATGAGGGGATATAAAGAAAAGATGTTTTTGTAGTTTTGTCTTACTTTATGATGTAATGTAAGACTTATGAATCTATCTAGTGTTTCTAATGCTACTAAACAAATCGGTCTATCGAGACTTGATCTTTTGTGATCATGCCAATGTTACGCAATAATGCACCGACTCTGGGTAACTGAGGTCGGGGCGTTACATTAATCTTTTGAGAATAATAGTGAAGTGAGTGTGGAATATAATGGAGTATCTTTCTGATCTTGAATGTGCATTGAATCATGATTACTATGATGATAATATAGATAAAATAATGTCTATAAACAGATATTTTCTGCACTGAATATGTTCTTTGAGGCGAAGAATTGATAATTTACGAAGGATAAACAACATTCTTGTAACATCCTAGTTCTGGGTGTCGCCCAATGGTTCCCCATACTCGGATGGTCACATAAAATCACGCTCATTTCTACAAATTAAAGAGTCTACCAACTACCAGCGAGGAAAAGGTATGATAATGGGTAAACTATACCCTCATTGTCAGAGTACACAGAGGGGAATAAAATTTTTTAAACAATAGAGGATGTACTAATACCCACAAAAGATGTAAACAATGAAAGATAGAATGTAATTACAATAGAACATAAATATATAAATGATACATGCCACATGTGTTTAGGAAATCATCCAAACAAGTCACAATGATGGAATACAATGTATAAAACAATGTACAGAAAGTAAATAAACTCCAACAACATCACAAGCCTCATCTTGGTCCCATGTTCTCCAACTCCCACATCAATCAAGTAATTGATGAGGAAGGGTGATTTCCTTTTTCATTACCAACAAACATATAATCTATTTGGGTCCATAATCATGGCCGAAATAGGGTGCGAGAGGAATCCTAGTAGGCAAACCAAACAAGATTTGTGGCTACCTGTCAGTGAATATATATAGCAAGAAATATGCAGAAAAAAGCATTAAAATAGGAAGTAATTTAAAGTAAACGATCCTAAAATTTTCAAATACATTCATTTGTATTCATTATTCATCATTTGAATCATGAAAACCTTAGGATCTTGCCTATTCTCTATATCCCATGGGTAATAGTAACAAACAAACATCACAGAAGATGATATAAACAATCATGTAAAACTAAGCCAAGCATGTGCTTTGTGTTGGAAGACTCACCACCTTAATTAAATTATTCAATAATGACACTTTTTGGGAAAGTTATCACAACCTAATTCCCCTGGTCTAACATAAAAAAATTCATTTAGTAATGTCCCTCTAGGTATCTATCATGTTCAAACCACATTGGTCTAAAATAGCACTATTAATTTACAAATGACCACTTTGTTATCTCACACGGCCAATAACCCATTATTAATATATCTTCAATTAAATTAATAAAAAACCTCATGTAGGAGACTTCTGAGCAGGTCCAGTTGATTCAGAAGCGGATGGCTACCACACAGTCTTGTCAGAAGTCTTATGCTGATCGCCGCAGATGACCTTTGGAGGTCATGGTCGAGGATTAGGTTTTTCTATATGTTTCGCAGAGGATGGGACACAAGCGAATCAGAAGACATGGTAAACATTCACTGCGGTATGTGGGGCCATTTTAGATTCTGGAGAGATTCAGGCTGGTTGCTTATCGGTTGCGGTTACCACAGCGGTACCGAGCCATGCACGATGTCTTCCACGTATTCCAGTTGCATCTCTATCATTCAGACCCATCTTACATCTTTCAGCCCGAGGAGGTTGAGCTGGAGGCAGATACGTCCTTTGAAGAGTATCTGATTCGTATCGTTGACTGGAGCATGAAGGTTCTCCGAGGCGGGTCAGTTCATCTCGTACGGGTACTATGGCATCATGGCCGAGTGCAGGACGAAACCAGGGAGCAGGAGACCGATGTACGTGCTTAGTGGCCGGAGTTGTTCACGACTATATCTTCACCACCCTTGGAAGGGAAATTTGGGGGCGAATTTCTATAAGGGGGGAAGTTTTTAAGAACCCGGTTTTTATCTTTGAGGTACGAGCTTCTTCTTTTCACTTTTCCTTAAGTGTTTTTAATAAAATATGGAAAATGGGAAAAAATCCTAAATTTTGGATGTACATGTCGTGTACTTTTTCCACACACCGTGTACTTCTGGCCGTGTAGGGATGAGTACATGGGGCATGTATCCATGTTAGTGAAAAAGGGTGTAGGAACCAACTACACATCGTGTAGTGGTCATGTACACGTCGTGTAGTCAGTCGGCAGGTGAAAACAGTAAGGCGATGGAGTATCCGCCAACTGGGCGACAGTACACGTCGTGTACTGAAGAGTACATGCCGTTTAATCATGTCGACGGGTGAACAGTATGGTGGTTCGGCTAGAGGAACAGTTAAAATTAAGGGAGTGCATGACATGTACTTTTTTTTGCATAAATCTTGCAGTAGCCTCCCCTGTTCACATGGAAATCTTAGAACCAAAGGAAGGAGTGGGAGGGGATGGAAGGACCTTTTAATATCCGCCGGGTGTTCATCTGGAATCTGATTCTGCCTCGGACGATCTCATTGGAACCGCGCGGGTAAGCCCTCTCTTCTCCTAGCGTGTTGCTTACAAATTCTTCTCCCAACAGGAGTTATTTGGGATTAAGTGAGTTATGTTCTTTTTCAAATCTACTACATTCGTAGGCATTTCTGGAGTCGACGTTCGGGTATACCGCTCGTTGGCATATAAGGTAGGTGGCTGGGTGTTTAGTTTTCCAACTGCTGTGTGTTTTGTGCATTTTTGTTTCATGAACCCATGTTGGGGTGTCAAGTGGCTGAGGACGATGCTATAATAAAAAACTAGAAATGATTAGGTATTTAACTATGATATTAAAATGCTGTTTTGGATCATTTCTTTGATCCGGAACCACACCGGGGGTGTGTTCCACTGTTTAGCCGTTTGGCCAGGATACCCAAGGGAATGCCTTTAAAGTAGGAATTGTAGAATTGCCTTGATATTAATTGCCTGTTTACTGCTTGTTTACATGTTGGGCATGGTCCGATTACCTATTTAGCCTAAGGGTGTTGTTGTGATTATCCCGTGGGCACTACACTATTTATCCCGAGGGCAGTAGTTATTTCGGCCTGAGGGAAACTTCTTCCGTGCCTATGGGCAGCTGATTCTGTGCCTGAGGGAAACAATACCTCTGCCTGAGGAAAAAATCTATTATTCTTTAGGGAAGATCCTTGTGTTGGATACTCTTTACCTGAGGGTAGGTGTTTACGCGTCTGTAGAAATTTAGCAGTTACTTAGAATATTTACTGTGGTGATATTTTAAAATTAAATGATTAAAATGAATATTAAAATGGAAATTTAACTATTATGTTGGTTACTTGTGAGTACTGCTTACTTTATTTCATTTTACTATTTCAATATTTTTTCAAGCTTACACACAGTTGGGCACGTGCCTTTGGTGGGTGCCTACTGAGATATGTTTCTCACACCCTGTTTGGGTCACGGTTTTCGGCCCAAATAGATTATGTTGCTGCAAGTGTGTATAGGGGCAAGAGTCCCTATACAGTTACATGATTTCTTCCGAGGAGTAGGTGGGCCTGGGACCGAGCCTAGGCTCGCGATGCCGCTGCCAGCTATTTTGATTTTTTTGATGTACTCTGCTTTTGCTGTACTGCATTGATGTATAAGATGTTCTGGTTGTTTTCTTAAAACATGAGACATGTAGCATCATTATTTATATATTGTCGGTTATATCCACTGCTGTTGTTTATTTCAGTTGTGTAGGTTTTAATGCTTCCGCTGTGCATTGTGTGTTTAATTTTCATTCCGCTACACTACACTTTGAAAATGAGGGCATATTTTCCCCACTATCAGACATCGGCCCTCGCTGCTAGTCGGTAGCCTCTGCTGTTTGGGGAAATGCGTTTGAAGTCACGTGGTGAACTGGGTTCGGGGCACCCATTGAGTGGCACCCGTAACCGGGACGTTACATATATAGTGTTGAAACAACCATACACTATGTTATTGATTCATTATGGTTGCATGATTCATAGTTGGAGTCTATACTACTTTTGGTTTTAGAGATACCTAGTAAGTGAATATTCAGACATTGATACCTTTCTTATATCATCCTTAAGTCTTAGATAATAAAGGTGGTTTTTGTATGCTATTGATATTGTCATCAGTTGGAAGTTAACAAAAATTATATATTTCATTTTGTATGATGAGTATAAAATCAAGGACCACAATTGACTTTGATTATGTGTATTGATATACCTAAATAATTATTATTATGTAATTATGTATTTGGGTGAGGGGATTGTGATATGATCATCCATAAAGGTAAATGAAATGTGATGTATTCCTCAACATGTTCAATCTATACTTGGATAATTGAGAACATATGAGTTGGATATATGGGATTTACATATTTATTATCCCACATTCGGTCAATGTATTGGAAAATAGTATCATTAGAAAATTAATTCTTATATACGATATATGTGGTGGATATATGTATCTTGTTAAATGTGATTGATGGGATAATTCCATATCCCTTTGGATCTTAAGTAGAACTAATTCTTTTCTAAAGGATTAACATTAAATTCATTTTTGGATTTAGTGATTTATATATGTTTTCATTGCTAAAAAGCATCATGCGGTCACAAGTTATGTTTTACTGAATGGGAATTTAGTTTTACTTAGATAGTTTCTAAAAAAGTGTTTTAGACTTAATCCAAAATGAACATTCGATGAGTATTTATAAGGTATTATGTATAATATGATATAAGGTAAAGTTAATGATATATTTACCAATGTGTTATCAATGATGTTAAAAATGAGTTTTATATATGATTTCATAAGTTATTATATAAATTGCAATATTAGGTAAAATTGAAAATAGGTTATGATAATTTAGTGCAGGTGGAAGATTAAAGAATACATTCCCTAAGGATCATGAATATTTGATGTGTATTGGACTGTTTCATATTATATGATATGTGAATAATGTAGATTATGAAATACATGGAATCTAAGGCATAATTTATGCCTTACTTTAAGGATATCATAAGGTATTATATATAATAATAGGACACTAAATAATAGTAGATAACTGGAAGGACAAATTTTTAGAAAACATTCAAGGATATCATGAAATGTAATATATGAGAGAGAACAATTGGATGAAGGAGTTATAAGGAGTTATAACAATGACATTATTTTAATGTTAAATAACGTTTGAGTTAATGATAAAAGTACATGAGAAGTATCCTCAAGGTAATATATAAAGTATTCTCTATGAGATAAGTCGTATAAAAACATTACCAATCCTTGGGTGACTCACGACCCATAAATATCTTCCTTCTCCATTCATTTTAAAATAAAATACTAGCATATCATGAAATAAGGATATTCCTTCCCAAACCATTGAGGTTATTAATTCCAACCTAGGGATACACTATGAGTTAGGGATATATTTTTTCTAACTCTTAGTGATATTTATGAAGCATATTTAAGTATAGTTATAGTAGTGGATCCATGGTGTAAGTTACACATATTGGGTTTTCATTTTATATAGAAATGTGTTTTTTATTATATAATATGTTTTTATTGGGTTTTAAATTTTTTTATTATTGTTATTGTTAAATTAACCATTAATATATCCTAATAAATAGAACATGAATTCATTTTAGAAAAATCTAGTTTTAATAATAACTTCTTAGAAAACTTTAATTCAATTGTTTTATCTAGTTGTTGTTTAGGGAGAACCATTAATGTAAAACTCATGGATCATTTTTTATCAATATTAAGTTAATCAAGAAAATATAAGCATGCTATTTTTCAACATTTTCTTATCCTACCCCTAATAACTTTCAAGGTGATTTTAATTGTAAATTCAATTTTTTCAAGGTGATCTTATCTTCTTGAGTAATTATGGATAGATTTGATCATGTTTTATTATTCTAAATCACATCACACCCTACCTATTTTTTCACCCTCCAAGACTTTCTTTTGAGTTTGTAAGTAATGAATACTCAATTATAATGTCACATCAAATGATTCTGAATTGAATTAAATCGTGATGGATTTATAATTGATGGAAACTATATTCCCACCTTCTATTATAACATATTTTCCCTGGTTTTCTTTATGGATATTTTCTTCTAAATAGTCACAATTCATGATTTCAATAAAGATCCTTCAAAATCTACGAAATAAATTAGTGTGGTGGATATGGAATAATTTAATGTAAATTACAATTTTTATTAAAAAATATGGAAATGAAAAATCATATGTTTTTGGTTTTCTACTAAGAAGGGAGTATTTTTTTAATATTAAGCTATATTTTTCTTTTCAAAATAACATAGATGATCCCATGGAAATTTATTGTTCATAAAAAGGAAATATAGAAGATTATATATAGATGGAGTTTCTTTCATATAAATTATTTAAAGATATTAAACTTATTTCATGTTGTTTTCCTTAGTGTATCTACATCAATAATGAACCATTGTCTCTCAATTTACCCATCCATTATTCCCAAAACATCAAATGAAAGACAATATATGATGAAATATTTACAATTTCTCTATTTTAGTTCCTTATTTAAATATTGGTATTTTATTTCATTATTTGTAGACTTTTTTTACCATTTTAATTAATATTTTAACCCCATTTTTTATCTTTTTAATAAATATATTATCATAATCCACACTACTATTTCATTTTTATTTTAATATATAATTATTCTTCTAAAGCTATTTTGAAACTTGTAGATCTTATTTTATGCTTATTTTAGGTGCTGTAATTATAGGTCTAACTTATTATAGCTCATATTTGAATATATCTACCTCATAAAATACTATTTTCCTTTAAATTTTATTTTCACATCAGTTTTAATTTCAATTTAAATATCATTATTCAATTATAAATTCCTAAGTTATTTTTCTTGGTATTCTTCTTCTAATGATGCTTTGTTCAGTTTTAAAAATTTATTATGGAATTCATGAATTAAGATCCAATGTTCAACTTCTTTTGGGATACCTACATCATGTTATTCCACTTCAATGGTTGCATGATCCTCTACTAATTTCATAGTGTTCTTCTAAAAATATCTCAAACACACCTTCATGTGAGAAACTATTTTTAGTTCCTTTATCTTCCCTTATTATTAGAATTAAAAATTCCATAGGTTAAATATCATTTTGGATTGAAAAACCTTTTTTATCTCTATCACTACTTTACTGATCCATTATCTCTACTTGAGTTTCAAATAATTAGAGGGATTATTGGGTGTTTCTAAACAGTTTCTAAATAATTTAATCCATCCGGGAGAAATTAATTTAGGTTGTTTAGATGTTTTCCTTTGTTATTCTGATTAATCTATCAAATCTATCCACATTACCTAAATCTTTTGATTGGATTTTATAAAGATGTATCAAAACCATCTCATTAGCATAATCAATATCAAATTAATGATATGTTGATGCACAATTTTTCCATTTAAATATGGTTTTAAATTCCTCATTAGATCATAATTATCAGCTTCTAAGAGCCATTTTTGCTTCGTTAGATGTGTTTCAAGTTGGTCCTTCAAATCTGAATGGTTTGATATTTTCAACATAACATTCAACACATATATATCATAATGTAAATGTTTTATGTTCCCATGAAATCCTTGATTTTATGTAGGATTTACTTTCTCAATCTTCTCACGCATTGTGTTGGTTCTTTATCTACAATATACTTTTCTACCATACTAAAATGTGTTATTATTGGTAGAATTTTAAATAATTATAGAGGGTTTGAATATTTTTATCCCACAAAAACTTATAAGGTTATTCACTTTAACCTTGGTCATGTGGTCGTGAGAATGTGTCACTTCATATAGGCTAGTTTTCCAATATTTTCATGTTTTTCCTCAACTTTAATTGGTGTATTAGGTTTTGTAACTAAATAAATTCCCAATAGAATAAAATTATTCCCTTTTAATATATTTCAATGACACACCTCTTTCTTTTCTTGTATCTCTGTCATCATGTCTTGAAATTGTTCATGATATGATGAAATATGGATTTGAACATCTTGATTAGAAACAATAATAAGGTTTTTTATTCATCTCCTTTCCATCATTACCATCTATTTTAAATTATATTAGAACTTTTTGAAGATTTTATTGAGATCTAAATCATTTTTGTTTAAAAAAACCATCCAACAAAAATTCGATCAATATCTTGATCATAAATGGAGATACCAACATATAGAGTAGCATACGAAATGGTAGAGGGTGTTGGTTGGATTATAATCTTTTTTACTACCACATAATATTTTCTCATTCATACTGTGATTATATTCTCCATGAATGATGTTTAAAATTTTATTCATCACATTATTGGTTATCTCAAATTGGTAATACCAATTTTTAAATTCTTCTTGAATAGATACTAATATATTAAAACATCTATCTTAAAATGGTATGAACCACCTCCTTTTATACACATCATGTAGTAGGGGAAACATTTTAATATTTTTTTTCATCAATAAATTCCTTGAGAGATAATTACTGGACTTCGATTATGTAATCCTGGATGAACATGGAGGCATCTTCACCATGAGAAACATTTAATCTTGTAAATAATTTACTTTATGATGAAATAGTTGATATTTACTTTAATTTAGTGCCATTTTGATACAATATTAATTTCACACCACTTAAGGTATTTTTAGGACATCCATATTTTTTAAAAATTGATTTCAATTCTTCATTTGGGATATGTTTAACTACATTTTATAATTTATATCACACTAATCATGTTGGTTTCCCCTACCTTCCAAGATTTATAATATTTTATACCTCACTCACATGGATTGGTATTTCAACATCCAAACCGAAATCTTTAATATGGATAAATGAATTCCTCTCAATGAATTAATAATAATATGAAAATGAGAACCATGAAAATAAATATTCGATAAAATAATTTTTTTTTCAAAAGTGCAAAATCAATAAATTTCGATGATGATCTTACATTTAATTTTTTTTCATATTTTTAATACTAAAATTCATGTAAATCAATTAATCAACCACACATATCCCAAAGAATAATAATAATTTTTGGTTGAGAAAAATGTGATCACAAAAAACGATTAATACTAGGCCTTCACCATAGGGCTAGTTGGTTTGGTCCACTAATATACATAGGCATGTTGAAATAGAAGAGAAAAATAATGAGGAATATTTGGAGTTAAAAAATATAAAACAATTTAAATGTTTTAAATATTTTAATATTTAATCTATATCTGTACATTTTAGTAGGCGGAAATAGGTAGTTATAAGAGACAAATACATTACAATTAGGTAAACATAAATATGAGAATTAGAGGAGAATTTTGGGTGGTGATCAATCATATAAGGAATACCAAAAGGATTAAACAACCAGAAGGCATTGACCATATCACATATCCCTTTAAATCCATTCTCATGGTATTTAATGGGATTTCTAATATAGTCAGTAATATTAGAAATATACCGTAAATCATATATCACATATGATGATATAATTATGTTCTATATGATAATAATTCATGCATGAAATATATTTTACTATGATATAAGTGATATTATAATCACATACATGGATTTTTTTAAATACGGTAGTAGAAAATGAAATGATTTAAGGTTTATATCTCTTCAACTAGATATAATTAACCATTGGTTTCATAGGATGAAAAACATGTAATATGCATTCATATGATGATTTATTGACTACTGAAATCATTTATTTAAGTGTTATAATACATGAAAAAATTTATCACCATATAGAGTATTTATAGGTCATCACATAAAGCTGTTTAATAGAAATTATTTTTGATGTAAATCATAATAAGGTATTAGTTAAATAAAAAATTTCTTAAATCTACCTTATCCATTCCCTTTTTCCTGAGTGAGCCACTACCCTGAAACAAGTCACACGAAATCCCCACATGAGTATCAAGAAATTTAGATAACCCATGGATATAACATAGAGATGTAATTTTATTTGGTGGTTTAAAATAACTACATGATCTATGGATGATCACTAGGTGATGGTGTTAAATTATTGATACATAAAAATTGTAAATTGATTTGATACAACCCTTTCCACCTATTAAAATAATTTTGATAATTTCTATTCTCACACTTATATTCACACAAACACAAAGGAACACAACAAATTTTTAATTTTCACCTCCCAATGTGGGAAATATATTCCTTGGTGTGATATAGATTCCCCGTAAGATCAAAGTACCTAATAAAATAATCCTGTGATTATAATAAATAGGGTATAAATGTGAAGGTTTCATTTTCATGTCTAATAATTATTCTTCAATTTATCTTTTACTCAACTGAATCTGAAGCTTTATAATATTAAAATGTTTGAGTAACACCTGATATATATTCCTCTTATATAGTGTTATCAAGTATTCAAATGTGCTATGTACTTTTTCTTTCATGTACAGTAGAAAGTCATCATATCAAATTGAATACAAAACACTTCATGTACTGTCATTGTTTATATCTTCATCATGAAAGGAGTTATTAAAAATATATATTTTATAGAAATTATTTTTTTTTCTCTCTACTATAATATTCATATACAAATTTCTTGATATCTTTCCTATAGTATGTACCACTAAATATTTCTTATTCTTTGATGAATATATATTCATGATATATCACATGAATAATATTACATAATATCCTCTATATTTTTCTATCTCCAATGTTTAATAAAACTATTAGACATATTTAAATTTAAGTCCTCATAAACACTGAAATAACTGATTTAAAAAAATATTGCCGCTTCTCTTCAAAATTGAAGAAATAATTTCATTTATTAACTAAAAATAATCATGAAATGCTTCCATATTAAGTCATTTAACCTTTACTTCCTCTATGTTTCCTATATTTAAATTTCTTCATGCATGCATGATATTTAAAGATTACAATAGATATAAATCATTTCCATTCATGACACAAACCGCATGAAATCTTCTTCCTTCTACGATTATAGAATTATTCCACTTTATCAAAGATAATGCACATGAATTAAATAATAAATAAAAATATATGCATGTGTGAATGAAAAATGGTTATGGAATCCCAATTTTTATGGAAAATATCCCCACACTTATCTTATTCTTCTTCATTCATAAATAATTCCCTAATGAAGGTAATTAATTACAGTGTTCATAATTGTCAGTAATGGTCTAATTAGATAATTCCATAAGAATTATTATATTATAAATTACATTAATTCATCCATTTTTTATTGAAAAATATTCTCTACTGTTATTTATTCTAGTGAAAATCAATATAAACATGAAAGATTATTATGCTCCTAATTTTTCTGAAATTATTTTTATGATGAAAACACATGAAACATATATAGAGGTCAAATAATGATTATACACTTTCTATGAATTCTAATAATGTTCATCAAATTCTTCCATACTTCTCAAATATTCTTCTTATTCATTGATATATATTTTATATCACTTTTACACACATTAAATAAATTGGATCAACCATGTAAATATACTAAATGAAATTGATGTACCCCATACATTTAAACTATCCAAATATATTGAATATGTGAAGAAAAACAATCAACTATGCCTTTGTGAATAACTTTGAGGATTGATCACATGTATAATCAATTGGATGTGAGGATCGCCAAAATGACAAATCTATAGCCAAAATTTGAAATAAACTTACCATATATATTGAATTCAAGTAAAAAACATTGGAAAATTCGATTGATTATGTGAGTTAGAGTGAAAATATTCTATTATCAACTGAGCACATAAATAAACTACATACCATGTGAATCCACAATGAGGTATTCAAGTGACCATACATTTTTCTAGATCAATTATGTGGTACTGAAGTGTCCAAGCATTTATCTTATGATATTTTTATGATAATAATTAATGTTCAAAATTAAGTTTTCCATAATTATTTTTGGTAATACCAAGGTTTATTCATTAATATAATCTTTATGAATGTTATATGAAAACTATATTTCCATCGATTTTTTTGTAACTATGATTGTTATATTTTTTCATACTATGTCACCTGCATGATTATGAGGATTTAATGATGAGTTAGTAGGGCCTGATATTTTATATCCATCTAATTCATGGGTTAATGTAATATCAATCATAATATTGTTTTTAATATGCATGAACATGATTATAGGTTTTTTCAAAATTATGTTGCTATGATTTTTATAGACAGATTATGTATGTACATGATGTCAGCTTTGCTTGCAACTTATTTGTTGAATTTGAATAATACATTATATTTTTTCATTATTATTTATATACTGCACTACATGCCTCTTTTAAATTATACATTCTTTCTTATACTGATGAATATTTTCTTATATTATGATGATGTTGGGTTTTCCCACTCATGTTCTATATTTATTCATATATCTGGTTCCTCACCTTTTATTCCCCCTCTTATTAAGATTTTAGCTCATCCATTCTTTGATATATGTCCTTAAGTGGTTAATTTTCCAATATAATAAATATTTTTTTATTCTAGATTATAATATTATTAGTTTGCTTATATAAAAAATTAAGTAATATTCTTGTAATAAAAAGGCATGCTTCAATAATTAGTATTAGAGAATGGTTTAGTTAATTTTGTATTAGGGCTCAAAAACATTAGTGAAAACCAAAGGTATAATAGTAAATATAGAAAAATATCTTAAATTTATTGGTAAATTATAGAGTTTGTGTCATTCTAATAATGAAATCAATGTCTGGATACAAAAAAGGGCTCCGACACGGATGCATATTGGAGTTATAACACTAAAAATATTGGTTGGGTATGAAATCGATATTCACTCGATACACATCAAGTGATCCTAACTACAAAAAATTGTTTTAAAATACTAATAGATATTATTTTGTTTATCATATGTTCTTTAAAAATCATTATAAAGGATATATATAAAAAGTAATTATTTTTCATAATGTTATAAACTATTTATATATATGATCTTTGAAGCATGGTTTGGGAAGTAGGTCTGTAAAGAATAACCTAGGATAAACATGGAAATCCAATAAGATATTCCATAATAATTTATTATCACATCAGAAAATATTATTCATTCATACATTATTGAATTTTTGTATAAAATTTTTCATTTTAGAAAATAGTGGGAAACTAGGAGAAACTAGACCTACAACCCATGGGATGGATAATGAAACAATCATTCGAATGATATTACTAAAATAATGAGATTTAGAGTTCAAAAACTCATGGCGGTACATAACTAGTTGTCTCAAGATATGATCAGTAACCTGAAATATATATAATATCCAAATTCAATGATGTAAGGGAAATTATCTATCGATTAATATTTGCTACTATGAGCATGAAATTTTAATTAAAAATATCATCAAATCTTCACAAAATTATGATTCAACTATAATGAAAAGATATTTTTAAGCTATATAATTCTGAAAATGAGAATTCTATTTAGAAAATCAATCATTTAGATGGAAAAGAAGATCAATGGAAGAAATTGATGAAGAAAATGTAGATTAAAGATGAAATAGAATGAAATTAAGTTGGAATAATTTTAGAAGATACTTCTTAAAAAGTATTTCCATAAAAGTATTAAGAAAAAGTCAGAGATATAATTTCTAGAGATAAATAAAAATGATAGTTGTTTTTTCTCACCATACAAGGTGAATTTCAAAATGCTTTCAAGGTATGGATCAGGTTTTCTTATCCATTGTAATATCAAACATATATATATTTTTAGTGGTTTAAAACTACATATCTAAAAATCTCCAACCATCCTAGAATTTTGGAGGTACAAATATGTAGATATATTTTATCTCAATGTTGATATGGAGTTTGGATAATTGAACCGTATACATAGAGATTATAAATAAAGGATTTAGTTTCATGTTTGGGGATTGAATGATAATGGATTAAAGAAGATAGAACAACCCAAATGTCAAATATGTTGTAATAATTCCATTTAAATTATCTCAAAGAAATAATTAACTAATTTATGTTCATGAGAGAAGGTAAACATGTTTATGAATATTTAAGCAACTTGAGAACATGGCCAACATAATCGAGTAATGGAAGCCACCAAATAATACACCACCCATGGTTCAGTCCTTAAACATTAAGGATCATGGGCATGATGCATGCCAATCACCCAAACATAGGGTATGTGAGGGTAATAAACATCAACCAGCACCAAATATGAGGGATATTGTGAATGATTTTTCCATCACCACCGCTAAGGTCAGGAAAAAAATGAAGTCATACACTGTACACTTGTTATTCACTCATTAATGGAAATATTTTTACCAAATTTTGGTTATACCAATTCCTTTACATTCAGAATGTTTTATATAAAAATTTAATTACCAACCCAATAAAAAAAATTAGAGATATCCTAGAAAATATATAGTCATTCAATCATTTTAACCCATGATTTGGAATCTTCCCTAGTATGCGTCTTTGGGAAGATTGTTCTAATGAATCTCTTAATATTTCCCCTAGTGGAATTAAACACAATACTAAGCTGAGATTGACTCATACTACATGGAGTGCATATAAGCATTCATGAAATAGAAATTTATTTATATATCAATAACAATCCTAAACATATCTAAAAATGAAAGGAATTCCATAAATCACCTTTTGAAAATCACTAAACGGTGTGGGTGTTGATACCCAATGATGATGCATATAATTGTCAAATGGTTATGTTAATGGAAAAAATCAACCTTGAAGACATTCCCTTTGCGAAGGAATATACTAAGGTGTTTCTATAATAATTTCCTAAACTTTCCCTAGATCCCATGTAGGATTTTTCTATAAAACCCATATATAAAGCCACTATTATCTTTAAGCACCCTTGTAAGATGGACTATATAGAACCGAAAGAGTTAGTGAAGTAGATGTAATAGAATTTGGATAAGGTGTTTATAATCCATTGTGTATCACCTTGGGGTGTTCTAGTTATTTTTTTCCTAAATAAGGATAGATCTATGTGCCTATGCATCGATTACCTGGAGCTCAACGAGATCACTAGGAAGAACAAATATCCTCTACCAAGGATTGATGACTTATTTGATCAACATTTAAGAGAACTATATTGATCAAAATTGGATCATAATTTTGGATATAATTCCCTAAATATTAATAAAAAATATATTCAAAATTAAACTTTTTGTATGAGATATGGACACTATGAGTTCATTGTAATCTAAATTAGACATACTATTATCCAAACAATCATTATGAAAATTTCAAGATGTGTATTTAGAGACTACCTTACTAAATTTTTGGATGTATTTGTGGACTAAATTCTCATATACATCAATATAAATGAGGAACATGAATAATATTTAAGGATTGTTATAAATATTTAAAAAACGTGAATTTATATAGAACATTTAGGAAATGTACATTTTTATTATGTGAGTAATGTTTTTGGGGAATGCGATCACATGTAATGGAATATTTATAGACCCCCATAAGATAAATAAAATCGAGGAATGTCTGAGATCCAAAATCATTGAAGATGTCTATATTTTCCTAGGATTAGTAAGGTACTTACAGTGATTAGTGAAAAACTTATCATGATTGAATATCCCAATAACTATGTTCGAAAAGAAAAGGGTACAGTATGTATAGATGGAAGAGTGTGAAAAAATTATTTATGGAGATTAAGAAAAGGTTAATCACTACACCTTTACTCCCATAATACTCTAGTGGATAACGGTTTGTGATATATAACGAGGATTTATAGAATATCATGGATTTTTTACTAATGAAAAATGTTAAATTAATAGCCTGGGACTTAATAAATTGATTATCCAAGAGTAGAACTACCCAAAACATGATTTAGAGTTATTAGTTGTGATATTTTTATTAAATATTTGGAGAAACTACCTCTTTTAAGATAACTGTGACTTATATACTAATCATAAGAGCCTAATGTCAGCATTTTCACATAACGATATGAACATGGATCAATAGAGATGAATATAGTTAATCAAGGACTATGATTTATTATTCACAAATTTTATGGATAGGTTAAAAAGGTATCTGATTCTATTATCATATTAACCTAATACTCTATCTATTTCAAGTATTATGAGAGACCATATCTTTATAGATATTCCAAAGAAAAATATGTAAATCATGATAGGGAAGAAATTACACCATGCCCAAATCATTTTCTAACCTTCTACAAAAGATAAGATCATTGAGCCACAAAAGGATGATTTGTATCTTCAAATGTAGGTGGGAGTTATAAAGGAAGGTAAACTTCCTAAAATCCACATCGAAAAAATAGAGGTATTTAGTTTGGAATTTGAATATGTGTTCCATCATCACAGAAGATAACGAAATATCTATTAGATAATTCACATAGACCACATTTCTCTCTCAATATTATAAGATCTAAGATGTAGTATGATATTTTATAGTACCTCTTGAGGGACAACATAAAGAATAAGAATCATGAGTACACCTCAATGATCTTAGTATGTTAGAATGATAAATTATTGTGGTAAAATTGTAAAATGATCATGTAACCATTACCTATAATGGAATAAAAATGGGAGAACATTATTATATAAATTTTCATAGTTCTTCCAAATACATCCAAAGGAAAGAATTTGATGTGGGTTATGGTGGATCAACTCTCTAAGACTACCAAATTCATCATTATTTGAGAATATATCTCAATTTAATGACTTTACAAGATATACATAATGTATGTGTTGTGGATGTATGTTAAATAAATCTTGATTTTTTATGATCATGATTCATGGTTCAAATCTAAATTCTGGAGGAATCATAAAAATGATTTTAATAGTTAATTGAAATTCAATACGACCTATCAACCCCATAATGATGACCAATATTAATGGACCCTTCTAAAACTTGAGGAAAAGTTGAGATCTTACTAAATGAAATATAAATGAAGATACGATCAATATATTAAATTAGTTGATTTTTTATTCAATAATTATTTATTTCATGAATTTATAAAATTTAATTTATAAAATAAATACATCCGTAAGAATTGAAATTTTTATAATGGGAAAAAATAGAAAAAAATTACAAGAATTGGAAAATTTAAATAATATTCGTCCGCAATAATCATCACATTCATGAATAGAATAGTAAAAAGGAGTCACAACAATAGTAATCCAAAAAAATTTATAAATGAAGAATATAAAACCTTGAGTGGAATTGGGGTGAATGATGAATTATGTAATTAAGAGGTATTTATAAGAGGTAATATTATTGTCTGTACTGTAATATGACCATTAAAATAATAACCCATCCATTAAAAATAATAACCGGACCGATATGAATAATTAATTTTTAATTGGAACAATAACTTGACCTATAATATAAAAATGACATATGAATAATATTTTTTTATAATAATTTTTAAAAATATAAATATATGAGTTTGATAAATAAATATCTAAGTTATAATTTCTATAAAGGGGGTAAGTGTAGTTTTCATAGTGTATTTCATAAAAACCATAATTATTATTTTTTGTTTTTAATATTTCATATGTCAAAATATTTTTTTTATAAAATTAATTTTTTTATAATCTTCATGTCAAAATTTCGTAAGGGTTTTTTTAATTTTATAAAAAACATCATCTTTGTGTGAATAGTAAAAAAATATATTTTTTACATAACAAATATGTTTGTGTAAAATAATTCATTATTTAATAATGAAATAAAAAATTATAAAATTTTATAATCAACGAAAAAATATTTAATATTATAAATAATTAAAGAAATTCAAATTCTAAAATTATAAATTTTTTTCGAATGCCAAAAAATATAATGTATTCCAAATAAACCAAATTTTTTATTTTTCCACTTTCATTTTTAATGATTTCATAAACAAAGTTGTGTCATGTTGTAAATGTAATAATACCAATATATTCTATTCATATATGATTCCTAATTTCGAATATATTACTATTACAAGGTGCAACTTGGATGTAATATTTTATTCTATATTTTAAGAAAAAAATACTCGTATTTTTAAGTATAATTATCCCCTCCCATCACCTTTGTAAAACGTTTCCCTTCCACATGTATATTAAATAAAAATTATGGATTCCATCTCCTAATTCCCTTATAATATTTATTAATTTTATCGATTTATATAGATCCAATTATTCAAGATGTTAAGGGCCTCCATAAAGAAACAACACCATGAATGAAGTATGATTCCTTTATTTTTTAATTTTATTTCCCTATTTTCTTCCTTAACTATTATATTATTTTTTTAACCCAAAGTACCTAAAAATATATCAATTTTTTTTATATTTTTGATAATTTTATTAAAATACTATAATGTTTTTATATATTTTATGTATCTCTCAACTCTAATTTTTATAATACCTCGTGAACGAGTTGTTAACCACCTATGAGGACTTTTCAAATTATCTACTTTTCACTAATTTTATGCATGGTTATAATAAATTTTTTTAATATATATATCTATAAATAAATATTTTTTACTATTTTTAATATAAATTTACAATTTTTTAAATGTCAATGAATAAAATCATGAAATCTAAAAATATAATATTTTTTTGAGAAAACATAATATCAAAACATTTCACATTTAAAAAATAAAATTAATAATTATAATTCCATGATTATAATTGATCATGTAAAAAATAAGTGAATATAATTCACTACGAGATTCATGTTTGGTAAAATATAATTTTATTTTATAAGAGGTGTAAAGCTGATGAAATAAATCACGATCTAAGGTAAGTGGAACCTAGAACATTAATAATTCCAATAGGGGTTTCTCTACATATTTATCCTTTTTTTATAATTATTATTAAAACACTATTTTTATACTTATAATTAAATTTTACATTATTTATTTGGATATGAATTTTTCTACCTCATTCTGATGATTTTTATAATTCCTATAATTATTTTAAAAAAACATTTTAAAAAAAATCACTTTTATTCATCTAGAGTTGTTCCCCCTTGTCACCATGGTCGATGATATCATTATGGAAATAATTTATACTCATTTTTTATGAAATTTTATTAGGAATGTCAGCAGTTATTCAATGAGATACACTTTATTAAATCATTATAAAATACATTCCTCTCCATGGGTTGATTTCATGACTACAATTTTTGCATGTTTTCATTCCATACAGCATTCATGAATGTGAGAATTTAATTTTTTGAATGGTGATCCGAAAATTAAAAATCCATTAAATGTAATAGGAAATTTGATATATCTCAGGATGTTATCTATATTATGTGTTAACATATTTCATGATTTGATCAAAATTATTATGTTATTATTTATACACATATATAATGAGAAAATATGATTATATCTTTGTTCATAATTATGTGTAGTATTGAACAACTATATTATGATTTTTGAATTTTTAGAATATAAAACATTCCATGACTCTCATTCATGCATAAGACAATGACCATTTTCATATCCTTTTATGTGGATGATTATTTTAACTCATGTTATATAGTGATTTATGCCTCATGTTACTTCTATTTTATTCCTCCTCTTATTAGGATTTCAGCTCACCGTTTTATTGTTGAATTTACTCATATTGTTACATATAAAAAGTATAGATGGAATCTTTTAGGATTACAATGAATAAGGATTCAAATAATTTTTAATTTTCTATATGTACAAGTGATATATAGACCTAATTTTCCCAACATACTAAACCTTTAAATTATAGAGTGTAACATGATTCTGTTATTTATATTACATATTATTTAACAATCATATATTGAAAATTTGGGTATATATTCATAGAATATATTTTTGTTGTACTAGGGGTGCATGGTTTGTATTTGGGTTCAAAACCACCTATGTTTTATGATATTCCATGCATGAGAAAATTCATTTTATGATACGTTCTTACACAAGCTCTGAGTTTTAGATAACTAGGATGTGTTTGGGTATATTAATGATAATGTCATTGATTAGAGCTAAAAAATATCGGGGTTTTCAACTTGTATTTTCAGGATTACATTTCGGTTCTCAATTTAGATTGGTTAAGAATGTGTGTAGTCACTCCTAGATAATAAATATGTTATTTTTATCTTTTTGAGTGAGGGGGATGTGACAGGACTATCAATATTGTGAATGAAATGTTATTTATTTATCATCTTTCTTAGACTATAGACATATAATCAATAATGTATGAATTTTCTACATGGGATTTACAGAATTTTTGTGTTATGATCACTATAAATCTTATAAAAAGAGATAATATGAGAAGTTATACATATATATAATGCATCTAGAGGGAACAAGTATAAAGATACATTTTAATGGATATTACCCCAGATCCTTTTATAGCATGAGTAGAACCAATGATTTACAAGATGCCACACTTTTTTGTTCATTAATGAATTTAGTGATTTATATTTGTTTTCAATGATACCAAAGTCCAGGGTGTAACATTCTATGGTTAATTCAATAGGGATTTAGTTTAATAAAGAAATTTTCTTTAAGAAAATTTAGAGCTTATAAAAATAAGTATTAATGGGATATAAATATATATTTCATATGATATTAATAAGAATGATGTTAATTATGTCATTCCCAAATTGTTTGGTATATCCCATATTATTTTTGGATATAGTTTCCCAGGTTATTATTTATAATTCAATATGAGGTGAAACGTTAGAATTTTATGAGGAATTAGTGAACATGGGGAATAGTTAGAGATATTACCAAAATACTGTATCATATGTGATGGTGTAAACATAGATCTGGATATTAAATTTGTTTATCCATGACATATTTTTAATATTATATAAGTGATATAATATTCACCACCTTGGAATATTATTTTTTATTAAGGTGTGAAAGCATTAAATGTTTTAATGTTATGAAATTTTCCACTATCTATCATTAACAATACATTTTATAAGATAAAACACATTGGATAATAATTCTTATGATGAATGATTTAATGTAAAAAATAATTTATTAACACGTTAATAAACTCATAGACTAATGGAGAATCTCGGTGTACTCATATAATGGTGGATAATGGCTTTATTGATTCATCACTCTTTGCTAACATACTGGTTGATTCTACCTCTTCCTAGAAGGTCTTTTATCTCTTAGCCATTTCATGAGTGAGTCACTAGAATTTCTTAGGTGATTAGAGAGTCCTTGTAATTAATTAAATGATTCATAAAACTCATGGATAGACCACAAATGGGTTATTTCATTTATATACCACTTATGATCTTTATTAATCCTATATTATTGAATATGGTTAAAACAACATCATTGTATGGTAAACATAGAAAAGGTGTTCTTCATTTTGTTATTTCATGATTTTATGATTTAATTAATTGAGATATTTAGGATTCTATTTCATTTAAAGTACTTAGTTTAATAATTAAACTATCCTTGGAAACACAATAAAGAGTCCCTATAAGGTTAATCATTTCTATTACGGGTATTGGTTTGGTTATAATTTTTGCCATTATGTTCCAACTACACCAATAGGACTCTAAAACATAATTTTTGAGTGATTATGACTTTATTTTATGGATAAATGTTAAATTATCATTACATCACCATCAACCTATGATTATATAACCAATGCGAAATTGACTTGAATCATTAAGATAAGATGAATGAATAATAAAAAATACAGGTTCTAAAAGAAAAATAGAAAAATAATTAATCATATCACCCTTATCCCAAATTAATAGTAAATTCTTATTATACTAACAAAAAATTAAATCAATAAGAGAATATAAATCAAAATCATGGGTGTTCTAGGACTTTATTTTCTCCTGAAGTAGTAATTTCACATCCACAACTAGGGGTGAATGATGATGAACCAGTAAAAACCATATAATGAATATGAATAAAATATTATTATCCAAAGGTATTACATGAAATTAAAATAGAATATCCTATGTAAAATTTAATGTAATATAAAATAAATTTTAAACAACCCCTTGTGTCTCCGGATCCCTCCATTGTATATGGTGAATTTTTAATTTCCCTGCAAAATATCAAAATACTTAATCTATCATCACATGTCATGATCTCATTAATTTCAAAAAATTCTAATAGTTTACAATTAAATGGATTCAAATGTAACAAATTGGAAATCACACTAACTTCTCACACCCGAGGATTATATTCCACATGGATTCTTCAAAATAAATTAGGAAATTTGGGAAAGAAATAATGTTTGAAATATTCCTATGTGTTTTTATTTTTCCCACATTGATTTAATATTAAATTAGTGGTTTAGATTCATATTTAGGGATCCTATTTGAAATTAGATTATGTATATTGAGTTTTGGTTTCAAAAAAATTATTGGTAAAAAGAGAATATTGGATACATTGATTGTTCTTAGCAAGGTATTGGGGCTTGAGAATGCATTGTGAAGGGTTTGAAAGTGTGTAGAAGGATAATATATAGTCTGAAACCCATTATAGTGTATTCAATATTAGGGTGGTGTTGGATGAACATGAATGTTTTTTGGAAATCATGAAGTATTAGGAACCATTTAGAATATATTTAAACTTGAGGAGTTATTGTGGGCGTTTGACTTTCTATCGGGGCATAAGATTATGTTGTCCGACCAATAGGATTGTTTTGTCCTTAAAATTGTTGGTTAGTTTAGGTATCACTGATGAATCTAAAAGTTTCACATATATTGTTGTATTATTCAATGTCTTAATCCACTAAATTAGTATTTTAATGGTAACTGTAATAATTTAAGGATTTATTAATAATTTTTGCTCAATTGTTAAAATGGCCAAATTTTGAAATTTAAATATTATATATCAGAATGGAATTTCATGAATAAAATATTCTAAACTAATAAAAAATGAAAAACTTATATCTTATAAGATCTCATAATTTATTGGATATAATCCATTCAATTGGAACCAATTCTAAATCCAACAAATTTAGGCCCAAAACATGTTCATAATTTGGGCCACTTAATCTATTCCCAGATATGATGAATTTTTAAGATGGGCCCATATATCAAAAATGGGAGGCACAAATGTAATTAAAATTAAGATTAATATAGATACCATACCATGTAAAAAATTTATTAACTATTTAGAAGTTAAAATCATCCTCCTTTAATTCTGTAAATATATGGGAATTAATTGTATTGGAATTGAAATAGTCCTTTGGAAAGAAAATATTTTCATAGTATAATTATCATAAAACCATATAAACCTTTCCATTAGAGATAAATATTTATATATAAATTGAGGAGATATATCCAAAAAAATTAAATAAGTCACTATAATGGTGTTCTTGCATTATGTTGGTAGAAAAGAAATACAACTTCTGTATGATAGTTTTGAAAGAAAATCATAACACACCATTTACTATAAATTTGATCCTCCACTTATTTATTAAAAGTTGGATATTTGTAATAGAAATTTTTTCTATAATTATAGATTTATAATCTATAATATCTTTTAAATGGTTGTTATATTTTTGTCCATCTTCCTCATTTTTCCATTATTTTGTATTGTGGGTTCCTCTACTACCCCCTTCTAAAATCCATAAAAATAAAAATCAGAATATAGTGAATTATTTGGGAGGGGGATAATTGATTACATTACCATAAATGGTTAAAATTATTATATTATGAAACTTTTAGTAGTAGTGAAACTAACTTTTCTTTATTAATTTTCCTTCATGAAATATTTTTGATTTTTTCTTCCTGTTCAATTTTTATTCCTCTCCTTTATCATCAGAATCCTGCATAAAAGGTGGGGTAGCATTGAGGTGATGATGTTAGAAGGATTTTACAAATGTGGATGATATTTTTGGTATGATAAAAACCAAAATTATTTTTTGAGTGATATAGATTATATTTACATTTGATTGAATAGTGAGAATATTTTTAATGAATAATGATATCATTGATATGAACTCCAAATTTTTTTTTCTTTCTATTTTACTAACTACATTTTTTTTTATTTTCATGAATATATTTATTAATACCATGAACTACCAAACACAACACCACTATATTAGTATATCATTAGTAGTATATTAGTTAGTTTATAAATATTGAAAATAGAATATATGTTTATATGAGTGGTCTCCTCCAGAGATCGACCCTCATGTGTACACTATATTTCATTAATAAGTAATAATAATTTATTATAATGGGATTTCTGAAAAACCCCTCTCATCAATTTGGATTAATTTAAAGAGAGTGAAATCACATTCACACATTTTTTTAAAAAAGCCATAAATTTCAAAAAAAAAATAGATTTCATTGAGGATAATTATTTTATTTGTTCAATGTTTAAATTTAATTGTTATTTGAATATGTTTTTATATTAATTATCTTTTTGTGTGTGTAAAGTAAGAATCATTTAATAATAAATATCAAGAGAAATCATAAATGATTTAATAATTAACGAATAGATGGAAATTATTTTAGCTCCTTTAAATGAATTTGAAGGCCAATATGAGGATCAAGAAAAAGAGGAATCAAATATTTGTTTTTTTAAAATATTAAATTAATTATCATTTTGAGGTAGAATGTATAAAGGACACGTGTTTAAAACTATCCACAGAATTCCCCTAGAAGGTTTAAGGAGAATAATTTCCAACTGATGCACATGTGGGAGATCTTGATGAATTGGATGAATATCGGGAGTATTTTTTGAAAAATGAAAAGGCGTGTCATTCCCCCATATTTGTAAATAAAAAACTAGTACCTCTATACCTCTATTTGAATTTGGAGTTGGACGCCAACAATGTGGTGTAAATTTAATAATAATTGGAGGGGATTAAATACTTACCTCCATCCACAAAAAACCTACTTCAAACGACATTAATTAATAGATAATAATTAACAGTCTATATTACACAGGTAAATAATATTTTCCTAAACACATTTTACACTAATTTGATATAAAATTATTTCATTATTACCACTTATATATTAATGTTTTTATATTTGACCTTAAAATTAATTTATGTGGAGTATGGTGATGAGGAAGATGATATACCTACTGAGACTGAGTTTCTAGTGGTCTTACATGACGAAATCACATTCCAATCTGACCTACTTTAAGTGTAATATATCTTTATGTATTCATCATGTGTTTATCAAATTCATGTTCTTTTTTCTATCTTCTATTTCTTTTTGAAATTCATAATGCAACAACAGAAGAGAAGGCCTTGGATATCAAATTTAAAGAGGTAATATAAGTAGTGGTACTAAATAAAGAGGACCCATTATTTTGCATTACCCCACTAGGAAAGTTAAACTACATTGATAAGGGGATGCAATTTCTTCACTCTATCTATGTAGTCCTCTACAAATTTTGTGAAGGAGTGTACTTTTGAAGAGAATAAATACTGACTAAAAAAATCCACCTCCTCCTTCAAATTGGGAATAAACTGCTCCAACATCCTTACTCGGGGTAGTTAAAACATATCACCGACTTTAGGGGTTAAACCATGTTGTATAATATTTTCTCAATATAATTATTTTTATATTTTTCTTTATTTTTTTACTTGATTTATATGTTAAATTGGTAGTATCTGGGAACAGAACTCAATTATTTCACTAAAAATTTATTCCAGTTTGGATAATTCATTATATTTGGTTTTTTCCTTTATATATTTTTTGCTTCAATTTAGTGTATTTATATATTATGATTTAGGGGAGTGTCACTGTATCTTATAGTTTTATGTGTTATTATTATTATTTATTTATTATGAAATTTCTAATTAAATGAACATATCATATCATTTTTGTCACATGAATTGAGTTTGAGTGAGTTTTTGTGAATTTGGAAAAATTGGGTTTTCAATGATAGTTCATTTGGACACTTTTTCTTTGATGTATTTGCAAGAATTTTATGAGTTAGAATTTTTTTCGAAATACATGAACATGAAACACTAGATGAAAATATTTTTCCCTTAATATGAGGTATTTGAAATCATTTTTATGTATTCATTATAATACTGACACTTTCTTGAGAGAAACATGAATTTTATTAGAAAACCAGAACATGTGATTATTTTATTTCATTTTTATGGAGTTCATAATGTATTATTTATATGATTGATCTTTTTTTATAAATAAAAATTTTAACTTGAGACAAAAATTTACAATTATTATTTTCTATCCCTTAGAATCCATCGCTTTACTTATAGGTTTAAACCAAATTACAAGTCGATTGTTCCTTACCTACCCTCACTTGTAATTTTTTTTCATGGATTTTACGAGATTAAGTGTGGGGATAGTATTTTCATTTGTAATATTAGGGATGAATTAAATTATTGGGTGTGTGATTGGTGTATCATTATTTTGGGCATTTAAAAAATGGGAATGAGATAATTTCATTCACTGTGCTTATCTTTAATCAATCAGTTCTCTGAAATAATTAAAAAAGAAAAAATATACGAAAGTGAATAAAATGATGGTGAGATCGAATTATTCATTATGATTGTATTTATGAATCATGTCCTTATATAAAATTTAGTCCAAGATCTTATTTATTTAATTGTGTTTTATTTTCGTCTCATTCACTATAATAAAATATTTTTAATAAAAAACAAAAAACAAAAAAATAAAAATGAAAATGGGGATAATTAGGATAAAATTAATCTTTATATTCATTTTTGAAAAAATTTCATTGTCAAAAAAGGTTGTTTTTTTAATTGGTACAGTTAATTGAGTATGGTACATTTAATGTGTTTTCACTTAAACAATCATTAATTTTCTATTCAAGAGTTCAACCACCTCTTTAAAACCATAAATTTTTAAATGTTTTACCCACAAACTGTTGTCTGTATAATTCACCTTAAAAAATCCTCATGATTTAAAATATTTTTATTTTACTCGATATATAGAGATGATTATTTTTACAAGCCTATGGTGACACATGAGTTTTACAAGTATGAGAATAACACTAGATTTGATTTCTATTGAGTGAATTGATCATCTAATTTTAATGTGAGGTAGGTCTGATTGGACCATGGATATATTTTTGAGGTATAATGAATGTAAATGTGAGAGATTAAAATGAAAGGTAATTGTTTTTTAGAAATAAGAGTAGATGAAATTTCATTTTGGAGAGGATCTTTGAAATGTTATAACATATGATTTTAGTGGGGATTTGGACATGGATATTTGATGACTTTCGAAGAGGTTAATGTTTATTTGTGGTGAATTAAATAATATCATAATCTCAAATATATGATTTTGTAATTAAATGTTTTGATCACTCAAATTTCATATTTTTTGGTTAATTGTCACAATTTTAGGTTTTGTTAATAATTTTTGGCATAATATTGAAAATCAACTAATTTTGTAATTTAAATAATTTAATAATAGATTTTTATTGTATCCATAATATCTCTATAATAATTAAAATTTATTTTTTTAGAATTTAATAAATTCTGTGATATAATTAATTTGACTAGACCCAATGCTCAATCTAACATTTTATGGCCCAAAACAAAACCACAAGTTGGGGCTTGGAATATGTTTCCAGATATGATGTGTTTAGAATATGGAAGGTCATATCGCAAAAGGGAATCCAAAATGTGCTGAAAATTAATAAAGATATAGATTCCACATGGGGAAACAACTTCATTAGTTGTAGCCACACAAAACTTTCCCTCATTAAATTCCATAAATACATGGGAACTTAGTACATTAGAATATGGACATTCCCCAAGATAGAAAATATTTTCAGAGTAAAATAGTCAAAACTCAAGCTACAAATTTCCATTAGTGATTAATATTTTATGTAACTGACCTAATATTAATCCATTCAGTGGATCGAAAATATTCCAATTTTTTGGACAATGTTGGAGGGAAATATAGGAACACATTTTTCTATAAAAGTTCACCGCCACTTCCATGTCAAGGGTTTGATATATATTTATCTATTTTGAGTAGAATTAGGTTGTATACAACTATAATAATGTTTTACATGATTAATAAATTTTAGTTCATCATAGTTTCTTCTATTCCATTTTCTCTTTTGTGTTTTTACACCATTCCCTTCTCAACTCCATGAAAATGGAGAACTAACATCAGTTCCTTTTTTAGGGAGAGGGGATTAGTTATTCTTGAGTTCTTACACTTAAATTATTTTTCATAATTATATTATGATAATTTTAGTAGTTAAGGAACCGTTTTGGGGTAGGTTTCTACTCACTTTCACTAATATTGATTTTTTCTTCATGTTCAATTTTTATTCCCATCCTTCTTCATCATAATGATGCATACAGGATAGGGTATCATTAATGTGAGGGAGGAATGTTACACATGAGGAGGGTCAGTGTGGGATAATCAAAATTAAAATGGGATAGCGTTGAGTGATATATTTGATATAAAAATTGGATATAATAGTGAGAATATTTTTAAATAATAATGATATTATTACCATGAACTCCTAAGAATAGTTTCTTCTTTCTCTTGCAATAAATACATTATAGTTTGTTTTATTATTGAAATGTTTCATACACACACACACACACACACACACACACACTCACACACATATATTAATATATATCATTTACAATATATCCCACAATATTATTATACCATCAATATTATATTAGTTAGTTTCTAAATATTTTTAATATGAAATAGATGTGTGTGTGACCTCCTTGAGAGGTCAACCATAGGGTGCATACTACATTTAATTAATAGGTAATAAGAATTTATTAGTGATAGATCCACAAAAAAGATACTCATTAATCATTTTGTATTCCTATTGAATGGTAAAAAACAAAAAATGATCTACCCTAGAAAAATATTGAAATGGGAATGAAAAAAATGAGAAAAAAAGAGAACATTTTTAATATCATTGCAGTGGAATAAATATTCATATTCATTGGGTTATAGTTTGATGGTTATCATCAGAGAAACAAATATAGGTTCCCAACTTCTGTATGTGATCGATTCAAAAATGGATCCACATTCATATTGTGATGATTCATATATATTCAGATGGGTGAAAGTGACATCACTATATATAATGAATAATACTATGGGAAGAAGGTATTTAAAAAAATCCATGCATGAAAAAGATGATCCCTATAAACTCTAATTCACTAATGATCACAACCCATACCAACATGAAAACTCCATTTATATAGAAGATGTCATACACTCATCCTTGAATGAAGAAAACATAAAGTGTGCAGGGTGTTCCCAAATTACACCCTTTAGTAATGTTTAATTGATTATTGCATTGATCTTTTTCAATGAATGTATGTAAATACATTAATCTATTTTATGGCAACCACATGGGAGGATGGTGGAAGATAATTCATACATAAGACACATCACATAAAATGAGGATACATTAATATGAACATAACCTTTATATCACTCATAAAGTTAAGTTGTAGAAACCATAATATTTAGATATATGTATCATATGCATTTAGTTTTAGTGAAAATCCAGTAATCTATAAACAATGATAAAATCTCACAAATACATTGTAAAAACATCACAACTCTTTCTGAATTCATAAAAATATTATTTTTGATGAAACTTCATTTAAATAAATTTATTTTTGATAAAAAACTTTGTTTAAAACAATAGTCCTTATCCAAAGTCAAAATTGTGTGGAACTGTAGGACCTATTCATGTTGAAAACAAATATGAAATCCATATTTAATTTTTGTATGGAAGTAGGGACCTCTAGAAAAGACATAGTGTTACTTACGTAACTAAGGGTCATGATGTGATCTCCATGAAACATATTCATATCTTTATACAAGAAATATCAACACAAATATATAATAAATAATTATATATATATAACCTATTTTCCCTGGCATTGAGTGACAAATAAACATTGAAAAATGTCAATATAGCGTACTTCATATCCTATTTTGTCGATTCTCTAAAAACATACCCTGTTGGTGAATAACTCACATGTCATTCAGTTAATAGATGATTTAATCACATGAACCTCATCCAAATAATTGAACACATCATTTATGACCCAAACTGCATCGAAATTTATTTCATTAGCCTAATTTAATTAAAAGATAGATGTTTTACTCATCAAAAAATATAAAAAATCCCCTCTTAGTTATACTCCAATCAATGAAATGATCAGAAATATACACTACTACCCCCGATTAGAAATGTAAAATTGAATTGTGTAAGAATGGTATCACAATATGATGGTTCTCATGCAAGGTATCTCACTAAAATCATGTAATTAGGATATATAATAAGCACAGACCCCTATGTATAGTGATGACTGTTTGAAATTCCGTGAGATATGATTTTGTTTGGTAATCCAAGGAATAATTATCCATTTATTACCTCATGAACCTATTAATCATTTATTATATACATTCCTTTATAACTAATAAGGATTATATTAATGCTAATATTAACATACCAGCACAATAAAAAATACTCACTAATGATTATCAATCAAGGAAAACTAAAAGTCATGCTTTAGAAGGATATTATAATTTCACCTTTTATGTAATGAAAATTACAACAAATATGAATGAATGATAATTGTAGGTTTACTTTATTGTAATAACATGATACAATATGAAATAATTACATCACATCTCAGGTATCATATACTAAGAGACACTACATAACCCCCATGTTTTTTCTATGATAATGGTTTGAACAAAGGATTCACTACATTGTAATTTCTATCCATCCAATAAATCATTATATCACCACTATAAATGATATATCTTATAATATAGTATTAGTGGAGAATTGTTTTGGTCCATTGGTGGGATAGATGTTCTTTACCATGAAAAGTGTCTCCATTTTTATCATAGTAAATCTTCATTTATTCTTTTCCAATGAACCACCTCTAGTTTATAAATGGACTTATTTGTCCAAATAACTTCCTTCATAGTATATAATTTAGAGTAGTACCTATGATATGCTATTGAGTACACTATGATGGCTTGTTTCAAAATCTTCTAATTAATATCTCCACCATTTAAGGAAAATACAAATCTAGATGGAGTGTTTATACCATCTTAGCCATATTAGAAACTAGCATATGCGTAGACCTTTACATAGAGTTCATCCTCTCATCGCAAGACCAAGAACATATCTCTATTCCTTCTCATGTACTTAATAATTTTATTCACATAAATCCAATAAATCTCTCATGGATTAGATTACAATTTCTATTTATAGTTATAGTATAAATAACATAATATTAGTTACAAGAAATATAATACATGATAGATCCTATCTTGTATGCATATGGAAATGTATTCATCCTTGATAACTATTAATATTGATTCTGAATCTTTCTAAGATTCATTCCATGTTAAAATGGATAAACCGTTTCTTAGGTTTATCCTTGAAAAATAATATTAGCACTTTACCAATGTATGTGTCCCAATTAATCATGGAAAACCACTTATTTTTATCTCTATGGGTATTCTGACCTAGTATATAAGTAATTTCACCCACATATTTCGTCAAGATTAATTTTATCAACCACATATTAATTGAGTGAAGTGTTAGAATTTTATTTCCAATTAGTAGTATATTATCTAAATATAATACCAAAAATACTATAATACCCATAGTAATCCATTTATATGTATAGGAATCATTTTCATTCTAAATGAAACCAAACTCTTTGATTTCATAATCAAACAAGATATTAAAAATTTGAGAGTTTTGATGCAATCTCTAAATGGACCATTGTAGTTTCAATACATCATCAAAATCATTTGGTATTAGAAAAACTATAGGTTGTATCATATATAAATCATTGATAAATTTTTTTCTAGGGAAAATATTTCTTACATCCATTTTATTAATATAATTTTAAAAGTTTGATACTAGGATGAGAAATATACAAATGTACTTTATCATCAAAACATTTGAAAAGGTTTGATTATAAATTTTATTGTATAATCTTTCAACTAGACATGATTTACATGTACAAACTCTACTGTCAATATCAGTTTTACTATGCGAACCCCAATTTACCCATATGGGTTTCACCCCTTCATGTGAATCCAAAGACATCCATATTTTTTTATTGTACATGGAGTTAATTTTAGATTCCATGTATTTTATCCATTTCCTAGAATAAAGAATATATTTCTCTTTATAGTAGGTGTTAGGTTCATCTATTATGAATAGTAACTCGTCATAATTATTATGAGAAATCCATATCTCATGAGATTATGACGAATCTTACCAGACCAATGAGGTTTCTATGTTACTTGAGTGAGTTATTTTGGAATAACTCTTTGGGAAACCAACTCAACCTCTTCCTCATGAACAGTTCCTATTTTTTTTGTATTGAACCACATCATGTTCTGCTTTACTATTATTGAATTATCTGCTTATATATTTCTTTTAATGGAATACAATGTCTTATGAAATACACATTTTTTATTAAGTAAGATTATATAAATAATATACCTTAGTTTCATTAGGAAAGCATACTAATACACATTTATCAGATTTTGAGTCGAGGCCATCATAGTAAAACAATTACATGAATACCTACTTCCCAAAATCATAATAAAAAACATAAAAATGTGTTTAGTTTTTCATATCACATATGGTGTCTTTGTAAATCCTTTAAATGAAACACAATTTAGTAGAAATGTAATATCATTAATCGAATAACCCCCGAATTAAATATAATGGTCAAATTGGCTCATTATTTATTGATCTATGTCTAATAAGGTATGATTTATTCTGTAAAACACTCAATAAGATTATGGTTGTCTATTTTAAGTGATTTGTGATACAAGACCATGATCCCACATATGATCAATGAATTTATGGATCAAGTATTCAACACCCTGATCTTATCAAATAATTTTAACACTTTTTTTTCCTGTAGATTATATACTTCATTCATAAAACCCATGAACATGATAACAATGGAAAATATAGGGGACTACAAATATGGAATAATCTACGTAAATATTTTTTATTGTTTCCCATCAGTTTCATTCTTATAGTTTGAAAATTAATTATGAATTATATGTTTTGGGATTAATTGAATGTTTTTTATAAACCTAAATTTAAATATAAAATGTATATATTTTTCTTACATTATATAAATATTTAATTTAATTGATTATTACTATAATATTATTTGTATATAAAATATGAATAATGTGTATATTATAATTATAGGATAAATTTATTCTAGGATATATATCTGTTTATATCATGCTATGTATGAATCCATAAGTTTTAGGTTTTCATGTACGTTAACCTATATTTATTATAGTGTTATGAATTGGATAAAAGTTTTTAATATTTATATTTTTTATAAGGTGATAGATTTATTATGAAATGAATTGGTTCATCAATAAAATTCATGCTGGTGAGATGGACATTGGTTAATACTACCTACTAGTATGCTTGGGTTTACACATTCCTAGATAAATAAGAATGTGATTTGTATTGTGATCGATTGGATTTATAAATCGGGGTACATATTACCCATTCTTGAAACAATAATGTTTTGGAGTCATTAATTTTCTATTTGAAGGAATTTTTTTCATATATATAGAGTTATATATACTATAGTCCCTGATAGGAATCTCCATTTTACTTCTCCCTTTTTGACATCCCTTTAAGAGGAAAGTGCTATCAGGTTCATTTGAGAATGAAATTTTATCCACATATTGAAGGATATAAAGATAAGGGTACATAGATTCTCGATGATAGGATTCCTTCATACAGCCTTGATTTCGGTGGATCCTTAAATGACCATTTGGGAGAAAATAATTATTTTTATTAAATACCCTGAAAACAATCTACCACCTGAAACTTATTATGGGGTCCTGAAATAGTGAAATCCATCTGAGTCCCCCTAATAACTTTCATCCCATATTGTGTAAATTAGTGGAAACAGTAGAAATTTTTATTGTTTGTAGTGTGAGATTTTGAAGAATAAAAAAAACAGACAACTTTGTTACCCACCCTCCAGGTGTGTAAGACACTCATATGACAGTTAAAAAACCTTAGAAACATCTTATGGTGTAGGAGATTGTCCTGGGTACACTAGAATTATAATTTAGTTACTCATAGAGGATGCGATATTTTATTTACACTTCTCCAAATTTGTATTATTTTGGTGGAAAATTTGGAGACCTAGGAACAGTACCAAGGATTCTATTTGGAGGAAGTGGACCGGTCTAAAAAAATAAATAAACACAAATATGAGAGAATCATTAGAGTATCAGATGACACCAAATTATTTAATCATCCCCTAGAATCATGAGTCATTATTTTCTAGTTTATTTCCTAATGGATGGGGATTCAAACTAACTCCGTGCACCTGCAATCATCTAATGCTGAGAGGGGGAGGTGAGGAACCTGCACAAAGTGGCCTAAGAGTGGAAGATTCATACCAATTATCCATAAACCTAACCATGTCATTTATAATGTTTTTAGTTAAGATAACAAGTTCTTCTTCACATTTATTAACCTCTTTAATGTGATTATAATTTTGTGCTCTCCATATAATCTAACAACCTATAAGAAGAACGATGGTTATCACCTCCTTTCTAGACCAGCATCTCCAGCGCCATGAATACATCACTAAAATAATTTTAAATCCATAATATATGGGAAATATAATATTATAATGTTTTCAAATTATCTTCAAATTTTATAGTCCCACTCCGCCTAAAAAAATATGTGATCATGTTTCTCTATCTTGATTTTTTACAACATGACCATCCAGAGTCCAAGTGGATTCCCTTGTGTTGAATGTTCTCATTAGTGGCTATCACCCAGTTCTAGATTCTCAAGACCAAGAAAATAAACATAGAAAGTATCGTACTTCTCAAAATGGTCTCCCACCAGTAATTGATGCTTTCATTTTAGAGAACCACCTTATGGTAATCATTTGTATAAAATGAGCCCGATGTAGATTCTATGAATTTTGTTAACATGATCCAATTTGATATCAATGGACTTTTAAATATTTCACCGATCAAAGTTAAGAATAGAATCAACAAATATGGATAATTGATTTCACCACTAAAATTTATGTCTAGAGTAGGGCATGTAGGGAAACTTATGATGGAGATGGAACAGTTAGGAAACCAGAATGATATGTCAACCCTTCCCACAAACTAATGGGAGTGATTCTAAAGAACCTGTATATGAGGAAGGACTACAGAACAGGTGGTGGATGATCCCACCTTGATACACTCATCTATTCATCATGTTAATATTTTATATGTCTCCACCAAATAGTATGTTTTCCATAAATTCCCAACCAATATTTACATGCATGCATCACAGAGTGTCCTTTATATTTTTTATGTTAATTCCTCCCTATTTTATAGGTTTGGCCATCTAGTCCAAAGGAGCCTAGTGTGGTTTTTTATTCCAATTTATCATGACATAAAAATGAGGAATTAATTTTATCTATTTTATAGATTACCAAATGAGGGACCATTATAAAAAATAATTCATGCATTAGAATGGAAGCCAAGATGCTACAGATGAGTTTTATTCTACCACCAAAAGAAAGAAACCTATTTTTCCAAATATAATACTCTGTTAAAGATCTTACTGATAATAAAATAAATGTGTTTAAATTTACGCCTCCTTATTGAAATAGGGGTACCTACATATTCCATGGAGAACATCCCATGATTCATGTTGAATATATTTATTATAGAGAATTTGTGAGTGTCCGAGAAGCTCTAGGAGACAAAACGGTTACTCTTCGAGTGATTAATTAATTGTCCACTCCACTTGTTGTAGTCTTTAAGAACCTCAGTTCTGCCTCGATTCGACCTCTTTTTAATATTTTAGAATATAATTATGGAAACCACATACATGATAGGGGATATTATATTATGCTTCATCTAACCTCTATATGAAAAAATATTCCCCAATAGAGGATTTTTTTGATGTGATAGTTGAGGAAATCCTGGGCATGAATGAATATAATAGGGGACATCGTATATCCTTTTTTGAGGCCATGCATAGCCTTCATGAATCCATATCATTTACTCATTAAGGTTACTAATATTCAAGAAGAACTAAATTGAAAAAAAATAAATATCCAATGTCTAGGAGGAGAAGCATATACCAGTTAAAACTGTGAGAATGAAATTCCATTCAATTATATCATATGTTTTATCCAAATAATGTTTAATATCAATATTTGATACACAAGATATTTAATTAATGTCACTGATTAGAACCTGTACCAATACAATCACCCCTTGAATATACAATAACCTTATGAATTGGTGATTCTCTATAGATATCCAATGACGAACATATGTAGTAAGACGATTACTCATGAAACTCTCTAATACATTTTAAGTGAAGTTTCATAGGATAACCGATCTATAATAGAGGAAAGACATGAGATCCTTAACTTTTGGAATGATAATTAAGGACATGGGACATGTAGAATGAGGGATATATCCTCTAATAAATAAATATTGCACCAACTCAACAATATTAGGACCAACCAGACTACCAGACCTTCTGAAGAAACACCCTGGGAACCCATCCGAACCCGGAATGATTTCTAGATTAAGCACTTTCATCATCTAAAAATCTTATTTATCATTAACAATATATTCAATGACCACACAATCAATGCATATAATAACATGGGGGATGACACTAAGACACTCATTAATAATTCCCAGACATCCTTCATACATACAAGTGTTAGGACCAACTATAAGTCCACTAATATCAGAGAAATCCATGACCCAAAACACATCCAGATTGAAAATATATAAACCATCTGAAAGAATAATATTGGTCCTTGAATATATTCTTTTCTCTTTAATATAGGCTTTAAAAAAAGATGTATTGTCATCACCCACTCATATCCATCAAACTTCTACGTGCTCATGGGACAATTATTCATGGATGAGAATCATATCAACTAATATATCCATCCTTGTAGAATGTCTCCCAATATTTGGGTCATTGAAGGATTGGGAAGAAATGGATGATTGCATCAAATTTTTTCGGACCTTTTGAGATAGCTGAGAAGGTGGGGAAATTGGCCTACCATTTAGAACATACACCATAGTTGATGTCGGTATATAATTTTTTCTATTTATCACAACAGTGAAAATATCTTTCTGATCCATCTCATGTTTTATAATAGAGTGATCTTAATATTGAGCTTATTTATTCCATGATAGAGAATCCAATTAGGTTAGTTGATTTTGAAACCAATGTACTTAATGGTTAGATGATACCTTCTGTTTTAATGCAATTGAAGTAAAATTTTTACACCCCTGAGATATCAAGGAGAGAGGAACTGATGAGAGAGTAGAGACCTCATCATTTTATATGGAAGATTCTTGACAGGATATAGGGGGAAATTTTTCTATAGTGGGAATGTTTTAAAATCCTATTAATTTTTTTCATGTAATCCTAAACACTCTTTTTTTCTTTCTTTGGTTGGAGATCTTCTCAGATTTATTTGGATGAAATTATGAATTTTTTTCCAAAATTCTAGGCTATGCACGATTCACACACGTTTTTCCAAACCATGCACCCACCCATTGTAAACCATGAAATCCTAAGATATAGGGATTTTCATCATTGGCACATGGTTTGAAAAACTATGAACCCACCTATATGAAATCGTGCACCCCATTAAATGGGTGCATAGTTTGGATAACCGTGTAGCCATGCATTGATAACTATGTGAATGCCAATTTTTATTTTTGAAAATTAATTATAAATTTACCAAATTCACATTTTTACAACCCTCTTGACCCAAAAATGGGTTATATTATAATCCTAGGTCTTGGAGAATCGCATTATCAATTTTTTGATCCTCCAAACCCCTTCTTTGGAAGATTACAGTGTGGCGAGCCTCATCAGATCCCTCTCGGGAAAGAGTTATTCTCGCATTCCTTCTCTCCCAATATCTCTCTCTATTATATCATTAGGTTTTGTTTGATCAATTTTTTTATTTATCTATACATAGTTTATTTGTATCATGAATTTAGTTTTTATTACATGATCTCTATTATTTTCACTCTTTATTGGAAAATCCCATTACGAGTGTTGGGATATGTGTCAGTTCTATTTAAGGAAGGCAATTATGTTAAGATTTTACAATTAATTAATACTTGAATTGAATGAATATATTTTAATTTATTTCAATTGAATAAAAAAACCCATTAATTTGTGAATTGTAAATTTAATTTTTATTGATTCTAAGAAAAACCCCCAATTCTAGAGTAATTGGAATTTGGGGCGTATTTGGAAATTGATGGAAACTATGAATTGTTTTGATTATTGATATTAATTATTTAATTAAGTGTATTTTTTAAATCATATTGTTGGTTTTATTATATAATGGAATGAAATGATGAAAAATCTATAATTTCATTATTAATTTTAATTGGATTATTGATATTTATATTTGGGAAATTGAATTTCAATGCTTTTCAAAATGATGGATTGGTAGAATTTTTTATAAAATTTTCCCTTATGTGGGGGAGAATGTAATTTTATCTTATGTGTGATTAGGTGTAATTTGAATTTAATTTTCATATGATGTACTTTTACGTTAAGTGGGAGTGAATTTAATTTTCCATTTAGTGGGAGAGGATGTAATTTATCCTTAAATGGGGTGTTCTATGAATTATTTTGAATACTTTGACACATATATACCATTTATTGTGATAATATTTTACCCAATCCCCATATATTTATAAAAAAATTATAAATTTTTTTATTATTTCATTATTTTAAATGGTTCAATCTTTGGAAATAAAAAAACATATTTGAATTTCAATATAAAATTTTAGTTCAATTCCTATTTTGTTTACAAATTGAAATCATAATTTGTTATATTTTTTAAGAATTATTATAATGGAATAATATGAGAGAAACTGTTAGGATTTTTATCTAATACCCTACATTTTCATTTGAGAGTGTTTATATTTTTCTTTTTATAAGTTTGAGTAAAGGGAAAGCAATTCCTAGAGGAGGTGAATGTTATTGAGCCGTGGTATTTGAGTCCTCATACATTTAGGATGTTTGATCTTGGTCTTGTATAATTTTGAGTAATTTTATAATGTATTAATTAGGTTTTGATATACCTGTTTGATTCGATATACTATTCCCCCTTTAGAGTTTTGATAATACTGATATGTATATTTATCTTCTGATGTGTTTCTGGAAAATTAGTTTGCACATTTATGTTATATTATGATAGGATATAGTTTTCAAACCATGGGGATAAGGTACACCATTCATGAAATTTTAGTTACATAATAGTTATTATAGTACAATTTAGTTCAGGGATAGTTGATGAAAAATTTGTATATAAGGTGCAGGTTGTGAATCTTTCTGTGATGTTAGTCTGTAGTTGAGAGATGTTGTAGGCACATAAAAGGCATTTATCTGTAAGATCCTAGACAATTATAATCATAGAAAACATTAAGTGACCATGGGTTGTTTAGTAAAGTCACATTGATGATTATTTATAGTATTTTCACTTCTTTTGATTAGGATAGGTAAATATATAAACAATGTTTTATTATCTGATGGGATTAATTTCCCATACTGACCCTATTGTGTTATTGACATGAGTAAACTTATGACACATGATTTTTTTGGATAATGTTCTATATCATCCTGACATAAAAAACATGTGAATCAGATCTAGGAGGTTGTTTATAATGAACCATAGTGAGAAAATCCTCTTCTGGACTAGAATCTGGTTGCGGTTGTTGTGCGTGATATCCAAGCATGGGGAAAGACACCTAACACCATTCTAGTTCTGGTTACAGTTGTGGAACCTAAAAGGAATAAATTATAGATCTATTCTTTGTGGTTTCATTTCCCAAATCCACAAGAGTTACAAGGTTTTAATGATACTCTATATGAAGTGTATTGGTTGGAGAGTATTGAGATTTATTTTTGAGTTTATGGAAATTCATAATACAATCAAGGTAAAATATCCCATCTTCAAGCTAGTGGGATATAGTCAGATATGGTGGGACTAGATGGTTACAATGTAGGAAATTATTCCTTATATGGACTTGAGTTTAAATTTCATTTCACCAAAAGGTTCTATCGAGAGTCTTTCATTTTTACCAAGACTATAGTGTTTCTCAAACCGGAGAAGGGTGATAGGACAATAAAAGAATATGATAACTGATTCACAGATATTGTGTTGTTTTTAACTTATATAGAATTAAATGAGATGATAAAAACATGACGGTTTAATATGGGACATTGATTAGATATTCATTGTCTGGTTTTATTGCTGAATCTCTCTTCTTATGATAAAATAACAGATTTATCATTGATGGTTGAGTTTGATCTTGATTGCAAGTCAGTGTTATCAGGGGTTCCTTTTACTACCAATATAATTTCTTTGAGTTACATCAGATGGTTGATAAATCATGATGAGTATCATAGATTTTATCCATAAAATGATTCTTATAGACCACCAATAGTGTTTGGTAGAATCCATTTGACCAGGAGTGAGAATCTTTCAACGATGGTCTCCCTCCAGTTGTTTTTGAGTTTCCTGAAACTTTTCCTTATGACTTCTCTGGTTTTCCACTGATAATGGGGTAATATTTTATTTATTTATTTAGGGTCTCGTATTCAACCAGTATCTATTACTTATTACCACACAACAATGGATGAAATTAAAGAGTTAAAGTCTTCGTATGGTGATCTTTTAGACAAAGGATTTATACAGGGGAGTGTATCCCCACGGGTGGTGCATGATCAATTTGATTCAAAATTTAAAAATATTTTCTTGTGTGTTGATTATCGATAACTCAATCGAGTCACACTATATAAAAAGTTCCATTTTCCATGGATTGATGATCTATTTAACATGTTGAAGGGTGATAAGTGATTCTGAAAGATGGGTATTCGACATGGTAATCATAATTGGATAATAAAGGAATATGAAATTAATAAAATTCCTTACAAAGATGGTATGGCCATTATGAGTACCTTTTCATTCTATTTAATCTATCCAATTACCCTACAGTCATAATGTATTTTATGGAATGTATATTCCATGAGTATCTTGTTATGTTGATGGTTTTTTATGGATGAAATCCTGGTTCACTCAAAGTCATAAGAGGACATGTTTATCACATTGGAGGAATTATAGAATTGGTGAGAAGTTATCCACTTTATGCCAAGATATCAAAATTTGATTTCTTGATTTAAGAAGTGACGTTATTAGAAAAATTGTTGTTAAAACAGAGTATCTCAGTCGATACTAAGATAGAGAAAACTATTATGAAATGGGAGAAACTATAGAAATTATTTGAGATTAAGATCTTCTTAGGTCTAGATGGGTATTATCGCTGATTTATAATTTATTTCTTGAATTTTTATTCTTCCATTTTTTCGCTATCATAAAATGGAGTGAAGTATTCTTGGGATGATAAATATGAGAGTAATTTTTTTATATGAAACACATTTTTACATCTACAATGATATTGACATATCTAGAGGATAGAAATGGCTAGGTGGTATTCTGTGATGTTTCAGGCTTCGATTTGGGAAGTGTTCTTGTGATGGGTGATCACATCATTGCTTATATATCTTGAAATCATTGGCCACATGTTAATAACCACCTGACTCATGACTATGAACTCACAACTTAGATTCATGAACATAAGAGATGGTGGAATTACCATTTTAGAAAATGGATTTCCATATATTATGACCATAAGAGCATAAATTATATCTTCTCTCAATAATATTGGAAGCCCCCCCCCCAGATTTTTTGGGTGGATTCTGTGTACTACATTGACTTTAATTATGGCTATACCCAAGGGAAAAGGATTGTCATTACTGATGCATTGAGTAGGAAAATTTCAACAAAGGAAAATACAGAATAATTGAAATAGTGGAACTTGATGGATATTTTTTCACTGATAATATTAGAGGTCAAGAAATAGGATTTGAGGATGTCTTGACTAGTGTTAAATTGACTTCTTCTCTTCTGAAGACGATTTTTCCAAATAATAATCTTTATGGTGATTTCAATATCAATATAAAATCTCTTTATGGTTGGTAGACCATCATTGGGTGGTTGTTGTCCATGATGTGTATCCTATGTTTCCAAAACAAATACATTGTTTCTTTCCCTATGAAAAAATATAATACAAGTGATTTCAATAATTCCCATTGGGAAGTGCACATACGAACCATAAATATGTTCTATGACATGTGGAAACAATTTTGGTGTCCAAGTATGATACCATTCATTGATGATTTTGTATCACATTGTTATACATTCCAACAAGTCAAGGATGATCACCCTAGACCTTTAGGTTTTCTAAAACCACTTCCAATTCCAACTTGAAAGTGGAATGAGATTTCTTTAGAATTTTTGGTTTGGATTCCAAGTACCCAAAAAAAGAATAATGTGATTTGGGTTGTGATCAATTAGCTCGCTAAATCTGTGAACATATTACATATGTGTGATACAATTAATTTTGAGGATTCGAGAAATCTCTATGTGAAAGACTTTTTTAATTTTCTTAATGTTCCATATACAACAGTCTATGATAGCAATTTTCACTTCACTTCTTTATTTTAGAGATGCTATCTAGAGGCACTAGTATCTTAAGTTTTTTGAGTAAAAAGTTTCATCTATAGATGGATGACTAGACATAGAGGGATGAAACTATTCATGAATGTATACTTCCTGCATACATCTTCAATTTTAGTGGATCTTGAGATGACAGTTTTTAATAGGTTGTGTTTTCTTTAAACAATAGTTAGATGTCTACGATCTGAATAGACTCTTATGAGTAATTCTATAGTTATCCTTTTAAATACCAATGGTGTTGTTTAGTGATATATTAAAATTCATTAGTTGGGATGATCCTGGACCAAGAGAACATATTGAAGATTAATGTTTTTGATTAGATAATGTTGAAAAAATAGATCTGGTATAATTTCTATTCTGATCGTCTCTATAGACTGTTATAATTCTCAATTGGTGTCCATGTTTTATTGAAATTTTCACCTCATTTTGGTCAAAGATATCATGGGAGGAATGATAATATTTCTCCCCATATTGTGGGACATTTTTATGTTATTGAGATCTCTGTGAAAGTGGCTTACTGGTTATAAATTCTTCCACAATTGATGTTGATACCTAATTTGTTCAATGTATCCCAATTAAGAATGTATCTTTTTGATCCACCATACATTCTGAAATGGTGTGATTTAGATTTAGAGCCACATTTATTTTTAACTAAGAATATAGACTGGATATTTGATTCTAAAACCAAGGTACTTCATGAAAGTACAATACTATTGGTTCGATTTCTATGGAATCACAGTTTTGATAATCAAGAGATGTGGGAGAGAGAGACACTGATGAGAGATTAGCGACCTCATCTTTTTGATATAAAATATTATTGATAGGATTTATGGGGACAAAATGATTCTATTTTAGGGATGTTGTAGGATCACATTACTTTTTTCAGGTAATCCTTGAACCTACTTTTTTCCATCCTTAGGTGAAATTTTGAAATTTTTGTAAAAATTATTGGTTGTGCATGGTTGATGGATGGTTTTACCAAAATTTTCACCCACCCATCGTAAATAGTGAAACCCAAGTAGTGGGGGTTTGAATGGTTACTGAAAAAGTCAAAAAAATATGTACCCACCTACAACAAATCATGTACCCCATTATATGGGAACACTATTTGGTTAATAGTGTGGTCGTGACTAGATAACCGTGCGAAGCATAATTTTTTATCTGAAAATTAATTGAGAATTTAACAAACCCCCTTTTCACCTCACATTAAACCCTAGTTTTGGATTCCATGAAATAATAGGTATTGGAAACATTCAAGATTCATTTTTGGATCCTCTGAACCCCATCCTAGGTGGATCAAGGTGTGGTGAACATCATTTGATCCATCTTTGGTAAGAGTTTTTCACCCATTACTTCTCTCCATCTCTATCTATATTTCCTACATAGGGTATGTTAGATTATCGTACTGTTGATGGATCTAAATATTACTATTTTGGATATTTAATCTTGTTTTTATACCATGATCTATATGAACATCATTCCATATTGTCAAATCCCATTTTATGTGTTGTGATATGTGTAATAATTATTTATAGTTGGTGGTTCAATTGATATTTTCCATTTATTAAACACTTAAATTAAATTAATTGATTTTAATTACATTCAATTCATTTATAAAAACCCATTTTTGAAGAAAATTGGAATCAATAAGTTTAATTGGTATAAATTTGGAGGAGAACCTCTAGTTCCAATGGAATTGGAATTCTGGGAATATTTGGAAATTGATGGAATTTATGAATTTATTGGAGAACTAATTTTAGAAAATATTTTAAGATGAATTAATTTAAAATCTATTATTGGGTTTATTTTCAAAATAATGAAATGAATAAAAATCCATTAATTGTTCTGTAATTGAATTTCCATATTGGTATTGAAATTTGGTAATTGAATTTTAACGTGTATTTAAAATGATTGATTGACAGTTTTTTGATGAAATTTTCAATTAAGTGGAAGAGAATTTAATTTTCCCTAAAGTGGGAGGGAAATTAATTTTAAATTATGTTGGAGAAGGTGTAATTTTTCTTTAAGTGTGTGTGGATGTAATTTTCCCTTAAGTGTGGTAGGATGTAATATTTCTTTGAGTGGAGGTGGTATATATTATTGCGATTACATTGATAAATATATGTCACTAATTGTTAAAATGTTTTACTCTTTACTAGTTTATTTATATAAAATTATATATATAAAATATGTATTATTACACTATTTGACATGTTTCTATCATATAAAATGAAAAACATGTTTTGATTTAAATTTCAAAATTATAATACCGTGCTTGTTTGTTTAAAAATTAAAAGAATTAAATGGTCTATTTTTATTTAATATTATTGTGTAACACTTGGCATGACTCTTATGGTAATTTTAGTTCACACCCTACCTTTTATTTTGGGGGTTTTTATAATTCATACTTCTATGTTGGAGTAAAGGTAATGTTCTTCAAGGAGGAGGTTGATGTTATTGACCTATGGGCATGTAGTGATGATTATCTTTGGGATGTTTGATCACTGTCTTGTCTTCTTTTTATTACTCTGATGATGTACTATTGGGATTTTGATATACTTGTTTGATTCCTAGTACTATTATCCCTTGAGGGTTTTTAACATAATATAATGTATCTTTATCATCTTATGTCTTTGTGGAAAATTTGTTCCGACTTTCATGATGTATGATTCTAGGTTCTAGTACTCAACTCATCGGGATCAACAAATATCATTATGATATGTTAGTGTGAGCACGGGTATCACAGTATAAGGGTTTTCTAGGCTGGTTTGTGACACTTTCAATCATGTTAACATCTTAACATAATGGAACTAATGGAGTTGGAGTATTTGAAATGATGTTATAACATAATATGAAGCCAAATGAGTAATGATTCATATAACATGTTCTTTATTTAATAGTGAAAGAATTTTATTGATTTATTTATGATAGTGTATATGATACCATTGACGGTTAATTATTATACCATCCTGTTATCTTATAAAATATAATAAAACATGACACATGTTGATATACCCATGAAAAAATTTAAATGTACAAAAAAACATAATATAGAGCATACATATAAATATTCTATAATGAACATTATCTTCTATTCCAATGGGTTTTGACATAATTAGGATAAAATGTGTAACAAAATAAGGTTACCTACCTCCATATTTGATCTATTGGTCGATGTTTCTATAATCATATCGTGGGGATTCATGTGAATTGAGAGGGGTGTGATTACCTTCGTTGTATATGATGAAAAAAGTTGTAAGATGAAAGAATGTTTTAGGAAATATTTGCACAAAATGATGATCACTATAACCATTAATTAACTCATGTTTGATTCTGATAAAAATAAATGAACTCAATTTATATAGGTGATTCTCGATGCTCCTATTTGAATGACGAACACATTGGGAGCATTATGTGTCATCAAATGACAACCCTGGGTTAAATCAATTTATAGAGAGAATTAAACCTGTTCAATGAATGTATTCAAATCAATTATTATATTTGGTGAAGACTATATGATAGTTATTTGGTTGATGCACATATTCATTGATTGTATCATATGAAACAAGACTATATTAGCATCAACATAATTTCAAACTCATGTTTAAGGATATGATATAGACAACATATATTTTATCTATATACTTCATATGAATATAGTTTTAGCGAATCTTAAATAGTATTGAAGATGATCGAATTTGAGGATTTTGTGGCCCTTGAAATGGAAGTGGACCAGTTTGAGATATTTTTTGAATTTGAGAATACATTTGGAAATATTGAGATAGTGTTTTCCCTTCAAATGACATAAAGGAAGGTTGACATTATATTGGACACCACCTCTTACATATTTTATAAAATTAAACATAGGATTCTTCACCTAACCCTGAATACTCATTAAAATTACAAAAAAAATATCAGTTATTATATTAGTGTCTTAGAAACATTAATTGAAAAGTATATTTTTAATAATTAAAATATTTTGATTATTTAAATTTACCTAATTTACGAAATTTAATTCTTATTATGAAATTAATAAATACTCTAAAAATAAAATTATTTATTCATTAAGGCACAAAATAAGAAGTAAATTTATAAAAATTAATCTTTAAAATAAATCATAAGAAGAACCAACTAGATATCTAATCAGGAATGATTTTTAAAAACTAGGAATGTTTTGAAGGTATTTTATAGATTTATATAAATTTGGAGTGTTATTAGTGTATTCTGTAAAACTGTAGACATTATTAAGGTATGAATCCATTGCGATTATGTTTCAACTCATGTATTTTATTTATTAATAATTTTTGGGGTGTTGATGATGTATCATGAGATGGTTTTAGAATGTATGAGGTAAGATTGTTATCAAAATTCAGATGTTGCTAGGTGAACCTGACATATTCATTGAGATCCATGGAAAAAATACAATAGTGGTGGAGCCTCACAGAATAGTGTGAAAGGGGTATGATGCGATGGATTCTATATAGAGGGGTTTCTCTCTTCATAGATGAGTTCATGATGTAATAGTATTTGGGAGAGTGTAGGTCCTTTTCAATTCAAGTTCGTAGCATAAACTATTAGGGATTCACCATGAACACTTCGAAGAATATGTTTTTAAGGGGAAGAGTGGTAATTTGTCCTTAAATCATTACTTCTCCTCATCATCTTCTCCCTTATGATCCATTCAACTTGGGAAGAATTTTGGGATCCCCTTTAACATTTTAATCCATTTCTTCCTCATCTATTGGTCGTTGATGGTGACACTCTTACCAATGATCATCCATTGGAAATATTAAGACTCTATAAGCTCTAGATACCTCATTCATACTCTATTAACTTCATTTGAGTTATATATCCCTATATTAAGAGAGTTATATCTATTACATTAATTCTATATGTTTGTAATAGAATCAAAGAGCATTGATTGGTGAGTGTGCTTCCACAGACTAAGGATACATGTTCAGAAAGTTATCGATAAGCCAATATATGTTTTCATTATGTGTATTAAGTGTGGTTGAACAAAAATAAAAACAGCAGAACAAAAGAAAATAAAAATCATTTATTATTTCTTTTCCTTATAATATGTGAATTTTTTTCATCATGAGTTGTCATAAAATAAATGAATAACATAGAATTTTGATAATAAAAAGTTATTTTCTATACTAATGATATAGAGTTGATTAGGATATAACACAAATTATTCCCTAAAAATATCTTTTCCTAGGAAAGGATGACTAGGGTGCATGTTTGGGAAATTTGACATAGTGTATAATATAACTAGTTATGGTTTTCTATTGACATAGAGAAAGATGAATGATAAAAGTAAAAATTGTAAATATATACAAGGATAAATTTTGTGGTAAATGTTATAAATTATAAGGTCATTACATCATTAAATCATATTTATGGGTTTGGATAGTGAACCCTCGGTTTCTAGAAGACATAACATGCATTTGATATGTGGGGATCACGTGTCCCTAGTTTCCAGAGGACGGGAATTCGATTTTCTTGGTGGGGAGACTATGACCCTAGTTCCTAGATGAGGTTACTTTTGTTTCCTAGGTGGGTAACATGTCCTACTAGGTTTTAAAGGACCCAACATTTGTTTCCTATGTGGGGAGTGTGTTCCCCAGGTAATAGTGGATGTGACTTGTTTTTTAATTGGAGAGTGTGTCTTCCCATAGGTTTTTATGAGATGAATTATATTTCCTTATTTTGGATAATGAATTCCCTCAGGTTTATTATGACGATATTTTGTTCAAATAAATTTCATATTGGTAGAAGAAGGTACCGTCAACACAAGGCATCAACATATTGATAAAGGATTGATAATGTTTTATTTATAATTCCTTAATTTTTAGTTACTACAAAAAATTAATATATACAATATTCTAGACTAGATTTATTTAAGGATATTGTTGGTAGTGGCCTATTAAGTTCCACTCACATTGTACATAGTAAATCAATGGTTTATGAGTAGACTACATGATTATAAGATATTATATGATTCAGGTACCGCTGATTGATAATTGATCAGGCTATCTATGTTGGGGATTTAGATATTGAGTTGGGATAGTCCTTGAGATTAGATTGTGGGACTTATACTAATGGGATAGTTTGGGTCATTTTATAATTTTAATATATGTGATTTATCAATGGAGGATCTTATTTGTATGTATGAATCACATGGATTTATATTATTTATATTGAAATTTTATGAGTTGTGAATTCCCTTTATTGAAACTTTTTTGAAATTTATTTTTCCTCTTTTTATCTTCATGTATGATGTTGTTATTGGTTCAACTTTTTATTGACACATAAATGAGAGTATAGTCTCTTATTAGTACCAATATATACCTAACCGATAGTTAAAAAACTATGGTGTACATGGAGGAACGTTTCAGTTCACATAACACCCCATAAAAACACTATCTAGTGGTATTTTAATAGGGGATGTTATATAATACCATATAATAAACCATTAAATACATATTAGAAGGAACCAGAAACATAATGAGCTTTTAGTAACCTAAATAGACCCACTGGATAGCCACTAGTGGGAAGCTGTCTTAGGAATGGGTTATTGGTGGGTCAATGGGAAACTAGTGATCTATGGGTGCAAGTTATAATGATATAATTTTGGAAAATATTTAGGGATATTTTATTTTAAAACCCATAGCTTATTCTCCATTGACATTTATTCAACTTAACTCCTCTCATTCTCAGTTTAAATTCCATGATTTGTTGATTATAGATTCCTATTTAATTTAAAAATTAAATATCATTTATTTTTAAATGTATTTAAAGAAAATTTGACTCCATGCATGATTCAATCATTATTATTTTCTATTTATTGTTATTTATCTTCTATAAATTTTTAATCATAGTGTTTTAACATGTGTTTTTTGAGACCATCTAATGAAATATGGATTTAAACATGACATATGATGATTTAAATCTTTTTAGTATAAGGTATGTTGTTTATGAAATTCTCAATTATTTTATATATTTTTCATGTGTTGTGTGAAATAAAATATTAGGATAGTGAGTGCAATGGACCCTAAGTAGAACTGAGAGTACATTGATAGATGCATAATAATTAGTGTGATGTATTACGGATGTGATAGATTTTCTACGAACATTTTAATGAATTTAGATTCATTTCATGAAAATAATAAGGTTATGATTCTTGTTTGAAATGGATATGACAACCAACATAGGGTATCCATCTATGAGTAATGACTCGAGCGACCTTGTGATGTCTCATGTGGACATGTATGATGTTTTATCAAGAGGAGTGAACTAATTGTGAGTTATGTGAAAGGTTCAATTGTGAATCCTTATAAAAATTTGGTTCACTGGGATGTGAAAATAATGACCAAAGACTATGATAAAATTATTAGACCTTGCATGTCTGGGTGAAATCATGGGAAGGGTTCTACTATGGGTAAAAATACAATTTAACCATAAGGAGAGTCGTTCACCTTGGGGTTTTTATATAAGAAATTTGTAGATGGGTCATATGAGCTATGTGTATTTTAGTGTATGTGACCCTTATTATGAAATGTTTTATTGAATTTAAGATAAATTGTATCATGTAATGTACATTAATTGAAATAATTTATCGGTCATTTATGTTTATTTTGTAGAAAGAATAATACAATATGATAATGAATCATTGTAATATATGTATTAAAAATTTATCCCAAGTTGATGATCAATATATAGAGTTGTAATGATATTTTAATATTATTATGAGTATGATCACGTCTATCTATATTCAATTGACCAATAATAGAATATAAGTAGGTAAAATTATATTTGTATTGACCTTCTTGAAGTACACCACATAGATTTTCAGATATGTGGATTTTGTGTTACATAAGTAGACATTTGGAATTGATCCCTGGAATTTAGGTTATAAAACAGGATACTTATCTATGATGTTTCATACATTGACACCCATATAAAATCTTTTATGAATTTGGATTAATAAAAGGTAATTGGGTATTCCACCAATAATGCTGTGGGATTTGACTATCCAAGAAATCATTTGTCATTCCATTTGATGGGTTATAAAAGGAATTACCATAATAATGTTTTGACTTAGTAAGTGAATTTTAATGAAAAGATAATTATATGTGGTTTATTTATCTATGATTTTTTATACATGGAATTTAAAAAAAGAAATAATATATATAAGATTGATTTCATCCATGAGTTGTGCATAATTTCACTGTCAAAGAAAAAATAACTTTTCTAATTGACATGTGGAAAATTATATCACACCAAAACCCCAGTTTTTTTAACTATCTATTTACAACTTTTAGTTTATGGATATGAATAATATTAATGATTACATATAACTTTACAAAGGTACCATGGGGTTACACACAAAATAAATATAATTGGGTTCTTTGGATTCACTATAAAATATTTCACTTTTTCTAGTAAGGGAAAATATGTTGGTAAAAACCGATTATATATTGAAAAAACATTTTATAGACAGATATGTCTCTATCAAAACATTTTCGGTAAAAACTCCATCGCTAATTGATATTATGAAAAATTGATTCTGTTTCAATTATAATAATACCAAAAGATAATATATGGGTTAGTCTAAATATCCAGCAACATATTAAGATGACTAATATATCTTTTGTTATGATTAATAACATTTTTAAACAATAACAACAATTAATTTCCATTTATGAATTACATTTTAAATGTGGTATTCCAATATTTTTGTTAAAATTAAATATTGTATTTATAAAATTAATTTACTATAATATTTTATCATATTTATTATATATAATATATTATTGTATTTATTATATAATAATTATAAAATTGCCTAATATGAAACAGAAAACACCAAGGTTCTTTTAATGCTCAAATATAATTTAAATAATTTTTCAAACATCTTGAAAATATATGAAGATACAAAAAACATAAAACATACACGTTTAAAAAATTTCAAACACTAAGATACTTTACATGGAACTCAATGAAACTTCATGAATTTACCTGCAACTCGATGAAACTTCTTCTACAATCTATTTCTCCCAAACATCTGATGTCACTACCACGGAATCTTTATCACTCTGTATGATATATTATATACTATAGTGGATCTGCACATAAAAAACTTCATTTTCATCACTTTGATTCCAATGGATTATCCTTCTATGTTTGAACATGCACCTGTCTCAGCGTAGATTAGCCAACAAAATATGTTTGATTGCAGTGGACCCACATCATCTAAACATGAACAACTTCTATGTTTGATTGTAGTGGAACACAATTATCCCTTATCTTTTTTCCCTGCACCTGTCCCAACATCACCATTATCCCTACGAAGCAGCACATGTAACAACAACGATAAAGTAACCAAATTGTCCATCACACATTCAAAATTACTTTAGTCAGAGAATAATAATATTGAATAAATTTAAATCACATTTTTTATAACTTCTTATACCAAAAATAACGTATCTTGTATTTTGTTTCTAAAATCCAATTTATAGAACAAAATAAAACCACTTGAATGAATAGTATAATCATTGATATCATTAAATTATTATAAAATTCATCATATTCATAAAAATACAAGAGTTTGGTCATGATCATCAGATGAAAACTTCAAGCATTAAATGTTAACATGTTAAAATAATGTATCAATACGTGGAAATTCTTCCCAAAGAATGAAACTACCCTGAAAAAAATTTGATAGTCATATAGGCATAAAAGATACAAAAAACCATTCAAAGACTAAATTTAATATTTTTCTCAAACATATTGGATTAAAAATTTCTAAAACAATCCACCATGATCTATGATAACATAAAATATCTACTCCAAATGAAAATGCTGGAAATACTATAAAAGAAGGAGAAAAAAAGTCCACCACTAGTTTTATAGTTTGGTAATAATAAGGGATATGTGATACATTTTATAGGAGTGAGAATGAGTACTCTTCACATGCTAAGATCAATATATTAAATTTTATAAAGAAGTATAATTTAGTATAACAACATATGAAGGGTTATCAACTAGAGGTTTTTTAGAGGTGTTTTTTTTTCAATTCTTATTCCCCATAGTGGAAATGATCAAACAAAAAGTAGTAGCAAAAATACTATACTTGTATTAATGACACATGTTGAAGAAATATATAATGGTTATGGCCATATGAAACATATTTTAAAGAACCTTATAATGATATAATTGTGGTGTTACAAAATAGTATAGGTTAACGGGTTGGTATGAGTGTTTTATATATTTAAATATGTTTATAGAAAAAGAAGCATGTGGGTGGTTGGTAAACTACATTAATTTTTTTAAATTCGAAATTTCAGTGAAATTATGTGAGAAAGGACCTTCATGTGTGGGTTGATCATCTCAATATGGAATCAAATCACCCTATATTTTTTATATTTTGCAACAACTATTAAGGGAAACAATATAACAATGTAAAATTTGTTATCATACAAATATGGAAGAATTTATATCATCAAAAAATATATAAACCAAACATGGAAGTTTATATAGCTTCCCACTCATAGTTTTCCAAGAGTGTCTATATAGAATACCATTTCAAATTACATCTATATAAACCTGAAAGTATGACCACACATGGATATATAAAATACATTATCATATAAAAGGGATGTTATTCACTTGTTGAATTCCATCAAGCTGTAATGGTACTCAGTATGGAATGTGATCCTATTTTTTATCCTTAAAATTATTCATAATAGAAATGAATACATTGTTTGGATCATCAATCCCTTCAAAGATTAGGGAACATGATCATATTTACTACGTTAGATATTATATGTAATAATATAATATTATAATTATAAATAGAATATAATTTGTGAATAGTGGTAAAGAAAAAGATGAAATGGGAAATTGGTTGGGGGAAGAGTAATGAAATTTGAGAATGGAGACAAAAAATTTAATGATGCAATGAATTTAGGGATAGTAGAAGAAAATTTGATAAACTATCCTAATTTTTCTAAGCATAATCCCCCTACCCAAAGATGATTTGAAGATGATAAGGTTCCATAAATAAATTTGTGACCCTTCCATGGTTAATCAAAATGAATACAAAACAAACAGAACATTCAGAGTGCAAGGATAAAATGAATATATTCATGGGCACTAAAATTGATCCTCAAACACTAAAATGAGGATATAAAATCCATTTAACAAGAATAATAAAGATCCATTATGAGCTTTAAAATAAACTAGAAGTTTCAAAATTCTATCAATTGATTAATTAGTGTTGATTCTCCACATGTCATGAAATCCAACCAAGTCCAAGAGGACCACCTTGATTTGATCTGGATGCAAATATTTCTATTCTTTTCATTACTCATCATGAAATATTTCCAATGAAAAACCATTGAATTAGCTAATAACACCTCTATGAATGTCAAAACCAAGATCATATAAATCCCTCATGGTAGGTAGACCAATCTCACGACTACAAAACAAGGGAATTTATAGAGCTATCCCATCCCTGACCCATACTTCAACACTTGCAGGATACTAGTCATTTAGGCTAGGAATTGAACTTGTGAAAAGTTCGGCCTTGATATAGTATAGGAGGGAGAAATGTGTCGGTGTTAATGAATGGAAACATCTTGTAGGTGTCATAGTAGGTCATGTTGGAGCTGACTCCATTTAATTATGTAGACCATTGGTTTTACGAGGATTTTCCTTCAAGTAATCAATGCAATAAACATGGATTGATTCTCAATCCATCTTCATGATCTTTGGGATGATAGATCATAACATATAAATCCGGTCATTAAGATTCCAACAATACTGCCTTTCGTTCATTATATTCATGACCAAAATCCCCTTCTTCTACCCTTTTACATCTACATTAATAACATTACAGTTTTCAGTCGAGATGGTTTTACCTTTTATCCCACCCTCCTTCATCCAGAAGCTCTCGATCATGTCATCCGAATCATAATTCAGCCCCAAACACCCAATGCTAAGTTCATCCACACTATCACTACTTTTTTTGTTCCTTCTAATGGTCACCTTCTCTTGATCTTCAATGTTAATTTTCCTTAAACCCAGAACCCAAAAATTGTCCCATCATTATTTTCCAAATGCTTATGAAACACGGCCCACTTTTGGATGAATGTGGGTTGTCCTCCCCCTGGAGGGATCATTTCTAGGGGTCTCAATAACTGTGATCTGTTCAGAAAGTGATAAGCACCCACACCAACATAATAAGCCTCCGTAAAACCACTAAATCCCACCATATCAAAGAACATTTTTGTGCCAAGGGGAGAAGATGAACCGTCGTCAAGAATACCTAGTCCAAGATGATGTCATAGACAAACTGTGGTTGTTTGGGCTTAGATTAGCAAAATTCAGGAGGATCCAATAACCATTGTTCATCAGATCTATGTAGTGAGAATCTAGTAAATATGATTCACAACCCATATGGAAAGAATATTATACTAAAGAGGTGTCATAGGTGACATTGAGGTGCAATGAGGAGGGGGTCTGGATGGATTTTTATTAATACCGTAAGACAGAGGAAGATGCGGGAATCTTGGAAGCTGGGGAGATTGAGGCTGAAATGCAGAGATGATAAGGTGTGGGCATGGGCGGAGATGAGGAAACAATAGTTCCTTAAAATAAAATACAAATTTTCTTTGAAATATATTAATTTACAAAAAAATAATTAAAAAATAATTTATTAAAAATAATTTACATAAATAAAATTTCAAATTACATTTAATAAGTTAAATTAAAAATATAATATGTATATTTGAATTTTGAAAAATTATTAATTTTATTAAAATATATAAATATAATATATAATATATAGAATATATAAAAAAATCAATATCTTGAAAAACCTATCAAATAAATAATATTTCAATATGTAAATACTCTACCAATTTTATAATTTTTTGCTATACCATAAGAATAATAAATATTAAATTATATAAAAATTTAAATATTTGTTTCAAAAAATAAATTAATTCAATATGTGAATATCCATTATTATTTATGTATATTTTAATTATATTAATTTATTTTTTATTTATTATCATATTTTTATTTATTATGTTTATTAAATTGAAATATCATATCGATTTAATTTTTTATTTAAAGTGGTGAAATGTTTATTAAATGAAAATAATTATAAAATATTAGAATTTTTAATTGTTAGAGAAAATTTGAAATTAAAATTATTTAATAGGATGTTTTTTAATATAATAAAATTAAATATTGACCTTCATCAAAAAACTAATAAGATGTATAAAAAATTGGTTTCTCTTAATTGGTTATTATCATTGAATGTTGTATTGTGAAATATTTTATTGATGGAAAATGATTTGTTGATAATAGTTATTTTTAATAACAGATTAAAATATTAGTAAAAATATGTAGGTATTCATATAATAAAGTAATAGATTAAACTATTGGTAAAATATTATTTTGATGTTAAATGATAAATACCAACAAATATATCTTTTTATAACAGAAATTGTTGGTAGGATCCATGTTCTATGATTGGGATTTCTCGGGATGCAAAAATCCCTCTGATGAGCTCGTAAAGGGATCTACGGCGCTGGGTTTCCCGTCGCCGTATCCTTCTTCTCCCCAGTCCCTGGTAGGCCTGTTTTTCCATCAACAATCCTCTTAGTGCGCTTGCGATGTGGTTTCTCCCAGTGGCGGTGTTACACGGACTCGTTTTCATCCTCGACGTACAACATCGTCGATTGGCCTCCATCCCACTCTACCCTGAGGATTCGTCTAGGGTTTCTCAAGGCCGCGTGATGCAGACTAGGGTGCGGGTTTCAGATGAAGTGAATTGGGGGTGTCATTGCTTTTTGCATTGTCTGAGAGTGATTTTGGTAGATCTGGTCTTCGGGTGCGGTTCTGAAGGTGGTGGTGGTGCCTGTTTCTTGGTTCTTGAAGGTTTTTAATCCTTGAGGTGGTGATTTCGCTCAGGATAGTGGTTCTGATTTGGTGGTTTGGCGACATATTGGGTCCTTCTTCAGGCAACATCATTGTTTCTGATGATAAGAATTTTTAATAATTTGGTGTGCGGTGATGAAGGTGATGATTTTCTGGTTTTTGGTTATGCTAGGTTGCTTTCTTGGTGCTTACGGCAAGGATGAAGGTGATGATTTTTGTAGATGCAACTTTCAATATGTGGCGCCGACGATGGGGGGGGGGTCTCGCTGCTGAAGATCTACGAAGGCTTGAAGGTGACGATGAAGGATTTGATGGCAGGTGCGTCATGCGAGGGTCGGGTTCCCCGGTGGTTGGTTTCACCGGATCTCTACACTAGTCGGAAGCTTGGCGGATGGTTGCAAGGTTTGAGGTGGCGGTGCATCCTGAGGCACGTGGCGTATGATGTATATCAAAGATTTGGTATGATGATTCTTGGATTGGAATTTTTTATTTGAAATTTGGATGTGTTTAAAAATGGGAAACAGTTACCCAAAAACCGGCTATTTGAAAATGGGAAAAAATGGATTGCAGCAAAAGAAATTTTTGGTAGACAAAAAAATACCTACAAAACTTATTTTTTTTATATTTTCTCATTTCTACCAATAGTTATATTATATATAAATAAATTTATATTGGTATAAGATATTTTTTTTAAAGTGGATAATGCAATTAACCGATGATTAAAAATATTTATGAATATTATAAACCCAAATAGTATTTTTATTTTTTACATTCTATATATATATTTAAATATGTTTTATTTAAACTAATAATTAATGTCTTGTTATAACATAATTAATGGTTTATTTATATCAATCATATATAAATATGAGGAAACAGAATTCTGAGATTTGATTTGAATTTGTTCATAGAGTAATGGGATTCCAAGGCCCATCACATGTGTATATTTCTATGATCAACTTGAGAGACCTTTAAATAACCATATTTTCCCTCTTTAATCAATCTGGAGGGTCATTAACGTAACTCCAATGGTACTTTTGGGACCATGAAACTTTTAAAGGCAATTTAATGATGGAATGGCCATTATAATCTATTTAATAAACCTCATTTATTTTTATAATAATATTGATTCATTGAAGGCTATTTAATCCCCATATTTCTATTAATAAAAAGGATGAGTATTGTTGACTTATTTTTATTTGATACAGAGAAAATGGGTTTCTTAGTGTTCTATAGTGTCTCGTATCTAAAAGAGATTTATATTTTCCCCATCTGAGAGGTTTTTAGTGTATTTATATTCCTTTAATCCATCCATGGGTTTATAGTGGTGATTATAGTAACTTATATGGGAAAATAATACCACCATGACATAGGTTATTGGTGATATCATTTGATATTGAAGAAGAATTGGATTCAATAATTCAAGTATGATATAAATATTCAAATTTTTTTTAAAAATGTGTATATATTTTTAATTTTTATCATGTTTTCATTAACTTCTTTTTTTGTTACATGATATTTATAATTTTTTTGATGCACATAGAGTTTCAGTTTCATTATTAAAACCCTACGTTCAACACCCAAGAAATGACATGTATGATATATATGTACATTGGAAGAGGATAAGGGTTGTATTTTGTTACCATGATAGATGAACCACTAAGGGTACAATATCAAGTTAAACACCAGGTGCTAGGTCTATGTAAATACATTGTTCAAATAAATTATCAATCATGATCTGAGGGTCCACATTCATATGAGAGATGATCGTTGAGAGTTTAAAATTAAATCTAGTATTACCATGTTATGTTTCATGTGAATGAAGAAAATAGATGCATGTGAAGATGGATATAGAATTACATGTGTTAAATCATATTGTTTGGTTCATATATATAATGACCTAAGACATGCAGATGATTCATGTCATCAGATGCGATGGAGTGTTAGTATATTTTGAAATACATGAGATTCTTATATTTCAATATATTATACAACTATTATGATATATGGATATCATGTGGTATGGGGTTTCATGTGTCTTTTAAATTATTTTTCATTGGTTATATATCACTAATATGATTTATATATCTCCAGATAAGAATATCATGATCATTAAAAAATTAAATGTTTATAAAAAATAGAAGGGTATTATTTAGGGGAAATATATGATGAATGTCAGACAAAGATAGTGATAATCAACCACATTAATTTATTTATGTGAGTATATACAAAGGATATGATCCATCCCATTTAAGTATTTGGTGGACTATGATGCGAAGATACCACTACCTTATTCCAATTTAATTTCTCGGTGCATTATATTTGGAGGAAATATCTCGAGTTATTATACTAACTGAACATCGTCAAGAATAATCCATAAAGATGGTGATCACTAGACAAATGGTATACATAATTATTTTTTAACAATCGTAACTCAGTTACCAACATAGTACATAATTAAAAAATCATAGAACCCAAGGGAATTATCTAAGACTCATATGCTAGTGAACTGTGACTCACGTTTTAGTTTATCTATTGGAACAATTTAACCACTTTATTTATTATAATAAATCATGACATGATCCCTTGGAAAAACCAACATTAATCTTCTATTTGTTGGGAATATTCAAGAAAAATAATAGTCCAGTCTACTATAAATGAATAAAATTATATTAAAAACCTTAACATATCTCTTTGAATGATCATAAATTATATAACTATATCTTTTTTGAAATGCACCAATAGAATAAAAAATTACCAGGTATATATAACACCACTAGAAAATAATCGGAAATGTTCCAATGTATATTATCTAGATAATAATGTCCTAAATACTCTAAAATATTTTGTGACCAATAACATTCTAGGACATCAAATATCAATGGTGTCATGGATATATAATGACCATCAAGCTCATGACTATACCTAAAATGTATATATTTGATCTACATTTTCAACAACGTATCTATATAGGGTGCGAGAATATATATTTATTAGGGAAGTATCAACAATGAATCATCTCAATAGTATAAAATATGTGTATTCATGAACATGTCTGATATTTTACATAGATATATAGAAAAAAATTTAAATTTAACAACAAATATGGAATGAAATAAGATGTAACTAGAAGATAGATTCTTACCATAACACATATTCCATATAATCAGTGGGTCCATACTCGCTTTACATGCATTAAGTTTATCCTAGAATCTATGGCATACTATAAGTTCCATCATCTATAAGAGGTAGTATACACACACATGTGTGTTGGTGTGTATGCTACTATACATATAAAGACGTGTGTGTGTTTATAATCATTCTCACAAGGAGACCACATTTCTCTTTATTAAGAGGAACTGTGTGTCTATTTAAAAATAAAATTATAAATATAAACATGAATATAAATATAAGTATAAATAAAAAAATAAATTAAAAATATTAAAAAAATATCATCCTCACATAGGAGGCCACTCATATCTACATTGGGAGAAACTGTATATATATTTCATCCTCACCAAGGATGCTACTAATATCCTCCTAGAGAGGAACTATATATATATATGTATACATCATCCTCACATAGTATTCAACTCATCACTTTAATGGGAGGAACATTATATATATATATATCATCCTTTTGTAGGATGCCACTCATCTCTACATATGGATGAATTACAGACACATACAAACACACACACGCACACATTTGTATCTAGCATAGAAGTCTCAAGTGGTAACATGAAAAATACTATATGAATACATTCATATGAAACACATGAAAAAAATAGATTCTATATTAACTAAATATACATGTTTACCACAATAAAACAATACACATTCTCTTATATATAGTTCTAGCATCTCACAACTTCATGTTCAATGAATTCTAAATTTTGAATGGTTTAATCTATAGTTAAATTTCAATGGGAAGAGAAAATAAGTATACAAGTATCAATCTTAAGGGATAATAAAATTTGGATTTTCTATATTATGTAATGTGAAAAATCAAAATTAGGTTATATTCATTGAACACAAGTGGAATGTGTATACTAACATCATTAAATTCATAGAAACTACTGAAAGAGTATACATATACAATTATTATCTAACATGAATATTGTTGTGGTTCAAACACCACCTTTTTAGTTAAAAATATATGAAATTACAAGAACTATTAGTTACACAATTTTAGGTGAGACATAGATTATTAATTATATACTAAGTACTTTATGGATACATTTTATATTTAGAATTTACAATATCAATGATAGATTGAAACATTAGTCAACAAATAAACACTTATTTAAATAAGAATATAATAAATCCCAGTATTGGTAATATTAAATTTGGGATGGTTTCTGTTCCAAGACATTATCTGAGAATAATATTATTTCCTAAAGTAGGTTTTTATAGAAATATAATTTTTACAAAATAAAGGTCATTGTATAAAATTATTTCAAACTCAACCTTTTTAAAAGAAAAAAATTTCAGTGTCTGCAATTATAGGTTATCTTTAAAAAACCAAATAAGATGCAGTACCATACTTAGCCACAGTTACCAGTTAGACTATTTTTTAGAAGGGGTAGTAGGTTTTCACTACACCAAGTGGAGATAGAGAAGGTAGAGGCTGACATCAATATGTTTATATTGTTTAGGGACTATGACCTAAGCATGGTCTTAGAGGTGATCATTAGTAGGGAGGAAGAGGAGGTAACCATTTATGAGGGGTCATATATATTCATAGGTATGATATGTTTGTTTAGAACCTTTGTATGTGCCTTGTTCGATTCAGGATATTCACATTCTATTGTTGCTCATGCTCTACACCATGCTCTGGGACTGGACATAGAGAGGATTTCAAAGCACTTGGTTTTGACTATGATATTAAAAGTACAAAAAAGATTGTTTGATGTGTGCAGGGGTGTAGATGGATGATTGGAAAAAATTTATTTCCACTGGGATATTTTTTTACTATAGATGTAGTCATACAATGTCATCCTCAACATTTAATGGTATTGTTTCATTTTTTTACTATAGAGTCTTTTTGTAGATATATATGGGGAACATGTAGGTTTACTTAGTGAGTGGGGTTCTAATGTATAAAATCATCATGTGGGGCCCATTTATTTCTTATTAGCTGAGTTTTCAGTATAATAAGTGGATGCTTGGAAGGTAAAGGATACTAAATTTTTTAGGTAGTTCCAAGATGTTTTTTCCAAGGAGGTTGTGAACATTCCAGGTCGACATGATGCTGAGTTCGGGATATGATTTTAGTATGATGATTCTCCAATTTCAATGATTCCTTATCTGATGGAACCATGTGAGTTATGGGAGTTGAGGATTTTGAAATATGATCTAATGATAAAGACCTTTATCCTATTCCATGTGTCATAGTGGGGTGCCTTATTGTTATTTTTCTAAAAGGTGGATAGTAGTATGAGGTTCTGTATAGACAAACAGAGGGATAATTCGGTGAAGGTCAAGAAACATTACACTATTTTTTCAAAAGATGATATTTTCGACCAACTAGAAGAGGAATGTTGGTTTTCTAATACAAATCTACAATCGGAATATCACAAGTTGATGGTGAAAAAGATAAATATCATGAAAACAAACATTAGATATTGGCGTGGGTTCTTTGAGTATTTAGTTATGACATTCGGTGATAAAACACATTATCTATGTTTAGGGGGGTTCTGAAATACATATTCTGTGAGTTCATGGACCGGTTCATCATCGTATTCATCAATATTATATTAATCTACTCGATCTCAGAGGAGAAGCATGAAAAGGATCTGAGAAATGACTTGTTGGTTTTTCAATGACACCATCTCCAGGTAATGTTTTCCATGTTGATATTTTGGACCTAAGAGGTGAAATTCCTTAGGCATGTGGTGTCTCATCCGGGTATGGTAGTAGACCCATTGAAGTTTGAAGCACTTGTTTATTGGTAAGAACCCAAGTATGTTTTATAATTTCACAGTTTTCTAGGTCTTGTAAGAAATTATTAGAGGGGTTTGAACTATTTCTCTTGATTTGTTGCCACAATGAAAAATTTTACCTTTATATACCATGATTTTTGTGGAGTGATCATTTCTCAGCATATTGTTTTCTATGGGGAATTTTATTAGTGCCCTTGTGCTATAGTTTCCCAATTATGTTGTAATATTTTAAGTGTTTTTTATGATTCCCATCTAGGTTTGTTATGAGTTATAATGAATCGGTGATCAGTGATGTCTTAGGGGTCTAGTATGTTATATCATCACGAGTGTAACTAATCCACCCAGGATCTCGAGCTAGCATCATTTGTGTTTCTGCTAAAGTTGTGGGGACATTATCTCAATACAGAATTCTTTGCGACCTTCATGGATCAGAAGAGTTTGAGTTATATATTTTCTTAGTCTGACTTGAATCTATGAAAATAGAGGTGGATGGATTTTAATTAGGATTATGATTCTGATAACTCCTACACCTCAAGAAATGGAAATGTCTTGGTCGATGATTTGAGTATAAATTCGTGGAAAGAGGTTGTTTGGGAATCTTATGAAGCTTTGAATGAGATGCATATTTGGAAACCTTGATCATGGATTAATGAGTAGATGGGGATAGATGATGTTTGTTTCAAAAGGATGAGAAATATTCCATGATTCAGTAGGTAGAAGAGTCTCAATGGGGATACTTAAAGGAACGGGAGATGCATGATCATGTTAACAATGGTGATGCTCTAGGTGGATGGTCAGAGGATGTTTGGAACCAGATATTGTTTCATGAATTGTTGTTTGTTCTAGTGATGATGTGTGATGTTGTTAATTGTTATTTTTATAGACCACCATTGGTTGTCACCATAGAGTTTCTAATATGTGTCCTAGATTGATGATTAATTTTTGGTGTCCTGGGATGAATTGCCCATTGGCAGAGTTTGTGGTGAAGTGCCTGGTTTTCCAACTAGTAAAGGTATACCATCATTCTTATAGTTTTTTGTTGAAGCCTTTGGATGTTACTAAGAATAAATAGGATGAAATGTCGATGGATTTCATCACAGGGTATCCCAGATTCTAGGGAGGTTGTGATGCTATTAGGGAGATAGTAGATAAGTTTGGAAAATCATCCCACTTCTTAGTGATCATAGTGTTAGGAATTTTTGATTCCTTAGATAAGAGATATGTGGGTTATGTGGTTTAGTTGTAGGAATTTGTGTCTCAAAATAGGATGCATGGTTTGGATCACGAGTCTATAAGAGATTATAGTGTGATTTTGGCACTTAGTTACACCTCATCACTTCTTTCCAGCCTCAAATAAATGGTCAAGTGAAATGGACTATTTAGATGTTGGAAGATATGCTAGCAGTATGTATCTTGGACATTGGTGTGTCGTGAATATGAAACTTTCTTTTGGAAGAGTGTGCGTGTAATAATATTAATCACTGTTTCATTATCATGTCTCATTCTGAGGCTTTGTATAGGAGACTATTTCGCTCTGTATTCTGCTAGATGGTGGATGGGGAGACAGCTGTTCCTGGTCCCGATGTTGTGCAAAGCATGAAAAAAAGGTTTATCTTGTTCATGAGTTGATGAAAGTAGTGCAGGATATCCATATGTTGTACGCCAACCATATGAGGAGGCCCATGGAGTTCAATGTTGTGAATAAAATTTTCTTGGAGGATTCCCCTCAATGTGGGCAGTGGAGGTTTGGAAGAGGAAGTAAGTTTCATCCAAGGGCTTTTCTTCCCTTTGAAGTGTTTGGGTGTGTCCGTGAGGTTGCTTACCAGTTGGCGTTGCCACTGCTATTGGAGATGATTCATTACCTCTTCCAAATCTCTTAACATAGTTGGTATCACATAGTGAATCCCATGTCATTGATTGGGGAAAGTTGGATATCGAGGATGACATGACATTTGTGGAGAATCTTGAAGAGATCTAGGATCATTAGGAGAAGGTGCTATGTGGACATACCATTATTTATGTTTCTCTATTGTGGAGGCATGGTGTCCTAGATGAGAGTACTTGGGAGTGAAAAACCCAGGTCCATTCTCAGTACCTGGAGTTGTTTTGACTTTTTTTATTTTCCCTGTTCTTCTTTGAAATATTATGTTGGAATATTATTTTATATGATATGCTATTTTTCATGGTCTATTATGTTTGTGGTGAAATGTGTGATTATGTACAAACATTTGAAAATGGGAGGACTAGATTTATAATTGGAAATATTAATTGTGATGGGATTAAAATGGTGTGGGTGAGTAAGTTCCACCTAGAGTGAATAGTTTCTTGAAATGGATGATGGAATTACATTATTTGTGTATTCAAGACAATGTAGTTTTTTGATTTTGAGGCCTTACTGTTTTTTGGTTATAGGGGTTGTTGGTCTCGGCTGTGTGGATTTTGAAATTATTGTCAAGTGGCTACATGGTAGTATGGTTGTGTGAGAGTATTTGACTTGTGGTTGTGCAATGTGTTTTTCAGATGTTTGGGTTGGTGTTATTAGCATGTTGTATCATTCATGGAATGACGAGAGCCTTGGGAGGTATCTCATGTGGTGTTTATTTGAACAAAATTTTTTCTAGGCTTGGTTTTGGATTCTTAAGGGAGAGATTATTTGAGATTTATCTGTTGTAATAGTCCATGCCATCCCAGACCATTATATTTCTATTTTTGTCCATTGGAGGTGTTCATAGGAGGCTCGGAGGGACTTCAGAGAAGTTCAGTTGTTAAATGCTAGATGTTGGGAGATTACACATCATGTTAGTAGATTACATGACTTGAAATTTAGTTTGAAATATTCTCTATGTGGATTCATAGTTTTTAATCATTTTAAAAGGAATTTATAAGGTATTAATAGTTTGTAATATATTGGTGTTACAAAATTAAAATAATATGAATAGGAGACATGTTTTTCTATGAAACTGAAGCCTGGGTATTACACGACATGAAAGGGGATTAGATTTCATCTAATACCCCGATCAAGTGCAGTTTTAAAAAATCTTTTCTGGAAAAACCCTAAATTTTTTTGCCACTATTTCATTTTTACTCTCATTTTGGGAGAACCCTAGATTCCCTGATGTGTTCTTCATGGCATTCTTTGTCCCTATTTGATTCATACATCTTGGTTGGTGTTTTTGACTATCCATGGTCGATCATTGGTGATTTATATTCTATTTATCACATTTTTTGTTCTATTATTGTCAATGGAATTTACTTATGTGGTGATTACTTGGTTTTGGGTTTGCATTTGGTTGTCTTTTATGGTCTTGGGATGTAATGTAAGGTGATCTTCGGTTCCTCATTTTGAGGCTATGGTTTTTATGTGTTTTTCCTTGATCTGCGATAAAAAATTCTTCCATGTAGAAGGACATTCCCACGTTTTACTTTTTCTGTATCATGAGAGCGGGGTTTAGTTTGTTTATATATGGACTATGTTTTTACTAGATTAGTCTATGATAATTAAATTTGTTAGTTAAATTTAATGGTAGAGTGGTGTTTTTAGAATATTTTTCCTTGACATGATTATGATATTATGAATGTTATAGGCTTGATGCCTTGCTAAAAATCAACATTGTTGGTGGTTTTGTTTGACCTGTTTGACAAGTGTGGTGGAACCCTTATTTTTTGTGACATTTCTTATTTCTGTGATATCACCGTAAATGGATATTTTTAATTAATTTTACTTAGATAGAGAAAAGTTTTCCACAGGATGTTGGTTGTGTGATAATACACAAAAAAAGTGGAATGTAATAAAATCAACTTTTGTAAATCTATATAAAGGATTGAGATATGATGTGATGTCTATAAATGTTTATGGGATAATGGTGGGCAATTTTATTGGGAATTGCGGTGATATGTGTTTTGTGGGACATGATTTTGGGTTGGTGACATGATAGTTTGTGGGATGGGCTTTTGGGTAGGTGAGGTGATAGTTTGTGGGCTGTGATTTTGGGGAGGGGAGGAGATAGTTTATGGGATGTGAGTTTGGGGTGGTGAGGTTAATGTAGGATGAGATTTTTTTGGTATGTGGTTTCCTTGTGCGCAATAATAAAATAGTGGTGGAATGAAAAAATGTATGTTTAATAATAGTTGAAATGTCTTGGGGTGATTTGTATAATAGAATGGAAATAGTTAATGAATTATTAAATGAAGGTTTGTTTGATTAAATGTGGTTGATGATGAATGATGAAATAAATGGGTTTTAATTATAGAGAAAATATGAAGATGGTTTAATTTATCAGGGATCTACACCTTCAAAAATGAATATTGTAGAGATTACTAAACACATTTAGAGGTGGCAGAAAAAAGTGATGGTGTTGTGAGTTGGTTGGTTTGTTTGTTAACCCAATGTTTAGGATTCAGTTGTTGATAATATACACATATTTTTATATTCTTCTTATTTTTATACACACCCCACCCAAGTTGAGCACTTTGTTTCGAACACCCCCATCGTCACCGGGAGGGTGTCTTTCTCTACATCTGGTGAGGAGTATAGATGGATGGGTGCCCAATCTTTAACACTCTCTCTTCCAAATGAGGAAGGTATGGAATATGATATGATGCATTGTAGTCTTTTAGTGTATTATATGATGGTTCTTATGTCCTTAGTGTCTTCAAGAGGGATGTGATGGCCTAGGTGTTTTCAGGTGAGGTTCTATGTGCTTTCCCAGGTGTCTTCAGGATAAGATTGCAGTGTGCTTTCCCAGGTGCCTTTAGGATGAGAGGTACTGTATTGTGAGACCCATGTGTGTGTGAGTAGGATGCGTTGTGAGGAATACTTTTAATCTCACCCTATGTCAATAAAACAACTTTTATGATTGTTGGAGTCATTCATAGACCTTGCTGGGTGTTACTATCTTGGACCTTTGAAATGATGATGTGTCACTACCTTAGCTATTATTTTGGGTATTTAATTTGTAGAAATTAGGATATTTTTATCACCTATATTTTTTCAAGCATATGGGATGGTTTTTGGATTTCTCTTTTATATTATTCATTGGATTTGTGGAAGATGATTCATTCTGTCTCCCAATATTATTTATATAATGGGTAATGCCTCTCATATTATGAAGTTTATAAACCCTTGTTGCTAGTCCCCAACCTGGGGCCTACTAGAGGCTGGAAATAGGGGTCATTATCTATCTCCCCTATTTATGGTATTTGTAGAGGGAGGGGGTAATGAATTATAACTTATAATACAATTATATATTGGTGTAAAATGTTTGGAAGAATTATCAATGAGGTAATGTCTGGGAATTTGAATGTGAATTTTATAAAAATAAATTTTCTTTATTTTGACTCATGGATATTGGATACTAGGTTTGTATCACATATTCCTTCTGATAAACACAGGTTCAAAAGTAGAAGGGAATTGACAAAAGTATAAGCATATATTTTAACTGTTATTTTGTGAAGAGTTAATTAATTGGAGGTTGAAAATTATTATTAATGTTAACCAAGTGTATTATATATAGAATTAGAAACTTTTAACTATATATAGCCATAAATAAATATTATATTTATATATCTTTTTTGGATAGGAAAGTATTTTCATTCATTATTAAGAAAAATAGTTTTCTACATATATGAATGAAATGATTTACAGAAAATGAAATGAAATGAATTATTTATATTTTATAGATTCATACAATCCTACCTATACTATTTAATATAATAAGGCCATGGTTGATTCTAAAACCACTTATCTTTGGAACTCTCACATTGGTTGTATAAATGAGAACCAAATTCAAATACTCAATTTAGATATATTTTTAAAATATCTTTATTATAAATCACCTAATAATAGTATGTTTCATTTGTTAATAAAAACAGACAGATAATTATATAGTTGAAAATTTGAGAGGTATAGTGGACTATTAAATATTTTATATAGTGATGTATGCAGACAAATTGATAGTCTAGAAAATGGTGGGTATAGGTACATTATAACCTTCATTGAATATTTTAGTTTTCTAGATGTTTTTTATTATGAGACACATGTTTTAAACCTTTTAAAAGTTCACGAAGTTAAACAGAAATGTACAAAATAGTCTAGGAAAGGGTATTAAAATTTTATGTTATATTCAGTGTGATTAAAACATAATATAAAAATTCATTGATCATTCCAAATATTGTGGAATTGTTTTATATATCATTGCTACAAGAACACCACAATGGAATGGTATTCTTAGGAGAATGAATTAGACATGGTTAAACACAGTTTGATTGATGATGAGTTGATGGAACCTTACTATATCACTAAGTGGATGTGAATTAGAAACAACTAAATTTATACTTAAGCATGTTCTGTAAAAATAATTCATAATGATACCATATAGGATATATAATATGATTCTTCATAATTTTTAATTTTGATAATTTAGGGGGGTGGAGCATATGTATGGTTTTAAGATTTTAAAAAACTAAGAACTAAATACAAAAAATGATTATTTACTTATTATCCTAGGGACACTGGGGGATATTATTTCTATAATGCAACATAACATAATGTTACTATAACCCAAATATTATTATCCTTGAGAGGGAACACATAAATTATTGTATTAACAGAATTTTGATTTAAATTTTAAATGTTTAGAAACTGAAAATTACAGTTGTTATTGATATGAAATGTTATCTGATTCCAAAAGGGGTTATAAAAACAAGATGAATTAGGTTACTTAAGAATCGTGAACATTTGGAAAGATTATTTAGGATCCAAATCGATATTTATTTATTATGGTGAATTATGATGGCGTAATGTACATAGATTAAACAAATACTACCTACCAAGTGAATACTAAGAGTTATGATTTTAGGAAATGGTTAGAGGGAATCAGATCTGGGATGGACATCATAAACTCTGACCACGTTTTGAACATAGTGGATGTAGCTATAGGGGTCACAACTCTATTATTCAAGTTTGTTCTCTATAATAAAATTTACATGTATTATAGAGTGTATACCTATAAAACGAACCAAATAGAAAAAAAAATTTACAATTAAATTCATTGAATGTATTATAAGAAAACCTTTTTATAGTTGTGATGATAATGTATATTCATATATTTCTTTATATTATAGCTCATTACTACTATTTTATTTATAAACAAATTTTTAAAAGAATTTTCCTTAAATATTTTTTAGTTTAGAATGTATATAAGATATAATACAATGGTTTTGAAGTGACCAATGACTCTTCTAAGGTGTGTAATTTACAATGGTTCACTTTCAGATTGAAGAAATATTAATGGGTTTAGAATATTGATTTTATGATGTAACCCAGAAGTTTAGTTTCAAAAAGAATAAATTTGATTGTCATGTATATAACTATGTTAGTGTGACTATAATATTAATTTTGGTGTAGTTAGTATATGTAGTACTACTCTTCATAAATGATCTCCCATGTTTATATTCTATAAAGGTTTCATTAGGAAAGTGATTCTTGGTTAATGGAATTGGTGAATTATCTTATATACTCAGTATAAAGGAAAATGGATATATATCAAATAGGTGTTCTTGTATGAGTCAAAACATATATATTGGTAATGTGTTAATGAGGTTTAACAATGAAGACTCTAATAAGACATCTTTACAAGTGTTTAATATAATGAATCATAATATGATTCATGATCATTTTGAGGGGTTAAAAAGTATCAATAAGATTCCTTATGTGTCTACCATATGTTCTATCATGTCTTCTATGTTATGTAATTGGAATAATATCGTTTATTCTTTTAGAATAATATATAGATACTAATATAATCCTAGTGAGATTTTTTTGGTTCCTGTGAAATATTTTTCTCAAATATGATAACTTATCTTCTAGAAGTAATGACTCAGAAATTATGTTATCGGAACTAGTTATTGACATTGGTAGTGGAACCAGGTAGTCCAAAAGTTGAATCCAGTGGTAGAATAACTACTTGATCTATATATTGATGCATGGAAGGAGATCATACTCATGTAGGATTATATTTTATAACTACGTAATTATAACCAATAGATTTTTGATGGTTATATAAAAATATTTATATGGTAACATAAGGATGGAAACAACTGCTAATTGGTTTTGGAATGTTAAGTCAGTTCATGAGTTAGTGGATTTGATCATAGTGAAAGATGCCTACATAGATCAAAACATAGTCGGAAAAAAATATATAGGATGAAAATTGTACCATAACTATTGGTGTGGATAATATGTAATTTTCTTAGTGGTATCACTTGTTATGTATTGGAATTATATTCTTGTAATATTTATAATCTATTAGTAATATAGAGAATAAATATTTTTTTCCATGGAATAAGATTATGTTTCAAATCACAGAAATCATTTATTTTGATTCATGTTGTTTTTTAGTGATTTTATTCTTTTTCATGTGTTTTTTACAAGAGTCTACCGGGTCAATGTGATTTGATGTGAGATGTTGGAGCCCGTTTCCCTCACCTAGTCATTGTAATAGAGTGATGTTAAACTATAGAGCTTTCATTCTTATTCAACATGTTTGGTTGTAGAATGTTTTTTGGGATCTTGGTCCCCAACATGAAAAGGTAAATTATATTACTGCGAAGAACATCCTTAAGTACATATGAAAATGTAATGATATATTCTCATTTTTTTGAGTGGAGGGTCACTAATTGAATGGGGTTATACTAATTCTAGTTTCTAAATCATAGATACTCTATAATATCTCAATATATATTTTTGTTTTTCGTAAATTCTGGTTTTATAAATCATAATAATTTTAAACAAGAAAATTTGGAATAATTGAAAATAATGGAAAAATATCTTTCCACATTTGATGCCCCAGAGGAAACTGTTTGGATAAGGAAGTTTATTACTAAACTAGGGGAAATTCCAAGAATTGATGGTGTAATTAAACTTCTATATGATAATAATTGTGTTATTTTTTATGGAAAATAATTATTGTATCACTAAATTACTAAACATATACAAATCAAATACTCAATAATTTAAGAAATTATTGAGAGGGGTAATAAAAAGATCTATTGTGCGGATGAAGATAAAAATATAATAGATCTATTGATAAAAGAATTACAATAATAAAAGAATGAGGGGCGTATTGAAAAATTCGGTATTATCTACATAATAGATTGGATATAAATATTATGAAATAGATCATATATCCAAAGTAAATTAGATATTTAATTTTCATTTATTCAATAGTGTTACACATATTAGTCATCGATAGAGAAATGGTGAAAACCTCTCAGTGTAAAACATTGAGTTTTCCCTAATAGAATATCACCATAGAGTATTATGGATTGTGATGAAGTGTAGATATCATCATGAGTATAAGTTTCATATATTATATACTGTTTACTCATGTGGAAATAAGTTAACAATTATTATTTGGATTGTCTCGTGGATGTATATCACATAAAATATCATACAATCATAGATTTACTTAGGGTGTATACTTAATATGAATCCCCATTAACTATGGTTTAGATGATACTTATCATGTGATGCTTAATATTTTGATATGTTTCCTAAAATATCCTTGAGGTTGAGATAATTAGTGGTGGTTTTGTATGTTTATGATCCTGCCCTTAGTTGTGTTTTACCAAGATAGGATTTATCCACTTTTGTGATTTGAAAAGAAATTTGGGACTTAAATTTTGTTATTAATGAAATGACCAACCTTTAATTTATGGGTGAAATGTTATTTCATTAGCTATTAAAATAATTATAATTTTATGTAATTATTATGTATGATCAATATACGTAGAGAATTAATAATAATTATGAGTTTCCTTATACTAGTTTTCCATGTTCCATGTCTAGTGGTCACTCAATATCTTGGTAAAATTGAATATATAAGTATAAATATTACATATCATATACATATTATGGTAGATTGGTTCATATTGATATATGATTATGTTTTATTTCAATCACATCATAACCCTTTATAGAATGATTAATGATTACACTTTTCTAGTGGACAGTGTTTTGTACAATTTTAAATTAAAGAATTCAATTTTTTTTAATGATACAAAGGCTTGAAGGGTAAAAAATTCAATACATAGAATACGTATTAAATTTTACAAAAAAGTTCTTTGAAAAAAAAGAGTTTTTAAAAAGTCGTATCAAAATGGTTTTAGATAGATTCCCAATGAGTTTTTATGTTTGGTACAATCTTAGTATTGGATTTTACTGAATGTGGGGGATTTGTGGATATGCCCTATTTTTTTGATTAATATTCCATAATTAATATATATGATAACACATGACATATAAAACCCCAAAATTAAACATTACATAATATTAAATTAACTGAATAATTCACATTGATGATCTTTTTAGGTTTAGAGTATTAGATAATTAAGAAAAAAACTATTACATTAAATCTCAAATATTACAAATTAGACACTTATACTTAATATTCATTTTTTTATAAAATAAACTCATTAAAATAAAAAATAATTCTTTTCTTGATATAAATATTCTTGAATTCTTCAATTCTCTTTCCCTTCCCTACACCCTGTGAAAAAAATTTCAAAAACATGGGATGAGCATAAAAATCTCAGTAATGGGTATAATGTAATGAATGAAATATTTATTCTGTTAATAAATTCAAAACATAATATCTTTAACAAACCTCTTGAAATCATAAGATTTATTAATAACATATAGAAATCATAAATCATAAAGGTAACTTGTGGCATCCATAATATACTTACGTTGTAGCTTCCCCAAATATGTAGGGAGTTACATTGGAATAGTCGTCATAGTATATTACCTAAATCTCTTAGGAGAAACATTAACGTTTTCCTCCGTCATGTTACCCAATGCATTGGAGAGATATCCTGGGCTCACCCACCCAAGGTTTATCACGGAACCACGCATATAGGTAAACAATTCCCATGAACCATAACATAATCATAACACATAAAACAATAAAAAAAGAAAGATACCATTTCCAAATTTTAATAATAAGATATTTGTTCAATATATTGAGAAAATCAATTCATTTAAAAAAACACATTTAAAACATTTAAAAAGAAGATTTTTGAATCAATGTGTCCCATAACACATGACAACGTTTAAATGAATAAAATTTTTAAACATTAATTTCCATATAAAAAAATATTTGAAATCATTTTGAAACCATGGACAATAATGATAAATGTTTATAAAATTAAATATTTAAAACATTTAAAACAATGTTTTAGGTAAAGAGTCTCTTATCACTTGAGATATGCTTGAATAAATATTATCACAGAATAACATTATAAAACGCATATAATATCATGATAATAATTATATTCATGATATAATATATCAAAGGGAAGTATATACACCATATAAATGTGAATTGGTATATAACAACAAATAATTCTCAATGTAATGTAAATTGAGACAAAGTCCCTTACAAAGATCATATCCTTAGATTAATGATAAATCAACAAAATAATTATTTGTGAAAAAAAAGAATACATCCATTATAAGTGAATATTAGGTGTAAAACAATCATAGGTCATTCAAACATATTCATAGTATGACATTATCAAGAAGTTGACATTTAACCAAAAGAATTGAAATCAGGTTAAGTTCTCTTTCAGAAATTCGACAGCTTAACGTCGTCACATTAAAATTTATAGAATTATTTGAGGAGAGAGAAAAGGGTCTCTCATCACATGAACATAAACTGTAAATAAATAAGGATATACAAGAACATATCCCAAAATAAGAAAATTGATATTAGAAAAATGACAAAAAATGATCTTTTGACTAAAAGAGTGCAGTGAATGGTTCCCTTACTGATTTGGTAACATACAAAACATACACCCCCTCAAAAAAGGATCATACAATGAATATTTAAATACCCATAATTAAAAATATTTTATAGAATGAATAAAATCATGGTATGTACGTACAAAACAAAAAAGTAAATAGAGGCAAATATAGCATGATTCTCACGAGAATAAAAAGTGAGATGAAAATCCCTTACCTCGTGTCCGACTTGTGTTATTCGTTCATTATCTACCTGGATAATAAAAATAAGTTAATACTACATGATTCATTACCTCATTAATTTTTATTATTCGTTTTATATCACTTCTTACATTTCTTCAATAATCATCTAATTATTCAGCTTCATATCTGTCTTTTTATGATGATAAAAATAAGTTCATATCGGTCATTTTGTTGATGTTCGGTACTTGAGTCAAAAATGAACCTTATATATTTACAAATTGTCCATGTGGTCAGACTTCCACTATATACATAATTATATTCATGATTTATATATCTTATATATAATATATATCTAGTATATAGGTATTAATAACATTTCATATCATTTGAATATAATAAATCAAATGAACCGTTTGTGGAGATGGTAATCCGTACGTACGCATAAACGCTACATTCATTTCATTTTTTATTCATTTTTAAAGCAATGAAAACCAAATGATACATTGGTATATTATTATTAAAATTCAATATAATATTTTATACATGTTACATAATTTTATAAACACCAACTTTTACATTTTCCATATATTGTATGAACTAGTCATATCACATTGAGGGGGAGGTAGTCCGCACTTACTCAAATGAAATTATCATATCTTCCCATTATGGAAACCATAAAAGTATGATATAATTGAAAAATACAGAGGTATATAGAAAATATAAATATAATATATATCACATATAATTATATTTCTATCATAATGGACACCAAGAGAGGTTGTAGGAGAAGATTGAATAATCATCATTTCTTGTGGCAGTTGTTCGCCGTCTACCAAATCATTATGTTATTTATCCATTAGATGGGGGTGTGCATATGTGTAGTTCAAATAATTCTCATAAAAAACCTAGTATATTGAGGATAATTTTTCGTTTATGTTCATAAATAAGAAGTAGACCATAGGGAGTGAATAAGTAAAATAAAAGAAGAGAACTTGAGGGAAGATGTTACCGTTAAATCGAATAACTCCCTTTGGTTTGAACCAAAAGGATTTATTGAAGTGCCTTACGAATAATGTAAGGATTCTAGGTGGAATATAGGGATGTTGGGAACTTATTCGGATAGATGTTGGAAGATCCATTTGTCTTGATAAGAGTGAGTAATGGGTTAGACATGATGGCCTTTTATAAGAGGGAGGATGGGATATTTTGGAGTGTTTGAAAGTATTATTTTATTAAAAAATCATTTTCTACTTCAAAAGGTCCAAAACTCATTAAATTTGATGATAAAATTAATATAAGTCTAAATAAAATCATCCAAATTTTTTTTATAGGTTTTGGATATTGTTTAATACTTATCTTTTTTATTGAACCCTTTGTTCACTTATTTAAAATATTCCATGTCTTCTTGTATGTTCATACTATATGGTTAGTATATTTACCATAATATTCCAATAGATCCTAAAGTGGTTATTTAATAACTTTTTAAAACTTATGTAAGTCATTTTTATGAATCTTATATTTATAGAACTATTTTATCATTTAATGAATTCTTAATTGATTTAAAAATGCATTTATGTGAATTTCTTTACTATTCATCTCATATGTTTTTAAAAATACATAACAACATTATCAATAAAAAATGCATTAATTAAAATATAATAAGTCTAAATCATCCATAAAATTCTTTTATGGAATAAAAAGTTTCAAAATAAATTTATTTAAATATTTGTAATCTCATTTATATAAATCATTTATTAATGAGGTAATCATTTCATCATTATTGTGTCATAAATAAATTTATTTATTTGATGTCTAAGAATTATAACTAAAATACCATGATGTAGGAAATATTTTTATAATTCTAATTAATATTCATAGTCCATGATATAAATTATATAACCCCACATTAAAATAGTTTCATCAAACCAATATATGTTTATGATATATATTTTTTAATTTAAATAAAAAGCTATTAATGTAATTATATTACCCAAGTGGCTTCCGAAGGCCAAATGTTCTAAAAAAGGATTTTATTTGTCCACCATGACTCATAAAATTATGTAAGGACAAGTGTTAAGGTAATTTTATATTATTATAATATTACTTTTACCTTAAATTACCCTATTTACCTTTAACTGTGGTAAATAAAAATCAGATGTTAATATTAACCAAAAAATATTTTCATCCAATTGAAATAAATTTTACTTATTGATGAAAATAATTTATGTTATATGTTTTAAATTCAATTCACCGAAGCAATAAAATTTTATTTTAATGAAAAAATCGGGTTTTAACTACTATGTATTGTTTTAACTATTCATCAAAAAATGAATGTTTTCAAAAAAATACCAAAAATTACCCCAAAGATAAATTTGATATTATTAATAAAAAATGATTTTTATTTTACCAAATTTCAAACATATAAGTCTCATTAATTAATTTAAAATAAATTTGTTTTGTAAAAACATGAATGCGTGTTTTTATGATGTAAAAACTATAAAATGATTAACATGTGTTTACATCCAATTTCAAAGTAAAATTATTCCCAATGACCAAAATTGGATTAAGCCTTAAAAATATAGTCCAGTTAAACATTTAGAACATTTAAAAATATATTCTACCCATATAAATAATTAAGATGAACTGACAGTTTTCACTTAAAATGCATTATTTTTCACTATTCATTAAAAATGAACTTTAATAGAAGAATAACAATAATTTAGCAAAATTAAATTTTGATATCCCTATTATAATAGGAATTTCTCTTGTCAAATTACACATATAAAAGTGTAAAAAAATATTTAAAAGGTGTTCTCCATCAAAAGGTGGTAAAACTATATTTTAAAAATATTAAAGTATTTTTCCTTAAAATTGGATGCCTTCTCATTTTATGCCTCTAAAATTTATTGTATAAATATAAAAACATTTAAAAAACATGTTTAATAAAAATATAGTTAGTTCTATTCATTCCCACTAAAATAATGGCCATTCGTTAACTGCCATTTAACATAATAATAATAATATATTATTTTTTGGTATAACTCAACATTATGTGCAACATAAGATTTTTGAGAAATAAGTTGTTGTGTGTTGAGTGCACTATAATATAAAATCCACTATAAGGTAAAATGAGTTTTTAATTCATAAATATTATTAAATATGAAAATTTTATATTCTTCATTTACCTAGGATGTTACATCTTTCTCCCATTTTGGAAATTACATCCTCTCAATTTTAAAATTGGTCTTAGAAACATCATTTAAAGTCCCATATCAGAAAAGGAGTAATTAAAAATATCAATTTAAAAGAAATAAAGAGAAGTAAAAATGTCACCATAGATAAACCATAATAGGATTCCATGAAAACATGGACATTAAAGATAAAATAAGCATCAAATTCTAATGGAGAGTGATATAAAGCATGATTAGGAGAATGTTAACCACTAGAAAACCACAAACTTGTGATATGTTAAATGTTCATTGATTCCCCTGTTAGAAAAGTAAAAAGATATTATTTTTGTTTAATGATCATTTTCATAAATATGGTGAATTTATTTAAGAGATTTAATAAGAACATAAGGAAAAATACTTATTTCACATGTAGGCTTTCATCATTTACTAAATTTCTACAAAAAACACATGTTTTCTCCAAATGATGAGTATTCAAAATGACTTGGTCACATCAATCAACATATATAGAATCAGATAATCCTCAAAAGAATAACTATATATTACCCTTATTATTAGAAATTAACAAAAACTAAAATTTCGAATAAAAAATTAGATAATCCTAGAAAGGAAAATCCTTCATAAAAATAAATACTATTCCTAATCTATAAAATTCAACAAACAGTACCCAAAGTAGAACAAAGACCATTCAATAAACAACTGTCCTTAAAATTATTCATTATAATCCAAAAAAATATTGAATCCCAAAACTCATAAGAATTTAATCTCATAGTCTTCTATAGTAAATCATAATAATTCTGTAACACCTCAAGCTTCCATACTACACTTCTCTTTGAATAATAAATAGATTGCGTTGTACACAACTTCGAGTTCAAGCACACCATGACCAATCAAACTAGCCATTATGAATAGTAATATCGATGTTTTGAAATTTTATAAATTTTATTATTCAAAATAAACATGATTTTTTTATTCAGAATATCAAAATTATCATAGGGTGAATTTTTGTTATTTTTATAAAAGCATAAAATTTTCGATGAATAGTGGAAAACACTTCATTATTGTTTAAAACCGACATTTTATTATAAAAATTATTTAATTTATTTAAATTAATTATCAGTCCAAATAGATGCATAAAACCTATATTATTTTAATGTAATTCATTAGAGTCTCTTTATTATAAGATTATATGTGTAAAATTTTATTGATCTTTTTAAAATCTTTTACCCATCTTCTAGGAACATTAGTAAATTTGCTTAATACAAAATTTTAACACTTATGTGAATTGAATTTAAAAAATCTAAAAGACATGGTTGACATCGGTATGTAAAATGTGGTTCAATATGTTGAATTTTTGTTGGTGAATTGTAACATTTGGATTTTATTTACCAAACTTAAAAGTAAATAGGGTAATTAAAGGTAAAAATGATATTATAATTACCCTAAAACATGTCCTAATTCTATTGGATAGGTGTATTTCTACGAATATCAACGTTATCAATAAAATATGATCCTTTTTGACCAACTTGGATTAGATTATGACATTTATTATTATTTTATTTAAACAAGAGTTAAAAGGGTTAAATTCAAATTTTCAAAACTAGAAAATTTTTAATACAAGGTTATACTTTTGATAAATTTGACTATAAATATTCATTAGAGAAATAAAAATATTTAGTACATAATGGAATTTTATTTATAATTTTTATACAATATATAATTAAATTTATATGCAATAATTACCTTATTAATGAATGATTAAAATAATTGATATTATAAATCTCAAAATAAATGTAAATTGAGACTTTTGATGCATTACACTAATTTTATAGGTTAATATGATTTTTTTTTGATTTAATATATTTTTTTCAAATTAATATTTTTTTTACTTTAACAAAATCCAAATACTAAATATTGTCAAAATTGACATAAATGAGTTTTTAAAACAAATACTATATTATTAATTTATATAATATTTCTGAAAATATATGGTTTATAAAAAGGACTTATATAAAGATATATATGTCAACAATGAACCACTTGGGGTTATTTTGGCATTTTATAGTATATTTATTAACCATTAATTATAATAATACAAGAATATATGGTAAAAGTTAAACTATTTAACTTAGAGTTAAATCTAAAAGATATGGTTAATATGGTGACCTAAACCTGTTTAAAACCTATTTTTGGAAGGATTTTGACCTAAACCTACCTTATAAACGAAATAAATACTTTTTTAGCCAATATAAACCTAATATGATTATATTATAAATTAATATTTCATGATTTTCCTTAAATGACCTCCACATCTCTTATAAAAGGGTACATCTTCTACTCCCAAAATCACACCTCCAAATACATTTGTCTTGACCAAAACCTACTCAAATATCATCCCAACTTCCCTCACTTCATCCTAGAGGATTTAATTAGATCATAATACAACATAATGAGACATTTTTATCAAATCAAAAGGAAGCACCCGAAGAAGAGGTAAAAATTTAATCACCTATTTCAACATTGTTTTCTTCTCCCACATCCTATTTCATTGTTGTTTCCAAACCAAAATAATAAATCCATAACCTTATACATACTGTGATGTTATTATAAATATGGTACAACCATATTCATTATTATATCCATTCTTGGAATGAAAAATTCACCATACATGCATACACACGAGTTACCATCTCCACATCATGGTGTAGTTTGTTATTCAACACTTAATTATATGGATGTGTACAATAATGAGTATAATTGATATAAATATTAAATATAACATGTTAATTATTCTTTATATATGGTATACCATCTAATTAAATATGATCTGATCATTAATAGAATGATATTTTCACACGTGCGTACGTACATATTACTGACTCCACAAATGCGATGAGATTCATTCTCCATTGTAATAATTCAAGAATAATATTAATTTTATTATTAAAAATAATGTTTAATAACATAATATCTTAATAGATATGAATCAAATACATCATATCCCTAACAAACATGACTTACATAACAAAACATATAATGGAAAATGAATCATTTAACACCCGAAAATATGATACTACAAAAATATTGTTATCAAAGAAATATTAGAATATCAAATATAATGTAACACCCCGATCTTCCAGGGTACACTTCTCTTTGAATAATACAATAGCGTGTGTTGTATGCAACATCGAGTTCTAACACACACCACAACCAATCAAAGTATCCATTACGAATAGTAATACCTACTTTTTGAAATTTTATAAATTTTATCCTGCCAAATGGACTTCGTTTTTGTATTTGGAATATTGAAATTATCCTAAGTTGAATTCCTTGTAATTTTTGGAGAACGTCCAATTTTTTATGAATAGTGAAAAATACTTACAAACATCTTTTTTAATCAAAATAATTTATAGTGATAAATTATACTATTTAGTGTTTTAAAAATATAATTAGAATATATTTTTACCATTTCATCCAATGGTGTTCATTAGAATTAATTTCACTTTGAAATTGGACATAACCAATTGTCAATCTTTTGATTGATATTCTTTCTTAAAACACGCTATTTGTTGTGACTGCAGGAATTAATTAGAAAATTAATTAATGCAACTTATATGTTTGGAAATTTTCAAAATATAAATCATTGTTGAATTCAGAATATCAATTATAGCTTAGGATTAAATTTTGGCACTATTCTGAAAAACTTCAATTTTTGATGAATAGTGAAACCACTAAGTGGTAGTTAAATAACTGATTTTTTTTCATTTAAATGAAATATTTCCACTTCTGTTATTTGATTTTAAAAAATACGACATACATGGTTGTCATTAGGAAGTAAAATGTGGTTCAATGGGATTAAAATAAATTTTTGGTGAATAGTAACTTTTATGTTTAATTAATCACGATTAATGGTAATTAGTGAAATTTATGTTAAAAATGATATTATAAAAATATGAAATGACCTTGAAACTTGTCCTAAACTTATTGGATGAGTCATTGACGACCATGAAAATACATGGGTCAACTTGGAGACCCCATGGAGCCACATTGGTAGGAATATGACATAAATAACTTTTATTTAAAGTTAAAATAAAAATGTCACAAACATAAGTTGTTTTACTAAAACAATTTTTAAATGGGGTTATGCAAGTCATATTTTTGACTATAAATATTCATTAGAAAGCTAAAACGATTTAATACATAATGATTTTTTTTTATAATTTTTATACATTCAATAAATTAAATTATTTATGACACCATGATGATGCAGCGATTACCTCATTAATTAACGATTTTAAAAAAATCGAAGAATAATGTAAAATCTAAGCATTACATTTGTCCAAAGCCTATTGGATGAGAATATTTCGAACCATTAGCACCTTAGACTTGAATTATATAAGTGTGGTACCTTTATAATCCGAAAATCATTGTATAATAAAGTAACATTTCATTACTTTCCAAGAGTGCCCCTTCTCTCCACTTATAAAAGGCCCCAACCACTACCACCTTACTCACACTTTCAAAGCCTTTGGATCGGCCAAAATCTGCCCAAATACTCTCCCAACTTCCCTCCCTTACTTCTAGAAGCCTCACTTTGGGCGGAATTCTTCCCAATGAAGCCTTTGGCTCAAATCAAAAGAGTTACCCGATTTTATGGTAATGTCTTCTCTTATGTTATTTTGTTTTATTTTGCCTATCCAACCCCATAAAACCTTTTTATTCATTTATTTTGTAACAACACCAGTATACTCAATATAATAGGATGTTGTTATAAGAAGTATTAGATCTACACTTACACACACCTACATCTAATGGTTAAAGAATATACTGTTTCTGTGGATGGTGAATTTCTGCCTCACGAAACGATGATAGTTCAACACTCATATAACACCTTCAAAGGTGGCCATTAAGATGTCACTATATTTATAAATAATATATAATATGTTTATGGTTTACTTACGGTTCTTTATTTTTCATTTATGGAATAACTTTATTGTTTCCATTATGGGTAAACGCGATATTTTCATTTTAGGAAGTGCAGACTACCGCCCCTCAAAGTGATTTGAATCGTTAATGCCATTTGTGGGATGTATAAAGGATGAATTAAATGATATTATATATGATATTATACTGGAACTATAATATTCCTTTATATCATTATGATTTCATTCCATTAAATATGAAATAGAAATGAAAGTAGCGTTCATGCGTACGTACGACTTACTGTCTCCATGAACGATGCATTTCATTTCTTACCTCTAAATGTTACGTAATATTATGAATGAATGTATATAATTGATATATATGATATATATGATATATAAATCATGAATATAATTCTGGATATAATTGGATATTTCACCACATGAACAACTTGTAATTATAAAAGTTTATTTTTGACTCAAGTACCAACGATCAACAAAACGACCGTTATTAACTTAAATAATTACATAATGTTCATAACATGGTAATAAGTGATATAAAAGGAATAAAAAACTTGAAAAATGTTCTTAAGAAATTATAAATTAACTATAGTTTATTATTCAGGAGGTTAAAGAACGGTCGTGTCAAGACATGATGCAAGGTAAGGGAACTTCTTAACCCAATTTCCATTCTTTGGGTTAATCTCCTATTTTAAAATTATGTCATGATATTGTTATGTCCTATCTTGTATTTATAACTTATTTATGTGTATATATAGTGAATACAAATTATAGATCTATTTTATTTAAAAAATGATATTTGTAAGGGAACTTCTTAACCCAATTTCCACTCTTTGGGTTAATCTCCTATTTTAAAATTATGTCATGATATTATTATGTCATATCTTGTATTTATACTTTCTTTATGTGTACATATAGTGAATACACATTATAGATCTATTTTATTTAAAAAAATATGATATTTTTAAGGGACTTCGTCCCAATCTCCATTCATTGAGGCATATTTTGTTTTATACACAAATTTCTTTTATACAGTGTATAAACCCCTTTGAATTTTAGGTTTATTCAAAAGGAATCTTTTTATATAAAGCGTTTTACTAGAAGACAAAATGGAATGTTTTTTTGTCGTACTTATGCGGCGACAACGACTTCTCCGCCGCTGTGACCATTATTTGAGTTTCGGCTTCCTCTACAAGCCATACATTTTTTTAAAAGAAAAATAAATACCATGTTTTATTTTTCTTTTATTTTGGTATTGAAAATGGTTTTGAAAGTGTTTTTATTATATCAATGTGTTGTATTGATATCTTGTGATTGAAATGTGGAAATTTTATGTTTCTTTTATGCATGTTTTATGTGATACGATTATGTTATGGTTTATGATATGTATAAACTTGTTTATATGAGGAATGCATTGGACTTAATAAGTGACAGGTGGAGCCCGCTATAGCTCCTCGATGCATCGGTAGGTCTCATGAGACAAACTAGTGTCTTGGCACGAGGCCTTGAAAAAATCATATTTGTGGTCTTGGCACGAGGACTTGGCTACGTGGTTATGATAGTCTGGCATTATGCATTCCATCATTATGAAAGTGGTTATTGATATTTCATGTGATTATTCGACTAGTAGAATATCCATGTGAGTAAGTAAATGGCATTATTTCATTTTACTTTTGCTATATTATGCTAGAGTTTAAGTTTAAAAGGCATTTGTTTTAGTTATACATTGCCTTAAATGTTGATGTTTATTTATGAAAGCTTCCACTATGTTGTTATCATTACTAAGCATATGAGCTCACCCCTTTCAATGTTTTAATTTTTCCAGGATGTGAAGAAGTATATTATGAATGACCTGCAGGGATAATATAAGGGGATATGAAGAGAAGATGTTGTAGTTTTGTTTTACTTTATTATGTAATGTAAGACTTATGAATGTATCTAGTGTTTCCAAGGCTACTAAACTAATCGGTCTTTCGAGACATGATCTTTTGTGATCATGCCAATGTTACGAATTAATGCACCGACTCTGGGTAGCTGGGGTCAGGGCGTTACAGTTGGTATCAGGGGCACTTTATTACTATCCTTGGAAGATAGATTTATATAAACTCTGATTAGAGCACATAGCTCTAAGATAGACTTTGAGGATTAGTATAGAAGAACTTCCTAGAATTTTGGTATTATAGAGATTTTTTGATTTTTCTGAGCAATACATCCTTTTCTGGATATGAACTGGTAGAGGCAGCTGTGGAACAGATGTACCTAGGGGTAAAACCCGAAAACACCGCTTTGAGCTAGACTCGAACGGGAACTGGTGCACGACAACGGGCCTTGCTGCAGTATTGGTTACGAAACTCCCGGGGGATATGCTTAAGATAATTATCATTTTCTTTACAAACCACTATGAAGGGTTATGAGTATATACTTCCTCAAAGAAATTTTTTTTTATGGATTATATCCATAAATAGTTCAATTTATGTTAAGTATTTCACAAGTATGGAATTATGTATTTTTATTCATAAACTGATCTAGTTTATGCCATTGTTTAGAAATGGCACCTAGTGGAAGGAATGGAAACCGTATCAATGCACGCACTTCGTGTAGGGATTTCCCTCCTGCTCAAGATAATTATTATGGAGCTGGAGATACAACTGGTGCTGATCAACTTATTACCACACTAGGAAAACTCACTCAGGTTATGAATAATAACCTTATTCGTATGGAGCATCCTGATCCGCAACGTGGAGGATCAATGTTAGACCGCTTCATGAGGCAACAACCACCACCATTTAATCCGGGTACAAATCCATTAGTATTTGACCAATGGATAAACTCTTTAGAGAAAATATTCCACGCCTTGGGGAGTAGCGAAAGGGAGAAGGTTATCATGGCAGTTTACCGCCTCACTGGAGATGCCGATCAATGGTGGTCATTGATTTAAAATACAAAGGAAGATGAAGAAGTATCAAGTATGGAATGGAGAGAGTTCAAAGATCTTTTCATAGAAAAATACTTTCCACATGACCATCGAGCAGATATGGGAAGGCAATTTCTGAGTCTGAGGCAGAAGGAGGATGATAATGTCGCAAAGTATGAGTCTAACTTTACAAGGTTAGCGAGGCATGCTGTAGATTATATACGTAACCCAAAAAGTACGATTGATCGTTTCTTTGATGGGTTAAAACCATTTCTCTGTCGAGCTTTAGTATCACAATCTTTCTCAACATACGAAGATATAGTCTCGTGTGCTATCAAGACAGAAAGGGAATTCTCTAAGTCTTATGAGAACAAAGTAAAGCAAGAGAAGAAGAGAACGGTGGAACAAGAGACAGATAAAGGGAAAAAGGGAAAGAAGGATTTTCCATTATGTGATAATTGTGGGAAGAATCACCCCAGTGCTTGCCTAAAAGGAATGAAAGTTTGTTATAAATGTGGAGAAAAAGGTCACCAGGCTCGTGATTGCAAGGGAAAGAAAGAGGATATCAATGTTGAATGCTACAATTTTTGGGAAATGGGGAATTATGCAAATGAATGTCCTAAGCGTCAGGGAAACTTACCTCAGAAAAGGCCAAGGGATCAAGGACAATCATATGTTGTTACTACAGTTGAAGCGGAATAATTAGTGTATTGGTGCTTTTGGACTCAAGGATTATATTCTGGTTATAAGGATAATGTGATATATATATATAAGGATTGTACTGCAGTACTTGTTGTTTTAATTAAGGATTAAATATGATTAAGGTAATCATATTTTTAGTATGTGACAATAAGAGGAACTTTACTTTGTCTGAGGAATCTGATGATACAATTGATTTTAGAATTTAGATACCTTTTAGAGAAATTCTAGACAAAGGTATTTTGGATAACTAGAACGGTTGGAATTGGTTAAGTTGAACATTGGATAGTATTGTCTAAGGTTAAAACATTTATGAAGATTATTTTTGGAATATTATAATACTATAGTTTTAGGAAAAGGACAACCTGCAGGGTGGGGCATAACCCGTCGCGTCGGACAAAGCTATAGGAATCGAACCCACAACCATAGTGCGCCATGCCTTTATTACCTACCACTAGCCTATAGGAAGTCCCTGGTTATTACAAAATAGTTTTCCCAATCTAAATGGTATGTGGCAATATTTAGAACCTTATACAATTAGGATAAATAGAATATTTTTTAGTTCTGTTACCATTTGGAGTGAATGATGTGTTTGTGGTAAAAATTTATTAAAGAATGAAAGTCTACACGACAAGTAAGTATATTTCCTTACATTGTTAGTAAATATCTTAAATAAATTCCTCAACTTTATTAATGGTAACTTCAAACAAAAACGTAGCTGGTTAACTTTTCCAACGGGGGATTCAATGATCGTTTAACCAATCACAAGTTTGTGATTTTCTTATTGATAACTTTCTCCTAATTCTGTTTTCTACAACTCTCCATCAGACCTTGCTGGTTTTTTTCTTCCATATCCATATTTTCATAGTATCCTAGTATGGGCTATCTCGGGTGACCTTTGTACTTCTCTTTATTTCTTTTAATGTTATATTTTTATTAACCCTATTTCCGATGTGGGTTTTCCACAAAAGGTATTTTATAATTTCAATCTTTTATTTTCAATGAAAAATTTCAAATTGTGAGGACGCAATTTATTGAAGGAGGGGAGAATGTAACACCCCGAGCTTCCACGATACACTTCTCTTTGAATAATACAGTAGCGTGTGTTGTACGCAACTTCGAGTTCTAACACACACCGCAACCAATCAAAGTAGCCGTTATGGATAGTAATACCCACTTCTTGAAGTTTTATAAATTTTATCTTTCCTAATGGACTTCGTTTTTGTACTAGGAATATCGAAATTATCCTATGTTGAATTCTTTGTAATTTTCAGAGAACTTCCAATTTTTTATGAATAGTGAAAAATACTTAAAAACAACTTTTTTAATCAAAATAATTTATAGTGATAAATTATACTATTGAGTGTTTTAAAAGTATAATTATAATATATTTTTACCATTTCATCCAATGGTGTTCATTAGAATTAAATTCACTTTGAAATTGGACATAAACAATTGTCAATCTTTTGATTGATATTATTTCTTAAAACACGCTATTTGTTGTGACAGCCGGAATTAGTTAGAAAATTAATTAATGCAACTTATATGTTTGGAATTTTGAAAAATAGAAATCATTTTTGAATTCAGAATATCAATTATAGCTTAGGGTAAAATTTTGGCACTATTCTGAAAAACTTCAATTTTGATGAATAGTGAAACCACTAAGTGGTAGTTAAATAACTGATTTTTTTTCATTTAAATGAAATATTACCACTTCTGTGATTTGATTTTCAAAAATCCAACATACATGTTTGTCATTAGGAAGTAAAATGTGGTTCAATGGGATTAAAATAATTTTTCGGTGAATAGTAACTTTTAAGTTTAATTAATCGCGATTAAAGGTAATTAGTGAAATTTAAGGTAAAAATGTTATTATAAAAATATGAAATGACCTTGAAACTTGTCCTAAACCTATTGGATGAGTCATGGGCGACCAAGACAATATACATGGGACAACTTAGGGACCCCATGGAGCCACTTTGTTCGGAATTTGACATAAATAACTTTTATTTAAAGTTAAAATAAAAATGTCACAAACATAAGTTATTTTATTAAAACAATTTTTAAATGGGGTTATACAAGTCATATTTTTGACTATAAATATTCATTATAAATCTAAAAAGATTTCCTACATAATGATATTTTTTTATAATTTTTAGACATTAAATAAATTAAATTATTTATGACACCATGATGATGCAGCGATTACCTCATTAATTAACAATTATAATAAAATGGAAGTATAATGTAAAATCTAAGCATTAAACTTGTCCAAAGCCTATTGGATGAGAATATTTCGAACCCTTATCACCTTATCCTCGAATTATAAAAGTGTGGGACCTTTAGAATCCGAAAATCATTGTATAATAAAGTAACATTTCATTACATTCCAAGAGTACCCCTTCTCTCCACTTATAAAAGGCCCCCACCACTACCACCTTACCCACACTTTCAAAGCCTTTGGCTCGGATAACCTCTGACCAAATACTCTCCCATATTCCCTCAATTACTCCAAGAAGCCTCACTTTTGGAAGAATTCTACCCAAGGAAGCCTTTGGTTCAAATCAAAAGAGTTACCCGATTTTAAGGTAATGTCTTCTCTTATGTTTTTTTGTTTTATGTTTCTTATACAACCCCATAAACTCTTTTTATTCATATATTTTGTAACAAAAGAAGTATACTAAATATACTATGATGTTGTTATAAGATGTATTCGAGCTACACTTACACACACCTACATATAATGATTAAAGAACATACTGTTTTTGTGGATGGCGAATTTCTACCTCACGAAACAATGATTGTTCAACACTCATATAACACATTCAAAGGTGGCCATTAAGATGTCACTATATTTATAAATAATATATAATATGTTTATGTTTTACTTATGATTCTGTATTTTTCATTAATGGCATACCTTTATTGTTTCGATTATGGGTAAACGTGATATTTTCATTTTAGGAAGTGCGGACTACCGCCCCCTCAAAGTGATTTGAATCATTAATGCCATATGTGGGACGTATAAAGGATGGATTAAAAGATATTATATATGATATTATACTGGAATTATAATATACCTTTATATCATTATGATTTCATTCCATTAAATACGAAATAGAAATGAAAGTAGTGTTCATGCGTACGTACGGCTTACCGTCTCCATGAACGATGCATTTCATTTCTTACCTCTAAACGTTATGTAATATTATGAATGAATGTATATACTGGATATATATGATATATATGATATCTACATCATGAATATAATTCTGGATATAATGGATATTTCACCACATGAACAACTTGTAATTATAAGAAGTTTATTTTTGACTCAAGTACCAACAATCGACAAAACGACCGTTATTAACTAAAATAATTACATAATGTTCATAACATGGTAATAAGTGAAATAAAAGGAATAAAAAACTTGAAAAAGTTTCTTAATAAATTATAAATTAAATCTAGTTTTTTATTTATGAGGTTAAATTATGGTCGAGTCAAGACAGGACACATGGTAAGGGAACTTCTTAACCCAGTTTACATTCTTTGGGTTTATCTACTATTTTTAAATTATGTCATGATATTATTATGTCATATCTTGTATTTATAATTTCTTTATGTGTAAATATAGTGAATACACATTATAGATCTATTTTATTTAAAAAAATGATATTTGTAAGGGACTTCTTAACCCAATTTCCACTCTTTGGGTTAATCTCCTATTTTAAAATTATGTCATGATATTATTATGTCCTATCTTATATTTATACTTTCTTTATGTGTACATATAGTGAATACACATTATAGATCTATTTTATTTAAAAAAATGATATTTGTAAGGGACTTCGTCTCAATATCAAGTCATTGAGGCATATTTTGTTTTATACAAAAATTTATTTTATACGGTGTATAAACCCCTTTGAATTTTATGTTTATTCAAAAGGAATCTTTTTATACAAAGAGTTTTAATAAATGGCAAAAAGGAATGTTTTTCTTGTCGTACGTATGCGGTGACAACGACTTCTCCGCCGCCGTGACAATTATTTGAGTTTCGGCTTCCTCTACAAGCCATACCTTTTTTTAAAAGAAAAATATATACCATGTTTTACTTTTCTTTTATTTTGGTATTGAAAATGATTTTGAATGTGTTTTTATTATATAAATTTTTTGTATTGATATCTTGTGATTGAAATGTGGAAATTTTATGTTTCCTTTATGCATGTTGTATGTGATACGATTATGTTATGGTTTATGATATGTTTAAACCTGTTCATATGAGGAATGCATTGGACTTAATAAGTGACGGGTGGAGCCCGGTATAGCTCCTCGATGCATCGGTAGGTCTCATGAGACAAACTAGTGTCTTGGCACGAGGCCTTGACAAAATATTATTTGTGGTCTTGGCACGAGGCCTTGGCTACGTGGTTACGATTGTCTGGCATTATGCATTCCATCATTATGAAAGTGGTTATTGATATTTCATGTGATAATTTGACTAGTAGAATATCCATGTGAGTATGTAAATGGAATTATTTCATTTTAATTTTCCATATTATGCTAATGTTCATGTTTAAAAGGCTTTTGTTTTAGTTATACATTGCCTTAAATGTTAATGTTTATTTATGAAAGCTTCCGCTATGTTGATATCCTTACTAAGAATCTGAGATCACCCATTTTAATGTTTTAACTTTTCTCGGATGTAAAGAAGTATATTATGAATGACCTATAGGGATAATATAAGGGTATATGAATAGAAGATGTTGTATTTTTGTTTTACTTTATTATGTAATTTAAGACTTATGAATGTATGTAGTGTTTCCAAGGATACTAAACTAATCGGTCTTTCGAGACTTGATCTTTTGTGATCATGCCAATGTTACGAAGTAATGCACCGACTCTGGGTAGCTGGGGTCGGGGTGTTACATATAATATCATATTTATGTATATGGTTATTGAATAATTAAAAAAAATTATTTAGCTATTATAAAGGAGGTTAACCTGCCCTCCATAAAAGAAAAATCTATAGTTAAGGGTTAATTTTAAAATCTCTTTATTTATCCGAGATTGTTTATACGTAAGTATCTATTTGGACATCTTTATCATCCACATTTGTGTTTCCTAAAAATTTATATCAATTTTTTTATATTTCATATTATATCGTTTAAATTGATTTATACCATTTTTTGACATTTTATTAAATTTTTTGAAAGGAATCATTCTGTCCTTTTCCAAACAATGGACCTTATGACCTTTTCGACGAATCAAGGTAAGAATGTTTTTTAACTTATAAGGCGGGTGCTACTATTTTTCACCATTATAATAGGATTGAAGATTCCCTTACAAGATTATATGATTATTTTTAAAAATAATCTATTATTTTATAATTATGTGACTTTTAAATGATTTTAGAATATAAAGAGATATTTCTATCATATAGTTTTGATATCATTTGTGTCAATATACTTTGATGGATTTTACACTTGATTGATGTTTATTTATTATAATAAAATATTCCATATTGTATTGAAGGAATTGTGATATATTTGACTGTGAATGTGTTATTTTTATACCAGTCATGGTTTATGATTAAATTATTAACATTTCGTATCCTAGTTTTAATACTAATGTTTATGTTATGTTTCAACCATTTCAAATAAGTATTGATTTGGACATAGTAAGTGACGGGTGGACCCACTATAGCTCCTGTATGAATTTGTAGGTCTCATGAGACAAACTACTGTCTTTTCACAAGGACTTGACAAAATATTATTTTTGTTCTTGGAACAAGGATTTGACTATGTGGTTATGATGTCTGACATTATGCATTCCATCATTATGATGTTATCTTTTGATATTACATGTTATTATTCGACTATTATAATTTCCATGAGAATACGTAAATGTAGTTATTTGATTTATCTTTTCTACATTATGCTGAAGCTTAATTTTAAATCGTTTTTTTCTTATACATTTCCTTAAAAAAATTTATGCTTATTTATGATAATATCACCTATATTATTATCCTTACAGTGAACCTGAGATCACGCCATTTGTTATGTTTTTTCCATGGACATGAAGAAGTATATTATGATTAAACTAAAAGGATATTCCAAGTATATAAGCGTTTTAAAAGGGAACACATTGTTGTTTTTTCTTTTTCATGATGTAATGTTAAACATATGTCATTATGTAGTACTTTAAGGCTACTAAATTAATTGGTATTTTGGTAGTTGATCTCTTGTGATCATTCTAGTGTTATGTAATAATAAACAGACTCTGAGTAACTAGGGTCAGGGTGTTATAATTGGTATTAGAGGAAGTTTAGTAAAAACCTTAGAAGCTAAATCTAGAAAAACACTAATTAGATAATATTACCCTCAGAGAGTCATTGAGGATTATTATTGAAGAACTTCCTAGAATTTTGGTAATGTAGAGTATAGTCTAATAAATAAATACTTGTCTAGATACTAGAAGGTAACGACGGCTCTGGAACATATATACCTAAGAGTGAAAACACTAATGAAGAGTTTTGGGCTTGACCCAGGGTATCCTGGTATATGGAAATGGTCCTTGATGCAATCTTTGTTACCACACTCCTAAGGAATATGATTATCATAATTCAAATTTTCTTCACCAAACATAACAAATGATTTATGAGTAAATACTTCCTCAATGAAATTTTTTTATGATTGTGGATTATATGCAAAAAAATTTCAATTTATCTTATGTATTCTACTTGTTTGGAATTATTTATTGTGATTCATAAAATAATCTAGTGTATCCCATTGTTTAGAAATTTTCCCCAGTTGAAAGAAAGGAAACCATATTAAATCACATAATCCATGAAGGGATTTCAATCCTAACCAAGATAATTATTGTTGAGATGGTGATGAAATCGGTACTGAACAATTTATAAACATACTGGGAGAACTCACTTAGGTTATGTATAATAATCTTATCCATATGGAGAACCCTGATCCACAACCTGATGGATCAATGTTAGAACTCTTCATGAGGCAAGAACCACCATCATTCAATGGGACTACAAATCTATTTGCAGCTGAGTAATGGATATGTTCATTAGAGAAAATATTTCATACATTGGGGAGTAGTGAAAGGGAAAATATTTTCATGACAGTTTATCACCTCACAAATGATATAGATCAATGGTGGGTATTAATTCAAAACACAAAAGAAGATTAAGAAGTATCAAATATGGAAAGGAGGGAGTTTAAGGTGACTTTCTTAGAGAAATACATTCCTCATGACCATAGAGCGGATATGGAATGAAAATTTTTGTGTCTGAGGAAAAAGGAGGATTAGAATGTCACAATGTATGAGGCTAACTTTACAAGGATATCAAGGCATGCAACAAACTATATATGTATCCTAAGTGTTATGATTGATCGATTCATTGATGGGTTAAAATTGTTTCTCTTATAATCATTAGTCTCACAATATTTCTCATCATATGAAGATATTGTCTCATGTGCTATCAAGACAAAATTAATAATTCTCTATGTCTAAAAACTTTAACGAAATGAAAAAGAAGAAGAGATTTTCTGAACACTCTGGAAATGGAAATAAGGGGGAAAAGGGAAAGTTGAATTTCCATCCTGTAGTAAATGTGGGAAGAAACATCCCAGTACTTTACTAAAGGGAATGGGAGTCTGTTAAAAGATTGGTGAACAATCCCACCAAGATCATGATTGCAAAGGAAAGAAAGAGTCAGTCAATGTTGAATGCTACAATTGTAGAGAAATGGGTCATTTTTCAAATGAATGTCTTAAAATCCAAGGAATCATACCTCATAAAAGGCCACGAGAATGAGGCTAAGATTATGTGATCACTACTACAGAGTTTGATGCTTTGAATGACGTAGTGGAAGGTAATTTAATTGTTTCCTCAAATCTAGATAATGCTTTATTTGGTTATGGATCATCAAATTGTTTCAAATCTTCTCAGTTTTCTAAGAAAATTGGATATTTCCATTTTTATTTAACAAGGTAGTTGTTAGTAAAATCTCATCAAGGATATAACATTACAACAATTTTGGAATCAGTTCCAATTATGGTATATGAACACACTATATCTACTGATATCATTATCATACAATTTATTTAAATTGATATAATCCTCAGTATGGATGGGTTTTCAGACCAGGATGATAAATCTTATAGTAAGAATAAGGAGGTTACAATTTTTGATGATGATATTTAATACCTTATCTCTAGAGTAGAAATGTCACCATATGATTCTTATCTATATCCACCACCAATATCTCTACAAAATTGAGTTATTGGGGAGGAAGAGTGTGACATAAAAATTGGTGAGTAAAGGAATGTTCAAAAAGAGGACATACTTACTTGGAAATAATATGTTGATATGTTTACAAAGGATTTACCTGGACATCCTCTAGAATGAGGTATTTAGTTTTCAATTTATTTAATTCTTGTTTCAAGGATCATATTGAGGACCCCTTAGAGAATGTCCACTATGGAATTTGTGGAACTGATGAAACAACATGTGGAACCGAGTAATAATGGATTTATTTTCCATAGTGTGTCTCGATGGGGAGACCCTATTCTTTTTGTTATGAAGAAAGATGGATCTATGAGTTAGTGCATTTACTACAGGGAGATCAATGCTATTACAATAATGAACAAGTATCCCCTACCTCATGTGGATTATTTATTCAATCAAATTCTTGGGCTCAATAATTTTCAAGGATTTTCCTTCGATCTGGATATCATCTGTGTTGTGTGAATAAGGGAGACATTCTAAAGAAAACATTTCATACTAGGTATGGGCATTTCGAATTTAGAGTAATGCCTTTTGGACCGACTCAGGTACCCTCTTTCTTCATGGATCTAATGAATATAGTTATTAAGGAATATCTTGAAGAATTTATAGTTGTATTAGTAATGATATCTTGGTATACTCCAAAAGCTATGAAGATCAGGAAAATCATTTGCGTATTATTATAAAGACTCATACAAGAAATAAATTATATGGTATGTTTAACAAGTGTGAATTATGGCTTCAAAATAATTATTTTCTAGGAAAAATTGTCTCTAAGGATGGAATCTCTGCTGATCTTTCTATGAAAATACCAATAAAAGAATGGCCAACACCGACAAGTATAACTGAGGTATGTAGTTTTATTGCTTTAGTATGTTATTATCGACATTTCTTCTAGAATTGTTCCCGATTTTCTAACCCATTAACATAGGTCACACATAAATGAGATAAATTTGTTTGGAAAAAAGAGTGTGAAAACTGTTTTGAATAACTAATGAGAAGATTATTCATTTCTCCTATCTTGACTCTACCATCGAGAAATGATGGGTTTTTTATTTATAGTGATGCTTAAAATAAATGGTTTTGTTGTGTCCATATGAAGAATGATAGTGTAATTTCCTCTACATCACGAAAACAAAAAATTCATGAACAAAACTATCCCAGTCATGATGTTGAGTTAGAATCTATAATATTAGATTTGATGATGTGGAGACACTATCTTTATAGTGAAAAAATGAGCGATATACATGTAGGAAAAGAGTTTGATGTATATTTTCTTATAGAACGAACTCAGCATGAGGCAAAGGCGATGGATTGAACTACTCAGAAACAATGATTGCACTATACACTACCACCTAGGGAAGGAAAATAAGGTGGATAATGCATTGAGCAGAATAGTTCATAGAGTTTTGAACAAGATGAGAGTTGAAAGGGATCCTATATACATGGATCAAGTAAATATGGATATCGGAATAACCATGGAAGGTGAAACATCAATACATTTTCAAATGACTTCCAAACCTTCATTACTAGAATGAATAAAAAGTACTCATACTGATGATGAGGAGTTACAAAAATCAATTAATGGTGTGAATGATGGGAGATTGATTGAAATTGTATATGAAGATGAATTTGTGAAATCTGGGAAGATACATTGTGAACCAGACATACCTAATCTAAAAAGGGAATTGTTGGATGATGCTCATAGCTCCAATTTCTCTATACACCCTAATAACACTAAGATGTATAGAGATATTAAGGATCATTTTTGGTTAGACAACATGAAAAGGGATATTTCATATTATGTGTCAAGATGTATGGTTGGTCAATAGGTGAAGGCAGGAAGGCAACATCCTAGAGGGGTTGTGCAACCTCTTCACATACTTGAGTAAAAATGGGATGATATTATGATGGACTTTGTCATGGGGAAACCAAAGACTCCTATAAGGAATGATGAAATATGGGTCATTTTTTATCATTATACAAAGTCACACGTTTTCATGCTATAAGAGAAGATTTACCACTTGAATGTTTAACCAGACTATGTATTAATGAAGTTGTAAGACATCATGGAGTATAGGTATCGATTGATTCTAATCATGATCTCTATTTTACATCAGGATTCTAGAAAATTCTTCAGAAGTCCCTGGATACCGAACTTCATATGGGCAATGCCTACCACCTTGAAATAGATAGACAATCATAAATGACTATTCAAACCTTATAAAAGAAGTTGAGATCTTCCTCACATGATTTTATAGGTTTAAAGATCAATATTTTGCTCTCGTAGATTTTTTTTCTAAAAAAATACCTTTCATTAATGTATTCAGATGGCACCATATAAACTATAATATGGAATGAGATGTCACACACCAACTTGTTAGGATGATGTTGGTGATAGAAAACTCGTAGTCTTAAAACATGATGAGGAGAAAATAGAAAAGGTGAAGATTATCCAAACCCACATCAAAGTACCTCAAAGTAGAAAAAAGTGCTATGCTGATAACCGAAGGAAGGATTTGGAATTTCAGGTAGTAGATCATGTTTTATGGAAGGTATCACCATGGAAGGGTGTTATATGATTTGGAATGAATGGTAAATTAAGTCCCATGTAAATTAGACCTTTCTAAATTCTACAACAATTTGGTGTTGTAGCTTACCGTTTTCCAATGCCTCTAAGTCTCTCCAATGTTCATAATGTGTTCCACACATCACTATTGTGAAAATACATGTTTGACCCAATGTATGTACTCCCCTATACAGAACTATAATTGGATCCTGATCTATCTTATTTTGAGGAGCCTATCCAGATTCATGATACCAGTGAACAAGTGTTGAGAAAGCAGATGACTCGTCACGTACAAGTTTTATGGAGAAACTATAAGATTGAAGAGGCAACGTGGTAACCCAAGGAACATATGATGAAAAGACACCCGAATATTTTTATGCGGTAATATTCCAGAAATTTCAAGGATGGAATTATTTTAAGGAGGGAAGAATGTAACACCACAAGCTTCAATGAAACACTTCTTTTGAATAATAAAATATCTTGTGATGTACGCAACATCAAGTTCTAGTACATCATGACCAATCAATCTAGCCATTATGAATAGTATTATACATTTTTTGAAATTTTATAAATTTTAATTTTCAATATGGACTTCATTTTTGTATTCTGAATATCAAAATTAGCCTAGGGAAAATTTTTGGTATTTTTTTGAACACCTTCAATTTATAATGAATAGTGAAAAACAAATCATTATTGTTTAAAAAGCGAATTTTTATTTGAACAATTATTTATTTTATTTTAATTTTTTTAAGTCATAATAGATACATAATATTTATATTTTTTCAATGTAAATCATTTGATTCATTTAAAAATAAGATTAGATGTTTAAATTTTTTTTGAAATTTTTAACGTCTTTTACCCTCCTTCTAGGCACGTTAGAAAATTTTCATAAAACATAATTTTACTACTTTGGTGAATTGAATTTTCAAAATTTGAGATACATGGTTTACATTAGTAAGAAAAATGTGTTCAATAGGATGAAAATAATTTTTTCGGAATAGTATCTTTCAGATTTTATTTACCATAGTTAAAAAGAAAATCGGGTCATTAGAGGTAAACATGATTTTATAATTACCCTAAAACATGTAATAATTCAATTGGATAAGTTTATTTCGACCAAAATAAACCATAATAATAAAATATGATCATTTTTAATCCACTTTAATTATATTAGGACTTTTATTATTATATTATTTAAAGAAGAGTTAAATGTTTTGTATTCCAATTGTCATAATTAAAACATTTTTAATATAGGGTTATACAGAAGATAAATTCGACTATAAATTTTAATTATAAAGATAGAAATATTTCCTATATAAAGGTATTTTATTTATAATATTTAGATATTAAATAATTAAATTTATTTAGACATAATGATGATATAGAAATTACCTTATTAATAAAGGATTAAAATAATGTATATTATAAAAGAAATTAAATTGATACTTTTGATTTATTACACTAATTTTTTAGGTTAAAATGATATTTTATTATTGAATTTATTTATTTATTTCAATGTTATAAATTTTTTCTTACTCTCACAAAAACGAAATACTATATAGTGTCAAAATTGACATAAATGTGCTTTTAAAACAAATACTATATTATTAATTGATATAATATTCTTAATAATCTAAGGATTTCCCAAAGGACTTATATAATGATATATATGTTAATAATGAACCACTTGGTTTCCTCTTGGCATTTTATAGTATGTTTATTAACCATTAGTTATAATAATTCATGAATACAAGGTTAATGTTTAACTATTTAAGTTGAAGTTAAATCTAAATGATAAGGTTAATATGGTGACCTAAACTTGTATGAAACCTTTTTGATGGGAGGTTTTTGACCCATACCTACATTATCCTCAAAATAAATCAATTTTGAGCCATTATAAACTGAATATAATTGTATAATAACTTAATATTTCAAGACTTTCATAAATTGACCCACACCTCTATTATAAAAGGGTACATACCCTTCTCTCAAAATCACAACTCCAATGCCATTTGGATAAAAAAACCCCAGATCAGATATCCTCTCAACTACTCTCAAATCATAATATAGTCATTATTTTGATCATAATCCAACCAAATACTCCCTTTTAATGAAATTAAAAGGAATCATCTGAAGAGGAGGTAATAATTTAATCACCACATTCAATGTTATTTTCTTCTTCCACTTACTATTCCTTTGTTATTTACATAACAAAATAAAATTTCTATTACCTTATACATAATTTAATTTTATTATAAATATGGTACAACCATATTCATGATTCTATCCATCCAATGAATGAAAATGTCTCGATACGTGCATACATACGACTTCCCATTGCCACGTCGTGGTAAATCTTTTTATTCAACACTTAATTATTTTGATGGATAAAAAATGTGTTTAATTGATTTAAATAATAAATATAACATGTTTTTTATTCTTTATATATGATATAACATATCATTACAAACGATTTTTCAATCAATAGAATAGTATTTCCACTCGTGCGTACGTACAGATTACCATTTCCACAACCACGATGAAATTCATTCCCCACCATAACCATTCACGAATAATTTTAAAATTTATGATAAAAAATAATGTTTATGATCTTAATATAATTCTGGATATGAATCAAATACATCCTATCCATAAGAAACATGAATTACATAACAAAAAATTTATAGGAAAATGAATTAGTTAACTCCCAAAACAATGATACTACTAAAATATTATTATCAATGCAATATTAAAATATCATATATGATATCATATTTTTGTATATGGTTATTATATAAATCAATAAAAATTATTTAACATTTACAATGATGGATAACATACCCTCGATCAAGGAAAAGTACACGTTAAGGGTTAATTTTAAAATCTCTTTATTTATCCTAGGTTGTTTATACATAAGTATCTATTGGGACATCATTATCATGCACATCCGTGTTTCTTAAATATGTATTTAAAAACATTTTTTTTAATATTTTCTATAATATGGGTTAAATTTATTTTCACCCTTGTTTTAATTTTTATAAACTATTTTGAATGGAATATTTCGTTCATTTTTTCAAACAAGGTACTTTAAGACCATTTCGACGGATCAAAGTAAAAATGTTTTTTAAAATTATATGGCGGGGGTGGCTATTTTCCGCAGTTATAACAACTTAAAAGTATCACTTACATAATTATAATAATATTTTCAAATTAAATGTTTTATTATATAATTATGAAACTTTTAAATTATTTCAAAATATAAAAAGATATTTCTCTCAAATTGTATAGAGTTCATTTATGTCAACATTATTTGATATATTTTACCCTTATTTGAAGTTGATTTATTATGATACAATATTTCATATTTTATTGAAGGTCTTGTGATATGTTTGACTATAGATGTGTTATTTGTATACCATTCATGGTTTATGGTTAATGTATTAACATTTTATATGATTGTTTTAATATAAATGTTTATGTTATGTTTCAACTTTTTCATATGAGGAATGTATTGGACATAGTTAGTTATGAGTGTAGCCGACTATATCTCCTCGATGCATGGGTAGGTATCATGAGACAAGCTATTGTCTTGGAACAAAGTCTTGAAAAAATATTATTTGTTGTCTTGGCATGAAGCCTTGACTATCTGGTTATGATGTCAAACATTATGCATTCTGTCATTACAAAATTAGATATTGATATTATATGTGATTATTCGACTATTAGAATATCCATGTGATAATTAAAAGGAATTATTTGATTTATCTTTTCCGTATTATTCTGATGTTTAAATTTAAAAGGCTCTTGTTTTAGTCTTAGACATTTTCTTAAATTTTTATGGTTATTTATGCTAGATTCAGCTATATTGTTATCCTTACTGTGTTTCTGATCTCACCCCCTTTCTTCTGTTTTCCTTTTCCCAGGATGTGAAGAACTATATTATGATTAAACATCAGGGATAGGCCATGGATATGAGTGTGTTCAAAGGGGACACAATGTTGTTGTTTTTTTCATGATCTAATATAAAACTTATTTTTGTATCTAGTACGTCTAAGGATACTAAACTAATCGGTCTTTCGAGATGTGATATATTGTGATCATGCCAATGTCATGTAATAATGCACCAAATCTAGGTAACTAGGGTCAAGGATTTACAATTTATCTTAAAATAACATCCACTACTCTTAAAGTCTCATACTGAATTGTAATTAACCTAATCACATATTCTCTATGATAGGTAAATAATTTCATAAAAAACCCAAATACCCATATATCCACAATAAAAATATATATTCTCCCAAAATATAACTTCCACTATTACTCCACCAATAAAATACAATAGTATTCACTTTTTCTTAGATATATAGTGTTCCTAGAAGAGAAAACATCTTCCAAAATAACCATTGTCACTTCATCACAAAATCATTTTCCTATACATAGGATATCCATGTGATAAAACAAAATTTTCCAAAATCATCTTATTATTGATCCATAAAATAATTTAACTAATAATAATTTTCATTACTTACCTGGATCTTCATGTATGCCACTGGTAGGCGATGTTCCCTTGTCACCCATCAGTTGTGGGTTCGATTCTCGTGGCCTTTCTAGACATTAAAGGTTGTCACCCTTCTAACAAGTTTTCTTTTTCTAAAACCATATAATTTTATAACCTTCCAAAAAAATGAGATAAATTACTCAAAAATAACCATAACATATTTTAACCAAAATATTTCTCATTGATGATCCCATTTCATTTAGTTTCTCATTAAGAAAACATCCATAATGTCTTCCACATCTATTATTAAATTGGTTCCTAATTGACCCATCCATTTACTAAAACAAAAATGGTCAATGATGGTATATCTATAAAATCATCATATACTATCTTATGGGGAGGGTAAACAATAAGATATACCTATTCAAGTTATATTAAATTCATTTGGTTTATCTAAATTAACTATGACTCTTTCCAATAATAAAAATGTTATGATTATGTCACTTTTTGTAAAATAACTCTCTAACCTCTAATGTTATCTAAACTCACCATTGATACCAACTATAAGGCCCTGGAATTAAACATTACATAATCTTGAATTAAGTGAATAGTTTACATTGAGGATCTTTTCAGGTTAAATGTTTTTGAGAACTAGGCCATAACTATTACATTACATATCTAATATTACGAAGTAGACACTTCTACTTAGTATCCTTTTTTTCATAAAATAAACACTTATTAAAATAAAACAAGACTTTTTTTCTTGATATAAATATTCTAGAATTCTTCCTTTCTCCTACCCTACCTTACTCCCTATGAAAAATATTCCACAAATTTAGTATGATCCTAGAAATCAATATAAGGGTATTAAATTAAATATGGAAACCAATAGTCTGTCAATACATTCAAAAAAGATGTTCTTTAACATACCTCATGAAATCATAAGATTTATGAATAACACATAGAAATCATAAATTATAAAGGTGACTTCTGTCATCCATAACATTCTTACATTGTAGGTTTTATAGGTACATAGGGAGTTACGTTGGAATACCAATCACAATATATTCCCTAAATATCTTCGGAGAAACATTAACGTTTACCTCTACCACATTACCCAATGCATTGGAGGGCTATCTCAAGCCCACCTGCCCTTGGTTTATCACGGAACCACCCGTATAAGTTAACAATTCACAGGAACCATAACATAATAATAACACATAAAAAATCATAAATGAATGATAACATTTACACATTCCAATAAATAAATATCAGTTCAAGATACCTACATAATCAATTCATTTAAAAAAATAGATAATTTAAAAGAATATTTTTGAATCACAGTGTCCTATACCACATTGAATATTTTAATGGAATTAACAATTTAAAAATTTAATGTTCATAAAATTAATCATTAATTTTTTTCAATGTAAGTAAACTTATGAATTTTTTTTGGAAATTATAAGTTTAAATCATTTAAAACAATGTTTTAGTTAAAGAGGCTCCTTCCAATTGAAAAAATATTCGAATAAAAATAATTATAGAATAACATTAATAAAATATTATAATATCATGAGAATAAGTAGATTCAATATATTATATGTCATGAGGTAGTATATACACTATATAAAAGTGAATTTGTGTATAGAAATAAATAAATCTCAATGGATTTTAAATTGAGACGAAGTCCCTTACAATAATCGTATCCTTAGATTAAGGATAAATGAATGACAAAATTATTTCTGAAGAAATATAAATAAACAAAATATAATTGGATATTACGTGAAAAAAAATCATAGTTCATTCACCCATATTCATAGCATGAAAAAATCAATAAGTATAAGTTTAACCCAATTAATTGAAATTGGGTTAAGAAGTTCTATTACAGAAATTTGATAGCCTAACAGCGTCGCATTAAAATAAAAAAAATGAGTTGATGAGAGAGAAAAGGGCCTATAATCAAATGGAAATAAAATTTACATTAATAAGGATATAAAAGAATGTATCCAAACATAATTAAATGGAAATTATAAGACATGACATAAAAGAAGTCTTTGACTAAATGTGTGCGGTGAATGGTTCCCTTACCGATTTGGTAACATACAAAACATACAACCCATGAAGGAAAGATCATAAAATGAAACATTTAAATACCAATAAAATAATTTATATTAAAAAAAGAATAAAATCATGGACAATACATAAACCACACAAAACGAAATAGTGTTAAATATAGCATGAATCTTATGGGAATAAAAAGTGAGATGAAAACCCATTACCTTATGTCCGACTTGTCTTGTTTGTTAATTTTCACCCTGAATATTAAAATTAAGATAATTATAATTGTTTTAGAACCTTTTTAATGTTTATTATTCCTTTTATATCACTTATTACCTCTCTCTAATAATTATATAATCTTCATGTTCATATAGGTCTTTTGGTCGATGTTCGGTACTTGAGTCAAAAAATTAACTTGTTATAATTAGAATTTTTCCACGTCGTCCAATGAACACTATATATAGAATTATATTCATGATTTTGATATCATAAATATCATATATATCTAGTATATATGTATTTATAAATGTCCATATAATTTATATATAAGAAATGAAATGCACCATTCGTGGAGATAGTAAGACATACATACGAATGATTGCTACTTTAATTTACTTTTTTCTTTTTAAATGAAATTAAAAACAAATTATACATAGGTATATTAGTATTTCATTATAAAATAATATAATTTATACATTACAAAATTTCATTAACACCATCCCTTATATGTTCCATGTATGGCATGAACGAGTCATATCACTTTGAGGGGGCAATAGTTTGCAGTTCACAGAAACAATGTGTTTTTTACCTATTAGATGGAGGTGTGTGTAATTGTTGTTAAAATAAATATCATAAAAAAACATTGTATATTTATTATACTATTTTTTATGTACAAAAATAATTACAATATCATTGGGAGTGAATAAAAAAAATAAATGAAGGGAACTTGAGAGAAGATGTTACCTTTAAATTGGGTAACTCCCTTTGGTTTGAACGAAAAGGATTTCTATAAGTGACTTCCACCTAAGGTAATTCTTCTAAGTGGAAGATATTAATTTTGGGAAATTATTTATATAGAGGATGGATGATCTAAGGGGCATTAGAGGTGATAGTAATGGGTTAGAGGTTATGACCTTTTATAAGAAAGAGGAGCGGCTCTTTAAGAAATTTTGAATGTATTATTTTTTTATAAAATAATATTCATTTTCAAAAGGACAAAAACACATAAAAATTGAATATAAGATAAATATAAGTCTATATAAAATAATTTAATAATAATCGGAAATGTTTTGGGTACTTTGTAATCCTAATTTTTTTATTTAGCCCTTTGTTAAATTATTTAACTTTAACCATGTCTTCTTGTATATTCATACTATATTGTTAATATAGTTACCATAAAATTCCAATAAAACCTAAAGTAGTTAAATAATAAAATTTTAAAAAGTATCTATTTCATTTGGTGGAGTATTATATTTTTAGAACTATTTTATCTTTTAATAAAATATTAATTCATTGAAAAACTCATTTAGGTCAATTTTTATTCTATTCATATCATGACTTTTTAAAAATCCATAAAAACTTGATCAATTCGAAAAAACTTCATTAATGAGAAGATAATGAGTCATAATAATACATAAAATTCATTAATTGATTAAAATTTATCAAAATAAGTTTAATTTAATATTTATAATCTCATTTATTTAAAACATTCATTAATGAGGCAATCATTACATCCTAATTGTGTCATAAATAAAATTACTTATTTTATGTCTAAATTTTTTAAATAAAATAAAATGATACATGGAACATTATTAGATTTATTATGAATATTTTTAGTCAATTATATAAATTATATAAACCCACATTATATTTGATTTAGAAAAACAATACTTTTTTATCATATATTTTTTTACATTAAATAAAAAGTTATTAATGAAATTATCATACCCAAGTGGATTATAAAGGACAAAAGATCAACCCAGGGATTTTTTTTGTTGGAAATGAATCATCCAATAAGTTTAGGACAAGTGTTTGGGTAATTTTATATTATTATAATATTTTTTCCTTGAATTACCTTATTAACCTTTAACCGCGGTAAATAAAAATCAAAAGATACTAATCACCAAAAATTATTTTCATCATATTGGACCACATGTAACATAATGATGATAATCATGTATGTCATATTTTTGAAATTCAATTAATAGATGCAGTAAAGTTATATTTTAATGAATAATTTTGTTTTTTAACTACTATGTTGTGTTTTCACTATTTATAAAAAATTGAATCTTTTAAGAAAAATATGAAAAATTCACCCAAATCGAATTTTTAAATCATTAATTCAAAAATTATGTTTATTTTACCAAATTAAAAAAATAGAAGTCTCATTAGTTTATTTAAAATTAATTTCCGTTGTAAAAACTAGAAAGTGTGTTTTTATGAAATAAAAACTACATAAGATTGACATGGGTTTATGTCTAATTAAAAAATGAAATTACATCCAATGGCCAAATTTAGATTAAATGTTAAAAATATAGTCCAATTACACTTTAACACCATTTAAAATGATAATCTAACAATATAAATAAATCATATGAAATGACAGTTTTGGCATAAAAAGCTTTATTTTTCGCTATTCATTAAAATTTGAAATTATTGATAAAAATAACCAAAATTTAACTAAAGTAAATTTGGATATCCAGCTTCTAAATAATAAGTTTATTTTGTAAAATTAAACATTTAAAAGTGAAAAAACTCTATTTAAAAGGGGTTCTCCATGACAAGTTGGTAAACATACCTTTTAAGAATGTTAATGTATTTATGCTCAAAATTGGATACTTTCTCATTTTATGCCTATAATTTTTTTGGATAAATGTAAAAACATTTTACAAACATGTTTAATAATAATATGGGTTTTTCTATTCATTCCCACCAATACTATGGGTAGACGTCAACTACTATTTAAAATAATAATCATATTATATTATTTTTCGGTATAACTCAACATTGTGTGCAACGTAATATTTCAGAGAAATAATTTGTTGCGTGTTGAGTACGCTTTTGTTCATAGAATCTCCATTAAGGTAAAATTAATATTTAATTCAAAAATATTAATAAATAATAAAATTTCATATTCTTTATTTACCTAGGATGTTACATGACATATATTTATTACATATATAAAACTGTTATTGGGTATTGCATCATTTGTTATAATAAGCATGAGATTCCTATAACATATTATCTAATATACATATGGTTTATAAAACATGATATCAGGTTTCATGGGGATATACAAACTATATTGAACAATCTTTCATTGATCATAAATTATTGAAATGATTTTTATGGATTAATAGTTATATTAGCGTCATTGGAACATTCAATGTTTATAGGAATAAATTCTGTATACATTATCAGTAACATTTGGTGATTATAAAACATTGCGACAACACTTGATATCCATAATTGATTTGTGTTAGCCTATAAATAGGATATTAGCCTTCTCATTTAAGTATTTTTATGGAATTTTATGCTAATAAAAACTCTACTCTTCCATATAATCAATTCATTTTTGATGGGATGGTTTCCACATAGCATTTAGAGAACAAGGGGTGATCACGTAGCATATGTGGATTCTAGTATCTAGTGTAAAAACATTAAGGTTAAAATCATTTGTTTTATTAATAAGTGATATTCATCTAGGATACTCCATTGAGATATATATGACTTTGATAAATGGAACCATTATTTTTTATATTATTTATATTCCATGATCATTATTTGATTATAGATTTGATATTTAAATTTTGTCATCCTTTTTTTAAAAGAATTTTATTTCATCAAAAATCCTATTGTGGGATGCGATGGACATTGTTAACAGATAACATGATCATGTATACATTATAATATATAAAACCCTATTTATGAAAATTTATTAGTTTTTTATTATTAAAATATATTGAGTATACAACCCATGATTTTTAGGACTACCAGATCGTTGGGCATGATTATACCAACCATGGTTCATTACGAATCTGCATTGTTGGGAGAGTATGTTGACCTTATATTTGGAGGATAAAAAAGTGTTGGTTATGTATATTACAAGTCATTATTCATATAATATCTCATTAGGGAATGATATATTATTTTAACCCAATACCTTAATAACCATATAGAGGTATGATTGGACATTCCTATTATCAATGTGATAGTATCTGACTATGAAGTAAAATATATTTACAAATACTCACCTATTGATGGATTATTTTCTTGTACCATGGAACTTTAATGTGTGAGGTGGTTCCACAATTTCTGTGGGAATTTTATCCCATATCATGTAGTTAGGGATGATCATTCCAACTTACCAACATATACCTAAGCAGTAGTGTCGATCATAAGGGTTGCTCCACAATCACTTAATGATGTGAGTTGTGTAGTTCATGTTGTTATTATTAGATTTAAATAATATTATTCACACATCAACACATATAATTGATTATGCTAGGTTATATTTTTCACACTTTATTGATTTTTTTACACACACACTACACATTCACCTTAGTGGATGTGCATGATTTATGATTTTGGACACAAGTTTGGTGACAGTTTTAGGTGAAATCATTTCAATAAGATGATGTCCATACATGAATTTTTATTTCATGTCATATTTATTATCAATGTTTAGTCATTTTAAATGATCAAATAATTATCATTATTTATACATACTGGATTGGGAAATAATTGTTTAGAATGATGTATTAGAGGGAGATTGATGTTTGGATGGATTGTTTCTCCAAATTTTGGGTAAAAAAACATAATTTAACTCATACTCATGGGGGGGTGGGATGTATTCATGGTTTATTGATTTTTAATTACATAATGTTTTTAATATTTAATGTAATATAAATCTTTAGATATCATCACAAAGTTGATATACCATGAGCTATCTTGGTAAGATGATCATTGTAGTTGGAGAATAATATATCTGAAATTATTATGGAAGGATTTATTACTATATATAGGTAAATAAATTAGAAGTCATAATTTATCGTATTCCTTGGTTGGATCACAAAGTAGTTTTATAAAGGGATATATAGAGTAATTTTTATATTCTAGTTTAGATGGAAGCTCATGCCGGTTCATTAAAGATAGGATCATAGACTAACTTCTATAGTGGGAGCCTAGGTTTTTATGTTTATATATTGTTAATAGGGGAATATTTTGGTAAACGGAAGGATATACTGGTAATGATAACTTGAGAGGTAAATCATGAGAATGGTTTGGATAACCCACTATTGTTATGACACATTAGTTACCATGGATTTTTGGAATTTGAATTTTTAATTTGAGATTTTTGTTATTATTGAGGATAATGATTTGAACCACCTTGAAATGTGTGATTTATATTAAGGACATATCTATTTTTTGGATGAGAGTAGAGAATAAATTAGTGACAGATGTTTTGCTCATAAAACGTGAGAAATCATGTAGGTACCTAGATATTGGATATTGAAATTTTTAGTACCTGATTCATGATCTGATCATAGTATGTCAAATAGGTTTCCATATACTACAAGGATCCATGTTCTATTTGGATTGATATTTAGGTATCTCTTGAGTGACACCCCATTGTGGGGGTGAATTCAAGGGGGGGTTTTTTGATATGAAAAAATTTAGAATAGACATATGAAATGCATCATTTCTGTATGGTCATTTTTGTAAATTTAGTTTTTCCTATGAATGGTTGAATTTATAAGAAAATATTTTTTGGATGAATTGAGATATTTTATTAAATGTTTTTTTGATTGAAAATTTTATATAGGGATCGATCATAAAAAAAATATGTTTTTTAGAAATGTATTGTGAAATGATTTGGTTTTAAAAGTATGTGAATTTTATTATAATATATGGAAAATGTTATTGGTTTTAAATGATCCACGTAACATGGTAATAGAATGTAATTTGATTCCATGAATTGTTTTTTGAAAATTATTATTCTCATTTTCAGTTCAAAAAATTATCTAGTTGTGAAAATTTGTTTATGGTTTATGTACAATGAAAATTTGACCCATTTTTGGTTTTTTTCATAAATGTTAAATTTTTGAAAAGAAAATTTTACATTGGATGATTTTATATAATTTTAAAATAGGTAATTCATTTTTAAATTTTAGTTGATTTTATAATTTTTTTAATTAACGGAGTTTTATTTTATTTGATTTTATTTTGAAATACATTTTGGAACTAGTTATTAAGGGGTTATGGTTTTAAAATAAATGTTATGGAATTTGTAATTTTTTTCATTGGGATGATTTTTTGTGATTTGGGAGACATGACCAGATTCATGCCATATATTATTTTATTTAAAATATTCCTTATAGAAAGTTTTTGAGTAAAGGTAACACATTGTTTCCTCCATTTAGTAAGATGTCTTGAAACTATCCAATATAGTGTTTTCTAGTGGTTTTCATAGAAATTTTGTTTGTTATATATGATGAATTCAAACAGTGAGCCTTATTCATCTAGTTAAATTGACATTAATTGATTTTATGTAGATTTTGGGTGTCAATTTTATCTTAGGATTATGGTTTGTTTTGAGGAATTATTCTCGATGATTTAGAGCCTTTTTTTTCTTATGTAAACTTCTGTTGATGTACAATTTGAGTTTTCTTTTTCGTTCCCTTGGGTGAGAGGTGGGTTCTTTCTAAAGTTCATGCCCTGTTCATTTTTTGACAATTTTTTTGAAATATTTTTGTTCAATGTTATAGTTGGGAATTATTTCATGGATTTATATCGGTGATACCTTGAGAGAATTCTTGGAGTAATGAATATTGGTGGACTATTTCTTATAAACTATGGGTGCTACTAGGATTAAGCTTCCCATTAGGAATCTCTTTATGGAAGTGTTACATGATATTTTCATTTATATTATTTCTATATGGTTTCTTGAATAAATTAGTGAATAATGTTATATATATAAATTATTTTTATTCATCATTTGTAACTCTTACATTGATTTGAGATATGTTATTTCAGTAACTCTGTGTTGTAATCTTTTATATTTTCTTTGCATGGTGTGATTTCCATTTTGATTTTAAATATTTTCTTGTATATGTTCATGGTTGGTGGAATAATGTTGTATTATTTGTTAGTTTAATGGATATTAGGTACATTTGAGATTTATATGGATGTATGTGATCAATGCTCAGGTGTGTAGGACCATTGTTTTTTTGAAAAACAATTGAGTGTACTCTTAATTTGGTGGATTTTCATGGGATAGTTCTTGGGTAGATGAGGTCAAATTTTATCCATCTTGTTCATGGTTTTCCATGTTAAACATAAGATTATTTTTTGAAGGTGTGTTTGTGGATTATTTATCTCCTTCATATTTTGATATAGTTATTCTATAAATATTGAACTTTTTTTTTCCGTTTGTGGTTTCCATGTTTCTAGTGGAATCAATTTTATATGGTCCATTATTTTTAGGATGCAATCATTTTTCATTTTTCACCATCTTAAATAAATTTAAAAATGGTGGGGAGACTTATATTCAATATCTATTTGCTAAAGATTCCATCTTAGTTGTTTTGGTAGCCAGTGGTGTTGAATGGTTTCTATTAGATATATTTTTTTTGATTCGATTCATGTGTCTACTTTGATCAAGGAATCTCTAAGGTTATAATTTATCACGGTGGGAAGGTTTTATAAAAATATGTCAGTATATTAATTATTTAATTTTTAAATTTTGTAATATTTTAATTTGCCATTAATTTTAGCCATAAATTTAATTTTTTGGTGTTTTTTGGAAATCAAACAAATTGATTATGATTATGAATAATTGTCTGACAACCCCACAATTATGGTCATAAATTGATATTTCCATTTTCTATAGTTATCACATGGATAATCAATCTATGTGGGGTCCTATGCAAAACTATTCTATTTTTTGGTTATCTAATATAATTTTCATGGTTGGTGCATATTTTACCAAAGATGGTGTCTAACCCATATTTTTTAAAAAAGAAAATTCATTTTAGAAAATTTCTAGTTTTTACCTTTTTCTTTTTAGAACCCCCAAACCCCATTATTATTCATCCCATTTGTATCCCATGACCTTTATATATATAGCCCTATATGTTTTTCCTACCCTCCTCTGACATCCCTCCTTTTTTATGATTCCATGTGAGATCTTCATGGGTTTAGATTTAATGTATATCTTAGGAATTGATATTACCACACTTCTTCTATTACTCATGGGTTTTTCCCCTATTCCATTGAATTTTAATTCATCCAAACCCTATGGGTGTATGATTGGATCTATTTTTTGGGATTCTTTGTTTGGGTGTGTGAACCCTTCTTTAGGTCTCATTTAGCTTGTTTTGATAGATTCAATCCATTCACCATTTATTTTATATTGATATTACCCGTGTATTTACTTTTAATTTTATATCTATTAATTTATTTTTAAAAAATTCTTAATTTAATCTTATAATGATGCTATTTCATGTGTTTATCTGATTTCTAATAAATAAATTGTGTTTCTTCATCACTATTAAGGAAAGATATGGGTTTTGAACTTTAAAGCTTCGATTTAATTTTTTTTATAATAAACCATGCATACCATGTGTTTGAAAAATTGAATCAATAGATGTTATGAGTGGATTATATGATTTTAAAAAGGAATTAAGGTTTTAAAATTGAATTTAATAACATATTCTCTTATATTTCATGTGACTCATTAATTTTCATATGTTGATAAAGTGGTTCAAAAATTATTTTAAATAAGAGGTGAGGTTTACAAGTGGCTTCGTCCGATTTTATTTTGGAAATAATTGAATGTGGTAATTTGGAGACATGTAGGTTTTTAATGAATGTGGTTGGTTCTATAAATTTCATTTTAAATGGTGTTATACATTTTTCTTTAAAAAAACTGATGAAATGACTTTAGGATATAATTTTAATGAATTTTTTGAAAAAATGTATTGGGAAGAAATTTTAAAACCATTGGATGTGATGAATTGGAAATCAGATTTCTTCTCATCTGAAAGACCAATTTGACAATTTTAAATAGTTTTATAAATAGTGTGTGTGTGAGATCCTACATATCCATATTTTATTGTGATTAATATAGATTATGGCCCAAGGGGCATAAATTATATTTTTGAGTGAATTTATGGATATGGGATATGGTTGACTACTTTCATGGGTGTGGGAGGTGAGGTGTGGGTTATTTATAAATGACTTATAGTTGATATTGATAAATATTGATTTATGATCACCTCTAATTGACATATCATAAATTTCCTAGGTATATAGTTGGTGACTTGTACGCTATAAATACCTAGTGTATAAAAATAGATTGACTAGGGAATGCATCTCGAATATACCTCATTGGTTAGATAGAGAGGGGTAGTGTGTTATTAAATTTTGAGACCTCATTGTGTCCCATGGAAGTAGTTTTCTCCAATGATTTTAAATTCTATATGTCATGATTGGACTATGGGGGATGTTGATAGGTCCAGTAGTGTTCGTCCAAAATCATTGTTACTAGTTCGGGTGATGTTTCCTATGATTCCTAGAACCATTATTGTATTATTTAGGGGATTCTAATTTATTTATTTTTAACTCACATTCCATATTTCACAACACCAATGATTGATTATCTCATTTTCTTTGTATCGTTTTGTCTTTTTTTACAAATCTATTTAGATAATTTTGTAAATGGTATATTTATTTTGGAACATTGTATCATGGTTTATCTATTATCATTGAATTGTTTTCCTTTTAAAAATGTTATTAATATTTTTTGGAAATTAATTGTTGTATAATTTATTGAAACTTGAGTTTTAAATGAGGTAGTGGATTTGAAATTAGGTTTACACAAACTTTTTTTTGAAAAAATATTTTCTAGTTAAATTTCAAACTAGCTTAAAAATTTATCTAAAATTAGAAGTTAGGAATGCATAATGGTGGTTGGTGGCCAACTGCATCTATTTATCCTTTCAAACATATTCATATTTATGTTTTAGGTTTAATTTGTTTTGTATTTTCTCTATAATGGAATGCATGAAAATTGTATTAGTATATGTGAATTATAGGGTTACTCAAAAGTTAATAATTTTTATGTTTATTTAATTTAATTGTCGCATTGTCCATACATGCCTTTACTAATTTCAATTTTGGTTATGGGAGGTTTCCTTTCACCTAGAGATATAGATGTTGAATTTATGGGACTGTATTTGTGGTGAGCATTAGAGGGTGAGTTAAGATATTTTTCTTCTTCTATACATCCTTTGTTGTGGGTTTAATTTTTTTTGATTATTCTATATTTTATATTTTATTTTTCATGTATGTTCAACTTACATAAGGATCATACCTAATATTAGATATAGTTCCATTAATTATTTAATTTAATTTATTTCAGTGAAATAATTATTGATTAGGTGTTCCTTGAATCCCATTATCTTGTTTCCATCCCATAGTGACCGGGAAAGCGCTTCAGGAAAGTGGAAGACTGGGTCAAGGGATTATTTAGATTGATGATCAGGCTGGTTCCATACTGGGACATATAACAATTCATAAATATATATTTATAAATTATATAAATATATTTTGTTTTATTTAATTTTTTAAAATATATTCATTCCCATTTAATTTCATTATTGGAATTAGTTTTAGTTAGTAAATATCATTTTTTATAACTCAAGAAATTGTTATTAAATTGAATTTTTTAGGTATTTAGGTCAGTCTATGAACATTTATGCCCCACATTGGTATGGATAAGGCCTGATTTTGTTAGATAGTATGATATATGGAATGGGGTATCCCACTTTGAAAAATTTATAACCCATGTGGCCCAACCTATGAGTCAGCTCGACCGACCCCATGAGTCTGCTCAACTCTCTCCAATAGAAATTATAATGGTGGCCCATGATATTAACCATCATGTTGTGATCAAGTTAATTCTAGAATATTTTGATATTAAAAAACCTCTTTTTAGTTATGGAATAATGTTTTAAATTGAAACATCATAACAGCCTTCCAGAAATATATGAATTGGGATATAGAGATGGTGGAGGATATTTTGGACCTTTTGATTTACCATGATCATAAATGGATATATAGGGAAATGATACATATCTATAAATATATCATCCAACCCGATGAGAGAGATAGAGAGAGTGGTAAGATATATAGAGTTTCAAAATAGATGATATCAAGATAGATTCACCCATTTAGTTAATGCTTTAGAGAGGAATAGTGCACACAACATCCACTAACATGGAGGAAATTGAGGAAGAGGAAAGAATATCAAAGACATAGAGGTGATTTTTTATACCAATCTATTTACCTTATATTATTATTCCTTATATGTAATAGTTTACTACTATCTTCCATCTATATTTAATGAGTAATTCATTATTTATAATAAAAACATAATGTGCTTATCATGGTAAAAACTGTAATGCCCCGACCCTATTTGACAAGAATCGGTGCATTATTTCATAACATTGGCATGATCACAAGGAAATCATGTCCCAAAAGGCCGATCAGTTTAGTATTATTGGAAACAAAATTTAGATATAAGTTAACATTACAACATTAAATGAAATACAACACTAATTTATTCCATTAGAAACATCCAACTCTCCAAGATTATGCCTAAAAGTAACTCAAAACTAACTTCTTCATATACTGGGAAAATGAACCATAAGAAAGGGGTGAACTCAAACACACAGTAAGGGTATGAAATAAAGCAAATGGTAACATAAATATTAAGTATGGTGAATAATTGAAAACACATGTTATTACCAATAATAATCATGAACACTTTTATTTCAGGAATTTGAGATAATTAAATAATGCTATAATAAAACATAATCAAGGTTATTATACTAGTCGAATGACCACATGAACTGTCAATATTATATTAATAATGAGGGAATGTATAATGTTGGACATTATGAAACATTTTTTCAAGGCCTTGACCAAGACGTCTAAAAATGATTAAGGCCTCAGCCAAAACCATATATAAAATTTGGAAAGGCCTCATCCAATTCCACGTCTAGCTGTCTCATGAGACATACCGGTGCACCGGGGATATATAGAGAGGTACACCCATCATATACTAAGTCCAATACATTCATCACATGAAAAGGTTGAAATATAACATAAACAAGTGTATTAAAACTAGCACACGAAATGTCAATACATTAACCATAAACAATGAATGGTATAAAAATAAAATATCCGTAGTCATAAATATTTTAAAACCTTCAATAAAATATGGAATATTTGTTTCATAATGAATCTACTTAAAACAAGTATAAAATCCATCAATGGATGTTGACATAGATGAAATCAAAACTATTTGAGAAAAATATCTCTTTATTTTTTTGAAATCATTTATAGTTTCATAATTATAAAATAAAACTTTATTCTAAAAATATTATTATAAGATTTTAAGGGAATCTTGGATGATGTTATATTGTCGTAGAATTACCACACCCACCGTATAAGTTAACAAATACATTCTTATCTTAATTTTGTCAAAAAGGTCGTAATGTACCTAGTTTGGAAAACGACTGAAAGATTCCTTTCAAAAAATATTTTTTCAAATGAGGATATAATTGACTTTAACCCATTTTCTTGTCAATTATAACAATGTTTTGAAATATATTTTTATGTAACATGGATGTGGATGATAAAGAGGTCCCAGTTGATACTTACATAAAAACAACCTCGTATAATTAAGAGATTGTAGAATTAACCCTTACCTTTTACTTTTTCTTGGTCAAGGTTAGGTTAAAATACTATATATTGGTTAAATAATTTTTATTAAATTATAAAATAATCATATACATTAATATGATATCATATATGATCTTTTAATATTGCATTGTTAATAATATTTTAATATTATCGTCATTTCTAGTTTTTACAGATTCATTTTCCATTATATGCTTTGTTACATAAGTAATGTTTGTTATGGATAGGATATATCTAATTAATATTAAGAATTATATTAAGTCATTCAAAATTATATTTAATCATCAAATAAAAATTAGTCTTGAATGGATAAGATGGGGAATGAATCTCACCGTGTTCGTGGAGACGGTAATCCGTACGTACGCACGAGGGACAATATCATTATTTTGATATTAAAATAGTATATAATTGGATGTTATATCATATATAAAGAATTATTATCATGTGTTAATTACTATTTATATCAATTAAACATCATTATTATACCCATACACATATTAATGTATTGAATAACAACTACACCACGACGTGGAGCTGGTAAGCTGTACCTACGCACATATGGTGACCTGTCATTAAAAGGATATATAGAATAATGAATATGGTTGTACCATATTTATAATAACCTCAAAGTATATATAATATAATCGTGTTATTATTTTATAATGGAAACAACAAGGAAAGAAGAAGTAGAAGAAGAAAAAACATGAAAGAGGTGATGAAATATTTACATCTTCTTAGGGTTTTTTCTTTGGATTTGATCAAAAGGGCTCCATAGGTTAGCTTTTTGACTAAAGGAAGTCCCCTAGGATGAAGGTAGGAAAGTGGTAAGGACATTTTGGTAGGTTTTGTCTGAGACAAATGGATTTGAAGGTGTGAATTTGTGAGAATGGGAAGTTCCCTTTTATAATAATGGTGAGGGGAACCTTAGGAAAATATTGAAATATTATATTATAATAATCTCATTTTCTGTTTATAATGGCTCCAAAATGATTTATTTCAAGGATAAGGTTGGTAGGGTTCGAAGTACTCTCAACCAATAGGTATCAGTCATGTTTAGATCACCAATTTAACCTTATCATTTAGATTTAACTCTTAGTAAAATAGTTTCACATTTACCATGCCTCTTTGTATTTTTATATTATATGGTTAATAAACATACTATAAACTTCCAAGAGACCCCAAGTGGGTAATTATTAATATATATAACCTTATCTAAGTCATTTGGAATAACCTTAGATTTTTAGGAATATTATATCAATTAATAACATAATCTTTGTTTTACCAACTATTTTATGTCAATTTTGACACTATTTGGAATTTTGATTTTTCTAAATTCATAATAGCATTATTAATTCGAAAAAAATTCATATAATGAACCATAACATGTCATTTGTACCTATAAAATTAGTTTAATTCATAAAAAGTTTCAAATTACTTTTATTTGGGTATTTATAATATCAATTATTTTAATATTTCATTAATAACGTAATTACTTCATCATCATTGTGTTATAAATAAATTAAATTATATAATTTATAAAAATTATAAATAAAATACCATTATGTAGGAAATAATTTTATCTTTTTAATGAATTATTATAGTAGAATTTATCTTATGTTAATCATTATATTAAAAATGGTTTAGTTATTAAATGCTGATTTTAACACTTTTAACACTTCTTTGTATTTAATAATAATAAATGTCCTTATCTAATCCAAGTGGACCTAATGGGTCATATTTTATTATTAAGGTTGTTTTTGTTCGAATTAAACTAATACAATTGAATTAGGACATGTGTTAGGGTAATAATGATATCATTTTTTCACTTAATTACACTTTTTACTTTTAACCGTGTTAAATAAAAGTCAAAAGTTACTATTCACCAAACATTATTTTTATCATATTGAACAAAATTTTACTTACTGATATCAAGAATGTCTCTGTAAGTTTTTAAATTTAATTCATTGAAGCAGTAAAATTATGTTTTATTGAAATTTGCAAATTCTCATAAGAGGTGGGTAAAAGACGGTAAAAAGTTTGCTAAATTTTTTATATATAAAAAATTATTATAAAATGACTCCAATGAATTAAATTGAATGTATATATATATTATGTATCTATTTTTACATTAAATAAATTTAAATAAAATAAATAAGTTTTTATATAAAAAGTTGATTTTAAACTATAACTTAGTGTTTTTTACTATTCATCGAAAATTTAATTTTTTCATAAGAATACCAAAAAATCACCCTAAGATAATTTTGAAATTCTGAATTTAAAAATGAAGTCCATTTTAAAAAAAAATTATAAAATTTAAAAAAGTGGGTATTACTATTCATAATGACTAGTTTGATCGGTCGCTGTGTGTTAGAATCTCGAAGTTGCATACAATGAAAAATATTTCATTATGTAAAGGGAAATGTACCACAAAATCTTGGGGTGTTACATTCTCCCCTACTTAAAATAATTTAGTCCTCAAAATTTCTAGGATATTACTGTATAAAAAATTCAGGCGGTTCTTCATTATATGTTCCTCGGGTTCCCACATTGCCTCTTCCATTTTATGGTTTCTCCATAGAACTTTTTCCAGACGAGTCGTACGGTTTCTCAACACTTGTTCTATTGTATCAAAAATATTGACATACTCCTCACAATAAGAATGATCGGGTTCCAGTTCTAATTCCTTATAGTTGAGCACACGCGTTGGGTTAGGCATGTATTTTCTCAATAGTGATACGTGGAACACATCATGATCATTGAAGGGACATTGCGACATTGCGAAAAGGTAAGATAAAACCCCAATACATTCTATAATTTCGAAAGTTCCGATGTATGTGAGACTCAATTTACCCTTCTTACCAAATCATATAACTCCCTTCCATGAAGATACCTTCAAGAAAACATGATCTCATACATGAAATTCAAAATCCTTCATTCAGTTATCGACATAGCTCTTCTTCCTATATTGAGCATCTTTGATGTAGGATTGGATAACCTTCACCTTCACCATCATTTCCTCCAAACGTTATGGGCCAATGAGTTTTCATTCACCAACATCATCTCTACAGGTTGGTGTGCGACATCTCTTTCCATATAACTCTTCATATAGTGCCATCTGAATACCTGAATGGAAACTACTGTTATAGGAAAATCTTACTAGAGTTAAATATTTATCCCACATACCTTGAAAGTCATGTGAGAAAGATCTTAACATTTCTTCTATGGTTTGAATAGACCATTATGATTGTCCATCAGTTTGAGGGTGGTAGGCAGTGCTCAAACTAAGTTCAGTATCCATGGATTTTTGAATACATATTCAGAATTTTGATGTATAATGTGGATCACGAGTAGAAAAAATCGATAGGGGTACTCCATGAAGTCTTAAAACATCATTAATATACAGTCTTGTTAAACGTTCAAGTTGTAAATCTTCTCTAATAGAATGAAAATGTGCTGACTTGGTAAGACAATCAACAATGACCCATATTACATCATTCCTTCTAGAAGTCTTTTGTGGTCCCATGAAAATGTCCGTCATAATATTATCCCATTTCCACTCAGGTATGGGGAGAGGTTGCAAGACTCCTCCAGGATGTTGCCTTTTATAATTCACTTGTTGACAAACCATACATATTGACACAAAATTAGCAATCTCCCTCTTCATGTTTTCCCACCAAAAACATTCACTCATATCTCTATTACTCTTGGTGCTCCCAGAGTGTATAGAGAAATTAGAGCTATGGGCATCATCTAAAAATTCCTTTTTCAAATCATTTATATCAAAAACATAAAGTCTCTTCCCAAATTTCAAAATCCTATATTCATATATGAAGTCGATCAATCTCCCATCATTTATTGATTTAATCTTCTATTGAAATTCCACATCATCATCCAATGAACTTTTTATCCTTTCTAGTAAAGATGTTTTGATAACCATTTGAAAAAGTATTGATGTTTCACCTTACATGGTTATTCCCATACCCATATTTACTAGATCCATGAAAATTGGATCCCTTTAAACTCTCATCTAGTTCAAAACTCCATGATCCTTTCTGCTCAAAGAATCTTCCACCTTATTTTCCTTCATCGGGTTGTAGTGTATCATTCAATCATAATCCTTGATTAGTTCAAGACATCTCCTTTGCCTCATGTTCAGTTCCTTCTAAGATAAAATATACATCAAACTGTTGTGATCAGTATAAATCTCATATTTCTCACCATACAGATAGTTTTTCCGAATTTTAAAAGCAATGATTACAGCTGCTAACAAATGATCATGAGTAAGAAATTTTTTCTCATGAATTTCAAGCTCTCGTGATGCATGGGAAATAACACTATCATTATGCATAACGACACAACCGATTCCTTTCTTTGAGGCATCACTATAAATAACAAAACCATCATTCCTCGATGGTAGAGTCAAGATATGAACATTGACTAATATTCTCTTCAGTTCTTTGAAACATTCTTCATAATATTTTGTCTGAACAAATTTAACTGCTTTACGTGTGAGCTTTGTTAAAGGGTTAGCCAATCGAGATAAATTCTGGACAAAATATCAATAATAACCTGATAAACCAGTAAAACTACGCACCTTAGTTATACTTTTTAGTGCTGGCCATTCTTGGATTGCCTCTGTCATAGAAGGGTCAACAGAGATTCCATCCTTGGAGACAATATGCCAAGAAAAGAAATCACTTGACTCCAAAATTCACAATGGATAAACATCCCGTATAATTAATTTCTTCTGAGAGATTTCAGAATGATGTACAAGTGATTTTCATGATCTTCATATCTTTTGGAGTATACCAAGATATCATCAATAAATATGACTAAAAATTCATCACAATATTTTTTTTGAGAACTTTGTTCATTAGATACATGTAAACAAAGGGTGCATTAGTCAGCCCAAAAGGCATTACATTAAACTCGTAATTCCCATACCTAGTTTGAAATGTTGTTTTTAGAATGTCTGCCTATTTCACACACAACTGATGATATCCAGATCGATGGTCAATCATTGAAAACTATTGAGCTCCATGAAGTTTGTCGAATAAATCATCAATGCGAGGTAATGGATACTTGTTCTTTATTGTTATATCATTGATCTCCCAGTAATCAATGAACAACCTCAAAGATCTATTTTTCTTCTTAACAAAAAGATCATGGGCTCTCCATGGACAAAACCCTAGGGAGAGTAAATACCTTATTACTCAATTATTCTAATTGTTTCTTTAGTAAAACCAATTCCAATGTTGCTATTCTATAAGGGGTCTTTGATATGGGCCTTGAACCAGGAATTAAATCAATGGAAAAATAAGTTTCTCTTTAACGAGGATGTCCATGTAAATTTTCTGGAAACACATCAACATATTATTTTATAATAGGTATGTTCTCTATTTGAACATTTTTTTCCTCACCCATAGTTATTTCATTCTCTTCCTCCCCAATAATTGAATTTATTTGAGATACTCTCGGTGGTTCTAGATATGAAGAAGGTGGTGATGTTTCTGCTCTAGAGATAAGGTACTCTTTATTATCATCATCAATTTTTACCTCCTTCTTCTTACAATAAATCTTCATATCATGGTCTGAAATCCAATCCTTTAGGAGTATTATATAAAATTAAATAATGGTTATGGTGATGAGATCATCATATATAGAAAATTTGTATACCCAAATGGGAACTAATTCACAAATCATTGTTGCAATGATACTTACCTTTGGAGTTTTTACTGACAACTCCCTTGTTAAATCAAATTAGTAATATATAATTTTCTTTGAATACTGGGAAGATATGAAACAATATGATGATATATAATCTAATAAAGCTTTGGATTAACTTGAGGAATCCATTAAATTACATGCCACTACATCTTTTAGAGAATCAACCTCAGTAGTAGTGATCGCATAATCTTGGCCTTGATCCCTTGGCCTTTTTTGAGGTATGTTTCCCTGACGCTTAGGATATGCATTTGCATAATGTCCCATATCCTTGCAATTATAGAATTAAACATTGGTAGAGTCTTTCTTTGCCTTACAAGCACCAGTAAGATGAACTTTCTATCGACATTTGTAACATACTCTCTTTCCTTTTAGATAGGAACCAGGGTGCTTCCTTCCACAATTTCCATAGCGTGGAATTTCAATTCTTCCCTTCTTTCCGGTTTTCTTATTTCCTTTCTAGAGTGTTCAACAGATATCTTATTCTATTGATTTTCCATAAAGTCCTAATACATAGAGAATTTATTTTTTGTCTTGATAGCACATGAAAAAAATATCTTCGCAGGATGAGAAGGATTGTGATACTAATGATCGACGAATAAATGGTTTTAACCCATCAAATAAAAAGTATATGATACTTTTTGGGTAATGTATATAATTTTCAGCATTCCCTACTATCCTTGTGTTGTTAGCTTCAAAATCTGCAACATTCTCTTCTTCTTTTTTATTTAGACTCAAGAATTTTCCTTTACATATCCACTCGATGGTCATGAGGAAATTATTTTTCTAATAAAAGATCCTTAAACTCTGTCCATTCCATAATTTACCCTTATTCATCTTCCTTTGTTTTTTGAATCAATGACCATCAATGATCAGTATCTCTAGTGAGGTGTTAAACTGCCATGATGACTTTTTCCCTTTCGATACTCCACAAAGCGTGAAATATTTTCTCTAAGGAGTTTATCCATTGCTCAACCACTAATGGATTTGTACTCCCATTTAATGTTGGTGGTTTTTTCATAATGAATCTTTCTAACATTGATCCTCCATGTTGTAGATCAGGGTGCTTCATACGGGAAGGTTATTATTCATAACCTATGTGAGTTGTCCCAGTATGGTTATAAGTTCATCAACAACAGTTGCATCACGAGCTCCGATATAATTATCTTTAGTAGGAGGGAAATCCCTACATGGATTAAGTGTGTTGATATGATTTTCATTCCTTCCACTAGGCGCCATTTATAAACAATATCATAAACTATATTAGTTTATGAAACACAATACATAAATCCAATCTTGTAAAACACTTAACATTAATTGAATAGTTTATGGATATAATACATATTAATAAAAATGTATTAATTGAAGATGTATATACTCATAAACCCTTCATAATGATTTGTAATGAAAGTAAGAATTATCCTAATCATATCCCTCGGGAGTGTCGTAACCAAGAGTGCAGTAAGGCCAGTTGTCGTGCACCAATTCCCGTTCGAGTCTATCTCAAAGCAGTGTTTTTGGGTTTTACCCCTTGGTACATCGGGACAGAGCCACCTCTACCAGCTCATATCTAGACATGAATGTTTTTTTTGGGAAACTCACAAAATATCTGTAGTACCAAAATTCTATGACGTTCCTCTATATTAATAAACAACGTCTATCTTAGGGCTATGTGCTCTAATCAGATTTTTTACAAAATCTAGTTTCGGTGGTTTGTAGTAAACATACATTGATACCAACTATAACACCCTAACCCCAGTTAAACAGAGTCTGTGGATTATTACATAACATTGGCATGATCACAAGGAAATCATGTCTTTAAAGACTGATCAATTTAATATTATTGGAAACAATATTCATACATAAGTTCAGAATTACAACTTGAAAAGAAATACAACACTAATTTATTCCATTAGAAACATCAAAGACTCCTAGATTATGCCTGAACATCACTCATAACTAAATTATTCATATCCTGTGAAGATGAAACATAATAAATGGGTGATCTCACATGATCGTTAAGGCTAAGAAATATAGAGGAAGATAACATAGATATTAAACATGATGAATAATTTAAAACACCTGCCTTTACAAATAATAAACATTACAACTTTTATGATAGGAATATGAGCTGAATAAATAATTCCATAATAAAATATAACCATGGGTATTATACCAGTCAAATGACCACATGAACCTTCAATATTAATTTTATAATGAGGTAATGTATAATGCCGAACATTCTAAAATATTTTGTCAAGGCCTCAGCCAAGACGTCAAAAAACGATTAAGGAATCGACCAAAACCATATACCAAATTGGGAAAGGCCTCATCCAATTCCACATCTAGTAGTCCTATAAGACCTACAGATGAATCAAGGTGTTGTAGAGGACTCCACCCATAAATTACTATGTCCAATACAGTCCTCATGAAAATTTTGAAATATAACATAATCATTCGTATTAAAACAAGCATACAAAATGTCAATACGTTGACCATAAACCATGAATGATATAAGAATAACACAGCCACAGTCAAACATATCACAAAACCATCAATACAATATGGAAGATTTGTATCATAATTATTCAACTTCAAACAAGTATAAAATCCATCAAAGGATGTTGACATAGATGAAATCAAAACAATTTGAGAGAAATGTATCTTTATTTTTTTTGAAATCATTTAAAGTTACATAATTATAAAAGAAAACATTTATTTTGAAAATATTTTTATAATCTTGTAAGGGATGCTTTGAAGATGTTATAACAGTGTAGAATAACCACACCATTCATATAAGTAAAAAAAGATAATCTTACCTTAATTTTTTAAAAAAGGTAATAAAGTACCTTGTTAGGAAAACGACTGAATGATTCCTTTTAAAAACATAATAGTTAAAATAAGGGTATAAATGACTCTATCCCATTTTATAGTAGATTGTAAATTTTTTTTGATATATATTTTTAAGAAACATGAATGTGGATGATAAAGAGGTCCTAGTAGATACATATATAAAAACAACCATGGATAATAAAGAGAATGTAGAATTAACCATTACTTTGTACTTTTCCTTAGTAGAGGGTAGGTTAATATCCTGTATAATGGTGAAATAATTGTTATTAAATTATAAAATAACCATATACTTTAATATGATATCATATTTGATCTTTTAATATGACCTTGTTAATAATATTTTAGTATTATCATTGTTTCGGGTGTAAACTGATTAATTTTTCTTTATATGATTTGTTACACAAGTAATGTTTGTTTCAGATAGTATGCATATTATTCATATTAAAAATTATATTAAGTCATTAAACATTATTTTTAATAATCAAATTAAAATTAGTCATTAATGGATATGATGGGTAATGAATCCCAATGTGTTTGTAGAGATGCTAATCTGTACGTACACACGAGCAACAATATCATTCTTTTGATATTAAAATTGTATATAATTTGGTGGTATATCATATATAAAAAATAATTATAATGTTATATTTATTATTTTAATCAATTATACATCATTATTATAACCATCTAATTAATAATGTATTGAATAACAACTACACCACGACGTGGAGACAGTAAGTCGTACGTACGCATGTTTGGCGACATGTCATACAAAGGATGGATAGAATAATGAATATGGTTATACCATGTTTATAATAAAATCATTGTATATAAAATATACTAGAGTTATTATTTTAAAATAGAATCAACAATGAAATAAGTGGAAGAAGAAAAAACTTGAAATAGGTGATGAAATATTTACCTCTTCTTCAGGTTCTTGTTTTTGATTTGATCAAAATGGAACCATTGTTTGGATTTATGTCTAAAGTAATTCCTCTAGAATGAATGGAGGATAGTGTAGAGGATATTTGGATAGTGTCTAGGAAAGACAAATGGCACTAATGGTTTTAATTTGAGAGAACGAGAAGTTTATTTTTATAAGAAGGGTGAGGGGCCCCTTAAAAAAAGATTGAAATATTATTTTATAATAAACTCATTTTCGGTTTCTAATGGATCCAAAATGATTTATTTCTAGTATATGGTGTGTATGGGTTGAAATAATCTCAAACAATAGGTTTTATACACGTTTAGGCCACCATTTTAACCTTATCATTTAGATTTAACTATGAGTTAAATATTTTGTCATTTACCATGTCTCTTTGTATTTTTATATTATATGGTTAATAAACTTACTATAAACATGCAATAGAACACCATGTGGTTCATTATTAATATATATAACCTTATCTAAGTCATTTGGCCGAACTGTAGATTTTTATGAATATTATATTTATTAATAATATAATATTTGTTTTAAAAAATGTTTTATGTCTATTTTGAAACTATTTGCTATTTTGTTTTTTCTAAATTCATAACAGCATCATTACTTCAAAAAGAATTAATTTAATAAACCCTAACATGTAATATTAAGATATAAAATTAGTGGAATTCACAAAAAGTCTCAAATTACATTTATTTTGGTAGTTATAATATCAATTATTATAATATATCCTTAATACGGTAATTAATGGATAATCATTATGTCATAAATGAAATAAAGTATTTAATGTCTAAAAATAATAAATAAAATAAGATTATGTATGAAATTATATTATACTTCTAATGAATATTTGTAGTTGAATTCATCTTATGTATATCCCTATAATAGAAATGTTTTAGTTATTAAACTTTGATTTTAACACTTTTAACTCTTCTTTGAATTAAATAATAATAAATGTCCTAATATAATCCAAGTGGACCTAATAAATCATATATTATTCCTACGGTTGTTTATGGTGGAATTACACATATCCAATAGAATTATGACAAGTGTTAGGGTAAAAATAATATAATTTTTACCCATAATTAACCAACTTACTTTTAACCGTGGTAAATTAAAGTCAAAAGTTATTATTCACTTGAAATTATATTTATCATATTGAACCAAATTTTACCTACTGATATCAACCGTGTATCTAGGATTTTTGAAATTAATTTCATAGAAGCTGTAAAATTATGTTTTATGCAAATTTTCAAATGCTCCACATAGATGGGTAAAAGACAGTAAAAAGTTCGATAAAATTTTAATATATCAAAAATTATTAAAAATTGAATCCAATGAATTACATTGAATTTATCAAGGTATTATGTATCTATTTTGACATAAAACAAATTTAAATAAAATGGATAATTATTAAAATAAAATGTTAGTTTTAAACTATAACTGAGTGTTTTTCACTATTCATAAAAAATTTAATGTTTTTGGAAAAATAAAAAAAATTAACCCTAAGCTAATTTGGATATTTCGAATCCAAAAATGAAGTCCATTTTAAAATATAAAATTTATAAGATTTTAGAAAGTGTGTATTACTATTAATAACGGCTAGTTTTATTGGTCGTGGTGTGTTAGAATATGAAAGTTGTATACAATGCAAGCTATTTCATTATTACAAGGGAAACATACCATAAATGCTTGGGGTGTTACAAAAACTATTTAACACCATAGACATAAGGAATAAATAACAAAATTTTTTTGAGACACTTAATCCTTATTTCATATGCTTTACTTTCTTGATCTCACATAATTCTCATCCTTACCATTATTACTTTTTTTTATCATCACATAATCCGATTAATAATTGAAAATATGAATAAATAATTTGTAAAGGGAAAAATTTATATTGGAATTCAACCACAAACTAACCCCTCCCAGTTGTTGCGTATCTCTTATATATCGTTTAAAAGTGGTATCAAAGAATATCACCCATATAGATAAAAACATGCTTCCCCTATAAATCTATGATACATAATAAAATATATAAAAAACATCAATTTAATGGTTTTAGTTAATACCCCATAAATCATTATTTTTAAATAACTATGTTAGAATATATTGGTATAAAAATTCATCAATTTATGGATTTCAATCACTAACACGTGATTTTAAAGAGGATTTTAATTTTTTTCTAATACTGTGATGGTATTTTATCAAGATGTTTTGATTTAATTTATGAATTAACGAAGATATCATGTTCTAAATGACATTTCAATTTTCTACCAAGAAGTTTTACTCACACCCTTAAACTGTTGAGTAAAATTTAAATGATATTTTTCGTGTATTTTAAATAATTCTTCTAATATAATAGTTTATTATATGTATATTAAGACACTGCGTAATTATAAGAAAATTGAGTTAAATAAATTTTTGAAATTGACAAAAATAATACAACAAGAATTTTTTCTTCTCTTCTAAAAATTTTATTATTCATAATCATGGAATAAAAAAGATAATAACATAAATTCTCATTCTTAAGTTAGAACTTTACTTGGTTCATGGTTAACATATTTCATAAGTACCTATAAATTAGAAATAAAATATGGATTAATTTCATGTAAATTTGAATTGATGACTTATAAATCCATCATTAAAGTATTATATTGTGATATTAAGGAGGACATACTGAGATTATTCAATACATAATAAGGTATTTTATAATTAGACTGATATACATCAATGGATATCAATTGGAGGAATTATAAACATTAGTATTTAGAGGAACAAGATTTTTTAATATTGTAGGAAGATCTGGTTAAGAAATTATAATATAATAAAGAAGAATTTTCAGTGGTTTATAAGGCCAATAAGATATATAAATGGAGGAAGAAAATAACTTCATATAGATAAATCCTAATTCATCCTTCAAGAATCAATAATGGTAGATAAATTATTGAGATAAGAGTGAGTGTCCCATTATGGATACCACAATAATAAAGAAATAAAAGGGTTATTGGGTGGGAAAATAATATAATAACATTGAGAAGAACCTTTTTATTCCATCGTGACTATTGAAATAATAATCATAGTGGTATGAATATTATACTATTGGGTAATGGGAATTAATCTGGTGTGGTGGTGGCATACTCACCCAGTATTAGAAGATTCCAACAAAAGACTTATTTATGATATAGAGTTTTACTACTAAGGTGAATAAAAATGATTAAACCAACTAATATTATATGGTGAAAACACTTATTTTAAAGAGGAAGGAATTATGAATGGATTTTTCTTATTGTGTTGTTGGATATAAATTGATGGGATACTATTAAAAAATTCATATAGTCAAATATAAGGATATAACATAAGAGTAGAAATATTAAGATAAGGAGAATGTTTTTACCAATCCTTGTGAAATCTTGGACACTTTTGGATTGTGAAAAATTATAAAAACCCACTAATAACATTCTTATATAGATACTAAATAAAATAGAGTAGATGATTGATTTTAATTCCTATAAGAAGATTCAAAATGATGTTTTTTAAATTTTGTTAAGGAAAAAAAATAGGATCACCCCTAAAAGGTATAGGATCCTAAAGGGAAGAAGAATAAGTGCACTCAATGATTCACTAGAACTTTTCTTAAGGTATAGTGTGCCCATTATAATTTGAAGAAGAAATATAGATATATTCTTTGTGGATACCTATCTTCAAAATCCCAATTGTTTGTTGATCTAACTCTGTATATTGAGTAACCATTTAGAAATTTTAAAAATATAAAGGAATTATGAAGGTAAATGTAGTGGATAGAATAAATAAATGATGAAATTAAAATTTAATTAATGTGATCATGATGTTATAGAAATTGATTTATCCTAAATATTGACCAAAATTGGGGTAAATACGTAATGGTCAGTCTAAAAATATCTTGAATCCAAGGTTATTCCAAATAGTACAATGTACTTTTTCAAAAAACTATGGTATGTTTCTCTAAATACTCTTCCATTATTCATGAATAAAAGTCTTTTGAAATGATTTTATGAAATGGGATTCTAATTTATAAAATAAATAAGCCATTTCAAAAAGATTTTTTACTGGAGTATATGTTATAGAATACACATATTTATTGATTGAAATCATTTATTTCATAAATTTTTTTTACTCTCATAGGCTTAGAGTGGTTAATTGATATTTATATTTTTAAATATTCAATGATTTGGACTCTGTAATTAATTATTATTTACTGTTAAGTGAATAAATTAGTGATGGATACTTGTGACATGGAAAAAACATCCAAATTATGAATATGAGACTATATTTTTCTTATAGCCTCTAAAATTACCATTATTTACATCAAAAGGGGGGAAATTAAATGATATTTCATTTTCAAAGAGGTTGTAAATTTATATAGTGGTAAGGTCATTGAATCCTCATGATGCTAAATAATGAGGCCACATTTTAAGGGGGAATATTTGTAAAACCCATAAGGGGAGAAACTACATTAAAATACCATTCAAATTATCTCAATGTTTTTCTGTTATATTATGTTTTTAAAGTGAGATAAAAGAAACATAATTCCAAATAGAGACTTATAAAATTTATGATCGGTATCTAATGAAATATTATATTAATTACATTGTTTAAAAAATATAATTTCATGTTATTTTTTAATGATTCAAAAAGAAATTAAGGTTTTGATGATAATGGTTTATGAGGTTCATATTCCTAATAAATTAAAAGGTAGATATTTTTCAACCCAAAAATGTCATGTATATAATTTCTATTCACGAATTATCTTTTTTTTGGATTTTTCTTTATTTTGTAAGAATTTTTAATGATTTAAGAAATTCCCTTATTCATGAATGTTGGATTTTCAATTAATTATTGATACAGATATAGTTAAAGACGATTTTTATTATATTGGGTTTGTTAAAAAAGTCCAGGAACCACTAATCATGATGGATCTAAGTCTAATAGGAGAGGTAATGTATTAAATTGAGATTAAAGTGTCCTATGTATGATATTTAGGAATGTTATAGAATATGTAGGATTTGAGATCATCATGATTATATGATGTTGTGAGTTATCATTAGAAGATTATAATTGGAGTAATAGAATAATATATATGATACAACTACGGGAATAGTTTCCTTGTTATCTGTGTTATCTAATATGAATTTTTAGATCATTATATACCTTGGTTGGATCATAGAAGAGTTTAATGAAGGGTAATGGGGAGATGTTCTGGAAGCATGTCAATAAACAACGTATGAATTAACTATCTCGTGACAATATCTTAGAGGACAGTGAATCACAAGGATCATGAAGGATGTGAAGTATTTCACAACTCCTTATTATGATCATTTAAGTTTTCAATATCCATAAGATATCTTGTTTACTAAGGGATGATGATATACTTAAAACACTATCCAAACTATTGGTGTCATAGCACGAACCTCTGAATAGAGTTGGATATAGGTACTTTTAATGAAAAAGATTTAATGAAACTCTAACATTATATATATATATATATATTTATTTATTAATTTTTAAGCACTATCGAGGATATAATTTTAGATTGTATGAAGTATGGTATATTTCAGGCCTGTTAATTGTATGAAAAAGTAATATATTGAAGAATGAGGCTCACAAATATAGTGGTTGGGGGTTAATATATATTTTTCATAATGAATTTTGGAACATATTATTGATATTTGAGAATAATAGATAAGAATAAGAGGCATGGACAATGAAGAATTTAGTAAAAATCACATTGCAAGAAATCATGATGTAATATTAATGTCACGAAATCAATTTTTTTATAAATGAGATGACTAAGTATTCTAAGTAGTCAATATCTTGATAAAGATATATTAATTATGCCATAACAGATCATGGTAGAAAAATTTTAACTCATATGTTTAAATCAAATCGTCATATACTAGACATTTTTGATGATTCTTATATGAGGAATCACGGGGTTTCTATTATATGGATATTGTACCATGATTAAAAGATATTTTTTAAGGTAGGTATATCTAAGAGAGCTGGAGGCAATCACATCATTAAATAAATTACCAAACTAAAAATAGGGGCTAAAGTCAAAATATGATAATCCATGAAATATTTTTTCATGGATGCTATTATGAAGATAAGGTGGTAAAAAAGTAATGAATATATCCATTCATTAATATATGTTATGGTTGTTATGAATTTAATAATCTATTAACCATATAGAGAGATATATAATCTACAAAAATTAGATTTATGTTATCCACTATGATGAATTATATCATTCCATGTTTTTTCATATATATTTGTGATATTAAGTATCACACCTTGATATGATTAATTCCAAAATACTCAATTTAAATGCATTATTTTTTGGGATATAATAAGGATATAAATTGTTGAATATTAGTAGCATACTAGAAGAATTTGATTTTATAAATGGAGAATGTTGAGACGATCTAAGGCTTATGGATTGATCATGAATTTCAATAGAGATATAAAGATATTATACAACTATATTAATCGATCATAATGGCCATTGGGTGTGTGAGAGAGGGATAATTGTTATAGATAAAGTAGTTAATTAGATTAGGTAAACAGATATCCACCCTTCCAAGTCATACATGAGTTAAAAATATTTTTCCAGAAATGTTTAGACAGGGAGGAACTTGAAGAAGATGGTTGAAGATAACACATGCCAAAGAGATTATTTATATCAATATATTTCCCATGAATTATTGATTCTTACATGATTTATTTTAGGACCATTAGGCTTCTTTATCCATCAATTCATTCATTATAGATGATTGTATGTTTATGTGTATAATGGGTTAACAAACATTAATCATAAATTATATATATTCTCAATAAAAATGGTGTGATGAATCTTGTAATCCTTATATCATTTGATTTACTTTCTCAATATCTAATAACATTCATCTTCATAATTATTATTGTATTGATCATCATTTTATACATGTAATAACCTGTAATGTAGGAATATATTTTTTAATGAGAAAAAACATCAAATTAACATTGATCATTCATTCAAACCCTATCTTAGTGGTTGAGAATCTCTTATATGGGATCGATATAAGGTCTTTATTATATGTGTTTGAGTTAGAGTAGTATGATATGAATTCTCTGGTGTAAAAGATGCTTTAATAGATGAGTCTCTATATATTTATCTTGTTCTTTTTATCTATACAATGTATATTATCATCAAATCAAGTCAATATAATCTTTTATATATGATCAATATATTATGAAAATGGTTTTTTCTATAACATGAATTTGTCATATTTATATATATCAAAATACAATATTATTACATAATTTAATTTTATGTTTTTTAATTTTGGATGTTTATATTATTTATCATTATTATATTGTTATAATATTGAGGTAATAGTCTATCTATAGAACATTATCTAACCATTAGTACTATTTAATAACCTATACTATATGAGAAGGCATGTCTAAGATCAAATGGGTTTTTATATTAGGCCATCAAATGAGAAAATGTGAGAAGATTATTAATAATGGATCCAAAATTCCTAATTTCTGGTTATATTATTTATTTAGGATTGTTATATGGAGATTTAATGCAATGAAAATTGGATCAAAGATGTACCATTTCCTTCCAACACTTGAATGATGGGGATCAAAATTACAAAAGTGTGGTATTTATGATTACTTTTTTCCTATTTTTTCAATATTTATGTTGCGTAAGAATAATGATTTACTATTGCACTATTATACATGGATGGAAGGATGGAATGCCTATATGCATCGTGCTTGGATCACAACTCACTGGACTTGTACATAACAGTTTGTGAATAAAAATTGATTATTGAAAAGGGATTATAGTCATACAAAACATCAAAAAATATTATATGGTATAATTTCTGAATTGTTTTTAGGGTTGAATTTGTTAATTTATTCCATGTGTATAGAAATTTATAATAATAATCTTCGATAGCTTGACCACCCTGAGATTTTATGATGTTTTTATATTTAAGTACATCTAATTTATTCGATCCTTATACTTACATTCACATGATGTTTAAATAAAGAAAAATATTTAAATATTATTATGTAAATGTTATATTATATTTTAAATAATAATTTCAATATTATATTAGGTTAAAATTATGTGATTTTCCAAAAAAATATTTACAATGAAAAGAAAAAATAACGATTTCTTAAAAATTATCATTTTATTATTTTAAATATGAAAAATAAAATTAAAATTGTATTTTGGATATGGTATTAAATTTATATAAAATAAATTTGATTTAAATTAGGATCAAAATTTCATATTATTTAGATATAATTTAATTTTTACGTTTAGAAACACAATTTCTCTAGAAAAATGATTTTCTTCCCTTTTGTTGATTTATTTTTAGATAATTTTTTTTGAAAATTATTAGATATTTATTTGAAAAAATGAATTACAAATTTTATATTTTTAGGTTAAAATTTGCTGAATATTTCCTATTTATTTTTATGTGTTATAAATAGTAGTGAGGGTAAAATTTATCACCTCAGTAAAAGGGTAACTTTGGTAATTAGGGTAAAAAAATATTGTGATAAGGGATTACAAATATAACCATCAATTGAATATATTTTATTTCGTGGTAGTAAATTGATCATATTCACCATAAATTATTATATATGTATTTTTTTGACATTTTGTTTTTATAATAACATTTATATTATTTTAAGAAAATAAAATTCCAAAATTTTAATATGTTGACTTGAATATAAGTAAAGAATTTATATTTGGATAAAAATTGGATAAGTTTGATTATAAAAGTTTTATTTAAATGTGAATTAATTTACTCATCATGTTTATTTATTTATAATTTTTATTGAATAAATAATTACCATAAATTCGTACAGAACTCTAACATAATGCTTATAAAAGATGTATAAAACTCATGTAGATGAATTCCAAAAATATAAACGTAATATGTTTTGGATGAGTTGTACTTAAAAACTAATATTATAAATAAATATAATATATTATGTATGTGTTAATTTTTTGAATTATAATTCCACTTTTTTTATGATGTATTTAAATTCATATAAAATGGATAGTACCAAAGAAGAGATTAATGGTATTTTATAAAATAATTATTCTATTAAATTAGTTAAAAATAATAAAAATATTGGAAAAGGAAATGGGGGTTAATAAATAGTATTAAAGTTGATCACTTGTACATTTAATAAATTTTTAACCTTTTATGTAAAATTAAAACCCGTTCATATTGAGATTGGTGTTACCATAGTTACATTAAAAATGGTTTACGAATGGGTTAATAAAGATTATAAGAATGAAAATTATATGTAAACCTGTATAAATTTGATTTTATAGTTATATAATAAAAATAACATACTTAACATATAATACATGTAATTACTTGACCACTTTTCAATGAATGTGACTTTATTATATTTTAATATTTTGAAAAATTACTAGAGTCTCCCACCGCTCACATAAAAAGGATATCCCTTGTCTCTTTTCTATACACCACATAGAGAAACCAAGATTAACTATAACCAACCCAATTCAATTATTAACACACACACACAAACACACACACACACATATATATATATATATATGAATTATTGGATCTGGTATTCTTTATAAAACCCGTTTATGATTCTTAAGTAGTTATTTAAAGGACGTCTATCAAAGATGATGTATTCATATTTACTAACCTTTTCAAATTAGTTTCTTCTTATAATTCCTCTAAATATATTGTATCCATAATAAAATAATATCTAAAGTTTCATAAATATAATTTCATTTATTATTAAAATAACATAATAATTTTATTTTATTTTTCTTCAAAATAAAAGTGAAAACATTACTCGTAAATACATATGATTTACTATTTCTATATAGTAGTAAAAATAATTTCCCATCAACATTTTTCAATGATGATTATAAATATGAAAATAATTACAACATATAATTTTTATAAAATAATAATTATTTTTTCTTATAATATCATATCTATCTTCTTACCTTCCAATCTATTGGAAAATGATAATGTCTGTCAGGTGTACGTGTGGATTACCCCTCCATGAATTGATATGATACATTTTTCATTTTAAATTCACATTAATGGTAAAAAGTATAAATTTAATGGATTTATATAAAATATATTATATTAATATAATTATGTAATGTTTCACTATTATTTAACATTATTTTTTTCCATCATTCTAAAAGTGAATAGAACAATTATGCGTACGTATGACCTACCGTATCCAAGATTAGTGTACATATTTTTTATATCTATACCATTTATGGATGAGTTTATATTTATATAATTAATATATATAATATTGATAACATTAATAACATTATGAATATTAGTCAACCATAACCAAAGTTCAAGGGAAATAACTACTAATATTTTTTTTTGTAAAAAATCGAAATAGTTGACATAAAAAAATGATGATTTTAATAAGGAATCATTAATAAATTGACCTGAAATGTTATAATTGGATCATATATGATATCATAGTTATATATTATTTTATTATGAAGGTATAAAAATTAAAAATTTATTATTCTAGAGGTTGAAATAACTAGTGATTCATGTTGAACTTGAGGAAAGCTATTCCATCTCTATTTTCACTCAATTAAGAAAAATTTAATATTATGAACGTATTTTAAATTGGGTTTCATATAGTTACACTTTTATGAATTTTACATGAAAATGATATTATAAATAAGATTATTTATTAAATTCATGTTTTTTTATTTTTATGGGTTACAATTAAATAGTCACTAATGTGGTAAGAAATGTTTTTACGATATAATTTTTTTGGATTGCACTTATTTTAATTAATGGATCATATAATATATCCTTCCTAAAATTCATCTATTTTTCTTATCCTATAGGCAATTTTGGACTTTATTTATTTTCATATAACTTTTCCTCACATTATTACATTAATTAAAAAAGCAAAATTTTAAAATACTTTTTATTTTATTTCTATTTTGATTAGGTGTATTTTCATTTTATGTATATATTTTAAAAAATTGGTTTTAAAAATTGATTTTTATTTAATAAAATTATTTTTAAGTATTTTTTAATCAATCCTTGCCTTTATAAATGCTTTTAAAAGAAATTTTATAATGTTTTATGAAAGGTTCATTTTCATCTTTCTTTATAAAAAGTCCAGAGGGTTGTTTTTTTAAAAGTATATGGTGTTATTATACATTCACGCTGCCATTACACTTTTTTCCATTTAGATTCTTTTGAATGATTTAAATAATTTTATAAATAAATAATTTATAAGAAAAAATTATATTAAATGTTCCATTTCCATTTCTGTATTTATTTAAAATTATTTTACTTCAAAATATTCTTTTATAATAAATTAAATCTCATACCTCATATCATGATTTTTTAGAAATTCACTTTATGTTGAAAAAGTCAATTTCTTGTGATCATATTTCATTTTACATTAAATTTATGTTAAATATCTACATTATTTGTATTCTAGATATCCTTATTGTCTAAAATATGTTCCATTTTTTACATATATGGTTCTATAGTTTTTTAATATGAAATTTATTTGATTGACTGGGGAAAATATTTTTATAATTTACTCTTCCCTCAATATTAATATATATTGACAATACATATTATTTATGAATTATATTGAACATTCAATATAAGAGGAATTTAGTTGACATGTATTGATCTGTATGTTCCAAAATTATATATTCCATTGATACATCCACATGGTACATTAGAAAATCCAATTATATAAATTATTAAATGATTTTTTGGTGTATACTTACCCATAGATTTAAATATATTTGTGTAAGGTATTAGTGTTAATGATATCAAAATGTCTGATATCATGATGTCTTACAATATAAATTTCATTAATTTAGAATTCAATCATTATTATCCATTATATTACTATATCGATATTATGCATGGATTCATATAGTGATTTTTTGGATTTAATGTAATGTATATTCTGTTATTTTCCATTCCATATTTATTCTACCTCATTTAATCCAGAAATCTCATATTGTACGTAACCCTTGCTATGAATATAAGAAAAAACATTATTTTTTCCTTCCTATTGATATGATGAAGTATATTATGAATACAATAAAAATGATGAATTTTTTTTCTTATGCTATGTATTTTATATTTCCATTCCATTATAAGAATCATATATATATTAGGTTCTCCATGACTATAAAAATGATCTGACCCATAAAATTAGATCCATTGTATCATATGAAAATGTAAAAAAGTAGAAAATGGTTCTACATTACTAGATTCAGGTTTTTTATAATTTGTATTAAAGGATGTTAAGTATAAACCTTGAGAAGAAGATTTTATGTAAACATAGATAACATGATAATTATGATTATCCCTTATTTGATTTCAAAACTCTTACAATTATAATTTTTTTAATTATATGGCTCAAAATTGATTATGATTGTTAGATAACATAGAGTGTTCCATTATTTTATGATGAAACCTAACAGAATAAAGGGAATCATGACTCATAATAAACATATGGATTTTCATGCTATGAAATATAATTCATATGTTGTCGTAACTAAAATTATCATTTCCATTTTTGGGTACGTAACTCATGTTATACCAAATATTTTTTCTTATATGGAGAAACCTATTGTTCTATAGTGTTACTAACCTATATCAGATCACTTCATGTGTAAGAATCCTCAATATTTTAATAGGACTGTTAATCCATTGGTAGATATGCAATGTATTTATTCCATTGATAAATATTCAATGATTTGGGATGTAATGAAAGAAAAATAGTTATTCTAGATCAGTATTGTTTAAAAGGGATGCCAAACAATGGTGATTATAGATCTAGAACATTTAATAAGTTAAATAAATAGAGTTTATGGGATAAAGAACATCTAAAATTATATTATTTAAGAAATAATTCCATTTAGACAAATTAGAAAAGAAGGACAGGTCATTCAACTCATTAAAATATTAAATGAATAAGAATGTATGGTAAAGTATGGGGATAACATTAAATGATTATCAATTCCCCATGTATACTGAAGAAAAGATTCATAATGAATAATTTAATATTTATTTGGTGGTCTTAATATAAGCCAATTTAAGGGAACTATTTTCTCAGTTGTTTTCATCCAATGACTAGGGAACATAATTTGAAATTAAGAGAGAGAAATAATTTCCTAGATCCTATATCATTAAGATTAATTATGATAATAAGAGGTAAAACAAACACCAAGGGAAAGTGAACATGTTAAAGTGGAATAAGTGATCGAATTAATTTACATCATGTAAAAATTATGGAAAGAAACATCCTAGAAATTCATGAAAGGAATCAGAGTTTATTTCAATTATAGAGAAAATTGTAATCTAACTAATGAATATATGGAACAGAAAGATATAATTGATATATAATTATTTAACTATAATGAGATGTGGTGTTATTCAACAAAGTTCCCAAATATTCTAGGTAAGATACCACAAAATAAGTCAAGGATAGAAGACCAAGATTATAGAATTACTACATCGGAAGTTGAAGTTACTAGCAATGAGGTGATGAAAACATTTATCATATACTCTAAATGATAAAATGGGTTTTTTGATTCAGTATCTAACCACTCATTATTATCTGATAAAATCCCTAAGGGTATAATATTACTAACCAAATGATTAGATGTTGGGTTGGCAGTGAAAACTCATATTGGAATGTTATTTGCATCTAATGTTCATAGATCCTCTCTGATAAAATTTTGTGGGAGTTTTCTTCATAAAAATATTATTATTATTATGTATTTGAATTTGATTTAATTATGTGCATGGATTGGCTATCTCAGTATAGAGGTAATGTCAATTTTTGAGTAATTTATGTAATATTCCATATTCAAAATCATTTTATGACAGTCTACCAGTGTGAATATGATACAGGACTCTCAATCAAAATTAAGTATATTATATTGGTTTTACAACCAATTCATGAGATATTTTTATCTCATATGGTTAGATAGAAGCTCAACATTGATGATATGATTATTTATGGGATTTTATTGATGTCTTTCTCAAAGAGTCTACTACTCTTCCCCTAAATCATGAAATTGTGTTTTAATAGAACTCACAAGTAGAGCTATAATTATTTCATCAATTCAATATAAAATTGACCTAAATTAGCTATATTAAATGAAGAATAAGTTATAAGACAATCTATATAAGAGAATCATATAACATATTACTTCAACATGATGTGAACCTGTTATTTCTGTAATGAATATAGATGGGCCAATATAAATCTACATTTATATTCAGAACCATAATAAGATCACATTCATGAATAATTATCATTCACTACATATTAATGACTTTTTCATTTATTTATGATGTTCTTAGTATTTTTACCTATCATATATTTGATATGTATACTATCAACAAAGGGATAAAAAGGATTATATACTACAATGGTCCTCTATTCGAGGGATGTTCATTATTAATTTATCGTTATTCCATTTTAACATTCCATGATTTATATTGTCTGTAAGTATTTAATGAATATAGTCATTAAATATTACCTTAATCGTTATGTGGTTGATATTATAGATGATATTGTTATATATTTAAAGAGAATAAAATAGAATAAAGAAGTTATGAGGGATGTGATGATGAACCTGTTAAAGAAGATGCCACATGAAAAATTGAATATATTAGAATTTGGAATATAAAAATTATATGTATTGTTTTGTATAACTTCAAGTGAGGATATATCAGGGGATCCTTCAATGATTGAAGTTATTGAGAAATTTCCTTAATCCACCATAATAAATGAGATCCATATTTTTCATGGATTGGTAGGATATTACTAAATATTTTTGAGAGATTTCTCCTAACTATATAATCCACTCACCATGTTGAATTAGAATTGGGTTAAATTCTTCTAGATAGAATAATGTGAATTGGATTTCAAAGAATTAAAGGGAAAGTTGGCTAGTGTTTTTTTTGACACAATACCCTAACATTAAGAAGATGATTTGATATATTTTGATTCATCAAATTTTTAAATGAGATGTGTCATCTTGTAGAAAGGTACAGTGATATATTACAGCTCCCATCCATTAAAATATAATGAAAATAATTAACCAACTCTTTATTTGATGCTGGATGTGGTAAATTTTTTATTAAAAATATGGAGGAATTATCTATTATGTGAATGGTGTTTAACATATACTAATCCTAAAATTAATAATGTATTTAATTACAGGGAAGTATTTGAATATTTTATATAGAAGATTGTAGGATTTTATCAAATATTATGACTTCTTAATACAATATAACTCTTGAGAGGTAAAAAAGGTGGATGATTCTATAATAATAATAGACTAATATAGTTTTTATATATTTAGGATTTAAATAGATCCAATATTTTTGGATTTCATGAATTTAGATCTTGAAATATATAAGGAAGTAGAGAAATATTATTTTTTCTAAATGAATTATGAACCATCCATCCATGAAAGTATTAAAAATAAGAATAAGGAAGATGTATAATTATAGAAAAATGTGAGGGATATTCCGAAATTTAACAATTATTATGAAATAATGGTATGGTTTAGAGACCAAGTATGTGTTCCATCAGCACTATATTTATGGAAATATATATTTTATGAAGTTAATAAATCATCATTATTTAATAAACCATTTTTTATGAATTTTTATAGAGATCTAAAAGAGTATTTCTAGTAGTATAAAATTAAAATGGATATTTTTGGCTATCTATAGTGACCCACTATTATTTTATATAAATATTACATCATTTTAAATAAAAACAACAAAATAGAGTTACAAGATAAAGAATAAAAAAGATTACTGTCTTGGGACAACTAAGACCATATATAAACTATACATAATAGGACAAAAAATATATTTAATTACATCTTATCAATCTTCATAGTGTCAATAATGTACTCACTTGTATAGGTATTCACATGATGATATAAATTAATGAAATGGTTGAGATAAAAGACAAATAAAAGGACATGTAAGAAAATGAATCAATATAACATTTGTGAGAATAATAATAATAATCATATAATAATTGTGATATCATCATCATAATTATGAGATGATCCATTAGATAATGACATGGAATGTGGAAATTCATGACAATGAAACATGATGTCTCTATGGTCAAATACCATACATAGTGGTAACAAAATATAGCATCGGGTTCAATCATAACATATATGAATAATCATAACACCATGTTATTTTGAAACAATATAGCATCATTTTCATTCATATTGAACATGATTTCATAAGATATATCACATTACCCAATGCATTGGGATGCTATATAATTATGGGAACAGAATTCATAACATATCATTTATATAATCATGCATTCCACTTAGAATATATATCAATGTTGGAAAAAAATAAACCTTGCAATGGAATGTGTTTTATTTCATATTTAATATATTCATGAAGAAAACTATAGATTCCTAAATGAGAAAGGGAAAAAATCTTTTGTAAGAAATTCATTATTCTAGAGAGAAGAAGAAGAAAAATCTAAAAGAGCCAAATTGTGTTTTGGAAAGTAGTGTTTTATTTTTAAATTATTTAATTTAATCATAAAACAATATTACAAACATTTATATAATTAATAATAAAATGGTAGAATAATTTAATATCATTAAAACATAAATTTTGAAAAAAGAGGAAGACTCAAATAAATGGAGTTGGTTTTGAGAAACCCCTTTCCTTATGTTTATTGAATTTCATCACGTAAATATGGTAGATAATAAAATTATATTCATTAATTAATAAATAAATGACCAATTTATTATGTATTTGATTCATTATAATTTTATTGATTTTGTTTTTGGACATTTAAATGAGTTATAGAGTTCAATTTCATCATTTGGGAGTGTTTGTTTTCAGGATTTTCTTGATAAGTTCACTTGTATACATGTATATAAGGTCTTGTAAAATGAAAATAATTACCCACAATTAAAATTATATGTTATTAATTAACACCTAAAAGTATTTATGGACTTATATATTCTATTTTTTCTAGGTATGAGGATGATCTATTAGATAAAATATTAATGGTAATTGTTTATATTAATTTTTCTGGTTTTCTATCATCTCAAACATGTTTTGTTTTATGATTAATATTAAGTACATTTGATTGTTATATTACATAAAAAGGGTTATTAAAAACACATTGAAATATTTTCAACCATTATAATGCTTTTATGAATATCCTTGATGGATGTAATGGAAAATGGAAACATGTTATCCAAGATGGCGGTAAATACATACATCACGAACGATGTTCTCATTTTTAGAATAAAAGGTAGAGTAGAAGAGGGTTGATGATCGATTACTCCCTTAACATAATAATTTTATATTATATATAATATAATGATGTAACCATTACACTAGTATGAGGGTATGTTTGGATATAATAAGAAGAGAAAATAATGTGAAAAATAATTAAAAAAATGGAATATGATTTTACGTTTTGAACTTATTCACCTTAATATACACCATAGTGAAATTGAATTTTGAATTATTTTGAGACAAAGGGTTCCTTGATGTGGGTAATATTATTTTGAAGATTATATTGTATAATTTGGTCAATCAACAAATATTGGAAGGTGTGTTGAGATTTGGTGGCGAGGGGTGGTATTTTAAGTAGAGGAGATGGATGTTTTTGATTATTTTATTCATTAAATTTTTAATTATTCCCCTGATAATGACTATTTTAAAAATTATCACTAAATATATTTAATAATGAAGGTTATTTCGATATTATTGGCCTATATCATCCATATATCATCTATGACTCAATAATTAACATATTTTTTTAAATACCATAAAGTACTATATTTCACTATTCACCAAAAAATCAATTACATTTGAAGAATACCAAAACATAACCCTTAAAAAATTTTCAATGTATATAATTCAAAAATGAAATCCATTTTTTGAAAATAATTTTATAATAAAATCAATTTATTTGTTAATTAAAATAATCAAGTATTTAGAAAATATCAACTTTAATATTATAATGGATTTTACAACCATGGAAAAATTAATTAAGCTCTCATAAAATTATATTACTATAATAAGAGATCAAAATATTTATTTATGAAAAGATTTTACGAAGATAAATTTTGTTTAAAATCATTTTATAAATTATAAAATTAAAATTAAAATTTATGTTTTATAAATATATTAACACTTAATTTATGATTGTTAAAACATTTCTTTTCTTATACTATTAAATAATTCTTAGATATTTTAATTTATTATATAGTTAAATTTTATGTAGACATTCATTGGTGATCATTCTATTCTATTGGTCAGATTTCTATTTATAATGGTCACATTACGATTTCAAAGGCCAAGTTACTATTCATTGGTATAAGTTCTTTATTTTTTTATGAATTTAACTTATTTTATTCTAAAATTTTGAAAATATATTTTTGTATATTTATTCTATTTTTGTGTTTTATACCATATAACATAATTATAATAAGGTAAGTAATTTCATTTAAATAGTTATGGGTTTTTACATTCATCACCCCTCTTAAAATTTTTCCATCGAAATTTCATTTTTCATAAAGAGGTGAGGGTATCTTTCCTTCATTGATTCCTCAAGTTCCCATGTTTCCTCCTTCTACTAATGGTTCTAAAATAGTACTTTGACTAAGTAAGTAGTTTTGTTTCATATAACATTATATCTATGATCCATGATCTTCACCAGCTTCTCCAGGTAATAGAGATCATTTTCCACCTATACCACCTCTGATTTCAGTACATGTGAGGGATCTGGTATGTACCTAATCAAGAGGGATATGTGGAATACATAATGTTCGCAAGAAAGTGGTGGCAGAAGTTCTATTCATTAGGCCACAAATATGGCATGATCAAGAATCTCATAGGGAATGATGTATGTGGGACTTAACATTCCTTTCATCCAAAATCACGTGATTCTATTCAATGAAGAAATGAGGAGGAATACCATTTCTACAACCTCAAACTTTCGATCTTATGGATGATTTTTTGTATTTTTATTCTATTGGCATTGGGATTCCTTGACGTTCTATTGAATTTTTTTTACATTTTATACCATTTCTTTGACCATTTCATATCCTAAAATAAATTTTCACGGAATTCACCCCAAAATTATAGTGTTCTACATATTTTTCCTTAATCATATTCATATGTAGCGATTTGGATATATTCTTAGAAACCATTTTTGTTGGATAACTCGATAAGAGGTTGATGTTCGTCCCATCCTCTATTGAAGGCCACAAAAAATTATTTGAACATGCCTTCTAGTGTTTAAATAGTACACATAGAATGGTCTCCAGATTGAGGATGAAAATCCATAAAAAGTTCTGCTCAACGTTTAGAGATTGTTGGAGAATTTTTCACAACATTGAGGTGAATCTCATATATCGATCAGATACAATCAAATTTGGAAGTCCATGCATCCTTCCAATGTACATGATGTATATCCATCAAAGTTGATCCAATGAGATGTTCACTCAAATCATGAAAAAGTGAGACATCTTTGTATGAAGTTCTATAGTAACCCCTGTAGAATTATTTCCCCTATATGCATTCGAACGTCTGATAATGAAGTACATTGGGATCTTTTGCATTTTCATGTTAGTTTGGGTAATGGTTTTATCATCCCCTTAGACATTTTCCTTTCAACCTTTACATGACAACATACTAGGAAATTTGATGAATATTTTGTGATATCCTTCTTCCTATTGTCCCAACAATAGTGCCCTTATAGATATTGATACATATTTTTTTCTTCCTAAGAGAATTGGGAATGTTAAGCAAAATGTATCATTTATAACCTCTTTATTTATATCTGGATCAGATGATACAAAAAGTCATGAACCAAATATTACAACTTCTTCCTCATCGATTTTTATGTTCTATGATTTCATTTATCTCATGGATTCCACTATCTTATAAATTTTCAAATCATTTATTTGAGAATTTCTTTCCTTCTCCTAGAGTGGTGGTTAATAAATCATTTGAGAAAGTGTAGATGATTTTATTTCCATGATGATATCCATGTCCATCATTTTCAAATCTAATAAGACTGGATCATTCCTAACTCTCATCATGGATAATGTTGCATGGACCTTTCTAATTAGAGAATCTGTCACTTTATTCTCTTTTTCAGGATTGTAGTGAATTGGGTTGTCATAATCCATGCTGATCTCTAACCTTATTCACTTGTACATATTATGGTCAATCTATGTGGATATATATTTAAGGATCTTCTAATCAGTATTTATTTCACACTTCTCCCCGTAGTGATAAAGACACTAGATTTCCAATGTGAAGATTACAACTACTAACTCCAAATAATGCATGGGACAGTTTTTCTCATGAATTTTCAACTCGCATAAAGTGTAGAATAAAAATTTATCTTTCTTCATCACTAAAAAAACATTTAAATTCATTTAGGTATCACTATATACCAAAAATGATTCACCACAAGTCGAAAGTGTGTGTACCAACATGATTATAATATGCAAGATTAACATTTTAAAATTTTCTTCCCATACACTGGTCTATAAATTTTTTTATCCCTTTTGATGAGTCTTTCTTAATGGGTTTAAAAATCATGAGATATTGTTTAAAAATTGTCAAAAATACCTAGATGGAACACGAAAACTATGGATATACATTATAGGTGATTTCTTGGGGCTTTCTTAAATTTCTTTTATCTTGGATGGGTCAACATATATTCCTTTTCCGGTGATAAAATGCCCCAAGAATGGTGCGTCCTACATCAAGAAATCACATTTAATATACTTGGAATGATGTTCTCCCTTCACAATGTCTTTAACATAGAATTAAAATGAACCTCATTCCCATATTCTCTTGAATAATATTAGAATATCATCTATAAATACTACCAAAAGTTTGTGAGGGTATTAATTAAATACTCTATTCATCAAGTTCATGAATACATTTGTAGAATTATAGTGTTAGAAGGGAATCACTATGAACTCATAGTTTCTATAACCCATCTGAGAGGAAGCCATAGGAATATATTCCTTATTCAGCTTTAGTCGGTGATATCCTGATTGGAGGTCCACCTTAGAGAAATACATGGCCCCAAGAATCTAATCAGACAAGTCATCATCTTGGGCAAGGGAATACATGTTATTTATCATGTGTTTTTCTGATCTCATGATAATAGATGAATAGGCATATTGATCCATCATTAATCTTGAGTACCAGGACATACCTACTCAATGGTGAAGCACATAGGCCTATAATACCCTTGTCCAAATTCTCTTATTACTACATCATTAGTTCTTTAAAATCAATAATGTCTATTCTATAAGGTGTAATTGTTATAGGAAGTGATCGATGAATATGTTCAATTGAAAACTCACCCTCTTGATTCTGAGGAACAGCATAAAATTCATCAAGGAACACATCTTTGTAGTCCTTATAATGGTAATGTATTCGATCATTATTCTATCCATTTCCACAATCATTTAAGCTAGATATTCCTTATAATAAGATAATAATATCAAAATTTGAGATGATAAATTAGAAGCATATTGATCATCTTACTTAACATTTATAGATGTGGAGGATTCCTTAGAATGTGAAATGTTTTCTCACTTTCCAGACAGTTGATGCTGGCTTTGTATAAAGACATAAATTATATTCCTAATATAGCATGAAACCCCACCAATGGAGGTAAGACATGATTTTTTGGAAGTTACTACCGACAATAATTATGTATGGAAAATTTATATAATTTGGATTTAATAATTTCCCTATTTTGTTCTTATATATAACTCAACCTCAATATTTTGAGGTGGTGTTTGAATAGTTCTACTAAACTTGCAAGATATGATTGAATTTATAGAACTAGAATAAAATATCATGTTCTAAATTCATGAATTAATAACTAGTGTACATGTCACTAAATTATATTTGGGATCCACTTTCACAGTATTTATGGAATAAGATTTCCCTTGGTCCTTCGTCTTTGGTGGCACCCGATTTTAGTTACCCTCTAGGACTCTTGGTTTAGTGAACTGGTATCATAGTTCCCTTTCTCCCAATAATTGATGCATTGGTCCCTTATTGGTTATCTAATTTCCTCTAATACATTATCCAAATTACCCATTTCTCTTCTACATTGATGAGCTTGGTGGCCTTCTCATAGACTCATGAAGTATTTACATATCCCTTTTATGTAATTCCTATAAGGGTTATTAAATTTTTTTTACATGTGAGTGGTTGAGTGTTCTTTCCACCTTTTTCATTTTATTATCCAGTTTGAAACTCCATATTTCATTTCTTATCTCCATAGCCATGGAACAACTCTAAAAACTGCATATCATCTATGAGGGGACATCAAACATATTCCTCATAACATCCAATTTCTAGAATTACTAGATCCTTTTGAAGATGTGGTTTTAATCTACTATAGAATTTATATATTTTGTTATAATTGATGATAAAAAATCTTGACCCATATCTTTACAGACCTGAAAATTTTTCTTCTTATTCCATGAAAAATTCACCAAATTTTTGTTTCATCTCTATGAATTCTCACTCCATATTTTTTGGAAGAGTTCAAGGGAAATAATTTTAAAGAAATATTTTCTTAAAATCATCAAAATCCATCTCTTCTATTTATTCCTTCATCATAGTTTTTGAAATCAACACCCACCACTTATAAGAATCTCTATGTAAATGATTAATGTAAAAATTAAACTTCTCTATCTTTGAATTTTGAATCACAAAAAATATATTTTCCATCGAGTTGACCCAGTATTCTGTGACTAGTGGATCAGAAGATACAATAAATGTCAGTGGTCATTGCTGTATAAAATACCCATTATCTAGTTTCTCCTTATTTGGTAAAGGAGGATGTTTGACATTATTCAATTCATTATTCATATCTTGAGACAGTTGGGAAAGTATTACTAAGAAATTTTGAACTCCACATCCCAAGGCATTGGGGACGTTGTTTGGGCAATCGCCACATTGTACCTCCCAGGGTTTATTGTCCTTGTTTATTATGGTTTCCACCATTTTATAGAATTTTTTAATCAAATCATAATAAAAAAATTAATGAATAAATAATTTATACCTTTTAAAATTAAATTTAATTGTATATCTTTTGGGATCCATATGATTATAATTTTTACAAAAAAATATTCATGGGTTCTTACATATACATAGTCTCATACTAAGGGATTTCACTAATGTTCCTCAATAATAATTATAAAATTAAAAAAATTGTGAACTGATACCAAATTAATCAACCCACCTTTTTCATACATAATTATTAAATAATTTTAAATATAAAAAAAATAATAGCATTAGAAGACAAGGATCCAATGGTATAGTATCTTGGAAAGATTAGGACTATACATAATATTTACATTATAAAACATAAAGGAAATCTAATTCCTTATTATCTATATTATTATTTTCCCTTATATACTATATAGTATAAGCTGATACCTAAGGATATATGTAAAATAAAGGGTTGAGGTAAAATCTAAATAAGTGCATAGATAAGAACATAAATCAATATAACCTGGGTGATTATAATCATCATCATTATAACATAAGTGTCATATCATCATAAAAATGATGAGAGGATGCATTAGATAAAATCATGGAATATAAAAATTCATAATAATGAAATATTGTGTCTTAGTGGTCAAATTTCACACATAGTTATGAAAAATCATGAATCATGTTCACACATAACATATGTGCTTTATAATAACATATTAATCATTTTCAACAAAGAGAGTATCACTTTTCACACATATTTCACTTTATATCATGTGATAAATCATATTATACAGTGCATTAGAGGACTACAAAATTTTGTGCACACTCATTACATCATTAAATTTATATAATAATTCATGCCACATAGAACGTACAATAAACATATATATAAAATAACCCATGGAAAGTAATTTTTTTCATTTCATATAGAGTAAATTCATGAGTAAACTTGGGGATTACAAAAATAATAACACTAAAAACATACATTTTATAATATTCGTTATTATTTAGAGAAGAAGAAACAACCCAAGAGGAGTCAAAATGTGTTTTGGAAAGAAGTGACTGTTTTGGAGAATTTTTTTTGTTTTTAATAAAACTAGATAATAAACATGTATACCCTATAAAATTAAAGGGTATAACAATGAAATAACATCCACACTAAAATTTGGCACGAATGTGGAATAACCTAAATAAAAGGTCTTGAGTTTAAGAATCCCCTTACATTATTTTCGAATGATGTATTCACATTAATGTCTGGGTTAATAAAATTATATTCATTAATTATTAAATTTAGGACCTATATTACATAAATTTTATTAATTATAATTTTATTAAGATCATTTATGGCCATTTTAAGGAGTTATAGTGTTCAATTTCATCATTTGGGAGTGTTCAATTTTTTGGATTTCATTACCTATTTACTTGTATACATTTATGAAAGATCATGTAAAATGAGAATAATTATCTAGAATTTAAATTATAAGTTATTAGTGAACTTAAATTACATTAAATTGTATTACATATTATTATTTTATAGGTATATAGATGATTAATTAGAAAAAACTGTAATGGTAATCATTTAGATTAATTTGGCATTTGTCCATCATCAGGAATAGTTTTGTTTTATTATAGATATTATGTATATATTTTAGTTCCCTAACATAATTTTTTTTTAATAAAAATATTAAAATATATTTCAAACATTATAATGGTTTTATAACCAGACATGAAGGTGTTAATGGAAAATTAAAACATGTCATGCATGATGGTGGTAAATTGATATATCTTGGATGATGTTCATATTTTTAGAATAAAAGGTAGAGGATAATAAGTTTGCCGATGGATTATTCCATTAAGATAATAACATTATATTATATATAATATTATATTTTTATCATGTCAATTGGATGATGGGATATTAGGAGAGATAAAAAAACAAATGATCTTGAAATGAAATTAATGAAAATGGAAGAACAATTTACTTCTTGATCTTCTTCTCCATGAGAAACTCCTTATGGAAAATGGATTGGGTCACTTGTTCAGACCAAAGGATATTAGATACATGGTGGAGTATTGAGGATATTATTAGGTTTAATTTTTAAAATCATGAAATCATGGAAGGTGTGAGGTGAGGTGGAGTTGAGGGGTTGATTTTATAGGGGATGAGAGAAGTCTTTTTTGATTATATTATTCATTAGTTTATAATTTTTGAATAAGGAAATGAATAGCTAAGAAATTATCACTAAATATGTTAAAAAATGATTCAGATTTCATTATTATGGGCTTATATCAGCCATACATCATCTTTGATTCAATAATTCATGTATTTGTTGTATACTATAAACTACCATATTTCACTATTTACAAAAATTCTAACAATTTTAAAAAAATGTCAAAACATTCACTCTAAATATTTTTAAATATTTAGAATTAGAAAAATGAAATATATTTTTTCAAAATAATATTACAAATTTTTTAAATTAAATTTATGATTTTAATAATCATTTATTTGAAAAATATTGATTTTAAATTTATAATCATATTTAAAACAATATATAAATTAATTATAGTCTCATAAAATTATATTATAATCCTAATAACATAAAATATTAATTTATGAATCTATTATATAAAAATAATTTTATTTAAACCATTATATTAATTATAAAATATTAAATAAACAATTATGCTTTAAAAAATACCAACACTTAATTTATCATTTTTATGACATTTATTTAGTAATAATATAATATAATTATATCATATTTTAATTTATAAGATGGATAAATTTTATTTTTACTCTCATAGTTGAGGTTACTCATCTATTGGATGGATTAAAATTCTTAATGATCAAATAACTATTTAAGAGGTCATGTTACAATTATATTGGTATAGGTTACTTAATTTATATGAATTTAAATTATGTAATTTTATATTTATGAAAATAATGTTTTTATTGAGATCTCTATGATATGTATGTGATTTATACCATATAAGATAACTATATTATTGGAAAAAATTCATTGAAAAATATTTGGGTTGTCGCAAAATCAATCCTGAAGCCTAGTGTGTTAGAGATTTAAGGTTGACGTAAAGAGGTCTAAGGGGATACTACAACCATTACCAGTACCATAATGTGAATGGGAAACATTAAACTATATTATGTCAATAGAATCCCCAAAAAATATGAAGTCAATAATTCTATACTGGTTACAAATGATCACCTTACAATGTTAGAAAACTACATTTCTATTGGAAAATATTTCTTGCTTGATCATCATACTCAGTTATAAATTAAGGAATTTATGAGATTTTATGGGGTACCACTCTCAATAATATGTGATCAAGAATCTTTGTTTAACTCAATGATTTAGGAGAATCATTTAGTAGGATGAAGATATTGATTTTAAATTCAATATTACATTTCATCCTTAGAAATATGGCCAATATGATAGGACCATTCATACTATAAAAGAGACGTTAAAATATTTTTATATTGATTAAAATGGTGGTTAGGATGAAAAATTTTCTGTTATAATATTATCTTACAATAACAGCTTTCACATAATCTTTTAGATGACAACTTATAAATCTCTCTTTGGATGGTATTTAATAACTCCAATGCATTGGGGTGAACCTGGGGAAAAAGCCATTAGGACCTTCTCTATACGAGGAAATTGAATAAAAGGTTAGGTATATTCAATAACGAGGGGAGGGGAGTGGTAAAATGTAACTCCCTATGATTCTATAACATATTTATCATTATATAAATTAAGTATATTTGGGAGCTGGTGTTATAAATATATCTGAGTTTAAATTAACCATAAAAATTAATGAAATATTACTATATTACAATTATACAATTTTTTAAATCATCATGTCAATATTAGATTAGGTTAAAATTTTGTTATTTTCTAGAATGATTTTTTTTAGTGAAAAATAAACAATATATATTTTCGAATAAACATTATTTATTTTCATTAAAATAAATAATTTAAATGTCATATTATATTATGGATTTGTTATTAAAGGGATATAAGTTCCATTTTCTTACATTGAAATCAATATTTTTATTTTTTTTTGTTAGTTAAATTAATGTTTAGTCTTTAAATTCATTTTTTTTTCAACAAGGATTTTCATGGATCATTGTGGGTTTATTTTTACATTAATTTCATAAAATTTAGGAAATTAATTTGATTAAATGTTTTTAAAATTTATAATCCAGAGTTTAATTTTTTAAAAGGTCATATTTATTTTAAGCCATTATCTATAGTAAACATGGTAAAATTTATCACACCAGTAAACGGTAATTTAGGAAATTTGGATAAATATAATATTGTATGAAATTAGAAATATATACAATACTTACCATTATCTAATTGGATGGAATTTATTTTGACATTTTCATAATATATTTGGTAATAAGGTATTCTGGTGCCTTTGCATTTGAAAATGATATTTATATTATTTTAATGAAATAAAATTCCTAAATGTCTCTCTTTCCAATTTAATGTATCAAAATTTTTTACAGAAGGAAAAATATGACAAGATTGGTTATAAATATTTATTTATAATATTAATTCTTTTTTTCTTTGTTATATATTTTTAAATTTTAGTGATGAAATAATTACCATAAATTCTTATACAACAGTTACATAGTTCTTGTGAAAGTAGTATGAAAATCATGTAAATAAATTTAAAAACATTAATAGTAATATTTTTTGGTGCGTTATTATTCCCTACTAATTTTATAGATTATAATTAACTATTATGGATATGTGAAGGTTTTATATTCTAATTCTATATTATTTAGGATTTCATTAAATTCATATTAATTGTATAGTGTGAAAAATGACATAAATGTTATTTTAAGAAAATAATATTTTATTAAATTAGTTTTAAAAAATATTGAACTAGGAAAAGGGTGAAAATTTATCAACAAAAATTTCACCCCTTGGAAATTTATGTGTCAATTGTGGCCTTATGTGTTAAATTATAACCCATTAATATTGAATTTGTTTTTACCACTATAAAGGTTAAAAATTATGAAGAAGGGGTTATTAAAAAATATAATGTATATAATTATATCTAAATATACATAAATATGATTGGATGATTTTGTTAGGAATATATACTAATTATATTTGAATTCATGTCATTGGGGAATAATTTTTACATTAATGTCACTTTTTAATATTTTAATATTTTTTGAAAACCTATAAGAGGGACCTCCCTCACTTATAAAAGGACACACCTTATCTTTATTCTTTACACATATATGAAAAAAAACATCTAAAAACCCAATAAAAATACTATTTCAAATTCCCTTTTCATTCATTATAGGTTATGGTCTTCTTAGAAGAAATTTTCATGTGACCTTAACAATAAATACAAAGATGTGTACTAAAGTAGAGGTAATCATCTTTACCAACTCTTTTATAGTTATTTTTTATTATAGATCAATATATTCATTTATAACCATCCCAAAATAATATTTCAAGTATCATAAATAGACTGATATGTTATTATTATTATGTTAAAACTACTTTATATCTCTTTCTTGTAATACAAAAATAGAAAACATCGGTGCTATGTACATATGAATTATCCTCTCCAGATATTAGTGAAATTAATTCTTCATCACAATTTTACATAGATGATTATAAATATCAGACGAATAAATATATATTATATTTATGAAATAATTATTATTATTATTTAATTATAATATCTTATCTACCTTGTTACCTTCCAATCCTTTCAAAAATGATAATGGCACACAAGCGTATGTGTAGACAACCACCTCCACGAAGCGATGTGATTAGTTTTTGATATATTCTATAAATGGATGGTAGTAATAATAGATTTCATAAATATGTATCATATATATGATATAAAAATTATCCTTTAAATGTGAATTTTTAGTTACCTTTCTTTTATTCTATCCTTTGAAATGTGAAAACATCTTTCATGCATATATACGACCCACCATCACCATGAATGGTGTCATTAATTTTTCAATATATACCTTTTATGAATTAATCTATATATATATAATGAATTTATATTATATTTATATCTGGACTAAAATAAACAATATCATGTTTCCATAATTGATGTACATGTTACAGAATTACCAAGCCAAAATTCCCAAAAAAAATGAAATAGTTAACACATAGAAATAGATATTTTGAAAAGAAATTAATTATAAATGGATGTTCGAATGGTATAAGTAGAGCATATATGATATTATAAATATATATTTGTTAATTTTAAATATGACTAATAAATATAATTTTATCATATATGAGGTAAAAATCAATTATGAGTCTAGTTAAACTTGAGGTTAGGGATTTCATCTCAATTTCCTCTCTATTGAGACCTATTTGGTATTATGAACCTTTTTATATTTATATGGTGTATTTTATATCCATTTTATGAATGTAACATTAATATATATTTATTAATTATTATTATTATTATTAAAGTTAAATTTTACACTTTCATGGTGTTATAAATTAAATGTTTCCAGAGAGGTAAGAATTTATCTTACAATATCATTTTCTTTGATTTCTCTTATTTTCAATGATGAAATCGTATAATATAACCTTTATAAACACCATATTTTTAATTATAATATAATTATTTAATGAAATTAGAATTTTTATTTCAACATTTTATCTCTTTAAAACCTAAATGAAGAAAATAAAAGTTCAAAATAAATGTTTGTCTTATATCTCTGTTGATTGGGTATATTTTTCTTCAATGTACAAATTTCTGAAAATCACTTTTCAAAATTCCATTTTATTTACATAAAAGATTTATTAAGGTGATTTAGTATATCATTTACTTTTTTTCAACGTTTTAAATGAATTATTATAATATTTTCCAAATGATTCATTTTCAATATTCTTTATAAAAATTCAAAAGGAATGTTTTATTTCTATCATATAAAGTGTTATCAAACATTCCCACCTCCATAACCAATTTATGATATTTATCTTCTTATGCATGGTTTCAATTAATAAAAAAAGGAATCTATCTTATGAAAAATTATTTTTAAATTATTTTATACATTTTCACTTATTCATTAAAAGACAAGATTTTAAAAATATATATATTTTTTAATGAATTAATGGTCATAACACATATCTTGATTAGTTTCTTTGTTATTAATCCTCTATTATAACATATTATTCTTTGTGATTAAATTTAATAGGATATTACCTTTCAATTAAATATCCATATTCATTGAAACATTGATATTCATATTTCATAAACTATTTCAACATATACTATTTTTATATGAAAAATATGTAATTAACTAAGAATAATAAAAATATTTCATATAATTTATTAAAAATAGTTATTTAGTAATAAGAAAAATATTTTATTATTTAAATTAATCATTCAAAAAAAGTGGAATGCAATGGACATGACATGAGGGTTATCTTTAATTATATTTCCCCTTAATGAAAAAATAGGTCTCTTGAAAGAAACGAGTTAGCTAACCTTATTAAATGGGTTTTAGTGCAACCAATCAATTAAATTTTTTAGAATAAGGTCTTGATAGTAAATATATCATTATTTATAAGATCATGTGTAATGTCCCGAAAATTTCATGGAAAATTTATGTCTTAAATTCTTTTGAATTTTACGAGTCCACAGTTTTTGATGGCACCTGATTTCGAGGACCGGTGTGCTGAGAATCCGTTTCTAAAAATTAGTTCTGGTACGTTCAATAAACGAATGTGTGGGTTTTTCTAACTTTTAAACCGGTGCTCGGAATTGAAATCTGAAGACCCCGATGAACTCATAGTGTCGATATTCGCTTATGGGGACCTTTACCACAGTCATGTTTTTTTGCGGGTTGAAAGTTGATTTTTGGGGATTCAAAATAAAATAAATAAAGTTGTGGAACAAAACATTATTTTATATCAAGTAGTAATATCCTACAAGGGGTAGGTTGTTGGTGGGGCCCACACCCGCATAACTACCCATGTGTGGATATTTATGAGGTGGGTCCCACATGAGCCCCATCCTTTCATCTTTCCATAACCTCCCCTTAACACCCTTTCAACCCCCCTTAATTAAGAGATCATTTCACGTCCCCCTCTCTCTTTATTATTTTTCAACACATTTTAATTAATGAATTCAAATTCTTCAATTAATTAATTAAGTTGTTTTATTTTTGAATTACATGTGTGAATAAATATAATATCTTGAGTTATTATTTTATTTTGTGGAAATCGTTGTGTTGAGAGGATTTGTGAGAGAGCATAGGAGAAATTGAGAAGGGTGTTCTTCTGTCAACGAAGCACACCATCCTTCCACGAAAAACAGTCCTCCTTCCAATGTATCTCCAATGAACGACGCTCGAGATGGAATCGAAGGCACTTTCGGGATCAACGAACACCAATGATCATCGACACCTTCATGTCCTCCCTTGCGACGACGTAAACGAACCGACATCGGCCTTCTCGTGATATCATCAACGAACAGCAAACCTTGAGGTAGGTTGTTTGTATAATTTATTTTGAATATCTTATACCCTTGTCATTGAATAAAGCATGTGTTTGTTTTTGTCCAATTGATTACACCTAACGTGGTGGGCGTGGGCCGAACAAACACGACCCAACGACCCTCCGCAGGTTGTTCGTCTGTGCGTGGATTGACAAGAAATGACGAAACGGGACCGCAATGGAGATTTGGAGCTTTCGTAGTGGAGTTCGGTTCCCGAGATGACCTTAGGTGTAGAAGGCATGCGAAAAGGAATACCAGAGCGTGTCTGGTGGTCCATAGAAGGTGGCGGCGCGCCGCCATAGCAGACCTACCGTGGGTGAGCCGTGACGGTGGGTAGAACCCGAACGACAAGCCATTCCAGAATTAAATTGGCGAGGCATTAAGCTGTGCCATCTACCCAAGGGTCCACCCTCCTCCCCCCCCCGCTCGGCCAGCCGAGCCGCGGACGGTCATGGGCCGGTCCGCGCCCTACTAGGCCGAATCCGAACCTGGGTTGGGTTGACACGGTTCGAGCCGACCGAGGGGGGTTGGGCCGTGTCAGACCGGGCCCAGACCCCCCTTTTCCGGACCGTTTTTGGTCATTTACCCATAAAATTAGCTATGCATCTCTATTCAAAACATAATTAGTTGCGTAGGATTCCTCAGATCGAGACGGTCATTTCGGTATATTGCACTCACAGTTTTTGCTATGTTTGGGTACGGCTGGGTTGGTTCAAAACTAAAACCAATCGGGCCTTCAGAGCAGAAGTGCTTATAAAATAGGGACCAGTTGTCCGATTGAGTTGTATTCAATTATGTTGGTTTCCTTTTGATGAGATGGTTCTTTTGGAATAATCCAATGGATTTTTGGACGCAGTTGGAGTACAGTCGGGTTGGTTTTAGCTTAAAATCCAACTGGGCCCCTGGAACGGAAAAGCCAATAACTCTTAGACCCAACGTCCATTTGACAAACCATCAGCGGCATTGGTATTCTCGTTGGGAAATGCATCCTTTCATTATACCCCAATGGATTTCATGGTACAGTTGAGATATGGCCGGGTTGGTTCGTAGATGAAACCAACCAGGCCCCCGGGACTAAAAGGCTAATAACTCACAGACCGGGCATCCGATTGACGCACCGTCTGTTCTGTTGAGACCCCTTGACGTGGCCATTCTTTGTGATACTTCTACATTAGACTTCATGAAACATGGAGTATCGACCAGTAGCTCATGGAGAAGATCCTCCTGGAGACGAGAATATGGAGTACAGAGACCTAGTATCTCTAGACCTGACGACTGCTTGACCGATTCGACTCGGAGTGATTCAACTAGCCCAATGGACGGAGCAACCAGTTTGGAGGTAGACCCACGATGGATGGTGCACTTGGTATGGCAGCAGACCCGTTGTACTCGACAAGAGGAGTACCTATGACGACTATTTGGGGGAGCACCTGGTTTGGCGGCTGACCAACAGCGGAGGAGCAACCGGTTTGGCAGCAAACCCGTGGTACTCGACAAGAGGAGTACCTCAGCAGTATAAGGATAGTGGGTAGCACCTCAGAGTCGCGACAGGTCCACTGTACTCGACAGAGGAGGAGTTCTCCAATAGTCGTGGTTTTGTTAATGAAAATCCTGGTTTGAGCTGAGTCAATGACCTTGGTGTTTTCCTCATTATTGAGATGGGTTATTTGATAACAGAGGTATATGTATGGGAATATACCTAAGTAAAGGTTATATGCTGAGTTCTTTTTTGTGGTTTATCTTTGTAGGATTTAGTGAGACCTTGAAGGTTTCGTGGTCCCTATTGAGTATCGTTATACTCACCGCTACACGGTCTTTTCCCGTACCTCGTTGAGTTTGATTCAGACGACGGACATCACTGACCGAGGAAAATTGTATGACGACTGGACGGTACCCGGAAGTGGAACTCATGACGAGTCGGTACCCAGAGGAGAAAAATATACATGGAGTGCTGAAGAGGACATGTGTACCTACCCTTCAGGTAGGAACCCAGAGGACGATCCAGGAGCTTCTTCCATCTTCCATATGTTTGTCTTTTCAGTTGTATTTTCTTTCAGTTGTAGTTGTACCTTCTTATTAGGCTTGTATTTTCGTCCCCTTTTACTTTCTGCACACGTGTTATACTGCTTTACAAATACTTTCCTTCCGCTTGTACTCTAGTTGTATGTGTATATGTTTTATAAAGGCAATGCCTTCATAGTTTTTAGGGAGTTACAGATTTGGTACTAGTCGCCTACCCCTGGCCTATGGAATGCAGGCTTGCGGTAGTCATGATATTAGAGGAGTCAGTTCTACCACAGAACTCAGGAATCTGATCATTGTTTTATCTGATGCAATATTGTTAAGGGTACCATGTGTGGTTTTCAGTTCAGGCAGTCTAGTGTTGGTGCAGCGGCAGACATATCAATACACTAGGAACCTAACTTCTGATTTCTGACTCATTGCATGAAAACATTGATTGCGTGTGCGTTTCAAATTTTTTCATTAAATCATCTCAAACCAGGTCAGCTGACCAGGTATAGAATTTTGACTATGTCACACCTATTTCTTTTTAGGATGTCTTCATCTAGACGATCAGTGCGGGTTCCGAGTGGAGATCATGATGGTAGCCCACCGAGTAGCGAGGCCATGGTACAGGGGCCCATCACAGCAGAGGCACCTAAGTTACCACTAACCACTGGGATACATTTTCCACCAGCCTTAGCAGTAGTGGGTGTGCGCCACTTGAACGCGTTGCATGGGTTCCTGCGATAGAGGCCTCCGAGGTTTCGAGGCGAGACAGATTTACAGACGGCTGGGTACTGGCTGGGGTTTGTAGCATGGGTTTTCCACGTAGTTGGGACACCCGCTGACTTGATGGTGTACCTGGATGTTAGTATCTTTTAGGGAGAAGCTGAGAGGTGGTGGATCCTGATGCTCTAGTTTTACGATGAGGCAACCCTCACCTAGGGAGACTTCGAGGGTCTTTTCAGGACAAAGTTTGTACCAACAATTGTATGCTCTATGTGGGATTAGGATATATAGCTCTCCCCGCAAGGCTTTTGGACCATAGCGGAGTCTTCTGCAACCGACAATATATAAATGACACAGAAGTCCAAGATGAATAGGCCAACAAGTAGGCGACCTCAGGTTATAGGTTTGGTTGTGTGAGGCACACGAAACAGAGCCAGCAATACGAGGAGAAGGAAGTGCTATGCCTGTAGCGGGTACGGTCACTTGGCTCGAGACTGCCTGACCTATCCAACAGATGAGCAGCAGGCAGTAGAGTAACTTACCAGACCGAGGCAGAGGAGGTGGCCATGCAACTCAGAGAGGACGATGGTTCGAGGTGTTTCCACCACCAAAACTAGGAGGTCCACCCCGACCGTAAGGACTGGGTGGATATGTAAGAGAACAACTTCAGGAAGCTGAAGCATACAACTCTGGAGCTTCAGAAGTAGGAGTACAGGAGCGGGACTGGTTCCAGGAAAGGCGGCCTTTGTTCTTGGTGCTTCTAGATTCCTTTTTGTTGTAGTTAGTGGTTGCTTTGTGTCTTGTACATTGAGCTGTAGTGATAAAAGACACTAGTCCTTGTGAAATTTTCTTTTCTACCTTTTTGTCTGGTTAATACTAAGAGGTTCTAATTAAAACCGTTGACATGACCCTCACTTTCGAGATTCCAACTAGAGGACACCCTATGACCCGGCACAGATGCTGACAGTGTGACTCTACCATTGGGACAAGAGTAATGGTACGATCTCTTGGAAGTATCATCGAGGACTTACGACGTCATCCATGACATAAATTAGTATTGTTCATGCCACGATAGACAGTATTAGGAAAAAGAACATGGTTCATCAAGGGGATGAGACCGGATTTATCTTATCAGAAAAGGATAAATCTTAGCAACTCTTTTAGGACTAGAGTTCATTCAGGCTATGACGGAGAAAGTGTAGATCATCCAGGAGCGGATGAAGACTACACAGAGGAGAAATAAGTCCTATGATGATAGACGATGGAGACCACTTGAGTTCTACGATGGAGACCAAATCTTCTTACGTGTCTCACCTTGATGAGGTGTACGGATATTTGGCAGAGGCAGCAAGTTATCTCCATGATTCATCGGACCATTCCAGGTCCTTAGCAGGGTAGGTGAGGTGGCTTACCATATGTCCCTTCCACCTCAGTTGCACAGGGTGCATGACGTCTTTCACATATCTCAGCTAAGGAGATATGTGCTCGACCCTTCACCCATCATTGACCATAGAAGGAAGCTAGATATTTATGACGAGGCGACTTTCTTGGAGGTTCTAGTAGAGATTGAGAGTCGACTGGAGCAAGTCCTCTGAGAACGGTCGATTACTCTGGTGCGTATTCCCTTGCATCATGGGAAACTCAAGGAGAGCACATAGGGGCGGAAAGCTCAGATGCATGATCAGTACCCCTTTTGATTTCCTAGTATGTGTTGTAGAATTTTGGGGATGTAAATCCCTGAGGCGGGAGTAATGTAAAGACCTAGAAATTTAAAAGGAATTCTTTTCTTAAATAATTTTGAATTTTACGAGTCTGCAGTTTCTGACGGCACTGATTCCGAGCCCCAGTGTGCCTAGAATCAATTTAGGAAGTTTTTTTCGGGTACGTTCAGTAAACATACATGCAGGTTTTTCTGAATTTTGAACTGGTGCTTAGAATTGAAATCTGAAGACACTGATGAACTCGTAGCGCCAATATTCTCTTATGGGGACCTTTACTGTAGTTTCATTTTTTTTGGCGGGTTGAAAGTTAATTTTTGGCGATTAAAAAAAAATAAATAAAATTGTGGAATACAATTTTATTTTATATCTGGTAGTTATATCCTAAAAGGGGGAGGATATTGGTGGGTACCACACCCACATAACATCCCATGTGTAGATATTTGTGAGGTGTGGCCCACAGAAGCACCAACCATTCATCTTCCCATAACCCCCATTTAACACCCATTCAACCCCCCTTAATTAAGAGATATTTTCACCTCCCTCCATCTCTCTTTTTTCTTTGAAAATACATTTTAATTAATGAATTCAACCTCTTTAATTAATTAATTATGTTGTTTGAATTTTTAATTACATGTGTGAATAAAAATAATAGCATTTACTATTATTTTACTTTAGGGAAATCGTTGTGTTGAGAAGATTTGTGAGAGAGCTATGGAGAAATAGAGAAGGGTGTTCTTCTCTCAACGAAGAACACCATATTTCCACAAAGAACGGTCATCCTTCATACGGATCTCTGACGAATGACACTCGATCCGGAATCGAAAGCACTTGTGGGAGTGATGAACGCCAACGATCGTCGACACCTTCATCTCCTCCCTTGCGACGATGTCAACGAACCGACGTCTGCCTTCTCGCGATATCATCAATGAATGGTGAACCCTGATGAAGGGTGTTTGTATAATTTATTTTGAATAAATTATACTCTTGTCATTGATGAAAGAAAGTGTTTGGTTTTGTCCAATTGATAACACCTAATGAAGATGTCACGATATGAACAAACACAGCTCGACGACCCTCCGCAGGTTGTTCGTCTTTGCGCAGATTGAAGGGTGACAACGAAATCGGACCACAAAAACGATTTGGAGCTTTCTCAGTGGATTTAATGTCCTGATATTTCCTTAGGCGTAGACGGTGGGTGAAAAGGACCACCAGAGTGCGTCCGGTGGTCCGTGGAAGGCGGCGGCATCCGACTGTGGCGGGTGGAACCGGAACGGAAAAGCCGTTACAGAATTAAAGTGGCGTGGCATTAAGACACGCCAGCTGGCCAAGGGGCCTCCCCCCACCCCCACACCCCCCTGTGCTCATCCCGCCTGGCCAGGACGGACCCGGACCCGGGTCGGGTCGGCCCGGTTCGGGCCGACCCAGGGTGGGTTGGGCCGGGTCGGACAGGGCCCAGACCCCCCTTTTCGGACCATTTTTGGTCATTTTTTCATAACATGAGCTATGGACCTCTAATCGATGTACCGTAAGTTGAATAGGATTCCTCGAATCGAGACGGTCTTTTCAGTATATTACAGTCAAGGTTTTGGTGACGGTTGGGTACTGTCGGGTTGGTTCGAAACCGAAACCAACAGGGCCCTCAGAGCGAAAACGCTTATAACTTAAGGACATGACGCCCAATTTATGTGACATATATTAAGATTCTTTCCTTTTGATGAGACAGTTCTTTTGGCATACTCCATTTGAGGTTTGGATGCAATTGGAGTAAGGTCCGGTTGGTTTTATCTTAAAAACCAAATGGGCCCCTGGAATGGAAAATCCAATAACTCTCAGACCAGACGTCCATTTGAAGAACTGTTAGCGGTGTTGGTAATCTCATTGAGAAACCATTACTTTGAGTATACCCCAAGGGATTTCAGGGAATAGTTGAGATATGGTCGGGTTGGTTCGTAGACGAAACCAACCGGGCCCCCGAGATTAAAAGGCTAATAACTCAAAGACCGGGCATCCGATTGACGCGCCGTCTGTTGTGTTGAGAACCCATGACGAGGTGGTTTTTTCTGATACATCTACATGAGACTTAATGAAACTTGGAGTATTGACCAGTAGCTCATGGAGTGGATCATCGTGGAGATGATCATACAGAGTACGAAGACCGAGTAGCTGTAGACCTAATGACTGGTTGACCAATTCGACTCAGAGTGATTTGACTTGTCCAATAGACGGAGCTCCAAGTTTGGTGGCAGACCCATGGCAGACGGAGTGCCTGGTTTTGCAGAAGACCCGCGGTACTCGACAAGAGGAGTAACCCTGACCACTATTGGGGTGAGAACCCTGTTTAGTAGGAGACCCACAACGTAGGAGTGCCCTGTTTGGCAACAGAAACGCGGTACATGACAAGAGGAGTACCTCAGTAGTTTAAGGTTATTGAGTAGCACCTCCGAGACACGACAGGTCCAATGTACTTGACAGAGGAGGAGCTATCCAGCTGCCATGGTTTCGTTAATGGAAAGTCTGGTTTGATATTTGTCAATGACCTTTGTGTTTTCCTCATGATTGAGATGGGTTAATTGATAACTTAGGTATATGTATGGGCATATACCTAAGTAAGGTTATCTGTTGAGATCATTCATTGTGGTATATCCTTGTTGGATTTAGTGAGACCATGAGGGTCTTAAGATCACTACTGAGTATCTTTATACTCACCCATACATAGGCTATGCCCGCACCTTGTTGTGTTTGATGCAGATGACAGACAGCGCTGACCAAGGAAGATTGTATGAGGACTGGACCATACCCGGAGGTGGACCTCAGGAAGAGTCAGTACCCGAAGGAGAATGACGGACGTTGAGTGCTGAGGAGGACATCTGTACCTACCCTTCAGGTAGGAACCCAGAGGATGATCCAGGAGCTGCTCTATATTCCAGCTGTTTGTCTTTTCAGTTGTATTTTCTTTCTGTTGTAGTTATACCTTTCAATTGTGCTTGTATTTTAGTCCCCTTATACTTTATACACACTTTTTATACTTCTTTAATTATTGTTTTCTTCCTCTTGTACTCTTCTTGTGCGTGTTTAAGTTTTATAAAAGAAATGCCTTCCTAGTTTTTAGGGAGTTACGCCTTTGGTGCTAGTTGCCAGCCCCTGGCCTATAGAAGTCAGGCATGGGGTAGTCAAGATACGGACCACGAAGGACGGTTCGTGAAATCATGATTTACAACAATATGTGACTCCATTATTTAGAATTAAATTATTATTATTATACATGAGATTACTACATTGATTTTTTTGATGAATTTATTTTGTACAAAATTTATTGATTAAATGGAATGTTTATTTAGTTATTTAAATTTCCATATTAATTATTACCTATTTACTGATGAATTTTTTTTCTATTGATAACAATTACTAAGCATCTAAGTGTACACATTATTAATTTTATTTTTCACAAAATATATAGATGAATATTATTAATAATATAAGGTGTGTGATAATGTTTCTTATGTTATGTATGTTATATTTACAATGTAATATGGTAATCATGTATATATTTGGTTCTCCCATAATACTGAACTAATTCATCATTTGAGATGAGATCCCTTGTTTTATATTTCATTGTAATAAAGTAGATACCAATTCTAGTTTTCTAGTGTTGTTCTTGTTATAATAGTGATACCATTTTGACATGTGAATTTTATGTTAGGATTAATCAATAGGAAGTAGTGTGGTTATTTGGATACCTTTATGTGGATAATAAACTGGGGTGAGTGCATGTTTGTGTGATATTTGGAGATTATTTTTGTGGTCAAGTGGGTACACTTAGGATCTAGTGATGGATAACTATGAAATATGTGAAATATATAGAATGTGTCAATTTTAATAGTAGAGTAATAAGATTTTAATACCTACTAGTAATGAAATAAAAAGAGATATCAAGTATCGTTATAATATTCCGGAATTGGGAACTTGTGTGATGATATACCAAATGAGGGTAGATTATGAATGTTGATTCCATGAGTATATATGAAAATGTATGTACAAATAGTTCTTGTGTGGTATTTTTACTATATATGAAGAGTATGAATAATGAGGGGTTGTGTTGTTTCAATGGTAATGAAGACACTTCCATGAATCTAGTGGAATGTATTGTTTACTTCATGAGATTTTTATAGGCATAAAAATGACTAAATTGTCACCGAGTAGTTGGAGGCCTAATGCTGAGTAATTGGTGGGCTACAAAAAATCCAATGGTTTTTTGGGACAAAATTCCCATCATGAATGTTTTATAAATATTTTTGTGATTTTTTTAAAAAATAGAATCCATTTTACCCTTAGTAGTCATTCATTCCAACCCCACTCCTTTTAGTAGTTATTCTACAAATCTAACTTTTAACATTCCCATATAATTTCAAAATAATGTTTCAATAGTTGTTTTTATCACCTTAATTAAATACTATCCCTATTCATGATTTAAATATTATTATTCTCCATTGGTTTTCAGGGTTACACTCTAGGTCCCAAGTAAGAGAATATATATATATATATATAATATATTTTGGTTAAGGGTGAATTAGCGCATAATACTAGATGAGTTTATTTCTATTGGTATAAGATATGCATTATGTAGAATTTTATCTTTAAATGTTTTCCTTTATTATGAAATATATAAGACTAATTATGTTTTTCTAAGGGACCTTTATCAAAATCAATGGGTCTTAGAAAGATGTAATAAAATAGGTTATACATGTTACAGACATAATAGAAATAAAAAATGCATTACCTTGAACCTAGGATTGTAAATGTTGTGATACATAGTAAGAAATGAAATGAAAACCAATAGAGGTTTTCCAACTATGTGAAATGAATTGTGTGACATTTTGAGGTATAATGTGGTGAATTATGATATTTTATCAATGGAAGTAAACAAATTTGGATAAAATAAACTGGTTTTCCTATGTTCCATTATATGAAGTCAGTTCACTAAGAGGGATGACTCATGAGCATAGACTGAGATAATAATATGATGACTCATGAGGTATAGTGAGACCAGAATTGTGGTTCTACAAACGGTAAAATTATAGGGTTACTCTATGATTAATGGGATTTATTTTCAATTCCATATATAGTAATTTTAATATTATGACCGTAAAGGCCATGTCACCCCCTTAGAGGTGACCTATATGATGAAGGTTGGTGTTGGTAGTGAAGAATGGTTGGCATATACGACCGTCATAGATATATTTTCAAGGGTAAAGTATTAGTTTGACTTCTAGGTGACAAATATGTCCTTAGGACTAGTCGTGGTAACGAAGAGAGATGATCTAAGTGACATTGTTAATCTTAGAGATGACCATTTAGAGTCATGAGTCACACCTTGGATGGTGGAGGATCGAGTAAAGTGTATTGTGATAATCAATGCATAAGATGTGATTTCTATTGCAAGTTTATGTCTTTTTAATAAATATGTAATGATATATGATGCTATATTCCTAATGAAATATTATCAAACAAATAATACACCAAGTGTTGTGATTCCATTTTATTGTTATTGTTTATCATGACATTCTTAGGGTTTTGACGTGTTTTTTTATAAAACTCATGGTATAGATATAATAATGTCAAGAATTCTATTTAGTTCATTATGATAGGGATTAAATATGAGTAGACCACCCTTGATTTTGATGTCAACTAGAGGGGTTGATATGAGTATATCACCTAGTATTTCAAGTAAAACTCTTGATATGAGAATGTATTTCATCTTTCCACCAAAAGAATTATTGCGATATGGATATATAGTTTCTCATATAATATACAAAGTATAATTTCAAAGGACTTTTTCTAATAAATTACTCTATGAATAATATTGATGCTTTATTATAAACAACATAAATCAATAAAATAGTTACTTATAGAAGAGTCATGCAATCTGAAATGAACTCGTCCATAAGAGGATCAATTGTTGATACCATAGACCAAAAACATGTGAGGTGGTGCCACTTTATCTTTGATAATGTCATAAAAACACATATACCCAGGGATAACAATTCCAATTTACCACTATATGATGAAATATTTAATGAGTGTTCCATATTGTGTGACTGATGTGACTTTTTTTATTTCATATCATATTATACATACATAAACATTTATTATTGGATTATGTTATTTGGTTTTTCGTGGAATTATATTGTTTTTTGTACTGACATTCTGCATTTGAACCTTAGTATAAGGGTAGATGTAATTTTTTCTGATAAATATTAGGGGAATGATCTTAGTATGAGTGTTTTGTCTAGATCATCTCGATAGAGTTACAGAGATAACACTGAATTTAGACTAATGATTTTTAAAATTTATTCTATATACATTTATTTTTTTCATTCTATCAAGACAATGCATAGGATTGAACCAAAAAGTGAATTATATTTTTTATATGAGTAGTTTAACATGACACATAATTCATTATTATAATATGTAGTTATTATTTTTACATGGTTGAGATTCTACTATGATTTCAAATTAGACTATGATGTTGATTATTTACAGATGTGTATGCTATTTTTTATTATTGCATGGTTACAATATTAAGATCATATCCTCCCCATAGTTTAGATGTTTACCCTCAATGGTAGTCAACATCCTCTATAATATGGATAGGTGTGACAGAGGTCATGTTACATCATGACATAGGCCATCAAAAGGGTAATTAGGATGAATTTTTACTAAATGGTAATAGAACACCATTTTTGGTTGTTTTATTAATTTGGTATATTAATGTTGATATAAATTGGTCATAGTGTGGGTTGGAATTAGTACTTCATTCATGATAAAAATTAATGATAGGTATCCATGTTACTAGGGATTGAGATTTGTGATTATTAGTTTTACAAATTAGTATTTATAATTTTTATTAGAAATATGACTTGTATGAGTGATATTAAATACATTAATGTTAGAATGGGTAGAAAGTGTGCGTGAATACATAGATCATTTTTTTTGAAAAAATCATCCAAAAAATTGATTTATATATATTCTTTATGTATTTATTTTTGGTTTTTATGCAACTTCACCGTAATTGATTCAAATAATATATTTTGATATATGTTTTAAATAACAAATTTTGAAGGACTTATTTTGTAAAAAATAAAGTATTCTGATGTTGTTTATTTCTATAAATAGCATTAGAAATCACTTATAATGCATTATTTTACTTACAAACGATGTTATATATAATTATTTATGTTGGTTATAAAATAAAAGTTATAGAAAGTGTTTATTTTATATTTTTTAAAACATATATTATTCACCTAAATGAAAATAAAATATAGTTAGAAAATTATAGAAACCAAATTATATCAATAAGTATAAATATAAATCATTGAATTCAACTCCATGATTATTTTAGAGTCCATTGATTCAATATATTTTCTGTTGATATTCGTTTTCTTTTGTGTATTGAACATATGAGATAATAAAATATGAAAATGGTGAGAAATATTAAACACTAGATGATGAACCTTTTAATGTCCTAGAATTTCGTGTACTTTTTTTTTAATTATATGGAATTATTTCAAAACCGCGAAGTCTAACGGCGGATGATTTTGAGGCCGGGAGTTCCTGAAATGATCCGGCAACAATTGATATGTCTAAAATAGATTGTGTTAGTGGTTTTCTTGAAAAAGTTTAATATATCATAAATTGATGCACAAATAAAAACCCTGAGGGCACCATTGTGTTCAGGATAGAGGGTTTAACCTAGGTGTGACTTATATTTTGTCGGCGCAGACCTCTGGTGAGAAAAAATTAAAATGGCATAACTGTAAATAAAATAATTAAATACAGATATTTTTTTTAAATGCTTATAACCCACGAATGATGACTCATATTAAAAATATGAGACCACTAATGAGCTCGTGAGGGTATGGTTTTTTAGGAAAATACAAACATTGGCCGATGCGGGTCAACTATAGAAGTTAGTTTTAGGCTGTAAATAAAATAATTAAGTGACAATTATTTTATTTTTAAAATCCAAAACATTAAATTGTAAATCGGATTGAAAATACAAGAGTACCATTGAGTTAGTTGGGACATGTTTTCTTTAGGAAGAGACTAACCTCATTCGCTATGGGTCGATGTCAACTGTTAATAATTTTGTGAACAGTTTTTCGAGTACGGTTAGTAAACGCGCATGTGCCATTTTCTATCTTTTGACTCATTGCTTGGATCAAATATCTGAGAGCATTTTTGAATCTGATGAGCCAGGATTCCCTTAAGGGAGGATTCACATTGACAATAGTAGGTTTGAAGAAAAATTTAGATTTTGGACCTTTTTAAAATAATAATAAATTAACATTGTTATTTAATTTATTGCTTTCTTTTCCTCCAATGGACAAGTAGAAGTGGTGGGACCAACGATGTGTCAAGCCATTAAATGTCGTGACTCTACAAATCATTTTTAACAACACCGTTGAAATTAGGTAGGATCCTATTTAATTAACCCCCATTAATTTTCATGGGCGTTATTTAGCCTCCCCCTCTTCTATTTATATGGATCTTAGGGATAGGTATTGACACAACTTCACCATGCGTCGAAGTCCAGATAAAGTGTCGTGATGCCAATTACATAGAGGACAGATCCATTTCCAGCTGGAAGTGATGAGAAACACCATATCATGAACTGATGGATGACTTTTGAGAAGGAACGTTGGTGTCTTATTGCGGGGACGATGAATACCGACTCTTCCTCAATAACGTGAATTCTCCAACAATATAGATTTTGGGAATTATTTTTTGATAATTTCTTGTGAATGTTGGATCCCTTTTCCTTCCCCATGTTTTTAACCAAACATGTAGGTCATGGCCCATACAAAAATGAACCAGACCCTCCGCTGCCTTTTTTCCATTTCTTTCTCCGTGAAATACTGCTGGAGCGACAACACTGTATGACCACGATGGAGGAGGAACACTATCACGTGCTGTAGGAGGAGGCTGAGACACAATGTCACAGCGGTTAGAAAAATAGCCTGCACCAGCTGAGCGCGGAGGTGGTGCATTGTGCAGTCGTGCGCCACTGTTGGGCATGGTCCATGGAAAAACCCGCGATGGGTGAAGAAGGTGGCCATCTCGAGCGATCGTGGAAGGCGAAGGCTGGGCAGCATGGCCCCATGCCGCACCGTGTTGGTGAACCCCCAGTCGACCAAAGAGGCCGACCATTACGCTGTAGGGAAGCACCCCACCAGATGGCCAAAATGGCCCCACAACTGTGGGGATAGCTAGGAAAACTAGTCTACCTGAGTGGGCCAGACCCGCAAGCAGGCCAGGCCGAACCCGAGGATCTGTGGGCCAACGTTGGTTTGCTGACCCCCACCTGACGTGTTGGGTCAACCTCGGCCTAGCCCCATGAATAGAACTAGGTTGACCCTGATGAGATGTACCTAGTAAACCTGGCCAAAACATAGCGCACTAGTCTCGAGCAGGGTCAGGTAGACCCAGGGACACATTGTGTCGGGCTGGCCAGACCGAGTTGGACCGGGCCCAGACCAAACCGGTCCTTGAATAATGAAACCCCCATAAATAAAGAATTGGTTGTCCGTTAAACACCCCAAAAGTGGTGTTGGTCTCCCTTTTGCGATCATTCTCTTTGGTATATTCTGGCGGGCCTAACCCAGCCATGCTAGACCAATGTGCGATCACCCCCATTTCATAGAAAGTGGTCTAACTAACAGATCGAGCGTCTGTTTGACAATCCATCTACTGTGATGGAACCATATGGATGACATAGTGCTTTTGATATACTCCACTCATGTTTGGATAAATTTGGAATGTTTCTGAGTTGGATCTAACCCGAATCCAACCATGCCCTCAAAACTAAAATGATTATAAGTTATATATCGGGCATCCGATTGACATGCCGTTTGTCATGTTGGAACCCTTACAACATGGATATTATTTCAGATACTTATTCATGGATCTTATTGGTAGTGGAGGTACTACTGACGTCTTGAGAAGTGGTTCTACCATAACCAATCATTCTATGTGTGGGAATCTAGTGGCTGGCAGTGAGGCGGAAGTTGGAGTCAGATCACACGGAAGTTAGTACAGAGCGATCCTGTGTGGGTCAGCACTTACTGATCCTATGTAGGTCAGATCTTATGAGGTTTATCACTCAAAGATCTTGTGTGTGTTAGTGCATAACGATTCAGTGTGGTTCATATTCTATGTGGGTCAGCGCTCAATGATCTGGTGTGGGACAATGCATACTGATCTTGTGTGGGATATATCCTATGTAGGTCATTGTGGGGGTTTGATGCCATTGATACTATGTGGGTCATTGCGGGGGTTAGTACCTATCGATAATGTGTTTGATAGATATTATGTGGGTCATTTTGGGGGTCATTTTCAATCGATCATGTGTGGGTCAGACTCTGTATGGTCCGCAGTAGTGCCTCATGACAGAATAAGATGATCTAGCTTCACGACTAATCATATGTACTTCTATACATCACTAATTTCTGGTGTGAGATGAGTCTTTTACCTTCATGGTTTTACTTTTGTGGTACCTCCACCATCACGGTGTTATCATTAAAGTGTTACCTGTGTGGTACCTTCACCTTCGTGGGGTTTTCTTCATGGTGTTACATGTGTGGTAATTTTACCGTCATGGTGTTACCATTGAGGTATTCTTAACTCATTTTTCAGATGAGTATATCTTGATATCATAGGTATAGGAATGTGAATATAAATAAATAGATCTTTAGACTGCTCCATGCTTTTTCGTTGAGGTCTTTATTTGTGTTTTTTTTCATTGTGGAAATATGGAAGACCCTTGAGGGTCTCAGGGTCCCTACTGAGTATTGTTATACTCAACCCTACATAGGCTTTGCCCGCAACTTGTTGTGTTTTGTGTAGATTATGTACAATGTTGATCGAGGCTGAGTGTTCCAAGACTAGACGGTGCTCATAAGTAGAACATTTGACGTGATGTGATGCAAGACTACTAATCATGAGCAGTACTAACCCTTTATGTACGATCCTCAATGGACATTCCATGAGGTGTTTTTTCTTTTCCAGCTGTACTTTTACTTTTCAGTTGGGCTTGTATACCAATCCCTTTTAATTTCAGCACAATTTTTACTAACATACCTTACATCATGGATTCTTCTTATTCTGTTCTTGGATTTTTTGTTTGTACATGTTTGAAGGAAATGAATTCTTGTTAAGGGAGACACCATTCCAGTGCTTGTCACCAGTCACTAGCCTATAGATTGCGGGATTGGGGTACTCACAGAACAGTCCCCTGGAGATGGGATATGAAAATGTGGTATTAGAGTAGTCGGTTCTAATAGAGAACTAGGACTCTAATATTTTTAATGGACCAATAATGTGATGTGTTTTGAGTGTGGTTTTCAGTTTGGGGAATCTATTGTTGATGTGGCGGCCGACATATCCATACACTAGGACCCTGAATTCTTATATCCAAGTCAGTGCACGAAAACACTAATTTTGTTTTTTTTGAAATCGTTTACCTTGACCTTTTTGAGTCTTCTCACCATGTATAAACTTTGGACCATGGTTCATCTTTATTCTCCTTCAAGATGAATCCATAGAGACAGCCAACCAGGATACATGAGAGTGTACATGATAACGGCCCATAGAGCAATGAGGATCCATTGTGGGGCCCTCATACTGTGTTGGCACCTTCGTGTGGTGTACAACCACCACCACCACCCATTGGGAAGTAGTTACCACTAGCCGCACTAGCGAACGATGCATATAGATTGTGTGAATTTCATGAGTTCATGTGGTAGAGGCCTCTGAGGCTTAGAGGTGAGACAAATTCCCATGTAGTTGAGGACTGGATGGTGGTTGTGGCTATATTTTTCTGCCTATTTGAGACACCAGTAGAGTATATGGTGATCCTACCTGCCATTCTTTTCCAGTTCATGACCATGAGTATGGTCTGTCGGCTGATGAATCTTTTGTATATATATTTTTCCCGATATGGTACCTTTAGGTAGTGTGACTGCTATATCCCTACCAACTGGTCAGGAGTTAAACCCCGTAGTACTAGTAGAGGAAACATTTTTTCTTAGTCCCTTACACGTGTTTCTGCATCAGATACACCTCAGGATCCATGGTGATCCCAACCCACATGCGGTTAAGGACAGTCATGAGGAGGTGGATGAATGTCCATCTAGGCCGGGCACAATTCAATCAGATGGCAGTCCTGGTAGAGATCCTTCTACATGGCTTATTAGAATTATGACAAGGTTTAGATTACCCTTTTCAGGCAAATAGGTGACTTTTCTATGGACAACTTTAGATCCTTTCTAAAAGAAGGGGGTCTCTTTCCATTAAAATCTAAGGGATGAGTGTTTCCTAGACCTTATACAGCTTCTATAGGATGACATGTCAGTAGTTGAGTATTCCAAGAGGCGTACCGAACATCCCAGGAACTCAATGCATATAGTACTATTAGTACTTTAGGTCTCAGACCTCCAAGAGTGGTGTGATTAGGGTCATCATAGATAACAATCTTCCTCTATGAATTGCTACTTATGTTAGGGTGCAAGAGAGAACCTTTGTGGTTGAATGTTATTTGTCTGAGAAGATACATCCAGTGAATGTTAGTAGAGGGAATGTAGGAAACTAACGCCAGTCTCAAAGAATTTGGCATGTAAAATGATTCGGGAAGAGGAAGTGATAGGGATAGTTGAATATGTAATGAAGAAGAATTGGAAGTAGAACTAGGAGAGTAGCATGAGGTGCTATGCAATTCAAATGTTAAACCACCCAATGTGGTCCCCACAAGGATCAGGTGGAGGAAATGTGAAGGAAGTCACTGAATGTGGTCCTGGAGTGTGACATAAGGGCTCCAGGAATGATTCGAGGTATGTTCTGTGTCTACTACTAGCTGTTGTGTTAATAAGAATAGTTACCAATCCTTCCTTCTTGCCACAAATATTATTCAAGACCTAGATATTCTAGGTATAGTGATGACCTGAACATTACGTCTGGAGATACCTTTGGGGGGAGACATGATAATCACACATATTCCAATGGTGTCATCTAGACCTTGAGGTAAGAGTTTCGGTTTGATCCTCTTGGTGGCTCCGTTGAGGTCGTACGACATTAGTTTGGGTGTGGACTGAACATACATAGTTCAAACTCATATTGACTATTTTAGGCCAACAAGATGTAGTATAACTACAACATTGGAATAGGGCTTTCCTTGGTCAGAAAAAATAGAAACCATGCAGCACAGGATAAAATCATGCATAGGAGGGTTCATCTGATCACTCTTGTGCCGACCAGCCATAACCAAGTGGAAGTATGAGTTTTGAGTTTATTAGTTCCCAATAATAGTGGTAGAGTATGGGGACATATTTTCAAAAGATGTTTCCAGTATTACTACCTTGAAGGGAGAGGGACTTCTGCCTGGGATGGGTACTACCATTGATTTGTACCATACTTCTCCAGGGTAGCGGTATCCTTGTCAGCTATAACATACAAGAGGGATCCATTCTTGTGGAAATAGAAGTGTCTGTAGAGCATTAAGGAGCTGAGACTAAAGAGTGCCCCCACCTTGAGGCCCCCAGAAGAGGGAATTGGGTATGTAGTCTACTACAATGCATCAGGGACCATACAAGGATATTTCCTGATGAATGAGTGGTCAGTTATCGCCTAAGGCTCATTAAAGTTGAGACACCACGAGAAGAAATATGCTACCCATGACCTAGATATAGAATCAATGATATTTTCACTGAATATATGGTGACACTACATGATGGGTGAACACTTTACTATTTACTCTAATAAGAAATTTCTTAGGTATATCAGCTCATAGAAGGACCAAAACCTGAGACAATGATGATGGCTATAATTCTTCTAGGACTATGACATTGTGATAGTCTATACTCTTGGGAAGGGGAACATATTAGTAGATGCAGTTAGCAGGTGGTTCTATCTACAACTATAGAGTGAGGTATCAGAGCAACTATTCAGGTTGTGGATATACTTCGTAAACAAATATGGTGCAACATACCACAAGTCTATGACTATCACTCCACCGAATCTTCAATGAGTCTGGGAGGCATATCTTGGGGATGTTGACTGTGGGGCCCGACATGCTCAGATAGCATTATAACGGTCTCCTGATGGATTTTCATAAAGTACGAAGCACATCGTTCTCTTCAAAGGACACACCATTGTACCAGTGAAGCATCAAGAGGAGTTGTTAATGGAGTTCCATATATCCCCTTTAACAGTATATCCATTAGTGTAAAAGATGTACTAGGACCTCCAACGTTAGTACTGGGGGCCAAGGAAGAAGGAAGTAGTGGCAGAGTTTGTACCATGATGTGTCACTTTTCATCAAGTGGATACTGTATAGAGCTGACAAAATTATTATGCCAATAGGAGATGGAGATATGTGGGGTCTGAGGTGGGAGACCATGTCTTCCTATGGGTCTCACCCTGAAAAGGATTTCGAAGGTTTGGCTGGTGAGGAAATCTATATCATAGGTTCTTCAAACCTTTATATATTCACAACAGAGTGGGCGAGGTGGAGTTCCATCTATATTTTCCCCCAAAAATTCAATGGGTTCATAATTTTTTCCATGTGTTATAGCTGATGAGATGCATGCATGATCCATCTCACATTATTTACTAGAGAGAGTTTGAATTATAATATGGGGTTAATTCTATGGAGTTACTAGTAGAGATAGAGAATTGACAGGACTGTGTCCTTTGTAGATAGTTGATCCCCCTAGTGCATGTTTGATGGCAGAATGAGAACCTCTAGGAGAGCACATGGGAGCGGGAGCCTCATATTTGTGCTCAGTACCCTCATTTGTTTGATTTGGCATTGTTTTGGATTTTAGGGACGTAAATAAAAAAGGTTCATATAAATTAATGTCCAAGAATTTCGTGATTTTTTTAATTATTTGGAATTACATTGAGACAATAAAATCTCGCAGCGCGTGATTCTAAGCTCTGGAGTTCCCGGAATGATCTGGAAAAAAATTTTAGGTTTAAAATAGTGGGGGTTTTTGGTTTTCATAGAAAAATTGGAATAAATCCTAATGGGGTGCCTAGATTAGAAATATTAGGGCACCATTGCCTTCAATATAGTGGGTTTACACTAGGCGTGACAAAATTTTAATCGGCACATGCCTCTGATGAGAAAACCTGAAAATGGAATAACAGTAAATAAAATAATTAAATAACGTTATTTTATTTTTAAAATTCTTATAACTCACTAATATAGACACAGATTAAAAATCCATTACCACCATTGATCTCGTGATGGTATAAATTCTTTAGGCAAATACTAACATTGGCCAGCGCAGCCGAACTATGGAAGTTAGTTTTTAGTCGTAAATAGAATAATTAAGTAACAATTATTTTATTATTAAAATAAATAACAACTAAACGATAAATCGGATTGAAAATATGATAGTACTGTTGATTCCATTGGGATGTGTTTCCCATAAGAAGATCATAACCTTGACTGGTGTGGATTGAGGGTGACTATTAATAATTTTATGATCATTTTTTGGGGTACGTTTAGTAAACGCGTGGGTAGTGTTTTAAATATTTTGAATCATTTCACAGATCGAAAATCTGACAGCACTGTTGACTCCACAACTTAAGGATTCACTTGAGGGAGTCTTGACTTTGATTATAGTAGGTAAGGAGATAAAGTTAAATTTAAGACCTTTTTAAAAGAATAATAGTAGAACATTTTTTTATTTAATTCATTCTTTTCATATAACGTATAAGCGGTAGATGCAGGACTAACGTCGTGTCAAGATATTAAATGGATTTACACCTAAAATAATTTATAATAGCATTGTTAGAATTAGGGAAGATTTATTAAATGAACAACAATTAAATTCCACAGGCATTATTCACCATCCCATTCTCTTATTTATGTGGAGTTTTAGGATAGGTATTGGTACGACTTCACAAAGCGACGAAGTCTTGGTAAAATTCTCTGATGCCAATCACTTGGAGGAAGGTGCTAGTTCCTACGGTCAGGGACGAGCGACACCGAATAACGAACTGAAGGCCATCGTTTGATTGGAAATGTTGGTGGCTTGTTGCGGGGATGACGAATACCGAAACATCTTCAATCACGTGCGTTCTTCAACGATCTTGAGACATAGAATTATTTTTTAATAATTTCATGTAATTGTTCGATCCCCTTTCCTCCTCCATGTTTTCATGATAAAAAAGAGGGAGTGGGACAAACGAACATGGCCCAGACCCTCCACTACATTCTTTATCCTTTCTTCCTCTGTGAAAGACTGTCGGTGCGGTGGCACCGACCGAACATGATGGAGGCGATGTACCATCATGTACTGCAGGATGAGGCCATGGCACTTCTCCATGGAAGCAAGCAGACCAGCTAGAACAGACCAAATGAAAAGGTGGTGTGGAGCGCCGTTATACACCACCATTGGGAAAGGCCCATGGTTGGAGAAGAAGGCATTTGGCACGAGCCAGCTGCAGAAGGAGGAGGTGGAGCAGCGTGCCGTCATGCGCTGCTGGAGGAGGTCGCAGCTCAGTGTAGGGGAAGGTGCAGAGCGGCATGGCCCTCCCTCATGTCGTGATGGTGAAACCCATGTTTCCCAAAGAAGCTGATCATTACATAGTGGAGAACCGCCCCACCAGCTAGTTGAAATGTCCTCTCTCCCGTGGGGCCATCTGGGAAGACCGGCCCGAACTCGCGGCCTAGTGTGCCAACGCAGGTAGGACGATCCCCACCCGACGGGCCAGGCCAACCTTAGCTTGGACCTGCTAACCGAACATGGCCATCCCTGACATGTCGGACCCTATAAACCGGGCCAACCCTTAGCGGGCTGGACCCAAGCAGGGTCATGTATACCACATGACCAATTGCGTTAGGCCAGCCTGGCTGAGTCGGAATAGGCCCAAACCCAACCGTTCCCTGAATAAAGAAACACACGTAAAAAACAGACTAGGAGTGTGTTCCACACGTCAACAGTGCTATTGGTATCTATTTTGGGAAATGGTTCATTTGGCATATTATAGCCTTCCTGACCAAGGAAGGCCATACAAATATGCGATCACACCTGTTTCACAAAAAGGGGTGTAACTAACAGACAAGGCGTTTGATTGACAGAACTGTCTACAGTTCCATAACCCTTAGGATGATAAAATATTTTTGGTATGATCCAATTGTGTTTGGAAGAATTTTTGAGTGTTTCTAGGTTGGATCGTACCCCAATCCAACATGTCTCTCAGAACAAAAAGCTTATAAGTAACAAACTGGGTGTCCAATTGACGTGTCATTTGTCATGTTGGAACCCTTACTACAGGGCAGTACATTGGGATAATTCTTTATAGAACATCATGGTGGTTTAGGTAAGACTGAAGGCTCAAGGAGAGTTTCTATTAGAATCATTAATGCTTGGAGGAGGAATCCAGTGGCTGGTAGAGATGTGGAGGTTGGAAACAAATCATACAGAGGTTAGTACTAAGCAATCCGGTGTGGGTCAGCACTAACTGATCCAGTGTGGGTTAGATTATGCGTGGGTCAGTGCTCAATGATCCTTTGAGGATCAACACATAGCAAACCTTTGTGGGTCAGATCCTATGTGGGTTAGCACTCAATGATCCTATGTGGGTCAGCACAAACCGATGTTTTGTGGGTCAGATCCTGCGAGGGTTATTACGGGGGTTAGTACCTATCGATCCAGTGTGGGTCAGATCCTATGTAGGTCACTTAGGGGGTTAGTAAATATCGATTCTATGTGGTTCAGACTCGGTATGGTCTGCAGAAGTGCCTCTTGACAGAATAAGATGATCTATCTTAGTGACTAATCATATGTACTTCAATACTTCATTAATTCCTGTTGTGATATGGGTCTTTTACCATCGTAGTGTTATTTTTTTGGTACCTTCACCATCAACTAGTTATCTTCTATGTGTTACTTATGTTGTACCTTCAACATCAGTGTGTTATCTCTGTGGTTTTACCTGTGTGGTACTTTTACATTCACAGTGTTACCTATTAGGTATTCTTCTTACATGCTTGAGATGAGTATATCCAGAGAAAATTGGAATATGTATGCGAATATACCTCAGTAGAATTGTAGACTGCTCCGTGCTTTGTGTTTCAGGTATTTCATTGTGTTTTATCCTTTGTAGAATTCTAGGAGACCCTCAAGGGTCTCAGGGTCCCTACTGAGTATTGTTATACTCACCCCTGCACGGGCTTCACCCGAACCTTATTGTGTCTTGTCCTGATGACAGATAACGTTGATCAAGGCTAAGAGATCTCAAACTAGACATCGCATGGATGATGACTATTTGACATGACATGACGTAGGACTATTGATCATGAGTTGTACTTACCCTTATGGTAAAATCCGTAGTGGATGTTTCTGGAGCTATTTTTACTTTTATAGTTGTACTTGAACTTTTCAGTTGGGATTTTATTCCATCCACTTTTTCTTTCAGCCCAATTTTTACTACAACAATTTACTTCATCTTTTCTTCATGTTGTGTTCATGGATTTTGTGTTTATACAGGTCCAAAGGAAATGTCATTCCTTTGAGGAATGCATGTTTCTGGTGCTAGTTGTCAGCCCCTGGCCTATGGAAGACGAGGATGGGGTAGTTACGACATGGGCCCCGTGGGATGGGTTGTGACAAACCAAATTTTTAATAATTATATCTTTTATATGATCAAATGAATAATTATTTATTATATGATAAAGATGTTATTAAATATTTTTAATGAAAACTAATCAAAAAAATAAAAATAATGACAGAATAAATATAAATACCATAGAGAATTCATTTAAATTAGATCCGATGGAAGGATGATGTGTATCAATAGATGAGAAGAACAAAAAATGATGATATAGGGTGCGTGAAAAATTTTATATGGTTATTGATAACGTTTCCAACATCATTATAAATTTCAATTATGATTTCAAAAAGTGAATAAAAGATAATGAAAATTTTCAAAATAAATTGGGTAGGAGGAAAAATATTAATTTTTTACATTGACTATATAAATAAATGATATAAAAAACTTAGTTCAGGGGCAATATTATTTTTAGTTATCTATTAACTTATGTTAAAACAAAAAATTTAATGTCAATTATTAATAATAAGGTATTAAAAATTATGTTTTATTATCAGTTTCATGATAACTAATGTTAAAACATATATATGGAGTGGATATAGCATTGATGATCTAAATTATCGATGTTAAATTTTATTTTGACATAAATTATTAAATAACCATAGTTAAAACACTAGCATGAAATAAATTTTTTTACTAGTTTACAATGGTTTAGATGACATTTTCATGAAAAATTGTTCCAAAAAAAATTCATTGAAAATTCATTTTATATAATTGAAATATTCATAATATATTATTCATAATATTCGTGAATAACTTATTAGGAGTGAATTAATTAAAAATAATTAAATTTCAACAACCATTATAATTAATATCATTGATAGTAATATCTTTTTGATATGTACATGTAATGTGATGATGACCTGAGATTAGGTAGTATGTGTACATGGATACCCCATAGAATATTGAAACCATATATTAGATTGTTAATGTGAGATTATTAAATATTATGTGATGTTGGAGGCATTTGAATTACTTCTAATGTCTTGTATGACAACTATATAATGTGTAGAGAGTCAGTAGACATGTATGATAATAATGGTAAGGTAAAACCCATATATAATTGGATGAATGTGAGAGTAGTCATATGCGTTCACCACATACCACTGAAAAAAATTATGTTATTGAGTATCTTGATGATATTTTTGAATTTTTCACATGATTAATGATATCCCAATTGAGGGAAGACTATTATTTTGAATGATTTGAGTATGTAAGGGAATGTAAGAGAAATTAGTTCTTGTAGATTTTGATTTTCATGAATGAGGAGTAGGTTCAATAGAATTTTTAATAGGAAAAATTTAGCTTGTGATCTCAGTGATGATGGGTTACAATTCACGGTGGTATTGGTTGAGTTTAGTAGTGGAGGTAATAAAGAGTGTATACCTTGCAATGTATAGAATTTGATATACATTGATGAAGGTGGCAATTTTTTGAAGTTATATCTATGGATTATATCTTTCTATATAGGATAGTGAGTGAGTGATCATATAATATATGTGGTATGTGGGATGATATGTTTTTATTTGTTTAAGTGATGATTTACATATAGACTATTAATGAATTTCTTGTTTGAAATTTTCACCACTGAATGTGTGGTATGAATGATCCTTAATAAAATTTTAAGAGTGTTCGAACTTTTTTATTATGTAATTCTTGAATGTAGAGATATGAGAAAGATATTTTCTAATGAGTATATTAGTGAGATCCCGAAAAGATATATTTTATAGGTCAATTAATGTGAATTTTAATGATGACTATGAGAGGATAATTATTTTGTATAAGGTATGTTTAATAATGCACATGGTTTATTAACCATGTGAAATGTGTTGTCACTGTGATGATTATTTAGATGAAATTGATATTTTTTATAGAATTTATATATAAAATTATGTTTTTTATTAGTATATATGGTTTGTAATTCCCTATTGAATTTCAATTAACAGTGTATGATTAGAAATAAAATAATTTATATAGTTGTGATTGATACTTTACTATGGAATAAAATTATTATGGGAAGTCTTATTATAAACTTATAATGGATGAGAAGTATTCATATGTGGAAATTCAAGTTGGTTTGATAAGGATTTATCTTAGGGTTGGTGAATTGGATTATTTACACTTTTTGGTTATCATTCTTCAACTCAATAAGAATTATGACAAGGGGTTCATCAGTGGGGAAGTTATGGAGACCATATTTATATATAACATTCAAAATTAGTCCTATGTAATATTAATTGGATGATTAGTTTTTTATAATACTAAGAATTAGATACAAAATCATTTCACATTTATAGGGATTGTTACTCGGAGAGAGAAGTATGTTGGGATAACTATTTTTAAATTTTAATGCATATATTGTGATTTGTGGAAGTTGATTGAATTGGAAAGATTGGGTTATGGTGTTTCATGGATAGTTTTACATTCTCACCTTTATGAGAAATAATTCAATTATATATTAGACATTGAGTTTTTGGAAAATTCATTGATATTTAAAATCATGGGATGTCAATTAAAAAATCACCCTTGGAATTTCATATTTCTATGAATTTTATATCACCCTAACATGTGAGATATTACCTGAATTCTTTATATGTTTTTTAGGGATTTAATTATTCAATATGGTAAAACTAAATTAGAGTCTTTTTTAAAATGGGAGATTACTATGGAAAAGAATTTTCTTTTATTATCAATACAGAAATTATATTTAATCACACAAGAAGTTATATTCATTAAATTATTAAAATTTGATAATGTTATTTATAACATAATTGAAGATTATTGGTGTAATTATTGAAGTTTGAAGAAGATGTTTTGATTACCAAAGAGAAATTCACATTTACAATCTGACCACCAAATATTTGGTGTCTAGACAATGGAATGTATATGGACTATTTTTGTTGGAAGTTAAAATATGAAAATCACTATAGTTTTGGTTTCATTAAAAATTTGTTTTGGTGGAAGATATGATATTTTGGTTGAGTAGCGGTATCTATAGTCGACTTATGATGACTCATTCCATCCATCCAATTTGTTTTAGAAGATAAAACTATTTAAGTGTATTTGATGATGTGAATTTATGGGAACCAAATGGGAATACTCTAAGTTGATCCAAAACAGAAATAAATCATATTTAAGGTAATTTTATAGTATATATATATCTAATAGATTTAATTTTAATAGGGTTTGATTGCAAAAATTTTTGGTAGTTATTTTTGAATTTTAATTTTAACATTCAATGATGAATGTGTAATTAGACACAATAGTGGTATGTTGAATAAAATAAGATAGGGTAAGATAATATTAAAATAGTTCAATGAAATATTAAGACACCCAATAAATAAAAAACTAAATTATAGTTTATAAAAAACAAAAATTAATTATGAAATAATCCTTAAAAAAAATACTGATGGACTATATTAATGTGCATAACAGAGGTTTTTGGTTGATCACTATTCTATTAGGTATAAAAAATTTGATGATCAAAGAATAATATTTACCCCATGAGATATTATCAAAATATTAAGGATATTGATGGAAGTTCTAAGATTGGTGTCATTTCATTGAATTTTAGAGGTTCCATGATTAAAGAAGGAAGATCATATTTGATAACCTATTTTGTAAATAAGTGTAGTTTATTATATTAGTTTTAAAACTCTCTGTATAATATCATGGACATATTACATTGTATTTTTTCGAGATCACATCATAACTGTTGAGAGAAATTTGAATTCACCTGAGTTCATGGATAAATATTGTTCATAGTAACTAATGGATAATGCTAGTGGAATATATAGAAATAGATTATAGCATTTCATGAATAGGATGTATCCATTCATTATTAATTGTATATTCATGATTATTTTGTTTATATATATGTGTATTTTATATAGACAATATTGAATTATATTTAATTACTACATGAAATCCAATGGTTTAAATAATAATTGGATGAAAACCAGATACAACCATCATAACAAGTGATCAAGGTTTATTAGTGGAAAATAATAAAATAAATATATTAACTATTTTACACTTTTTTAGATAATATGTGTGAGATGTTTCTTATTGTCTATAATTAGTACAAGATTAGTTTCTATGTTTTGCTTTAATGATATTTAAAATATTTGATGTTTAAGGTTTGAATTTTAATTTGTATTTAAGTTAATTTTTTTATCTGAATAATTATACACATTAAATATCATATTAATTTAGAGAATCAAAATGGGTTTTCCATGTTTGATGACTGACGATCCTGGATTGAGCTGCAGCAGCTTCATAGCGAAGATCTGACCCCGAAGCATCGGCGTTTCGCCCTCTTGGTAAGAAGTTTTATATTTCATCCCATATTCCATCATATATGCTTATTTTTTCTTCATTTTTTCCTCAAGTATATGTAGATATGGTCTTATGGGTCTCCGAACAAGGTTTATATATGTTTTTGGAGCACTGGGGTGCTCTCGGTGGTCCGCAGAAGCTCCAACAACATTTTTTGGCGAGGCAGGTGGCTCTGATATCATTTTGACAGGCGGTGCAATGGACTGGAAGGTAGAGAAGTGGTTTCTAGAGAGGTATGAGGCTTCATTGGATGGTGGTATTTGGTGAGGGAGACGACGTAGTGGTCTTTTCAGGTGGAAACATGGGTTTCAGTGAGGTAACATAGGTTCACCCATAATTTTCACGGGGTTCTTTATACCCCAGTATGTCGCAAAATGGATGTCTGATTTATGATCTCGTTGTGACGATCTGATATTTTCTTGGATACTGACCCTATAAGAATTTTTTTTGGGAATTGTATGAGTTGGGTTCATGGCCCGGGGCAACAAAATGTTGAAATAACAATAATATATTTTTATTATTCAACTTTGACTAGCCATATCTTCTACACGGTGCGTCCAATTGACATGTCGTCTGTGTTTTTGTGAATCTAATTGTAAATCAGATGTTTCAAGATATATTTTAGGTACAAGGAACACGATTATGGTATGGGCCCCATGATTCCCGGTTTGGGAATTTACTACGAAATGTGACTCATTCTTTAAGTGTCCATTTTAGATGAACGAGAAGTTGATATCATTCATTTTTCTGAAGTGATCGCAATGATATGATCCACTTGATGAGTTTTTGAACAGAGGAATGGGTCCCATGGGGCACCTTTGCAGAATTGTACTGATTTTCCTTTAGATACCTGTTTTAGGAACGTGAATACCCTATCTAACATATTTTTCTCCGTAGAATTTGGTTGTATCCTCGATTTGGGACTAGGATGTGTGAAGTGTGGTAATGTTGTGGGTCTCTTTGGATAGTGTCATTTGGACCAGTAGTGGTTGAGTGAAATTCCTTGGATCGTTCAAATGAGGGTTTTTGTAGCATTATAAACTCTGTAGAGGTTTGTGATACGCTTGACAGTATGAGTTCTGTATGAGTTGTGGAATCCCTACAGTGAGGTCGGGGCATGATCCTCATGCTTTGTTTTACCTAGATCAGGTTTTTGGTATTTTTGTGACCAAATATATATGGTTGAAGATACCCTATCTAGTAGTAAAACACTACAATGTTTATGGAATCATCAAGAATATTATACCCTACATAGTGGAATATATTTGTAGGGTTACGGTATTGTCGGTTATATGATCATCTACTCAACCTATGGTTAATCATAGGGTTATGGTATCGTTAGTTATACAACTTGTTATTCTGTGTGTGGTTTATATTAGAGTTTAGGTATCATCGTTATTGCAATCCACTATGTGGTGCATGGTTTCAGTAGGTTTGTGGTTTCCTCTGTTCGATCACCTACTTCACAAGTTATACCAGATGGGGTTTTTGTCATCGTCGTGACCACATTTACGCAAGTGACAATCCTCTATTTTAGTTATGTGATCTGTGGAACGTCTGACCAGTTGTGTTATATAGAATCACATAATTTCTTTGTGAACTAAATGGATTTACAATAGTTACTCTACCAAAAAAATACTTATGTGGATTTCAATAATCATTATGGGGGATGAAAATTCACTATAATGTTTGAATTACTTTTTCAAAATTTTTTCTTTGATGGATATAAAGAGATAACACCATCTACCAAAAATGGATTCTTTTTGTATTATTGAATGAGAGCCAATATAATTTATTGATAATTTTTAGAACTCTAGAAAGTATTATATCTCTATATAAATAGAATATAATTTCTGGTGAAGAAATTAAACCACGAACAATCTTTCGTGTTATATTTTCACTGAATATTTCCATATAATTTTTGTATAAATCTATCTTTTTCCACAACTTCTTCGGAAAATTACACCAAAAGATTTCAATTTTATTTCCCAACAATGTGGAATACACTAGAAAATACTAAAACTATAACCCATAATATATTAAATATTATTTTATTCTAAAAATTAATATACTGTCATTCTTCCATGATTCTTGACATTACATAGTTTACTTCACTAGGTTATCCAATATTTTCCATCCTTAACATTCAAATATTAAAAAAACCCACAAATTTCTCACAAAATAACTATTAGATATTCAATAAAAACATAAGTACCAATTTTAGGAAACTAGTATTTACCATTAACCAGAAATCCCCCATAATCTCTCCATAACTTCTAAATATAGATATACAATCAGCTCTTCATGTCACAAACTAATTCTTTATTATATAAATATAACACATAGTCAATATTAATATTTCAAAGTGCACCACTCAAAACTGAGTATTCATGGATTCGAAATCCTCTAGCCATGTAATCCATTTTATTATTATATTTATACATCCCGATATAGATATTTTAAAAAAATCAAACACGAAGCCAAGGTTTGAGTTCAACATCACCCCCTTTGGATTTTATTGTCAATGGTATCCAATTCCATTTTTTATTAAATATATCAATTACCTCCAAAACTATGGATTTATGATCCATCATCCTATAACCCCTTTGAAATTTAAAAGGAAAGGTACTATCTATCTCATTATTTTGATTGTCATTCTCTCTTGTGTTTAGTTGGAGTAGATATAGATTCATGATATCTCGTCCAATTGCTCAAAAAATACCATATGGTATATTTTATTTATCTCTTCGCCCCAATAATATGAGTATTGATCAATAAATATACTTGTATAAAAATCTAAATATTATCTCCTATATTTTTTGTGATTCATGGGGATTTATATTCTTACTCTAACTCCCACTATGTTGATTAAATCTGAGTGATAGTTTTTCAGTGATATTGTTAGGCTGTAACATTCAGAAATTTTATGTAATATAATATTTTAAATTTATTTGAATTCATTAATATCATGAGTTACACACAATGAAATGTTTATATTTCATTATTCACCCAACCTTGTTTATCTTTCATTTCACATAACATCTATTTTCATTGATAACTCATGTTACATGTAAGGCCGAGTCTTACCAAAAAATATACTCCTGATATTATTATTTAATATTAAATTTATCACCTAGAAATTATTGGATGGTGTGAATATGAATAAATATTACACACATTTATAATTTTTTTGAAAATCATAAATCAAATTTTATAGTCATAAGATAAGAATAAATCCAATTTAATTCTTAATAAAAATATTTTTCAAAAATGTTGTTTTATCACCTTTTTTGGAAGAATTTCTTTAAATCCATTTTTTCGTACATCTAATATTTTTCAATAAAAAAATAATGTTTTTTAATATGAACATCAATACATAATTCAAGTGAATTTTTGGTATTTTTATGAGAAGTTTCATTTTATTATAAATATTGGAAAATATTACATTTTATTTGAATTTTTTTTCATATAATTTATTTATATAGTAAAATTATATTTTAAATTGGTTTTAACTTATGATTAGTTCAATAATAAATCAATCAATAAAATTTATGTCAATGGATTCAATTTCACAATGAAATTTGATATAAAACAGTTCCTAATTTTGAACTTTTCTCTTTAATAATCCATTGTCACACTGTATCTACGTGATTAATTTTAAATTAATTTTAACCAATTATCTGTGTTGAATTTAAAGAAATGGATATAACTATTTGAAATCATTGTAAAATTTTAGGTCAATCAATATAAAATTAATTTTTTGACTGAAATTATTACCAAAATGAGATAAAATTAATTGTAGTGATTACAGTAAGTAGAAGATTACTTAATGATTAATATTTGAATACAAAGTGTTTAAATGACCCAAAACATCTAAAAACCCCATTAGATGGAAATATTATAATTCTCACCATAATATACTTATTTTTACATGTTATTGGGACTTTATTCTTGGAAATTGACATATATAATAAATTAAGCAAGGAAAAAGACTACAAAGGAACCGTCATTGCCTTCAACACTTATAAATCATTAGAGTATGAAATGAACTACATAAGAATGGTTAAAAATATTTTTTGTAATATAATTGATTTATTTACTTCATAAATTTTTATATTCTAAGTTTAAATATAATATAATTATATAAAATTCTTAAGAAACACCAATGCAAGGACTATTTAGTTAATAATTTACTAAAATAAATGATACATTATTAAATAACATAAAATTAATAAAAATATTCACTTATCAAAAGTGATTTTAAGTGTTAATAAATATTAAATATGGTCCATTAATGGGATAATTGATCTTTTATAATGAACATATTTACCCATAAATAGTATTTTTTTGGGTAGATAAGGTTAAAGTAGTGTTTTTGAATTTACATGTGATTTTGTTAAAAATAATTTAAAAAATATATGAGATTTTTATTTTAAAAATTAGATGTAATATTTTAGAATCCATAGGTATAATTCTTCTAATAAATATTACATTAACTTATTATTAATTGATGAATTAAATAATTTATAAAAGTAGAAAACTAAATGGATAACAAAAATAAAAAAATAATGAATCTTAAAGGCTTTGGAAATAATGATAAAAATGCCATTGTTTTTGTTTGGTGGGGGTTTATATAGATCATCATAATTCATATTTAATCCATTATTTATCATTTTTTCAAAAAATTATGTATGTATGACCTCCCAATATGGTTTACCTCTTTATATTAAAAAATGCCTCTCCGGTGCATTATAAAATGATACTCACCCTCTCCAATTTTTCACAAAAATAAAAAAATATAAATCATTAAAATGATTAAAAAATAATATCACAGACCTTTAATATCATCATATAATCCTATCCTTGTAAATAAAGACAACTAAGTAATTCGTTTTGTGCAAAAAAAATATTTACCTGAAAAAGAGGTAATGTTGTTCAACATTCATTACTATTTTTTTTATTTTTCAATCACTTTACATTTTAATTATTACATAATTATATAAAAAAATTGTTGGTCAGAGTAGATTACTAAAGAGGGGGGGGGGGGATAAATTGATTACCTACAAAAATTTCTCTTAAAAAATTTGTGCTCTGAAAATTTATCCTAATTTCAAATATAATTAATGTAATTTTGTAGTGAATTTATAAAAGACTTGAATATTCAATTAATGTCTCCAAATACTGATATGTTCTCATATATACTAATATATATATTAATAAATAAATTTAAACAATCCTACTAGTTTAAAACAATTATAAAAACTTTCTAAACTAACTATCAATGTAAAAAATTTAGTTTCTCGAACTATAATGTAAAACAAGGAAAAAATAAATTTCGACACCCAAAAGATAGGACAAGTGGTTCAGTATCAAGATGTCACCTAATCAAATCCACTTTATTATATTCTAAAATAATGCATTTATATTAATAAACATGATCCACACCCTAGATTAGTGTAAACAATAGTGCACAGGACTGTTAAGGTCACCCGACCCCTTCCACTATTCTTTGTGGGTATATAAAACCAGGTCACACATGAACTCTTCCAAACATATACATGAGAGTAAACAGATGTAAAAAGATAGGAGTGTATTTATTTATTTTATCCTTTAGTTTAATACATGAGACATTGTTTTTTTAATACAGACACACACATACACACTGATCAAAATCTTAATGTTGTACACAATAGAGAAAAGATGATGAGAAAGGGTTAGAAATTCTTTGAGTGTTATTTTATGCATCTGTGGACTTGTAGGATGACGAAGATGCATGTATATAGTCCTTTTGTGAAAAATAGTGTTTCACATGCATGTTTCTCTGGATTCCAATTTGATGGTATAAGCTGTATTTATCATGTTATTCTTGTAGTTGGTACAACGAAGTTGTTTTTGAATCTTATCTACTACAATCAATCATTTTGTAATTGAGCATGCTTCATGTGTTCTTCCGTTCACTAGTTCAAAAAACGTTTTTGACGTCGGTTATTTTTAAATTTTTATGTCAGTTTCTAGCCGACGTTAATACATGTGACATTATAAATAAGGTTTTTGATGTCGGTTATTTAAAAACCGACGTCAAAAACATAAAATCGCGATGTTTATCACGTCAGTTATTTTAGAACCGACGTGATAAAGGGCCTGGAGAATGGTTTATCAAGTTGGTTATTTTAGAACCGACGTGATAAAGGGCCTGAAGAATGGTTTATCACGTCGGTTATTGAAGAACCAACGTGATAAACGGCCTAGACAATGGTTTATCATGTCTGTTCTTAAAAAACCGACGTGATAAACAAGGGCGAGGGGGTTTATCACGTCGGTTCATATAAAACCGACGTGAAAAACTAGGGGAGGGGGGTTTATCACGTCGGTTATTGTATAACCGCCGTGATACACCGGAGGGATGCATTTTATCACGTCAGTTATTCAATAACCGACGTGATAAACCATTGTCCAGGCCATTTAGCATGTCTGTTATTCAATAATCGACGTGCTAAACCATTCTCTAGGCCCTTTATCACGTCGGTTGTTAAATAACGGACATGATAAACCATTCTTCAAGCCTTTTATCACATTGGTTATTAAATAACTGATGTGATAAACCATTCGGCAGACCTTTTATCATGTCGGTTATTAAATAAACTACGTGATAAACTATTTTCCAGGCCTTTTATCACGTCGATTATTAAATAACCGACGTGATAAACCCAATTTTTTTTAAACAGAATGCAGTGATCTTCTCACCACCAGAATGAACCAGAAAAAAAATCAAGAAATTGTACCACAAAAACAGAAGTACATCAAAATTAAGCATGTACATAGATAACATATAAAACATACCCATTAGACAGCATCCACCCTCATTTATACCCCATGGACAGCCCTCCCCCACCCATTGGAGATCACACCCTCATGTATACCCCTTGGAAAACCCTCCCCCACCCCATTGGAGCCCCTACCACACTCCTGGACTGCCCCCCGACCCCTGGACACCCCCAAACACCCCTCGACAACCCCCACCCGCCTGAACATCACCTCCTCACCCCCTCACCCCACTTGAAAGCCCCCACCACACCCCTGGACAACCCCCCCACACCTGGACAGCACTCCCACACCCCTGGACTGGCTTCCCACACCCCTGGAAATCCCTTCCACCCCCCAGGACTGTCCCCCCACCCCACCGGACAGCCCTCCCAGACCGCTGGACACCCCCAACCCCACTGAACACACCCCCACACCCTTGGAACCCCTCCCCCACAAACCCAAATCCATACCAGAAGAACCGTCAAAAGTAGACCAAAACAAGAAGTAGAGAAAAATTAAACATTCAATTATATAACATTCAAAACTTACACTGTCAACTTCAAAAAAAAAACTAAATCAATCCTAAACAACTACCAAATACACAATTAAAACGAAAATATTCAAAATTACATTTTACAATACAAAAAACTAAAATTCAATCAAACCTGTAAAATAATTTGACCACTCTACTTGTATGTGTTTGATTTCTTCAGCAGTATAGGGTTGAGGGTCATCAAAAAGCTACAAATGAAAAAGAAGATAGTTAACGTGTATAATGAATAAATCAAATTGAAATATTATGGCAAAATTTAAGAGGAAATTGTACCAGGTCAAAATTGACAACTATCCCAGTTTTTATTATTTCATACATAAATCTTAACATATAATATCCGCATTCGATGAGGCCTTGTTGTTCATGACAATACTGTTTTTAATGAGTGTAAATTCAATATATTATTTTTATGTAATAAATAAAAAAGTTCAAATTATAAATGGAAATTTACCTTCGCATTTACATATTTGATCTTTGCATTTCTTTTCTTTGTGTTTTTTCGAAAGTAGACCCATGCACTGTTAAAAAATAATACGAATGGGATAAATTTAAAATTCATTATAATATATAAAACTATTGAGAAATTGAAACATACTTTTCTAATATATTCTTAAAACATGCCCGCACATCACCATGAACAGAGAATATCCAATAAATAGCTTTCTCCCTTGGGAAAAAAATCCCTAACATCCAATGATTACTGATAAATGGAAATTTAATGTTAGTGGTTTTTTATGTTAAAAGATAATTAACTCTTTGAGAGAAATTTGTTTCATACCTCTCACAAAAAGGCATCATCCAACATTGTTGGATTATATTCTTTTCAAATCTTTCAGCAATATAAACCATTATTTGTTCCTCAGTCAATGCACATGCTTCAGGGGAAATCAATTGTGGGTCCATGAATCCATATACTTCTGTCGGTTCATTCCTCTCAAAAATTTTATAAAGATACCTAATAAAAAACATATATAAGTATACATTTTTAATAAATATAACCCATGGAAAAGGTGTTAAGACTTACATGGAAAAAATTTTCCCCACGTCGATGCCCAACTTATCTCTAGTAACAATCTCCATGATATCAGATTTTGTAATCCCCACACTTATTTCACGTCCACAAACATGAGATTCCATTGGAAACTGATAAAAAACCAACAACAAATGTGAATATCCTGACAATCTGTCAAGACCACTGGAATCTGTATCTGATGTCATAGCCTATTGTATTTGTTGTTGTCTATACATTATTTCTTTACCTTTGAAGTATTCCTGTGAAAAAAATTGAGAATTATAGTAGTTTTCAAATGATAAAACAACTTTAAAAAAAATAAAATAAAAGATATAACATTCATACCTCTATGGCAATGAGTCGAAGAAGTCTGGATGGACAAACTAAAAAATGGCCGATACTCTGTCCAACTGTCGCCACATCATCTGTAGGTATTGGTACCCTAGCTGATCTATCTATAATATCCTGTACAGTGACCCTCTGATTCTCTACCTCTAATTGTTGATGATGAACTGTATCTCCTATACAATATACCAACCCGTATGCTACTATATGATGTTGAGAATCATCAACATACAACTCGCAATATGTAGGAAGCTGCGGCGGAGGAGTAGGATAAAAAATGGGGTCCGCAGGATGAGGTGGGGGAGTGGGAGCTACTGGCGGAGTTGGAGGATAAATAATGGGGTCTGCGGGGGGGAGGTGGAGGAGTGGGAGCTGCAGTCTGAAATTGTCTTTGCATTTCTGCAAACATAGACTGCACTGACTCTCTAATCTTGTATTCCATCGTCGCATTAATATTTTGAACTTCATCCTCCAAGGATTCTATTTTTTTTATAAACCCCCTCAACATTAGAAGTTGAAGAATGTGGAAACACTTTTCTTACCGATACACCTGCCAGATATCCTCTTACACGACCAGGATGTTCAAGCCTTCCCAATGCTGCAAATAAAATATCTTCCCTCCCAGTAGCTGTAAATGTCCCCTCTGAACTCTGCTCCTCAAGAGAGTCCTGTATTAATTAATTGAACATTTCTGTAATGATTGAAACTTATATGAAGAAAAAAGTTAACTTAAATAAATTAAATAGATATCTTACAATCCTCTCAACTATGATTCTCTATTCTTCCGAAAGATATTTCCCTTTTTTCCCTTCCTATCTCTCTTCCATTTTTCATGTCTAGATGGAGGGGATCGAGGGGCCACCTCTCCAGAGCTTGAAGACTCAGCTCTTAGTTGTTGGAATTTTTCCGCTATCATTTTTTCTTCCAATAATTTAGACCCTCCCCGAGATAAACTATGAGGGTATACAATTTTAGATTGGATCTCCTGATGAGCTTTCCTTGTTTGCTGTAATTTAAGAATAAGAAATCCTTAAAAAAACATTAATAAAATCATTTATATAAGAATGTTTATAGAATTTTACATTGACCTTACCAGAAATGACTCTTTTTTCTACTTTCAAAAAACTGTCTCCATGTGTCTTCATCTATAAAAGGATATATACGACATGTATTGTCATGACTCCTATGACCATAAATGAAATCAGATGAGAGGGTTGATTTGAAATCCCTCCATCTCCTGGCAGCCAACGATAAGAATTTCATCCTGACTCCTCCAGTGTCAAGAATATCAAATGTCATCTGATAAAGAAGAGGTTAAACATATTATATATACTAGAAACATTAAAAGAATGGTCAAACAATGACATAAGATCTTACCAAAATCGTCTCCCACAACAGAGAGTTAATCGCTTTATCCACACCTCTCCAATCATCATACAGAATGCTTACTTTGGTCTTAGCCTGAGTTGCAACAAAACTCTTAAAATCTTTAACATTCGGACCTCTAGGAATATCATCATCATCAAACTCAACTACTATCCTCTGATCCTGCATACAGGCAAGTGATAATTTTGGTATACGTGTGCACCCACGTTTACCAACCTTTGAACTCTTTGCCGTAATAGGAGCATGTGAATGTTCATCCCTAGAGGTATTACCAGCAATATGCTCCTCTCTAGAATCATGTGGTTGATCATCTGAATGATCTGTCATTATCCTTCAAATCAAAAAAACAAACGTCAGTTCACAAATATACAAATTCAAATATTTTAATACTACTGTAATCAGAAAATAGAAAAGTGTAATAGGTTACAAAATAGTAAACATTGGTAATATGGTAAGCATGTTAAACAATGGTAAAGATGGAAAAGATGGTCAAGATGGTCAAGATGGTCAAGATCGTAAAAAATGGAAAAATGGTAAACCTGGTAAACATTGTAAACATGGTAAAGTAATTGTCAGTGAACAAATATACAAATTCAAATATTTTAATACTACTGTAATCAGAAAATAGAAAAGTGTACTAAGTTACATAATAGTAAACATTGGTAATATGGTAAGCATGTTAATCAATTTTAAAGATGGAAAATATGGTCAAGATGGTCAAGATGGTAAAAATGGTAAAAATGGTAAACCTGGTAAACATTGTAAACATGGTAAAGTAATTGTCAGTGAACAGAAATAAGCATTTTAAAATTCATGTAATGGTTATAAACATGATAAAGTAAACTAAAGAAACTTAAAACAAACAAAAACATATACTTATTTTATTTTAAAACATGTTTTAATAAATAAAAAACTTACAATATCAAACATTTATGGAAAAAATAAATGTAAACAAGAAATAAACATATGTTTCCTGTAATTTTAGAAATGTACAGATGTATTGTTTTCCCAAATTCCTTCGTCATGATCGTTCCTTATGGCACAAACTATGTCTTCAACATGATCGTCATTATGTTCTGTTAATATTTCCATGGAAGTAGGGATCTCACATAAATCAGCATATTCATCAAGTTCATCCTCACCAACATATTGTTTTTTCCCTTGTAAAACAACATCCCACTGCATATCTGATTGATCTACTACATAAAAAATTTGTTTTGCATGTGTTGCCATTATAAAAGAATCAGCTGTGTCTTCCAATCTATTCAGATTAACAAGTGTCATTCCAAATTCATCATGTCTGACACTGTTGTTACCGTTAAACCATTTACAGTTAAAAACGGGAACTTTAATTTTAAAGTAATCAACCTCCCATATGTCTTCAATCACTTCATAATATGCATTTGATGCAGAAATTGGGTTTTTGTCCTTAGCACTCGAAAAATGCATTGCTTCTGCAAACACCAATACACCACTATTCTGAACTGCACTTCTGTTGTCCTGAGCTTTTGTATGAAATTTATAACCATTAATGTCATAACTAGACCATGTTATCACATTTAATCATGGACCACCCACTATCCATTTTAATGTCTCTGATATATCTGATCTACCAAACAAAGTCTTTTTAATCCATGACAAAAAAAGTTTTCTTGTGCTCATTCAAAATCCACATTTCTTTCTTCTTTGGATGACATTGTTTCAACTCATTAATATGAAATGTGATATATGGTTGAGCCTCATCTATGTTATTCAAGATGTATGATTCTAACTTCTTCATCTGTTCAGCTGACAATGATTTGACTTTCAAGCTGCGAATCCCCTTTCCCTCACTATTAACTCGTTCATGGCGAGATGGAGGCAAACCTATGTGTTGCGCCGCAGCCAAGTAGCTCGTACGAAACTCTGCTACCTCCTCAGAAATATACTTTTCAATAATGGAGGCTTCAGGTCGATATAGATTTTTAACATACCCCTTTAATATTTTCATATACCTTTCAAAATGATACATCCATCGATGATATACAGGTCCACAATGCTTTATTTCTCGAACCAGAGGAATCATTAAATGCACCATTATATCAAAAAAAGTTGGAGGAAAATACATTTCCAACTGACAATGTATAAAAATTTGATCCTTTTCCAAAATGTTCAAAGCATTCATATCAATCGCCTTGTTACAAATTGAATTGAAAAAATAACACAACTTCATTATAGTCTTTCTGACACGAATGGGAAATATTCCACGCAATGCAACTGGTAGAATTTGTTGCATAATGACGTGACAATCATGTGATTTTATACCTATCAACTTCAAGTCCTTCAATGAGACAAAATTTTTTACATTAGAAGAATAACCTTGAGGCACTTTGGTATCATGAAGACACTGGCAGAAGCTAATTTTCTCCCTCTTCGATAATGTATGACAAGCCAGGGGAAGAAATGTTCATCTTCCTTTAGGAGTGGGAGCTAACTCCAAACGTATTCCCATTGATAGTAAGTCTAATCTTGCATTCAACCCATCTTTAGGCTTTCCTTTAATATTTAACAATGTTCCAATAAAATAATCATAGATATTCTTCTCCACGTGCATGACATCAATATTATGTTTAACTTCATGATACCTCCAATATGGTAGCTCAAAAACAATTGAACTTTTCTTCCAAATATGTCTATCATTACTAGATTTCTATGTCTTTCCCAATGTCACGTCAAGCTTTTTCACCCTCTCAAAATACAGATCAGGGGATAAAGGTTTTGGAGCAGTATCAAATTCTTATGAGCCATTAAATGCCTTTTTTAGTCATCTATAAGGGTGTTCCATAGGCAAAAACTTTCGATGACCCATGTACACTGTTTTCCTCCCATGATGCAATTGACAATAGGACATCTGTTGTTCGCAAATTGGACATGCTTTATGCCCTCTAACACTGTATCCAAACAAATTTCCATACGCTGGGAAGTCATTTATAGTGAACAGAAGCACTGCATGTGGTTGAAAATATTCCATTTTATAAGAATCATACACCCCAATACCATCATCCCATAACAGTTTCAAATCATCAATCAACGGTGACAAGTAAACATCAATATCATTACTGGGTTGCTTTGAACCAGAGATCATTGTACTCAAAATGACATATTTGCGCTTCATACAAACTTCAGGAGAGAGGTTGTAAATTACCAATAAAACAGGCCATGAACTATGTGTGGTACTGAGTGTTCGGTATGGATTCATTCCATCTGTGCACAACCCTAGTCTAAGATTTCTTATTTCATTTCCAAATGTAGAATACTGCCCATCAATTTTCTTCCATTGTGGACAATCAAATGGATGAAGTATTTTTCCATCACATACCCACTCTTCAGCATGCCATCTTAACCTTTTTGCATTATGTGAATTAGCAAATAAACGTTTGAAACGATTAATTATAGGAAGATACCAAAATACATTTGAAGGGAGCTTTGTAATCTCTACATCACCCTATGATTTTTCTTTCACCTTATACCGTGATGTCCCACATTTTGGACACTCTGACAGAAATTCATATTCCTTCTTATATATAATGCAGTCATTCCGACATGCATGTATTTTCTTGTATCCCAATCCCATGGGGCATAATATTTTCTTGGCTTTGTAATGTGAATCTGGAAGATCGTTATCTTTTGGAAGAATGTCTTTCATCAATTGTAGCAGCTCTGTAAAACTTCTGTCACTCCATCCATGCTTCACCTTCAGGTTAATCAATCTTAACACCTCCGACAAAACCGTAAAATCTGTACAAGTGGGATATAATGGTTTTTCAGCATCACCATATAGACGTACAATTGTCGGTTCTATCTCAATTTGTTCTTCTACAATATCACGAGTCATTTCATCAATTCAATCGGAGTTACCATCTTGCGAATAATCATCATCAGTGACATTCCGTCCAGTTTCACCATGCCAAATCCAAGGGCTGGAACTCGGATTAAAACCACGACATATCAGATGATCTGTTATCTCTCTACTTTTCAACTTCTTCATATTCAAACATTTCTGGCATGGACAGAAAAAAATGTCACTACTTGGAACATTTCGTTTTACAAATTCCAAAAAGGCATCAACACCTTCCTCAAATTCATTGCTCATTCAATGTACCATAATCCAACTTCGACTCATTATTACCTATAACAAATATCAACCAAAAATATATATTTTTAAGATAATACAAATACATGTTTATATGAAAAAAATCATAATTTGAATGTAAACAATTTAAAATATAAAACAAATCTATAGGTATTTAAAAAAATATGCTTGAATATTTTTTTTTTTAAAATATAGTTAGATATAACAGTTTTAAATTTCATTGAAACAAAGAAAACCATGAATCATAATGATTATCCAAATAAAATATACATCAATAAAACATAAACAAAATGATTTTTATCTGGAATAAGTGAATATGATCAGATGATACACATTTATAATAATCTCATGCCAATATACTAATAGACATGTTAAAATATAAGAATACCTAATGGATCATATAACATGTGTTATTCATGCTTGTTGTTCAATCATTATGATCTAAAGTACTCAACACTTTCAAGTGCCAAAATCTTGAAAGTAGTAGTAGTTTTCATAAATATCCAACACCAAATAGCTATACACCGTAAGTGTCATGTTAGAAATATGAATATAGACCATTGTTTTATGTTTAATAATATTTTCATATTATCTGATCATTCTGATTATATATTAGAATTACTATATCCTTTTGATCCAATATATAATCTAAGGACATTAATATTTCTTTAGAAAAAGTAATTTTAATATCATGGTAATGTAAAAAAAAGTATATGTCGAACTATATACATGTAATACCAATAAAAAAATACGTATGTGTTTGGCCTGGGTTTCACACATATAATAACTCATCTCACAGATTAAATTATTGAATCATCCTACATAATACTTATTTTTATAACTTAGGGACTGAAAATAATAAAAGTTTTGATTTACGATACTCATTATGGGTAAACATGATATATATAAATATAATATCTAATCTCATAAAAAGATATCCATGGGGGTATAAGAGAATACACAAAGCACATGATCAAAAAGATAAGTGAAATAGTTCTATATAGTCATAGATCATAAAACCTGAGTCCAAGTATAACAATTTTAGCATAACATAAGACATGATTTATATGGTAGTGGGAACATGATTTAAAAATCCTTATTCACAAGATCACAACATTGGTATGTGGAATAACATAAGAGTGTCGAACAAACATAATCATATAAGTCATAACATATGTCAAGGGAAAACATAGTTTCATTCACCTCATATTGGGATATGTTAATCACCTTTCCTATAATTTATTATAATATTTCTTACGAGACTCATCACATAACACATTGGACATGGTATAACCATCTGTATCCCATATTGATCTATGATATATAATGCATTGTCAAATGCATTTGAAGGATATTATGGACCCAAATGTCACATAATGACTAACCATATATATGGGGGAATCGTGATCATCGAATCATTTATAACACTTTCGTAGATCAATTAACTAACATAAATGAAATGGGGGTCATAATTGTTTTTACAAAACATAATAATTATTAATACATAAAAATGTGTTTGGATGGTAAGATAAGATAATATACCTAATTCAATCTAATTATCGTTAAATTATTTATACCTAGATAGAAAAGACCTTTATAAAAAATATAATTTAACTTGAGAATGAAAAGAAAGTACCCTTTACTTTTTTTATAATGAAAAATCTGAAAAGGATGATAATAATATTTAGGTATTATAATTTTTTGATGAATTATTAATAATATAAGAAATCACCTCACTTGGTTTTGTTGAAAATCGGACATACCATCATATTCAAGAAATCAGATACACTTTGCATGAAAAGGTCCATCATTTTTAGGAGATGACTAAAAGAAGAAATGTATTATCAGACTCACCATGAGTCCAGAATGAAATATTTGATTGTAATAGGTATGAATTTATATTTTTATGAATGCAGATGAAAACAGATGATGGTTTTCTGATCTAGGAGTTCTAAAAATTATAATTTTTTGAAAAAAAATTATGATGTAAGAATGTTGAATGAAATTTTAAGGATAGGTATTACCGATTTTACCTGGCCCAATTTCATTCATGAAAATCATTTTCTGGACAATCATATTAAAAATATGATTTTAAGAAAATAAGTACTACCAATCATCATCCAGAAAGACACATTCCAGCTAAGTAGGAAATAATAATGTTGCTGGAAGAATGGAACGTTACAATACCACCCATTATTTTTCAGAATGAAAATCTAGAATAAGAGTTAAAAATAGTCTTATCCAAAATAAACGTGCTTGAATGTTGCGAGTTGAATGTTTCAAGTTGAATGTTGCGAGTTGAATGGACATAATAACCATTTGCAATAACAAAAAATTCCACGAGATTCAAAAATGAACGAAAACCACATCAAGAATCGAAACAAAAACGAACAAAATAAATTCATGGAAGGCTTACTTGAATGTTGCGAGTTGAGATGATAGATCGAAGAGGAGTGATGAAGATAAAAAATGAAGCCAAAATGAGTTTAACGCAGGTCGATCGACGAGCCGATTAGGGTTTACCGCGCGAGAGAGAGACGAGTCGGCGGACTGTCAATCGAAAAATCGTAAATGAAAGTCCATGGGATTAAAAGTTTTTAAATGTTTTATAATGTCGGTTATTATATAACTGACGTTATAAACTATTTTTTAACTTTATAACATTATTTATCTTAAAACTGACGTAAAAAATCTCCCGCGCTTTGGTTTTTTACGTCGATTATTTTATAACCGACGTAAAAAACGAGATATGTACGGGTTTTTTACATCGGTTTCCAAATAACTTACGCAAAAAAACCCGATATCTACACATTTTTTACGTCGGTTATTTTATAACCAACGTAAAAAACTAAAGCCCAGGGGGGGGGGTTTACGTCGGTTAGTTGGAAACCGACGTAAAAAACCCGATACCGACGCGTTTTTTTATGTCGGTTATCAAATAACCGACGTAAAAACCCAAATCCCCGGGGGGTTTTTTACGTTGGATATAAAATAACCGACTTAAAAACCCCGTGCTTTGGTTTTTTACGTCGGTTATTTGATAACCGATGTAAAAAACCCGCCGATATCGGGTTTTTTACGTTGGTTTCCAACTAACCGACGTAAAAAACCCCCCCGGGCTTTGGTTTTTTACGTCGAATATAAAATAACCAATGTAAAAACCCAACAGGCGTGATTTGTAATGTCGGTTATTAAAATAACCGACATGAAAAATCTACTCGCCGCATTTTTATGTCAGTTATATATAACCGACGTAAAAAATTGTGACGTAAAAAATGATTTCTGCACTAGTGGTTGTATCTTGTTTCATGTATCAGTTCTCTATTCAAACGCTTGATCTTCTTCCATTTTTTCAAGTTACATTCTTTTTTTAATAAATATTACATATGTTAGATCTGTAAGGATGCATGTATTCTATAGCATTTACCTCATACTATCTGGTGACTTGTCTAAGAAACAATTACTATTTTAGTTATTTTATGTAACTCAATTAATACTATTTGTGGTTAAATTGAAAAAGACAAAGAAGATTAAAAAATAGTTTCACAGTTTTTATTGAAACGGTAACACATGGAAACTGTGTCACCATGAAACAATGTCTTCTTCATTTCCTTTGCGCGGTGACATAGTCATGATGGCACAATTGCATTGAGATCAAGAACCGGAAGCATAAATGCAGTTTTAGGATAATAGTGTCCAATACTTTCCCAATAATTTAATGATTCCTTGGTTATGGTTGAAAGGAACTGGTGTCTTAGACTTCATGAGATCTGAAATTGGTTACAGTGTTAGGGTCACAGTTTCTGGGTCAAAATGTTAGGGGCACGAGGTCATGGTCTTGCTATCATGGTCACAGTGTCTGGGTCATGGTGACTGGGTCACGGTGATAGGGTCACCATGTCAGGGTCATGGTGTCATGGTCATGGTGTCCAGGTCACGATGTCTGGGTCATAGTGTGTGGGTCATAGTGTCTGGTCCTTTTCAAAAAAAAAAAGAACTGGTGGCAGACATAAAATTTCTTAGACTTAGCCAAATATCTGTAAAAAATATTAAGAAACAATATTCATAGAATAAATTAGACATAATCATTCACATAAGAAAGAATTATAGAAAAAAATTATGTATAGTTTTTTTATAATCAAGCATGATTTATAGGAATCAGGATCTAGTGAATGTTTAGATAATGCATAGGAAAACCAACCAACTCTACACATGTTGTGAGATAGATTTAATTGGGTTAAAATGATTTGTGATCATTAAAACATGGTTAAAACATGAGAATTGCAACAAATATTATTATAAAAAATATAATTATGGCCTTTTAGGTTATGTGTTTTACCTTCATCTAAACACACTTCCATCAAATTCGTATCAAAATTACAGTTCATGTTTACCGCGAACTACTGCCTCATTAAGCAATGTATTTCGTTCTTTTTTTCATTACCACCTATCATGGTTGGGAATTTTAATGGAATACTAATTTTACATGATATATTTGATATTTATATTGTATTAGTACTTATTTAGTATTTATATAACACTTAACATTATTCTTTCCTTTTTGTGAACATATGATAACATTGTTTTTGTATGTGTGGACTACCACATCTTCAAAGTGATATAAAATGTTCACACAATACATGGAATTTATTAAGGATGTTTTTCATAATAAAATTTGATATAAATGAAATCTATATGATACTAATTACTTAATTAATTTTCAGAAAAATATAATAAATCAATTTCATTATTAACATTCCATACACTAAAAAGAACATAATATAATTCATACACATGTGGACTACCACATTCTTCGATGCGATGTGATTCATTTAAATCACAATAATTCGATATATAAGTATATATCATTAAATAATATTATATATATGATATAATAAAAAATTTTAAATATAAATATTACTTACCTTTTTTTCATACCAATCATTTAAAAATGGGATCTTTACTCATGAGTTCATATGACCTACCATCTCAATGAATGTAATGTTGGTTCATTTTTTATAAGAACCATTTATGATTTGTTATAAAAGTATAATTTATATATAAATATAATAATTATGTATTGATTATTATTAAATTTTGTATTATTTAATGACAACCTTTACCATAGTCAACCAACCTTAGTCGTTTTGATACTTAAACCGTACATGGTTAAAGCACCCGATATAGATTTAATTGTTTACGTCACTATATAAAACATTGTAAAAAGTGAAATAAATGAAATAATAAACATGAAAAAATTTATAAATAAACTAAATAATTAAAATAACACTATTATTCAAGATCATAGTAAAACAAGTGACATGTTGGACTTATGGTAAGCTATTTTCGTCTCACTTTTTACATATGTGAGATAAATGTCATAATCACCAATTATATCATTTTTTGGTTATATACTAACCATTTTCATATATTTTATCAGGAATTATATTGTATTAATGGTATTTAAATGTTTAATTTGATTATTATTAACTTTTTGGTTTCCGATTCATATGATTCTATAATTAAAGAGGATTTCATCTCAATCCCCTTTAATTAAGGCATTTATTGATGATAAGCATCATTATTATTTTATATGGTGAGTATAAAACCCCTTTGAAATTATATATCCATATTTTATCCATTAACATAATATTTAATATTTTTATACTTTATTCTTTTACGTGGCTTATGATATAAATGTTTTAAGTGGCATGAGGCACTTTAAATGTTTAGATATTTAAATAAAAAATCTTTTATCCATGTTAAAATTCTTGATTTTATTTTACTTTTATATTTATATGAATATAAAAGCTTTATAAATGATATTTCATGTACATTTTCAATTTTATTGAAATGTTTTAAATGGAATATTTTGATGTTTTTTATATGGAATGTTTTGATAAAATAATAATGGAATGTTCTATTTTTATCGTACACGACAATGATGAATTTTCCACTATCATATGAACTGTTTTATTTTAGGATTAATTTTCAATATTTCATTTCCTTAAAGGAAAACCCATCGTTATATTTCAGTTATTTGGTATTTAAATTTTGTTTTCAACGAAAAGTGTTTTTTTGTACTGAAATTTTCTTCATAAAAGAAAAGGATATTTTATCATAATGCCGTTTCTATATGGGTTCAAGAAGTGCTTTTCAATGTTTTTAATGATATGTGTTACTCTTGTTAACATAGTTGAGAATTATAATAAATGGGTGATCCTGATACATCTAGAATGAATTTTTGATACCCTTTATATCTCACAAATGAGATAATATAGATTATAAAAAGCGTTGATTTCAATTATATCTCATGAGAAATAGATGAGCTTGATATAGCTTATAAAATGGTTTTAAACCCATAATATCTCACATGTGATCTTGATATAGCTTATACAAAAAGTGATTTCCATCATAGATCTCTAATTCATTTGGTACTAATAAATTTTTAAGATGGATTTATGGTTATTCCCATTAAAATGGATTTAAAAGGGTTTATTTATATGTTGACCTAAGTCACCAATAGAGTTTTTATTTTTTGAATTTGGATTTAATAAGCTTTTGGGAAAAAATAGTGTTTGGTATTCATTTGAAAATGTTTTATTTCATATTATAAAATAAAAATGATGGTAAAGGAAAATGTTATATGAGTTTTCATGTTTTTATTGAACTAACAATTAAATTTGTTTCTTCTATCCATTACTAATTTTTTTGGCCCAAAAATTGTTTTTTAAATGTATTCATGGGGTTTATGGATGGGTAAGGGAACAAAAGATGTAATGTTCTAAGTAATGGATATTTTCTTTGAAAATAATCCCTGCTTCATTTTAGAAGTATTATATTATGTAAAAAATATATACTGATCATGAGTTTACAGTTTTTATTTTATGGTTTTTTTTTGTATGAGTTATGACCTAATTCTATAAAACTCTAAACGAGAAAAATATCCAAAAATTTAAATAAAGTAATTAATTGACTAAAAATCAGGGTTATGTAATGTTTAATGTTAGTTACATATAGTATGTATCAAAAGAAATATTTAGTCAAATTTAGTGTCTAGGATTGTGTTAATAGAATTCCATTATAATATGTTACTATATAATTAAGTTGAAATGATAAGGAATTTTATGATTTATATATTTCTTTATCCAAATTATGTTTTTTTCAGGATTTTTTTTCCAACGATAAAATATGAAATCTATAGTTGGAAGGAATAATGATTAAAAAACCCTTCCAAATTAGTATCCTGGGATTTTTGGATTTGTAATTGTGCTGTTTGTTGTATTGATGGATCAGTTGACTCATTCTATATCTGGTGGTGGTATCCTAGATAAAGGGAAACTCGACCTTCTAAGTAGGAACCTGATGACAATGGATCATTTCATGAGGCCATATCCGCCATAATTCAATGGATTATCTTATATAGTGGTAGCCTACAGATGGATCAATACCCTAGAGAAGTCATTTGATGTCATGGTTTGTTTGGAATGTCAATTGGTAACTCTTTACATTTATCATTTTTATGGTGATGAAGATAGATGGTGGTATTTGGTTAAGAATACTAGGGACAAAGATGATCTTACTTCCATGGAATGAAAAAAATTCAAAGAAAGTTTCCTTGATTAATATTTCCCTAATTTGGCTCATTATAGAATCTAGAAAAAATTCATAGAGTTGAGTAAAAAATATGGATATTCAGTGGTTACAATTTAATTATTCTTAAAAAGATTTAACATATACATTTTAGATTTTAATAATTTAATTAATTTTAAAAATAAAATATTTTTCTCAGGATTGAAACAAATTAAATGAATAGATTTAGAATCTTGAGAATATAGAAATTTATGAAAAATTGATTCATTTATTTGAGAAAGTTAAGATGGATTTTTCAAACAGTAATGTGTCTTAAGATGAAAAAAGTAAGAAACATTCAACGTGGAAGGAAATAGAGAAGCAACAAACTAAGTGTTATAAATGTAAGACTAAATTTTTTTCCATGTATATTAAAATACATTTTGGTGAATATATTTTAGGATCTAGAATGTTTTACCATTGTGGTACGTTTTTTCACATGGTTCACGAATGAAACTTTAAGCATTATAAACAATCTAAGATTGAGATTATATGTATCCAGTCAATAGTAATATTCCATAGCTGCAATGACATAGGGAATTAAAATAACACGTGTTCTAGGTTACTTACATAGGGAGTAAATCATCTATATTTGAAAAAGGCATGTGAAAATATTTTTATACTATTATAGTCGATGCTGGTTCATCTAGTGATGTTATGGGAGCTCTAGGTTTTTTGATTTTTATTTAATGTTAACCGTAAGATCAAGGTTTTAGACACTCTTTTTGAGGCTTTAAGTACTGTTATGAAGTGTTTTGAAACTATTTTGATGATTTTTAGTGGGGTTTGTGTTTATGAATGGATTTATTTTAATGATAAATATTAATTTTATTTATAGAATGATTTTTAATTTATTGATAACCTTGAGGGTTTATATTAGCTTTGATGATTAAGGTAATTTTGAGGTTTGTTCATAATATTTCTAGGAATGTTAGGAGGATGAAATTTTTCTTATAGAAAATAAAAAAATGTAAATTTCTTTATATTCACATATTGTAAAATAGTTCAAATAAATATAGGATTATGATGTTTTCAGTAATGTATTATTTAAATTTCAAACACTTGTTTACTAAGATAATGTTCAAATTATGGACACACAATTTTTTTTTAAGTGGGGTAAGATTTTAAATTTCATGATTTTATGAAATATATTCTTTCAGAATTATATAAATTTTTGATATCATGAGTAACATGCAATGCATAGTTTTGATTGATTTATATACAACACCAATTTTATCTTTTATTTAACATAATATCGAGTTTATTCAATATGTTATGTTACATTCAAGGTCAAGTCTTACTGAACAATAATATTTTATTGATATTATTATTTAATAAGGAATTTTTTTCATGGCTGGTATATAGGTATGTTTTAATATGAATTACAATTTAAAAATTTTATAAAAAGTTTTTAAATTCATAACATATTTTATATATGCATAATAATAGAATAAATGTGATTCTAATCTTAAAAACTATATTTGTCTAAAAATCATTTTCTCATCCTTTTAATGGAGGAATTATTTCACACAATATTTTTTTGACGGATTTATAGTTTTTTATGAAGAAAATATTTTTTAGAATTGTAAAATCAAAAATTATTTTAAGTTAATTTTAATTTATTTTTGAAGGGGTTTTATTTTTCAATGAATAGTGAAAAACACTACATTTAAATTGAAAACTGCTTTTTCTTATAGTTCATTTATATACAAAAAGTATATTTTAAATTGGTTTTAATGTATAATTAGTTTAACTATACATAAATAAATTCAAATTAGGTTAATGGATTTAAATTCCAATTGAATTTGGACATAAAAACAATTCATACTTTTGACGTTTTTCTTTTAAAAACTCTATGCCACTAAACATTTGCGGTATTAATTTTAAATTATCTTCTTCCATTTATTTGAGTTGAATTTTTAAAATGGATTTGATTATTTGTAATTAGTATAATATTTTTTTTATTAAGATAAAAATAAATTTTTGACATAAATGATTAGTTAAAATATTTAAACTTTATTAAAGTGATTACGGTCAGAACAAGCATACATAATGATTAAAATTAGAATATAATGTCTATAAATTACAAAAAACATGTCCAGAAACCCATATAAATAAAATATAACAAAACTAAATACCTTATAATAAATTATTATGAGTTATTGTTATACTATTTTGTGAAATTTATATATATAATAAGTAACGTAAGGAAAAGGACTAATATAACATTCCTTGCCTTGTAAACTTATAAAGTATTAGAGTGTGTAATAAGCTACTTATTTTTAGTGATAAGATTTATTTTAGAATATAAAATAGTTATTTATATGATAATAATTTATAATTAATTATTATATAGGATATATTTGCATTAAATTCTTAAAAAACACCAATGCATGGAATACTAATTTAACAAGAAAAACAAATAAATGATATATTATTAAATAATTAAAAATTACTATAAATATTTTCTTCTGAAAAGTTATTTTTATGTATTAATAAATATTAAATATGGTCTATTAATGGTCCAATAAGTCTTTTATAATGAACATATTGACCAATATATGGTAAAACATTATTTTCACAGTTAGGGTTAAAGGATTTTTTAGACGTTACATGATTGTTTTTTAAAATTAATTTCTAAAAAATATGATATTTTTATTTTGTAAATAATAATCAATATTTAATAATTAGTAGATATAAGTTATATAAAATATAATAGTATAATTTTTTCATAATGGATTAATTACATAGGTTTTAAAACTATCTACCTAAATTAAAATAGAAAATAAAAAATTAAACAAACATAAAGACTAATTAAAAAATGATAAATAAATATTTTATTTTTGTGTGTAGAAATTGTTTATAGATTATAAATATAATATAATTTAATTTTACCATTTTTTAAGCACATGAGATAAGGGATACCTCCTAGGAATATTTAGAATTTATATTTACAAAAATTTTGCACATCTTGCACTATAAAGTGCACTCACCCTCCACCATTATCCAATTCATTAATGCAATTTGGTTCATAGAAACCCCTAAAAAAATCTAAAGACCTCTAATATCATCATATAATTCATAAATTTTAAATAAATATTTCCAATTAATTCATTTCGTCAAAACCAAAAAGAGTTACTTGAAGAAGTGGTAATAATCTTCAACATGCATTTATGATTTATTTATTTCATGGACCAATTAAATTATTGTTATTACATAATTATATGATGACATCAGAATCATAAATAAAATTAAGGATATTTATTTTATGGTTTTTACTAACACCTAAACACACTTACATTAAATGGGTAATAAAATTACTATTCGTGTGTACATCGAACTACCACCTCATGAAACAATGTTGTTCATTTTCCTGTTACCCAATATAATATTTGGGAGTAATGATGAAAATAATATTTTTATTTGGTATATATATATATATATTATATTTATGTTTTATTATATCTTATTTAATATTTATATATAAAAAACATCATTATATATATCTTGTGAACATACGATAACATTGTTTTTGGATATGTAGAGTATCACCTCCTCAAAGCGATGTGATATGTTCACACAATAAAAAGAATTTATTGAGAATTAATTTAATAAAAATAGGTTATATTAATGATATAGATATTATATCTATGAAATTATTATTTTTCTAGAAATAAAATATATTATTTTTTTATTTTTTTATGACACACTGAAAAGAGATAACATCATTTGTTAATGTGTGGATTGTCGCCTCCTTGAAGCGATGTGATTCTTTATAAATCAAAATAATTATATATATAAGTATATATGATTAAAAAATATTTTATATATGATGAAATTACAATTCTTTAAATATAAATTTTACTTAACATTATTCCATAATGATCATTAAAAAATAATAACGTTACACATCGGAATATATAGCCTACCGTGTCCAGGATTGTAACATAGGTTCATTTTTCATTACCATCATTCATGATCTTTTAATAAAATAATAATTGATGTATAAATATTATAAATATTTAATAATTATTAATATATATTATTATATAATAACCCCCTTGACCAAAGTCAATCAACCTTAGTCATTTTGACAAGTAAACTAAATATTATTAAATCAACCGATATAGAGTTAATTGTTATTGTAGTTGTATAAAACATTGTAATAATTAGAATAAAATTAATTATATAATTAAAAATGTATATAAATAAATTAAATAATTAACATATGTTTATTATATTTTATGACAACGACACATGCAACAAGTCATCCTCATGGAAAGAGATTGTCATACGAAGTTTTACAACTTTGAGATAAATCTCATAATCACCACCAATTTTTTTTGTGAATCTACTGATCACTTCCATATATTATATCATGAATTATATTATATTCATGGTAATTAAATCTATAATTTTATTATTATGTTTTTTGGGGTTTTCAATTTATAGGTTACTACAGTTTTAATGGATTTCATCTCAATACCCTTTCACTAATGCATTTATTGATGATATGAACCTTTATTATATTATAAGTATTATATAAATCTCTATTTCTATATCCATATTTTAAATATTCTAAAACTATTTAATATTTTTAATTGTTTTTATGTCATGAGTATTATGATTTAAATGTTAAAAACTGGTATGTGAAACTTTTAATGTTTAAAGATTTAATTTCAAATTGATTTCTCCAGGTGAATATACAAGTTATTATTTTAAATATTTATTTTTATCGATATAAAAATTTTATATATGAAATTTTATGTCTATTTTTAATTTCATTAAAAATAATTTAAAAAGAATTTTTTTTTGTTTTATACATAACATTTTGAGTGAATATGAAACAATTGTTCAATTATTAATGCATTTGAAACTATTGAATTTTCCACCATTATGGGGAATTATTTTATTTTTGGATATATATTAATGATTTCATGTTAACTTATATGAAAATTTATTATACACTTTTTGGTATTTTGGTATATAAAATTAATTTTTTAGAAAAATTGTTTTTTTATTAAAAATTGGTTTTAAAAGAAAAGAGTATTTTTATCTGAATGTTTTTTCCATATGGTTTTAAAAAGAGTTCTTGGTGGGTATTATTGTGATAGTATTTAAATCTTGATATACTCATTGATCATTATAAGAAAAGGGTAAGACCCATAAAATTTATACGAAGGTTTGAGTGCCGTTATTGCTACTCCGGGAGATCGATATAGTCTATACAAAGGGTTGAGACCCATTACAGCTCATGAGGAAGACGTGATTCCATAATAGATTATATAAAGGGTTGAGCACTATTATAACTTATATGTGATACTGATATATATTATATGAATCTTGATACTAATTATAGATCTTTAATGAATTGGGTAAGGATAATGATGGATGTTTTCCTAATGGTCATTACAATTAAAATAATTTTGAATGTTTTTTATATATGACTCTCAATGTCATAAAAAGTGGTTTAATTGATTTCTTTGGATTTTAATGATTTTTTGAGAAAAATTTGTTTTTTATTCATTTGATAATGTTTTATTTAATATTTTAGAAGACATTGATGTTAATGACAAAATTTATATGAAATTTCATGTTTTTATGTAACTAATAGTTTGTATTCTATTTATATCCCTTACTGAAATTTTTTACTCATTATAGGATTTTAAAATCTTTTAATATGGATTAATTATTTGTAAGGGAAAGGAAATAAGTAAAGATGGATTTGATGTATAATTTCATTGAAAGTAATTAATTCTTTATTTTAAACATTAAATATTCTTGGAAAAATTTATACTGACCAGAAGTGTCCACATTATATATTATTGTTATTTTATGAATGAGATATGGCCTAATTATCTAAAATGTAAAAATTTAAATTATTATTTATGTAAATGAAAGTAATTTTTTTGGCTAAAATTCAATATTATATAAATTTTTAGGTTGGATAGTTACATAGGGTGAGATAATCCTATTTTATTCTAGATGAGGTGGGATTTATTTTATTATTTATAAGATTCTTCAATTTCGATATTAAACAACATTTTGATATATAATATTCTCTTGGTTATTTCAAATAATTAAAAGAATTCATCAAAAAACGAAGACTTCAATTTCAAACTTAACTTCATTACAATTAATATATATACATATATATATCATTAAATAAAAAGAAACTATATTTTTTATCCAAGACATGATCTATTTTCTTTCCAACACATCATTACATTTCCAACATATTTCTACATGTGAAATTTTCACATGGAATTGGTTTCATCGATATATTCTATAATCATATTAAGTCAAAATTTAGTGTATAAAAAATATTTTAAGTTCACAACATCATAGCTTTCCATGTCACTTAACTACTTTCAATACCAACTAGCAGCTCAATATTGGAGACCCTATAATATATCAAAATTAAAATCCATTAAATTCAAATTGTTAAGATATAATACTGAAAACAATTTTAATGATGATATTAAATTATTAATGGGACCCATTATTTAAATGATGTGTCCAAATATCATAGAGTAATTTTCACCAAATAACATTAAATATATTCCACATTGGATTGATAATAATAGTTAATAATAGTTAAAAAATAGATTCCAATGATAGATAAGAATTAACCTTCTATAAAGGGAACCTATTTTTGATTGAAATATTTTTCATCAAAATCTTAGAAGAATCAAAAAAATAGTTAGCTGAGACTATATTGATAAAATCAAATAAATCGTGAAATTAAAGAATGTTATTTCTCATCTACCAATCAGATATATCTTTATTATCCATAAAATACTACTTATACTAATGCATGCTTATATTGGTTTAATAACTAATATGACATGGAAGCATTGGATCAATAGAATATTGCATTGGAAACTCGTCCACATCAAATACCATATTTATTATTTGGTCCACCATTTTTAATGTATGAAATATACATATTCAGCATTGAATATTAGATTAGTTATTTAAAACAAATTTTTGAGTCATACATCATATATTAATTTCCAGAATTTATAATTTTTATTCTTTTATGTATCATCATTCAACTTATACAATTGTTTTTTTCAACTCCAACACATGTTCCCCTTCAGAATAATAACCCCATGGATTGTATCTTCCAATTATTTATATAACACATTCATCAACAATTAGAAAAATTTAAAATTATTGGGTGATAGCTTCCTTTTATAATCCTAATGTAGAGGAATACAATTGATCATGTTAAACTTAGCTTTTTATTTATTATTTCCTATAAATCATTATTGTACTGACTCATTCTATGTCACTTCATACATGAATTTTTTTCTAGATGTATTCATTTTAACACTTTTGTTGTTTATTATCAATTATAATCATTGATATTTAATTTTTCTATGTTTTTCCTATCATCATATAAAATTAATGTAAATCTAGAAATATGATTAGAAATTATTACCACACAATCTCAATAATTTTTTGTGAAGTTATCCTAGAATTATTCTTTTTAATAGTTAGATTATTTAACTCATACATTAATGTTTTTATCATCGATGCACCAACTATCTACTTCTAATTCTTCCAAATACACTAGAGGAATATTTCCCATGACATTAATTATTTCCTCTTGTCTGGACATGTGAAACCATCAAGGAATTAATCATGATTATTTTTTGTTACATATAATAATTCCCCCAAAAAAATTCACTTGAGGTAAGAATTCTACTGATTGTACCTACTTTTAACTCACAATAGAAAACCCACTTGTTTAGTCTTATAGATCTTATGTCTTTATTTCAATTATAGATACTATGAGTGTATCATAGTGGTTAGTTATTTCATCCTTCATTGAGATACTTTTTTTTTCAAAATAGTGAATGGGCTTTTCAGCTTAACATTTCTATTTTCAGGGTAATATCATTCATTATATTCCACATGTGTTTATGAACTTCTTTTGGCATCTTTATACTTCATTACTTTCTTCAAACTGTAATTATTTACCATATGGTTATGGTTAGAACTCATAATATATTTACCACATAATAATACGAATATTTACTGGCATTTGGCGAAGTGTTTTATAGATTAGTTTCTCTTAAACCAGTAATCCCTTGGGATTCAAGACACATTTTAATAATCTATCCCATTTTTCTATGAAAACAAAACTTTGTATATACTTTTCATATAAGTATTTTACAAACATATATTTAAAGAGAAATACATTTATAATAAAAATAAATATTTAAACCTTGTTTCATCTCACCAACTGAGTAATCTCAAGTGAAAATATTCACTTTTTCCTTACCTTTTTATGTGATAATATTTTTCACAAAATACAAGACCTTAAAATATTTTTTATTTATTTAAAATGTCATTTATTTAAGGAGAATATTAATTTCTACTAAAATGTTTCTCATAGAATCATGTTGTATCATGGGAGGAATAATTTAATATATTATTTCTTTCTCAATGATCGTTTTAATTATTATATTTTCTGACATATCTTCAATTATGTCAATTTTTCTTTCATTTTATCACCCATATTATTTTTTTTACATATATATATATATATCTAATATTATCATACTATTTTTTATACAAAAATGTTTCATGATTCTATTTTAAACTTCCAAATTTATATCATATTGATCCACACCATCATGAAGTAAATAAACCCTTTTCAAGTCTTGGTAGACACTTTTTCTGAGTAAATGGACAGAATTCATTACCACTTGTTCATTATCCATGTTACCATCATACAAAAGTTTTTAATCATCATCAATATAGAATATAAATCCTTTACATCAATTTGAGTCATCATTAATGGGATCCATTATTATACCTCCTTTAAGGATAGTTTCTTAATCTTTATGTCTCTCAATCTTTTAAATCTATTATTCAATAGTGGAAATTAAACATTTAGTCTACATTACTTGTTCTAAAATTTAGATAAACTGATTTGATATTTAGAAACATAATAATTTATATTATCTAATAAGGTTGACCTAATTTTTTACTATAATGAGTAGTGAAAACTATAAAAATTATTTACCATGGTTATGAAAAAAACAGGATTACCTGGGGGTTTAAATAATTAAATAAGGATAATATTACCATTAAAAATTGTCAAAATAAATTTTTATTTACATAAATAAATATTATAGTTTCCAAGATATATTATAGGGTTATTTTGTTCTTTTTCATGTGAATGACCATTATTTTGGATTCTTTTTAGAAATTTCCAATTACTTTTTATGTGGGTACCTTTCAAACCTTATAAAAGGAAATTACGACTCAAATCATATAAATACTCCAATATCCTTTTTGTTCAAAAAATGAATACCCAAAACCCTTCCTTAATTTTCATTCAACGTCTCTGTGGCATATTTTAGTAAACTCTTCTATGAAGGCTTTAGGTGTAAACCTAAACTGGCTCTCTAATGACGGGTTAATTCTCCTCACCATTCTATATCGGTTTATTTCTTCTTAAACCTACATAAATTACAATAAAAACATTATAATATATCATCAACACTATATTTATTATTATTATACATTATTAAATTATTTTAATGACCTATATACAAATATATTTCCTTAAAATGGGAAATGAAACTGTTGATTATGTATACAAAAAAATACTGGCTCATGAACCGATGCAATTCATTTACCATCACCAAATCCCATGATTGTGTATAATGGTTGATTTAAAATATTTATATGATTTATTCAAAAAATTTATCTTCTTTAAATATAATATCACATAAAAATTTTATACTTTCCATTCTGTGGGAGAAACATCAACATCGATCGCGTGTGTGGAAGACTACCACCTCATAAAGCGATGTGATTTGTTATAAATAACACTACACATGGAATATTATATTAATTATATTAATGAATATATACAATATATATAAAATAATAATTATTATTTAATGTTCAATATTTTGTGACTTTTATTTTGTTCCATCCTTTGAAATATGGAAACAATGTTCATGTGTATATAAGACCTATGATATCCATAAATGGTGCCTTTATTTTTATAAAATCATAAATTTAGGAATGGATATAAATATATATAAAATGAAAATATATTATATTAATGTCATATTTAACATTATAGAGATGACTTAATAATGGTCCAAACACAAGGACTAGAACTATTAAACTAAAAATACCATGAAAACAAAATAGGTAACACCTAGAAATAATGATTCTATAGAGGAAGTATTAATAAATGAGATTTGATATGTCATAAATGGATTATATATATGATAAAATATTAATTTTTATGATTTTGGTATATATTTATAAAAAACAATATTTATTATATATGAGGTTTGAACATGTATCAAGGAAGCCAGAAAATAACGTAAGGTATTTTCTTTTCAATTTTATATATGTAAAATACATGCCATATGAACCAATTGTTCCTTTATTATTATGTATATAACTACTATGAATATGTTTTATGATTATTTTCATGAAATGTATTTAAATTTATAAATACATTTATGGATATATCTTTCAATGGGATTATGATTGAAAACATACCGAAGCGGCAAGGGATATATATTAAAATATTACTATTTATCATGATTGTCCACGATAAAATTTAGAATTATTAAATTTCTTGATCCACCTGATAAGAATTTTTTTTAATTTTATTTTTCTCTACTAAAGTGATTATAATACATGTTATACCATTATTTTTCTCTATTTAAGTACAAAAGAAATCAATAATGGGTTCTAATTTTATTTATCTCTTTGGTGGATGAGTTTTTTTCTGTATGCATGTTTTCTAAAAAAGTGTTAAAAATTATTTTAACATTTACGAAATTATTTATTAATGATATTATTACCATGTATAATTTTTATAATGTGCTTTAAATGGTATATATATTATAATTTCCATATAATACCGATTATGATTATAAAAGAAATATGAAAGGTTTTTTTTATTTTTACTTGTACATCATGAATGAAAATTTCTTACATCATGAAAAATAATTAATTTAAATAATGAATTATATTTATAAAAGATTATTTTTAATGAAAATTATTTTGAGAATGTTTTATGTTTTATAAAGTGTTTTTTAATGTGGGAATTATATTTATTACAAGAAATGATCAATGTGATCTTCCAAAATCATTATCTATCTAAGAGGAAAATCATTCCTGATAAATTTTCATTACTGGGGATATATTTTTAGGATTACATTCTCATAATATATCTAAATAGTTTACACTTACTATGACATGACTTTAATGAAACCAATTTATCTTCCATGGGCTGTACAATGATGAAATACTTATAAAAACCTCTTAATTTAACATTTTATTCTATTATTAAATGATATATTTATTATGAAATCTAATTCATTTCCACTGGTTATGATATTGTGAAATTATAAAGGGATTTTGAGATGCAATTAACTACCACGGGTTAGGATATGATGACAGAATTAAAAAACATGTTTTATTTTAGTTAGGTTTTGATGAAATTTGTTTTAAAACACATTTATTTTCATGTGTAATCATATAATGAAATTTTTATTATCCTATGGAACACATATGTATTATTTTAATTATTTAAAGGGTATATCCAATACCTACATTGAATTAATTAGTTAATAATTTATATCATAGGAGATATACATGGATGGAATGTAGAGTTAACCTAGTTTAGAAATGGATTTCTTATGCTATGATGGTGTTGGGATTGACCCCTTTTTACTATGATAGTTTAGGGATTCAACTCATTACACACTAATATCCTTGGAAATGATTTTATAATACTATGGAATATATTTTCTTTTATTATGTGTATAAAATAATTCTATTTATCATACCTATGTTAATATGTTATGGATATTTTACTTTTATTCCTTTATTATTCATGTTAGATGAACATCCAATATTTATTCCATGTATAAATATTATGATCTTTTATATCTATGTTATAATTATCAAATGTTAATCTCTTGTTATCGAAACCTTATGCCGATATCATGTCTATGTGATCATTAATATATCAATTTCCTACTCTTAATAGGCATATGATTTCACCCAATATTATGTTTCCCTGCTCTAGGTTATGGAGATAAATATTATTTATGAAGTATCAAATAAGGGTTCTTGTAATTAAGAACATAGTGGGAGATGATGTAGTTCACTTATAAATAATTTTTTATATTTCCATGTTTTTTATGAAATTAAACGAATAAAATAATTTGGCATGAAATTGTGTAATGTATTGAATATTCATATATAAAGATGAATATTTCTCTATATAAGAAGACTGTGTTTCTATAGAGGGAGATTAAAAAAAATTTTCTTTTGTTACTGTAGTTTATATGATTCATGGGAGATGTTTGTGCCTTGGTCCGACCATATATGTGGATTTATAATCCATGGTTTTGATTTAGGATTTGTTTTTTTATAGATCCCATCCTCAATAGAGTTGAGTTAGGATCAGATAAATTGGTTCGATCTTATTCATTAGTGGAATATTAAAAGTGCTTTAGATTCATCTATAATTTATTTAGGTGGTGATACTTGAGTTTTTTAATCAAATTTTTTGTCATTGTTTGGATTCAAAACCTGACATATCAACCTTTAATTATGGGATTCATCCAACCTAAGAATGCTATTTTACATTATCATCTTCCAAAAAATCTATGGAAAAATGTTTCGGTTCTACTATGGAAGGTAGCAGTTGTTGGTATGGTAACGATAGTGAAATGAGGGAGTTAATTTGAATGACAAAAAAACTAGGATATGGAAAAAGAGATATAAAAATATAATGATTTAATAGAAGGGGAAAACAACAATTTTTTTTAATCTGGTGATATCTATAATCTTACATGGTGGTTTCATTGATGGTAAAAATATAGGGGACCGATAGAGGAAATAGAATAGTAGTAGAATTGGGAACCAATACTTTTATCAAAGAAAACCATAGATAATATAGAGCTAATTTTTTTTTAATTATTATAGTAGTGGAGTATTATTAGTGGAAATGGAATTCTTATGGTGGTAGAAATCCATCATTATTAAACATGCAGTATTAGTCTATTGGTACCAGTAGTGGAAATAGAGTTCTACCTTATAATGGTAGAACAATTATACAAGGATTTAACATATAGGTAGCTGAAATTTTATGTTAAAAACATCCTACATAAAACATTAAAAAATATTGTTGAGTGTAGGTAATTCCATATTAATTCGAGTTTAATAAAAAATATATAAAAACAATAACCAATTCAAATTTAAATTCACTTATTAACCGATTTAGAACTACAATTTAAAAAGATAAATTAATATCCAATGGATCATTTCAAAACACATTTTAAAATTTTAGAATGATATTGAACTACTTGAAATTCATAATTTTTTAATTATTTCAAAATCAATATAAATTTATTGATTTTAATTAAATTAAAAAATCATAAAAAATGAAAAATAAATCCAGTTATCATATCGATTCCATATTGAATTTCGTAATTGAACTTCAAAATAAAAAAATGATGCAAGGATTTACAAATTAATTCTGAAAATGAATAAATAATTAATTATCATCAACTTAGCCAATTTATATTAAAGTTACAATTCACTAAATATAGTTTCCTAAACTTGACATATATTGATATTAAATCAATTTAGATAAATATTACACACATTAAAAAAGTGCATTCATGAGGACTATATTGTACAATATCTTTGAAAACATGGAAAAAATATTCTAACATGGTGAGAGATCTTTATTATACCTCACAAAGATATCCCCCTTGAGTGCTTATATATAAAAATTTTCTTCATAACCTTAGGAAAGGAAACATAAGAAAAGGTGATCTCAGGTCCTAAGTAAGAGTAAAAAAAAGAAGATACATAAGAATTACATGATCATAAGTGTATCCGAGCATGTAAATAAACATTTTATGATTATTCCTAGAATATCAATGAAAATATACATTAGTAATGACATCCAATTTACTTTATGAATTACATGAATGAAATGTGAATTGAGGGTATAATCTATGAGTTCATAACATAATAACAAGACATAGAATTGTGTAATCCAAATAAACATGTAATATATTTATGTATAAGTTAGGGATCATTTCCAAAAACATATTAGGGAACTTTATGGGGACTAATACTATTAGGTAGGACACACAACCATCCCCAATTGTAGTCCTTAAATTATATTTTATTGGGGATCCCCTTCTTTCTATAGTAGATTAGGATCAAACTTCATCCTATAGTGGATCAGGAGACACAGGATTCCAATTTTGGATTTGGACACACCTGTATCCCATTGTGGATCAAGCCCACAACTTTTTACATATCATTACATCATGAGATATAAATAATTACCCAATTAATTGGAGGTTGATATAGGTCTCATTCATCACATAGCAAAATCATACATATATGTCCCAAAATATATTAAATCATTCATCATATCATGATCCATAAAATATATTTGATTAATAAACATCATATAGTAACCCATGAAATGTAATGGGTATCAAAAGCATTTAATCATATTATAACATATAAGAAAAAATACATGTTTCATAATTATTTCATCATAGTATAACCCATGAAATGATGTGAGTTTATAAATTATAGAACCATTGGAAGAGAAACACGTTTAATAAAAAATTTCATCTAAATCATAAAATATTCAAAGAAAGAATAAAAATGGTTTCCTTATATAATATCACTAACAAATAATGAACTATTTTGACGTATTTCATCTTATATGGAGAAGGATTTGTAAATATCACGTGGAATATCACTTAAGAAAATATGAAATTCATTGAAAATCTATTTCATAAATAATTATAAAAAATAAATTAATTATGAATAAATCATTGAAATTTAATTTAAAAAATTTATTGATGAGAAAATATAATTTCAATTTATTCTTTTTAAACATAAATAATTTTGAAAACCTTTTTATTTGAAAATAGCATTAAAAACATAAAAATAAATATTTAAAATATTTTCACAACCCTTTTCATTAAAAATAATAAGAAATCATAAAAATAAGGATTTTAAATATTTTGAAAAAAATTTATATGAAATTATATTTGAAAAAAATATAATATAATTTTTGAAAACATTTTTTGAAACATTTTTAGAATACAAGGTTTTTGAGGAATATAGAATTCAGGAAAAAATGAGAAATAAAGTCAGACTTTTTTAAACATGTACTCATAATCATTTTAAATAAAAAGAGTGAAAAAACGGTACAATTACATGTAAAATATCATGAATAAAAATATTATAAGAAAATTCATAATTTTTTTTTGTCATGGATCATAATATTTCATCAATTGAAGAATAATTATAAAAAGTCGTGATAAACGATGAGATTGTAGATATAAACACTAAAAACATTGGTAAAATTAAACATGATTTTACATTGGAAAATAAAATTAAATTAAGCTTATATTATTATTAACATAATAATATTAATGATATAACTTTTCATAGAGAATTATATACTCCTCATAGAAGAATATAGGTGCATAAAATGGCACGTGTGTCAAAAAAAGGATTTTGAGACAAAATTACCTAATAGATTTGCTAAAATTGGAAAGTAAATACCAAGAAAGAGAGATCATAAAATAAAAATGAAAATGACCATACTTTTATTGATAATGATCCTATAATATATTCATGGGATTTATATACATCACATGACCAGAATAATGGGTGAATACAACTTGTATCTCACCGAAATAAAAGTGAGATGAGAAATCCCTTACCTTATATTTTAACTATATTTGTAATCATTAAATCATTATTTATAAAAAATATATTTTTATTATAAATATATTATAAATCCATATTAAATTTTATCATTTCATAAATTATTTACCTATGACCTTCTATCACCTTTTTGTTAATTATTCCATGTTAGAGTTATGTTTCAGATAATAACCACTTTGTCTTTCATATGTGTGTTGATTTGTTATCTTTTTGGAAATTTTAATTATATCATGATTTAATAAAATAAAAAATTATAAAAATTGTATAAATATCATATAAATTCATTATAAATGTGTTTTAAATAATCTATAAGTGACAGAAATTGAATAAGAAATACACCATCATAGAGAAGGTAGGTTGTACGCACCCATGAACATTATTTCCGTAATCCTGTTATATTTAAAGAAATAAACTAAATTATATATATATATATTATCATTATAATATAATTATTATTACATACATATTATATATTCTCACTAAAAAAATACTTAATACATTCCTTGTAAAATGAGAATGAATCATGTCACTTTAATGAGACGATAGTCCACATGTCTAAAAACAATGTTATCATATTTATACGATTTTTAAATCATGAAGGAATGCATTATATAACAATTATAGAAGAATTAATAAATCATAAATATAATATATATCATATTAAAATATAACTTCCATCATTATTCCTGGCCATGATGGTGGAAATGGATTAACGAACGAAATTGGATTGCAAGCTGACAATCCTTCATACACAGGAAAGATGATTCCATATCCAATTTTATGGAATTTTGTGTGATTGTAGGGAAATTTTTTTAAAAAATTATACTTCGGATAATTTTTTTTATTTAAGAATGGAATAATTAGATTTTAGGGATGTTGAAAAAAAAAATAAAGTGCTTGTTGAAAGATGTTACCTATTCTTTGGGAAACTCATTTTTGGTTTCAAAAAAATAGATTCATTAGTTATATTTCTAAAAATAAGAAGGATTATAAGATTAATGGATTGAATTTTAGAGCTTATTGGGGTGGGGGTTCAATGAGACAATGTGTCTTGAGAGGTGTGGGGAAGGGGAGGAGTGAAAGCCTTTTTATAAAGGATGTTGAGTGGAATTATTGTAAATACCAAAGGTAATAACTGTTGGGAGGTCTTCTATACAACATGTAATTTAAATATATAAAATAATGAAGGAAAAGGTAATTATGGTCTATCCATACCTATATCTCATAAAAATATGTGTATTTTAAAAATTTTGTTCCCTATCTTCTAGTTTCCCCCACATTAATCATTTTTGTATTTATTATGTAACTAATTTTTTAAACTAAGTAATTTAAGCCTTAAGAATAAATTAAATTAAGATTTATTAGAAAGTATAAACTCATATCATTAATAATTTTATATCTATTTTTCAAAAAAATAAATCCCATGTGTTTTGGAAATTTATATTAAAATATGAGCATGTAACACGTTATAAACAATGTTTTAACCTGAACTGTGGTAGCACTATTTTTACAATCTGAATGTCAATATGATCAATATGAAAGATAAATTGGTAGACTGAGAGACCATTATTTATATTTATTAAAATTTAAAATTAAATTTTTAGAATATATGATTTTTTATATTTAAATGTTTTAATAAAATATCAATTATTATTAAAAAAATTAATATAAATTTTGACATTATTTACTTAATTTAAATTTTAAAAATATAAATAAAAATATATAATTTGAATATATTATTTTAAATCCAATGTAAAATTTTATATTAATATAAAAAAATTATTGACAATAATTAAATCAAATTACCTGACTAGTATTATTTTTAGTATCATTTATTTTAGTTAATTGTTAACTAAATAATTTTCACAATTTTTTACCTTAAGTAGTTAATTTAAATTATTCATATCTAAAAATTAAATACAAATAAATATGATAATTTTTAAAAATATTAAAATATTTGTTTTTCAACTGAAATAGTGTTGTTTTTTGTAAATCTCATGGATTTATGAATGTTAAAGGTATGAAAGGTTCTTTTTTTATGTTTTTCCTTGTTTATACTATTATATTTGTCAGATTAATTAAATAGTCACCCAAAAATAAATATAATTATAAACATGATGTTGTAATGTCTAAATATGAACAAGTTAAATATTTCACATAAGTGTCTTGTTCAATATCCACTTAATGATTAATGTTTAACCACTAAGAAAACTAACTTTTACCTTAACCATTTTAATTAATTTTAATTAATTCACTTATATTTTTGATAAAAAATAATATTAACTAATTATAAATTATAAATAATGATTATTCAAAATATAGAAACCATTTTTGAAAATTCTAAGCACTTAAGTGGAAAAGGATAATTTAAAAGTACTCTCACAGATGTCTCTCGTAAGCGAGGTTTTAATTTGAAAAATTTCAACAAATTGAATTCTTTTTATATCCAATTTAAAATTTAAAATTAGATGCAATGAAATAAATATGATTAATTTATGTAAGATTTATCAAATTAGACATTAAAATAAAATTAAAATATAATTTTACAATATAAATAAATTAGATGGAAGATAATTTTTAAATTAATATACAATGTTTTCACTATTTATAAAAAACAAAACATGATAGAAAAATACAAAAAGTTAACTCGTAAAATTTATGATATTATTATTATAAAAATTAAGTTTATTTTTTCAAATATAAAATTATAAAAATTTCATAAGTTATATTTAAAATAGGATGACAAATAAATGAAGAAGAAGTTATATATTTGAAGGAATTTATACATTTATGCGTATAATTGGATTCATTCTTATATAATGTATAAAAAACGCATAGTATAAACAATAAATATTTTACTGAATATTATATATATTTCCAAAAAAATATCAATCATAATAGGTTTAATTAAATTATAATTTTTTCTGGAAAATGATTTTCTATATTATCAAAATGGATTCATTTTCATTTCTACTTAATTTATCACCAAATAAATATTATTATATACATGTGTAAAAAATATATTAATTATCTAATAAATATTAATCATTATAAAAATTACTACAGCTTGGTGAAAACTATAATAATATTTTAATAACAATATTGATTATAGTTTTTGGATTTATAAAACCCATCCTTCAATGTAATGAAATCTATCGAAATGACTCAGTATTAAATATCACACAAGACAAAGGGTTGTGTGTATTAAAATCCAATATATGTGTTATATGTTGTGAAATATTAACTTGGTGTTTTATATAACACTATAAAAACTCCTTTCATTAATTAACAAAATAAATATTAATTATTGTGTGAAATAAAAAATATCAAAAGCATTAATTTAGTTTGAAAAAATAATTAATAAAATATTAGGGTACTATATTAAACTCCCATTTAAAATAAATTTCCCCAATAAAAATATCTGGGTCATCAATGGTTTAATAATAGATATATCATAAAAAAATCCCAAATTATTAAATGATTAACAAAATTCAATATGAAAATGGGAAGTTGGAAAAAATACAGTTTCCTAATTTAACCCATAACTAGTTTTCCACAAAGGATTGAATATGTGGGAAGTGAAAAAATCAATATGAATGAAAATTGAAATTATCATGTTTTAATTGAAAATGATAAGAAAAATTATAATGACAAAAAAAATGATCATAATGACATAAACAAATGAAGCTTGATGAATGTCCTTGATATCTTTAAAAATAATGATAATGGTACAAAAATTTATTTGAAGAACATTTTCCTAATATTTAATAACATTCATAAGGAAATACACATAATTTATTATATTTCTTTACATGTAGTCAATATCACTTATTGGTTGTGTATAGACCGACTTCCACTTCATATCCTACTCTAAAATAGTGAATGTGAATTTGTTATTCTAGAACCACCATCCTATTATAATATTCATATAAATAATGATATTCAATTCCATATCTCTTTAGTTTTCATAACAAAAAAAATGTTTTCATATGTTATCCAATATTCATAAATCCTTATATGGTGAGAAAATAGTTTAATCTCTAAAACCTCAACTGCTGTTTAACATAAACCATTCCATAAATGATCAACCTTGAAACCCTTCTGAATTATGGAAAAAACATTAAAATTATATTTAATGTATTTATCAAAATAAGATTAAAATTGATCCCCTATATAACATAAATTAGATCATGGTTATCACATAAAAAATTATGAATAACATTATCATGTTTTCTCATAAAACACATTAATAATTGGAATTACCACAAATATATAATGAAAACATGCATGATTTATTTTTCCAAATATTATTAGATATATCCCTTAAATCCAAAAATTCTATAAAATCCAACAATATTAGGATAAACTACATTATAAATAAATATTTATTAGTTCTGATGTCAAAAATAATATTCAATTTTAATTATCCATATCATGATCTCTTTATCCATATAAAATAAAATTTTGTCATCATCAAGAACATGTTAAGGGTTACCTTCCATTAATGTAAGGATTACATTAAATCAATTCCCTAGGTCATCAGTATCAATTTACACATTGATAAAAATCCATAAAAAAACATCAAAAAAATTCTTATAAACTTCATGATTCTTATAAAATAATCATTAAATTTAAAAACATATTCAATTTAATCACAAAAAATTATAGTTAAATTATTACTCATTCTTAATCAACTTATTCCCTAATTAACATTTCCTAGAATATAAAATATGAATCAGTTATGAAGGCCATAACCTCTATCCAGTCTTGAATCTTACCTTTAATGAAAAAAATACAATTATAAAATCCCATACCTTTCACATGTCATTTGTAGTCTCTTAATCTTCAGTAGTATAACCATACTTATACCACCTTCCTATTTTTCTTCATTAGATTTACAATTAGAACATTAATTTTTTTAATGGGCTGACATTATAAATCTAAAACATTTATTGTTAACCTAGTTACTTTTTCGTCCCACTAATGACTAAGATATGAATGAATAATATTAGCATCAATTATCATTGAAGAAAACAACATAATCACGAAAAATTACATATAAGTTGCCTAAATCAGGAAATGAAATTTTAAATATTTGAAACCATATTCTTATTCTTAGAGACATACCATCAAATATCATTAGAAATATCTATTGGAATTTTACTAAATTGGTCTCATAATAGATTCCAAAGGATGACTAGGCCTTTTGTTGGATACAAACTAAAGAGACCTAGGATTAACATAACATGATATTACATCAATTTAGATTAATATTAAAGAACATTACAAATGTACATTCCTGAGAACCCTAGTAGTTTCTATCTTCGGAAACATGGAATAAAATATTATAACTTTCTTATAGATATTTAATATTTCCAACAATGATATTCCCATTTTTTACATCAAATTAAAACCATTCTTTATAACATGTGGAATGGAAGAATAATATAGGGTGACCTAAACTTCTTAGTGAGGGTATAATAAATGAGGTACACAAGAATAACAGGGCCATAAGAGCATTAGAACATGAGTATTATATTTTAGGATCATAACATCCATATAAAAAATTATATACTTTAGTAATGGATTAAATATTGGCAGTTCATATGAAATTATTCATATAGGAATAAAGAGAATAACCCACGATAGAATAATATAGTAATAAGACATAAATTTTTTCATGACATAGAAACATGTAATATCATTACTTATAAGTCAATGACTATTTCCAAAAATATATCCAAGAAACTAATGGGGTCTAAATATATTTTACAAGACACAAAAAAGCCACATCCTTAGTTTTTTCTATATAGTAGATTAGGTTTCCCATTCTTCCCATAGTGGATCAAAACACATATGTTTCCAATTTTTCATTAGGACACACCTATTTCCAATTTTGGATCATGTATTTCGACTTGATTTCCATCATTATCGAATGATATATTTATAATTACCTAATGAATTGGAAGTAGATATATGTACCACCCGTCCCTTGATAAACTATACATATATATTCCAGAAGATAATAAATAATTCCTTATATCAGGAACTATAAAACTGGATGGGTTTCAAAAACATCATATCATAACCTATGAAATTAAATGTTTATCATAAAAATATCATCATATTATAATATTTGAGAAAAATAAAAGTTTCATGTTCATTTCATCAAAGCATAACCCATGAAAAGAAGCGAGTTTCTAAAACATATGACCCATGGATGGGAAATGAGTTTCATAAACAACATGTAATATTAAACATAAAAAACTAAATGAATAAATAATAATGGTATCCTTGGATTATATACTTATAAAATTATAAACTGTTTCAATGTATTTAATCTCAGAGAGATAAGTATTTTGAAAGATCACTTGGCACATTTCCAACAGAAATTAACATTTTTTCTAAAAATTAATTTCATAAAACAATGTAAAAAATCCATTATATATAAATAAATATTGGAGATTTAAATTAAAAATAACATATGGAAAATAAAATGTCTACTAAAAAAATTTGTTTACAACATAATACATTTTGAAAATATTTTGTTTGGAAATACCTTTGAAAACATATAATGAAAGCTTGAAAACATTTTGAAAACCAATTTTTTAAAACACTATGAAAATATATAAATATTTATTGAAAAAATTTAGAAAACAATATATGTTAAAATATATTTTTAAACATTTAAAATAATATTTTAAAACCATTTTATAAAACATGGTTTTGGAAGAACACAATTTTTCTACTAAAAATAGAAATAAGGTCAGATTTTATTAAAAAAATTATCTAACATATATTACATAAAAAAAGAGTATAAAAATGGTACCATTACTTTAATATATAATAAATAAATAGAGGATAATAAATTTCTTGAGATATCTTGAGGCATGGGTGATATAATTACATTAGCGGGATCATAATCTTACACAATTATGAAAAGGATGAGATTGTACCAATAAACATATTCCACTATGGTATCATTAAACCATAATAATAATGAGACAATAACATTAAATGCATCTTATAATATAATAAAATATTAATATTCATGACAGAACTTGTCAAAGGTAATTAGATAAACCTCATAAAATAATATAGGTGCATAACATGGAATGGGTCTGCAAGAAGGAAATTAGAAACAAAATTTCCATACCGATTTGGTAACATTTGTAACATAATCGCAATTAATGAGATATCATAAAATAAATATGTAAATAAAAATAAATTTATTTATAATAATCATATTTTATATTAATGGGTATTATATACTCCACATGATAATAATAAGTGGTGAATACAACACACTTCTCAAAGAAATAAAAGTGAGACGAGAAAACCCTTATGTTATGATCTGAATCTCATTATCTTCATTAAATAATCATATATAATGAATAAAATTTCATTATTCATATATTATATAACTTTATACAATTATATAAATCAATAAATTATTTAATTAGGTATTTTTATTACCCATTTATTTAAAATTCCATGTTAATGTTACTTTTTAGGTAATAACTTCTTTGTTTTTCACATGTGTTTTGATTTGTTATATTTGTTTCCATTTTATTATGTAATGATATAATAATATCAATAAATATAACCATGATATAAATATAATATATATACAGAATATATGTATTTATAATAATCTATAAAGGATATAAATTGATAATTAAATACACAATTCTTGGAGACAGTAGATCATACGTACAATGAACATTGTTTCCATTTTCTGGTCAGAATGAATGAAATAATGTAAATTAAATATTTTTATATAGATATACCATCACTACAATATAATTATACCTTTATATATATCATATAATCAAACTAAATCCATTGGTTAATAAATTTCTTGTAAACTGTGAACTAATCACATCGTTTTATGGAGGCGGTTGCCCACACATCTACAAATGATGTTATCATATTTCAATGAAATGTAATGAATGAATTCGTGTGTCATAGAAGAATTAAATAAAGATAAATAATTAAAAATATCATAGATATTATATAAAAATAGAAATTACATCATTATCCTCAACCATGAAAGGTGGAAATGGATGAATGGACGACATCAGTTCAGGAGGCGGTAATCCGCCATACACACAAATGATGATTGCATATCCCATTTTATGAACGTTTTTTTGAGTTTGGGTCAAAACCATAACAAAATATAATCTTAGTATATTCAAAATATTGAGGCTATTAATTAATCATATAATAATTATTCTAATAGGGTGGATAAAGGAATAAAAACAATGTTCTTATTGAAGGACGTTTTATATTCTTTGGGAAGGTCCTTTTATTTTTCACAAAAGTGATTACTTAGATTGATTTATTCACAAATAAAGGATTATATAATGAATGAAATTATGTGGGTAGATTATTTGGTTAGGTATTGTATGAGACAAAGTGGCTTAATAGGTGTGAGGAGGGAGAAGAGGAATAAACATTTATAGGGGAGGGGTTTTATTATTATAAGTACAAAAAGTAAACACTTTTGGGAGGTCTACCTAATCTCTTGTACTTCCAAAATGAAAAATTAGTAGATAAAATATTAGTTATTGTTCATAAAATCCTCTATAACACAAGAATACAAATATTTTTATAATTTTTTCTCTGACCTTCTATATTTCCTGAGTAGTATCAATTTGGTTTCAATTATGTTAACTAGTTATATAACGTCATTGATTTAACCAATAGGACTAAATTAAATTGAGTTCTTTTAGACAATATATACCCAATGAATTCTATATAATATATAGATTAAAAATTATCTTTATGTCTTTTCCATTACTTTTGTTTTTGAAATCACAAATACTTTTATAAATACATGATTACTAACTTTTTATATATAATTTTTTTCAGAAATATTTTTTGGAAACATCTCTATTTTACCCTTAGAAGAAATAGTTTTAAATTATTCTTGAATTTGTAGTATTTTTATCCCTTACAATTATCATAATGAGTATGGAAATGATAAAAGTGGGATTCAAGTTATTAGATATGTTATACAACATTTTGAATTGTCTTTCATAGTGATAGAATCCTTATAAACTGATAGATATTTGAATTAATAGAAATTAGATGCATATCTCCTAATGATTATCATAATAAAATATATATGTAAGTCCATCATATTTACTAATGATAAAATTATGAATACAGAAACCTATTTTATCATACTAAAACATTTTATTTTACAGTGTAATGGTATATTACTAAATAACAACGGACATTATTTTAGGATATAACATTGATGTACTAGCTATCATAATCATTTAATGAAACTCATAAAAAATATGGCCATTGGGGAAAATAAGATAGTCAGAAGGGTTTTTTGTATATACCTGTCCATTCACAGATTTTGGAGCAAATGATCTCATGAATATGAGTTCATACTGTTGGTTCCATTTTTCTCTCAAAATTTCTAAAGTCTAAAAAGTGTGATAATTTTGTTTTTAGTCTATTAACTTTCGTTATAGAGAGTTATTATTAATAAAACCTTTCCAAGGTTTCTTATTAAGATACTGTATTGTAAAATAATTTTGCTTTTCAATTATGTGAATATAATAGAGGGGTTATATGGATTCGAAGATTGAGGCTCCGATCACTATATTGATCGAGGGATTGCAGGGACATCAAGACAAAGCTAATCATTATAATGAGGGATTGAATGGAAAGAACTGAAAATCCGATTATTTTACCACATATTTTGAGGATATTGAGATAGATCGATCATAAAATATATGGCCCATCAAGATAGTGAGATAGGATAATCACCATATCAAGGGCCTTCTTTAATAAGGTAATGAATGAATTAATTGTATGTATTACATAAGGTAAATCTATCTTTAGTTATAGTTTACCTTTATCATGGTGTTAAAATTAGTATAATATTTTGTTTTCAATATGTTTATACATTTCATTTAATGCAATAAAAATGTGAAAATTATTAAACACACATTTCTATTTTAAATTATGTTATCATAAATATTCATGATTATGATTTTTTAATATTACTCTAATATATCATAACCATCATGATTACTATATTATTATTTATAATTGGATAAAATATTTTTCTACTATGATTATCATTAACTCTGATTATGTTACCCCTACATATTGATTAAGATTCTATATGGTGTTAAGATAGAATCAAATTTATCAATAATTTGTTTGGACTTATATATCAAAATGTACATTATTATGATATTTTTATTATTGGACCCAATAGCTATGTCAGGATACCAACTAAATACATATGAGTATTTTGGAATATTATTTTGAACCTTGTTAAACCATGCCTAATTTAATTTTAAAAATGAATGTTTTTATACATACAATTCACCCCTCTTGTGTTAGTCCAGTTGGAATAAATCCATTTGATCCTAATCAGTATAATTCATATATACTGATACAAAATTGGTATAAGAGCGGGATTTCACTACTCAAATACTTTTTGATTCATTACTTTTTCATGTTAGTCGTTCTTTTTTATATACATTATGTTTGTAAATATTTTCTACACTAACTTCTTTTGTGAAAGAGGATTTTTTGTCTTTTTTTGAAATATGAAAATGATGGATCCATTCAAAATCTCAAATCAAATGGAAAACCAATTTTTGATGTCAGTGATTATGAGTACTAGAGGGATGTAATGAAGACTTTCATAATCAACACTTGAGTTGATAATTTTTTTATTCTCCATGGTGAATATAATATTCATGAAAAAGAAGTTGCGTCGTATAAAAATCTGGAAAGGAAATACGATCAATTGAATTACAAAGTTATAAACACATTATTATGTTTTATAACAAGAATTATTTTCAGTAATATTTCCTCTTGTGATGAAACAAATAGTAATTTTCAATAGTTAGAGATTTCTCATTTTAGAACATCAAAATTTGATGCAACTAGGTGAGAAATGATTATATTCGACTATAAAGAATATTAAACTACTAGAGGTGAACTCATTACAAATGAAAAATAATTTTTTATTAAATTTGTCAATATTATACAATCTGGTATAAGGAAATCATTCAAATATTAAATAATTGTTTAAATGATAATAGATATCATGACCAATTAAGGAGAATATATGAGAAAAACAACTGATGAATCAAATAAGATAAATTATTTCATTCTTGATGATTTATTTTGAACCCTTTTTTTGTTTGAAGGTAGGTTTAAAAGAGATGTAAAGAAAGACATGATGATAAATAGTGGGTTTGCATTCAATACTATAATAGTTCCTACAAAATCTCATACACCTAAAAATGATGTTAAGTATTAAAAAAATAATAAGTAATTTTTTTATCACCTTCAAGTGATTCATAACATTCTGAGAATGAATTGGATAATATTTCTCGATGTAGTAACCCATGTTTTTCTAGACATCAGTTTGTAAAAAAACATTGATTTTTTTATATCAGATGGTCATGAAGGGTTAATTAGTATTTTTATTCTAGTATATGATCTTGAAAAATTGTTTTGACCACAATATTGGTCTCATAATAGGGTGTTTAACATAAGATATGAGTTTGGTATAAATCTAAGCCATCTGAATTTTGGAGGAATAATTAATATTTAATATTTAATTTATTAAATATTATTATTTTTTCACTGGTTTGTTTGATTTTTTTTAATAAGGGCATTGGATTATGATTTTTCTCTTCCTTTGAGCCTATAATTGTGGTTTTATCTTAATAATGTCATAAACCTGGGTTGGGTGCTGGGGCCGAACCGTGTCCATTTTTCATTTTCTTTTTCTTTTTCTTTTCTTTTACCCCTATTTTCTTTTTATTTTCATTTCTTCATCATCATTCTCAATAAAACCCCATGTGGGGTTATTAATAAACCACTCGAATATGAAGGAAGGTAGAGGGTGAGAAAGGGGGATGTGTAAGGGAAGATGGGTATAATCATGGAACTATTAATGCATTGGTCTGACGTGCAACATTAGTGGACCGTGAAATTTACCAAAGAATCCGTGGTTTCCAACCAAATGTTGGCCAATTTATGAATTCAATGTATATCCCAATATAATTGGTTGTTTCAAATTTTTAGAGCACTATGTTTCTTGTTTGTGGCTTCTTGAGGTTCAATCTATAATTTCGGGGGTTCAAAAAAGATATTTGTGAAATCCGAGTGTTTTCAATTCTGGGAAACACGATTACATGATGTGTCATCCTAGGTGACATGTCTTGAGTTATTCGGGGATAAGAAAGATAATATTATGTGAGTACACTCCATGAACAGCGGTGTACACTTAGTGTATCATTACCTTTCCATGTGGCGGATTACCTAGACATGTATACCTGCGTATGGGTACATAGCTATGGGAGGTACATGGACAGACCCCGTGTAGGGTAGTAACCTATTTAGATGTACACATCTTGCCTAGGTGAATGGCCAAGCCTGTTCAGGGAAAGATTCAAGTATCCTATTAAGGGTACACACCATGTAGCCGTGTTATAGACCATGTACTTGGGATGTTACATGCCCAGGCCAGTGAGAATACACACCCATGTGGAGAGTTGGGGGTACACGCCATATATGGTCCCAACACGCCATGTACTTACCCCATTTTACAATTTGAGGATTTTTGTGTTTCCATTCCATGATGTTGGAATTGGACCCGGGGGTAGTTCATTCAATGTTGTTTTCCATGTAGATCACAATGGTGAAACCCGTGGAGCATTATGAGGAATCCTAATATGTGTTTTGAGGATTCTATCCAAATAATGATGTTCATTAACAATATTTTTTTTAGTTATCTATAGGGACTAGGACATGGAATGGATGATAGGTTTGGTGTTCAAACCCACCTAGTTGAGATCTAGGTCTGATACGATCCATGTGCTATCTCTTGTGATTGATTCCTATGAGGCTTGCTTTTGATGATTCCCTTTTAAGAGATGTTCCCTTCTAGCCTATGAGACCACAAAACTATATTATTATAAGAATCAAATGAGGGATGAATTTTATTATAAGTTGATATATAGAGTAATTTGTTGGATCCATTTCCCCATGTATCATTTTTTGTAATCCATATATAGGATGCATCCTCTTGTGAGTTTACATGGACGATTTTGAGTTGGAGGACTCCCAGTTTTTTACTTGAGGGAACAAATGGGTGACCCATTTATTGATCAAACCTATGTTTTATGTCGAGTTTAGGTATAGATGGTGTTCTGGTGTAACCTAGAACTCATCCTGAACTGATGCGCCAATGGGGCTATAGCTGGAGTGTTGGGTTGGGAATTCAGGCTGCCCCCACTCATTACATATATTAGAATTGTTTTTTGTGATGTAGTAGTCTTTACTAGAGGCAATTCATAGTTAGTGGATATTGAGCCTAAAGTGAAGTGTCTTTATTGATTTTTGGTATTCAAAGGAAATCTCAAATGGGATTTATCTTTTTGAGCCATGTTTCATAATGTTTTACTAGTACACTGAGGCGTTACATGAGTCTTGGGAGATGAAACCTTCTTTTTGTTTGTATAACTTGAGTGATATATGGATTTGATGATGTTGGGAATCCTTAGATAGACTCATTGGCTTGGGATATGTGGAAGTGATGATTATAATCTCCTGAACATATAATGATTGAGTGGGTATACCAATGTTATAAGATGGAATTTGAATGGTTTAAATGAGTGGGAATACACATGTGTAATGAATTAAATGGGCTAAAGGCTTTAATTCTTTTATAAACTCTAGGGACTGTCCTATATGGATCTGGATCATTGTAGTGGATTATTTGGGTTTAGTATTCCCCTTGAGTCATGATTCAGTTGGATGCCCTAGGCCTTTGTACCATGTGAATCCATCTTTCTTGTATTTTGATATGAATAGTGTTGGATACATGCTTTTGGGTCCCCAAAAAATACTTAGAACGAGTTACCAATTGGAATCCCAAGGGACTCAATGTGGATGCCTTGTATGAGTTCATTGGATATATCCCTCCATGGACTAGACATGGGATGTGGATGCCTTAAATGAGTTCCTTGGATATGGTCCTTTGTGGTTTATACATTTTCTGAGGATTATTTGGATAAGTGCCTTGGATCCCGACCTTTGTGGACAAAAATTTTCATGAGGATTACTTGGAAACGTTTTGTGGATCTGGCCCTTTGTTGTTGGACATTTGTGGTATTACTTCATGGATGGAGTGGTTGTTATATTTACAATATTGACTGTTAGTATACAATATAATTGTTAGTTGTTGGAATAAAGTACATGTGAACCTAGGTATAGGATGAGTATCCTCATTTGGTGACATATAATGCTCAGAGACATTCACGGCGATAGGAAAACCAAGAATATAGTGATTAAGAGTAAAGTCCCAAAGATCTAGTTTATGATACACATCTTTAGTGGAACAATGTCCAATTAAATTCCCTTTCACATAACATCTAGGGGATCAAGATTACAGACCCATGGATCGACTGTTGATGTGGTTTCCAGTCATTTATTCTCATAAATATGAACATTATTATATATGTATATATATAGTCATGGGACTATACATATACAGATATATATATTTATGAAAATCCACGGTTGCCCATTCTTAGTTGACTAGGATTACAGACCTAAGGTTTGATTGTGGTTTTTGATTTTACTTACTTCCATTTTAGTTGTCACTTCGTTAGTCTTGGCATCATACTATTTCATACACTATTAGTAGAATAATTATAGTTTTATTGTTGGGTTATCATAGTAAGATTCTTTTTCACCCCTACATTTCCATCTTGGTGTACGTGTAGGCCTTAATTTTTTTTTCTGGTTAATAATGAGTCCCATTGTGAATAGGGATGAGGCCCAGTGTTGCATGACCGAAAAAAGCTACTCGAGTGGTTCTACTAATCTAGCTAGTGTAGTTTGATAGTATCTAGAGATGGGGTATGTGGTATGGATTGAAGTTTGTTTTAGAGACCAATATTTTTACATTAAGTTTCTTTTCTATCTGTATAGTTGGCCTAGATGGTGACCAGTGTTCTATTTTAGTGCATAGTTTTATTGAATTTTTTGAAACAATTTTTTATTACAAAATGTTCTTTTTCACTTGTCTACTACATTTACACTAAATTTACATTCCAACTTTTATGATACATTTATATTTTTCTGATTTTTATTACTCTAATATGAGGTAATTGTTTCCCCACTATCACACCATATGACATCTCTTCTAGTTAGCAATGTTTGGAAAACGAGGAGGTGAAATTGAGGCCTTGTAACCCTCCCGATCAGAGCACTAGTTGTGTGGAAACCAGTTTAGGATGTTAAACTCAAAAGATAAATAAGATAGTTTGAAATAATTACATTGGGTATCATTATAAGAAAAGTAATAAGGATATAAATGAAAATAAATATTATGAAATTAGTTTTTTTGGAGGGTAAGAATGCTGGAAATTACATACCGTATTATCACAGTATGAAATGATAAAAAAGAAAGAAAAAATATTATTATAGGAATCATATAAATTATTATAAGTAAAAAAATGAAATTTATTAATCAAAATGATTCCTCGAGGGATAGTGCAGAAGAATCTTCAGATGAGTCTTTTAAGAATATTTTTCAGGATAGAGGAACATAGGTCTTCGTGTCAAAATTTGAAAACAAAAATATTCATTAATGGCCAAGGTTAGAATTTTCAAAAGTATTAAAAATATAATTTTATGTGAAAATCATCCTTACTCCTATGATGAATGAAATTCTCAATATTTGGATGAAGAATATTACTAAACAGAGGATAAAACATTTTATTTTTATGAAGAAGTATCTCATTTTTCAAAATTCCATGAAAATGAATATTTCAATGTTTGCATGAAACAAGATAATGAAAAATAAAGTATAAATGTTTTATCAAAATATATAATATATTACAAAATATCTTGATAAATATTATTTTAAAAAAGATAGAATTTCTATAGTCTTTGAAAAAATAATTTTTGAATAGAATATATTATAAAATAGCATGTAAAATTCAATTCTGTGACTATTACTCAGGATTATAATGGTTTAGTTGTTAAACTAGAATAAAAAATTTATTGTTTAGGAAAACATTTTAAAAAATAAAGTATGTAATGAAGGTTTTAATAATATGTTTAAAAACATCAACCTCATAGAACTATTACTAAAATGGTTTATATATATAATAAACAAGTTAAGTGTAATAATTAATTTGTTCCTAAAAATTCCCCATTTTTTCAAAATGTCAAAGTGGAGGTCATTGGAATTATAATTTTTCTCTTAATAAAGCTCTATATTTTGGTTTCCCAAAAGCCTATTTATTTAAAAAAATAACGTGGATTCCCAAAAAATTTTGTTAGCTTCTATTATCTGAACCAAGAAGGTTTGGGTTCCAAAAACCTATTTTAATATTTATAGGAAGGAAAAAATTGTACAAGAAATAATATTAAATGTTAAATGTATAGTGGGTGTTTTAGAAATATGACAAGATATAAATAACTATTGATAAATATTATCTTGAAGAATAGTGGAAAGGTTACATTCAGAGATAATGCTAATGGAAATATAATTAGAAAGGTAATATTTTTCATCTTTGTAAAGCATTAATTTTGAAATTTTTTTGTTAATGTTATTAAGAACAACCTTACAATGATAAGTCAATTATGTGATGATGGTTACCTTTTGAATTTCAGGAATGGTAAATGTGTAGTACAAAATTTCAAGGACGAATTCATTATATATTCCCATAATCTTGATAATGTTTACACACATAACATAGAAGACCATACGAGGTAATACATACCATGTATTAGTGAAATGGTTGATCACTATTTTTTATTCCATAGAAGGCTAGGAAAATGTAACCTTAGATATTTATGTATGCTATGTATGAAAATAGTTGATAAGGATCTACTATAATGCATATTTGATTCTTCAAAGGACTGTGACCCTAGTCAATAATGTAAGAAACATATGTATAATTTTATATATATTAGTAAAGTATGAACTACTAATTATTTCTAGTTAATTCTCATAGATTTATTCATTCATACACAAACTGGTATTATTAGTGGAAAATAATATGTATATGTTTTGGTTGATGATTATAGTATATATATATTGGTTTATTTTCTAGAAAATAAATCTGAAGTATTTTTTATGCAAATTTTTTTTAGCGAATGATAAAAATGAGGAAATCCTACCCTTGATAACTATTCACAGTGATCATGGTGGAAAATTTGAAAATTCTACTTTTGAAACTTTTTTTAGCAAGAATGGAATAGAAAATAACTTTTTATCTCCTATAACTCTATATGAAAATGGTGTTGTTGAAAGAATAAATCCTATTATTCATGAAATTAAAATAAAAATGTTGATAGAATAATAAATTTCTAAATACTTTTGTGATGAAGTAGTCATTAGATCCAGCTATAATATAAATCTTTTTTTTTATTCAATATTTTCTGATTATAAAATCTTAGAAGTTGTGGATATGGCGATAACAAAATTTTCATAATTTTGTGTATTTGGAATAAAATTATTCATCTTGAATATAAATTATAATTTACATAACTTTTCACCCAAATCTAATGAACAGATACTTTTATGTTATTACACTACTTATAAGGAATATAGAGTGTTTAATAAAAATTCTTCTACAGATGAGGAAATAGTTCATGTTAAATTTTATGAAACTGATCCTTCAGTTTTTAAACCAACTTAACCAACATCCATTGGTGCGTTTTAAAAAACTAATTTTCAACCATTGATAAAAATTTATTTGTATAATGAAAGTACTAATGAAATTATTTACTATAAATTTTTCCATGATGAATTTTTACCTCATTTTGATGAACATGATTTAAAAAACATAAGTTGGGTTGTTCTTAGGAATTATACTAGTGATGCTATCATTAGTTCTTTGAATCAACATATTAGGACTAGAAGGTATTTAAGGAATAAAATAGGATATCATTTTTTTCATTCCAAATTTGAATTTAATAATCATTATGAGACTCTAGGTGATGGTGATTGGATTAAGGATATACAAGATGTACTAAATCAATTATAAAGAAATAGCATCTGGACACTGGTTGAATGAAATATAGAAACATCAATAATTGGAGTAAATTTAGTATTCAGAAACAACATGATAAAAATGGTATAATCATTATAAATAAAAACTTAATGGTAGATAAAGTTTATACTAAAAAATAAGGAACATATTATGAAGAGACATATGCACCTATATCTAGAAATGAATATATTATTATTCTATTAGCCATTTCTGTAGTTTTAATTTAAAAAACATTCAAAAGGATGTGAAGTGGGATTTCCTTAATGGATATGTACCGGAGGGTGTTATTCTTGAAAACCCTTGGTTTTGAAAATAAAAAACATCTAGAATATGTTTTCAATCTTACCAAATTATTATATAGACATAAACATACCACTACTTATTGGAATGATAAATTAAAAGGATTTATGTTATAACAAAATTTTGTTAAGGGAAACGACGATCAAACTCTTTTTATAAATAATTTTAAAAAATATCGTGAATGTTCAGATTTTTATCAATGAAACTATATTCCTATAAACTCAAAAATGATTCACAGATTCCTTTTTGAATATTTCGAATTTAGTGTTTGATATTAGTATAATGGGTGAGTTAATATTTTTTCTTGGTTTTCAGATTTATCAAAAACATGAAGGTACTTATATACCTAACATTTATTATATAAAAAATATAATTGAAAATTTTGGATATGAAAATAATGAAAGTATCAGTACTTCCATGAGTAACTGAAATACCATTGATATTGATGAAGCTGGACAATCGATTAATCAAGAAATGTTTAGAGGCATGGTTTAATGTATACTACAATTAACAGCAAGTCAAGCAGACATAATGTTTTCTATATGATAATGTGAAAGATATAAAGAAAATCCATTGGAATACTATCTTAATGATTTAAAAAAAATTCATTATTTAAAAGGAATTATGGATTTAGGAAACTTTTATTATTCTCAAAGTTATTTTTAATTAATTTTTTTAATGATGTTGACTTTATTGGTTGTTGAATGGGTACAAAAATTACATCCAGAAATTATAATTTGTCAAGAGATTCCTTAGTATCTTGGTCTTTTAAGAAATAACACTTTTTATAACATTCCACTATTGAAGCCAAATATGAACTAGCTGGATGTTGTTGTGCTCATTTATTGTGGACACAACACACACTCACTGATTATGACATGTTTTTTTTACTAAAACTCAAATACTTTGTGATGATATTAGTTCTATTTTATTTTGTAAAAACACAACACATCCCTCTAATGAAAAACATAGAAATTAGGCATTAAATTAATAGAAATCACATAATAAAATGAGATATTGATTTACAATTCATCAGAAATCAAGAAAAATTTTATAATATTTTTACAAAATTCTTCCCTTCGGATAGATTTAAATACATAAAATAGATGTTTTAATAATCACTATAAATTAATCATTCATAATTACTTATTGTTTTAACCATCTTCTTTCAATAAGTTATTAATTTTCATTTTAGGATTATATATTGTTTTTATTTTTCACTTTCTTTTGGTTTTCAAAATTCATAAATTTTATAATTTTTTTATCATAATAGGTTTTTTGGATTCAGAATTATTTATAAACATTTTCAGAATTAATTTTCCAAAAATAATTATCTAGGCCCATTTTTTGTTCAGTCATTGGAATTATATAAATATTTCCATATTAGAGTTTTTTTCAAATAAAATTATTCTTTTTTCAAAATTTAGGTTTTCTTTTTAATTTTTTCATATTAAAATTTTACTAAAATTTTATATTAATTCTAAAAATATAAATACATATAATATTATAAAATAAAGAAGAAAAATTTATAATTTTGATGATTCCACTTCGAAAGGTATTCTTCATTATTTTATAGTTTAACACTATTCCATTATGATTTGTTTATCTTCATTTACTATTATTATATATTTTTTCTATTTTATATACTCAATATGATAAAGAGGTTTTATAAAATCTCAAGTGTTCAATTTTTTTTAAAATCACTATAATGATAATTTGACAACTGTTAGATAAATTTGACAAATCACAACTGTAAAATCTTTTTTGAAGATCAAATGCCACCAAAACTATTTTATAAGGAAGAAACCCATTATTTACAACATTTATTATCTAAGATAATTTTCCTTGATGTGCTCAAATATTTATATCTTCCAGTATGAAATGTTCTTCATGTCTGATATCTTAGTAGAAAGTCCCAATACGATGTCACCTGTGAAGGATCACAACAAATACTACATTTCTTTCGAAAGGCCTATATCAGAAGATTTTTATTAAAAGTATGATTCATATCATAGAAGGTTAATTAAATTAATATCTTTACAATCTTTATTTTTTTTAAAAAAAATACCTATTATGATTTGATTTATTAGGATCTGGTTATAGTTTTTCTTACCATTGTAAATTTCTTTTAGGAATATAGAAAATAAATGTTTTCTTTTTGAATATATGATAAATGATAAATGATGAAATATAGGTCATCCACAAGCATCCTAAGTATTTAATTAGAAGGATATTATTTTTTTCATCCCACTAACTACCCGAGTCTATGAGTAAGTTTAACAAAGAGGAATCTAAAAAATCATTTTTTAAAAATATCTCAGATGATGATCTAAGAAGGGTAACTCATATCATATTGGATCGTAGGGTCATAAAAATTTAGATGAATTTTTTTTCTTATCGTGAGAATGTTAGATAATGATACATTGAAACCATCGAATATATTTATTCTGGATGACCTATTTATCATGAGTAAGACCAATTCAACAATTTTTGTTCTTTTGAGAAAGTGTAATATGAAACCTTATTCAATAAAGTATTTGAATATATTTTTTTTGGATATGATATTAAATATGATTGAATAATGTATAAAATCACCTCAACATTTCTTATAAATCCATGTTTGCACGTAAAAGATTGTGTTTATCAGTGATAACACAATAAAATGGTTGTAGAATGTCTTTGATACTGAATCACGGATATTTGTAAATATTTCCCAGGCAACTGCATTTGAACAAAATTCTTCATAAAAATAAAATAAATCCATTATGGGTGTTAAAAATAAAAACAAATCTCTGAATGGTGATAATTAAATGGATGAGAATGTTTGGCTCACATCCTCCAATAAATAAATAGAATCAAAACAAGTCTCAGATGATGTAGATACAGAATGTGGAGGGAAACAAGTTGAAAGGAAACATGGATATTTTTAGTTTGGGATTAACCCTGCTGAAGCTTTAGATATTAAAATCCATGAGTTAAAATTAATGAAAATGACTCTGGAGAAAAGAAACAAAATAATAAACATCCAGGTGTTAATATTGATGACAGTTTATTGAAAAAGACTTGATGTGGCTTCTACAAATGTTATTCTATAAAATATATATTACGGCTGGTATTTAAAAGAAACTACACAAGTTGATTCATTTATTCTTATGTCATAGATTAAATAAAAAATAATGTTGTTAAAGAAGGAAAAATTCCATAATTTCAAGATGTTAAATCAGGATCAGAATTGGCAATGAAAGATGTTGAAGCTGATAAGGAATAGGATGAAATAGAAGAAGATAATATTGTAGAAGTCACTAATCAAGAAGAGAACAAGGATGAAAAAAATTAAAGTTAATATTAAAATAAAGATGTATATGATGAAGGTGATGAAAAAAAATTTAGATGAAGAACGGGGGAATGAATTCAAATAAGATGATATAAAAGAAACTTTTTCTCAAAAGAAAGCTTTATCATCAGAAAATAACATCAGCTATAAATAGGATTTTAAAATATGATAATACCTAGAAAACTGAAACTAAGAAATTTAAATCATTATAAAATATGTTTGAAAAATAAAATGATTACAAAAAAAGTATGAAATTATTTTTTATGTTCATGAAATTTATGATGATAAAAATATTGATGAAAAAGTTTCAAAGGACACTAAAAAGTCTATTTCCATGAAAGACAAAGGGAAAATAGTTCAAGATGAAATCATAAACAATCACATAATACCTCTAAAAGATATATAAGAAGATCAATATGACAAAAACAGAAAAACATCTTCAGAAAGATTATATTTTACTGTTCATACATAAAAAAGTATTAAATGAATAATCACTTATTTCCCAAATCTAGATTCTTTGTGTCAGACACATCATGATTGTATTAATATAAAATTTGTATTTAAAAACATGATGATAGATAATTTGACTAAACCATATGACGGATTAAAATCCTATCATTATTTTTATTATATTTATAGAAAATCATTTAGTCAAATGACTATGCAGTCACAAAAAGTCAGTACTGATCTTAAGCATTTCGATGAAAATATTGAATATATAAAGTTGGTCTTGAAAGAATTTGTAGAAAATTTACAACATTTAAAAAAGGACGTGATATAAAGAATATTGTTTGTTTAGTCTTTCAATGATCAAAATAACGACCATACAATTATTTTAAATTAGTTGAATAGAAAAATGGTGTTTTTTTGAGGATCAGATAAAGAGACTCAAAAATCATAATGAGGAAGTCATTTCTCTAAAAAAAGTGTTTTCTCAAAGTGTTCATAGCCATGAATAAGGAATTACATTCAAGATGAGAAAATATGATTTCAATAAGAAAAGATTTAGATCCAACATAAAATGCATGAGAAGTTAGACCAAGATTAACACGAGTACTAGAAAATAAAATCCATTATGTTGAATTTTATTAAGAAGGATTGATTGTTTTTCATGTAAACCCTTTTTGTTCATTGTTTTTGAAAAATATTTTCTTGGACTAGTTAAATAAAATTTTCCTCTCATCCAAATAAATTTTCTTAATATTCTTCCAAATTACAATTGGTTTAACATTGTTTCATAATTTTTGTGAATGATTAGATATATCATTCTTTTTGTTTCTATATATTTTCTTCTCTAACCCATTTAAGGTATTATAAGACCTTTTCCCATTCCTTTTTTGAATTAAAAGGGGGGAATTTCTTAAAAAGGGGGATATGTTTATCTATGGGGGAGATAAAAATATTTAAAAAATATAATACAAAACATATAAGAGGTTTTTCCTATGGGTGAGTTTGACATATTCAATATCATTTTCAGATGAGTTTTTAGAATGATAGATGGGATATGTTTTTATTATTCAATTATGGCTATGATGTACCTTTAATAGAATGGAATTATTATTTTTATATTTATTTATTATTTACGTATTTTGGTTTGTGCTATTCAAAAAGGGGGTAGAATGTCGAGTTAATAGATTGTTTATGTCTATTCCAATTCTTTTGTTTTGAAAAACAAAAAATCTTTTATAAACATTTCACTGAAAACATTTAATTCCTAAAATGTTTTATGATTTTTTTAAGAAAACATATGTATTTTACCATACTTATAAATATTTATAAATTATTCTTGAATTTTTAAAAATATTTTTCATTACAATTATTGTCATGAGTATAGAGTTTATAACTATCAGATTCACCTTATCATATAAGTTATAAGAAATTATTATAATCCATTAATACTAATAGAATCCATATAATCTAATTGATATTATATCTGATAAAAATTGTCTTCATATTTCATTGGGAACACTATAATGATATATGTAAATAAATTTGTCATATTTACTAAAGAATAAATTCCGAACATGGAAAGTTATCTTATTATATTGGAACATTTTATATTAGAATGTAATCGTGTGTTAATAAATGACATTAAAAATTCTGTTATGATATATATTGGAACCTTTCATATCAAGGGATCATGAGGATTCTGAGGTAAACCAAGCATCGTATCAATGGATCATAGGGATATCAATATATACTGATAATCATATCTTGGGAATTCCCTATTTATGTAATAGAATAATATCTTACTAGTATAAAAATATACCTCAATCCGGGGTTATAGAATACCCTACCCATTGTGTTAAAATATGTGTAATATTTTGTATTTCTTATTTAGTAGATGTTTATATTTTCGACTACAAGTCATAGAAAAGTTATTCATTTTATATTCAAATTTATATTTTGAATTATATTATCATTTTGAATCTTGATTATGATAATTTTAATATTACTATGATATATCTCAATATCAATGATTACAATATTAATTTTTATAGAATGATTAACTCATTTTCTACTGTTAATATGATTAAAATCCAATTACGTTATCGATACTTACTGATGACGATTCTATACGCAGTTAAGATTGAATCACTTTTATCAATATAAACTATGGACTTATATATTAGAATCTACTTTATTACAATATTTTTATTATAAAACCAAAGGTCTAGGTCAATTTACTATTTAAATACATAAGAGGTTTTTTTAAAACAATATGATTGTCCTTGTTAAACTATGTTTCTTTAATGATAAAAATGAATGTTTTTAAACCTACAATTAAACCCTATTGAATTATTCCATCTAGAACGTATTTTTTCAATCCTAATCACTATACTTCATAAATAACGATAAAATATATGATATGTAATTTAAAAAAAATCCCATCGGTGTTGAATATTAATTTTAATTTAAGCGCATGAAACGTGGATAAACACTACATTATACCGAACCATCCTAATTATATTATTATAATTATAATGGTCAATATGTTCATTATAAAATATTTATTGGCCTATTAATATATCATATTTCATATTGATTATCTTTTAAAAATCATATTATAGTATATAGATTTTTTATAAAATTTATGATATTTTAATGAAATATCATTTATTATAAAATAACATTTAGGTAAATTTTGACATTATCTATATAATCTTAATTTTAAAAATATCAAGAAAAATATGAAATTTGAATCTATATTTTTAACAGCAATGAAACATGATATAATCATATAATAAATATGGATAATAATCTAACCAATTTATAACACCTTTAATATTTATAGAATTATTTATTTTAGTTAATTATTAATAAAATAATTTCCACATTATGAATTTCGTAAGCAGTTAATATATAAAATTCATCATTATAAATGGAATATATATTAATATGATGAAAATACTCTTTTACCTATAGAAATAATGTGTACAACCAAGCTAATGTAGGTTTTCTTCCCTATCTGAAGGTTTTATGAATTTTAAAGGGAATACATGTTACTTTTTATATATTTTTTCGTTGATATATTATATTGGTCACATTCATAGCATAATAATACAATTACTCATAATATTCTTTAAAAATGTTATATGGTCTAAATTCATCAATTAAATGGAATTTGGACAAGTTTTAAGGTCATTTTACTAATTAAGATTAATGTTTCACCACTAAGTAAAATAATTTCTTCCTTAATTACTTTAAATAATTTTAAATAATTTTGCTGATTATTTTCAAAATACTAATATTAAATTACATTAAATTTTAATTTATTTTTATTATATATATGAAACACATTTTTCAAAAATCCAAACACTTATATAGTGCGCATTAATTAAAAATTAACCCCATATAAGTGTCATGAATGCGAGTTTTTAAAGTCAAAATGTTTGAACGATTAAAATGTTTTTATATCCAATTTCTAGGTGAATTGGATCAAATAAATTAAATTAGAGTAAATGATGTAAAATTTATATAATTACATATAACAAGATTAAAATATAATTTATCATTATAAATATTTTATATGAAAATGGAGTTTTGTATTTAAATTCATTGTATTTCACTATTCATCAAAGAATGATATTGAAAATATAATGTTTTTAGCAATTCATAAAAAATGAAACTTAGAAAAATCCAAAAATTCTCCTGAGGTAAATTTTGATATTAAAATATAAAAAAATAATTCTATTTTATCAAATAAAAAATTATAAAAGTGTATTAAAATTGATTAAAAATAAGTGGGCCACTACAAAGTTAAAAAAATATTTTTAAGAAAAATTGTATATATTTATGAAAAAATTTGCATTTATTCTTATAAATTATATAGAAAATAAATAATATGAATGATAAATAGTTGGATTAATATTAACTAATATATATATGTATTTTATTAAAAATTTCTATAAAAAGTGGTTTAACTAATTTATATAGTTCTTGTGAAAAATATTTTCAATATTATAAAAATAATTTTATTTTTATTTATATTTAATTTGTATCAAAATAAACATTTTTATATACATGATAAAACGTTATTTTAAATATTTTATTTATATTATTCATGACCTTAATTCCAACACCTATGTTAAAAATATAATAAGATTTTAGAAAAAAACATTAATAGTATTTTGTTGCTGGTTAAAGTAAGCCTTACATGTATCAAAATCTATCAAAGGGACACAATATTGGGTCTAACAAAAAACAAACACAGTGTTACATATATTACAAGTCAATCTAAGTGTTTCTAGTAGTGAAATATTATCTTTGTCTTGTATATAATTCAATTAAAACATAGTTCTTTCATATAACAAAAGATATATACATTGTGGCATAAAATGAATAGTATCAAAAAAGTTAAATTAATTCAAAAAATAATTAAAAAAATATCAAGGTGTCATGAAAACAAAATAGAAATCTTCTTGTATATTTGAGTTATCTAATGTGTACTTTTCCGTGAAAAATATACGACACATTTGAAAATTCAGGCTCAAATAACCTCCCCTCACATAAAATATTTCACTCCCATGAATCTTTCTCCTTGAGATTCCATTATCTAATAATAAAAACAAAAATAATCATAGATCATAGATCTAAATATATATAAAAATTTAATGAAAGTGTAGATTTATCAAATTTTTGAATTATCATGCCTCATCTGTGAATTTTCTCACTATCTCATTTCCATTCTACTAACTGTTCTATGTCGAGGACTCGATCAAATACAATTTTAGTCTAATACTTTTCTTTAAAAATAATATAATTATTTTACCCTGATCTAATAAGTTTCATAAATGAAGGTTTTAATTCCTAATTTTCAATAAAACTCAATTGAAATTATTATAAGCTAATTTAACATTATTTATCTGGGTTTAATATTTCCCTCACTTGAATGAATTCACAATTGATAATTAGAAACATAATCATTTTTTTAATTTTATATAACTATGTATGTGAATGGAACTATGAAATTATAGTTATTGGATATGTACAAACGGAATTGACTTATAATCCATGTTTTTAGTGTCTTATAAATTCATTATTGGATCCCAATTTCCTTATTAAGTTGTATTTTTATCATAGAAGTGAAGTTTCAAAGGAATACGTTCAAAAATTATTTTGACATCATCTTATAATTATTATTTATCAAAAATATTTTCAACCACAATCCTTTTACTAGATCTAAATAAAAATTTCATTGAATGACTAGGTGAAACTCACTCAGGAAACATGTAGGTTTCACAATTTAAAGAAACAATTAATTCCAAAACTCAAGAATGAAATTCAATCTAGGGAGGGTTAAATTTAGATCAATGGATATTTTAAATGTAATAACAAAAAATATAAAAACGAAAAAGTACAACATTTACATTCAGAATTTTCTTATTTTTTATTTATTAAAACAACCTCACGAATTTTTTTTTAAAGAAAATATAAGATAAATAGTTTTTATTCATAAATTATAAAATAACAAATAAAATTAAATATAAAAATTACTTAAATTATGAGTAAACCACTCCCACACTTATTCTTCACTACCCATTTATATTCCCAATTCCATGTATAAAAATTATAGTGAATAAACTATGTTAATTGATAGGTAGAATATAATTTTATTTGATGAAAATGAGTTCATGTTGTGTTATATCCTAATTTTTTATTTATAGATAGTCTAATCTCCTAGGTTCTATATATTTATTGAAATTGTATAGAAAATAGAATAACATATATCTTTTTTTATTATAGAGTAAATTTGATATAATGAAAATGAGAGATATTGAAAAATATTCTTTGGATATCCCTCCAAATAGTTGATATATATCGACTCTATATATATATTGTGTTGGTGTTATAATTAATTTGTTTTTGGTCTGATATTTCTCATAAAGAACCACTAAATCCCCATTTATCCATATATTATCATCTCGATTTTTTCATGGAGTCCCCCTTTGATAGAGTGCTTCATTTTTTTCATTTTAGTAGTGTAAAATATCTTGAAACGTGGTGATAAAAGGATGATACATTTATCATACTATTATTTCATAATCAAATTAATTGTTTCTTCCTTTAGTGGATGCTCTACTTATGTTTCTTCGATATGTTCAAATAAAGGATAATTAGTAAGTATTTATAATTTAATAAAACTAAACAATTTTGAATTCATGTTAATGTGGTACACCTTATATATGGTAGGTTTTTCTTCTATTTATACATGAGTGTCTATAGGAATTGCTTATCTTGTATATCTGTCTCTATTATATTTGTATGGATATCTTGAGGGAGTTGTTTAATCAATATTGTTCCTAAGATATCTTTATTTTATTTTTCAAGAGTGGTTTATAGTAGTTTGTCAATGTAGTCCTCAATAAAATATTCTTCCCCTTGCAAGATATCTTTTTCTTTAATTAATATCTCCATAATGTCAAATTTTTCATGAAGGTGGATATTTTCTCAATTATATTCTACGTTTCTTATCATTTTTGTGGATGTTTCAAATTTTCTTGATCTGGAAACAAACACGTGTTGATGTAACATGGGATATCCTCTGGTTTATTTTTATCTTCCGTAGAGTGGTGTGGGGATATGTATTATTGAGAGTACTTGGGTTCGTTCATTTAGTAGTTTCTATCCTCTAACCCATTGGTGTATATTAATGGTTTCTCCTCTTTATGTGGTACATGAAAATTAATATATTGGGGTTACTTATGTGAATATGAACTGAGAATATGGGTGAGGATTCATTAAATAATGGTACAGCTATAGTGTTTATTTCAATTTGAGAAATGATAAAGAATAAAATAAATAAAAATAGGAAAATAATAATTTTAATTTTGTTAGGATAACGAATAATCAACCCCCAATCCCAAAAATTGATACAATGTTGGATGTACAGTTTTTATTTGTCATGGATATTTTTAAAACCATACAATGTAGCGTAGTTGATGACCATGGTCATATCTCATGGAATAGGGAAATGGAGATTCACATAAACAATCACTTATATATATTTTTTGTATTCTTATTTTTTAAAGCTTTTTAGAGATGATTTTTTTTATTTAATAAATTAAAAATAAAATTAGAAAAAAATAGTCAATGTGAGGGAAAAAATGGGGTTGGATCTGAGATTTGTTATACAAGTTATTCATTATCAATATTTGTCATCATCCAATGATCGAGTCAATTTCAATCATCAATTGAATTTATATATTTAATTTGGGGTTCTATGCTCAAAAAATCAAAATAGATCTCTATAAAAATATTTTAAACTCCTCTATGGTTAAGAGGAATGGATCATGATCAAATGAGGCATCAACTTTCTCCACACCCTGGTCAATTGCATGTTTTTTGTACCTCATTCCATATAGTGATATTGTTATATTGTTTATACTGAGAGAGGGAGGGACAAAAGACTTGATATTGTGGCGAATAGAATATGAAACAAGAATATCAGATAAATATCATCTATGTACATCCCTCAATCTCACTGTCATATTGAAGATGGGATATTATAAATTAATGAAAAAAAAATATGGACTCAGAGTGACTATATAATATTTCTTAGGGAACTAGACCATCAGTTACCTCTACATAAATATAGCGTTATATAGAAAAATTAATGGACGCATTGGTTGAGATAAACAAAAATAATTTGGGGAAAAATAGTCAAAGAATAATTGAACAAAATAGAATTATTAATAACAATATAAATGAAGATGAAAACTATTGAGGATTCCTATGATATTGAATATACAAATAAAAATTTTTCTTCTATGAAATGGGGAAACTATTTATAAAAATTATAGAATCCTATTAATTATTAATTATTTTGGTTAATAAAAATATTCTGCTTATTCAATTATATGGATTACATGTTTCATAGTCATGTGTCATTATCGACATCACCAGAATCTTAGAACTAAAAATTTATCTTCCCACAATCATGTTCCAAATATCTTAGTCAGTAATTATTGTGAAAATTTTTCCCCTTTGGATCTTCATTTTATATAGTGGTAGGTTTGGGCGTGTTTTGATTAGTGGGTTGGTCAATATTCAGGATTTTGATGCCTCGACATTTTTAATCATGGTCATATGACATAAAAGTGGAATACATATTAGGCATGTGAGGAGGTTGGAAAGTATGTAGTTCAATGAATATAGATTCCATAATTCATTTGAGATGGAACAACATTAGAAATGCCTACTTTGTGGCTTCAAAATTGTGGGTTGTGATTTTGGACTAGGTTCATCATGGATCCCAGCATTAACAAATCCTTGTCAATCATGGATTGGTTGGTTTAATTTTATTTATTAGTATCACAACTATAGGTCATTCAATTAATCCGAAATGTATTTCCGTTATGAGGATAATGTTTCATGCTCTACATATATTATAATTTCTCAAAATGAATAAGTGACACCACTACCGCATGTTCTAGGATTCATCAAACATTGGAACTAGTTGTTTGTATAGTATTTTTTTATGAAATCCATAGTCAATTGTGTAGGTGCTACCAGAGATAGTCGATGATGATTGTAAGGATATAATAGAGGAAGGAGCGTGACACCGTGGATGATATTAGAAATAGGGATATAATAAAAGTGTAAAAAAATGGAACAAATACATTAAATAAGTTATTGAGAATTTTTGTATCTGGTGGTAGAGTGACTCTTTCTTGGAAGTAGCTTCAATAGTAGTAGAATAGGGGACTCATAATGAATGAATAATTTTAGCCTAAATGGGTAAATTGGGTAAATGTACTAGTAGAAAGTCCATAAAAGCAAGGATAATTTTATAATGGTTTATTATGAAGGTATGAGTTTCTTGGTATAGTAATAGTATCATTCTTTTTTTATATATTAAACCACCTAATAAACTAGATCTTTCCATCTTGTGGTAGCAAAATTATTAGATGACTTCTACCATGTAATGTAAGAAAATTTTTAGGAAAAATGTAGTATGGAGGTTATAGAGATTTAGCATTGAAAAGAATAATCCTGAATAATGAATATTACTTATTTTATTATATTTAATTCTAAATTAATTCTAGTAGAATAAAAATAATTGGAAGAATTTCCAAAATAAATTTAAATTCTTTTCATTAAATTCAATATAATATCATATTTTCAAAAATAAAATAAATTTATAATGAATCGTTTAAAAAAATATTCTAAAATTTAATATTGAAATTTCACTATTTTAAATTCACCTTTTTCTTTATTCCAAATCTTACCCAACTAATGGATTTTAATCGCTTTAAAAATGATTAAAAATTTAAAAAACAAAACTTAATCCCTTTAGCATATTAAGTCTATATTGAATAATGTAATTAATCATTAAAATAAAAAACTAATCTACGAACTCAGTACATATTTCTAAAGATATATAATCATTAAATTTAAATAATTAATCCAATATAATGTGATGTTAAAAATGCATAGAATCAACAAAAAAAACATTCACCTTGGTATTTTAGATAATTGAGGTGAAAATTTAAATAAAAAAGAGACAAAAAATTTGTAAATTTGAGCTCACATCAGAAAAAACAAAAATATGATGAAAATTAAACCACACACCAAACACATTGGTTTTACCTAGTTAAACACATAAGTATATGTACAAGGAGCACACATCAATGGTTTACTGATATATCAAGATCCGCTAGTCTCACAAGTTTTGTGGATATATTGTATTTTCCAAGGACACTCAGTTGTAGGATCATGACAGTACAAGATTATAGTCTTTTTGTTTTGTCACCTATGGTTTTTTTTAATCTTCTTCAATTAAATTAAATTCTTTGGTTAAGTTATCCCTATAGTGTAATGACATTTATTTCTCTTCAAAAACTAATATTTATGATCTTCTGTCTATGTATTGTGTGAGATACTTGTTGCATCATATCTCTTTGATTGATGCACTGTTGTAGTCTTCTTTGTGTCACACTTCTTCTTAAATGCATGATAATATTAACTATAGAATATAAGAGTTGAATCATTTTTTTTATGATTATGCTGCAAAAAAACTTCTCCACAAGATGAGAAAATTAATAAATTATAATTTCAAACTAGAACCATAGTTTCCCATTTTTAATGTTTTGATGTCACAAATTTTTCACAAGTACTATCATTTTGAAAATCCCACTAAAAAATGCCATTATTTAACTATTCATCATGGTAATACTCTTTTAATTACTATTATTTGTTGTGGAATCCCATCATGAACATTACATCACTGTAATATCACATAATGAATGGATTTTTATGCTATTAATGAATTTTATATTTGCCTCAAAATCTTCTCACTAATTACCCAAATCTCCCAAAAATAAGGGATAAAAATGTTGAAAATACTGGAAAACGATACCACAAAAAACTGCTATAAAAACACATTTTAGATTCTTAATATCAATAATCAAATTTTATATTAGGTTTCTAGATATTAGAAACTACACAACACCCATTTCAATGAGATTATATGTTCTTAAATTTCATAATTTCAAAAAATGCCACATCCTTCCCTCAATATAACTTCTTAATAATCAATATAAATAACATTTCCATTCTTAGTAAACAAAATTAAACCCTTTAGTAGAACTCCCCTTTAATCTCTTCACTACTTCTGAACCTGATTATGCAATTAGATGCACATTTCAGAACCCTCATCCGTAATATATATTGATATGAAGGTTTCACTTCTCATCTTCTACAAATGAACCAATCATTAACAATTCTTCATTGAATGAACATCCTCTTACCATGTATTAAATGTCAATTGTTTATCTACACATCATGATACAAATAATGAACAAAATTATAGCACTAATAAAATGTTTGGATCCAATTTATAACCTCAAAAACATTTCACATATACAATTATTCCCTTTTTGGTCAAGATAACCCAAAATTCTCATATTTAGTAGCTTCTTCATAAGAATTTTTATCCATCATATATAAGAGTAATGTTTGTTATTTAAACTATTTTATTCTCATTTTCACTAGTAATGTTTGGTCATAAGATATTGGAACACCCCATCGTTTAAAAAAAATAAATCGAAATGCATGAAAAATTATTTTAAATAGATATTTACATATAGTCTTTAAACATAATTTTCCAGCTTCTATGTTTTCAATTATGAAAAACGGTCATGTACAATTATTATCAGTATGTTATTTGAGTGTAATCAAACTATCTTGATTTTTGGTGAATAGAAACCTACCCTTATGGATAGTAATATTAATAGTAATATGAAATTAATGAATATTAAATTGAATTATTATTTTATTTTGATAACGTTATAAGATAATGAGATGATGTTTAATTTTTCATGGTGTTTATGAATTAGTTATAGATTTAAATTTTTTATTTGTGAATAAATTAGAATATTATTTATAAATTAAATTAAAAATATTTAGAAAATTATTTTAAAAAATGGAGTTCATTTTTTAAAAAATACATGTCGAAAAATGGTTAGGTTGAATTTTGGGGATTTTTTCAAAATAAATGATTTCTTGGTGAATAGTGAAAATACAGTTTTGAGTTTCAATGTGATTAATTACACAATTAATGATATAAAAATGATGTAATAATTCTAGTCCACTTGTGTAAAATAAAAAATTTATGAGTTATTCTATGTGGGAAATACCATGGGCAAGCCCATGGTTTTGCAAATACCAATAATGACGTGTCCCTTAGAAATTAATAAAATATTCTCACACTTATGCAATAAATACCCAACCATTCCACCATTACATTCATTTAAAATTCCCACTCTACCAATAAATGGGATTATTACCTCCCTAGTACTCCTCCTAAGGTTTCCTCAATCCCCCAAGGTCACAACCTTCAAGACATAGGAGTTAGTCTTCAAGGAAAGTGAATTCTCAACTTCTTTCTTTTTTCCATTCATGTTATCTTTTATGAGGTATAACATTCAATATTACATACTGTGTATTTATTTACATTTTATTATATATCTAGACTATATTATTATTCATTTATTGTTGGGTGACCCATGTCCCACCTTTTTTTATTTTTTTCTAAAACCATGTTGCATAGCGGTTATGCAGCAGTATTTTAGTCTCAAAATATCTCTCTTTTTTTTCAATCAGTCTTGTTACATTATTATATTTTAATTTAAATTGATATATGTTGGAATATGTCATTAAATAATATCATTCCCATATTATTTAATAAAAATGAGATACCCTTTTCTGACATTGAAATATTTGATGAATTTTTATGTGATTTCATTAAGCTGCTGAATCTTCGTAAAGGATTTGTCAACTATTATTTTATTTCGATTTACTTTATTTTCTTATTATTTCCTAAACTAAACTTACTTTATTTTCTTCTTATTTCCTAAACTAAAATTTTTCAATAATAAAGAATAATCTAGTATCATAAATGTTGTGTATTTCATATAATTTATGGAAGATTCACCATTACACTTCCCCTCTCAGTAGTTATTCAATAAATTATAACACCATATGTGATATGTCGATTTACCAACATCATGGATGATGTGATTTAAATTTATTTTATATCCTCCAAGACTAATGATGATACCATTTTTAAGGTTTAACCGGATTATAATTTATGATTTGTATATTATATAATTCTATTTAATCATTTTGTAAACATGTGATTAATTTATAGAACATAATGAGTGCATTATGATCCAAGATTCGTCAAAATGAACTAAAAATAAAAATAATATTTTTACTTATGAATCAAACTCATGTCAGAATTAAAAATGATAAATGTTAAAATTTATGGATAGAGAAATATATAAATACCATTACTTTACAATTCTGTTTTTTCACTTCCAATTGACAGGAATATCCATCAAGAATAGATCAAGGAAACCATGTCAAGAATGTACCCGGAACAATGTAATGAACAAAATATTACTAACAAATTCATGGAATGATGTTGTAAAATGATCATATATGGTGTTATAAACATGAATATATTTCTTTAAGATATTAATAACACTATTTTAGTGATTATATTGGAGGTTTGGACAGATTATGTGTAAGAAAAACCTGATGTAATAGAATTCATAACCCAATTTCAAATCATTGGGTTAACCATCTACTTATCCCTTATGTTGTACTAATATTATTTGTGTGATGAGCTTTTATATTATTTTTTATAATGTGTATTCATATTTATACACATGTCTATTACAATCTATTAATTCACACTCCAATTATAATATATGGGTCTTTCCTTTTAAAATAATTTAAAATAATCTTTAATAAATTTCAAAAGGATTGATTATATATATATGTATGATATGAATGAAATTTATTTATTTCAGGATAATTTAATACAATGATATGTACCTTGTAAATTATATATGTAGGGATTAGCCCATTAAAATTCATGATATGTTGGGATGATCCCATTATATCTCAAGAGATGACGGGTGGGCCCCATTATAGCTCTCCAATGCATTAGGAACTCAAAAGGTGGAATTTGAAAATATATTTATTCCATGTATAAGGGTGATTGTATGAGTGATATGTTAATTTGGACCCAAATAAAATACATGATGTTTCAAGGCATTTTAAAGTGTTTTTATGAAATGGGTTTTATTGGATTTTTTGTTATCATGTGACTAACGAATTATATCCTAATAACCCTCACTCATCTTTTCATCCAAATCCCCATTTTTTAAATATTTTTCTCTGTTAATATTAATTTTTAAGAGAAATAAGGAATAAAATTTAAAGCTCTGCAATATATTTCAATGGAATTATGTTATATTAGAAATGTTTTGTATTATAATAAAGGGATATTGTTTTAACAGTACCCACATGTATGATTATGAGATGTTATGTATGTTTTTTCCTAATTATATAAAAATATAAACCTAAAAAGATCCTAAATATTTTAAAAAGTATGTTATAGACTATTATTCATGATTAAGTAACGTTTTATGGTAGGGTCCTTATAATTGTTATCAGAGGATGATTTATATAACACTAGGTGTTATAGTGATTTTAAAAGAATACCATAAATTATTTTTACTCTAGTAATTTGAAATGATATAGAATATAAGGATTACCATATTGATTTATATAATTTATTCTTGGTCAAAATGGTTTTCAATAGAAGAAATAGGGAAGTTATAGTAAGAAGGCACCAAGAGGCTGATGTTTGTCTGAATCTGCATCCCAGAATAATCAGAATCAAAACCAAGATGTTTGTGAAAAAAATGAATTAGTTGACTTATAAAATAAATGGGGTGGTATCCATGCTATAATGGAAAAAGATCTACCATGAAAAATATATGTATTTTATTGATAATTTTATGAGAAAAAAATCCTCCAACAGTTAGTGGAACCATAGATCTAGTGTTTGTAGAAGAATGGATAAATTTGTCTAGAAATGATATTTGAGGTTATGGGATATTCAAAATATCAATAGGTAACACTATAAATTTATCGTTTTGAAGGTGAATTCGTTAAATGGTGGTACCTGGGTAAAAATACAAGGGAATGAGATGATTTTAACAGTCTGAAATGGAATGATTTTATGATACTTTTTCTAGAATTTTTTCCCAATACTATTCGACTCTGAATGGGGAAAAATCACAGAACATAAGTAAAAAGATGGTGATTCAATGGAAGCATATAAATACAATTTAACAAGACTGGAAAAGTATGTATTGGATTGTACTCATAATATTGATAGTAAAATTAATATGATTTACTTTTGTTTGAAACTATTTCTTGGAATAGCATTGGATTCAAAAGAGTTTAAATGCCATGGGAATGTTGTTCATTACACTAAAAAAGTCGAGATAGAGTTTACTAACATGTATGTGCCTCGTGATGACAAGGAAAAAGAATAGGGCGGGTTGGATAGGTTTGGGTAAGAATTCTTCAATGAAATATGGAGGTAAGAAAAATCAATTTCCCTTCTTTTGAAAAGTGAGGTAAAATGAATCCTAGCGAAGGTCATGTAAATTTCATTCAATGATATGGTTGGGGAATTTTTGGAAACATTTCTTTCGTGTTAAATGAAAATAATCTAAAAATTAATGAGAATTCGAAGGTGAGATTATTTAACTATAAGGAATTGGGTCATTTTGCTAATATTTGTCTGAAACTAGTCACTCAAGTAAGTAATCAACATGATTGGAAGCAAAAGGGTTTAGTAAAATAATTTACAACCACATCAGTATATGATGAGATGCCAAATAAGCTAGTAACAATTACATTTCTTGTTTTTACAGATATCACAAATGGATTTTTCGACTCACGGTCTACAAAATTATTCATTTATGAGATATTATCAGAAAAATTTTGAATTCAACCTCATTAAATGAAACCATATCTGAGAGTAAAAATAATGGGAGGAATTATTTTGGTAAAAAGAAATTATAAGAATCTATCTTTCCTTATATATGGAAAGAGATTACCTGTAAACCTTGGTTTTGTGCCTGTAATAGAGCTTTATGTTATTCTATGAATGACATGTCATTCTTTTTTGTATTCATAGGATAGATTTCATTGAAAAAAATTTTATTTTAGAAAAAATGTAGGTTCGGTACAAGAATGAACTCATACAATTAATAACATATAAAGAAACTAAGAATGAAAGTTATCTTGCCCATATTTTTGAATATACGAGAGATATCCAAATTAATGATGTCCTAGTGGTAAATGAATACCTAGATGTTTTTAAGGATGATATGATGGTTTTATTCATTATTGAGAGGTCGAGTTTATTATTGGCTTAGTTTTTTATGCCAATTTCTAAACCCCCTTATCAAATAACCCAAAATGAACTTCTAGAATAAACAAATTAGTAGAAAGAATTATTAGACAAATGCTTCATCTATACTAGAACTTCACCATGGGGTTCTCTTATCTTGTTTGTTAAGTAGAAAGATGGGTTAATGAGGTTTTGCATCAATTATTGGGCCTTAAATAACATTGATGTTATATAAAAGTACCATTTTATACATATTGGCGATTTATTTGATTTGATCCATGGAGAAATTTATTTTTTGATGTTTTACTTGAGTTTGAGGTACTATTTGTTGAAAGTAAAGGATGAAGACATCCCAAAGAATGTCTTTCATACTAAATATGGTCATTATAAATTTTTCATTCTGCCTTTTGGGTTAACTTGTGCTCCTACCGTATTCATGGAACTTTTGAATAGAAAATTTTATGAGTTCTTGGACATGTTTTTCATTTTGTTTTTTATTAGATTCTAGTATATTATAGAAGTAATGAGGAGCATGAATATAATCTAAGTGTTATTTTTGAAAGCTTAAAATAATAGAAACTGTATAGAAAATTTAGAAAGGGTGATTTTTGGTTGCAAAAGACTTATTTTTATGCATAAATTGTAAATAAGGATGGAATAACATTTGATCCATCCAAAACAAAAGTGGTTAATGAATGGACAAGACATAAAATTATTATATAGATTTATAGTTTTCTTGTATTAGGAGGTTCTTACAAATCGTTATTTAATGAAATTTCATGGTTATCTAGATTCCTAAATAAGTTAACATGAAAAATCTGTTATATTAGTTATCATAGAATAATGTGATGTTTGTTTTCAGGAACTGAGGAAGAGTTTGATGAATGATCTAGTTTTTTTCATGCCATCCCAAAATGGAGAGTTTTTCCAATACTATGATTCTTCATTGATGGGACGTGGTTGTGTTTTATAGATTATTGATTAGGTAGTTGATTATCCCTCAAGACAATTAAGACATCAAGAATTAAATTATCCCATACATGATTTGGAATTAGCAACTATGGTTTTTGATTTAAAAATTTGGAGGCAACATTTATACGGATCCAAATATCAATTATATATTGACCATAAAAGTTTGTATTATATATTCACATAGAAGGAATTAAACGTGAGGCAGTGATGATGGATTGAATTTATAAAGGATTATGATTTCATGATAGATTACCTTGCAGGAATAGAAAATAAAGTGGATGATTCCTTGAGTCATAAACATCATTCATCATTAACTATGTTACACTTGGAACATGATCGCATGATTAATGATTTAATGACTCTTGGCAAGATGTTTTTGGCACAGGGAATACATCTATTTTGTTTTAGGTATAAGTGTAGTCATCGTTAGCAGAAAAAGTTATGCAAGTGTATAAGGAAGACCATGACCTACAGAAAAAGGTAGAATTGGTTTAAATGGGCGTGTTTCCAGAATTTATCTTTGATAAAGATTGTGTTTTATGATCTGGAAAATGGTTTTTTGTGCCTTATCATTACCAATTGAAGAATAATTTTTTGTGTAATGATCATAGTTTTCCATTTTTAGTTTATCCTATAAGTACTAAGATGCATAGATAACTTTGGGTGCATTACCACTAGGATGGAATGAAAATTGAAATTAAATAATTTACAGTGAAATGTTTGACATGTCAATAGGTTAAATAAGAGCAAAAATTACTGAAGGGGATGCTAATCCTTTTCCATTTTGATAGTGGAAATTGGTGAATATATCAATGAACTTGATGGTGGGACTACCTATGAAATTTTCAGGTAAAATGCAATTTGGGTTATTATTGATCAGTTGAATAAATCTTCTCATTTTCTTTCTATTCGTGATATAATGTCATTAGATAAGCCTTATCGACTATACCTCAATGAGATTTTCAGGTCACATGGAGTTCCACTATCCATTGTATTTGATCATGATCATGAGTTCACTTCTAATTTTTGGTAGAGCCTTCAGAAGTCATTAGGCATAAAATTAAATTTCATGACAACTTTTCATCTTCAATCATTTGGGTAGTCAAAACAAATGATTCAGAATATAAAGGATATTATTTGAGCATGTTCAATGGACTACCAGGGAAGTTGGGATCTTAATTTTCATTTAGTTTAGTTTTATTATACAAACAACTTACAATCCTGTATATAGATGGATCCTTTTGAGGCATTGTATGAAAAGTGGTGTCAAACACTAGATTTTTGGGATGATGTCATGAAAAGGAAGTTGATGGGACTAGAATTAGTAAAGAAAATCACTTTAAAAGTGAATATGACATCGAATCAAATGAGGATAACTCATAGTAGGCAGAAAAGTTATCTTGAAAGCAGAAGGAAATACCTTTCTTTTGAGGTATTTGATCATGTTTTTAATTTAATCTCAGCATTAAAAAGTGTTTTTAATTTTGGAAAGAAAGGAAAGCTATGTCCATGGTTCGTTAGACCTTAAGAAATCCTGGAAAAGGTTGGACCATTCACCTTCTGGATAACTTTAACTCCAATTTTATCTCAGGTACACAAAGTTTATCATGTTTCGATGTTGAGAACGTACTTTCCAGATTCATCACATGTCTTGAACCATGGAATAGTTCAGCTGGAAGATAACCTATCTTATGAATAGAAACTAGTTCAGATTCTTGATAGAATGTAACACGTATTATAGATTATGGTAATCTACCCGGTAATGGGTCTTTGGAGAAACCAAATGGTTGAAGAAGAAAACGATAATACGAAGATGATACGAGGGAAAGGTAACCTCACTTATTTAATGAGTAAATAAAATTTCTAGGATTCAATTTCTAGAAGGTGGAGATAATGTAACCCCCAAGGGTTAAAAAATAAATAAATTGAAATTCATGAAAATTTCTTTTATATAGATATTTATAACTATCCTTTAAACAAAATTTTGAAACTTCTATGTTTTGAATTTATAAAAACATTCATCTTCAATTATGATGAGTATATAATTTAGAGTCGAATTGAACCGGCTTGATTTGTAGTGAATATTAACATTCTATTATAAATATTAATATGAATATAAATATGAAACTAATGAATAGTAAATTTTATTATTATTTTATATTAATAAAGATATAAGATAATGAGATGTTATTTTAATTTTAAAAGTGTTAAAAATTAGTTATACATTTAAAATTTTCATTTTTAAATAAATTATTATTTTATTTAAAAATTAAATAAAAAATATTTAAAAAAATATTTTAAAAAAATGGATTTTGTTTTGGAAATTTAAACATAAAAAACTGGTTATGGTGAGGTTTTGGGTTTTTTCTAAAACATATTATTTTTCAGAGAATAGTAAAAATAATGTTTTGAGTTTCTGTGTGTTTAATGACATCATTAATGATATAATAATGATGTAATAATTAGAGTCGACTTTTGTATACAAAAATATGTTATTAGGAGTCCTATGTGGCCAATAACATGGGAATATACCAGGGGATAACCCATGAATTGTCAAATACCACAAATGAGGTGTCGTTGGAAATTAATAAAATATTCCCTCAATATTTCTATAAATACCATCCCATTAAATCATTCCATTCATTACAAATTACACTTCAATGAAGCTATTTAATTATTTATCCATTGTTTTCCTCCAAAGGTGTCCCCAACCCCCCAAGGACTCATCCTTCATGTCTTATGAGTTTCTCTACAAGGTTAGAGAATTCTTAATATCTTTCTTTTTCCATAAAAGTTATCTTTTTTTTTGTGTTATAACTTCTATATTTACATAATATGATCTTATTTCCATTTAATAAATATATATACTATATTTTATTTCATTTATGGATGGGTGACCTATGTCCCCTCTCATTTTAATGTTTTCTAAAACAATGTTGCAAAGCCATTATGCTGTAGAAATTTCAACTCCAAATATCTCTCTTTTTCAAGAACTCTTATTATGTTATTATCATTTTATTTGAATTTTATTTTGTTGAGATATTTCATTAAAAATTTCCCTTACATTCCCTATTATTTATTAATTATGAGATAAACTTTTTCTCTCATGAATATATTTTATGAATTAAAACGTGATGTCGTTAGGCTGCCAGATTTCAGTAAGGGATTTCTCAACCACTATTTTGTTTTGATTTCAATTATTTTGTTATACTTTATTCATCTCCCCTTATAACATATGAATGAATGATATATTATCTTAAATATTAAGTATTTTATCATGTTTATGGAATAATAACCACCATAACTATTCCCTTATCCCACTTATTCATAAAATTAATACACCATATGTGATATCTCAATTTACCAAAATCCTGGATGATGTGATTTCAATTTATTTTATTTCCTTCCAAACTAGCCGGGAAACCATTTTTTTTGTTGACCAATATTATAATTTTTGTATTATATCTTATATAAGGTTAGGGAATAATTTTTTACATAATTTATTAATTTATAATACATAATGAGTTCTTCACGATTAATGAATTGCAAAAATGACCTAAACATATGTCAATAATGTTTTAACTTATGAATCATCCTCATATAATAATGAAAAAAGAAAAATGTATAATTTATGTTTCTATAAATAATAAAATACCATTAATTTTTAATTCTATTGTTTCACTTATAAATCTAAAAAAACATCCATTACGAATCCATCATGGAAACTGTGTAAAGAATACACTAAAAACAATGTAAATAACAAAATATTACTAATAAATGTGTTGAATGATGTTGTAAAATGAATACATAAGGGTTTATAAACATTAATATGTTTCATCAAGATATTTATGACAGCAATTTAACCATTATACATGAGTTTTAAAAACATTTTAATTAAGAATAAACCATGGTATTGGAATTGTTAATCCAATTTCCAATCTTGGCGTTAGCCTCCAACTTATCCGTTATGTTGTACTAAGATTGTTGGTGTGAAGAATTTTTGTTTATATAATGTTTTATATTATTATTGAAAATTTATACACATTAATATTCCATTATATTAATTTAAAATCCAATTATATTTTAAGACACCATCATTTTAAAATCACTTTAAAAGAATCATTAACAAATCTCAAAAAGTATTGTTTACATATATATATGGAATGAATAGTTTCTGGTGATTTTATGATACATTATTACAATGATATGTTAATTGGATATTTTTTATATTGGTTTTATCCAATTATATCTCATGATATGTTGGGTTGTTCCCATAATAGATCAAGATATAAGGGGTTAACCCCATTATAACTCTCCAATCACAACTAGAAATCCTACATACATCAAAACATCTATACCAACTATTTGTAAAATTATTGTTATAGGAACCCTTTCCCAATAGTTTTTCCAAAACGTTGGGAAATGACCACTTTGAGACCTCTTTTCCAATTGCATTGGAAAATCCTTTGGGAAAGGGTATGTCTTTCCAAAAAGTTTTTCAAAACCATTGGGAAAATCCAACATTGAGTCCAATTTTACCAATGATTTGTAAATACCCTTGGGAAAGAGAGTGAAATTCAAAATTGATATTCCAAAAAATTGGTAAAATTCCACCTTATAACCACTTTTCCCAAAATTTTAAAAAAAAATTAGGAAATCCATCCCCTTTCCCAATGGGTTTTTCAAACTGTTGGAAAAATCCCACATTGAGACCACCTTTCCCAACAATTTTGAAAAACTATTGAAAAAGGGTATGGATTTTCCACCAGTTCTTCCAAAATATCGGGAAAGTCCCACTTTCATACCATTATTACCAATGGTTTTGAGAAACTATTGGAAAATGGTATGGTTTTCCCAACGATTTTTCCAAACCATTGGGAAAAGACAACTTTGATACCACTTTTCCCAATGGTCTAAAAAAACCATTGGGAAAGGGTGGGTATATATCCCAACATACTTAAAAACATTTGGGATAAGTACCCTCACTTTTTATGAATTATTTTTCCAAATATCATCAAATATATCAACATATAAACTACACACACACACAAACAAATATATCCAAATATATTCCCAAAGGTAATTGTGGGATAACGGTAATGTATTCGATATATAACCCACACATTGTGGGTTTAAACATCCTATATAATGTTTATTTTAATTTTACCTGTACTAGTGGTCTGGAAAACCGTTGGTCGATTTGGCACGAGGATAGGCATATCGCAACATTTTGGGGAAAATTGGTGGGAAAGACATATCCCCACACCAAATCACCCAACCGCTGCCAAAACCTTTGGAATAGGAAATACCAATGGTTTGGAGACCTATAACAATGGTTCCAAATCATTGGTATAGTTAATTTTTCCATTAGTGAATTCTATAGGTACCCAGGAGGTGGATTTTAACTAAATGGTTATTCCATGTGTAAGGGTGATTCTAAGAGTGATATGTTAAATATGTCCCAAATAACCTACATGATGTTTCCATGCATGTTAAGAAGTTTTTAGGAAATGGTTTTTATTGGAATTTAAGTTATCACTATACTATCAAATTCTTTCTTTATATCCCTTAATTAAATTTTGTGTCCTAATCAGAGGTTTTAAATTTTTTTCATAGGTTATAAGGATGTGTAGTAGAAAGAAGGAAGAAAATTTAAATTTCATGAAGATTTTTCAATGAAATTATGTTTTATTTGAAAAGTTTTATTTTTAATAAATTGGATATTGTTTTAATATTATCCACATGTATTATTACGATATGTTAGGTATATTTTATGTCCTAATTACAAAAAACTATAAAAATGAAAAGATCATTAATATCTAATAAGGTATTATCTTGACTAATATTCAATATTAAGTAAAGTTTTTAAGGCTCGGTCCTTATCATTATGTTCTTATAAGTAATTTATAATTATCTTTTCCACTTTGTTTTCTGTATATAGTTTAATTTAGTTATATTCATTATCAATGACTTTTTAAGAATCAATATATCAACCTTTTTCTCCCCTGATCATAGTCATATATTTATAAATATTCTATATAGACATCTTACTATTTTACTCTATATCCTACTCAATATACACTATATTTACATCTTCACTTTCAAAATCCAACAAATTTTTTTTTATCAAAATAGTTATATTAATTGGAATTAGATGAGTTTCAATGAAAAATACCTTCATCTTCATAATTCTTTATCACCTAAAATTTATTCCTATATAGAATAATGAACATTATTAAAATAATTAAAAAGTATTTTTACATTTTTTTCAGTATCACATATCATATAATGAATTTTATTTTAACAAACACAATAAAACAAAATTGGATATATAAACTAATTTCATGATGGTTTCCTTCTAAAGAAACATTAGTATATATTTCTGAGTACGTATCATTCTATCCACATTATTTATGATGTAATATTTTTAATCAAAGAAAACATTTTTTTGAGTATTCCCCACTATTGAAAATTGGTGCATTATTATTGGTTTCTAAATATAGTCCTCTACCTAGCTATTAGAACACATTATGCAATTATCAATTTTGAATTATAGAATCTTCTGATCGAGAATTTTTTTTACCATCTTCTATTAGTGATTACAAAACCATATAACTCATTATTGTGGGTAATGACAATCAACTATTCCATCTTGAAACAATAATAAAAAAACAACACATAATATCTCTTCAAAAAAATGGTTTATATCAAACCAAAAACATTAATATTAACCAATTTTAGATAACGGTAGTTAAATAACGTTTTAAAATGATGAATGTATAATTTACATCATGTATAACTAATATTATAAATGATTATTTATATAAATTATTAAATAGAATTTGTAAAAATTCAACAAAATTGGTTTTTTATATTAGATATAAAATAGTTACTACCAAAAACATATTTTTATATTTTGGTAATTTAATAACCAATTTATAAAACCTATTTTCTTGATTAAATATTAAAAAAATGATATTTATTTCTTTTAAATAAATATTAAAAATATTTGGTTGAAAATTGTATTTCATTTCAGTATCTCGATGCTCAATCAAATTTTTCTCCTAATACAAGCACCAACCTATCGGTCGATGATCCTCTGAGCCTAAATTCTTCTTCATTTATTATCTTCCACTTCCACCATCACTATATATCATTCTTATCCATCCTATAACACCCTCATATCTTGTCTTATATGTCTCACATTATTTATCCTCTATTTTTTCTTTTTTACTTACATTATTTTAACCATTTATTGATGGTGAATTGTGTAGGTACAAGGGTTTTCAATTTGGTTCATTTTTTAAAAATATTGCATGATTTTGATTTAATTTTATATTTTAGATTAACAACTAATTTTTATATTTTTTATTAATTTAATTATTATATCTACATAATTAATTTATATGAGTCACTAGTTATATATTATATATTATTAATTATAAATTTGTGAATAAAATATACGTTTTTTCATTTTACCTTTAAATAATTTTCAATATGTGAAAATTAATTATTTAATAATTTATGTTTGTATGTTATTTTCTGAAATGACTATTCTTTAACAATAAAATATTATATTACTAATTAACTTATATATTTTCAATAAAATACTGTTTAATGAAATGTATATGTTATAAATGGAAGGAAAATTATATTCTTAATATTAATAACAATAATTTTTTAAAATCATAAATTTGATTATAAAAAATATGATTTCACATAGAATTTTGTTATAAATAAATCCTGAGGTGACCAATAACGTATAAATGTTATTCTATTTAAATATAATAATACATAAACGTTACTTAATTTAGTTTATCAGATTAATTTTCTGGTTAAGATAATTTTTTATATTTTTTCTTTTGTTTATTCGTAAAAATAAAAATAAATTTGTATTAAAAATATAACATTAAATATTAAATAGAAAATTTCTATTATAGCTAATAATGAATTATATTTATGCTTTTACATGATGAACACCTGAAGAATATGATAAGGGGTTGTTTCTTTTTCACAATTATCTACTTTAATGTTCCATACAATGTCATGTTTTTTTCGAGCATGAAATTTTAAAATATGAAAAAACAATGACGAATATAAATCAAAGGTCACTTAATTTTTAATTGTTTAATCAATGCAATAGTCCTCATAATTTTCATTGTGATATTGTGTATAATTTACGATCTAATTGTGGTGTGGATTTTCTAGATGATAATTATGATCAAATTGAAGAAATTATTCATGATACTGAAGCGGAAGTTATTTAGAAGTCAGTATATATTGAAGGCTCATATGGTATTACTAATTAATAACTATATCCCATATATTTTAAATTTATTATTTTTTCAAATGTGTTAATAATTAGTAGCTTAAAAGATAAGAATGCATGCAATGATGATAATTTTAAATTTTTATAAAACTATTTAAAGGCATTCATTGTAAAAAATGATTTTCCATTATTATATTATAATTCAAAACAATATTGTCCCTAATGAGGTTAAGATACAATAATATTAATTCCCACCCCAATGGTTGTGTTCTATATTGAAAGGAATATGACGATATATTAGAGTATCCTAAATATATGAAATTACACTATATATTGAAATAACAAGCCTAGCCTGATTTATCTTTTATGTAAAGTACCATTAATCCTACTAATTATATTTAGTATCCTTCATTATTTAATTATTTAAAATTGTTATTAAAAAATTAAAATGACGCAAAATGTTTAAGATGACATGAATATGAAAGAATAATTGATTTAAAAATAAGTCATCAATTGGATTGTTCATAATGAAATGAAATTTATAAAAAAATTCCAATATTCCAATTATCCCAAATTTATATAGATGTAATGAATTCATGCCATATATTTAGTAAAAAACACAGTTTATGGACTAAAAATTATAATATCATTATTATAAAATATAGTTCCTGACATATATCTTCTCCTTGAAAATTTTTATGAAGAGGAAATATATAATATAGAGATTAATGATTTATGGACCCAGAAAATTATAAATGATATTTATATTTACATGAAACCATCAATTGATTATTCAAAACACTTTTGGAAAGAGGGTAATGTATTTTTTAATTTTTATAAAAATCAATACATTGAATTTCATGTAGTAGTTGTATTCACTATAAATGGGTTCATATAATATGAATATTTATATGAATACAATGTTAATTGGAATAAATATGTTCCAATTTTTAAAAAATTTCTACATGATATTTATTAAAACCTTGGTGAAAACATTAAATCTAGGTCATTGATGGTTTTATTTCAATTAATAACTCTCATTAATTATTTTAAAAGGAAATAAATGGCTCATATAAATTTGATGTTTTTCAAAATCATTTGATAACTGATCAATATTTTGAGATGTTGAAAAATAATGATACTATATTTGAAAAAACATGCAGACCTTTAAATTATATAAATATATAAAAGAAATATTCACTAATTTTAATCATAGATATTAGATAAATCATGATGTCAAACATAACATTGATGTGTAAATGTTGGTATGAATATAAATGATATTTTGATTAGAAGACTATTATATATTAACGGAAGTACTTAGTATGGGTTGAATATAATATTGGACATACTTTTAATGGGAATAAATTTTGAGTTTTCTCCCACTCTTAATGTAAAATGAACATACCTAACCCCATATTTCTTTAAATTATCCAAGATAGAGAAAACTATTTTTTCACACTACATCCATCTTATCAAAGTATATAAAATATATTATTTGAATATAATTTTTTATCACTAACTGATTTGAGGTCAATAAGCAATAAATCTCTCTATTTTCATGTTATGATGAAACAAAACTTCCAATTTTATTATGTGGAAAACAAATAATCCATGCCATATTGACTATCTTCATGGTGTGTAATTTATAAATTCCATTCGAAAAAAGGGATGGATCTACATTCATTGAATAAATTATGGAATTATATAAATGATATAATTTATAGTCAAATAAAGTACTTTCCCCCATTTTTTTGATATCATGGTACATTAAATTCATCATTTAGAAAAAGGAATATTTATTTGTTTGACTATATATTTATGTTTGATATATCATTTTGAATGCTATTTAAAGTTATTTATGGGGTATGCTATGAATTCATACTGACCAAATGTATCCATTATAGAAAATTATATTTATGATAAGGTGGATTAGATTTCTAATGAATAGTTTTCTTTCATTGAACATGATATTTTACCTATATTTCATGATGAATAGGTCAGTTTTGAGTTAAACGGTATCAGTGTCTTGAAAATAATGTTGCTGATGTGTGAAATAATCATGAAACCACTATTATATGTTTTTAATAAAAGATACGAAACTAATACATATAGAAAATCACATACTAATGTGTTAAATATTATTTAAAAAATAATGATACTTGGGTACAAAATAAGAATAATAATTCCTTTTTCCATGGCTTAATGTGATTGTAAATGGGTTCTATTATACACTAAAGTCATTTGGATGGTTAGTGGGTGGCCAAAGACTAAATATATTGACATGGTATGGGCATGATATTAATCAATACATAATTTCTACAAAATACTATGAAAGAAAATAATATTTTCAGAATAGAAGTGTAATAATTTTTGTTGAAGTAGTAAATGTTTTGAGTAAAAAATAAACGAAACAATCCCCACATAAAATGAATATTATATTCCTTAAAGAAATATATAATAATGATTATATAAACTTTCCTATTCATGTGATAAACTATATATGGAGTCTTAATAATAATAGTGTTGAACACATTGAATTCAACATGACAATAATAGATTTGAAAATATTGGAATGAAAAATTGACTCATTTATCATGAAACGAAATGTGGAAAAAAATTTAAATTTTCTTCATCCCTTAAATGTGTAGTGGCGTATCATTTCTTATGAAAAAACAATATTTTAGTGATGAAAAATTTTGCGATGACGATGAATTATATGAGACCAGTATTTCTATTGAATGATTATGTGATAATGTTGATGACCACAACATAGAGATGATTTCTGACATAAAAATTGATCATGAAGAAAAGATATGAGAAAATAATCCTTTAGTAATCATATAATGTTATAGGTATTATATATTTATATCATGGATAACATTCCAAAATATGGAAAAAATGAGATGTATTATATCATTTTTTATTTTTATTTATGTCACATATTTTATAATATATGAAAAACAGATTATTTGGAAATCAAAAATGAATGACTTATAAATGATATTATTATGATTTTTTAATCATTTTAAATAATCCCAATTTTTCAATTCTTTTATCTCTATCATTACATATATCATGACATCTTCAACCCTTTTTATTACATTATTTAAAAAATATAATGAATATGATAAAAAGTGTGTTTAGTTTAGAAATATTTTCATGTATTCAATTATATATATAAAAATTAGACTTGTTTTATCATCAACATTTGTTCTTTCTCATTTGTGTATATAGTTTCATGTATCATAAATGTTTTATTTTTTTTATCATTATAGTTAAATACAATAATGAATGTGATAAAGAGTTATTTTAGTTTAGTTATTTTTTTTATATCAATTTCCAATTTTTATTCATTTATATATATAAGTAAAATTTAAAGGTAATTTTATGTAATTTTTTTCTTTTAGATATATAATATCATGTTTCAAAAATATTTTTCATATTTTTTAAAATTTTAGTTACACACTTTATCAAATTTGATAAAGTGTTTGTTTAGTTTATTTTAGTTTCGTTTGTATCATTTTAAAAATGTTATTCAATTTTATATATAACAATTGTATTCTTAAAATATTTTACTTAGGTTTTTTTCTTCTATCTATATCATTTCATGTATCATAAATATTTTCATATATTTTATTATTTTAGTTAACTACTATAATGGCCTTGATATAATGTATGTTATATTTTGGTTTGTTTGTTTTATCCATTTTTTCAGTTTTATTAAAATTATACATATAATAGATGGATTCATGTAATATTTTACAAATTGATTGTTCATTTAATGTATAAGAAAATATAGAGAAAACAAGGAAGCCACCAAGATCATCTGTGGAAGACCCTCCATATACATTGGCTAATGATATTCTACATTCTTCTATATATAATATTATTCTAGATATATAGGGAAAGGTATCATTTTTAGGGTTAGTGTAAATATGGAAACACATTTACCATAATTATCACTTTCTCATATAAAGTAACAGTGTTCATCCATTGAGTTCCATTGAAATGATAATCATATGGGTCTAAATTTAAATTAATTATGATATTTTTTATATGAAAGATTGAGAAAAAATAATTTTTATTCTTTATAATTTGAGAATATTTGACCAAAAAAACATTACAAGATATGTAATGTCTATTTTTTAAAACTAGTTTATTATTATTATATTTATCACTACTTGTTTTTAATAATATATGTTATTTTTTTACTTCTTATCGGATGATATTTTATTTAGATACCACTACAAAAGTTAGAAAGATATGAATATTTTTTATAGAGAGTTATTTTAATCTATGATAATTTTATATTTCAATATTTTTGAAAGGAAAAAATTTATATTCAAGTGATAATTTTGGTCATCTAGATGAAGACACATAACTTATTTTTTCTAAATGTAGGGAACATAAATATTTTTTTTATGTTTAATTTCAACTGTATGTTGTGTTTTTTGTATAATCACTAAAAAATATTAAATTCAGAAATTTTTTGTCCTTAATAAATAGTATCCAATGACATATAATTATTTAATAAAATATAATAAATAATACCCTTATTATTAAACTTTTTCTAAGTATACTATCTTGGAGAAATAAATTATGGATAATAAAATTTAAATAATAGAGAACTATGTCTGTAGGATCCATAGAGACTACCCATCTTCCCTAGATAGAAAATTTTTTTTTGAAGGGGCTAGAGGTTGAAAAATGGAATATGTCTTATAGAAGATTCAAATTATTTACATAAAGGTATTATAATAAGTATTTATTATATTTTTAAACTCTTAATATTTTTAAATAAAAGTTTAATTTTTCAAATTTCATTTACAAGATGTCCTTAAAGAGAGTGAACACAATAGACAATCAAAACATGAGTTTGGAAAGATGTTTTTGGAATCATAATTAAGAAATATACAACACTCATGTTATATGTAACTATATGAAGATGGAGAAAATTTTAAAATATTTTCTGATTTTTTGGATGTTCATAGAGGAAGGGAATATATAATGGAAAATTAGAAAAATTATAGGCTAATGTTCCGGATATAAGTAATATGGAAGAAGAGATGATTAGATATCCAGTTTAGCAGATGTTTACAAAAACGAAAATATATTTTCATGTTACAAATATAACATCTTAACCCCCTTCTATAAATCCAACTCTTCCACCTCCACCAACATATCACACTCCTCCACCTTCTTACCCAAATTCCCCATCTATTATGTTTTATAATTTTTGAATCCCCAATATCTTATAGTATAACATAAAATCATAAAGCCTCATTGTCATCATTTTTATTCTCATACACCAATAAGAGTACATTGAAGACTATCCAAAATTAGATCCATTTTATCTTTATCATTACATGTAGATACATTTTAATTGAACTATGGAATAAATATTTTCAATATATTTATGATGATATACAGATAAATTATGGTTTTTCTATCATAAGACATATTCTCCCAAATAATATTTACCTGATCAAATAATGCTTCACAATATTCATTTGGGTTCATCCCCATATAATCATAGTAATTTTATGTGTCCTTATATTCAAATTATAAAACATTTGAGTCACCTTCAAAGATATTATAGAAATATTCCCACATGGGTTGTGTGCATTTAATAAGAGTAACCATTAAATAGAATGTGTAGGTAAATCATCCCATAACAAATTGATTCCATTAGAATTTATATCTAACTATTTGTGATATATTTTTGATAAGTCTCATTTTTATATACATTCCATGATCATATGTATAATTTCTATGAAAACAACCAAGCCTAATGATCTCAAATATTGTAGTATTTGGTTCTTTAGAGTTGAATGTTGTTTCCAATGAAGATCAAAATCTCTCTATAACTTACTATTTACATTTATTTCTCATGATAGATATTATAAATTACTTAAACCTTTAGATATGATACCACTTGTTTTCCCAAGGTGTGGAAAATAGCTCAATATAACTTAGAAGAATCAAGTTATGTAAATTTTTTTAACGAACCATAACTAATGATCTTGTTGAAATGTTTATAGGGACACCACTCTCCGTAATAGATAATATGAAATCATAAGACAAGAAAATAAAGGTGCAAGAAGTTTTTACATGGTTCAACCATATAGGGAATGTCCAAGGAATGAAAAATTAGGTTGAGTTGACCTAATATAATCAATAAGAATTTAGTTGATTATAATATTTAGGGAAGATGAATTGTACCACATGATTCAATAATAATCATGTTTCTAGAAATCAAATATATCTAAATAAGTCTTTTTTTCTTGTTTATAATTTAAGAAATATCCTCTATCTAAACAAAAGTATAATCACTAATACATTAAAATACTCATTCAATATGGTCAATTAGATTTTGTTACACCATAACTTGTGTGTCATGAATATATCTTTCCATCCAATTAATGAATTCCACTAAACTATAGATATTATGGGAAATTTTCATAAATATAACATAACTCCCATATTTTACATTAACTAAGATCAAATAACTCACATTAATACAAGAACTAGTTAAGTAACTTCTTTTTTTACATCAATCAGATTGTATATTAATATTTTTTCATGAAAAAAATATATTTTTTGTAAGTCCTATGTGAATATAGAGGCATTATCTCCATTATTCGATATTACCTATTAAATGATGAGATCAAGGACACATTTATATATGGGACCACTCTATCAAAAAAATTAGATGATTCTTGAATACTTATCCTCTCTAATATATATATCCATTCACTAATTCACATGAACAATGCGTTCATGAAACTTAACATTTCCGACACCATTATAGTGAACATGAATTGTGTGAATATTATTCCTTTTAAAAAAAATCATATATGATTCTTAAACTAATTACAAAATCATTTTTATTCATTCCATTATAAATACTACATTCTTTTTTCCACTATTAATGTTTTCTACCACACATTATAAAGAAATAAAACATAAAAATAGTAAAAAGTAATCTTGATGGTTTATTTCTAATATTCAATTACAATTAATGTCTTTTATTTATGGTGGAATTTTTAATTTTACTATTAATTTTATAATTATTAAGAGAGAGGAATGATAAAATGAGGATGAATCATCAAAGATGATATATAAGAATAAATGTTTACAATTACATATGAATTAAATTATTTCTAAGGGAAAATGTAATATATTTGGAAAATTTTAGAAAAATTATTTTAAATGATAAGGGAATATTAATTTTATGATTATAAAAAAATGATTCCTCACAAAATGATCATGGTGAGAAATTATTGATTGATATGGTTAATTTAAAGAAGTTATCTAGTGATGGAGTGGAAGATGAATTAAATAGAAAAGTAATTAAATATTAATAACTAAATAGAATTCTTATGAATAAACCCAAATTAGAGAATGAGGATAAGAATATAGAAATGGCATCTCAAATATAAATTTATTTTAAGATTGTTCATGGAGAAATATAGTTTTTTTATGAAATAAGATGAGATTTGAAAGCCTTAATATATTAGGTAATTTTTCTAATTATTTCATTAATAGAGGACCAAAAATATATGACACACATCTAGAATATTTTATCTAAGAATTGTTTAGGGTAAATAATAGTTAATTAATTTCATGATAACTTTTGAAAAAATGCAAGAGTGATGTTATTAAAGATAAAATAGTAGTAATAATACATGAAATATATTAAATAATATTGGTGACCATACAAATAATCCAAAATCTAATTCTAGATATTAAAAATATATTAATGTTAAGACAAATATGGTTGAAGAAAATATAATGTGAAATATGACAAAGAATGTTGGTTTAAATGAGGAATTTTTAATACTAAAAACTTTGGAAAACGTTACTTAAATAAGAAATAATAAAAAAAATATACTATGAAGAAAACAAGTATGATATATAAAATTTAGTGGAATGTATAAAGAACACTATGTAATATTATTTTCACAAAAGAGGAAGAGATCAATGGCCATAAAGATAAATGATAAAACAATTCTTAATGTTATTATAACACTCATTGATTTTATGAAATTTTTTTATATAAATAAAAATTATTGAATAGCTTTTCTTAAACAATACCCCACATCTAAACAAAACACAACATACTATTGAAATGTTATTTTTTAAAATTATATTTATAAAATAGATATTAGAATGATAGGTATATATATAGTTAATTGAATTATGAAATTATGTGGTATTAGAATATTTTTAAAATGAATTATTTTGTTACAAATTAATTAGAAATAAAATTAAAATCCATTTAGAAGTAATTGAATTTTTTTTATAGAAACAATTTTTATGTTCAAAAACGTGATGTATCACAATAAATTAAATAAATTACTATTGGTGAATAATTTTAATGAAATTATTATATTGTACATGAAATAATTTTTTTAACATTCATATAATTTGTTTTATATGTATGATAATTGAATAAATCAGATGTTATAGTTAAAATAATAATTTTCAAAATATTTGTTTTGACACATGTTGTGCACTAATTTTAAAAGTTATGTTTTTTCAATATTTAAAAAATATATTTCTAAAAATAAAATTAATTTTTAAAATCATAATTTCAAAATTATATTAGTATGAAATTTTAGAATATTCTGAAAAGCTACTATTGTTAGTGAATAGTGAAATATATAGCTTTTATAATGAATATAAATTTAGTTTATATATATTAAAATATATTTAAGATTATTTTAAATATAAAATATATATTCATTAATCTAATTTATCCTACTATAATCAATTTAATATTGTATTTTTATATTCAAAATCATTATAATTATGAAAATTTATTCTTTAGAAAAACTGTTTTTGGTCACGTCTGAGGGTTTAATTTTAAAGTAATTTTTTCCACTTATATGAATGGAATTTGGAAAAATAGATTCTATATTTTTAGTGATACTAATTAAAATTTTATAATTATGTGAAAATAATTTTTTTCTAAAATTAATCGTAAAAATATTAAAAATTACATACCATGATTTTGGTTAAAAAGATAATATATGAGATTATATTAAATAGGTAATCGGTAAAAAGGCATAGAAAATTTTGAATATTCCTGTTTATTTTTTAATTATACCTTATATCATATAATATTCAATAATTAACCACTTTTGATCTTTTTTTATGTTTATAACATGGTTACACCTTTTTATTTTCAAATATTCCATGCATGTACTCTCAAACCCTTATAAAATATAACCGCCACTCCTCTAACCTATTTTTTAAACTAATTGGTTAAGAAATAAATTAGAAAACATTTTCATTAATTCACTAAAAATATCATAGAGTCCTTGTTTTTATTATAAAATAATCATAGGAATGAATTTTGGGCATACTTATAGAGATTTTTCGAAGAAGGTTTATCATTCTTACCAGATCTTATTTTAATATACTATTTCACCTACATAAATTATTATTAAACCATGATGATTTAATAAAATGATTATATTCCATATAATTAAATGTTTTTATGTTAATTACAATACCTACATTCATCTCCTCCTCCCATAAATGGGAGATGAAGTCGTTTATCATGTATATGATAGACTACCGCCTCGCAAACCGATGTAATTCATTTTCCATCAATGGTTCTCATGGATTGGTGTAATTATTTAAATAATATATATATATATATATATATATAATATTTTTAACATAATTATGGAAATGGAATAATTTTTCCACATAATACTTCTTACTTTTCATTTTCTGGGGATACGATAATGTAGCTCGTGTGTACCACAGACAGCCACCTCACGAATTGATGCGACTCAATTTTCACATATGATTAACATTAAAGGTAATCAGTATAAATTTAAAGAAAAATTTGATATATATGACATCATAATTATTCTTTTAAGGTTAATTATTATTTTCTATTCATATATTCCATCCTTCAAAAAATGGATACAGTGTTCATGCGTTTATAGTACCTACCATCTCCATGAATAGGGAATTTCATTTTTGCAATGTCAAATTTTTACAATGAAAAAAATGTGTATAATGAAAATTTATGATATTAATATCATGTTTTAAATTCATGAAATTATGTAACCATGATCAAAGTAAAATTAAAAAGACCAAACTAAAATATACATGAAAAACAAATAATTTATTTCTCGAAACATGATTTAGACAAGGAATTGTTAATAAAATGGAAAGAAAAGAACATAAATAATTCAAATATGATATGACATATATAATTATATCTCTATAATATATTAATAATAATCATATATTTCTTATATATGAGTTTTCATTAAGTATAATGAAAGTCGATACTTACGATAATTGATTTCTAGTATAACCATTATTTCATAAAGACTTATGCCATATTCATGAGAAGTTTGTTTTGTGTTGTGTATATATTAAACCTTTGAAATTTAATACCATATATTTAACTACTTTCATGATATTTAAATTTTATTTGATTTTATTAATTCATGTAGATTAATATTCAAAAGTTACCAAAATAGTAACGGATTTGGGTCTCAAATTCCCTTCTTTGAGACATAAATTGTGTTATGTACCTATTTTATTTAATGATATGTATTTAATTACCATTTTTTAGGTTGTATCATGAATTTATTTTAATCAATTTATTTTTTCAATTTTAATTTTTTATTGGGATGTCGGTTCACACATTACTAAAGTGGGAATGGTTTTATGTTACCATGTCAATGTTTTTCATGATTTTTTATGATTATGCTTTTGAGGATGAAATATTATGATCTATCGCTCAATAAATTAATGGATATTATTTTCATATAACTTTTTCATAAAAATATATGTTTCCATTTTATTTTTATCTATTAAGGTAAACAATATTCTAAAATAATCTATTCGGTCAAAATAAATTTTTATTCCATGTCCATGTTTTCTAAAAAAAATTTAAAAAAAATGTTTTCTGTATTATACAATGATTATTTAATGATATCATTACCCATGAAGAAAATTTTACAATATGGTTTAAAAACCATCATGTAATTTTCTGAACAATTCCTTATTTCCTTTTTACCAAAATATGAAAGGATTCATCATTTTAATGTGTACGTAATGAAATGTATTTTCCACCACTATGACCAATAAATGATATAGGAATTATTTTACATGTTTCCCCTAGTAATTTTCAAAGGAAAGATCTTCTTTAATTTTTTTTAATTTCATATTTTAAATTATTGATTCTAAAATAGAAAGGAGATTTTTCTCATGAAATATTCTAAATGATCTTCAAAAATAATTTTTAGTCTAAGATGACATATGTTGATGTTACATAGGCCTTAATTGGGATAATATCCAATGAAACCATTATTATTATTTTATAATATGGTTTATTTTTATGATGGAAATAGGAATATGAATCCTATTTACTTCAATGGATTAAATGACAATAAAATGTTTATAAAACCTATTTTATTTTCGAAAGATATTATATGATGAATGATTTATAATCGTACTGAACAAATATATATAAATATATATATTGAGGTATGGGACCTATATCTCCCATTAATACATTGGGTAATGATTAATTTTCTACGATATTAGATGTTACATAAAAGGTTATCTGAACAAAGAAAAATAGGTACATATGAGGATTTTGAATGGCTGAAATAGAGGATACATATGAGGTTATTCGAAGACCAAACAATAGGGTACACATTTTGTAACCCCAATACCAAATAATAGGGCACAGTGGTTCTTATCTTTAGCCCTATACTGAAATACGGTTGGTTATACCAAGCCTAATATTTATGACCATCTTAGTGGGTGAGTGACATAAGGTGTTATAAGTTTATTTATATATTACAATTCCAAGTCTTATTACTTTATTACATTCTCATAGATCTTGTTCATTAATTACTATTTGATTAAAATTTTACGAAATACCAATATTTATTCAATCAAACATGATTCTGAAATTTGATATACAATGAATATTTTTTGAATGTTATTCTCAAGTTATCTATCATTTATACTCATGTTACATTTACATATCTCTATTTTTACCCTTACGGAGAATATATGCTCAACCATTTTTATGTTTCCTTTCCCCAGGTAAAGAATAATTTCATTATGTATGGAATGTAAAAGAATGGTCATAATTGGGATACACATAGTAGGGGATGATTGATTTTATGTATGAACAAATTTTTTATGTTTCCAAGATTCCATTGATATATACCATTATGATCATCATGTATATTTTTGTGTAATGTTATTAATACCCTTCCAAATAGATTTAATATATAGGTATGCAATTTTTTTATGTACTAATTATCTATTGATAGGTCTAGTTTTTATTTTTAAACTTGGATGGGAAAACCAATGTGAGAACTCTTAGGAAAAGCCTATGTATTGGAAAACATCCAAAAAATTTAGCAAGGAAGTGATTTTGTGGTTTACTTTTAAACACATCCCTGTTTGGAGAATTAAATTGGATTTGGTTCTTTCATTGATTTACCTAGGGATCATAACTCTTAAAAAGGAATGCGTAGCTTGACTTGAGAATTACCATGTACATGAAAATGGGTCTTATTGTAAAACCACGTTGACACTCTCAGGTGATATTTATTAATTAATCTACATGTTCTTTATGAACCATCTTAATTGGTGTGAAAATATAATAATCATTTCATAGAAAGGATAATCTTTTGGTGATTTATAATTATAAGAATGTGTCTTGATTTGGACATCATATATATGATTTTTGACATCAATTTATTTTCTACTATGATTAGTGTCACTGATACTATTTTTTTGGCATGATTCAATGGATGGAATTTTGAGGAATCATGTAAACACAAAATATAATGAAAAATCTAATGGTTACAAGAACCCAAATTGGCTGATGATAGGATAAAATGATATTATTATTATTCCCAATTAGCTATCATAATATTTTATTAGAAATGTGAATTTTTATGATATTCTTAATGCATAAAATAAGAAAAAGAAGGTATTTTTTGAATGTCCATATTGTAATGAACATAGAGAAATAAATAATAAGCTTCTAAAATGAATATAATGTGGGAAGAATCACATAGAATAAAATCTCAAATGCAGGGGAAGATGTTTTATATGTAAAAAAATGAAGGTCATATAGTAGCTAATTATCAATGAGATAAAATTTTTATCTGTAGAGAACATGTGAAATATCCATCTCAATACCCTAACACAAGGGTTAACATCTTGAATATGGTAAAGCCAATGTAAAACGAAATCCTTAAAGTAAAGGGTTGATGTATTTTTGTATTGGGATTCATGAATTATTCTCAAGAATTATTTTTTACCAAGGGTATTTTTGTTGAATAAATCATTAAATACCTAATTATTACTTTAATTTTGGAATCATATATACCGATATGTAATATTAATTTATGTGTTATAGATAGTGTGTTGGGTTTACATGGTTAAGTACGATTAGAAGTTCAATGTATTTAACACACATGTTAGGGTTTTATATGATGGTAGTTAATAAATATTTAATAAATTTTGTGAATAATATTTGAAATAAAACCCATTTGGCATCATACTTTTTTAGTGGAATGTTATTGAGAAAGATATGAAAAACACATCATTATGTATAAGGTATGAACTCGAGGATTATATTGTGATTCTATTTGGTATTAATAATCCACCTTCTATCTTCATGGATTTAATGATTAGAGTCTTTAGAAATTAACTTGATCATTTTTTCATAGTCTTCATAGATGATATTCTGAAATACTGAAAGGTTAAAGAAGAGAATCAATATTTCTAGAGGATTGTACTGAAAATCCAATAGAAGTAGAAGATAAATGGAATATTTAAAAGGTATGAAATTTTGATATTTTTTTTATTTTGTGGTTAAATAATCTCAAGTGAGGGTATACATATGGATCCATCGGAGACAAAATATATTAATAATTCTCTTATACCAACAAATGTGAATGATATATGAAGTTTACTTGTTTTTTTTGGATATTTTCTAATTATTATGGGAATTTTTGGATGATTTTTGAATCCACATAGTAATGTTAACTCATGATATATCCATGTACCTTTATACAGATGAATGTAATTTTTTTTAAGGAACTAAAGATAAGTTTAGTCAGTGCACATGTTATTACATTTCACTATAGTGGAGAAGGGTATGCAATCTATAATGATGCATAAAATAATGGATTTTGATGCATTATAAGGATGAATTATATTGTTATTCATTATTACTCATGATGATTGAAGGTCCATGGTTAAAATTAACCAACTAATGATTTGGAGTAAGATGTGAATTTTGTTTTCATTAAAAATATGGATTCATTATCTGTATGGATAAGAATTTTCTATATATACTGGTCATAAAATTTTAAAGTATATATTCACTTAGGAAGTGTAAACTATTCACCCAATAAGATGTTTATAAGTTACTAAATATTAGGTTTTCACTATTCATTACCACAATGTGAAAGGGAATAAGGTTGTTGATGCTTGGAGTCAAAAAGATTTTACTAGCTTATTCATGATGTGGATAAGAAAACATATAATATTTATGGATTTTAAAAGGATGGATTTAGAAATATTGTATAGAGGGAATGAAAATTATCCATATATATATAATGTTCAACCATTAGTCTCTGTAAACTTAAAATACGTGTAGAAGGAATGTGTAGATCGATAAAAGAATATGATGAATTTTTATAAGTTTACAATTGATTATGATGGAATGATAATTTTCAAAAAACATGTATGTGTCAATCCATACATTATTTACATAATGAGATACTAAAGGAATATCATATTTCACCATTCCCTATTAATATTTTAAGTATATATATTTATTGATAATTTAAATTATATTTTTTGGGATGGCAAACAAAAAAATATTATTTTATTCATATCATTATGTTTGGTGTGTCAAAAAGTGTAATCTTAGAGAAAAAAGTGTAATGGGGTGTTACATCCATTACCCATACCAGAATGGAAATGGGAAAACATCACTGAATTTTTTATAGGACTCCCAAAACATCAATATGGAATAATTCTATATTTATTATTGTTAATCACCTTAAAAATCATTCAAAAATCATTCTAATTAGATAATATTTACATATTGATCATCTTTTTTCGATATACATAGAGGAAGTGGTATTCTTTCATGGATTACAACATTCTATTGTATATGATCTAGATTTGAGGTTATCCTCAATGTTCTGGTGATATCTTTTGCAAATCTATTGATATATAGTGGGGTTTCAGCACTCCATAACAACTTTAGAATGATGCTAAGTGAAAGAGTTAAATTAAAATACTCTATGATATGTTCATATCATTTTCATTGGATATTAAAGGTAGTTGGTATTGACACATTCCTCTTATTGAGTTCTTAGATAACAATATATTTCAGTCGCACATGCAAAAAAATTATTATGAATCCCTCTATAGAAAGAAATGTAGGGATCCAATGTACTGAAATGGAGTAAGAGAAAAAAAATATTGGTCCATAAGATTTCTAAATAAATTTAATATAAGGTGATATACATTCCATATAACATAAGTGAATAAGAAAGTTGATAGAAATTTTATGCTAACAATATTCAGCATGTTCTTGAATTTGAATTTGTTGTTATGACCTACCAACCCTGTTCACTCGATAATAGTAGCTGAACTGCTACATTACCTATCCACTTGCACACCTCCACATATTCCTGCATCTAATGACTAACAGTGATGGTATAAAATGAAATAGTGGGTAGACTATAAACTAATTATTAGTGTGTAACACACTCTTGTAATATTGGATAATCAACCAGTAGAAGGAAAAAAACCAAATACGGAATAGTAAATCATCATATCATGTAATAAAGCGTAGAAGCAATACACGATATCATATAAAAAAAATGGTCATCTCATGATATTCAAAAATATAAATACATCGGAATATAAAAACAAGAATATACAACATAAAATACTAAAATGAACAAAATACCCAAGAAATATCCACTAGTATTGCCATAATTGGATTGGTCATATGTCCCCATAATCCATTCTAGTATAGAATATCATGTTTCCATTATATGGATGTTTCCCTTTTCCCTATCCACATCCATGAATTATCCATGGGTAATAAAAAAATTCAAAAAACATGTAATATATACTCATTTTCTACTATAGATAGAATATATAACAAATCCAGTATGTGATATTATATTTTAGTAGTGTACAGATTACCAAAAATGAATATGGTTATAACAAACAAATTTACATGATCATTCTATAAAAAAGATGTTTATAAATAAATAAACAATGTATACAAGTGTAATCATCACATGTGACCTACAATGAAATATCATGAATTTGTTAGCTATAGTATATGTTGAATAATCAATAATGTGATCTATATAGAATAAGTCCCATATATTTTGGCCAAGGAATCCTTCTAGAGTCTAAGGAAGTTTTCTAAAGTGACTAAGCATAATGTAGAACAACATGGGATTAGATCCTAGGGTTCATTACTGAGGAATCCTCATCCATTACATAGAGACCATCCATATAAATATTGGTAAGGAATTGGATGGCTCCAAAGGAAAATATTTGAGGTGGTCTATGAAATTCAGATCCAAGGTAATTGTCTAAGGAAAATAATATGAAATATAAATGGATCATTAGTTCCATAGTAAAATAGAAAAAATCAAAACCCAAAAAATCATCGATAATTCATCAAATTTATATAAAGGTTAAATATTCCATGTTAGTGTCCATTCCTTGAACATTGATATTTTATCATGATCTTTTAATAATTCAATTCACTCATAAGTGACAAAAATATGTTCTTTGTTAGTGTCCATTCCTTAGATCAATTCCATCTGATGATTTATATGGGATCCAAGGGATTTACTTTATTAGTTTAAATTATTATATCAAATTCATTAATCTATATGTGTTTAAGAGATATAAGGATAGCCATAAAATTGTCAATGAATAATTTATATAAAATTTCATATACATGCATATTATAATGAATTATCCATTAATTCTATAATTCCTATTTAAATAATTTAATTTTCCATTAATTTATAAATTTTATGGTGCTAAACATGGTATTAAACCATTATAAATTCATTTAATTGATATATATAGTTCCCATTTATAAATGGAAATCTCAACTCACCCATGGGAGGAATAACCATGGAAAATAGAACAAACCCACCTTAAGGATGGTTTTGGTTGATGTAGAAAACACTGAACTATCATATGGGTTTCTTACCATGTATTAGAAAAATATTTAATAATCAAAATAATATTTTATTTTTCTAAAAAGAAATACCTAAAAATGTCAGCATGCGAAATTAAATAAAACCTATTATAAAAACAATGAAATAATATAGGAAAAGGTATACCTAACATATCATAGATGGATAGTTTATTCTTAAGGTATTTATGGCCTCAAATATAGAATAAAATTCTATAAATTTTAAAAATAGAAAATTACCCTGATAATGGGGAATTTTATCTCACATGATAATTTTATTCCATTAATATTGGTTATAAAATTAAGTAATCAAGTGGATTTTGGATCTTACCAAAGGGGATATGATGAAATTAATGATGGTAGAATATGATACTGAATGAAGAAGTTAATCAAATTATTATAATAGAAGAAGAATCTTCAATTCATGAGAAGGGTGTGGTATGTATTCAATAAGATAAATAATATAATGGTTATTTAATATTCAAAGAGAAATTTTTTTAAATACCCTTCATTTAAAGTGGAACATCATTTGGTCCCCGGTTTTAGAAACTACTCACCAACAATACATGTCATTTGTAATAAAGGGATTCCCCCTCACACAGTTCGTCATAATTTTTAAAAAACCATGTGCTAACATTGAGGGATCACTACCTAAGTTGTAGTAACGGTTCATGTTTGTTGCACAATTTGAAAAACCATGAAAAAAACTTGTGGATGGTCTATTAAATTTCATAGCATCTCCTCACATGGTCATGTACCCTACCTCACATGGTTCACCCACCCACTCCCCACCACTTATTGGAATGCATGGTTTAGTTTCACAGTTAGTACTCACCATGCACCACTGTGAATCTCTACCTATCGATCCAAATCCAGCATCTCTGAGATCTGTAAGTGCCCCAGACATCTTGAAACCTTCCTTAAACTATTAATAAAATATATTTAGAAAAAAATAGAATGTTCAAAATGAAATTTAAAGGATCCATATTTCATATGAAAAACTAGACTATTATAATCTCTCATCCTTAACAAAACACATCCCTATGTTGCCTTTCCAAGGGTTGTAAGACATCGTTTGTTAATAACTCTAGCCACTGATCTTGTACATTAACATCTTTATTTTACGTCTTATCATGTACATAGTTTTACAACCATAACAACCATAATTATGTAACTAACCTTCCATAGAGATATTTTATACTCTGATTAATAATGCGCAAAGTATGATCCTCAAAAGACATATCTACCTCTAACTCAAACCTATCATGAAGAAGAATATGACATGAATATCAATAGTATCTATGAATATAAGATACATGGAAGACATTTCCAATTTATCAATACCTATGATGTCCCGAAAACCGATAGGAAACAAGCTAATCCATCTCCAAAATCTCAAGAGGCCTGACACAATGAGGTGAATGATTACCATATATCTAAATATATCTATGGAACAGTATAGGGAAAACATGATAGAAAACATGATACCCCACCATGAACTCTAGTGGTCGATAGTTATGATTGAAATAAGACATTTACCAAGACTGAACTATATCCATATACTTCCTCATACTCGATTCCTGCTCTGATGTTTCCTGAATGAGATAAGGTGGAAATAATGCTACCTATCATGGATGTAACTAGAATAGGGATTAATGAAATAACCTACCATCTATAACCTCCTATGTATGCCTTATATAATACAGTAACGTATTTTATTATATGAAAAATAAAACTGACCATCGGCCAATGGGTGATAGGTTTTACTCATTGGTACCTACAAACCTAGTGCCTTCTATAAAACATTCTAGAACCATGAAATGAAATGAGAATATATTTCTGATATGATAGTATTTGTATCCATATTTATGTTTATATTCTTATAAACCAAATATTCTTGAAATAATCAATTTAAAAATTATATCAGATAGGTAGGACGTGGGAAAACCTTATGAACATGTCTAAAATCACCCAAACTGCATTATTTATTCATAGGAATCTAAGTAAAACTGATATAAAATCCCTAGTTATTTCATACCATTTATATTTAAGAGTTTACTATGACCCTAAAAGTCTTTTGGCCATTAGTGTTCTATCTTCACCAGTTAACATGTGGAACACTATGTGAAAAAACCAATTGTATCCCATTTTGTACCAGGAAACCAATACTATCAGTATATACCATGGTACATATTCATAAGGTCAGTCTGTACAACCTAGTAAGAGACATGTGTAATTGGAATTAATTTCTATTTGAGGTATTTAGGAACCAATACAAGAACGTCAATGCACAATACCTCATCATCATCAATTGACCAACCATGAATTAGATTATTTCATGAAACACTCTCCCATTGGAACAATAAATATAGATGAGAAAAGAGTAATATATTCACTATATATATTAGTTAATAGGTCACTAAAAACTATGCAAGTATAATATTTCCACCATGGTACAATCCTTCCATATGAATCTCATATAAGTGTTTAATTAACTGTCATCCCCTAATGGCCTCCTAAACTGTCAATATTTGAGTCTTCTAGCTTATATCATCTTCTAAAACATTTCCCTTCATAGTCTTATGTGAAATATCAAAATCAATGGAGTATTGTTATTATATCAAGATTAATTTCATGAGACTCAAGTAAATCATTATAAATATATACCTATGGAATTTTTGGTCTATTTTAACGCAAAAATGGTGTGGATCATGCCACAAAATGATAATATCACGATTTATGTGTTATGGAATTATATTATTATATACTATTTGAGTGAAAAGGCCACATCACAATTGTGCAAAATAATAGTAATCATTAGAATCCAAATAATATGTATGAAGTAATTATATTTTTAATATATTATTTGGAATATGGAATATGTAAGAATAATCTATGAAATACTTAATATTAACATAGAGAATAATTGAATACAAATGACTAATAGTCTTAGTTGTAGTTTTAGAAATGTAAGGGAATTAAAAATATTAATCATAGGGAAACAGAAGATTGTAATTAGTGGTTTAACTGGATACGTGATATCTATATGTATAATTAAATATAGAGTTCTAATTGTGTTTTTACCATAGTATTAATATGCAAGATAAAAATTTGGCGATTTTATTATACATATGAAACAATTTATTTTCATGGGGAGAAAAAAAGTGTATGATGTTTCAAAATACGAAAGAGAAATCCAAATTTTTTGTTTGTCACATGAATAAAAATATCATGGGAATTAATTCAAAATATTAAAATTAAAGAAAATACTTAGATAGTTTAGGTCAATATTTTTTTTAATTTTGAATATTGTTTCATAGGATATTATCTGTGGTTATACACGGGAAAATTCATATATACAATCATTATGATCCATTGAATAAATTCAAAGTCTATATTTTAGAAATAGTTATCATTTATAATAATAAATATTTAATGTATTTTGTCAATGGTGAATAATTGACCCTTATGAAGAAAAATATTTGCTGGAAGGATGACCATTATCATGATTTTAATTCAAGGAAATAGTAAAAATAGTATATAAATTCATATTTTATTGATTTGTCTTTGATAATATTTTATATAGTAAGAAATGTAAATTATGGGATATAATTACTGTGGAATTAATTTTTTAATAAGGGAGTATAATATTTCCAATTTTTATTTTTTATGAAATATTTATGATGTAGTCATGATGAAATACATGACGAGATAATTTTTTACTAATTTATGGATGATACGTGGAATGGAATGGGGATATTTTTCTAAGAAATTTTTAAAAATAAGGAAGAGATATGTATTAAATTCTGATCATGCTCATTGAAATATAATGATCATTTATTTAGAAAATGATTTGAATTTATAAATAACATAGTACAATATATTTTATAATTGAAAATAATCAAAATATAAATCTTCATAATTATTTTAATTATTATTTAGCTGAAAATAATTAAATAATAGCGAGTTTAATAAATAATAGATAAAATAAAATTCATGAATCATAGTGGATTTTGAGAAATTTTTTTGAACTCATAAAATAACATTCATATATAAATTTGTATATTATTGGAACATGATGATATTAATCTTATAGAAGGAAGATCTATTTTCATTGTGGTATTTGATACATTTTTGAGAATGGTGAGAATCAAATGGTGATCAATTATGATCTTTCAACATTGGTTTATCTATAATAATAATGATGTTGTTTCATCGAAGATGTCACAACCTAGTTGTTTTCCTTCCATGAGTAGTGACCATAGATTGATAAGTGAGGGATTGAACCTCATGTCATAGTTTAACATCCCAAAATCATTATAATGGTAGTGTACCTTGTATTTCAGTGACCATACATAAACACACTAAAAATGGTGTATTAAGTATATTTTTGTATATATATACACTATAATAATTTTTTATTATAGATCAGTGTTGGTAAACCAGGTATATTTTTGGTATATTTTTTTATTATTTAGTTTTTTATGAAATAAATTTTATTCTTTGGGATATGTAATAATTTATCAAAATTTATTAAATCAATGATAAGAAAAAAACTATTTGATTATCATTGAAATAATAATATATGACTAACCATATTAAAAATTAGTTCAAGATCATTTAGGGTGATCAAATTTTGTGGATTTAGTTGTTTAAATCTAAATAATTTTCATACAATTTTTACCCCCATCTTATGGTATTTCTCACAAGAAACCCTATGGACCTAATAAATGGTATCATTTAATTTGAAATTATTGATTTTTTTTATTCTAAATTGGTCCAATTTATTCTTAGGTTTATGTTTAATTTATTGATAATATACCCTTACAATATTTTGGTCACATTGTGAAATGAATGTGTTAAAAGAAGAAGAAAAGAACAAATGATGATTATATATAATGGAAAATTTCCTAGAAATAGTTATATTTATATGAAAAATACATGATATACTTAATTTAAATGTATGTATGAAACTGATTGTAAATATATTAATTCATTAAAATATGGTACAATGATATATAACATGATTAATATCATAGGTAATGTTTTTTATAATTATGATGATGAAATATCAAAAAATATAAAGGTGAAAGGTATTTAAATATCAGTAGAGAAATATATAGGATTATAAAATGATATATTTAAGTCAATAAATGAGAATTAGGCACATGGGTTTCATTCTTTTTTTACTAATGATTGATATACAAGATATAAAAAAATAAGATATATATAGAAGTAGATACTGATATATGAGAGAAGAATTATATCCTATGAAATAAATTCTAATAGTTTTTCTTAATTAGGTATGAGAAAAAATATGGTTACTAGGATAAGGGTCATTCATAAATGATTTTTAGATATTGAAGGCTGATAAAGAAGGAATTTTTGAATGGAAGGAATAATTGGTTGAGGAGTATCAAATGATTAAACAAGAGAAGGCTAGGTTTATGGATTAAATTACTTAGATGAGGACAAATACAAAAGACTAAAATGACAAAATAGATATAATATCCCAAAAATTTAAGGATGAAATAACAAAAAAGAAGATACTCAAGGAAGACATGAACTATCAACATAAATAAGAAATAAAAATGATCCAATCAACATGAATTGGAGTTGATGATGGTTTGAAAACAAGTGAAACTACCAAATACCATGGAAAGTATATTATAATATATAATTTACATTTTATAATTTATTTTCAATTATAAGGTGATAATTAGATGTTGATTATGTATGATAAATTAGAGGAAAATAATAAAAAATTCAAAATGACATAAATACTATATTCCATGGGGAATCATAACATTTTCTATAATGGTTCCTCTCTATTGTTTGAGATAAATGAAACCATATGTATTATCAAAAAAAATAAAACAATATAACTAAAAAAACACAATCAATAAGTTCTATAGAAGAGGGAACAAGAAAATATTGAGATAAAAAAGAATATATAGAAACATGTTCATTTATTGTAGAATGAATGGTCTCATTTCTATCATTTATTAGACTAAATTTGTATATAAATAAAAATTTCTATTTATATATTATTTGAATATATATATATGGACTTTAGTAAGGATATATGTATTTTAAAACAATACTTTTTTCATAAATAATAATTTATATAGAATAAATGACAATATAATTTCTCTAGGAATGAATTGTAAAAATTTCCATGCATCAGATAGTAAATATATTATTATGTGAAATATATTTAATGAGATTTTATTATAAGGTCATGATATTGAAATAAATAAAAAGAGGGGAGATTAATATGTTTATCAAAAAAAAAGATTTCTTCTAAAGATTAGAAGATGATTTTAAAAAATGAAAGGATTCTAAATGATATTCATATGAAAGAAGATTACAAAAAAGGTACATGTTCTTAAATAAAATGTTTCTTATTTGGATAAAAAGGTAGAAATATGGGTTAGGGAATAAAATCCCGAACATTGATGTGTTGGTATATCCATATTAGAGAGATAACCAAAGTATGAAAAGCGTGTGATTTGGAAAATAAAGAAACGTATAAGACCAAGGAGAATTAATTGATGTCAGATTATATCCAGATAATCATAAATACATATATGTATTTAAAATAAATGAAAATTGGTTTTATATAATGACCCATAAACATCTTAAACTACTAAATTTTTTTTGTTTTACTCTCCCATAATATTCAAATCCTATAATCCCACTTGATGTATTATAGATATTAGTGTAGATATGATAATTGGTGGGATTCCATTGAAAAATTGAAGTCATATGAAGGTAATATCTACAATTCCAATTAATTATAATGATGTATAATGCCTTACATAATATATAATTTCTGTTACATGATTAAAACAAGTGGTATTAGAATAAACTTTAATCATCAAGGGGTCACAATGATTGATGTGAAAACAACTAAAAATGGGTTCTACTTAATCATTTTTTTGATCTAATAAGTGATATCATATTTTTTTAGGATAGAATAATATACTTAATATATATTGGTATATTTCTAAATGTAAATTCTATATTTTGGTATATTACTCATACATTCAAGGTCGTTCTTTGGTAGAATCTACAAGACACTACCACATAATTATTATTAATGTAAGACAATGAAATGGAATATAATGTAGTTAATTTCATATAATATTGATTAATACCAAGATTTATAACTCAATATGATTAGGTTTTTTCAAAAAAAAATCTATACTAAGATGTAAGTTCAGTCACTGAAAATCATTGATAATGAAAGTACAGTTAGTATGAAGTTTTTTATAACATGAAATTCAAATTTAGGGTAATAAATCCATTGAAAAGGGGTGAAATATCCTATTAACAATGGACCTATACTCTTAAGAGATGAAATAATAAATTTCTAGATCATCATAGTAATAACATTATTATAAATTGTGTTCTTTAACGTGAAGAAGATATGAAGAAAATGATTTGAAATCTGACTGATAATTCCATTTGCACTTGAGGTATTTTTTATGATTATATAATTTTTAAATTTGATGGATTATTATCTTTAGATTTGATATTATATTTGTCAGAAGTGGTAAAATGAAGAATAAATTTAGTGGTATAGAATTATCGAGGGATCTTCACTAGTACTAAAGAAATAAATATCATGGTTCTGATTCATGATGTGTGAAGATAATAAATACAATAGGGGAGATTGTCAGTATGATATTGGGAATCAATTAAGTTATGTTTTAATTTTTTTCATCCTAATTATTATTTATATAATTTATATATCTATTATATTTTTTCATCCAATGATCTTCTATTAATAAAATTGAATATATGGAATAAAGGTGAAGTTTTTAAACAACAATATATTCATTGAGTTCAATTAATAATCTTATTTAGGGTTAATTGATATCTGAAGGCTCATTATTTCAATGTAGAATTATCACATAGATAGTGGGATGTATAAGAGGGAGACTAGAGTAAATTGAGTAAGGTTTAATAAAAACTTTCTAAAAGAAAAAGATCACATCACAATGAAATGGTCTACGATGCATCATATAGATAACATGATTTCATTATTTTAGAATTGTTTGATTAAATGGAAAATGACAGAAGGAACCACACCCTAATATAATAATGTATTATTAAACATCATATTTAAAAAAATGTAATAATAATTAAATCATTAAATGCGCTTTTTGGAAAAGGGAATACATAAAATTAATGTGGGTAATAGGTAATATTAACTTGGATGAATAAGATTATAAATGTTATAAAGAGTTTTAATAAGTAAAAATAAATATTAGTCCCATTTAAAATTATAGAAAATAATTTTAATGTAAATATTAACATAATTGATATAAAATATTAATAATTTTAGTTCTAAAATATATCTGATATCCATAAATATTACTATAACATTAGTTAAAACAATGTTTTTATAAATGTTTGGAGACAAGGATTGTAATAAATAGTTTTCATCTGATATATAAAAATATTACTATAGTTGTGAGCATCACGTAAGTGTAATAAAATTTAAAATATTGAAAGATAGATTTGAAGGTGTTGTGTGTCATTTGAAAAAATATTATCATTGAAATTAATAAAAATATTTCATACAGATATACATAGAGATTCATATAGAGTAAATAAAGGGAAATTTTTAGGGGGTGGTTTCATATTTGGGGATATTTTTATTATCCATTTACCAAGGACTCTTTGTATTTTGACTTGTAGATAATAAAAACTAATATCATGGTGATCCATTAATGAATGTAAAAAATATAGATATGTTTAAATTTTTTCATTTATAATAGGAACTATTTTATAGAATTTTTTATAGAGAATCATTAACCATTATGAAGAATTAAATATGATGTAATTCTAAATATTATGATGATTTGTATTCATTGAAATTAAAAATATAAATTATAGATTCATTTATTATGGATTTATATTTTTCAATGATTTACTTGGTGAAAAATTTAATGTGAGGGATATTAATTTTATTGAAATTCATTTTTTACTAAATAGATATAAATTCTCTATATTTGAGTTCAGAATTTAATATTTAAGATCATGTAATAATAGTATATTTCATAAGATATTTTCTGAAATACTAATTGAATAGATATGGAATGAGTGAAGATTATTTGTCTGATATAAGTATGATGCAAATATAATGAATATGGATGAATGATTATTTCCAACATACTAGAAGACAATTTGTGATCTATTATAAGGGATGTATGGGGAATATATCGTGAAAAGATAAAAGATAATTCGTGGGTAGGAATATAATTTTATATTTATTTATATAATTATTCTGTTATTTCCAATATTAAAATGAAGGAATAATATAGATGTGAATCAATAACAAAGAATAGATAATTCCATGAAGAGAGAAGAGATGAATAATGTGTTAGACCACATAGATGATCCTCCAAATAGAATTATCTATTCCCTAAATATAAATTCAAAAATCTGATTATGGAAATATTAGTTTTAATTATTTTATTATTCGAAACACGCTTATGTAATAGGAGAATTAGATGGAGAATCGTGATTACATTTTTGCTGTTGGTTGTACAAAAATGGTGATGTTTAATCATCTTATCATACATCCAAATGTAATTTTATCCATGACGAGAAATAATAGAGATAAAAGTTTGGGGTTAACCATTAAGAGGTAGTTTACATTCCCAAAATAATTTAAAATGGAGTTCCCCTTCACTTGTATTTACATTGTATACACCCACCACCCATACGTGTATAGAGCAGAGATTGGTACATAACTACAATGATGTTGTATGAAAAATTGATCTAGATCTGTCCAGTTGGATCATGTAAATTTTTTTAGGGATGCCCCATTTTCTAGACTCCCCAGCTCTCTTATCCTCTTCCACTTAGGGTTTCTATGGCCCTTTGGCGGCGATGGATCTCCTATCATCTTATTAGTTTACTTTCCTTCTCTCAAGCCATCTACTTCTATCTCATTTCTTTCTTTTTTTTGGTGGACCTATCTCTAATTCTCTCTAATGATCGATGCCCTGGGTGTTCATCCTCTGTTATCATGGTCTTACCATCTCCAGTCATTTGCGGTGGATGTCCTTGTATGGTCTCACCCTGCTCTAATTTCTTGTTCCCCTACACCTCTCTAGGTTGGAGTTAGAGAATCAGTTCAATGAGATTTTAGGTTATGTGGTTCAATGGTCGATGGGTTTTCAGGACCTTTGGGAATAAACATGCTTTTTTCATGATTACTATAGGTTTTCATTGAAGATAGAATCTTTCTAAAGAAGATTTCACTCAACTGTACTCTGACCTCGAATTCCTCAACACCTCTATGATTCAGATATAGAGCTGTAGAATCTTCGATGTTCTGATATGTTTGGTTCAGCAGCTGTCGGTGCACCAGATGCACAATAAGGCAGTATTTTCTTGTGATGTAAGTTTATAGATTTTCAGTTCTAATTTTTATTTTTTCCACAATGAAATCGGTGAAGAATTTTTGTCTATATCTAAGCGAGATATTTCTGTTTGAAGATCGATTTGTGTTGAAGTGAGATTAAGATTCTAGTTTCAATGATACTTTTATTGTGTCATGTCGGACATCGATGTCGATGGTTATAGCGAATATGAAGTGACAATGATATGGTATTTCTGTGATAATAGCTAACTTAGATGGATTCTTGCCAGTGATGTGGTCACATCAGGGGGCGTGGCTGAAGGAAGCGTTTCACCAAAGATTTGGGGTACAAAGGTGATAGAAATGTGGGTATGCTTATTTTTGAATTTCAAATTTCGGAAGGTAGCTTTTACTGCATAGTGTTTTACTCCATATCTGGGTGGTGGATTTGTCTGTTACTATTGAATGTGAGGTTCTCACATTACCTTAATGTGGATTTTTAGAATAACTTAAATATGGATATTGATGAAGTAAAATTATTATTCTTATTTCCATGTCATTCTTACTTTAATAAATTCGTAAATCTATATGTGTTGGTTAATAAATCATTGATGAAACTAGATTAAGGAACAGATAAGTGAAATAAAATTTTTTAGTCATGTAAAAATAACTTTGATGTAACCCTATTAACAATTTTGTTAGGTTCATTTATGGTAATGACTATTTAAGGATTGGTTGTTTTAAATTTTAACAATTTTCATAACTCGATTCGCCACATTTTTTGGGGTAACACATTAATGACAATGTAAACATAACAAATTAATTTGGGGAAAAGTATATGATTATAAATTATATTCATTTTTTGAAAGATAAGGGTGATGTGGGTAAAGTAATAATACATATATGAATTTTTTGTTGAATAAAATATATAGAAATAATTCTAAGATTTTTATAATATAAGATTTGGGATGGAGAAATCCCACTCCAACAAGGCATGTTTGGAGAGAAACAAATATTTTTAATGTTTAAATAGATAATTAATTTTAAATATTGAATGATTTTTATGGATGATGTGATCAGTTGCGTCATATAATATTGATATAATAATTATTTCATAATAAATATGTAGTCAACTAAAAATAATATCATATATTTTTTAAGGAGATATTTTTCAGAAAATAGATTTACATGTGCAGTTTATATTTTATGAATGTAACATAAGTTAGTATATATATATATGGACTAATTTAATAAAATTTATTGGTTGTATATTTGATAAAATAAATTAAAAATTATATAATGGCTGTTACTGGATAAGGAATACTTTAAATTAATTTTACTCTTTAAATATAAATTTTCTTCAAAATGGATTTATTTTATTTTGGGAACAAATAATATTTTTAATTTATACTATTCTTGAGAATTTTTTTTTTAAATTTACAAATTTTTTAATTCATTATTTCAAAATAATATTAATATAAAATTTTATGATATTGTTGGAAAGGGGTATTTTTGGTTAAATAGAAAAACATCCAATTTTCTAAAAAAAAAATTCTTTTCATTTAATAAATATAATTTAAATGTTTTGTAAGGTATTCAATTTGTTTTATAGTAATATAAGATTCAATTTAATTAAAATAATCTAATTTATTCCATGGGAATCAATATCATTCTTTATTTTTTGTAAAATATTTTTATGATTAAATGATTATATTAAAAAAACTATTTTCAATTCATCTTTCACACTTACAAGATCATTAATTTTCAAAACATCATGAAATTTAATATTATAAAATGTACTTCATATTTTTATTCATAATTGTCAAATTAAGTAAATATACCCCGTATATTTTTGAGAAATAAATAGTTTAAATTGGAAAATTCTTGTGACCCTTGTAATATATAAAAGAAGTTAATTATGGCTAAAAAGATGTTATTATAAAAGAAATTAATATCTAAAAATGGGTTTATGCACCTTTCATTACCATTGCCTTATATTTATTAAATTTTAATCCATTTTAGATCTAATTTATATGATTATTACTCCATTTTTATGTTAATAAAATTATATTTATAAAAATGAAACTTTCACACATTTAATATCATAAACGTGTTGTAATGGTAAGTATAATTGTAAATATATAATATGAATTATAGATACCTATGTTATAGGGGTTTTTAAATTTGAGAAGAATATTGAATTTTTTTAGGTGGTTGTGAGGGATAAAATAGTCAATTTACCCAATTATATGATCTTAGATAATTTTTATGACCACTCAGTTGGTCACAGAATATGTACTTTAATATAGAATGGTAGTCCGGTAGAATTATGTGTTTTTTGGAGTTTTGTGTATTATTCAATATTTATTAAATTAAATATTAATTTATTCATGAGGGCTTGGGGGATCTATCTCTTCGACGGAGCATTGGATTGAGATTCCGACTCTATGGTTCAGTCCAAAATGATAGTTTTTTCATAGTAAAGGTATAAACTAACTATGGGTTCTCGGACTCAAGATGAGTTTTAAAATGGGAAAATAGTTAGATAGTTAGTTAGTTAATTAGTTAATTAATTAAATTAAATTAAAAGAGCCCCCCAATTTGGCGTTTCTATGAATGAATGGTGGTTGGGTCCATCTACAAAAAAATTTCAATTACCAGGAAGAGAGGATAATGCGAGGAGATGATGTTAGATTTCATCCATGGCATATAATGGGGCCAGATTGTGGTTTACTGGCCTTCTGTGTGCATTTGGAGAAGAATATTTGACCTTTATTCTAGGAGGTGGGACAGTTTTCTATTTGTCTGACTGGATACCTATAGATTTTTTTTCAGGTTTGAAAGTCTTATTATGACTATTATAGACAACATGGGGGATAGTCTATTCATGTTTGTGGGAAAATTGTGTTCTCATGAGCTGTGCATGGGTTTCCGCTTCAAAATCCCAGTATACAAGGTGTGTCATTTAAAGAACACATGCCTTGTGTTCTTTATGTTTAGTAAAGAAAAAAATAAGTTTACTATACAATTTGTAGTCTATGGGACACACTTTATAGTGATACTCGGTGTGCGGTCGAGTACATGGATAAATGACCCATATAGGGGTCATGGGAATTGGGCTGTGTAGGGTTCTTGGCCAGCCGCAAGTTTCTGACACACTGTTTGTGAGTACACGACCAGACAGAGACATAGGTATAGGTCCTATGAGGTACTTGGGTGGGTACCTTGTTTAGGGTATACACTGTGTTCCTGACTTACATGCACAATACTTGAGTTTACATACCATTATCAGCTGTTGTGTACTTCCATGGGGGGATATGGGAGTCCATGTGAAGTGATTAGGTATACAAGCAAAGTTATTCTATTTCGATACTCCTTATGAAGGTTTTGGGTTTTCGTACATTGGATACATAATTGGACATTGGTGTAGTATATTCTAAGAATTTTTCCACATAGATTACAATGGTGGGATACATTTGATATATGTTGGTCATCCAGATGGTGTATTGGACCACAATGGTTTGGTGGGAGGATTTAGTATATGGGTTGACTCATTATCCTATAGTGGGTTGTGATATGGGGTACAATTCTAGTTGAGGGTTGTGAACTCATTGATTGGCATGTCCTAAGTGCACTATTTCATTTTTATTGGGGGTTCATTTATGGATCATATAAAATGAGATCAAGTTGAATGCTGGGGAGATCTTGGTACATCCATGCACATAGAGACTAGTTGATCATGGATAGTGTATTTGATGTTTACATCAAATATTTTAGAATTAGAGTTGATGAAGCCTTAAGGTTTGGTTGACATCATAGGATAGTGGTTATAATGGGAGTTTTTTTTGTGTTGAATTGAGTCTAATGGACTACTAAGTATTCCCATGGTGGGATGGTTTTTGATCATGGGGTGAGTGGATTCCATGGTCGTATCCTGATATGGGACACATCACATGGTATTTCTTTTGGATGCCTTGTTAGCATGGGGTTGACTGGGTATCAGTTAAAGGCCACTATGTGATGCTTAAGGATTTTATTATGATAGGGCCTAACCAAATAGTTTTTTTACTAAGGATTGGGGGGATGCCTCTGATTGATAGGTAGTTATATGTATCCAAGGTGAGATTCGTCTATTTATATGTGGTCCTAGAGGAAAAAGTTAGAGCCTGATTGATAGAGATACCCTAAGTGCGTGTGTGTTCTAAATTGGTATTGGTCATGGATGTTCCATTGGGATGAAGGATGATGTATAAAATGTTTCTAGAAAATATGGACGTATATTACATCCTTTTCTTGATTTAATTTTTTGATGTTGAGACTTGGATGACACCCATTAGAATGTTTTTTATGGTTGGGTTGCCTTGTTTTTGGAACCCATTTTACAAGTAGGGGTTGTGAGTTTTGTGAGAGCAGGAAAGATGATCAATAGGTATGGTTCTAGAAATCTTGGATTGAGATCATCTGATTACAATTCTGTATCCATACCGATTGTTTGAAAATGTCATGAGTGATGGACTAAGGTTCTAGTAATGGTTCATTCATATATATTGGTATTGTTGATGTGACATTACATGTATGTAGTTCTATGACAAAATAATATTAAAAGAACAAGAGATATACTATGGATATGGTGTTAAAAATGGATCTGGGCATTGATATTATACTTCAGTGTTAGATTTCTAGACTGATCCTCTAGGATATGATGGTATTCCCTATGAAGTGGTATGTTGTATTGACGATCCTCCCACATAGGTTGGGCTTAAAAAATGGTCAGGGCACCAATGATTTTTTATATAGATTTTTATGGATGGATGTTTCTAGAACTACTATTATGTTTTGTGAAAGGTTTGAGAGGCCAATTTTCAGTATCATCTCTGATGGTTTGGATTTATGGAGTACTTTTGGACTGATGCTATAAGAATCATTATTTATGGTAGATGAGAAAGATTCCAGACTGATGGTCTTGGTTTGGGATAAATATTTTTTGTGGAATTTTTCCATATAATTGTCAATTTAAAACGTAAAAGATGATGTTTGGTTCATGATATCTTGGTTTTAGATGACATAGATTATCCAATGTTATATTACTATCATTGCACGTGTCCCTTGAATTGTTAATATTTTTAAATCTTTGATGGACATGGATCCTGTAGGTTATCAGGGAACGAATTCAATGATGCGTCCTTAGAGAAAACAAGTTTTTCTTAGAAGAAGGTATTGTTAATTAATGTCTGGTACCTAGGTATCAATGGTGGTTCTATTGGTATTTATTTTTTATTATGAATCTGTTAGGCTAAACATATTTCTTGAGCATTCATTAATGGATGTAGTATATTGGTTCACCATTGGGGGTGGCCTTCTGATATTTATTAATGAAACCATATACATGAACATCAATGTACATTATGACCATATATCTTCTTTCAAATTGAGTACTAATTCAAGATGGATAGTGTCGATGACTATGATTTAATGACTATGTGGGATGACCATGTGGAGACGACTGGTCATGGTAGAGCATCCTGACATGGTACTGGATACTGGGTGTGTGTTGGTCCCTAGAGTTGGAATTCAGTTCATTTGTAATTATTTTTTTGTTGAATTATTTTTTATATGCGTTCATTATAATTTGTATTATATTATGTATTTATGGAATGAATGTTTAGGTCATTAACTTTTTTTATTTTACTATAGCATGTATCAGACTAAATTTTTTTATTCTTCATGTTTCTCTCATGTGTATGATGTCTGGTTATTTACTTCTAGTTGTGAACTTTTATATGGGGGTATTTTCTCCTCATATTTCTAACATAGAACCTCAATACTAGTCTCCAGCACATGGAATTCTACAAAGCCTACTTGAGTTCTTGTGGTGAATAGATCAGGGCCCTAGTTTAGTATAATTTGGGTCAGTAAGTCAGAAAGTGATACTAGAGGAGTTAATTTCTTGATATTACACTATATGGGGTTTTGTAGATAAGAGGTATAATAATATGTATGAGCTTTCAATGGATATGAAGATAATGCCTCATGAGCAGTAGGTTTGGTAGGATGTTTACATTTCCAATAACAGGTAATTATGTTTTGGATTTATGATGTTATGGTTGTAATTGATTTTGGATTCAAGTGACATACATGTTTTTTATATTTTAAAGGTTGTGATGGATTTCTTGCTCTCAGGCCAATGGCCAGAGGCCTATGATTTTTTTACTCCTATCCTACAGAGAAAAGTGGGGTATCATGTATTATGATAGACATATAGGATCTACATGTTATAGGACTAATTTTATGTGATTTCATGTATTTAATTATAATGGAATTCAGTGTGTATCTATGTCGAGGGGCTCATTGTTGAAAAATATTTTGTGGTCATTATGTATAGTTGATGTAGATACCCTATTGGGTCATTTTTGTATCTTTATATGATTGTTATAACCCTTTTGGATTGGTTTTGTTTGGGGTAAGTATCATGTCTAGGTCCTTTAATGGGTGGTCTTATGTGAAAATTCATAGTGGATGGAATCCCTAGTTTTGGGAAGATGGTTCGTTTATGACCCATTTACTGTGTGATACCCAAGATATGGGTGTTTGAAATATTTAAATTGTGTGATTTTAGATAGTTAGATGTTGGTTCTACATGATTTGGGGCCTTACCTAAGTTTACATATACCTATATGGTTAAACCTAGTAACTATATGTGAGACTAGATTCATAGGGCAAGGTGGGTGATATCAGTTTCCTCTTGAAATGACTCTAGATTCTAGAGTAAGAACGGTTTTACTTTTAAGGGTGACTCTAGAGAGGGTTCGATCCTATTATGCTTTGTATCGGGTGTGTATGGCACAAATAGAATCTTATGACCATTGACAATAGTTAACAAAGGGTAAAATTGGGTTTAATGTTTTTTATTTTTGTATTCCATTTGTTTTTAGAATGTGAACTCATGTGCCTGGGTTTCGACCATGTGGATGGTTTTGAGAGGGGTAGGATCATCCAAGTTCCAATCCTAAGAAATTGTTGTGTAGGTGAGTTGAGTCTACTGTCTTTGAGTTTGGTCAGGAGAACATGTACTGATAAAATTTTCATGGTTAGGGATTATGAGTTTATTTTTATGAATTGAGAGTCACTTGAGTTTACTCGGGTTGTGTGATTGGGTAAAAAAAGGGTGTGTAATGGTTTTGTGAACAAGGAATCATGGAGTTGAATGTTCTGTAACATGATATGTATTTGTCTTCTGGATCATATGTTACAGGATTGTATGTCCTTATTGATTTAGTATGGGAGGCATATTTATGTGGGATGAGAATTATATAGGTGTGATGAGAGGCTGGTGGACATGGTGAACAAATTACCTTCTAATTGAGATGTGATGTTCTGTTTTGGATGAGGATGTTGTTGTATTAGTTACTAACATTTTAGTATAGTTGTATTTTTGAGATGATAATTCCCAATATATTGGAATCATGTTGAGTATCATAATATAGAACTTGATTTATTCCATTCTATAGATATTTTTTTGGGCTAATAAGGGGCCTTATGAGGGGGTTGTGATCAGGGTGCGCTATTTTTGAAGTCATATGGGAGGGGATAACAGCATTTGATTTCTATGGGTGAGGACCCTATAAAAGATCATATATTGACGAATACCATGGGTATCTTTATCAAATACTAGGAATGAGTGGTAGTGCATTTGTTTTTCTTTCTCTGGTGGGACCAATATGGCCTTGTATTGTTCTATGATAGTCTTGATTTGGGGAATGTGCCACCAAAAACATGTGTGTTTATGTGGAGATCGTAAGGATACTCATATGTTTGTGAGTACCAAATAGTGTGTGGTGATATGTTCTATTTGTGGGTAGGGTCAATGATTCAGTGAGGACCACATCATGTGAGTGGGTGGATATCTTATGGTGTGTTTCTAAAGGCAACTTCCAAGATAAGAAGAATCATAGATAAAAATCAATAGATGCATGTTTTGTTTAATTATGTGAAGCACCCGGAGTTTTAATCCGAGATTTAAATGATGATGTGATGCATTATGATGGATTCAGGGAGCTAGGAACTATCCTGGTTCATAGATGATAGTGTAAATAAGAGGCTTTGCCTTCATTGACAGATACATCCCCTCTGCATAGGATTCCAGAGAAACATTGTTTGTGTATCCATGCAGAATACAATATGTTAATCTTAATTTGATGACCAGGGTGGGTCATTATGTGTGTTTGGAAGATCGCCGAGTATTCCCAAGAATGAGGAGGTTTATAATTAATAACTTAAAGTGACTTTATTTTTCTAGATTTTTAAATTTGAGTATAATATTTAATTTTTTCTTTCAGTTGGTTATGAGTGATAAAAGTATTAAATTACTGAATAAATTGACATTAGATAATTTTCTTCACATCTCCATTGGTCCCAAAATAGAGATTTTACCCTTGGAAATATGTTTAGTGAAATTCTGAGATATTCAAGTTTTGGTAGAATATTTAATAATTAGTGAATTATATATTAGATTATTAATAAGTGTTCAAGATGATGAATATCATAAATAGAGTGTCATATTGTGATTTGGACTCAATGGTTGAGTCCTTAAAGTGTGTATTTCCTAGGTGAGTTATAAAGTCATTTGGTGTTACGAGACTCAGGACCAGTATTCAAATGGAATTTTAATTAATTACTAAATTAAAAAACTAATTAATTAAAAGCTCAACCATTTGGGTTTCCATTGCATGGAAAGATGGAGAGGGTAACTACTATGTGCATGAAATGCACATATCGAGAGGAGAAGTGGAGGAAATGACGACAGCCATCATCCATGTTGTTGATTGTGACAAGATCAAGGTGAAATGGCTTCTGAGAGTGGATATAGAATTGAATCATTGGAATTTATTCCACGAGGTAGGATGGTTTCTAATTTTTATTCTCCCCTCAACATATATTAGTTGTTTCATTTTTAGTATCCTTATAAATATTCTTATTCTCTCATTAAGGCCAATATGAGCTTTTTTGGGAAAATGGGGGTTTGAGGATGTTCCCTATGGTATCCCCCACATAATCCCATGTTACATGGCATGTGGTTAGAAGAATAAATTCCATGTGTTATTTTAATTTGAGGATGAATATAAGAATATGACTACATCGTACGTAGTCTGGAGGAATTCCTTGTTGTGCCACTCATCATGTTGCTACGTACATGGCCTAATTAACCGTTTAGTGTGCAGACATTTTTGTATAGGTTGTAAAACTAATCCTCTTGTGGGAGACACACGTTGTGTGCGTACAAGGATAGATAACGACACATATACAAGCAATGTGAGGTAGAAATATATGTACGCTGTGTAGGGAATACACCATGTACTGAATTTAAACATGGTGTACTTGGTCTATACATGCCAAATCCATCTGGAGTACACTCTCATGTGGATATATGGGAGCACATGTCTTGTTCTCTGGCATATATGACATGTAATTCCATTTTTTTAACCCTTTATGTGGGTTTTGGTGTTTTTTCCTTGTTACATAATTTAATTTTTGAGTAGTCAATTATGATCAATATTTCATATAGACCATGATGGTGGAATCCGTTTGGAATATAGAGGTCATCTGTGTAGTCTCCTGAACCATGGTGTTTTAGTTGGAGGATTTCCTTGAGGGTTGGATTCATAATCCTCCAGTGGGTTGGGCTGTTAGCTATGATGTTGGTTGAGGATTGTGAGCTCAATGATTAGCCTGGCCTGAGTGTGCCATGGTTTTTTGTTTGAGATTTCAAGTATGGATACCAGATGGAGGGATCAAGTAGTATCTTGGGGAGATATTGGAATGTCACTGTGTATTAGGCCCAATTTCTCGAGGATATATCAGTTGATATTAATTTCATATGTTTATCGATTAGAATGGTTGGAGCCTTCTGGATTGATTGGCATCATAGGATGTTGGTAACAACTCGGTTATGTTGTGGTATTGAGATGAGTCCAAGGAACACTTTAAGATTTCCCTAGAATTATTTTTTTGATCAATTGAACATTAGATTTTGTGGGTGTATTTAAAAAAGAACATGTAGAATTTGTTCCAATTTGGATAAATTATTAGCATGTCATTTATAAGATATCAGTTGGAGGCCATTGAAGGTCAAATGAGGATGTTTTTGTGATAGGTATTGACATATTTGTTTCATTAATATCTGTAAGTGTATGGAAAAAATCATATTTTGTTTTAGTTTTATGGATCCCAGGAGGGTTACACTATCAGTGTAAGGTCCTAGAGGATAATGTTCAAGAACAATTGATAGGGATGCCCGTATAAAATTCATATTCCTAATTGGTATTTTTTATTGATGTCCCCTTAATACCCGATATGATTTATGAACTGAGGAAGATGAGATGTCGCTGACTTCGATGCATCTATAGAATGTATTTATTATGTCTTTGTTGGATGATCTTGATACATGACTTCTGACCATGGGGAATTTTGATATAGTAGGGTTGCCACATTTTAAAATAGAGTTTACTGGTATGGGATGTGGTGGCATAGAGATTCGGACTGATGATCCATATGTATGGTTCCAGATATAAACTATATATATTGTGGGACTAAGGATCTATACAAGTACAAAGAGTTTGTTTACGGTATGATTTTTGGATTGAGGTTCAAGGAATATTGTTTTATACTCTTGTGTATTTTGTATGTGACATCAGATGTATGTTGTTTATTTCTAGACTTATATTCAGTGAATTTGATGTATATTAATAATATGATGTCATACTGAGGCTTGGAGAACAGATAATAAACATCTTGTTTAGGGTTCTAGAATGATGCATTGGGTGATGATGATATTCTATGAGAAATATGATGTTATATTGATGCTCCCCGTTATTGATATGGGCCAGAACTATGCTATGGGAGGCATCGAAATAATGTATAGATTTTAGTGGAAAAGAGGTTTCTTGTAGGAACATTATGTTTTGTGATATGTTTCAGAGGCTGATGTTCAATATCAGCTCCAGTGGTTTGGATTTTTGTTATTTATTTTTGACTAATTCTGTATAAATCATTATTTTTTATATAATGTGAGAGATATAATACTAATGATCTAATATTATTAGTACTTTTTGTGGAATTTGGGATATATTTGACTAGGTCATAGATATGGGATAATTTTTCAGTCATGAGGACACAGTTTTTTCGGAATTTGATTAGTATCCCAGTTGATTGTACTATCAAAGTATGAGTTCTAATAATTTTCAGGTTTGGTTATGACAGTCATTGATATGGTTCCCATAGTTTATCAGGGTTCATGTTCATTGATATGTGCTTATAGAAGTCCAGGCCTTGGCCAATGAAGGTTTGTATGATCGAGGTCTTGGCAATAGGTATCGTCATTGGTTCTTTTTTTATTCATTTCCTATTATTATTTATTTATAACGAGTATATTGCATAAGCGTTCACTTATTGTAGTAATTTATTGTTTTCGAAATTGGGTGGTGTAAATAAATTAATTTTTTCACCCCTATACGTTCACCTTGGTGTAAGTGATTACCTTATTTCTTATTTTAGGTAGATAATGAATACATGATGGATATGGATAAGGCCGTGATTTCATGGTTGAGCGGGATGACCATGTAGAGTAAACTGGTCCGGTTGGAGCATCATGACAGAGTACTGGAGAAAAGGAATGTGTTGTGGCCCAATGTTGTTAGTAATACCTACTGTATTAAATATTTTATTTATATATTTTGTATACGTGATAAACCTAGTGGGTGGGTGATATTTTATGTATGAAATTTTTGTTCAGTAATTTAGTATATTTCATTTTATTATAGCCTATATCATATTCAGTTTATTTATTTTTCTAATTTTTGATATTTTTATCAAAATTTGTTATTTAATTATAGTATTCCAATCTCTTACGGGGGTGTAGTCTCTGCACAGTTCCACCTTATTACCCGACCATTTTTTGGTAGCACTGGGCATTCAGGGAGGCTGGAATGAGGTCTTGTGGCAAACTCTATGGGCTGAGATATTACCTGAATGATCCTATATTAATTTAAATATGGTAGATAAATAATATTCATGTTTAATGTTATTTAATTAAATGAAATAGTATAAATTTATAAAATACATTGGTTTCATTAACCTAACTTTTATAGATGTTTGATAAATATATATTTACTTATTATAAAGACATTGAAAATCATAATATCTATATGAGATAGTGTTTTTCGTAATATATATATATATATATTAATGATAAGGGATGTCTTATTGGTTCTAATTATAATATAATTGTTTTATTGATATGTTTAATGTTACTTTTTTTGGTATATCAAAAACTTACTATAAATTTTATTTAATGTTTAAAAATTATATTTTAATATTTATAAAATAATAATAATAACACACTAAAAAAAGTGGAAGAATTTTTTTGAATATAATTAATGCTCTATGTATGATCCACTTTAAATTCATTAAATTACATTCAGGAGCATTAATGATTTAAAATTATAAAAATTCCATGGATACTTTCCTATAAAAATGGTCCGACAATTGTATTTTAAAAACATAACTCATGTTATGTTTTCATGAAATAATATTTCAAAATAACATTATAAAATTATATTACTATTTCACCACTACCATGGTTTGACAATGCACTTATTATTCAAAATCATTATGCTCAATTGAATGGAGGATATCAAAAGAAGAGGTATAACTCATAAAAAATTTATTTTATGTTTATTTTTTCTTATTACTCAGTTAAATATTTCATAATCATGATAAAATATTTACATAAGCATGTAAAATATAATAAAAGTTTGATATATTTATATAAAAACAATTTTCAATCACCTTTTCTGTCCAATACAAAATGAACACTTCAGTCGTGTGTAAATCAGGCTTACTATTTCAAATAATAAATTTGATTCTCCTTTCATCACCACTTAATTTGGATAGTTTGAATTAATGATTAAATTTATATATATTTTATATTTATTAAATAATTTTTATTTTATGAATATAATATATTACTCTCCTTCTTACAGTTACATCGTTTGGAAAATGATAATGTCACTCACTTGTATGTGTGGACTCCCATGACCACGAAGTGATGTGATTTTTTTCCATGACCTCATTTCATGAATGGTTATAAAATTCTATATAATGTGTAAAAATTTAAATTATGTAATGAATAATATTTTTATATGAGTGAATAATTTTCCCTCTAACAAAAATCATTTTACCAATATTGTTTTGGGATAACGAACTAAATGTCCCAAAAAATGCAACAATATCTTAATCAATTTTGTAATTATAAAAGACAATAAAATAAGTGAAATAAAAGGGATAATAATAATTTATTAATCCTAAATAGTGTTATTAAACTATTAATTAATTAATATATGGTTATTATCTATTATTTTAATAAAAAATATAGAACATAAGGCTCGAGGTATGGAATTTTATATAAAACCATATTGAAAATGTTTAAAAGATTTATTTTAACTCCTTTTCGTCAATATACATATTTTAAATGTCATTATAAATATTATATGATTTATATGGCCATTTTATATTATCCCTTGATTATATTATTAAATTTTTAAAATAAATCACTTAAATTTTTTACACATAACACACTTCTGAAATTATTTATAAAGTATAATAATGATTTTTATAACGTATACAACATGAGTTTAAATTACTAGTATCATGAATATTATTTTTTGAAAAAAATCCAATTGAATCTGTCTTTGTTTTTCAAAAAATATTTCTTCCCAATATTATAGGAACATTTTAAGTGTTTTCAAATAAAAAGTCTATTTCTGAAAAATTTTACATGAAGATCTAAAGTGCATCTACATATATGTTCAACCAGATTTTTTTAATTCTTATTATATAAATTCAATATTGTAATTGATTTACATATTTTTTACTTCATTTTGATTATGTTGATTAATGATATTTGTGTATATCTCTCATTCATTAGGTTGGGATTTTGTTCTATAGGGAATTTATGTTGGAATTAACTGGGTAGATTATTACATTTTAGGAGTGCTTGTAAGAGTTACTATAAGAGTGATATAATGATGATTTCATAATGTACCAACATGAATTTTACATTCATTTAAACAAGTTTTTATTAAATTATATCAATTTTTTAATTTAATATATAACTATTAGGTTTAAATTAATGTTAATGACAATTTTTATGTGTAAAAAATATGTTTTTTTTCAGAAAATGTTTTCATGAGTACTCATGATTTATTAGAAACCAAAATGATTATTATATTTTTCTTTAATTTTAGATAAGAAATAAATTATATAAATGTTTAGTAAGTGAAGATTATTTTCTAAGTAAGTAAATTATTATTATGAGATTAATGTTAGTTATATAAAATGAAACTTTTAATGGGATTTTTTGATTTTAAAAATTATCTATTGTGTACATTTCTTATCCCTTAATGTGATTATTAACTCATCTCACATTTTGAAATGCTTTTCATAGACACTAAGAAGATTAATAACTATAAAAGATACATATTTCTACTATAGGGACACATATTTAATGAAGTAGATATGTTCTGATCATGAAATTATTTTAAAATTAAGATTCATTTTTTCATAAAAAATGGGAAATGAATGGTTGTTAGAACATTTTATTTTAAGGGATTGATATGTAATAATTTTTCTAATTCTAAATAACTGTAAAACTAAATGATCATGGTATTGTATGAAAATCCAATCCTCACTATTAAACAAAAAATTAAGGACAATTAATTGAACAAGTCATTATATGTTATGTCAGTACAACTTTTAGAAATTAGATAATAATTCTATGAGTGGTATTTTTTGAGATCTAACATAATTTAAGTTTAACTCAACCAATGTATATAATAGTTTTCAATATAGTATAAAAATAATCTAGTTTTATTCTATTTTTTGAATAATTAACATCCAATAAATTATAACTGGTGTACAGATACTTATTTTGTTATATAAAAGATGTATGAATTTGGGGAAAGATCTATGTGTATTCCCTTATTTATGATTAAAAATGATTTACGACGATATATTTTTGCATTTGAAAATGAAAACATTTCATTTGTTTTAAATTTTTTCATACATGAGTTAAAAATGATATGATCATACCCATAATTAATCTATTGAGAGGCTGTCGTGGTGAGTTTGAAAAATTATATTTTGATTCATTTTATAGTAAAAATGTTTTATTGAATAAATTTCAGCACTATAAAAACCATAAAAATTGAATTTATGAATGAATAAATGTAATTTTTCAGGAAATAGATTGAACATTTTTGAATAATTGTTTGTTATACTATAAATTTAGTTTTACTTCAACAATTATTAATGATACCTTTTAAGAGTTATGGGATGGATGAACACAAGAGCTTTCGTACATTAGAGTTATTCAGTGTAATGTATTAATCATTAATAATAAATATTAATTACATAAATTTTAACCTATAGACAATGAATGCATTTTTCTGGGATAACCTAGAACTGGTCAGGCATATAGAGTTATAAATAAATGAACAAATATTATTTCAGAAATATTAGATGTAATTTTATATGAAACCAATCCTTCTATTTTTCTTCAAACCTTATGAAGTAATTCCTCAAGATGATTTTTTTCAAACCACTTATATTCATTTACATCACGTTTATCAACCACCATCATAAGTTAATCCTTCAAAAAAAAGCAATTTATTTTTAGTATCTATAAATAACTTCATTCTAAGAGAGAATAAATATTTTTTAGCAAACATACCTTTTTACTTCATGAATAGTATATATTATTTAATCAAACAACATGTATTAACATTAGAGGTGTGAGTAAACCAATAATAACTCAAAATTATCTCAAAAATAAATGTGTGAATCATGGACTCCTATCTCAATTAAAACATACAATGATATATTATTCCTTGTATAAAGTCAATTGGATAAGTGATATAAAAGAATATCTAAATCAATTTTTATTTAAATAATGTTTTGGATCTTGTTCAATGACCCAAGGAACATCCCGTGATTAGTGTAAAATCAGTTTTAGATACAATAATAACGAGAACATGAAAATAGTATAGAATAAATATATATAATATGATAAGGTGTACTATGACTATGAAGTCATAGATAATTGTAATAATTTTTCATTGTTAGCTTTTCTAATGTCTATACAAATCATTGTAGCCTTTGTAGCACATATAAGTTTTACATTGATTTAAATAGATTTAAATTATTTTATTAATATTTAATTATATGATGATGTTTACAATAATAAATCTTAATTTTTGATGAAATTATATTTAGAACATGTATTGAGACATACCAAATAATTTTATAGCCATAAAAACAATAATAGATTAATATGGTAAACTTACAACTTTTTTACATTATTATCGTTTTATTTAAGGATAGTATGATTTACCTATTTTATTGAAAATGTTTTTAATGTTACCATCATTTTGAAAATTCATGTTGATGAAATAATTTTTTTCATAACTAAAAAATAAAATTTGGATGGTTTTCGTGGATTTTATGAAATGTGAGTTTGAAATGATTCTGATGGGTGAACTCAACATTTTTCTATTAGTTTTTGAATTACTCATGAATTGAAATTGAATAATTTAATTCAATGAAAATATATTATAGTTTTACTAAAAAATTTAGTTTTTGTAATTTCTTAAGTATTGGTACACTAATAGGTACCACAATAACATGTTATTTTGATGAATCCATGAATTTTTAGACAAAAATGATATAATGTTATAATAAAAGATTTATTATATTTTAACATTAGTCAAATATGCATAAGCTTTTCAGTTTTTTAATGGTAAAATTTCAATAAAATAAAAAATAATTACATTTTCAATATGAATTTCTTTTCATCAATTAATTGTTCATATAAAATTAGACAATTTTATTCATGTAGAAGTAATATTACTATAAGAAGGTACGTAGGGAATGAATTTGGATTTTGGGTGTTACATAGAATGTTTATATTCGAATCATTCAATTTCCTAGTGGATGCTTCAATTTCCTTTCTTAACAAGAATAAATAGTTTCTTCGAAGATCCACAATTGAATATAAATAATTGTATTCTAGAAGTTTTTCCCATGTGCTGTAGATATAATACACACACTCACACATTTTTGTATGAAATTTACTCAAATTATAATTACTTTTTTATAAAAACACTATAATTTAATTTTCTAAAAACTAATAAAACACTCATTTGCGAAGAAGATAGATGTTATAGTCATTTTTGTTAAGAAAAATTCTTAATAAAAGATATTTTTAATTCTAATATCAAAATGAAAAATTTTATTGATGAAATTTTAACAAATGATTAAAATTTTGGTATATTCTAGAAAATTAAATAAAATTTTAGAATGATGAAATTTATATTATTTTCATTTAAATCCTTATTTAACAAATATATTAATATTATAAAACTCCCCCATAAGGATTATATTTATGAAATATGTCTATAACATTTAATGAAATGTTTAAATTTTATATTTTATATTTATATTCATTAGAATAAAATTAAAAAAAATTTATTATATTTATCAAAATAAATATTCATAATTTAATATTGTTTTAAGAGTCACTAACATGTTTTCATTTGTCTATTCTTTTAAATTCCCAAAAAAGAGAAATATTTTTCAAGATCATACATTCATAATAGAACAATACATCATATATGGGGGAGAATTATATACATATAATAGATGATACATATGATAAAAAATTATAATTTCACTTCTATAAAATTAAAATTAACATCACATTTCATTATTTTATTTTCTAGGTTTTGTTTAATATAATATAAAGGGAGAAAAATTTAGGGATTGATATTATTTATAAAATAGTTCTATATTTTAATAAAAGTGATAGTTTTTTAATAATTTAACATTATTCTTTTTGAAAACTATAAATGGTGAAAAATATACAAAATAAGAACCATTTATTATTATTTACCATAAATGGTGAGAAATTTGTGTGGAATTTTTTTTAAATTTAAAACTATTTTATTTAACTAATAAATTTTATTTTATTTTCAACTTACATTACTTCATTTAATTGATTTTAATTTTGTAATTTTTTATGAAAAAATTAAAAATTTTATTTCATAAAAATGTATATAAACTATATTTTTATGATTCTAATAAACATATTAATTTTCCTTGCATGTTATTTGATTTTATTAATGTGAGATATTTTTAAATCAAATATTCTTATGCATAATTAGTTTTGAAAATTACAATAAACATAATAAAAATATTATGTAATATGATGAAAACTCTTGATTAAATGATTCTATATAAAAATACAATTTTTCAAATATTTGAAGATGTATAATAATAAAAAAATTAGAAAGTGTTTAAAATTATTTTTGATTATTTAAAAATATTATTTTTTAGTTCTCTTCTGATTATTTTTTGTAGAGTTTCTATTAGAGAATCAATTTATGATGATCCCATTTTATATTCTCTATGTCTTATTATTTTAATTTTTTTATGATATTTCTAATTTACGGATTCCAGGGATATAAAGTGTGGTGAAGAAATAATTTCCTAATTAATTAGAAATCAATTTAGATGAACATTTATTAAATACCAAAAGAATACACAACCAATAACCCCAATTAATTTGTGTATTTAAAGACTATATATAAGAAACATATTTAATGAATGATATTTAACATCTCCCAAAATGTATATCTCAAATACTACACTTATTATTCATACCCTAGAGTGATCCATGATTAACAAAAATGGTTAATACATCATTTTTTACGAATATTAATCACATTATAAAAGAACATACCAGATAATCATAATGGTTTAGTGTATTTGGAAACATGGAACACACAATTCTAATTTGGTGATTTATCTTCAACATATCCTATAAATATCTTCCCATTTTAGTACTCCTACTTAAAATATTTATTCATCTCATAGGGAATTGAAACTAAATAAAGGGTAAGATTAAATTCTTATTATGCCTAAAAAATAAAGATATGTAAGATTAAACAAAGGCTTATGATTATGAGTACATGATAATATCCTTATAAGATTATGACATGTATATCAATGATCATAATCTGGAATCCTAGCCTAAATATTGGTAGTTATGAATACATGAATGATAAGATAATCAAGAACACACACTGTGTGATCATATCCTAGGAATAATACATATATTAATTGAATAAAAATCAACTAATATAATTATGTATATTTATAAAAAAATTCACTCATTATGTTTAGGACGCGACATTAGGTCCGCATAAAACATGATGGACATGCAACCATATACTACATAACATTGTGAACATGTAACCAAGATCACCCATAACATCATAATAGTAAAAATTCACTCACTAGACTATAAACATCGTTGATCCAGATATTTAGGTTTCCCATGTTGGATTGGGATTCCCCTAATTCTGGTTGTGGATCAGGATTACCCGTCTTCCTATAGTGGATTGATTTTCCCCTTCAATCAATATTCAATCAAGCTCACCCTTTTTCTGATAGTTAATCTAGATTGTCAATAGGTTTACCAATATTATGCAGTGATATATAAAACTCTTTCCCACGTATTAATGGGAGATATAGGTCTCACCCAACATTCAATAAAATTATAAAAAAATCCACCATAATATTATAATAGTTCATTATATCAGACCCCAAAAAATAAATAGTATTAACAAATATTTCATCAGATGTGGGCTTCATAAGAATTTTATCAAGGTATAAATAATGGAAAAGAAATATGTTTCATAAAAAACATTACATCTTAATGATAAAGTATTCTGATAAATAATGATAACAATGTCAATATATTATTTCCACAATAAATCATAGGCCATATCAAATTATTTCATCTGAGATGGTAATGGAAATTAAAAGATAATATAAAGAATTTATTAAGGAAAATTATCTTTATTTGAAGATAAAATTTAAGACAGAAGACACCTTTAAAATCTCTTTCATTGAAAACCAGTTTATAAAATTATAAAATAATATTTAAAAATCATTTAAAACTTTTATTTTTGATAATATACCATCTAATAATATAATCATTTTAAATTATTTTTTATTAAAACATTTAGTGAAATCTGTAAAACAATTCAAAAATCATTTTTAATAAAAATATATAAAGGATGTTTGAAAACAATTTGATTTTTTTAAAAACATATAAAAAAATCATGAAAAGGTTTTGAAAACCCCTTTCCATGAAAAATTATAATGTAAGTTAAAAATAATTTAAAATAATTATTAAAAATATAATATTTTTGAAATCTGATTCATTGAAAATAATCCGGAAATATTTTTAAAATCAATTCTAAAAAACATATTTTGAAAACATGGGTTTTGAATAAAACCGAATTCTGACTCAAGAATGAAATAATGTATAGTTTTATTAAAATTTAATTCATAATTATATTTTGTAACAATGTTTGGAAAAATTGTACCAATACTCTAAGATTACATGAATAATTTCGTGAAAATAAAATTCATATGTTTTCTTATGATATGGTTTATAATTTGACATCAATTGGAGCCTAATCATAAATAATCCCAATAACGATGAGATTATAAAAAAAAAGTCTTTTAAATTTGGCAACATGATATCATAATACCCTTAAGATAATGAAATTAAAATAATTGTAAAATATCATGATTCTAAGGATATTAATTATGAAACATTTAAAATAAATGTATATACACCTTGTAAAATAATATATTTGTATAACATAATATGTTTCTTAAAGAAGGAAAATTGAGACAAAAAATACCTTACTAATTTAGTAGCTTTTGAACTAGAAACCCTATAAAATATATCTAAACAAATGGGTATGTAAATAAAAATTATTTTAAATATAATAATCATATATTAAATTTATGTTTAGTATATAGACAACACAAAATAAACTTATGTTGAATAAGGAATACATCTCGCATAAATAAAAATGAGACATGATATCCCCTTATTACTTGATAAAATATTGAATCATAATCCCCTGAAAATATTAATATCAAATGAAAAATTCAATATAATTAAAATATAAAATTAATGATATAACATGTCATAGGGATGTATATACACCACATAAAAGAAAAGAGTGCTGAATATGGCATGTATCTCATAGATATAAATAATGAGATGAAACTCTCATACCATATGTCTTGACTCTCATCATACATGTTAAAGCCTCATGTATAATAAATATAAATTTATTATACATATATCACATTACCATATTCATATTTATAATACCATAAAGGATTTAGTTATTATTTTTTATTACCTATTTGTTAATAATTCCATGATAATATTATGTTTTGAGTAAAAACAGCATTGTTTTTTGTACAAGTTTAAATTTTTATTATGGATAATTTCACATAGATCATGAAATAATTATTTATAGAATGTAAAAAATGACGTAAATATAATAAATTTTTAGTATATAAGTATTTATAATATTCTATAAAAGGTAGATTTATTTAATGGAATACACTGTTCATGGAGACGTTAAGCTATACACTTGAAAGAACACCATTTCCGTTTTCTTATCATATACAAAGAATCAATATAAATAATATATATATATATATATTATCATTACAATATAATTATTATTTCATATATAACATATAATTTTACAAAACCAATCCTTAATACATTCAATGTATCATGTAAAAAATCACATTGTTTTTAGGTGGTGGTAGTCAACATGTGAAAAAATAAAGATATCATAATCACACAATATGGAAAGTATGATGGTATGAGTTATATAATAATACCATAAGGGTAATAAAATAATAAATATTATTTAAAAACAGAAATTCCATCATTATTACCAACCGTTAATTATGGAAATGGAAGAATGAATGACATCGGTTCGTGAGTTGGTAATCCACCATACAAACGAATAATGATTACATATCACATTTGATGGAAGTATTTAATAGTTTAGGTCATACCCTTATCATAAAAACATCTAAATATATTTAGTATTCTATTGTTTATATATAATAATAGTGTAATAATAGTTGAGTGGGTGGAAAAATAAATAAAACAGAAGTTCTTATTGAAGGATGTTACCCTTTATTTGAGTAAATCATTGTAGTTTGAACCAAATGGATTCCTTGGTTGGATTTCTCCCCAAAGGGAGTATTCTAGGATTTAGGGAGGGATGTTTTATAGTTACTTGGGTAGGTTTTGGATGATCTAAAGGTGTTTATATGTGTGGAGATAGGGGAAGAGGTGGTGACCCTGTAAAAGTGGGGAAGTAAACAAAATTGTTATTTTTCAAAGGAATTGTGTGATACTAATGTTTTAATTATCCCCAAGGGTCTAAAATTATAATATACTAGGCATCGATGAGTAATATTCTTGTTAAATTTTTTTTTTTGAATCCCTTTAATATTGTTAATGATTTTAATCTGAGTCTATGTGCGTGCTAGAGGGTGTTACTAGGGTTTAGGACATGAAAATAGGGAGAAAAGGGTATCCACTGAATGTCTCATAGTTTTCTGATGGTTATTAGTAACCATTCACCCCAACCATGATTTTCTTGGAGGGAGAGTTCAGGGTTAACGAATCCATGTAAGGGTGAAGTTCCAATCATATGGACTTGTATAGAGCTATCACACATGGTCGTCACATGGTTTTTGAAACCCTGTGCGATCCCTAGGTAACTATATGGGCTAGACCCCTCTTGGATAGATAATGTTTCATGGTTAGTACATTTTTTCCAACTGTGTGGAAAAACCATGAACCCCCTAAATGTGAGATTTTATAATTTTTCCCATTAGAATTTTAACTTTTCTAACTATGTAATTTCTTCCTTTTTTCCTTCTATATACTTAATGATGATCCAGGACGCATGAATCCTCCCATGATTCAATCTCTATCATGTCTATGCTCTTTGGAGGTTCATTGGTAGATAATGGATTATTAGGGTCACTCTTCCACCCCACATCACCCACTTTTTTTGTTTTAGGTTTTGTAGCCATTATTCTCTATCCAAATCCCTAAAAACTTATTTTTCTTTTTGTTTATAGGGTCGAAATTTAAATGGTGTTCAATTCCAAACTAATGGATCATGTTAAAAATGTGTTCATCTTAATAATTTAGATAGGTAGTATAAAAGTAATATCATTCATTATTGTTGTATATTTATGTGTATATGGATGAGATTTTGTGTTTTTGTGTTTCCTATTTTTTTTCTTCAGTAGAAATAATAAATTGATTGGGTAAATATTTAATGGAACACCTCATGATCCTTGTGGGATGGGTTGAGGTTGATTTGATTAGGCTATGAGCCGCCCATGGGGTATGTCACTTCTACAAAATGAAAATTGAAAATTTAAATGTATATTTGAACTATTATGACATAGATTTATAAGGAATTTATTTAAATGATATATTGGGTTATGAAATGAAACTAATGGTAATTTTTTCATTCACATGCCATAAAAGGTTGTTAGGTATAGAGTGAAAGGATTAAATGAATTAATGTTAATATGATAATGGACATATGGTTTCTTAGAGACACATTTAAATGAATTAGGGAATGTAAATGATGAATGGGTTAAATGAGTTAATTTATATAAGGTAAAAAGGATAAAGGGATATAAAATGTAAATTAGAATTTGTAAATGGGTTTTTGAATGATAATGGATTATGTGTAGAATTAACTATTTTCATAAATGTTTATTGTGTTAAATTGTATGGTTTTGTTTGATAAATGTGTTATGTTTAAAGACCTATATTTACATGACAAGGTTGTATGGGGGGTTTTGATTTTAGGTTCTATGCCAAAGGGTCGATTCTGAAAGAGGCTCTAAACACTACCCCTAGAATGCATGGCTTAGCGAGTTGGACTAATGGTCTATAATTGTAACAGTTTCATAGGATGAGACTACATGGACTAAGGACATAAGGTATGTGTGGTTTAATGGTTGTGAAATTATTTCACTGTTGATACAGTAATATTGAATTATCTTCATTTATTTATAATAGATCCAATGATAAAAATAATTTAAGTTATTATTGTTATATAATGTGACATGGATTATTTCTTATTGACCTCGTTACTCAATTTTTAGTATACATAAAATATCTTTTTAGACTGGTTATTTTTTAGACATTGTTGGTGGTGTCCATATTGTTGAGTCAATAAGGTTTTCCTTATGACATTTCCATTCCTTCTTGTTTTGAAAATCACAAACACCTTATCTTTAAGGAAAATTTCTTTCTTAAGGAAAATTGCTTTTATAATGAAAAATTGCTTTCTTAAGGAAAATCGCTTTTATAAGAAAAATTATCCTTATCATATTTTCATTAATATTTTTCTTAAGTATAAGTTTCAGATTCATTTTCTCGGAATCATTGAAACTTTGATATAAAGCATTCCGTTTTAGGGTTCGGATTCTGGACAAGAACTATAAGGAAGCTTCATTCCGAATTCCGGATATGAACTCTGACTAAATTCTATTCCAGATTTAGGATACGAATTCTGAAGAAGAATTCTCATTACGAATTCTAATGAAGAAATCCCATTCCGAATTCTCATTACGAATTCTGAAGAAGAATTCTCATTAGGAATTCTAATGAAGAAATCTCATTCCGAATTCTCATTACGAATTCCAATGAAGAATTCCCATTACGAATTCTAATGAAGAAATCTTATTCCGAATTCCCATTACGAATTCTGATGACGAATTCTCATTACGAATTCTGATGATGAATTCTCATTACGAATTCTGATGATGAATTCTCATTACGAATTCTGATGATGAATTCTCAATACGATTTCTGATGACGAATTCCTATTCCGAATTCTCATTCCGAATTCACCTATTAAACAGAATCTGATTATCTTTTTTTATACACTCTGAATTTATTCACTCCGAACCTTCACTCCGAAATTTCTATTCCGAACTTTTATGTTAGAGTTTAAAACGATGTCGTACATTCTGTTATACTTACTTTGTTATAAAATGATGTCGTCCATTTTGTTATAAACTAACCGTTGTCTAAGTGACATGTGTACAGGTCCCTCCGATCTTTAAGGAAAATATGACCGTTGGAGAAGGAGCCGACCTTACCTATAAATAGGAGCTCATTTGAAAGAGCTCGCAAGGGATGGATGAACAATTTGGACTTTGTGCATACATGCTGTTGAAGTGATTTCTAGAGAGAGAGTCTCTTATAAACTCTCAAAGCTTCGTGCGACTCCGAATTTTGGTGATTACATTCGAGGGCTTCCGAGGATAGGAAGACAGAGGTGCCGACTACCTTAAAGATCGAGGGCTTTCTTGCTGAAAAAGACAGAGGTACCGACTACCTTAAAGATCGTGGGCTTTCTTGCTGAGAAAGATAGAGGTTACCAACTACCTTGAAGTTGAGGGCTTGCGGGGATAACAAGACAGAGACTCCGATCTTCGTATCGAGGGCTTACCCTGGTGTGGGTAAGACAGACTTGCTTGAAAGTATAAATCAAGGGACCTTTATCCAAGGTTGTTGGATACCCTTCTCTTTGGGTTAAAAGACTTATATCTTGTTACTAGTAGTTTTACTACTTGTTCTTATTCCGCTGTAATTTGTATCTTAAGGAAAGTATAACTTTCTTATACTTCCTTACTTACTCTGATTCATTTAGATTCTATACGCTTTAAGGTAGAATCTCATATTGTAACTTTTGTTAAGTTTCAATTTCCGGAATCATATTTCCGAAACCTACTTTTGGAATCTCTTTCCAAGTTTAGTTCGGTGTTAGAGGTGTTGTGAATTTACTTAGTTTAACTTTGTTAAACTTCGTCCTTTCCTTTTCATAAGGAAACTTTAGTTATCCATAACTAACTTTAAAGGTTCCAAAGGAATTTTTAAAGTATACAATTCCCCCCCCCCTCTTGTATATTGAGCATCTCATATTTTATTTCGATCCTATAATTGGTATCAGAGGTTGGAAACCTCTTACTCTATACCATTCTTACATTTGGTATCAGAGCCTAGGTTACTGAAATACATGTACTCACATACAAGTTTTTCTTGCTCAACTTTCTCATTCCGAACTCTGTCATTCCGATTTATCCATTCCGAACTTTTCTCATTCCGAACTTTGTGATTACGAATCTTTTGTTACTAACAAGTTATATCCAAGTTATTATTTAGTATGGAAGGAATTAATGTTGGATCTATTGACTATCTGAATCCTACAAGACCACCGATATTTGATGGTAATTATTATGAATACTGGAGAGATCGTATGAAGACTTTTGTTATCAATACTGGTGTAGATAACTTTGTCATGCTTACTGGTGATTATAAAATTCCTGACAAGGAAGTCAGAACCTTTACTAACCAGGAAAAGCAAGAATATCAACTCAACTATAAGGTACGCAATACTTTACTATGTTCAATGACTAGAAATATATATAGCCAAATTTATTCTTGTGAAGCAGCTAATTGTATATTGAAGAAGTTAGAGGTTACACACTTTGGGACTTCTAAGGTAATTGAGACTAGAAGAGCTATGCTTAGAGCTGAATATCATGGCTTCAATTTTCCTTATGGAGAACCTATCTGTAAAGTTCAACAAAGGTTTATGACTATTGTCAACAGTCTACAATCTATGGGAGAGAAAGGTTTAGATGATGAAGCTCTTGTGGACAAGATAATTGACATTATGCTCAATGAGTGGGAATCCAAGAGGACAACTATAGATGAGAACATGAAGGTTACTCAAATTACTCTTGATGAATTATTTGGAACTCTTCTACAACATGAAACTAGAATGAAGAGAGATGCTGACAACATCAAGAAGAAGAATGGAAATGGAACTGTTGCTTTTACTTCAACTTCAAATCATATGAAAGATAAGACTCCTGAGAGAGTAACCAGATCCAAGTCTAAGAAAGTTATTTTCCAATCCGAATCTAGTGAGAGTGAAGTCTCAGAAAATGAATTAGCCAGTATTGCTCGAAGGATGAACAAGATAGATGGACATAGAAATTTTCAATCTAAGTATAAGAAGAAGGATAGGAAAGACAAGAACGATGGAGAAGTTACTTGTTATGAATGTAAAAGAGCTGGACATATTAGACCAGATTGCCCTATGCTCAGAAAGAAAGAAAGGAAGGAAAGACATTCAGACAGGAATAGAAAGAAGTATTACAAAGCTAATGCTAAGAAAGTTTTGAAAGCTAATGACACCTGGAGTGCCAGTGGTGGTGACTCTTCAGATGAATCTTCTGATTATGAATCTTCAGGACAGAAGAATCATGGTCTTATAGCCCGACTACCTATTGATAATCATTGTCTTATGGCTAAGGTACGAAATGCTGAATCATTGACCAATGTTTCTTTAAATTCTAATTATAGTAAATATTATAACTCTTCTGATGAAGAATCTTCTTCTGATGAGGAAAATAATTTACCTACTTTTGAAGAAGTCTCTAGGTTTGCTAAACTTCTTGAGATTGAGAATTCCAAACTCAACAAGAAACTTGATAAGGAAAATTCTAGGAATTCTATTCTTACTAAAGAGATATCAGATCTTTCTAAATATCTTGATAAGAAAAATGCTGATTTTGAAAATATTTCAAAAAATCTTGAGGAAGTAAGTTCTGAGAAGAACAAACTTTCTAAAGAGTTAGAAAAAGTAATTTCTAAGAAAAATGTTTTCGAGCCTAACTCTAGTTCCAAAACTAATAATCTTGAGGATAAAAACATGGTTGTAAAACTCAAGTCCGAAATTTTTTCCTTAAAGAAGTGTTTATCAAACTTTACCCATGGTAAAGAAAATTTTGATAAGATGTATTATCAAATACGACCTTTAAGAAATAAATCTGGATTTGGTTATACCCATGCAAAACCTGTTTTCAGTAACAATTATTTTGTTCCTCAAAGTGCCCCATTTTGTACCAAGTGTCAATGTGGTGGTCACTGGGCAAGAAATTGTTCCTTAAACAAAACCCAATATTTAGGTTTTCATAAAGCTTATTTTTCTAAGAAAATGTGGGTTCCAAAAATTTTATTGTCTGGAAATCTCGGATCCAAACAAGTTTGGATTCCGAAAATCTAACTTTGTTCTTAATTTCAGGAAAATAAAGAAAGTACCAGCAACAATATATGGTACATGGATAGTGGATGTTCCCGACACATGACTGGTAACAAAAGCTTTTTTGAAAAGATTATCAAAACGAAAGGAGGAAAGGTAACTTTCGGAGACAATGCTAAGGGAGAGATTGTTGGTATTGGTAATATTGTTCTTTTAGGTAAAACCTTGATTTCAAATGTTCTTTTTGTTAAAGGTCTTAAGCACAACCTCATTAGCATAAGTCAGTTATGTGATGAAGGTTACCTTGTGAATTTTAGGAATGATAAATGCTTAGTTCACAATTCCAAGGAAGAATTTATTCTCTCAGCCAATAGGCAAGAGAATGTTTACACCTTAAACTTACAAGACCTAAGAAGCCAATATTTACCTTGCCTAAGTGCAATGGAAGATCATTCTTGGTTATGGCATAGAAGATTAGGACACTATAATCTTAGAAACCTATGTAAACTCTCTAAGAAGAAACTAGTTAAGGATCTACCGGAGCTTAGATTTGATTCTTCTAATGTTTGTGATCCTTGTCAATATGGCAAGCAACATAAATCTAGTTTTAAGTCAATCGGTGAAGTCTCAACAACCGATGCATTACAGTTGGTGCATATGGATCTTTTTGGTCCAACACAAACTGGAAGCATTGGAGGCAAATACTATGTGTTTGTTCTAGTTGATGATTATACTAGATTTACTTGGGTCTATTTTCTAGAAAAGAAATCTTAAGATTTTTCCTGTTTCAAAAGTTTTAGAGCTCAAGTTAAAAACGAGAAAAACCTTCCATTGAAAACTATTCATAGTGATCATGGAGGAGAATTTCAAAATTCAGATTTTGAAACTTTTTGTAGTAAGAAAGTTATTACTCACAACTTTTCAGCACCTAGAACTCCTCAACAGAATGGTGTAGTTTAAAGATAAAATAGAATTCTTCAAGAAATAACTAGAACCATGTTGAGTGAATATTCTATTGCTAGACATTTCTGGGCTGAAGCTGTAAGTACTGCTTGTTATACTATAAATCGAGTTTTGATTAGACCTTTTCTTAATAAAACACTTTATGAGTTATGGAATGGTAGAAAACCAAGACTTTCCTACTTCAAGGTTTTTGGTTGCAAAGTATTCATTTTTAATACTAAAGATAACTTACATAAATTCGCACCAAAATCAGATGAAGGGATTTTCTTAGGTTATTCCACAGCCTCTAAGGCATATAGAGTTTTTAATAAAAATACTTGTACTGTTGAAGAAACATTATATGTAAAATTTGATGAGTCAGATCCTTTTGTTTTTAAAACCTCCCAACCTACATCTTCGGATGTGTTTTCAAAAACTGATTGTCAACCTTTGATAGAAGAACCTTCTGATAAGGAAATTGTTCTAGAATATACTTCTGAAACATTTACCCCAGAAGACTTTCTACCCTATGTTGATGAACAGGTTTTACAAAACCCAAATCAGGTGTTTCTTAAAAATCATCCCAGTGATAGTATCATTGGTGATGTAAATCAACTTGTAAGGACTAGAAGTTCCTTAAGAAATTAAGTAGAACATCTAGCATTTCTTTCCCAATTAGAGCCTAAAAGCACTGATGAAGCTTTAGGTGACGATGATTGGATCAAAGCAATGCAAGATGATCTAAATGAATTTGAAAGGAATAAAGTTTGGAACTTGGTTGAGAGACCTAAGGAAACTTCTATTATTGGAGTAAAATGGGTTTTTAGAAATAAATGTGATGAAAATGGAGTCATTGTTAGAAATAAAGCTAGACTTGTTGCTAAAGGCTATAATCAGCAATAAGGAATAGACTATGAAGAAACCTATGCTCCAGTAGCTAGACTTGAATCTATCCGTATTCTACTTGCTTTTGCAGCATTCTTTAATTTCAAACTATTTCAAATGGATGTAAAATGGGCTTTTCTTAACGGTTATGTTCAAGAGGAAGTTTTTGTTGAACAACCTCCTGGCTTTGAAGACACAAAACATCCTCATCATGTTTTTAGACTTACCAAAGCTTTTTATGGTCTTAAACATGCCCCATGAGCATGGTATGATAGACTCACTGGATTTTTGCTTCAAAATAACTATGTTAAGGGAAATGCAGATCCAACCCTTTTTATAAAGAAAGATAAGAAAATTTTTTTGATTGTTCAAATTTATGTTGATGACATTATATTTGGTTCAACTCAGCAATCTTTGACTGACTCTTTTGCTAGTATAATGAAATCTGAGTTTGAAATGAGTATGATGGGTGAGTTAACATTTTTCCTGGGTTTTCAAATTTCTCAAAAACCAGAAGGAACCTACATATCTCAACATAAGTATATTAAAGATCTTCTTAAAAAGTATGGTTATGACAACACTAAGAGTATAAGTACTCCCATTGGTACCTCAAACTCTTTAGATCTTGATGAAGCTGGGAAACCAGTAGATCAAACATCTTTTAGAGGTATGATTGGAAGTCTACTTTACTTAATAGCTAGTCGACCAGAATTAATGTTTTCAGTATGATTATGTGCAAGATATCAATCCAATCCTAAGGAATCTCACTAAAAGGCAGTAAAAATAATTTTTCGCTACCTTAAGGGAACCATGGATCTAGGATTATTTTATACTTCTGGAAATGATTTTGTTCTAAAAAGTTTTTATGATGCTGGCTTTGGTGGATGTAAAATGGATAGAAAGAGTACATCCGGAACTTGTCATTTCATAGGAGATTCATTAGTTTCTTGGTCATGCAAGAAGCAACATTCTGTTGCACTTTCCACTGCTGAAGCTGAATATGTAGCAGCTGGAAGTTGTTGTGCACAAGTGTTATGGAAGCAACACACACTCACAGACTATGGCCTGAATTTTACTAAAACTCAAATTTTGTGTGATAACACAAGTTCAATTGCCCTAAGAAAAAACCCTGCACATCACTCCCGTGCAAAACACATAGATATTAGGCATCACTTTCTTAGGGATCACACACTTAAAGGAGATATTATTCTTCAGTTTATCGGAACGCAAGATCAACTTGCTGATATTTTCACAAAATCTTTGCCTTCTGATAGATTTGAATATATTAAATAGAAGTTAGGAATGATAACTGTAAGGTAATCTTTCTTAATTAACATTCTGTTGAAAAAATATCCTTACAGTAATAAACTCCTTTTCATAGGGGGAGTACATTTGATTGTTTATTTAACAAAGTTTTTCAAAATTTGTTTTCAAACTTTTCGGAACGAAAATTTCCGGAATGGAACTTCCGGAACTACCATTTTACAGAATGGATAATTTCGTACAGAATACTTCTGGAATGAAAGTATTCGTATTGAAAATTTCCGGAATGGACATCTTTCGTACTGGGACTTTCATAACAAGATTTTCGTACCAAGTTTTGCTTTTCGTATTTACTTTTTCGTATTAACTTTTTCGTATTGAGTTTTTCGTATTGAGTTTTTCGTAGTAGTCTTTATATTATCCATTACGAATAACTTTCTTAAGCTAATCCGAAAGGTATGATTTCCTTACTGAAGTTTTCGTAATCATATTTTACTTGCTGGCAATTTCTTAAAGTTTGTTTTCGGTTTTTGGATTTCTTAATTCATTACTTTAATAAAAACCTCAAAATGATCGGATTCAAGCTCTCAACCGTCAGATTTGATCTCAGATCATTCTAAACCGTTAGATCAACCGAGGAAGTTGAACCGTCATCCCATTGCCTATATAAAGGGGACCCTATTTTCAAGTCCCACATTGGTTTCAAGCTTTTGTGTGCTGATGCTCTGACTCTCTAATTTAAGGCCATTCCGAACATCAGTCTTCTCAATTCCGAACCTCTCAGAGACTTCAGATCCGAATGTCTGCAGAGTTAGCTTCTCAATAAATGTCTTCAACCAAGCCCATTTCTCAGTGGTTAGTCTACAGAGAAAGGTTAGTCCATCCGACTTTCTTCAGCAACTACGATTCTATCATTTCAAAGAATATCAAGTTGAATGGCTGGGAAGATGTTGCGGTATCAAAAACTGGCAACCAAGATGAAGTCTACTCTGATTTGCTTGTTGAGTTTTATGAGTCAGTTACTTTTTTCGAGGAAGATAATAGAGAAAAATTTTCTTTCAAATCGTATGGCAAGACATATAATCTTTCTTACACCAAGGCTGCAAGCTTGGTAGGGTTAAGTTATGAAGGTGAATCTGAGTTTATTTCTCACGTATTGCCAGACTCTTTGGGTAGTTTCAACAAGGAAAAGGCCTTAGAAACTCTTGGATTGGATGATGACAAGGCTCCGAAAATAGCAAGCCTATCTACAAACTTCCGGATGCTGGAGTTATGGGTGCAAGGGCTTATTGTACCGAGAAAAGGAGATAAGGACAGCTTGAAGAAAAGTGAGATATATATCTTAGATTTTTTGATAAATCTAAGGAAGTTCAACTTGATGAAGCATATTCTTCTTAATATTGAGAATTTGAAAAAGGGGAATCTGAGAGATCAGATTGTGATGTACCCAACAATATTATCAAAGCTCATAGTTCGGTGCCTAGAATCTTTCAAGGTTGCTTGTAGTTCAAAACCAAGGGTTTGCAAGATCATGCTAGTCAGTGATGCCACTCTTAAGAGAATGAATGTAGCTTTCGACAAGAAGTCCGGAATTTTTATTGATCTACCTCCTCAAGAAGAAGTGGCTCCGAAAGTTGCTGATCCGGAATCATCTAAGCCGGTAAGGAAGAGAAAGCTGAAAGAAGTCGTAGTCGAAGCTGAGGAACCCAAATCTAAGGAAGTCCACTCCGCACCTCCTAATCCTAAGAATAAGAAAAACTATACTGATGAGGTTGCAGCAAAGTGGAGAGCTGACAAAGAGAAGAGGAAAGAAGGGGATCCGCAGTTCGGATTGGATCCTGCAGAGGCTAAAGCTCTGAAAGAGAAGGCCGCTAATGAGCTTGAGAAGCAAGCAAAGGAGAATAAGCTGAAGAAGAAAATGTCAGAAGCCGAGGCTGTGCAAGCATTGTTAAAGTTCAACGAAATGGTTTCAGCAACCATTCCCGTTCCAAGATCTTTCTCTCTGGAATCTCTACCTGAGACTCCAGGAAGAAATCTTGTTGCTCCGGAAGAGGCTGTTGCTACGAATACTGAGGAAGAAGAGCAAGTGGAACAAGTTGAAGAGGATGCTGAAGGAAGTGGTGAGACAGGAGATGTGCTAAAACAAGTAGATGAATACAAGGGAACTCCTTCGGAACACTTGTCGCTCCAAACATCTGAAGCTCAATCCTCGAATCTTGTTACTCCGACTATGGAAGAAGAGAAAGGAGAAGAAGAAGTTGCCTATCATGGAGAAGAAGAACAACTTTTACATGATATTTCTCCGATGAGAAACGTAGAGGTTGGTGTTCAAGAAGTTGCTGATGAGGAAGATTTGGTTGTTCAAGTTTCTGACAGTGAAAAGAAAACTCCGGAACAGGATTCTATTCCGAAAAAAGATAAGGGGAAACAAATTCTTGCTGATACCCCGAGTTCAGAAAAGAGGATGAGGAAGGAAGCTGGTAGTTCTTCGAAGAGGAAGTTGGAGCTTATTGAGGAAGAAAACTCTCCGAGCAAGATTTCAGATTCGGAGTCATCTTCGTTGGGGCATGATTTTGTTGTCCAGTCTTTGAAGAAGTTGGTGGGAACCATTCCGACCTTCTCTAGCATTGATTCACGATGCCAGATGCTCCAACATACGCTGAATCAGAAAATAGACTCTGTATCCATGGTTATGGATAAGTGTTTTGTGATTGAAGCTCAGTTCAAAACATTCTTTGTTGGTTACGAAGCTCATAAAAGATCTTGTAAGATGATGACAAGTTGGTTGAAAAAGAATGTGGAAGAGATGAGGTTGCTTGATGAGTTTCAAGATAATGTTAAGGATGCTTTTGAAACCGAAGACAAGAAGATTAATGAGCTGACTGCATCCTTCGAAGAGAAATTGACAGAGGAAAAGAACTTTCGGATTCAGGAAGTGAGAGATCTAAATGGAAAGCTCAATTCCGTTAATCAAAGTTGGAAATATGAAAGGGATTATCGGATCGAGTTTGAAGAAAGGATGAAGGCTCAGGAAGAGAAGATGAAAGCTAAGGAAGAAAAGTTGAAGGCTCAGGAAGAAATAATTGAAGCTCAGTCAGCAAGAATAGTTGCCTTAGAAAAGCAAGCTGAAGAAGATCATAAGGACCTCAAGAAGATCAAGACTATTCTTAAGGCGATCATGTCGAAGGAGAAAGATCCGAAATGACCAATCCGATCTTTTTGTTGTAATTGTTTTGTTGTTGAGATTACAATTTTTAATGAAAATTCTGTCTCTTGTCTCTTTTTGTTGTCATTACTATTATCTCAGGTACTTTGTTAAGTTTTTCCATTCCCTCCAATTCTTTTTGAAAATCACAATGGGGGAGAAGGAAAAGATCCTTAAGAAAAAGAGGAACTCTAATAAGTGTTTATCAAAGGGGGAGAAAGAAAAAATACCCAAGTAAAAAGAACTCTAATAAGAGTTTGTTTAAGGGGGAGTTTTTCTTAAAGAAACATCACTCCGGGAATATGAATATGATCCTTAGAGTTTCAAAGCCTAAGGGGGAGTTAGTCGTATTCATCTATATTCTTAAACCAAGGGAGATAAGCTTTAATGTGTTTCTTTCTTCTTAGAATATCTTTTTCGTAAGGATGTTTGTGCTTTCCAAAAAGGGAGAGATTGTTGAGTCAATAAGGTTTTCCTTATGACTTTTCCATTCCTTCTTGTTTTTAAAATCACAAACACCTTATCTTTAAGGAAAATTGCTTTCTTAAGGAAAATTTCTTTTATAAGGAAAATTGCTTTCTTAAGGAAAATCGCTTTTATAAGAAAAATTATCCTTATCATATTTTCATTCATATTTTTCTTAAGTATAAGTTTCGTATTCATTTTCTCGGAATCATTGAAACTTTGATATAAAGAATTCTGTTTTAGGGTTCAGATTCTGGACAAGAACTATAAGGAAGCTTCATTCTGAATTCCGGATATGAACTATGACTAAATTCTATTCTAGATTCAGGATACAAATTCTGAAGAAGAATTCTCATTACGAATTCTAATGAAGAAATCGCATTCCGAATTCTCATTAAGAATTCTGAAGAAGAATTCTCAATACGAATTCTAATGAAGAAATCTCATTCCGAAATCTCATTACGAATTACAATGAAGAATTCCCATTACGAATTCTAATGAAGAAATCTTATTCCGAATTCCCATTACGAATTCTGATGACGAATTCTCATTACGAATTCTGATGATGAATTCTCATTACGAATTCTGATGATGAATTCTCATTACAAATTCTGATGATGAATTATCAATACGATTTCTGATGACGAATTCCTATTCCGAATTCTCATTCTGAATTCACCTATTAAACAGAATCTGATTATCTTTTTTTTATACACTCTGAATTTATTCACTCCAAACCTTCACTCCGAAATTTCTATTCCGAACTTTTATGTTAGAGTTTAAAACGATGTCGTACATTCTTTTATACTTACTTTGTTATAAAACGATGTCATCCATTTTGTTATAAACTAACCGTTGTCTAAGTGACATGTGTACAGGTCCCTCCGATCTTTAAGGAAAATATGACCGTTGGAGAAGGAGCCGACCTTAACTATAAATAGGAGCTCATTTGAAAGAGCTCGCAACGGATGGATGAACAATTTGGACTTTGTGCATAAATGCTGTTGAAGTGATTTCTAGAGAGAGAGTCTCTTATAAACTCTCAAAGCTTCGTGCGACTCCGAATGTTGGTGATTACATTCGAGGGCTTCCGGGGATAGGAAGACAGAGGTGCCGACTACCTTAAAGATCGAGGGCTTTCTTGCTGAGAAAGACAGAGGTTACCAACTACCTTGATGTTGAGGGCTTGCGGGGATAGCAAGACAGAGACTCCGATCTTCGTATCGAGGGCTTACCCTGGTGTGGGTAATACAGACTTGCTTGAAAGTATAAATCAAGGGACCTTTATCCAAGGTTGTTGGATACCCTTCTCTTTGGGTTAAAAGACTTATATCTTGTTACTAGTAGTTTTACTACTTGTTCTTATTCCGCTGTAATTTGTATCTTAAGGAATGTATAACTTTCTTATACTTCCTTACTTACTCTGATTCATTTAGATTCTATACGCTTTAAGGTAGAATCTCATATTGTAACTTTTTTTAAGTTTCAATTTCCGGAATCATATTTCCGGAACCTACTTTTGGAATCTCTTTCCAAGTTTAGTTCGGTGTTAGAGGTGTTGTGAATTTACTTAGTTTAACTTTGTTAAACTTAGTCCTTTCCTTTTCTTAAGGAAACTTTAGTTATCCATAACTAACTTTAATGGTTCAAAAGGAATTATTAAAGTATACAATTCCCCCCCCCCCTCTTGTATATTGAGCATCTCATATTTTATTTCGATCCTACAATTGGTATCAGAGGTTGGAAACCTCTTACTCTATACCATTCTTACACATATGATTTTTACTCACACCCTGATCGGTCCACCATTGAGTACATGAGAAGATTACTTGGTTGAAGTTCTGGAAATGAGAAAATACCCAATGATATAGGGTTGATTTGGGCATGGGATGTTCATGGATGAGGGCTGGAAAAATAGATTAGGGACCTATTTGGGTATTTTTATTCTTCAAATTATTTAGGGTATCTTATGATAATGGAGATTTATTATATGAAATAGTATATTTATTATTTTGTTTTGGGATTTAACCCCATTTATTGATGTGTTTGGAAATACATGTTTATTGATCATTGTTTATTGTTTACATTAATTCATGATATTTTTTTTTTTGAATTACAATAAAAAATAGGGTATATCATCTATATGTTATATATTAGACCCTCTCTACTAGTGATAAGCCTATTGATATTGGGGACCCAGCCTGAGGTCATGTAGTGACCGATATCTGGGAACTAGTTTCTGAGACTCTAATTTCGGGACATTACTTAGTGCCACCAGAGGGTTAATCCTTTTTATACTATTTTATAATGTTATATGTGATACTATTATATGATGGACTTTGTAAACCTTATTGTTCATGCTATGAGCTACCCCATGATTGAGGGAAAAACCATGTACCCAAGATGATGTTGTTTTCTTGATCTATATCGTTACAAGTGATTGATATTTCACAATTTGGTTATTCACTTATTGTGCGGTGAAACTATTTTATGATATCTTACTCTTTGATGAAATATCATGAGTTTTTTTATTCATTCATAATTCTAGAATGTCTATAATATATGTGGAATTCATCTTGGTAGGAACACATAGGGAATTAGTGTGGAATGTGAGGGATAATCACAAACGATATTAGGTACCCTAATAACCTGATAACTGAGCCGCTCATGAAATTTCCTATAGGGAATTCCTGATCTCCATTATTTGGTGACTATAACCTGGAATCATACAAAATTGAATTAGGAATTATTTTTTCACAAAAACTATGGACATAAGATAATAGGTCAGTTAGCATACCATAGAAACACGACAAGGATAACTATACCAAATGTAAAATTTGTATAAAAATGATTTTTTTAAAAAATAATGATAAAATAGAAAGGAAAACATACCAATTCCCAATAGATGTAATTCTAAATTCCTCGGGATCAACAAATTAAACTATGGTATCACCATGTATTCTAAAACAATATTCCAATATCAAATTATCCAAAAAAATTCTTTCTTCTGTTCAATGAAATAAGTTTGGAATTTAAAATTATATTTAAAAAAATTATGATTTATAATTCAAATTATGTAAATACATTATAAAATAATGAATCACATTTCAAAATGATAGAAATACTTCAACAAACAGTTCCTTACACGAATATCTTCTATAAACACCTTAATATAAAATAGTTTATTCAAATTAACAAGGCCTGTAAAAACGTTTTCAACAATGGAAAATATTTATATCATATATATAAAAAATTAAAAATCAGGGTTATATTCCATGAGTTATGATAGTTCATGGTTATGTGATCCTCACACAGTCATGTGATAAACCTCAATGTGTACACATATCCCTAGACAATGGAAAGAGAGGACTCAGCTATATACCAATCTGGAAGAAAGGTGTGATGAACAATGTTTGGTTAGTTTATAAAGTGTGAATCAATTTCTATGGATATTATAACCAAGAATTTTTTTCCAATTAACTAAATAACTTCCTTGGATTGAATATTCTCTAAGAAAATTCAGTGATGTGAAATTTTATTATGCAACATTAAAATACATTTAAGTCTCATTCCCTGATTTTAATAATGCATATTTCTATTCAAAACCCAAAATGAATTTTTAATCAAAAAATTAATTTTATTAACATAAATCCCTAAGGATTCTATCAAATAAATTTTAATTCATTTTTCAAAAATTGAAATTTGAAATAAACTCACAATTCAAATTCACAATTCACTTTCAAAATTTAATTCAGAAACTTATTTTAAAAAAATTTCCATCAATTACCCAAACCCCCCCCCCCCCCCCGAATTCAATAGAATTGTGATTTTCATAGTTATTCCTTTAAACACTTTTTGAAATTTAAATTTTTTAATTTAATGTCCTTAATTTTCATAAATTATCCCCAATTCAAAGGAGTTGAGGGTTTTCAAATTTCATGCTAAAAACCCATTTTTAAAACCTTAATTCAATAGAATTTCGATTTTTGAAAATAAAAAATTGAAAGCCATTTATTCCAATACAAAAATTTTCATTTAATTTAAATAATTTAAATTAAATAAACAAAATCTAGGGTTATCAAAAATCAGGAATCATGATGGAATAACCTACCTCGAGATCAATAATTCTTGATTCACTAAAATCTGATTAGGATTTGACAATGTAGAATGACGATCATAGAAATAAGAATCAATCATTGTTTTTAGATCCAAAAATATAGAGTATTAAATCCATAATAATGTTGATGTATCCATGAAATCCTATTAAAGATATGAGAGACCGAAAGAGATAGATATTAGGGTGAGGAAACTAACCTGTATAAGATCAAAGGGAGTTCCTATATTTTGGAATCACTTATAAGAGGGATCTAAGTGGATAATAACTACTCTTATATTCTTCCAAGAAATAATAAATTACATTGTATCCTTCTGGGTATATCTAGAAAAAAAATTTGGGGGTTCTATCTTTTTAGGTTGTATATTTGAAATTCAGAAATTTCGTTTATTGTTAGCTGGGTAGAGCTGCATGGTTTGAAAAAACAAGATGACTAACTATGTTCTTCTTTTAAATATGTGAAAATGTTTTTCCTATGATTTATCCTGACCTGAATAACCATGTTCCAACTATAAAATATACCACTGCCTTGTATTTAACATTTTTCTTTGAGTGGGCGCATGGTTTGGGAAAACCATGCACCATCCCTGTGATTGTATATAATTTTGAAAACATTTAAAAATTTAAACCTATAACAACCACAAAAAACCCAACCAAAGAATGATAAAAAATGGGATTAGAAATACATGAAAAAAATTAATATGATGTTAATGTCTCACCACCATAGAAACTTTCTGTACCTAATAAATCCTCTTTAGAAGCATCCATAGAAAAAATATGAGGCCACTATTATCTCATTAGTGGCTCCCTCTCCCATGTATCATGATTACTAGAACCATGATTCTAGGGAAAAGGGCCAAAGATATCATCCTCCCATGAAGTATGTTTGTTTCTGAATCAACTATCCAAACTAGATGTTAAATAATATATATATTTGGTTCCCCTTCAAGTTCTTAGCAGCTTAAAACATCACATGATTCAAGTAGATACATTCATATCCATGATACAATGTGAAAATTATGTATCATCTTCAAAGATAGTGTAAGTACTAAATATTAAGTTAATTTAAACACATTCTCAACAACCTCAAATGGTACCACAAATGAAGTAGAATGTTTCCCTCTCCTAGTAGGGCCTTAATGAGCCAAACCAGGTGAAACTATCAATAACACTTGGTAACATATTAAAAACTCTCATAGAATGTGATGGTGATCAGTAGAATACTTATGAAATTATTTTTTTCCCATAATAATTATATGATGAATAAACTGAATCTTTAATGTATTCTCTTGCACCAAACATGGTCCAACAATTGAAAATTCACCAATCTCTGACGAAAATCGTGGACATATACAAGGATAATCATAAAAGGCCTTAAATGGAGACATTACGGTCATGGTCTGGTATGTATTGATAAAATAAAAATGAACCCACTGCAAATGATCATCCCATGCTCCACCAATATTAGGAAAAGCAGCGCAAAGCATATCGTCCTGAATCTATATAACTTATCCAATCTGGATATCCAACTACAGATAGTACATCAAACTCAATCAGATGTCAGATATGAGTTCCTCTTGATGGATTCTAAATAAACCGAGGATCCCTTTCAATGAATATAGAATATGGAGCCTTATAAAACTGATAAATAAAATTCACATAGAAATTTTACAACTCCCAAACATTGGTTGTATCATGATTGGCTAAAAATTGAACCGATTTAATCCTCAATTGATCAAAAACCATATCAGAATCTTATTTTTCAAAGAACAAGGACCCAACCACAATATCCATAAATATATCATCCCAGGTCGTATTAGTAACCATAATGGGATAAAGAAATAATAAAGGTTTGGGGTTTGACCACAACCAATTTGCACATATAACAACGATTGAAAAAATGAATGGTGTCATATATCATATATTGAATCCATTTTTGATTCCACACGTCATAAAACATAATAGTGGTTCAAGGAAGCACAAACCACTAAAAATTAATGAAATTCCACATCACAACATTCAATTTAGCTAACAATATAGGAAAATATATATAAAATCAATGAATTCTATCTTTAGATAAAAACTACACAACAACGGTCTCCGTACCATAAAGAGTTTCTCTAGTGATACATATCTATTTAAGAAGATACTCCTTTCAAAGAATCATATTGAGAATAGTATATGTCTATTTGAAATTGGTAAAAGAATCCATAGTTCATTATTTCTAGACACCTATATGAAACTATGAAAAAAGTGAAATATAATTCAACTCTTTCAATGGTTCTTTCACTACCTAGGTTAAAATATTTATTCTCAACACATCTACAAAAATATCATAAGTTTGTATAAGAAAAAAACCCAAAACTAAACCATATGTGTCACAAAAGATCACATATCCCTTCTGAGACTCTCGAATAGTCTATAGTGGCATAATATTCAATATGTGTTTCATCTAAAAAAATAACTCTAAAATTATTCATCCCAAGAAAAATTTATTCCCTTCAAAGAAAGAGAATTCATTGGAGATTCCAATGTTGAAAATTCCATAGAAAAATAGTAATGATACACATCTTGACCAAAGTAGATCTAAATATTGAAAAAAATTCATGATTGTTCCCATGTCATAACATTTGTTACATTCTCAGGATCAACTAATAAACCATGTTCTAACACCACGTGTCCATGTAATATCACTTCTTGAATAAATAAATCCCATTTTGAAAAAGTGGAATAATGTCAGTGATTTCTTATCAACTCCAAAAATGTTGTCATAGGATGCACATATTCCCATTCAAGAATAGATTAATCAATGATGTTGTAAAGAAAGACAACCACAAAGGTATAAAAAACTCATGGGAGATACTTTTCATTAAAAAAATAAATACTACATGAGAATAAAATAGTTCAAATGGAATAACGAGGTACTCATAATGGTTGAACATACTCTAAAAGGTGGTTTTATAAATGTTTGATACTTTTATCATCAACTGATGATAACTAGATCAATATTCAATCTTCTAGGTCTACCTATTCTGTTTCCACTGATCAAATAGATCATCAATCCCTAGTAAAAGATATTTTATCAGAACCATTGCTTGATAGTGATTTTTATAATCATGTAAAGACCCAAAAATTACGTGGAATATTTTTTCTTAAATTTTTTTATTTTTACGAGTCTGCAAAAATTTACGATGCTTGATTCTAAGGCACGGTTTGCCCGGAATCATGTTTTAATGTTTTTTCAGGTACGTTCAGTAAACGTACAAGTGGTATTTTATAACTTTTTAACCGGTGCTCGGAACTGAAATCTGAGGGCATCATTGAACTCGCAGCGTCGGTGATTGCTTACTGAGACCTACACCGTAGTTGCGTTCTAACAAGAATCGATGTTAGATTTTGGGGTTTCTAATTTAATTAAATAAAAAATATGTGTTAGATTTATTATTTTTCATTCTTGGTGGTTAAAATCTCCAAGAGGAGGGTAGTGGTGGGGCCCACCCACACATTACCTCCCGTGGAAGGATATCTTGTTGGTGACCACCCAGGGGTTGTAACTACTTGGAACACCCAATTAATTGGTGAAACCCTTGAAATTCCCCCACTATTTAATTATTCCAACCATCTCTATTAATTAATTAATTTTATCACTCAATTAATAAAACACCATTTTTTTAATTCTATGACAACAAAATAATAAGATGTATTAATCTACTGATTTGTTGGGCGTTGGTCTTTTTGGGAGAGCTTGGAAATGAGAATTGAGGAGGGGAAGAGTTCTCCACCAAATAACGATGAACACCTACATCGATCTTCAACCGTGACAAAATAGAAGGAGTCGACTGCGAAGAACGCCTTCGTGGAATTCATCACCTCAAAATGATCATCTGCCAATGACGGATATCCTCTTACTTTTCTAACATTGATGAATCGACAAAGGCATTCTGCCTTTCCCGTTCTTCGTTGTTCAATTTATTTTTTCATAATTGTCGATTGTTATCACCATAACGAGGAGGGATCAGTCCTCATGAACACGGCCCGAACCTCCCCCTCCATTCTATATCGTTTGTTGACGACGGCAGTGGAGAAATGGCTACACCGGAAGGGAGAAAAATGGTGGAGCATCGGCGGCCGACGACGTCCCGACTACGAGCATAATCGGCGGTGCAAGGGCTGCCGGGTCGCCAGAGGAGCGTGGCGCCGTCGCGCTGCACAGAGAACCGGGTCGTGGCCAGGTAGGCCACGGCAGTGCCAGCGGGGTGTACTTCCATCACACCATGCCATGGGAAGGATACACATCCACATAACCCATGACGGTCGGACAGGATGGGCTCGGTGCCCTCGTATCGCACCAGAGAAGAATCGTTGGCAAAGGCCACGGCAGACTGAGGAAGGCGGCCGGCTGAGCCGGCCGCCCGCAGGCGCACCACAGGCGGGACCGTTCAGGTCTAGCGGTCACTGGGTCGGTGGCATGCACTAGACGTTACAGGGAGAGGGAGGGGGGGTTACCACCCCCCCCCATCGCTCGGTCAGGGTGGGCCCATGAGGCGCGACCACTACTGGCTTCGGTTGGCGGTCAGCCTCCCAGCCACACGGCCTGCTGCGCGGGCCGGGCCACCTATCACGGGATGGGATACCGTGCAGGCTGGGCTATCCTTCACAAGATGTTCTAGTTTCTGGCCTGCCATGACGGACCCTGATCTAGATCTGGAACCTGGTCTGGTCGGTCAGGCTATGTCGAACCGTACCCAGACCCAGTTTGACCCTTTTTACCTTTTCGCCCATATCATGGGCTACTGGTGTCTGATCGACGAACCGTCTGCAGCGATGGAAATCATAGAGCAAGAAGGTACATTTGGAATACTACAAATGAGGCTTGGATGTAGTTCGTGTATGTCTGGGTTAGATTGAACCTAAATCCAACCAGGCCCTTGGAGTGGAAACTCCAATTACTCATAGACCCGACGTCCGATGGATGTGCCATCTATCACATTGGGTTCGGTATGATGATACAGAACTACAGTATACATCAACTCGAGATTTAATGGTATTTGATGTATTGACACTAGGATCGAGGAGCAGACCCTCCAGGAATTGAGCGTGTTTTGTGCAGGAACCCTATGGCTGTCTACGATAGAGATGACAGGATCCTACGTATACCTAGTACTGTAATAGGATCCTCCATGGGGTTGATAATGAAAATATTGTACTACGATCCTCCATGGGTTCGAAAACGATGGTACAAGACCAGGATCCTCCGTGGGTTCGACAGTGATGCCTTATTTACCTGGATCCTCTGTGGGTTCGATAATGCTGATACTGTCCCAGGATCCAATGTGGGTTTGACATAGGAGATGATTCAGTGGCTACATCTAATAATATCTCCCCCTCTACATGAGTTATATACCGATGTGAGGTGAGTCACTTCATTCAGTTATTATCATCAAGATGATTGACTTTACTTCCATTTTAGAATGTGTTGTGCTTGGGCTCAAGTGTTGGAGCCAGACTGTGATTGGTAACTCAGATATATGTATGGGAAAATACCCAAGTAGGGATTGATGATACTTCGTGAATGTATATTACTAAAATGGTTTATCGTTAGTGGATTCTTGGAGACCATCAGGGTTTTTGGGGTCCCTTACTGAGTATTGTTATACTCACCCCTGCACGGGCTTAGCGCACACCTTGTTGCGTTCTGTGCAGATGAAGATTAGCAGTGTTCGAGGCTAAGGGTGATGGATAGAAGTCTTCTCAAAGCGGTACTAGATAGGATGAACCTCAGGGATGAGTTGTTTGAGATATGTACGTACCCTTTAGGTATGATTCCCCAGTGGACGATCCAGGAGCTATTGTTTTACATGTACTTGTACTTGTTGTTCAGTTGGGTTTGTATACATGCCCACTTACTCTCAACACACCTTTATTTTATATATTTGTACTTGTTGCTTCTAATGCTTGTGTTCAGACTAGGTGTGTTACAGGTTTAAGGGAAATGTCTTCTCTTTTTATCCGGGTCTCACCTTTGGTGCTAGTCTCCATCCCCTAGCCCATGGAAGGGAGGCATAGGGTAGTCTCGACATGGGCCCCGGGGATGGATCATGACAAATTGGTATCAGATGAGTCAGTTATAGCATAGAATTTGGACTCTTATTCTTTTAATGTCAATATAGTTATGTGTTTTGTGTGTGGTTATCAGCATAGGGAAACCGATGTTGGTGTGGCGGCCAACGTATGCATACACAAGGATTCTGACATCTGACTTCAGAATCAGTGCACGAAAACACTGATTGTGTGTGTGAGTCCTTTACAAAGTTTTCATCATTATTACATTGTTTAAACTCACCATGTATATTGTTTTTACCATGGCGCACCTGTTTCTTTTCCGGATGGCCCCACGTAGGCATCCATCCAGGGTTCTGAGTTTTTTACGAGATGGTAGTCCACCGAGTGATAAGGCCTCGGTGTAGGGCCCCATCACAGCAGAGGTTCCAGCCGTACCACTACCCACTGGGCCACTGCTTCCACCAGCTCCAGTAGCAAAGAGTACATGACATCTGAGTGAATTTCATGAGTTCCAAGGCATGAGGCCGCCCGGGTTTAGGGGGGAGACAGAACCACAGACAGTTGATGATGGGCTAGAGGCTATTGTGAGAGTTTTTATATTGGTAGGGACACTAGAAGACCTCATGGTGATCCTTACCGTGAGACTCCTGTAGGCAGCAACATGCAGATGGTGGAGCCTGATGCTCCTGGTGCATGACAAGGCTTCTCTACTCTGTACAGACTTTGAGAGCCTCTTCCGGTCAGAGTTTGTTCCAGCCACCCATCATGCGGTGCGGATTCAGGAGCTACTTCATCTGCAACAGGGCAGTATGACTGTGGCATAGTACTCGGTGAGGTTCACTGACCTCTCGATCCACTCCACAGATATGGTGTGGGACCTGTTATTCAGGGCTCGAAGCTTTGAGAAGGGTCTTAGGTGTGGGATCAGGGATTTAATGATCTCCCTCAGCATTCCAATTCTGGCGGGGGTGCTAGAGAGAGCCCTTCTTTGGGAGATTTTTATAGCAGAGTGGTCAACAACAACGAGACCCATCACAGGGTGACACATAGCAGAGTCTTCTACAGCCGACATAAGTCAAATTTCATGGAGGTCCATGCAAACCAGGCCATCAGGAGGGAGACCCCAGGATACAGGTTCAGTTGTGTGGGGAACATGAGACAGAGCCATCCATACGAGGAGCAGGCAGTGCAATGCATGCATCGGGTAGGGTCACATGGCTCATGACTACCCGACCAACCATGAAGACAAGCACTAGATAGTATAGGGACCTCTTAGGTAGAGTCAGAGGTTCGACCGTGGTGGTCCGTCAAGAGATGGCGGACGTGGAAGAGGAGATGGCCGAGCTACAGGTAGTGGACAACGTTCCGAGGTCCTACCACCACCACCTCCACCACCACCAGGAGGTCTACCCCGACCATAGGGAGTTGGCGGACAGGGGCAGGCTCAGCTCCTGGCAGTCGAGGCATACGACCACGACACACCTGAGATAATTCAAGATACTATCTATACCTAATCCACCCTTGCTGATGTACTTATAGACACAAGTGTGAGTCATTATTTTATTGCACCTGCCCTCTTTTGGAAATCAAATATTCTGATGGAGTCGTTTCCTATATCCTTATGGATAGAGACTTCTACGGGTGCAGACTCGATGATTATGCACTGGTGACGGTAGTGTGAGCTTACTCTTGGAGGCGAGAGCTTCGGCTAGGATCTCGTCGTAGCAGTGTCGAAGCCTTACGACATCATCTTGGGTATGGACTGGTTATCCACAGTTCATGCTCATATTGACTGCATTAGGTAGAAAGTGTAGTTTGCCCGTGAGGATGGGATGAGGTTTACCTTCACCGGGATTATGGAAGCCCTTGTAGCACAAGATAGAATTTCCTAGAGGAGGGGCATCCGATCACACATTAGTTGGCTAGCCGCATTCTCAGAGCGATTGATGTGCGGAGTCCGAGCATTCTTGTTGTGATGGATCAGTATGTGGACATCTTCCATGATTACATTCCTGGACTACCTCCTCGTAGAGAGGTAGATTTTTACATTGAATTTTACCGCAAGACAACACTGATATCCACTCTAGCATATTGGATGGCTCTCGCGGAGCGTCGTGAGCTGCTGGTATAGCTGGAGGACTTACAGGGGAAGGGATTTATCCGACCTAGTGTTTCACCCTGGGAATCCCTGATTTTGTTCGCAAAGATGGCGGATGGGAGCAAGCGTCTATGTGTTGATTATCTACACCTAAAGTAGGTGACCGTGAAGAACAAGTACCCAATTCTCGAGGATTGATGACCTTTTTGATAAACTGAAGGGAGATCAGTGATTATCAAACATAGATCTTCTGTTGGGTATCACAATCTCATAGTACGGAATGAGGTTGTATAGAAGACGAACTTCAGATGTCGGTATGGCCAGTACAAGTTATTTTTTTTTTCCATTCGGCATAACCAACACACCATAAATGTTCTTGGGACTCATTAACATGATATTTATGCCATACATTGATTTCTTTATGGTAGTCTTCATTGATGACATTCTAATCTACTCAGCTACCAAAGAGGAGAACGCCTACCATTTGTGGGTAGTACTGGACACACTCCGAGAGCACTAGATTTTTGTTAAGCTCTCGAAGTGCCAGTTCTAGATCTGAGAGGTACACTTTTTTGGACATGTCATCTCAGAGGCTGGAGTTGCAGTGGATCCAGTGATGATCGAGGTAGTACTTTTCTGGGAGCCACCTAGGAGTGTGAAGGAGCTACGGAGTTTACTGGGACTGGCTAGGTACTATTGGAGATTTGTGCTAGACTTCTCCAGAGTTGCAACACCACTTTCAGCATTGAAAAAGTATGGGAAACCCTTCGGGTGGTCATAGAGATGCTAGCGGAGTTTTTAATAGAAGAGGGAGATGCTAACTAGTATGCCCATATTGAAGATACCAGAGGAGGTCATTGGGTACGTAGTCTATTGCGATGCATCAGGGACCAGGCTCAGATGCGTCCTGATGCATGAGCGACTAGTGATATCTTACGGTTCTCATCAGCTGAGACAGTATGAGAAGAACTATGCTACCCATGAACTGAAGTTAGCAGCAGTAGTCTTCTCCTTGATGATGTGGAGGCACTATCTCATGGGCAATCATTTTACAGTCTACTCTAACCACCAGAGTCTCTGGTACATCATCTTCCAGAAGGAACATAACCTAAGATAGCGGCATTTTCTTGAGTTCCTCCAATACTATGACTTCGAGATAGTCTATACTCTTGGGAAGAGGAACATTGTAGATGATGCTCTTAGCAAGAGATCTGGCATTCAACTGCTAGGATAGGAGAAAGATAAGTTAGCTATGTTGCAGAAATCCATTGTGGATAGAGATGGAGAATCCTTTCTGTAGTCTTTTATAGTCACACCTACTCTTTTTCAGAGATTTAGGGAGGCACAACATGGGGACCCTAACTGCAAGACCCAACGTACTCAGATATCCACAGGGCAAGCACCTGATGGATTTAATGAAGGTGGTGAACATATCATCCTCTTCCAAGGACATACCATGGTACCAGTTGTACTTCAGGAGGAAGTGTTGAGGGAGTTTCACAGTTCCCCTATAGCGTTACATCCAAGAGTGGTGAAGATGTGTCAGGTCCTTCGACGAAAACACTTGTGGCCAGGTATGAAGAAGGCAGTAGCAGAGTTCGTCTGTCAATGCCTCACTTGTCAGCAAGTGAAGGCGGAGCACCTAGTTCCAGCATGTTTAGTTCATCCCTTAGAGGTCCTAGAGTAAAAGTGGCACTGGATATCCATGGACTTCATGATGGTACTTCCACATATATCCAAAAGACACGACTCTATATGGGTTATCATTAACCGACTCACCAAGTCACCACACTTCCTACCTATCAGAGAGAAGGGCTCAGTAGAGATCCTAGGACGCCTCTACGTATGGGAGATTGTATGGCTTCATGGTGTGTCATCGACGATCATCTCTGATCGAGATACTCGTTTCACTTCCAAGATATGGAAGGGGTTATAGGAGGATTTCAGGATACATCTTCTCTTGAGCACTGCCTTCCATCCTCAGATGGATGGTCTGACTGAGAGGACCATTCAGACTCTTTAAGACTTCCTCTATGCATGTGTCCTTGATTTCGGCCATAGATGGGAGGATCACTTACCATTGGTAGAGTTTTCATAAAACAAGAGCTACCACTCCACCATTGGGATGACATATTTTGAGGAATAGTACGGCTGACCTTTCAGATCACCTCTATGCTAGACTAACCCAGGGGAGTCAGTAATCATGGGACTAGAGAAAGTGCAGGGTATGATGGAGAAGGTGGAGATCATCTCGGAATGGATGAAGACTCCATAGAGAAGGCATGAGTCCTATGCTGATAGGAGATAGAGACCTCTAGAGTTCAAGGATTGGAACCACGTCTTTCTACGTGTCCTGCCATGATGTGGTCTACAGAGATTTGGCTGAGGTGGAAAGTCATCTCCACAATTCATTAGACCTTTCCAGGTCCTCGGAAATGTATGTGAGTTTTCTGACAGCTTATCTCATCCACCTTATTTGCACCGGGTGCACGACGTCTTCCAAGTATCTCAGCTGGGGAGATATGTGAACAACCCTTCCCACATCATCGACCATGGAGAGCTAGAAATCGATGACATGGAGACTTTCACGGAGGTTCCAGTGGAGATTGAGGATCAACATGAGAGGGTCCTCCGTGGACGGTTGATACCTCTAGTGCACATTCTCTAGCAGCACGGGAACCTCCAGGTGAGCACAGGGAGTGAGAGGCTCAGATGTGTGCTCAGTACCCCCATTTATTCTCTTAGTTCAAGTTGTAGCTTATGGGGACAAAATTCCCTGAGGTGGGGAGAATGTAAAGACTACGAAATTCTAGGGAATTTTTTTTCGTAAATTATTTGGATTTTTTTGAGTCTGCAAAAAATTTACAGCCCTTCATTCTGAGGCCCGGTGTGCCCGGAATCGTGTTCTGAAGTTTTGTTTAAGTACATTCAGTAAAAGTACAAGAGAGAATTTATAACATTTGAACCGGTACTTGGAACTGAAATCTGAGGGCACAGTAGAACTCGTAGCGTCGATTATTGCTTAGTGAGACAATCAGTGTAGTTGCGTGCTAACAAGAATGGATGATAGATTTTGGTGGTTGAAATTTAATTAAATAAAAATAATGTGTTAGCATTATTTTTATTTATTGGTGGTTAAAACCTCCAAGAGGAGGTTAGTGGTGGGGCCCACCCTCACATAACCTCCCTTGGGAGGATATGTTGGGGGGACCACCTGTGGGTTTTAACTCGTTTGAACCCCTAATTAAGTTTTGAAACCCTTGAACTCCCCCCCCATTTAATTATTCAATCCCTCTATATTAATTAATTAAATTTAATCACTCAATTAATTAAACACCTTTTATTTGAATTCCATGCCAACAAATTAATAGGATGTCTTAATCTATTGATTTGTTGGCTATTGTTCTTTTTATCAGATCTTGGAAAAGAGAATTGAGGAGGAGAAGAGTTATCTATAGAAGAATGATGATCACCTATATCGATCTTCAACCTTCCATAGGAGAAGGAGTCGACTGTGAAGAATGTTGTACTCGACTTCGTCACCTCTGAACGCTCATCTACCAACGACGGATATGCTCATCCCTTTATGACAATGATGAATCGACGCCGCCTTTCCATGAATTCATCAATGATAATCATCATATGAGGTAGGGTATTTGAGTATAATTTATTCATGTTCTTCATCGTTTAATTTATGGTTTGAGAATTGCCGATTGATATCACCATAAATAGGAGGGATCGGTCTGGAAGAACATGGCTCGACCCTCTCCCTTTATTCATTCTCATTTTTTGACGATGATGGTGGAACAATAGAGCCACTAGAATGGAAGACTGCAGTGGAGCATCGATGTCTGACAACGGGCCGACCGCAAGAGGAATTGGCGGTGCAAGGGCCACCGGGTTGCAGGAGGAGTGTGGCGTTGTTGCACTGCGTGGCGATCTGGGCCGCGGCCAGGCGGTGCCGGAGGGTCATGGTGCCATCACACCGCACCGAAGGAAGGATCCACTGCCACTTAGGACACGATGGTGAGATAGTCAGTGCGTGGTGCTGTCACGCGATGCCAGAGAATAACTGTAGCCAAAGGCTGCAACTGATAGAGGAAGGCGGCCGCACCAGAGGCGGGATCCTTCGAGTCCAGTGGTCACTGAGCCTTCACCACTTGCCAGCCGTTACAGGGATATGGAGGGGGGGGGGGGGGGGGTGGGGGCGCTGAAACTCCCCTGGCTTGGTCAGGGTGGGGCCCACGCAGTGTGGCCACCGCTGGCTTCAGCTGGTGGTCCGCCTCCCAGCCACACGGGTCGTCGCGCGAGTTGGGCCATCCATCGCGGGCCAGTCCGGTTTGCGGTGGTCCAGGTCAAAACCCTTTCTAGATCCGGATGCAGGTAGGGTCGACTTGAACCAGGTCGGGTTGGCCCAGAACGGGGCGGTTCGGGACGGTCTAGCTGGGCCTGATCGGACTCGGACCCAGTTTGACCCTTTTCTCCTTTCCACCCATACCTTGGGCTACAAGTGTCTGATCGATGAACCATCTATATCAATGGAAATCATAGAGCAATATGCTTGTTTATGAATACCCCAATTGAGGTTTTGACACAATTGGGGTATGGCTGGGTTGGATTAAACCTAAATCCAACCTGGCCCTTGGAGCGGAAATGCTAATAACTCACAGACCGGGCGTCCGATTGATGCACGGTCTATCGTGTTGGGTTCCTTATGATGATGATGAACTACAGGATATATCAACTCGTGACTTTATGGTTGTTGATGTATCGACACATGCTTGAGGATCAGACCCTACCGGAATCGAGCACGCGGTGTGTCGGAACACAGTGGCTGACTGCGACTGAGATGATAGGATCCTATGTGGACATAATAGTGTACCAAGATCCTCTATGAGTTTAACAATGACGATACTATAACATGATCCTCCGTGGGTTTGACAGCGACAATACAGGACTGGGATCCTCCGTTTGTTCGACATCACTGATATTGTTTGAGTATACTACATGGGTTCTTCATAAGAGATGATTTAGTGGATACATCTAATCATCACTACCACTCTTCATGAGTTGTATACCTATGTGAGCTGAGTCTTAACTTTTAGTTTTTATCATCGAGATGATTGACTTTACTTCCTTTGTGGAATGGGTTGTACTTGGGCTTGTGTGTGGGGGCAGGACTGTGACTGGTAACTTAGGTGTATGTATGGGATATACCTACGTAGGGATGGTTGATACAACGTGATTTTATATTACTATAGTGTTTAATCCTTAGTGGATTATGGGAGACCTTCGGGGGACTTGGGGTCCCTAACTGATTATTGTTATACTCACCCCTGCACGGGCTTCTCCCGTACCTTGTTGTGTTCCGTGCAGGCTACAGTTAGCAGTGATTGAGGCTGAGGGTGATAGACGGGAGGCTGCTCGGAGTAGAACTAGATGGGAAGTACCTCAGGGACGAGTTGTTCAAGATCTGTACCTACCCTTCAGGTAGGATTCCATGGTGGAAGATCCAGGAGCTGTTTTTTTACTTGTACTTGTACTTGTAGTTCAGTTGGGTTTGTATACTGGCCCCCTTACTCTCATCACGGATTTATTTTCTATATTAGTACTTATTGCTTATAATGTTTTTGTTTAGAGTGTGTGTGTTAATGGTTTAAAGGAAATGCCTTCCCCTGTTATCAGGGATTCTCATTTGGTTCTAGTCACCAGCCCCTGGCCTATATAAGGCGGTCTTGGGGTAGTCACGACATGAGCCCTGAGGATGGGTCATGAAAAATCAACTCACAAGATAAGTGATCAATCATATTTCATAGCAAAGAGAACCAGTTCCACCCAAGTTGGCACACTCTAGTTTATATATCCTTTTCTTATAAGATCATCCATCAGAGTCATCATCACTTTATATTCAGATGGTTCCATATAGTAATATGAAATTGATATTGGTTGATTACATTGAATTAAGTCAATATAATACTCAAACTCTCTTACCTAAAACAATCCTTATAATTCAGAAGGAATCACATTGGAAAACTAAAAAAAAGGTGGGAGATCACCTCCCAAAGATTCCTCTTCTCAATCAAAAGAATACCTCTATATTAATTTTCCTATCTTTGGATAAGAAGGTCCAGACCTGCGTGACCAAGCATCCTATTATCATTGAAGGAAATTGAACATACCATTAGGTTTAGATTACGAGACCCATATAAGAGAACAATATACCCGTGCATTTTTAGAAATGAGAAAATCCATTATAATATAATGTCAAGATATTTCAGGATGAGAAACTGTAAAATCCAATCAAGCTCAAAATTTGATAGAGAGAGAACATAAATAGAACTATGAAGACCATTCTCTCTCCTAAAATCAAATAGTGTAGTAATATCCATTACAGAAGATAATAACTTCATAGGAATATTAATAATTCTATCAATATTGGTTGAAATATATGAATGAGTTGCACCATTATCAAATAATGTAGTCACGAATGATGATTCTATAGTAATGGAACCTCTCATAGTCATAGGACCCATATACACTTTATCTCTAGACTCTTCCACTATATGAAAAATATTTTTTCATGATACATGTGACAAAAACATTTTTATATGTGAAGCATCTGATTTACCCACAGTTTTAGGGGGTGACTATAGAGTGGAATAAACATGGATGAATTTATTAAAGTGTCATGACCATCCATAAGAACCTCATACCTTGGGTTCCCAAATGAAAACCCTCTTTGATTGTCCTATATTTCCACATAGGTAAACGACTAAAATATAGTATTCATGTACATAATGATGCTGTGAATTCCCCTGATATCGATAAATATGACAAGAATATTCATGTTTCCTCTTTCAATTGATGGAAATCACACTGCCATTACGAGATAAAGAAACTACTAATATCCGTAACATTTCTTCCAATTCAATTTCAACTATTGTCACTCTATCAATAACAGTTGATTAATAACGAATCATTAGAAAGAAAATATTTGAAATAATATCATGTGGAAGTCCCAGCATGAACCCTTAAGCATTCAACTTTTCATTCAATAAATTATTATCTGTGGAATGAAAAAGATCTATCTAATGTGGTTTTAATACTCTATCATGGTTCTGTTAGCCTACATTTGATTTAAAACCAATATAGACTAGTTAAATAATAACAAATATAGATAAATTTTTTGTGTGTGAAAATATGATATATGTATTTCCATTATTTCCTTCATGCTTCATCATTGTCACCGTCTATACCCGCATATCCTACTCAGTCTTTCGATCATGAAGATGGTACACTTTATCTTGATTCCATATCATATCTATAAGAACCCAAATAGATGTCACATCCTGCTCAACCATTCCTCATCCTATTGAGGATAATTGGATCCTTTCAGTGATATCATCTTAGGGAAAAGAAATTATTGATAACCTTTCCAGTAAACATCCCACTGAGGTTCCATGGAAGGAACCTGAATAGGAACTAGTGGTTGTTCATCTCCAAGATCTTGGAAAGTACACATGATCACCTCAAATGAATTTGAGTCCATGAGAGGATTCACTCCCTGAAAATTATTATCATTTTACTCCAGCATCCGATTTTCACATCTTCTTAGGGGCATGATGCTACACCACAATATAATAAAACTAGGAATACATCTAATGAACACTCAAAAAGTGGAATGAGGTAAATTAATACAAACACATTAACAATAATATTTTGAATTCACAATGTCGAAATGAAAATCAATGAAATGACTAGAACTATTCCTCCAGATGTATTTCCCAAACCACCATGATTTATATAATGTCAATTATGGAGAGAGTTGTCCAAACACTCAGTCATAGCTACCACTTACATCCATATAAGTATACTCAACTATATACTGCTTTCAAGACAAGAAGATCAACCTCCATAGATAACACATTGTCACGAACTAGCTCGGGAACCTGGTAACTTGATAACCAATCAAATCATGACATAGCCTGACAGGAAATCAGGATCCCCAAGGCTTGGAGACTTGACCTTAGCATCATACAAAATGGAATGGGGAATGTTTTTCATTTTTTTGAATCATATTAAAAAATTGATATGAATACCAAAGAAAATCAAATGAGAGAACTTTATTATAAGTCAGAAAATAATAAAAACACAATATACTACTCCAAATATCCATAAACAATGAAGTTTAATTGCACAATTCCTCATTGATGAAACTCTACAAGGCCACAAATCAATAGCTACAACCACCTCCAGGTGGTTCTTTACACATTCTCAAACATATAAGGATATAATCTATAATAACAAAAAGGATTGTTTATAGTGTGAGCTAAAAGAATAGTATGGCCTCACTATAGATTCCTTGATAGGATGATAATATAAAATTAACAAAATAATATGCTTACAATTTTTCAAATAAATAGGGTTGAAATTTCTAATTAAATATAAAAATAATAATTCATAAAATATCATTTGATGGAAATGAATTATAAAATCATGCTTCATATTTCATAATGGTGGAAATAAATTAAAAAATGGTTCTTTACACAAATCTGTTAAATGAAAAAATTAATAAAAAACAATTTATATGTATTCACAAGGCATGGGAAATAGTTTTCAACAATAGAATGCATTTACATGTCATATATAAACAAGCAAGCAACATTGTTTTCTTCCAAGAGGTAAAATAGTGTGAGGTTATGAGATACTCATCGACTCATGTGATAAAACACAATGTGTACACACATAACAAGTTAATTGAAATATATGACTCTTATATTCCCCAATGTTGACGAAAGATATTCTAACCAATGTTTTGATAGTTTTGTGAAGTGTCAATCCATTATAAGGGAAATTCTAATATAGCGTGTATGTACCAATAACGAACTGACTACCTATGATTTCATGTTCTCATGTATAATTCAATGATGGAAATTTATATTAATCAACTATAATATAAAATTATATTACATTCCCCCATTTCAAAAATTCCAAATCTCATTTTATAAATAAAAACAAGTTTTAATTAAAAAGATGGCTTTTCCCAAGACAAAACCCTAAAGTTTCTATCAAGACCATTTTAAGTCAATTTTCATAAATATGATTTTGAAATCAATTCAATTTTTTTTCTTATTTGAATTCAATAATTTAGTTTCAAAAAATTTCTATCATTCTCACAAAAAATTCAAAATTCAATTGGATTATGGTTTTGTCACAAATTTTCCATCAAATACAATTTTTAATTTAAATTCCTAGAATTTCCATAAACACACACCAATTCAATGGAATTTTGGGATTTAAAATATCATTAAAAAACCCATTTTTAATACCACTATTCAATGGAATTGTGTTTTTGCAACCAACCAATTGAAATCAATTTATTCAAAATCCATAAATTTAATTTAACTCAATCATTTTAAATGAAATGAAGAAATTTATGGTTAACAAAAATTGGGCATCATAACAGAACCACCTACCTTTAGATCAACAGAACTCGATTCACCAATCCCTAATCCAGATTCGATAATGAAGAACAAAATTCATGAAAATTGCAACAATAAATATGTTTATGATCCCAAAATAGAGGTTATTTGATAAATAATGCAATATGGGGATCCATGGAATCATAGGGAGGATAAGGTAGGTTGTGGGGGATTGATAATTATGTGAGGAAACTAACATAGTTAAAATCAATGGGCATTCCGAAAGCATTGAATCACTTCGGGTGTGATCTGAAGCGATAAACACTCTATTGGGTGCTATTGGGGAAGAATAAATCTTATGGGGTTGTTCTAATTCAATCTCTTACAAAAAATGCTATGTTAACTATTTTTATGTTGTATTTTTATATTAATGAAATCCCATGTAGGGTTATATATGCTGAGTCTAATGGTTTAAAGAATAGTGGAAACTAAACATGAATATATTTTAAATGGCCCACTCTATTTCAACTAATAGGGTGCATGAGAATACTAACTGTGCTCTATTCGTACAAAAACCCAGCTCTTTAGGTTGCATGGTTTTGAAACAATGTGCCCCAAATATGAACTATCCCATAAATTTGATAACTTTTAAAAAATTTATCCTAATGAAACCCCAAAAAAAACAAAAAAAAATCATTTCAAAAAAGAATGTTTAGAAATACTTGAAAAATAGTAATAAGATGTTACAAGGATAGATTTGATTTCTCTTATTAAAAATTGAAATGATTTTGTGCCTAATAATGTCGATGAAAATGGTTAAATTAGAGGACTGTGAAATAATTGATGAATACTTGGGCCAAATTGAAGGATATAACTGAATTAAAATTTTGGGGGTGAAAAGCTATAAATATGGGAATAATCCTAAAAGTAAAATATTTATATTGTGCAAGTGAAAATGGTGAAATGGGTGTTTAATGAATAATTCTTGAGTTTGTGTGAGTTAGTTTAACCAGTGTTGAAATGGCCCATGGTAGGGATGTCTATGTTTAGTAATAGATACACGATTGTGTCATTTGGGGATGTTGTATATGACATGTGTTTTTAGGGCTAGGGGAGAGCCTTCTTTTGTGAAAAATGTGAATGATTTATGTTATGTTTTTAAAGATGTTTGTTTTTATTTTTTGAAAAATTACACCACTATGAAGTGTGTCTATTAGGTGATAAGAAGATATATTAGTTAATTCTCCACCAGATGTGGGTCTAGAAACCTAGGTGATCCAGGGTAATAGCAGATAGGAGGTGTTTTTGGAGAACATCACACATTTTATACAAATGATGGAATGGGACCTAATGTAGGTTATGATGATCATGTATGAGGTGATTAGAATTTTCACCTACAACACCCTCATATTTTGCTGGTTAGGGTGGATTAGTGGTAGATGAGTTCTGGAAAGAGTATATACAAATGATTCTTGATCACATAGAGGCTCCAACAAGGAATAAAGTCATGTTAGTGGCTTACAAGTTATTGGGTAATGAAAAGCACTGGTAGGATATTTTTATTCAAACTCAAAAATAAGAGGGCATGTTGTGGTTGGGTTTGAAGGAAAATTTGTAGAACATTTATATCTAAAGACCATGAGGTAGTGGAATGATGTAAAATTTATGAGATTGACTTAGGGGACTATGACAATGATGGATTGACAATGATGGATTATGATGGTCGCTTCACAGACCAACAACACATTATTCAAAAATTGGTAGAGAATTAGTCGGATACCGTGAGATGTTTCCAGGACGGAATTAGATATGATATCATGTCATATGTGAATATCATCCACTAAAAGTGGTTTACTAAAGTGGTGGATAAATCCATTAGTTTTGAAGTTAATATATAGAAGGATTCTTGTAATGGGTATGTAATTCTTTTTTGGAAATAAAATATCATGTATATTGATGGTAGAAAGCCCCACATTAAGATTTTTCACTAGGGAAATTGTGGAATGAGTATTCAGATGAGATAAATAGACATTGAGAGTAATGTTAGTGTATTCTACTATCTGTGTGGAAGGTCAGGACAAAAGTGAGGTTAGTGTCCCCAAACACTAGATGGGTATCAGGTGTGCGATAAGATGGGGAATGTGTAGAGGATATGTTGTAACCCTAGATATGTGGGAGATAATTGATGAACATGGTCAGTGAAGAGTGTAGAAAGGGGGTTACAAACTCATTATTAGGCATAGAGTGGGAGATCAACTGTCCTTACCGATCAAGGTAGTGGATGTGGTGCTCCCGGATATTGGAATCCTCATCATGAGGGTAGAGAAACACCATGAACTCAAACCAGAGCCTAGGGTATAGGGGAATGTCATGTTCATTCAGTTCATCCAATATATTGAGGTGGAATGTCTAGTCCATCAATAGTTCGAGGTACTATTCTTATTGCATCCACACTTGGTTGTGCTTTATTTGATACATGTGCATGATATTCTTTTATATTTACTCAATTTTTGAGTGGGATGGGACTAGTAGTGGAACATATGTGTGTTATAATGTTGATTGATAAACCAATAGGTGCGTGAGAAGAAAATATCATGTAATGTAATTAGGGTACCCTTGATGTTGGTGGATATCATTTCATGTTAAATTTTATTATGATCTATATGTTATGTTTTGACCTAATAATAGGTATGGATTGGATAGTTCTATACTAGGAAAATATTTATTTTTATCACCATAGGGTGATAATCACAACCCTATAGGTGAATGCCTATAATCACCATGGTGAATCAGATATCCAAGCACACCAAACACATTTGGTCAGTCAATAGTTGGGTGTACCCATAACCCAAGTAGCATTTCTTATGTTTTATGATGGGGAAGATGAATATATTATATTTCCTCCTATGGTGGTTCAGTTTCAAGATGTTTTTCTTGATTTATTATAGGGGTTTCCACCTGATAAAGATTCCATTTTAAGGATAGAGTTGCATCATATACAGGAATTGGTTTCTATTTCACCATTTAGAATGGTACTTGAAGAACTCTAGGAACATAAATCATAGTTGGTGGAATTTGAGAAAAAAGATTTAGTCATACATGTACATCACATTGGGGGATTCTAATATTGTGTTCCATGAAGGATGATGGGAAGCTTCTATTTTATGTATATTATAGGAATCTAAATAGGGTGATAGTTAAGAAAATTTACCCTCTTCCAGAATCGATGATATTTGGTATCTGCTGAGAGATTATTATGTGTTCTTCATGATTGATTTAATATTCATGTATCATCATTTTTGGTTGAGACCTTGAGCTATAACATAGACTACATTAAATAGTATTTATGGGTTTCATGATTATTTCATGATATAGTTATTGTTGACCAATGCATCAACAAAAATTATATTTATAATTATCTGAATCATTCACCCATACCTAGACTAGATTGTAGTTGTAATTATGGAGGACATGGTAGTGTACTTCAAGACTCATGAATATCATTCCAAAAATATCAAAATCATCATGAGAATAATAAGAGAGAATATGATGCATGCCAATCTATCCTAATGTCATTTCTAGATTTAAATGTACATTTTATGGGCAACATCATCTCTGAGGAATGTTTTCTAGTGGAACCAAATAATGTTTAGGTTGTTGTATCTTGGGAACAACCTAATAATGTGTTTGATGTTCAATTTTTTTGGGCATGGAGGGTTACTATTAAAGGTTCATAAAATATTTCCCCCTATTTGAACAATCAATTTTGGGTATAAGGAAGAATGGAATCAAGTTTGAATGATATAGGGCATGTGAAAATGATTTTCAGAAATGGGAGAAGCAGCTAAATACATCACTGATTTTGGTCCTACACGAGCTAGGTAATGAGTATACCATGTTTAATTATGCATATTATGTTTTGATTGGGGTGGTTTTTATGTAGAATGATCAGGATATTGAATATGGTTCACATAAATTATGACCTAATGAATTAAATTACCCTACACATGATCTTGAGTTGTCCTTAGTGGTTTATTCTTTATAGTGCTGGAATCACTAATAGTTAGGAAAAATATTTACTATGTATACTAATCATAAAATACATAATTTAATATTATCAAAATATTATTTGAATCATTATAAATAAAGACTTCTTTTTTAAAATTAGTCCCATGATTTTGAACAGGTATACACATTGACAAATGAAAATAGTGTTACAGATTATTTGTGTTTGAAGAATCAAAATCAGGAAATTCAAGAATCCAATTGCGAATGGGGGATAACGGCGTATATTTTGATGAACCTAGAAGGTTATGTTGGAACATGGTAGATGAAACATGCATTCTTGGTATTTGATTCCATGCTTATGAGAAGGCACATATAGAGGCGGTATGAGGATCTAAAGTGTTTTGAGATGAGGGAATTTCTTGAATGTGTGGATCACCGTCTGATTGGGTTTTTGGTGATGACGACATTTTTTGTGGTATTTTGTTCATCTCTACTCATATGTGGAAATAGTTTTTATCTTATTTATATGAATATAAATGGTTAGTAGATCATGGTTTTACAAAAATGTATTATGATATTCCTATATTTTATTGGTGGTTAGAGATGAATAAATTGGTTGCACGGTTCATGGAGCGATGATATACCAATCAGCAGGTGAAGGCTGAGCATTAGTGACTGGGTGGTTATCAGTAACCTTTTAACATTATGAAATGTAATATGGATGATGTGGCAATGGATTTTTATGTTTTTCTTCCGAGGAAACCATAAATGAATGATTAAATAAGGGTAGTTGTGTATTAGTTGAAGAATGTTCCATATTTCTTACTAATTAGGGAGACATTCATCATTGACCAATTATGAGATTTATCTATTCAAAATATAGTTCCATTGTAAGGGGTGCCACAAAATATAGTTTTTATCATTATTCAAATATTTATTTAATCATATTGTAAAGGGTTACAAAAGGGTCTTAACACCCAACAGTTTTTGATTACGACAATCCAACCACATATCGATGAGGAATCATAGCATATCATTTAAGATTTAGATAAAATGTTGATGATATATGTTATTGAATTTGGGTTATCATTGGAGAATAATAAGTTCATTATTGAGTTACCTAATAAAAATAGTTACCAGGTGATTATTTTTAGGGAACCGTTTGAGGCACTCAACAGGAGGCTACACAGATCACCCATATGTATGATGGAGGTAGGGGATCTGTGTTTTTGGGAATAAATCTTCTTGATGTGATTCTATAACATGTTTTTTTTTAAAGTTATGTATACGTATCCAATAAGGAAAAATACATATGTGTAATGAAATCCTATGCATCTTGAGATTATGGTGGGTGATCGCATGGTTTTTCAAGTGTCGTCATGGATGGGTCATCATAAGATATGGAATCAGGAAAAGATGGTACACAGGTAAATGATACCATTTTCTATTATATAGGGGATTAGAAAAGTGGAATACTAATTTGCTAGTCCAAAATTGAATAGTTGCATGAAAGACATTTTTAATGTGTGATAAATTCTGTAAAATCAACCCAACCCAAATTAGGTGATTTATGTTGATGATGATGAGTTTGAGGCCGATTAATCCTTTGAGGTGTATATGATTTGTATTTTAGATCATAGTGGGAATGTGTGGTAGGGTAAGACACTGTTTTTGGGTTGAGTTTTTTCATAGCATGGAAATGTTCAGGATGAAGCATGGGATGGAAGATAGACATGTGGACCTAGTGGCCTGACCTAATTCCTTTTAGAACATGATGAATCTTGGCAGTTTAACTATTGATGAGCAATTATACGGTGGGGAGGATGTATGATCTAGAATTCTTCTAGGTTCATTCTTGTTAATATTTATGGTTTAAATACATTTTGGACGGTTTATGAAATATTTTATGTGCCTACGTAGAGGTTTAGGGTTGTTCTTGTGATTTAGGACATGAATGATGGGTATACATGGCTATTTAGTGGGTTTTTCACATTTGGCATGGGGTTTGTAGTAATCATGCACCCAAACATGTCACGACCCATCCCCCAGGGCCCGTGGCATGACTACACCAAGTATTCCTTCCATAGTCCAGGGACTGGCGACTAGCACCGAAAGATGTATTCCCTAAAAATGGGAATGCATTGCCTTTATATCTTGTAAACGCACTCAACCAAGCAAACAACAATATACAAACACAAGTTAACTGTATAGAAAAAGGAGTGCTAAAAGTAATAGGGTCTATAATACCAGACCAACAGTAAAGCTACATGTACAACTGGAAATACAATTAAACTAAAAAAGTGAAAGACAACTACAGGGTCATCCACTGAGGTTCCTACCAGTTGGATAGGTAAAAATTGCATCCTCAGCAATCCACATCTGCCCGTCTCCACTCTTTACCATCATGCTGTATTGTCCACCTTCAGGCACTGTCTAGCCTTGGTACCCTCAGTGTCGATCAACGTTGACCGTCGTCTACACCAAACACAATAAGGTGCGGGTGAAGCCCATGCAGGGGTCACTATAACGATACTCAGTAGGGACCCCGATACCCTCAAGGTCTCTCAATATCCATAAAGGATAAAAGACATAGCATGAAATCCAATGACAACCCTACTTATGTATATTCCCATACATATTCTAATGTTATCAAATATTACACATCTCATTCATGAGGAAACACAAGGCCCAAAACCTTTGCCAATGTAAAACAATTCCATGAAGGAAAGATCACCACGATGGTATGTACCACACTGGTATGCCATACAAAATAATACCACAAAGGTAAAGACTCAAATATCACTAGGTAACTTAGGTACAGTAGTAAAAATGACTAGATGTAACTACTGAATCATCTTCCTCTGTTAAGATGCAGACCCACGTAGGATCCTAGTACATCGTGAGACACAAAAAAGATCCGAGTACTTCGTCAGACCCACACATGATCATAGTATAGTATACCCACATGGATAATTAGAGCGGATCCATGTAGAATCCTCAAATACAGACCCACGAAGGATCCCTTTCTCGTGTTACAGCCTGCAACTTGGTTCCCGCACTAAGCGCACCGGATTCTGGGAGGTTCTTCTCATCAAGCCATAGTTTTATACTACAACTGGCATGAAATACCATGAAGAAGTATCCCAAAGCCTGGCCACATTATATGGGTCACAATGTAATAGATAGTGTGTCAATAGAATGTTCGGTCTGTAAGTTATTAGCCTTTTAGTCCTGAGTTCCGAGTTGTATTCGTGCTCAATCCAACCCAACCGTAACCCAACATTATCAAAATCACAAGTGGGGCATACCAAATGGACTATATCAATCCATGTTTTTCTGCACCACATACGGTTCATCAAATGGACGCCCGCTGAAAAAGTTATGGCCAAAAAACGTATAGGGTCAAAACTGGTTCGGGTCGAACCGGCCCACTGGTTCTAGCCCGGATCGGCATGACAACATGCTGGTGGGGGGTGGTAGTTGTGCGACCCCCTCCCTTGAACTCCGAATAGAAAAACCCGTTCAGTCACCAGCAACACGCAGGACCCGTTGTGGGTCCCACTTTGTCTTGCTCGGCTAGCCGAAAAGGCCAAACCATGGTCCTCCCAGTGGAGGGACATGTACCATGGCTCTGCAGCCCGCCAAAAGCTAGTCACGCTTCATCATGTGCTGTGTCCAGGGGGGATGCAGTCCCTTTCTCCGATGGTGGCGCGTCGTGAACCGCTCCTCCATGGCCGGATGAACGCCGACCACCCTTTGTACACCGCCGCAGTTGGCAATAGTCGGCAGCCCTCTAGCCTCTTCACACTCTCTTCCTCTTCCAGCAGTGCGGGTGCATGCTAGCTAGGTTCCTTACGGATAGCCCAGGATGTAGTATCCACCTATCTCCTCCGGGAATAATACAACAACCAAGAAGAATAGTGGATGGATGGGACATGTTCGTTTGGCCCGTATCGTCCGCATTAGTTCTATAGCAGGTGGATCAATAGGATTAATTAAACTCAAACAATGAAAAGTAACAAAACCCCTACCTCGATGGTTTATTGATTTCAGTGAATAAGGAAGGATAAAAGTCAATTTTTTCGTCATTTAAGACATCCCACAATGGAGAAATTTCATGACGAAGAAGTCGAAGACGTTGGAGGACGTCATCGTTCTTCGTTGTAGAAGTGTTCTTCATTTGAAGAAGATCTTACACAGGTTCTCCCCTTTTCGTTTGCTAACCAATCCTCTCAAAAAAATGAGTTCCGAATATAAAATAAAATTTTTTGGCACAAATGTAGTTGGCATAATTAGTTGGTTCATTTAATTGGCTCATTTAATTGGATCAATTAATTGGTTCAATTAATTAGGAGGTATTGGGGAGTTGAAAGGTCCCCCCTAACCATAAGAGGAGTTCAGGTGGTCCCCACCACCATGGATTTAAATTGTGGGGTTTTTCATGATATGGTGGTCCCCACATCCATAACCCATGTAGAGAGGTTTAAAAAGAAAAATTAAAATGTTATGTATTGTATTTTTCTTCTTCCATAAAAATCATGAAAACTAACATTCACCCTCAACCAACTGCGGTCAGGGTGAAGGTTTCCTTGAGAAAATATTAGTGACGCGAGTTCAACATTTCCCCCGATTTCAATTCTGAGCACTTGTACATATGTTACAAAAACCTGCTCACACATTTATCAAAATACCAAAAAAAAATGTTTAGAAAATTATTCCGGGCACCCCGGGCCTCAGAATCACTCACCGTCAATTATCACGGTCACGTAAAATTTCCATACAATTAAAAAAAATTGAATTGAATTTATGGGTCTTTAAATTCTCCCCACATAATGGCTTTATGTCCCTGTAATCCACAACTCATACTAAGGAAGCAAGTATGGGTACTGAGCACGTATATGAGCCTCCTGCTCCTATGTTCTCTCTTGGAGGTTCCCGTGCTGCCAGTGAACACACACTAGAGGTATCGACCACCCACAAAGGACTCACTCCTATTGATCCTCAATCTCTACTAGAAACTCTTTAAACGATGCCCCTTCATATATACCCAGCTTTCCATCGTCGATGACATTGGAAGGGTCATGCCCATATCTCCTCAGCTCGGATACGTGGAAGACGTCTTGTACCCGGTGCAAAGGAGGTGGAAGAGCTAAGTGGTAAGACAACTCGAAAACTTTGTTGAGGACATGGAAGGGTCCAATGAACATCAGATGTTACTTGCCACCCTGAACAAATCTCTGCAAACCTCATAAATGTGAGACTTGTAGAAATACATGGTCGCCATACCCGAACTCCAGATATCTCCATCTTCTATTGGCATAAGACTTCTGCTTACTCTGTGCAATCTTCATTCACTCCTGAATGATCTTCACCTTCTCTGTGGTAGCCTATAATATCTCTGGTTCCACATGTTTTGAATCTCCTAGGTCAATCCCACACAAAGGTGATCTTCAAAGATATATGTAAAACACCTCAAAAGGTGACATCCCAATGGTGGAGTGATAAATGTTGTTTTCTGAAAACTCCAACAATGTCATGTGATCCTCCCAGCTGTGACCGAAGTCAGGGACACAAGAACGCATCTTGCCCTCAAGGGTCTGAATGGCCCGCTCAGTCTAGCCATCCGTCTGAGGATGGAAGGCAGTTCTCAAATGAAACAGCATTTTGAAATCCACCTACAACCCCTTCAAAATCCAATAAGTGAATCATGTATCACGATCAGAGAAAATCATCAAGGGTACTCCCTGTATCTGCACAATCACTTTCACATAGAGGTGCCCCACACTCTCTACTGAACCCCGTTCTCTGATCGATAAGAAGTTGCTGACATGGCGAGTCAGTGGATGATCACCCAGGGAGAATCATGACCTCTATATGTACATGGAATTCATGTCACGAACTCTATGGATATCTCATCCCACTTCCACTCTAGGACCTCTAAATTATGAACTAAGACTACTGGTACCTGATGACCTGCCTTCATTTGCTGACAAGTGAGGCCTTGAGAGACAAACTCTACCACTGATTTCTTCATTCCCGGCAACCATTATAGTCGTGGGAGAACCCGATATATCTTTGCCACTTTAGAATGTACCACTAAAGGGGATGTGTGGAACTCCTTCAACACTTCCTCCGAAAGCGACAATTGTACTATGGTATGTCCTCCAAAAAGGATTGTGTGCTCCCCACCATTATAAAATCTATCAAGTGCCTATCATGTAAATATCTAATCACGTTGAGCCACACAGTCAGTTTCCCCTTTCTGCGCCTCCCTGACTCGCTGATGGTGTGGGGGAGTGACTATAAGAGACTGAAGAAAAGATGATCCATCCCAATCGATAAGGGATATCTTCAAAGTGGCCACCTGCTCTATCACCTATCCGAGAAGCTGTATACCAGATCTACTACTGAGTGCATATGGTACAACATTCCCCATCCCGAGATTATAGACTATCTTGAAGTCAAAGTCTTTGAGGAACTCAAGCCAATTCCACGGTCTTAGGTTCCTATCCTTCTGAGATAAGATATACATAAGGCTCATGTGATCATTATAGAATGTAAAGAATTCTAAAATCATGTATTGTCTCCACATATTCAAGGCGAAGAACACTACTGCTAACTCCATGTAATTTGTAGAGTATTTCTTCTCTTGATTCCTCAGCTATCGAGAACCATATGAAATAACTACTTGCACATGAATCAGGAAACATCATAGCCTAGTCCCTGATGCGTCGAAGTGGACTACGTACCTTGTGCCCTCATTTAATATCCTCAAGATTGGGGCACTATTCACCCTCGTCCTCAGCTCCTGAAAACCTCCATGGAATCTCTTCGAACACACGAAGGGTTTTCCCATCATCGGAAATGCTGATAAAGGTAAAAGAACTCTGTAGAAATCTGGACCAAATCTCTTATAGTATCCAGCCAATCCCAAGAAACTTCGTACCTATGTCACACTCTTGGATGGATCCCAAAAAGTACAGCCTCAATCTTTGTTTGATCCACTGCAACTCCAACCTCTGAGATGACATATCGATGAATGTGTAACTCTTGGATTAAAATGTTGCACTTCGATAGCTTACAATAAAAGTGGTGCTCTCGGAGTGTGTTCATGACAATCTGCAAATGATATGAATGATCCTCCTATGTAGACTTGTCGATCCGAATGTCATCAATAAAGAACTCCACAAAGAGATCATGATATGGCTGGAAGATCCTGTTCATGAGTCCCATTAACACTACTAGAGCATTGGTCACACCAAATAGCATGGCCAAAAACACATAATGGTCATACTGACATCTCAAAGTCGTCCTCTGCATATCCTAGTCTCGTACTTAGAACTGGCGAAAACCTGATCTGAGGTTGATCTTCCAGAACCACCGTACTCCCATCAGCGGATCAAAGATGTCATCAATCATCAAGAGTGTGTACTTTTTCATCAGGGTCACAGAGTTCAGATGTTCATAGTCAACACAAAGCCACATGCTCCAATCTTCCTTCTTAGAGTACAAAATTTGGGTTTCCCAAGGAGAAACACTGTGCCAAATGAATCCTTTCCCCTGTAAATCCTCTAGCTGTACTCACAGCTCACGAATCTCCACGGGATCCATCCTATAAACTGGTGTAGATATCAGTGAAGTATTAGGGTACAAGTTAATGTAAATTTCCACCTATATATGAGAAGGTAGACCCGAAACATCATCATGGAAAACATCCGCGTACTTGTCCCCCAATACAGGATAGCTCAGACTCTCCACAACAACCACTCCAAGGGTAATGCTAGCCAACTGATGAGTGATCAACTGTACTCTCCTCCGGGTAATTCCATCATGTGCTACAAAGGCTCTCTTCTCATTGGTAAAAGTAAACCTGCTCCCATCTATATGGATACACTGCACATTGCGCCTAATATAGTCAATCTAAGCATTGACTATACATAACTAGTCCATACCCAAGATAAAGTTGTAAGGCTTAGATGCTAGTACCAGGAGTTCCCATACGAAGGTTTTGCCTCATAGAGTAAGCACACTATACTAGAACCAGTGCGTAATCATTGAATCCTCTCCCGTAGGAGTCTCTTGCTGTAAGGATCGAGCCAAAGACTCCATCAGAATCCCCGAGATCCGAATAAGGGAGGTGGAAATAAAATAATGACTATAACCTGTGTCCATAATTACTACATCTAAGGTGGAGTAGACACATATATTACCTCGTATCATCTCCAGAGCTCCATGGTCGTAGAACTCAGCTACCTAGAGCAGAGCTCTACTCAGTCCACCTGCTCCTTGTGGTTGGGGTGGAGCACATGGTAGTGGTGGCAGTAACACCTTGAATCATCTTCCATCGCCATCTGCATGGAAAACACCTCTACCACGTCAGCCTACTACATGCGAACACCCTCAATCGAACCTCTATCACTACCTGGGAGTTTCTTCGACCATTTACATATCCTCTATATGGCGGTTCCGACAGTCACAAGCCATGTGAACCTGCCCGAAGCATGTGAAACACTGCATGTTCCTCGCATGATTGGCATTGTCTCTGGTGGCCTGCACAACAGATCCTGAGTCATTCGGTCGTCAACCTGTAGGTTTGGTCCTCTTGGACCTCTGTGACATTTGTTTGCTACCAGCTGCTGATGACTCCTCTACGTGATATCCAGTGGTGGGTCTCACTGCTAGGGACTGCTTTGGAAGAAAACTCTCTACCAAGACTGCTCGCTGTAATACCCCCTCCTGCATCGGGATGCTAAGAGAAATCATCAAAGCCATGACCCCCCACCCGAGTCCATGATCAAAGGTCCATGCCTTAAAGAATCGGTCCTGCACCATATCAATGGAGTAGCGTGATATGCCACTGAACCTCACTGGGTACTGAGCCATAGTCATGCTACCCTACTGCAGATGAAGAAGCTTCTGAATGAGCACTGCACGATGGGTTTTAGTGACAAACTTTGCCCGAAACAGGCTCTCGATGTCTTCCCATAGATGCGTCACCTCATCCTGAGCATGGAGAATCATGCTCCACCATCTGTCCGCTGCTTCCTGTAGAATAATGGCCGCAAGGATCAACATGAGATCAGCTGGTGTCTCTACTAGTCGGATGACTCCCACCATGACCTCTACCCAATCATCTACCGCTTCTGGGTCTTTCTCCCCAATGAACCTGGGTGGCCTCTGGCGCTATAACTCATGCAACACACTCATGCGAAATGCACCCCATGATGCTGGGGATAGTGGCATCAATGTCCCAACAGGGAATTGTACAGCGGGTGCCTCCGATGGTTCCTCTACTGGAAGGGGGCCCTGCACCAAGGCCTCTTCGCTCGGTGGACTATCAGTGCATACTATACCCGGAACCCTAGCTGGCTGTGTGTGTGGAGGAATCTTGAAAAGAAAAAGGTGCACCATGGTAAAAAATCTACACATGGTTATCTAAGTCCAAAGTCCAAAATGGAAACTTTTTGAAGCACACACACAATCAGTGTTTTCTTGCACTGAGTCCGAAATCAGACATCGGGGTCCTCGTGAATGGATACGTCGGCCGCCGCACCAACACTGGATTCCCTAAACTGATAACCACACTAACTACCCTTAACAATATTTCCATTAAAAATATCAGAGTCATATGTCCTATGGTAGAACCTACTCCTCAGATACCAATTGTGACAACTGGTTCCCAGTGACATCCCAACCGCCCCATCATAACATGGTCATCAGGTCCTGGCCCGATAGGTACCACCAGTTGCCCTGCAGACACGTGGTCCCCAACATAGGGCCTGCCCACATGCCCAGAAGGGTCATATTACTAACAACGTGTCTTGTGTATGGATACATTGGCCACCACACTAACACTGGATTCCCTAAACTGATAACTACACTTACTACACTTAAGACTATTGTCGTTAAAAATATCAGAGTCCTATGATCGATGGTAGAACCGACTCCTCTGATACCAATTGTGACAACTGATTCTCGGTGATAGAACAACCACCTAGCCTTAATATGGAGTTCAGTTCCTCGCTAGCTAGGTACCACCAGTTTCCCCACAGACAAGTGGTCCTCACCCTGAGGCCCACCCATATGCTGGAACAGGTTGTATGACTAATGACAGTTCTCACAGGCCAAAAAATATCTTCTCTAGTATTCTTTTTACTCACTCACACACACTCTGGGAACCTCCCAGATGGTCACCCATCATGATAACTACTCCAGACAAAACATGCTTAACTATGAAATTTTAATCAGGTAGGCTCCCAAAAAATAAAGATTCACCTTGTTGACATGAGTAATATCATTTAGTCATTTAACCCTTTAGAATTTGGGGGTGTTACAATACCCCCCCCCCTCGGTTTAGAGAAAAACATCCTCACTGGGGGACCTACATCTCCTGCCAGACTGTCGACCACACTTAAGCCTGTGTACCCCCTCTAATACAAAATGTGACAACTGGATCCCGGTGGCAGCAAAACCACCCCGCCTTAACATGGTTGTCGGGTCCTGGCCCGCCAGTTACCCCCAGTTTCCCTATAGACATGTGGTCCCCACCATGGGGGCCACCCACGTGCCCAAACATGTCATCTGACCAATGACAGTCCCCACAGGCCAACACATGTCCTTTCCAATGTGCTTTTTCCTCACTCACACACACCCTGGGAAACATTCGAGAAGGTCACCCATCCTGATCACTACTCCAGGACAAGCATGCTTAACTGTGGATTTGTAATAATGTAGGATCTCGAAAAAGAATCTGATCCCTATTGACATTAGTCATATCATTTTTCATTTAACACATAGTCATTTGAAGGTGTTAGAAAACATTAATAGGCTATTGGTGGGGGTGCATAGTTAAATAAACCATTAATGGTGTAGGTAAAAATCCATTCGGGCTTGGATAGAGCCATACCACACATTTAATACATGGGTTTTCCAACCATATAATATTTCCTTTTATCCATATATCCTATCCCCCTCTTGGACTATGGTGGCACCCAATTGTCATATTATTTGGCCAACCTTGCGGCCAAACCATGCACACCTTAAAAAGCGAGACATTTAATTTTTTCCTCTCAATACATAATTGTTATAACTCTATATTTGTTTAAACAATTAATATTATATCCCCAGTGATGATCCAATAATTCCCCATGATTCCCATGGGCATATCCCTCTCATTATTATGCCATTTGGAGCACTACTAGCAGTGATTCAATGATACGGGTGAATATAACTCCCCAATTCCCTATCTTTTTATGGTTGGTGGTTACTATATCTATTTTGTTCTTATAAATCCCTAAACCATGATTTTTTAGTTGATCCTAGGTTGGGTATTTGAGTGGTATTAAAATTTTAATTGAATGATAGGTTTATGTGAGCGTTCTTCTTCAGGATCGAGGTAGGTGGTCTAAAGGTTATATCCCATAGTCTTGTTGTTTATTTTTATGTATGTGGACACGATTTTGTCCTTTTGGGTTTCTAAATTAGTTTTTTATAGTAAAAATTAATAAATGTTCTTGTAAATGATTAATTTACCTCATCATTTTCCCTATGGGATGGGTTGTGGTGTATTTGACTCGGCTAAGAGTCCCCCATCGGGTGTGCCACTTCATGAACATATAAATTGAAATAATATGTGTATAATTAAATTTTTATGACATAGATCAATAATAAATGTGTTTACATGTTCCTGTGGGTTATGAAATGAAGAAATGTTCAATTAGTTTTTGTTATTAAATTTGAATAAAGACTTTTATGGTATAATTTGAATGGGGTAAATGAATTAAATTGAATGTGATAAATAACTTCTATGTTTTTATAGAATTATGTAAATGGATTAAGGCATGTAAATGAGTAATTTTTTAAATTTGAGGTTATGAATGGAATCATGTTAATGGGAAATGTGATGTAAATGATAATTTATAAATGGTTTAATGGTTGATTATGGATTATGTGTTGAATGCACTATTTCTATAAATGATTATTGTCTAAAATTTTATGTTTTTTTGATAAATATTCTTTTAAAAAGAAGAATGTTCACATTAATTGTTGGTATGCACGATATAGACATGAGGTTCATTGCTAATGGGTCAGGATGGACTACGACTCTAGACTATTCTCTTAGAATGCATTGTTTAGGGAGTTCAAATGATGCCCAATTCCCCTAATTATTTCCCTTGATGAGACTACCTAGACCGAGGCAGCATGGTATGCGTGATTTAATTGGCCATGATATTTTATCCCCTGTGAAATAGAAAATTTGACTTATATATCATTTTATATGGAATTTGGACATAAAATTATATATTGTAATTAATGAATATGTGTATCCCATGGAACCAACAAGGAAAATGGGTAAAGTGATTATTATTAACTACTATAACCTTGTTTATTTATTGTATTCGATTATAGTAACATTAGTAAATGAATACAATATGTTTTTACACTATATATTTTGTAAACATTTTTGGTGGTGGTGTCCTAAGTTTTAATAACAGCCAGTATAGTATATCATTGGGTACCAGGGATGATTTCTTATTTACGAGTCAAGAAAACTGAAATGTTCATATGATAGAGGGTTGATTTCGACATGGGATGTGCATGGATGAGGGATCAAGACTTAGAGTTGGGACTCATATTTGGGGTACATATTAATATCTTTATTTTGGGTATTCCGTACACTTGGAACTATGTGTCAACAAATTACATATTTACTATTTAGTTATGGGCTTATACATAGTTTTGGGAAGTGTTTGGAAATACATGTTTTTATGTTAATTATATATTTTTTCATTTTAATTATTCTATATAATCTGTGATTTACTCTAATAAATATGGTATAGTCTAAACATGAGATCTATTAGGCCCTCACTACTTGTTAGTGGACTCTATTGTATGGGGAGGCACACATGAGGTAATGTGGTGACATAGTTTGGGGCACTCTATTAGAGTAATATGGGTAGTGGCATTAAAAAATGAACTATTATAGATAATTAGAAGTTAAATGGGATTAATAGTGCCATAAAATATATTTTATATTGGTTTAATATCATTTTTACACCATATATAATATGTTTAGTCATTAATTAAGCTCGTTTCTACCTTAATCACTACAATTAATTTTAATTACTTTCAATAATATATTTTTTTCAAAATATATGTTAAAATTATTGTAAATTATAAATTATTGTGACTAAAACTATATAATCTATGTCTTTTAATTATAAACAATAATTTTTCCAAAATCAATTTCAAATTTATCTTAGAGATGGTTTGAGAAACAAGTTTTTAATGTGAAAAAGTTCAAATGCTTGAAATGTTTTTAGAATGAATTTCATTGTCAAATTGGATCCAATGACCTAAATTGGTTTAATTGATATAGAATATATATATAATTATACCTAAAAACAAAATTTAAATGTAATATAACTATATAAATAAAATAATGAAAAATAATTTATAAATTTAAATTATTTATTTTTCAATATTATTCCAAAAATAAATCATCTCATAAAAATACCAAAAACTCATCGAATGTAATTTTCAACATCCAATTTTAGAAATTGAAGTCTATTATTCCAAATAAAAATTAGAAGTGTAAAAAATTGATTTAAAATAGTCTCATTATTATAAATATTTAAAAATTACTTTTATAAAAATATGTATCTTTATGCGTAAAATTGGTTTCACTCCTATAACATGTTTAGAAATTAGATAAGATGAATGTCAAAAATTTTAGTCACAATAATTTATATAAAATTTCATTAAAATCAATTATCAAGAGTTTTTTAATTAATTTATTTCCATATAAATTTTTTTATTTCATAGATATATCTTTCCCTCAAAATATTCTATATATTTTAGAAAGTGTTTTAATTTCATTTATTGTTTATTGGTACAAAATAATTCTTATTATGCACATGTGTAAACAATAATTAGGTATTTTAATTAATCTTATACACAACCTTAATTATAACATCTTTGTGAAAAATATAATACATGTTAATAATAATATTAATAGTACATTTTAGTTTGGTAAAACTATGTCTTCCATGTCACATATGTTATATAATGTACTTTGATTTATTTGAAAGACATGAATGAAATGGTTTCCAATTTACCAAAATATAATCTATCTGTTTTGTGTAGTGCAATATTTACATGGTGTTTCCTAAAAGGAATAATAACATGGTGATTCCATATAAAACATCATATATTCATTGTGGCATGAAATGAAAAATATCAATAATATTAAATTAAATAATAAATATATATTTCATAAAATCATGTGGTGTTAAATTATATGTCCCTTAAAAGTGATTTCTACCTATAAAATGGTCTGGGTTGTCAAATGTTTAATACATGAATGTTCTTTTAATAAGAACCCATATTGAGAAAATGAATACTAAATAATCCTTTTAAAAATAAATCATTTGAAACGTAATGGATACACAAAGTAACTCATAACAAGGTTTCCACATGAGAGAACGTACATGGAATGTGAAAACATTGACATCGAAGAAAAATCAAACTAGGAATTTCTAATGTAGAGTGATAGAAAATTTTTTTAGGAGAAATTCAATTATCACAAACTCATAACCCAAAGAGGCATGAAAATGGACATTAATATAAAAATGTTGAAAAATATTTCATTTTATTTCAAAACATTTTATTAATATTAAAGTATTTTAATTAGAAGATATTCTTACATGATTTTAGTGAAATCTTACATGTTGTTATGACTCAATAAATTTTCACATCATCTATTATTCAATGAAATTATGGTGGATTTTGTATTCAATAAGAATTAGTATATAAAGAGATCTATAAATAGAATGATAAGACATTCCATATATTTTTATAATAGAAAATGGTTAGAACAAGTTACCCAATATTCATAAATCCTCATATAGTGAAATTATAGTTTAATATCTAAAACATCATCTAATTATTAACATAAATTATTATAAAACGGTAAACCATGTCACCATTAAGAAAGATGAATATCAAAAACATCCTAGTTGAGATCACTAAACATCTCAAAATGAGATTCAAATTGATCTCTTATATATCATAAGTATCCATTGTTTTTAACATCCCATACAAGGGAATAACTCAATCATGTAGTCTCTTTAAACAGGGTAATAACCTAAATTACCATAAAAACTAATTGATAACATACATGCATTATTATTCCTTATATTATTGGATATATTCATTAAATAAATTTTTTTAAAAACTTTATCCCTAATAAGATAGAACACTTTGTTTACAAAGTAATAATAATTTCCATGGTTGTAAAAACGTTCTAATTTACATTATACATATTAATCATAACATTATCGAAGATAAACATAACTATATAAATATAAAGAAAATATTAATGGTTACCTTACCTTATAAAAATATCACTTTTCTATTAAATAAATTAACTTGGTAATCATCTCCATTCAATATATTCTTTAAAAAAATAATGGAAAAAAAATAATTAATGATTTATATAACGTAACTCTTGAATTCCAATTCATATTCCCTTCAATATCCCCACTTCTTTATCAAACCATTTACTAGGTCACATAATATAATTTTATAATACCCCATCACTATAATATGTAACACGAATTTGGACATATGGTTACTAAACCTCAATCTAATAATTCTTATAACATTTAATGTAAACAATACTATTAGAACATCCCAGACCTTTCACATGCCATTTTCACTTCCTTTATCCTTAATTGTATATCCAATACTCCTATCATCTTCCTAATTTTCTTCACCAGCATTTTACTTAGGACATCTATATGTATAATTCCCATACATTACACAAATGAATCATTAAATTTTAACACAGTTCCATCATGTTTATACAATTGATTAAGACCAGAATGTATAGTGTGGGAAACACTTATCATTGAAGAATACGACATAATCTAGATAAATTACTTATAGGATTCCTAAAAACATTAAAGATAATTTGAAATATAAAACTCCTAAGGATTATAATTAGATATATCCCTGGACATATCTTTACAAATGTCAATATGGATCTTACTAGTGTTTTCTCATCTTGTTTTCTGAATTTTGACTAAACCTTCCAATTGATACCAAATATAATGACCCAATATTAACATACGTGAATATTACATCATTTTAGATCATGATTAATACCATTAAAATGGTTCATTCACTAAGAATATAAAAGTTTAGTGTCTCTGTAAAATAGTAACACATAGTTCTAATTTTGTGAATGATCTTCAACATATCATGTAATGATCTTCCCCTTTTAGTAGTCCTATATAAAACTTTTCTTCATCCCCTTAGTAAAGGAAACATAAGAAAGGGTAATCTCAAATGATCATTAAGGGTAATAAAGAGAAATATGTAAGAATAATTATGAATATAATGGTATGAGAACATGATTTTATCATTATAAAATATACATTGGATACAAATATCATAATCAAGAGTCATGGAATAAATTGATGTAGTTCATAAGAAAAAATCACAATATAATCCAGAACATGAAACATGAGATAAAATCATAGGCATAATAAATAGACAATTAGAATATACATCATCTTATAACATTTTGAACATGTATTAATGTAAATAGGTTCACTCATTACGTTAATTACTTGAAATAATGTTCTCTTATAAACTCATGGACGTGCAACCAGGTCCAGGCATAACATTATAAAAAAGTAACTAGGTTCAATCATAATATTATAAAAGTTAAGGATAACTCCAAAATCTATTAACATATTGTTTTGTACAAACTAGTTTCCCATTGTTGATTGGGTTTTCCATTCTACTCATAGTGGATCTGGTTACCTCTTCTTCCCATATTAGATAGGGTTTCACCTTATACAAATTGTGGATATTGTTTTATATTGTTCCCATATTGGATCATGCCTGTCAATGTGTTTCCCATATTATCTCACAATATATAAATATTTACACAATGCATATGAGTGAGATATTTTCCCCACCCGTCATGTATTTAAATCACACATATGTGAACCACAAGATCATAATTATTTTCCACCATTACTTTAATTAATAAATAAACAATTTAGGATTAGTGACAACACAACAATGTTTAACCAAAGGCTATGTAGCATCCCACGGGGATACACCAATAAAATAATGGGCCATAGTATACCCAAAACATCATAAGGGCCCATGAATGAAAAATAAATTGGACTGATGAAAAGAAATTTGTATCAAAAAAATAAATCATGTCATATCCTATGTAAAAGAGATTTGTTTCATAGCCATTTCATCATATAATGACACATATAATTATGTTGGTTACATAATAATTTTTTATTTGTATAAACCATGGAATTGAAAAGGGTTTCATATATGACATGGATTCTTAAACAAAAACCATTTAGATAAATAATGGGAAAAGTTTCCTAAGATTATATCTTCAATGAGTAATAAACTAGATCAAAAGAATGTAATTGTAGCAAGAGAAGGATTTTGAAGGATTGTATGGAGAAATTTTCTATGAAAATAGTCTCCACATGAAAATAAATTTCTATTACATAAAACATCAATAAAATCCTTCTCTTTGGAACCAAATTTTTAAAAATATAAAATATGATTTATAAATCATTAAAAACATTTCAGGAGGAAAATATCATTTTTGATTTATATAAACACTTTTTAAATCATAAAAATTATTGAAAACATTATACTTTTAAATCATATAAATAAATCTTGAATATAATTTTTTAACCATTTTCCTTGAAAACATAGAAAATAAGCTTGTGAAAAAAACTAAAACCATTTTATTTTAGAACTCATAACGTATGGTTTGAAATAATTTGAAAAAAACATTGAAAACATATAATGTAAGCTTGAAATTAATTAAAAAATAAGTTTTAAAAGATTAAAAACTTAAGATCATTTTCCATTAATATTATATTGAATGATATTTTAATAAATGTTTTGAATTTTTTTAGAAAGGTTAAATTTTGAATAGAAATAATTTCCCATTAAATGGGAAAGTAATGTCCCGTTTTTTTAGAAAATGTATGAATTATCTTGAGTAAAAAACAATTTAAAAATTGAACCAATATGTTAATATGTTATGAAAAACTATATTATTAGAAAATACATAATATTTCATGATATAGAGATCATAATATTTCATCAACAAACAAATAATCGTAAATAATCATAATTTTGATGAGATTGTAACAATACACACTTACCAGTTCGATAACATAGAATAAAAATAATCATGAGACAATCAAAATTATATAAGAATAAAAACCATGAATATAAGTGTATTCATGATAAAAAATTTCAAATTGTAGTATATATACCTCGTGAAAAAATATAGGTTCCTAACACAACATGTTTCTCAAAGAATGAAAATTGAGACAAAAATACCATACAGATTTTGTAACCACTGAACCATAAATCCAATGAAATTTATGTAATCAAAGAGATAAAAATATACCCTTAAATTTAAGGATAGGAATCAAATATTACATTAATTTGTAGTATATAAATCACCAAAAAATAAATGATTAGTGAATAATTAATGCATCTTTCATAAATAAAAATGAATCAAAAATCACCATATTACTTTTCAAGACCCGTGCCAAAGGTGCTCGTGTTGTTACTACCCCAAGAACTTGTCCTATAGGCTAGGATATGGAGTAAATAAATGAGTAGACATATCCCATAAATGGGAGGCATTTTCTTAATTACATGTAAACACAAAAACACTCCCTAATCCCAAAACGATGAAATGTAAAAACACTAAGTAGACAATGCATGTGTACACTAAGATACCAACCATAGAGTATTACTATAGGAAAAAAAATGGTGCTAAAATACAAACCCACCAAAGAACGTGTCTTGGAAAGATAATGGACAAGTTCGTGAAACTCATTCACATAAAATCCTTCCTAAAGGGTTGGACTGGGATAGTTGTATGAACCAGAAGGAACATACATCGTCTATTTGATCAGTCCATTCATCACTTAGTCTTTTTCGACCAAGATCTTAGTCATGTAATATATTATCTATATAAGACACAATAGTGCAGTCAAGGCCCATGTTGGGGGTGAGTAAAACAATTCTCAGTTTGAAAACACGAAACCACAAATGGACACCAATTAGAAATAAATGATGTATACTATAAAGGAAACACAATATGTTTTCCACAATAGAAACATAGTAATTATATTCACCACAAAAAACCACAATTTGTATTTTATCTCAAACATGTATAAGTATATAGCATGAAATGAAGGATTATTAGATGTAGTCCATAGAACACCAGGTATCGATAACACATAGTGTCGATAGCACATGGAGTGTTGATAAAAAATGTATTGTCGATAAAACACAGAGTGTTGATAAAACATTGAGTTTCGATAACACATGGAGTATTGATAAAACATCATGTATTTATTTTTCATGCAACCCCCATGTCATGTAGTCACTATGTCACAACCACATGTAGTATTTCAGTTGTATCCATCTTGTAACGGGAGAACAGATTATAAATGTCATTAGGTCATTTTCTAAATAACTAAACTACTCAATATGATTATATCTAAAGGAAATTTTCATATCAAGTGTCTTAAATCTATAAAAGGATCATAAAGAAGACATAAAGTTTGGATGTTACGGCTATTTTACTAAAATGGTCTGACCTTGGTCTGGTTAGAGTTCGATCTGACCCGCCGAAATAAAGATGACCCTTTGGGTGACTCGACCTAGTTTGGCCCGCATGAACTGACCTAGTATGGTCTAGTTTGGCCGGAGCCAGCCCAGCCCATAGGGCTGCTGGGGCGGCCCATCTTTTCCAGTCCGGACCGATGCATGCAGGCTGATTTGATGAACTACATGTGGTTCTCCCTCATCACATGCCTCTGTGATAACATAGTTCCTAGCCGCGTTCCATGCATCCAACCTACAAAACCACCTACCCATGTCCTCACAACCATGGTTTAGTCTGACACAGCATCAAGACACATCCCCTGGTCAATTTTGTAGCCTCCTTCCATGACCAGTGCATGTTGGCCACCCCGACTACAATACAACCCCTGGATGAGGTCCGCCTCCACCAGCCATGTCTCTAGCGACCTTTCCCTCATGCTATTCTAGGATTCACCCCATCAGGCCATGTATTACTATGACCACATACATCCATTTTTTCAGTCTTTTATCCTTCCCTCACACTCTTCTTGGACCAAAAAGTGCCTCACCTACACCACACAGCCACCATGGTATTGTGGGCATGTCAGATCATTAGTACTAGCTTGTTGTGCCATGAATTGAAGGAGTAACAATAAATATGATCATAAAATCATGAAGAATATGTAGAATGTGATGTATATGAAAAAAATGGGACGAACAAAAACACCCAAACAACAGATCACGTCCTATGATCATGTTAGCCTCGATTTATCCTAGTTAGAGGGATCTAAGTGAATGAAGAAATCAAAAAGAACTGATTCCCATTTAAATCCCCTAATGTTAACTCCCATCCCACATGTGATCTAACAACTAATAAACATATTCATGGATTGGTCTACATTCATTGTTGAATTTCAAAATGGGAAAAAATCACCAGGAAACAAAAACCTACTTGCATTTGTATTGGTCATTAACAAAGGGGGAAGTTGCGTCATCATTTTTTGTCGATCCGTTGATATTTTATCAAAGATATGATCTATAATCATTCATCACTTATTGTTTATTCACAAGAATTCATTGGAGATAACTCCATATCCTCTTTTTAGAGGAACCTAGGGTTCTAATGATAACCTAGAATTATTTAAAATGATTTAATTTATAAAAAATACATTAATCATCAAAATAAAATATTTTTATAAAATATTTTATTGTCATGTCATCTAAAAACTAACATTATTTCCGGCCTATGGAAGATGATATTTGTTCCACCAAAGGTAAAGTAGTTACTTTGAATGCAATGGTTCCATTGTATTTTTGATATGTGCATGTATTTAAATGTTATTCCGGTTTAGAGAAAAACGGAATGCACACATTATTAAAAGAACATTATTTATCAACTAGTTTTCACTAGCACACAAGGACTTGGATCCTCACATCATCTCAATGACTAGTCCCATAATATTCTGAGTTAATTTATATAAATATAACTGAATAAAATATGTGTAATAATATTCTACCTATATTAGGTATTTATATCCCCAAAATATAAAAAAGGGAAACACAACAAAAAGGTGAGGGTATAGAGAAATAATTTTAGCCACCACTCTAATGTTCTCTCTTACAGATTCTCATGCTACCATCAAACTCACAATAGATGAATTGAATACCCATGACTGATCTTCTATTATTGATCCAAAATCTCCACATAGTACTCTATAAAATTCATGCCATCATCAATGTTCATATTTCCCAAGTAGATGACATGTGATGGATCATGCACATACCTCCTTAGCTATGACTTGTGGAAGACATCATCCACAAGTTCCACTATGGAGGTAGAGATATGTGGTATTCCATGTCACCAAATCTACTCAGAATCTAAAAAGGGTCAATGTATCTCAAAATAACATGAGGCCCTTTCAAAATCTCTGAAATCCCGTTCATGTTGAGGTCCAAAGGAATACATGGAATCTATCCTTGGACTCCATGGGAATCATCTGCTATCATCATATGACATATGCTGGCTCTATTCCATCCCCAACCACTCTTGGTTGATCTGACCCTTCTCTGTGGTAGCCCACACAAACTCTGTACCCCTAAGTGATGACTCTCTAAGGTCAGTCCAACAATGTGGTGATCTCCATGGTCACAAATACACATCCTCAAATAGTTCCATAAAAATGATGGAGTGGTACCTGTTGTTCTACACAAACTCCACCATAGATAGGTGATCCCCCTTACCACGACCAATGTTAGGGGAGCAGGCACATAGTTCATACATAAGAACCTGAATGGTAATCTCTGTATGGCCATCCTTTTTGGTGATGAAATGTCATGCCCAAGCATAACCGAGTCCCAAACGCCTCTTGAAATACCTTCCGTTATTGTTATGGGAAACTAGCATAATGATCTGAAGTGATCATTGATCACAATCCATCATGCTGAATTATCTCCTCTATATAGAGGTTCCCCAAGCCCTATACTGAAATCTTTTCATGGATTTGTAGGAAGTGGGAAGAGTTTCTTTGTTGTCAATGATTACCTAGATGATATCAAGTCCCATGTACATTCATGGTTACCCAATAATGTAGACCATAGATATCCCATCCTAGCTCCACTATGGAACCTCAATTGGCCGGGTAAATACCAAAAGAACCTGATGCTAATCCATAACCTGCTTGGAGTGAGGCATCATGATACAAACACTACCAAAATCATTTTCATCCCTGAATGCCAGAACTAAAATCAGTAGTCCTAGTAAATCTTCACTACAACTAATGTACCACTGAAGATGATGTGTGGAACTCCCTCAGAACCTCCTCCTGCAATTCCACCGATACAACTATAAAACCTCTAAGAAGAACGATATGCTCTCCACCTATTGGATATACATCAATGTAATTCCTTATAGATAACTGAGAACGTCATGTCTCACTACCAGTATCCCCTAGTTGTGCCTCCTTGACTCGTTATAAGAGTGATGGGGTGACAACCATCTACTAGATGTAAGATACTCCATCTACATTGACAAAGGATATAAGAACAGTGACTAATAGTTTCGATGAATTGCTCAAAAACTACAATATGGATCTTCTTTTAATAGAATCCTCCACTACATTACCCATCAAAAGAGTATAGAAAATCCCAAAGTCACAGTCCTGTAAGAACTCTATACATCACCTTTATCTCATGTTTAGACCCATAGGTGAGAAGATATACTTGAGACTACTGTAGTCATATTATATGGTAAACCGCTCACCAATTCGGTAGTGTCACCTCACCATCAATGCCAAGACATCCAATTATAGCTCAAGATCATGGGCTGTGTATTTCTACTCATGATGTCTCTATAGGTGTGAACCATACGCAATCAATACTTTCCCCTAAATCTAGAAACCGCCATGGCTAGTCCATGATACATCGTAAAAGAATATATTCCTGACACACTCCTCTATTACTCTACAGATAAGAGTGCTCTTCAACCTCTGCCTCAACTTATAAAATAATAGACGACACTTCTATGTCAACAGAAAATGATCCCACTTGCATGTAAAATCCATCAAAGGTGATGCAACTCACGAAACATTAGGTGCAAACATCTGATAGTACCCAACGAAACCTAAGAAACTCTGCACCTCAGTAACACTCTTGGGTGTCACCCGAGCTAGTAATACCTCAATACTACCCATATATACTACATCTTCGTCCACTATGATGACATGTTCGAGAAGGTGAACCTTCAAAATCTAGACCTAACACTTCGAGAGAATCCCATAAATTCAGTGCTCTCAGAGTGTGCCAATGACCATCCTTATCAGTATCATGTGATTCACCTTAGATAGAAAGTACACAATGGTGTCATTAAAGAAGATCACCATGAACGATACATTATAAGGATGAAAAATAATATTCAAGAGCTTCAGGAACACTATTGGGGAATTTGTTATTCCATAGGGCACCACCATGTACTCAAGTGGTCATACCAACATCTGAAGGATTTATTTAGTTCATCATCACCCCGTACATGGTGATGGTTATAGCCAGACTTGTGTTCTATCATTGAGTACCACCATGACCCTTTCAACTGATTGAAGAGGTCAATGATCCTCTATAGTGGGTACTTGTTCTTCCCAGTCACATGGTTCAGGAACAATAAATCCACAGGTAACCTAAAGACCATGTCTTCCTTCTATAAAATCAAAACTGGGGCCACACTAGGTGAAACACTATGTGTCACAAAGCCCTTCATCAAATACCACTTTATTACGACCCATCCCAGAGGGGACGTTCGATGACTACCCAAAGACCACCTCTAATAGGCCCTGGGATAGTAACTAGAATCAGGTTGGCATATACCACAAATGGGATGCATTTTCTTATATACCTATACACACTCACACACACAATCTCCAAGACCATAATGTTCATATGTAAATACAATGAGTGGAAAATTCATTTATACAATATGATATAATCTACAATGTATTCCATTAGGAAACAAAAAAGAAAATATGGATAGAATACAAGCCCACCAATGAAAGAGTCTACAAAAGTGAATGGGAATGTTTCTAAAACTAATATAAAGAAAAACCTACCTAGAGGGTAGGTTTAGCATATTTTCTTGAATCTATAGGATCAAACCTCATCTCTATGATAACTATATGCACGACCTGGTCCTAGTCCACACAAAACTCCTTCAAAGTTTCAATTATATACAAAATAGATGACATTTTTTGGCAAGGCCCATGCAGGGGTGGGTAAAAAATACTTAGTAGGACACCCCAAAACCCCAAAGGAACAAAAACATGAAATTCACAGAGTATACCAAAAATAGAAGAAACATGATTTATACTATAAAGGTAAAACACTAAGTGTAGTCACAATGGAAACACAAAAAGTATAGTCAGTTTACATAGATATATGAATATACAATAGAATGTAGGATTATCAGATGTATTACACAGAACACCCTATATCAGAAACACACAGAGTGTCGATAACACATAGAATATAGATAACACATGGAGCTTCAATAACACACGGGGTTTTGATAACACACATAGTGTCTATACTTCTTGGTACACAAAAGTCATGTAGTCATTATGTCACAACTCGCCGTAGGATTCTGCTCATAGCGTGCTTATAACACTCTTGTACAAGGAGAACATTATCCTCATGACATTAGGTCAAATTATAACTTCCACAAAAAACTGACATAGACTATCTATAATAGATCATCGCATCATAAGAGTCATAACACCATAAGAATATTATCAAACAAACACATAGCTTGAATGTTATGGTAGTATTATTGAAAAGGTCCGACCTAGGTCTGATTCGAATCTAATCAGACCCAACCCACTGGGAAACCCAAACCAACATTATCTTGCTGACCTAACCCAACCCAATTGGGTTTTCTCTAGCTCAGCCCACCAGGACACTGGGTCCTTCCCACTGTCAGCTTGGGCAGTTTGATATCTCTTCTCTACCCCACCACATATGGACTAGTTCGGTAGGCTGAATGTGGTTTTCTTCGACGACATGCCTCTATGATGATGTAGTATCAATCCAAATTCCACACATCTAGCCCAAAGAAACACCAATCCTATTCCCATATAGATTTGGGTTCCACCGATGTGGCATGAAGTTGCATCCTCTGGTCAACCCCGCAACATCATACTGTGTCTCGTTCCCACCAGCCATGATGACTCCAACATGCCCCTAGCTCTGTTATGCATCCACCGACTACCTAGCCTGTGGCTTTTCCCTCAGTATTCCCCTAGACTGATGTCGTCATGCTACGTCCTATCGATGCTTTGTTAAACTTATTCAGCGGTTTGTATTAATGCTCTTATGCTTCACCTGGACCAAAAAGCATTGCACCGTCACCGTCGCGCCTTCATGGTGTCATGGGGGAGTCTGATCACCGGTCTCGATTTTTTACACCACAAATTGAACGATAAACAATAAATACTTATATAATATCAAGAATAATTTTATGAATGTGAAGAACATGGCAAAAATGATAAGTAAAAAAGCACCAAATGGGATGATCATGGCCTTTTTTCATGTCAGACTTAACTCTTCCTTGATAGTGAGATCATGAAGAATGTTGAAATAAAATTAATGTAATTCCCAATTCATTTCCCACAATATTACTACCTTCCCCCAAGTGATCAAAATTTGTATAAACATGTTCGTTGGATGGTCTGCGTTCATCATCAAATTTATAAACTGGTAATAAATAACCAAGAAACGACACCATACATGGGGTCTAGATTTGATGGTGACGAATAGAGAAGTTGTATCATTGATATTTTTAGATATGAAGATCTTAGATCCAAGATATAATATTTGATATATCATCACCTATTCTTGATTGGATTATGTTTGTTGGAGAGAACTCATTATCATCATGTCAGAGTAATTCAAGGGTTATGATGACAACCCATAATTCCATGAAAAAGCTCACTGTAAAAGAATAAACCCTTACTACATCATAAAAAAATATTTTTATTATATATTTTATTACTGTCACATCCAAAAATAATAATTTTTCTTGCACGCGTTGGATGATGTTTGGACCCACCTAAGGTAAAGTCTTCTTTCTAATTGCAACAGTGCCCTCAAATTTTTAATCTGAGAAACTGTTTGGATGTTATTCTAGTTTAAAGAAAAACATCCCATATAATTTATTAAAAGATTAATATCATTGAATGAGTTGTTCTGGGAACACCTAGACTTATAATCACATTCAATATCAGTGCATTATCTTTGAACATTCCCAATTAATTTATAAAAAAACCTGAGAAAATACATGTCATTACATTACCTATATAAATTTTAATGATGACTTCCAATGAAATAATAAAATAAATTTAGAAATTTAGTTTCTTTAAATAAAATTAATTTATGATATATCATGTCAAAAATATATACATACACCACATAAAATAAATGAGTGGTGAATATTTCATGAATCTCATGGATATAAAATGTAATATCAAATTCCCTTACATTAAGTCTTGACTATCATCACACTTGTTAAAACCTCATGTATAATAAATACATGATTTTTATACATATTTATGTGAACCCTATAAATATATTTAAAAACATATATTATTTAATTAACAATTTTTTTTACCTTATCTTTTAAAATTCCATGTTAATGTTATTTTTTGAGTAATAACCATGTTTTTTTTTCAAAAATATTTCTGAATTTTAATAATTGATCCTATTTGATGGATTATGTTTTAATTATATACATAATTTTAAAAATGATATAAATACCATATATATTCACTACGTAAGTATCTATAATAATCTTTAAAATAATGAAATATTAAAGAGAAAATATTGTTCATTGGGACGGTAGGTCGTACACACATGTGAACAAAATTTTCATTTTCTTATAATATTTGAAGGAAGAATAAAACAAAATATATGTATAAATATATATTATCATTATATTATAATAATTATTTCATATTTTTAATATTATATTACAAAATATATCCTTAATGAATTCGTTGTAATCTGTGAATGAATCTCATCTCTTTGATGTGCCGGTAGTCCACACATCTTCAAACAATGTTGTCATATTCACATAAAATAGAAATAATGAAGGTATGTGTCTTATAATAATTAGATAATCAGTAATAAATCCTAAATTATATATATATAATATAAAAATATTAATTGTGTTGTAATTCACAAACCTGAAATGTGGTAACTGAAGAACAAACTTCATCAGTTCATGAGGTGGTAGTCCGCTGTATACACAAAAGATGATTGTGTATACCATTTTTTGGAAGTGTGTGTGATAATAGTTCATACCATTTTTATTAATACAATTGAATATATTTCATATACATAGTTTATTTTTTAATCATGTAATAATATGAATTTATGGTGTGGGGAAATAAATAATACAAATGTTCTTATTAAAGGATTTACATATTCTTTGGGTAATTCCATCTACTTTTCACCAAATGGGTAACTCAGTATGTTTTGAAAACAATTAGACTTTTCAAGGGTGAAGGGATATAATTTGGGAGAATATTTGAGTTTTTTCAATGAATAATGGTATAAAAGGTGTAAATAAAGGGGAAGTGGTTGTATCTATTTAAAACTGGGCAAAGGGGCACACTTTATATTTTTTAAAACAATTGTGTTCTCTCTACATTTTATTTGTCACAAAAGGATCCAAAATAGAAAATTAAAGATAATTATATTTTGAAGGGTCCAAATATTTCTGTTAAATTATCTATATCTAGGGTTATGGTCATTTATTGACCACATATTCTATGTTTAGTCATTAATTAAGCTCGTTTTTAGCTTCATAAATGTTATTCATTTTAATTACTATCAATTTTTTTAAAAACACTAATATAAATTAATTATAAATTTAAAAATTATTATTATTAAATATATAAAATATATTTATTCAAAATTGAAAAAATATAAGTGATAGATATCAATTTAATACTAATTTCATAGACAATATAAGACATTGGGTTTAAATGGGAAACTATTCAACAATTTGGAACATAATTATATCAAATTTAAATTTTAAATTTGTCCAATAAAATAAATTATATTTATTTGGGTAAAATTGATCTAATTAAACATTAACATAAAAAATAAATATAATATTGTTATATATATATATATTATAAACTAATTATTTTTTAATTAGATATCATTATTTTTTATTCAAAATAAAAATGATAAATCTCAAAAAAAGAAAACAAACCACTAAATTTAACTTTTTATATTCCAATTTAAAAAATTATGTTAAATTTTTATAATAAAAAAACTTGAAAAAAATATATTTAAAATTAGATTCCCATTAAATGCTACTAAATTTACCATTTATGAAAATATATATCTTAATGAATAGAATGGGTTTTATTCATATCCATTATATAAAAAACAAATATGATGAATGTTAAATTGTTTATTTAATGTTATATATATCAATTTAAAATAATTTAGTCGATGGGGTTTAATTAAAATTTTTGATGTAAAACATGTCTGATTGCATAAATAAACTTTTCCCGTAAAATATTTCTAATATTTTCAAAATTTATTTTTTTTAATTTCTAGATAATTTCTCAAAAAATAATTCTTCTTCTATACATGTGTAGAACATATTATAATTATTTAATTATTCATATTCATAACCTACATTCCAATGTAAATGAGAAATATATTGTAATATATTAAAAATAATTTTAATTGTACATTGTACTTTGGTAAAATGATTCCTGGTGTGTCAAAATGTAATTGAAAGAACTCAATTGTGTGTGTAATAGTATTAAAAACACATTTTCTCACTTACCATAAAATAATCAATGTGTTTCATGTAGATCATGCTTAGAATGGTGTTGCATATAATTCATGAATAACTTGGTTGTTTCATGTAATGAATCATCATAAGAAGTCCGAATTTGATGAATTATTTGATAACATTGGTAGAATTTCAAGATTCTAATCCTAAAGGATATATTAGTTTAGTAGTATTGGTTAACCATATCAAATACATGATACCCATGTTAAATTGGGAAAAAGAAAATAAGATATAGAACATAATAAGGAATAATAAACATCATCCTCAAAACTTATTCAAAGAATTCATCTTCATATCATGGGGAAAGGGAGAAAATAAGGGTGACTTAAAATTCCCTAGAAGGTTATGAAAGATAGAATTAGAAATGAATCAATGAGAATTATCAAAATTAAATTGTTAATAACTGAAACATATTCCATTTAATTAATAATATTATAAATTAATTAATCCATAGATAATATAAAATCAATAATCTCATAGATAACAATTATAATAATAACCAAATTATCAATAATGGACATTTTTAATTACTATATTCCATGTTTACGACGTACCTAAAACCATTAATGTCAATTCCATTCAAGAGACAGTTTAAAAACTACTGATTACAAAAAATATTGTTTGTAAAACCAAAACTATACTATCAAGAACTATTATCAGATAGTTGAGATCAAACATTTTACAAATATGGAGGGTTTTTTTCAACTGAATTCATCCCAAGACACTACAGATGCATCAATAAAATTATATTAAACGTTCTCCCATCCTTTTCTTCCATGTCTAAAGTAGTCCTCACATATCAAATAATCAATTTATTTAATAAAAAATTGCACTTATATAAATTATTCATATTTAATAAATATGATGGATTTATCAATAATTCCTTAGTGGAAGTTAAGTAACATTTTTTTAGACATTTATTAATGGAAATACCACAAAAATACCATTAAAATTAATCTTGAGTAAAATAATCCTTAATCATTCAAAAGTATTGCATACCACTTTGAATCATTTGATTCATAAGACTCCTAACAGATTAAATTTTGTAATGGTTTCAAATACCATAAATATAAAATAATTTATGAAATAATATGTTAATATTATAGTAGATACACCACATAAATCACGTAAGTGGTAAAAATAGAAATTTCCACATAGAAAGAAAAGTGATAAAATAATCCATAAAATTGGGTCCGACTTGTCATGTGTGTATTTATATTTTTGAATAATAATTGTATGTTAAATATTTACTTTTTTCTAAACCCTTTTCAGGTTTATTATCAATTTTACATTACTCATTATATTTTTTATAGCAACACTTAAAAATTTATGTTTACATCAGGTGTTACGAAAAAATTCAATTTTAGTGTTAAAAATGATTTTGGTTGGTCAACTATGATCAAATGATTCATTATATAAATAAAAATATTATAATAATAATTACATAATTTTCATATTTATACACAAATAATTATTTTAAAACAAATTATGAAATAGTGTTAAGAAAAAAGAACCAACATTATAATCATGGAGATGGTAGGATATAAATACGCATCATTAATGTTCCCATCCTTCAATAAACCTTTTAGAAACAATTTATGTGAAATTATAACTTTCCATAATTATCATCATATCATTAATACCATTTTATTTAATTATATATAATTATAAGTATGTAAATTAAATTTCATCTCGTCAAGGGGGAAATAGTACAAATGTATGTGAATGACATTATAAATTATTTTGTGTGTGAAATATGTAATAATAAAAATAATATTTTATAATTTAATAATGCTTAATTGGATATGAATATAAAATATATTTAATTCCTTTCACATATTATTAACTAAACCAATCCTTAATATGTTCCAAGTAATGTGTGGACACATCACATCGCATTGAAGAGGTGGTAGTACACACGTCCACAATGTTATCGTATTTATAAAAAATAAAACAAAAAAGTATTTATTATATAAAGCATTATACATCATAAATAATACAGAATTTAAAATACCACATTGAAAAATAGGTTTTCCATCATAATTTCCAACATGATGTGTGGAAAATGAACAACTAACAATCATCATTTCACAAGGTCGTATTTATTCTTACACGAACGATATGTTCATTATCGATTTGATAGTAGTATGCATATGTGTAGATAAAAACCATTAAATAAATAATATTTATTATATTTATGTTACTTATGTAATTATATTTGTAAGGAATAACAATAAATTATGAGGTGGAGAAACATATAAATCATAAGTTTGTATTGATGATTGCTACCTTTTTTTTTGGGGTAACTCCAATTGGTTTAGAAAAGGGAGTCCTTGATTTTTATTCATCCCATTTTTAGGAATCTAGTAAGTGTTTAGGGATTTTGATATTTTTATAAGAATATTTAGTGTGATAAATATGGATTGAGTTATAAGGCCCCGGCCTTACACCTTAATTAATATTGAATTAAATGAATAATTCACATTGAGTATCTTTTCAGGTTTAGAGTTTTAGAGAATTAGGACATAACTATTACATCTCAAAAGATTACAAAGTAGAAACTTTTAATAAGTTTCCATAAAATAAAAACTCTTAAAAAGAACATGTCCAGTTCCATTTTTTAGGTTGCATGACTTTCCCTTGGTCCCATCCTTGACCCTATTCCACGTTAAGTCAGGTGAAAAACATTTCAAAAACATGGGATGAGCATAAAAAGCTCAGTATGGGATTCACAAAGAATGAAAATTGTTAGTTTTTCAAAACAACAATTAAACCATGTATTCTTTATCAAAGTAATAATTTTCACCTTTTCTAAGTAGTAAAAACTCTTCACTGAATAAAAGTTCATTACTTACCCTTCTATAACCAAAAGATTACCATAAAACCCATATAAAGATGACATTACATATAAAGGTAACTTGGGACATAAACATACTTAAGTGGAATAACCATAAGGTCGACTTCCACACATATCACTTAATGTAATATCCATTTGGCCAACTTCCATACATACTTAACGGAATAGCCATACAGCCGACTTCCATACCCAATGCATTAGAGGTTATAACGTAACCACCCTTCCTGGTATTCACGGCACCACCCATCATATGGTTTATCATGTAACCACCCGTAAAATGTCCAAGTTACATCATTAAACATATAATATTGAAAATATAAAAATTTTAATAATAAAATTTCATTTGAAATCACAATAAGTAATTCCCAGATATTAAATTAATCAATCCATTTTCAAAAACCATTTAAAAGAGATTTTTTAATCAAAGTGTCCCATACCACTTTGAATCTTTTAATGGAATTATAATTTTAAAACATTAATGTCCATATAAATATATACTGAAAAACATTTTGAAAAAATGGACATTAAAGATAAATATTTAGAATAATAAATCTTTAAAACATTTAAACCGATATTTTTGTTAAAGAGTTTTTAACAAAATTAGAGACTCTTGAATACAAATAATAGCGGAATAACATTTAATCAGAACTTTATAATACCATTAGAATAAAGGGATTCATGATATAATATTTCAATGGAAAGTATACACACCATATAAGATTGAATAGGTGCATAACAACAATGAAGTCTCAAAAGAAATGTAAAATGAGATGAAATCCATTATAAAGAAGGTATCCTTAAATTAAGGATCAATCAATATCATAATTATGTGTGACAAATATAAATACACCCAATATAAGTGGATATTAAGTGTACAAAATTCAAAGGTTATTCACACATATTCAATGGATGACATATTCAATAACTACATGTTGAACCCAAAGAAATCGAAATTGGGTTAAGAAGTTCACTTGGTAAAATTCGACAGCCTAACGGCGTCACATAAAATTTTACAAAAAGGGTTGATGAGAGAGATAAAGTGGATCTCATCACATGGAAATAAAATTTACACAAATAAATATATAGAAGAACATATCCCAACATAATAGTATGTGAATTAAAATACATAACAAAATCATTCTTTTAAAAAGAGGAGGGTGAAAGGTTCCCTTACCGACATGGGTATATTTCGAAACATACACCCCGTGAAAGAAGGTAAATACAACATTGATGTAAATACTCATAATTGAAAGTATGTTACACAAGGAGTAAAATAATGGGCAGTACATACACCAATCAAAGGAAATTGGGGCAAATGTAGCATAAATCTCACGGGAATAAAAGTGAGATGAAAAATCTCTTACGAAAACTCGGCAACCTAACAGCGCCACTAAAAACATCGAAAAATGGATTGATCAGATCAAATAGAGTATCTCACCATATTAAAATAAAATTTACAGAATGAGGAATATAAAAGAACATCCCCCATCATAAAAAAGATAATCTTAGAAGGAATGATATAAAAGAGTGTACTTAAAAAGAAAGAGAGGAGTAGGATCCCTTACCTCGGGTCCGACTTGACTCGATCGTTCTTTAACGTCCTGAATAATAAACTTGAGTTAATTTATACTTTCTTAAGAACATTTTTCAAGTTAATTATTCCTTTTATATCAATTATTTACATGTTATAAACATTATGTAATCATTTAAGTTAATAATGTTTGTTTTGTCGATATTTGGTTCTTAAGTCAAAAGTAGACTTCTTACAATTGCATGTTGTTCGTGTGGTCAAAGGTTCTTTATATCCAGAATGACATTCCTGATTTGGATATCATATATAACATATATATCCAGAATATACATGTATTTAAAATATTACATAATCATTTAGAGGTAAGAAATGAAATGCACCGTTCATGGAGACGGTAAGCCGTACGTACACATGAACGCTACTTTCATTTATTTGTCATATTAATGGAATTAAAACTAAATGAGAGGTATGAATATATTAATTATCAGGATTATATATATCATTTATATGTATCATTCATCATATATATCCATTATATACATGTACTTATAATAGTACATTACATTTGGGGATAAGAAATGAAATGCACCGATCATGGAGACGGTAAGCCGTACGTACGCGTGAACGCTACTTTCATTTCTATCACATAATTTAATGGAAATAAATAGTAATTATATAGAGGTATAATATAATTCCATTATAACATCATATATAATAACTTTAATTCCATCCTTTATACATCCCACATATGTCATTAATGAATCAAATCACTTTGAGGGAGCGGTAGTCCGCACTTCCTAAAATGAAATTATCTTGTTTACCCACAATGGAAACCATAAAGGTATACCACAAATGAAAAATAAAGAAGCATAACGAAAACATAAAAATAATATATATCATATATAAATATAGTTAAATCTTAATTACCACCTTTTAAGGTGTTATATGAGTGTTGAACAATCATCGTTTCACGAGGGTGAAATTCGCCATCCACATAAACAATACGTTCTTTAACCATTAGATGAATGTGTGTGTAAGTGTAGCTCGAATACTTATTATAACAACATCCTAGTATATTGAAGATACTGGCATTGTTACAGAAGAAATTAATAAAAAGAGTTTAGGGGGTTGGAGAAGAATAATAAAACAAAAGACCACAAGTGAAGACGTTACCTTAAAATTGGGTAACTCCCTTTGGTTTGAACCAAAAGGGTTTCATTAAGAGCTTCCTGCCTAAGTGAAGGCTTCTAGGATGAGGAGAGGGATGTGGAGAGTCAAAATGATCATATCTGGGCCGAACAGAAGGTTTGAGAGGTGTGGGTAAGGTGGTAGAGGTGAGGGCCTTTTATAAGAGGAGAGGAGGGGCACTCTTGGAAAAGTATAAAATGGTACTTTATTTTCAAATGGTTTTTGAATTTTAATGGTCCCACATTGATGTGTTTTTAGGATAAGGTGATATGGGTTCGAAATACAACCATAATAGGTTTTTTACATGTGTAGGTCCTAGATATTTCATTATCCGTCCATTTTATTTAAATCATTAAATAATGAGGTCATCGCTGCCTCATCATAATGTCATAAAAAATTTAATTTATTTAATGTCTAAAAATTATAAAAAAAAATACTATGATGTAGGAAATATTTTTAGATTTCCAATGACTATTTATAGTAAAAATTATGACTTGTGTAACCACATGTAAGAATTATTTTAGTAAAACAAATCATGTTTGTGACATTTTTATTTTAACATTAAATAAAAGGCATAAATGTCATTATCAAACCCAAGTGGCTCCATGGGGTACAAAAAATCGTCCCATGGGTTGTCTTGGTCGGCCATAACTCATTCAATAGGGTTAGGACAAGTGTCAATATATTTTCATTTTATTGTAATATCATTTGTACCTTAAATCACACTAATTACCTTTAATCACGATTAATAAAACTTAAAAGTTACTTTTCATCAAAAATTATTTTCATCCCATTGAACAACATTTTACTTAAAAATTAACAAAATTTAAATTTGATTTTTGAAATTGAAATCACAGAAGTGGTAAAGTCCCATTTAAACGAAAAATCAAATTTTGTAACCACCACTTTGTGGTTTCACTATTTATCAAAAATTGGAGATTTTTAGAAAAATACCAAAAATTCACCCTAAGCTATATTTGATATTCCGAATTCAAAAATGATGTCTATTTTACCAAATTCATAATATATAAGTTGAATTAATTAATTTTATAATTAATTCCTGCAGTCAGAGCAAATAGCGTGTTTTTATGAAACAATAAGTATCAAAAGATTGACAGTAGTTTAAGTCCAATTTCAAAGTGAAATTAATTCCAATGACCACTATTGGATTAAATGGTAAAAATATATTCTATTTACACTTTAAAACCAATTAAAAATATAATCTAATGATATAAATAAATTAGATTAAAAAGGGGTTTTGAATTAAAATACATCATTTTCACTATTCATTAAAAATTGAACTTTATCAAAATGATACCAAAAATTTAAACAAAGTAAATTTTGATGTCCCGATTCTAAATAAGAACTTTATTTTATCAAATATAACACATAAAATTGTCAAAAATTGGATTTAAAAGAGGTTCTCCTTCAAAAGGCGGTTAATCTATCTTTTAAAGAATATTAGAATGTCTGTGCTTAAAATTGGATTCATTCGCATTTTTAATCCTCTAACATTTATTGTAAAGAGTAAAAATATTTTAGAAAAATATATAATAATTTTTTAGGTAGTTATGTTCATTCCCTCCATTACAACGTCTAGGTGTTAACTACTATTTAAAATAATAAAATTTTATTATTAGAGTGCAACATAAGCTTCCCAAGAAACTCGTTGTTGCGTATTGGTTACGCCATCGAGCATAGAATCCCATTTAAAGTAATATTAATATTTTATTCACAAATATGCATAAATATAAAAATTTCATATTCTTTATTTACCTGGGGTGTTACATGAGTGGTGTTAATAATTGCAGGGGTTAATGCCTTTTTATAGTGGTGGAGGACTCACATTCCGTTAATGTTTTGAAAATGGAACTCCACCCACCTTTTCCCTGGTCCAGTGGCTCCCATAATAGTCAAATGTCATTAAAAGTTATAATGGGGAAGAAATATGTACATTTAATGGATTTTGGGTAAGTTTATAGGTCATTTTGGGACATATGTTTAAGGTTTATTACATTAGAAACCTAATTTTACTCGTAATCACTGTAATTAAATTTAATCACTTTCAATAGATTTTTTTGGTAAAGAACTAACATAAACATATTATATATGATAAATTATTATGATTCCTAATATCTAATACTTTTTTTAGAAATTACAATCATATAAATGGTGGAAATTAATTTATAATTAATCCCACAAATGGGACAATAATGTTGATTTTTATTGTAATAACATTCAAAACGTTGATAAGATTTTATATATAATTTAAAAGTGATATTTATTAAAATAGCCTAAATTATATTAATGGATAACAAAATTTATCAAATAAATATTAAAAATAATTTAATTAAATAATTTAACCCTATAAATATATTAAAATTCATTATTTTTCACTAATAATCCAAAAATGAATCTTCTTAGAAAATAAAAAAAACGACCATAACGTAATTTTAATATTTTTATTTCAAATATAAATTTTAATTTATAGTATTTTATTTTTAAAATTGTTTAAATTCTTATTTAAAACTAGTTCACCATTAAAAGGTAGTAAAACAATTTTTATAAAATTATTTGTTTTTTCTATAATCCATATTTTATTATTAAATAATATCTATTGAATATATTTGATAAATATACAAAATATTTTATCGAATATATAATATATAAGTTTATCTAATTTCATACCACAATCCCAATAAATTTAACTTATTAAGACTAATAACCTATTCCAAAAAATTAGTCATTTATAAAATCAATCAATTTATATTCATTTGGTTTCAATATTAATTTCTAACTAATAAGTAAAAAATGAATAAAACTACAAATTTTCATAATTTACGTAATTATATTCATAAAAATAAATTTAAAACAAAGATTATATATTTTTATATTAAATACTAATTATTTTTATAATGTATTATTTTGTGAAAAACTCATTCTTTCGTGTTATGAAAGCTATAGAGTGAAGTCATTATTGCGTATAATGCAAGATACCATCAGTCATCTATGTAGATAATGCTAAAATTTATCCCATATGTGACATTATCTTAAGATATTGTTTTTTAAAAAAACATAGGAAAAAATTAAATTTATTCTAGAAGAAAGAAATTTTAAACTCTTAGGGTATTACATTCTCCTCCCAATAAATAAAATTTTTCACCAAAATTTAAACATTATCTCAATATTATATGGTTTGATATTTGAGAACTCTTTTCTTGGAAAACCCCACATCATATATACAATTTATATAAAAACGTCTAAATTAGGATGATAAGGAAGTGTAAATGCCACATAACGGGGATCCCATGTAGGATAACATTGGTGGGAAATAAAAACATGGACATTGACGAAAAGTCTAAATAAATAAAGTCATTGGTCACAAGAATTTAAGTGATCAATAGAATGTTAAGGGGCAAAAAACCATAATTATATGGATATATAAAGGTCCATTTTATAATAAGATATGAACTTAATAGGATAATTTTTTTTATTTCAAGTTCATTTTTCTGGAGTTGCAGAATTCATTCACCCTCTAAGAATTTATATAATTTTAAATTTTTATAAACATAATATTTCCAATATATTTCACCGTTAACTATTTAAACTTAATCTACTAGGACACAGTTATTTATATAGTTAATTCATACAATAATCTATGTAACCTAATCCAAATATCATCATAATCCATTTCATAAATGGTTAACCTTATAGACCTTAAAGTATTATCATCTGAAACATCAGAATCAATAAAAAGGATATTAGTAGTATCTGAATTATTATATCCATATCTTTAATATATTTATCCAAGAATCACTGTCCAAATATCAAGAACCTATTATGGGATATAGCTATCTCAAATTTTAAATTTTTAAATTAATTATCTATTGAATATGTTTTCTTGGTACAAAAAAAATGATCTCAAATGATTATTTAAATAGTACTAAAATACTATCATTACATATTTTATAAATCTTATAACCTATACAAGAATAAGAAAATACATTTTGAAACATTTTCAAGGACCCTAATAATAATCTAATTAACCATTCAACATTAGCAGTAAAAATAACATAATAATTACCTTAATCTGTTAAATTATTATAAAGTATATTACATTATGGTATGGTGAATTATTTTTTGTATTTCGAAATATATTTAGACTCATATTGTTGCAAATTTGAATATTATTTCATTCCCTTATAATCAATAACATAGTGGTTTTTTTCTCTATAAATAAAAAAATCCCACATTCTGTTCAAAAGGGTACTGATGTGTTTCCTTACACAATAATCACATGAAGTAAAATCCTTTATTATAATAATTTTTTTTCTATTTACTATTATATGATAATTTTATTTTCTTGTAACCATTCAAATATATATAAATTAGAACACTATTTCTCTGTTTTGATATAAAAAATATACTTCATTGTATGATGAGGAATTTTTGGAGAACAATGCCCTTCAAGGACATGAATTAAGCCCAATAAAATGTAGTGAAACAATCACTTAGTATGTAATATATAGAATAATAGTCTCACATTATAATATATATTTATACTATGAAAATATTTAATCATCCTTTTCCATTAATATAAGGATCATTCAATTCATCTCAGTTAGTTTCTCACATGAGAAATATTTTTCAGATAATGTCTCCAAAAAATATTTCTATTCCATGAGTTATATTTCTTCATACTACCTAGTATTCAATATTAGAAACCACTATTGATAAACATCACCTTTGAGACAATAAAAAATTGTAACATATTCATTTTCACAAAACACCAATGTCATAAATATCTTCATAAATGACCTAACCAATTCTCAACTACCAGTGCCTTAGAAATAATACTAAATTATGGGCCATCTATCAAATAACGTTATCCATCCCTAGAGAGTCTCTTTTTGGAACATGTTTCTCTATTCGAGAACAGTTATGTGTCAAAACCTAATTAATTTACCAAAATATATCCATAAATTTCTCAGTTCCAATAGCAGCTATATTGACATTTATAAAAGGAATGCCTCTACATTTTCCCCAGGTCATTATAGACTTTTTCTTTCTAGGTAACATTTATTAAAAGTGGCATTTACTTGATTTCCCCATTAAATTATTAACATTTTATAATTCTATATATAGGATAACACTTAAAATAAATTAAAGAATTCACCCATTGATAATCTCATAATAATGAAAATGGTTTATTTGGAGATTATTTACATTTAAATCTGTCATGATTATGTTTAAATAAAATTAGAATAATCCTAAAAATATTACCTTGGAGTATCAGACAATGTGTGCAGTAAGCCATGTTGTCGTATACTAGGTTAGACTCGATTCAAACCTAGTGCACCTTATGAGAGTTGTTACCCATGGAATATAAATTCCAGAACCACATCCACTGTTAATGTTCATATAAGGATGTATTTATATGAAGAAATACATAATATATAACATAAAAAATTATGATGTTTTTCTATAATTATCCTGAACGTCTAATATAGGGTTATGTTCCCTAATATATTTTTTTCTAAATCAAATTCCACTGTTGGTGATAAATTTCCATTGATTCAAACTATATTTCAATAACCCTAAAAGCATGTATATATTGCATTAAATCATTACACTAGAATAGATATAAGATTAAATTTCAAAAGGATATATCAGTTTAGTATTTTAGAAAACTAGATTACATACATGAGACACATATTACATTTGGAATTATAAAATAAAAACTGATACCTAATAAGAACTAATAAAATGAATCATTAAAACTAATTCAAAGAATTCATCTTTATATCATGTGGAAAGGGAAAAAATATGGTTGAGTTTAAATGATTATTAGAGATTTTTACTATATAAGATGTAATGAATCAATAAAAATAATCCATATAGCAAGTTAAATAACAAAATTAGATACAATTTATCAATAAACTAGGAATGAAATGAATATATAGAGAATGAAGAATAAAAAAATTCATGGATAAATATAATAATGAAAAATTAATTCTAAATAATATAAATTATTAATTATTGGATGATATGTTTTTTTGTTACTATAACCATTAGCACAACGTAAATTTAAAATATGTTTTAAAATATACTACATATAAACCAATTTTTTTATCCAACTTTAACTGCACTATAAATTCAATTCCTAAAAAAGTATAAAATATTCTAATTAAAAAGTCGAACTATTTATTCCAACAGAATTTGTCCCATGATCATACTAATGCCTCAATGGGCTTAGTTTAAATGGTCTCCAACCTATGTCATGCATGTCCAAAGCATTATTCATATATTGAATAATAAATTTAATTAATAAAAAATGTTTTTTATAATCAAATATCTATATATAATGATAAGTCAAATATATCAATAATTAATTAGTGGAGGATAAGTAAGAACAATGTTTTTACTACGATGAATGGAAATACCCTTAAAAACATTCAAATTATTCTTGAGGGAAATAATATTTTAACATTATAAGGTGTCTAATACCACATTGAAAAAATTGAATCATAATATTCATGAAAAAATAAAATTAAATGAATATTTTATAAATCATAAAGATAAAGTAATTCAAGACATATAAAATCAAATGTGGTAGTAGATACAAACACAAAATAAGTAAGTGGTGAAAATAGTATATGACTCATGGAATGAAAAGTGTGAGATGAATCACTTACCTTGTCTCTGAATTTTCATGTGCATAATTATTTTCATAAATAATAATAATATTTTAATTTTTTAATTGATTAAAATCCATTTTCAGGTTTATTATCACATTTATTTCAGTTATAAAAATCACTAAATCAACTAATTAAACAATTAAGTTTACGTTGTGTGTTTTAACCAAATTTAGTTCAAGTGATAAAAAACATTGTTAGACTGAATCTGTTCAAAAGTATATTTATATAAAAATACCCATAACATGAATTTTGAAAAAATTACCATATTTATAACTCAATTATTATTTGAATATTAGTCATGAAATATGGTTATAAAAAATAAACCAATGATACAATAATATAGATTGTAGGTCATACACACTCATGAGTAACAATCCCATTTTTTAAGGATTGATATAGAAAGAATGTATGTAACATTATTTATTTATATATTTATAAATTTATTATATTTTATATTTTATTTAATCTTATATACTTATATTTAGAATATTTAGTATGTAAAATGTGCCACATCGCATCGAGAAGGTGGTAGTCCACACGTCCACATTTGATAATATCAATTTTATAGTGTGTATAAAGGGTCATAAAGAAAAAAATATATTATATTTCAAGAAATGTAATTATTTCATGAATATAATACATATTTAAATTATGTGACATATATTTACTATATAACCTGTATAATACATTCCTTGTAATGTGTGAACGTGTCACATTTCACTGAGGAGGCGACAGTCAACACATCCACAAATGATGATATCATATTTACACAAAAATGAAGGCATAATTAATTGGGTTATATAAAAGTTAAATAATAAAAAACAAAAATATAATATATTTTATATTTAAATAGTACCTCAATCAAAATTCTCACTATTAGAGGTGGTAAAGTAAAAATGAACAATCATCATTTCGTGAGGCCGTAGTTCACTGTACAGAAATTGTAACTTCATTACCCATTTGATAGAAGTGCTTGTAGGTGTTTGTAGAACCATTAATATAATAACATTCCTATATATTTTTTATAATTATTTTATTATATAATCATGTAATAATAATAAATTAAGGGCTGTAGAAATAAAAAAAAACATTAATAGACATTAAAGATAATTACATGTTTTTTATGTAACTCTATTTGGATTGCACTAAAGGGATTCCTCATGATTATGTATGGACATGTTGAGGATTCTAAAATGTGGGGATGGATGATGTGAGATAATTGTGTATAATTTTTTTAGAAAAGCGATTTATCCATGTTAATAATTTAGAGGGTTTAGTTAATTTTTATAGTGGAGAAAGAGTGGAATTATTGTAAATTCTATAAAATGGAAATCTACCCTAGTTTTTCCCATGTAATGTTGATCCAAAATGGTCCAAATTAATTATAATGTATTATACAGTAAAAATATTGATATAAAATGGATTTTAGAAAAGTTTCTACGTCATTTTGGGCCTTATGATTAAGACTTATTCCTTTGTTAAGCTAATTTTTTCTTTATTGATGTAATTATCTTTAATCACATTCACTAATATTTTCCAAAAAAATGAATAAGAAATTATTAAAAAATGGAAATTATTCTTATTCAAAATATGGAATAAATTATTACAAATTCCATTGACATCAAATTAATTTAAATTTAATCCAAATGATGGGCCAACAATTTGGGTTTTTAAATTAATAAATTTTAATAGTTTACTAGGTTTTTTGATGCAATTTTAAATTAAGATAGATTAAAATGACAAAAAATTTATAAATTGATATTAAAAATAACTAATTAAGGCTTAAAACCAATAAAATATATTATTTAACATTATAAATAAATTATACAAAATATAATTTTTAATTTAATTTTTTAATTTTTCACCATTAATAAAAAAAATACTACTCCAAAAAATACCTTAAATTCAAACTCACTAAATTTTTATGTTTTTATTTCAAAAAATGAAGTTTATTTTGTCATATTATATGTATAAAATTTTCAAATTCAATATTTTAAATAGGTGTACCATTAATAGGCTGTAAAACTCCATGTATAAAAGTATTTCTTTTTTTATAATATTTGGTTTGGTCTTACCTTATGTCAATAGAATCTATTTGATAATTTTAAATAATAATTTTTTGAACATATAATATATAAATTTCATTTAAATCATCCCATAATATACATTAATTTTTCTTATTAATATTAATATCTGTTTACAAATAAAAATAGTCTTTTATAAAATCATTCCCACTATATTCATTTAGATTATTTTATAATTTCTAATTACAGGTAAATAATGAACACAACTATATTGTTTCATTATTTATATAATCCTACTAATATCTATCAATTTAACAACTATGTTATATCTTATTATATTAAATACAAATATTTTTATTAATATTTTATTTTATTGTAACACTCATTCTTTTGTGTTGCACACGTATTCGAGGAATATCATTGTCCTATGTAAAAAATGATATCCTTGATCTTGTATTTGTATAATTATAAGATTACTGCCATATGAAATATAAGATTAAGTTGTAGTCTTATAAAAAAACCTAAGAAGAAAAATAAAATTATTTATAAATATAAATTATTACAATATATTTTGGGGTTACCTTTAATTTAATAAAATTGATATTATGTGTTGTGGGTAATTAATAATATCAAAAATAATAAATTAAATCACAATAAATAATTCCAATAATCTAAGGGATTTACATACCTTACTTAAAAACATGTTCCATTAACTTGTCAAATGAAACATAAGAATGGGAGAGCTTAAATTCACCAAAAATGTAAACTTATAAGATATCATTAAATGATAATATGTAATCAAAAAAATATGATTAAATATAAGAAAATGTGTTTATCATTTGAAAATCATACTAATAAATTCATAGATCATAGTCTTGGTGTAAGGATTTGGCATTTTATAAGACATTATTCATAGAAAAATCAAAGATAAGGAGACATGAGATCATAACATAATAATAATAAAATGTAATATATATTGGAATAAGAAGTGTTTCATTATCATAATAATAGAAATCATATGTCAAGATTACCCATCATGAAATTAAGAACCTTTCTAGCTTGGTCTAACAACCTGTGTACCTACTTCAACCTTGTCATAACATCTAGTGTACCACCTTCTAGGCTTTATATAACCTCCCATGATACCTCTATTGGGATTGGGATAACCCTTATTAAACCCATTGATCTCATAAACATTAAATATTATCCATTAAATTAGTGTTCAATATTTTAACCCCACATTACTAATCATAATCAATTAAAATGTATACCAGAAGATCATGAAATAATTTATCAATTAATAAATTATTAACCCATAAAAAAGAAAATGAGTTTCATCAAGATTTAATAATAATAAAAAATATCTTAGAGAAATAACTAATATGGTAACATTGGATTAAGTTAATTTTAAATATTTAGAAACATCAAATTATGTTTTTATTGAAGAAAATAAATTTAAATATATCTTTAACATTTATTGAGGAAAATATATATACTTAAAAATTATTTAAAATGATTTTTTTTTAATATTAGAAAATATATTATTTATATTTAACAATATAAACATGTACATTTGGCTTAAAATTAAATAGTATCGATTAAGTGGTAAAATATTTTTATGTAGTATACATTTAAACCAACTTTTTGTTCACATTTTCTAAAAAAATGAAAAATAAATACATTTTTAAATAAAAAAAGAATATTGAGATTAATCCTTTGTAAATAAATTGATATATTGATAAAAAATTATATTAAATAATATTTTAAATATAGGAAAATTATTAATCAAAAAATGTATTGAAAACACTGACATTGAAGAAAAATATACCTGAGCAAATTGTGAAATGATGTTAATTTCCATTAAAAGAATATTATTTTTAAGAGTGCATCAAGAGGGGAAAGTGAATAAAAAACATTAAATATATATTAATTACCATGTTATAATAAAATAAATTTTATTTTATAGATATTGATAAAATAATTTCATCACCATTAATTTAAGCATAAACAATCCAGGAAAAAAATGCGAAACATAAAACCCTTACTATTTTGGTAGATTTTGAATCATAACCCACATGAGAAAAATAAAATAAAATAAAACTATAATTAAAATTTATAAAAATATATTCACTTCATAATATAACAAATAAGATGTATTTGCAAAAAAGTAAAGAAATAATTGGTGAATATGGCATCAGTCTCACAAAAAAAATGAAATAAGAAATCCTTATCTCATTTTTTTTACTTTAGGTATAATCTCTCTAACCTCATATATAATAAATTTAAAATTATTTATATTTATATAATAATATCAAATTAGTAAATATATTACCACACATAGTTCACTTATTTAATCTTATCACCCATCCATTAACAAGCATTCATTATCATCATCATTCATTGTGTTAACTGTTTTTTTTTTGTATGATTTAGTTTTGTTGTTATAGTACATGCATCTTGATATTTATTAATTAATGTAAATAATTTTAATAATGACATATATATCATATATATTCGTTAAATAAAATTTGATAACCATAACTAAAATTATATGATATAAAAATGAACTAAACATTTTATAGAGATGGTAGTCCGTACGTATGGTTGAATGTTATTTTCATTTTATATGTAAAAGAAAGAAAGAAAGAAAGATAATTTATTATACATAAATAATAAAATTTATATCATAATTATATTATTTATTTAGTAAATACACCATTATATCCATAAATATGGTGCAGTTATGGAAAATGATTCATATCTCTACGTGGCGGTGGCAGTCCACTCATACGCACGAAAGAAACATTAATTTCTCATTTGATAGAATGACGGTGGAAAATATTTTTACAATAATAATTTTAAAATATAATTAAATTAATGATTATAAATTAATTACGATAGTAAATATAAAATATATTTAATAAAAGTATAAGAAGTAATAAAATTATAAGTATTGGGTAAGATTATTACATCTACTTTGAGAGACCTCATTTAGAATATTACTTAGTCATTTTTAGGACGGTCATAGCGTATGAGAGGAATCTAATGGAAAAAGGGAATTTTTATTGAATTTAATTTTTGGAATGATTTACGAAGAAATAGTTATCAATTTTTTGAATAGCGATTGGGAAGATGTGCCTTTTAACAAGTGAGGGGAGGGAAACACATAGATTTACTTATGTTATTTAAATAATATAATTCCTCTTTATTGGGAATGTGGAACATAATAGAAAATTATTTTATTATAATAAAATTAAAGGAAAAAAAATTCAATTCATTACATTTAGTTTAGTTTAAGTGTCATTTTAACCGAATACCCTAGTGAACGCATAGTAATCCCATTTTTTTCCTTTACCACGGTAAGAAATTTTTAATCTTTTTACTCTTCTATATAAAAAAATGGAAGTGGACTAATTAAAAAATATAGAAATTATGATTAAAAATATAGAATATATTTTAGATAATTCAATTTATATAATTTTTTAAAAATAATTTCAAAATAAAAATGAAAAATACTATAAAACTCTGTTATTATAAAAATGATTATTTATGAATAAAACTATGTTCACATTATATTCATTCCTAGTGAAAACTATTAATTGAATGTTAAAATAATTTATTGAATATATAATATATAAATTTATTTATACTCATTAATTAACAGTGGTGAATTTAATATTTTATGATAAAAACATATTTCACATATTAGAATAGATTATAGAAATACAACTATATTTTACCATAAAGTTATTTTATCTTTTTTAATAACCATTATATAAATGATTTATGAAGACTTACTCATAAATTATAATGTGATATCAATAAAATTATTTTTAAATAATGATAAATATATTAATATATAAAATATACTATATATATACATATATATATATAAATATATATATTGAAATACAGCAATCCTAAACCTAAAATGTTGTTATTAAAAAAATTATTGATTTTTTTCTTTCGAAGTAATCAATAAAAATGAAATGTTAAAAAAAATTTATATATATTTCACATATTTTTAATCACATTTTTTCATTTTGATCGAGAAAATTGTAATTAAATGTTATAATAAATCATGGATCTTTTAGAATTTTGGTTTTATGTTATGTATGTTTCTATATACATTAAATTAATTAAAAAAATAATATATATAAAATCTTATGGTGTAAAATTATACCCCTTATAATAAATTGTTGATAAATATTCTCTCACTATGATACTAAAAAACTAATGATACTTCTACCTCATCACATCATTGGGTTCCCATGTAGCATTCTGAAATTTATGGTTTCTATAAAGACATGGCCTTAATACATTATACATCATGTGTTTTTATCCCTGATTTTTCATTCATTCATTCTAGAGAATATTTAAAATTTTGTTTTCTATAGAATTCAATAATAACTATAAAATATTAATCAAATATATTACAAATTGGACACTTATACTCATTATTACTTTTTATTGTACAATATCAGTCATTATAAAAGAAATAGATTTTTTTTCAAAGAAAATATCCATAACATTCAATATCACATATTATTTTTTCTTACACATCCAAAATACATATTTTTTAAAGAAAATTTAAGAGAAAAAACCACATTAAGGGACATATTAAAATAAACTATGAATCCTCTATGCATATTAAAAAAAGTGATCATAAAAAAGAGTTATTCTCTAACAAAATAAACTTTGATCTCAAATAATCATTTATTTATTTATAAAATATAATTTTCTAAATAATGTGCTTTTATAACAAGATTTATGATAAATATAAAGTGAAACATCCATAATTATGATATTTTCATAAATACTATGATAATACATTAAAATTATTATCATAAAAAGATTCATTCGTATCATAAAAGTGAATAATCGTCAATTTGAAAAAAAAATATCTTCCCTTTTGAATTAAAATTATTTCCTAAAATACTCTAAAGAAAGAATAGAAAATAAATTCACGTACCATTGGAAATATTATACATTAAACCCTTATAATAAATATTTAATAACTAATATAATATCCCTTATAATTAGAATAACTATTATGACCTTCTTGAAGAATAATTTTCTAGAGAACATAATCATTAACCAATGATTTGATATGAAATAATAGGATCACTTAATCATAAAAAATATTAAAGGGAATTAACATTTATGAAAAACATGAAATCATATATTTAAATCATAAAATTCATAAAAAATATAGCATTCAATGTATAAGAAAAAACATTTTCAATCCTTACATAAATTTAAGAAAATATTCTTATATTTTGATACATTTAATAACAAAATACTAAAAAAATGTGAAAATGATTTTATTTGATAATATAAATGTATAATTTAATGGAATCTACTTGGAATATAAAAAACATAATGAATGAATAAACATGGAAATATCATATACATTAAAAATGACCATTCTTTTTGTCTTTTTTGAATGAATGTTAAAACATTCCATATAGCCCCCTAAAAAGATTCCGTTTGAAATATTTTCATAAAAATTAAATGAGACCTGAAATTTATAATATAATTCATTTATTTAATGATAAATGAATCAATAATGAATGTTTTAGAATATTTACATGGTTGAATAATATTAATAAAGTAATTAATTTAATCTTTTAAAACATTTTTTAGGTGAATGAGTCCCTTACCATGGGTAAGAATCATCACATATGTTCCTTATATTAAAAAAAAATATACTTATATAAATTATTTAATTTCCTAATAATATTTTTCATGTTTTTCATCCTTTTAATATATTATTAATTGATATTCAATTATTAAATAATTTATTGTCACATAATATTGTTTTACGATATTACACTCATATAAAAAAATAATTTTGTAGGTTGAATGTTATTAGATAGTTCATTATTCTATCATCATTTGAATAATAATCATATAATAATTATAATTTTTACACGTAAATTATACATTAAGTGGAAACTGCCACAAACATTATTTATTTTAAAGTTATATTAATTTTATTTTACATTCTTTCTTTTTATTGGGGGTTTCCCATGATTGTTTGGAGTAAATTATTGGTTTTCAAGATTTGGGCCAAACCCTATGTTTATTTCCAATTTTGAAAATTTTTAATGTGGTTTCTTTAATAAAATCTTTATTTTTCATTCTTTTTAAACCATTCCACTTCCAAAATGCCATCCATTGAACTATTAAAACCACCATAGAAATTAGGACCCCTTAAAAATTCATTATCCTCTTCGATTTTGGTGATCTAATTAAGTATTTGGCCAACCCTTATCATATCGTTTGTTTTAAAATTGTTTTTTTACTCTTTCATAAAATTTTAATTTTTTTTATTCTACCTTTCGCCTTATCCCACTGAACATAGACTGACCCCCAACTTCGTTTCACCATCTTTGGAGAATTTATTTGTCGAGATTTGGGGCCAAACATCACAGGTTGCTAAAATCGTCCAGATTTCTCAAGTAAGTGACTATCCTTCTAAGTTGCTTCGTTTTTCTTATGTTTTATCCCATTTTTCATGAATCTCCAAATGTCTATAAGATATTGGTTCATACCTAGGGTTTCATTTTGAGTTTTTTTGTCCAATAACCTGGTTTTAGGTTTGATTTCACTCCCTTGTGGTGTGGTGGTGGTGCATTTGAAATTCCGCACAAGGATTTGCGGTTCTTGACTCTTTTGGTAGGTGATTCCATATATAGGTATCCTAGAATATGTTGTCTTGCTGTATTTATGTATCCATTATGTTCATACTTCTTTATCTGGACTGTGAAAATTGATTTGGGTAGAATTTGAAAAGTTGTTTATTTTTAAGTGCCAATTTTGTGTGGAAAGGGGTGTTTTACATATGCAACCCATGTTGTGCCTCTTATTGTTGATTTACAATTCATGGAATGGATTTATAAAAAATTTTTATGCTGAAATTTATGGTTTGATGTAATATTGGTCTCCTTTGGGTTTTAAAAGAGGAATTTTAGATGAATTTAATGTAGAAAATTTGGTTACATTTCTTGAAATTGTTTTATGGAAATTATAAGTGGTTTATTGAGTTTTATAAAAGGTGAAAAGAATGTGTAGCTACTGTTTTGTATTTTTATTACTAGAACTATTGTTCATATGTGAAAATGGATTTTGGTAACACGTGGTTGCTATTTTAGCGCAAGACGAAAAACTTGAGTAACTGGGTGGGCTAATTTGTACTGGTACACTAGTGAACAGAGGGGTTTCGACCATGGTTCACATAGAAAGTTTGATATGGTAACACTGAAGAAACTATAATGGAGATGATTAGAGACCACTAGGTTATGGGTATGCTCCCCACTAGTGGATCATTCATAGGATCAAATTTTATTATGGTTACTTTCACCGAGGTATGAGGTACTTAAGGATCAAAACTAACTAGTATATAGGTGTGTTCTTATTCTTGGTGCTCATGGCCTTTTTAGCAGTTATCATTTCCTTATGGTATTTTTTGATGTGAAAATCAGTAACCTAAATGTTTTATTCAAATGCACTAATTATTTATAGTTGTCCCCATTGAAAGGAAATTCCTATCACATGGAATACATGGGCGATATACTATTGGGCTCAGTCTCACACCCTACTTACAAATTTGTGTGTATGTAGACTTGATCATGTTTGACACAGGCAAAGGCAAGGCCTCAGGTGATGGAAGTTCGGGTTGCTAGTTTCTTTCCATGGTGTGGCATTGTGGAGACATATCGTGGGTGATGACCCCTTGTCATGTCGAGTCTCGTGGTATATTCGCTGATACTTTTATACACCTTTGGACCACTTGTGTCTTGTTTAAACCCATATACTCAGTTCTGGATTTTATTAAGGCTTGTTTGGCATAATTTTTCAGATTTGGTATATTGTTTGTTTTTGGTTATTTTATGAATCCAAACTCAGGTAAATCGTTCCCACATAAATTTATATAATACCCATGAATTTTTCCCAGCCCGTGGGGATAGGGAACACACTTCGGGACGTTCCATGGGATGGGTTTGGTGTCGGTTTGATGGCGACCATATTCAGTTCATGAAAAAATGGTATCAGAGGAGGTTATTTTTGGGATGAGTCGGGCTAGACATAAGATATGACTGTTAGGGATCAGAGTTTTGGTCATGAGTAAGGTTCCTGGCCCGTACCCCTCATGGTAGACCATGAGTCACCTTGGGATGTCCGAATTGTTTGTTTATATTCACATCCATGTGAGACATGTGGGATGCAGACTGCATGTGGACATAGTGTGTGGTGAAGTAATTGTATATTATAATATTTTAATGTGTTTAGTTTATTTATATTTCATTTTATTCCTGATATTTTTAGAACTGTTGTAATGATATTTTCCTTGTGACTATTACCTTTTGTAGAAACATGCCTCCCTAAAAGGTCCCACACACGCACGGGAGGAAGCCAAAGAGAGTTCTCTTGCACCACTCGATCAAAGAATTATAGAAGCTGTGGTCCGGGCTATCCATGCTCTAGGACAAGGACTTGTTGTAGCTCCTAATACAGCAAGAGAAGATGAGTCTATGACCATGAAGGATAAGGCGTAAGAGTTCATGAGAAATAAAGCTCCATGTTTTCGAAGGTGCCTCAGATCCTCAAGAGGCAGAGAAATGGCTCGAGAAGATAGAGCTTATGTTGGAGTTCCTGGACACACCTGAGGAGGTCCGGGTGTAATGTGCATCTTTTCTGCTAGAGGGTCCCAACCGTAGGTTGTGGGAATCAGTGCTTCAATCTAAAAAGCATGAAAACATGACCTGGAGAGAATTTATATACATCTTCAATGACCAGTATTGTCCAGTGGTTCTATCTTATTCCAGATCTCAAGAATTCGTGGTTCTTTCCCAGAGATATCATTCAGTATTAGATTATGCTACCTTTTTTGCTAAACTTGTGCGTTACATACCTGACATTGATTCTAATGAGAGCTTTAAAGCCCAAAAGTTTGAGATGGTGCTTCGACTAGAAATTTACTCACAGGTCTTCCTATTCAAGTTGGGAACTTATGATGACGTGGTAAATCGTGATTGCATCGTAGAGATTGAACAAAATGGGATGTATGTGATCATTGTATTGGTATCTTCTATGGGCACTAGTAGCTCTTCTAAAAATAAGAGGAATCAGGAAGAGCAGGGAAAGATGGGAGGTGGCAGTTAAGGCCACTATTCCAGGCAGTTTTCATCACTGGCTTCATATGCGAGGACTGTCGTGTGCCACAAGTGTGGGAAGATTGGGCACACCTATCCAAAATTACCTTATCATCGGAAGAACTATTTTGTGTGTGGAGGTATGGGACACATTGTAACATCCCAAGTAAGTAATGAATAATAGATATTTTTATCTATGTCTATTAATGATTAAGATAGTGTTATAGAGGCTTAAAATGAAAATAAATACAATCTTATGCATGGAATACACTAATATTCTTAAAAGATTGTTTTAGTGCCTTTTGATGGAAAACCATTTTTGAATCTATATTTTGAAAATTGTATAAACTATGTTTGTCAAAATAAACTTATTCTTTATGATTGGGACATCAAAATTTACCTTGTGTGAATTTTTGGTATTTTTCTGACAATGTTCATTTTTTTAATGAATAGTGAAAAATACTGCATTTTACATCAAAACTTCTTTTTAATCTAATTTATTTATATTATTAGATTATGTTTTGAATTTGTTTTGAAGTGAAATTAGAATATATTTTTACCATTTTATCCAATGGTGGTCATTGGAATCAATTTCACTTTGAAATTAGACTTAAACTGGTGTCAATCTTTTGATACTTATTGTTTTGTAAAAACACGCTATTTGCTCTGGCAACGGGAATTAATTATTAAATTAATTAATGTGACTTATATGATTTGAATTTTGTAAAATAGAATTCATTTTTGAATTCGGAATATCAAATATAGCTTAGGGTGAATTTTTGGTAATTTTCTGAAAAACTTCAATTTTTGATGAATAGTGAAACCACTAAGTGGTAATCAAGCAAACTGATTTTTCAGTTAAATGAAAGTTTACCACTAATGTGTATTGAATTTTAAAAATCCGACATACATGGTTGTCATTAAGAAGTAAAATGTGGTTCAATGGGATTAAAATAATTTTTGGTGAATAGTAACTTATTAAGTTTCTAATCGCGATTAGTGGTAATTAGTGTAGTTTAAGGTATAAATAATGCTTTAATAATATGAAATGACCTAGACACATGTCCCACCTTATTGGTTGTGTCATGGCCGACCAAGAAAAGCCATGGGTCATCTTGGGGACCCCATGGATCCACTTTTGTTGTGAAATGACATAAATAACTTTTTATTAAATGTTAAAGTAAAAATGACACAAACAAGAGATGTTTTACGAAAACAATTGTTACATGGGGTTATAAAGATCAGATATTTGATTATAAATAGTCATTGGAAAGCTAAAAAGATTTCCTAAATCATAGTATTTTTTTTTATGATTTTTAGACATTAAATAAATTAAATTATTTATGACATAATAATGATGCAGCGATGACATCATTATTTGACGATTTAAATAAAATGGAAGGACAATGTAAAAGCTATAAACTACACATGGAAAAAACCAATTGGATGAGTGGATTTAGAACCCTTATCACCTTATCCACGAATTATATCAATGTGGTACCTTTTAAAACCGAAACACATTTTCAAATAAAGTAATATTTCTTTACTTTCCAAAAGTGCCCCTCCTCTCCTCTTATAAAAGGCCCCCACCTCTACCTCATTTCACACACTCCTAAAGCCTTTGGCTCAGCAAAACCCTGCCCATTTTCTCTCTCAACATCCCTCTCCTCATCCTATAGGATTCCCTTTGGGCAGAATCCTTTCAAAGGAAGCCTTTAGGCTCAAATCAAAAGGAGTTACACTTTTTAAGGTAATTCATTCTCCCATGTTCATTTGTTTTATTTTGATTCTCCAACCCCCTAAAATCTATTTATTTAATTATTTTGTAACAAAAACCAGTATCTTAAATATACTAGGATGTTGTTATAAGATTTATTTGAGCTACACTCTCACACAACTTCGTCAAATGGTTAACGAACATACGGTTTCCGTGGATGGCGAAATTCTGCCTCCCGAAACGATGATTGTTCCATACTCATTTAACACCTTCAAAGGTGGCCATTATGATGTCACTATTTTTATGTATGATATATAATATGTTTATGTTTCCCTTAAGCTTCTGTTTTTTTTTCATTTTGGGCATACCTTTATGGTTTCCATTATGGGTAAACACGATATCTTCATTTTAGGAAGTGCGGACTACCGCCCCCTCAAAGTGATTTGATTCGTTAAATACCATATGTGGGACATATAAAGGATGGAACTATGATATTATATATGATATTATACTGGAATTATAATATACCATTATATCATTATGATTCCATTCTATAAAATACAAAATAGAAATGAAAGTAGCGTTCATGCGTACGTACGGCTTACCGTCTCCATGAACGGTGCATTTCATTTCTTACCTCTAAATGATTATGTAATATTATAAATGCATGTATGTACTGGATATATATGACATATATGATATCTACATCATGAATACCATTCAGGATATAATGAACCTTTGACCAAATTAACAACATGTAAGTGTAAGAAGTCTATTTTTGACTTAAGAACCAAATACCGACAAAATGAACATTATTAACTTAACTGATTACATGATGTTCATAACATGGTATAAAATGAATAATGTACTTGAAAAAGATTCATAAGCAAGTATAGATTAACTCAAGTTTATTATTCAGGATATTAAAGAACGGTCGGGTCAAGTCGGATACGAGGTATGGGACTTCGTCTCAATCTCCTTTCATTGAGGCATATTTTATTTTTTACACAACTTTCTTTTATACGGTGTATAGACCCCTTTGACTTTTACGTTTATTCAAAAGGAATCTTTTTTATATGAAGCGTTTACTAAACGACAAAAGGGAATGTTTTTGTCATACGTATGTGGCGACAACGACTTCTCCGCCGTCGTAACCGTTATTTGAGTTTCGGCTTCCTCTCCAAGCCATACCATCTTTTTAAAAGAAAAATAAATACCATGTTTTACTTTTCTTTTATTTTGGTATCGAAAATGGATTTCATAATGTTTTTATATCAATGTGTTGTATTGATATCTTGTGATTGAAAGGTGGGAATGTTATGTTTCTTTTATGCATGTTTTATGTGATATGATTATGTTGAGGTTCTTGGGCATTATTATGAAAACGGGTGGTTCCGTGATAAACTAAGGGCGGGTGAGCCCGTTATAGCTCTCCAATGCATTGGGTAACGCGAAGGAGTGAAACGTTAAGGTTTCTCCAAAGATATTTTAGGGAATATACTGTGATGGGTATTCCAAACGTAACCAAGAGGGTTACTCCCTACGTAAGAATGTTATGAATGCCTCAAGTTACCTTTATGTCTTATGATTTCTATGATTTATTCATGATTTTATGAGGTATGTTAAAGTGCCTATGTTTTATGGGTAAAGTATGATTTTATTCTTATGTATATATGAACTCATGTTTCCTTTCCATGTTTTTTTTATAACCCATACTGAGTTTTTATGCTCATCCCATGTTTTTGTAATGTTTTTCACAGGTCAAGGGAAAGGTACATGATAAGATGATTGAGTCAAGGATGTGTCAAGAAATAATCCATGTTTTATTTTAAATGAGTTTCCATTGATGGGAATGAAGAATACTATCTTTATGTAACCACATTGTTTATATGTGTAATGTAATGCAAGTTTTATGATCTAATTCTCTAAAACTCTAAACCCAAAATGATCCTCAATGTGTAATCTTGTAATAACTCACGATTAAGTAAGGTTTAAGGCTGGGGCCTTATAGTTGGTATCAAAGGTCGGTTTAGATAACTTTAGGATTTATAATTCTATTAAATGATTATCCAAAAATATTATTTTTTTCGAAATGATATAGCATTTAAAGATTACCATGTTGCTTCATCTAAGTCATGTTTGTTCAGAATGGTTTTCCGCAGAGGAAACAGGGAAGCAGTGCTAGGAAGGCATACAGAAGGAAATAACCTTCCGAATCAGCATCCAGAAATGGTCGGAATTGGAACTGAACAGTTTGTTGCAGTAATGGCGCAGTTGACTCAAGCGATAAATGGCGGTGGTATCCATACACAAGATCAGCCAGACCAACCGCAGAGGAACATGTCAGTGGTGGAACATTTCATGAGGAAACATCCACCATCATTCAGAGGATTATCTGACCCTATGCTAGCTGAAGGGTGGATTAAAGCACTGGAGAAGATTTTTGATGTCATGGGGTGTTCAGACAATCAAAAGGTTAGTCTTGCTATTTACCATTTGGAGGGTGAAGCAGATCAGTGGTGGTCTATTGTTAAAAATATCAGGGACACCGATGAGATTGATGCACTTGACTGGGATGAATTCAAAGGTATTTTTCTTGAGAAGTATTTTCCTAAGGCTGTTCGACTTAGGATGGAAAAGCAATTCTTGGAATTGAGGCAAGAGAAAGACTCATTGGCTGCCTATGAAGAAAGGTTCACTCGATTGGCAAGGTATGCTCCAAATTTTATCTGGGACCTTGATAGTAAAATCAATCGTTTTTACTCAGGATTAAAGCCAAAATATCGAAGGTCTTTAGCTTCTCGTGAGTTTAAATGTTATTAAAAGCTTGTTCGATGTGCTGAGAAGGTCGAAATGGAGTTTTCCGATGACCAAGTTTTCTATAACAACCAGCAGAAGAAGAGACCGAGGTGGCAGGAGAAAGGTAAGAATTCTTCAAAAAAGTCTGATGGTAAGAGAACTAAGATTCCAGTTTGTGATAAATGTGGCAAAAGGCATGCTGGGGAATGTCTTCTGAATTCTGGGAAGTGCTACCGATGTGGTAAGATGGGACATAAGGCTCGTGATTGCACTGAAAAGGATCAAGGTGAAGGTAAGAACAAATTTGATTTGCAGTTAGTGAAATGTTATAAGTGCAATGAGATGGGTCACGAGGCAAACGAGTGTCCGACAAGGAGCTTGAGTGATGGGAAGCAGTTAGACTACAAGCAGAAAGGGGTGGTGAAATCCTTTGCAACTACTTCAGCAGAAGTCGGTCCATCAAATGAAGTTGTATCAGGTACTTTGTTTGTTTTTTCAGATTATGCCACTGTGTTGTTTGATTCGGGGTCTACACATTCTTTCATCTCTGAATCCTTTTCTAGTAAAATGGGAATACCATCTCAAGAAATGACTCCTGAACTTTTGGTAAAAACACCTGGGGGAAATGTCGAGGCAAAAAGAATTTATAAGAATCTTTCTATCCTTATCTGTGGAAAGAACCTACTTGCAAACCTTATTGTTCTACCTGTAGTAGAGTTTGATGTTATCCTGGGTATGGATTGGCTCTCTATTTACCATCCTAAGATTGACTATAGAGCTAAAGAAGTTTATTTTCAGAAAGACTTTCAGTTTGTTTACAGGAACGAACCCTTACTTTTGATAACATATCAAGAGGCCGAGAAACTTGTAAAAGATGGAAATGAATGTTACCTTGCACACGTCGTTGAAAATAAAGGAACTGTTCAGATTAATGATGTTCCAGTGGTAAATGAGTATCCTGATGTTTTTCCTGATGAGTTGCCTGGAATAATACCAGATCGGGAAGTTGAGTTTACTGTTGACTTAGTTCCTGATGCTAAGCCAATTTCAAAACCCCCTTATCGAATGGCACAAATTGAACTTTTAGAGTTGAAGGAGAAATTGCAATATTTATTAGGGAAAAGTTTTATTAGACCTAGCACATCACCATGGGGTGCTCCTATTTTATTTGTTAAAAAGAAAGATGGTTCTATGAGACTTTTCATTGATTATAGAGCCTTGAATAATATCACTGTTAAGAACAAATATCCTTTGCCTCATATCGATGATTTGTTTGATCAGCTCCAGGGAGCTCAGTTTTTTTTTCAAAGATTGACCTGAGATCGGGGTACCATCAGCTGAAGGTAAAGGAGGCAGATATTCTGAAGACCGCGTTCCTTACGAGATATGGCCATTATGAATTTGTAGTAATTTCTTTTGGGCTAACCAATGCACCTTCTGTATTCATGGACTTAATGAATAGAATTTTCCATGAGTTCTTGGATAAGTTTGTGGTGTTTTTCATTGATGATATTTTGGTGTTTTCTAAAAGTAAAGAGGAGCATGAAAAACATTTAAGGGTTATCTTGCAAACCTTAAAAAACGAAACTGTATGGGAAATTCAGAAAGTGTGAGTTTTGGTTGCAACAAATTTCTTTCCTTGGTCACATCGTTTCTAAAGATGGAATAACTGTTGATCCTGCAAAAACAAAAGTTGTGGAAGAATGGACAAGACCCACAAATGTAACCGAGATTCGTAGCTTCCTTGGTTTGGAGGGCTATTACCGAAGGTTTGTTAGAAATTTTTCACGGTTATCTAGTCCAATGACTAAGCTAACTCGGAAGGGTGTTAAGTTTATCTGGACAAAAGAATGTGATGATTGTTTTCAGGAATTGAAAAGAAGATTGGTGAATGCTCCAGTTTTGGCACTACGTTCCAGGAATGGTGAGTTTGTTATATACAGTGATGCTTCATTGAAAGGACTTGGTTGCGTCCTAATGCAGAATGATCAGGTCATTTCTTATGCTTCACTACAGTTGAAAACTCATGAGGTAAATTACCATACAGATGAATTGGAATTAGCCTCTGTTGTTTTTTCTTTAAAAATTTGGAGGCATCATTTGTATGGAGTAAAGTGTGAAATATATAACGATCACAAAAGTTTAAAGTATATATTCACTCAGAAAGAGTTAAACATGAGACAGAGGAGATGGCTGGAATTAATCAAGGATTATGATTGTACAATTCATTACCATCCGGGAAAAGAAAATAAATTTGCTGGTGCTTTGAGTCGAAAAAGTAATGCTTCATTAACAATGTTGAATTTAGAACGTGATCCTTTGGTTAAGGATTTAATGAACTTGGGCATAGAAGTTGTTGGTGTAGGAAGTCCTTATGTTTTGTTTCAGGTATCAGTGAGATATTCTCTATCAGATAGAATCAAGCAAGCATAGAAGCAATACAGTGAGTTGCAGAAAAAGGTAGAGCTGGTTCAGAAAGGTAAGTTTCCTGAATTCGACATTGATAATGATTGTGTTTTAAGATTTGGGAAGAGATTGTGTGTGCCTTGTGATTCACAGTTGAAGAGAGAGTTGTTATGTGAAGCTCATAGTTCTCCGTTTTCAGTTCATCCGGGCAGTACTAAGATGTATAGAGATCTGCGGGAGTATTACTGGTGGGATGGAATGAAAAGAGACATTGCTGATTTTACTGTGAAGTGTTTGACATGTCAACAGGTTAAAGCAGAGCAGCAGTTACCGAAAGGGATGCTTCAGCCTTTACCAGTGCCAGAGTGGAAATTGGAGAATATATCCATGGACTTTGTTGTTGGATTACCGAAGACATCTCGAGGTAATAATGCAATCTGGGTTGTTGTTGATCGCTTGACCAAATCTGCTCATTTCCTTGCTATACGAGATACTTTGTCTCTTGATCAACTTTCCCGTTTGTATCTTAAAGAGATAGTCAGGTTATATGGAGTTCCTCTCTCTATTGTATCGGATCGTGATCCCAGGTTTACTTCTAACTTTTGGAAAGGCCTTCAGAAGTCGTTGGGTACTGAATTAAATTTTAGTACAGCTTTTCATCCTCAATCAGATGGGCAGTCAGAACGAACAATTCAGACATTGGAGGATATGCTATGAGCTTGTTCTATGGATTATCAAGGAAGTTGGGACCAACATCTTTCTTTGGTTGAGTTTTCATATAATAACAGTTTTCATTCCAGTATACATATGGCACCATTTCAGGCATTATATGAGAAGCGGTGTCGAACTCCATCTTTCTGGGATGAAGTGGGTGATAGGAAGTTGATGGGACCAGAATTGGTAGAAGAGATGGCAGAAAAAGTTCAGTTGATTCAGAAACACATGAGATCAGCTCAGAGCAGGCAGAAGAGTTATGCGGATAACCGGAGGAAGGATCTATCTTTCGAGGTAGGTGATCATGTTTTTCTCAAGGTTTCTCCTTGGAAAAGTGTGATGAGATTTGGTAAGAAAGGAAAGCTGAGTCCAAGGTTAATTGGACCATACGAAATTCTGGAGAGAGTTGAATCAGTTGCATACCGAGTGGCTTCACCTCCGAGTTTATCTCAGGTACACAATGTTTTTCACGTTTCGATGTTGAGAATGTATATGCCAGATCCATCTCATGTTTTGAGTCCAGAGGTAGTTCAGCTGGAAGAGAACCTATCTTATGAGGAACAACCAATCCAGATTCTTGACCACAGGGAGCAAGTGTTACGGAATAAAGTGATTCACCAGGTAAAGGTTTTGTGGAAAAACCACATGATTGAAGAGGCAACATGGGAATCTGAAAATTCAATGAGGGATAAGTACCCCCATTTATTCGATAAGTAAATAAATTGCGGGGACACAATTTTCTAAATGGGGGAAGGATGTAACATCCCAAGTAAGTAATGAATAATAGATATTTTTATCTATGTCTATTAATGATTAAGATAGTGTTATAGAGGCTTAAAATGAAAATAAATACAATATTATGCATTGAATACACTAATATTCTTAAAAGATTGTTTTAGTGCCTTTTGATGGCAAAACATTTTTGAATCTATATTTTGACAATTTTATAAACTATGTTTGTCAAAATAAACTTATTATTTATGATTGGGACATCAAAATTTACCTTGTGTGAATTTTTGGTATTTTTCTGACAATGTTCATTTTTTAATGAATAGTGTAAAATACTGCATTTTACATCAAAACTGCTTTTTAATCTAATTTATTTATACGATTAGATTATGTTTTGAATTGGTTTTTAAGTGAAATTAGAATATATTTTTACCATTTTATCCAATGGTGGTCATTGGAATCAATTTCACTTTGAAATTAGACTTAAACTGGTGTCAATCTTTTGATACTTATTGTTTTGTAAAAACACGCTATTTGCTCTGGCAGCGGGAATTAATTATTAAATTAATTAATGTGACTTATATGATTTGAATTTTGTAAAATAGACTTCATTTTTGAATTCGGAATATCAAATATAGATTAGGGTGAATTTTTGGTAATTTTCTGAAAAACTTCAATTTTTGATGAATAGTGAAACCACTAAGTGGTAATCAAGCAAACTGATTTTTCAGTTAAATGAAAGTTTACCACTAATGTGTATTGAATTTTCAAAATCCGACATACATGGTTGTCATTAAGAAGTAAAATGTGGTTCAACGGGATTAAAATAATTTTTGGGGAATAGTAACTTATTAAGTTTTTAATCGCGATTAGTGGTAATTAGTGTAGTTTAAGGTATAAATAATGCTTTAATAATATGAAATGACCTAGACACATGTCCCAACCTTAATGGTTGTTTCATGTCCGACCAAGAAAAGCAATGGGTCAACTTGGGGACCCCATGGATCCACTTTTTTTGGGAAATGACATAAATAAATTTTTATTAAATGTTAAAGTAAAAAATGACACAAACAAGAGATGTTTTACGAAAATAATTTTTACATGGGGTTATAAAGATCATATTTTTGATTATAAATATTCATTGGAAAGATAAAACGATTTCCTACATCATAGTATTTTTTTATGATTTTTAGACATTAAATAAATTAAATTATTTATGACATAATAATGATGCAGCGATGACATCATTATTTGACGATTTAAATAAAATGGAAAGACAATGTAAAAGCTATGAACTACACATGGAAAAAACCAATTGGATGAGTGTATTTAGAACCCTTATCACCTTATCCACGAATTATATCAATGTGGTACCTTTTAAAACCGAAACACATTTTCAAATAAAGTAATATTTCTTTACTTTCCAAAAGTGCTCCTCCTCTCCTCTTATAAAAGGCCCCCACCTCTACCTCATTTCACACACTCCTCAAGCCTTTGGATCAGCCAAACCCTGCCCATTTACTCTCTCCACATCCCTCTCCTCATCCTATAGGATTCCCTTTGGGAAGAATCCTTTCAAAGGAAGCCTTTAGGCTCAAATCAAAATGGAGTTACACTTTTTAAGGTAATTCATTCTCTCATGTTCATTTGTTTTATTTTGCTTCTACAACCCCCTAAACTCTTTTTATTTAATTCTTTTGTAACAACACCAGTATATTCAATATACTAGGATGTTGTTATAATATTTATTTGAGCTACACTCTCACACAACTGCTTCAAATGGATAAAGAACATACGGTTTCTGTGGATGGCGAAATTCTGCCTCCCGAAATGATGATTCTTCAATACTCATTTAACACCTTAAAAGGTGGCCATTATGATGTCACTATTTTTATATATTATATATAATATGTTTATGTTTCCCTTAAGATTCTGTTTTTTTCATTTTGGGCATACCTTTATGGTTTCCATTATGGGTAAACACGATATCTTCATTTTAGGAAGTGCGGACTACCGCCCCCTCAAAGTGATTTGATTCGTTAAATACCATATGAGGGACATATAAAGGATGGAACTATGATATTATATATGATATTATAATGGAATTATAATATACCTTTATATAATTATGATTTAATTCTATAAAATACGAAATAGAAATGAAAGTAGCGTTCATGCGTACGTACGGCTTACCGTCTCCATGAACGGTGCATTTCATTTCTTACCTCTAAATGATTATGTAATATTATAAATGCATGTATGTACTGGATATATATGACATATATGATATCTAAATCATGAATACCATTATGGATATAATTAACCATTGACCAAATTAACAACATGTAAGTGTAAGAAGTCTATTTTTGACTTAAGAACCAAATACCGACAAAATGAACATTATTAACTTAACTGATTACATGATGTTCATAACATTGTATAAAAGGAATAATGAACTTGAAAAAGATTCATAATCAAGTAGATATTAACTCAAGTTTATTATTCAGGATATTAATGAACGGTCGGGTCAAGTCGGATACGAGGTATGGGACTTCGTCTCAATCTCCTTTCATTGAGGCATTTTTTATTTTATACACAACTTTCTTTTATATGGTGTATAAACCCCATTGACTTTTACGTTTATTCAAAAGGAATCTTTTTTATACGAAGCATTTACTAAACGACAAAATGGAATGTTTTTTTCATACGTATGCGGCGACAACGACTTCTCCGTCGTCGTAACCGTTATTTGAGTTTCGGCTTCCTCTACAAGCCATACCTTCTTTTTAAAAGAAAAATAAATACCATGTTTTACTTTTCTTTTATTTTGGTATCGAAAATGGATTTCATAATGTTTTTATATCAATGTGTTGTATTGATATCTTGTGATTGAAAGGTGGGAATGTTATGTTTCCTTTATGCATGTTTTATGTGATATGATTATGTTGAGGTTCTTGGGCATTATTATGAAAACGGGTGGTTCTGTGATAAACTAAGGGCGGGTGAGCCCGTTATAGCTCTCCAATGCATTGGGTAACCCGAAGGAGTGAAACATTTAGGTTTCTCCGAAGAGATTTTAGGGAATATACTGTGATGGGTATTCCAAACGTAACCAAGAGGGTTACTCCCTACGTAAGAATGTTATGAATGCCTCAAGTTACCTTTATGTCTTATGATTTCTATGATTTATTCATGATTTTATGAGGTATGTTAAAGTGCCTATGTTTTATGGGTAATGTATGATTTCATTCTTATGTATATATGAACTCATGTTTCCATTCCATGTTTTTTTTATAACCCATACTGAGTTTTTATGCTCATCCCAAGTTTTTGAAATGTTTTTCACAGGTCAAGGGAAAGGTACATGATAAGATGATTGAGTCAAGGATGTGTCAAGAAATAATCCATGTTTTATTTTAAATGAGTTTCCATTGATGGGAATGAATAATACTATCTTTATGTAACCACTTTGTTTATATGTGGAATGTAATGCAAGTTTTATGATCTAATTCTCTAAAACTCTAAACTCGAAAAGATCCTCAATGTGTAATATTGTAATAACTCCAGATTAAGTAAGGTTTAAGGCTGGGGCCTTATACACATACAATGCTTTGAGGGACAACACATCCACTTCAAAGTGGGGTAGGATCTGTGGCTCCCAGGGGAGTGCCAGCACAGTCGGATCCATCAAGGATAGGGGGATCTCGGTTCGGTGGTCATGGTGGTAGGGCTGGATCATCTTATGGGCAGAGCCAATTTAAGGCAGATCCACAGGTGGGTGTCCGTTCTTATGCTGAGATGAGGCATATTCATGCTGTGGAGTAGGCACCAACAAGATATTATATATGGCCATCGACCGTCCAAGTTACAGTTTTGATTGAATCTACTTTATCTACTTCTCTTTTTGATACTGGTGCATCAGTTTCATTTATATATACACATATTTTGACCACACTGAACGTTCCAACTGATCTTTTATCTTTTTCGATGGAGATGGTGATGCCACTGGAAAAGATGAAGGATCAGAGTCTCATGTTCCCATCTTGTGCACTCTCTGTGTCAGGGGTGGAGATGGAGTGGGTCCTTCTGGTCTTGGATATGGAAATTTTTTTATGTAATCCTTTGCATGGACTGGTTGGTACATTTTCATGCAGACATCAATTTCTATAGGCAACAAGTGAGTTTCATGGCACCTGATGGCAGTCCAAAGGTTTTTCTTTTGGAATGGGACACTTGTTCTGGTTGTGTAGGACCTCCATTCCTAGAGTTATGGAACCAGTTATCATTGATCGCGCTAGAGGATGATGGTAATGCTCCTGAGGTTGGATAACCACATGTGGTGTATGAGTTCCCAGAGGTATTTCCAGATTATTTTTCAGGCTTTCCCCCAGAGCGGGACATGGAGTTCTCAATTGATTTGACGCTGGGAACACAACCAATATCTCTTCCCTCATACCGTATGGCCCTCACAGAGCTGAGGGAATTAAAGATAAAGCTGAACAATTTATAATCCAAAGGATTCATTCACTCGTGCGTCTCTCCATGGGCCACTCCTGTTCTTTTTGTAAATAAGGATGATGGCTCCCATGGTTTGTGTATTGATTACCGGAAGTTGAATAAGGTATCCATCAAGAATAAATATCCGTTGCCCCAAAAAGATGACCTATTTGATCAGTTATAGTGGAAAAGTGGTTTTCAAAAGTAGACTTGTGTTCGGGTTATCACCAACTCAGTGTGAAAGAGGAATATATCCCAAAGACAACCTTCTGAAGTCGGTATGGCCACAATGATTATTTTTTCATACCCTTCATTATTGACGAATTCTCCATAAGACTTTATGGCACTCATGAATAGGATGTTCCACTAGTATCTTTTCTTATTCATCATAGTGTTCATGGATGACATCATGGTTTTATATGGATCAAATGAGGAGCATGAGAACCATTTGTGGATCGTGTTGGGTACTCTACAAGATCATCACCTTTAAGGAAAGCTATCCATGTGTACCTTCTGGATTAGGGAGGTGATGTTTTTGGGGCATGTGATCTTGGAGAGAGGAGTTTTGGTGGATCCCGAGAAGATAAGTGCAGTTATGTCATGGGAGCAACCAAAGAATGTGTTTGAGATCAGGAGTTTCCTTTGCCTAGTAGGTTACTATAGGTGGTTTGTCTGAGAGTTCTCTCAGCTTTCTTCACCCATGACCACACTCCCCCAGAATGGGGTGATTTTTGTGTGGACCCAGAATGTCATGCATCTTTTGAAGAGTTAAAGAGGTGGTTGACTACCACTCCTGTCTTGATCATACCAGAGTTTGGGGAAAGGCTATGTGGTGTATTGTGATGCCTCTAGTATGAGTCTCAGGTGCATGCTTATGCAGGATGATCACATGGTGGCATATGGCTCTCGCCAGCTTGGACCACATGAAAAGTATTATCCAACCCATGAATTAGAGCAAGCGGTAGTAACACATGCATTAATGACAATCTATTTGGGGATAAGTTTGTGGTCAACTTTGATCATAAATTATTGGCATACATCTTTTCACTAAATGATCCTAATTTGAGGCTCCTTCACTAGATGAAATACCTGAAGGGCTTTGAATTTGATATTATTTATACCCCGGGGAAGGGTATTGTTGTAGCATATGCCTTGAGCAGAAGAGTACCAGTGCTGGCTTTGATGAAGTATAGTGATGAGTGGAATCTGATGGTAATCTTTTATCAGATTCATGTAGAGAGCAAGGAGCACAGTGGAGGTGCATTCATGGAAGTCATTCAGTTGACCTCATCTCTTATAGAATTGATTCAGCAAAAGCAGCCTAGTGATGAGTTTTTCAAGCTGGCGAAAAAAATCATCTTGGTGGGGAGACATGTTATGATTGGTATTCTTCCCCTGAGGGTATCTTGTGTTCCAAAGGTCGTTCAGTGGTGCCTCTATGTCTGAGGAAGGTGGTAACGTAGGATATCCACCGGTCACAGTGGACTATCCACCCCATTGCCACCATGATGTACTATGATGTACGTCGATAGTTCTGCTGGCCAGGTATGAGGGGAGACATTTCTATCTTTGTATTGAGATGTTATACTTATCATAATGTGAAAGTAGGACATCAGAAGCCACCTAGTTTGCATAAGCCACTACCCATTCCTACATGGAAGTGGGATGTGGTTTCCATTGATTTCATTATTGGATTACCTTGTATACCTCGAGGTAAGAATAATATTTGGGAGGTCATTGATTGGCTGACCAAATCATCCCACTACATTCCTATTAGAGATACAAATAAAGTAGATGAGTTGGTCAGTTGTATATTTAGGGGTTGGTAAGGCATCATGGTGTTCAATCGGTAGTTGTCTCAGATAGAGACCCCCATTTCACCACTCGGTTTTGGGGAGACCTACAGAAGGCTTTGGGGTCAAAAATTAAGATGATCACAGCGTACCATCCTTAGGAAGATGGTCAGACAGAGTAGGCAATTTTGATCCTAGAAGACATCCTTCGTGCATATGTGTTGGACTTCAGTGGTTCATTGGATAGACATTTGGGGTTGGTCGAGTTTTCTTATAATAATAACAGCTTCCAATCCTTGATTTGAATGGCCTCTTTTGAGGTGCTCAATGGTTGGCCTTGCCGGTCCCCCCTATGTTGGGCTGAGGTAGGTGAGACATCACTGTTGGGACCAAGCATTGGGAAAGAGACATATGTGAATGTCATGTTGATCATGCATAGTTTATTAATAGATCAGAGTCACCATAATTCATATGATGATATGAGGTGTTGAGACCTAGAATTTTCAGTGGGTGATCAGGTATTCTAGAAAGTGCCCATCGTCTGGGTCACAGCTACTTGGGTAAAAAAGGAAATATGATGTTGAGGTATGACGGATCTTTTGAGATCCCTGAGCGTATTGGAAAGGTGCCATATAGGTTGTCTTTTCTTTCTTAGTTGGAATCAATCCTTGATGTTTTCCACATATCCCAGTTCAATAAATACAACCCGGATTCATCCCATGTGTGGAATTGGGAGGAGTTGGATATAGAACCTAATCTATCTATTTTTGAGGGGCCAGTGAAAATAGTGGACTTACAAGAAAAGGTTCTTTGGGGAATTCATATTCCACTGGTCCATGTTCTTTGGCAGCATAGGAGTGATACACACAAGGCAATGGGAGAGAAAGTCATGGGTTGTGGAGGAATACCCAAACCTATTTTCGGATGAAGCAGCATGTTGACATTTTGGGGAGGAAAGCCATTCATGGTGGAGAGAATTGTCACATAAATGATTTATTTTAAAGGTATATTCATTTTTTTTCCTTTATTTCATTGTATTTGGGGTTTACCATTCATATTTTTAGTAATGGCTGGTTTTCATGATTTGGGCTAAACCGTGAGTTTATTTAAATTTTAAAAAAAGAATTTTGATTCTTTAATAACATCTTCTTTTTTTAACCTTTTTAACCCATTCCACTTCCAAAATGACCTCCATGGAATTAATAAAACCACCATAGCAATTTTTACCCCTTAAAAATTTCTTACCATCTTGGATTTGGGTGATCTAATTAAGTATTGGGATAACCAGTCTCTGATTTTTTTATTTAAAATTGTTTTTTATGATTTCATAACTTTTTCAATTTTAATTTTATTTTGGTGATTCTACCTTTCAATGGATCCCACTGAACCTATCCACACATAAAAAATTTTACCCCTTTTTGTAGATCATATTTGTCGAGAATTAGAGCCGAACCTCTTAGGTTTCTAAAATCATATTGATTTCTCAAGTAAGTGACTATCCTTTTATGTTATTTCCTTTTCCATAATATTTCTTCCATTTTTCATGAATAAAAAAATGTAAATAAGTTAGGGATTTTTACCTAGGGGTTCATTTTGAGTTTCTTGGTCCAATCCTCTAGTTTAAGGTTCGATTTCACTCCCTTATGGTGCGGTGGTGGTGCGGTTGAAGTTCTGCACTAGCATATTCAGTTCTTATCACTTTTGGTAGGTGATTCCATATTTAGGTATTCTAGAATAAGATGAAATTATCTATTTATGTTTCCTTTTTGTTCTTACTTCATTATTTTTACTGTGAAAAGTAATTTGGGTTTCATTTGGAAAGAGGATTATTTTTAAGTGACAATTTGGTGTGAAAATGGTATTTTACATATGAAATCCATGTTGTGCCTCGTGGTGTTGTTTTATAATTCATAAATGGATTTATAATATTGTTTTTATGCAAAAATTTCTGGTTTGTTATAATATTGGCCTTCATTGGGTTTTGAAAGAGGTATTTTAGATGAATTTAATGTGCAAAATTTGGTTACTTTTCTTGAAATTTTTTTATGGAAATTATAAGTAGATTATTGAGTTATATAAAAGGTGAAAAGCATGTGTAGCTACTGTTTTAAATGTGTGTGACACGAACTACTGTTTATATGTGAAAATGGATTTTGGTGACATGTGGTAACTATTTGAGACATTGACGGGAAACCGAGGTTACTAGGTATGCTAATTTGTACTAGTACGCTAGTGAACGGAGGGGTTTCGACCATGGTTCACTTAGAAATTTTGAAATGGATAACACTAAAAACACTATAATGTAGATGATTTGGGACCAATAGGTTATGGTTATGCTTCATACTATTATCTCATGCATAGGAACGAATATTATTATGGTCACTTTCACCAATGTACGAGGTACATAAGGTTCACAACTAACTAGTATTTAGGGTTGTTCCTTTGTTTAGTGCTCGCGGCCTTTTTTGAATTTATACATTCAATATGGTATTTTTGGATGTTAAAATCAGTATCATACATGTTTTACTAAAATTCACTCATTCAATATTGTTATCCTAATTGAATGGTATTTTCATTTCAAAGTTTCACTTTTAGAAATAAATAATAACATTGTCTGTTTATAACTGTTACAAGGTTTTTATTTACAATGCCTATCACATGGAATCCTTGGGTGATATCCTATTGTGATTAGTATCATTACAAGGACCCAGCCTTAAACATTACCTAATATTAAATTAAATGAATAATTCATATTGAGGATCTTTTCAGGTTTAGAGTTTTAGAGAATTAGGCCATAACTATTACATCTCAAATGATTACAAAGTAGAAACTTTTACTAAGTTTCCATAAAATAAAAACTCTTAATAAGAAACATGTCCAGTTCCATGTTTTAGGTTTCATGACATTCCATTGATCCCATCCTTGACCCTATACCACGTTAAGTCATGTGAAAAACATTTCAAAAACTTGGGATGATCATAAAAAGCTCAGTAAAGGATACAGAAAGAATGAAAACTGTTAGTTTTTCAAAACAACAAGTAAACCATGTATACTTTATCAAAGTAATACTTTTCACCTCTTCGAGGTAGTAAAAAATCTCCATCGAAGAAAATGTCATTACTTACCCTTCTGTAACCAAAAGAATACCATAAAACCCATATAAAGAACACATAACATATAAAGGTATTTTGGGACATAAACACACTTAATTGGAATAACCATAAGGTCGACTTCCACACATATCACGTAATGGAATAGCCATTTGGCCAACTTCCATACATACTTAATGGAATAGCCATACGACCGACTTCCATACCCAATGCATTGGAGGTTATAACGTAACCACCCGTCCTGGTATTCACGGCCCCACCCATCATATGGTTTATCACGTAACCACCCGTAAAATGTCCAAGTACCATTATAAAATTATAACACATAAAACCAATATAAAGGAATGATAACATTTCCACATTTCAATCACAATATATCATTTAAATATATTGAAAATATAGAATCCTTTATCAAAACCATTATCAATACCAAAATACATAAAAGTGTATATGGTATTTATTTTATTTAAAAACATTACGGCTTGTTGAGGAAGCCAAAGATCAAATAATACTCGCGGCGGCGGAAAAGGTCGTTGTCATCGCGTACGTTAAAAGAAACATTCTTTTTTGTCGTTTATTAAAACACTTCGTAGAAAAAGATTCTTTTTGTATAAAAGTAAAAGTCAAAGGGGTTTATACACCGTATAAAAGAATGTTGTGTATAAACCGAAATATGCCTCAATGAAAGGAGATCGAGATGAAGTCCCTTACAAAGACGGTATCCTTGGTTTAAGGATAAATCAATTACATAATTATGTGTGACAAACTAATACACCAAATATAAGTGGATATTAAGTGTAAAAAAATCAGAGGTTATTCAAACATATTCATAGAATGGAATATTCAAGGAGTATATGTTTATCCCAAAGAATCAATTTTGGGTTAAGAAGTTCCCTTGCAAAAATTTGACAGCCTAATGGCATCACAACAAAATTCCGAAAATGAGTTGATAAGAGATAAAAAGGGTATCTCATCACATGAAAATAAAATTTAAACCAATAACGATATAAAATAAGATATCCCAACATAATATTATGTGAATTAAAAGACATAACAAAAGAAGTCTTTTAAAAAGAGGAGGGTGAAAGGTTCCCATACCGACATGGGTATCTTTCGAAACATACACCCCATGAAAGAAGGACAATACAACATTGATGTAAATAATCATAAATGAAAGTACATTACACAATGAGTAAAATAATGGGCAGTACATACACCACTCAAAGGAAATTGTGGCAAATGTATCATAAATCTCACGGGAATAAAAGTGAGAGGAAAAATCCCTTAAGAAAACTCGAAAACCTAACAGCGCCACATAAAACTTACAAAAATGGATTGATGAGATAAAATCGGGTATCTCATAATATTAACATAATGTTTATAGAAAGAGGAATATAAAATAACATAACAAAGAGGATCTTAAAATAAGTGACATAAAGGAGAGTACTTAAAAAGAAAGAGAAAGGTTAGATCTATTACGAAAATTCGGCAGCCTAATGGCGCCACTCAAAAATTCCAAAATGGATTAATGAAAGAGAATAGGGTATCTCATCATATGAACATAAAAATTACCATAAGAGTAATATAAAATAACATCCCCATAACAAGAAATATGATCTTTAAAATGAATGACATAAAAGAGCGTACTTAAAAAGAAAGAGAGGAGTAGGATCCCTTACCTTAGGTCTGACTTGACTCGATCGTTCTTTAATGTCCTGAACAATAAACTTGTGTTAATTTCTACTTGCTTAAGAAACTTTTTCAAGTTAATTATTCCTCTTATATCAATTATTGACATGTTATAAACATTATGTAATCATTTAAGTTAATAATGTTTTTTTGTCGATATTTGGTTCTTAAGTCAAAAGTTGACTTCTTACAATTAAATGTTGTTCGTGTGGTCAAGGGTTCTTTATATCCAGAATGACATTCCTGATTTTGGATATCATATATATCATATATATCCAGCATATACATGTATTTATAATATTACATAATAATTTAGAGGTAAGATATGAAATGCACCGTTCATGGAGATGGTAAGCCGTACGTACGCATGAACGCTACTTTCATTTCTATGTCATATTAATGGAATTAAAACTAAATGATATATGTGTAAATTTTTTTAATTCCAGAATTATATTCATCCTTTATATTTATCATAAGGAATATATATCCATTATATGTACATATAATAGTACATTACATTTGAGGATAAGAAATGAAATGCACCGTTCATGGACACGGTAAGCCGTACGTACGCATGAACGCTACTTTCATTTATATATCATACATTAATGGAAATTAAACAATAATGATATAAAGGTATATTATAATTACAGTATAACATAATATATAATAACTTTAAATCCATCATTTATACATCCCACATATGGCATTAACGAATAAATTTACTTTGAGGGGGCGGTAGTCCACACTTCCTAAAATGGAGATATCGCGTATACCCATAATGGAAGTCATACAGGTATGCCACAAATGAAAAATACAGAATCTTAAGTAAAACATAAAAATATTATATATCATATATAAACATAGTGACATCTTAATGGCCACATTTGAAGGTGTTATATGAGTGTTGAACAATCATCGTTTTGTGAGGCAGAAATTTTCCATCCACAGAAACTGTATGTTCTTTAACCATTAGATGAAGGTGTGTGTATGTGTAGCTAGAATAATTATTATAAAAACATCCTATTATATTGAAGATACTGTATTTGTTATAAAAGGAGTGAATAAAAAGGGTTTAGGGGGTTGGAGAATAAAAATAAAACAAAAGAGCAAAAGTGAAGACGTTACCTTAAAATTGGGTAAATCCCTTTGGTTTGAACCAAAGAGGTTTATTTAAGAGCTTCCTGCCTATGTTAATGATTCTAGGATAAGGAGAGGGATTGGAGAGACAAAATTATCAGATCTTTGACGAACCAAAGGTTTGAGAGGTGTGGGTAAGGTGGTAGAGGTGGGGGCCTTTTATAAGAGGAGAGGAGGGGCACTCTTGGTAATGTATATAATGTTACTTTATTTTCAAATGGTTTTCGGATTTTAATGGTCCCACATTGATATACTTATAGGATAAGGTGATAAGGGTTCGAAATAAACCCATACAATAGGTTTTGGACATGTGTAGGTCTTATAATTTACATTATCTTTCCATTTTATTTAAATCGTTAAATAATTAGGTCATCGTTGCATCATCATGATGTCATAAATAATATAATTTATTTAATGTCTAAAAATTATAAAAAAACTTCTATGATGTAGGAAATATTTTTATCTTTTCAATGAATATTTATAGTCAAGATTATTACTTGTATGACCACATCTAAATTTTTTTTTAGTAAAACAAATCATGTTTGAGACATCTTTATTTTAACTTAAATTAAAATGCATAAATGTCATTATCAAACCCAAGTGGCATCATGGGGTACCAAAAATCGACCCATGGGTTTTCATGGTTGGCCATAACTCATCCAATAAGGTTAGGACAAGTGTCAATATATTTTCATTTTATTATAATATCATTTTTACCTTAAATCACACTAATTACCTTTAATCGTGATTAATAAAACTTAAAAGTTACTTTTCATCAAAAATCATTTTCATCCCATTGAACCACATTTTACATAACAATTTAAATAATTTAAGTTGTATTTTTCATATTCAAATCACAGAAGTGGTAAAGTCCCATTTAAATGAAAAATCAAATTTTGTAACCACCACTTTGTGGTTTCACTATTCATAAAAAATTGGAGATTTTTAGAAATATACCAAAAATTCACCGTAAGCTATATTTGATATTCCAAATTAAAAAATGAATACTATTTTACAAAATTAAAAACATATGAGTTGAATTAATTAATTTAATAATTAATTCCCGTTGTCAGAGCAAATAGCGTGTTTTGATGAAACAAAATGTATCAGAAGAATGACACTAGTTTAAGCCCGATTTCAAAGTGAAATTAATTCCAACGAACACTATTGGATTGAATGGTAAAAATATATTATAATTTCACTTTAAAATAAATTCAAAAGATAATCTAATAATATAAATAAATTAGATTAAAAAGAGGATTTGAATTAAAATACAACATTTTTCACTATTCATTAAAAATTGAACCTTTTCGGAAAAATACCAAAAATTTACACAATGTAAATTTTGATGTCCCGATTCTAAAGAAGAATTTTATTTTGTCAAATATAACACATAAAATTTTCAAAAAGTGGATTTAAAAGAGGCTTTCTATCAAAGGGCGGTTAATCGACCTTTTAAAGAATATTGAATGTTTACGTTTAAAATTTGATTCATTCGCATTTTTAATCCTCTAATACTTATTGCAAAAATTAAAATATTTTACAAACACATATAATCATTTTGTAGTTAGTTCTGTTCATTCCCGCCATTACAACGGCCAGATTTTAACTACTATTTAAAATAATATTATTTTATTGTTAGAGTGAAATGTAAGATTCCCAAGAAACTCATTGTTGCATGTTGGGTGCGCCATCGAGAATAGCGTCCCCTTTAAAGTCATATTAATATTTTATTCACAAATATGAATAAATGTGAAAATTTCATACTTCTTATTTACCTAGGGTGTTACAATCATACCCTACTTATATGTTTGGGTGTATGTAGACTTGATCATGTTTGACACCATCAAAGGCAAGGCCTTGGGTGATGGTTGTTCGGGTTGCTAGTTTCTTTCGATGGTGTGGTGTTGTGGAGACGGCTTGTGGGTGATGGCCCCTTATCGTGTACTGACTCATGGGCTATTTGCTGCTACTTTAATGTACCTTTGGACCCCCTTTGCATTTTTTTAAACCCATATACTCATTTCTTGATTTTATTAAGGATTATTTTGCATAATTTTTCAGATTTGGTGTATTCTTTATTTTTCTTTATTTTATGAATCCAAACTCAGTTAAATCATTCCCACATACATTTTTATGCTTTTTCCAGCACGTGGGGATAGGTAATTCCCTTCAAGAATTTCCATGGGTCGGGTTTGGTTCTGGTTTAATTTCCACCATATTCAGTTCATGGTAGGAACCACGATATATGGTTATGAAAAATTATCTTTGAAATAATAATATATATGATAGGTCATACATAAACATGTGTAACGATTTAATTTTTCAAAGAAATTGATGTAAAGAAGGAAATTAATATTATCAATTTCAAAAATTATTATTACATCATAAATAACATATAATTTTATTTATATTAAATATGTGTAAGAAATAATGTAATTTTGGTTATGAAAAATAAATCACAATGCTTCGTGAAGGTGACAACACAGAGTTACAAATGAATAAAGTTATAAATTTTAAAGGGATTAAAAGGATTAAAAATATACAATTTTTTTGCTTTTAATAATTATAATCATTCCATTAATATGAACAATATATATTAAATCAATTAATAAAAACCATAATAATGAAAATTGATGGAGAGTGAATTACATCGAATCACAAGATTATGGTCCACATTACACATGAACGACATTTCCCATTTTATGTAAGAGGAGATGGTTTAGGATCTTAAATTATAATAAAATCATCCCAATATATGGAAGGTAACACATTATTATTCTAGCATGTTTTAATAATATTTTAAAGAGGTAAAAGAAGAAATAAATCTAAAATATTTTGTTAAATACTGTACATCTTCTTTGGAAAATGCTCTTTACTATTCTCTTTATGAAAAATATGGTTTCTATTCTACCAAAAAGAATTCCTATATAATATAGGGAGGTATTTTTTAATATTTATTTTTTTAGGTCATGGATGAAACAAACGTAATTTTATGTGTAAATAATAGTTGAGAGGATGTTCTCTATTCTATGAGAGGTTAGTGGAAATCAGGGAATTAATTAAAAAATCAAATTAATATAAATTAATATTAAATAAAAATGACTCAAAAAATATACATAAAGAATATGGAATGAGTATGGGTTTCAATAATCTTATCCAATATAATTATTACTAGTTTTGTGATGTTTTCACCCTTATCACTTTTTTTTAACTCTCGCTAACCTTTTAAAAATCACCATTATATCAATGCTTTTTTAACAATAGGGGTAAAAAAACACCTCCATAAAGTAACTACTATTTATATATTAATCCTTATACCATTCATATGAATGAAAATAATTTTTTTAGTAATTTTAAATAAATTAATATAAGAATTTTTATTATATAATACATATAATTACATTTTTTGTACTACAATAAATATAATTATATAATCCTTATATAAATCATATAAAATAGATAAAGAATTAAATTTATTAGAAAACTATAATAATATCCTTTTAATATAAAAACCAATCAAATTTAGATGGGTTTAAATATCATTTTAATCCTTATCATTGGTATTTAATTGTAAATATTAAAGGGTAATAATTTTAAATATTAGGCTATAGTTTAATAATAAATTTATTTGGGAGAAATTTTTTGATAATTAATCATTCTAATTTCATCTTGAAATATAATAATTATTTTTATTTAATTTAATAAAATTTATTTAACAATTAATACAATTAATGTAAATTTTAGAACAATTCAAATAATATTTCTTTTTAAATAACATGAAATAAATCAAATAAAATAAATTTTTTTCACACATCTCTAAAATGTTAAATTTACCTTAAAATGTGAAGAGTAATAATTTGTAGAAAAATTATTTTTTTAAGTATAAAAAATATATTTAGACAAAATTCATCTATAAAATTAATTTCAAAGACTATAAATGGATTATTTTTAATAAAATTTGATAAACGAAATATAAAATATAATCCTAAATAAATTTTTTTGACAATAATAATTGAAAGAAAAATAATTTTTTCATAAAAATTATTATTTTTTCACAAATCATTTAATCTTCCATCTATTCAGAAGGACACACAAATTTTACTGTAAGGTGATTTTGACATTTTGATCTCAAAAATAACATCCATTTTTTAAAATAATATTTCTAAAATTTTATGAAATTAGTTATTATATAATGTAAAAAAATATAAAAACATTTTTGAGGAAAATGAATTTTTGAAAAATAAACTAGTTTTACAATAAATTGAGTTCTTATTTCCCTAGAATTAATAAATATCTGTTATTTAATTAGAATATAAAATATAAAATATTTTTTTATTCTTATTTATAGTCTCTTTTTGAACTGAAAATTTATAACAATCACATTTGAATAATAATATTTTGGGGTTTGCATAAGCCTGGGGTTACCTATTGTGTACACTATAGAAAAAAGGGTTTTGTTTTTTAAAATATACTATGGTATTATATTCAACTCCAAATTAATAAATTTCATCTACACAAATTAAAATTGAATATGGTAATGAAGGGATTTTAATTTTATAATACCATTTTTGAAATACCACATCATAAAAAAGGATTAATAAAATAAACACTTCAATAGATGGAAAGGGAATATTAACATCATTATGAATAACACCTAACATGGTTTAAAATATGATAATATTAGTAGGAAGAAAAAAATTCAACGTGGAATAAAATCTCCAAATCTAAATAATGATGAAGAGATTCATAGATGATTTATAGTACAATGTAAATGGTCATTATAGTGTTGATGACTAGAAACCGTATAGTAAATAGATGCAGAATATCTATAAATACATCATAAATGAAGGTAATTAGAAAATATTTTCTAATATCCTTTTCTTAGAGTTGGGTAATTCCTTTCCCATCAAGTCTAAAATCATACAGAAATATTTATAGATCAAATGTTGGAAATTATCCTTTATTAAAATTCCCCCACAACTTCATATTTTATGCAAACATTGAGTTATGAAGATTAATTTTCAATCTAAATGAACTAAAACAATATTCTAATGGATCAAATAATCCACAAATAGATTAAAATACATTCGTTCAATCATTAGACATTATAAAAATAAATTGGTTACAATAGTATAACATATATCTTGAAATGAATAAACCTTAAAAAAATGAAATACCTCATTAATATAAAAAACATCAATAGTCAAACCCAAAGTTAAACATGAATCATTTATTGAATAAATAATGTTAAAATTATTCAAAATATTTCAAACCAAGATTAAATCCCAAAATTTAGAAGTATTTGAAAACATATTCTTATGAGATTAATTTAACATTTATCTCTAATAAATTTTAGTCGCTCATAATGTTATACACATAAAAATATATATTTCAGAATCATAAAATCTCTTAAATATTATTAAAATTTAAAAAAATATCTCAATCACCATAAAGCCACATTAATATGATGTATCCCTCAAAAAAATAATCAAACCATTATTCATTAAATAAAATCAAATATTATCGTAAAATATATTCAATTTCATTACTCATATAAGTTTCTAAAAATATCGAACAAAATTTGATTTAATTGTCATCAAATATTAACCAAATCATTCATAAATCCCATGTTTATGCAAAAAATAAATTATTTATCTCAATATTTCCCTATCCAAAACATTCCTCAATATAAATGATGATATAAACCGTAATATTTTTTTTCAAAAATGATTATATTTTTCTATAAAAAGTAAAATAATTATTAATGTTATATATTTTTCACATGTTAATCATAAGGGTTACATATACCTCAAACATCTATCACAACTCAATAAGTGACTCACAACGTATCTTTAATCTCTTAAAAACTAATAATAATCAAAAAAATTACTTTTTAACCTATAAGGTCTTCTATAAATAATATTTTCTCCAAAAAATTAAAATAATATAGAGTATATTTATTTCCTAAACATTAATCCCGTACTAACAAAACGTTTTATTTTATCTATCAATCATATTTCCCAAAATTAATTTCTATAAAATTTATCACTTTTCACAACAACACATTTCATAGGTATCGATTCCATCTAACATTTGTTTCAATGATATGAAAAATAAATTATTGAATAATAACCATGTGTTTAACTATTGATATAATATTCAAAATATGTGAGAATGCCATTAAAAAAATACCACTACATCATAATTATAAAAAAAAATTATACAGAGATACATCCTTCATTTCAGTTTCGTCTTAAACATTTAACCATGATTTATCATTTTACTACATAATGCATTATTATGAAAATAATTAATATAAATTATGAATTTATGATTCATCAATATCTACCTACTAATTTTTCCTTATTTAAATATAATAAAATAATTCATACCTTAAATATAATCAAAAAGATTTTCATTATATTCCATTTTTTTCTAGTATGATTCCCAACATATGGAATATAAATTCTATGTTCCATTATGGTATTTCAATTTTAGAGAGAGAGAGTTTTAATAGTTGATATATTTAAATCAAATGAAAAATAAACCACATCCCTCAAAAAATATTGAGAAATGAAAAGGGTTGGGATAAGCCAAATAGTTTCATATAGATGATTATAATACTCATGAAACTATAAATATCATTTGAATAATACTCTGTAACAAAAGTGGTGATGAAATAAACTAGAATGTATAATAACATTCTGAAAGATTTACATCCTTTTATCTTAATAGAAATATTAAATGTTCTAAAATATTACCAATTAAACATAAGTTAAATTATTAATTTGAAAAAAATCAATAAGGGTAAACAGAGTTCCTTTGAAATTTTATAATACTATAATGCTCAAATCCTTTATATATCAATTGATTTGTGTTTTATTCCAAACCCCATAAATTACCATAATTATACATAGAATAATTACCATAATTAAACATAACAAACTAGACATTGTGGTTGTATAATAATTTTAAATTATGTTCAAATAATATCTTCACGTCCAAGGTTATTTAAACCATTACTTTGACACAACTATAAAAACCAAAAATTAAATCATTATGTATATTGTGTTTTTACTCAATAATTATCTTTCATAATTTATCAAGGATCATTATCCTATAAAATTTAATGAAATTATCTAAAAATTGTAACATTAAAAACCCATATATTAAAATGTGAACACTTTTTCTCATTATTTATTTTTTCCAAAATATGAAACATTAAGAAAAAACATATTTTATTTTCATGATAGATAATCATGAATTTATACATCAATTGAAATATGTTATTAATCATCCTTGAATCATATGAAAAATATTCTAATATATGTAATGAGTATAGAATGCTCAGTAAGTGAAATTTAAAAGAAACAAATAAACTTGTTTGTATTTTTTAAAATTACATGATCTTAAAAGAGAGTTTACAACTAACATAACAAAAATTGTAAATTAATAATAACTTACTTTATTAATTATAGATATTTATAACCCATTTTTTTGAACACTTTATAATAAAAGATTAAGGTAAAAATCATAATTATGATGGTTTGTTAGAGAAAATGTGACCCCATTAAAACTTTTTCATAAAAATATGCAATTTATCCTAAAATATTTAAATCATTTTTTAATTAAAAATATCACTATCATAAGTTTTCGAATTCTAGAATTTAAAAAATAATTATAAATAATCATTGAAATAAAGTTACATTGGGATATATTTTTTATAAAACCCTTACTTGAACCCTTAATAGATCTCTTTAATTATAATAACCATTAAAACCAACTTACATCATAATTATCTAGATGATATATTTATTACACCATACATTGGATATCTATACCATGATAACCCAATCAAAAACAAATTACAACAACCATAACATGGATGAAAACATGAAATATTGTATTATAATAATCATAATCATAAAAATTTTATACTTTTAAACACATATAAAAAATAATTTTCAATTTTTAAATAATATAATTAAAATATCATTTTATTTTGATACATTAAAAATTAAAAAGTTATTTATGAAATTATTTTATTTTAAAATAACCATGTAAATATTTAAAGAAATCATACGATCTAATAACGGTCCTGATGGGTTAAAAAATTACATGTTTTCATATATATAATAATATATCATTCATTTTTTCAATTTTAAATGGGAGTAAAACCGTTCTATAAAAAACATTAAATACAATTTATTATGAAAACCATTAAAGGAAAGTAAATCAGACATAAAATGTACATTATAATTTATTCATTTCAATATAATTATATCAAGAAAATAATTATATGATTATTTACATGAATGTAAAATTAGTAGATAATAAATCTAGAAAACATTTAAAATTATGTTTTAAGATAATGTGTCCTATACCTTTAGTTCTACATGCCACATACATTCCTTATCTTCTAATATAATGAAATTATTTTAATTATTTAATTAATTAAGACCATTATTTATGTTTACTATTCATTTTTTATTTATTCATGCTTTATATTCGCCTACATAATCTGTTTAAATTTTGGGAGATTTTTTGATCATATTAGACTTCTAAATACTATATGACTTATTTAGGTTTACTATGGTCAATGTTGTAATTTTACATCATATATAGAATAAATATCATTACATAATTGTAATTTGTATACAAAAATTAAGTTTGAAAATCCTACCTTGAATGGTGTTTTTTGATAATGAACCATGTTACAATCATGGGGACACAATTTTGTAATCCACACATTCGCAGAGATGACATGATCAACTTTAAATGGACTGAATGGAAACAACAAGTGAAATATTTAATTTTCAGAATGATAATTATTTCATGGATATCTTATATATATATATAATAAATCCCTCATTAAAACAAGTTGTAAGAGGTGGTGATGAAAAATGAATTAAATTTTTTCACGATGTGGTAGTTCGTCTAACACAAAAATATCTTTTTGATTTACCATTTTATGGATGAGGATATGGGTATAAGTTATTACATTTAAATATAAAAAAATTATTATATAAAGTAGGTTGGTTTTATTATTTTATCATATTTGAATAATATTTTGAAGATGAACAATATGAAATAAATCTTATAATTTTGTATAATTTTTATTCCTATTCCTTGAAAACCCTATTTTTATTTTCACCTTACACATTCTATCATTGGTTTCATCAAAAAATTATACCTCTATAAATTTGTGATGGGTTTTAGGAATGGTATTTCTGTAGGTATTATATTAGTTAAAATTCTTTTAATGTATAATGAAAATAAAAGAGGGTGTTCTCTTTTTTAGGAGTGTGGAAGAGATTTATGGGGACTAAATAAATTATTAAATTAATTTAAATTAATAATCAAAAGAAAATGGTTCCAAAATGATATAATTCAAATATAGGATAATTATGGATCAAGATAATTTCATTAAATAAAATTTGGATGGGGTAAGTTGATATTATTACCATTATCTATTTTTTAACCCCCATTAACTCTTTAGACAACTACCATGATATAAATGGTCATTAAAAATTATGTTGAATAAATATTATATAAGTGGTTGATATTAGATTCTGCATTCCATTATCTTATCTGAAAATTAAATTTTTAGGAATTTTAAATTCTGTAATAAAATATTGTTTATCATAAAATATCACAACATTATTTTTTTTGAAATAGATTAAATATTATTATATAAAATTTTTCACACTCATTTAAAATCGGTGAATAATTTCTTATATGTGAATATAATAACTGTTTGGTCTTAATAGAATCAAAAAATCAAAATTTACAGGTTTAGATATAACTTCAGTCCTTTTAATTGGGTTAAACGCCATGGTTAACCAATTTTAACATTAATTATGGTAATGAATCTTCATTAAGAAAGTGTTAACATTTTATGTATAAGTTAATAGATTGCTCATAAATTTCTAGGGGATGAAATTTTGGTTAATTAACCAACTTAATTATAAATTTTCATGACTTTTATTAATTTTAAATAATTTAATAAAATATATATAACATCAAATACTATTAATTTCCTTTTACGAACTATTCACAACAACATACATTAAAAATATTATGTGAATAATTTAATATGAATAAAAAATCATAAAAATATATCCACAATTTTTTAAATATGTGTACCATAATAACTCTTTAAAATTAAATTACATTATAAATTTTAAAAATATTTTATTTTATTTTTTGTACTAATTAAATATGTTTTTGGTGTAGTATAAAAACATAAGACAATTATTACGTCAATAAAAATTAAAAATAAATTAATTTTATAATATATTAATTTATATTTTAAATTAATATTTATATCTAAACTCCATTTTATTCATCTATATCACAAAACCATATATATTAATAGTCAAAGTGTTATATTTTTTAATTTTAATTTTCTTAAAACAATATAAATGATATATTCAAAGAAATTTGGAGAGAAATTACCCCATATCCAATGTTTGGAAGATTGTGGATGAGATATATCCATCCGATAAAATAAATAAAATTTTTAGGGTCATTTTTTTGTTCTTGTCATATTATTTTTATTCATAATTACAAAATTTACCCTTATTGAGGTGAAAAATATTTACAAAAATTATGATTCATAATGAAAAAAATAAATGGGACATATTTATTAAATGTGGATCTCATAATTTTATATATGGAATCTATTTTTCATGATTAAATTCACATATGTGGAATAATTTTATTTAAATGTAAACCAACAAAAGGTGATGGAAAACTGTTTTTCATAAAAATGAATTATTTATTTATGAAAATTATATTTATACCAAATTAATATCTGAATTTTTTTAAAAGAACAAAATTTGAATATTTTTAACAAAAAAATAAAAATTATATTTTAAAACTGATATAAAAAAAATATTACACTGTTAATACCTGAATAAAAAAGCCATTTCCATCAAAATTTTAATTTTTCAATACTATTTTAAAATTTAATTTTTATGGAAAATTAAAAAATTAACCCTCATCTAATATTTTTAGAATAAGTAAAAAAATATATCATTTTATTAAATTAAAATGTCTATTAGTTTTAGATATTATATTATATCACAAAAATTTAATAAAATACATTTTTTTTAAAATTTGTACTTTTGAAACATAAATTGACATTACTAAAATTTTATTGATTATTTCATAATAATTAATAAATTAGGTTGTATTGATTAAGAAATTATAGGTATTTCATAATTTTTTTCTTTTCATTTACACACTCCAAAATAATAAGAGGTTTATAAGAGACAAATTTAAATATTAACATATCATAGTATGTTTTTTCTCAATGATTCGTATTGAATAAATTATTGAACAAGGGGTAATTTTTTAAATAATGAGGGGATAAAATTTCTTCTCAGAACATTGAACTGGTGGGTGGCCAAATTTGCCTTCAATTTTTTAAAATGAAACAATATATAGATAATTTGTTCCTTATATGTATGATCACGCTATATCTGTACAACCTCTATATTTATTAAATATAAAGAATCAGGTATGTACATTTTGAAATGTGATATAGAGAACTCATCCTAAAAATTATAGAGACTCAGTGGCAGGTACTAGGGATAAGTAACCATACTGATATAATAAAAAATCTCAAAAGGATTAATATCTTTAGTTATGAGATTTCTCTTCTTTCTGAATCTCATATCCTTTTTTCCGTGGAGAAATTTACTGGAATACCTTAACAGCAACATTGAATTTAAAATATCAATAATGATTTTAATTTTGATTCTATCATCTAATTTATTCTACATTTAATTTTTTATCAACTACATTGAAATTATCTTCAATTTTTATAGCTTTCCCATATACAAATATATTTTTTTCTATGACATATTCCCTTCATGTTAGAGATCTATAAAAATATCCATTGAGGGATTCCTATGGATCCATAATTATTCTAGAATTAAAGTTATTTTTATATGAAAATTTGACAATATGAAGGTATCGATTCCAGCCACATTTGAAATACAGAGAACAAGAACATATAATATACTCCGTGGTTTGAATAGTGTTCTTAGAATGAAAATATATTTGAGCATGACATGTAGCACTGAAATGAAAAAAATATTCAATGTTTAATAATTTATTTTCCAAAAAAATAATGTTCACCCCATATCTCAATCGAATTTAATATATTATGTTACTCTATGATTTCTTATCACATCGTTAATATATATACATGAAATATGATCAAGAGAGAAATTATATCTGAATGAATCTATATTTCTTCATACATTTTGGATGAATATATAAGGATTAGAGAATTTATTTAACCAAATATTCCTTCTTCTATAAAGGTATAATGATGAAACATACTCGGTTCATGATTGTTATCTTTCAGTCATAGTCAAGGTTGAATGTTGGAATATTTCATACCTTCTTTTCATCTATACTACTTACTTGATGTCTATATAATCTTCCATTGTATAAATGGATAAAAAACCAATTGATAATGATAATATTTCTACATATCCTTCAATAAATCAAGGTCCTTCATTTAAATTTTAATAAATATTATATATTTTATGATCCACATAATAGATAAGATATTATGATATTTTCAACCTATAACATCATTTATATTGTATATTTTTTACGTATAGTAATGTGTTGAGATGTTATAATCAAAAATAAACTATAAAGTTATTCTATTATTAATATTTAACAATTTATAGTTAAATGTTTACTTTATAGTTTTATGATTTGTATATATGTAACACAGTTTTCTCTAAAGATAATGCCTCTATATAAATAATAATAATAAAAATTATATAAAATCCAATTTATGGATTCTAAAAATATTATCATGAACATTTAATTGATTGAAGTCATAAGATATCACCATTTACAGATACATATGAAAAATTACCTTCCCATATTATATGTATTACTATTGATCATGAAGCCTTATTCAATATAGGTTAGTATGAGTAGAGATTTACTGACCCACCTTTTCTTTATCTCCTTGAACATTTATTTACATTAATCTATATAAAAAATGTTTCACCTCATGGTGTAAACATTCTTTGGGGATAATAAAACCATGAGAAATTATTCAAATACCATAGATGATATCTTGACAACTAAAGACAACTATGGATCTTATTCATAGTAGTTGGTTTGAAATTTTTTTTCATGACTTCATTCCAAGATTGAACTGATCATATAACATTTCTAATGATTACATGTTCCGATGAATGATATATTATGTGACTGTAATGGCCCAGACCTCACCGGTCTATTAATTAGTGAAAATCAAATGTTTGGGGTGTTCTGTTAGGGAATTTTAGATCATTTCAAGAGTTTTAAAAAATTCCAATTTTTCAATTGGTAGGTCAGGGTGTTGCTGGGTCAAGGAATTAGTAGGTTAGGGCATTAGTGGGTTAAGGTCTTTGTAGGTCAATGCATTGGTAGGTCTGGGAATCTGTAGTTCAAGGCCCCAATATCTTAGGAATTAGTAGGACGAGTGTTAGTGAGCGGTGTTGATGAGTCAAGTGTTAGTGACTCATATCTATGAGTCACATCATTCTGTCAAGTGTTGGTGAATCATTGTCAGTGACCCACATTGTTGGCACCCCCATCAATTAGTCATTTTCATCTTTTTCTAGTATTTCCAGTTTCTCCCCTCATACGTTTTATTTGATGTAAATTGAGTTTAAAATATTTTTTAGGTATTTATATTGGTGTTTTAAACGATATTTATTATATCTTCAATATCCAAATTCTCCTTAGAGATTGAAATATCCAACCCACATTATCATTACCATGATCCAATGTTAATGGGCCTTGAAAACATTTCCCTGCTATTGATATAAAATCTGGTCTTCGAATACTTGATCTTATCATCCATATTTGTTACCATTTTTTCTTGGGGTTAATAGAGAAATTCTTCCTTATAGAGTAATGTATTGTGTTGGAACCTATTGAATTGGCTTCCCTAAGAGTTTCTTACAACTTCTATGACCCTGTATTGTTGCCATAAGGAGGAGTTTATTGTTGTCTGTTTTTCATTGTAGTAATTAATTTTTTATCATTAAACTATTTATTAGTTGGGGTGGTTAAATTTATGTCTCTTTGAGAATATGGGTGAATTATAATCTTAATTAATGGTGTTATGAAGATGATCAGGCCTATTATGATAACGGATTTTTCAACCTTAGTAATATATTTGAGGAGGGGAAGATGGTGATGGTGTTTGTTTTATATTAATATATTATCTATGATCCATGCTATAAATTGTGTTGGTTTTATTCCATATTAATATCATGGCCGTTGGTGATATTATTTTGAAAACTAGACTAAAATTTTTTTGTTGTTAATCTTTTGTTGAACCTCAGTAAACATGAAAACATAATTATTCATGTATATCCAGTTAATTAAATGTATTCCATAAAATTAAATTAGTTCTGTGATAAACACTGATTTATTAAGGTGTAATTAATGAATTAGGTTTGCTAAATATATGTACAAATTGCTATTTAGTGTGGCAATATACTACCTATGGTGTAGTTTTACATTCTAATTTGTGATGGTCATGCAGCGTAGTGGGTCGTAGTGTTGCTGTGTGAATGGGGTGGTACAAGTTGTGAAATGAAATCATAGGTTGATAGATTTATTGATTGAGGAATAGATGATGTTTTTGAAAAGTGGGTCAAAATCAGTGTCGTGGTGTGGTTATTGGGTATGGTTTGTTAATACAGTGGGACTGAAATATGGTTAAGTTTTTAGGTTTGTGGGATGTGGTTATTTTTATTTAGTGGGTCATCCGATGATGGGTTGGGAGTGACAATTTTGAAGAAGGATGATGTGACCCTGCATGAGCCTTTCTCTTGGTGTTTCCAGAAACTTTTATGAAGTGTGTGATGTTTATGATGTTACTTGTGTTGTGCTGTGTTTGGTAGTTTCGCGGGTAGGGATGGAATTGAAAACATTGTCTTTTTAAATGATGAATGATAATTAGTTAAATAAATTGGCTACGGTTATGAATTAATTTATTGATTGTTTGTGTGGTTATGCAATAGAGGTGGTAGAAAATAATGTTTTGTATGGGATTAATGTTTTTTTTTTGAAAAATCATAGGTTGGTTTGAGTGTTTGGTGAATATATACATATTTAAATTTACTTCATTGGGATTTTCTATATGCACCCCAACACGGTTGAGAACTACATTCTGAACACCCATTTTAATGGGGGAAGGGCTAATTTTTCCAACATCATTGTCGGAGGATGGATAGATGGTTATTGGTTTTATCTGCTCGCTCATCTAGGCCTTGGTAGACCAAGATTGTTTGGGTTGGTTGTGGTGTGGTTTGGAGGCCCAAGAATCTTTGGGCATGGTATGTTTTCCATTGTGTATTTGGGATGAGGTTCTGGATTTGTGGCCTATGTGTCTTTGGGTAGAATGTGATGTGGTTATGAACCATGTTTTTGGGGGTGGGATGTGGTATGTGGGCATGGTGTGTGTGTAAATGTTGTGTAAGTGGGGATTCTGGATGAGGGTATTATATTGAAGAAATTCACTATTAGGGATGCGGATTTAACCATTTCAATGTGGTGTAGGGTACCCAAATATCAATGTGATTACTACATTAATTTACATGAATTGTCTTATTTGGTGATCGTGCATTGGTGTGGTTGGGGTGGATAGTATAAATTGTTTTTTCATTGTGTTTCTATAGTTCTATCATAAGAGAATTAGTATTCTTCTCCCTCTTGTGAATGAGTGGCTTTGGATTTTCCTACAGAATATACTTATAACCTCACTATACGTATATGAAAACATTTTAGGTTTATTGGGAGATTACAGAGACCATGACATGCCATACTTTCTTGTCGGTTGTTTCACCAAAATTATGTTATCGGTGCCCCAAATTGTTGTTAACCCACTCTTAAAACATTAGTATAGTTGAAGTGCATGATCGATCCATAGGTAACTTCAGTAGTGAGTTGATTCAGTTGAGTTTATAATTGATTTAGTGAAACATATAGAATTTATAGTGGATTGGTTGGTCTCGATTGAGTGAAACTGTTTTGTATTCTTTAATAAATTGATTAACAATTTAAAGGAAACAACAAGTGATTTAAAGATGTTTTAACAGAAAGAAAAGTGTATTGGGGATGTGGTGATCGAGGAGGTTTTATGTAGATTTCTTAAATGGTTATGTTGTTCATGATAATTCATCATTTTGGATTCCCTTTTATCACATGATTTCCTTGGTCTGGTTCCTCTTGTTTGCAATTGAAGAAATTGTCTCCTTTGTCCAGTTGTTAGTGTTTCTCAATTCATAATGTTGTTCAGTCAATTATTGAATCGGTGAAACCCTTTAAATGGTCATGAAATCTTTCACTGTTACTCTTCTTTTATATCGCTGAGAATTCATCCCTTGGTCCAGCTCAGAATTCTCAGTAATATTTAGCAATGACTTAAGAGGACTAAGGAGAATTAAGAAGATTGAACACAAATATCTTAATTAATACATCCTGATACAATCCTTCATCGCCCATAGCCCCAACACAAGGTGTTTAGTTACATATGGAAGACATAATAGGAACAACGCACTCAATACCTGATGAAATCATCGTGTAAGCTTTGATGAGTGGTGTCGGTAGGTGGAATGGTGAAACTACGACACTACGGTGGATTGGAAATGGTGGCAGCAGAACCTCTCCCTATTCAAATGGTTTGGAAAACCTAAAATCCGTAGGCCAAGGCCTCTTTTTATAGAAAAATAAAGTACACGACGCATATAAGAAGTATACTCTATGTACTTCCTTCAACGGGCTTTGGGATTTTTTTCTCCGCTGGCAGATGGCCTAACGCACCGTCTTTGACTTTTGAACATGGCGCCTCCTGGTAGTTGAGTGTACATGGCGTGTAGTGCCGCCATACACGACATGTAGTGTGAAAATTTTTCCAGAAACACCTTCTAGAATAACGGACATGGCGTGTAAAAATCGAACAATCCGTGTATCGTTCAACGGCCATATGGGCGTGTATACTTTTCATGACAACAACCGCTTCTATAATGTAGTACACAGTGAGTAACGCTGAACCACATAGCGTGTAATTTCTGCCTGGTGACATGGGAGTGTACTCCCTCCTTTGGTCCATGTCCCTGTCTGAATGTACACGGCGTGTATAAAAAGTACATGCAGTGTAGATTAAAAATTTTCAGAGGCTTCCCTTGATTTATGTATTTTAAGTAGAAAGATCCTAAAAGTAAACAGAATCACAAATATCAAATAATATTTTCATGAAACAAAATATAATTTCTGAAAACATGTTTTTATTGTCAATTATATATATGAAAATGTATACACTAATTGGGTGCATCAAACTCCCCCACACATAGTCGTTTCCTTGCCCTCAAGAAAATCTCGACATCTAATTAAAAGAGCCTATACTCTTTAAAGAAAGGCATTTGATTAATCAAAAGTATAAATGATAAAGTTACTAAGGAAAATTCTAAAAGGCACAAACAAATTCAATTCATAAGATATTAAAATCATTCCCCATATATAATCCACTTAACTACTCTCATCCTCTTTCAACACATTTTTCGACCTTTTCAAAAATATGCATGCCACTTAATGATCTACCTTACCAGTCAATATCACACTCCACACTCAAGATTTTTTGATTTAGAGTTATGATCAATCTAAGGTATATACACTCTATCCATATGTTTTCAATTTATCTTATTCTCTACATCAGGAAAAATTGAATTTTAATAATCATGAGGGATTTATCAATAAGGTTCAGATGTCTCTATGGCTTAGGGTTGGTAGGTTCAGATGAAAAAAATAAATCTTGATGCTTGAAAAAGGAAGGAAAATTCCTTTAAACAACAGTGCATGATATTCAAAGTAAATTTCAATGAAAATGTTTCCTTCTCAAGATCAGTCGAATGCTATTGTAATCATCACCTTTTCCCTTACATGTAGGGTTTCAAAATGAGCACAAAGTTCCCTTATATTTGTATTTTCTTCTTTTTATTAAGAAGAACTCAAGGGAAACACTTATGAAAACAACAAATAAATTTTTGGAACCCTTTCCACCCCAAATAGTCATGAGGCACTCCCCCACACTTTCTTTAATGGCTGTGAACAAAAATATGCAATGTATTTCCAACTCCCTCTTTAAATCTCCAAAATGAATAATCTTGAAAATTGAAAAAAAGAATTAGGGTAGGAAGGGGAATAGGCTGGTAATGTGGATTCCTATAAATAATTTTCATGGATTCTATGGGCTTAATGAATATTAAATGTTGGGTAGGTCTCGAGATAAAGGGGTGAAAATAATCTAGTGCCTCAATCATTTTAAAGTAATTCAAAAATTCATTATGTTTTGAAAATAAAACTTGCAAATTTTGGTAGTGATGTATATCCTAATAATCTCTCTAGAAAGTGTGTAATTAGAAAATAAATATGAAAAAGGTTTTAGAATACCTCTTAGGGGTGGAAAAATAATAAAGGGACAATCAGGTTATGGCATGAATATAAATGATTAGCCTAATCAATGTAATTAATCAAGGATTAAAAGTTGCAATTAAAACTATATCAGCAATCATTTTAAAATACTTAATAATAAGAATAACCATGTAACCCTCAAAAAGATCCTACTGATAACTTGAGCACTGATAAATTTAACCACAAAAATTTCCTCAATTTTGCAAATATATAATCTAATAATGATGACTCCTAGATTAGTTCAAGGGAAAAGACTAAGGGGAAATAGAGAGATGATAGCGCAAGTCCCCCACACTGATTACTGCACATGGTCCACCAGGTGCATTACGAAGGTAAAGGGTGGGCAAGTGAAATATGATGGGAGAAAATCTAGGGGTAGAAGAGGAAGTATAAAACTGAAAGAAATGTTCAAGAAAAAAGAAAACAAATACTCCCCACGAAAAATGACATCGCGAGTCACTCCATGATAACTGTGACTGTCGAAGGTGGAGAAGGGTCAGTAGTTGGGGCAAGAGGGTCAGCGGGTGGCTGGGGGCGAGCCTGGGCATGGATGTAGGCACCCCCTACTTACGGACCATCCCCATGCGAATGAACATGAGAATGTCCATCCGCTGGGGTGAACCTAACAGGTTATCAGGACAATAGGGCTCAAATAACCCAAGGTGGTGGGTGAGATGGGTAGTGTAAAAACCGATGTTCCGGTTTCCTTGACGGCTGGTAAACATAGAATGGAAATAGGAGGTACCTAAATTTGGGAGGTCTCGGTAGTCGTGTCGGATGACACAGGTAAGGAGCTCCATGTCACGACCGGTCATGACCCCCATATCCCCTTGGCCGAGGAAAAGGATGGCGCTGAAGTAGCGGGGGGAAAAGTAGATGATGGGGTATGCGATAAGAGTGCTCTTCTGGGATGTGGGGGAGTGCCGGTGGTTAGGCCCAGCAATCTCCCACCACATAGTGACAAGCTCAGAGCGCTCAGGCCGAGGGAGGGTAGAAACAGGAGGTGGGTGATAGAATGGCGGTAGAAGCCGCATCCTCTTCCAAACTCAGTCCTGGTGAGGGAGAAACGTTGGCCGCCTAGCAAGACCCATACCACGAGCACCGCATCACCAGGTGTCTCCCAGTACTCAGCTCCATCAAACTCAAACAAGGCCGCGAACTCCAAAAATAAATCTCGAAAAACAGAAGTGCTGGCCTAGAAAATATCAAAGATTGGGGTGTTCCCAAGAAGCTCCTCCAAGTCCTCCCAAATACATAGCTGCTGCGAAATGCTGCTGTCGAGGTATCAGCCACTCAATGGTATCGGCCGACGAGAGAAGTGTCGGACCCTGTCATATGCGAGATCGGTGACCGGGAATACCATGCAGGGATAGGGAGCACCTGTAGGTACCGGCCCAGGAGCAGGTGAAACAGCGGTGGATGGCTCGGTAGGTGGATCTGCTGAAGTAGAGGGTGGTTCGGTGGATGGGGTGCTCGAGGAGGGACCACCTGCTGATGAAGAGGGCGCAGGTAGAGCGGTAGCCGGTGGAGCACAAATGGTGGTGCTCGGTAGCTCGGTGCCGGAAGGTGGAGGGGTAGAAGAATAGACCCGACCTCTACTGAGGGAGTGAGTGGCGGAAGAATGGCCATTGGATGTAGATCGAAGACTAGAGCATCTAGGTCTGGCTGCGACGGTGGTCGGAGCCGGATCCGACGAAATATGGACCCCTCGTCCCCAGTGGCAGAGGCTGGCCGCTTCCCTTGGGAAGGATTGTGATCTGCCATATTGTAGAAAAGAATGAAAAACAAAACAAAAGGAAGAAAAAAAAAGAAAACAAAAAAAAAATAAAGGATATGTGAGAAAATAGGAAAATAAAAGTACACGACGTGTACTACAGTGTACACGGCGTGTTGTTGAAAATGGAGAGTATCCCATGTTCTCTGGATAGACACGCCATGTGGGAAAAATAGACCACGTAAACATACACGGTGTGTACTGAACATACATTCCATGATCTTTCAAAGTGTAGGTGGTTGTGTATTTAAAAAGGACACGACCATGTTTTTATCATTTCAATGAAATTAATACACACTGTGTAGGTGAAGGACACAACGTGTACTGCACACGAAGATCATGACCGTGTAGAGGGTGTGACATGGGCCGAATCAAGGAAAAAGTATACACGGCTTGTACCGAACACACACGCCATGTAATGAAACATGGGGTAAGAGCCCGTGTCTAGTGTTACACACGGATGGGCCAAAGGAAATGAAATACACGGCGTGTACCAAACATACACACCGTGTATGTGAAAATGGAGTGCGAGGCTATGTGCAAAAAGAGACACAGGTACGATAGGAAACAATACACAGTGTTTACCGAACATACACACTATGTATATTTGAATTTATAAGTATTTCATGTGTGGACATGTATAGAACTACACGGTGTGTGTTCTTCATTTCGTGGCAGTGTACTGGCAGAAGCCGAATGGTCGGCCGATCTGAAAAACACCCTAAATGACTCTAAAAACATGAAATGAAGGGTGTAGAATGTTGTACCTTTACTTAGGATCATAATGTGAATGAAATCATAGCTTGAAACACACCAAATCAAAAAATCTGATAGATTGGGATGTGGGTGTCATTCGAGAGTAGAAACAGGAAGAGTGGGAGAAATGGGGAACCGCGCGACACAGGCTCAAGCCGGGTGGCCCGTGACCTATATAGGCACGGTACACGACGTTCATGTTTTGACTACACGCAGTGTATTCCAATTTTTTTTAAATTAATCTCAAATCATACATGTAATATAGTGTCCAAATGCAAGCCGTGTGTTTAAAAATGGTAAAAAGAGAAGTACAACCTTTGGTCTGGTGGTTGGGGAGAGGTTCGAACCGGCGATCGGTCATTCCAAATGGAATCCCACAACCACGGGAGTGAAGGTTGTACTGCTACTCATATTTATCATTAATATATATTTATTATATATAGCCTATACACATGGGAAGAAAGAAAAGCACGAAATTTGGTTTTTATTTAGCAAATACTGTGGATGAAGCAGGGAGATTAGCACGATTCGAAACCAGAATGAATTCCACGAATCCTCTAGGTGCCTGCTTCGGTAGACCAGCAGCAGGAGGCTGCTGATCCTGGTACTACTGCTCAGCCATAGCATCCACAGCTGGTGCTCTCTCTTCTGTATTCTCCATGGTACAGGGTTCCTGGTTGTGAGTTTTTTTAGTGCACGTCGATGATGAAGCAGGGTCTGTTCGATCTATGGGTCGAGCGGAAGTAGTTCCGATGACTCGGCGCTCTTGGACCGTGTAGGGCGTCTATTCATGTTCTTTAAGCATCTGCACAATCATGACACAAATACAAGGCATAACAAGGGAAAAGTAAAATAGAAAATTTGAAATGGGATTACAAAAGCGATTTTTGATATTTTTTTATATTTACTTTCACTTAAATCAATTATTAACATAATTTAAATCTTAGCACCAAAACCAAAGTGTTCCCCGGCAACAACGCCAAAATTTGGTCGGTCGTTTCACAGAAATTATATTATCGGTGCTCCAAATTGTTATTAACCCACTCTTAAAACATTAGTATAGTTGATGTACTGGATCGATCCATAGGGAACTTCGGTAGTGTGTTTATTCATTTGAGTTAATAATTTATTTAGTGATACATGCAGAATTTAGAGTGGATTGGTTGGTGTGGATTGATTTAAAATGATTTTTTTTTCTTTAGGAAATTGATTAAAATTTTAAGGGAAACAACAAGTGATATAATAGTGTTTTAACAGAAATGAATGTGTATTGGGGTTGTGGTGATCGAGGAGGTTTTATAAATATTTCTTAAATGGTTGTGTTGTTCATAATAATTCATTATTCTAGATTCCCTTTTATCACAATATTTCATTGGTTCAGTTTCTCATGTTTGGAATTGAAGAAATTGACTCCTTGGTCCAGTAGTTAGTGTTTCTCAATTCATAATGTGGTTCAGTCCATTATTGAATTGGTGAATCATTTTCAATGGTGATAAAAGATTTCCCTGTTACACATCTTTTATATTGGTGAGAATTCTTCCCTTGGTCTATGACAACCCTTCTTTTTATTACAACTTAAACATGCTTTATTACATACAACTTCACTTGATACAACAAAGAAGATCGAGAGGTTTAGTGTCTTTTGGGCTTAGGATCATTACATAAAAACATTAAACTTGAAATACAACATCTTTATTGAAAACATACTTTACATGACCACTACATTCCTTCGTACTTAGCATTGCATGAGATAACATGAGGACATGCATAAGAAAAGGGTGAGGTATAAATCCCAGTAAGGGAGTACACAATGAATAACATGATGAGTAAAATACATGTTAGGCAATAGGCATATCAATAGAGCATAAGAGAAACATGAACATAAAGGCATGATAAAGCATGATAATCATAACATGGAAATGTGGAAACAACCCTTAACATTAAATTAGCATGAGCCAAGGCTAATTGCACATGGAGCATGAGTAAACCCTCATTGCACTTGAAGCACGAGTAAAACCTCGTTGCACTTGAATTAGCATGAGTAAACACTCATTTCACATGAATTATCATGATACTATACTTTACCCAATGCATTGGAGCGCTATAAAGGGCGCACCCTTCTTAAACATTTCATTTCATGCATAAGTGTGCCACATGGATCATAAAACATGGATTCATAAAACATAATCATTTATCCCACGATAAAGGAATGTGGAATTCATACATGAAACTTTATAATCAATAAGTAAATGTTCATAAAGGTGAATACCCTTGATGGAGAAATGGGCATGGTATTCACTACACAATGATATTGGCTTAGAAAATCGGTGTGATTTCGGCAGCGTAACGGCGTGACATAAGAATTCATAAAAAATGTTGATGAGAGAGAAAGGGGTTCCTCATCATATTTTCATTTAATGGACAGTAAGGAGGTCATATAGATACATGTACCAACAATTGAAAAGGAATTCAGATTCATGATACAAAAGTATTTCTTGAAATATAAAAGGGGAGGAAAAGGTTCCTTTCAGAATTTCAGCATAGTAACGGGTGTATATGGGAGGCATTTAATGAGAGAGAAAGGGGTATCCCATAATTAAAACAATAATAGGGCAGTATGGGAGAGGTGAGAAACCATACCCCAACATTCATAATTGAAATTAAAAGGGCAATACAACTTAATGAATAATGACAAAAATGAAAAGGAAGAAAACCCCTTACTTGGAAGTGTGCTTCCAAAGGCTAGAGAGAGGCTTGTGAGAGGCTTCTTGGAAGCTTGGGGCACCTTGGGAGGATTCTAGAGAGAGTAGGTCAGAGGTTGGACGAACTTCAAGAGCTTTGAGTGAGGAGGAAGTGGGAGCTTGGGTGGGTTTATATAGGAAAGTTGAGAGAATTCTTTATTATTTAGGTTTGGGACCCCTTATATTAAAATAACCCAAACCACAAACCATCCCATGGTATTTGCCTATGGTTTCTGGAAAAAGAAAGAGGAAATAAATATTTTACAAGGCCATGGTCCGATCTTATTAAAAAATTAGGGTTGCTTGTGTGGAGGTGAGTCACACTCCAATGGAAATTAATTTAAAAAGGCAAAGTGTTGAATAAGTCTTGAGGGCTCCATTAATGCTTTGAAAAGTGAGTCAAACAAACCCAGAAACTCATTATTTTAATGATAAAACATATATTGGCCGAATATAAGGTTTATGGTATTTTATTACATCACCATCGGGTCATTATGATGTCATAAAACACAATATATATTCAAATGGTATTTATTTTTTACCCAAAAATTTGACTATCTCAGAAAATTATGAAAAATTCACTGTTGGATAATTTCGACGTCCTGATTCCAAAAATAATATTTATTTTATCTAAATAATTTTTTAAATATGTGAATTTTCATTTTTAAAATAAAAACCGACATTTATATATATAAAAAATTCACGGGTTTTGACAGAAATGGCTTTCAAACCTTAATAAAAATTATAATTGCATTCATAAAATTATAAGATAATTTATATTTAATAAAAATTAATTTAATATTAATAATAAATTTTATTAAAATATTATTTAATTAAAAAATCCATTAATTTAATAAAATATAATTCTAAATTAAATAATAACTAAAAACACCATTTGTACTTTAAAAACTAATTACAATGTATCAAAAATGACTAGAAATTATATTCATTATTATATACAAAATTAATGTGCATGAACAAGGTACAACTTATTTGTTACATAACCCCTTAAAATAGCCGCATAAGACCTAAGGGTAAGGTGTGTGATGGTGACAGACTCTTGGGGCGGCTCGGATAACATCGCTCGAGTGGTAATTTCAATCAACTTCAATTTTTCCCATAGACGATCACATTCGAGATTTACTTGATGAAGCTCAGCTTGGGCTTGGTCAAGGGAAAAGCCCAAAGACGCCACCTCTTTTCTGAGCTCTGAAAAATGGGCATCATAAGGGGCAATTCTACTGGATGAGGCCATCGCTTCCTTTGTCTGAGTAGAAATGGGTTCGTTAGAGCCTTATATTTATACTACTCAGATGACCACTGTTCAACGGCTATAAAAGTAACGGTCACAAATCATAACGTAATACTAAAGAATTTGACATCTTATAAAAACATTTTTCATAAAAAAAAATTTAAATGGATCAAGAGGGATTTTCTATTAATGAATGTTTTGGTCGTTACAATATTCCCCCCTTATGAAATTTCGCGCTTGAAATTTTCCTTTTCCCACACTAAAACAAATGTGGGTAACTCAGCTTCATCATATCCTCCTACTCCCATGTTGCTTCTTCAAACTTGTGGTTTCTCCACAACACCTTGACGAGGGGCATTGTCTTATTTCGTAGAACCTTTTCTCTACGATCTAAGATCTTCACTGGTTGCTCCTCATAAGAAAGATCATATTCCAATTGTACCACCTCAGAAGAGAGTACATGTGAAGGGTACGGTATGTACTTCCTTAAGAGGTATACATGAAAGACATCATGCACCATTGCCATAGTAGGTGGAAGTGCTAGTCGATAGGCCACAGGCCCAACACGATCAAGAATCTGGAAGGGGTCGATGTACCTTGGACTTAACTTCCCTTTCTTTCCAAACCTCATGACCTTCTTCCACGGAGATATGGGTAAAAACACCATGTATCCGACTTTAAACTCAAGGTCTCGTCGACGATTATCTTCATAACTCTTCTGTAGAATTTGGGCTGCCTTGATATGCTGCTGAATGGTTTTCACCTTCTCCACCATTTCTTCGACCATTTCTGGTCTAAGCAGCTTACGTTCACCGACCTCATCCCAACATGCCGGTGTTCTACACCTTTTCCCACACAGGGCTTCGTATGGTGCCATTTATATGCTCGAGTGGAAACTATTATTATAAGAGAGCTCAACCAGAGGAAGATGTTGATCCCATACTCTTTTAAAGTCCATTGAGCACGCTCTCAACATATCCTCAAGTGTTTGGATAGTCTGCTCGGATTGGCCATCAGTTTGAGGATGATAGGCCGTACTGAAGTTCAGTTCAGTATTCAGAGCATGTTGAAGACTCTTCAAAAACATAGAGGTAAATCTTGGATCTCAGTCAGACACAATAGATAGTGGTACTCCATGCAACCGTACCACTTCCCTGATATATATTCGGGCCAGTTGATGCAAATACAAATCCTCTCGAATAGCAATGAAGTGTGCAATCTTTGTAAGACGATCCACAACAACCCAGATTGCATTGTTGCCTTCGGATGTCCTTGGAAGACCGGTGACAAAGTCCATAGTGATGTTCTCCCATTTCCATTCTGGTATGGGCAATGGTTGCATCATCCCCTTAGACTTCTGCCTCTCTGCCTTCACTTGCTGACACACCAGGCACGTTGATGTATATTCAGCGATCTCCTTCTTCATACTATCCCACCAAAAGTTTTCTCGGATATCTCGATACATATTTGTGCTCCCTGGGTGAATAGAGAAATTTGAACTATGTGCATCATCCAAAAGTTCCTTCTTCAGCTCCGAACTTGATGGAACACATAGTGGTTTCCCAAACCGCATAATTCCTTCTTCATTAACATTAAAATCTGAGGATTTTCCCTTTTTGATAGCTTCCACTTTTTCTTAGATTCCCGCATCATCCTTTTGAGCATCCTTTAACCTTTCCAAAAGAGATGGTTGAGCAATAATTTGTGAAAGGATTGATGATGTTACCTTCTTTATGATTCCCATGTCCATCTTCATCAAGTCTAAGAAGATTGGATCCTTCTCAATTCTCATCATTGATATAATAGCTGGATCCTTTCTACTTAGGGCATCTGCCACCTTGTTCTCTTTCCCAGGGTGGTAATGTATTGAACAGTCATAATCCTTGATGAGATCTATCCATCTTCTCTGGCTCATATTAAGATCTTTCTGTGTGAATATATATTTAAGACTCTTGTGGTCAGTATATATCTCACATTTCTCTCCATAGAGATAATGCCGCCAGATTTTCAAGGCAAAGATCACCGCCGCCAAATATAGATCATGTGTTGGATAGTTTTGCTCATGGATTTTCAACTGCCTTGAAGCATAGGATATTACTTTATCATTCTGCATTAGCACACATCTTAATCCCTTCTTTGAGGCATCACTGAATACCACAAAAAGATCCCCACTTTTGGGTAAAGTGAGCACGTGTGCATTGATAAGCCTCCTTTTCAACACCTTGAAGCTTTCTTCGCATTCATCACTCCAAGAAAACATTACTCCCTTTCGAGTTAGCTTGGTAAGAGGGTTGGAAAATCGTGAGAAATTTATCACAAATCGTCGATAATATCCAGTTAACCCCAAGAAGCTTCGGATATCAGTTACCGATGTTGGCCTCGGCCATCCCTCAATTGAATCTATTTTGGAGGGGTCCACAGATATCCCATTGCTTGTGATGATATGGCCCAAGAATGAGACTTCCTTCAACCAGAACTCACACTTGCTGTACTTTGCATAGAGCTTCTCCTTGCGCAAAGTCTCTAGTACAGTTTTTAAATGCTCCTCATGGTCCTCCTTGGTTTTTGAGTATATTAGAATATCATCTATAAAGACTACCACAAATTTGTCTAGGTAATCTCTAATGACTCTATTCATCAAGTCCATGAATATTTCTGGTCCATTGGTGAGTCCGAACGGCATTACTATGAATTCATAGTGCCCATACCTTGTACGAAAAGCAGTCTTGGGGATATCTTCTTTCTTCACCCTTACTTGATAATATCCCGACCGCAAGTCCACCTTGGAGAAGTATTGTGCTCCACGCAGCTGATCAAACAAGTCATCGATTCTTGGGAGAGGATACTTGTTCTTTATCGTGATTTTGTTAAGTTCACGATAATCGATGCAAAGCCGCATTGACCCATCCTTATTCTTGACGAAGAGGACTGGTGCACCCCATGGTGAAGCACTAGGGCATATAAATCCTTTATCCAGATTCTGCTGTAGTTGTTTCTTCAGCTCTTCAAGCTCAACAACAGCCATTCTATATGGAGTCTTGGAAATTGGTAGTGCCCCAGGTATATGTTCAATTGAGAACTCAACATCTCTTCTTGGAGGAAGACCAGGAAGTTCCTCGGGAAATACTTCAGCGAATTCCCTCACAATAGGCATTTCTTCAAGGGTGGTTTCTTCCTTGGACTCAATCATCTGATCCAGATGTGCGTGCTCATAAGGCAGTAATATCCATGCTTGAGATGATGGAGCTAAAGGAGATTCATCTTCCTCTCGACACTTGTAAAGAATCGGGGGTCGATTCTCCATATGGAGTGTGATTTCCCTCTCCCAACAATTTATGTTGGCTCTATATAAGGAAAGCCAATCAATGCCAAGAATTGCATCAAATTCCACCAAAGGGAGTATGACGAGGTTCGCTAGGAAATTCAATCCATAGATTATAATAGGGGAGGACTTATACTCATGGGATGCAATGATTTCCCCATTTGCCGTACTCACCGACATCTTTACTTCCAGGATTTTTGGTGGTGCGGGGATTGTTCTACTAAACTTTTGAGATATAAAAGAATGCGTAGAACCTGAATCAAAAAGTACGTTCGCTATTCTTGAATGAATAACTAGCGTACCTGTCACCACTTCGTTTTCGGGGTTCACTTCGGCAGAAGTGATGGCAAAATATCTCCCTTGCTGTCTTCGAGGTTGTTGGTTGCCTCTGATAACCCTTGGATTAGGGCACTGATTTTCAAAATGACCCGGTTCTTTGCATTTGTAGCATTGAACAATGCGTTGAGGTTCGAACGGAGTGTTCCTCTCCTCTTTCGCAGCCGCAGGTCTTTCTTGTTGACAGTTAACAGCTAGGTTCCCTTCTCTTCCACACTTGAAGCATTTTCTTATCCCCCTAAGGCAATTTCCAGGGTGCTTCTTTCCACACTTTTGGCAAGTGGGGTGCTGAAATTTCTTAGCGCCGTTGGATTTATCCATCAGACCACCAGCATTGAAGTCCACCTTACACTTCTTGTCCCCATGATACCCCTGTGATTCTCCGATCTCCATTTCAACCATGAGGGCAAATCGGACAATTTCCTCATAGCTGTCGAAGTCACGGATCGCTAATGCTTTCCGCAAGCTAGGCATCAGCCCACCAAAGAAGCGGTCAACCTTGCATTCGGGGGTAACGACAAAGCCGGAAGCGTATCGTGCAAGCCTTGTGAATTTTCCCTCGTACGCTCCCACATATTATTCATCTTTCTGTTTGAGGGAAAGGAAGTCCCTTTCCATCTTAAGACGGAGGGTGCGCGGAAAATATTTATCGAAAAACATCTTCCGGAATTCCTTCCATTCCAAAGCCTCGATCTCCTCCTCAGGCTTCATATTTTTTATAAATGTCCACCATTGATCAGCTTCACCCTCCATACGATAAGCCTCCAGGAGAACCTTCTCTTTTTCAGAGCATTGAAGGATGTAGAATATCTTTTCAATGGAGTTGATCCATTGTTCAGCGATCGTGGGATCAGATGATCCACTAAAAGTAGGAGTCCTTTGTCTCATGAAGCTTTCAATAGCGACTTTGTCTTTCTTAGGGGGGGTTGAACGTTCCTCTTGACCAGTGTTTCTATTCAAAACTTGAGTTAGCTGAGAGAGAAGCGTGACAATGTTCGCGATTCCCGCTCCCATTGGTCTGGGCATCTCATAAGTACAATCATCAGACTGATCTTCACAACGGTTGTTAGCCCAAGTTCTCCTATTACCGGCCATTGGCTGGAATAAAAGGAAATTTATGGGTAACACATAAAGGGTAATCCAATGAAAAAAGTTGATGACTTATAAAGAAACATTAATATCATTAACTCATGAGTCTATATGATTCAATCCAGGCTTTACATGATCTTCCTTCTATAATATATTCTTAGGTGCATTTTTCCCTTAATAGGGGTTCATACAAAGATTGTGAATTTATCAAAACATATCCCCCAGGAGTGTCGTAACCAAGAGTGAAGCAAGGCCCATTGTCGTGCACCAGTTCCCGTTCGAGTCTAGCTCAAAGCGGTGTTTTCGGGTTTTACCACTAGGATACATATGTGCTAGAGCCACCTCTACCTGCTCGTATCCAGACAGGGATGTATTTGTTTGATAAACCATTTACTTAGTATTTACCAAAACTTAGGGATGTTTTTATTATGCTTAGTCTTGTATCTAAGGCTTTACTAGGGTTTCCTAATCCCAAAAATAACTAAACCTATCCTCTGATACCAACTATGACAACCCTTCTTTTTATTACAACATAAACATGCTTTATTACATACAACTTCACATGATACAACAAAGAAGATCGAGAGGTTTAGTGTCTTTGGGGCTTATGATCATTACATAAAAACTATAATGTTGAAATACAACATCTTTATTGAAAACTTCCTTTACATGACCACTACATTCCTTCGTACTTAGCATTGCATGGGATAACCTGAGGACATGCATAAGAAAAGGGTGAGCTATAAAGCCCAGTAAGGGAGTACACAATGAATAACATGAGGAGTACAATACATGTTAGTCAATAGGAATATCAATAGAGCATAAGAGAAAAATGAACATAAAGGCATGATAAAGCATGATAATCATAACATGGAAATGTGGCAACAACACTTAACATTAAATTAGCATGAGGCAAGGCTCATTGCACATGGAGCATGAGTAAACCCTAATTTCACTTGAAGCACGAGTAAACCCTCGTTGCACTTGAATTAGCATGAGTAAACACTCATTTCATATGACGTATCATGATACTATACTTTACCCAATGCATTGGAGCGCTATAAAGGGCGCACCCTTCTTAAACAATTCATTTCATGCATAAGTGTGCCACATGGATCATAAAACATGGATTCATAAAACATAATCATTTATTGCACGATAAAGGAATGTGGAATTCATACATGAAACTTTATAATCAATAAGTAAATGTGCATAAAGGTGAATACCCTTGATAGAGAAATGGGCATGGTATTCACTACACAATGATATTGGCTTAGAAAATCGGTGTGACTTCGGCAGCGTAACGGCGTGACATAAGAATTCATAAAAAAGGTTGATGAGAGAGAAAGGGGTTCCTCATCATATTTACATTTAATGGACGGTAAGGAGGACATATAGAAACATGTCCCAACAATTGAAAAGGAATTTATATTCATGATACAAAAGTATTGCTTGAAATATAAAAGGGGAGGAAAAGGTTCCTTTCGGAATTTCAGCATAGTAATGGGTGTATATGGGAGGCATTTAATGGGAGAGAAAGGGGTATCCCATCATTCAAACAATAATAGGGAAGTATGGGAGAGGTGAGAAACCATACCCCAACATTCATAATTGAAATTAAAAGGGCAATACAACTTAATGAAAAATGTCAAAAATGAGAAAGGAAGAAAACCCCTTACTTGGAAGTGTGCTCCCAAAGGCTAGAGAGAGGCTTGTGAGAGGCTTCATGGGAGCTTGGGGCACCTTGGGAGGATTCTAGAGAGAGTAGGGAAGAGGTTGGACGAACTTTAAGGGCTTTGAGTGAGGAGAAAGTGGGAGCTTGGGTGGGTTTATATAGGAAAGGTGAGATAATTCTTTATTATTTAGGTTTGGGACCCCTTATATTAAAATAATCCAAACCACAGACCATCCCATGGTATTTTCCCATGGTTTCTCGAAAAGGAAAGAGGAAAACAATATTTTACAAGGCCAAAGTCCTAACTTATTAAAAATTTAGGGTTGCTTATGTGGAGGTGAGTCACACTCCGATGAAAATTAATTTAAAAAGGCAAAGTGTTGAATAAGTCTTGAGGGCTCCATTAATGCTTTGAAATGTGAGTCAAAAAAACCCAAAACCTCATTATTTTAATGATAAAGAATATATTGGCCGAACATAAGGATTATGGTATTTTATTGCATCACCATTGGGTCATTATGATGTCATAAAACACATTATATATTCAAATGGTATTTAATTTTTACCCAAAAATTTGACTGTCTCAGAAAATTATGAAAAATTCACTGTTGGATAATTTCGACGTCCTGATTCCAAAAATACTATTTATTTTATCTAAATAATTTTCTAAATATGTGAATTTTCATTTTTAAAATAAAAACCGACATTTATATATAAAAAAAATTCACGGGTTCTGACAGAAATGGCTTTCAAACCTTAATAAAAATTTTAATTGAATTCATAAAATTATAAGATCATTTATATTTAATAAAAATTAATGTAATATTAATAATAATATTTTATTAAAATATTATTTAATTCAAAAATACTTTAATTCAATAAAATATAATTATTAATTAAATAATAACTAAAAACACCATTTGTACTTTAAAAACTAATTACAATGTATCAAAAATGACTAGAAATTATATTCTTTATTATATACAAAAGTAATGTGCATGAACATGGTACTACTTATTTGTTACATAACCCCTTAAAATAGCCACATAAGACCTAAGGGTAAGGTGTGCGATGGTGACAGACTCTTGGGGTGGATCAGATAACATTGCTCGAGTGGTAATTTCAATCAACTTCCATTTTTCCCGTAGACGATCACGTTCGAGCTTGAATTGATGAAGCTCAGCTTGGGCTTGGTCAAGGGCAAAGACCAAAGATGCCACCTCCTTTCCGAGCTCTGAAAAATGGGCTTCGTAAGGGAAAATTCTACTAGATGAGGTCATCTCTTCATTTTTCTGAGTAGAAATGGGTTTGTTAAAGCCTTATATTTATACTACTCAGATGATCAATGTTCAACGGCTATAAAAGTAACGGTCACAAATCTTAACATAATACTAAAGAAGTTGACATCTTATAAAAAAATTTCATAAATAAACATTTAACTGGATCAAGAGGGATTTTCTATTAATGAATCTTTGGGTCGTTACATGGTCTGGCTCAGAATTCTCAGTAATATTTTGCAATGACTTAATAGGAGTAATAATAATTAAGACGATCGAACACAACTATCTAAATTAATACATCATAATACAATCCTTCATCACCCACAACCCTAACACAAGGGGTTTGGTTAACATGGAAGACATAATTGGAACAGTGCACTCAATACCCAATCAAATCATCATGCAAGAATTGAGGAGTTGTGTCGGTAGGTGGAATGGTGAAAATACAACACTATGGTGGATTGGAAATGGCGGAAGCAGAACCTCTCCCTCATTAAATGGTTTGGAACCCCCAGAAATCCATAGTTCAAGGCCTCTTTTTATAGAAAAATAAATTGCACGTCGTGTTTAGAAAGTACACGCCGTGTACTTCCATAAACGAGCTTTGAGATTCTTTTTCACTGCTGGAAGGTGGCCTCACACACCATCTTTGAATTTTGAACACGGTGCCACCTGGTAGTTGAGTGTACACAGCGTGTAGTGCTGCCATACATCGCTTGTAGTGTGAAAAAATGTCCAGCAACCCCTTCTCACGGCGTGTAAAAATGGACATGCCAAGTCTCCTTCAATGGCCACATGGGCGTGTAGACTTTTCTTGACAAAAACCGCTTCTAGAATGTAGTACACGACATGTAATGTCGCCCCACACAACGAGTAGTTTATGCCTGGTGACATGGACGTGTACTCCCTCCTTTGGTCCATGTCCCTATCTGGATGTACACGATGTGTATAAAACGTACAGGCCGTGTAGTATCAAAATATTCTGAGACTTCCCTTGATTTATATATTTTACCTAGAAAGATCTAGAATGTAAACAGAATCACCAAAATCAAATAATATGATCATGAAACAATAGATATTTTCTGAATACGTTTTTTTATTGTCAATTATATAAATGAAAATATATACAAAAATTGGGTGCATCACTTTCTCATGAGTTAGGAAAGTTGTTGTGTCACTTAATTACATTGTTCATTTGGTATTTAGTTTTTATTTGTTTATATTATTTCTATTAGTTTTCAAAAAATATGCATGTGGGTGGATTTTGGATTCTTTTATATATATTTCATTGATTTTTTTGTGTTGGATACATCTTATATCTAGATCATGGTTACAATAAAAAGGGTAATGACTCCCATTTTGGAAGATTTTTATAGCCTTGCAGTTGGTTTCCAACCTAGGGCTTACTGAAGGTAGGACTCATGGGTCATTAACTATTTATCTTCTTCATGAAGGAAGATAACATCACATTTCCATCCCTTCCATCATATTGTTAATGGAGGTTCATGACAGAATGGCATCAAAGAATGATGATAGAGATATATTTTAGAGTTTAGAGGTAGGTACAGTGAGAATTGCATGGGATTGAAGGGAAATATTGTTATGTGATATTGGTGCATTACATTAGCCCAGGAATACCAGCTAGGAGAAGAGATTATAGTACCCGATGTGATCCAATGCAAGGACTCTAAGCTTACCAAATTACCATGTGAGTCTCCGCTGTTTGTGTGGTAGAGACCAGAAGAAAGGTACACTAATCCTGATGACTTGTGTTCTTGTTTGTTTAGGAATTTTTTAGATAATTAAAATAAAAAATTTATTAATATGAATCCTAAATAAATTATATACTTATCGGCATTATGAGTTCCTTGTTTACAATTTCAGCCAAGGCACCTGATCTTTGTCCGGGTGTGGTACATGGAGTGTGGGATTAGTAAGATGAGCTAGTCATCCAAAAGTGGGTATAAACTGTGGTGGATGATGATCTATGGTTGAGGATGCATCGTGTATTCCAGTTACAGTCTCTGGGAATGTATGAGGGTAGCGTTTTCGATACAAAGAAGGATATCCAACTTCATGAGTTCGTGATCACATTATACATCATATAGTATATGATGGAGTATTGGGTTCCTATGGAATTGAGCTAGATGTGGGGTGTTGGGCGTCAGTGTTGGACACTCAACCAGGGGAGAGAATGTTGAACGATGTTTTTTTTGTAAATTTTGAGAATGAATTTCAAGAGGAATTCCTTTCTTCAACCATGAAGGTCGTGAAGAAGAAATAGATACCCCCCATACAACATGAGAGTATGTAAGTACAGGAGGTAGTGATCATGATAATGGTTCTCCTATATTTTCCAATGATGGATTTCCGGATGAGAAGTCTTAGGTGAGACACTTAGATTAGGAACTTTGTACTTTTATATAGTATGTGGTTAATCATTTCACCTTCCTGATATACCCTGTAGCCCATAAGAATGAGGATGTTGTTGATTGGATGGAATCATGCGGAGGTATTCCATTATAGGGGAGCCAACATGGTTCTATAAACTAAAATTCTTCCAGTAAAAGGTCTTAGGTGCTGGGGAATTAGAGGTTTTGGACAATGGGGAGTCGACCTTAGCAGTTTTAGTTTCGACCTTCTGGTCCTCACGATTTTCAAATAGGAGTGGGACTAAGGTGATTAACATTTTGATTTCACATGAACCTTTATATTCAATGCGTAGTTTGGGTTTAATATGGTAGAGGTGAAAACATTCAATGCCTGCCTCAGTAGAATTTGTCAGCCAAACCATTTCAAGATAAGGGATAGTAGGATCCTACTCTATAGAGGGGATATAGAGTAGGCAGCGGTTGACCTCAGGGTGCTCTTTAGGGACCTAATCCTTGATGTGGTTGATGATTAAATAAACAACAGAGTAGAAGAGGTGAAGGGAAATGTTTGTTAAATGCTGCATATAAAGAAGTTCTATCTATTTTGGAGGTCAATCAAGGTATGATCAACTAGTTTAGTACTCTTATATGTGACTTGATTGATTCAGTATCTTCAAACTACTTTTTTCACATGGTCTAGCCCATTATCTTGGAGTGTAACTAGAGATACTTTTCAGGCCCCTAGTGTTGAGTACTCTAGTTGATGTTCAGAACATCTAGCTAGATTTTTTCTAGGGATGTAGACTAATGTGAGTGCCAAAATTATCCCATGGTAATATTTTTCTTTTAGATATGAAAGTGTACGATGTCATCCATCACATCTACTTTATGAACATTGTGTGTGCTATTATTTGATTCTACTATAGTAGATTCATGTTTTCAAACCTGAATTGAGAATGTGTGGATTTCATTTGTGAGTAGAGTTTTCTGATGTGAAGTTAGCACCTGGATCCTATTATTTTATTACTGGTCAATATTTCAATGGAATTAGTGGATGTCGAGATAGAAGAGGATCCCAAAATTATTGGGGAATTCATGGATTTATTCCATTAGGAAGCTATGACACTACCCCTTCAACATATTATTGAGTACGTAATAGGCTTTCAAATAGGTATTTATCCAATTTTGATGGTTCATTCTCAGATGGCACCTACTGAGTTCTGGGGGTTGGGGATTAAGATTGAAAACTTGACAAAGAATGTATTTTTCTAGCCTAGGGTATTGCCAAGGGGTGCTATGGTATGTTTTCAAAAGATTGAAGATGGTGGTCTATGTATCTTCATATACTACAAGAGGATGAATTAGTTTTTGGTCATGAACTGTTTCCCTCTATTAAGGATAATGATATTTTCGACTGATTGAGGGGAGAAATTTGGTTTTGTAATATTGATATATTGTCATGGTCTTTCCAAATGAGGGTGATTGAGGGTGACATCCTGAAGTCTATTTTTATATATAGGTATGGGAACATTGAATTCATGGTTATTCTGTTTGGTGTTATGAATGAACTTTCCATGTTCATGGGACAAATGAATTAAATATTTTTTAGTTCCTATAATTGTTAATAATTGTATTTATCGATGACAATATGATCTATTCAATGTCATGGAAGGAGCATACTTAACACTGAAGGATTGTTATGTAGGTTCTTCGATGTTATAAGATCTACCGATGTTTTCCCATGTTCATGTTTTTGACATGGGAGGTCCACTTCATTGGGCTTGTGGTGTCTCAGTAGGGTGTGGTAGTGGACCCTTCGAAGGTCATGGAAGTTTATTATTTAAAAGCACCCAAGAATGTGGTAGAGGTACACAGTTTTCATGGCTAGGAATGCTAGTACCTAATATTTTTAACCAATTTATTTCAAGTATCATCTCCGTTGACATCCCTAAATAGAAAAGACCAATCCGTTTTGTATAGTGAGTAGTGTCGGTAGATTTCAGGTACCTGATGGGGATGTTGTTCAGTGTTCTACTGATCCAGTTTCCATAGGAGGGTGAGATGATTGAGGTGTTTTGTGATGCTTCCCATATTGGCTGTGGGTGTGTTCCGATATCGGAATGAGGAGTGATATATTATGGGTCTAGGTAGTTACATCACCAAGAATTTAACCATTAAACCCATCATTTGGAGCTAGCAATAGTCATCTTCTTACGGATGTTGTGGCAACATTACCTCCTTATGGAGAATTTTGTGGTCTTCACATACCATAAGTGATTGAAGTTTATCATTTCCCAGGGGGATATAAAATTTCTGTAACAATGGGGTAAGGAGTTTCACAAGGATTACATCTTGGAGATATCATACACCTTAGGAATGGGGGAAATTGAGGACAATTACTTGGGTTGGTGGTCATAGAAATAGGTAGTTCAAGAATCTGTAGATGCTTAGAGGGAAATAGAGGAGTTGTTTTCCTTTAACATAGATTTTGGAATGGATGGAAGCAGAGGATTTCTATTACAGATGATGGTGCGGTAATCATTGAGGTAGAAGTTGGAGGAGTCATAGTTGGGAGACTCAGAGGAAGAGGTGATGCATGATTGCGTTGACCAGGGTGATGCTCGAAAGGGATTATCAGAGGATGGTCTGAATCAGATGAAGTTCCTAGAGAAGCTATTTGTTTCAGTGGTGATACATGAGGGAGTTCTCTCTGAGTTTTATAGTTCAGAAATACCAGCACACCCGAGATATTAAAAGATGTACCATGGAATGCGGAAAAAGTTATGGTGGCATGGGATGAAGCAGGAAGTGGTGGAGTTTGTGAAAAGTGACTTGTGTTCTAGCCGGTATAGGAAAATCACCGTGTAGCTGATAGGTTTTTGTAGTCCCTAGATGTCCCTGTGTTGAAGTGGTATACCATCTGAAAAGATTTATTCATCTGATTACCCATGAATCTTAGAGGATGATATGAAATCTAGGTAATAGTGAATCGATTGATGAAATTGGATCACAAATTAGCAATTAAGGAATTGAGTGCAGTATCTTCCTTTAACAGAAGGTATGTGAATGTGGTCGTGCAGCTACATGGTGTTATAAGATCCATTATCTCGAATCATGACACATATATTGCCTCATATGTCTAGAGGGGATTGAAACATGATTTTGGCTCTCAATTGTGTCTTGGAACTCCATTCCTCTAATAATTAGATGGGAAAATAGAATAGATAATCCTGATGATGGAGGAAATATTATAGGAATGCTTAGTGGATTTTGGTCGATCATGTGTGAAACAACTACCCTTGGTAGAGTATTTATACACTAATATATATCACTATTCAGTTTAGTTGGATCTATTCAAAACATTGTATGAGAGACCATGTTTTTTCTTTTGTACTGTAGAGAAGTTGGATTGGTAGATGTTATTGGTCCAGATGTGGTGCAGAGTATGACTGAGAAGGTGATACTAGTCCATGACACGAGGAAGGTAGTACAATAATAGATGAAGTCATACGCCGATTGTAGGAGGAGGCCCTTAGAGATTGAGTATGGAGACAACATGTTCTTAAATGTTTCCCCTCAATATATAAAGTGGATTTTTGGTAGAGGTAGTAATATTTCTCCTAGGATAATTTAAACCTTCAAGGTGTAAGGGTGATTAGTTGTGGTGGTATACCATATAGCATTTCTAATATATTTTTAGAGCATCCACAATGTCTTTCTTGTATCCCAGCTATGTCAATATAATCATGGTGACTCCGACATCATGTACTTGGGTGAGTTGGATATCGAGGATGACACAACATTAATAGAGCTACTTGTGAAGGTCGAGGATCATCATAATAAGGTGTTGTATGGAAACACCATTCCTTAGTTTTTCTTTTTGTTGAGGAAAGGAGGCACGAATGAGATTACTTGGGTGACAGAATCACAAATTCCTGGCGAGTAATAGGAGTTCTTTTTAGTTTATCTATGTTGTATTTATTTTCTATGTAGTACTTAAGTCATTGTGGGTATAATATTATGTGCTTTTTTATTATCTAAAGCATGATAACTCCCTCAAATTTTAAAATGGGGAGACTGGATTCCAAATAAATTTGGATAACTATGATGTGATTGAAACTGTGTGGGCGAATGAGTTCCGACCAGAGAAAATATTGTATTTATATGGGGGGAGAAATTCCTCAATTCATGTATCCAAATAGTTTATGCATGTGTGGGGTATATTGTGGATTTTTATGATTATTTTTTAATTAAGGAAGGCGATAATATTTTGAGAGGTATCTTATGTAGTGGATTATTCCACCACTATCCATTACATTTCCAAAATTCAGTGTTTGGGGTTCTGGATGGCAATGATAGTTCATTTATTGTGTTTGACAAAATTCTAGTTTTTTCATCCATAGGTTAGGTCATCGGTAGGTTAAAGTGTTGGTAGGTCGGGGAGATTTAGGTTACAGAATCCGTAGGTTCACTACTAGAAAAACAGGTATTTGCGACGGGCTATTTGCGACGGGATCCCGTCGCAACAGGCTTTTTGCGACGGGGGCCCGTCGCAAATAGCCCGTTGCTGAAAACGCCGTCGCAACTACACTTATTTGCGACGGGACCGTCGCTAAAGCCTTTTTTTGCGACGGTCATTCTTCCCGTCGCAAATAGTATTCCGTATTTTTGTAAAAAACTTTTAAAATAGTTTTTGCGACGGGTCCCGTCGCAAATACCTTTTGCGACGGTACCGTCACAAAAACGATTTTAAAAAAAATAAAAAACTATTAATAATACTAGAATTTGCGACGGGTATAGTATCCCGTCGCAAATACTATAAAAAAAATAAAAAAAATAAATTACTAATAAATTATTTTAATTAATATAATAATAGAATTATAATTTACAAATGAAAATAATAAATTATTTTAATTACTATAATAATAGTAGAATTATAATTCAAAAATAAAAAATAATAGAATATTAATAAATGATTTAATTAATATAATAATATTACAATTATAATTCATAAATAAAAAAATATTAATAAGTTATTTTAATTAATATAAAAATAATAGAATTATTTTACATTCAAATATTAAAATAATTCAAGTATTACAAAAAATATAATTAAATTATAATATTATAAAATTTTAATATATATATAAAATTTTAATATATATATAAAATTTAATATTATAAAATATAAATAATAATATTATTCATATTAATATTGTTTTTTAAAAATATAATATTATTAATATTTTATAATGAGACAGAAACTACGAATAGAAAAAAAAAATATTTTGATTTCACAAATTTTATAACAGAAATACAAACTCTAATCTGAAGGAGGGGGGGAGGTGGGGGATCTGCAGATGGTGGTGGAGGAAACTCCATCCCTAAAGCATGAGTGAGTCGGCGCATGTACTCCATCTGCTCCTGATGTTGCTGGTGCCACCGACTCGTCTGCTCCTCGTACAGCTGCTGCTGGCGTCGACGCTCATCCTCATGCTGCTGACGCATCTGCTCCTGCTCCTGTCGGAGACTCTCTATCTGTGCAGTCTGAGATCGCAACTGATCCTCATACTGTGTAGAAGAAGATGCACGAGCTCCTCTTAAGCTGGACGCCGACATCGCAGCACTGCCATAATAATCTCCGGGAGTCATTCGAGAGCCGATACCAACTACCCGACCCTTCTCGAAGGCATACTGGGTGGCCTGCATCCATGCCGCCTCATCAAACTGACGGGCAGTGGTCTGATCTGATGACTCGGCCTGACTCTCAGGTCGGGCCTGTGATGCTGCGGCCTCATATGACTCCTATAGTTGCAATTTAAAATTAAAATTGTGAATATATTATATGCAGTTAATTTTTTAACTTGAAAACAAATAATACTGACCACGATGTGATGCTGACGATCACCTCTGAGCTCCCCAGTAGCAGGATCACTATACATCCTCCGATATACGTCGTACTCTGTAATATCGGGGTTCTCGACAGCCTATAAGAATAAAAAATAAACTGTTAATATTTATAGTTATATAAAATATTTATAAATAATGTACGTACCGGATGCTGTCTATGAGTACTGAAAGAACGAATCCCAGCTCGATGAGTCACCTCCTGTCTCCCCCGATTCTGTCTCCCTACCGATGATCTCCTCTGAAAGGCACCACTAAACCAGTGCGCACATAATCCATCTCATACATGGGATGAAATGTACTCTGGTCGGTGTGCTCTACACGACTCCTCAAAATCTGACACTCCTGCTTTCTTCATCGCAGTTTTTCTTAAGTTGTGCAAAAACTGACGAAGCCGATCACGCATGGCCACCTCCCATGCCTCGTGGATGGCGTCACGCATGGTATCCTCGATCGGATACCATAAAACCTACAAATAAATCAAAATATCAAGTTAGAAATGAAATAATTTTCAAAATAAAAATTATTTATTTACGTACGTACCAACCAATGGCCGAACATGGCCTGCTGCACATCAATGGGAATCTGCTCCCATGTGGTCCACGGCTGAGTGAAATAGTTTCGCAAAATAGCGCTGCCCTGTCCGACTGCTATATGCGGAAAACTGAAAAAAATAATAAACATTTATTATGTGAATAGATTAATGAAATCTTAGTCAAATCCACAGGTTATCACACAGGTTATCACACCTCCGGGTGCGCGGATCAAACCCAAGACGTGGACGTCGCTCGGGGACGGGGTCAGGAATCATCAATCGTGCAAGACCGCGCCCCCTCCGCGTACTCCCTGGAGCGCCTGCAGGCTGAGGGTCATCTGCCAGCAACTCATCCGCATCGAAAGGCAGGTCAGCCTCCGCCAACTCACGAAATGTGGCCTCGTCCATCTGAAACAGAAAATGTTAATGTTAGAAAATAGTTGATAATTACTAGTAATTATTGATAATTATTAGTAATTATTGATAATTATTGGTAATTATTACCAATTATTGGTAATTATTACTAATTATTGGTAATTATTACTAATTATTGGTAATTATTACTAATTATTCGTAATTATTACTAATTATTCGTAATTATTCGTAATTATTACTAATTATTCGTAATTATTACTAATTACTGGTAATTATTACTAATTATTAGAAATTATTGGCAATTATTGGTAATTATTGGCAATTATTGGTAATTATTGGCAATTATTGTTAATTATTACTAAATATTGGTAATTATTGGTAATTATTACTAATTATTGTTAATTATTGGAAATTATTACTAATTATTGGTGATTATTCCTAATTATTACTAATTATTGGTAATTAATACTAATTATTGGTAATTAATACTAATTATAGGTAATTATTACTAATTACTAGTAATTAATACTAATTATTGGTAATTATTACGAATTATTGGTAATTAATACTAATTATTGGTAATTAATACTATTTATTGGTAATTATTACTAATTATTGGTAATTATTACTAATTATTGAGAATTTTTCCTAATTTTTCCTAATTTTTCCTAATTTTTCTTAATTTTTCCAAATTTTTCCTAATTTTAGGTATTTATTACTAATTATTACTAATTATTGCAAATTATTGGTAATTATTGCAAATTATTGGTAATTATTGGTAATTATTGGTAATTATTGGTAATTATTGGTAATTATTGGTAATTATTGGTAATTATTGGTAATTATTGGTAATTATTGGTAATTATTGGTAATTATTGGTAATTATTGGTAATTATTCCTAATTATTGGTAATTATTGGTAATTATTGCTAATTATTCCTAATTATTCCTAATTATTCCTAATTATTCCTAATTATTCCTAATTATTGGTAATTATTCATAATTATTCCTAATTATTGGTAATTATTCCTAATTATTCCTAATTATTCCTAATTATTTGTAATTATTCTTAATTATTCCTAATTATTCCTAATTATTCCTAATTATTTCTAATTATTCCTAATTATTCCTAATTATTTGTAATTATTGGTAATTATTGGCAATTATTGGTAATTATTACTAATTATTACTAATTATTGGTAATTATTGGTAATTATTGGTAATTATTACTAATTATTACTAATTATTGTTAATTATAGATAATTATAACTACTTATTGGTAATTATTACTAATTATTTATAATTATTACTAATTATTGATAATTATTACTAATTATTACTAATTATTGGTAATTATTACTAATTATTACTAAATATTCTTAATTATTGATAATTATTGATAATTGTTCCTAATTATTAGTAATTAAATGAATAATTACCAATAATTAGGAATAATTACCAATAATTACAAATAATAACATTATTAGTATATTTTATTATTAATATTAAAATAATATTATTTTCTGATTTATATTCAATTCCCCTTTCATCTGTGCGTTTTCTATCTCCACATACAAATAATACATGTGAAGACAGTAAACACACAGATGAAAAGATAATTGTATATATATAAAAAATTATATTATTTTAATATTAATAATAAAATATACTAATAATGTAATAATGTTATTATTCCTAATTATTGGTATTTATTACTAATTATTAATATTTATTCTTAATTTTTAAAAATTATTAAAAATTATTCCTAATTACCATTAACTATGATCAATAATAATAATTTAAATTTATTAAGTAAGAAAACAATGTAAACATAATTAAATTACAACTAATGAAGAATAATTGAAACTAATAAAAAATTAAAAATAAATATTAAATTAAAATGAACATAAATACCTTGAAAATTGATCTGCTCTGATCGTTCATCAAAACTTTAATATCAGCTCCGAAGAAAAAAATTAAACTGAAAAAAAACTCAACTTTAGAAACAGAAGTTTGAGAGCAGGAGAAGGTAGAGAATGAGAATGATTTGAAAAAAACGGATGGGGGTATTTATAGGTTAGATTATTTGCGACGGGTTTATTTGCGACGGGTACCGTCGCAAATACATTAGCCCGCATTAATTACGGTCAACGAGTAAATAGTTATTTGCGATGGGTCCCGTCGCAAATACCTTTTACCGCCGCCGGTTATTTGCGACGGGAATATATTCCCGTCGTAAATAGTTTTCCCGCGATTTGGCGCGCATCGCGGGAAAACTATTTGCGACGGGGAAAGCAATCCCGTCGCAAAAGCCTATTTATTTGCGACGGGTAAATCCCCCCGTCGCAAATACCCATTTTTCCCGTAGTGGTTAGGAAATTAGTTATTAAGTTTGTGTATAGTTCAAGGTGTTAGTAGGTCAGGGCATCGGTAGGTCAGGTGTCAGTAGGATGGGTGTTAGTGAATATAATTAGTGAGTTAGGTGTTGGAGACCTGTGTTGGTGAGTCACATCAATGAATCGCGTCAGCAAGTCAGGTGTCGAATAATATATATCAGGGACTCTCTTCGGTGACTCACCCATCAGTGAGTGATTTCTAGATTGTTCTCATTTCTCCATTTTCTCCCCTCTTAGGTTTTATTTTATGTAAATCAAGTTTAAAATATTAAATGATAATTTTTAAATACCTTTCACGAGATATTAACTATATATTTAATATTCTAACATTATAGGGACTTTTAAATATCCAAACTATGTAATCATGACCATGATATGACAATAATGGACCTTGAATCACTTTCCCTTCCATTGATATTTTATTTGGTCATCTAATCCAAGATATTTTCTTGCCTGTGGTTTTATATTTTTCTCTTGGTGTTCCCAAAGCCTTTCATTGTTGTGGAGTTATGTGTTGTGCTTTGGTATTCAAATTCAGTTTCCCTTGGAGTTTACTTCTGCTTATGTAACCCCATATTATTGGTGAAAGGAGGTTTTTCTGATCTTCTATTTTTAGGACAGTAATTCCATTATTTATCTTTTAATTTTGTATCATGCAAGGTGTTTAAACTCACATCTCATTGAGATTATGGTCAAATAAAAATCCTAAATAAGGGTGTTATGAAGATAAATAAATCACTTTTAATTTCATTTTCAGATATGTTAGTAATTATTGAGAGTTGGGGAAGATTATGATGATGTTTGTTTTATTTTTATCTTTTATGTGTGATCTATGCTGTGAACTATGATGGAAGAATGCCTTCTGAAAATCATGACAATTGGTGGTCTCTGTTTGTGCACAATACTCTTGGATACATATAATTAATCATTTGTTGAATGGGTTTGAACAAGAATACTTGATTAATCTTGTATATCAATATAATTAATTGGATTCACTAGAATCAAACGTGCTCTGTGATAACCCCTAATTTATCAATGTGGAATTTAAGATTGAGGCTCCCAAAATCTAAATAAATAGTGCTTTCTGTTATTGATATGGGTTGTATATAGTTATGTTCGAACTTGTGATTTTTTATAGTCATGTAGTGGAGTGGGTGGTAGTTTTGTTGTGTGTATGGTGTGGTACAATTAGGGAAATTAAACCTCAAGTTAAGAGAGTTGTTGATTGTGGAATGGCTGAAATTGTTAAATAATGGGCATGTATCTCAGTTGTTTTGTGGTAGTCAGGCATGGTTTTTTATGTAGTGGGACTACAATCTATTTTATTTCTTTGGTTTTGTAGGATATATTGATTTTCGTGTAGTGGGGATGCTGAGGATGGTTTGGTAGAAATAATTTTTAAGAAGGATGGTGTTACGTTTCATTGACCATTCTCACAGAGTTTCCATAGAGTTTTGTGAAGTGTGTCTGTGTTATGATGTTACATGTTGTGTGTTCTGTTTTGTAGTTTCTCAGGTAAGGATGGAATGGAAAATTTTGGCTTGTTAAATAAATAATGATAATTGGTTAAATTTGTTGGCTAGTTTAGGAATTAATTTTGAGATTTTTTGTGTTGTCATGAATTAGGGGTGGATGTAAGGGACAATTTTTTTGTGGGATGGTTGTTTGTTTTGAGAAACCATATTATTGTCAAAGTGTTTGGTGTATATATATATATAAATGAATGTAGATCCTTGTTATTTTATATACACTCCCCACCCATTTTGATCACTATGTACTGAACATAACCGTTATTATGGGGGATGGTGTCCCATCCCAATATCCCGATAAGAGGATAGATGGATATATATTTGATTTTCATTGATCCCTTTTTTATGCATTGGTATCACAAGACTCATCAAGTAGGTTGTGGTGCGGTGGGGAGGCCCAGGTGTCTGCAAGCGAGGGGGGTTTTCCAAGGTATCGTTGGAATGAGGTTGTGGCTTTATTGACCACGTGTTTGGAAGATGGATACGATGTGGTTGTGGCCCATGTGAATGTGGATGGTATGTGGTATATGGCCTATGTGTGTTTCGAAAGGATGTGGCAGTGGGGGTTTTTAGAAGATCATGGTAGAGTTAGGACGCTCACCACTAGGGATGAGAAGTTAACCAGTGGAATGTAGTGCGGCATATCCAAATATTGATATGTTTATAATTTAATGTTACATGATAGGAATTATTTGGTGATCTTGACATAGTGAGGTTGGGGCGGAGAATATAAATTGTTAGGTGGTTTTGAGTTTGTACAATTTTCCCATAGGGGGAGTTAGTATGATTATATAACTTTTGAATGAGTGAATTTGTCTTTTCCTATTCAGTATACTTGTGTGATCACCCATTGTATACAATTTTTTTTAGGTTTCTTGGGATATTACATGGGCTGTGATGGAACATACTAGCTCAGGAGTCAATATTATTTTTGTTTCACAACATTTCTTTATTCTATTGGTATTTACAATGTATGTTTTCATTTTATTTCGTGAAATTTTCTTTATACATGCTTATGGTAGGATTTTTGATACTTATATATATATATATCTGTGTGTGTGTGTGTGTGTGTGTGTGTTTCTGTCTGTCTGTGTGTCTTGGAGTGTTTTTTTGAGGCTGATACATCTTATCTCATAATAATGGTTACTATAAAAAGGGTAGTGCCTCCGATTTTGTGAGATTTGTATACCCTCGTTTCAGATCTCCACCTCGAGACCTATATAAGCAGGGACATGGGGGTTGTTATCTATTTTTCATATTGAATTAGGAAGGTCATGGATCATTTCCATTCCTTCCATCATCATAAAAAGGATGGTTGGAACATTAACCAAATTTCACACCTAAATAATTTTTTAATATAGTTTCTCCTTCCATATTGTCATTAACATAATTATCAAGTGATCATCATGCTCTTTTTTTATCATATAGTATATAATAATACTATTAATTAAGGAACCAAAAAATTGGTATATTTAATATTATAATAATATGTAAATTATATTCATATATATAGATTGGAAATTAGTAATTAAAAAGTGAATAAAATTAAATTACTAGCATTCATACCTTGATCTGATGTATCTATAGGGTATATAATCATATTTATAGTCAACTGATGATATTCATATCAAATATAAATCTTTTAAAGGAATTTGGATCCTAAAACCTCATAAAAATCCATCAATATATAGAAGATGATATATATTCTTAATCATGATCGTATTAGGTTAAAGATAATCAATTCAAAGTCAACTTGATCCATATTTATTCTTATCCAAATGAACATGTGGACCCCATGGTGAAACACTTTGAATAAAAAATCCATTAACAATATTCTCTTTTGTTTATTCTCAAAATCATTTATCTTAGATTGGGCCATTATATATAGATTATTTTAAATAGTTGTATGAATAGGTATGAGATCTATTTAAAAGTAAAATTCATGAAATATTGGAATACATGGATAGTATTTAAAAAATTTATCATAATATGACATAATACTATGAATATATTCCTTATGGAATTTCTCCCCAACCATTTAAGATAAATACCAACTATAAATAGTAATTCAGACCAATAAAATGTAAATTATTTTCATTGGAAGCTAGAAATCATCCTCACATTGATAAATTATGGTTAGTTCATTAAGAATATGAAATCAGAAATCTATACTCTTAAATTTAAATTGATATCAATATAGACTTTGTCAATCAATGCAAAATTTTAAATAAAAATATACTTGAAGCATTATAAATATATTTACAAGAAACACTTTCCCAAAAACATCAATAAGAGAATAATCATATAATTTAGATGTGATCATCATACTATTATTATTTTTCAATATTTATTGAAATTATAACCATTGACAATATGAATATTCATTGGTATATAAATTTCATGATATAAATTAAATCACATGACAACGATAGAATAAGATAATTTAATATTTTAGCATACATATCAGAACATCCTATTTATAATTCTATCTTTAAAACCATAGAAAAAAAAGGTTAGCATGACCATAAATCATTTCTAATCAGAGTTATCAATCATAAAATAAAGACAATATTTAATATGATATCTAAAAAAGGACATAATATATTCTATCTAGTAATCCTTTGGTTTTAACTAGGTTTTCTATAGTAATTATCTATTTAAATCCTTCATAATAATTTAAAAATAAAATATTAACTAACTCAACCCCCACCCCAAATATTTTCTATCTAGGTTTACAATCGTAGACACAATCATTGTGAAAAAGTGATGATTGATTAAATATTAAATATGTGAATTTTAGTGTAATTTTCTCTAGGGATATCTTTTCAAATGATTTTTCTAATTCGTAGTGTCGAACACATATATATTTAATTTGAAAACCACACTCCTTTACTTACCATGACATATGAGGTTCTCAAATACATTGTTTTATGCTAAGGGATTTCAACAAATAATTAAAAAAAAATTCCTAAAATAACTAAAATCGTCTCTTATACCAACAATGGAAACCAAAATATCACATACATATTGATTACATAGTTTTACATGAATACTCAATACATAAAATAATAATACACACCCAAAAACTATTACAGTTTAGTGTCTTCCGAGACTAGATACCTTGACTTCTTATTTCATGAAAAATATTAAACTTCTCCCACAAATATTTTCTCACATAATATGCTTCTTAGTCAGAGCATACAAAAATATTTCATTATAAAACAAGGAATGTAAAAATTGTAATGGGTTAGTTCCAATTATCAGATTGGTTAAACATTGAAGATATCATCCATTTATCATATTTAAGTATAAAATTGGAATAAGTGTATGATAATCTGATCACAACATTTGAAAATCATTTTATGTAATTGATAGAAAAACATTATGGTATAAATATTTGGCAGTTTGTTGACATGATTCATAGAAGAATCAAATATAATTAGACATTTGACCTTATAATTAGAAACAAATTTCAGAGAGATTAGTTTAAAAATTATTGAATAATCATAACCATATAAATATTAGGACAATGGTTCCCACTGAAAAATGCATCCCAGGTTAGGCATTGGCTGAAGACCCATATACCTGCTTCGAGATTGGGATAACCTTACATGTACCATAATTTTTCATCGAGAAACCTCACATATACCCTTTGAACAAATAAAAAATGAATATTATCCAATTTATCAGAGGGAAATAATGGACCAACTCACCACATAATTATAATAAATTTATATGTAGTCTATAAGATCAAGAAAACATTTATCATTGCATAATATCAGAACCATTTGAAAAGAAAACACATTTTTTCAAGATTTGATCCCCATAGAAAATAATCATCTAGGAAATGATTAAATATGGTAACATTAGATCATATCACCAATAAATAATATTTAACCACAAAGTATATTTCTATCGATTAAAATACCTTTAAAATATCATTGAATCATTTCATTATAAAAATATTCATTTCATTTCGAAAACAGTCGAATAAAATATAAAAATTTATTAAATATTATAAGAAACATTTTTAGTGAAAAGTTAAATTTATGAATTTATAATATGATTCAAGTAAATTATTTTATTGAAGTGGTAAAATTCAATCATGCATTAAACATTAACAATGATTCATTTCTCTTTTTCGGTAAAGAAATCAGAAGTACCTAATTTGAAAAAAAATTAGATTAATTATAATTTTTTTAATGAAATTAAATTATAGTTAAAAATTAAATTAAATAATATTTTTATAGTATAAAAAAATTATTTAATATAATTTTAATGAAAATATGGACCTGGAAGAAAACAATCCCACCTAAAGAAAAAAATAACCTTAGTTCACTTTAAAAACATTATTTCAGAATTTTGAGTACATGAAGAGAATAAAATTGAATTAAAAATTATAATAAATATATATAACTATATTAGGATAAAATATAAAATATTTTATGTATATATATTATATAATTTTATTATCATAAATTTAAGCATTAATATTCCCTTTAAAAAGGGTGAATGTTACATAAAAACATTACTACTTTGGTATCATTTAACTCATAACACCTATGAATGAAATAACATTAAATGGAACTATAAATAACCATTATATAACTATAATAATAATATAACATTGACAATGGGAGAATTATATGAGTGGTGAATATTACATATGTTCTAGAAAAATAACAGTGAGTTGAAAATACCTCACATAAAGTATGACTTGATCTATAAGTTATCTAACCACCTTTATAGGATATATAAATTTTATATTATTATATAATTTAACCATAATAATACCTATAACACCATATATATTATATATATATATTTGTATCACCATTTCATTAATAATATATGATTATCATGATCAATTTCGGGGTTAACTACCTCAAATTTTATGTACGTTTCAGTTAAAAAATTATGATTCTTGAATATTGTTCTTTGATATAGCATATAAATAACTATAATCATGATATAATTTTAATATATATTCATTATATATATATATATATGTTAAACCTTCCATGAAAATAGGATTTAGAATAATTAATTACACTTTTCTTGGAGATGGTAGTCCTTACGTACGCAAGAAAAACGTTTTCAATTTCTATAAAAAAGTTGAAAGTAAAATTAAATTACATTTTATCATTAAAAAATAATAATTATGAATTAAATACATTATATAATTAATAAATATGTCACTATATACATCAATGTGAGGTTGAGATAGAAAATTATTCATATCGCTATATGGAGGCTGAAGTCCACACATATCCATAAATGATACATTCCTATACACTTTGGTGGGAAAAAGATGAAGATTGTTGTATCAATATCATAATAAAATATAAATATATTTTTATTCTGGATTAATTATTTTCATATGGATAAAATATAATTATATAAATCCAAAATGAAGTAATCTTCCAATGAGTTCAAAAATATGATTACCACTTCATCGAGATACCTCCTTTAGATTATATGTTAATCCATTTTAGGATAGTATTTAAATGATACTAAAATATCAAGATTAAATTTAGGTAACATATCATGGTATATAAGAATGAATTTAAAGACCTATAATGATTAATTTTGGGTATGAAGGGGGTATAATAGTATCCCTTTTGTTAGTGAGGGGAGGGACACCGTTGAAATTATTTAAAATATTTTAAATAAAACAATGCCAATTTTTGGAGAATGCATCACTAATTAGAAAATAATTAAAAAAAATATAATATATGGTATAAATATTTTTTAAAAAATATTTAAACACATTTATTTTACATTTCATACGAATATCAATTAGTTTAATCCCAATTTATAAACATATAATTATGTCTGTGCTGAAAAAATTACAAATTTTTCAGATTTTTTGTGACAAAAAATCTAAGTGGAGTCAATAATAGTATTTGGAATAATGAATGATAACATGAAATCCATTTTAGAAAATAATTTTTTTATTATGTTATGATATTAATTTTTAAATAAACACACAAACCCCAATAGAAGTTTTTTTTATAAAAAATCATTTTTGAGAAAAAAACAAGGTTAACATTTACTCATTCCCTGGAAAAAACTATTAGTTAAATATTAAAATATTTTTTTGAATAGATATTCTATAAATTTTATTAAAATCAATATTAAAGAGTGATTTAAATAATCTAAAAATATAAAATCATATATTTCACATTAAATAATTTTCATAAATATGACACCATTTACAGTCAAATGATTTTATCTTCATTGTTAACCATTAGATAAAGAATTTATGAACGAATATTCATAAATTCTCAATAAATTTTATTTCAATAATTTATAATTAGTGATCAATATAAAATCAAACAATTTATGTACAAAATAGAATATTTTGAAAAAATAGGACATTTAATCATCAAATGATTTTACAAAAAATGTAAAATGATTATTTCTTTTTTATTAATCTGTAAATTTGAACTATCTAAAAGATTTATTTGTATATTTATTAATTTTTCTAATCCTATTAATACATAACAATCTAATGGAACAGTTTAAAATTTTATAATATATTATGGTTCTTTTAGACATAGTGTAGCGTATTAAGAAAGCTATAAAATATTTTGAATATATTTCTAACAAATATATATAAAATCTCGTGGTGATACATAATGTCCAAGATAGATCACTTAATAATGATCGAGGGATTTTGATGATAAGAAGAAAAATTTGTTTTTAATCATTCCGATCTAGGGATTATATTGATATAATGAAAAATCACTTTCCAATTAGTATATAATTAAGAATTATGTGGATAGAAATATTGGTACCTTGGATCAGTTTAGATGATCCTCACCATGATTTTTGAATATTTTTTAAAATTTTAATATCATTTTAATGAGTATTTTAATTATTATTTGATACTCAAAATTTTATTATATTTTTAATGTGAATATACATTATAATTGAACATTTTTAAAAAAATTTAGTAGTATTAAACAAATTATCAGTGTGTTCATATGATATCCAATTATTTAATTTTCCACTAAATTTAATATTTTCTCTGATTGTTTTTATATAACAACCCATTTCCTTACTACGTATTAAAAAAAGTATCATTATATAGGATTACACTTAATGATCTTTGAAGATATAGAATTCACGTGTCTTATAAAATTATATACCTTAAATAACAACATAAAATAGGGAATACATCATATTTATTGAATAATTTATCAACACGTTCACATTATTCCCTCAAACATAAAACAACATGGGATAACCATGGGACATTTATAAGAAATGGGTGAGATATAAATCCTAGTAAAGGAATAATCATCTCATAATGAAATACATGTTAGGCACTAGGAATATCAATTTATAACAAAAGGAACATACAAAAAGGACTGATATTACATGATAATCATTTCATGGGAAATGTTGCAACAAATAAAACACTACATCATAAACATAGGTGAAGGATAAATGAAAAAACATAATGATGAATAATGTACCATAAATGAATTAGATTCACTTCTTGTCCCAACATGATTTATAATGAGACTAAACACTACCCAATGCCAAAGAGCTATATATAATACATGGTGCACCCATCACGTTCATGTCATTCTCATGCTTTACTAAGACACATAGATCATAAAACATTAATTAAATCATCATAATTTTTTATTAAATGATCAAAGTCTGTGTAATATATATGTTTATGTTACCAATAAAATAATTATACGTTTGAAATGGTAAATAAACTTGATAGGAAACGAGTATTTTATTTACTACACAATTCTTTGGGCTTAGAAAATCATTCTGTAATTTCATCAGCATAACAACATTACATAATAATTCATAAAAATATTTAATGAGAAATAATGGGGTATATAATCATTTGGAAATATAATATTTCATAAAAATAACTTTTAAAGGAATATAACAATATAAGTAATTTTAAATAAAAGCCATAAGATAAAAAATAAACCTGAATAATGAATAGAATGTGATGATCTGTTACATGAGCATGTGACTCAAATGCCTGGGAAGAGATTATAGATAGTTTGGTACACATTGGGAGGATTATAAAGAGGGTATAATAGAGTAATAAAGTTATAAAGAAATTTTTATGTATAGATAAAAGGGATATTGTTTTTTTATTGGAAATGAGTGTGGAATTCTTTATAATTTCTCAAACATAGGTTTTGGACTCTATATAAAAAAATAACCAAAAACAAAAAATAATACCATGGTTTCTAAAAAATGAGTGAGGATTTGATTATTTAAAAATTACGGGGTGTAATTTTAATAAAATGATACCCTTTCTTACAATTCATGGATTCATAATCTTAATGAAATGAATTTAAAACATTAAAATATATTAATGGTTTTGGAGGATTCATAATTTCATTATTAAATTTATCAAATAAGAATAAAATCTCATTATTTTAAAGAGAAAAAGTATATTTGGTAATGGATACATTTTATAGTATTTATTACACGGATTTTTTGTCAATAAGATGTCATAGAACCAAAAGTATATTTTTATGGTATTTAATTTTTATCAAACAATTTTGTAGTCTAAGAAAATTATGGAAAATTAAATGTTGGATAATTTAAAAATTCTGGTTGGAAAAAATAATATTATGTTTTTTCTTAATAATTTATTAATATTTGAAATTTAATTTTAAAATAATATTGATATTTATTATAAAATTATTTGTTTTTCGACTGTAAATTTTTTTGAACCCTCATGAAAATAAAATATGACTTCCAAAAATTTATATGATCATTAATATTTAATAAATGTTAGTTAGAAATAATATTTTGTTAAAATAACATTTATATAAAAAATAAATTAATTCATCAAAATAAATTCTTTTTTTGAATTTTATTATTTCCCAAAAATACTATTTATGACTTATTTTATCAAAATAAAAATCATTTATAATGTAACAATGAAAGGATAAAAATATTTTCATTATCCCATAAAAAATAATGTAGATATTCATATTTCTAGGGCCATTAAACATATACCGTTAATACAATACTAAACACCCTAAGAGTGGGGTTTGGGAGTGTGAAACATTCATGGGGATGTTCGACATACATGGTTTGGATTGTTATATTGATGATCTTGAACATATCCCTTAAACCATTTATCGCATATTTATGTTTTTGGATATCATCATTGGATTTTTCATGGGAAAATACTAGTGATTCTATCTCCCTTGGAATCATTAATATATGGGCTTCATACAGAATGATTTTAAAGGTTGTGGCTATCACTTCCTTTGTCTCTGTCAATATGATTTGTTTAAACTCTATATTATTCCCAAACATTAGATCAATGTTCAATGGATATATTATAACAGCTAATAATTATTTAATAGTATTTTAAAAATGATAAAATAAAATCAAATAAGTTTACATTTAAATAAGAAAATAGGTATTTAATATCAATAAAAAGTGGAATTATATATAGGACATTTTGGGTCGTTACAACAATCCCCCTATAAGAATTTTCACCATAAATTTTTACCATGAGATACATGCCTAAATCAGCCCAAATTTAATTTGTATAGAGTTTATAACACCCATAAAGGTATTATATGATTCATATTAATTAATTTGTTGGTATTTAAATATACATTTATTGAGCTTTATTTCACAGGGTTTATTTTCAAATGTTACCAAATCGGTAAGAGAGTTTTTTCTCAATTTTCCTTCTTTTAGAAGAATGTTTTTTTATACACCCAAATTATTTAATGAGGTTTATTTGAAATGCTATATAACAAATATCATTACTTTATTGATATTTTAATCGTAATATAATTTCATTTTCTTACATAAGGATTATTATTGAAGGTTACCGAGTGAATAGATGTTTGTTAAAACAATCTATTCGATTACCAAGAATTTTAATTATTATAATTTTATTGATGAAATATTATGATCTATATCTCAAGAAATATGATGAATTTTCTAAAACACTTGATATTCATGTCAAATACATGTAATGTTACCTTTTTTTCAATCTATGGAACATTAGGTACTAATTAACGAAGTTATTATGGAAATATAGGTATATGTTTCCATTCGGTCAGAGATTTGTTTTTTCCAAAATCATTATTATTAAATATTATTTTAAAAATGGTTTAATTTTATCCACTGATTCCAATGGAAATTTTTACCCATGTTTTAAATATTAACTAACTTTTTTATACAGAATATTAATGTCATTTTCTGATCAAGAATGATATCTAAAATATTTACTAAAATCGAATGTTTGACATGCACAAAAACAAGTTCCATCATGACCATCATTTTCTTGAAGATCACTCTATAATTTTACTTGTTTATTATTAAAGATTTTTTTAAAATATTTCTAAAATTCATTATCATTAATTTGGTATTCACTTATTTTTTTTGAAAAATGTTATCTAGTTACCAATTATTCTTTTAATAGTTATAAATAATGTTTTTAATGATAAATGTTTTAACAAATGTTTAATATTTGGAAAATAATTTTAAAACTTTTAAGAATTATTTATATGTTTTCAATTTTTTTGGAAGAAATGGTTTTCCAATCATTTTCAACCATCTTTTATATGTTTTCATGTAAATTAGTTTTCAAAACGTTTTAAAGATATCCTTATATGTTTTAAAAATATATAGTTTTCCAAAATGTTTTCAAATATTTATTTAAAATATATCAATATTGTTTTAATGAAAGTTGTTTTCAAATTGTTTTGTATTTTAATTGTAATTTTTCACTGAACTTTTTTTCTTCATAAACTAGTTTTGGTAATTTATTTCAAGAAAAATACATCTAAGATGACATGAATTGATATTACTATGGAAAATGATTCAAAGGATACATTCATATTGATTCATTGAATGATATATATTTAGATGGCATGATGTATATAGAAGCCATTTCTCTTTTAATAGTTATATATTTATGGAACCCATTTCTCTTTCACAAATTCTATGCTTATGATACCTGCTTCACTTCAATGGGTTATAACATAATGAATGCTTAGGAAACCCACTTATTTTCATGGGTTATTTATGGATACAATGATTTTTATATCTATATATTTTATTTATGTTATGATAGAAGAAAATTTTTATGATACAAATTTCATTTCATAGGCTATGATATATTGCTTATGAAACACATTACTTTTTATGTGTTATGGTATGATGCATGTTTTATTTTCATTTGTAACATTTATGTATAATTTTTTCACATGACTAGAGGGACCTATATCTCTCTCCAATGAATTGGGTAATGATAAATGTTTTTGAAGCTCAAAAGTGTTCATGGGAGGGAATCCCAAGATCAACACAATATGGTATATGGGAGGACATCTCAATCCCAAAAAAGGGCATCATAATCTTGAAATAGTAGTCTACATGGGTGAACATTACAATACTGAATTAAGAGCATACATGGGAGGTCATCCCAAGCCTAAAGTAAGTACACAGGTTATAATCCCTATCCTAACATTTTATGATGGAAGTGGTAGGTAACGTTGACATAATATTTTCATTATTTATGTGTATTCCATTGTTCCATGTATCATTCATATTTTATGATTTCATAGCCTATATTCTTTATGTCTTGTAACTACTGTCTTATGAACTACTATCATTAATGACTTAATTCAAGTTTGTAATCATTTATATGAAGGGAAATATCATCCATTTTTGGGATCATGTTCTGTAACGAACTAACCTAGGTCGACCCTGAGCTGATCACCCAAGCTGGTCCACTATATGGCCTGAGTGGCATTCTCGATCCCCCTGGGCTAGTGGTAAGTGCCAGGGAATTAATAGATAAAAATTGGGAATGATTTTTCCATGTGAAAATAAATAAAGAAATGGAAAGGTAAAATTACACAAATTAAATAAATTACATGAAAAGAAAGAACGACCAACAAAAACCAACTAACCTACCAATGACCAAAACTCCTCGTGACTCAAAGAGTTTCTCACCAAATGATAACCAACCCTCACCCATGGCGAATAGGCTCAAGTCAGACCTACATCAAAAATAAAAGTAGGAAAACAGTATAGGTGTTATTATTAAAACATAGTAGGCACGCCCAACAAAATATTTCCAATTCACATCCTTAAAATAATGAATATAATAATTTCATGTTTCTACTAAATTATAAAACATATGGGGTTTCCTCACACACTTTCATTTATAAAATAAATAACATTATATTTCCCTTTTTAATTTAAATAAATGTTTAGTGTTTGAATGGAGCATGTGCATTGCATTTAAAACATTTTTGAGAACAATTTATAAATACAAATTTTAGATGTTTGTCAAAAGTAAAACAACACACAACACACAACAGACACTAAGGGAAATGGAAAAAGTGGCACACATAGGTCATCAATCGATCTAGACCTTTCAATCATCCGCCACATACAAATAAAAACTAATGGAAACATGGGTCAAACATAGGAGCTCGCGAACAATCCAGAACGTACTATACATGTGGTTCATCATGAAGTCATGCCCTACTCAATGAGGTCATGACGCCATAACACCCGGTGTTTCTTGGCATGGCATAACCGAGTGCACCAATCCTATAGAAATAATAACAGATTACCTCTCTTTTATGGGCCACTATCTAGTGCGTAGTCTAAACTAGTGCATCAATAAATTTCAGAAAATATAGTTATTATGCCAAGATCCCATGTCATCAAGTATAATAAACAGGGATGATTCAACAAATAAATCATGTAACTAGTCATGTTGCACAAATAACTCACATAACTCATGAAAACAACATAAATAAAAGGTTCATCCTTGAGTTACCTCATAGAATGTTATCAAAATAATTTAATTTTTTCAAAGAACCAATCAGGCCTTAACCAACATTAAATAAAAACATCATTTCTAAAGAAAACAAAAACAATTTCTCACACATCAGAAGACATAATTTATCATCAATCCAAAACCACACTTGAAAATCGTTGAATTAATTTCCAAGATAAAATTATTATTCTTTCAAAATTGTCTGTTAGCTCATCAAAAAAACATTTCAAGTGTCATGTATAGAATAAGTAGCTCTTTTTTTTACATTGAAAAATTACTCTGAAATTAATTATCTAATACATTTTCTCATTTTTTAAAATTAATAACATATCAACAAATTAATAAATTCTAAATTTTAAAGGTATGTTCTTCGGGGGACCTCTATTGACTCACAGCTCGAACATGCTGGCGTGTAGAACCTCGTTCAAGAGAATAAGCACGTGCAAGCCGACTCCTGTAGTACCACTGTAAAACAATGCACATACGCTGACACACCCACACAAATAAGTAAAACACAAAACACAAATTTACAAAAATCTTATAAAGATTCTGAAGAAACATCACCTCATTGCAGAGCCTTGAGTGACTAATAGGGTCACACGAAAGGGTGAATGGTCAGGAATGGTGCTGTGGTGCACAAGAAAAGGTCACCAACATCAATAACAATGACTTGAAGATTGGAATGGATGATATTAGACCTGGTCGAAGCACATATAGGATTGAGATGCATTATGTGATGATCGATGGACAACAAAGGTGTCACATGATAGTCAGAATGTAGTGACACATACCGGTGGGGGCTGGTCAGACATCGGGGTGCGAATGGTGGTGGGCACACTAGAGGGTTCATATGTATGGGAGTTTTAGTCAGACAACGAAAAGGGGAGTCAAGGTTTTGTGATGCCTCTAGAAGGATGACTTAGGGGCCCTGCACCGCTTCTAACTGGCCGAAACAGGGAAAGGGGATGACACATGGGTGTGTTGAGCAGGAAGAAGGTTGGTAGATCAACTTGCTCGAACACAGAAACAGAAAGAGGTAGCATCATGGGGTTTGCGTGGCTGGTGGCGTTGGTAGGAGGTTCAGCTAGCTGCTTTGGTGGAATCAAAGGCTAACCAAGGGTCATTTCACTACTTCTGGATCAACGATAGAGGAGGAGGGTAGGGGCGTCTGGTTGTGCGGGGAGAAGGGGGGCCAAGTTTCGTGGTCGTGCGAGTAGGGAGGAGTGGCGGCCCGTGTGGAGAGGGATGGTGGGTGGAGAGAGAGTGAATGCAGGTCTTGGGTGTGGGTAGGCATGAAGAAGGGGCTTCGGGAAGCCGATGTAGGTACGAGGTCTGCTAGGCGGAGCAGGGTGTACGTAATTCGGGGTGGTGAGGTCCTATTTGTGTTGCTGGCAGAGGGGAGTGGCTGGAGGCGGGCTGCAAGACCATGGAGGCATAGCTGGCAATTTGTGCAGGTGGTGAGGGAGAGCAAGGAGAGGGACGATAGGCTGGATGTTGCAACGAGGAAGGGGGGCCATTGTGCAAGTGAATAGGAACATGGGAACAACAATGTGGAACAAATAAAAAATAGAAGAATAAAGAAGGGAAAAAAGTAAAAGAAAACAAAAACAAAACAAAAACAAAAACAAAAACATAATAATTATAATAATAATAATAATAATAATGATAATAAATATAATAATAACCTAAATTGGGATAATATTAATATTAAAATTATTAACCATGATAATTTTTATATAATTTAATTAACATTTATTTATCCATTTTAATTTCTTGACAACCGGAGGACCGTGTCGTTGCCTGGGTGAAGCTGCGCGAAATCCCCAAAATGCGCTCCACCTAGGTGGTCACTGAGGGAAGCTCAAAAATGAACGTTTTTTTTGGAAAAACTCAAAATTCAAGTTCTACATAAATCTCGAACCTTGATAATTTATTTAATACCATATAAAATAATAAAATAAAAATAATTGATTAGTCGGGGTGTGAATGTTCTTGAAACTGTATTTATTTCCACAACCAGGAAGCCATAATAAGTCCTAGACACAAGATGAAACTATTTATATGTCAGTCACCCCAGAAAGCCTATACACCCCTAGTTGATCGATCCAAATGATCACTGAACTCCAATGAAATACAACTTATCCTCATAACATGAAAAATTTATACACCAAAAAAACGAATCATTGATTCTGACTCGGGGAGGCCCGAATGGACTCCCCACCATAAGAATCAAACAAAATTGAATTCAAAATAACATGTGATGGGTCTCTCCACTATTGGGACTAATGTGATTAACTGAACTTGAATGATTCCTTTGCATACCAGAAACCCCACCAGAAGGGTAGGGGAAAGAAGGGGTTAATCGACTGAGCATAAATACTACCGTTACAAATACACTAAAAACATCACACTTTAGGAAGAACATAAACAACCCCACAATACATAATAAGATTAAACCATAGACCTTTTTTACCATTGGGGTTCACCTAAATTCGTGCCAGATTCACTCTAAATCCTATGGATGGAGCTATGATGATTGAAGAATCTCCTGCCTCACAATCAGGAATAAAAAATTCCCAACCATAACACAAATAGTAGAGTTTCACCAAACAGACATCTTATAAAATAAAATTCTCAATGTGGTTTGACAATAAACCATCCTAAAATAGTATGGAAATAAACACCACAAAAAGGTACTGGTGATGACTACTACATCCAAGAAACACTAAAAAGGGAAAACCTCAAACCGGTCAACAACCATCACTCTAATCCTACTGACAGGAGGAGATGACCTTTGATGAGTTGAGTATGGCTTCAGTGGGTTTCTATAGTACACATTGATAGAATCGTTTCACATTTCCCAGGTGCCCACAGGTGTGGTAGGGTCTTAGAGAATTCAGTCACGTCAACTTCTTGTGCCCTTGCTTGCCATAGTAGTGAAAAATAAAGGAATTGTGTTGTGAGGAAGATGAATGAAGGTTTGAAGGCATGTTGACTCCTCTACCAGTGCCACTAGCATCAGGCTGCTTCCCATTCTTCTCATCTCTATCTTCTGTACTAATTTCCATGGCCAGTGGTCGATTCTCCATCTCATGTCCTCCTACCAACTCAGATTCGACGAGGAAAGCTTGTCTAACCACCTCATGGAAGGTGATTACTTTGAAATATCTTACCTTCAACTACAGCTCGAGACATAATCCAAGATCAAAATTCCATGTTTCCATGTGATCATTTACAACATTCCCATGTTCATATGGAACCATGTATTGGAAATTATGAAATAATTCTAACTCCAATATGACACCTCGCTAAGGACCAAAGAAATCTATCCTCCTCCTCACCTTTGTCACCTCAGAGAAGTATTGTGGGATGAATGAAAACTTGAATGAATCCCATGTGGGATCTTATCGAGGATTGATTCGAGACATAGAATTCCACCACTTCTAGGTTGAAACATCAAGCATAAAGTTATCCAACATCACCTTTAAGGACTCATGCGCCGTAAAAGAACATATGTTCCTTTCAATATTCCATATCCACTCAACTTCCTTGAGATGATCTGCTTGCCCATAAAAGAGAGGAGGGTTCAACTTCGTAAACTCAGAGACATTGTCCATGGATTACTGAACTAGGGGATTTTCTAAGGAAGCACCTCCCAAAGCAGCATCCTGGGCATCCATCGAACCTGAATTTGGGAGAAAACTAAATAGAATAAAACAAAGACCAAGATCAAACATGGTCATTACCATTTTAAATTCAACTTTTACCAATTTCCAAAATTAAACCCTACACAACAACTTTTTTTAAAAAGTCCCAAACAATTAAAAAGGGAAACTAGTGTCGATGGGTGACTCAAACATATGGTTGGTGGCAATATGCTAGTCACACCACTGTCACAAAGAGAACTCTAGGGTAATATCCCCGACATCACATGGATTTCCAGACCATGCAAGATCACGGAGGTCACTTTTTTGACTCCTATTTCATTTCCCAATATCATGAAAACCATAAGAATAAAGGTCTTCGACAAACCTGAACATTCCATGGTAACCTGAGGTTTGGAATGAGAAAGGGTTCATGACATTCTTTCCATTATTATACCTCAATTACTGAAAATCATTCTCTTTCTATAATGACAACCCCAAATAAGAATGGGAGCTCTGAAAAACATGATCAGCTCAAGGTTCAAACACTTCTTATAACATTTTTTCACGAACCATCCCTAGTCAACCCTAAACTGATCACCCGAGCCAGTCCACGACATGGATTGAGAGGCATTACCTATCCCCCTAAGCTAGCAATAAGAGCTATAGAATCAATTAAGGGAAATTGGTAATGATTTCACCTAGTGAAAATAAATAATGGTGTGGAAAAGTAGAATAACACAAAGAAAATAAACATCACGAAAAAACAAGCATCCAACAACAACCAACTAACCTTCCCACAACCAAAACTCCTCATGAATCCTAGAGTCATTCAACCAAACACAACTAACTCTCGCCTATGGCGAGAAGGCTCGATTGAAACCTGCCACAAAACTAAAAATAGGAAAACACTATATTCATGAGTATTAAAACACATTGGGTGTTCGTAACAAACCACTCCCAATGCAAAACATTTGAATAAAGAATTTACATATTTTAGGTTTGAACTAAATTATACAAAATATGGGGTTTCCATACACACATTCATTTCTAAAATAAATAATATTCCATTTCCCTTTTTGATTTTAAAAGAAGTTTACTGTTTGAAAGGAACATGTTCCTTAAATTTTAAAACATTTTTGTGAACAATTTTGAAATCCAAATGTTAGATCATAGTAAAAAGGAAAACCACACACAAGACAAAACACGTACTAAGGGAAATGGAAAAAGTGGCACACATGGGCCAACAACTGAAAAAGTCCTCTCAATCATCCACCACATACAAATTAACACTAAAGCAAACATGGTTCAATCCTATGATCTTGTGAAAAATCTAGATCATACTCTACGTGTGACTCTTCCAGAAGTCATGTCCTACCCAATGATGTCATAATTCAATAACACATGTTGTTTCCCTGCATGGCCTCACCGAGGGGACCAGTCTCATAGAAATAATAACAGAACACCTCTCTACTATGGACCACTAGACTATGCATAGTCTAAACTAGTTCAACAATCGTTATCAGAATATTCAATTACTATGTCGGGTTCCCATGTCAACACGTATAATAAACATGGCTAACTCAAAAAAGTAAATCATGTAACCAGTCACATTGCACACACATCACACATAACTCATGCAACCAACATAGAAAAAAGGATCACCCCTGAGTCACCTCAAAGAATGTTTTCAAAATAATTTATTTTTATCAAAGTGCAAAACGGGACTTAACCAAACATAATTAAAAACATCATTTTTTAGTAAAAGCAAAACACATTCTCATGTCTCAGAAGAAATCATTTATCATCAAACCAAAACCACACATAAAATCCATGAATTGTGTTCAAATTACAAAAAAGAATTCCTTCACTATTGTGCATCTGTTCATCATTAAAATATTTCATGTTTATTGTATAAAATAAACATCTCTTTTATTAAATTGGGTAATAAATCCAAAACTAATTATCTAATACTATTTCTAAGTTTTTAAAATTAATAACATATCATGAAATTAAAAAATATTAAATTTAAAAGGAATTTGTAGGGGGAACTACCTCAACTCATAGATCGAACACGTTGGTGCATCTCACCTCGCACAGACACATAACAAAGAACAAGATGATGTCTGCAGTACTGTGGATAAAAATTTATGATGTGATGCATCACCTTCTAAAATAAGTAAAAACACAAAAAAAAAACAAACTCACAAAAATACAATGAAGAAGTAGCAGAAATGTCACCTCAGTGTGGAGCCACACTTGACCAAAAATGACGGGTGGATGGGTTAATGGCCAGGCACGACATCACGATGCACTAGAAAGGTCACCAACGTTGTAAATTATAGCATGAAGACTCGTGCGACTATCGAAGGACCTGGTCGATGCATCTGGGGTGTTGTGATGCATCATGCGATGATAACGGGATGATAAAGGGGTCACACGACAGTCGTAAGATAATAATGCGCATAGGCCAGGGATGTATGGACATTGGGTGCGATGCGCGGGCACACCAGAGGGGTGAAAATGCTAGGGGGAGTCAAGTGGATAATGGGAAGGTGAGACGGGGTGTCGCGCCACTGCTGGCCAGATGACAGAGGGGCACTAAGCCACTTATGGCCATCCAGAATAGGGATAGTGGACGACGCCTGGGTGTGTTGAGCAATAGGAAGGCCGACTAACCAACTTCATCAGGTCTGCAAGGCCAGTGATGCCGGTAAGAAGTTAAGTAGGCTGCTCAGGTGGAATGGAAGGGGAACCAGGGGGTCATTGCACTACTGCTGGTTAGACAAAATAAGAGGAGTGATGGGGTGTTGCTTTGTGCAGGGAGATGGGGGGGGGGGGTTTCACGGTCGTGTGAGTAGGGAGGAGCGGCAACTAGTGTGGAGTGGGATGGTGGGCATAGAGGGAAGGATGGAAGGTCCTATCTTACTGTGAGCAAGAAGTTGGGGTTTAGGGAAGTCGGAGTAGGTAGGAGGCGCACCAGGTAGAGCATGGTGCGGGGGAGCCCGAGCGGTGAGGGCATGTTCGTTCCGCTGGCCAAGGAGAATGGCTGGAGGCGGGCTACTGGACCATGGAGGCACAACTGGCTTGTTGTGCGGGCAGCGAGGGAGAGCAGGCAGAGGGCCAGTAGGAAGGGTGCTACAACAAGGGATGAGGGCCTTAGAGATTGTGAAGATAAAAAGGGGGAACAAATGAATGGAACAAATAAAAATAAAAAAAAGAAAGAAGAAGAAATAAGGAAACAATGAAAAAAAAACCAAAATAAAAACAAAAATAAAAATATAATAATAATAATAATGATGATGATGATGATGTTAATAAAACTAATAATAACCTAAATTACAACAATAATAATAATTAAAATTATTTACCATATAAATTTCTAAATAAATCAATTAACATTTATTTATCCATTTTAATTATCCAAAGATCGAAGGACTATGTCATTGCCTGGGTGGAGCCACGCGAGATCTCTAAAATGCACTCTGCCTGGGCACTCAATGTTGTCAGCTCAAAAAAATGCATTTTTTGACCGAACTCAAAAATATTTTATGGGATTCAACCCAAACCTCTCCAAAAAATTTTAAAAACAAAGAAAATAAAAAAATAAATATAATAGATAGGTCATGGTGTGAAATATTCTCATACCCTTATTCTCATGGTTTTGATTAAATGTCTCACTTGTTTACCTTTACTGATTATCTAAGATCACCCCTTTTTATTTTTATTTTCAACAAGGTTATGACGATATGTGTTGTGATTAATGTGTTTGAAGAAGGTTCTTATCATGAAGATACTAGTGTGATATTACTTATCTCTTTTATGTAACATTGTTTGTGATTCCATGTTTCTAAAGTCCGTAAACTAATAAGGTTCTTGGGTGTCCATTGGTGTAATGTTTTATGTATTTCGTAAAAATGATGTAATAATTATCTATGTTAAGACTAGGTTGTTATGGTTGTTATCAGAGTAATGGTTTTGTTAACATTTGGAAACATTGAATATTAAACTTTATTGAGATCCTTAGGTATATTTATATGAATTTTTATACGGAACTGTATAAGAATAACAATAAGGATGAGTTAAGGTTTAGGAAAATGTCCATGAATTATGCTAAAGGATAAATAGAGTGGTTTATTATATATAAAAACCAATCTGGATACTATAAGAGGATTTTGATCTTACAAAGAAGAATCATATGGTAATAACACCAACATGGTGTGTCGGGCCTGACTTGGCATAGCCTAATATATGAAACTGGGCAATGAAACACACCTAGTTTTCCACTATCAGGTGATATGGATTGGGAATTCGAAATCTCTTTATGAACCATCCTGAAGGATTTAAATATATGATGAATATGATTAACTTTCAAAAAACCATAGTGGTTATAGATTAGTGAAATAGATTCCATGAATTAGAAATTCTATATGTATTTCATTTTCATGATTATGTGATTTTCTTCTATGATATGGGTTTCTCAGCAAATTATTTATTGTTTTAGTCAATAGAGATATCTAGAAGGAAAATTATAAACCTTGAATGTTTCAAATGTAAAATGTATGGGAATTTTGAAAATATATGTACCAAGTGGAAATATCATAAATAGAATTAGGAAGGTGGTGTGAGTATTGGTTATACTTTTGATGATAATGTGATAGAAAAATACATGTGAAAGATATATGATGTTATTTTGGAGTTTTTTACATTAAACATAAGAAACATGAATAGATTAATGGTGGGGAACATAAAACATGATTTATATTTCATATTCTATAAAAGATCTATAAATGAATAATTTGATGAAACTTTAGTAACGGTTTAAGAACAATGTTGGATGAATGAACTGTTTATGCTTTGGAATTCAAATATTATTTCATATGAATCATGAATAATATATGTATATTCAATTTTTTTCATTAAGCATTGAAGATGAAATTATGAATGGTGATGATGATATAGAAAGGTGATATTTATTTATGGAATGGTAACCATTAATTAATTCATAATTTTGATATAATGATGTTTGGTTGGAGATATATTGGATCCGAATAAGTAAATTGGAATGTACAGATACGTTGGAACTAATTAATGAGTAAGTAGTATATTCCATCAAATTTATGTTTAATGCATCTCAGATTTAATGAATATTTCGTGAAATCATTTGAATAAAGAATAATTCATGTTTTCTAAATGGATTTACAGTAATTCATGTTATCACCATGTTTCAATGAAATATTTGTTGAGGGTATTCACATAATTGGAATGAGACAACCATGTCACACTTTATGATATATGGGGGATCAATGTTATTCTAATTTTGTAACTTTATTTGTAATTTTTGGGATTTTTCATATTTTATTAAGGTTGTAATGTTAAATATTCAATAAAATATTTTGGTAAATATCATATAAAGTATTTATATACTGACAGTTTATTGAAAAATGGTGATAAATAGAAATGTAGTGATTAAACTTATTTAAAGGATGTCTATATTATTGATTTTGGTAATTATATTACATTGGTTTTATGAAATGAATTTTTTTCGGATTATAAACAATAATGTCTGGTAGGTCCATGGGTCTTAAACCTGGTAATTATGGATGATAATGGTTTTCTTCCTAACATTAGTCTACACAATGTATTGGTTACTGTGTAATTATTTTGGATTAAGAAATATTAGTGATGAACCGATAAGGTTATGTTTTATGTTTAGTGATTAATGTATTAAACATATCAATTTTGAATAATATTTAGACTCAAATAGTAATAATTTTCATTATTTTATGTGACTTAATATCTACTAATGTGTATTTTAGTACGTGAGGAATCAATGATAATTTGTGGCAAACCATTTCATGAAGTAATAGATGATTTAAAAATAGATAAACTCAATATTTTTTTCATCATTCATTTAGTTGGGATTGATTTCCTCAATCACTCCCTAAGAACATTTACACCTTTACTCCATTTCAAATCATCACTCTCGACCCATGTTCTCTTATTTGGAAACATTGTGATATGTTAGATTAGGAAACCATTATGGTTATAACTTTCCCTCTTTATAAATAGTTTTATTATTCATTTTTATGATGTGGGTTTCTATTAATGAAACATTAAAGTATTAAAAAATTGATAACCTATATGAATTTTTGAGATGAATTTAATTTTAAGAGTGGTACAATGTCACAACCCCAGATTTATTTAATTTTTTTTTAAATTAATATATTTGTTTTGATATTTTTTATTTCACTCCACACGAAAAACAGTTTATTTTATATTAAATAACCATGTTTGGATTGATTAATAGAAATAACATGTTAATTGTACACAACACACAATATAAATTTTAGCTATATCTACATAGAACACTGATATTAGATTGAGTTACATGCAACAATGGCTTTCCAAGATGGCTAGTATAACAAGAAAGACTGTGTTTTAATAAAAAATAATATATTATTAAAATATTAGAATTTAATATAATAATATATAACATAGCAATTAAACTATAAATTACAAGCAGTATTAATGAACATAGGAATATAAGACATTTAACTACATAAAATTAGAAGTTATAGGTATCTAATTCATTAGAAATAAAAATATTAGAACCAACTGAATATAAAAAATTTAATTTTTATTTCTTATGAAACACAAAGTGTTTGTTTTAATAAATTATAATAGTTATTACTAGTGACTAAAATAAATATTATACATTTTTTATATATTCAATAAAATATTTTTCATATCCTTATAATTGATTTGGAAAACAAAATATTAGAACAATCCTGATTTTATTCTTAAAAACCTATATTATTATAAAGGTAGATTTATCACCTTTTAATGGAAAATGATTTTAAATACATTTATTTTGAACATTTATATGATTAATATGTCAAAAATGACATATTTGAATTAAAAACATAAAAATTAGGTTAGGATAAATTTTTGGTAATTTTCTAAAATGTTTTAATTTTATAATGAATAGTTTAAAATACCGAATATTATTTCAAAAAAAATTTATCATGAAATTTATATATAAAAATTATATCTATTTTAATTTCATTAAAATTATTAATTTGATCTTTTTAAAAATTAATCCAATTTGGGTTATTGGAATTAATTTTAAATTGAAATTCCTTGTAAATACATAGCAATCCTTTAGACGTTTTTACAATATAAATAACCATTTTCCTCCCATATGTGGGATTGAATTTAAATAAATTTCTACCAATTATATGATTGCTATTTTGAAATACAATATAAATATTTTGAATAATAAAAATTTATAGCTTATAAGAAGGTTAAATTTATATTTGACCACGAATAGTAGTGAATGTAACTAAAATTAATTATAATGATTAAGGAAAAAGTAATCATATCAAAGGACTAAACCATAATCATAGGTACCATATGAACTGAAAAATTATCCCAAAGCCATTTTATGATCATAATTTGACCATATCATTCCTTGGATAGAATTAATTCAATTATGGGATCTAATTTCTATTGAAAAAACATGTACCAAATTCCCTTTCAAAAAGTTTTCAAGAGTTACAGTGCACATCCACTAAAAAAGGCCTCCTCTCCTCTAACATTGTTGAACTCCTCACGATACCTTTAATAGACCAAGATCATCCCAAATATCTACTATGAATATTGAAAAAATACTAGAAACGTCCAATTAGTATGAAATTAATCTATTCATTACCTTTAGTGGAATCCAAAATGTGTAACCCGAATAAGAGGTTACATATTTCTTTATGCACATTTGTTTAATATCAATTAACTACACCATAAAATATTCTTATTCTATGATTTTATAAGAAAACCAGTACAATAAATATAATAATATGTTTTTATGCTAATATTTTGAACCTAACATACACACACATCCATCTAATGGGTAACGAACAAACTGTTTAGGTGTTTAAAGAACTACCACCTCACAAAATGATACTTTTTCATTCCTCATTTACCACTTTTAATGGAGAAAATTATGATGGAAAACCTATTTATATATGATATATATTATATTTATAATGTATTTATGATTATTTAATTTTTTAATTATTACATAACTTTATGATTTCTATCTATTGTAAATATAATAATTTTATTTGTGAAAGTGTGGACGACCACCCCCTCAATACGATGTGATTCATTCACAAACTACGTGGAATGTATTAACTATTTGTTTAGTGAAATTATATCATATATATATATTATATTTAAATTTTATTAAATATATATATATATATATATCATTTTCTTTCTTTCTATAAATATTTTAATAAAACAGAGACAACTTTCATGCATATATATGTCCAACAGTCTCCATGAACGCCGCATTCCATTTTCATACTTCTATATTTTAAATATTATTATAATACACATATACTGAATATTAAATATATTTATATCATGATTTACATTATGGAAATCATGATATATGTATAAGGACAATATTATATAAAAAATTTAGACACATTATAAAAAAGAGAGAATATTACCCGTAGTGAAAGCTTAACATATACTATTAATTAAAAGGTAGTATAATGTCATAATAAAACCATATACGGTATAATATATAATGGAACAGTTCTGTGATATATCTATAATAAAAATATAATTATTGTAAATGAGGCTTGAATGAGTACGATGATAATCATGACACAAGGTAATGGAATTTCCTTTGACTTTTTATTTCAGTTATATAGACAAATTAATCACCACACATTTCATTTTTGTGGTGTATATAATACTCAAAGATGATTTCTGGGTATATTATCATTAAATTATGGGTTTTTAATCATATGTAATGTGCTCTTTATTTCTAGGTTTTTATGTTTCAAAAGTTACCAAATAAATAAAATAGTTTAGTCTCAATTATACTTCTTACAGAAACATGTTTTGTTATACACACACATACTTATTTTATAGAGTATTTGAAATATCGTATCATGAATATTAATACCTTAATGATATTTTATGTTTCATTTAGATTAATTTTCTTAAATGAGGATTATGATTCAAAGTTACCAAGTGATAATATGTATATTGAAACACTGTCATCATTTATCGAGATAGTTTATGATTCTTCTTCCATTGATAAAATCATATGAACCATCTCTAATAAACTCTCATAAGTTTTCATAAAAAATAGATATGAATTTTATATCCATGTAGTGGTACCATTTTCTAGTCATTCATATTTATGATAATTTAGAAAATGTTTTAATGAAAACATGGATAAATCCTTTTTCTCGATTGGAAATCAATGTTATTTCAAAACTGTGATTTAAAATAATGATTTAAGAAATGTTTTATATTTATCATATTTTGTCAGATTAAAATTATACACATATTTTACATACAATAAAATGGCCTTATAGGGGATCTTTATTAAATTTTTTGATTGAGACACTATTCTAAAATTTAATTGTAAAATGTAATGTTCTGTATGTATAAAGATACCCTTTATCATGACCATCATTTTCTTGAAGATTACATTAAAAATTTTCATGTTTATTCTAACTGAAAAAATATTCTTCTTAATATTCGGTATATTAATTTTATTTAAAGATGGTTTTAAAGAAATTTTTTTTCAAGAACGTTTTTTTTGTTTTCAATCCTTCCTATATAATTTTTTATATCGATTTTTTAATGAAAACTTTTTTGGAAAATTTTAATGTTAAAAAATATATTTTAAGCGTTTTTAATAAATATTTATATGTTTTGATATTATTTTAAATGAAAGTGTTTTCAAAACCTTTCCAGGACTATTTTAAATTTTGTCAATGAAAATGGTTTCAAAAATGTTTCTAAGTCCACATTATATGATTTCAAATAAAATATAAATCAATTATATATATGTGTGTGTGTGTGTGTGTTTTTAGTATTATTTTCAAGAAAATGGTTTTCAAAAAAAATCTATGTTTGGTAGATCCTTTTTAAAAGATGAAAGGATGTTATTTTCATCAAATTTTTTTAAAAATATATATTTCAACATTATTTTCCTTCTAATAAGAAATCTATTGATGTCACTCATTCCCTTTTGGGAAATGATTCAATGGTTAGATTCATAATATTTATCTATATGGTTTATCATATTTTGGATGATTTATTTGAAAACATTTTATATTTAATGGTTTATAGGATTACGAAACACAATTCCCTTTCACATGTTATATGTTTATGAATCATCATTCTCTTCAATGGGTTTTACCGAGATAAATGATTAGGAAACCTGCTTCCTTTCATGGTTAATTATTGATTAAAATGATTATAAAACCTATATATATTTAATAGATTATAGTTTGATTATTATACATTACATTTAATATTTTATGATATGTTTTTTGAAACACATCTATTGTAATGCGTCCTAGTAGGATCCATGATTTATTATCTTGTGGAACATGTATTTTTGATTTTATCATGTGATAGGTGGGACCTATATCTAAATCCAATGTATTGTGTAACAATAAATGGTTTTTAGATAAATAGGGTTGACAGGAGTGAATCCTAATCCTGAGACAAGACAGAACACTAGAGGGCATCCCATGCCCAAAACAACGGGGCATCTTAAGCCCGAAAAAAGAGTGTCTATGGGTGGATATCGCATGACTGAAATAAGAGGGTATAAAATAGAGAACCCCATGAATGATTTAGGTACATGGATCATTATCCAATGACTTATATGTTATTAATGACTCTATAGGTATCCTTGACATATGAGTTTCTATGTTTATGTCTATTCTACACTTCTATGCCTCATTTAAATTTTATTCTTTCAAGGCCTATGTATTTTATTTACATAAGATAAATGTATAATGAACATCTATCTTTTATTCCAAAATTCATTTTTTATCTATCATTTATAGGAAATAGTAATATATTTTTTGTATCATGTTCCCAAACCCTTATTCTCATGATTATGTTGACATATCTACTTTGTTTACCCCTTACTCATCATCTGATCTCGCCCATTTTTTATGTTTAAATTCCCCCTTTTTATGGAGATATGCATTATAATTGTATTTTATATAAATGGTTCTAGTCCTGAATAACCTAGTTAAAGATAATTTACCTTTCCTAAGTACTCATGTTTTATATTTCAATATTTCCAAAGGCACAAAAAAATATAGTCATTCGTCATCTTTTTGTTTAATGTTTCTTGTATTCAAAAAAAAGATGTAGTTTATATGTATATTAATATTTTTTGTTATAGTTTAGGCCTATGTATGATTTGTAATACACAATTATGATTCTAAAATTATAATATCATATTTACCTTCATACCTTAGAATCCATTGAGAAATATAACATCACTCACATGTATGAGTGGACATATAATTCAACGAAGCGATGTGGTTTTTTATAATTTCTACGTTTAAGCAATAAAAATAGGGAAATATTTTTTTAGAATATGTATAATTTTTTCATATAATATAATGGATATGTACATTTTAATTATTATTTAACTTTATTTTACTCCATCCATTATAATGTGAAAAAATGTTCATATGTACGCACGACATACTATCTTTTTGAAAATCATGATTCTTTTTCTATATTTAAATTTTATGTATGACTATATATATAATGAATATATATAATATTTCTATCATTATTTATATTATTGGGATGATGTAATGATGATAAAAGTACAAGCACCAGAATAATCTAACTAATTTTTTTAAAAAAGATAAAAATAGCATTCAAATGGAAATTGTGTTTTTAATAATGTATTAACAATAAATGGGTGTTAAAATGTTGTAAAGTGATTATATATGCTATAATAAATATATAAATCATTATATTATTCAATAATAATGAATATAATTGTTTTATAATGGATGATATTTAACTTTAGATGATACATGATCTTGGGGTAAGGGTTTTACAATACAATCGTCTAGTTTATTAGGATTAGCTAGGATTAATTTTCCAGTTAAGAAATTATATTATCTACATCACAATAAATACATTAATTCTTTTCTCCTATATATATTCCTATAAAAACATTAATTATATTATTTTTTCATTACATTAGTTACTAAATAGATGGAAAAATTATTTTTAAATAAAATCAATATTATTTCTATATTTAGTCAAAAAATAGTTTTATTACTTTAACATATTTTATAAATATTACTTCAATATTGTTAATAATAGTCAACTATTACAGTATAAAATCATATTAAACCATTTATGATTATGTTTTAATAAACAAAAATGGAATCTTCTTGTCCTTTTAAAAATGAGTTACTTTTAGACTATTATGATAAAATATTAGATGGATGTTTTTTGAAATATAAGATTTGAGCTTAATTTCCCTCCATCCAGAAAAATCAATGATTTCTGGATTCCATAAAGAAGAATTAAAAATTCTTTAATTTTTTCCTAAATATTTATAATTTCGTATATATATTAAATAAGTAATTCTACATTAAATGGGTAATTTTCATAAGAAATATTCCATTGATTATTTTAATTTAATTTTGTCAATAATAACATATTTTTATATTTATTATGTTTCATTAGAGTCATGATACAATGATACCATTATTAATCATTCTTTGGATGGTATATGATAAAGACAAAGATATGTTTATAAAATCCAATTATTTTTCATGGGTAACACTATTATGATATGGAGAATGTTTTATGATGATTTGACATCTATATGATGTAAATTTCCTTAGATGATTTTTGTTTTCATTATATCCATCTAATGAATTGGGTAATGTGATATTGATAATGCATCAGAGTCTGATTGGTTGTGTGAACATGATTTCAAATAAATAATTTCTCAAATTGATGTGTGAGTATATTTTCCATCTATATATGTTCAATGGTTACTAGGTAAAAAATATTGTGAATAACAGTGTTTGTATTATTTATATAAGTATGATGGATTAATTATAACATCCTTAGAACCACATTCTCTAATACAATGATGAAATTTAGAAAACTTCATTTTTTTTGGCTCTGATTCCAATGAAGGAGAACCAATTTTCATTATAAAAAATAGAAAATGTGAAATTGAAATGTTGGATATCGTATATTATAATAGACCATTTAGGTTTCGTGGTTTAGAGAATTATGAAAAAGTATTACATATAAAATACACAATAATTGAAGAGATTATAATTCCATGTATACCCATATTTTAATATTCATTCATAAACATCATCCAAATTCAACCCTTATAAATGTAATTATATCAAAATAATAACTTAAAACCTAAGGAAAATGAAACATAAGATGGCTGAGATCAAATGATGAGTAATAGAAAACATAAGAATTATTAGTTAAATGTCTGTAATGATATTTATATGATCATATGGGTATGATGACCTAATAAATGTGAATGATTATAACATAAGACAACTCATACCCATCAATACATGGATAATAAATCATGCAAACAAGGAATAAGGATTTAAAATATTAAATAGTCATCTGAATCAATAATAAGTATCCACATGATAACAATATTTATCAAAAGATACTTTTATAACCTATAAAAATAAAAATAAATACATGATGGAATATTGGGTATTTTTCATCATTGGTCTGTTATAGGGAAATTATAGAACCCTTACAAATCAAATAAAAATACAGATGGCCTCCATAATAATTTCATTAGAGTACTATCTATGTGGACCCATCATATACGCTATAATGGGCTCGCCCGACTCCATTTGGGGGCACCCAAATAATTTAAAATGTATTAGAACACCGATATGATAAAGTAGATATATAATTCATTTCATCTTAAAAGTCATACAAATAATACTTATTCCTTTTATAAAATGATGTAAAAATGGATGATAATAGGCTTCTATAATGATCTCTTTGAAAAATGATGAACATGATGAAGAAACACATGTTCCATTATAATAACTTTGAAACATGATGTTACCATGAAAAATAAACATGATCCATTAAAATCCCATTAAACCTATATAAATAGTGGAAAAAAACATGTTTCATGAAAATAAATTTGAAACATGATGAACATGTGGAAAATAAGGTTTTGTTTTAATCACATTAAAAAAATAATCAATCCCGAGGAAGAAAAAGGATTGTGTCATCATAAAATATCCATGATTTATAATAAGTAAAAAAATTATTGAAATTGATGAATGGTAAAACGATTACAATAGTATTAAAATATATTTTGAAGAAAATAACCATTCCATTTTGAAATTCACTTTTTAAAAATAATAAAACATAGAATATTTTTAAAACCCATTCTATTAATAAGAATATCTGACACTCGTAAATATGATTCAACTGAAATAAGGTTCATGATAGTGGGAAAATATATTCATGTCATACATGTTAATACAATTTTTCCTTCATATTTTTAGTAAAATACTACTGAAATTATCTGGAAAATGATTAGAATATTTATATAATTTTTTTAGATAAAAGATAAATATGTATAAGAATTAATATAAAAAATAATATTAGAATAATTTATAAATCTTTTTTCTATAACATGGATTTTTCAAAAGGTTTTTATTCATGAAAAAAGAAATATATGATTCTATTTTTCATAAAAATAGTTTATTACAAAATCAAATTTTGAAATATAAAAATTATGCACATAAAAAAGATACAAATTTCATTGAAAAGAAAAATGGATAATATATAAAAGAAACATCATGTAATTGGATGTATCTTGATGTTGGTAAATTCTATTTATTATATATTTGTAAAAAAATACATCCCTTTTAATAATACTGAAGAACATAACATTAAAACATGATTTTTAAATAAAATTCATTTTCCACTTTGGAAACATTTTATTCATGAAAACCATTAAATATTATAAATTTAAAATATATAATATCACGTGAAAATATAAATTGATGATATAAAAATTCAATGGGGATTTATATACAACTAAATAAATTATATAGATGAATAACATCAGAATACTCCTCATTGAATGGAAATTGAGATGATATCCCTTATAGTGAACCTATCATCGAAGGTACTATTATTCAATGTGTAGATTAGGGTTTCCAATGAAATTCCACTTATAAAAATAAATAATACAACATAAAAAATTAAATATTCATTTTATACAAAATGTTATAATATAAAAGGTAATGATGATGTTATATTACCTGATGAAATAAAGTGAGTTTTCAAATCATTTACCACATGGTAACATTTTAGTCGAAATCCCTTGATGAAATAATTCAAATTGAAAAATAAAATACTTTTATATATGATGTATTAAGGAAAATAAATTTTAAATAGGAAGTATATACATCACACAATATAAATAATAGTGAATATAGAGTATATATAATATAAGTAATAGTTAGATGAGAAAAACCCTAACCCTGTATGCGCAAACTCATCCCCTAAGCACTAAAACAAACTCCAAAACATAATAGAGACAAACAATACATTGAAATAAATAAAAAGTCAAATAGAAACACACCACATAAATTAGCTTAATGTAGACGCACATGACCATCGGGGTCGGACACCTGTCAAAGGGGCGGCGCGCACTGGCAGGGAGACCGCTGGACGGCACGCGTCGATTACGGGGTTCGCCCCTGCCTGACACAAGACGGTGGTGGCTGGTCGGATAGTAGAAAACTGGTACACGGGTGGCCAAAGGTGTTGCGGAGGAGGCCGGAGCATAGAAAAAGGTAGGGGGATGCTAGAAGGAAGTTCCAGAGTGTAGCAGGGGTGCCGGTAGGGATGGGGAATGCCGGCAGGGTCGCCGAAGGCCACTGGCTGACGGCGGTCCCGCCGGAAGATGGTGGAAGGTCACCGGAATAGGGCAGGGGATGCTGGAATATCTCCGGACAGAGGAGTTGGGTCGTGCGGGGGTGCATGAGTGGGACTCTAGTGGCCGGGTAGTCGGAGGAGCTAGACGACTTGCAGGCAGGGTTGCATGAGCGGAAGGGGAACGGTGGAGACCTGGGGTCGCGTGGAGGGAGGGGTTGTGCAAGAGCTGGGCGTTGGGGCTGAGGCCGGATGACAAGAAAGCGGGGAAAGACAGCGATGGGGATCAGATTGTCGGACGAAGGCTGGGAGTGGGCGGCAGCCGCCCCTGGGGGTAGAGCGAAGCCGGAGGGGAGGGGAAACGGGGGGGGGGGGGGGGGTGTAGGGCAAGGGGGGAGGCTCCACATGAGGGGAGGGATTTAGGGTTACCAAAAGAGAGAAAAAAACATATATACATATATATAATAATAGTAATAATTATAATAATAATAAATATAATAGTAATTATAATAATAATACTAAAAAAACAATAATAAAAAAAGGGAAATTTCCCGACAACTGGGCCCACCTCACGGTGTCCGTCAATTGGACGGTGACTGCGCACAGGTCTGAAACCCAGTAAAGGTACTAAACGACAAAAAACATTTAAACTGGGGCTCGGCCTAGACCCCAGAACTAAGAAAAATAAAATAAAATAAAAATGAAAACAAATTAAAAAAAGGGTGGGTGTGACACATAAATATACATTTCAAATAAATTTAATTTAGGGAAAGATTTCTGTGAAGGCATACATGGAAAAAACATGAATCATGTTTATTCCCAACATATATCATGAAATAAATCCATTATATCATTTTTAGAATCCCTACATTTTTTGCATGACCACAATAATATGATTCCATTGTAAATGTATAATGTCCTGTCAAATATTTTTAATATCTTGATATTCTATCCAGATTATTAGAATCTATATCTTATGTCATAACTCTGTGTCTTTATTGTTTCATGTAGTGTATTTATTTACATATTATGTATCCAGTATGTATATGAATAAATATATTATCGTTAATATGATTAAACAAATTTAATACGAAAATAAAATAAAAGATAAAATATAGACATACATATATGGAAATGTGTTGCAGAAGTCTAGATGGGCAAACAAAAAAGTGGGTGAAACTTTGTCCAACTATCCTCACCTAATCAATGGGTAATGGTACTTGGGATTATATATCTTTCATATCATGTACAAAAACATTATGACACTCTTCCTCAAAATTTTGATGATGAATTTTATCTCATATATAATATATCATCCAATATGTAAATATATTATAGTGAGGCTCATAAACATACATCTCAAAAAAACTAGGAAGATTTGGAGGTGGGGTGTAAGGGAATGATAAAAAAGGGGGTTGTAGTTGGAGGATGGGGAGTGGGAGAGGCTAGTGATTGTGGAGGAGTGGTATTTTCTGTCTGATATTATCTTGGAATGTTTTCAAACATAGACTTTAGTGACACTCTGATATTTTCCTCTACCATGACATTAATAATTTTAAATTCATCCTGCAAAGAATATTTTTTATAAAACCCCTCTATGGAATAATATTAATAACGTGGAAACACTTTTATAACTAATACACCTTCATGTTACCCTCTTACATGACCCTTGTGTTCGTATTTCCCAATTCTACAGATAGAATATATTTCCTCCCATCACCTTTAAATACCTCCCCTATGAAATCTAATCCACAAATGAATCTTTTTAAATTATTTGAAAAATTCAGAAATATTACGATTAAATGTATACAAATAATTTAATCAACATAAATAAAAAAATAAAAAACTCATAATCCTCTCATCTATGATCCTCGATTCTTCCATAATATATTTTCCTTTTTTCTCATCTAATCTCTCTTTCATTTATCAAGTCAAGATGGAGGGGATGTAGGGTAATACTCTCTAGGGATTGAAGACACAAATCTATGTTATTGTAAATTTTTAGACATCATATTTTCATCCAATACTATATAGCCTCCCTGAGATAAACTATTAGGGTATATTTTTCTAGATTGGATCTCCTGATGAGATCTCATATATTACATTAAATTAAGAATAAGAAATATTTATTAAGGCATTCATAATATCATTAATATACGAAAACTTATATAATTCTACATTGTAGTTAACAAAAATGATTTTCATATTATATATTCAGAAAATTATTTCCAAGTGTATTCAACTATAAAAGGATATATATAACATTGATTTTCAGGTTTCCTATGCGCAAAAATAAATTTAGATGTGAAGGTAGATTAGAAATTCCACCATGTTCTAGTATCCAGTGATAAACATTACCTCATGAATCCTTTAGTTTCAAGTATATCAAATTCCATATGATAAAGAAGAGAGGAAATATATTTTACTACAAACATTTCAATATTACATATTAAATAGTAATAGATAATAACAAAATGGTCACCCACAACTGATCCCGTGTTGTTTTGTCTAATCATCTCCTATCATTAAAAAAATGCCCAATTTTCTTTTACCTTAATTTGATAAAAAACCATTTTATTGTTGTTCATTAGGACCTCTTAGAATATTATTATCATAAAATTATTCCACTATTATCTGGTCATGGCTATGAGAAAGTGATAATTTTGGTAATCTTGTGTAGTCACATTTACCAACCATCAAACTATTCTTTGCTGTTGTGGGAGTACATGAAGACGACTCAGGAATTCTAATAAGAGCATGTGGATGTTCCTACCAAGAGTTATGATCATGAATCTCATCTCTAAAAGTATGTTTTTGATAAAACTATTGATCATTAATTTTCATTAGTATCAAAGAAACAAACAATCAGTACAAAAATATTCAAATTCAAATATTTTAATCGTATTGTTAAAAAAATTAAAAATTAAAAGACAAAAAATTAAACTAATACATAAGACATTATTATTCGTATTTTTCATGTTTAACTAAAATGATAAAAATAGTAATGATATATACAATTTCATATAAATAAATGGATAAAAATCCAAAATTGATGTTTGAATATTAAAAATGGACCATCCTAATAAATCAATTTTACACAGAATGAATATTTTTTAACATATTATAAATAAAATATTTTTCATTAAAAAAATCAAGAAATATTTTTTTTACATAATGGTAAAAATTAGAAAATAATCATAACTAAAATAAATTATACATAAACTTCTATTTTTTTAATACGTGTTTTAATAATGAAAAAATATACTATCTATTTTTTTCTAAAATTAAAAAACGTAAATGAGAAATAAACTTATGTCACCTGTCATATTCGGAATATACAAATGGATTATTTTCACCAACTATATCATCATGGTAATTCCATATTGTAAAAACCATTTCTACAATATTCTCAGAATAATTGTCTGTTAATCTTTCCATGGAAGTGTGAATATCACATAAATCTGCATCATCATCATGTTGGTCATCAAAAACATATTGTTTTTATCCTTGTAAAATAAGATACCATTTTATATAAAATTGATCATTAATAAGGAAAATTTGTTTTTATTATGTTTCCATTATCAAATAATCAGTTTTTTATTCCAATCTATTTAGATTATCTAGCGTCATTCAAAATTCTTCATGACTTACACTATCATTACCGATATAGAATTTGAAGTAAAACACTGGAAATTTTATTATAATGAAATCAACATCCCATAATTCTTCAATGAATCCATAATTATCACTAGATTTTAGTCATCATTTTCTTCCACTATAGACAACTATTTGGATGGTGTATTTTATGTCACATATACACTCATTAGCATGCCATCTTAACCGTTTTCCATCAAGTGATGTAGAAAAATAAATGTTTTAAATGAGTAATTATTGGAAGATATCAAAATACATTAGCCTGGATCTTTTTATTGTATTAACTATACTATGAGTTTTCTTTTAACTTATATAGTGATGTCCCATATTTAGTATAGTCTGATAGAAATTCACATTCATTCATATATATCAGACAGTCATTCAGATAAGTAGGTATTTTCTTGTATCCTAATCCCATGGGTAATAATATTTTCATTGCCTTGTAATGTGTATATAGAATATCATTTTCTTTTGGAATAATGTCTTTAAACAATTATAGAATCTCATTAAAACTCTTATTACACCATCTATGTTTCACCTTCATGTTAATTAATCTTAACACCAATTATAAAACTATAAAATCTGTACAACCAGGATACAATGGATTTTCAGAATCACCACTTTTATGCTAAATTTTTGGTTCATTATTAATTTTTTATGATACAATATCATGAATCATTTTTTCAAATTCATCATAATTACCATCTTGAAAAGAATTATCATCAGTATATCTGAAATTACTCTCTGTTTAACCATTCCATATATAGGGACTATAACTCAGATTAAAACCAAGAATAATTAAATTAAAATTGATCTCTCTTCTTATAAACATCTTTATATTTAAATATTTCATTAATAAATATAAAAACATGTCATTTTTTGGAACAATTATTTTAGAAAATACCAAAATTGAATCAAAACCATCCTCTTATTTATCACTCATTTGATGTTCTGTGATCCAACATCGGATCATTATTACCTATAAAAAATATTAATTTTCTATATCTTGTTAAGATAAGAAATTTTATATTGTATGAAAAATATCATTATGTGAATTTAATAAAATTTTGAAATATAATGCAACTGTATTCATAATGGAAAGAAATATTTATTGAGAAAACATTAAATAGAAATTATAGTTAGATATGAGGATTTAATATTTATACGAAAAATTCTATAAATTAAAACTAACAAAATTTTGAAATATAATAAAACGAATATATGATTATTTAAAAAATATAAATATTTTGTTAGAAATAAGATAACGAACCACTATGAAATAATAAAGCACCATCCAAAAGTGTGATATATTATTAACCCATCACAACATTAGATTTGTTACATAAAGGTTTACCCTAATTACGTTAAATATTAACCTAATAGGTCTTAGGATTGTATTTAATTTGAAATATTTTCTTTATTTCATCGATCATTGATGGTCACATTTTTGGGTTATAAAATTATTATTTAGTTTCTTGTGGAAAATGGTATTGTGTAGATTCATAATTGATTTGAGTGGTAATGTGATATTTTTAGTTTTTGAGCCACTTTTGGAAATGGATTTATATTATAATTAATGTAAATTACTTGGGAGGAACCTTGATATTCTTAGGATGAGGTTGAAAATATCATATTCAAGTTATATTGAGAGGTTGTATTGGGGGGAAACAGAAATAATAATAAATAGTTACCCAATGCAGTGCTATATAAATAAGCGAACATACATCAACTTAGTATGTTATAATACTATATGTCAACAATAAATATGTACCACGTACAATATGAAAATATATAAAAATAATTAAACAATAAAATGGATTAAATATTATAGGAATACTGAGTACATATTCATCACCAAAAAAAACATGGTGCTTCCAGCCAAAGGATTTTGATCATGTATAGGAAAAATCATTTCCAAAATTGATAAAATTACAAATTTAAACAATATATATAAATATTTAAAAAAATCACAAAATGTAAATTTAGGTAATCATTGAAAAGTTAAAAAAAATAAATGGATATGTGTGAGGGTTACAAGAGTGAAGTGATTTGATCAGATAGATGCAGCAATAAAAAAGATGATGAACGATACGAGAAAAATGAGGATGGATGCCCCGAGTTTGAAGAATCATTTATAGGGTTTCCATGTAAGTGAGAAATTTCATTATCTCATGATTGAGAAATACCACAATAACACAATATGGGACTTCATAAAATTTTAACATGATTTTTCACGTCAGTTATTTAGTTAATGACATGATAGTGTGTATTTTATTTCATTTGTAACATTGGTTATTTTATAACCAATGTGATAAAACCATTTTTATATTGTATATATAATAACAGACATGATAAGGTAATGATTTTTTAATCACATCGCTTATATAATAAACGATGTATAAAAATTGGCCTTATCGTGTAGGTTATTTTATAATTGACATAATTAAGGGAGATAACTAATTTTTAATTTTGGATATAATATAACTGACAGGATAAATCAATTTTTATATAATTTTTTTTCAATAATTTTTAACTGACATAATAAATGAGGACATGTTAAATACTTTTTTGTATCAGTGTATACTAGAATTTTGGATATGGTAGGTCGTATGTCCGTATGCATAATTTTTTAATTTATAAATGATCATTATTGAATAGATGTATGTAATATTTCATTTTTAAATATGTATAATAATATCATAAATATAATAATATTAATTTTAATATACTTATATATATATATATATTATTTTTGTGATGTGGGGATGAAAAATTAATCGCATCGCTTCATGGTAGTGACAGTCCACAAGAACACAAATGACATTGTCATTTATTAGTGTCTAAAAAAATAGATATATAATATTTTAATAATGATAAATATTTCATGAATATAAATATGATTTCATTTATATCACATATATTACTTAATATTATCCTTATTACCTGCAATATATTTAGTTAGTACAAATCGAATCACAACGCTTCACGAGACAGTAGTCCAGTGTGGACATGAGAAATATTACTGTATCCACCATGGACTGGAATGTAAAAATATATATGTAATATCATATCTATATAATTATAAATATATTAGAAATATAATATATATACATTAAATACAAAATTACAACAACTCAAGATATGCGATGATGGAAAATGAATGATATCATTTTGTGAGGTCGTACTCCTCTTTACATAGTATTGATGATTTCATATGCCATTTGATGGAATTGTAGATGGATTTATCTCATTAAATTAATAAAATAACATATAATTATATAAGATATTACTTTTATTTCATATTATTATAGTTGATTAATATTTTATCATGGTGGTATAAAAAATAATACAAAAACACATAGTTTCGAATTTTACCTCTTTTTATACAACCTCTTAAGGATTATACCTAATGTCTTCTTATAATAGATTTATAACCAAAAAAGGATTTTAAGATGAGGTTCTGTAAATTTGGATGTGATTTTAGAAGGTATTGGATAGAGAAAAATGGATTAAAGTAGGGAATAAGGGATTATAGTGTGTGTATATTTTATTTTAGTTGAGTGCCACACTTGTTATTTTACAAATAAAACGTTTTGCCGTCCTTTTTCAAATGAAAAATTGTTCCATGATGGATTATTATTAGATTATTATACATTATAATGTTGATATTTTACTACAAAATATAATTTTACATGTTTTAGGTTATTTAATCCTTATCTTTTTAGATTAACCCTCTTTAATCCCACGTTTACTACAACCATGGTAATTAATTTTTAAAGTTTTCACAATACATTATGGTAAATTAAAATGATAAAATAATTAAAAAATATAATATTTTTTTATTCCAAATATGAATTTCATTTTATGATATTATTTTTATATTTTTGAAAAAATGAAATTTAAAACAAAACTCACAACAGTATGAAAAAATGGTGTTTCAAAAAGTGAATTTTTCATGAAAAATGTAATATAACTTTAAGTATATAATTAATAATAATTTTTTATGAATCTAAAAAAAATTAATGATAAGTAATATATGTATAAATATATATTTTATTTGAATGTTTTACATTATATGATATATTAATTAATTAATAATGAGATTCATTCTGTAATTTAATATAGTTTTTAGAAAAAATTGGACCTTAAATCTAAAAATAATCATATAATAAAGTATAATGTAATACTTATTAAAACAAGGTTTTGTGGATTGTTATTAAATAAATAATACCCAAGTTAGTTTAAATCATATTCAAAAATATTGGGAATTATAAATTCCATAATTTGTTGAAAAATAAATTATTTTCTTAAAAAATAGGCATTTTTCACTATATTGTAAAAAAAATTTATTTTCAAAAAAATCAAAACATATACCCCAAATTAAATGTTTATATATTTTTTTTAAATTATATTAATTTTATTAAATTTTCTTCAAAACTGTTTTAAAAATTAATTATAGTTATTTGTCATGAAAATTAATAAAAATGAATTTTAATGAAAATAAATTTTTTACGAATAATATTTCATTACTTAAAATTAAGAAACTATTTTATTATCATTTATCAATAATTTATATTGGGTAGGTAATTTATATATATATATAACATAAAATAGTTAATACTTTTCATACCCACCAATTTGACAGCTAAGTTATAATACTTATGTTTTTCACTGGTCATTAATCTCAGTGTTGCATGTCGAATATTCTATCAAAAATAGTTTTTGTTTATAAAATATCTGTGCATTAAATTATACCCCCATTTAATAAATTTCATCCTCATAATTTAACATTTCTATTGGTAATCAATGGTTGGACATGATAAAATATTTGTTTAAACCTATATATTAAAAATTATTAATAAAAAATTCTCGTGATTAGAGAGGAAAGGATGTATGATGGTTATCTAGAATAAAACATAATAGGTTTTGAAATAAAAGATCATAGGTGAGAAGTTAGTAATTATACATGGATGAAAAGAATAAAAAATTAACGAGATATATAGAGATCATTTCTTATATAATATTAGATGATCAAAAGAATGTTATGAACATGTTATCCATAAATATATGATGAGTGAAAATACTATCAGATCAGAAAAAATAAAGTTACTTGGAGTTTTTTTATATTTCAATAACCTTTCCAAGATTTGAGAAATATTATTTCAATTTATAGTGATGTAATAGTGAAATATACTAACATGAAATGTAAAATGTCATTCTTTATCCAATTTCCACCACAATCTCATATTTTTTATCTTAATTACGAGTAATAAAGATTAAATTTAAATGAAAAATGAACTAATGTAATATTTTAATGGAAACATAACCATAAATGGGATAAGAATATATTCTACCATTATATAGATTTTCACTGAAAAAAATATTTAACACATGGTAATATGTTTTACAAAATGGGGAAACAATAATATAATAAAATAATACATTAATATATAAAATTTAATAGAAATACCCAATGTTCAAAATAACCGATTACTAAATAAGCTCAACATTATAGATTGTTTAACCTAATAGGATATCTCAATCCATTTCACAGACTGGAACAAAAATGTGTTGGGCTAATTTAGAAATAACATTAATCACTTATTCTTCAAATTACATATCAATCTCAGGGTTATCTATTCAATGAAACTTATGTTCCCATAATTACATCAATATCTAAGATCTTATAATCCTTAATGGTTTCCAATACCTTAAAAATTATGTCTCAAAATTTAATGTTATAATCCACATTAAACCAAATATTTTCATATATTTCAACCCATAATACATCTCTTAATGTGCAATTACCATATTTATGATCACATAATAGAAAACATAAAAATTTATGTTTATGAAGTTTAACATATGAACATCCATAATCTTATAGAATTATATTGGTATCCATTACTCTTATGATAATTTCACATATAAAAATCATAGTCTCCAATATTATCTAAACCATTATTCTGATACCAACTATTACATACCAAAACTCACACACTCATATATAATATTGAAATTAAAAACAATACATTATTCGATTTAATACCAATTAAGGTGACTCAATTTTCTCCATCCAAATAATAATATATCAAATGTAATTATTTGATAAATTAAATTTTCAATGATATTTGAGGTTTATAATTTATGAAATGTATAAAAAACTCTTACATAAGCAATACCAAAATATTCAAGAGATTATGATTTCCCACTATAACATGTTTTAAATATTCCTTATTACGTCATCAACATCATCAATATGGAATACAAATTAATAATCTTCTTTCCACATCATACTTGATAACCTAGGGAAAATAATAAATAATAAATGTGAGATCAAATACACAATAATGGTAAACCTAAGAATTATTAATTGAATGTCATCAGAGAGATAATAATGGGTATATGGGTATAATTAAACAAATCAAAGGGTATGAGGATAAAATAATATAACTCATTTTAATCAATACATGGATCATTAAACATGAAAACAAGACCTATGTTTTTAAAAAATTCAAGAGTAATCAAAATTAATAATCCTGAGACATATGATATTAATCCTGATTAAAGGAATATTTATAACCCGAAAATAAATAAAGAAAACATGTATTTATCTTATTAAATTATCTTCATAAAACCCTAATAGAATTGTTAAAGACCCCTTATAATTTGAATTACCATATGGTGTAATTTCAAACCGAATTCATTGGAGCTCCATCGGAGTACATCAATCATATAATCTATAATGTGCTCTCCTAGATCAATCTGGGTGCAACCATTGTATATGAAATCAACCGGAACCACAAATTAGAAAACATACATGTCATGAACTATCCCATGTGACTAGGTAACCTGATTAATTAACTGATACTCATATATCCTAAATGTTTTTCTAGATCCCCATCATTTTTCATATATTAACTTGAATCATACAAAATGGGAGTAGGAATAATTTATTCAAACAACATTGAAGATTAAAATAAAAAATTCAGTATACATACATAGAAAACTCTTCATAGATTATTGTACCAAAAGATAATATTGTAGAAATCCAAAATACTAACTCAATTTTCTATAAAACAAGATAGAGAAACAATTCATAATAAATGAAAATATTCAAGACCCAAGGAAGAATGGCTAATAACACCATTTGAGATCTTGCCCTTTCTCAAACCTGGAAGGAGATAATCTAAAAAACCCTCAGGCACAAGTAGAGTGTGAGATAAAATATTTGTAGGCCCTCACCATGTATTCTATAATAATATCCCAATATTTAATTAAGAAATTAAAGAATTCATGTTTAGGTAAACAGGACTAGTAGTACAATGCATAATTATAAAAATTCATGATCTATATTTCAATGATGGAAATAATTTAAAAAATCCTCTAATATACATTTAACATAAAAAAGTTAATATAAATTCCTTAGTAATGTCAAATATTAATAAATAATTGGAATATATTGATATCTTCTATATGAAAATTTATGTGATCAATATGGGAATCGACCTAGTTGTCTGATAGTTACAGGCTGTGGGGTCCTCATGAACATGAAGATGATCATTGAAATATGTGTATACACACATTCCTATCACACTGGATAATGGTGACTCATCACCAACCTATAAAGTATGTGATTTTTCACTATATTTTGTTTTAGTTGTAATGTGTAAAAAGCGTGTTATACCCAAAACAAACTAACTACATATGCATTCATGTTAAAGACGATACCACTACATTTATATCAAACACAGTTCAACCATTTTTCTAAAATAATAATCTCAAATAAATTTCATAAAACCAATTTAAATATTTAAATTAAGAAATTTAATTTTAATAATTTCCATCTATTTTCACCAAAAAACCCAATTCAATGGTATTGGGGGGGGGTTCTCAATTTCATGCCTGAAATCTATTTTGACATTCCAATCCACCAATTCAATATAATTTGTATTTATTAAACCAATTGAAATAAATTTTGAGTAATTTAATTTAAATAAACCAATTGAATTTAAATTAATAAATTTAGTGGTAATCATATTTGGCCATCATAATGGAACCACCTCTCTTTTTCAAAAAAACACAATGCCTACAACAAAACTGACCAACATGAATGAAGATGAAAAGTATATATGATCTCAAACATGAAAAAATATTTCACAAAATTTAGCATAGATACAAGAATCAAAATATGATCTATAAAACCCCAATAAGGCAAGGAAATTGAGAATTAGTTATAGGGAGAACACTTACACAGAAAATCATTCCACAATAGAAACAATGATAAATAGGTGAACAAAAAGTTCTGAAGGGGTTTGAAGGGTCCAAATTCACTTGGAAATGTCTCTAATGTCATGGGAAATAAATTACTGAGAGGATGAAAATAAAATTCTCCCATGATTCTTTTTTGAAAACAACACCCAAGACATTAAATGGATTATAAACCTATTACTCTCCATGTATTTGAAAAATTCAAAAAATTCAAAAAAACCCATTGCCACTTGATGAAAATGGTTATTTATTATTTTATAATTTATACTTTATGTAAGAACATTACATGGAATATATATCCTAAGTATTATATATAAGTAGAAAATTTTATTTTTAGAATATAATAAATATCTGAATTCGGCATTATATGTATCCTCTTAATTCCTTCTCAACTCTACCCAGACTATGAGAAAGGGTAAACATGATAATTATGAAATCATATCTCTCATAAAGGTAATAATATGTTACAACCTCACCAATATGAAAATTTTGTTCCCCATACATCAAGTCATGGATATTTATATGTAAAATGTGATACCACTACTCTCTCGTCGATTCCATAGGCTCCCATTTCTGATTAGAATCCAAATTATGATACCTCGACACACTAACCAAATTTATCCTCATCCCATGAAAATCATTGGTTTTAAAATAAAATATATTTACTAGGCATTTGTTTATGAATAAATTTTGTTCTAAACCACATCACTTTATCATAAAACAAGAGAAGAATCAGATCGATACTTTTTCAACTGATGTACATTGAATATGACATGTATCAACTCTAGCTATGGTGGAAGTGACAAATTGTAAAAATTTTCCCCAGCATCTCAAAAACAGCAATGGTTCTAACTAACAAAAGTGTGAGCTTCCCTTTCTATTTATTCCGTCGATTAAAACATGAAAAAGATCAGAAAGATTATTTTTTAAATAATGTACATAGAATAGGACATGTCTCAACTATAGCTATGGTGGAACTGATGAATCATAAAAAAAATTCCCCACCAACTCAAAAACCTCAAATGTTCCAATTAACTTAGGGGAGAGCTTCCCATTCCTCCTATGATGTTGATGATCCAACCAATGTGAAACTATCAAGAACACATGATCCTGAATGGAATATTCCAATAATCATTGCTGATGATTATAATATGATTTATAAAGGCTCTATTCCATCAATAGCCTTTGAAAAATTAATTGAATCATTAAATTGAAATCTTGAAAAATGACTATTACAACCCTGGAAAATTAACCAATATCATACAAACACAAAAAATATCTACAAGGATATCCATAAAAGGCATAAAAAAGAGCCATTTTGATCATATACTGCTAACTATTGATATATGAAAACTCATCCAGTCCTAGATGGTCATCCCAAGATCCCAAAATGATAATAATTGAAATGAGTAACATATCCTGAAGAATATATATAGGTATGTTTATTGCCATCCAACTATAGATGGTATGTCATAATCCAAAAAAACATAAATCTTTGTACCTCCTAAAGGGATCACCCTAAATGAGAAGTAAATCATGGATAAATTTTAGTAACAAATGTTAATGGAAAACTGTGAAAATGAAACATTACTTTCACATAGTGATTTCCAAACTTTTCAACACTAACTATATCTTGAATGGGTAAAGGGTGAGTTGATTGGGTGAGCATGTCAATCACAACCCATATCAAATTATTCTTTCTCTGAGTACTTTGAAACCAAACCAAAAAGATCATATAGATATTATCTCACATTCAAGTAGGTTGTAGAATTATCTGAAGCAATCAAGAAGGTTTGTAGCACATATAATTAACCTATTTTCATGTGTAAAAAATGTGAGACAAATTTAGATATTCCCCATAACAATCCTGGTTAGAAGAATTTATGCCTCATATCCTAGAACATATTCATGGTTCCTAGTTGCAGATAATACAAGAACAAATATAAACCGCCCATTATATATTTCATTACAATTAACGGTACAACAAATCTATTCTGATAGCATAAAATTTCCTCAGTGGATAATTTACACACCACAACAATATACCACCATAAAGGGGGTATCAAATATTTTGGAACACATCATCCATATTCCATTCCTAAAGAATAATATCATGAAGAGAAGATATTAATTGATCATTGTATAATTAAACCTCAGACATTGATTCATAGACTATAATATGAAACAGTGCAAAGAGATCAATAATGTTCCACTTGTCCAATGATTCTTTCATTAAATATGTTATAATTTTCTTAATCAAAACATATGGGATGACATTCAATTTCCATTTGGTATATGTGATTTTAAATTAATAATATTATACTTATTAACCACAAATCCTATAGCATAGATTCAAATATTAAAAAAAGATATAATTAAAGGCCATGGAACACATATGTCTTCTCTTGTGTCCTATTATTATGTTATCTATCAGTAGTAATTTGATTATCTGGTATATGAAAATGCCCAAAACCTGAACCTCATGCATCATGGAAGTCCACATATCCTTACCCAACCCTTGGGAGGGTCAACACAAGTGAAAAAAATCAATATTTGATTAATATCACCAAAATAATCATGACATAATTCGTCATATATAATCTTTAATACATTAAGAGATAGAGTTTTCATACGAGAATCCATATTCGATACTTCGTTAATGAATTGATGATAATACCTAGCTAGATCCAAGAATATCCATGTCACACCCCAGGTAAATAAAGAATATGACATTTTCATATTTATCCATATTTGTGAATAAAATATTAATATGACTTTAAAGGGGATGCAATGCTCGATGGCGTACCCAACACGCAACAACGAGTCTCTTGGGAATCTTACGTTGCACTCTAATAATAAAATAATACTATTTTAAAATGGTAGTTAACATGTAGCCATTGTAATGGAGGGAATGGATTGAAATAACTAAAATATGATTATATATGTTTTTAAATGTTTTTACATTTATCCAATAAAGGATAGAGTCTTAAAATACGGAAAAAATTCAATTTTAGGCGTATATGCCGTAGTTTTCACTAAAGGTTCACTTATAACCTTTTGATGTTGAACCATCATTAAATATAGTTTTGTTCAGTCTTAAACATTATTTTTGACCAAATAAAACTCTTATTAAGAATCGGGACATCAAAATTTACTTTGTGTAAATTTTTGGTATCTTTCCGATAAAGTTCTTTTTTTAATGAATAGTGTAAAATGTTGTATTTTAATTCAAAACCTCTTTTTAATATAATTTATTAATATGATTAGATTATCTTTTGAATTGGTTTTAAAGTTAAATTAGAATATAATTTTACCATAAAATCCAATATTGTTCTTTGGAATTAATTTCACTTTGAAATCAGACTTAAACAAGTGTCAATCTTTTGATACTTATTGTTTCATAAAAACACACTATTTGCTCTGACAGCGGGAATTAATTATTAAATTAATTAATGTGACTAATGTGTTTTGAATTTTGTAAAATGGACTTCATTTTTTAGTTCGTAATATCAAATATAGCTTAGGGTGAATTTTTGTTAATTTTCTGAAAAACTTCAATTTTTGATGAATAGTGAAACCACTAAGTGGTACTTATAAAAGCTGATTTTTCGTTTAAATGAAATTTTACCACTTCTGTGTTATGAATTTTGAAAATCCGACATACATGGTTTTCATTAAGAAGTAAAATGTGGTTCAATGGGATAAAAATAATTTTTTGGTGAATAGTAACTTATTAAGTTTTTAATCGCGATTAGTGGTAATTAGTGTAGTTTAAGGTAAAAATGATATTATAAGAATGTGAAAATACCATGACACATGTCCTACACCTATTGGGTGAGTCATGGCCGACCAAGAAAAGCCATGGGCCAACTTGGGGACCCCATGGATCCACTTTAGTTGGAAAATGACAATAATATATTTTTATTTAATGTTAAAATTAAAAATGACACAAACATGATATGTTTTACTAAACAATTTTTTAGTGGGGTTATACAAGTCATCTTTTTTTATTATAAATAGAAATTGGAAAGATAAAAATATTTCCTACATCATAGTATTTTGTTTATAATTTTTAAACATTAAATAAATTAAATTATTTATGACATCATAATGATGCATTGATGACATCATTATTTAACGATTAAAATAAAATGGAAAGATAATGTAAAATATATGAACTACACATGTCCAAAACTTATTGGATGGGTGGATTTAGAACCTTTATAACCTTATCCACGAATTATATCAATGTGGGACCTTTTAAAATCGAAACACATTTTCAAATAAAGTAATATTTCCTTACTTTCCAAAAGTGCCCCTCCTCTCCTCTTATAAAAGGCCCCCACCTCTACCTCATTTCACACACTCCACAAGCCTTTGGCTCGGCCAACCCCTGCCCATTTACTCTCTCCACATCTCTCTCCTAATCCTATAGGATTCCCTTTGGGAAGAATCCTTTCAAAGTAATCCTTTAGGCACAAATCAAAAGGAGTTACACTTTCAAAGTTAATTCATTATCTCATGTTCATTTGTTTTATTTTGCTTCTCCAACCCCCAAAACTGTCTTTATTTACTTCTTTTGTAACATCACCAGTATCTTCAATATACTAGAATGTTGTTATAATATTTATTCGAGCTACACTCTCACACAACTACATCAAATGGTTAAAGAACATACGGTTTCCGTGGATGGCGAAATTCTGCCTCCCGAAACGATGATTGTTCAATACTCATCTTACACCTTCAAAGGTGGCCATTATGATGTAACTATTTTTATATGTGATATATAATATGTTTATTCTTTACTTAAGCTTCTGTATTTTTTATTTGTGGCTTACCTTTATGGTTTCCATTATGGGTAAACGTGATATCTTCATTTAAGGAAGTGCGGACTACCGCCCCCTCAAAGTGATTTGATTCGTTAAATACCATATGTGGGAAGTATAAAGGATGGAACTATGGTATTATATATGATATTATACTGGAATTATAATATACCTTTATATAATTATTATTTCATTCTCTAAAATACGAAATAGAAATGAAAGTAGCGTTCATGCGTACGTACGGCTTACCGTCTCCATGAACGGTGCATTTCATTTCTTATCCCCAAATGTAATGTACTATTATAAGTACATGTATATTATGGATATATATGACATATATGATATCTACATCATGAATACAATTCTTTATATAATAAACATTTGGCCACATGAACAACATGTAATTGTAAGAAGTCCACTTTCGACTTAAGAACCAAAATATCGGCAAAACAAATATTATTAACTTAAATGATGACATAATGTTTATGACTTGGTAATAAGTGATATAAAAAGGAATAATGAACTTGAAAAAGGTTCTTAAGGAAGTAGAAATTAACTCACGTTTATTATTCAGGACGTTAAAGAACGATCGAGTCAAGTCGGACCCGAGGTAAGGGATCCTACTCCTCTCTTTCTTTTTAAGTACACACTTTTATGTCATTCGTTTTAAAGTTCATCTTTCATGTTATTGGGATGATATTTTATATTACACTTACTGTAATTTTTATGTTCATGTGACGAGAGACCCTATTCTCTCTCATCAATCTATTTTGGAAATTTTGAGTGGCGCCGTTAGGCTGCCGAACTTTCGTAAGAGATATAACCTCTCTCTTTCTTTTTAAGTACTCTCCTTTATGACACTTCTTTTAAGCTCCTATTTGTAATGTTGGGGGATGTTCTTTTATATTCCTCTTTCTGTACATTTTATTTTAATGTGATGAGATACCATATTTGATCTCATCAATCCATATTCAGAAGTTTTATGTGGCGCTGTTAGGCTGCCGAGTTTTCGTAAGGGATTTTTCATCTCACTTTTATTCCCGTGAGATTTATGCTACATTTGCCACAAATTCCATTGAGTGGTGTATTTACTGCCAATTATTCTACTCTTTGTGTAATATAATTTTGTTTATGAGTATTTACATCAATGATCTATTGTCCTTCTTTCATGGGGTGTATGTTTTGAAAGATACCCAAGTCGGTATGGGAATCTTTCACCCTCCTCTTTTTTTAAAAGACTTCTTTTGTTGGGTATTTTAATTTACATATTGTTATGTTGGGATATGTTCTCATATATCCTTATTGATATAAATTTTATGTCCAAGTGATGAGATACACTTTTTATCTCTCATCAACTCATTTTGATGTGATGTCGTTAGGCTGTCAAGGGAACTTTTTTACCCAATTTCAATTTCTTTGGGTTGAACATGTAGTCATTGAATATGTCATCCATTGAATATGTGTGAATGGCCTTTTATTTTTTTACACTTAATATCCACTTATATTGGGTGTATTTATATTTGTCACAAATATTTTCGAGATTGATTTGTCCTTAATTTAAGGATACCTTCTTTATAAGGGATTTCATCACATTTAACATTTCTATTGAGGGTTCATTGTCGTTATGCACCAATTCACTCTTATATGGTGTATATATTGTCCTTTGGAGTATTATATCATGAATCCATTTATTCTCATGATATTATAAAGTTCTGACTAAATGTTATTCCTCAATCAGTGTATTCAAGTGTCTCTAATTTTGGTAAAACCACTTTAACCAAAATGTCATTTTAAATGTTTTAATTATTTGTTCTTATTAATATCCATGTTTTCAAAATGGTTTTAAGCATTTATTTATATGGATATTAATGGTTTAAAATTTTAAGCTTTAAGGCGGTATGAGACACTTTGATTCAAAATCTCTTTATTAAATGTTTTAAATGGTTTTGAAAATGGTTTTGATAAAGTATTCTATTATGATATATTGTGATGTGGAAATGTTATCATTCCTTTATATTGGTTTTATGTTTTATGATTTTAAATTGGTACTTGGACATTTTAACGGGTGGTTACGTTATAAACCATATGACGGGTGGTGCCGTGAATACCAGGACAGGTGGTTACGTTATAACATCCAATGCATTGGGTATGGAAGTCGGCCGTATGGCTATTCCATTATGTATGTATGGAAATTGGCCGTATGGCTATTCCATTAAGTGATATGTGTGGGAGTCGACCGTATGGTTATTCCACTTAAGTATTTTTATGTCCAAAGTTACATTTATATATGTTTTGTGTTCTTTATATGGGTTTTATGGTAATCTTTTGGTTACAAAAAGGTAAGTAATGATATTTTATTCAGTGAAGAGTTTTTACTACTTCATAAAGGTGAAAAGTATTACCGTGTTAATGTATACATGGTTTACTTTTTGTTTTGATAAACTAACAGTTTTTATTCTTTGTGTATCCCTTACTGAGTTTTTATGCTCATCCCAAGTTTTTGAAATGTTTTTCACAGGACTTAGCGTGGAATAGGGTCAAGGATGGGATCAAGGGAAAGCCATGCTACCCATAACATGAAACTAGACATGTTTCTTTTTTAAGAGTTTTCATTTTATGGAAATTTAGTAGAAGAGACTACTTTGTAATCTTTTGAGATGTAATAGTTATGTCCTAATTCTCTAAAACTCTAAACCTGAAAAGATCCTCAATGTGTAATCTTGTAATAACTCAAGATTAAGTAAGGTTTATGGCAGGGGCCTTATAGTTGGTATCAGAGGTCGGTTTAGATAACTTTAGAGGTTAGGGTATTCTTTAAGGATAAGTGACAATACCATAATGGTTAGTATTTCAGACAGAGTCCTAGTTTTAGATAAAGTGAATGTGTAAGAATATCTTAGTGTTTATCTTCCTCATTAGTACATGATGGTTTTGTTGTTATACTCACACTGACCCTTTTTGGTTTTAGTAAATGGCTGGATCTAGCAGGCACCAAGGTAACGGTGGATGTGAAGGAAACTGCGACAGTTTTCTGAGCGAGCAACTGAATGATATGGGAGCTGTAATGAGAACTCTTGTGTTTATCCTCAACCAACTATCTGGAGTTATGATTGACCACCTAAACCTTGTAGATTTCTATAAGGCATCATGTATGCGAGAAACAAATCCCTACGGAACTACAGGTAATAATCATAAAGGTATGTGTGTTCAAAAACCTATGTGTCAAAGATGTGGAAAGAAAGACCTAGGAAAATGTTTCAAAGGGACAGAAATATGCTATAGATGTGGAAATGAAAGTCATAAAGCAAGAACCTGCCATGGAAAAAGGAAGCATCCAGTTGAATCGAGGAAAGGGAAAGAAGTTATTTATGAGGGATCAATTGAATGTTTTAAATGTGGTGTGCATGGTCATTATGAAAACACATGTCCTATGAAGAAGTTTCGTGAATGGGGTCACCAAGAGCGTACAAATGTTCGTTTACCACTACCTAATGCCATTCCGATTAAGGATGAAGAAACTGACAATGACAAATCAAAGGTATGTATTATTTCATGAATATTGTTTTCCTATTTTGGAATCTTAGGATATGATTCATGATTTTGTTTGTAGGAAAGAGGTATTTCTGAATAAGTTTGAAAGGAATGGTTAATGGATCATGAAGAATGTTGAATGAGTAAGATGTCAACCTATAAGGGCTTCAAGAGTTATGGTGAAATTCTTAAGAGTATTAAGTCTCTTTTGATGATGGGGTTACATTAGAAGACATTTTATATTATCTGTAACCCTGATGTTTAATATATGAAATTTTATTCAAGGAATAGTTATCTTTTCTTTAGTGGACCTAGTTATAAAGAACCATTTGGGTTTATATGATCCTTACATTTGAGGTAATTATGGGTTACTATATGTTATGATGGAAAATGAAAGGCATGAGATAAACTTGAGGTTAAAATATGTTATGATCATCTTTGAAGATTTTATCTCATTTTGGGGAATGTTTTAGGAATTATATAGTTTTGGATAAAGTACAACACGTAGACCGTGTGACAACCCGTCGCGTCGGACAAAGCTGCGGGAATCGAACCCACAACCAAAGTGCGACTGGTATTGATCGCTTATCACTGGACTACGTGATGTCCATGGTTAGTTTGACTGATTATTTTTAGTTATATGATTTTATGAATTAAGAGTAAGTTGATTTTGGGTTATTTATGAAAATGATTAACCTATCATGGAGGATATGTGATTAGGTTAATTACTTTTCAAAACGAGACTTTAGAAGAAACTGATGTTGTTTGGAGATAAATGTTACGATTTAACTTGGAAGACTATGTGACTAAATCCTTCAAATATTTGGGTTTCAATCTTAGTTGGTTTACTTTGAAGAATTTTATGGACAAATTGTTTATCGGATGGTCCTTGTTGAACTTTGGGTTTTGTTGGACAAATTTTGGAGATTAAGCGTAGATTTTCTTTTTTAAGGGTTATCCTTTTCTAGATTATCTGACCTTGTACTAACCTTTTTGGTTTTGTTTTTGGTTAAAGCCTAAAGACATGGGAAGTATATAGTTCTCTTTTGTTGATTAGTTGATTCTCTAGAAGTTGATTATAGTACTCTTAATATGAACAAGCCTTCCTAAATACTCACCTTTTGGAGAAAATATGAGTTTGTGTAAAAGTATAAAGTCAACATGATAAGTGATTATGTTTCCCTGTGAATAAATTACTAAATAAAAAGTAACATAAAACAAAAATGTTGTCTATTCACTTTTCCTACTGGGGAACCCAACACCGTTTAACCCATCACAAGTTTGTGATTTTCTTATTGTTAACTTTCTCCTAAACATGTTTTCTATCACTCTCCATCAGAACATGACCCTATGTTTTCTCCTCTATGTCCATGTTTTCCTACATGGAGTCCTAGTATGGGTTAACTCAGGTGACCTCTGTACTTATCTTTTTTTTGTTTTAAAGTGATTGTTTTACCGACTCTTGTTCCGATGTGGGACGTTCAAGGATGTTTCCAAGCTCAATTTTAAAAATTGCTAGGACGCAATTCCCAAAAAAGGGGGAAAGATGTCACACCCCAGGTAAATAAAGAATATGACATTTTCATATTTATCCATATATGTGAATAAAATATTAATATGACTTTAAAGGGGATGCAATGCTCGATGGAGTACCCAACACGCAACAACGAGTCTCTTGGGAATCTTACGTTGCACTCTAATAATAAAATAATATTATTTTAAAATGGTAGTTAACATGTTGCCGTTCTAATGGCGGGAATGGATAGAAATAACTAAAATATGATTATATATGTTTTTAAATGTTTTTACATTTATCCAATAAAGGATAGAGTCTTAAAATACGGAAAGAATTCAATTTTAGGCGTATATGCCCTAGTTTTCACTAAAGGTTCACTTATAACCTTTTGATGTTGAACCATCATTAAATATAGTTTTGTTCACTCTTAAACATTCTTTTGGACCAAATAAAACTCTTTTTAAGAATCGGGACATCAAAATTTACTTTGTGTAAATTTTTGGTATCTTTCTGATAAAGTTCTTTTTTTTAATGAATAGTGTAAAATGTTGTATTTTAATTCAAAACCTCTTTTTAATCTAATTTATTTATATGATTAGATTATCTTTTGAATTGGTTTTAAAGTTAAATTAGAATATATTTTTACCATTAAATCCAATAGTGGTCATTGGAATTAATTTCACTTTGAAATCAGACGTAAACTAGTATCAATTTTTTGATACTTATTGTTTCATAAAAACACACTATTTGCTCTGAAAGCGGGAATTAATTATTAAATTAATTAATGTGACTAATATGTTTTGAATTTTGTAAAATGGACTTCATTTTTGAGTTCGTAATATCAAATATAGCTTAGGGTGAATTTTTGGTAATTTTCTGAAAAACTTCAATTTTTGATGAATAGTGAAACCACTAAGTGGTACTTATAAAAGCTGATTTTTCGTTTAAATGAAATTTTACCACTTCTGTGTTTTTAATTTCAAAAATCCGACATACATGGTTGTCATTAAGAAGTAAAATGTGCTTCAATGAGATAAAAATAATTTTTTGGTGAATAGTAACTTATTAAGTTTTTAATCACGATTAGTGGTAATTAGTGTTGTTTAAAGTAAAAATGATATTATAAGAATGTGAAAATACCATGACACTTGTCCTACACCTATTGGGTGAGTCATGGCCGACCAAGACAAGCCATGGCCCAACTTGGGGACCCCATTTATCCACTTTAGTTGGAAAATGACAATAATATATTTTTATTTAATGTTAAAATTAAAAATGACACAAACAAGATATGTTTTACTAAAACAATTTTTTAGTTGGGTTATAAAAGTCATATTTTTTTATTATAAATAATAATTGGAAAGATAAAAATATTTCCTACATCATAGTAATTTTTTTATAATTTTTAAAAATTAAATAAATTAAATTATTTATGACATCATAATGATGCAGTGATGACATCATTATTTAACGATTAAAATAAAATGGAAAGATAATGTAAAATCTATGAACTAAACATGTCCAAAACTTATTGGATGGGTGGATTTCGAACCTTTATAACCTTATCCACGAATTATATCAATGTGGGACCTTTTAAAACCGAAACTAATTTTTAAATAAAGTAATATTTCCTTACTTTCCAAAAATGCGCCTCCTCTCCTCTTATAAAAGGCCCCCACCTCTACCTCATTTCACACACTCCTCAAGCCTTTGGCTTGGCCAAACCCTGCCCATTTACTCTCTCCACATCCCTCTCCTCATCCTAGAGGATTCCCTTTGGGCAGAATCCTTTCAAAGGAAGCCTTTAGGCTCAAATCAAAAGGAGTTACACTTTTAAAGGTAATTCATTCTCTCATGTTCATTTGTTTTATTTTGCTTCTCCAACCCCCAAAACTATCTTTATTTACTTCTTTTGTAACAACAACAGTATCATAAATATACTATGATGTTGTTATAATATTTATTCGAGCTACACGCTCACACAACTACATCAAATGGTTAAAGAACATACAGTTTCCGTGGATGGCGAAATTCTGCCTCCCGAAACGATGATTGTTCAATACTCATCTAACACCTTCAAAGGTGTCCATTATGATGTCACTATTTTTATATGAGATAGATAATATGTTTATTATTTACTTAAGCTTCTGTATTTTTTATTTGTGTCTTACCTTTATGGTTTCCATTATGGGTAAACGCGATATCTTCATTTAAGGAAGTGCGGACTACCACCCCCTCAAAGTGATTTGATTCGTTAAATACCATATGTGGGACATATAAAGGATGGAACTATGATATTATATATGATATAATATTGTAATTATAATATACCTTTATATCATTATTATTTCATTCTCTAAAATATGAAATAGAAATGAAAGTAGCGTTCATGCGTACGTACGGCTTACCGTCTCCATGAACGGTGCATTTCATTTCTTATCCCCAAATGTAATGTACTATTATAAATACATGTATATGCTGGATATATATGAAATATATGATATCTACATCATGAATACAATTCTAGATATAATAAACATTTGGCCACACGAACAACATGTAATTGTAAGAAGTCCACTTTCGACTTAAGAACCAAAATATCGGCAAAACAAATATTATTAACTTAAATGATGACATAATGTTTATGACATGGTAATAAGTGATATAAAAAGGAATAATGAACTTGAAAAAGGTTCTTAAGGAAGTATAAATTAACTCAAGTTTATTATTCCGGAAGTTAAAGAACGATCGAGTCAAGTCGGACCCGAGGTAAGGGATCCTACTCCTCTCTTTCTTTTTAAGTACACACTTTTATGTCATTCCTTTTAAAGTTCATCTTTCCTGTTATTGGGATGATCTTTTATATTAAACTTACTGTAATTTTTATGTTCATGTGATGAGAGACCCTATTCTCTCTCATCAATCCATTTTGGAAGTTTTGAGTGGCGCCGTTAGGCTGCCGAACATTCGTAAGAGATATAACCTCTCTCTTTCTGTTTAAGTACTCTCCTTTATGACACTTCTTTTATGCTCCACTTTGTAATGTTGGAGGATGTTCTTTTATATTCCTCTTTCTGTAAATTTTATTGTAATGTGATGAGATACCATATTTGATCTCATCAATCCATATTCGGAAGTTTTATGTGGCGACGTTAGGCTGCCGAGTTTTCGTAAGGGATTTTTCATCTCACTTTTATTCCCGTGAGATTTATGCTACATTTGCCACAAATTACATTGAGTGGTGTATTTACTTCCCATTATTATACTCTTTGTGTTATATACTTTCGTTTATGAGTATTTACATCAATGATCTATTGTCATTCTTTCATGAGGTGTATGTTTTGAAAGATACCAAAGTCAGTAAGGGAACCGTTCACCCTCCTCTTTTTTTAAAAGACTTCTTTTGTTGGGTCTTTTAATTTACATATTGATATGTTGGGATATGTTATCATATATCCTTGTTGATATAAATTTTATGTCCAAGTGATGAGATACACTTTTTATCTCTCATCAACTCATTTTGATGTGATGCCGTTAGGCTGTCTAGGGAACATTTTTACCCAATTTCGATTTCTTTGGGTTGAACATGTAGTCATTGAATATGTCATCCATTGAATATGTGTGCATGGCCTTTTATTTTTTACACTTAATATCCACTTATATTGGGTGTATTTATATTTGTCACACATATTTTAGAGATTGATTTGTCCTTAATTTAAGGATACCTTCTTTATAAGGGATTTCATCACATTTGACATTTCTATTGAGGGTTCATTGTTGTTATGCACCAATTCACTCTTATATGGTGTATATAATGTCCTTTGGAGTATTATATCATGAATCCATTTATTCTCATGATATTATAAAGTTCTGACTAAATGTTATTCCTCAATCATTGTATTCAAGTGTCTCTAATTTTGGTAAAACCACTTTAAACAAAATGTCATTTTAAATGTTTTAATTATTTGTTCTTATTAATATCCATGTTTTCAAAATGGTTTTAAGGATTTATTTATATGGATATTAATGGTTTAAAATTTTAAGCTTCAAGGTGGTATGGGACACTTTGATTCAAAATATCTTTATTAAATGTTTTAAATGGTTTTGAAAATGGTTTTGATAAAGGATTCTATTATGATATATTGTGATGTGAAAATGTTATCATTCCATTATATTGGTTTTTTGTTTTATGATTTTAAATTGGTACTTGGACATTTTAATGGGTGGTTACGTTATAAACCATATGACGGGTGGTGCCGTGAATACCAGGACGGGTGGTTACGTTATAACCTCCAATGCATTGGGTTTGGAAGTTGGCCGTATGGATATTCCATTATGTATGTATGGAAATTGGTTGTATGGCTATTCCATTAAGTGATATGTGTGGGAGTCGACCGTATGGTTATTCCACTTAAGTATGTTTATGTCCAAAGTTACCTTTATATATGTTTTGTGTTCTTTATATGGGTTTTATGGTAATCCTTTGGTTAAAAAAAGGTAAGTAATGATATTTTATTCAGTGAAGAGTTTTTACTACTTCATAAAGGTGAAAAGTATTACCTTGTTAAAGTATACATGGTTTACTTTTTGTTTTGATAAACTAACAGTTTTTATTCTTTGTGTATCACTTACTGAGTTTTTATGCTCATCCCAAGTTGTTGAAATGTTTTTCACAGGACTTAGCATGGAATAGGGTCAAGGATGGGATCAAGGGAAATTCATGCTACCTAAAACATGAAACTAGACATGTTTCTTTTTTAAGAGTTTTCATTTTATGGAAATTTAGTAGAAGAGACTACTTTGTAATCTTTTGAGATGTAATAGTTATGTCCTAATTCTCTAAAACTCTAAACCTGAAAAGATCCTCAATGTGTAATCTTGTAATAACTCAAGATTAAGTAAGGTTGAAGGCTGGGGCCTTATAATCCAGATCACAAAAATATGTCACAGTTGTCACCATGTCCTAGGGGAATTTACCAATATATTATAAAATTAAATCACACGTTATAAAACTATCTATTACTATAATTTCACATCGTAAATCAAGAAATGTCATTTTAAAAGAGTGGATTAGTATTGTTGATTTCTCAACAAATTCAGAACTCATCATAGATAAAGAACATGATCCACCTTGGAAACAGAGTAAATGAAAAATTCTTCTACAAATACTACCATGAAGGTATCAAGATACTAATTCAAAATCATATTAATGAATGAAATTAATAATTTAGGATCATTAGATAGGCCAAATGGTATGATATGATACAAATAATTGTCACACCATCTCTGAATGGTTGTTTTCTAAATGCCAGATTCTTTTATTCTAAACAGATGGTAACCAAACTAATGATTAATCTTCAGTAAAAACTTATCCCATTTCAACTGAACAAATAGATCATAAATCCCTTGAAACACATACTTATTCTTTTCCATTACTCATTTGAGTTTTTTTTAATCAATGAAAATGGAATAGAACCATTAACCATCATAGCATAGAGAACTGGTGTCACCCATGGGGACACACTAGGGAATATAAATTCTTTCCCTAGAAGATCATCCAATTGATTATTTAGCACACTAATTTATTCCGGTTACATTTTGTATGAACTAATAGATATTTGTTGATTATGATCTAGTATATATATGGAAAAATCTACCACCCCTACTTGTATAAACCCAAATATATCATATGAAAACACATTATGAATCTCGAAGGAAATATGGTAAAGATCACTCCTCAATAATTATCTCTCCAGTTCAGAGGGGAATATAGATGTTACGCTCTCCAAATGTATATAAAAAGTTCCAACTATACTCTAACACATGTCCCATTCTCACTAATATATATGTTGAACCCTTTGGAATTAAGTGGCTTTATTGTGATTTGATAATCCCAACCATACTTTCTTTACGTCTTGATTATGCTTAATACATTCCAAATAAACTTTAATATATGTTTTTTACTTTCATTATGCTTAAATTAAGTCTTTTGAATTATCAGATATATGTTTACTATGACTTAACTCATTCTGCCAAGTGAATTCTCAAACAGTTTTCAGCTACCGTTACAAACTAGCTACCGATACAGAGTATAGCAACCGTTAGACAGTAGCTACTATCATAACATATAGCTACTGTTACAAGCTAGAAACCTTTACAGCTCACAGCGACCGATATAGTTATGTCTACTGATATGTTGGAGCTACCGCTATAAGAGAGCTACCGATACAGCTACCAGTACAGCTACCGATACCCAAAGTCCATCGCTGCATCAAAATCTACTTATAGAGCTACCAATAGAATGAAGTCGACAGTTACCGCTACAAAAAAGTTGACAACTACCGATATGCTAAAGTCCACCGTTATGCAAAGTCTACTGATAGAGACTTACCGCTACAGATACAAGGTAGAGCCACAACTACCGTTACAAGTCCTCCACTACTGATGTGATCAAGTCTACAGTTGCAGCTACGGAAACAAAGTATACCTTTACAAATGAAGTCTACCGATACAGACACCTACTCTAACAAAAGTCTACCGATATCAAGAGCTACCATTCCAGAGATACAACCCGACACTTATTTAATTTCTGTATCATTGTTTAATCTAACCAACGGTCATATCAGGTATATTTTTATACACTGACATTTATTTAATGTGTCCTGTTGGATGTTAGGGAACCGTACCTCGTACCTGCAAAAAGTAAATCATCTTTTTCTAGAGAGTGTTCTTTAAATAAAGGAAGGATGTACTACTACAAAAGGGAATGAATAGATGAATACATAGAGATCCAGACCACAAGGTGTTATGGAAGAACAGCAGAGTGTGAATGCAAAGAGACGACTGAACTTACACGAAGAACTCATTAATTACTACATACCAGTGAAGAGCTGATAACTAGAACATAACACAAGAGCTTAATAGACTGTCTCTACACCTGGAAGTCAATGAAATGGTAGATACTCTGTTTTCCAGACAAAAACCAGAAGAGGACTCAAAGCGAATTCTGATCAATCAAAGGAGTCCAAAATTTCATGACAATCACTAGAGCCATTTCTAAACTCTAAATATTTTCTCTGTGATTTATCCTTTTACATATTGTGTAATGTGTGTTATATGCTATATTTTACACACAAACTATCTCCTGTACTCTAATTGGAGGATTTGTAAATCCTCACTAAACTCTCTTACATTTTGTTTTTCCCACTGGGATATTGGTAGAGGTCGTGCATGACCTGGACAGCTGATTACTGATATTTTTGTTCCCACGGATAACAGTGGTAGAGGTCTTGGACCTGGACAGTTGTATACTGTTATTTATCCCCGATCTAGGGTGTGGATCACTTTTATATAATGTTTTGAGAGGACTATGTCTCAGCTTGAGACTGAACCGCTTGGTTAAATCTGTCGTGCTTATTTATTTTCAATGTTATTTTTATTCTACTGGTAATACTTTAAAAACAAAATTGTTTTAATGCTACTTCGATAATTAAACTCACAAGTGTATATATTAGTTGTAAATCAGAATGTTAGTTTCAAAATTTAATCAAGTCTTCTGATTTGATGAACTGGGTACTAATCAATCCCTTGAGAACCTAACCGAAAAATTAATTTGATATGAATTCACTACAGTTTGATTCTATATTCTATTTGGGGGAGTTTAACTCAAAGATTTAAACAAAAATTTTAAATTGGAACTCAATTCACCCCCCCTCTTGAGTATCCACTCCGACCAACATTTTTTTTCATTGGAAGATTTAAATATTTTCTAAAATTACTCTGTTTTTCAACGGTGATTTTAGTTGTATTTTAAAGTTCTTAAAATTTATTTTATTTCTAAATTTTTATCTCATTAAAATGTTTTCTTTAAGTAATCAATCATGGATAATAGACTTGATGGTGTTGCTACAAATAGACCACCATTATTCAATGGAACTAACTATGCTCAGTGGAAAATCAAGATGAAAATTCATTTAGAAAGCATGGGTTTTGATATTTGGACTGCTATAGAATCTGAATATAAAATTCGTACTACTATTAGAACTACTTGGAATGAAGCTACTAAGACAGCCTAAAATAATAATTGTAAAGCTATGAATTCTTTGTACTGTGCTTTAGGAGATGAGGAATTTAATAGAATATCTGCCTGTAAAACTGCTTATGAAATTTGGGATACCATAGATGTTTCTCATGAAGGAAAAACTAATGTTAAGGCGATGAGATTGAATACCTATACTATTAAGTATGATAATTTTAAGATGAAGCCTGATGAACCCATTTCTGATATGTATCTCAGGTTCAATGAAATTTTCAACACAATGAATTCTCTAGGAAAGGATGTTCCAGCAAAGGAAAAAATCATGAGAATTTTGAGATGTCAACCTGAATGATGGAGAGGAAAATCTGTCTCCATTAGAGAATCGTGTGACATTGGAGAACTTCCAGTCAAAAAACTAATTGTCAAACTGATGATGTGTGAAGAGGAACTCAATGTGAACAATGGAGAAGATGATGATCCTAGAAGGAAGTTTGTTTCCTTCAAAACTTCAACCTCAAAGAATAAGGATAAGGAAAAGAGTCATTCTATAAATGAATGTTCAAGCTGTGAAGACAGTGAGAGTGATTCTGACAGTGATGCTGAGATGGCTCACATTGAAAAATGATTTAAAAAGTTTTATAGGAAGAAGAAGTTTTTCAGAAATTCAAACTACAAAGGTAAGTATGACAACAAATGACATTGGAAAAACGATTGGAAGAAGCCTGATAAATCAGATGAAGTTGTCTATTATGAGTGAAAAACGAAAGGACACAGAAAAGCAGACTATCCAAAGTTGAAATACAAGAAGAAGTATGAATACAAGGATAAAAAGTATAAGAAAGCCATGAAGGCTACATGGAGTGCTTCTGAGGATAGTTCTAGTGAATTTGATGTTTCTGAAACTGAACACAAAAACCAGGTGAACATGTGTTTTATGAAAAAAAACTTCTGAGGTAACTTCAGAAACTCCTGCTCTTAATTCATATCATTCTAGTGATGATTCTGAATATGATAACATGTCTAAATATGAACCATTTGAATATTGTGATATGTTAGAAGAAACCTATAATGAACTAAAATACAAATACAAAGGTTTAAAGAAATAGAATGCTTTAACTGTTCAACATAAATATGATCTTGATATTGAAGTAGTTAAGAATGCTCAGTTACTTAAAGAGAATATTGAACTAAAATTATCTAATAAGAAACTCAAGAAAAACTTAGAGAACTTTACCAATGGTAAAGATACTCTTACTCAAATTCTAGGTAAGCAAATAGCACCTAGATACACTACTGGTATAGGATACCAACTGGACAATGGAAAATTACCCAAAATAGATTCATTCCTAAATCTGGACAGAATGTAGCTAGATTTGGAACTTCATATGCTTCAACTAGTCATATTCATAGTTATGGATCTAATAAGGTTTATCTTTCAAAATCTGTTGATTCTATAAATTTTATGAGACCCATTAGACAAATATGGGTACCTAAAGTGTTTTTGGCTCACCTGTCTGGACCCAAGAAAATCTGGGTACCAAAATCAGTTCCTGTTTAAATCTGTTTTGTAGGAAACCTGCTTAAAGAGTTCCGGTAAAAAGACCTGGTACTTGGACAGTGGATGTTCAAGACATATGTTAGGATACTTCTCATGCTTTAAAAGATTAGTCAGAGTTGATGGAGGGTTTGTCACTTTTGGTGATAACTCGAAAAGAAAAATCATCGGCTTATGCCAGATTGGTAACATTGAATCAGTATTGATTTCTAAAGTTTTATTTGTTAATGGAATTAAATACAATTTTTTATGTATTTCTCAGTTATGTGATGATGGTTTTATGTTAAATTTTAAAATGATTCTTCCAATGTTTTCAATTCTAAAAATGTTTTTAGTGTTTGCTGCATTGAGAAATGAAAATGTTTATGCTGTTGATTTAAATTCTTTAGCTAAGCAAAATATTACTTGTTTAAATGCTTTTCATAAAGAGTCTTGGCTTTGGCACAGAAGATTAGGACACTGCAATGTGCATTCACTTAGAAAACTTGCAAGGAAGAACTTAGTTAGAGACCTACCCAAACACGAATTTCCAGTAGACAAAGTTTGTAATCCCTGTCAAAAGGGAAAGCAACATAAAGTTTCTTTTAATTCAAAGAAAGAAGTGTAAACTTCTCAACCTCTCGAGTTGGTTCACATGGATTTATTTGGTCCTTCTAGAGTTTCTAGTTTAAATGGGAAGCATTATGTCTATGTTCTTGTAGATGACTATTCAAGATATACTTGGTTATATTTTCTAGCTCACAATAGTGAAGCTTGTTCTTTCTTTTTTAAAGACTCCAAGTTTGTAGAGAACCTTAGTGGACTTAAGATTAGAACCCTGAGAAGTGATCATGGCCGTGAGTTTGAAAATCATGACTTTGAATCTTACTGTTCACAAAATGGCTATAGTCACAATTTCTCTGCCCCTAGGACTCCTCAACAGAATGGTGTTGTAGAAAGAAGGAATAGAACCCTGCAAGAAATTTCTAGAACCATGCTTAATGAGTATGACCTACCCATTTATTTTTGGGGCGAAGCTGTAAATACAGCTTGTTATGTTATTAATAGAGTCCTGATTAGACCTGTTCTTAAGAGGACACCTTATGAGTTGCGGAACCATAGGAAACGTAAGGTTAACTACATCAAAGTTTTTGGCTGCAAAGTCTTTATTCTTAATACTAAAGATAATCCTGACAAGTTTGCATCCAAGAGTGATGAAGAAATTTTCCTAGGTTACTCTATTTCTAGTAAAGCCTATAGAGTTTTTAGTAAAAGAACCAAGTGTGTAGAAGAATCTGTTCACATTAAATTTGATGAAACTGATCCACATGAACCTAATACCTTTCTTGAAAATCATGAAGATGATATCTCTCTTTTGAACCTTATTGATAAGGACAGTGGATCTATAGTTAAAACGTCCAGTTCTGGAAATTTCCCAGAACCTGCTCCTGTTGAACCCCAACCTGTTGATGAACCTGAAATATCTAGCCCTACCTTTTCATGACCAACTAAGATTCTAAAGAACAATCCTTTAGATGCTGTTGTAGGAAATCTTGATAGAGGAACACAGACTAGAGCTTCCCTAAGAAATCAGGTTGAACATCAAGCTTTTATTTCACAGTTAGAACATAAAAATTTCAATGATTCTATCAATGATGAATTTTGGGTAATAGCTATGCAAGAAGAACTAAATCAATTTGAAAGAAACAAAGTCTGGAAATTAGTGGAAAGACCTAAGGACACTATAACCATAGGCACAAAATGGGTGTTTAGAAACAAAGTTGATGAATCTGGAAACATCATTTGAAACAAAGATAGGATAGTTTCACAAGGTTACAATCAAGAAGAAGGAATTGACTATGAGGAATCCTTTGCACCTGTAGCTAGATTAGAGGCTATTAGGATCTTACATACCTATGCATCACATCTGAATTTCACATTATATCAAATGGATGTGAAAAGTGCTTTTTTAAATAGTTTTATTGTTGAAGATGTTTTTGTAGAACAACCAACTGGTTTCAAAAATCTTTATTTTCAAAATCATGTCTTTAAACATTATAAAGCGTTATATGGTTTAAAATAACCTCCATGAGCTTGGTATGAAAGTCTTTCAAACATTCTTATTTCAAAAGCATTTTCAAAAGAAATTTCTGATCCCACTATTTTTATAAAAAGGATTTCAAAAGATGTATTAATTGTACAAATCTACGTTGATGATATTATTTTGGGATCTTTTAAAAATTCTTTATGTATTGATTTTTCAGAAGTTATGAAAAATGAGTATTGAAATGAGCTTAATGGGAGAGCTTAAGTATTTTCTTAGATTTCAAATCTTTCAAACTAAAGATGGTATTATTCTAAATCAAAGTAAATATACTAAATATTTGTTAAAACGTTTTGGTTTGGATAGTATTAAAGAATGTGATATACCTATAAGTACCACCTATAAATTGGATATTGATGAAATTGGTAAGCCAGTTGATCAAACTAATTATAGAGGTATGATTGGGAGTTTACTTTATCTTATTGGTAGTCGACCTGATATTATGTTTAGTGTGTGTATGTGTGCTAGATTTCAAGCTAATCCTAAATAATCACACTTACTGGCTATGAAAAGGATTTTTAAATATCTTATGGGTACTATGAATTTAGGTTTTTTTTATCCAAAAGGACAATCATTTGACTTAATAAGTTATTTAGATGCTGATTTTGCTGGCTGTATGTTAGATAGGAAGAGCACATCTGGAACATGTCACTTACTTGGAAAATCTCTATTATCATTGTGTAGTAAGACACATAAATCAGTTGCATTGTCTACTGCTGAAGCCGAATACATCGCTGCTGGTAGTTGCTGTGCACAGATTCTGTGTATGAAACACACACTACTGGATTATAGATTTGACTTTAAACATGTTTCAATCAAATGTGACAACACTAGTGTGACTAATATCTCTAAGAACCCTGTATCTCACTCTATAACTAAACATATTGATGTTAGACACCATTTTCTAAGATATCATTATCAAAGAGGTGATATAATACTTTAGTTTATAGGCACTGATCTTCAATTTGCCGATATTTTCACTAAGCATTTATGTTCAGAAAGGTTAAGTTTCATCAGACATGAATTTGGAATGATAACTTACCCTTAATCCATTAGAAAACCTCACCGTTAGGGAGACCTCACCGTTAGGAGACCTCATCTTTAGGGACACCTCACTGTTAGGGAGACCTCACCATTAGGGAGACCTCATTGTTATGGAGACCTTACCTTTAGAAGACTTTACCGGTACATTTGCGCGCTGTATTATTCTATAAAGCCGAGTCATCGAACCATTGTTTATTCTATTTATGATTTATGTGATTTATTAATCCTAAATGATATTAAAACTCAAACTAGACTCACTCAATCTCACCACGAACATGTCTGCTCGAATTCTCCTAAACCTAAACCTCTCGACCTTCAGAACCCTAGCCTCAAATCCGTAATGGCCCGCGTCAAGAGACCATAGATGACTGATGAAACTGAGGCGCCAGCAACGAAGAGACAAAAAGATGCTAGTACTGATGCCAGTTGAAGTGGCAGTGGAACTGTAGCTCAGAGAAGACTAGTAAACCCACACCTATCGAAGCGTGAGATTGTTGTTGAAAAAGATATGTGTGCAGAATGGCTGATGGAAAGCAAGTCATTAGTTCTTAAGGTTTTACAAGAACAAGGCTGGGTAGAATGTTTTGAGAATAATAATGGACCGTACTACCCTGGATTGGTAAAACAATTTTATGACTTTGTGAGTTTTGAAAAGACTGAGGAGGAAAGCAAAATGGTTTCATATGTGAATGGTCAGGAAGTATCGTTTACTTCAGGAGAATGGGCTGAGAACATGGGAGTTCCTCATGAGGGTGATTTTACTTATTATTCCATGTCTGTACCTTCGACCAGTCACGTGTTTCAATATGAAGATGCTTTGCTGGAACTCACAAGGCATGAGACTCCAATAAAGGTGATTTCTGTAGAGATGGTAGGAGAAGATAGGTTGTTGTTTAAATTTATTCAGCATGTTGTTAGTCCGAGAAGAGGAAATTTTTCCACTTTGAGATTCCAAGACATAAATCTGTTACATTTACTGAAGAACATTGTGAGAATCAATCTATGTAGATTGATTATGGTTCAAGTGGAAGAGATGACTAGACCGAAGTCAAAATCAAATGCCTTGTTTTTCTCAAAGATAATTTCTTTGATACTGAACGTGAAGGAGATAACTGGACCTTAGGATGAGCTGGTAGTGGTTAAGGATAACTTATGTATTACAAGAACTGTCTTCAAATACATGAAAGTCAGCTCGAATCCTTGGATGAAAACATGGGTGAATGGTGACAGAAAAATTTATGACAAGTTCACTCCTGTGGATCATCCATCTAGACCAAAGGATGTGAGAGATCCTGGTCTTGGACCAGATGAGCGAGAACCGGTCTACAGTGATGATGAAGCTGAGGAGGAAGAGACATCAGTAGAGGAATTAGGAGATCCAGACTTACCCCCTAGTCCTGTGCATCAAGTTATTTCATATGGAGCTACTAGCCCTCCAAAAGAACTACCAAAGAGAGAAAATGCCTTGAAGGAAAATGATACAGAGACTATAGAAGAAGGAGAAGAAGCATGCCAGTATGTTGTCAAGGACACCTATGAGGAGGATGAGACAACCGAATCTGATCATGGAGAAAATGAGGCTGATGGTAAAGCAGATGATTAGGAAAATGTTGAAAAATAGCTCAGCTTGAGTCCTCTAATAGGCAGTACATCCAGGATAGCGCCTGATCAGGAAGACATAACAGCATCACATGTTGATGAGAGAGTCATTAATGACTCAGAACAAATGGCTATTGAATCTGCTGAAATTGTAGAGGAAATTGTAGAATTACCTCAGGAAGAATAGTTGGAAGAGATACCTCAGGAGAATGTTACAAGTGAGGGAGAGAATCTTGGCTCAGTATCAGTATTATATGACATTGAAGGATGGACATTAGATCCCAGATATATGATTCTTGTAATTTCATATGGAGATTCTGATGAGGAAGACCAACCCCAAAATGAATCAGTTACCTTACCCACTGTAGCTGAAAATGTGTCAACCAAGGAGGACCTTATGTTTTTAAAAGACGAATTGATAGAAGCAATAAGAGAATCAGTGGTAGATATGAAGAAAAGTATGGTTGAAGAGATGCAAAGCGTGGAGAAATCCCTTCAGTTATCCATTGTGTGTAGTGTGTCCAGTCCTGTGAAAGAAATCGTGGATGAACTTAAGGTGTTCCACACTCAGATTGAGAGTGGGATAAGAGCTGTAGTTGCTCTTAGACAGTCAATTGCTTCATTGACTACTTTGAATAGTTTTCAAACCGAAGTGCACACTGACATTCGATATATCAAAGAAGTGGTCAAATAGTTTGAGGAACTTTTTGAGGCCTTTAAGAAGTCTGTCAAAGAACATCTAATCCGTTAGGATGATCTTGTTCAGAAGGTAGTTAGTAGTCTGGCTCAATCTTTCAAGGATACAATGACCTTCTCAATGAAACCTCTTCCATCAACTCGCTCTAGTGTGAACCTTGACCAGATTTGCAATGTTATTCAGGATGAATGGCTAAGGACAGTCCCAGTGGTGCATCAGATACTTAGATTCTTGCTACCACTAGGGAAGTTAGTAGTTTTGTTCGTGATCACCTGCGGGCAGCTACTGCTTCTCAAGAGGCAATCAAAAATAAGGTGGATGCTTATTTTGAAAGGGATTATACCAAGCACCAAATGGAAAACCATTTAAAGATTTTGATGGAGAATATGAAGTTACCTCCAGTTATCCAAGCCTTCAGAGAATAGGTTAGTAAGCTCAGGGAGCTTACTCCTGCCTTGGACAAATTTACTGAGAACAGAGATGATTTTGTATCTGCTATGGTGATAGGTGGAAGCATCATCATGGATTTCAGGAATCTCGTGCTGCCTTTCCTACATGTGGATGCTCGACCAGTTATTGTACCACCTGCCCTTCCACCATCTGCCTCTGGGAGTACTCCTCAACTGACTCCAGTTCAAGCCATCAGCAGCTTGACACCTTTGATCCATCAGAGAGAGACAAATTATAGATCTGGTACTGTATCAGTTGCTGATCCACCAGTGGTTCTTTCAGGAATTCCCAAGCCTGGGGACTCTACCTCTGAACCCTCTACTGATCCCAAGGGAAAGACACCAGTTCAAGAAGATGATTGAGTGCTTCTAGATCTATTTTTGGTGGGATTCATTGAATTTTTGTACTTTTCTGGTTTTTCCAATGTATCTTTTGCTTATCAATCAAATACTTCATTCCTCTCTTCACTGTCTATTTTACTCTGTATATTTTCTTTCCTAACCCTTATCTTATCTCTAATACCCTCTTTTTTGTAAATCAAAATGGGGGAGAAATTATTGGAAACCTGTACCCAGAGAGAGAGAGATAGAGAGAGAGAATATTGTTCACCCAAGGGGTCAAAGGGGGATAAAATCACTACTTTGGAGGAGAATCCTGTGGTTACATTGATAGGGGGAGGAATATGCGAATCTTTTCAAACTAAAGAATCTTGTTTGTTTTTCCCTCTAATAATACATTATTTCTTGATATATTCCTGTTTTCATATTTTTTTCTCTGCTACTATACGGTTGATATCATGCTTTGATATATTTTTCCTTTGATATTACATTATTTTGGAATAAGTTGTGATTATCAAAAAGGGGGAGATTGTAGAACCCTCTACAATTAAGTGGCTTTATTGTGTTTTGATAATCCCAACCATACTTTCTTTATATCTTGATTATGATTAATACATTCCAAACATACTTTAATATATGTTGTTACTTTCATTATGCTTAAATTAAGTCTTTTGAATTATCAGATATATGTTTACTATGACTTAACTCATTCTGCCAAGAGAATGATCAAACAGTTTTTAGTTACCTTTACAAACTAGCTACCGATACAGAGTAGAGTAACCGTTAGACAGTAGCTACCATCAGAACATATAGCTACCGGTTACAAGCTAGAAACCGTTACAGCTCACAGCGACCGATACAGTTAAGTCTACTGATATGTTGGAGCTACCGCTATAAGAGAGCTACCGATACAGCTACCGGTACAACTACCGATACCAAAAGTCCATCGCTGCATCAAAATCTACTGATAGAGCTACCGATACAATGAAGTCGACAGTTACCACTACAGAAAAGTTGACAGCTACCAATATGCTGAAGTTCACCATTGTGCAATGTCTACCGATATAGACTTACCACTACCGATACAAGGCAGATCCATAGCTACCGTTATAAGTCCACCGCTACTGATGTGATCAAGTCTACAGTTGCAGCTACTGAAACAAAGTCAACCGTAAAAAACGAAGTCTACCGATAAAGACACCTACTTTAACACAAAACTACCAATATCAAGAGATACATTTCTAGAGACAGAACCCGACACAACTTTAATTTCTTTATCTTTGTTTAATCTAACCAACGTTCATATCAGGTATATTTTAATACACTGACATTTATTTAATGTGTGTTGTTGGATGTCAGGGAACCGTACCTCGTACCTGCAAAAAGTAAATCATCCTTTTCCGAAGCATGTGCTTAAAATAACGGATGGATGTGCTACTACAAAAGGGTATGAATAGACAAATACATAGAGATACAAACCACAAGGTGTGATGGAAGAACAATAGAGTGTGAATGCCAAGAGACAACTGAACTTACACGAAGAACTCATTCATTATTGCATACCTGTGAAGAGCTGATAACGAGAACATAACACAAGAGCTTCATCGACTGTCTCTACACCTTGATGTCAAGGAAACAGACGATACACTATTTTCTAGACAAAAACCAGAAGAGGACTCAGAGCGAATTCTGATCAAAGGAGTCCATAACTGCACAACAATCACTAGAGCCATTTCTAAACTCTAAATATTTTTTCTATGATTTATCCTTTTACATATTGATCAGTGTGTGTTATATGTTGTATTTTACACACACACAGTCTCCTATACTCTAACTGGAGGATTTCTAAATCCAAACTCAACTCTCTTAAATTTTTTCCCACTAGGATAGTGGTAGAGGTCATGTGTGACCTGGACAGCTGATTGCTGTTATTTTTGTTCCCACGGATAACAGTGGTAGAGGTCTTGGACCTGGACCGTTGTATACTTTTATTTATCCCCGATCCAGGGTGTCGATCACTTTTATATAATGTTTTGAGAGGACTATGCCTCATCTTGAGACTGAACCTCTTGGTTAAATCTGCTCTGCTTATTTATTTTCAATGTTATTTTTATTCCGCTGCTAATACTTTAAAAAAAATTGTTTTAAAGCTACTTTGATAATTAAACTCACAAGTGTTTATATTAGTTTTAAATCAGTAAGTTAGTTTCAAAAGTTAATCAAGTCTGCTGATTTGATTAACTGGGAACTAATCAATCCCTTGAGAACCTAACAGAACATTTACTTTGATATAAATTCACTACAGTTTAATTCTGTATTCCATTTGGGGGATTTTAACTCAAAGTTTTAAATAGAAATTTTAAATTGGAACTCAATTCACCCCCCTCTTGAGTATCCACTCTGACCAACAATATAAAATAAAAACCATCACTTCTAGTAAAAGAGACCCTTCGAAGATTACAATCAATCTTGTATTTATTGGAAACAATCCAATCAATTAAAAATATGGCATCAAGTGATTTTATTTGGAGAGATAGAAAACTCATTCCAAGACAAAAAAACTTCTAGAGGGAAATGAAAATTGGGATATTAGAGACACACCTATCTATTCATTCCAATGGTTGTATTAAAATCCACGCATAAGACAAAATATCCATAGGATTATTTTGAAGATTAACCATAGATGTAGAAATAAATTAATGTCATATAGTAGTATTATATAAACTACTCGATAGTGACAAAGATATAATGATGGTACTAGTCACAATTGCTGGAAACATATATACTTCCACTAGAGACTCTTTAACTACATGAAGATGCATCATTTCAGATGCCTATGGATGTAACCCCTTTATACATAAAGCATCTAATTTCTCCACAATTATGGTACGATTTAATGATCCTGTTCTACTATGTGGAGTGGAATAAACATGGATTAACATATGTAAGTGACCCAATTGTCAACATAATCCACATATCATGGCTGCCTTATTGGAAACCCTATTTTAGTGTCTTGTCTTACCACACTAGTAGCAACCCAAAGGGCCTCTTCTAGACACTATAGGATGTTTAGAAAAACCTTTTACTTGAGAGACACCATAATAATTATCACACTTACTCTTCCCTTTAATTGAAAAGACCCTATCATATAAAAGATAATAAACTCATACCAACCCTAATATTCTAGAAAGATCCATATAAACCATCAACACTCTATCATGAACATCATCCAAATATAGAATTTTTAATAAGATAACCCAAGAATGAATATCCTCACAAAGTCCCAACTCAAAACCTCATTTCATAATCATGTCATTTGAAATAATATAGGTTAAAATTTCACTAGATTAGGAAAAATGTATTCATACACTGATAAGGTTCATTCATCCTTCACATGTTTGGAAAACTCTAATGCATCGGACAACCTCATGAACTCCAGATAGAACTAGTCAATAAATAAATCTTAGATGTCTTTCCTCTATAATATCGCATGCTTCTAGATCATCACCAACCTTTCTCACCATCCCCTACTCATTCTCTCTAGCATGAAGGATGTATAGTTGAACATGTTTTCATCAAATGTCCATGAGAACCCAAAAGATTATCTTTCATACTCACCCATTCCTCTTCCTTTCAGGGATCATTTTAACCATTGAACATTAGGAGATTCTAGTGAGATAACTCATATGGATGATCTTTTAAAGCATACCTCCATGGTTCCACAACTGGAGCTTGAATGGGGAATATAAGTGTTGCTTGTCCTAGAACATGGATAGTACACACAATCACCTCATCCAGACATGGGTCAAGGGGAGGATTTTCTCTTTGTGGTTCATATGAAGATTCCTCTTGGATCCAATTCAGTCCTATTCATGGAGGCATGATCATATAAAACATTTTCAGACTATGTTGAAGACCACATATTAACACCAAAATTAAGAAACATTAGAAATTAATCCTTTCATACTAATGAACAAGGGTTTGATTTAAATAAATACAAATAAAATAGAAGAAATAATGCTAAAAATAATAATCATGATTTTTTTCCCAATCCCTCTCAGATGACTTATGGTTTGTTACTATGAGAGATTGACATACATAGTGTCATAACTACCTCGTTGACTTGGAAAAGAATTCAGAAATTCATACTAACATGAAGACAAGATGCTCAACCAATATCTCTGATACCGCTTTGTCCAAATCCGGACCAGGTACCCGAGGATAATGATATTTTGGATGAAACTAACATGTCCTAACAGTCATTCCTAATCCCCATTTGTTGGCGACTATCAAAATGAATCATACAAAATGAGAGTGGGAATTATTTTTTCACAAAAAATTACAAAAGTAGATAAAAAGATTCATTTTAATAGAAATGAAAAAATCTTGAGGATTACTATACCAAATGTTAAACAGATAAAAAACCAAAATTACATGTGAAATGTAAAAATAATAGGATAAATGCACATGTCCCAACGGACATAACTCTATATGACCCAAATGATCAACAACCACTACCACCATGTGACATGTTACCCTTTCTCAAAACTAGATGAATATAATCTAAAAACAACCAAAGACATAGGTATGTTGTGATAAAAACTGTAGGGTCTCGCTAGGGATTCAACAATAATATTCCAACTATTAATTATCAAATAAAATAATTAATCATTAATTTATATAGAATGGATATTAAAAAAATTTATAACAATTCATGTTTTACATTTAAAATTAAATAAATACTATAAATAATGTATAAATAAGATTTTTATATAAAATAATTTATATACATTCATTAGTCATGAAAAACAATATTCATGAATTTTAAAACATTTATTTCTCATATATAAACAAGCATGAAAAAAAGACATATACTAAAATATACGATAGTTACAGGATATGGGATCCTCAAACAACATAAGGTTATCATAGGAAATATGTGTATACACACTTTCATTTGACATTATCCAAAGGTTATGCATCATTATCCAATAAAAGATATGGTCTACTACATAATTTATTTTTTTAGTTGAAAATCATCAAATGAATGATATCCCAATAACTCACTAACTACACATGATTTCATGTTCTCTAGTACCATCAATGATGAGAAATTTATTTTGAAAATTTTTAAAATAAAATTCATTTCATTCCCTGATATCAAAAGAATGAATTTTTCATTTAAAAAACAAAACAGTAGTTTTTAAAAAAAACAATCCTTTTCAAGGATAAACCAACTAGATTTATATCAAAACCAATTAATTGTTTTTCACAAATTATGAATATGAAATCAATTTCTTAATTAAAATTCCAAAATTTAGTTCCAAAATTTAATTTGAATAATTTCTATCAAATTTCACAACACACCCAAATATAATTGATTTGGTGTGTTATCCCAATTCCATGACAAGAATTTAATTTGACATTCATATCCCCCGATTCAATGGAATTGGGTTTTTAAAATACAAATATAATGATGAGGAAGTTAGTTTATTTTAAATCCATCCATTGAACTTATATCATGAAATTTGGGTTTAATCAAATTTGGATATCATATCAAAACCACCTACATTTTTCACTGAAACACAATGCTCGCAATAGAACCCACCATTAATCATGAAGTTGCGAAGGAACTAGAACTCATAATAGAATCAATATTCAACAACATGAAGTTTATATCCCTAAATCAAAATAACATCTATCAAAATCCGTGAATGGAAATAGAAAGAGACATAGGGAAAAAGTTAATGCTTTCCTAGAATTGTACACTTCTGTGATAAAAATGATAAATATATCAAGGAAATAACCTATAAGGGTTTTATAGATCTACATTCACATAGGAATGGATCATAGGATTATTTAAATGATAAGTGTAATGGATTAAAATAAAATTCATTAGTTTTTCCTATTTAAAAACATGGCTCAGAACATTATAGGGCATATAACCCAATTACACGTCATGTAATCAATGAATCTCAAAATCTATAAAAAAATTATTTTTTTAAATGGATTTATTATTATTTTATAATTTGGACATCATTTAGACAAATTAGTTAATGTTTTAATACATAATATGATCCTTAGACGACATTTTTAATGATGTGGACCCAGCAAATATTTGACTTCATTATTACAAGTATCCTCCCATTTCCTTATCAGTGCTTCCCAGCAAATTAGAAATGGATATCATGATAAGGAATAAAATGCACCTATCAAAAAGTTAATGATATGTTATAGTACATACATATTTAATTTCATCATTAAAATTATAAAAACACTCATTATTCCTCTTATAACATGATAAACCCATAAAAAATTATGATCAACAATAATCACTTTGAATCATGATTAACCCATTAACTGAATAAGGGTTCATAAAAATCAATTTTAATAATTATTATCCATGTAAATAAAATTTATTAAATGATCATATCCTTGAAACATGGTTAACCCATTGAAAGGAAATGTGTTCTATGACAATCTCTTTGATACATGACCAATGAATGGCCGTGAAATGGGTTTTATAATAATATATTGGAAAAATAATAACCCATAATAAGAAATAATGAGGTTGGAATCATTATGAAAATATACCCATAATAGAATATTTTACAATAAATTTTTATTATGTTGAGGAATATAAATTATAATAAAATATCAGAATTTTTTCGGAAAATTATCATTTCGTTTGGAAAATTTCATTTTAAAAATTAAAATTCATAATATATTTTGAAAGACCATTTGATTGAAAATATCCTTGGATACATATATGGAATCATAAAAGGAAAAAATTTCAATTATGCTGGGAAAAATCCATTCATCTAAAACGAAATAAGAAAAATATTCATTTTAAAACTTATAAGAAATATGGAGACATTGTTCGGAAAATAACAAGAAGGCTCCGTTGAAAACATTTTGAAAAAATTAAATTATTGACAGAAATGAATATATAAAATAATATTTAAAATATATTCAATTATTTATACGAAATGTATTTTAAAATAAAATGAAATTTTGTCTGAAGAGAGAAATAAATAGTGATTTTTTAAAATATTTATATTTTTTAAAATTTAAAAACAAGGTACATAAAAAAAATTTCCATGAAAGGAAAATTATATAAAAATAGAATGGAATCCATAATTTATGGATTCATAAGGATTTAAAGAAACTCTATTTATTCTAAATTATTCTAAAATAAGTTCGTCTTAAAAATACTTGAAAAGGAAACATTATGTTGTTTAAAAATAATGTCATTTACCACACTAGAAACCTATAAATTATAATACCAATAAATGATTTATAAAAATTTTATTTATTATGATAACATAAGGATTCATGATATAGTAGGTAAAATATGCAATATATACACCACATAAAATACTATATGTTAATAACATCAAAATATTCCACAATGAAAGGAAAATGAGACGAATTACCTTAAAATAATTACAACGTTGACGTGAGAATTATTCTCTGAAAAAATTATAATCATCTAATATAGTTACACATATAATAATTTTAAATAATACATTATATTTTCAATATTCTTCTGATACATGATCATATAATATCAATGGAGTAGAATATGTATTATTACCCAATGAAAAGAAATTGAGTTATGAAATTATTTACCACTTGTTAACATTCATGTCAAATCCCCATGGATGAAAAAATCAATATAAAAAAATAATTACCCTGATATATGATGGAATCATGATATCAAATATAAAACTGTATGTATATACACCAAAAAATATAAATAATTGTCATTATAAAAAACAAATCAAATAATTAAAAGCGAGATGAGAGAAACCCTTACCTCGAGTCTAGAATTTTAGTTAATATCCTTTAAATCTCATATAGTAATATTAATTAAATTATTTGATATATTAATAACTATAATAGGTTTAAAATAGTATAATTATATAATTTATGTTATTTTTTTATAATGGATTATTTTAATACTTGATTTGTGAAGTCCACACTGTCGTGTCTTGAGGGTGGTTGGTTTACTCTTTCAAAATGGATTCATTGTGTTGAATGTGGTCAAAGATGTCATTATTTCAACTTATATAGATTATTAATCACAAAATATTAATAATATTTATTTATCCATTATACTTTTAAAACAAATCATGAAAAATTGTTATGATAAATGAACTCTTTTACAATTATGGAGATGATGGTTGTTTGAACACATGAATAATGTTTCCATTTTTAATAGAACTTATGGAATGATGTTATGTATTAATGTATCATTAATAATTATTGTAATTTCATAAATACGATATTATTTCATTAAATATACTTAAATATAATATAATTGTTATTTTTTATGGAAAATTCAGCTCCTCGATTCCAGGAGGTAGTACTCCACACGTACACGAACATTGTTATGATTATTAGTATAAAAAATAAAATGAAATATTATATTTTTAGAATAATAAATATTTCATGATTGTATTTATTATTTTATTTATATCAAATATACGAACTAATATTATCCTTATTACCAATCGTTTAATGAATTAGTGAGAAATGAATGACATCGCTTTGTGAGGCTGTAGTACTCTATAGACACAAGGGACATTATCATATCCCCCACTGAATAAAAATTAATAATATATATGTGATATAATAACTCAATAAATATATGTATATTAAATATAATATTTATATAATCGGTAAATAGAATAAATCATGACATTCAATGATGGAGAACAAATTACATCAGTGTGTGATGTTGTTGTCCATCGTACAGATGAATGATGATTTACTATCCCATTTGATGGAAGTGATGATGAATATAAGTTATGAAGTAAGTATAATTAAATATCATTATATGAGAAATAATGGGTCTCCATCTTCCCAGTTGTAAGAGGTCATTTCTTTTCCTTAATAATAAAATGAGGCTTCAGTCCCAACCTTTAAAAAAATTAAAACAAAATTGTGAAGTCATGAGTTATACCACTTCTATGTCCACGTCTTTAGGATTATACCTAATTTACTTATAGAATGATTTAATGACAGAGAAAACTATTGTATAATGAAGTTATAGGTGATTTTAGGTGAATTTAAGGTATTTTCTGGACCAATTTCTTTTTTATGTGTGAGGAAGCGATGAGATGGATGTCGTAATATAAGTAAGGTGAGTGGTTCACTTGAAATGTTTGAAAGGAAAATGGTGTAGCCACATTTTTTACATGAGAAGGGTCAAAATTAATTAATATTAATAATTAGACATGATAATATATAAATATATCAATAAACTATATTTTAAAAAAAAATAGTCATTTTCAACACTTTTCATTTTAGTTTAGTCTCTAATAAACCCATTTTTACCATAAATGTGGTATGTAATATTTAATGTTTTCACCATTCACTGTGGTTGACAATTATGTGTAGAATTATTATAAAACCAAAATTATTTTGATTTCAATTATTTAATCTATTTTAACATATTCGATTCGTATAATTGAAAATTTTAATATAGAAATAGAACTTAATAATACGATGAATAAGTGGGTTTTCAAGAACTATTTTTAACAAATATATGATTTTATATTAACAGGATAATTAATATTACTCATTATATGAATATCAATTAAAATATTTTGATATATAATATATAAATTTCATTTAAATCATTTTTATTTATTATTTATTTTTATTTATTTAAAAGGAGAAACATTTTTCTATTTAAAATGATTTTAGAAAAATCATATCTTAAAACCAAAAAAAATTATACTAAAATATAATGTAATTAATATTAAAAATTAATTAATTGGTTTAAATATATGTAAATAATTATTATTTTAATTCATATTATATTTTTATTTTAAAAATCCATATTTATTAAAACTGAATTTTTTTTACAAAAATAAAAATATATCACTATTCACATGAAAAACATCATTTTCTTAACAATCCTAAAATTTAACCAGAAATAAAATTTTAAAATATAACATTAAAAAAGATATTGATATTATCATATTTTTGTTTTACAATGTCCATAAAGTAATTATATTTTTTTGTCGTGAAATGTAAAAAAAATAATGTTTGAAGAAAACAAATTTATATAAAAAGAAAATCAATTTACTAAATATTCATTGACTATTTTCTAATAATTTATCAAAATTGTATATAGAGTAGAATATATATATATATATATATGTATATCATAAATTATTTAATAAAATTTAAACCCACCATTTTACTATCTCTTTGGTAATAATTATATATTTCATGGGTTGTTTAAGATTATTGTTGCTGGTTGAATATGATATCAAACATAGTATTCATTTCTATAATATAAAGGAGTTATATTCATATCTACTCTAAAAATATAATGCATGAACATGATTTTATTTTTGTAAATAAAGAAGATTATTATTTTTTATTCTCACTTTTCGACAACATTATAATATGACTCTTAGATATTCATTACCATGTTAAAAAACTTATAGATCATGATTCTATATATGAAATTATTTTGAAGAATATGATCTAAAATTATTTTTAGGGAATGAATATTTTATGATGATAATATTTAATTGAGTATTTCATCATCCCTTATGTTCATCTTGTCCACTATTGATTAATATCTCCAATGTTTACAACAAATGACCATATGAGATCATTAATTCTTATGTGTCCTTTCCCCATGTTATAAATAAGGGTTATATGTAGGGTTAATCTATGATGTGTACCTTGTGGGAAGACCATTGCAAGATATAAATAATATATTTCATTAAATATGAATATTATAAATCATGTGGGTAAATATCTATTACTATTATGGTCTTTATGAATATATTATTCTGAAATATATTGAATATTATTCTAAAATAATTCAATACTAATATATGTTGTTCCTGATCCACTGTAGTTGATATAATAGGAAAGGATTAGTTAATATTTAGAAATTAGAAATAGTGGTCTTTGGTGAAAACCAGGGTGGCATGACTATATTTTCGATAATATTCAAATGTTTTTGTACATAAAATATAATGTGATTTTTATAGAAATTATACCCCTCCAAGATACTAAAAGCTAATGTGGTATTCACATAGATGCATTTACAGGTAATAAACCTCAGTGGTGTTCATCGAGAAGATCTTTATCGTCATTCTACTTTTAGGTGAGTGTTCCCTTATTACAAAGTTAGTTTGACCCACATGATTTCTACTCTTTCATTAATTCACATTTTTTACTAACCATTATAATGGATTTATATAGATATGATCATGGATAACATAGGTAAAAACCATAGTGTCTTTTATTCAAAAAAAAATTCAAGATTTTTTCATCCTTGGAGTGATATTTTTTCATCGAGAATGGATAAAAAACTAATCAAGAGGGGGGATTCACATCATGAAATTTAATTTAAATATAAAACGACTCTCTATAAGTTATTTAAGTTTCAATATTTTCATTAAAAAAAGATTCAAAATATTAAAAAAATAATATTGGAAACAAGATATTTTTAGTTTTTTTGGGGAACATAAATCCCCTAGTCAACTCCACCAACACACATCTCTAGGAATTTATTGATTTTTCTGGAAGTCCATTTTCTAGAGATTTCATAGCTACATGAAATGAGATATTATTCATTTAAAATTCTATGATATGTCAACCAAGATATCAATTTTTAATATATTTCCTTGGAAAAAACAGACACAATTATAACAACTGAAATAATTTTTTTTGATAAAATCTTACGTAGTGATGAAACATATTATTAGAAGCATCAATAGAATATTTATGTAGATAATTTTAATGAAGATAATATTATTTTTTTGAAATGGTTTGGATGTTCATTGATTGAAACATCTAAACTGATAAGGAAAAGAAATTTTTTTGATTTAAGCACTTACATGTTTTATTCTGTTTAAAAATTTTCCTTTTTTTATTTATTATTCATTTATACATATATACCTATACATAATGTATAATATAAGTATCATATTTTTCCCTTAATTGAATTTGAATATAAGAACATTTTATAATCAAAAAGTTCAAATGGTCAATACATGGGAAATTTTATGATATGGGCTCTAAAAGGTGTGTGTCTTTTTTTCCGAGTATATTATATCCTTCCGTGGAAGTGTAGCCAAAAAAGTTATTCAATAGAAATTTCCATTATTGAAAAAATAAACTCATTATAAATCAATATTTCTTTGTTCAAACGACACATTTTCCAAGGATCATTATATAATGACTGAGTTATTGAGATATTATACCAATGTAACATTTATAATCATGAAACTATATAATATATCTTTTTCATAATAGTGTATGTTTATGATGGGAATCTTCTTGTAAGATAAATTTTTGAAAAACTTCATAAGTTGAAATACTTCAAATATTTTGATGCATATGATATCATGGACATATTGTTTTGCTCGATATGTTCTTTTAATAAGGAATTCATAATATATTATCCTTAAAAGGTAATTATATCATCTTTATAAGACAAAGGGATTTTAATAAATTTCATTCAAATTGATATTTCTATATTTCAATATGTTGAAGATAATTTACATTCGTCATATGTTTACATTGTTAAATTATAAGACATACATTCAAAGATTATCTTCAATAAGATAATATCATATTCACATATTTGAGACATCAGTTAATGTTTAGAAATATATACATAAGATGATTATATTATTTTTTGTTAAATACCACATGTAAGATAAATTCCACTATGATTTATTTAGAAAGAATATAATGACTTATAAAAGTGTTTAGATAAAATATATATCATAGAATATAAACTCAATTGAGTATTATTTGGGATTTTTCAATCATTATTACTTATTATAGACAGATATATGTTGGAATAAAGTAATTATGTCCAAATATACTCTTTTTTTATAAATAAAATAACTAATTAAATGTTTTATAAAATTATGAAAAGTATATAAAAAAGGAACAAAATTATTTTTAAATTTTAAACCTCTTATTACTAGGATCCTTATTGTTATATGAAAAAGATGTAGGATAATGAAAAATGATGCAATCAGAATTGAAAATAAACATACATAAATTATTTTAATGTGGTATATTGGACATGAATATAATTTCTTATGAGATATTAATAAATGAGAGGATATAAAAGTAAAGTAATATAATTAATGCAGATTAACATTATAAAATATAAGGAAAATATTTAAATATAACAAATAATAAAACACTAAAAAAAGAAAATAAATAATCTATTTAAAATAATAAAAGAAATATATAATGAAGAAATATAATAACTTAATAAAATAAAAACCAATTAGGGAAAATAAAAATAACTGTATGAATTATTCATATAGTGGACAAATAAGAAAAAATAGTAATGAATAAATAGAAATAAAATATAAAAACATTCAAGATGTTGTTAATTTATAAATTAATTTTAACTGAATACATTACAAGAAGGAATGTAATCTAGGTAATTCATATGTAATCAACCATTTAAATGACTTTGAGCTGCCACTATATCTTACGAATCTTATTCATGGTTAAAAATTAGTCTTGTGGAGTCTGTTTTGGTTTTGATGGTGGAATTTCAAAAAAATAATGTTTTTGAATCGATGAGAGGGTGTAGTAAGAGGATTATCGACATTAAATCAAACAATATATCCTTATGTATGAAAATATTATCCTCCATTGGGTATTTATTGATGAGTAATCCGAACTGAACAAGATTAGATGTTGGGAGTAGTCTGATAAGATCTAGATAAGTGAATTTCCTCTATATTTATTATGTATAACTTAAAGAAATATGTAATTGAAAGGTAACGACTGTTACATGAAAAACCTGTGGTTCTACCATGAAGATATTTCAATATAATTAATTATTTATTTGAATCACTATTATGTGGTAGCGTGGATGTTAATAATGGGAGGTGAAATTGATTATGTTTTTTATATGAATGAATTCATCCACATGCATATATATTTTATTATCCATATAATTATAGGTGGAATAAAATTAATTTCTAATAATTTTTATACATTCTGAGAATGAATCCTTAATTTATTCTAAAATTATTTCCCTTTGACGCAATATGAAATTAATTATTTAATACATCAAACCGATTATTAGATCTTATAGTTTCAGTAAAAATCAACGAAAAAAGTGTATGTGATCCATGAAGGCCAACTTATTTTCATTATTATGAGTCTCTATACTATCTTGGGTCACAAAAAGTGTTTTATTCCTCAGAATATGAATGTGATTCCATGTTACTCGTCATTAATTAATGCAGATGACCAATTTTTTCTCCCAGCACATCAGATTATTTTCCCGATATGATAACTATTTATCCCAAGATAGTGATTATTAAACCAATGTCCTTTTGAATTCAAAATAAAACATCAGGAATTATGGGTACACATACCTTCAACATCTAAATGAATTCCATATGAGATTGGACAATATTTTTTTAAGATCTAGGATATTATAGAAACAATCCTAATTTCAGAATCCACATCTCCATAAATGTCCATAAATATATAATTATAAAGGATAACACATTTTATATACATTATTGATTAGTTAAATGTACATTTGGATTGATATTGTGGTTCTAACATTGATTGAATGGTGTCTTGGTATACAGATCATTATCTAGGTAATCCTATAGATTAATTTCTTGAATGTTTTTCACTCCCCAAATTTATTAACACCCTTAATTATTCCATGTCATTTTTACCATAAAATGACATCAAAGAGGCCTTATATTTCCCCCATAATCAGTCATTTATTTCATCATTGAATCAACATCAATCATTTTCATAAAATAACTAATTTTGGATCATTCTTCAGACACATTTAATTTATAATCATGAACATTAGAACATATATGATGTGATAAAATTTGTTAAAAAATTGGGATGCACATATATTATATAATATTGTGTATCAGGATCATTTTGATTAACATGGTATATTTTTATGATTGAATATGGTTTCCCAAATTCTAATCTTGACCTTATTCTTACAACACAATTATGTGAATATTTTACTTTCTATTCATTATTATCATCTCCAATAGTGTTCTGATTAATAAAACACACCAACCATCATCTATCAACGTGACTAGTTACCCTAGAAAAAGATATTTAAAAAATGAGGATGGATCCCAATGTAGTAGTAAAAGTATTCTACTGAAATATACTATGAATCATATTATTTTTTGAGGTGGAATATTCCGAAACCCTGGAAATAATTAAAATTGATCTCTCAATTCCAACAACAGTAGGAGTGTCTACCACTTAACACATCATAGAGTGGAATTTTGATGGGATATCATTTTTAATTCTAATTTCATATTGTACCATAACAAAAATTCATCTTTTACTGTTTTAATGAGTCTCTTTGCCTAGAAGATCTTCCAAATTCTCTCTATCAACTTGATCTTCTATAGAAGAAGGAACACATTCATCAACATGAGTAGAAACATAACTTGTAACTACAATACATGATATATCACCCTCAATGTTTACAGGGTCTCTCTCCACCTTTTCATCCTTTCCAACTAGAAAAATCATACTCTTAGAAATAATCATGTATAAAACACATCTTTTAAATTTAGTATAACTTATTATTATCAGACCATGAAAATGAGTAAAATATATTTATTCAATTTATATAAAATTATTTTAAAACCAGATTCAAGAGTTTTACAGTCATATATAAATTGAAAATATTATTTCAATTATGGAATATGTACTTCACCATGTTCTGGAAAAATTCCATAGGTTTTTCAATCAAAAAAATAATTATTATTTTAAAATCATGAAAAATAATTTTACCCAACCCATGATGATGTTAAGATATCATAGACCATATGTACATAAATAGGAATTTACTTTCTTTTTCTATGCCTTTAAAATTATTCATCTAATAATATAGTTATTAAAATAGATATTTAATCATTTTTGGAAGGCTTACATCATCAATACTAGCTTGAAATGTACTAAATTTAGCATAAAAATCATGAGGACATGTGAGTGATTTATCCGTATTTATTGGAGATATCAAAAACGCTTTATCTTACATATTTGTTGAGAAAAAGATCTTCATTATTTCTAAAATAAAACACAATAGCTTAATATAATTAATGAAATTGATGTTCAATGATAAAATATATAATATTATCATAAAATAAAAATTTCTAGCATTGATGATTTACAACATTTTTGAGTAGCATATCATTTTCTGTACGAATTCAAATTTAAGAGATAATCAACTTAATAATTTAATTATTTGAATGGAAAAAAAGTGATTCTAGTGATAAAACTATAAGAACCCTTAATTTTACCTAAGAATGGAGATAATTTGAATATATGAAGGATTATTATTAATAGGTTTTATTACATGAGGATAATGGATATAAAGGTTATAAAGATACTACATGCCAGAAAAATTTGATTCCAATACTTTTTCATTAACTGATGAGTCATACACTATGATATGTGGGGTAATCATGGAAATTCAAGTCTACCTGTTATTGTAATGATTTACAAATACATGGACTAGCTAAGCTGCAAACCAATGAAAAATTGAAAATAATAGGTTATATAAATATTGATGTGATATCACTTAGTCATTATAAGTAAGAAAAATAAAATTAATTAAAATTAAAAAAATTTAATTTGGGTCTGTTAAAATAAAATTTTTCAGTAGATTAACATTTTTTAAAGATTTCATCTAATTGGTTTCTTGTGAAATTTTTTTATTGAGATATCACATTTTTTTGCATGATCATTCAAGAAATTATTAATCAAATAAATTTACATTATTATAAATATGTTTATATGATTATTTTTATTGTTAATAAAACATTTTTTATCAATTATAATTTGAAAAAAAAATTAGAATAAATAATCCATCATAGTATATTTCATCCATATCAAATATTATGAAAAACATTTGAGTGTAATATATTTTTCATCAGTTGTTGACAGTTCTATAGTGTTTTGATTCTTAGTAGACCAAGTTACAAGGGATTTATTTTTAAAATTAAAGGTTACTTATGCTCTCTTCCAATATAATCTACACCCACTAATACTAGTAACTGAATATTAATTTAAAATAAAATCCATTTTATTTGGTAAAATTATTAAGAGGGAAGATATTCCATTCAAACACCTTAAAATTGTCTTGGAATCAATTAATTGAGTTAATATTTGACTATATTGAAATCTCAAACAAATATATACATAAAACATAATTATTAGATATCATGTATTAAGATAAAAAATCATACAATGATTCCTCTATATAACTTATCCATTGTTTTACTAGAACCATTTAAAATAATTTTAATAATGGAACCCATAAGTGTTTAATATGGATAATATTTATCCAGTATAAAATTTTATTTTTATGATTTTTCTTTTTTTGGTCAAAGAGATTTCCTGAATCATTTTTATTAATTTGGAATCAATATAAATATTTCAAGTCACCAATCATGTGTATCTCAAATTTCTTATTATTAAACATTGAATATAATTTAATATTTTATGGGTTATCGATATAAGAATAACATCATCAACATATATTCATAGTACCAAAATATGTAAAGATGATGTTTTCTTAAATAACATAATATATTCCTTTCCAACATAAAACTAGTTTTTTCAAAATAATGGGTCTTAATCTATCATACCATACTACATTTGAATGTTTATGTAAATAGAGAGATTTAAAATATTTGAAAATAGAATTTTGAAAATGATTGTCTTCAAAACTAGGTGGTTGTGAAACATAAACATTCTCCACTATAAACTATTTAGAAATTTTTATTTATCAATAATATCATATAATTTAAATATCATATGATCTATATATTATAAATTGATTCAAATTTATTATTACCTTGATTCAAGGTAAAATTCCTCTCCATATTTTATTTCAACTTCTTGATTAAAACCTTTTTCAACTAATATAGAAATATTTGTAGTGATCACACTATTATCATTCAATTTATTTCTAAAAATATGTTTTTTTCCAAAAACAATATAGTCATAGAATAAATTCACTATTTCTAATACATTATTACTATATAATTAGTTTAACACATTGTGTATTATTAAAACCCTTATCTAAACATATATGGTATTATATAGAGTTTTTGGTTCTTGAAGGGGTAAATAAGAAGAAAATTCTATATACTTTCACAAATTTCTCTTAATCCTATATCCTTCACGTAAGCATCCTATAACCATTTCAAGAGGATGGTTCTTACCAAAAAATTTAGAATATAGGCATGCCTGCTCCAAAGAAAAATTATTAAAGAAAAATTAATTCAAATAACACAGCGTCAGAGATGCGGTATAAAAAGGTGATTATAAGTCTCACCACGAAAATCAGCCTAAAAAAATATATTCGAAAACTATAGTGACACAAAGGACGAGATGGGGCTCACTTCTTCAATAGATTTCTTGGAAAGTGCATCCACAACTTGGTTGGCCTCATGGTAAACATATAGGAGTTCAAGTGAGAGAGAATCTGCAAGCCGAAGGCATTCCACCCAAGCCGGTGACATCCTCTATGGCACAATCTTTGACAGATCCCTATGGATTTGGACTGCAACAGATGAGTCGGAATCAAGCCATGTATCACTCTAGACATGCTAGAAAACATAATTAATATCCTTTATCATGGCCCAAAGCTCCACTTTAATGAAAAATAGATTGCCAATATAGTGGATGAAGCATCCTTTAATGAAACCCCTATGAGTTTGGAGGAAACCACCACATCCAGAGGGACCTGGCTCACCAGTAGCCATCCCGTAAACATTGATCTTCAACCATCAAGATATGGGTGGAATCCGGAGAATATGTTTCATCATCATCGGCTTTTTTCCCTGCTATTTAAATGAAGAGACCTCAACAAAACAAGGTCAGAAACATCATTCTTCATGGTACCAATTTTCATGTTAGAAGCAGTCGGAATTGCACAATGGAATACCAGAATAGCAGCATGGAATGAGGGACTATTGCTGCTAAAAATTGAAGCTTTTCTTACCTTCCAAATGGAAGACATCAGGCTGGCCACAGATGTTAATATAAGATATCAGACCTACATACAACATTCAATCATTCATATGAATTTCATCATTCCTTAAATCGAAAAGGAGTTGATGTAGGAGTGAAAAATCCCCTGCACATAGGACCGTAATCTAGAAGAAAACTTGCATGAAACAAACAAATGATCAGTAGTTTCATCTGCTTGCAGGCAGTGCATGCAAACAGTAGATAGACAGAATCCAGACTACTACAATATGGCCTACAAAGGAAGCTTTTTCTTCTAGATGATCCATATGTGTAAAGCTGAGGTCGGGGGAATGAAGTGCTTATAAAAATCCATGACCCAAGATGGAGGATCCATGGAAGCACTACACAGTAATTTGTAGCCCTCCCCTGTATTAAACATTCCATTAAGATTCTTCATCCATTCCATTGTGTCAAAATATGAGTAGCAGTATAGTGTATTTCTATGGCAACATCATTCAGTATCATGTTGATAATTGTTGAATTACCATATAAATCAACAATGGAAGTCTCTTTTAAGATATTAGGAATAACAGTATCCTCACAAAGAGGCCGAGACAACCAAAAGTTAGTCCAATGGTTAAGAGGGTGCTTCTTGCAAACAATCCATTTTGAGTGAGCCATAAGGTCAGTATAGGCATGTTTAATGGCATACCAAATAGATGAACATAGATGGTTAGATTACCCTTTTTAGTTCTTTACAATGAACCTAGTTCGAAAGAATTCCATGGAGTCATCAGATTTCAAAATTATGTTCCAAGTGAACTTGCGGATCATGATATCATTGAATAATCTGATATCTTTGACACCCAATACACCCATATGAGAAGGTTTGTTGTAGTCTTTCCAAGCCACAGTGACCAGCTTCCTTTCGTGAACTGATCCATAACAATTAAAATTTCTAATCTTGCTATTTAGCTCTTTAATCAGGCCCCTGGTCCATCTATACAAGGAAAAGGAATAAACAAACATCGATGGGACCAATGAGTTGACCAAACATATCCTCCCTGCTTGAGAAATGTTTACACCCTTCCAATATGATAACTAATTTGTGATCATCAGAGAAATATTTTCCAAATGGCACCTTTTAACCCTGCCCCAGAAAAGCGGAAGCCCTAGTTAAATAAAGGGAATCACTCCCTTCTTGATTCCAAGCTGTCATGCCACTCTGCATTGATTGGATGCGAGAATACCACCAACAAACATAACTGATTATTTTTCCCAATTAATATTCTGACCTACAACCTCATCATAGTGTGAGAATATTCCATTGATACAAGAGACTGTTCCCTTATCAACCCTCCCAAAAAGAAGAATATAATTGGCCTAGAAAAGGTGTGAGGGGGCAAGTAACTCACGCCCAATTTTCATCCTTTGATACCATCCAAAATTGGAAAGATCAGTGAGACACCATCTTAAGTAATCCTCCAAGATTATTGAGATCATATCAAAGAGATTTTCACCTTGCCTGACCCCTATTGAGCATTTGAAGAATCCCCTTCAAGATTCATTGATCAGTATAGATAGCTTGGTATATTCAAGGATGAAGCCAATAATATCAATGAACATCTGTGAGAGACCATGCATCTTGAGAATGGTGAAAATAAAACTCATTTTGAGGTTATCAAAAGACTTGTAAATATCAATCTTCAAAGTGATGTTACCATCCATAGCCTTTTTTTCATGGAATTGAAACATTCAGAGGTAGTGAAGAGTCAATTTTGAATGTTCCATCCTGGAAAAAACCCAAATTGATTACTTGAGATGAGTCCCTTTCCAATACCACCCAGTTGGTGAGATATGATTTTTCAAATCATTTTGTAATAGTATTACCAATGGCAACGTGCCTGGAATCCTTAATGTCTAGTGAATTATCCTTCTTAGCAATTAAGTCAATGAAGTTGGAGTTCATTCTACTGGGAATATGGGTTAATCTAAAAAAACAATTCATAGCATTTGTGACCTCAAGATGAACAATATCCCAATAAAACATAATGAACTTATTTTTGAATCCATTAGGACCTGCTACACTTTCAATAATTAGGGAGAAAAGGGCGTCATATACCTCACATACCATGGAATTATCAACAAGCATATTATTTTTATCATCCTAGATAGAAGGATCAAAATAATGAATAATTTTCTCAGATTTTTCTTCTCCATGGTCACAATAAAGCTTTTCAAAGTAGGCAATAACTGCATTTTCAATATCATTCTCTGAGGAGAGGAGATTCCACTCAATGTTGAGGGCTTGTATACTTCTCTTGGCCATTTTCCCCTTATTCATTAAAAGAAAAAAAAATTATTTCTATCTCCAATTTTTAGCCAACTAACATTGAACTGATTTTGTGCTATGATTTCTTTAAAATCCAAGTGATTTTCCAGATTTGCTATAGCATGTCATTCATTCTAAGTTAGTAAGTCTTGAGCCAAACCAGATTGTTGATAGTTCAAAAAAGCAGTTTGAGCATCCCTAATGTTATTATCAATGTAGGAAAATGAATCTTTTCTCCATTTCTTCAGCCTTTCCATAACAAGAATTAATTGGCAGCAAAGAATATAAGAGGGTCAACCCAAAAAATCATTTTTCCAGGCATCCCAGACAATTTCTCTACAGCCCAAGATAACTAGGCACACATTGTTAAACTTGAAGGGAAGGGGTACTAACCTCATTTTTCGAAAGAAAATATCCTCAAGAACGAGAGTATGGTTCTTATGTTTTCTAGGTTATCTATGTATGATACTTTCTGGTTCAATTGTATAAACCGTTATTTATTCACCGATCATAAATCAACCATGATATATTATAATATATTTACATGACCATTTGGAGTGTAATATAACAATTAGGAATATTAATAAGACCAATATAATAGTAACCTCATATATGAATCTATAAATCAATATCAACTATCTAATGAATTTATATATAATATATTAATATAATGAATTATGTAAATATCTATTTTTAAATGATAAATTAAGTGTTGGTATTTTTATAAAATGTAAATATTTATAAAAAATTATATGATTAATATAAAGATTTAAAGGGAACTTTTTTTTAAAAAAATAGATTAATTAATTAATATTTTTATTTCATATAATTATAAAATAATTTACCAAGATGGTAATTAATTTTTTAATGTTTCATAAGGTCAGTTATAATATTAAGATAGGATATTTTTAAATAAATGTTGTCATTAAAAAATAAATAAATTAAGAATTTTTAGTATGTTATTTTCATTAAATGGGGATCATATTTTTCTATCGCTAAATCAAAAAATGCTCAGCACATTTTTTTTAAATTTTTTCTAAAATTATTGTATTTTAAATAAATATTTAAATGCTAGAATTTATGATATATAAATTTATAAGAATATAAATGAATTTTTGAGTCATGTTTGAGTCATGGACGATTTGAGTGAGAATTATCTATAAAAATAATTCTCTATTTACTATACATAGTAATAATAATAAAAAATATTGATATTAATTATTTAAAAAATGTAGAAAATAATCAAAAAACACCCCTATCCTCCACTGGAAATACCACCCCTCACAGATTCTTCTCCACGCACCTTGATATTTATTAAATTCTATACAATTACTATTCGAAACCTATTCACCATATTATGGCCTTTCTAGTATCACCAAATACAATTTCAATGTGCCTTAAGAAGGTTCTCAAAGTGATGGAACTCAAGAGGTAAAACCCTCCTTACTCCCCTTTTAATTTCATTTATTTTATTATATTATCCTCACATATCTGTTCTAAAGTAGAATGATAAATCCATTTTCACACACACATATATATATAGTAGAATGTTATTATTTTAATATATTATCAATAATAAATTATCTTATCTTCTAATTTTATTCGAAAAATGTAAACATCGTCTGGGAGGTGTAAATTAACAACCTTCATAGATGTTGAGTTTTCAGTTTTCATTACCGCATTCAAGGATGATAATAAAAAAAATAAACATTAATATAGATTATTATATGTTAATTAAAACTTATTTAATTTTATATAATAATTATATAATATCATTATTTCATAAAATTATAATAATTCAAGCTAGTGATAAAAATAACAAAAATAAATTATATCATTTTTATTACATTTTATCTAATGAATCATCCTCGTACCATTAAAATATGATATATGAGATCATATAAAAAAATTTATATTCATTACTACTAAATAATTTCACATCTTTAGTTTTCATTCCCATTTCGCAAGAACTCATTAAATTATACACAAAGGGAATGTCCGTAAAACCATGAATCAAACGCTCATAGAAAAAATTAATCATTATACCAATCTAAATGATCTAAAATGAACATAATAAAATATTGAAAAATCATGAAAATTTATTATAATATATAAAATATTTAATCAATTAATCTAATTTTATTAACCAAAACATTATGTTCAAATGTTGGTTACATTCATACCTAATGTAAGGGGTTTGTCTTTTCACATTTACTTCTATGAGATATGCCTTATTCACCAATTATTTAAGGTGTGTGGTGTATGTATATTTCTCTATGATATAAGATATCATTAAAATCTATATCTTCATGGCATTAACTATTTTATTTTATGATTTCTAATTTTATGGGGAAAATAATTAAATTGATAATAGGGGTAAGAGAATCTATCTGAACATCGAAATTACATTGGGTTTATGATTTACCATTATTTATTCTCATTTATTTCATTATTATTATTTTGTAAATATTATTAATTATATGAATATTTTCATTATTTTTTTATCAACATTAAATCAACCTTCATTTATGCGGAGATACATATTTTTTATATTTCCTTCTAAATCCATCTCGATAAGAATTCATGATTAAAGGGAACATCGAAATTTCTTACCCATTTTCATGTACAATCCATCTATGTTAAGAAACCTATATTTTTATAAAATTAACAATTTTATCATATAATACAATCTATGTTATTTTAATTTTTTTATGAAAACAATTATCAGGTTATTCACATTAAAGACACTTTTATATTTTCCCTTTAACCACACCAACATGGATCGTTTATAATGTATCTTAAATAATATTTTTACTCGTAGAATTATAGTCATGGGGAATACCTTAAAATATTAAAATTTAAATTTTAAATAACATTTTTCTATTATAATTTCATGTATATCTAAATAAATTATTCTTTTTTAAAAAATTTGTTTTATTCAACATATTTTCAATGATTTTGTTAGAGTATGTTCACCTATGTCAACCCCCTCTATTGAAATTTTTTATTAATTGATGTTGATCTCTTGTGATATCATCTATGAAATTTTATTGAATGGTTTATGCTAATTTTTATGGGAATGAAATATTTTGATACCATATATCAGAGGTCAGTCTATGACTATGTATACTGAATGGGGGGATTATTTAATTTTCATTTTCTAAATTCAATATGAATGTATATATTTATTTTCTTAAACCTTTTCCGTATGGGGATTTAATCAAACATAGTATGTGTTGGTCAAGGCCTGAAATAGCCCCTTGAAGCATGAGTAGGTCTCATAAGATAAACTAGACATGGTTTTTTTTGAGGCTTTAACGATTATTTAGACTTTTTAGCTTTCACCTTGATGGTATGTTTATAATGTACCACATTATGAATTCCCTCATTATGATATTTATTATTTATAATCCATTTGATTAGTCATCTAGTATATTATCCCTGGGTATGTCTTTTTTTATTTGATTATTTATATTGAAATATTTTAATGTTTTTTCAACCATTTTATGACAAAGATTATGTTTTAAAGTCATGAATTCTTAGTTATTAAATTTTTCATTATTGTTTATGTTTATTTATGATATCTTCCACTGTATACATACCCTTACTGAGCATATAATCTCATGGATTTAATATCTTTTATTTTTAATATATATTCAATTATTAATATTATGATTGATACAAAGGGAAAATATGGGAGAATAGGGATGTTTCAAAAAAAAATTGTGTATCATTTATTATTTTAATGTAAAGTTTATGATTGTATTTGGAATTTGAAATAAACTGAACTATTCAATCCATTTGTATGTGATATCTGGTTCATATTTCTAGTGTAATATATTAATGAAACAACTCTAGCTAACTAGAGTAAGAGTTTTTACTATTGGAATTATAGAATGATTAGTTGAATTGTTAGAAATTAGATTTAGGTAAACATATATTAGGGAAATATAACACCATTACTGAAATTGAGAATATTATCAAGGTAAAAATGATTATCATTTTGAAATAAGTTATAATTTAATTATTTCACTAGTTTTATAATACCATTATCTAATTTAATGTATTCCATTGATAATAAATGGTTCCTAGTGGAATGAATAAAAAGTGTATCAATGCATGTATTCCATGTAGATATTTCCATCATATAAAATATAATTATATTGGATATATATATGAAACCGAGGATGAAAAAATTATAACTATATTGGGACAAGTAACATAGTTTATGATCAATCAACTTACTCACATGAATCATCACTATCCATAACAAGGTTTAATAATTTTAGAACTATTTACATAAAAAACATCCATCATTCAATGGGACTAAAAATTATTTTTAGATGAGAAATGGATATGTTACATGGAGAAGATATTTCATTCTATGGTTAGTAATGATATTTAGAATGTTATCAAGGGAGTTTATCATCTCTTGGGAGAGGTGGATAAATGTTGTCCATTAACTCAACAATAAATGAAGGAGGAATAAATTTAAAATATAAGTAGAATGATTTTATGGAAATTTTATAAGAAAAATATTTCCCTTGTGAATAATGAGTTGATATGGAGAGTCAATTCATATGGATAATATAGAAATAAGTTGAAAAAATTTCTATTAATGTAGTAATGTTACATGGATAGAAATTAATTCTATATACTATATATATAATCTAAATAGGAAGACTACCTATTTCTATTATGCTAGTAAACCAATAAAATGAAATGAACTAATGTACCAAAACATCATATCATATGATGATAAAATTTCATGTGACATCAATATGATGAAATAATTTTCCATTCCATTTGGGTTCATTGGGAATTGAAATAAAAAGAGGGATGTAGAGTACTCTAGAAATTTAAATAAAGAAAAATTGAAGAACAAAAGAATAAAATTTCAAACATGCAATACATATGGAGGGAAACATCATGGAACATTACTATTGTGAATGGTAGTTTGTTACAATTATATAGAGAAAGCACACTAGGCATATAATAGTAAAGTAAATAAAGGTTTTAACTATATGAAATGTTATATCAATGAGAATATGGGACATTATTCTCATATACCTCCAAGAAGTCAAGGGAAAAAGGCCATGCTTATATAGTCCCAAAAACCAAGTTTTATGTTCCTAATAATTTGGTAGAATGTGTTTTCATTATCACCACAAAATTATATAATGATATATTTTATTCAGGATCGTGGAATTCTTTTATATCTTCCAAATTTTCCAGAAAAATAAATATTTTCAATTCTACCTAATAAGGGAGTTGTTAGTCAAAACTATTACTGTAAAATTTATAGAAAAATTATTTGTCGATCTATACTTATAATGACACATAATAATTATCTAATTTATAATTTTATTATAATACCTATGGTTTATTTTGGTATAAACCATGGTAAATAATGGTTTTCAAAATATAATGAAACAATTTATTCCAATGAGATGGAAATTTTGATTTTTGATGATGATATAGAGTTTCATATCTTTAGAGGGGATACATCATCATCTAAGTCATATCCAGAGCCACCTCTTGTAGCTCTTCTAATGATATTATTTTAAATGTGGAGTAGGTAAAACCATATTTTGAAAATTGTAATATTCAAATTGAGGATGTAGACATATTTTTGTAATACATTGATAATTTTATAGAGAAATTAGATTGAATTCCTATATAGTGGGAACATGATTTTTCTATTGGTTTAATCCCTAATTATAGACCTATATCATCGAAACCCAATAAGATATCCACAACATAATTAATAGAGTTAAGTAAATAACTAGACTAATTGTGTGAAAAGGTATTTATACACCCTAGTTTTCACCTTCGAGAGTTCCTATTATTTTTCATAAGAAGAAATATGTATCTATGAGTTAATGATTTTTTTATAGGGAGATCATTGTTATTACAACAATGTAAAATTATATGTTTCCTCACATTTATTAATAATTTGTCAAACTTCTAGGATCTAAATATTGTTCGATGTTTGTCCTTCATTCTAGATATCATTATTTGTGTAACAAGAAGGAATATATACCTAATATAGTATTTATAACAATGTATGGAAATTACGATCTTACAATAATTTTATATGAACTGACTAATGAACCCTCCATTTTTTAGACATAATGAAAATAGTATTAATGGAATAGAATGAAAATTTTGTTGTGAAATTTACTAATGATATTTGGGTGTACTCAAAAAGATATGAAGACCCTGAGATCATCTTGGATATTTTTCAAGAGACTCTTAAAATAAATTATTAATATGGGATGTTTAGAATGTATGACTATTAGATTAAAAAAATTTCCTTTTCTGGTCATATTTTCTATTAGATTGGAATTTCAGTTGATCCTATAATGGCAATGGATTTCTAGGAATGGGTTACACCAATGATCATAACCGAGGAACATAGTTTTATTTGTTTCGTGGGTTACTATTAGTTTTTCTTTATGAATTTTTACTAATTAGATAACCTATTAACATGGAATACCTATAAAGGAGTTAAATTTATCTAGAAAAAGTAGGGTGAATAATTATTTTACCAAATGAATCGGTGATCAGTGAATTCTTTGATATTGACTCTACCATTGGGAAATGGGGGATTTTGAATTTATTGTGATGCATCAAATAAAGGAATTGGATTTGTACGTATGAAGAATGATAGTGTTATTTTATATATAACTATGAAGATAAAACCTGATGAATAGAATTTTTCTACTCACGATCTTCAGTTAGTATTCATAATATTTTATCTTATGATATATAGTCATTATCTATATTGTTAATGATGTGATATATATATATACATCACAAGAGCTTGAAATATATCTTTCAAATACAGAATTGATCATATGTTAATGCTGATGGATCGAGTTACTCATGGATTATGATTTTTCAATACATTACCAAAGAGGGAAGGAAAATATGGTAGTAGATCCCTTGAAAAAGAAGGATCATGAATTTATGAACAATATGATGATTGGTAGGGATCATGTTTACATTGAAATACATAAAATTGATGTGAGAGTTAGAATGGATGGTGAAACGTCACTAATTTTGAAAATGTTCATAAGCCCATCTTTATTAGAAATGATAAAATATTCTTAAGATGATTATGAGAATTATAAAAAGGAAATTTAAGATGTGATCGAAGGGAAATTTGTAGACTTTATATATGAAGATGACATTTTGAAATTTTGGAAGAGGATTTATGTTCCCTCTACACACAAGCTAAAAAGAGAATTATTAAATGATGAAAATAGAATTAATTTCTCTCTATAACCTTGTAGCACTATAATGCAAATATAATTGAAGGAACACATTTTTTGGAAAATATAATGTGAGATATTTTTGACTACGTATAATGATGTTTAGTTTTCACTAGGTGAATGATGAAGGAAGACATTCAAGGTGATTAATACTACATGAACCTATTACGTCATAGAAATTAGAAGACAATACTAGGTTGTTTTTCCGATTTTACCAAATAATTTAAAAAATAATGATTTGATATGGGTAATTGTTGATTGAATTTACAAATATTCCCATTTCCTTACTATAAGGGTGTATTTTTACTAGATCACCTTGCAAGACACTTTATTAATGTTGATGTAAGACATCATGATGAACCTATAACATCTTTTTATGTTCATATACACATTTTACATCAATATTATGTAAAATAATTCAAAAGTATCATGATACTGAGATTCCTTTAATCTTGGAATATCTCCCTCAAATTAATGGGTAATCAGAATAATATATTCAAACATTATTAGTCATGTTGGGTTCTTGATCACATGACTTTCATGATATGGGGGATAATTATTTACCTTTTTTAGAATGTCCCAATGACAATATCTTCCATTATAGTATTTAAATATCTCAATATGCATCCTTATATATAAAGAGGTGTCATAAGAAAATTTGTTGGAATGAAGATGGTGAAATGAAGCTTATAGGCATTGAAATTGCAGTGGAATCAACTATATGGTAATGACTATGTATGCTCATATTAAGGTATCTCAAATTAAAAAAAAAGATATAATAACCTCTAGAGAAAGGATTTGGATTTTTGAGAGTGGGATAAAGTATTTATGAATGTAAGTCCATGGTAGGGAGTTATAAGATTTGAAATGAATGTAAAACAAATTTCAAGGTACATGGGACCATTTTAAATTCCTGAAATAATTGTTGTTATAGAATACAGATTAGTAATTCCACAAATTCTCACCAGTGGTTTAATGTGTTCCACATCTCATTGTTTTTAAAATACAAGACAGACCCACCACAGTTATCACTTATTAAGAAATAGAATTGGAACTTATTTTATCACACATTGAGGATCCTAAAAAAATTCTTGACACTACAGAATATGTGTTGAGGAATTAGATGACTCAAATGTTAAAGGTATATTAGAGAGATCAAAAAATTAATGATGAAATGTGGGGGAAAGATTAAATTATGATGAAGAAATAAAAAAATAATTTTATGGGGTGAAATTATAGAAATTATGATGAATAAAAATTGGAAGGTGGGGAGAATTTTACACCCCATGTTTTTATAGTATTTCCCATTTAAATTCCACATCATAGATATCTTATGCATTGATATCAAATAAACAATGATATACTGTAATATATTAACATTACCAATGGAATTGTAATGTATCCATTATGAAAAGTATTCTAGAAATGAAAATAGTAATCTCACCTATGAAAGAATAAATAAAATTAAGGTATCTTCTGAATCAAAATATAGACACTTTATATCATAGAATACGTAATTATATGTTTTAAAAATGTAAAAATATGTTTTATTTTTATTATTTTTAAATGTAAATCTTCAATTACAATTTTATATTTAATATAATGGTTAAAAAGTTATTTTATATTTAAAAAATATATTCATAAATTAATATTTTTTATCTTCTTATTATAAGAATATTTTATGAGACCTTAATGAATTTTAAAAAAGAGTTATAAAATTAGTTTTATTTTTAAAATTTCTATCTTTCTTATAAATGAATATTTTCATTAAAATATAATTTCTAATATATATATATATATATGTATTAAAATAAATAGAGTTTATTTGTTAAAATATACACTTCTAAAAAAGTGTAGGGTAAAATTTTGGAATTTTTCTAAAATAGTTGAATTTTTGTGAATAGTGAAATGCGATAATTTAGATAGTTAATATTAGAAGTAAATAAATATATTTTGGAATAATGTTTTAATCATGGATGATGTAAGAGGGAAATTATATAAAAATAACATGCAGTCATTACTATAGATAGTCACTAGATGAAATAATATTTACAATCATGAAAAACAAATAATGAAATGAGTAAAATAATCAAAAACACACATCTCCTCCACTATTAATAACACCCATCAAAACCACTTATCCTGAAACCATCTACAAAATGTATATTTCTTATATTCTTCCAAAAAACTATCCCAAATCTCATCCATAGTTTAGTGTATTTCTAGTCTCACAAAAAGACCATTTCTATGTTCTTTAAGGAGGTTATCAAGGAGACAACACTCATGAGGTAAACCCCACATTCATTCCCATTTAATTTCATTTATTTTATTTTCCCCTCCTTTCCAAACATTTACAAAACAATAGGATAACCCTAGTATCATATATATATATATATATGATAATTTTATTATTTTTATGTAATATCCTTTCATAAATTCTATTCTAGTATCCATTAATTCTAAAAATGAAAACGCCATCTATGAGGTGTTGATTAACATCCTTCATGGATGATGAAATTTGGTTTTTTATTACTACCATAAAGGATGGAAATAAAAAAATATTTAATTTTAAAAATATTAATCTATTTGTATTATGACATATTTAATCTTTTGGAACCAATATATAATCATATAATTAAATAAAATGATACAAATTCTTGATGGTTATAAAAACCCCCAAAATAAATTAAATAATATTCATTTACATTTTATCTAATGAATAATTTTCATAATATATAATCAAATGATAAATGAGATCATATAGACATATTTATTTTCATTAGTACAAATTAATTTAAATTCTAGGTAATTTATTTCCATTTTACAAGAACTCCAATAAATATAAACAAGGTAATATTCAATAAATCCATGAAACGAATGCTCTAAAAACAACAAAATTAAAAATAATTACTAAAATAAATAGTCTTAAATTTAAATAATAAAATTTTATTAAATAAAATATATGTTATAGAAAATATTTATTGATAATTTAATGAAAAAAAAGACTATCCAAGAAATTAAGTACGTGTGAAGAATGATTTCACACATAATGTAATTGTTATCTCATCTCAATTTTATTTCCATGAGATATTCCCTATTCAACAATAATTTCAATTATGCGGTGTATTTATACTCCTCATTTATATATAATATCATGAAAATATCTATAATCATGTTATTAAATATTTCTCTTTAGGATTAATTATTTTATGGGCTATATGATTCCATTTATTACAAGGTGTAAAATAATCACTAAGAACCTGTAAATTTTCATCTGGTCAAGATTTTTTTTTTCATAAATTTATTTATTCATTATTTATATTAATGTAACATTACAAACATTTAAATGTTCCAAAAATATGTATCTAGATCAATTCATCTATATTTTTTGTCTTTGTACACATCTTATAAGGTTCCTTCCTAAATTCCTTTAGATAAGCAAGCCCAATTAAAGGGAACATCTCAATTTCATACCCATTTTAGAGTACACTCCATAATCCATTTTATGACTCTAAATATTTTTTCTAAATTAATACTTTTGACATGATATTATATCAATGTTCATTTAATGATTCATGTAAACATGTATTATTTTTTCTCTTTAAAGACTTTTTTAAATTTCCCCTTGAACCGTACCAAAGAGGCTCATTTATACTATTTGTAACACTTTTTTTATATGACACCATAATGTATTGATGTATTCCCTATAATTTTAAAGATTATTTAGCAAATATAATGACTCATTTTAAAATTAAAAAATTTTATAAATAAATTATTCTAATCTAAAATGGGTATTTCTCATAAGAATTTATTATAAATTTTGTTAGATTATTTTAATCTATATCAAGACCCTCGATTGAATGTTTTCATTAATTGAGGTAGATATATAAATAAACAATCTAAATTATTTTATTGAATTGATTATGATCATTTTTATTTTGTATATACTATATTGATTCTATATTACTCTATAGAGTTTATGATTAGTTTTACTGGTTGGGGAAATTATTTATATTTCAAATTCTCGATTCATTATGAATGTATATGTTGATTGTGTTTCAGCTCTTTCATATAAAAAATGAAATAGAAGTGTTATGTTTTAGGAAACACCATCTATATCGCATTGATGCAATGGTAGGTTTTATAAGACAATGTTGATTGAGTTTTCACCGATGACTTACCCATAATATAGACTTCATATTTGAGGCATTGACAATATATTTATGATGCCCACATTATGAATTCCCTCTCTATGATATTACTTATTTATAATCCATGTTGTTATTATAATTGTACAATATCAATTTTATGTATCATTTTCATGTGATTATTTATATAGTGATATTTTTTATTGTAATAATCCGTAATATCCAATTAATTTTTTAATTAAATGTAAATCTTTACAAGTCTATGAGAATTGACGGCGCGTGATTCTAGGGCCCGGTTTGCCCGAAATCAATTTCTGATGTTTTGTTTTGGTATGTTCAGTAAACGTATGAGCGGGTTTTTTTAACATTTTAACTGGTTCTCAGAATTGAAATCTGAGGGCACCGTTGAACTCGCAGCGCTGATATTCACATTAAGAGACATTAAAAGTGACGTTAGTGGGTCGAGTAGAAAATATAATTTTTTGGGTTTTTCATGGAAAATAATAAAATAATGTTAACTACACTTTATATTATTTTTGACCCACCATATGGAAGTTGGAGGTGGGGTCCACTAGAACTAAACATCCTTGTGGGAGTTGAAGTGTGGGGACTAGCAAACCATAACATTCCATGAGAGTTTATGGTGGCGGGGCCCACCAAACCTAACCTCTAGTGAGAGGTTACGATGGTGGGGACCAACCGAACTAAACCCCCACATATAATTGTGGAAAACCTCTCAACTCCTCTCATAATGAGGAGGAGCCTCTTGACCTCAACTACCCAATTAATTATGCTACCTCACCTGCCATAAATGTGAAAAATCCTACCCATAAATTAATTGATCACATCAATTAATTATTTTTAAACATTTTTGATATTTTTTCCAAAAATTAAATAATAGATAAACATAATCTATTATTTTGGCTTGGAATATTTATATTGGTGGAACTTGGGAGAGGATTAAATAGGGAGAAAGCTCTCCAACAAATAACTTCCTCCACGAAGAACACTGGAAAGGAGCATCCTCAACATCTTCCTCGAAAGAACCTTGTGGAGGCAACCGATGTGGGACATCTTTGATGACTGACCTTACCTCCTCCTCATCGTCAACGAACCAATGCACGACCATGGATTAGAAGCATGCGGAGGACGCGACAAACATTGAAAACTCCATATTCTTCCCCACGACTCTATCGACGAACAATGATCAACGTAGGAATTTTATTTGAATATGATATTATAACTTTAATTCCTCCTTTCTAACGAAAAGAATAAATGTGGATATTTTTCCTTGCGGGTTGGGAATGGTTTTTTGGGGGAGATGTGGGGTGTTTAATTGATTTTTCTCCTAACTTATTTTCATGTTAATTCATTGAAGTTCTTTAATGATTTGATCTGCTTTCTACTACCCTAAATGCAGAGAGTGCGGGCCAAACCAACATCTCCAAACCCCTTTGTAGTTCTTTTTTGTGATGTTCTTAGGAATGGCGACGAAGAAATGAGATGAAAAATGTGACGAAGACAACAACCATGCTACCCGCAGCCTCCGCGACCCGCGCCACCAACTGTCCCTCCACCCACTTCCCAAACCCGTATGAGCTGCGCCGCGCCATGACCGAACCGGCTGTACCAGCCCCGACAGCCCCATCCACCGGCCGAACCGGATCCTCCACCCCGGGCCGATCCGCAGTGACCTCCTGGTAGCACGTGCCTCCAGGCCACCCTTGCCTCCCGGCCTCGTGCGCCCCAAGGCCGCCAGTGCCTCCCGGCCGAACCAGTTCCTAGACGAGCCGGCCACCCGAGCTCCCGGCCGCCTGGGCCCTCTCAGCCACCAGGGCCCTCTCGTCTACCCATGCCCTTCAGCCACCCGCACCTCTTGGCCAAACTAGCACCTGGAAGAGCTGGCCTCCCAATCCCCGAACTGTACCTCACCCTCATAGTGCCCTAGCCGACCCGGCATCTTGCGCCCCTTGTGCCACCCCGACAGAGCCGACCACCCATGCCCCTCTCGACGCCCCGCCCCAACTGGCCCACACCCTTGTGGAGCCCTCTAGGATGAACCTACCTCGTGCCGAACTAGTGTCGGTCCGCAGCTTCATGTCCTGTTCGCGCCCTCGTGGGTGGTCCACGTCAACTCGTCCCTCCGTTGCCCCTCACGGCCTGCTGGACTGGGCCGGGCAGGTTGAACCGAAACCAACAGGTCGGCTTGCCCAATGGGCCAGGCCGGACGCAACGGGTCATGCCGGGTCGACCCATACTGGGTCAACCCAAACTGGGTTATCCTGGGTTTGTCTGACCTGGTCGGACCGGTCACGAGCCCATTACGACCTATTCACATTCTTTTGGAAATATCTTTGGCACCTGACGTCCATTTGATAAACTAGCAGTGATGCTGGTAATATCGGTGCATGGAGGTCCCTTTGAGTATAACCCACTAGAGTTAGGGGTATAGTTGAGATATGATTAAGTGGGATAGTGCACGAATCCAACCAGTCCACCGGGATGAAATGGATCATAACTCAAAGATCAGGTGACTGATTGACTCGTTGTTGGTTGCATTGAGACCCCTATGACGTGGCAGACCATTGGGGTACTTCTTCATGGGACTTCATGGAAGTCGGAGCATCGTCCAGTAGCTTGTGGAGTGGAGATTTCGGAGACGAGCAAAAATTTGTGTGAGAACCTAGTAGCTGGCTGAGACAAGAGGACCGCTGACTGATCAACTCTAGAGAATTAATTATTTTAGAGAATTTAAAAAAAATTATATATTCTACCGAACAATTTTTTTTAAACAAATCCATGTTTTTTAAAATTATATCAAACATTTTTTAATAGTCTTGTTTTATTTTTATTGTCATTTTTACGCATGATTAAATAATTAATTTTTTTAAAACAATAATAAAATTGTTTTTTAAATGATTCACTTTTTGTCTTCTAAAAAAATCATGCATGGAATATTTTATTACAACTTATATGGCTTGAATATATATTAAAAAAATCATGAACACTAAATGATTAAATAATTACATTAAATGTTTAAAAATATTTTCAATGAAAAAATATTCATTAATATTTGGGAAATTTTTTTATTTTGAATGACTGATTTCATAGTGAAAAAGTTTATTTACTTATGAAATAATACAATTAAGTCTTTAAATGAATTTTCAGATATGATTACAGATTATTATGATAATTTTGTTTTATGAGGTATAAGATCCAATTATTACACCCTTATTATTTATCTGTATGGCCTATGATATAGATGATTAGATGTTTATGAAATACATTTATTTTCAATGGGTAATGCTATTATTATATAAAGAATGTTTTGTTATCATAATGAATTTATAAAAAAGAAATATTATTATGTGATGTTTACATATATTATATCCCTTAATTAATTGGGTAACGTGATATCTATATCTCTAGAGATTATTCTGATAATAATGGATAAGAAATTGAATAGTTTTGTTCATATATTAATTCATGGGAATGATTTATTTAATAATTTTGTAATAGGAAAAATTTTATACATGATTTTGAATATATTTGTTCATAAATTTATTGCATGAGTTATTAATTCAACGTTGTTCCCACAATTTTATACATTTCTATGATTTCACATAGCTATGTTCCAAATATTATCATGTCTTATTCTTATGATTCTATAGGACCATATAATGACTATTATTATTGATTAATATTTTTATCCCTATTGAATTTACATCTAGATATGAATAGATTTCCAATCATAAAAACATTGTTATTTTTTGGGAATGGATATTTTTTTCTGAGAAAATATATTAAAATTTGTCATCATACCCTTATATCCATATTAACCACTAATTATTGATACATATATGGTTTACCCTTACTGAGAATATTTTCTAACCATTTTAATGATTCTTTTTCCTAGGTTACAATGATAGGTTTTTAGTAGGGTATGTCTAGGAATATTACGATAAAGGATGATATGAGTATTTGATGTTGCAGATATCATATGAAATGATATGATTATGTATATAGTCTATAAAGGCCCTAAAATTTACTATACTCGAGAATATATTATTGTAAAATGGGTTAAACATTCAATTAAAATAGTATAATGTTTTTATATGTTGTTTTTGGGAATCATTCCATATATATAAATGTTTTATAATGCAGTGTAATGAATTCAAAAAAATAAAAACAAATCCAAGATAATTATGATGAATCATATCATGTGATGATAAAATAAGGTAGGATGAAGCACCATTATATCATTAATCCAAGAGAGAGGTTCCCGGATTGGGTGTTTTAGGTTACACCAAGAGGTTCTCATTTGTGGTTTCCTTCAATTAACAATGAGAATTTAATAATTTCATCATTAGTGGAATTATAATATAGAAAATATTATGGTGTGGATTTCCTTATTGGTTACACAATAATAACACCCATATTTTTAGAGTATCATAGTAAATGTCATGAATGACATCTATAATGATTCAAATATAAATAATCTAAAGATAAAACATTAATTATTAACATAATTTAGTAATGGAATGTATTTAATTATATAAAAAAAATCTATAAATTGATCCCTGATATTTTGGTATTGTTAGTACATGTGATAACGAACTATAATTATAAAATAGTGAATGGTTCATGTATAAATAGGTAATATAAATTTTCAGTATTCTTGATAAGAGAATGTTGAAAAAACCTATTGGATGTTGTGTGGTAGACCATGCATATTTTCAGAGAATATAGATTAGGTATGGTTGATCGAGATATTATTATGTGTATCTCAAGGAACATATCATCTTTGATTGGAAGAAATTCCATAAATTATCATTTGTCATTAGTGAATGCATATTTTCAAGGTGTTATCTATATTGGGTAATAATGTTTATGTATGTGGATATAATTGGTTTAGTGGTAATGGGAAATTTTATTTTATTATAAGAAGTTACTACTATTGATTTCCAATTGGATTTTTCTTCAGATAGGATCATATATAGTGAACAAGTTAGATTTCATTATGTTATTCAATGAATGACTGGTGTGTGAGATAGATCAACTTGATATATCATTTAAGATAATATGTTCAAATAGTTTTCCTATCATGCCAAAATAGATATATATAGTCTTTTACCAAGGAAGGAGATATGGTTATGAGATATTAGTGAATGGAGTATTTCGTTATAGATAACTAACAATTCTTCTTAGGGATTAAAGTCCATAGGGTTGGGATTTTTGTAACAAAGATAAATTTATAATAATGAGATGATTTTCTTGGTTCTTACATTTTTAATTTTGAAATATTTTTATCACATTAGAAAAATTGTTCTATGAAATTTATTTATTGAAATAATATTTGGTTTTTATTTCTAGAATTGTGTGCCAAACAATATTGTGTACCTTGATGATGGAACCACGTACGTGGTGAGATTTAAATAGGCATAAAAAAGAGACAAAATGTTTACCACCTAGCTAATAGTTTGGGACTATTTGACCAATGGTTTATGTGGTGAAATTCCCATGATTGAATTTTTATGAATATTTTGAAGGTTTTTATTAAAAAATCAAAACTCACCACCCTTTATAACTAGTCAAACTAGACCCCGTTTTTGGACATTCATTCATTGATTTAGATTACATATATTTTTTATAATTAAAAAAATTAAATTAGTTTAATCTGTATCATTGAAGTAAGACTAACCATGTGTATTCTTAAATGATTATTCGTTATTGCTAGTTATTAGATCTCTATTAGAAATCCTTAATTTGGTTCCCATTGATATGTTTTATGACATCTTCTGATTAAGGATGAAATAAATAACCATATTATAAGTGTTACCACCTATTAGGTTAAGATATGTGGTCTATTGTATTATCCTATAGATTATATGTTCTTTAAATTTCATGGGATATTAGGTTTTATATATGTCAGTTTGTGTGAAAGAAAATTAATTCAAGGGAAATCAAAAAATTTATATGAATATATCTAGGTCATATTAAGGACATGGTGGATATTTTTTCATGAATTACCTAAAATTGGGGGACATGAATTTATAGTATTTAGGTGATAATTTTTTTTAAATGAGGAAAAAATCCACCATGGGTGTATAGATATGTGTAATGAATCAAGTTGTTATGTACGGTTTTCTGTGTTAATGTATAATATTTCATCTAGAGTGGCGAAAATTATTTTATTTAACTGATTAGTTTTATTATGTGTCCTTAAAGGAATTTGGTTCACTATGAATGATGAATTGTGAGATTAGAATTTGATATTAATATAAAACCTTGTGATACATAGTGAGACTATGAGATGGGTTATATTGAAGGTATATTTATATGATATCCATTTAAAAAATGTTTTTCCTTGGGGGTTCATGTATGTGAAAGTTAAATATAATATTTAAAGGTCATCTTGCCACATAATAGTTGACCTGTAAGATGAACAAATAGACCTATTGAGTATAAGGGTAATATTATACAACCATTAATAATGAAATAAATAGGGTCGACTATAGGTTATTCAATTATATAACGGGGATTTCTATCGATATTGGGCATGGGATTTATAATCCAATAAATAATGATATGCGTTTATATGAGAGACGATCATTTAGATTTTTGAGATATACATGGGACATAAAATATCTGAGTAATGTGTATTGGGATTATAAATTCATTATATTTTATAGTTTTAATAATTGGGGATTATAATATTATTATTTCATGAATTTTAATTATCTAGTAAAAAAAGATAATTAGTTATGGTGTAAAACACTGAGGAGTGTTATTTCATAACATATTTGTCCTAGTATTATTTTATTGTTTATGTGATATAAAAATAAAAACCATGATATATCGTATGACCCTATGATTTTAAAAATAATACTACATTAGATAGTGTAATTAAAAAATATTCTTTTGATTAAAGAACAATAAAATATTATAATTTAAATATGATAAGTAAAGAAAAACTATAGATTTATCAATTAAGAATATACATGACAATATTAAGAAATATATTTATAAATAAAATAAAAAATAAATATATATTTATTAATTATTAGTATACAAGAATACAATTGTTCATAAGGTCATCTTTTTCTTCCAAAATACATTTATCCACAAAATGGGTATTTTTATTTTTTAAGTCATTATAAATAATTTATACCACTTTTAAAAAAAATCAATTAAATAACATTATTTTTTTAAAACAACATTTCAAAATTATCTTATATAGAATCATTGATAAATATTTGGAATGATTTATTTTCTAATGAATACTAAAAAATTCTATTTCAATTAAAAATAGAAAAATTTTCAATAATTTATAAAGGTAATGTTTTATTATAATTTTTTCAAAAATAAATTAGTTTTTTTACAATTTATAATAAAATAATTATTGTTATTTTAATATTTTTTATGCTTTATTTTTATATAAAATGTTTTATAATTAAGAATACATTATTTTTTCTTAAAATATAATTTTTAATGTTATACGAATTTATTTGTCAATTATTTTATTTAATTATATTAATTTAATAGGAAATAAATGGATTAATAATTTTAAATTGGAATATTTAAAATTAGGAAATAATTTCAAATTAATTTTTGTCTATAAAAAATCGTAAAAATAATAAATAATTGTTACCACAAATATGGTAAACACATGTTTACTGGGGTTTGAAATAATGGGATAAGTGATAAAAATATCTAAAAGTGTATAAATAGTATTTAATGATGTATTTATACACATCTCACTATTGGATCATTGTTATTAATTAAAATGACTAAATAATATTTAAAAATGATAATGAGATCCATGTGTAGCTTATCCCACCCATATAAAAGGATACTCACTCTCTTATCATATCCCCAACTAAAGATCCATTTATAACTTCCAAGACCTACCGAAATAACTTACTAAAATACCAAAAAATGTTTTAGATATATTATTTTTTAGAATTGTACCAACCATAGAGAGATTGAACTATAAATAAATACAGGTTCTTTAAAGAAGAGGTTCAACTCTTAACTGAATGGTATAGTTTTACTTCTTCGAATACCTCCTTAAAAAATCTCAAAACCATTATGATATAATTAAATAGGTATCTACCATGTAAATTGAATTTATTATGTTGATTAATTTACAATAATCTATATCTTAATTTATATAATGGGTAATGAAACCATCTTTCTTGTGTACGATGTACTACCACATCACGAACCTATGTAATGTTTCCCATAACCAAAAAATTTGGATGATAAATATGATAGATACAAAGGATAAAATATGATAAATATATTATAAATTTAATATTCATTATAATAATATATTTTTCATACATATTTCTTTACAGTCCAAATGGAAATAAAAACATGCTCTTGTATACGTGAAATCTACTTCCTCATGAGATGATGTATTTTATTTTCTTCACCGCCTCACATAGATGGTTATATATATATATGTTTGTATTTACAAAATTAATATGATATTTATTATGTAATAATAATTTTATAATGTTACAATCACACCAAATATCTTTCCCATAGTCTCATTGAAAAATCAAAATATTACTCACGCATACATGCTATCTACCATCTTCATGATAAAAGGTATCCCCATTATTGTTCGTTATAAAAATTTTATTAATGTGTTGATATAATTTTTCAAAAAAAATTATTTTGGATATGGTTGGAACCATGAATATTTTTAACATAGTCAACCTACCAAATTCATTTTTAATTTATGATCCATAAATCATTATAATCATTAACATGAACATAATTGATTATGTAATTAATTTTGACACGGAGAAAAGTGAAAGAAAATAAATAATATGCATTAAAAAATTTATTATTCACAAAAATAATTAATAATGTATTATTTTTACTAAATATAAAGAACATACATATTATGTTAGGGATTTAGGAAAGGGTTTTCTTTATTAAATTTCTATACAAGGGGTTATATAACATATGAAATTATTATATTATAATTTTTTATACTTAAAATAATATTTTTTATTTATATAATATTTACACACGTTATTGATGGATCAAATTTTTTTACACATAAGAACTCTATTGATTAATTATCAATTGAATGATTTGATCTTCGGAATGGTTATTCATATCACACTTTTTTCTTTTAGAGAAATGTTTAGGTTATAGACATAGCTTAATTTTTTTGAGGGTTATATAAACGACAATGAAATTATATATCAGGGATCTCATTATAATTATTTCAATACCTTTCATTATTGGCCTTATGATTCAAATTTTACAATAATGCTGTGGATTTTTATTATACAACATCATCTTACTTTAAGATTGTTTATGATAAAAGATCATTTGGAAGGTATCATATGCTATTATTTTCCTACACCAAATATATTTTGTTAACATAATTATAGTAATGTTTTTTAAAAATATAAATTCCATTTCCTAACTAATTTATCAATGTAATGTCAATAAATTTTTTATGTGATACAAATATTGTATATTTTTCAATATTTAGAATCATTCACTTCCATATACATGTTTTTAAAATGTTTTGAAGAATGATATTATTTAATATTAAATGATTTATTATTTTAAATTTTATATATATGTTAAATTATTTTAAAAAAATAGGATGTTTTTTATTTTAATATAGACAGCTGAACTCGTATTTTTCACGGTCCTGAATATTTTTCCCCCTGAAGATTCCGTTCAATGATTCCAAAGGTATTTTCAAAGGAAATATTTTTCAATATATTATGTATTTTTTTATGTTCAATGGTTTTTTTGAATGAGTAAAGATTATTTTCCTCAATAATTTCTTTAATGTTTTTTTTAAGGTATTTCTATTCATTAATGATATTAATGATTGATGTCAGTTATGATCCAATAGGGATATGTTGCAATAATACCATCACAATTATTTATCTAGTATGAATATAATCGTTTCAAAGATATTGTCATGGAAACCACTTCTATACCATGGAAGAATCAATATACGTTATAAAAATTGTTATTTTTTAGGTTTAAAAGTAAAGCAATCAAAATGTTTTCTCATTATATGGTACATGGAGATTTATATCAGTGATTTTTATGTGGTTTTTTTATATACAAAATATGATTGAATTATAAACCAACTATGTCTGTTTCCATTATAGAACTCGAATTAATAGGGTATAGAAATAAATCTTATTATCATAAGTTACATTTTAGGGAATGTGATAAAGTAATCTTCTAATAAGAACTCTTCCAAAGAATTGATGTAAACTATTAAAAGTAACAAAAAATATAATGTTTGAAATGTCAATTTTAGGTGATTAATAAATGAATTATTATTGTTCCATGTTACCAAAATATTTTATTTATTCTTACAAAAAGTTAAAATTTTTGTTATGATCTTCTATTATTATAACATTTCTTGTGATGGTAAACGTGCATGTACATCATAATTGGATAACACATTATACCATGTAACTATTTTTATAATATTGATTATGATAGGTATCATATATCTTATGTTATTTATTGGAACTATTAATATGTTCTCACACCCTTATCACATACCGTGATTCTAAAATTTATATAATTATTTTTACCTATGATTACTATTATTGATAATTTCAGATAACATTTCATATGTAAAATTTAATAGTGATATGTATAATTATTTTATGAGGGACACATATATATTAATTACATGTTATTGATGATAAATTAATTACATGGAATAATAAAATATGAGAGTAGTAGAAAAAATAACTCATTTATGGAAAATGATAGTGTAATGTAAGAGTCTATACTAATTATTTAAAAATACAAACCTAAACGCTCATTTGGTATATAAGTGATCCAGTGTATAAATTTGATGTTTTATGTTTTGGATGGTTTAAATTGGTTCACATGTATATGTTTTAATTCATATAATATGAAAATTATCTTTTTAGCACTATATTCTCAGAGTGTTGGTTTGGGGTTTTAGCAGTTGCTCTAAGAGTACGGTTTAGAAAACATTTTGGATGACGAATAATTCATGTGAGGGTAACTTATGAGTTTGGTATTCTATAATAGGATTAAATTATTATTATTGATTATAAGTTCAGAGGCATTTAAACCCCCTTTTTAGTTTTATGTGATGTTATTATAAGAATATTGATGGTATTTTGAGAGTCATTTTATTGTGTTATGTAAAATACAACCCTTAGGTTTAATGTGATGTATTTTTTTAATATAATTATATTAATTTTTTGAGGATATAAAATAAAAGTAAATATATAAATATTTAGGTTAATGTATTCATTAGTTTTGATGTTTTTGCAGTTAGTTGAGATTTAATAATAATTTTTTATTGTTCAATCTAAGATGAACACGTGGTGTTATTATTGAATATAATTGATTAATGAATTATTTAATCCAATAAACAGTTATTAATTGTAGTTATTATCTTACCCAATGTCAAAAAAGTATGGTTTGGATATTGTATATAGATATATTGAATTAGTTATTATCCTTTTATGGACTATGTGATATGTTATATGCACAATTTCCTCTTTCAGACAAGAAAATATCTTCATTAATATTATTTTATTAGAATAAAAGATGTTATATAAGTGAAAATTGATTGAAGCATAGTGAAAGGATAAATTTTTTATTATGTAATGGAAGAAAATAAATTTGTTTTATTTTTTTATGTTTAAATTCTATATGGTAAATAAGTTCCTCAACTCATGAAATAGAATATTGAAATAACATTTTTATTCTATTGTATTTTTTTCTGATGAATTCAAGGTATTTTTCATGCCCCTTTGCTTTATTAATTTATGGTCATTGACATTCTCAAGATAATTCAGATTATTCAAATCAATGTTCTCTATAATTCTCCATTATTATTTGGAAATTAGATTTTAAATCCATTTATATACTTTTAATTCTGACTAATGTTTTCTTATTTGGAATGCATGTTATGTGTTATTTAGATTATGGTCAAATTTTCCGTTCCCTTATTTTAGAAAAATTTATTATTAAATCATTTGAAAATGTGGGTTTAAAAGATAGGTATTTTAAAATATCAATACCTTGATTAGAAAGGATAGGATAAAATTTATTGGAAACAATTTATTAAGTGGTGTATAATGTAATACCTTAATTTAAAAAAACATTATATCCAATAACATGAATTACATTCAGTACTTACCTTAAAATGCCTAAAATATTATTAATAAAATTTAAATATTTTTACATAGATGTAAAATTTGTGGGTGTAAAAATAAAAAAACAATTACGAAATATATGAATAAAGGTCATAATAAATACTATTTAATTGAATAATTAGTATCAAATAGTAATTTAATTTTTATTAAAGTAATTTTATAATTTTAAAAAACATATTTATGAAAAAATGTTATTTAATGCTTATTGTGATAAAATATGAAAAATAATTTATTCCACCTATAAAGATGTATTTTTTAAAATAAACATAAATATTTAAATAATCATGTAAAAATTATAGTATATTTATTTGTATAAAATATTATAATTTTTTTATGAATACCTAAAAATAATAATTTTATTTCAAAATATATTTTTTTTTCAAGAATTTAAAATTTTAATTTTTTCAAATGTTTTCAATGTAAAATTAGTTCTTCTTTAATATTATTAATTAAATTATGTTAATTTGATTTTAATTTATGATTGATTTTTTATATAATTTATTCCTATATTAATGGAAATGTTTCTAATATAAAAGCCTCTGATCATGTTTTGGGGGGTTTATTTTTCAATTAAATTGTTACAGTTATGTGTATTAAATTTGATAGAATCGATTGAATATTTCAATCAAAATAATTAATGATATTTCATATGTTGAACTATTTTTTTCATATTTTATAAAAAAATTATTAAAGAATTTGTAACCATGTTTAAGGTTAAATCGTGTTTATGGATTGACAAACTATATTGATAATTTTAAAAATGACCTAAAAACTTGTCTAAATCATAATGTTTTTGATTTATTTATACCCCTATAACCTTAGAAATAAATTTAATATATTATGGGAAACATGAGTCTTAAAATGACATATAATATTTTTATCATTTACAAAATACCATGTGTATCCTCTCCCTCAACTATATGTAGATAAACCCTATCATCTCATATCCATACATATGTCTCCATTAATATAAAATAATATCTATAAAAATAACTTCATAAAATACATCAACACATCAAATAATTTTTATTTTGGGAATTATAATAACCATAATAGGATTTTGGTTTAAGGAAAAAGGGATAGTTCAATAAGTGGTATTGCCTTTAACAAAATGATCTAGTTTTTTCAAATTCTATATAATAACATAAACCTTGTTTCTCAAATCCACTAGTTGCATCATTAAATTGGAATTAGATACAATGAGACTCATTTAAAGGAATATATAGTTTAATGGTCTTGGTAAAACAAATACATACTTGAATGAAATAATAAACTTGAGAACATAAAATAACAAAATTCTATTCTTGGAGAACACTATTATTACCATTAGCACAACCATGTATATAAAAAATATATAACATCCTAGTATATTAGGGGAATTAAATCATAATAAAATAGTGATATGAGATGATAATAAATGATATGTATACAATTGAAATTATAAATTAATATGTAACAATCAATAAGTAAAGTTAAATAACTGGAACACATTCCTTATAATTAATAACTTGGTCATAATTTAAAATGAATACATGATGATCAATTAAATACATAAAAATAATCCCGTGATATTGGATAATTTTCCAAGGAAATTATAACTAATTTAATAATCACATGGAAATAAATAATTGATATTACAATGGGGAAATGTATAATATTGGACATATGTAACATATTGTAAAAACCTTTTAGGAGATAGTTTAAAACTATGGGTAGAACCCATCTAATTTTTAAAACTGATTTCTCTCCTGATAATTCGCAATACATTGATGAGATATCATTAACAGGGAACCACCCATCACTTTCTATGTTCAATGAAATCTACAATGAAAGGGTTGAAACATAATAAATATAAATATTTATTCTGGGAAACTAATATACAATATTTTAATACTTACCTCAATAAAAATGACATAATTATAAAACCATATAAGGAATATTGTGAATTATAATATAAATGTATATCCTACAAAATACTGATTATAATACTTTAAATGAAATATTATGTATATATAAATTCATGATATCCCCAGTGTATCATGATTACAATTAATAGATTATATCGTGCATGAAAATAAAGAAAATAAATATTTCATTAATATTTTATTTTAATTATCATTTAATGTTTGAGAATATTTTTAAAATTAAATGCCCAAAAATTATTTTTAATTAATTTCCTTTTAAAATAAAATTTTCAAATTAAAAATTATCCATTAAAAATTTATTGTTCCTCATTATGGGATATTCTATTAATATAGTACACATTAAAACAATTATTTCTTTTCAATTCAATATATATACCAAACGAGCATTATTTTTGAACACAGAAGATGATTCCCTTTAAATTATTTTTAAAAAAGATAAAATGGGTAATATTTTAAATAATAAGTTATTTTTGAATATTGAATATTCATTTTTGAAAATATTTTTATAAAGCATGTATTTTTATAAAAATGGAATATTTATCGATGAGAAAAATCATATTTGGTATTCATAAAAAACATTCTCAACGATTTTGAGTACCAATGAGTGGTAAAGTAGTACTGTTACTGAAAATATTCTGGAATAAAAAGGGGATAATAAAATATATTTATTTAAGCTATAAATATCGATAAATTTTCAAAGTGGAAACATAAACAAAAAAATCCCAAATAAGTATGTGATTATAAAATAAAACCTCACAACATAGGTGAAAATGGAATCATAAGCCCCGTGAAAGAAATTAACTCAAATAAAAAAATAAATAGCATGAATAGAAATATTCTCATGATATTAAATATTAAAAGGGATATTATATACACCATAATAATTAATAATTGATGAATATTATGTATGTCTCAAAGAATTAAAAGATTGATGAGTTACACTCACCTTGGGATCAAATTCCTTTTTATTTTTATAAAACTCATATAAAATAAATTTATATTATTATAAATATATTAAATAAAATTAATCATTTATCTCACAACATATATCATATACTTATATTTTTTATCCCAAATTTAATAACAATTATTTGATAAAATCAATTTTTTGTGTGATAATGGCTTTATTTTTCATGTATAGTTTGGTTTTTTAATATTTTCCATTTTAATTTAATCACAATTAAATATTATTTAGAATTATATTCAAGATTTAAATATAATATATATTAATTATATAATTATTTATGGTAATATAATAATGTTTGTTTCAGATGAAGGTTTACACTGTTTATGTATATAGTCAGAGGTATATACACATAACAATTATTTTGCATTTTTCCTTATCGATGGAAAAAGGAAAATAAATTTTAAAAAACCTCTTTAGAATAAGTAATAAGTCATATATTTAAATAATATTAATCAAATACAACCTTATTACATTCTGTTTAAAAATAAAATGAAAATAATATCACATTTCAACCTGAAGCACATAGTCCACCCGTATGCATGAGCAGCTGACTTGTTTTCCAAAGGATTGAATGATAATATTTTTCAAGTGATATTATTTTAAATATGTGTGTTTAGATCATATATATAACATATATTTTTTAAATACATCCTTAATTCATTTCATTTATAACTTAATTGAAAAATGAATCACATCGCTTGGTGTGGCTGTTATATAACACACACAAGAGAGACATTATCGTATCCCCCATAGAATGAAATGTTAGAAGGTATTTGTGGTATAATAATTGTAGTAGAATAAAAAATTTAATAATTTCATATAAATATTTTAAATAAATCAACATATTCATCATTTAATGTTGTTTATGAAAAATAAATTATAACATTTCGTGAGGCGGTAGTCCAAAAAATACATAACCGACATTTTCCTTTTCCCATTTGATGGGAGTAATGAAAGATATTGGTTCTTAAATTCACATAATTTTATATAATTATTCATTAAATAATATTTTATTATATTTTCATTGTTGAATAAATTCATAAGTAGGTGAATTAATTAATAAAACAAATATTCATGTCCAAAACATTTACTTATTCTTCAATGGGCCATTTATGGTTTCTACCTAAAGAATTATAATAACAGATTAATACACAGTAGAAGTCCTCTATGAAATGTGGAGTAGTTGTAGGATTGGATTTTATAGGGAATTTTCTAAATCAATGTTAATTTGAGTATTGAATTGAAGGGGATATGGGGTGACCTATATAAGTGGGTTATATGACACACTTGGTATTTTTAAAAAGAAATAATTATAACATTGGTATTATCATAAAACAGCCATTAAGAATGGTTCACCATAAAAACAAGTACATTATGAAGAATAAACATGGCTATAAAATGGTTGTTTTATATGTGTTTATCTCATTTCAAGCAATATCATATTAGTTAATACTTAGTAAACACATTTTTGACTTAACCATTGTATATAATTTTCACTACTTTCAATATTAATTATTTTAAAATAATAAGTTAATATTGTTATATAATTATAATAATTAAAATTTAAATTATTAATTTGTTTTTCATATTCATCTAATGTTATAAGAATAATTCAATTTAAAAATAAACAACACATGTGGTGGAGGAGTATGCTTCCAAATAAAAAATCCACATTAGGATTGAATATTGTAATTTAAAAATTCAATATAAAACTGAATCAAAATAACTAATTCTGCTATGTTTATAGTAAATTTAAATAATTTTACTTTAAAACAAATTTAAAATACTATGAATCTTGGATACACTTTAACCAAAAAAGTTTTTTCCAATTAAAACATGAACTTTCAACTATTCAGCAAAAAATTATCTTTTTAGAAAATCATAAATAATAAGTTAAATATAACTATGAAATGATAATTTTAAAAATTTATTATTTTATCAAATATATTTTCTAATTGTAATAATATTTTTATAAAGTATATTAAAAGTGTTATAGAACCTTATTTTATAATAATATAGTTTTTAATAAATCATTTCTTTTTTAATTGAAATGGTTCTTATATTATTTATAAAAAATATATAATGTTTGTATTTAGTTTATACATGTTTAAACCATATAATATTTATAATTTATATATTCTTATTCAGAACCTTTAAAATAATGACTATTTTATAATGGAAATGTTCAAATAATAATAATTTAATCGATTACCATTTTTTTAAACGCATTTATGTATATATTATAATATATCAAAGAGATAAAATCTATTTAAAATTATATATTTCAAAAAGTATATGGGTGTTACGATTGTAACTATGATAAAAGTTTCTTGTCATATTCACTATCATTTATGATGTTCCTCTCTTTATATCATACTGTGTTACAATCTACCACATAAATAAATTTCATTCTCACAATTTAATCATGATCTCAATAAACAAGTTTTGGAAATTTCAAAATATGCTTCAAAAAAACCCACATCATAAAAATGGAAAATAAAACGTCATCTTGAAATGAGAGAAATGAATTTGGATGTTCCCCTAGAAAAAACATTTTATAGGGTTTGCAATTAGGGTTAAATTGGTGGTAAAGGAACACATGGAGATGGAAGAGAATACTAACACCCATGGATAAATAAAGAGTGATAAATAATATAGTCTTAATAAATTATACCAAAAATAAATAAATATCATATGAGTTAAAATACTATGGATTGGACCAAAATTAAAGAGATTGGGAAACATTTTTTCCATAATATATTTTTCCTAATGTGGAGGGATTATTTTACAATTATGAAAAATAAAATGAGAAAATATACATACAATTTCATTCTTATGTTATTATTCTATCTATTAATACATCGTCTCTTACAACATGAAAAGAATATTAAATTGTAATTTTTATGCAAGAATTACTGAAATTAACATTTAGTAATTCAATAGACGAATAAAAAAAGTCAATTGAGTAATACATCCTCAATATAGTTTTCAAAAACGAAATGATTAATAAATGAAATCCAATATAATTATTTAATCTATAATAACTAAATAGCAACTAAAACAATTAAAATTAAATAATTTCATAAATTTTTACACGTAACAATTTTCGAAAATTCGTTGAACCAAATTCAGTGTCCAATAATTTGAAAGCCATGTCTCTAAATAAATATCATATTCCCTAGAAAATATAATTTGGACCATAATTTCACATTACAAATATATAAACTCATGGAACACCATAAAAAAAATAAGGAAAACATGCATGATTCCAAAAAAAATTATCATTTTGTTTAATATATTCTATAAATTTATAAATGTAGTAAACCCCATCAATGATAACATAGAACATCAAATCACTAACTGATTTCATGGTCAAAAATACTTTCCCATAATCATATCTCTATCAAAATTATATAATATTCACGCACATATTAAGGGTTATCTTCCATAAATCATGTGTTTTCCAAAATAATAAAAAATCCACAGAATCACATTTCTTGATCATTGATACCATTCTACGTATAGTCTCAAATACATAAAATAAAAATTACAATAGTATAATAAATTAGTGTTATTATTATTATAAAAATAATTTAATTGATAAAATACTATTATAACAAAATTTATGATTCAAAAGACAAGAACATTAATAATTTCACTTCATTATTAATCCATTAACAAGGATTATCCATATTTTTCTTCAAAACCTTTTTCCTTTCATATGTATTTTTAGTCTCTTCATCGTTAGAAATAAATCCATTAATATTAAAACATTACAAATCATATTCATAATATTTTCACTTAGGATATCAATTTGTAGAATGTACATACATTGCAAATTTAATATATTCAAACATAAATAATAAATTTGCGATTATAATTTAATCATCCATTAAATTAACCAAAAATTATATTTTTCTTTTGAAAATACTATGTTTTGTTTCTTAATTTTTCACACACATAACATTTTTTGTTTCTTTATCACACACTAATGGGGCTGTATTTCCACATTTTTGACAAGATGTGCCTTCCTCCATTGATGGTATACACTATTCAATATCTCAGATTAATCCATCCTTGTATACATTAATGTGTATGTATGATGGTTATTGTGAATGATTTTAACTATATATCATGAAAACATCTTAGCCATAATCATAATATCATTTACTCCAGTCATCATCACATTTGGTTTCCCATCAATACATTATCTATCACATTTAATGTTACCCTGGTACTGTTAGGTTCAATCCATTTTGAAAAATCAAAAATCATATTGCGAGACACATTAATAATAGTGGGAAATAACATAGTCATGAAAAAATATTTTCTGGATTTCTAATGTTGGAATACATTAATTTAATTTGTTAAAATTGAGGTTTATCCTAGGTTATTCATGACCATAATCTATTCATGTCCTATATTATGATTCAAAAATAAAGTTCAAATTTACCAAATAATATCCCATGGGATTATAAAACTAGATGTACTGTAAGGCTCATTATCATGTACTAGGTAATGCTCAAGTCCGGATTGATATGCATTTTTCTAACTTGTTACCCCTTGGTATATATGTTCTAAAACTAAATCTTCTCAAACTATCAATAAAGGATGAATTTAATAGAAAAACACATAATATATACCATACAAGAACATTAAAATGTTTTTTTATACATATATTTAATGTCTATTAGAATGTAATTTATTCTTATTATTTTATTTTTGTAAATATATTTCCATGATTTTTTATATAACATCATCTGATGCCAACTATAGATTCCCCAATCCCAATAGCATAGAGCCGGTGGTTAAATTTTTACAGTGGATCTAGATACCCAGAATCTGAACCTGAAGGACTATATTGTATAGTAGTCTTGGTAAAAAAGATACATTATGAATATCTTAATATTATTCAAGACATAAAATACATAAAAATGTTTTATTTGAGAACTCCATTATTTTTTTGTAATACCTAAACATGTCAATAATAAATCACTTCCTACCATCTAAGGGAAAATAAAATACAAGAATGCGGTGAACTCAGGTGCACAATAAGGGTATGTTTTTTGAAAAAATATATAAATAAATAATTCGTAACCAATATGGAAAATAAAATAACAGAATTTTTTTAATTAATTCAATAATGTAATCATAATATGTAAGGGATAGATGATGATTAAATAAATATATATAAATAATCACCCAAACATGATTATTATCTTTGGATACTATAAATAATTGAATAATCACAGTTACATCAACAACTAACATCATAATGAGGATGTATATAATATCATATATCTATAACATAATGTGACGACCATAGGTCAAACAATATAAAATTGATGGTAAAAACACACATATTTTCCCAGATGATTTATCTCATGAGTCCTAAGGATGCATCTAGTGGATATCTATAACTAAGTCGACCCATCACATACTATGTCCAATTAATTCCTAATATTTACGGGGTGAAACCAAATAAAAAACACTCATATTAAAAAACTAACAAAATAATTGTTAATATTTAACCCTATCAAATATACATAACCATTATCCTTCCAGAGTACTATGGTAAATTAATATTAAATTGTAAATATTAAGTGAAATTGATCATAATAAAAAAATTATTAATATATATGATACCAGTACAATATATTACCTCTGGATCATGGGATAAATAATGTTATTATGTCATTGATAAATTGAAATACCATAAAAATGATAATAAAAATATTTTTTGTGAAATATCAATTGTTCACATTGAAAATATTTAAAAAAAAGTTCACAAAATATATTAAACCATAATTCCTTTTAAAAATAAATTTGAAACAGAAAATATAAAATTAGAGACATTTATTGGTTATGATAGTTTGAAATTTGGTTCATTCCATATATGTTAGGACAAATATTATTTACACAATTTAAAAAAAGAAAAACAATAATTTTTTTGAAAATAAAATAAATATTCTAGTCAATATTTTTAAAGGATAAAATGGAAAAAATTCCATTATTAAATCATTTTGAAAAATTTATATTTTTTTAGAAAACAATTATTTTGATGAAAAATGATTTTTGACTGAAGAGAGAAATAAATTCATATTTTCATAAAAAAATTTCCAAATGTTTTTATATACCAATGAAGGAAAAATAGTACTATTATGTTAATTTTTCTAGAATAAATAGTCTAAAATAAAAGAAATTTATTTGAAGATATTAATTTCAAGTAATTCCTCTGGTGGATGCATTTACTAAAGCTATCCTACAATATGATGACATTGTAATGTGAACCCTTACCACCTTAGAATCTATTGAATAATAATACCAATGAAAAGACAAATTAAAATTAAACATTAAATATTGTGGATAGAAAAATAATTCATTATATAACATATCAAAATGTTAAGTGTACACTACAGATAATTGAATATGTGAAGAATGTGGTATATGTCTTAAATATGTGAAAGTGAGGAAAGAAACCAATTCCTCAATTTTGAATTACTTTAAATGGGTATGGAGCTACTGTATAATAAATAATTGTTTCTTATAAATATACTATATAACTATAGTTATATATGTCATATGATTTATGATTAACTCAATGTATTCTACCAACTGTTTAATGGAAATTATTTGTTGAAATCATTGTATTTTTTGATTATATCTTTATCTTTCATGATCGTTTTGGTCAGATAAATTATATCCTTTTTCATTGTTCATGGTTAAAGAATATAAATTATTTTAGAAAATATATAAATATCATAAATTTTAATTAGATATTTATTTATATTAATATATTAATATTTGAGTTTGAAAATTATTTACAACATTCATTGAGATGGTAGGTCTTATATATGAATGAATGATGTTTTAATTTTTATCATCTATTAAAATAAATGGGAAATTTTATCAATTCACATATAATAAGTAATAATTATTTCATCCATATCATGTATATTAATCAAATAAATATTTAATATCATCCATGTAAAAAAAAGAATGACATTTCACATCACTATGTGGGTGCATTTGTCTACACGTATACACGAGTAACATTATTATTATGAGAAAAATTAAAGATAATGATTTAATTATTATATTATATTTTTATAAGAATTTATTCATCATAAATATCATATATATTAATTAACATTTACCTTAAAACCATTCATGTAAATAAAAAGTAAAAAAAAATTCTACCACTTCTTGAAGCAGTAGTCCACCGAACACATGAGCAGTATTATCATATACCACATGGAATGAATAATTTAATGGTATATGTGATATAATTTTTTAAAAATTATAATAGTTTAAAACATATCATTTAAATATATTAAATCAATCATTATATTTATCCTTGACATGTGGTGATAGACAAAAAAATAAATCTGTTCGCAAGGTTGTAGTCCACTATATAGACAATCGACAATTTATTTTCTCATTTGAATGATGTGGAGGATGATATGGGTTATGAAAATTACATAATAAGAACACAGTATATAGGAAAAATAGGTTTTAATATATTATCATATTTGAGTATGGTCTGAAGGAGGTGGAAGAATATATTAATCAGATATAAACATTTAATAAAGTTAACTTTTCATAAAGGAGCCTCTTTAGGGTTATACTTAAAGCCTTAAAAAGAGTGTTTCTATCTCAAAATATGGCCTGTAATATTTGGGTAGGGATCTACATAATATATTTGGTTTGGAGGGATTCATGTGTCTTAATAGAATAGTAGAGGTGGTGGCCTTTTATATGTTGGGGAGAGGAAACAATTTGTATTATTTAGAAAATCAATTAATACTATATTTTTATCTTGAAAAAATCATCAAAAAATGTTTAATTATCTAACCATTCATGTTATAATGTCTAAATAAGTCCATAAAATTAGTGATGTACATGTTTTTGGTCATTTTAATTATTATCTTCTTAGCTTATCCCACGGAAATCACATCTTCAACATAAAAATGATAATTATTTATTTTTTAACTTTCCATATTCCTTATGGGATTAATTAATCCTATAAAATTAGATAATATATATTTCTCATTATAAATATATATTTCATCTTTTATAATTCAATTAACAGAATTTTAGGAATTCAATTCAAATTTAAACCACAAACGTGATGAATGAGCGGTTTTCCAAAGAGAAAGTTTTAATAAGTATAGGATATTGTAATATCGATATTTATTTAGAAATTAATTCAAATGGACTAAATTAGGTAAACTATAAAATAATTTAAATAATTTTTCTTTAATATGTATTTAAAATATTATGTATGTTTTGTAAAAAATTTAAAACCAAATGTCATTTTTAATAAAAAATTGTGTTTTTATCTATTCATTAATAAATAATACATAAAAAAATAATGAAAAAAACCACAAAATAATTTAAAAAATTTTGATTTAGGAATGATGATTTTTAGTAAAATAGTTTTTTAAATTATCAAAAAAATTAATTTTAATTAATGTGTGAAATGTGTGACTAAAAATATTTTTTGAAACATTTAGTTTCTCAGAAATTTTTTTTATTTCCTTCAAATAGATCTTATTTTATTTTAATTTGTAGGAAGCCATTGATTTTTTAAAAATCAAAAAATAATTTTTTTTATAATGTAATTCCAATCCACACCTACAAAAAATAACTAGTTTATAATTGTCATGTTTAAATAATAGTATTTTAATATTGTGTCTTGTTTTGTATAAACCTGATGTTACATGCATCAGAAGTTATCTATGATATTGATTTTATTTAAAAATAAAAATATCATAAAACCTTTTGGTGTTACATTTTCATCTAATCATGAATTTTTGTTTCATATACACTATCAAATTTGATGTACCTATATTAAAATAAGGTCTTGTTTTATTTTAACCCCTTAATAAAATTCTTAACATTATAATATATTAAAATCACCATAAAATTATAATTAGTTGTTTTTACGTATATATTTTAACCATTATATATCTCCTTCTTCACCGAATGTAAAAAAACTATCATTATGGTGTATGTCATCAACCACCTCATGAACCAATGTATTTTTTTCCATCAATAAATCTTATGGATTTTAAAAATGATGAATCTAAATGATATAATATAATATATATCATATAATGTAAATTATCACAAAGTAAAATAATTTATTTAAATATTTACCATAATTTTTAGGATCTAGTGAAATATGGTCCTTTGAAATATATATGATAGAAAAAGGATGATTCTGGAGTTACAATGGATTATTTCAAAAATAGGAGTGGACCTTACCAGAAATTTCATCCCACAATGTATAAACACAATAATAATGGGATGTGAATGACAACATCATACACATATCAGACTCTTCTTTATTCAACCAATTCTCCACTGCATTATTTCCCCCTTTTTTAATATGTGATATGACCATGATGGGATTAGTGAAATCACTAACACATTAAACACAATGAGGTATAATATGGTAATGGACATTACTTGTTTTTATTATAATGGCCCATAACACATGATAAAAATCAAATTCAATCAATAGTATGTTATATTTGTATTAATGGTAATATTGAATTTCATATATCATTTCCCATACATCAGCTTTATAAGCAACCCCAACTCTTAGACAATGATCAAAACACCAATTAAAAAAACAATGCTATGTTCATAATACACCACAACACCCTATGGGTCCTGGTGTTTCAAAATATCCCCTAACAATATTCCTATTGATCCATTGGTTGATTGAAGTTATCAATCAATTTACTTGACCATTTTTCTTTCCATAGTTGGCGTGAAAGATCCACAGTTTGGATACTATTCAAATCATCTATGATGTTATTTATACTCCCAGTTTGAGGCATAGATATAACTTAAACCTCATGATAAATAAAGATCATGGTCAACTACAGATAGAACAATTCTAGAAGAATCGGTTTTTAGTTATGATTATTCCAGATAGTAGCAAAAAATGTTCATAGTACAACCAATAATAGGTTGTAAGACTATGCACTACAATAGACATTTCAAATTCATTACATAAAAAATGGAGCTTCATAACTATGTCAATATGCAGACCAAACAATGATCCAATATAAAACTATAATTTTTCTTGAATATAGCATGAATGGAAGATTTGATAAAAACTTTCTTCTATATTCATGCACTATGGTCATGAAAAAACAATTTAAAATCCAATACTTTTCAGTTTAAAAGGAGTTGGAAATCGATTTTTTAGATCCTCCATAGAATAGTGAACTGTGATGGTGATATAAAACATATGATAAATCATGTTATCAATACTGGTGGTTGACTACAACCCCAACATTAGAGTTTGTAAAATTCCATAATGTTGAAGAACCAATTCTATTCGGATTCAATACATGGATTTCATGATCAATTAATTTATATTTTTTATGGATAATTGAATTAATTATGGGATCATGTTGCCATTGTTTCTAATATGTGATATGAAGTCATAAATTCAATTATTTCGATCATCAAGGGGAATGAACATGTTGTCATACAGTGGATAATCAATCCACTCGGTGGTTGAATAATTAATATTATAGCCCATACAGATCATCTATTTAGTATAATCCATGATAGTATTATAAATGTTCTTATTTGTTGGGTAGAGAGATGAAGCAAGGTAATACATGTAACTATTCAAAATATTCCTTTAAATTAGTTATGAAGTAATTTTGTAGGATCATCATTGGTGTTCATGTTCCATGTGAAAATGTAGATGAGACCGCCATTAAATATCCTAATATCATTGATACCATGTCCACCAAATTCTAGTAGATTAATACATTCCTTCCATGAAATAGTGGAAATCCTGATTTCATAGATAACTCAAGTCCATATAAAATTCCTAACAAGGATTGGATTCCCCATAATGAGGTCATCTATAAAATGAGAAAGAGTAATCAAACAAGGAGGTGATTATAGAGTTGACATGAAAAATCATTCCAACCTAGGTCATTTCATTCCCTTTCTATTTTCATTTGATTAATAATACTAGAATATATTACCTCTATATACAGCCTTTTCACCTTACCCTAAATTTGGGGATAGTTAAATAGAAGACATCCCATTATCATCCAAGACATTGGGTAATCATATTTTATCATTGAATTGGGATACCATCACTAGAAACCGTAAAATATTTTTCAAATCTTATGGTGTATCTAGAAACATCCCCATAATGTTCAAAAACAACCTTCATTGATGAGATAATATTGTTCAATGATTTTCCACATAATAAAATGTCATCAGTATAGAAAACGTTCAAAGGGAAAAAATAATTCTTCTTAACTTTGATTTTATTATAAAATTCATGTTGGGTGAGATGATTGAAATGTCTACTCCGACCATCATTATTAGTGGTAAAAGAAACCCCTGATAACAACTGACCTTCTATCATACCAAAAGAGTATCTAATGAAGCCCATGGTCACCCAATTAATGTGAATGAACAACCATGAGGAGTAGAGTATGTTATTAATGATCCTAATAAACTATTCTAAAATTATACATCTTCTATGTTCCTTAATATTAAAGGTCTATTTTGTATATCAAAGGCCTTGTAGATATCATTTTTAGTGAAAAATTCCATTGTTTTGATTTTCTCCTCATTATGTTAATAAACATTAAAGTTGTGAAGAGGCCGTTATGAATACTCCTCAAGGGAAAAATCCAAATTGATTTAGTGTTAGACATTAGTGAACCATTCACTATATTTTAATCAGGATGGATTTTATAATAAAATTTTTAATTTAGTTACCAAGAGCCTCATGCTAGAAGTATTTAATAACAGGCGCATTTTCCTTTTTGTGTATTGTTTTAATTAATTCTGTCGTCATAAAATCTGACATAATAGATTGAAGGTAAATATCATTTATTTCTTGAAATATACTATCCTACATTATTTTCCAGTAAACAGGAAAAATTTGTTAGAACAATCACTAGGTCCATGTGCACTATCAAAATTGGGAGAAAATAATTCTTCTATAATCTCCTCCTTGAGAGGGATTTTGATAAGAGTATAATTATGATACTCTTCAATGAATGGGTTGATATTACCATCCATTCATTATGTATGTGTTATCCTATGATAATAATAAAACTCTATGAAATGATTTACCACTACCTAAGATATTTCATTTTCATACGCATAAATCTTCTAATAAATGATAATTTCTTTTTGGTCCATATTGGAACTCTTCTTCTAATATAATGTTTAGAATAACATAGTGTTTCTATCTATATATTTTTACCACATTACATTTATTTTATTTGTTAAAATGTATTTTCTTCGTGATTAAAAGGCCATCCATCATGTTATGAGCATCATTCTCATCACTATATGAAGTATTTAGATGTTGGATCATTGTTTTTCAAAAACCATTATGTTGTTGAATAGCCCTAATTTCTATGTCCAAACCAAGAATATAGATTCCTGATCCAAATTTTCAGAAATTCCATTATATGTTTCAGTTTTCTACTTAGCGTATGGAAAGATGAACGAAGAATATCAAATTCCCACAAATATAAAACAATTTCCTTTCAACCTAGAGTTACAAGTCATCAATTATTAAACTAAAATGGAAATGTAGATGACCTAGTTCATTGAGTTGTAATAACAATAAATAATAGGATTCTATTTAGAGTTATGTTTTTGGAAAGTAACCCCAGAAACGCCATGGAAAGCTTTTTAGTCATCCATTAGAACAAACTTATCCTTAAAGGTTAATGTATTTTTACATCTCAGGAATGTTTGAATCGACATAGAATGTGTTAAACAATTTGTTTTTGGTCAATATCTAAATATAGGATGAATATCATGTTATCCTTTTGAAGATTATGTGAGACATTAATTGTTTAATATAGTCATTCAGGTTGGAAAATTAATCTAGTATACTCATTAGTTAAATAATGTGATATTTCTATGGTGGAATTAATTAAAGGATGAATATCTCCTCATCTAGTGTGAATATTTATATGTTCCATTAATATAGAGGGTGAAGGAATCCATCATCTATTGGAAAATATCTTAAAATAAAATATTATCATATTTTTTCCTTTTCTGATGATATCAATGACCTTTTCGACATCTATTTGACTTGTGGTTTTTTTGTCATTTACATACTCTTGACCGTTTGTGCATTACTCTCTAGTTGTAAAGGGGAATTAGATTTCCCTTAAAATTCAATATTTTAATTTCCCCCCAATGAATCCGCATTTGAAAGCCTAATTATTATATTACATTCATATTATTCATTTCAATTTTTATTGGGAATCTTATATTATCCCATTATGATCAGGTATTCTATAATTTAATTCTTAAAATGTTAAACCATTGATTACAATGAAAAATTTATCGGGTTAAATTACTTTTATGGAGGGTAGGATATAATATCCTAATATTTAAGGAAATTCATTATCAATAATAATATTACATTCTTAAATATATTTTTTTATAAATATTAAAAATTTTATCCTACACTACACACAATACCCAGTTTACCCAGCTTTGGGAAATGAATTATCAAAGGATTATCTTATTTGTTGCTTGTGGCGGTGGGTCTCATCCAGCTAAGTTGTCTGAAGGAGCGTTGGAGGTTGATGAAACCCCGAAGATTTATAGCGATGGTGAATTGATGAATAAGGATGGTGATCGGGCTATTATGTATGGATTATTTGTATCATGCTTCTTTTAGGGTGAGGAACCCTCTCGTTATGAACGTGTGAAACCCTTAGGGGGGTTGGAAATTGTCTGTAGATGTGGGGAAGTGGGCGATTGTTCGGCTGTGGTCGGTGATGGAATGGATCCAACCGATGACGGACTTAGTGTGTGATGATCTCATTCTTGGGTAACAAGGAGAAGGGTATGTTGGATGTAGGTCTTTTTTGACGGATAGGTTTGGGATACTGATGGATCCATTGTTTTTATGCGGATACGATGTAGGATCGTGGTTACTTTTGAGAAGTGATGCGACGATCGACATGCATCTAGAAGCATGGACCTCTGTTGTAGAGTGAAACTGGAAATGATTGGAGCTAGGATCCTGCCGGGTGTGAGCTTTTGGGGCACGACGGGGATGGGAACTTCCGGCGAATAGGGCAACGAATCTGGGTCCCCGATCGTGGGTGGTTCGGCTTCCGTGAATTTGATGGCACAACTTTCATGGGAAGACTTCGTATGATGGATAGGAATCGACTTCATACTATTTATCTTGTGGTTGGAGAGTGTCTGATGACGACCTCCAGTTACGAGGATGGTGACAGTTGGACGACCTTGGAGGATCGGGCATCGGGTTGGAGGGCAAAAGCTGGCAGAGATAGTGACTGGAGGAAGAGCATGGGGGCGCCTGCTGTATGTGGGTGGCCTACATTGGATTTTGGACTAGTACTGATGGAAACTGGAAGAAGACCTTCGTGGAGACTAACCTTGGAATGCGAAGGGTGATAGCTGGCGCGCATGGCGACTATAGGATGACTTTGGGGGCTATGATGACTACTGAGGCCTGATGGTTCAGATGAGATCTAAATATCTATCCAAGTGTGAGTGTCTAAATTTTGGATCATTTTATTATCTTTAAATGTTTTATCTTCAGGGTTTTTAGACTTTCATTATTTTTTATTGGCACAGTTTTTCCAATTTTCTAATATGGCGGTTCTTTTTGTGATGCATGATTGTTGTGTTCGTTTTTATTTCTACTTTCTTAAATAAATTTTTACGAATGAGCATGCTCGAGTCCTGGACTTTTCTAGTATTTTGAAAAAAAGTAAAAGTTGTAACAAACAACAATATACTATAAAACATAATACGATAATCATTACCTATACATTGGAATTGTTATGAATATAAGAGATTATGTAAATTATGAATTTATAGTTTAAACATGTTTATTTGATGAATTCATTGTTTACCAATTAATTATAAATGAAAATAAAGTCCAATTGAAAATTAAGGATATAAAATCCCAGGTAATGAGGCACTATTTATTTTTCATATTTATTAATATTTTTTAATTAGTGAGTAATTTTTAAATTAAATGATATTTTTTTCAAATGGATATTCAAAACAAAATATGCATTTCTTTGAAATCTTATGATATATGCAAGACTGAACTATAAGGAACAATAATGTAATAATAATATTATAAATTACTATGGCAGTTTTGTCACATTTTCATGAAATATTTGATTTAAATATAAATTTTTACACATTGATAAATTATATTTGAAAAAATAATGTTATTTTTAGAAATAGTAATATTCGAATTTACTTTATGTTAATTGATTTTATTTTTTGGAGGAGTTTAATTTATTAATAAATAGTAAAAAAGACCACATTTCAGTTGAAAATATCTTTTTCATAAAATTTATCTATAGAGAAAAATTATATTTTCAATTAGTTTGAATGTATAATTATTTAAATTATATATATATAAATAAAATATTGTTTAATGAATTCAATTTAAAATTTACATTGGATATAACAACATTTCAAACTATTGATCATTTCTTCATAAAACCCACAACCTCACTTCATCTATGAAACTAATTCATAATTAATTTTACCACATTAGTAAATGAAGTTTAGAAGGAAGGATTTTATTATTTGGAATATGTATTAATGTATTATTCCAATCAGGTAAAAACAATTTTTTTTGAATCGAATGATTAGTGAAATAGTTATAATTATTTAATGTGATTAAGGTATAAACAAGATCACTTAAGGATTAACATTGTGATATAAGGTCTATAAATGAACCAGAAATTGTCCAAAACAAATTGGTTTGATATATATATATATATAAAACAAAAACAATTTATGATGTATTTTAATAAGTTATATAGAAACTATTAAATAATGATGACCTATATAATATGTTATTTAATGAGAAATACATGAATGGAAACTCCATTACCATAAAGCCTTATAAAGGATTACAGTTGGGAAGAAGCTACGTAGGAATGGTTATGAATTATTATTTTTTAATATTATTGAGTTAATGTTATAATAAAATATCTACTTATCTTGTGGAGAAAATATAATGACACTAAATTTTTTAGATATTCCGATGCATGTATTATTTATTTAATAAATAAATAAATAAATAATATTTTATTAAATGACATTAAATTACGAAAAATATTTTATAATGTAAAGTGATTTGTATGTGCTTATAAATATAAAATACTGTACATTAATGAAATAAATAATATTTTATGATGAACATTTTTACCCACAAACATTAAAAACATTGTTTGTGTAGTTAGGATAAATCATTGTTTTTACACGTTACATGTGTTTCTATTAAAAATAAATCCGATAAAATATAGTTTTTTATATTATAAATTATATGTAATATTTTTTAATTTGTGGGAATCAATTATCTAGTATGTGTCAATTTAATTATGTCTTTATTGATTAATTATATATGTTATAAAACATGATACCTAATGGAATAATTAAATTTTAAAAAATAAGAAACATAAAGACTAAGAAAAAGATGATAAGTATGATTTTAATTTGGGTAGTGTTAGTGTGTATCAATCCTAATTCCAGTTTAATCATTTATTTTTCTTTCTGTACACACATGATTTATGCCCTAACTCCTAATATAGATTTATTTTTTTATTTTTAAAAGAATTATACACCCCCTAAACAATAAAATGCACTCACACTCCCAAATTATTCACATATATAAACCCTTTAGCTCAACAAAAAACTTTTTAAATAAGTTCCAAAAATACATAATATTATCCTATCATACTTACGTTGTGAATAAAGAAAGAAAATGAAGATCATCAGTGTATAGTAAATAGAGTTACCCGAAAAGGCTGAAACATTCCTCAACAATCACTTTTGTTTAATTTCATTTTCAAAACACTATAATTATAATTATTATGTTATTATATAATAACCATAGTATCCAAAATATTCTGAAATTATTTTATGTGTTATACCGATACCATCATACACTTCTATCAAATACGATTTATAATCATCATTCTTTTATATGGTGGACGACAGCAACACGAACCGATGTGGTTCATTCTTCCATTACCTCAATTTACGGTTGTGAATGATGATGTAAATCCTATTTTTATAAGATATTTATGATGTATTAATACATATATAATTATTATATAACACATATTTTCATGCTTTACATTTTTTGGGAATACGATAACATCGTTTGTGGACACATGGACTATTGTCTCTTCAAAGCGAAGTGATAGGATCACACATTATATAGAATGTATTAGGGATGATTTTAATTAAAATTTTGATACATAAAGAAAATGTATATGATATTAATTATATAACTACATTTCCGGAAATATAATATATCATTTTTATGACACCTTTTCACACACTAAAAATGTGATATTGCCATTCATGGAAGTGTAGAATAGTGCATCCTTGAAGACACATGCATCAATTTATATTAAAATAATTATATGAATGACTAAATATGATAAAATAATATAGTATTTATGATATAATGGTTATAATTTAAAGATAACATTTACATACCTTTTGTCAAAAAAGATCATTAGGAAGTGGGAATATTATTCATGTTTGTATACTACCTACCCTCTATATGATTGTATCGTTGGTTCATTTTTAACATCCATATTTTATTATTGGTATTTAAATTATTACTGATGTAAAAATGTAATAATTTTTTATGGATTATATTTTTGGATATGTTTTAAGTAATGAACACTTTCAGCTTAATTGTCATACTAAAGTCTATTTTGACACATAAACATAATATGGTCAAAACATGTGACATAATCTTCAATGTTTATGTTTTTTACAACATTGTAATAATTTAAATGAATGAAAATTTTAACATGAATATTGTTATAAAAAAACAAAATTTTTTATATACAGGTATAATACATAAATATTAAGACAAATGTGATAATGTAGACTCATTTCAAGGGAAATCCTCTCAATCCCCTTTCATTGAGGCATATTGTGATGTTATTCACCATTATTTTGTTAGGATTATTTAAAAAAATTTGAAATATTTTATCATGAATATTTTTATTTTGATGATATTTAATGTTTTTTAATATTATTCCCTAAAAATATTATGAATTGTGTTTTTCTCATGTGGTAAGGGATTTTGTCACAATATCCTTTCATTGAAGATGATTATATTTTTATACAACCAAATTATTTTATAAGGTGTATATATATACCCTTTGACAAATATTATCATGAATTTTATTATTAATATGATATTTAATGTCTTTTAAATGTATTTATTTTAAGGGTATTTTTATTTATGTATATGAATGTTTCATGCGACAAATTGGTTTAGAAATCATTTTTTAAATGTTTAAATATTTATTTTCAAAATAAATTCCCCCATGATACTATTATATATATATATATATATTTATTAATTTAGGTAAATTCAAAATCTAATTAAATTATTTTCATAGAGTAATATTTTAACAGTTATGATATGAATAATTTTGACAATGAGAAAAGAAATGTTTTATTCTTAATATACATGGTGATGATGAATTTTCACCATGATGAAAAATATATTATTTTTGGATTAATTTAATAGATTTCAAGTTTCATTAAATAAAAAAATGTCATTATATTTTAGGGTATTTTGGTATTGAAAATTGTTTTCAAAATTTATGGGTTTTTTCTTTTGAACAATGATTTGTAATCAAATATATGTTTATCGTAATGTGTTTTCATATAAGATTCAAAGAGTGAATCAAAGAGTTTACTAAGGAAAGTGTTTTTCAGATGAGGTAGCAGACGAGCATCACATAATAGGGTGGCCCAGATAGCATCATGAATGATGGTTTCCTCATAACATTTGCTTGTTAAGACAGTGTCAGGAAACCTTGTTAATTTTTAACATGAGGTGACTATGATTGCACTATAAAAACATATTATACGATAACATGGGTTGGGTCTGATAGTTCCATATTTTCTCCATAAATATTTATTTGGGGTAGATAAGATAGAATTAGGAAATCTTATTACACTATAACATGGGGTGGACTGGAAAACACGTGGTATTCTGTTAAAGATTATCTTGAGGTGGCCTAGTTAGCACCAAGATAGCCCGATATATATTATCATGGGGTAGGACATATTGAATTGAGAATTATTGTTACAACATAACATTTTAGGGCATTGAGAATGATGGGGGAAACCATTATAGATCTATAATACCATGAGTAATGATAATATATTAATTTCTCAATATTATTAATGTACTTAAATGTATTTTAAAATGGGTTTTAATGGGTTTTATGAATTTGATTCTCTATGTCAGATAACGGAGTTTTAGTTTATTTATATGGATTTTAATGATATTATTAAAAAAAATGAATGTTTTTTTCAATTGAAATGTTTTATTTTATTTTCTGAATTAACATTGAATATAATGGAAAATATTATTAGAGTTTTTTGGTTTTCACTGATCAAATGGTTTTCTTTATGTTTATATCCCTTTCTATGATTTTGTGCTAACCTTATGTTTTTAAAATGTTTTCACTAGGTTTATGATGTGCATGAGAAAATAAGATGTCATGTTGTGTATCATGAAATATTTCAATGAAAGGAATTGATTACTTATTATATATTTTTTTATTGTTGTAATATCAATTCAGATTAGAAGTCTCAACATTGTATTTCATGGTTATTGTTATATTTTAGTTATGTCCTAATTTTCAAAAAATATAATCCAAAAAAGATTCTAGAAGTCGTAGAATCTATGTTCTTCACTAAAACTAAATATAATTTAATGTTTTATGGGGAGGTGATTATATTGGGCCTCATATATTTGTATGAAATCTCTATATGAAATTATTATGTTATAAGCACAATATCTCATGTGTGTGAGTTCTTTGATGTCACATACATAAATGAATAATTCAATGCTCATTATCTTGTAGACTAATAGAAGGTTGGATATCAATTTTTTGATAAATTATTTTAAGTAATATATTAGGGTTGGAAATTTGTGTTCTTTCTATGATTTCATGGGATACTCTGGGGATAGGTGAGTATGCTGACCAACTATTAGGAGGATTACATAGAGTTAGATAAGATGATTCAAACTCACCATCTTGAGACATTATTGCTAGTGGAATATGATTATGCTGACCCATTATATAGAGGACCATATTGGAACATAACTAGGGTCTAATATTATTGATGAAATCCTAATATAGCATTTATACAGATACATTCATACTAATTTATCCACAAGTGGATTAGTTGCAGATATGATGGACTATCCATGATTGAGGTAACACTACATAATCAATGTGATTGTTATCTATGACACCTTGATTCCCAAGGAAACTAAGTGGTTCTTGGACCCATGGTCATCACATGACCATACGAATTCCTCCTCATATGGAAATGGGTTATAATTATAAGTGTAGGTCTAAGGTGGTATAGTGAGAACAACATATCCACATATCTGAGTAAAAAATAAATGAAAATATTCTAATGTAATATGACATCTAGATAAATTATTGAAGGAATGAGATCCATAAAAATAATATAAATAATAAAAATAAACCATACTAAAATAATAAAAATTATACCACACATTCACTGAAATAATACATCAAAACACATAATAAAAAACATGGAAAACTTTGAAATAAGGTACCGTGTACTTCTCAATCAGAACATCAATCATATATCCCAATAGTCCAACTAATCATGCAATAATAATTTGCTAATATTGTCATGTAATCATGTACCATCCTCTCATGTACCTGTGTTCAATGGATGACTGAGAGGGTGTGACTAAAACACTTTAGGGATCCACCAATGATGTCACCCATATTATCCACTCAAATAATAGTTTATATTGATATTATCATGGAAAAAAATATTAAATTTACAACCATTAAAATAATTAAAAAAATACATAAAATAAACATCAAAATCAGCATCTTTGATGACACCTGGGAAAGATACATACCTCCATCAGCTAATAATGGGTTTCCTCGTAGCGTTTCATGAGGACCATGCCAAATATCTCCCACTCGGGGTAATATACCCATCCCATTACATAAAATGTAATTTGGGGGTAATATAACAATCCAAAAATCCTAACCAATGTATAAGTAGGGGTTGGATTGACCATAATCTTAACCATCAACTCAATCGTCCACCTATTGTGTTATTGATCTCACATTCAACCATTGATGTTAGTTTCCAACAATGTTCCCTGTTCACCTTGTGTTTATTCGTCACATGAAAAAAAATAATGAATGATAAAAATATAATGTAAAAAAACCATTTCCATAACACAAATATTTCAAAAATAGGAAATTTGAGGAGACAAATATACTCAGTACTCTCACCACACAAAATCCATGGAAAATGGTCCATTAGTGGTCTATTCAATGACCATGGAAGTAATTTGATCCTAATAACTACCAAATGGGACAAATACATAAGCAGATACATTTAATTAAATAAATAATATTCTAAAAACTCACAAGAACTCATACATCCCCTAAAATGGTGTTTAAAAGTTTACAAACATATTATTGTGAGGTACATTAGCTATGATACAAGTGTGACCAGACATCATGGGATCATTAGACCATTATACATTTAATTCATATGTAAAATCTATTATTGGAACGTAAAAATATGTAAAATGGGAGGATTATTGAAAAGGAGTTATAGCCTCACTAAATTCCCTTGTTCATAATTGATTATGGAAGAGATAGAACAGTATTATGGGATGTATAACAATGGGAAGAGAGGATATAGAGGGGAATCACATAGAGCTACTTGGTCTATGTAGTGGATAAATAGAGTGGGATGGGTTAAAAACTAATAAAGAAACTTGGTTGAATTCCAACATTAAAGTGGGGAACGGTTTTGATTAAAAAAGTTTTGACCCGTTCTATAATATTATGGTCTAAATTCTCCCACAACACCCCACCCACATGTTCGGTCCATAAAATTTACAAAACATGTGAGTCAGATCTAGAACAGCTTGATACCATTTATATATATTGTCTACAACCATGTTCCGTGTATGAGGACAATACCAACTCAAATTATTTTTTGTTAAAACTATACAATTTTTTCTAAACCATTCGATAAACATGTAACTCAAACATATATTATTGAACATGGACTAAATAATTCTTACCAAATGGTACATAAATTTTATTTTATAAACTAAGTGTCCAATTCCATAAACCCTATTAAAAGTTATCCCAAATCCTAAAAAAAATATAACCCAATACTTTTTTGACTTATTTAGGAACCTAATGCACATCTCAAGCATCAAACTATTCCAAAAACCCACTATGAAATATGTTTTAACTTCTACATAATTTGACCAATAAAATTTTTTCATGTAAAAATAGATTTACCACTATATGAAATTTCAAAATTACCATGAAAATTAAAAACCATTAATACACATTAACTATTTTACGATCCACAATATAACACTTAACTTTATTGATAAGTCCTTTTGGTCATGCAATTGGATCTTCTATCCTATTCTGGTAACCAATTCTAGCTAAATGACCATGTTCCAAACCAAAAAATTGAATTCACTTTTCCATATAATCATATTAATCAAGGTTCATAAAAAACATAATACAATAATAAAATTTTCTTCGAAAACAACATTATGAAACATTACCATGACTTCTTAACCCAAGAATACTCAGGTGTAGTTAGCCAATAAAATTAACAAGAAGATTTTGTTCTCTAGAATATGAATTATCCCACCATGACAACTATCAGTGACACTATACCCCCAAAATCTATAATTTTGAAACAGAACACATATCCCAATTTCATAAGACATATTTACTAAAACCTCTAAATCATAATATCGAATAATTCATGAGGTAATTGTCAAATACTGGTATAGAACCTCAATATTAATTCCTGGAACAAATAGATAAGTTTATGTCATTTAATCCATACACTAAGACACAATGGTTTATTATTAAAAGGCCTGATGGATATACGAAATACACCTGTCAAATATAATCAACATGCCCATCAAGGTTGTCATCCTACCACATCTGAAAATATAACTAATATTAGTCAACCTCATTTGGGTGACACATCACAAAAATTTCAGGATCCCCTTAATATTAGTCTATAAATTAACAAGATCATGTTGTTGCAACCAGTCTCAATGGAATCTTGCGTCTGTTCTAGAGAAACCATTAGAGTATCAACCATATATCTAAATAAACACTAACCCAAATTATAAAATTTTATTTTTATTATAAAATTAACACTAAAACATCCACAAATAGAACAAAAAAATTTAAAATATGACATCCACCTGAAGGAAATATGATCATAGAATCCTATTCATCTTGGAAACCTCATATTACCTACATTATCTCTGATCATTCTCACCTACACCAAATATAATATTCAATAATCCACCTATTTCCACTTGCATAGATTGGATTTAAAATACCAAAGGGTGATATCACACAACCATGATCCCTTTCATTTGGGGGACACATCACCATGACCAAAAAATTGCTCCCTACAATAATATCATCCTTGACATCACACCATCAACCCATTCTATGATTTCAAGACAATTCTCAATCCATCATCAAACACTATATGTGTATAGGGATGAGAAAACACATACATGACAATCACTATAAATGGAAAAATGTTTCCAACTTCCATCATAGAGGAATCTTGACAACGATTTTCATAAAAAAAAACCACAAACCATGAGGGTCATCCCATTAAATGAAATATGGTGTACTATACATCGTATAGACCATCCATTACTTCTCATATTATGTTGTCTCAAATATTCCTCAAAAGAACCACCTTTATTTATTTTCTTCGGTTCACACTCTAACATCTAGAATGTTATCCATCAATTTTTCCATCATTGTTCGACCCCAAATCAGTTATGTTATTGATCCTAGACTATCAATAATTCCTCATTTTGATGAATTGACATCACGATCCTTAACCATGTTTTAGGTTTACCGTATAGGAAATACCCACAAGGAATCCAACATTGGTCTTGTAACGACTCATAACATATCTTTCATTATGATTCTTGGGTGTACACCCCAATACCAATTGATGTAGTTCGAATAATACTACACATCACCAAAATATGCTTCCATTTTAGATTCTATAGAAACTCAATGATTTCACATCACTATAAAACCTAAACATAAGGACATAACTCAACTACATCGATACAAATATCAACAAAAAATGATATAAGTTTCCAATAAACAATCCTTGTCTCTTTTTCATTCACATACCATCACGAGATACCACCCTTGGAAGATTCATTAAACTGAGCACCTCCCCATGAAAAACTACTCACATGACTACTCAAAACAAGAGAACAATTTTTTAATTCCATTAGAATTGAACTATAATGTCACCTTATTCCTAAAGGTACATTCTAATTTGAGAGTGATGCATATGACCAATAATACCCTAAAACCCATATTTTCAACTTAAATACATTCACATGGTGTTTTATTCATTTTATTAGTACCATCTATTTCCATGCCTCCAAGAAAACTTCTGACAGGGGAGTTGTTAATCAAATTCACCTCATGCCTTATCCACCTCACAACCACAATATTTTTCTATCTTGTATTATCATTCAAAGCTAATATTAATGATTAAAATCACACCTCCCCATGAACATCCTCTGGTTTAATTTCTAACATATCTCTTCACCACACATTTCATGTTATAGGTCTATAATCCCCGATCTTATACCACCAAACCACCTGCATAGTTGTGATCTACCAGGATTATGCATTTCAAAGGGCCTTCCCCTTCGAACACTAGATTCATGATGAAAATCACTATCTCAAATGTACTTAATTCTGAAACTTTAGTAGAATCAAAAACAATGATACCATATACCGGGTTTCTCGTATAATGTATTAATATCCCATGATGAATCATATAGCCTTACCCGATGCACCTTGGGAATTCATTGATTCATCTGATACTTCTCATTCATCACTCTTAGTGGTCAAAAGGCATCAAATACTAAATTTGGTGTCATTCCAAGATGTTTAGTAATCTCACCAATCATAACCACACATCAAATGTCACAGAAGACATATTATTCAAGATGACACTCACCCTTATACCAACCCAAATGAAACCTTACATTCCATGCACACACAACGGGGAACCATATATAAGTTTTCATCTACTATAATCTACCACTTAATGGTATTTTATGAATTAAAGAGTCCCAACTATTCACTACACAAATATTTTTGGGGTCCCAACATTGTATTGAGTAATTATAGGAATAAAATCCACTACTTTATAACAACATATCATAAGGCCTCAAACATGGTCTATCACTATTGCCCTGGTTGCTACCCAATTTTTGGAATATAACATAACTATGGTGTTTTCAATATCCACAACTACCTACAAATGTGGTAAAAACCAATTACCAACCACGACTATACCAAATCCCAATAGGATTCAAAATTTTACCCTTTTCAATTTTATATTTATTAGAAATTACAGTAATAAGGGATTAGTTAAATGAAATTTCAATTATCATTTATAATGAAGTATTATCTATAATATATACATGTAATTTTATTTATCAAAAATAATTTAAAAATCATGGTACTTGATCACATTATGTAATTTTAACCATTCATGGTAACCAATTGTTTTACATAGTTTAAAATAATTTAAATATCATTATATATTTATATATATTATAGATAAAAATTAACTTTTTCTTATATTAAGAATTTTTTCATATATAATTCATAATGAATAAAACAATTATTCACAAAATATGTATCATAAAAATTCGAAAGATTAGTTATGTTTTACTCCACTTTATACTAATTTGGAAGCATTATATAAATGGATACAAACATATTAAATAACAAAAACATGTAATAGTCTTGGGAAACAACCACATATAGTCACAAAAATGAGATGAAAACCCCACATCCTCAATATGATGCCTAAACACACATTCTATCATTCAATAATAGGCCATGAGATAAAAAACATAGATACATAACCTCACAGTTATGTGTATCACTCATTGTGAAATTTGGTCAACTGTAAAAGGAATCCATATGTATAACAATACCATCCCTAGTAACATTAATTTACCTCCTATATGGGGTGTACATTCCCAAGATAATGTTCCATACAACATTCCCAAACATTCCAATTCTCTTATATATTCTTCGTAAATTATAAAACTAATAAAAACCCTCTCATACCACATTGTATCTCTATGATTACCCATAATAATGAGTGATTCCTAGACAAGTGTTCATCACATAAAATAAATATAACATCTATAATCAACTAAGTAATCTAAATAGTAGCACGTTTATATGGTATAAAATAATGTGGAGAATATACAATAAAATTATAGTAATCATTGGGGTAATTAACACAAATCAAATACAAAAACTATTTAATGTAGTGAAAGAGTTACATCCAAGAAAGAGCTGAAAATAATCAAATTAAAATATGTTAAAATGATGAAAATTTTAACAAACATTCATGGAATTCATACATTAAAAAAAATAAAAAAAAAAAAGAAAACCCTAGATCATGTTCTAGATCATTTGTATCATCTAAACTCCCATTCTCCATCAATGTTTTTCAAACTTCAAGAGTCAATACTCTCCTAATATCTAATTGAAAAGGATTAGTATATTCATGAGTACCTAACATCTAGGGTGTCTTAAGTTGGGTGTGGGACATCTCTGAATTTGACCACCAACTATATCTCAAAAATATGTAATCTAATAGTTGTTCATGTAATTATGATGAAAGTAATATTTCAGAAGTATAACAATCTAAATAATTGAAAATAAATACAAAAAATAAATGTTGAGCCTAATATCCATGATGAAATACAAAAATGATACATACCTACTTCATCCAGTGTCAGGTTTTCACTAATATTTTCAAAATATCCTTACCAACCATATCATTATGGGGATAATACACCCATCCATGATCAATAAAATATTTATAGTGATAATATAACTGTCACCATAGTTTATCAAATGTTCACAAAGGGTACATGCTCACCCTAGGATCATCCATCAATTATAGTATCCGAAAATGGTTTTTGATATCCCCTTTTTTAATAATAAATTCCCACATCCACTTGGTGATCATGTTCACCCTATTATTAACCATCAATTTCAAAATCGACCATGGGTCTCTCTTCACCTCTAGTTTAGCCATCACAACCTATAAATTTATCATCCCTAAAAAATTTAAAAACAAAATGATTACAATGATACTAACATTAAAAAACATGGTATACATGATAATTCAATCACTATCCAATCCTAATACACGACATCCAAGACAAAAAAATCTTTTATAGGTTGTTGTCATGCTCTTGGAAGTAAATCATGAAAAATTCCTTTCAACTGAGACAAAAAACCATATGAGTAGTTATTTATTCTCACTCAAAACCCTAAAAACCCATTAATGGACATACATCATCCAAAACAATTTGAGATTTAATTTAGAAGATGTGTCAGGAAAACATCCATCTAGGATGCCCATAATTCCCATCATCTCTGGATGATTCCATCAATATCCTATGGAATCATAAGTGAAATCCTTAATTGAATTAACCAAAATTAAATACACATAAGGAAGACATAAAAGGATTTATTGACAAAACCATAAATCTTAATCACATGCAACAAAGAAAAAATTAGACAATAGATGGGAGATACATCACCATGCGATGAGACGTGTGTGAGAGTCATTATGTATGGATGATAGGTTGAGAGAGTGTAGAAATGGAGGGGGTTGTTTTTAATATTCATAAGTACAAATGGATAAATTAAAACATCTTTTAAGGGGAACATGGATTTGTAACAAATATTTTCAAACCGTGCGAAACTGTGGTGTCAATAGTGTCTCTATCACTATCCAAACAATGTTAGTGCTAAAACAGTCACATGAACCATCCTACAATAAGGAACGAGAGTTGTTAATAATCCTCCTATGCTGGGAGCCAGTTTAATACATCAAATATTATCTATTATGAATTATTTTGTATCAACCAAAACTGTAATGAATTCAATTCCTCTGTTGATTTAATGGATATAGTGAACACATGCATTTATTATGTTTAATTTCTTCCAATTTGATTTAAATGATTATTTAGTATCATTATAATTGGTAATATATGACTCTAACATTAATCATATGAATGTTATAAATATCATTTTTTTAACAAATTATTTATACACAGATAATGAATGTTATGTCCCTAAATAGTTGGATCATTTCCTATAATGCACATTTATTAGTGCATTAGAGGGTGATGAAATTTCTAGGATTTACCATAGACAAAGTTATAAATAATATTAAAGGTACCCTAGATGAAATATATATTTTTAATTAAAAATAATTTAATTTTACATTTATTGGATTTATTTTATAAAGCCTTAGTGATTCCCCGTATACCTATAATATATTTTATGATTTTTATATAATTTCAATGAATGTATAACCCACCACTACATATTCAAGGAAAATATTTTATTATATTAAAAAATAGGTCCCATTAATAGATATATACCACTCCCCATTTTCAAAAACTATGGGAAAAACCATATGATGGTTTGTGGTTTTGAACATTTTATTATTTATTGTCCAAAACCAATATAATAGGAAATCCAGTCCATTCCTATATAAATACACCGATTCCCCCATTTACCTTCAATAAAAATCCTTGAAACCCAACCAATGAATTATATATACTCCAAAAATTCCTCCCAGGGGGGCCCCTATTATCCCAATAAACCTCTACCGTGATTTTGGGGTCACACATCCATGTAATTTATTTATACCTTCATATTTGAATGGATGCACCATCATTGAGACTAGGTCTTTTAATATCAATTTATCTGAATGAAATTGATTTTTAATCATTAAATTACTATTAAATTTATGTTATTTGTATGAGGGATCATTTATTTACACTAAATTTGAAACTTACCTAACTTGTAACTAAGGCAAAATCCCGTAAAGGATTTCTCACTTCTCATTTCCACTAAAGAAATTATTTTATATGATGCCTCTTAAATTAAATTTTAAAATAATGAAACATTTTTTCCATGATTCAAATAATATGAATTTTAATTTATAAAAATGATACCTTCCATTCCCTCTCATTAATCCCCCCTATGATCCGTTATTTACACCCATTACCATGCCAAAATTTCATAAGGGTTATTTTTATTTCTCCTCCTACTTAACCATACATTATCATGTTACAACTTCAATTTAAAATTACATATGTTGTTGAATGTATATACATGTCCCAATTAATATAAATTTCATGTCTATATGATGAGATACCCCTTTCTCACTCATCATACCAATTTTTTGAATTTCAATATGATGTCGTTATGCTGAAAAAATTGCTATGTGCCTTTTCCATTCCAAAAATTTTTGTGTAGTAAAAAAAATACCAATTTCCCTATCATAGGTATTAAACTTTTCACAAAATTTTTTATTTATTATGGTTATATATGTATATATTCCCCATTTCATTGGTCGTGGATATAAAAACCCTACTCTTTGTTATGCATTTTAATATGATTTTTTAAATAAAATTTTACTTCAGAAAACTCTGAGGATCAAGATGTCAAGTTTCTTTGGAAATAAAAAAACATTACATAGAATAATAAAAACTAAAATGAAATATCTTTACTGAAAAAATCATTTACATAACAAACTCATTCCATCATACATAAAACTACATGAAATAAATAGAGGACATAAATATGAAATGGTTCAGTTATATTACCAGTTAGGGATTAAACATGGAAGAAAAATATGAATATAATACATGTTAGAAAATAGGAATATAAATTCATCATAAAATAATCATCAACATAAAGATATGATACTTCATAATTATCAAAACATGGAGATGTGGCAACAACATTTAACATGATATTAGCATGTGCCAAGGATCATAGCACTTGGAGAATGAGTAAACCGTCATTCCAATTGAATTAGAATTAGTAAACCATCATTTCACATGTAATATCATGATATTATTCTTTACCTAAAGCATTGGTGGGAAATCAGGGCACACCCTTCTTAATCATTTCATTTAATGCATTAGTGTGCCACATTGATCATACAACATGGATTCATTAATCAACATAATTTATTCCACTAATAAGAGATGTGGAATACATAAATGTAAGTACTCAATAAACCTGAACATGTGAATAAAGTTTAATACCCTTTATAGGGAAATGGGTATGGTATTCTCTTACATGGTTATTTTGGCATTGAAATATTGGTGCAACTTTGGCAGCAAAACGACGTCAAATAGTAATCGTAAAACCGGTTAATGAGAGAGAAAGGGGTCTATTGTCATTTATATATTAAATAAACTATATAAGGGCCATGGAATATATATTTTCAAAATATGTAATGTCATTTTGTGCATAATATAATAGAATATATTGATGTTAAATGAGGAGAGAGAAGTCTCGTTCAGAATTTTGCCATGGTAACAATTGTACGTGGGAGGAATTAAGGAGAGAGAAAGGGATCTCCCATAATTAAAACATAAGGGGGGTTATAGGGAAGATGATAAATCATAACACAAAATTTTTAATTGAATATAAAAGGGCATTATAAAACAAGGAATATTGGATATAAATAAAGAAGTAAGGAAAGTGATGATCACTTACAGGGAAATTCAATTACAAAGGCATGGTAGAGGATTGATAGAGGATTGTTGAGATATTGGGGAGCCTTGGAAGGATTATAGGGAGACTAGGGAAGAATTTGGTGGAGATACAAATGGTTTGATTGAAGAGAAATGGGTGATGAGTGAGTTTATATAGGGAAATAGATGGAATTCATTATTATTAAGTTTTTGGACACTATATGTTATATTAAAGAAAACCATAATCCATATCATTATTTCTGACTCAGGATTTTTCAATGTAGAGTGGAATAAATTAATATATAAGCCCAATGACTGAACTTATTAAAATTATAGTCTTTCATATGTGGAGGTGTGTCACACACTCATGTAAATCAATTTAAAAAGTTTAAATATTTTATAACTCTCAGATGGTCCACAAAGGCATTCTAAAATTAATAAAACAAATCTAAAATCACATTATTTTAATGTTAAATCATATATTCACCAAATTTACCTTTTTTTATTATTTTATAACTCCACATTTGGGTCATTATGATGTCATAAAACTCATTATATATTTATACATATTTATTTATTACCCAAAAATTTGACTATCTCAGAAAATTATGTAAAACTAACTGTTATATAATTTTAATTGTCAGAATCAAAAAATGATATTAATTTTATCTAAATAATTTGATTCATATATTAATTTTTACATTTAAAATAAAAAATTACATTTATCTAAAATTTGTTGGTTTTGACATAAATAGCTTTGAAACCATAATGAAAATTACTATTATATTCTTAAAAAATTATACGATCATTTATTAAAAAAAATTTGTAAAAAAATTTTATTAAAAAATTTTTAATTCATAAATCGATTAATTCATGAAAATAGATTTCGAAATAAAATTTTAACTAAATATAATATTTGAGCTTTAAAAAAATTTACAATGTAACATTAATAAGATGAATATATATTCTTTATACTACAATAATGCGCATAATAATAGTTCTAGGGTCATGTTACATAACCCCTTATAACACTCGCATACGTCTTAAGGGTAATGTGTGCCATAGTGAGAGAATATTGGAGATGCTCAGATAATAACACTGGGGTTGTAATCTAAATTTAATTCCACTTCCTCCGTAGATGGTTTTGTTGAAGCTTAAATTATTTTTCCTTTGCTTGGGATTCTTCTAAAAATGAGTCCATTGGTGCTACTTATATTTTGAGATATGAAAAATGGACTTTGTGTAGAGAAATTATATTGGATGAGGCCATTACTTTCTTTGCCTAAGAACATTTTATTTTTTTAAACCCTATATTTGTATTAAACATGAGATCATTATTCAATGGATAAATGGTAAATATTAGTAGCAATATTTTAAAATACAAAAACATAAAACAAAGGAAGTGAATATAATTTATATTACCATTTTACATAAAATAAAATTTAATTATATAAAAATTAATATTCATTAATAAATGTTTGGGTCATTACAATATTCCAAAATTATGAAATATTTACCTAGAAATTTTATTTTTCCATACTAAAACAGATGGGGGAAAATCTTCTTAATCGATTCTTCTGATTCCCACGTTTCTTCTTCCAATATGTGGTTTCTCCACAAAACTATGACGATGGGCATTTTCTTATTTTGTAAAAACTTTTCTCTACAATTTATGATCATCACCATATTCTCTAAATATGAGATGTCGTTATTCAATGGTAAGGCCTCTAGATTGAGTAAATTTGATGGGCCCTATATGTACTTCCTCAAGAGTGATACATAGAGTACATCATGTACATGAGATTGGTTCGATGGGAGTGCTTGTCGATAGGTCACTTCTCCAATTTGATCAAGGATATTAAAAGGGAAGATATACCTTGCAATAAGCTTTCACAACTTCTCAAATTTCATAACTCTATTCCAAGGTGATATATAGAGGAATACCATACCCCCCAACGTCACCCCAACATGTCAGTGTTCAGCAACTATTCCCATAAGGGGTATCATAAACAGCTATTTGGATTCATGACTGGAAACTATTCTTATAAAATAACTCAACTACAGATATATGTTGATCCCATGCTCCATTGAAGTGCATTGTGAATGCTCTCAACAAATCCTTGGGTGTTTGGATAGTCCACTTAGATTAGCCATCATTTTGAGGATGATAAATTGTACTAAAGTTCAACTCAGTATTCAGAGCATGATGGAGTCTCTTCTAGAACATAGAGGGGAATTTGAGATCTCAATCGGATACAATCGATAGTTTTACTCCATTCATCTGCACCACTTCTCTGAATAATATTTACACTAGTTGATCCAATGATATATCCTTCCAAATTGCATTGAAGTGTGTAATTTTTTAGCTTATCCACAACAACCTAGAGAACATTGATTCATTGGATGTATTCGAAAGACTAGTGACAAAGGCCATGGTGATTTTCTCTCATTTAAATTATGGTATGGGTAATGGATGCATCATTACCTTAGACTTCCGCCTCTCAGCATTCACTTTCTGACATACTAAGAAATTTTATGTGTATTCAACGATCTCCTTCTTTATTTATCCCCCCAATAATGATCTTAGTTATCTCGATATATATTTTTTGTTTCATGGGTAAATGGAGAAATATGAACTATGTGCATCATCCAAAAGATCATTCCTTAACAATGTATTTTATTCAACTCATATCCTTGACCCAAATATCACAATTCCTCCTTCATTAACATTAAACTCTTAGGATTTCCGTTTTCTAATAGTTCCCTCTTTCATCTGAATTGCCTTGATATCCTTTTCATAATCCTTTATGCTTTCCCAAAGAGACAGTTGAGAAATGATTTGTGAAAGTATTGATGATGTTTCTTTATATATGATTTCTATTTACATGTTCATTAAATCAATTTATCTCTTTCTATGTAAATATATACTTGAGTATTTTGTGATCTATATATATATCACACTTATACCCAATGTGGTAATGTTGCCAAATTTTTACAGCAATGATTACTACAAAAAACTCCAGATCATGTGTTGTATTTTTTTTACCTTGAAACATTAGTCACCTTAATGCATAGGAAATGCCTTTGTCATTCTTCATCAACAAAAATCCCATGATCTTCTTTGAATCATCAATCAATACCATAAAGTGTTATCCACTTGTTTCTTATATGAGAATGAGTACATTGATAAGCCTCATTTTCAACTCCAGGCAGCATTCGTCACATTCTTCACTCCAATAGACAATTATTAACTTATGAGTTAGCTTGGTTAGAGTGTTTTCTAATCATGATAAATTCCTCACTAATTAGTGATAATATCCATATGTTCCAAGGAAGTTGTGGTTATCCATCACATATGTTGTCCTCAGCCATCACTCAATTGCATTTGTCTTTGAAGGATACAAAGATATCCCATTACTTGTGATGATATAACCGAAGAATGAGACACTCATCAACTAGAACTCACACATTCTATACATTACATTGAGATTAACTTTTCTCATTGTCTCTAGTACAGTTCATAGAAGCTCCTTAGGCACCTCCATGGTTTTGATGTATATTAGAATATTGTCTATAAAGACTACAACAAATTTTCTGAGGTAATCTCTAATAACTCCATTTTTAATTTCCAGGATGATTTCTAGAGCATTAGTGAGTCTAGAGGGAATTACTATGAATTCATAATTCCAATACCTTTTATAAAATGTAGTCTTGGGGATATATTATTTCTTTACCCAAACATGGTAAAATTCCTATCACAAATCCACTATAGAGAAGTATTATGCTTTATGTAGCTAATAAAAAATGTCATCAATTACTGAAAGAGGATACCTGATCTTTATCGTGAGTTTTTTGAGATCATGATAATCAATGAAAAGGTGCATTGAACAACCCTTTTTCGTGACAAAGAGGACTAGTACATCACATGGTGAAGCACTGGGGTAAATAAATCCTCTATCCGGATTCTCTAGTAGTTGTTTCTTTAGCTCCTCAAGTTGTACAACTATAATGTCCTGGACCCGAAGATCTACCTAAACAGTACTATCAGGTCGGGTATTACATCCTTAGGTGCACCACCCCGAATACTAATGGCTGCAGACTACATGCGAGGTTCTGAATAGGAATAATGGGGAGGTTATACTCCCTTGGAAGATAATAATGGTATTGGTCTGTGTATAATAATAATGCATATAGTTGAATAGATGACATTGAAGACTCAAACCATAACCCCATAGTGGACGAAAATCAAATATCAATAAAAAACATAAGCAATATACAAACAGGTGCATTAGAAGTTAACAGAGCCACATGTTCAACATCACTTGTAACTACTAAACAAACAATGAATGCTTCTATAGTAGGTAATACATATACATATAAAAAAGCACTAATTTATAACCAATAGTATCTATAATAATTATGTAAGCATGATGATACATAATGAAAGATAAAACCAAAGTATATTCTCTATAGGCATGACCTTAGGATCCATACAAAATATACATACAATAGAAAATATGATCCAGCTCCTAAAGCAAATCTCTTTCCTACATGTAAATATATAAGGTGTACATGCTTCCAGAAGGGCCCATGATGGGTGTGAAATAAATCTTAGTATGATAACACCCAATGGTTCATACCTAGTATAATTTCTTAAAAATTAATTCATCCATATGAAAAATAAACAGAACAATGCGCATATTGAATACAAACATCCAATGGCACTTAGTAGCCACCATGGAGTGTTGCCTGCTTCGGAAAAAGCCTGAATCATAGTCAAGAAAGCTATCACCTTGTGCCTCCAGACACCTAATGTCTCATGTTCCAACATACTACTAGCATGCCCAAGAATTAATGACCCATTCCCGTAATCTCAGTTCTACCCAGGGCACATCAACCAGAGGAAAAAATTATGCCGGTCTTCAAATAATAACTGGATGAAGAACATTGTTTTTCCTCAAATAAACTTCCCAAGGAAACAATGACATCTACCCTCAATCTCATAACCTGGTATCCTCCTCGCTACCATCCTAAGGCTCCTCACCATCGACTTGGATTCTTATGGAATGAACCCCCAAATAAATGGTACCACATCTTTAACTATCGAGGGAATCTAACAACATGATTGGTCAAAACCATATCATCATATAGTCAACTATGTGAATATGACCCATATCATGGGTGAGAGGTAATCCCCCAATATAAAACTCATGACACAACATCTCTGTCACCTCGTGCCATTATGTTTATGTCGCTCATAACCTAATGGCCTTGCCTTCCATGTAGATCGTTCCATGACCAATCTAATAGTCACACTACCTCAAACTGAAATCCATGATGGCCAATCCCAAGGTCAATACCACCAAAGGAAATACCAACCATGCCCAACCTATGGTCAACATCACTCAAAAGTATTCAGGACATCCGTAACACATTCCAAAGGTTCCAAAATATTCAATTCATCAAATACATATTTAAAAAATTTATAAAAATCACATATACATGAAAAAAATATAAACTATTGGATTTCACTAGCCGAATAACTATCACACAACATCACTGAGGTCTTGAATTCTGCTAACATGATTAAACATTCTTTACCAAATTAAACATACAAGATTAAAACAAAGAAAACTAAATTGAAGTATTTTGGTACCCGAGGCCCAAATTCTCCAATAGGCGTTGGCTTCTTGTCTAAACTTGCTCATTCAATTTATGCAACATTGTATGCCCAAAGGCATCTAATGGGATGAACCATTAATTCAATATGTATCAAAAGATAAAATGGGTCCCACTCAAAAATAACCAAAGTCATTCAAAAGTTATTTGAAAACAAATTTCCTTGAAAACACAAAATAAGGAATTCTCCACATACCTCATGCATGTTCAATAACACACATCTGGTAAAAACATATGTTTCCGTCTAAATAAAGGTAGACAAATAAATAAATTAAAAAGTCACACACACACAAAACATGGATTAGAATAGCAATCAAGACGAATGATGATAGAGAAATCAAGGCCTTTTTGAAAGGGTTTTAATGCATATGATGACAATCAAATCAGGGTTTGGAAAAAGCCTCAAGAAGAAAATGGTGATCTAGTAGTTTGGGGTGCGGAGTTTCTGTCAAAAACCTCAAAATATGGATACTTCCTAATTTATGTGGAAAAAGAAAATACATGGTGTGTATATAGGACTATACACCATGTGGCTTGATTAAATATTCATTTGGGATCCACATTCCTGCAATAAACCTTACATATCTTTACAGGATGACTACACTGCATGCACTTTGCAGTACACATCATGTACATCGTTTTTCATCTCTTCCACACTGGCTTCCCCAACACAATGTATATCCCCCATACATGGAAAGACAATAAAGTGTGTAGAAAGAGTACACAACGTGTACATGGTTTAATATTTCTACCCGTCCAACACACCCACATTCTATTTGTTGAATCCACACACGTCCAAGGGTACACATTTTGTACTAATGAGTACATGGCATGTAACAATAAAATTTTTAGAACTACCAATTTTTTCATGTTTTATAAAACATACCTCAGAAATTAAAATAAATATAATCCTATACCTAAATGAAGCATTAAATTTGTTAAAAATGTCCCACCGTAAAGAAATTCTTCTGTGAACTTCCCTTCAAAGGGTGGTGAACAAAAAATTTCAGGACAACAATATTTCAAAACTCAATTCAAGAAATGGTTCACTGAACTTCTTCCAAACTCATGGTCCCCTCATGACACATCAAAACCCTTGAACCAAATTATGTTCTCCCATGTTTCTTCCAACACCCAAAATTATCTGCACCACATCGGTGTCCGCCTCAATGATGTTATGCATCCCATCGATGCTCAAAACAATAGTTGGTTCCTTCAACCTCATGTAACCTACACCCTTTATTCCCCAATTCCCATGAAACCTCAAGAAAATTTTATCCCATGGATTCCCTGATACCCATAGAACCTCATACATATAAACTAAAACCAGTCACCTAATATGGTTCCAATCCCACTTACAAGCATCTTGATAGTTCACATATATCATGCTCACCTCATGCACTAAAAACAAAAATGAACTAATAAGACATTCCAAAACAAGTAAAAAATATATTACAACCACACCCATGGTGTACCAGTAACCATCATTGGATCACCGACCTGCTCAACCACTAGCAGATTCATGGCATGCACCTAGCCTGACACACAAGAGCAAGAAGTCTATCCTCCATACGTTAAGGCTCCATTCACTGGCCATTGACCCCTCAGCTGGGCCCCAATGTGCCTATTGTGCCCTACACATGTAGTTTAAACTTGATTACCCTCCCATTGTACTGAATATGAACCAAATCCAGATGCCACAGACTTCCCTGGTCCCTGATTACTGGCCTTTTGAGAAGGTTTCCTATAGAACCCCTCAAGATTCCCAACATTCCCACATGCCAGACATTCCATTGGAGGCCTATCATAGTGAGTATAGACCTACCATCACATCCCACAACTATATAAAATCATTTTTGAACTTCTATGAGGAGTTCTAGATGATTCCTTGGCCTTACTGCCATAATGAAACCCATCCAGACCTCGATTCTGTCTATCTGAATCATCACCTAAAGCCTTCGTCCAGCCTATGTGAGACCTGTCATTCTCGTTGCTCTCTACTATGTGAGCATGATTCAATGCCTCTGAGAATGAGGCCATCCAAATGATGTTTTCCTATTTCCAAAAAGATTCCATAAGCCATCATCAAATAACCTGATCATTGAGGTGTTATTGATTACCATACTCGGTTGAAAGTGAGAATTCTCAGTGAAAGTAGTTAAACTGACCAGGACGGATATGTCACCCTACAGAAAGCTCATGAACTCATGACATTAATTTGTTTTGGTGATCTTGAATCTACACATACCACTAGTGTATCACCGGTCCTCCGAGCATGTAAGTCACAAGCTTGACCCTTTACCCTAGAGGCATCTATAGTTGCTCTAAGAACATTTGAATTCTCTCTATCTAGTTCTATGCCACCTATGGACCGCCCTCACCCTATAAACCCAGTGGGTACTGTGGCTGGAACTCCCTCATCAGATATTCCATAGAAGGATCATTACCTTGCACGCCTATGCCGATCCCCTACATAACACATACCAGACTATACCAGAGCCACTCATCAAGTCCTAACCTAAACACTGCCAAACCTAGTTGCTTCTCTACCTACACTGGATCCTGAACTTGTTTTCTTCTCTTAGCAAGTACCAACAGCTGATGTTCTATTTCTTCCCTAGAATATGATCCTAATCGGGCTCTTGCAGAACTGTCCGTCACATGACTGACATTCCATAGGGCTATCAAGGAGGAACCCTCTAAAAATCATAAATTGTCATACATATAACAATATATATATATATATATACACAATGCAAATAAGGAATGCCACCATGATTTAGGGAATAAAAACTACACGTACACTCCACCACCACAATCATTTCCATGACATCACGACCAAATGGAATCCTTAACTGACTTCAACAGAACCATGTATCAAAAGTACATCATGCCATGCTTATCCCAACAACAATCATGGCCTCAAATTGATGACTGAGTCACCCAATCCTAGTCATCTACATCGCCTTAGTCATAGTACCTGCCTACTCTCATACTAGCCTATCCCAAATGTCATGCCACATGAATGTTTACTTAATTAAAAAATGGAATATTACTTTTAAACAAACAATCTATTATATTAAAATTTTCACCATTCACATTTCAATAACATCTGTAGCATGGAAATTGATATTATTCACAAGGTATTGTGACTTCACAAAGAATACGTGGCAATATGAAATTAAAATACGCTAAAAAATGGGTCTATAAAAATACTAGTAACCTATCCATTACATAACGGGCCAAGGCCCATCTATTCCTTACTGCATCGGGTCATGAGTCACATATAACAGTCAATAATGTCACACACCAAGTGAGCCACCAAGTTCGAAATCAAATAAACTCTAATCTGAGAAAAATCAAAAGGGAAAACCCCACCCACGGTAATTCAATCCTTCACTTATACATTGGCATGTAGTCACCCATGCACAAGTTCAAAATATCATTCCAATAATATCCTACCTCCATTCTACCATTGAAAAAATAGTAAAACAATTAGAAATAAAAAGGTAGTCGTTATCTAATTAGGAGTCATTCAAGAGATCCTACTAAATCTTTGTGAAAAAAAAACTCCACTGATACCACTTTGTAACGTCCCAGACTTGAAGAGCCACCCGAACAGTGCTATCATGTCGGGATTTGATACATTTGGTGAACCTCCCTAAATCCCAAAGTCTTCCAACTAGAATCAATGATCTGAATAGGTATAGTGATGAATAAATTACCACTTTGGTGATAATAATGTTACTGGTTCGAGTATAATAATAAAACATGCAGTGGAATGAAATGACTTCGCAGACTCGAACCAGACCCGCATAGTGAAAGCACATCCATTATAAATAAAAAGAAGAATAAATATATTCACAAGTGCAATGTAACGTAAACAGAATAGCATGTTGAACATCACATGTTAATAATAAACAATAAAATAATGCCTCTATAAAAGGTCATACATGTCAATATAAAAAAGGATCCAAAGGATAACCTACATTATCTACAATAAAAAAGAATGCATGACGATACACAATTAATGCTAAAAAACATCAACTATGGCTAGTCATGACCTCAGGATCCATAACAAATCTCTATGAAACGGCTAATATGATATGGCCATTGACATCAGTTTCCTTCCATAACATAAATCCATAATATCAACACATGTCTTGAAGGGCCCATGAAAGGTGTGGAATGAATCACAGTTGGATACCACCCATTGGTGAGTACCTATTATAAGTGTTCAATCAATCATTCATCCACATGAAAGGTAAATAACAAGATAAAAAATGTGAATAAAAATATCCAACGACATCAATAGCCATCGAGGAGTGTTGCATGCTTTAGGCATTGTCAGAATCTAATTCATGTAACCGAGGACCTCATGCCTCCTGACACCTTGTGTCTCATGTTTCAATGTCCTCGTGGAATGACAAAACAATAGTAACCAATTTTATAATTCTAACTTCATCCCATGGAAAAATAATGAGAGGAAAAATCCATTCCTATCCTCAAATAATAATCGGATGAAAAACAATTTATATCCTCAAATAAAAAACCGGAGGAAAAAGTGATATCATCCCTCAATCTCATAATGTGGTATACTCATCATTACCAATCGATGGATCCTCACATACCACATGGGTTCCAATGACAAGCACCCCAAACCAATGGTACCTAACCCACAACTATCATGGTACTCTACCCACACGACTGGTCAAAATGACCTCACCACGATGTCATCTATGTGCACATGACACAAATCATGATTGAGTAGTAATCACTAAATTTAGAACCCAAGACACAACATTTATTTCACCTCATTCCACTTTGACCACGTTGATTCAAATCTGATGGCCATACCATCCATGTACCCTAGGCACTGACAAATGTGATCGTCACACTACCTCAAACCGACGTCTATGATGCCCAATCCCATGGTCAAAACCAATGACATAAATCAGATCAATGTCAAACCTGGGATCAACAACACTTAATAATATTCGGGCCATGCCCAACAAAACCCAAAGGATATAGCATATTCAATTCAGCAATTACATATTTTACACATTTAATCAAATAAAATAATTAGAAAAACAATCTAAACAATTATGATTCCCTAGACCAATTGATATCACTTAGCAGAACTGATGTCCTGAATGCCTATAGAATGTATATTCATTCTTTAACAAATTAGAAATACCAATTTTAAAAAAATAAGACAAAAAATAACAATTTTGGTACCCGGTGCCAAAATGAACCAATGAGTGTTGGCCTCTCACCCGATCTTGATCAAGAAATTTAGGAAATAGTTTATGACCAAATTCATCCCATGGGTATTACAGTTAATTTAATATGCTACATCTGATAAAACGAGTCCTGCTCAAAAAATACCTGATGAAGCACCAAAGTTTGTGCCACCAAAATGTCCATGAAAACACTAAATAAGTTATGCACCACCTACCTCATACATGTACAATTATCCTCCTATAGTAACAACCTCTAATTCAGTGTAAATCAATGTAGATATTCAAAAGAATAAAAAATTATCAAACCAACATAACATGGTTTTGAATTGAAATCAAGACGAATGGATTAAGGGGAATCAAGGCCTTACAATGCGTGTTATTACGCATCCAACCAAGATCAAATCGGGGATTGTAGGAAGGATCATGAATGAAATGATGATCCAAACGTTTGGGGTGTGAATGTTCTATCTAGAACCTTGAAACGAGGCTATGACATGCTTTTAGTGAAACAAATGCATGTCTTGTACATCGGACTACACATCGTGTGCCTTCTTTAACTGGTCATCTTGGGGAAGCATTCCACTTACATAAATTCTATATCAGGACGACCTGATTACATGTCATGTATTAGGATGTACATGACATGTACTTGGTTTTTCATCACTTCCTCGCCAACTTTATCCCACTCCCTATACATCCCTCATAAGAGTCTAGACTACACGGTGTGTACAAGGAGTACACAATGTCAACATGGTTGAACATTCCTACCAATCAATCCTACCACAACCTGGTATAGAATCCACACATGTCTAAGGGTAGAAAAAATTCACTTAAGAGTACATGCCATGTAACCCTAAAATTTCCCGAACTGCCCATTTTTCCAACTTTTCACAATCATTGATCAAAAATTGAAGGAAAAACAAATCCATACCATAATAGTAGAACCATGTTATTAAAACAAAAACCATTAAATATGAAGTCATGGATATTGGAAATTCTATAGGTATAAGATACATCAGGAATACAACATCTATTATAGGAGGAAGACCAGACAATTCCACAGGAAATACATCTGCAAATTTCCTCAGAATAAGACATTCTTCAAGGATGGTGGATTAATTGGGATAAATATTTTGAGAAAGATACGCATGCTCATAGGATAGTAATATCCACTCTTGAGATGATGGTGCTAAATAAGATTCATCATCCTCTATCCATAGTTACATAATCTGGGGTGGATTCACCAAATATAGTGTAATTTTCCTCTCACGAAAAATTCTGTTAGATCTATTTAGGGAATGAAAATACATGACATGAATAGAATAAAATTACACTATAGGGAGTATAAAAATGATTTTTGGGATGTTCAATCCACATATTGTGACATGTGGGGTGTTATATTGAAGGGATGAAATGATGTCCCCATTTTCCATTCTCATCAACATATCTACTTCAATAATTTGTAGTGGTGTTGGGATTTTTTACTAAAAATTAGAGATATAAAAAAAATGTGTAGAACTATAATCAATAAGTACTTTCTCTATTATTGAATGAATAAGTAGCATTCTGTTCACCAATTCATTATCAGATTTCTATAAGGCATTTTATGAAGGAAAAAAGCTTTCCCTTACTTCCATGGATGTTGTTGGTTGATTATTAATACCCTTGTCTTAGGGTACTAGTTTGCAATGTTGCATGGTTATTAGAATTTGATGTAATAAAGAAATAGTTGATGTTGAAATAGAGCATTCCTCTCCTCTATCTCATTATAATGTTTTTATTGACGTTATTTAATGTTTTGGTAACCATCTCATCAACACTTAATTCATTTCATCATCCACATCAGGAAATTTCTACGGTGCTTTATTCAGCACCTTTGGAATGTGGGGTACTGTAATTTTACCGAACAATTTGATTTATCCATCAGACCTCCTAAATTAATTTCAATGTTCCACTTCATATCCACATTATACCCTTGATATTCAACGATTTCCATTTCGACATTTAGGGAACATTAGAAAATTTCTTCATATCTATCAAAGTCATGGTTTTCTAGGGCATTTCATAGCCTAGGTTTTATCTCACCAATGAAGCTGTCAATAGTGAATTTGATGGTAGAAACAATTCCAGAGGTGTATCATGAAATCCATGTTTTTTTCCTCATATGGATTCATAATCTTTTTTTTTGATGGAATGAAAGTACCTTTCTATCTTAAGTTACAGGGTGCCTAGAAAATATTTATCGAATTTTATTTCCAGAAATACATCGATTCCAACACCTCAATCCCTTCCTCAGGATTAATATTATTGTTCAATGTACACCATTGAAAAGATTCACCATCTATACGAAAATCCTGCATACGAACCTTATCTTATACAAATTTTTTAAGGACAAATAAGATGTTTTCGATGGATTTGACCCATTGTTTGGAGATATAGGGATTATATGATCCATTAAAATTTGGATGTATTTGTCTCATGAAGCACTCAGTTGTGGTATGTTATTTTTAGGGTTGGGGGGTGAAAATTCTTCTTAAACCATTTTTATTCTCAATACTTGAGTTAATTGAGGGAGTATAATGACAATTATAATGATTCCCTCTCCCATCAAATTGGGAATCTAATTAGAACAATCATCACATTGATCTTCACATCAATTTTTAGCATAAGTCATCAACTTACAAGACATTGGCTTGATTCAACAGAATGATACGGGAAACAGATAATGTGGAATCCAAGGATAAAACATGATAACATATAAATTACTTTTATTTACTTAACTTATAAATTTATTGGATTGAATACGTGTTATACATGATCTAATCCCCAAAATATAATTTTATGGAAATTTTTTTATTCCCATAATAATGGTTCATATTAATCTTATGAAATTACCAAAGAATATCACCCATGAGAGTCAAACAAAGCGTGCATTAAGGCCCGTTTTCATACAACAATTCCCTTTTGAATCAAGCTCAACCCATTGTTTTTGGGTTTTACCCCTAGAAACATATGTGCTAGGCCCACCTCTACATATCGTATCCAAATATGGAAGCATTTTAATGATAAAAAACATACACTATACTCACAAAAATTTAGGAATATTTTTTTGATACATAGTCTTATACGTATGGAATTCACCAGGTTTTTCTAACCGTAATACCAAAAAATAAATAAACCTATCCCATGTTGCCAACTAGTTAAACCATGCTCTTAATTACACAATTTATCATGATTTATTACATAAAAATTTAATTAAGAAAACATATAAGATGAAGAGATATAGTGTCTTGGGAAATTAAGAACATTACCTAATAAATTAAATCATAAAATAAATCATCTTTATGAAAAATTTCGTTTACATGAACGACTCATTCCATTGTACTTAACACGAATGGGATAACCTGATGACATACATAAGAAAATGGTGATCTATAAATATCATTAAGGGAGTAAACAAAGAATAACATAAATAATACAAAAAATGTTAAAAATAGTTATTTAAATGCATCATAAGAGAAACATGGACATAAATACATGATATAGGATGATTATCATAACTTGGATACGCAGGTACAACATTTAACATTATATTAGCATGGGTCAAGGATTATTGCACATGGAGAATGAATAAAACCTCATTGCACTTGAATTAGATAGGGTAAAACCTTATTTCACATGGTGTATCATGATAATATTCTATACCTAATGCATAGGAGTGCTATTAGGGCATAACATTCTTAATCATTTCATTTCATGAATAAGCAATCTATATAGATAATACAACAAGGATTCATTAAACATGATAATGTATTCCATGAATAAGTTATCTGGAATAAATATATGTAATAACACATTCAATATTTACATGATCGTAATAATGAATACCCTTGATAGAGAAATAGGTATGGTATTCACTTATATGACGATATTGGCATGACAAGTTTGGTGTATCTTTGGCAACTTCACGATGTCAAATAGAAATCGTAAAATTAGTTGATGAGAGAGAAAGGGTTATATAATTATTTATACATTAAATTGAAATTAATGGGGTCATGGTATATAATATCCCAACATATGTAATGTAATTTAGATTAATAATATAAAAGAATCGATTGAAAGTAAATTAGGAGAGAGAAGTCCCTTACGGAATTTCGGCATTGTAAAGGGTGTACATGTGATGGATTAATGAGATAGAAAGGGATATATCATCATTCAAACATAAATAAATATGTGTATGGGACGTGAAAACCCATCCCTCGACATTTTTAATTGAAAAAAATGCACAATAATATAAGGAAACATGGACAAAAATAAGGAAGAAATGTTAGGATCCCTTACTTGGTTGTGTGATACTAAAGGCTTGGGAGATGCTTGAAAAAGGAATTAATGGAACATGGGGTTCCTTGGGATGATTCAAGAGAGATGATTTCAGGTGTTGGTTAAGCCTAAAATTATTTTAGTGAAGATAAATGGGATATTGAGTGGATTTTTATAGTAAAGGAGATGGAATTCTTTATTATTTAGGTTTTGGTCAGTACACATTAAACTAAAAAAAACCACCGACCAACTCATGGGTTTTTCCATTGATTTTTTCTAAATTGTAGGGGAAAAATTATTTTATATGTACAATGGCTAAACTTATAATAGTATTAGGCTTTATAATGTGGAGGTTCATCAAACATTCAAGTAAATAATTTTAAAAGGATAAAATATTTTATAAGTCTTGGAGTGTCGACTAAAAAATATTAAAATTAATCAAAAAAATAAAAAATCACATTATTTTTAATTTAAAACATATATTTTCTGAATAACCATTTTATCGTATTTTATTTAATCACTATTGGGTTATTATGAAGTCATAAAACTCATTATATATTTATACGTTATTTAATTTTTACTAAAAAATTATACTATTTTAAATGTTTTGAAAAATTCACCATTAGATAATTTCAAAATTCTAAATTGAAAAATGATCTTCATTTTATCTATATAGATTTATAAAGATTTGAATTATTACATTTAATATAAAAACCAAAAATTTATCCAAAATTCATGGGTTTTGTCAAAAACAATATTCAATTATTAATAATAATTACCATTGTATTCATAAAAAATTATAACATCATTTATAAAAAGTAATTTAGTAATAATATTTTTTTAAAATAATTTTTAATACAAAAATACATTAATTCATAAATATATATATCTTAATATAATATTTACTAAAAATAATATTTGTTCTTTAAAAACCAATTACAAAGTAAAAACAATAAAATGAATTTATATTATTTATAAGAAAATAAGACCCATAATCATAGTGCTAGGGTCTTATTACATAACAACATATAACACCCGCAAAAGTCCTCTGGGAAAGGTGTGTGATGGTGACAATCTCTTGGAGAGTCTTAAATAAATCGTTTGGGTGGTAATCTTTATAAATATTCACTTCTCTCATAGGAAATTCTATTTAAGATTAACATGGTGATTCTCAACTTGGGATTGGTTAGGAGAAAAGCCCAGTAAAACTAACACCTTTCTTGAGTTATGATAAATGGGTTTCTTATAGAGATATTTTACTAAATGAGGCCATCAATTCCTTTTTCGGAGTAAATTGGATTTGTTAAATCCACATATTTATAATTATCCCATGATAACAGTTCAATGACTATATTAGAAATGATTATAATTATTAACTATATTTAAAAATCAAAAATCCAAAAACCAAGGTAGTTTATATTTTTTATATATCCATTTTACATAATAATATATTTAATTTGAACAAGAGTTATTTTCATTAAATAAATTTATGGGTCACTACAATGGAATAAACTATGCTGATTAATGAATACATATATTAGATCTATGTGTCACACATATGCATGAAAATGAAATTATTATGAATGGTGTGACTAGATAGTACTCCATTGCATTGTGTATGGTTTATTGTCATGATACATAATGTGAAATGAGTTTGATTAATTATCCTCCATGATAATTGAGTTTTACTCATACTCCTCCATGTACAATGTGCAAGACTCATGTAGCTGTATGTGAATTGATATCTAAATCATTATCCTCCATGTTAAATGAGCCTTGACTCATGCTAATATCTTTTTTTATGTTCTATCCACAATTATAATGTTATGATTATCATGCTAAATCATTCCTTATTATAAATGTTTTTTTATTCCCCAATAATTTTACTTTTCTAGCAAGTATTATTATACTCATGTTATTTCTTGCTTTTTCCCTTAATGGGATTTATAGCTCACACCATTTTTATGTATGTCCTCATTTTATACCTTGTAGTGTTACATATGAAATAATGATATGTGTTTTTTAAAGAATATCTCAATAAAGATGTTGTATTTTATGTTTTAAATTGTTATTTAATGTTCCTAATCCACAAATACACTATATCTCTTATTCTTTTGATTTGTACTATGTGAAATTTAATGGTATAAATCATGTTTAAATTTTAAATAATTTGATTTATTTTTATAGTTAGCATCAGAGGATTGGTTTAGTTATTTATGGTATTAGGATTAGAAAACCCTACTAATAACAATTAGTGATAAGAATATGTACAACACAACGTCCCTAAATATTCATGAGTATAGAGATATTTATTTATCAAAAAAAAACCTTCCTGTGATGATACTACATATGGACATGATTTTGGAACAGATATACATAGAAGTAACAATAAAAATACGGTATTCTTGTCATGACTCAGGGTAACCAGGTACATGAAAATATGAATTACTACACACCTTGATTAGTACTTATAAGGAATATTCTTTGATAGATTCATAATCTCATTAAAATTAGTTATTTAGGGACAAAAAAACCATAAGAATATATCATACGATATAGATCATGGATACCATTGACAAAAGCATAGAAAATCACTTGTAAATGATATAAATGTACATTATATGTTATCACTTTAATTTCATTGTTTTCCACATTATGTGTTCATTTATCTATGATAATCATTGATAATTTTCATTTTATTCAATCAAATGGCCATAAATATGTGGAATCATGCTAAAAACTGATGTGATGGCCAATGTGAGGAATTACCAAATATGATTCGCAACCTAATAGTGAGAGAATCAAAAACATTTCCATGATACTCTTTCATTTAACCATGTTATGAATAGAAACATGAACCAAGAAGTACTCCCAAACCCCTAACAGATAGAAACCCAAAATCAAGATCTTTATGTGATAATGGCCTCATACATTCATCGAATCATCTGGTCATTTAATTATAGAGAAATGGATAAATTCCATTGAAAGGATCATCTAAATCCATCAACACACCAAACAAGAGAAGGTTATTCTGGATGATTATCATATGGATGACGATTCTAGTTAGTAGTGGATAATGACCAACAATTTGAATTTTGAGGAAGATATCAAAGAAATGGATTGTAGGGAATTGAAGAATTTATTTTGATACATATTCTTCTCACACCCTCTATCTTAATATAGAATGATATTTCCTTACACTCATGAAAAATGATGATTGATCATTTGGGGTATACGATTAAATATTCACAAGACATGCATTATACACCTCCATTTTTGTTGTTAACCCCAAATTCATGTTTAACCACATATTTGGTGGGATAATGTATATTCTAAGATAAGCCTTGTAAATTAAATAAATTCGTAGGTTTGATGAAATAGTATGATGTTCCCTAAAATTTTTAATGGAAATTAGTGAATCTCTGGGGTATCTTTGGGACAAGAATCAGAAGGTGGAAATTAATTATGGTGGTTCAATGGATAAATCTAATGACCATATGTAAATACAGAATCTCACTTGTCAAAGGATTGGTTAGAAGAACCCCATAAATTTTGTAAGGGTGTCAAGGAAAATCTTTATGTGTGGATGAGAAAGTCTCATGGATAATAATCTCTGATTCGATAAACAAAATAATGTGATAGAGGAGTGAGATACTCTGATTTAACCATAACACCATTCTTGTTGCTAAAATTAAAATGAAGCATGGATCATTGTGAACCAGTTCCACATGCCAAGGGTTTTCAAAGGAAACCAACCACATATAAGGTATCATGGGCGAGCATTTTCCATCACTTCTAACAATTTGAATCCCAAAAATGAACTTTTCAAAGGTATTATAGTTATTCATAAAGAATAAATAATGAACTTGTTGGGTTTGGTTTTACACATTCCATTATATAACGAATGGTTAGTATAACTATTCAAACACAAAAAATTAGATGTAGAGATTTAAATGAAAACAAAAAAAGAATATATTGTTTAATCTAATTTATATAACTCATCCCCTCACACAATTTGTTGAATAAAATTCATGAAAAACAATGTAAAAAACTTGTTGGTGGAATTTGATAAAATTACAGATCGAGAAAGGATTTCTCGATATATAGCCATCCAAAATTACCATGATAATCAAATCACTCTACATATGGTGAATTTACCCTAATTTAAAACAAGTGAATGGAGGAGGATAACTCTTCTTAGAACCATCATCCCAGTAAAGGATATTAATGTACAATGAGAAATCTTATCTAGATCAATTGAATGCGTCTATAGAAAGGATAATCCTTGAAGTCATTTTTATTTTAATGGACTAAAATAATAGGTTTCCAATGTAATTGTATGGTCTTCCTCAAAACTATAATATAGAATATCCAACGAAAATATTCCTCTTGTACTTATAATATCGAAGACTCTATATAGGATAGATTTTGTGGAACTTGAGGAGCTAAATAAACAACAATAACATAATCTGGATAAAGGGTTTATATTCCCCAAGTGTTTCACCATATGAGGTGTACCATTTATCTTAATTATGAATAAGGATGTGTCAATGTTCCTTTCCATTGATTATTATCATCTCCTCAAGATCATGATAAAGAACATGTATCCTTTTCCATGGATTGATGACTTATTCGATCAGTTATGTGGAGTTAAATTCTTTTCTATGGTTGATTAATAGTTGGGATATGATCGTGTAGGGTGAAGAAGAAGGATATCCAAAACACTTCATTTCATAAAAGGTACATGCACTATGAGTTCATAGTGATCGATTTTGTACTCACTAAGGCTCCATCAATATTTATAAAAATGATGTGTATAGTCTTTAATGATTACCTAGAAAAATGTGTGGTATACCTTATAGAGGATATTCAAATACAGTCCAAATCCATGTATGAGAATGAAGCATATCTTAAAACTATGATAAAGCCCTTGTAAAAGGATGATCTCTATTCAAACTAAAGCAAGTCTGAGTTCTGTTTAAAATAATCACATTCTTGTGAAATATTATCTCAATCAGTGGGTTATCTGTGCATCCATCCAAGATATAAGTAATTGAGGGATGGCCCAGGAAAACATATGTTATAGGTATCTATTGTCTCATTGGTTTTCCTTGATATTATCCCTAATTTGGGAGAAATTATCTCATGATTTCCAAACCATCTTACCATGATGACATAGATAGGAGTCAAATTTTCATGGTATTATTAATGTAATGAAATTTTCATGGGGTATAAAAGGAGTCTTATCACTACCCATGTGCAAAAAAAAACTACAAGTGGGGATTTTTCTTAATTTTAAGTGATACTTAAAAGAAGGGGTAGGGATGTGTGTTGATTCAAAATGAAAAATACATTTCCAATGACTCAACATAGTTGGGAATTAATGAAAAAACAATCAATTTCATGATCTAGTGTTGGCATCTGTGATAGGTTTTTTGAAAATCAGGTACCATTATATTTTTGGGGAGATGTGTGAAATATGAGAATATCAAAAATGACTCAAATATATATTAAAATAGAATGATATGAATATGAAACAACATATATGGGTAGATATCATCAATGATTATGAATTCAAAATACAATACCATCGAAGGAAAGTGATATAGGTGGCATATGATCTATTTAAAAAGGACCCATAAATCCTCTCATAATTTATAAATAAGATGAATTTGATCTTCTTAGACTTGTAGAAGATGGAAATAAAAATTATAATCAAATGAAAATCATTAATACTTTCATAATTGATTTATAAAACATCTCACATTGAAAGGATAAATAATGATAAAAAGGATGACGTGGGAATTCACAATAAATTGGACACTATCAAAAATGCAAATAATTGGAGCTCAATGTTAATGTAAAAGTAATTGTGAAATTGGGGTCAAAACTATGTGTTCTGTATAACATTTTGGTAATAAAATTAGATTTGGATTATTCACATTGTTATAATTTATCAATTCACCCAGGAAACACAATGAAATATCAAGATAATCGATAGAACTAATTGTTGGATAACATGAAAAATAAGATCGTATAATATACAACAATATAACTAGTTTTTCAACTAGTGAATGCCGAAAATAAGAGGTATAATGGGATGATGAAACCATTTCCCATACCATCATGGAAATAGAAACACATCACCATGGACTTTGTCATAGGTCTTCCAATGAAATCCTGCGAAAACACTGAAATATTTGTTATTGTGGATCATCATATAATGAATGCACAATTTATCACAATTTGAGAGGATTTTTCACATGGTAAACTTGTATAAACATAAATCAAAAAGGTGCTAAGGTTATATGTAGTAACACTATCAATTCATTCTTACTGAGATCCATGATTCACAACTATTATTTTGAAAAGCCTCAATCATGCTCTAATCACTAAGATTAACATTAGTATGTCATATAACCTTCAAAATGATGTCTAATCTGAGCAGACTATCCAAACAATTGAAAATATGTTGAGTTATTTACCAATGTGTTTAAAAGGATGGTTTGAAAAACATCTTACATTGGTGGAGTTCTTATACAAAAATAGTTTCCACTCATTTATCTTTATAGCCCCTTATGAACCCCTTTATGAGAAGAGGTGTATAACAATAGCATGTTGAGATGAATTTGGGGAACAAAAACTTATAGATTTAAAAATTGTATAAGAAAAGGTTCATAATATTAAGACCATCAATTAGCACATCAATGATTCTCATAATTTACAAAAGAGTTATGCAATCAATCCTCTATGATACCTAGAGTTTTATCCAATAGGTAGGATCATTCAATGTGAACCCCATTTATTGGAGATTCCATGTGATAAAGAATTTTTGGTTATTCACCTTGAAATATACTATGTTGAGATCCAAAATCTTATGTAAGAGGGAAAATGTTAAAGAGAAAAGTTCAAACTCATCGAGATCAGGATCAAAACCATGTTCACCAAATAGCCCCATGAAAGCCCCCCCATCACTCACATTACATGTAGGGATTATGCTGGTGTAATAAAAGAATATGTATCATGACCCTAGAATTAATATTAAGTACATTATTTTTTTTATAAAATAAAGAATATATTTTCTTCCTATTATTGTTTCTCTATAAATTAATTTTGAAGCACAAAGAGTATTTCGGATTATATTCAAACTAAATTAATAAACATATTTTGATGAATTAATGTATTTTGAAATAAATTATATTTTATTAAGATATTACTATTAAATTTCTATTATTAAAAATAAATATTCATATAATTTTAATGAAGTCAAATGTATTTTTAGGGTTTGGAAAAACTTATTGTCAAAAAACATATCACTTTCAATAAATATAAATTTTTATTTTAAAAAGTGGAAAATAAAATATTCAAATAAATATTTATATAAAATTAATTTTATTTTTTGTATCAGGATTTCTAAATTACGATGTGGTTAATTTTTCATAATTTCTTTTGACAGTAAAATTTTTGGTCAAAATTAATTACCGTATAAATATACTGTGTGTTTTATGACATCAAAATAGACCAATAGTGATGTAATAAATTATATAAATGGTAACATACACTATATATATTATTTTACCTTAAAATATTATAATTTTATGTTAATTTAATTTAGTTTATAAATCAATTGTTAATCCTTCAAAACTTATAATAGATTTTATGATTTTCAAATTATTTATCTTTAAGAGTGATTGACCTCCACATAGGAATGAGAAACAAATTTCTATATTAAACCCCTAGAATCAGAAAATAATTTATACCACTCCCCTTTTGAATAATCTCAGCATGTAAAACCATGGGATGGTTTGTGGGTTTTAATATTTTATTATGTATTTTGCAAAACCAAAATTATAAAGAAAACCCCCTCTTTTCTTAATTAAACCCATCCAAGATACCATTTATATTCTATAAAACATCTTGATGATTGTGTAAACTATTTTTTATACTCCTTGTAGTCCTTCCAAGGAACCCCAAAAGTGTCTTGATGCCTCATCGATGCCATTTCAGTCACACATCCATGCAAGGAATTTCCCACCCACCATTGAATTCAAGAAAATTCAGTGGGATTAGTAATTTTAATTTCAAACTAATGTATTTCAATTAAGTTAAAATCATTAAATTACTATGACATTGATGTTATTAGTATGAGGTATCATTTTTTTCCACTCATTTTAACCCATACCTATACAGTTAGTATACATATATTTTGTAATGGATCTCTTGCTTCTCCTTTGCATTCAATCACTTCTTTTATAATATAGATCATTAATTTTGTTTTCATATGTTGGGATTGGATGTCAAATGATTCTATCACTGGAAATTTTATTTATAAAAATGAGGGATTCTTTTTAATCTCATTAATATGTTTGTGATCCTTTATGTACACCTGTTACCATGCTGAAATTTCATAAGGGTTTTTTTCTCTCCCCTCCTTCATGAGTGAACTTTATTATGTTACGCATTCTAATTCCTATTATTCATGTCAGTAAATGTTCCTTCATGTCTGTATTACTATAAATTTCATTTATAAAATATGATACACCCCTTTCACTGTCATCAACAAATTTTATGAATTTCTATATGACGTTTTTATGATGTAGTAATTGAACCACAATTTTTCAATGTTAAAATGATTTTGTAGTGAATACCTAACCCATTTCTCTATAAATGGTATTAAACACTATCTATATATACTAATTTAATATGTATCTATTTTTTGGTCTTTTAAATTTCAATGATATTGTAATAAATAATGATGATTAATGATTCAATGTTGTATGATCTATGAGCCACACATAAGAAATACAAAAAAATGATTACAGAGGATCACCCAGATAGTGTCTCAATATATTGGGTATTGTTTAGCTTCATGATACGTCATGATAAATGAGTTTGACTAAGGATTCTGCATGCACAACAAGTTTGAATCATTCTCTTGGTTCAATCATGGGTGGAAATCCCATCTATACAATTGCATTGTCTTCCAACTGTTAAAAAAACATTGGGAAAAGGATACTTTACCAACGGTTATGGAGAACCATTAGAATTATCATATCAACAATTAGTTTTTCCAATGGATTGATGAAACCGTTGAGATATAGTTGTATAGGGGAATGATTTTCTAATATTTTCAATTAACCATTGGCATAGATTCAGTTTTACCAATGGTTGTTATAAATTGGTGGGTTTGAAATCCCCAAATAAAGCACAGATATCAAGCATCCCAAACCCATTGTGAGCATTTTGTCCTAAATGTTAGCTCTACCTGATCCCTACTACCAAAAAATCATCCTAGGGTGCTAACTATAATTTACAACCAGCCAATTATCTTTGGTTCAACTAATTTTTGTTCTTCCACCTTAAATCGGTAAATTGGACTTCATATATTTTAGATATTTTTGTTCTATTTTGTTGAAATGTACTATGTATTATGATCCACTTATGAACAGAAGACATATATCATTTTAGGTTGTGTTTATTTATTTATTTTTATATAATAATTTATATTTATTTTAAAGAGGATAATATGATCTTGAGTTATTGAATCATTGGATTATATTAAATATAAGGTTTATTGATAGGATATTGTTTCTTAGACATTAATGAAGTCATATATTTTTTTATCTTTCGAGTATTGACTAGATTCTCATGAATTATGAATGTAACCCTAAATGTTGTCATTGAAATATCACACTATTACTTTATTATAATTATACCATCACTATATGTCATTAAATTAAGTGACGTTTCCACCTGAAACACTAGAGTGGGTATAGGTTAATTTTCTTATGTGAGTGGTCATATATCAAAAATTTATTATATTAGATGACCATTTAGTCATACTACATCTATCTGTCTGGATATACACTCTTATGGTTGTATTTTTTTAAATTCAAATTGATTGTTAGGGGTTCATGGAAAATTTTCTTAGGTAGTTATAAATTAGTATTACAGAATTTATATGATTTTCAATCCTAGGAATCCACCCTTAATGATGGATTAAAACCATCAAAGAACTCACCAAATGATGTTCATGCCAACACATTATTTACTCAGTCATATATCTCATGAATAAAATAGCATGGTCAGGTTTACATTAATTTTCACAATTAGTTGATAGTATTTGATGTCTCCAAAGGTGGACGTGAGGTGTTGTTGTGAACCAGATTGAATTATATTGGGTTTCATTTATTATAGTCCATATAAATAAATATTAGAATTTATTTTAATTTTCTTAATATTTGTGCATAATTATATGGTGATAATAATTTTTTGGACTGGTTATAGTCCTAAAATAGGTGTCTCATGAACCCAATTATAGATAAATAGGATCACCAAATCACACATCCTGATTAAGAATGTTACATTTATGATAATTAATGATGTATCATCTACTGATTTGAAATTTTAAATTTTCATTTTGGAATATGGGCCATACATTAATTATGGTTGATTACATTCTTCATATATGTAATGATGGATTCACATTACATTTTATTCTAATGTGTGAATGAATTTTCTAAAGACATCGGGTTTAGCGGCATAATGCGTCGATAAAGAGTTTTATATAGGTTTTCTATATATCTTTTTAGTGGTATTATACCAACCCAAATAATAATGTTTTTCTATGATAGAATTTGTGGATCATAATTGGGTTGTTCTTGGATTATGTAAATAAATTCCATAGGATAAATGGATGTATTTTAAAACATGGGGGTTAATTGTTTAATTTTATTTATTAGTAATTTTTGAAATTATTAATTGTAATCCTAGAAATAGGGTTTATTAAGGTAACGATTCACCTTGATTATTTCGATACCCTTGTGATTGTAAAAGTGATGAAATGTACAATTATTTATCTTCTATTAATTTAAATTAAATGATTTAATTTTATAGTCATTAATATATAAAGAGGACCTATTTCTTTCATACCTAGATCCATTGGTATTGGGTATGGTTTTTAATGAGACAGTTTACTATGATCTGATTTGGTTGGTTAGTGGATGGATAGAGCATGCATATGTTCATTGTAGTATTATAGTAATGCGTTCATAAATAGTTATCATTTAGCAATCAATAGAATGAGTGATATTCTATATTATTTTCTAGAAGGAAGCATGAAGGTTGGTTTTTTCTAGATAAACCTGACATGTATAAGAATAATGGTCATCTTTTATTAGAATGAGACTAGGTTTTACAACATGTGACTCATTAGAGAACGAGCCTGGTGGTGTGATTAGTTGATATGGGATTGTACACTCATTTCATTTGTAACACCATGAGTTTTAATGAATTATTATTATGTTTGAATAAATTCAAATTCATTGGTGGTCTACATTGCATGCTACAAAAACAGATTTTCAATATGATTAATGAATATCTCACAATTTAACTAATATCATTCCATTTAATACATTAAAAAAATATTAACAATAGGATTAAATAATTATGATTCTTCCCCAGTGGTAAAGTTTTATTATTTGACTATAAATTTGATAAAGCCTCAAATTAAATGGGTGTAAGGAACATATGAGGGTAATATGTTACAAACTTCTCCACATAACACTTTGTTTTCTAGGATTTATTACCACACCTAAGAGAAAGAGTAATTGGATCATTTAATATTATATGAGGTATATATTTAAATATTATTCATCAACCAATGTTTATATAGTAATGAGTATCATAAAAAAACAATACACTATTCACCCTCTATGTATCATTTTACATTTGAGTTGTGCATGGTTTAATGACCATTAATATATAACTTATCTTATTCATTAATATGGTATACTCCAATAATCATTATTATTTATTTTTAAATATTGTTCACATGAATAACTAAAATAAAAGAAATTTTGTATCATGGACTTCAATGTGTATAGTTATTCCATGTAATAACTGATCAATTTTATCATTAATTTTATTTTTTAAAATCAACGTGCTTCGTAGTGGATTACTATCATGTGGAGAGAACTATTTTCTAAATTGGAACTAATCAACCTGTTTATTAATTCCTCTATGTTTCTATTTTTATCTTACATAGTCTTAAATCGATGTTAATACAATACAATAATTTCTAATTATATGTAACAACATGAATCTACATATTTTATCGATTCTAGTTTTATATAAAGTGAAAACATCTCATTTTCCTAAAAATATTTTTGATTGACCTTCAATATTATTGAATTTATTCTATAAAATTACTAATTAAAATTTTTTAATAGTATGGATAGACGTTGGATGCATGAAACTGATCTGATGTCAAAAAAGTATCCAAAAAATTTGGAGAGGTTTTTAGATTTCTAATTTTGCAATGCTTCAGATAGGGGTCACATACACTACCCATGTCATAATTTTGTTGGAAGACCATTATTGAGCAATGATGCTGTTAGATACCATATAAAAAATATATTTTTCAAATAAAAAATTTCTATGGTATCAAAATTGGATGAAAATAGAATACCAAAATGCTGATGACCCCATTTAAAGGACAAAATTTGGAATTTTATATATGAATGGTTTCTATTTATTAATTGTTATGAGAAAGAAAATATGTCACCCCAAGAAGATTTTGATACAAGCCAAATGATATGTCAAATAAAAATGATGATGTTGTTAGAGTGAAGAAATTTAATGATGTTTCAATGACTCCAGAATATCGACAATCTGGTGAAATGAAGAAGATGGAATTTTAAATTGTACTGTTTCATTGGGAAATCAGGTATGATATATCTAATACTATCATAAATTATATTCTTAAACCACTATATGGCATGGATGTTAGTTTATGAACATGGATATTTAAAAATTATAATGCATGCCCTAATGATTACAACTTATTCTGGGAAGAAACTGCTAAAATAAATGATTTTATAAATTGTAGAACATCCCGATCCAAGCCAAAAGCTGATGGAAAACCATCCCATGTGAAACAAAAAGTAATATTGAATTTTCCCCTAATCCTCGGACACGATAATAATTTCATGTATGATAAAATAATATAAAAAACAAAAAGGCATGATACTGATAGAATGAAGAACATTAATGATTTGGTAAAACCTGTAGATGGATTTTTAGGGATGAGATATGATTCTTGATGTAGTGATTTTCAGTTTATGTGTGTAGTGTGAGTTTGGGTCATTTATGTGATAGATTTTATCTATTTTTGATGATTCAAATATCACATTACATGGCTGGTTTTCAAACACACTTATAACATTCCCCCGTGGTTGTCAATGAAAAACCCCATTCAATTTCAGGAGTATACTTATATCTAGCGATTCTGATCTCAAAAATGATATATAAGTATTCATGAAACATTTAATAAATGAGGTGAATCTTATTTCGGAAGTGGGTGTGTGAACATTCAATGCATGTTCTGAAGAAATATTTCAGTTTCCTTCTATGATTATGTCAACGATTAATGATTTTCTTGCTTATGAAAAGATTTTTGGATAGAGCATGAAGGGAAAACTGTCAAATCATGTTTTTATAAAGGATAATTGATCCAAAATTCTGAAATATCTCTATAGTTTTTGTTTTATTGGACTTCAAAAATTCTTAAAAATGCACCATCCATGTAGAATCAATTGTTAAAGACAGGAAAATACACTAGATATCGACGATATGCCTCAAAGTATGTCTAGAACTAATGTTCTTAATAAATTGTAAGATTTTATTTTTTTATTTGGGAAGGGTCAAATGAAATCTATACCGAGAAGTAATGTTTCAATGATACATGTTTGAATTGGAAGATTAAAAGTATCTTCATTGATTTATTGTATTGTTCATCCAATTTTTTATTTCATTTATTATTGTAATTCACATTGAAGTGAATATATGTGAAATTTTTATTTTCATTCTTCTAAATGTCATTGGAATAAATAATATGATTTACAATCTTAGCTTGACTTTGTGGATTGGTGAATCAGACCATAATTTTCATTCTATTTGTATCGGTAAAAATAAATGGGATATTCAATATACATCTCTGGTGATGACACCTGAAAAAAATAATTAATTTCTTGAAGTACAATAGACTATTAAAGATCTAATATCTATTCATTCAATATATCAAAAGGGGTCTATAGAAGATTTTTTATGTTGGAATCTTTGAAGTCTCATGATTATCACGTCCTTCTACATGAGTTGACTCTAATAGCAATCATTCAAATTTTGTCCAATATTTTAATAGTGTCTGTTATTATTTTATGTAAATTGTTTAGAGATTTATGTTCTATGAAGATTTCAATGTATATATTGCAAAAAATGATGGAAGTGACACTACTAATTATGTCTAACTTATAGAAAATATATGCACTATTATTTTTCGTAAGAATGTTGCATCTCACTATCCATTATATAGTCAAAATAATTCTCTGAGGCCATGTTTCTTTCCACTGGATGTTTCCAAAAAATGAAATATGTACACATGGAAATCGTAAGTTTTGAACATAGATAATATGAAAAGTTCCATCCTGAATGGTTATACACCTCAAGAATGTATGGATTTCTGCTCAACATATAGGACAAATCTTACTACGAGAATGGACAGACCATAGAGAAACGAAGAAAAATAGTATTAGAAAATTGAACCTACTTTTCCATCACTTCCTTAGACATGGGGAATTCTGAGATAATATACATTGAGGACCTTAAGCCTTAAAGAGCGGAAGATGGCATTTCGAACAATGATGTTCATCTGTGATTTTTTTGATGAATACATCATGTATATAAATTGAACATGTATATCTTATCTCATCCCTTTTTAATTTTATATATCTTCTAAACAATTTCTATTTTTATATATATGAAACCTAATGAAATAGTAATTAGAAATAATTACTCTTTATCTTTATGAATGAGATAAAGATTTCATAGAAAAGAGTATTCAACGTGGTTTAAATTGAAGGAAGAAATATTTCTGTAATAAAAAATAAAATCAATATTTAATTAAATTTATTATTTATTTATATTTTCATTATCAATTTTTCATACATACTCTATTTCTGAGGAAATAAGAGCTTTGGATTTTGGTTCGAGTAATATGGTTCGTAAATGTAAATCAATTGTGATCTATGAGTATAGATTTATTATCCCAAAATGAACAAAGAACATGAGGACACAAAATGATGGTTTTGTGATAACTGAATGAATAAACTATTATATCAGTGCCTTAAATATTAGTCCTCTTTTTGAAATCATATATTATTATAGAGTTGTTGAGAAAATAATAATATTGGTTTATTACTATCACGGTCGAGAGACGATGATGAAATGATGATGGTTTTATTCTATAAAGATTCATGGAACCTCTATTATGGATTGTTTATTTTTAGTTATTTAAAGGACTCACACTGTTTTTACTGATTAAAAATATTTATTAGCATTAATGAGAAAAAAAATTTATGTCAAAGATCATATTCAACCTAATTGTTTTGACATTATTGAAGTAATTAAATGAAATTATTTTGATAATAGTGATAATGGAATTGATATCACCCCTAGTTCCATTGAAACCAATCAATTAATTACAGATGATGTCTCCAAGAGCTCAATTTTCAGTGTTTTTTGTTAACCCTATGTTGTTGTGGGAAATATACAGAATCATCCATCCATGTACACAATTCTATTGGTTCAGATAGACATCGATTATTAAGGTTGGTATTATTAAAATTAAGTAAAATATGATTAAATTTTTTTGTATCTGACAAGAACTATATTAAAACCAAAAAACCCAACATTTCTAACATAGTGAACATTTAAATGCTTTGTTGACCATGTATAAAATTTGTATAACTATAAGAACCCCCTTTATCATTTAAATGCTTTATTGACCATGGATTTATAACCATTGAACCCACGAATCCCCCTATCCCCTCTCAAATTTTTTTAATACACATTATATATAAATTCTTCATGGAATCAATATTAGTCTTCAAATGTAAGAAATGAATCCTACTGAAGAGATGCGACATAAAATATTGATAGAAAAAAATCACTCCATGGATGAGATGGGGGTTCCTACACTAGTGCCTATTGTGAGTTTTTTATTTTGAATATATATATAAATATTTAAATAACATATAATTTAATGTCATTAATTTTGTTTTTAATGTTTTTTCAGGATCCACCAAAGAGGAGATAATTATTTTTCGAGTATCCTTATAGTGGTCCCAATACTCTGGCTGGTAGTATGAGGTAGGGTAGTGTGTGATATATACAATCTAGTCAGCATAAATGATTAGAGCCTTCCCCTCCCAACGATGTACCATCTTTCCCACATTTTTATCATGATGTGTCATTAGGGACTCATGGTTTATATAGGTCTTCGTTGTTTTCAAAAACCTTTACATATAAGCTTCATCACCCATATTTACTATTTCTGATGATAATTACCACTCCTCATCCATATCACATATTTTTCCAGCCATCCATGACATCATATTTTACTTATAATTCCTTCTATCTGTGCTTCAATATTCCATTTTCACTGCCTCCTACACTACCACAGTCTATGCATTTGAAGTATACATCGAGAGCTTCTCCACCTGTATATTGTGTCACTTCACTTTCTGGGAATCCACCAGTGCCCATTGATCAAACTACCCGTGACATATTTATAGAAACGTAAAATAATATTATACCATTATTTATTTTCATTTGAACATGTGTTGGTAAAATATTTTTCTCTCTTTAATAACAGATAAATCCATTGATAGAAGTGGGGAGGGGCAACCCGCATGTGTATAGTGTGGATCCAACACATATAGTTGATGTTGGGATATATTGAAGTTAATTAAATGATTGAAAAAATAGTGTTGTAGGGTCGGAGTTTTTTTGTGATTCCCACCACATACTTTGACATCACTACCATCATCCTACTCTCATATAGACAGTTTCCAAACAAAGTCAAGGATAGTTATTGGTCACATATATGGGTAAAAAAATATTTTTTCCTTAATATTTTTTTATTTATAGGAATTAATATTTTTATTTTAGCTTCTATTAAATTTCCCTGATGCTGAGGCTGCCCTTCCAACACATCTAATGGATTTTGGTGAGCTTTGGAGAGCTTATAAACACAAGTTGTATATTTACCGGCATGCTAGACTTTTCATGGAGATAGGGATGGTACTTTTCAAACAGTATCAGAAAATTATTACTCATTGGATGACTATCATGTATATGGTATTAATCACATTTCAGGTATTAAAATTATAATTTTCTTGTTTTTCACTAAGACTCTCATTTTTACTATTGAATTTGATTTATTATTCATATAAAACAATAAAAAAAATAATTAATGCAAAAAAATCCACACATTGGGATGTACTATTATGTCAATTCATGAGAGGAAGCAAGTATGTCAATTTCTTATAATTTTTCATTAGAAATTTCAGATTCAATTATTTCCTCCCTTTTTTATTATTTTCTAATGTTTTCATATTATTTAATTTATTAAATTCATTATTGGTAAACTATTTTTAAATAATTTTTATTAAATTAAATATAATTATAGAGAAATGAATTGAATATTGAATGACATGTGCCCCGAGAAAAACTACAAGGCTCGAGTAAAAGGGAAAAATATTGATGTGTAGTTAACGAACTGATACAACAATATATTGAATGTTTCAATTTGATGATTTATAATTTTAAAATGTTTTTTTGTATCTTAATAATCTATTTATATTTTTAATAGTCTACTTTATAAGCCTAGCATTCCAACTAACATGAAAATTTTCGGTAAAATGATCACACACATTAGGTGTTGGGAGATGAGCACCATAGCAGAGTTCGATACCGACCTTGGAAGTGTATAACCACAAAGAGGTATTAGACACTTATGGAACCATTGGTAGTTCCATTGAGTTCAAACTTATTAATGAACAAGATTAATAGGTAGAAAAAAGGTTCACAGATTTGGTCGAATGGTCTACTGGTGAAAACACTGAAATTATGAAAATGATGAAAGACTTATGTCCATCACTTCAACAAGAGGTATTCATAGCGTATGAAAAATATATGTATTATATGTGATCAATATATATTTCACTAGGAGGAAGTTCTAGTGGTTGTCCTGATTATGTCATTCCTAAAAATTATAATGACGGGGAAGAGGTCGAGGACAAGGATGATTCCGAGGAAGATGGTGAGGAGGAGGCAGTGGCAGATGATGTGGGAAAGGAGGAGACATATGATGATGACGAGGATGAGGGAATGGATGAAAACATAGAATATTATGGGTACATGAATGAGGATGAGGTTTCAGATGATTATTACAATGCAGATAGTGACGGTGATGAAGAACAGATCAATCTGTTACATTTATGACTAAATTTAATGACTTTTGATGTTTGATGATTTATTGTGACTGAATTTATATGTGATTAAGTAGGTAAAATTATATTTAGTTATTTATATATAAGTAATAAAACATGACATGATTTTAGGTATGGATTCTATGAATTCTCTTTTTTACATGGTATCAATGATATTTCACAATTCTTTTTTTACATACGCTCAAAATCATGACTGAAGAATATAAGCTTATTAACATTCCTTACATCCAACCGTATTCATCGTTCTACGATTCATTTTATTTTAATGATTTACATTATTGGACACCATTTTTTGTATAGTCTTATTCAATTATCATGTTGTGATTGATATATTGTGTTGTTATATTTTTTAACCAATATATTTTGAGTTTATGAGAAATTATGAATCTTCATGATTTGGTTTCTATAGACACGTAGTTTTAAAATGTTTCATGAACATTGATGGTGTTTTTAGGATGGTTGGATATCATATGAAAAGGTTATGTCTGAATTTGAGTTAAATATGTAATATTATTGATTCATGTCATAATTTCATGTACACATAAATTTAATGTAGTCAAATATATCACATAACTAGATATAGTCAACGCTACCATGATTTTTTATATATAAATCACTACCTCATCGCTCAACACACCACTCTCTGAATCTATAAATAACCCCACCACTAGCTTATCAATCGTAAAAGTTAAACCAATTAACTATCACATTTCTTTCAATGAAAACAAGCCCAAATGAATGTATATTGTCATCCTAATACTTTATTCATCAATTATATTTTTTATATGACACCTTCACGTATGTCACATCACCAAAATAACTCACCATTGACTGTATCAACAGATTTATATATATAAAATTTCACTTCAAAATAATTCTATCCCATTTATGTTAGATTTTTTAACCCATAGGTTTTCATAAATCAATGTTTTACTTAGGAATTGAAGAATCCCATCGACTATGATAATCCCATATCTTATATCATGCTAAAATTTTACCAAGGTCTAGAAGGTCACTAAAAGATCTTTACTCACCAGTACGCCCTTAGGACCAAGCCCATTCACTTGAAAATAGATCCATATGTTTATAAATTACCATAATTGTTTTTCAATATACCCATAGTGTAATGATATAATCAATATCAACCCAATATATGACACATGAGGTATTTACTCCATCTAATGATTATATTATACATTAATATTCATCATCTTCTGGATTCAACTATCAATCTCTAAGAAAATAATCATCATCTTTTATTTACTGAAATTTGTTCAGTTTGATTGTTTATATTGTTTCTAAAACCATCATTACTAGATGAAAGGGATGTTGGGGGAGAGTTAAAAATGGGGATGCAATGACTAATCATACCTAAAAATTCTATATATAGACCAAAAAAATCACAACTAATAATTTATTTTTTAATGGAGATAGAAAAATATGAAGAGCGATCCAAATGGAATTCTATGTTGTCCAAAATTTATTTTTATTTAGCAAATAACCTATATTTTTTATATTTTTAACACTTAATGACATAGTTATTCTAGCATTATTATGTATGAAACATGTTAGTTGGGTTTGGATTCATTATAAAATGGGTTAGAAATATGTTTTGTAGATTAATTTTGAATTTAATGAATCTTCTATGATATTAATATTGGTATTTCAAAATGCATGCTTTGATTTAAAGAAGCGTTCATCCTATAAAATGTTATTTACCTGGATATAATCATTAAATTAAAGAAAATGTATTTTTATAAATATTAATGGGTTTGTGATTTTTGAAATTTCATTGGTAGGTGGGGAGGTGGGGGGGTGAAGGTGGGGGGGGGGGTGTGAATGGAGAGGGAGCTGTGTCGGGGGAGGATTCTAGGGGGGGGGAGGTGGGAACTGTCCATGCTAGTGCGGGGGGGGGGGGGGTTGTTCAGGTTTTGGGGGTGTGCAAGGGGATGTGGAATGTGATGTGGTAGGATGATGGGGTGATGTGGGGAGGGTTGTGTGGGGGGAGGATTATAGTTGTCAGATAGGGGGTGTTGTACAAGTGGTGTAGGGGAATGTGTAGGTGGAAGCTGACTGGGTGAGGTGGTGAGGGGTGTGGTGGTGGGGGAGGATGTAGTGGGGAGGGGTTGGGCTGGTGGGGGTGTATTGGTTGGGGGATACTAGGGGTGATTTGGGGAGGGGGTGCTGGGGGTTGTGTAGGTGGGGAGTGGGCTGTGCAGGTGGGGTTGGGAGTTGTGTAGGCGGAGGTTGTTGGGGTTGTCGTGGGGAGTGGATTTTGTGTTGGTGGGGGGGGGGGGGGGGTTGTTCATCTAGTATGATTCTAATGTTAATAACATAGCATGAATCAAATAAGATTAATAATGAAATAACATAAACACATAATAATTGTTTGCATTAATCTATTAACCATGCCAAAATCAATGATCATAATATATATTCTCAACCATTGGTCATACACTTTATCTGTTTATTGTGTGATCCCCACAATTTGACTACATTCACCAAATATCCTTGTTCTCCAAATAGTATAGATGTCTATAATTACCCATGCATTTTTACCCATTGAATATTATAATTTTATACACATATATTCATCCCAATACCTATAATTGTGTATGAACATCATGATATCCCAAACTTCTTCTACCACATACTATCAAAAGTTCATCAGTAAGGCCCCATACCATTTCCCACTATATAACCTCACTATCCCATTGGATGTCTGGTAATTCTCTTAAATTTCACATTCCTTTGTAGATTGTAAGAACCTCCCTAATTCATATTTATACATAGTTCCACCAATCCCATTGATATTGAAAAACATCTATAAGCTAATCCCAAGGAATTTCAATGAAACAACTCTATATTATTCTGAAACTAAGAATCATGAATCCTAGTCCAACACTAATGTATTTTTCTAGTTCCCAATGCTTTATGTTGTTCATGAGAAATCACAATACATTAATCAATTCCATTAATCTATTATAGTCATAAAGAGTAACATTGAAATGAACCACATAATTATTTATAGTGTATTTTATTTTCATAGGGTGATTACCTTCTAAATTCTGAAATCAATTCTGTATGTTTTTTACAAGATCCAATTCTGTATGTATTGAATTCTGAGTTGAATACACTATATATAATTCATAATTTTGTATGTATTCATAATTCTATATAACACATAAATAATTTTGTATTCAATTATATATGTATTGTATTCAAAATTCATAATTCAATTCTACATGTATTGAATTATTAATTCTATATTGTATAACGTAATTTTACAAATTAAGAGTTTAATTCTGAATTTATTATCAATTGCACGGTTCTTGCAAAGAAATAAACAGAATTTTCCTTCTTTATTGCCTTGTAAATTTTTCGGGGGAGGCATGCTGCTACCTGCTATAATTTTTACAGTAAGGATATGACAGCAGTTTATAACTGTTGGTATATGTGTGAAAAAATAATCTATATAAATGGTTTAATGTAAACCATTGGTAAAAGACTATTTGAACAGTTTGTAAACTGTTGTAATAACCATCTAATGAAATGATTAACCAAAATTTTCAATAAAACTATTGATAAAAGTATATTCTAATTGTTTTCAAATCATTGTAATAAATGTAAAAATTGAAATTTAGCATCAGTACGAAACTGTTCGTAAAGATTTATACCAACGGTTACTAGAAACTATTGGTAGAATATTCATTCAAATTTCATAAACCTATAGTTATTAAATTACTATTTATATACAGCTATCCCCATGCCTTACCTACTAAAGGTTTGGGCAACCATCTGTGTAGTTTATAGCAACAGTTTTCCAGCCTCTACTAATGGTTTTAAACTATTTCTTTCGAGTATGTTTATAGTAGCAAAGGAGATTGACTCAACCTTCTTTATGTAGAATGATTTTGACTCGTGCTCCTCCATTTTCAATTATCCTAGACTCATTCTAATATCATTTTTTATTTTTTTTCCTCAATTACCATTATATTTTATCATGCTAAATCATTCTAAATTATTTATATTCTATTATTGATCATTGACAATAATTTTATAACATGTATTATTATCCTTATATTATTCCATGTCTATTCCCTTACTGGTCTTTATACCTCTCCAATTTCTTATGTATGTCCTTAGGTTATCCCATGTATTGTAAAGAATCATGGAATGATATTGACTTGTCAAATAATATCTATGTAAATATGTTGTATTTTATGTTTTAAAGTTGATATATAATGCTCTAAAACACCAATGAAACTAGATCTATCATTTTAGGAGTTGTGATATGAGAAATTTGAAATAAAAAATCATGTTTAGATCTGAAATAAATAGAAGTTTGGTTTTATATTTATCCCATAATATACATATTAATAATAAATATTAAAATAAAAAACACTTTATATGGAAAACAAAAATAAAATAAAATGGTAAAATATCCTACATGGGACCACATAGTTCACCACCAATCATAGAACCAAAATTTTTCTAAGAAAGAACCAAAACTAGGTGTACATAAAATTTATTGATTATTTAAACACAAGAAATATGTTTTTATAAAGGGATACTAAAGATAAATAAAACCCCATTACTCACCATGAATATTAAATCCATTATTTACTGTTTTCATATATGATATATAAAAATAATGGTTTTCTTTATTATAAAAAATAAGAAATAGGATTCCATTTCCATAAGAAAACAAATTTCCAATTTTACATTCAAAATAATTTCCACATCATGATGAAAATCCATCCAAGAGATCATTCAAAATACTATTACTACTGGATATGATATTTTAATATTATATACCACGCAACGGTTCCATCAGATCATGTACCAAAACTTCTACAAAATGAATCCCGAACATGAAAAATAGTAGTCATGGGAATTTACTATACATATCTAGATTCCATCCATAGAATTACATTGTTTGTACACACCATCCCATATATGTTTTAGATCTATATTTTATAACTACTTGGATTCTCTAAAATAGAATCACAATAGGAACACACCAGCTGGTCTCTTAGTAACTATAGGGGGACCAACCATTCTAATCAAAATTGATAAGAAAACATCACTGGACAATTTATATGGCACCCATTACTCCCATGATAATTGTATGTATTGAATGGGGATTTCCTAGCATTCATGGCTCTAACTGATACCCATATCCAATAATCTTACCTTTCCCAAACATTGACACTAACATTGTGATGACCCTCTCATTGGAGAGTCCACTACAGTGGTTCATGTCTCACATCATGTCATACACATGTGCTAGCCAAGTGTTCACTACACATAATTTTCCAAACATTTGACAATACACGATAATATACCATTTGAGACATCATATTTTAAAAAATAAATAATTTTGAAAACCATTTCCAAATTCTACGATAAAACCTAAAACATGCTTGAATGGTTCAAAATAACAATTTATAACCTTTTGTAACCCATCCACACCCAAAATATCAAACATTCCTTATTATTCATTTGAATTTAAAACTACACATCAATGTTCCAAACAATTCATATTTCAAATGACACATTTAACAAAATAATTTTTGTTCCAAAAGAAAAAAATTTCATGTTATTAACTTTTTTGGGAAATATTTTAAATATTTAGGAAAACAAACTTTGAAAGGAAAATTTTTTAATAGTTCTAGAAAAAAATGAAAATAAAAAAACGAAATAATTCCATGTGGAAAAATCAATTTTTCGAAACATGTATATATATATTTCATAAATATAAAAGTAAAATTTAAAAAATGCTAATAAATCATGGAAATAAAAATAAGGTCACATGTATAGGGAACCTACCTCAAAGCATGATGCTATGGATGATGGTAAATCGAATCATCCATTCCTCTAGAATGAATAAAAAAATTTCATATATGAGAGGACACTTAGCTCCTATATGTATAGTTGTATATCAGAATATGTACCAGGAGATCCATATATATATGATCACATTTTTATATACCCTTTTTCACTGACAAACATATGAATTTTTATATACATGTATAAGAACACCTATCCTTATTATATATATATATGTATATATCCTTCCATGGGATAATAAATGTAAATGGTAATCTTACATATATCTATTGTTACCCATTTATACACATATAATACTTCAATAATAGTGGTTCAGATCAACCATAAAATGACCAAGATGCACTAAAAAAATACTAGGAACCTAAAATCACCAAATGGACACACATAAAAATTATGCCAAACAAGGTAGTTGTAAAATAGTACCTCAAGAGATGGTGTAAAATATAAATAATACAATACACTTCACCTTATATGAAGAATGTGGAGACACACTTATCGAAAACATGAGGAACCCATTACATTCCTCAACCCAGGATGAAAAAAAATCAAAATATATATGAAACCTAACCATTGTCTTTTGGTGAAGTAGAGAGGGTGATTGGGATCATAGAAATCATCCCATGTGGAATGAAATTGAAATAGGATGCCTTACCCCGTGACACCGATGGATTTTCTAATGATGTCATGGAAAGACAACATTAAGGGGGATATTAAAACATGGGGGCTCTCCGATAGCTATATGGGAGGAAGGGAAGGGGCTCACCTGACATAGATGGGGGAGGAAAAGAATAACAAAATATGAGAAAAAAAATAACGAAAAATAGAAGAGGGAAAAAAATATCAAAAATTTTAAAATACTGGGAAACCTAAATGATTTAAAAAAACTTATCCAAAAAGTTCACAAATTTTGATGTCCCTACCATAAAAGAAGATGTTAATGAATAGTTAACTCTAGATGAGCTTCATTTTAGAAAAACTGTGATCAAACTATGTGAAATTGATCAATCGGCTGATAATGTCAGACCACATGCTTGCCAAAAATTTTAGAAGACCCCATCCAGACACATTTCCATGCTATTGTCTCATCTGGGCACCCATATATGAACCACTCAATTACTACTCCCCATGTGGGATAACAGTGAAAATTCTAAAGAGAATAATGTTTTTTAAAATAATACCCTCTAAAAACTGTAACTCTAACGCAGTGATAAAAATCCATAAAATAATTAATATCTTAAGTTTGGGATATAATAATATCACCAGCCACAAACACGTTATTCTCCCTGACAGTTACACTGACAAATGAAAAACCAAACATGATATATATATGGCACGAAAAAATAGTCCATGAGGTTGATCTTTTATCATTTCAATACACACATTAGAATAAATAGAGAAAACTAAAATCAAGGACATTAGTTATGGATCACCCCATCATAAGAGACCAACTAGCAGTAAAAAAATAATAAAATTATGAAAATCCAATACAAACCCAAAACCCATAGCAGAGTGGTAAATTGACAAAATGAACTTGAACATTGTATCAGGAAAAACCTCATTTCATTATTTTCAAATTAAATAGTCATGTCCAAATATAGATAATTAAAAAACCAAATCATATCCTCAAATGTATAAGAGTACAATAAAGAACCACTGATCAATGAACTATGTCCCCAAAGGCATAACCACTAAAATTTCTCTAGTATAAGAACAGAAACATTTTTACATCAAGGAGAAACATAAAAAGATATATATTCCATACACCCTATCATTTAAACAACATACACCCAAATGGTAGAGATAATAGCTAATCCATAGTTCCACATACCATTAAATATTCTATAATACATGAAGATCTTCACACATAGACAAATTACAAAAGCTCTGATGTCTTGAAGAAACCAGAAACATGCAATCATGAGTTGATAATCCATGTTCAAAACTCCTTATTCTTTTTCAGTAGAGGCCACATAATCAACAGTCCCCAACGTAATTATAGAACAATATATTGTAATTTAAAACTATCCTCATGGGAAACAACAAGTGAATGGTCAGGAAACTTATTGATAGAAACGGGTCCTTGAACCGTAATGGATGATCCCATTAGAATAAAGAAGATTATAACATATTTATAAACATAATATCATCATAAAGGTATACCAATTCATTTCTATGGTCAACCATACCCTTCACCATCTATTGACATTTACAAGAATCCAAAAGCTCTTCCACCATCTACTCCAACAATTTATCAAGAATAATCCACTGGGTAAATATGTTATTTAATATTTCCATAGAATTATAACTAAAAATGATAATGGAAGGACATGAGCCAATGGTCTAGTCCCAGTCCTAAAATCAAATAATGTACAACTCACACTCTCATGAAAACACGACTTTCCAGAAATATTAGGATACCCTAAAAATCCTCAATACAGTCCAAAAACCATAGCAAACCATGATAAATATAGAAAATGTGATATTAATTTGAATATGTTGTCTCCAAAACACCAAAAATAGTATATACATGGCCAAAAAATAGAAGAGAATCCATAGAAACCATCTGGGTCTTTCTGGGTGGCACATTTTAATCTACATAAGGCACCAAACCAAATCAACAAAAAAAATAGTACTTGAAAAATTAACATTCAAAATAAAAAAATCATAAACTAAATAATCAATAAAGAAATCAAAACCAAATTATTTATCAACTGAAACAAAACTAATACAACATCCAAAAACAATGAAATTTTTTTAAAAATCCACCATTCCAAAATTCTATCATTTTTAAATTTAATTCCCCCTTTAAAAATCAATATAATTTTCCATTACAAAATCAATTCAGCTCATCAACTATAATAAAAAAAATTCCACCCCTATTTTCCAATTAAAAAACCCCATTGTTATAAATACCCCATTTTTATGGAGACCATTTTTCATTTTAGGAAACAAATTTGAAAAAATAATGTCAAATCATTGACTCTAAATACTCTTACAAGGGATATTATGAACATTGACACATTTGATCACACACAAACCTGGTTATATCCATCCATATATACATAAAAATATGAATTATTGATACCGGCACACATATGAAAACTTTAATAATGAGTAAAAAGTGTCACACATGATATTTTTCTACAAAAAATAATAATTTCCAATTTAACTATCATATATAATTTTATATAACCTTGTCCAAATATATAAATTTTCTACTTCAAATTTTAATATAGCCAATGGTATTAAAATTTTTGAATTCCAAAATTAGAAAATAAATCCTCACTTCATAACTCATGTAAAACACCCATAATATATGTTATAATCACACCAACAAAAATCATACTAAAGAAACACCCATACCGAAGTAACTAGAGATGAGAAATAGTAGCCAGGCATACCCCATACACATGGTTTAGCATGCCATTTGTAGTGAAATCTCTTACCACTAGAAGAATGTATAATAATGCACATGATCAGCACAAAGTTTTCTATGCATGTAAGCTCACTACCTCACACCATATCTCATCCCATTACACCCACCAAAATATAGAGGTTCATTAAACCAAAAAAGAACAACTAAAATAATCAAAAACCCAAAAATAATGTCTTAAAACCCAACAACCCCAAGTAAATCCTGTCCTTCCAAGAGTGGTGGTGATCACGTATAAACCCATGACCTACCTTCTATGGCCTTAAAATCCTATCTTTAATCTACCTGACATCACAAATAACAAATGGCCTCATCTGATATCATTTAATCATAGATTTACCTATGTTAAAACCAAAAATGTTATCCATTTAGGCCTAAAACAAGTCATGAGATGTGTTCCCAATATTCTAAGGATATAAACTACTACTGGACATCACATATTTTCAAATAAAAATTATTTATCCCATCATAACAGGTTATGAAAAAGAATATATTCATAAAAATGGTGGTAGAAAATTAAATGAAACCAAATAGATAAACAAACCTACAGGTGACATCATATGTCACCACTAATCACAAAACCATGCATTATCACAATGAGAATAAATACATGGATGACCAAAATAAATAAATAAAGTAGGTGTGAGAATCGAGATGATCAGCAGGGATGCCATGGATAAACAATGCCACATTCCACACATTTAAAATATATTCCATTCATGCTAGTTTGAAACCAGGGTATATTAAGATATGTTTTTTCATTAGATTAAAAAACAAGAAAAAATATTCGATGTCTTTAAGCAGTGGAATTTTCCATTTCATTTCCAAAATAGTTTCAGAAGCATTAAGTTGAAAATTCAAATATAATCCTTTAAAATATAATCATTAGAGGGTAGTGTATTTTAATGTGAAAAAATATAAAATTTCATGGTATGATATAACAAACATTCCCCAAAATGAAAAATTAACATAAAAATATGTAGGAATGGACATTTAATATATATATCTCGATGTGATCCCAAGATGTACATGGTTCCAAAAAACAGTCAGTGTATGGTGTATTCTTATAGTCTATTACTATCATTCTAGTCTAAAATAAAATCACCAATGGAATATCCCAAATGTCCTCTCAGAAAATATAGGGGGTAACAAATTATTTATTCGGGATCGATAAGAAACAATTACTCAACCCTCTAGAATATGTCTATAAATCTCATGATAATAGTACATGGTTAACAGGGAGGTCCTCCCAAGCATGGATCAAACTGATACACACAGCCACCATGGTTGTCCAGACCAATCACAACCACCAAAAATGAGATGAAGCTTCCTTGGAGAGTCCACCATAGTGGTTTCTTTCCCACATAAAGTCATATAAAAGTAGAAATTGGGACTTCATGTCATATAAGATTTTAACCATTTTCCAAAACACAATAAAATACCAACCTATCATTTTTTATATGCAAAAAAAATTATTATTTTCTAAAACCATTTCAAAATCCTAGGAGTAAACAAAAAAATTTATCATATTTTTAGTAATGGGAATTTATATCATTTAGTTACCAAATAACATCCAAAAATTCCAAATTTTTCTTTCAATTAATGTTATTTTCAAGCTACACTTTCATGTTCTAAACAATACATGATTTTGATATAGAATTTAACAAATGTCATTCAGTTATATGTGTAACCATTCACCTATTAGTAATCATTTTTAAAACTATTTTACATATTTATGATCCCAGAAATGCAAATAAAATCATATAATCACACTTGGAAAATTATATTAAAAAATAATAATAATTAGGGTAGGTGAATTCAAATTTTTACTATAATTTATATATATATATATATATATCACCTAAATATAAAAACACACTATAAAATGATAATAGATCAAGGGATTCAAAATAATGATGTCGGAATAGGGATCCAATAATAACTCAAGGAACACTCTTCTAGATATAGGCAACTCAATCGTCCCTTTACACTCTCATGAAAAAACATGTTTTATTTTTTGCAATAAAACATATCCCCTATGTGAATATTTTCAAGGATGAACATGTAGATGAGGATCCACATATATATATTCCATGTGAATAAATACCTTTTCACATACACATGTATGAATTTTAATATACAAATATAAGTACACTAAACTCCATTATATATATTCATACAATCATTGGTGAATATATTTAATGGGGGAACATACAGATATCTACGCTTAACTATTAATAAAAATATAAGACTACGAAGAAGGTGGCATGAATCCAACCAACATGGTCAAAGATTCACTAAAAAAATACATAGACCCTACAATCATCAAATTAAACCAAAAAAAACAAGGATAATTAATGCAGTAGATTAAAACATAACTCAAGTGAGGATGAAAAACCAAAAATATAATGTGATTCGCCTTCAATGGTGGTTTCTAAAACTCACTGAAGGAAATCATAATGATCCCATTTCATTACATAACCATGGAATAAAAACAAAAATTAGTATCAACCCTAACCCTAGGGTTTATCTGAACATGTGGGGGAATGAGGAGTAGAGAAATCCACCAAAGAGGGTGAAGAGTGGGATAGTTGGGATTACGTCATGACATCGATGGAGAATCGAGAAGGAATCTCTACAATATGACATAGATAGAGAGTTCAGGGGGAGGGGTCTCACACATGATTATTACGGAGGATGGTAGGGGATCACATGGATAATAGTATGGTTTAATGAATTAAAAAATATAAGGGAAAAATAACGTAATAAAAAATGGAAAATTAAAATAATTTTTTTTTAAAATGTTGGTTGCCCGTAGGATTTGTGCAAACTTTACCAAACATTTCTCATATCAGGATTTACCAATTAAAAATTCACAACGATCCCCATTGTTACCCCTAGGTGATTTTTACAGTCAAAAAAATGTGCCCCAACCATTTGAAACAACACCTCTAAATTTCAATGTCAAATAGCACATTTCTCACACTATTTATAAGAATATGCAAAAGCCTTTCTCCAAAACACAATATCCCCAGGGTAACTACATGGGAACAATATAAATACTACTAATCATATAGGATACATGTACAACATATATTGAGCTTATGAAAATTCATAATTCTCCCCACCGACTACCTGGACTGTAAATATTGGAGAAAAATAATTAAAATAATTAAAATAATTAATATTTCAAGGTGGGGTGATTGTACCAAAACATCACACACATCAAGTTACAGGTATACGACACCTCAAATAGACTCCAAAAAATAACATAATTTTTACTAAACCAGGAACCGTAGTCATTATCATTGTAAATTGAATCTGAAACCCCCTTCTCTGAGGGTACTCAAATAATTGAATATAAATCTGGTGGCCCATGACGTGCACTATGCTAAGAGTTCTCCAAATAAAAAAAAACTCAACCCAAATCCCCATATATATATTTTGGAACCCAATGTACCTCAATGTAATCAAACCATAACATAATATATCTTTGTAATATTCTTGAACTCTACGATATGGGCTAAAAACATGGTTTTCTTAAAAACAAACTGACCAGTAAATGATAGTTCAAATATCCATATGAAATTTATAACCATTCATATATTCTAGGTATTGTATTCTACATACTAGATTACTTTTGGATTCTCATTATTGATTATAAGAATATTCTATGGTTAGTGAAATCAAACCATATAGTGACATTATAGATACACATTGATGAAACATGGGGAATTCATTCAATTAATATTTATTTTATAGTATATTATAAATATATCCACATTCATTGTAACACCCCAAGTAAATAAATAATAGGACATTTTTATATTTATCCATATTTGTGAATAAAATATTAATATTTCTTTAAAGGGGATTCTATGCTCGATGGCGTACCCAACACACAACTATGAGTTTCTTGGGAATCTTACGTTGCACTCTAATAATAATATAATATTATTATAAATAGTAGTTAATGCCTAGCCGTTGTAATGTCGGGAATGAACAAAACTAACTACAAAATTATTATATATGTTTTTAAAATATTTTTACTTTTTACAATAAATGTTAGAGGATTAAAAAATGCAAATGAATCCAATTTTAAGCGTAAACATTCTAATATTCTTTAAAAGGTCGATTAACCGCCTTTTGATGGCGAACCTCTTTTAAATCCACTTTTTGACAATTTTATGTGTTATATTTGACAAAATAATATTCTTCTTTAGAATCGGGACATCAAAGTTTACTTTTCATTTATTTTTCGTATTTGTTTTCCAAAAAAGTTCAATTTTTAATGAATAGTGAAAAATGATGTATTTTAATTCAAAAAATCTTTTAATATAATATATTTATATGATTATATTATCTTTTGGATTGGTTTTAAAGTGAAATTAGAATATGTTTTTACCATTTAATCCAATAGTGGTCATTGGAATTAATTTCACTTTGAAATCGGACTTAAACTAGTGTCAATCTTTTGATACATTTTGTTTCATAAAAACACGCTATTTGTTTTGACAGCTGGAATTAATTATTAAATTAATTAATGAAACTTATATGTTATGAATTTTTTAAAATAGACATCATTTTTGAATTCAGAATATCAAATATAGCTTAGGGTGAACTTTTTTTAATATTCTGAAAAACTTCAATTTTTGATGAATAGTGAAACCACTAAGTGGTACTTATAAAAACTGAATTTCCCATTTAAATAAAATTTTGCCATCATTGTGTTTTTAATTTCAAAAATCTGAAATACATGGTTGTAATTAAGAAGTAAAATGTTGTTCAATGGGATTAAAATAATTTTTTGGTGAATAGTAACTTATTAAGTTTTTAATCGCGATTAGAGGTAATTAGTGTAGTTTAAGGTAAGAATAATGTTTTAATAAAATTAAATGACCTATACTAAAGTCCTACCCTAATTGGATGTGTCATGGCCGACCAATACAATCCATGGGTCAACTTGGGGACCCCATGGAGCCACTTTGGTTGGAAAATGACATAAATATCTTTTTATTTAATGTTAAAGTAAAAATGACACAAACATGAAATGTTTTTCTAAACCAATTTTTACATGGGGTTATACAAGTCATATTTTTGACTATAAATTTTCATTGAAAATATATAAATATTTCCTCCATCATAGTATTTTTTTATAATTTTAGACATTAAATAAATTAAATTATCTATGACATCATGATGATGCAGTGATGACCTCATTATTTAAAGATTTAAATAAAATGGAATGATAATGTCAAATCTAAGACCTAAACATGTCCAAAACCTATTGTATGAGTGTATTTCGAACACTTATCACCTTATCCACTAATTATATTAATGTGGGACCTCTTAAATCCGAATATCATTTTAAAATAAAGTGACTTTTTTGTACTTTCCAAGAGTGCCCCTCCTCTCCTCTTATAAAAGGCCCCCACCTATACCACCTTACCCACACTCCGAAAGCATTTGGCTCGTCCAACCTCTGCCCATTTTCCCTCTCCACTTCCCTCCCTTACTCCTTGAAGCCTCAATTTGGGCAGAAGTCTTCCCAAGGAATCCTTTGAGCTCAAACCAAATGGAGTTACCCGATTTTAAGGTAATGTCTTCTTTTGAGTCCTTTTGTTTTATTTTGCTTCTCCAACCCCCTAATATCTTTTTATTCTTTTCATTTGTAACAACTCCAGTATCCTCAATATACTAGGATGTTGTTATAAGAAGGAATCGAGCTACACTTACACACACCTACATTTAATGGTTAAAGAACATACTGTTTCCGTGGATGGCGAATTTCTGCCTCCCGAAACGATGATTGTTCAACATTTTTTTAAACACCTTTAATGGTGGCCATTAATATTTCACTCTATTTATATATGATATATTGTATTTTTATGTTTTCCTTATTCTTATTTATTTTTCATTTGTGATTGACCTTTATGTTTTCCATTGTGGGTAAACATGATAATTTCATTTTAGGAAGTGCGGACTACCGCCCCCTCAAAGTGATGTGATTCGTTAATGCCATATGTGGGACGTATAAAGGATGGATTTAAAGTAATTATATATTATTTTATAATGGAATTATAATATACCTCTATATCATTATTATTTCTTTCCATTAACGTATGAGATAGAAACGAATGTAGCGTTCATGCGTACGTACGGCTTACCGTCTCCATGAACGGTTCATTTCATTTCTTATCCCCAAATGTAATGTACTACTATAAGTACATATATATAATGGATATATATGATGTATGTTACATCTAAATTATTAATATAATTCTTGAATTAAAATATACATACCTCTCATTTAGTTTTAATTCCATTAATACGACATAGAAATGAATGTAGCGCTCATGCGTACGCACGGCTTACCGTCTCCATGAACGGTGCATTTCATTTATTACCTCTAAATGATTATGTAATATTATAAAGGAATTTATATACTGGATATATATGATATATATGATATCTACATCATGGGTATAACTCTGGATATAATGTATACATGAACAACTTGTAATTATAAATAGCATATTTTTGACTCAAGTACCAATGATCGTTAAAAAGACGGTTAATAACTTAAATAATTACATAGTGTTCATGACATGGTAATAAGTGATATAAAATGAATAATTTATTTGAAAAAGGTTCTTAAGCAAATATAAATTAACTCATGTTTATTATTTAGGATGTTAAAGAACGATCGAGTCAAGTCGGACCCGAGGTAAGGGGCTTCGTCTCAATCTCCTTTCATTGAGGCATATTTAATTTTATACACAAATTTATTTTATACGGTGTATAAACCCCTTTGACTTTTAGTTTTATGCAAAAGGAATCTTTTTCTACGAAGAGTTTTACAAAATGAAAAAAAGGAATGTCTCTTTTAATGTACGCGGTGACAACGACCTTTTCCGCCACCGCGAGTATTATTTGGTCTTTGTCTTCCTGAACAAGACATAATGTTTTTTTAAACGAAATAAATACCATATACTATTTTATGTATTTTGGTATTGAAAATGGTTTTTATAATGGATTTGTTATGTCATTATATTTAAGTGATATATTGTGATCAAAGTGTGGACATGTTTTCTTTCCATTATATTTGTTTTATGTCTTCTGATTTTTATAATGGTACATGGACATTTGACGGGTGGTTACGTGATAAACCATATGACGGGTGGTGCCGTGAATACCAGGACGGGTTGTTACATTATAACCTCCAATGAATTGGGTATGGAAGTCGGCCGTATGGATACTCCATTAAGTATGTATGGAAGTTGTCCAAATGGATATTCCATTAAGTGATATGTGGGGAAGTCGACCTTATGGTTATTCCACATAAGTATGTTTATGTCCCATGTTACATTTATAGGTTATGTGATCTTTATATGGGTTTTATGGTAATCTTTTGGTTACAGAATGGTAAGTAATGAACTTATATTCAGTGAATAGTTTTTTACTACTTCAAAAAGGTGAAAAGTATTACTTTGTTGATGTATACATGGTTTACTTGTTGTTTTGATAAACTAACAGTTTTCATTCTTTGTGTATCCATTACTGAGCATTTTATGCTCATCCCACGTTTTTGAAATGTTTTTCACAGGACTTAACGTGGAATAGGGTCAAGGATGGGATCAAGGGAAAGTCATGCTACCTAAAACATCGAACTACACATGTTTCATTTTAAGAGTTTTCTTTTTATGGAAACTTAGTAGAAGTTTCTACTTTGTAATCTTTTGAGATGTAATAGTTATGTCCTAATTCTTTACACTTCTAAACCTGAAAAGATCCTCAATTTGAATTAATCATTTAATTCAATATTAAGTAAGGTTAAAGGCCGGGGCCTTATAGTTGGTATCAAAGGTCTGTTTAGATAACATTAGAGGTCAGGGTATTCTTTAAGCATAAATGACATGACCATAATGTTTAGGATTTCAGAACGAGGCATAGTTTTTAGATAAAGTGAATGAGTAAGTATATCTTCATCATTAGTACATGATGGTTTTGTTGTTATACTCACACTGACCCTTTTTGGTTTTAGTAAATGGCTGGATCTAGCAGGCACCAAGGTAACGGTGGATGTGAAGGAAACTGTGACAGTTTTCTGAATGAGAAACTGAATGATATGGGAGCTGCAATGAGAACTCTTGTGTTTATCCTCAACCAACTATCTGGAGTCATGATTTACCACCTAAAACATGGTGATTTATATAAGGCATCATATATGCGAGAAACAAATCCCTACGGAACTACAGGTAATAATCATAAAGGTAAGTGTGTTAAAAAACCTGTGTGTCATAGATGTGGAAAGAAACACCTAGGAAAATGTTTCAAAGGGACAGAAATATGCTATAGATGTGGAAATGAAGGTCATAAAGCAAAAACCTGCCATGGAAAAAGGAAGCATCGAGTTGACTCGAGGAAATGGAAATAAGATCTTTTTGAGGGATCAATTGAATGTTTTAAATGTGGTGTGCATGGTCATTATGAAAACACGTGTCCTATGAAGAAGTTTTGTGAATGGGATCACCACGATCATAAAAATACTCGTTTACCAATACCTAATGCCATTCTGATTGAGGATGAAGAAACTGACAATGACCAATCAAAGGTATGGATTATTTCTTAACTTTTTTTTTCGATTTTGGAATCTTAGGATATGATTCATGATTTTGTTTGTAGGAAAGAAGTATTTCATAATTAGTTGGAAAGTAATGGTAAATGGATCATGAAGAATGTTGAATGAGTAAGAAGTCAACATATAAGGGCTTCAATAGTTATGGTGAAATTCTTAAGAGTATTAAGTGTATTTGGATGATGGGGTACATTAGAAGACTTTTTATAGTATGTGTAACACTGATGTTAAATATATGAAAATTTTATTCAAGGAATAGTTATCTTTTCTTTTGTGGATATAGTTATAAAGAACCATTTGGGTTTATATGATTCTTACTTTTGAGTAATTATGGGTTACTATATGTTATGATGGAAGTGAAACGCTTGAGATAAATTGAGGTTAAATTATGTTATGGTTATTTTTGATGATTTTATCTCTTTTTGAGGAATGATTTGAGAATTATATAGTTTTGGAAAAAGGACAACACGCAGACCGTGTGACAACCCGTCACGTCAGACAAAGCTGTGGGAATCGAACCCACAACCAAAGTGCGACTGGTATTTATCACCTACCACTGGACTACGTGAAGTCCCTGGTTAATTTGACTGATTCTTTTTAGTTATATTATTATATGAATTATGTGTAAGTTTATTTTTGGTTTTTTATGAAAATGATTAACCTATCATAGAGGATTTGTGATTAGGTTAATTACTTTTCAATACAAGACTTTAAGAGTAACTGATGTTATTTGGAGATAGGTATTAATTTGTACCTTGGAAGACTATGGGACTAAATCCTTCAAATAATTGAGTTTCAATATTAGTTTGGTTTACTTTGAAGTATTTTATGGAAAAAAATTTTATCAAATAGTCCTCATTGGACATTGGGTTTTGTTGGACAAATTTTGGAGATTAAGCATAGATTTTCTTTTTAAAGGGTTATCCTTTTCTAGACTATCTGACCTTGTACTAATCGTTTTGGTTTTGGTTTTGGTTAAAGTATAAAGACATGGGAAGTATATAGTTCTCTTTGGTGGATTAGGTGATTCTCTAGTTGTTGATTATAGTACTCTTAATGCGAACAAGTCTTCCTAAATACTCGTCTTTCGGAAAAAATATGAGTTTGATTAAGGAATCTAGTAAATGTTGAAAGTCAACATGATAAGTGATTATGTTTCCTTAAGAATAAATACCTCAATAAAAAGTAACTTAAAACAAAAATGTTGTCTATTAGATTTTCCTACTGGGGAATCGAATACCGTTTAACCCATCAAAAGTTTGTGATTTTCTTATGGTTAACTTTCTCCAAGACTAGTTTACTATCACTCTCCCTCAAGAACATGACCCTTTGATTTTTCTTCCATGTCCATGTTTTCCTACACGGAATACTATTATGGGTTAACTCGGGTGACCTATGTACTTATCTTTCTTTATTTTAATGTGATTGTTTTACCGACTCTTGTTCCGATGTGGGACATTCAAGGATGTTTCGAAGCTCAATTTTAAAATTGCGAGGACGCAATTCTCAAAAGGGGCGAAGGATGTAACACCCCAGGTAAATAAATAATATGACATTTGTATATTTATCTGTATTTTTGAATAAAATATTAATATTACTTTAAAGGGGATGCTATGCTCGATGGCGTACCCAACACGCAACAACGAGTTTCTTGGGAATCATATGTTGCACTCTAATAATAAAATAATATTATTTTAAATAGTAGTTAACGCATAGCCATTGTAATGGCGGGAATGAACAGAACTAACTACAAAATGATTATATATGTTTGTAAAATATTTTTACTTTTTACAATAAATGTTAGATGATTAAAAAATGCAAATGAATCCAATTTTAAGCGTAAACATTCTAATATTATTTAAAAGGATGATTAACCGCCTTTTGATGGAGAACCTATTTTAAGTCCACTTTTTGAAAATTTTATGTGTTATATTTTACAAAATAAAATTCTTCTTTAGAATCACGACATCAAAGTTAACTTTGCGTAAATTTTTGGTATTTTTTTTCCAAAAAAGTTCAACTTTTAATGAATAGTGAAAAATGTTGTATTTTAATTAAAAACCTCTTTTAATCTAATTTATTTATATGAATAGATTATCTTTTTAATTGGTTTTAATGTGAATTTAGAATATATTTTTACCGTTTAATCCAATAGCGGTCGTTGGAATTAATTTCACTTTGAAATCGGACTTGAACTAGTGTCAATCTTTTTATACATTTTGTTTCATAAAAGCACGCTATTTGTTTTGACAGAAGGAATTAATTATTAAATTAATTAAGGAAACTTATATGTTCTGAATTTTGTAAAATAGACATCATTTTTGAATTCGGAATATCAAATATATCTTAGGATGAACTTTTGGTAATTTTCTGAAAAACATCAATTTTTTGATGAATAGTGAAACCACTAAGTGGTACTTATAAAAACTGATTTTTCAGTTTAAATGAAATTTTTCCATCATTGTGTTTTGAATTTCAAAAATCTGACATACATGGTTATCATGGAGAAGTAAAATGTGGTTCAATGGTATTAAAATAATTTTTTGGTGAATAGTAATTTATTTAGTTTTTAATCGCGATTAGAGGTAATTAGTGTAGTTCAAGGTAAAAATAATGTTTTAATAAAATTAAATGACCTAGACACATATCCTACCCTCATTGGATGTGTCATGGACGACCAATAAAATCCATGGGTCAACTTGGGGACCCCACGGAGCCACATTGGTTGGAAAATGACATAAATATCGTTTTATTTAATGTTAATGTAAAAAATGATACAAACATGAGATGTTTTACTAAAAAAAATTTACATGGGGTTATAAAAGTCATAGTTTTTACCATAAATAGTCATTGGAAAGATAAAAGGATTTCATACATCATAGTATCATTTTTATAATTTTTAGACATTAAATTAATTAAATTATTTATGACATCATGATGATGCAGCGATGACCTCATTATTTAACGATTTACATAAAATGGAAAGATAATGTAAAATCAAAGACCTAAACATGTCCAAAACCTATTGGATGAGTTTATTTCAAACCCTTATCACCATATCCTCGAATTATATCATTTTTGGACCTCTTAAATCCGAATATCACTTTAAAATAAAGTGACTTTTCTTTACTTTCCAAGAGTGCCCCTCCTCTCCTCTTATAAAAGGCCCCCACCTCTACCACCTTACCCACACTCCCAAAGCCATTGCCTCGTCCAAACTCTGCCCATTTTGTCTCTCCACTTCCCTCTCTTACTCCTTGAAGCATCACGTTGGGTAGAAGGCTTCCCAAGGAAGCCTTTGAGCTCAAACCAAAGGGAGTTACCCTATTATAAGGTAATGTCTTCTTTTGAGTCCTTTTGTTTTAATTTGCTTCTCCAACCCCCTAAACTCTATTTATTCTTTTCTTTTGAAACAAATAAAGTATCATATATATACTAGGATTTTGCTATAATAAGGATTAGATCTACACTTACACACACCTACATCTAATGGTTAAAGAACATAACGTTTCCGTGGATGACGAATTTCTGCCTACCGAAATGATGATTGTTCAACATTCTTTTAAACACCTTTAATGGTGGCCATTAAGAAGTCACTCTATTTATATATGATATATATTATTTATATGTTTTCCTTATGATTCTTTATTTTTCATTTGTGATTTAACTTTATGGTTTCCACTGTGGGTAAACACGATAATTTCATTTTAGGAAGTGCGGACTACCGCCCACTCAAAGTGATGTGATTCGTTAATGACATATGTGGGACGTATAAAGGATGGATGTAAATTAATTATATATGATGTTATAATGGAATTATAATATACCTCCATATCATTATTATTTATTTCCATTAATGTATGAGATATAAATGAAAGTAGCGTTCATGCGTACATACAACTTACCGTCTCCATGAATGGTGCATTTCATTTCTTATCCCCAAATGTAATGTACTATTATATGTACATATATATAATGGATATATATGACGTATGTTACATCTAAATGATTAATATAAATCTGGAATTAAAATATACATACCTCTAATTTAGTTTTAATTCCATTAATACGACATAGAAATGAATGTAGCGTTCATGCATACGTACGGCTTACCGTCTCCATGAACGGTGCATTTCATTTCTTACCTATAAATCATTATGTAATATTATAAATGCATTTATATACTGGATATATATGATATATATGATATATACATCATGAGTATAATTCTGGATATAATGGATACATGAACAACTTGTAATTATAAAGAGCATATTTTTGACTCAAGTACCAATGATCGTTAAAACAATCGTTAATAACTTAAATAATTACATAGTGTTCATGACATGGTAATAAGTGATATAAAAGGAATAATGAACTTGAAAAAGGCTCTTAAGAAAATAGAAATTAACTCAAGTTTATTATTCAGGACGTTAAAGAACGATCGAGTCATGTCGGACCCGAGGTAAGGGACTTCATCCCAATCTCCTTTCATTGAGGAATACTTCGTTTTATACACAACTTTATTTTATACGGTGTATAAACCCCTTTGACTTTTTCTTTTATAAAAAAGAAATATTTTTCTATGAACCGTTTTACAAAATGACAAAAAGGAATGTTTCTTTTAACGTACACAGTGACAACGACCTTTTCTGCCACCACGAGTATTATTTGGTCTTTGGCTTCCTGAACAAGCCATAATGTTTTTTTAAAATGAAATAAATACCATATACTCTTTTATGTATTTTGGTATTGAAAATGGTTTTTATAATGGATTTGTTATGTCAATATATTTAAGTGATATATTGTGATCAATGTGTGGAAATGTTTTCTTTCCATTATATTTATTTTATGTCTTATGATTTTTATAATGGTACTTGTAAATTTGACGGGTGGTTACGTGATAAACCATATGACGGGTGGTGCCGTGAATACCAGGACGGGTGGTTAGATTATAACCACCAATACATTTGGTATGGAAGTCAGTCGTATGGCTATTCCATTAAGTATGTATGGAAGTTGGCCGAATGGCTATTCCATTAAGTGATATGTGTGGAATTCGACCTTATGGTTATTCCACTTAAATATGTTTATTTCCCAAGATACCTTTATATGTTATGTGATCTTTATATGGGTTTTATGGTAATGTTTTGGTTACAGAAGGGTATGTAATGAAGTTATATTCAGTGAAGAATTTTTTACTACTTCGAAAAGGTGAAAAGTATTACTTTGTTGAAGTATACATGGTTTACATGTTGTTTTGAAAAACTAACAGTTTTCATTCTTTTTGTATCCCTTACCGAGATTTCTATGATCATCCCAAGTTTTTGAAATGTTTTTCTCAGGACTTAACGTGGAATAGGGTCAAGGATGGGATCAAGGGAAAGTCATGCTACCTAAAACATGGAACTAGACATGTTTCTTTTTAAGAGTTTATATTTTATGGAAACTTAATAGAAGTTTCTACTTTGTAATCTTTTGAGATGTAATAGTTATGTCCTAATTCTCTAAAACTCTAAACCCGAAAAGATCCTTAATGTGAATTATTATTTTAATTCAATATTAAGTAAGGTTTAAGGCCGTAGCCTTATATTCAATTTATTAATTTATTAGTGGATCATTAGTGTTTTTAAGTAAAATATTATAATCATACATTTCACACAAAACGCAGTATATATTCTAACCCTAATTTCTGGGATTAAATTCAAATAAAGGTCCATAGTATTAGTTTTTGAGTTTGAGTATATCAATTGGTATATTAAGAAAATATAGATGTGGTGTAGATTTCATTTGAAGTAGAGTCTCGCTATATTTATATCATTTCATTTATATATGCCACAAATATTTCTAAAAAATTGGGGAAATATTCTCTTTTACATGACATTAACTTCAAATTTTAAGGGGTTAATTATCTATAACATGTATTTAAAATATTACTACAGTAAACATTCCACTAAAATTTTATATTATACATTATTGTAGTTGTTGTATAGATTGTAATAAAACTATTCCATATATTATGATTTTGATATTGTGGTAAATGTATCTCTATGGTATATTATTAAATCCTCACAAATAGTTAACAACATTTTACATTTAAGGATTACTTCATAATCACTTATGGAATTCAAAGATGATTTATTAACAAATTAACCCGATGATGAAATTAAATATCCAAAACCTAACTATATTAAATATATACAAAATATACCATATTATATTTTTAAATATTCATTTAACCACATTAGCACATTTTAATATTCATGGGTTATTTTAAAACTTAAAAATTGATTTATATATTGGGAAAAATTAATTTTATAATTAAATAAAAATATTTATTAATTTTGTAATCTTATTTAATAAAATAGATTTAATTAAAAAATTTATAAAATTTTTATCAAATTTTGATATTAAATTCACTTAAAAATAAAATATTAATGCATCTCTCCATATATATATATATATATATCAAATACTACATAATGGTAAATTTTTTGTGTGACACCTAAACACCATTAACATAGATTGGGATGTTATTTTACCACATTTAAACAACATAAAAGAGATGACCTCCCAACAGATAAAATAGATCAATAGGATTGAGAGACAATTTAAATACATGATTATCACATTACAATTGAGAAAATGTAATGGAACCTAATATTATAACTAGTACATTTTCATTTATTCTTGTAAATGCTAGAAATCATTCATAAATACAATCATAGTATCATGGGGAATGAGAAACAAAATAAAGGGATAACTCAGATGATCAGTATGGGAAAGCGTGAAATATAAGCTATTGTAAATTAAATAAATCATGAATAATATAGAAAATTTAAAACATAATAAATTAATCCATATATATAATATCATAAAAGGGATTTAAATCCATTAATTAAATAACAATGTAAATACTAAGAAGGATAGTAAAAAAATTTCATAATTATAGAATTCATAATACCTAATATCATAATCTTAACATCGAGGTATAATGCTATGAAATAGTACTTAAATTGGTTTTTTGTAATACAAATACCTTAACTAGTTTCTCTATGATACCTATCAATTCATCGATTGGATTTAATAATCCCTCACATCACATAAAATATCCAATGCAGTCATTATATGAATGAAACAAATAATTATTCAATACATAATAAAAAAACGTATTAAAAAATTATCCTATAAAATGTTTATATTTACCATAGTCAATCACTAGATTAACATTATTATAATCTATTGAGACTAATATAGAGGATGGTATAATTGGATTATATACCTATAAAATACTATGATTCATCAAATTATGTTTACACAAATGAAAATACTTTTAAAAGTCCCCTTAACAGTTTTTTATCGATAATACACTATTTATTTTGAAACCACTTATTAAAAAATCCATAAATTTTTAGATTATAATAATAATAATTTTACTTGAGAATAAAAATAAAAAAATATAACTTAATATTCAAGGAAATTAATAGTTGTTATGGAAATAAAATACATTTGTTTTTTAAGTGTTAATAAATGATTCCCATCACACATGTGGTAAAATGTGCCTCATTCCGAAAATGACACGATTAATAATTTTAATCCTTTATATAGAAATAATGGCTAAAAATGACATCAAACAATAATTGAATGAAATTATAACATTATATAATTTTTATAAAGAAAATATGGTCCTAGGAAAAAGATTATTGTTCATATAGAAAAATCATTTCAGTTTTCCTTCAAAATATTTATTTAGAATTTTGATTACATTGATAGATAAAAATGAAAGGAAAAATATTAAATATATATATATAACTATCTGATAGGAAAAGAAATTCATTATTAGAAACAGATATCGTATAATTATTTTAAAGGATTCATTAATTTACAATATCCCAAATAATTATGAGATTGATAAATAAAATCTTATCTCATGTTTTAATTGCCTCAAACGTGATTTTAACCACCCATATAATATATTTATTTTTTTATTTTTTATATATCAAATAAATATACATAATTTTTATATAAATTATTATCAAATTATATTATTTCTATAAATTTTGATTAAAAATTATTTATAAGAATCATCATTTATGAGTGTTAAATGTTTCATTTTTCATGACAGTTTCTTCTTTGTAGTTTTGATTCTTGAACCATTGTAATGATACAAAAATCATCATAAAATTAATCATTTAATAATTAAAATAATTATTCATTATATATAATTTTATAATCATCCACATATAGAGGTTATGCTAAATGAATTACATCACTCCGTTGAGATAGTACTCTGTACGTATGCAAGAGTAATGATTCATATTTTTGATGGATGGAATGAAAGAAGGATAAAAATTAATTTTATTTTATATAGTCATTATTATATAATAAATATCATTTATATTCATTAAAATATTATTATTTCAATTTACTTATGTGAAAATTAAAAAAGTGTCACATCACTTCATAGTGATGTTTGTCTACACAAACACAGAAGAAACATTTTCATTTCCCAAGAAATGAGAATGTAAGATAGTAGATAATAATTTATAATAATAGAATAAAATATATGACATATATATCATATTTAAATATTATATCTATCACAATTAGAAAAAATTAATGATGGTGATGTAATATGAATCATATCGTTACATAGAGGTGGTAGGACACATGCTTGAATAAGCGAAACATTCGTTTCCCATTTGAAGGAAATGTGTTTGAAAATGGTTTTACCATAATTATATGGAAACCTAATAATATTTATTACACATTATTAATTATTTTGTGATATATACACCAAATTTATTTTAATTATAATTAGAAAAAAAATTGAAAGGGTCAGCATATATGGTTGCCTCTTATTTGATAACTAAATTTATCTTACACCTGAAGGCTTCATATGATTATATAAATAGAATAAAAATAAGATAAATAATTATTTTAATGATTATAGTAAGTTTTTTTAATGTATAATCCAATATATATCATCCAATGTTTGTTAATTTTTTAAGGATTATAGGTTACCATTTATACGTGAGGGTAGAGTCACACTTATAATTAAATAGAATATTTAAATATTATGAAGTTATATTTTTTTAAAGAGTAAAAAATTACTATGAATAAAAAATTAGTAAAATATATGGTATAAATTTCATCATATAATAATATTTATAAATTATTAAGTGTAATTTTTTGCTTATCTCTTAGTTTATCCACTATGTAACCAATTTTACCCATAACCATGGTAACAATTTTGTACTATTTTTACTATTCTCTAAGACTTGAAATTATGTTGAAAATTTTACCTAATAGTAATAATGATGATTAATATCATAGAATCATTTTAAGATGCTTAATTTTTTATATGTTTTAGAATTTAATTTTAATATAACACCACAAGATGCAACAAATAATATTTTTAGTTAAATGGTTATATTAAGCATAAAAATGTTTCTACAATAAAATTATTTATAACATTGGTTAAAATAAAACTAATTAAATAATGATAAATAAATTAATAATAAGTCATCCTTAAAAACGATATCCTAAAGAAACAATTAATAAACTATATTAAGAGAGAAGAATGGCTTTTTATCTGAACCAAAAAATCATTTAAATTCCCCAAATGATAAAAATATAATTCTGAGATAAAAATTATATTTCATATCCATTATATTTCTTCTTTAATATATTAATGTCCAGATAAATAGTTTTTTAAATATTAATGACATTCATCTATAAATATAATATCATAAAAGTGACATATTTCTAATTGTTATTCATTACATTTTATAACAAAATCCATTATTTTTGAAAAAAATAAAAAAATTACACTAGGGAAATTTTGAAATGTAAAATTATGATATTAAATTATATTCATAAAAATAAATTTATGAAAATTAATGTTTTTATAATCACATAATTTAATAAAATTATGTTAGTTATTCTACTGTTTCACAATAATTTTATTTTTACATTAAATAAATCTCTAGAGTAACATTTAATGTTAAAAAATATATTTCCCTATCAAATTATATGCACTACAAATAGTCAAAATTTTAAAGTCCATTATTTTAATGATTATAAAATTTATTATTTCTTGTGGATAACATTAATCATTGAGATGTCATCTTTTTGATTGTTTCTTATAAGAGTTAAAAAATAGTTTCCCACATTATATTCAACCATTTGAGAATAGTCATTATTTTATTCATTTTTTATCATCTGGATGGATCCAAAATACCTATGTGGGGAATATCACTCTCCTATTATTTGATAATCTTATTTTATAGCTTCGATTCCCTTAGTTTCATTATGGTGACCTATAAATTGTTTTGATATATTGATCAAAGTCCTCAAATTGTATCAAAATAGAATGAATGATGCATCACAGAAGAAATCATCTTCTTCAACCTCTATACCAAAGATAGTTTCAATTTAAATGGATTTTTAATGATAATCCTTCTTGAATACCCTAATTATACATCTAGTACATATCTGGTTTTCCCAGCACTGATTGTAGATCATGAAATTATCAATCAGTCTATCAGGTTGTTGTGTTTGATGTTTGGGTGGTGGTCCCATGTTGGGTTCTGATGTCTTGTAAGAGGTGGTTATCAATGAATAGGTGGCTGAATAGATTCCATCTCATTGAAATTATTTGCGGTAATAATGTGACATTTAGATAATGGTCTTTTTTTCTGGGGTTTTTCATGTCATGACACAGTGATATTGAAGTTAAAAAAGTGTGGCTTTCATGGATGATGTATTTTGTTCAATGGTGATTGTTGTCCTCTAATAAGTGAGTGATAGTTGTAGGTACTCTATTATGTTGGACTTAAACTGGTTCATTTGTATTTCTACTAGATCATTTGGTTATTATTTATTGGGGTGAGAATATATTTCCATTCGTTGGTTTCCACCTTATTTCAATAAAATGTCATTCCATCCTTTTGTAGGTTCCACTAGGGGAAAAATCAAAAGAGGTATAGGATATATGACACCCATAATTCATACAAATGAATTGTTTTATGAATATATGGGAACCTTTCTATTGACCTTTTCGCAGTGACAAAACTATTTTTTTCAATAAAATTTTGTTGGCATTTTTATGAATTATTGATATGATTTATTGGGTGGGTTGTTCGATAGGGAAAATTTTGTGATGGAACCATTCATCCATCTCACCTCCATATTCCTAACATTGTATATGTTATATCCATACAATCATAACATGAATTTATATTACATCATTTTAGATAAATACTCATGATATTGAAATAGAACACACTAGAGGTCCAGAATAGTTTACTAACATTGGGAACATATATAAAAAATAATATAATTTGGTGAAATATCTTCATTATCATTTATAAAGATCAAACCCCATTAATCCTGAAAATAATAATACCCAACATAAAATTTTCATTCATAACCTGAGTAAAAGGAATATAAGAATCAATACGCTCAGATTCTCTATAAGTGTAGATAAGGACGATACATAATTATGATATGATCATAGGAATATAAGAACATGAACATAACATTGGAAAATCATACGCTACCTGTTAATGTACATAAACATGAATAATGGGATAATGATTAGATATTCATAATACATGAATAATAAATAAATCATAGAACATGAGTCGTGAGAGTATGACATTGTAAAATACATAAAATTTGTGGCATACATATATGCTTATAAAATATTAACCTATAAAACATGGTTTATTGTCAAATGATATCATGGAAATACATGGTGGATACATTTACTAGGATAGACACACAATCATACCCACTCACATCCCTTTTCTTATAGTGGACCTGGTTACACATTCTTCGCATATCAGATTAGGATGCACCCATTTCCCATTATGGATTAGAAAACACCCATTTCCCAATTCAGATCAGGAATAATATGTTTCTAATTTTGGATTAATCATTTCAACTTTTTTACCATTCATTATCTAATAAGATATAATTATTACATAATTCATTATAGAGATATATTTTTATTTCCTATCACATAGTCAAATCACATATATGTGTTCCACAAGATCATAAACCATCATCATATAATAACTAATGAAATGAAAATGGTATCATAAAAATTTCATCATATCATAACATGTGTAAAAGAGACAGCCTTTAGAGTCATTTCATCAAATCATATCCCATTAAAATAGGCGGGTTTCTTTAGTGTTATGTAATGGTATAATGTGTTGAAGAGAAATGAGTATCTTAAAAACCCATTCATCTTAAACAAAACCAATTAAATGGAAAATATAAATTGAATCCTTGGAATATATCTATCGTAGATCATAAACTATAACAAATTTTGATATTTTATATGATGTAGTCCTTGTAAATATCAATTGGATCATTTGATAAGGAAAATATCATTTTTTAAAGACTTTTTTTAGATGTGAAACATTTCAAGAATACTTATTCTTTGAAAAAAATTTAAAAAGTAGTTATGTAATATTAACAAATCATATAAGAACATCTTGAGGGAAATAATCTTATCAATATGAAAAAACACATTCTTGAAAAAAAATCATTTTTAAAACCTTTTTCGAAAATATACTAGAAAACTTATGAATGAATATTTGAAATAATTGAAATACACATATATGAAAACCAAATTTTGAAAATTATAATGGAATATTTGAAAATATTTTAAATTTATTTTAAATATAATCCATTTCTATTACCTTTTTTTAAATAGTTTTTGTTGAGAGAACACAGATTTCTGATCAAAAGTAGAGATATAATCAGGTTGTATTAATTTTAATTAATAGTTATCATAACTAACAATGAGTTGTAAAATTGAACCATTACATGATGCTATCATGAATATATAGTGTACAAGAAAAATAATTATTATTCATGAGTTATGGATCCTAATATTTCATCAATGGAAGCATAATCATATACATTCAAAATAAATGATGAGATTGTGGTGATTAAATCATACTATTTTGGTATTATAGAATCCTATGAAAAATAAGGAATAAAATAAATATAATCTTAAAATATCATGATGATGAAATAATTAATGATGTTATAGGTTAATGGGTTTTATATACACCTGTTGAAATAATGTAGGTGCATAACACAATGCACACCTCAAAGAATGAAAATTGAAGAAAAACCCATTTTTTCTTTTTAGTATGGGTTTATACAGAATCCAAATGAAATGGATATACTAAAATGGATATGTTCCTACTAATAATATAGAGTATATATATTATAAAATAAATTGATGGGACGTAAAAATACCACATATAGGAAATATGTGGTGAGTATACAATGTGTCACGTAAAAGTAAAATGTGAGACGTAAATCAATTAGTACATGGATAAAATTTTAATCATGAACCCCATGAATGAATAAAATTTATTGAACTTTTTATATTATTAAATTATTCAAATTAATTGTTATAACATACCATATACAAGTATATAAACCACATAAAAATATTGAGGGGTGAATATGGAATGTATCTCATAGATATAAAATTATAGATATAATTCATTATCCTTAGAATGAAATATTATCATAATTTTCCAATCCTAATATATAATAAATATAAGTATTTTTAAATATATAAGATAACAATATTCATATATATAATAATATATATGTTTTACTTATGACTTTATATTACCCTTTTGTAAATAGTTCCATGTTAATGTTAGGTTTTGGGTAAAAATCAGTTTGTATGTTGTATAATATTTTTACTATTCATTGATAAACATATTACTAATATTATAATTTAAATATTTCTATATTTATAACCATAATATTAATTTCATATATAATAATTTAAAATATATTTATAAGAATCAATAATATATAGAAATGGGAAATGAAATACACCGTTCATGGATATGGAATGTCTTATGTAAGCATGAACCCTTTTTCAATTTTCATGTCATATGTAATGAAAGAAAGTTAAATTATATATATATATATGATCATTAAATTAGTTTTTTTCATTTTTATAAAATATATTTTTAAGACATTATTTAACACATTCCATAAAATGTGTGAACACATAACATCTCATTGAGGAGGCGATAGTCCACAAATCCAATAAATTATGTTATCGTATTCCGAAAAATAGAAATAATGAATCTATCTATTATTTAGTAAATATAGAATCATAGTGATATCAGAAATATCATAATTACCATATAAAAAATATTATTTGAATCATATTAACAAACCATGAGAGGTGGTGTTGATGGATGTGTTAGGTGGAGTAGGTATATCCATCAAAATAAAAATATATCAGAATATGGAGGATTTTTAGATATTTATATATTCTTGGAATAAGAATAATTTAAGTGCTGGATAAATAAATAAAATAAAATTTCTCATTGATGAATGTAACCTCTTCTTCGTGTAAATTATTTTGGTTTTAACTAATGGAATTCCATGTTTTTATTTCTCCACAATCTAAGGCTTATAGATTGATATAATGGGTTCTACTATATTATTTTGTGATATTTAATATTATCCAAAAGTATTTAAAAGTATGAACGAGTTTGGGGGTGCGTTCTTTTATATTATGGAGGAGGAGTATATTCATTTATAAAACATAATTTAAACACTATTTAGAGGTAATCATTACATCATAATCTCCAATAATAATACATTTTTGAGAGATTAGAGAACATTTTATAAATATATCCATACAATGTGTTCTGGACATGTTTCATCATTTGTGCCATTATGTATAATGTTTATCAACTATGTAAACTCATTATTTCGTTAATAATTGTAATTTATTTTAATCCCATTCCCAAATTATTTTTTTTAAAAACATAGTTAAACATATGAGAAATTATAAATTATTATGATTAAAAATATGAAATCCATTTATTCAAATTCCAATAAAAAATTGTTATAAATTTTAAAAAAACTACTACCATGGATTAAAAAAAACAAGGATTTTTAATGTGAAATGTTCTAACATAGGAAAAGTTTTTATTTTTAATTTGAATGTGAAATAGACTATACTAAATTTTTTTTATTGATTTATAATTGTTCCAATTATAGTATGAAACTAATTAAAAATCCAATTTAACAATATAAATGATTTATAAGGATAATAATTTTTCAATTAAAATTCTCTATTTTTCACTATTCATAAAATGAATCCTCTCTAGAAAATTTCAAAAATATAATAGTAACACAATTTTTTTTATTAATATTGAAAAAATTATGTTTATTATTTCATGTTTAAATTATTCTATTCTTAAAAAATTATATTTAATATAGTTTTCCCATTTAAACGATGTAAAATTACCTTTTAGAAAAATACATCACCATTTGAGTAAAATTAAATCTGTTGTTATCTCTTTTCTAACAAAATCAAATAATGAGAGTTATATTGATAATTTTATAATATATATATATATAATTAATATAATTCATCAAGTTGGTTTAATTAATTTATAAAAATAGTTTTACAATAAATTAGGTCATATGATTGAAGGAGGTTTTTATTTTTGTTTCTAGTTAATGAGTAAACAACGAATTCATGTGACATACATATGTAAAAAAAAATTTCAAAATATATTTAATATCATTCCTAAAGTCCATTATAATGTATAGGAAACAATAATAATAATATTTTAAGTATTATAATAATAATATATTATAGATTGGTAAAATTCAATATTACGTGTTACACAAGCTTTCAAAGGAACATATTAGTGTGTGAAACACAAGAAAAACATGGTGTTTTAAATATCAAAACCAAAATTTAGTGTATAATGCAGTATAATATATTCATTTTTTTCATATAAATCATGTTTACCATAGTGTATCAGGTAATGGAATCCATTACTGATTTTTAATTTATTTTTATGAAAATTTATAGAAACCTGGGTGTTACCTTCTAAAACATTAAATTAAATTTCATCCATAAAGGTTTTCTTCTTTATAAATGGGTTTATACTATAAAATATCATTTATAAAAAACCCACATTGAAAAAATTTATACTAAATAATTCATTAAAATTTAATTTTGAGAAAATAACTGTGGACCAATGTAAATCAAAATTAGGTTTCCACATAGGAGAACAATGGTGGAAAGTGAAATAGTGGACATTTAAGAGAAATAGAAATAACAAATTATGACTGATATTGGTAGGGAATGTGGGAAGAATAAATTTAATGGTGCCAAATCCATTCAAAAAACAGGCTTGAATATGGTCATTGAAATCATCAAAAATTATGATAATGAGGAAACATTTATTTCAAATGAATACTCATAATCTTAATTTATTTTCATAAAGAGATATACTTACATGAATTAATTTCATTTAATATGAATAATATCACCCTTTTTTATGTTTTTAAAAATTTATTATTCATCTATTACACTATAAATGCTGATGAATTTGTTATGCCTGAAGCACTAACAGATCATAAGATCCATAAGTAGAACAATATGTCAGCCCATATATCTCTTGTTCTCAACATATAAAAATGTTTATCAAAGCTTATTCAATATTCCAAAATTATAATATTTATAGATAATAAATTAACACATAAAACCTCATTGACGTTTTAACAAAAACAATTCCATAAATGGTCAACATTTTAACCCTTCGAAAAATTAAAAATCGAATACATTAAAATGTAGGTCACAATAAATTTCAAAATCCCATTAACATTAACCACCCATATGTTAAAACATATCTAACGGTTACCTTATTCCAAACATGCGAATAACATCACCATGTATTATATAAAAACATATTAATTACATGAATTAAAATAAATCCTTATTGAAAATATGGCTTATTTATTATACCCAGCATCATTGGATATATTTGTTATATCAAAAGATTTACCAGTATCAATCTATGATATAAAATACTATATTTTCAAAAAATACATTATCTTTTCAGAGGTTATCAATATTATCCAATTTATATTATCCATTTCAATCATCCATTTATACATATTAAACATCAATTTCTTATAATTTGAATGATATTAATGGGTACTATAAAATAATCATTTTTTAGTCATAAAAAATAACATTCCAACTATTTAAGTCATTAGTACCATTAAATATAATATTTAAAATCCTTGAAGATATAATCTATACTATATAAACATGATATATTACCTAAATCATGAATAAAAATAGATAAATAATTTAGTACTACCAATTAAATTATTAAAATGGGATAATTAAATCCTTTTTTTGAATTAATTTCTTTTATCATTGTGTTGAGTTGGGTAATTCAAATTTTCTCCATAGATACGATATTGAATTCCTTAACAAAATTTATCTTTGAAACCATTTTTTCTATATAGATAACATATTCCCCCACAATTTGAGGTGTTACTCGAAGAACTTATCCCATTTTTTTGATATATATGAAGAATAATATTTCTTTTTCAAAATGTTACTTCCAATAATAAATTTTATAAAATCCAATCATCCTCTTATTTTATGGATTATTATTCTCACTAAATCTCATATTTGTAATATGATAATGTGATAGTTGATTTGGAATAATTAAAATATATTTTTCTATTGACATCATCCACATTAGTTTTTCATATTTATAGAATTTCCATCATATTCCATGTTATCAAAATTATTATTGGATCACCAATTGAGTGAAACTAAAGTCACAAAGTGAGAAACACTAATCAAGTTGGAAATCCACAAATTCATTAAAATTCAGTTAATATATGACTTCATAATGAAAGCTTTTTTAAAATATGACACCATATTATAATCAATGGTTATTCATTATGATGTTATATTCAAAACCCCCATGAGGTTTAATAATGTTATCATTAATTTCCAATGCAATTTCCTTGGTAGTGTCAAAGCAGGTGTCCAGCATGCACCATTGTCATGCACCAGTTCACAATCTACTCTATCTCAATATGGTGTTTTTGGGGTTGTTTCCACTAAAAGAATATGTTCCATATCCTCATAACATGTACTATCTAGATGATATTTATTTATAATAAACCACTTGCTCTATCATGTACTAAAATTCAAGACATTTACCTATACATTAATATATTATTAGAATTATGTTTAGAAAAATCCATAGCAATATCCTTATAAATATAACTAGAGATCCAAAATAATTTTTTAATACTATTTTCCAAAGGCTATCTGAAACCATTAATTTTTAAAAACTATAACGACACATACTTAACATAGATATATGTTACATTATTTTAGAATAATTTTCAAAACATTACAAAAGTACAAGCTCAATGATAGTAATTCTTTATTATTTTTGGAGTATGGAAAAAAATACTATATAATGGTGAAATATATTCAAAATACATATAAAGATCTTCCCATTTAGTACTCTTGACATGAATGACCTACATTAAAACATTACTCATAAATTCTTGAAAGGAAACATAAGAATCTATGAGATCAAATTCATAATAAGGTTAAAGAAGAAGGATATGCAAGCATGTAATAAGAATAAGGGATAATAATATGAGAATAAAAATCAATAATCATACCATACATATCAAATATCATAAACATGAATCATGGAAAAAGTATTTGCAGTTAAAAAGGCATGATTAATAAGGAAATCATATAACATGAGTCATGAGATCATAACATTGTAATAAGACATAAATATTTTTCAATTAACATGAGAATATAAAATCATTAAATTTGAGGTAAAGATCATTTTCCTTAATTTTTAATATACTTTATGTGTAATAAACCAACAGCTGGGATTCAACACCATCTCCAGTCACATACCTAACCTTATTGTAGATCATGTTACATCTTCAACCAAAATTGGATCACAATGCAACTGTTATATATTGGGGATCCATATCCACCCAATTCCCATTTCATAATTGGATGGTAACATTTACATTTTAGGATAACCCCATAAAATATTCCCTATTATTTATCCCCTTAAATAAAAATCATTACCTAATACCAATGATAGAGATATAGGTCCCACATGTCATATAATGAGATAATACACATATGTGTCACAAGATCATAAATAATCATGCAATCATAAATCATTAAATCAAATGGTATCATAAAAAATTCACCATATCATAATCTCTGTAAAAGTTACATGTTTCAAGATAATTTATTCAAATTATATCCCACGAGATGTAGTGGGATTCATGAGTATTTAATAATTGTATAACCGTATAAGAGATATGAGTTTTTGAAAAAACATTGACTGTTAAAAATAAAACATTAAAGCCAAGAATAATTATCAATTATTTAGAACATATACCCTATACATCATAAACCATAATAAAGGATATTATCTTATATGGAGTCAAATTTTGAAATATCACATGGAGCATTTCTTAAGAAAAATAAAATTTCATTCATTATCATTTTTATAAAACATAAAACATTTACCAATTACTTTTATTTGAAATAAACATTGAAATATAATTATGTACGATTACAAAATCTTTCAAAAAATTTCATGAGGATAATATACTTTTCCATATGGAAAAAATCTCATTTAAAAAAACATTTTGAATAACTTTTTCTTTGAACATAGATTTGAAAACATATAATCGAAGCATTAAAATTGATGAAATAATATACTTTGAAAATTACCTTTTAAAAAATATAAAAATTTATAATCATAACTATAAAAAATTATTTAAATATAAAACTTTTTTTTAATAAATTATCTTTGAAAAAATGATATTGAAAGTATATAGATTGATAACCGAAGTGAGAGATTATGTAATATAGTTTTCTATAAAATTTCATTAATTATATTAATTAAGAAACATTTTAAAAATTGAACTATTAATAAAATTAGTCACAACTAAATATATTTTAAAAATTATCATGATTGTGGTTTATATATCTATTATAATATTTCATTAATGATAGCATAATCATTAATAATCCCAATAAATGTTGACATTGTAACAAAACAATTACCACTTTAGTAACATCAAATCATAAACCCCAAGGAGTAATAATATAAAAGGATACATTGAATACCATGAGGATGAAAAATTCATGATATTATTGGTCAATGGGTCTTTTTAAACACCTCTTGAATGAATATTGGTGCATAACTCCTTGCATGTCTCAAATGAAGAAAATTGAGAAAAACTATTTATTTACTTCTTTTATAACATATTAATCATAAACCCCATAAAAGAGAGTTATTGAAATGGATATGTGAATACAAATAAATTTAAGTTGAAACATCATAAAATCTATTATTGTTATTTATATTCATAACATATAATAAAATAGTGGTTGATAAAACATGTGTCTCACAAAATTAAAAAGTGAGACATATTTCCCTTACTACATGAGTAATGATTCAATCATGATCCCTATGAAAGAATAAAAACTATTGTAACAAATAATTTCTATAAATAAATTAAATTTATGATATATAATTTCATAGGTATGTTTATACACCAAATTAAATAATAATGTGTTGCTTGTGTTATGTATCTCATGGATACCAAAAGTGAGATGAATATCCATTGCCTTATGATTTTATGCTCATTGAACATTTTAAAACCCATTGAATAATAAATATATGTTTTTTATAAATCCATCATAGAAAAATATTTTTATATATAATACCATATATTATTTACTTAAGACTTTAAATCACCCTTTTCATTACACTTCCATTTTAGTTCTTTGTTTTGGTTAATAACTGCATTGTTTTTCATACATGTTTTGAAATTTCATTAATTTTATTATTTATAAGATCACGATTTTCTTATTTATAGAATTAAAACAATGATATAAATATCATATATATTAATTATATTTTTTTATAATAATCTATAATAGATAGAATAGGAAATGAAATACACAATTTATAGAGATGGAAAGTCATATGTACATATGAATATTGATTCAATTTCCATATCAAATTCAATGAAATAAAAGAAAAAAAATTTATATATACAGAATAATTATATTACAACTATATTTATATAAATATTAAATATTTTTAATAAAACCATCATTAATACATTAAAATTAATTTTTGAATGAACCACATCAATTTGATGATGCGATAGTCTACACATCAATATATAATTTTATCGTATTACAAAAAATTAAAATTTATGGAATGTGTCATAAAATATTTAAATAATAATAAATAAATAATATAAATAATATATATACTACAAAATAGTAATTAAATCATTATTCCCCACCATGATATGTTTAAATGGATAAACGAACGACAATGGTTCGTGAGGCTGTAGTATACTGATCATATGAATGATGATTGTGTTTGTCATTTTATGGAAGTGTGTGTGTGTTGGAAGATCAGATAAAATAAAAAAAATCAGAATATTTAGTATTCTAATGTCATTATATATTCATCGAATAATATTAATTTAAGTGGTGGAGAATGAAATAAAACCAAAGTGCTTATTGTGGAATATTTTATCTACTCTTGGTAAGTCCTTTTGGTTTCCACAAAAGGACTTCATTGGTTTTTATATTCCCAAATTAAATAAAGGTTAACAATATTGAGAGGACTCCTATATATAATATTCCACCAATAATGGAAAATATTAAAGAAATTTTGTTAAATGGTAAAAACATTTTCCATAAAATTTATATTGTAAATTTTTATACGTAATATGACATATTAAAATTAAATTTTAACCATTAAGTAAACTATTTTTTATCTTAATCATATTAATTAAATTTAATAACATTCACTACTATTTTTTGTTAAAAAAATAAAAAAATAAAAAAATATTATAAATCATGATTCATTCACATTTTCTATTCATTTTATAAATCTTTAATCACCTACGTGGATGCATTTAATTCAAAATTAATCCCATAGATGGGACTAAATAAAGAGTTATAAAAGTAAAATGTTCAATAAATTGCAATGTGTTCATATACTATATCATTTTATAATCAATTAAAATGACCAAAATGTGAATTATTTAAGTATTATGGAAATTATTATACTTTAAAACAAATTTAAAATATCATTTATTTCAATAAAAAATGTATATGAGAAGTCATCTTTCAATTAAAAGTCAATCTTTTTCATTTTTCATCAAAAAATTTAACGTCTCAGAAAAATACAACAAATATACCATAAGTTAATTTTGAATTTATTATTTAATAACTGATGAGTATTTTTTAAAATATAATTTATAAGAGTTTCAAAAGAATTATTTAAAATATTCTCACCATTTAAAGGTGGTAATATTATCATTTAGAAAAACACATATCTTTATACATAAAATTCAATCTATTCTAATTATTTTATACAAAAAAAAGAGGTAAATAGAAAATTTTGAGGAATATATTATATATATTTAAATAAAATTATTCATCATTGTGTTTTAATTAATTTATAAAAAATGTTTTTCAGAAAATGACTTCATGTATTTTTAAATGGTTTTTATTTTAATTTCATCTTTATTGGTCATCAATGAACTCATCTTATGTACATATAAAAAAAATTATTTAGTTATTTAATTAATATTATTGAAAATTTCCACTGAAAATAATATTTTTTTATAATAATATTTTAATAATATTTTAATAATATATTATTGTTTTGTAAAACTCAGTCTAATGTGAAACTAATGTTATCGAAGTAACACTGTATTTCATATAATGGAATCCAAAAATAGTTATGTATGTAAAACATAAAAAAAGTGTTGAAGGTATTTTCATATAATATTTTTTGTATAAATAATCAATAATAGGGTGTTGCATTCAATGGATTCGATCAATAAATTTTATTTTATTTTTGATAAAAAAGTCAAAATAACTCATGGTGCTATAAGAGCGGTCCATTAAAATGTTGTGCTACTCTGACATGGTGAATAATCATGGAGGGGGTGGGGGTAAATATCATCATATAATATTTTTAGTGTTGATTTTTTTTAAGGAGTGATCATTATTTCACTAGTCTATTCATTTATATATGCTTCCCTTTGGACTTGCAAGTCCACTGTGACATTTGTGTCTTATTTCATTACGGGACACATCCTATGCTTGTAATGGGTTCCCTTTTTTCCATATTATTGAAAATAGTTATTATTTTTTAACTTAAATAATGGGTCTATTATCCTCAAAATGTTTTGTACAAAATTAGAAAGCACCCTTTTGCTATTGAATTATCTAACTGTATGGAATCATTCAACATGAAATATAATAATAGAAAATAATTATTAGCTAGTGAATTTCACAATATATTATTAATAATTAATAATTGTTTTTTATTAATACTAATAAATCAAATGAATAGAAATTATTAATAAATAATTATATAATAATATGATAAACATTATCTAATTCATGATATTTTATATTTATAAAGATCCATTAAGTTAATTATCTTAATAAAGCTAAAATATATATCTATTTAATTATTTAAAATAATACCCTACTCCTCATATTAAATTACTTATTTGTAATATATTTATATCATAAGGTTATTTGGTACACACCTATCTATGTAGAATAAAATTTTACACATGATTAAAATATGCTCAGTAAGATGTCAATTTTTTCTAAAGATTAGTGGATTTATATCAGTGAAAATAATTAAAATTTCCTACACATGGGAGTCTATTAAAATATTTTTAATAAATAAAAAAATATTTTATTTCAATGTGAAATCAAATTACACATGTGTATTCTTCAATTTTTTGTTTCACTAAATAAAAACATGGAAGAAAGGGGAACATGCGAAAAATATTACAGTCCACAGTACCAGTATTTTAGACTTTTTAGATCATAAAAGTCAACTAACTCATATATTGGGAAATATGGTATTCAATTATTATTATTTAGTGATATTAAAGGAATAAATGATATTTAAATACTTTATCTCACCAAAAAATGTTCAGAAAGCATTCAATAATGAAAAAACAACCAATTTAATGATAAAAACGTTAAATGATAATAATATTACAATGTAACAAAAAATAGATAAAATAAATTTAAATTATACCTTTAATAGTTTAATTTTTAATATTCTTAATAAATAAATTTCAAATTGATATTTTTTTATACCAAATGGTCATAGATTAATAAATAGGAATTATCTAAAATTTTCATGATAATTTAATATTATTTCTTTTAATTTTGATCAAGTAGAAATTTGTGTTCCAGTGAGGGAAACACTAATCCAGATGGATTGGAATATAAATAAAAAGTATTTTATAAGATATAATCTATTGTTTTAAATAAATGTTAAAAATACAGATCCCCCAAATTTTTATGTGAAGAAAACAAATCATTGTGATCAAATGTGGTTGTTAGAGATCCCTTATAAAGACCCAATATAATACATCACTCTAATAATTTATATGCGATGTATTGGTTAATTAAAAAAATTATTTTAATGTTTTATCTTATTCAGATTACTATTTATAACCTTTAATAAAAAGGTAATATTATAATTAGAGCTATGACTAATGGAGTACAATATACTGTCATGAAAAATTCATCTATAATAATAGCTTAATATTCACAAGGCATGAACCACTTGATAAAATTATCAAAATATTCTAGATAAACTCCAAAAAATTACAAAACATTAATCTATGAATGAATGGTTTTAAAAAAAAATTAAATTTTTAAAAATATTTATAACATTTGTCTTGACAATGAATGAAACATTGACAAATTAAAATATTTCAAAGAAACCAATTTATAAAATCATAAAAATATTCTAGATAAACTTCAAAAAATTCTTAAACATTCATCTATGAATGAATGGTTTTTAAAAAAATTAAAAGTTTAAAAATATTTAAAACATTTGGCTTGACAATGAATGAAACATTGACCAATTCAAATATTTCATAAAAATTAATAAAAGAATTTTAAGAATAATAACATGATGTTAAATCCAATTAATGACAAATTATAGTAGAATATGTTTGAAATGGGTATTATATCATTACACACTCCCATGCACATAACCAATACAAGATGAACATCACTAATATATAGTTTTATTCATCAAAATCTATGGAATATATACATTCATCTAATTGTCATTTTAGATAGTGTATAATTAATTTAATCTAAAAAATTTTATAACACTTCACCTAATTTCATTATCATTACATTAATACATAATTTATGTTAAAACTAGAATTGTAATTTATATGATTACTTTTATATACTACCTAAAAATACTTTTAAATATCATATAAATCTATATTTAGAGAAACTAACATCATATTATAAATGTTTAAAAAAATATCCTAATTAGACAAATCCTCATTCAAAAAACAATTATGTGTGACCCAATGGGACATTGCAGTATTGAAAAAAATTATGAGTTTTGTAATATATATTTTCAATCAAGGAGTGACCTCTAACAATGTATTAATTCTAAATACATTATAAGAGGTTTGTATTCATATCCATTAAATACACGTATCTTAAAACTTTTTACCACCCATTGTACTAGAGACATCATGAATAATCATATATTCCCACACTTCATGTAATTAAGTGACCATAACATATAGATAATTCCAAAATCATATTTCCCTACTTATAAATTATGATTATATTCTATTATTGATTGATTAAAATTTATTGACATAACTATGAAAATCCATGTCGGTGAGTGTATCCTTGTCACATACAAAAATATATGATCATATCACAATCCAAATATTTAGTTTTGGCTGTATACATTCTTGATTTATGTTACCTACACCTACACTCTAAATATTGGAGATAAAAAGACATTCCTTAAACACCATTTTTGATAAAAAATTGAACTAATTGTATCATTATATTACAAAATTTCCATTTGTGAGCCATTATATCTCATAATTAATAAAAAAATATTAATAATGGTTGTTTTAGTTAAATTTTGGACTTACTATATAGAAAACATATTTTGTGACACTCATCAAAATCTCCCTGTAATTTAAGTGAACAATACCCCCTTATAAACTTCTAAAAAGATATAATTATCTTCTTCACACATTAAATGAAATCCTAAGAATAAGGTGATAAAATATTCTCCATAATGGAAGATCTCAAAAACATTTCATCCAAGGTTTTGTTTTATGTCTTAGATAAATATTGATAATTCTAAAAAATTTGTCTAAAAATGAATATTGAATATTAAGAGTCCATCCTATGTTATGATAGTGGGACATATAATATAAAATGAAAAAAATGTACCATGATATATGGGTGTGACATATTAATAATGATCAAATAATCATAATAATAGGAATATAACATAAAAAATTGGCACAAAAAATAATCATAGATATCATAACATGGTTTATCAGGAATAATTTTTTTTCCATAGTGGATCGAGATTCACTACTGGTTTACCATTATTACTTAATGAAAGGTAATTCATTAAAAAATTAATTAGAAGAAATTAATTTAGATAAATATTATTAATGATTTATTAGACCCAATTTATACACAGTATTATTCAAACCCAAATCATTAAAGATATTTATCAGACCCAAACCATCTCAGGGATTTGTTAAACCTAATCGGTCATAGGGTTCTATGTGACGTAACACATATCAGGGATTTATCGAACGCAAAAAATCTATGAGCCTTTTCTAATCCAGTCCGTCAAAAAATAATAATCTATAAACATGTCCCAATCAATCTAAATCTATCCCATATCACATATTTATAAACCAATATAACATAAAATGGGTTTCAAAACATTTCTTTATTATATCACAAAGATTTACCAAAATAATAAAAAATTATTAATAACCATTGTATAATCACCCAAAAAACACATCAATAGAAAATTTATCAGGTGGTTTATGAAAAATAACTTCAAGGAAAATATTCCCTTTTTACAAAGTCGGAAAAATAGTAGCGAAATCATTAAAGATTTTTAAATTGCACATTAACATTGAATTAACTAATGAAGATACATTGATATTTTAAACTCTAATTTTGTAAACGTCCACATGATAATTTTAAAAGAATTATTTTTTAATTCCATATTAGAAATAAATATTCATTAATGAGTCCTTTAAAATAAAATAAAGGATTCCATATTTTGATGTATTGTTTTGGAAAACTTTTACATTTTATGAAAACAATATTAATGAAAGGATCCTTGAAAAGAAAAAACCTATTAAAAAACCAATGTTAAAACCTAAAAAACATTTCATTTTAAATATAATCATAAATAATATTTCTTTAATGTAACATATTGTTTATAAATAATAATCAATGAGTGGTAGATAAAATAATTTTTTAAAGGGTTGAAATCATTTTTCAAAATATTTTGAAATACCATTATTTAAAATGAGCATCATAAAATGAGTAAAAATACATACTTCCTTAAAAAGGATATTAATATTATAAAGAAAACATGAGATAAACCAAATTTAGGTTTCCAATTATAGTGTATAACAACATTGGGAAATTTAATTAAATATAAGGAGAGTAAATCGTAATCGAAGTGGATTATTGATTTTTTAAAAATTTAATTTTTTTGATGAATAAATTAATCATGGTAAAAATGTTAAAAAAATTAATTCTATCTATAGATGATGATTAATTACAATGAAATAAAATTAAAATTTGAATCAAACAAACATGGATGAATGTCATTCAAGAATAATCACTCTAACTCATTGAAGGGAGTAGAGTTAAAATATTCCCCCATGTAATAAATTAATAGGTCCAGGACACCGAAAATAGCCACTTGGTGATTGTGTGAGCTAATTCCATGCAATATACCAACTAATCCTAGAGATTTATCACATCCTTCTCCGAATTTACATATTTATACTCATCTTTCTCCTGAATTTTTAAGTGGTCTTTTCTCATCGAATCTGATTCTCAAAAAGACATTAATGGGATGTCTGAGAAGATGGTATTTTTAGAGATTGTGTTGAATTAGATTATCTCATATTAGGGTTCTCCTAAAATAAGGTTTCATATATTTCTATTCTATGATGGTATGGATCCAAGGTCTCCCCCTACTTCTTCATCTAACATATTTCCAATTTTAGAGGAATTAGAGGGTCAAATGTGGTAGAAGACATTCATGTTATAGAATATTGAATCGATATGGGGGGGAGTCTTTGGGACCATAACATGTCCAATGTCCAAAGAGAAATGATTTATTATTCAATTTCTAAATCATTTATACCAAATTAGTAGTCCAAAAAAATCTCTATAAATTGTTTCAAATATTATTTAGAAGTCTGGTGGTTTGGGGAACATGAAAATTGTTCTTTCATTACTGTTATATGCTACAAACCTCAAAGCCTCTATCATTGACATATTGGAACCAAAAAATGATTCAATAAGGATAATTTTATTTTCCAAAATATGGGCTAAGGGAATCATATCCATGATTATCATGAAAATTGGCACATCTGTATTTGTTGAAAGAAAATCATCCTTGTAGAATTGGTAAACACAAAGGATCAATTTATCACCAGTAAAATCATCTTTGGGGGTAATTAAGTACTCATATATTTATTTTATACAAGAAGTGAGTCCCATGAGAGAATAGATATTTAGAGGTATATATATTCCTTTTATATAGGTATCCTTCACTAGTAGATTGGAAAAATTGTAATAAAATTGATGACGATTTCAATATGTGTTGTAGAATGTGTTTTTATAAAATTGTCAAGCATGATTTTGAAAAATTATTGAAAACTATGGGATTTATGAATATGGTATTCAATGATAAGAAATAGACAAGGTGTAAAAATATTAAGGGAAGAAACCATATTTGAGATTTCTTGATAAATTCTTCTATAATATCAAATAATGAGTCTGTTATCCACAAACAACCATTACCCACATGACTCCCCGGTTATCGGATCACAATCCTCTACTAGTGGTGATAATAATGGTAGAAACCAAAAACAATCCCTTATTCAATTATACTATTTGGACCGAATTGGATGGTTTTATATAAATGATGAAAAATTCATGGTAACATGATGTATTGGGGAGAGACTAGGTTGGGATATCAAAAAAATATAAGGCATCTCAAAGAAGGATATTAAAGTTTTGATGTTAAACAAGACAAATGAGGATACCAGAGTGGAGTACTTCCAATTGGAAATTAATACGACATGGGAGGAGATTTATGATATAATAGATAATGTAATATTCCCTATTCATTTTGATAAATGATTTGTTTTAGCCGAGAAATAGTTGTAATTGAGAAGTCATACATAAAATAATATCGAATGCGATGGCTTAATGAAGAATATTAAAATATTAATTTATTTTTGTCCATCTTAAAGGAGTAGAAATAGAAGGGGGTTAATCATTTAATAGACAATGGTTAATATACATCTGCTATGAATTTGGTAGGAAGACTGAGATTGGCACAATTTTATAGAGTCCTAGCGGGTGTAGTTCTTAATAGAAATGGTGGCCCCAAAATTCCAAATGAATAAGATTCCATTTTGTAATTTTTACCGACATTGGTAGAGATCTCATATAATGAATCCTTAATATAAAATTTACCCTATTAAGAGATCCATGATATCATTCACAGTATATAATTAGATAAATCTTCAGGGCTGCATATCTTTTCAAGGACCATCTATGTGGCATCATAGGTCTTTTTTGTTATTTGTTTTATTGATTCCATAAAATATATCTTCTAAGGTAGTGATCTCAATATAAGTGTATGATTTTATCATTTGGATTTCATCCAAAAGGTTAATGATCCCATGATCTTCAACCACAACATGAAAATATGCTAATGTATTGTCTCTTATAGAATTATTGCGAGTCTCATTTCTAGGAGATTAAATGTAGTCATCCTAAGAATTGTATTAAAAGAGAAACATGGATTTGTGAAATTTCAAAATATCTAAGTGGTGATCAGAATTTTCAAATAATCAGCGAATGATAGGACTAAATGGGTAATTTGGTCCAATATTACAATTCAATTTACATGAAAATGGATTTTAATATAGTTAAATGGATCTCCATTATTCTTTTTATGAGGTAATTCAGATTTAATGAATGGATTAACTATATAAGATTCAGGAATTATTATTCCCAGTGTCCCACAATATCTCTAATAGTTAAGTCATTTAGATTCCTTAAAAGTGTGTGTGGAGTCTAACAATGATACACATTGTCTCCGAAACTCTTCATATTGGCTAGAGTTTCTCAATCATGAAAACTTCACAGAATAATGGAGGAAATAAGTATACTATTGTATTATATAAATATTTGGAATGGTATTATTTTTCATCTCATTTTTGTTGATGATTTTGTGATTTTCATTATTGGAAGGTGGAAGTCGCACCAGAACCTCTTGAAGGGTATGTTATTGATTAATAATTTACGTGGAAAAAACCACAACTCAAGGAAAATAAATATTTTTAATTCTAAAAAGTTTTCACATAGATGAAAAAGAGATATCGAAGCATCATCTATATTCTAGAAACAGTCTTCAAGTGATCTACTTTGGATGATGATTTTTAATGGGTGCTAAAAGAAATCAATTTTCAACGTCAACATTAACATAATAATGGGACGAAAATACAACTAGAAAAAATATTTCACATCATTTGGAGGAAGGGTCACCTTGATCAACAATGTGTTAACATTTATCGAAATGAAAATTATATCTTTCGTTAGACCACCAAAAGAGAAAATTACAAATATGTAGGTGATCATGATAACATCCATGTAGGATTCAAATGATAAGGGATTATATAAATATGGTTACTGTAAATTTATGATGAAACAAGGCGAGGATGGTGGTTTTTGTATATGACACATGATTGGATATATTAATTGAATGAAATCATGGAAGTAATGGGATATTGTAGAAGGGGATTCATTATGGGTATCTTTTTTAGGAACAAAAATTGCAATCATTAGAACGATTGGGAGAGATGTAGAACCAGACTCTTGCGCTAGTTGATAGGAATGATAATTCACATGAAGGACCTTCATGATGTAACCCGATGTATAGTAGGTAGAGAATATATTCTCTTTGGAAATATAGCTGGCCTAGTGAGAGGATTTACTATCCAAGGTATAATGTGCCTAATATGTATTTCAAACTGTTTTGTGGGCATATAATGTTGATGGGGGATATTCTAAATGAATATCAAACATATGTGTTTGGGGGTATTATCATTAATGGAAATGCAAATAAGTGTTTCATTATGGGTACATTTTTAGGTAAATTTTATGGTCGTGGTTGCAGAACGATGATCCATGAGGATGTATGTGATGAGTGGGATTATAAATTGTGTTGTTGAAAAATTCCCACTAGAATAAAAATTATTATATAGAGAGTGATAAGTTCGGTGATTCCAATAGACGTTTATGTATAGTGTAATGACATATCCATTGTCTCTCGATGCTTTTGTTGTCATTTACCAAAAAATAAATCAATATTGCATCTCTTTATTAATGTTGAATGGGAGTCATATATCTGGACTTCCATGGGGATTATTATGAGTGAGAACACTAAAGAGTTATCTATCATGACACGTCCTCGGGGCCTATGCCGTGACTACCCTAAGCCTGCCTTCAATATTCTAGGGGTTGGCAACTAGCACCAAAGGCTTAATACCATTAAAAGGAAGGGCATTTCCTTTTCCACCTGTACCACACACATTGTCTGAACACAAGTGGTAGTGGAAACAACTGAAAATAAGCACTATGTAAAACGGAAAACAAAAGTAAGTGATGAAAGGAAATGGGTTGGAAATACAATCCCAACAGTAAAGTACAACTTCAAAAAAGTAAAAAAATAAACTACTGAGTCATCCTCCGAGAATCCCACCTGAATGGTGGCTACAGATGGACTCCTCAGCACCATAGGTGCATCCGTCCGCCCCGTGTATGTCTCGCCAAGTGGTCCACCTCTGGGTACCGTCCAGCTCCACAACACTCTGCCTCGATCAGTGATGTCTGTTTTCTGCTTCCAACACAACGAAGTGCGGACATTGCCCGTGCTGGGTGAGTATAACGATACTTAGTACGGACCCCAAGACCCTTGAAGGTCTCCCCGAATCCACGAAGGATAAATCACAGAATAATGATTCAATCATGATATATCAACCAACTCTTCTTAGGTATATGCCTATACATATACCTATGTTAGGTATATGCCTGTACATATACCTATGTTATCTATCAAGGCTCGACTCCATCTCTTGAGCCCAAACACAACACAATCCACAAAGGAAGTAAAATAAATCACATCAATGATAATGATAGGAAGTCAAGACTCATATCACACATGTATAAATATTTCATATAGCAATAGAGATGATCAGATGTATTCACTGATTCATCTAAGTTGTCGGAAAAACACTTGATATTAGACCAGCATAGCTATCATACTAACAAAGGATACAAGAACAGTGGTCATCATTGTCATACCCATGGAGGAATTCGGTACTATAGCCATATTTATTGAACCCACGGAGGATCCCAATACAGTTGTCATCATTGCCGAACCCACATAGGATTCTGGTACAGTAGTCATCGCAGTCGCAACCAGCTCTAGGGTTCCAGCACACATCACACTCGAATCTAGGAGGGTCCGCTCCATGATCAAAGGGGTCGATACATCAACTATCATGAAGTCCAGAGTTGATGTATCTTGAGGTTTCATCTCATGATAATGAACCCAACGTGAAAGACGATGCGTCAATCAAATTTCCGAATTGAGAGTTATAAGCGTTTCTCCACCGAGGGCCCGGTTGGATTCGGAGTTGAACTAACCCAGCCATACCCAAACTTCTCCAAAACCTTGCGTGTTATATACTGAAATGACCATCTTGATCCAAGGAATAGTATTCAACTAACGGTGTGTCAATCGGTGGTCCGTAGCTCATGTTATGGATGAAAAACCAAAAGTAGCTCGAAGAAGGGGGGTCTGGGTCCGGTCCGACCCGGCCCAACCCACCCTAGGTCAGCCCGAACTGGGTCGACCCACCCCGAGTCCGGGTCCGGCCTGGTACGGACCAACCTGGCCTAGCAATTGTGGCCCAACCAATGCAGGAGTGACCCGGCCCGCGCGGCTGGCGGCCCGACACACACGGATGGCAGCCCGACCCTCACCACTGGCGGCCCGGTAGACGCGATTGGAGGCCCGAACCACGTGGCTGGCGGCCCGGCCTGGTGGCCGGCCGTAGCTTGGTGGCTGGTCGTGGATCAGACAGCAGGTCGAGCACGAAGCGAGGGGGGGGGGGGGAGTTCTCTGTAACGATTGTGCCAGGTGGCGCCTCCCATTTGTCCAGGAACCCACAAGGCGGGTTACGCTACACTGCCATGGCTGATACCTCGGTGGCCATCCGCCAGCGGCGCATGAGGAGAACCACTGCCCCCAGGTGGTCGGCCGGTGCTGGCCGCCACCTCCGGTTTCCAGCGCCGCCGCTCACTTCCACCGGCCATCGGAGTCGTTCAGGTTTTCTGTTTTGCCTCTTGTCTGTGACTAAAGCCTCTTTAGGTATTACTATTCACTACAACAGCCTCAAAATTTCATTACCGTTCCATTCACCTGTCTACCCAACAAACAATTCATTACACAAAAATAGGAGGAGGGTCCAGACTTGTTCATTAACCCATACCCACCACGTTAGAGGCTCAAACAATTATCCATCATATAATCTCTCAAGTATGATGGTATAATTCACATATATAAAATTTTACAAAAATCCCCTACCTTGTATTCGGCGTTGAACGTTGACGAGTTGTAGAAGACGGGCGTCATGGAAGACGGACGTCGTTCCATCAACGTCGGAGGAAGTAGAGCTCAAAATGTCATGTTGAGACGATGTCTTTGGTAAAATTTGTGGGCGAGGGTACCTTTTTTCCAACTTTGGTTAAATAAGGCGTTTCTTATCATTTTTCAAGACATTGATGGTTCTTCATTGAGGAACATTGTTCCTAGAGTTCTTCGTTAGAGATGGTGAATTCTCCCAAGCCTTACAACATAAAAATTGTCAAGGCAAATGAAATAATAGGCTCCCCAAATATTATAATATTTCCATCCATTTCAAAATATTTCAAATGAATTCAGGAAACCACAAATAATAAATTAATTGTAGAGCTCAATTAATTAATTTTTAGTTTTGGCACATTAAATGAGAGGGGAAGTTGGAAGGTTTAACCCTCATTAATAGGGGGTTCCAAGGGTTTTAAGGGGGAGTTGAAGTGTTGATGTTCGTGTGTACCCCACACACATTATTCTCCCATGGGAGGTTATGTGGGGTTGGGTCCCCCCACCAACCTACCTTTTGGGATAAAAAACCACCAAATAAATAAAAATGTGTTACTACACATTTTTATTTAATTTCTATATTTTATGTAGAAACCCCAAAAAATAACTTCCATCCTGTATAAAACACAACTGCAGTAAAGGTCCCCTTATTTGAATATCTGCACTGCGAGTTCATCAGTGTCCTCAGATTTCAATTTCATGCACCAGTTTAAAAGATAGAAAAACACATACGTACGTTTACTGAACATACCTGAACAAAACTTACGAAATTGATTTTAGGAACACCGAGCCTCGAAATCAGGCGCCGTCAGAAACTGCGGACTCGAAAACATCCAAATAAATTAAGACATTCTTGAAATATACGGGTATTTATATTTCCCCCACCATAGGGATTTATGTCCCCATAAATCTAAAACACACACTAGGGAAACAAATGGGGGTGCTGAGCATGCATCTGAGCCTCCCGCTCCCATGTGCTCTCCCGGAGGATCCCGTACTACCATCGAATGCGTAGTAGAGGAATCAAGCGTCCTCATAGGACCCGCTCCTATCAATCCTTGGTCTCCACTGAGACCTCCGTGAATGATGCCCCTTCAACAATGTCCAGCTCCACATGGACGATGATTTGGGATAGGTTGTGTACGTATCTCCTCAGCTGTGATACGTGGAAGACGTCGTGAACTCGATGCAACTGACGTGGAAGGGTCAGGAGGTAAGCTACCTCACCTACTCTGCTGAGGACCTGGAACGACCCGATAAAACGAGGAGATAACATTCCGCCTCTTCCAAATCTCAGTAGACCACATCGAGGTGAGAAACATAGAAAGATGTGGTCACCATCCTCGAACTCTAGTGGTATCCATCTCTTATCATCATAGGACTTATGTTTGCTCTGTGCATTATTTATCCCCTCCTGGATGATCTGTACCTTCTCCATCGTAGCGTGCACCATCTCTGGTCCTACAAGTGCGGACTCCCCTAGATCAGTCCAGCACAGAGGTCATCTGCAAGGTCAGTCATCTTGTCCCTCATAAGGATCTATCGCGATGGTGGAGTGGTAACTGTTGTTGTATAAAAACTCCACCAAGGGTATGTTAACTTCCCAGTTGCAACCAAAGTCGAGAACACAATCATGGATCATGTCCTTGAGAGTCGGAATGGTCCTCTCAGTCTGAACATCCTTCTGAGGATGGAAGGCAGTGCTCAAGCGAAGTTGTGTTCCAAAAGCCTTTTGTAACCCCTCCCATAGTCGGGATGTGAAATGAGCATCTCGATTCGATACAATAGTCGATTGAACACCATGAAGTCGTATGATCTCCATAACGTAGAAGAATTACAAGCTCTCTACTGAGCCCTTCACTCTGCTCGGTAGGAAGTGGGCCAACATGTTGAGTCGGTAAACGATCACCACGATAGAGTTGTGCCCTCTGGATATATGTGGACATCCTGTCATGAAATACCAGGATATTCCATCCCAGTTCCACTCCAGATGCTCTTAGGGTTGTACCAAGCCTGCTGGTACCTGGTGCTCTGCCTTCACTTGCTGGCAAGTGAGGCATCGTAATTCAAACTCTGCTACCGCCTTCTTCATACCCAGCAACCAGTGCTGTCATATGAGGTCCTGATACATCTTCTCCACTCCGCGATGTACCATTAGATGGGAAGTGTGAAACTCCCTTAGCAATTCCTCCAGTAATGTAACTGGTACCATGATACATATTCTAAAGAGGATGATGTGCTCCCCACCTTGAGAAAACCCATTAGGTGCCTGCCCTGAGTATATCTATGCATGTCGTATCTCACAGTCAATGAACCCACATTGTGCCTCCCTAACTCGCTAAAGGAGTGGAGGAGTGACTGTGAGAGACTGTAGAAAGGATTATCCATCTCTATCCACAAAGGATATCTACAACTTGGCCCACTGCTCTGTCGCCTCTCCTAGAAGTTGAATGCCCGATCTTCTGCTGAGAGAATCTGCTACAATGTTACCCTTCCTAAGAGTTTAGAATATCTCGATGTCATAGTAATAGATTAACTCAAGCAATTGTCGATGTCTCGGGTTCAGGTCCTTCTACGAGAAGATATATCTGAGACTTTGGTGGTTAGAGTAGACTATAAAACGCTCACCATTCAGATAGTGCTACCACATCATCAAAGAAAAGACCAATGCTGCTAACTCCAGGTCATATGTAGCTTTGTTCTTCTCGTTTTGTCTCAACTTCCATGAACCATACACAATCGCGGCTCGCTCCTGCATCACGACACCCCCGAGTCTGGTCCCTGATGCTTCACAGTAAACTACGTACCCTACACCCTCCTCCGGTAGCCTCAAGATGGGCGCACTGGTCAACCACTGCCTCAGATCCTGATTACTCTACTGGAATCTCTCTGACCACACAAAGGGATTCTCCTTCTTCATCAAAGCAGAATGTGGTGCTGCAGATCTGGAGAATTCTATAACAAATCATTGATAGTATCCAGCCAGACCTAGGAAAATCATCACCTCTGTCACACATCTGAGTGGATTTCAAGAATGTACTGCCTCGATCCTCACTGGGTCCACTACAATTCCAGCATCAGAGATGACCTCTCCCAAGAAGTGAACCTCTCAAATCTAGAACTGTCACTTCAAGAACTTACCATAAAGCTGATGCTCTTAGAGTGTGTCATGTACTACCCACAATTGGAAGGCATGCTTCTCCTATGTAATCGAGTAAATCAGTATGTTGTCGATGAAGACTACGAAAAATTGATCGAGGTATGGCTAGAAGATCCGATTCATGAGACTCATGAAAAATACTAGAGCATCGGTTACACTAAAGTGCATAACCAAGAACTCATAGTGTCCATACCGACACCTGATGGACGTCTTCTGCACATCCTCATCTCGAACTATGAGCTAGTGATAGCATGACCTGAGGTCTATCTTTGAGAATCATTGTGCTCTCTTGAGCTGATCAATGAGGTCTTCAATCATCAAGAGTGGGTACTTGTTTTCATGGTCACTTGATTCAAGTGACGGTAGTCAACACACAGTCACAAGATCACATCCGTCTTCTTGGAAAACAAAATCAGTGATGCCCAAGGTGAAACACTGGGTCAGATAAACCCCTTCTCCTGCAAGTCCTTGAGCATTACCTGCATCTCAAAAAGCTCAGCTAGAGCCATCCGATATGCTGGAGTAGATATCAGTGCAGTCTCGGGGTACATTTCAATGTATAAGTCTACCTCTTTTCAAGGAGGTAGTCCTGGAACGTCGTAATAGAATAAATCCACGTACTGATCCACCACAATAGGAAAACTCGGACTCCGCACATCAACTGCTCTGATGGTGAGTTTAGAAAACTGATGTGTGATTGGCTACCCCTCCTCTACATAAGTCCATCCTACTCTACAAAGGCTCCCTTCTTGCAAGAGAAGGTGAACCTGGTCCCCTCCGTGCGGATACACTGCACCTTGGGCCTATTACAGTCAATCTGATCATGAACTGTGGATAACTAGTTCATATCCAAGATGACATCGTAAGGCCTCGACACCGCTACAAGAAGATCCTAGCCGAATCTCTCTCCTCCTAGATATATCTCACACTGCTGGCACTAGTGCGTAATTGTTGAGTAATCTCATGTTGGAGTCTATATCCATTAGGATCGAGCCAACACCTTTGTCAGAATTTCCAAGCTTCGAACATGGGCAGTGGAAATAATATAATTACTCACACATGTGTTTATAAGTACCGCATAAAGGGTGGAGTAGACACATGTAGTACCTTGAATAATCACAGGTTCACCGTGGTCGTAGGACACAACTGCCTGGAGCTGAGACCACCTCTATCTGCCAGCCCCCTGTGGTCGGGGTCGACCTCCTGGTGGTGGTGGTGGTAGTGCCTCGAAATGTCGTCCACCACCCGTTGCTCGGCCAGCTCCTGTGCCACATCTGACTGCTCCCAGCAGACCACCACGGTTGGACCTCTGCCTCTGCCTAGGAGGTATCTCTACTCTCTGATGCTCATCTGCATGGTTGGTCGGGCAGCCACGAGCCACGTGGCCCTGCCCACCGCATGCATAGAACTTCCTACTCCCCATATGGCTGGATCTGTTTTTTGTGCCCTTCACAATCGAACCTGTATCCTGAGGTGTCCCACCTGATGTCCTGGTCCGCATGGACCTCTCCGTCAACTTCCTACTTCCAACTATAGAAGACACCATTATGTGTCATCCTGCGGAGGGTTTTGCTACTGGTGACTGCTCAACGAGAAAAGTCTCCACTAGAAGGTCTCTATCCAGTACCCCTATAAGCATCAGAATGCTGAGGGGAATCTTCGAAGCCCTGATCTCATTCCTGAGTCCGGGATCGAAGGTCTGGGCCCGAAATAACGGATCCCATACCATATACGTGGAGTACCTTGAGAGGTTTGTGTTCCTTGCTGAGTACAGAGCTATTGTAATTCTTCCCTATTGCAGATGAAGTAGCTCCTATATCCGCACCGTACGAAGGGTGGATGGAACATACTCTGAGTGAAAGATACTCTCGATGTCTGTCCAGAGTAATGATGCCTCATCATGCACCTAGATCATCAGGCTCTACCATATTCCTGCTACTACATGCAGCAGAATCACAACAATGATCACAATAAAGTCGGCTGGTGTCCCTACCAATCTGAAAACTCTCCCGATAGCCTACATCCATTCCGTAGCTGCCTGTGGGTTTGTATCTCCCCAAAACCTGGGCGGCCTCTGGCATTGGAACTCGTGCAACACACTCAGGTGGTGTGCACTCTCTGCTGCTAGGGCTGGTGGTATCAGCGGCCCAGTGGGTAGTGGTGCTACTGGTGTCTCCACTCTGATGGGGCCCTGCACTGAGGCCTCATCACTCGGTGGGATACCATCTCATACATAACTCAAAACCCTTGCTGGCTACCTTTATGGGGAAATCCTAAAAAGAAAAATGGGCTCCATGGTTAAAACTGTGTACTTGGAGAGCTGGCACAAAATAATCACAATGAAAACATTTTCAAAGGAAACACAATCGCAATCGGTGTTTTCATGCATTAAGTCGAAGATGAGAAATCAGAGTCCCAGTGTATGGATACATTGGTCACCGTACCAACACCGTTTTCCTGAAACTGATAACCACACCCAAAACAGTTAACACTATTGCTTCACATAAATGAATGATCAGAGTCTTCTGTTCTGTGGTATAACCGACTCCTTGGATACCAATCTGTCACGACCCATCCTCGAGGCACGTGTCATGACTACCCCAGGCACACCTTCCCTAGGCCAGGTGCTGGAGACTAGCACCAAAGGCGTACTCCCATTAAAAGCGAAGGAATTTTATTTTTAACCCGTAACACACACCCAATCTGAAAACAAGCGGTTGAGGAAACAACTGAATATAAACAGTAAGTAAAACTGAATACAAAAGTATTTTCTGAAAAGAAAGGGGACGAAAATACAAGCCCAACTTAAAAGTAAAACTGTAGAAAAGTAAACAGCAACTACTGAGTCGTCCTCCTGAAATACCACCTTAAGGGTGGGTAAAAATGGCCTCCTCAGCACCTCAAGTCTGTTCGTCCGCTCCGTGTAAGTCTCGCCATGTTGTCCACCTCCGGGTACCGTCCAACTCCATAAAACTCTTCCTCGATCAGTGAGGTCCATCGTCTACATCCAAAACAATGAAGTACATGCATTGACCATGTAGGTGTGATTATAGCAATACTCAGTAGAGACCTCGAGACCCCTGATGTTCTCCCAGAATCCACGAAGGATAAACCACAGAAGAAAGATACAATCATGAATTATCAATCAACTCTACTTAGGTATATTCCCATACATATACCTAAGTTTCCAATCACATCCCTTCTCCATCTCTCGAGCACAAACACAACCACAGTCCACACAGGAAGTAAAATCAATCACATTGATGATAATGATTGAAAGTCAAGACATAGCTCACAACAAATTTCATATAGCGATATAAATGATCAGATGTAGTAACTTATTCATCTATGCTGTTGGACCCACACAAGATATTAGACCAGCTATGAAGTCAGACATACATAGGATAAAAGGCCAGCTACACTGTCGAACCCAAACAGAATACAAGAGAAGAAGTCAAACATTCAGACCCACAAAGGATACAAAAACAATAGCCATCGCTATCAAACCCACAGAGGATTATGGTTCTATAGTCATCATCGTCAAACTGGAAGAGGATCCCAATAAAGTATTCGTCGCTGCCAAACCCACGTAGGATTCCGGTAAAGTATTCATCGTAGTCGCAACCAGCGCTAGGGTTCCCGCACACAACACACTCGATTCCAGGATGGTCCGCTTCTCGAGAAAAGGATGTGATACATAAAATATCACAAAGTATAGAGTTGATGTATCCTGAAGTTCTGTCTCATCAAAAGTAATACAACGCGATAGACGGCGCGTCAATCGGACGCCCGGTTTGAGAGTTATAAGGGTTTCCGCTCCGAGGGCCCAGTTTGTTTCAGAATCGATCCAACCCAGCCATACCCAAAATTCTCTAAAAACTAGAGTGTGTTATACCAAAATGACCATCTTGATCCAAGAAATCCTACGCAATTGATGGTGCATTGTTGGAGGTCTGTAACACATGGTATGGATAAAAAACTAAATGTAGCCCGAAGAAGGGGGGTCTAGGTCCGGTCCGACTCGACCCAACCCGACTCGGGTTTGGGTCCGGCCCGGTAGGGCACGACCCGACCCGGCCCACGTGAGAGATACTCGGCCCGCCCAATAGGCGGCCCGACCCATGTGGCTGGCGGCCCGGCCCATGCAGAAGGCGGCCCGGCTGGCAGCCCGGCCTGTGCGGCAGGCGGCCGGGCCCGGTGTCCAGTCGTGGCTCGGCCAGATGTGCGAGAGAGAAGCGGGGGGGGGGGGGGGGGGTGTTCGGTTCTATCTAACGGCGCCCCCAGATGGCAGCAATTTTTTCTCTCGGAATTCCCATGGGGGGTAACACTCCACCGCCGCAGCGACCTTCCACTGGCGACGCATGAGGGGAGCCGCCACACCGGCGACCCGCATCGCCGCGCACTTCCGCGGGCCATCGGAGTCATTCCGATGGTCAGTTTTGCCTCTCGCCTGCACCTACAGCCTCCTCGGGTCTTTCTCTTCACCATGACGGCCTCAAAACGTCATTTCCATTCCATTCACCCATATCCCCAACAAACAATGCATCACAAACAAATTGGCGGAGGGTCCGGACTTGTTCATTAGTCGGTACCCACCACATTTGAGGCTCAAACAATTATACAACATATAATCTCCCACGGACGAGGGTATAATTCACATATATAAAATTATAAAAAAAATACCCTATCTCATATTCGGGTTTTAACGTTGACGAGTCGTGGAAGAAGGATGTCATGGAAGAAGAGCGTCGTTCCGTCAACTTTGTAGGAAGTAGAGCTCGCAACTTGGTGTCAAGACAATGTATTCGGTGCACATCATGGATGAGGGTGCCTCTTTTACTAATTTGGTTAATGAAGTTTTTTCATCATGTACATCGAGATGTTGAGCGTTCTTCGTTGAAGAATATTGTTCCTCGAGTTCTTCATTGTAGAGGGTGAATTCTCCCATGCCTTCCCACCAAAAAACATCCAAGGAAAATGAAATAATAGGATCCCCAATATTTTAATATTTCCATGAATTTATAAATATTTCAAATGAATTCTCGACACCACAAGTAATTATTTAATTATGGAGTTAATTAATTAATTTCTAGTGTTGGAACATTAATGTTAGAGGAAGGTGGAATGTTTAACCATCATTAATGGGGGTTCTAAGGGTTTCAAGGGGGGGGGGGTTGAAGTGTTGATGTTTGTGTGGGCCCCACACACATTACCCTCCCTTGGGAGGTTATTTGGGGGTGGAACCCAACACAAACCTCCCCTTGGAGATAAAAAACCACCAACTAAATGAAAATGAGTTACTACACATTTTTATTTAATTTCTACCATTTATGTAGAAACCCCAAAGAATAACTTCCATCCGGTATAAAATGCAACTCTAGTAGAGTTACCCTTAATAGAATACAGGCGCTTCGAGTTAATCGGTGTCCTCCAATGTCAATTCTGAGAACTGGTTCAAAAAATAGAAAAACTCACACGTAAATTTACTGAACGTAGCTGAAAAAAACATCCGAAATTGATTCTGGGAACACTAGGCCTCGGAATCAAGCGTCGTTAAGAAAATGCAAACTAGTAAAATTTCATAAATAAAAAAAAATTCCTTGAAATTTATGGGTCTTTATATTATCTATGCCATATTTTATTGAAATCTATTTTCAGGGATCAAAGCATAAGGAGATGTAAAATATGATTAATAGTTTTATTTTTACATCCATATGTTGGACATTATAAGAGGAAAGGAACAAAAAAATGATGGGAACCCCTGACTAGATTATTTACCTATAGATGGTAAAGAAGGATATGTTTTGGTAAATTGGATTAGTTCATAAAGGCTAGAAAAAGTCACACATGCTTTGAAACTTTCACAAAAAAATTATTTTTGACTATGAGATCACATGGTCGATTGGCTAGATATTTTCACATAATCATTGGTTTGAAAAAAATAATGGAACCTATATATATGTTAAGATGCCAGGGGGTGGGATAATTAGAGATACAAGAGGATCAGTCATCACAACATTCATTTCATTTTATCATCCAAGTTATTACATGCGTGAAAAGGTGATATCACTATACAATGGTATCATGTTATGTAAGAGATACAGTTTGTAGGTGACTGAGGTTGAGTTAGGAATGGAGGTACTAGTGAAAACACTTCAGATGTGATTTGATCCCCCATGGGATCTGATTTATCTCATTAGAATATTCTCAAGGGATACTGACCAAGATGTATCACACACCACATTACAATTGAAGTGAACTTTATAGTGGAACCATTAGCTCACATTAGAATGGAAGACGAGGCTATCATAATTTACACCAGCTTGGGATCTCTTCCAATAGAATGAAATATCATTATTCAAGGGTATTACCTTGGTATACATCAAATTATACATCCATGGAGTGTTTATTTGTAATTATCATTGGTATGTGGTTTAACCCACTTTTCATAATAAAAAATTATTCATTACCCAAAATCAATAGTGTGTATTATGGATCATTATGAAATAGTTTTTTATTAACATTTTTTTTATTTGTTCTTAGCCCATGTTTTATCATTAATATATTATAAAAAGATCCATAATTTATTAATTATAAAATTTTATAATTTAATAATTTAATTATATTATATTTTTGGTCATGATCCATAATGATAAAATCATGGATGATCAAGTTTGAAATATTATTAAGGAATGAACATTGTCATCTTAATTAATGAGTTGATATTAATGTGAACAATATAGAAAAAATAAAATCAATATATTATCAGTTATGGATAATATTAATAATATATTTGTTTTCTTATTCATCTATGTTAATGATTTATAACTTTTTTCTTGAAGGTAGTTTATCATACACAAACATGATCATATAATAATTAATGGGAATTCATGAGTACAAAAGCGATTAATTTTCAATAATATCATTGTTAAAAAATCATAATAATATTATTTATATATTTTTTAGATATAAAATAATATTTTTTATCATTAATTAAACATTAAAGAATCATTTTAAAAAAGTGAGATACGTTTCTCCTCAAAGATCATAGTCCGAACTAATGCATGAATTGTTTATTCGTATTTCTAAATAGAAAAGGGGTAAGGTGATTAAAGGTTATTACCAAAATATAATAACATGGAGTATAATATATATGCATTATTTATCATATAATATTGGAATTATATATATATATATATGTGTGTAACAATGTTTGGGATATTTTAGTGCTTATGTTTATAAATTTGGGGATTCTTTGGATGATTTCATGGAAAGAAGGGACTCAGGGAAAATATTTGGCCAAAAGATTAATTAAGTGAAAAAATATTATATGAAAATTAAATAATTTATATTTTCAATAGTAAACAAATATTTTTGTGTGATTATGAAGGGGTTGTGAGAGGCCTCTTTTATAAGTTGTGATGATGATATTTTTTAATTATTTCTTCTTAATATAAGGAGAAAACAAGATTCACAAGTCAAGATGAATAAAAATTGTATATTTTAAGAGTAGAGATATTGTTTTATATAAATAACAAAAAAACTAAATTGTAATAAAAATTTAACCTGTTTTAACTTTTACAGATTTTCTAAAACCATTTGACCCATTTGCCTTTTAGTATTGAAACAATTTTTTAGCTATGTAATATAAAATTTATGTATAACATAGAAATATTAATTATTTCAAATAAATTAGTTCAGGATTAAAAAATATAATAAATTTCAGATAAAAATATTTATGTTAAATGAAAATTAATTTCTGTATTGGCCCATGTAATTCATAACAACCATTTTTTATAAAATTTGTATATTAAGAATCTAAATTAATGTGTAGAATAATATTATAAATGATATTTAATTTTATAAATAATTTATTATATTATAAATCATATAAGTTTTATGTTCCCTTAAATTTTTTTAAAAAAAATACTTTTTAATTAAAAGATTAAACCAAAGAGATTTTTTTATTGGAATGTATTATATAAGTTCATAAAATCATTAACATTTGTTTTATAAATTTAATAGTTTATAAAAAAATTTATTTATAATTTTTAGAAATCTATTTGAAAATGGAAAATACTCTATATGTTTTAATGTCATTCATTTTTTTCAATAGTTATATAAATGCTGTGATTTTAGTAAAAATTGTACCTTCCCTATTAAATAGTAATTAATAATTTCAAAAAATTATAAAAAACCATACTAGGATAAATATATATATATAAAATTAAAAATAAAATCTTTTGTTATTAAAATTATATAATTTATATATTTATAATGTCTAATGAAAATACATAATATAATGGGAAAATTTATTTTATTGGAAAATGACATTTTTACAAATTTTGTGTTCATTTTACTATTTCATTTCAATTAATATCATTAATAATGGTAGGAAAAAATTGAATATATATATACATAAAATATATAATGAAATTATAATTTTAAATGTGATGGATATTAAATATTAAAATTAAATACATAATAAAAATTTTTACTTAAGACAAACCAATTCTTTATTAATTTGAAAAAATTCCAATTATTTAATAACTAAATATAAAGAATTATAGTTTAGTAATATAATTTTATATACTATAATTTTTTCCCATTTTTGAAAAATCTTAATAGTTGAAAGATAATATGATGTGGACCATTTTAGTTCATTTTTTCCTGTAGAAAATGATAATATTTATTTATGAAAAAAATGCTTTGTCAAATCTCTGTTTGTCACATTTTAACCTTTAAATAAATTGTTTCCCCAATATTTTTTTAACTAATCACTAATGAAATATTTATTTGTTTATATAAAATATACATAAACCATAATAAAATTTATAATGCGAAATAAATTTTATAAACATGAAAACATATATTTTCTCCTCAGAATCGGTCAATATTAATATTGAGTTTTACATTAACCATTTTATACAAGAGTATATCAATTTTCTGAATTGATGAAAATATTATATAATTTATTTTTAAGGGTATACATAATCATCCATGAATTTATAGTCTACCATAGGTCAACACCAAGTGTGATATCCTTATTCTAAATAATAATTTTTCATTAAGTTTAGATAAAAAATATGTTTCAAAAATGAAATAAAATTCATCTAATGTGTATATATTGAGATTTTAATAAGACATGTTCCCATAAAATTCATCTTTGGATACAATAAAACAAGATGTATTATTTGATAATTAAATCATTGTGATGGTGATTTAGTTACCCATGAAATAATCATATTTATATTTGACTGGAATCAAATTAGAAATCCAAAAATATAGTTTGAAGGATAAACATTCCTTATTTGTTATGAAACAATTTTATAGTTGAATTTAGAGAAACTATAGCTTTATCCCTGTAGAAATTAGGTTCTTAATACCTATAATCATTACTATACCTTATATTGTGGAATCAATTTCTATAATTCTAAAATTATATGTACATGAAAATATAATTTATAGATGGTGTACACTATGGAAACTATTGCCAATTGTTGTATTTTTAAACACATTCATCAATATTCGACAATAATGATCACAATTAAAGTCTATTAAAAACATGAAATATTTACATATTCATATGAGATATCCACTATGGTACATATTCAAATATTATTTACACACAAGAAATTGAATAAAAATTCTTCGATTATCTTCATGACCTAAAATTCCATGAGACTCTATACTATTCATCAATTCATTGATTATGAGATTTTGAAGAGTCATGTTTTTAATCAATTATTGATATAGTTTCATTTTCATAAGAATAACATTTCCAACATAAAAATTAATCCCAATTGGTTTCCCTTTAGGACCATCCCAACATTGGAAATCATATCCATTGATAGCATAGGTTCACATTACTCCAACCACTACATGAATAATGAATCTTAATATAAGAATAAACAATTCATTAACCTTATTCAATAGAAAATTAATTACCTAAAATGAAAAAAGCATAAATGAAATATGTTCGATAACATATAAATTTTTATGTTAAAATATCATGTATTTATTTTCTATCACCAATTTGGTTCTATAACTATTATATTAATATTTAATCATATCCTTCATTATGGTTCATAAAGAGATTATTATTTACCAAAGAGTATCCCTCGAGATTATTTTTCTCGGTCTGCAATCTCGGTACACATCATCTTGAACCATATCAATGATTTAGTTGACACATAACAATCCTTTTTCAAAGTCATTTCCCAAAAGTGTATCGATACAATAAGTAAATCCGATTTATAGTATTCAAATATACATGTACTTTTTTGGAAAATCACATAACCAAAATCTTACCAAAATTCAAGGATGTTATCCTATGTAATGAATCAGACCATAAATATATCCCTTACAATACCCCATGTTTCTTCAATAATGTCCTCAAATCTCAATCCCCAATATTAATCTAAACCCGTCTTCAATACCAACTAAGGTTCCCCAGATCCACAATAATATATATGGTTCTAAAAACACATTCATTAAATAAAATTTTAAATAATGTGAGATGAATATATAATTAGTTTACAAAATTTAAAAAATTTATCATTTAATCTCATGAGTAATGAATCAATCGCACGAATTGAAGGTTTAGTTCCTTTTATGACCTACATATATAGGGATCTTTTTTTATAACACTAATGAAAATATATCGATAATTAAATTATACATGATCCCTTCTAGACATCTAATATGTTAAAAAAACATATTAACCTAGGGGATGAAAACATATGAAATCAGTGTTCTTAGAGAACCAATAAGTTAAAAATGAAAAAATATTTCATTAAGAGTTGGATAATATGAATATGAGATAATACTATAAATGATTAAATAACTTACTAATATTAGGATTTCACTATAAGAGTTGTCCATATGTAATGATAACTATATATATAATCTATCGTAAATAAACATTTAGCATAAAGTAATATTTTTAGATAATAACCAAGATACATGAAGTGTTATCACAGACATATAACATAGAAAAGTGGAAAAAAATTAAATATAGAAATATTAACATAGTTTATCAAGATTCACAACATATTACTCATAGTAGAAAAATCATTACTACTCATTTGAAATTATTATATCATGATTATAATGACTATACCAAATGTATTAGAAGGATTTGATGAACCCAATATAGTTTAGGGATTTAACAGTCCAAAACCCTCTCCAAAATTTATCAAACCCAAAAAATCACATATTTTTGTTAGATCTAAACTATATTATGGATTTATCATACCCAAACCATCTATAGTATTTATCAAACCCAGACCATATTTGGAATTTTTTAGACACAAAATGCCATAATGATTTAATAATCCTAAAACATCTCATAATAGTAGTCCACACATATCCATTATCATATCAGGAATAACCCCATTAACAAAATATCAGTTTATAAAAATATTCAATTGGTATAACCCAAATTACCAAATTAATGTAAATATTCATTATCCAAGATATAATAACCCAAAAGAAATTATTTAATAGAAAAATTTATTTGTGTCTTATGTAAATAACATCAATGGAATTAATTATTTTGGAGATAAATTAAAAATTTTAGTTAAATCAGGAAAGGGGTTTTAGATCAAACATTTAATATTAGCTTAAGTAATAAAGATATTTGTCACATTGATAAGTAATTTCTGGAAAGTTCCCTTTTAAGAAGATTATGTACATGAATTATTGAAATAAATATTTGGAAATAAATAAAAAAATGGTACTGTAATCATAAAAAATTTGTTAGATATAACTTTTTACCTAGGAAAAACTGATGATGTTATATGTCACATTATAGAGTAATTTTTGTAATGGTCACTTATGGGTATTTAAAAAGATGTAATTATGGAACTAAAAATCAAGAAATAAATATTAATAATTAATCCTGGATAAATACATAAGGGTTTAAAATGGTGATTTGAAATCATTTTTATAAAATTTAATTTTATAAATATAATCATGAAGAAATGTTTTTTGGAAAAAATTTAATGATTTAAAAAATGTGAATCGAAAATGATGTGAAATAATTAATTTTAAAAAGAAACATCAGTATGATCTCCTTGACAATATATAATGTTTATCAAACATAAATTTTGTGTTGAAGATAAAAAAATTGATTTTCAAAATATTTAAAACCTTTTAAAAATATTTTACAAAATAATTTTTGAAAGCCAGAAGTGTAAAAAAATCAATAAAAATTATTGTTGAAAATAAGACAAGGGAATAATGATGGTAAACATATATAAAACATGATTAATTTTACAATTAAAATGGTGGAAAATGTTTGGAATAGAAAATTTTGATAATTATGGGAAATGTTTATTATAGAGGACACAATTATTATCAATAATGAAAAAAAAATTTGTGGAATAAATTGATTCATTAAAAATATATAAAATATAAAATTTATTTTCTTACAAGGATAAGTGAAAGTACTAGAAATATAATATTAGGGATGATGTATCAAAACATGAATGAAAATGATAAAGAATTATCATCCAAACTCAACAATGGGAGTAGTGTTTCGAATGTCCCTTACAACAATATTATGCCTTAAAATGAAATAAATTTCAATAATGAACATTATATAGATCATAAAAACCAATAAATTACATTATTATGGAAAAATAAATTCATTATGTAGTAATCACACAATATAAATTATTTTATGGTGAAAATTATAAATACATCTCAAGAAATAAATTTTGAGACAATGAACCCCTTACATTAATTCAAGTCTACCACTAAAGAATATGAATGACAAATATAAAAAATAGTAATATTATTCACCTATTTCATATCCTTATTCATATATATGACCTTTAATTTTTAATTATTCTCTACATATATATTATATAAATAGTATTTATTTTCTATATTAGGTTTGACTAATATTTATAGTTTTTATACTAGTTTTATAATACCATTTTTGTTATTCATTATTACCTAAACTATCATCATTATCAAATAATAAAAGATAACAAAATGATTACTTGTTACTATTTATAATGTTATTAATATTTTCAGTAGTATATATTTTTTATCGTTAAAGATAACATCAACGATGAATATATTAGGGTGTTTTTTAATAAAGATATTTTGATATCATAATTAACATGTCTGATATTAATGTTATCATTAGTAAATTAAAAAATAATAATTATTAATTCATTTAAATATACTAATATATAAAATTAATTTTTCATTATTATCCATGATAATGAGCTATATATTTTTCATGTATGTAGTTAAACCGTTTAAATCATGATCATAATATAATTAATGGGGGAGTATTGTTATGAATTTGGATTATTTTAGAATAAAATCATTATTACTGAAAAATAATGATACTATTTAGAATTTTTTAAGTTGTACGATCATATAATCATAAATTTCTTTAAATTAAAAAGAAACTAGATTAAAAATTTGATGTGTGACTTCAAATATATGGTAGTATGCATGAACAGATATATATGTATATATGTGTGTGATTTTTTTTGTTTTTCTTAAGGGAAAATGGGAAATATGGTTAGTGGTTATTTCCACAATATAAAAAAAATATTTAATCAAATGAAAAGTTTAATTATAATTTTTTTGAAATGTATATTATTAAATGAAGGTTACAAATATAATAATAATATAGAATGATTGTACATACGTTGTTATATATGATTTTCCATTTAAGGATTCACTTGAATGGGGGGAATGAGAAAAAATTATTGATCACAAAATCTTAATGATGATAAATTGGATTATAAGGCAATGAACTGCGTTATATTTTAAACATGAAATCATTATTTTGTAGTTGTATTGAATTAGTTGTTAAAGGCCCCTTTTATAAGTGGTGAGTGTGAATTTTTTTTATTTATCTCATCTTTACATAAAAAGTGAACATGATACACATTTCATTAAGAATCAATAATATAAAATAAAAATATTTTAGATCAGTTTTGGTCTATCCACACATAAACTATACAATTGTAAACTTGTTCTTAACATATGTTTCTATTTAAACCTTTGGTTAACCCATTTTAATATATTTTATTTTATCACATTAACAAGTTTTACCATAGTAATTCATTATATATGATTGAAATTAAATGGTAATAATTAAATAATATTAACTAATTATAATAAAAATGGAATCCCTTTTCTCATATAAAATATATATGTGTATAAAAAACATATTTCCATATTTCATCATGTACAACGTAAAAACGTTAATTGAATTACTATATTTTAAACCTATAATTTCTTTTTAGTATAACTATAACTATATATCATTTTCATGATATTAATTTATTTATTGAAAGAGAAATTTTTTTCTTAGAAATAAGTAATGAATGAAACATTTCTAAAATAATGTTTAATTTAAAAAAATACCAAATCCATTTTTTGATTGAAAATATTCTTTATTTTCCCTAATTGTAAAATTTTTTTCAAAACAATATTTGTATTTATAAATCAATATTTCAACTATATAGATATATATTTTATCATAGTAATTATTTTATATTGTTTTTATTCCCACTATTAAGTATAGTTCTAAACACTGTGATTTTTGTAAAAATTGAACACTATTCATTAAAAATAATTTATGTATTAAAAATAAAAACATTCCTCTAATAATACATTTTTTTATTGAATTTATAAATCAAGATAACATTTTTATATGAAAATCATATATTAATAAAATATATATGTTAATTGGAAATATATTTATATATAAGAACATTTATCTAAAAAAATGTTTTTCTAATTATTAAGTGTTATTAGTGCTATTTTTTTCCAATTATTAACATAAATGATATCAATATGTTAGTTTATATGCTGAATGTTTTTATATTATAGTAATAACATCTTAAATGTAATCTATTTAAAATGTTAGGATAAAATACTCAATAAAAATTGTAATTTGGGAAATTATTTCTTTTTTAAATAAAAAACATATTATTTATTTTTACTTTAAATTATAATAAATTCTATTTTGGTAATATCCTTTTATTTAATAAATCTTTTATTATTCATAATTTTTTTAGTAATATGCATATAATATGCAACAAATTATTTTAATTTTTTGATTGATGTTGACAAAGATAATATATATTCTATGAAAATACAAAGTGAACTCTTTGGTAATTACATCACCATTTCTCTGTCAAGTTTCCAAATATATATCATATAAGTGGAATGAAATCATATATCGATTTATAAAATCCAATAACATGATAAAAAATATGCATAAATTCCACTTATTGGCTCTACCATGATTGTACCATGTGTATGATATCAAAGTATAATGATTCACTTGAAAGATTAAAATTAAACTCATGTAATGGAGATTAATATTTAGAATGCATTGTAAGGACCCATTTTTTGCGATCGTAGTGGTAGATTTGGGTTTTTGGGGATATGCCAATATGGTGGGGTGTTTGTGGTTGAGGGAGGATATTATTATTCTATATTAATTGTAGAGATATGATTGAGTGAATATAGTGATTTTGGGGGGATGTATTTGGAATAATTATTGGTTAAAATGGAAAATGGTGGAAGGATGATATTGAGACATTTATAGTTTTTTTGTGACCCAAATTCTTTTAGGGAACCAAAATATGTCATTTCAAGAAATAGAGTGGAGTTTTTTTGTTAGGGGGAAATATAATATCTATTTTAACATTCTAAGAGGTTGTTAAATTACTAACTACATCCTATATTAACTTGTAGAGGGAGATACACTAACATATATAAATATCTAGATGAATCAATTTTTTGTCATGAAATTTAAGACCCTAATATTTATGTTTCTGATAAATAAATACAATGTTGGATGCAATACACTACATACATCCTAAAGCATAAATAAACCATATAATAATAATATTTGATTATACTTTTGGTTCCATGATTTTGGGTTGATGGAAATGAATATGAATAAAGAAACTACAAAATATATATCAAAATAAAGTATTTAAAAAATAATAAATTTAATCAAAAAAAGATTACATTTGTCTTATTTTTTACTTGGAAACATATAAGATCGTATTAATTTTTGGCTATATGAATAAATTATGCATAAAAAGGTTTTTTTTGTGTTTTATGCATGAATATGTGAACTTAATTTTTTTCAATTATAATTTTTTTTAAAAATTAACCTCGTTTTTTATGTTTACAAATCAAAATTATCATATTGTGATTTTTTTTTGGTTTTTCATAAATTGTTCATTTTTTGTGGAATTTTGGAAAATAAAAAATTTAAAAATATTTTCATTTTTAGGAAATTATAATAAAAATAAATTAATTTAAACTTTGTGAAATATTTTCATAGTGCATATATTTATATATAATTTTTAATATAAAATCAAATAATAATTATAATAATGATCTTAGAAATATATGCTTACCAATTTTGGAAACAATGTACTATTTTTTCCAAATAAAATTTATTTTCAGTTATTTTCTAACAATCATGTATAATAATGATTGTTTTAATTTTTGGTATAGTTTGAAAGAAAAATAATTCAAATTATATTTAATATAAATATCTAAATATCATTTCAACAATTATTATAATTTATCTTCATCAAAGATAAATTTTATGTTTAAATCAATAATTTTATCTACAAAAGGCTCTCGTTGTATTTTTTATGGCAATATTAAAACACATTTTCTCCACTTAAAAAAATTATTGTTCCAAAATGGATTAAATATTTTAAATCATTTTATTTAATATCATTTAATAATTTGGACGTAATTTTTTCATGACGAATTGTAAAAACAACTAAAATTTTTCTCCACGTCTTTGGTTAAAACTAGTTTATTGGGGGGGGGATAAACTAAATGATAAAGGTAAAAATTTGAAAAAATTAGTATAAATATTAATGGTTGGAGATATTTATACATAATCATTTCTTATAATTCAATTTATGATCACATGGTCCCGGTTTCTTAGGAATATGACGTTATGATATTTAAATCCTTAATACAGTTCCATGAATATATTTCCCCTATCATGAAGAACCTATTATTAACCATTAGAAATAGTCATTGAGAATCCAATAATTAATATCTAAAACCATTATTAATGTTTTGGAATAAATTTCAAATTTCAATAATGCACCAGACATGTTGTTGGAGTTTCAAATTCCTATGATGGTTACTACATCTACGACCTACACTCCCTAGCTCCTCAACTCAAGGATTCTACTTCCCCCCAGTCGTTAGATGTTCCATCACCTTCATCCATTATCTCCTCATAGACTATAGTTTATCTCAATTATTTCCTTCTTCACACCTGATCCCAGAGCCACATGACTCTCATGCATTTCTTGCAATACCATTAGGGTATATTCGTGCATCTCACACCAGGAATTCATGTTACTATATGTTTTTAATTTCAATTTATATCTAATAATATTATATTTATTTTTTATTAATATTTTTTTGATGTGAGGGCCAAGATCAACATGAGTTTTTTTCTTTTGTGGTGATAACTCATTGTTGGCTTAACAGTTCCCGACGTGCGGGCAGGGTACAGATGTAGATGTGCGGCCTTTTTAGATTAACGTGTTGCATGCTCGGTGTGCAGAAGGTTATTTAACCAACATAAAATGTGATTTGTTATAATAATTTTTATTATTGTAGTTATTATTATTATTATTATTATTATTATTATTATTATTGTAATTAATACCTCAATATAGTTACTAACATTATCATATAACATTATTTAAAAAATTCATTAATATTATAAGTAAATGATTTTTATTAACTTAAATAGTATTATTATTGTTGTTTCCACAAATTATATATATTACATATTTTATTTTCCATTTATTAAGATTTGGTTTATTTTTTTGGGTTTCTATTTCTATTTTATCAACCTATTTCTTTTTTTTCTTTTTCTTCATTATTTTTTTCACTTCCGATAACCTTTCCACCTTCCTACCCATCTTGTTAAAGTTGAGATACACTATGTGGATCCCCTTTTGCCTTATTTTTATCTCCTCTCAAATGAAATTCTGATCCACCCTGACCACATCATATAACAATCTCTAGCCTCACCTTCTTACTATGCCAAACATCACATGACCAACTTCACCTTGCTCCCTCGCGCTGCTCAGAATTGCATGCGTCCCCTAGTTCGGATGAACATCTGCTGACATGACCTTTTTCTATTTCCACACATGCTCTGATGGCCTCATTCGAGCTCCGTCCAGCTTTTCACACCCTCTCATTATGTGAGTTCCCTTTCGATTTTTAGTTCTCTCATTTTTAGTGGTACATCATTTAGCGTTTCAGTTTTCTATTAGTTTATTTTTTACATCACTGATTAAATACCTTTTTAGGGTTCGTTAAATATCCCTTGTAGTACAATCGACATGCAGTTTGATTTTTATGTCAATTTTCATGAATATTCCTACACAGAGGTTGGTGATTCATCTTTTAATGAATGATTGAGTAATTAGTTTTCTTGTTTAAATAATTTAATATATTTAATAATTAGATTTCAATGTGTGTAGTTGTTTTTATAAATTATATGTGCTTTAGTTTTTCTAGTAGCGTGTTTATGCAATATTAGTGGATTCTATATGATAAAACATGATGAACTATTATTTAGTGTTTGTGAAGTTATGCAGTTATTTTGATAGAATGTGTATGGGCTGCAGTTAGTGCGTTGAGGTGGTATGAGTATGTCTTTTGTTATAAAGTACATTTCGATTGTGTTTTTCACATCATGAGTCATGAGACACTTTTTTATAAGAGGTAAGTTAATTTTTATAGTGTTTTATTAATTATAGATATGGTCTTTAAAACTATACAGATGGCTATTAGACTGTGTTGGTAATTCAGGTTGAGTTTTAAAAAATATTTGGTGTGTGTAATGCCTCCAAATAGCGTTTTTGAATTTGAATGTGTGAAGAATGAAATAAATAACACCTTATGTGCTTTTTGTATTATAATTTGACATGAAATTTCAACATGGATCTTTTTAGCACAATTGGGAAGAAAGAGTACTAAGTGGGTGGACTAGATCTAGTGTGCTAGTGATATGGGAGAGGCATTGGCCTAGTTTCACATAACTGGTTTGACAATTACAACACTAACTAGTCGTTGGATGATGATTGGATACCACTAGGTTATGTATGTGTTTCCCAATGACTGAATCATTCATGAGAACATATGATGTTATGGTTCATATTCCTCTGTTCACAGAGACATGATGGTATAGGGTCTAATTTTATGCTAGTAACTATTGGGCCTCTCCCACTTTTGGTGATCCTGGATTACATTACACTCACCATCAGCATATGGTGTGACTTTTGTGGTGTCATAAAAGTTATTTTTTTTTCAAAATCTATATCAATTTTATGTTGTCCATCTTCAAACTATTTTCATTAAAATTGTTAAATCATTTATATATTTTCCTTAGTTAAACATGCATATGTTTTATCATCTAATCATTATATGTGGAATATTTTTTTGGTGGAATGGTATTGAGAGTTAGCTCACACACTACTTACATCGTTGGTTGTAAGATTAATTAGTCATGATTTGATGTAGGAAATTCTAAGGCTTCAGGGAGTGACTGTTTAGATTGTTACCAGACTTATTGGCATGGCGTTGTTGAGATGGCATGAGGGTGGTGACCTCTTAGTAGGTGGAGGTATTTAGTTGGTTTTTTTTCACCCTACCTAGTGGGAGTTTTTGATTGGGTATTTAGTTTTTTTATGTTACCGAATTTTTTTTATAAAATTCTTATATAATTGTGATTTTAAATTTGAGTTTGGTTTATTTTTATGTTCATATTATATTTATTAATTTGGGTAAATAATTCCCATGTTTTATTTTTGATTCATTAGTACTTTTTACAGCTTGTGGAGATAGTGAAATCCATTCAGGCCTTGCTCCAGACTGGGTCATGTGTCGATTGGGTGGCGACCGATGTTGTTCATTAAAAAATGGTATCATACCAGGTTTATCATGTTGGGTTATTTTATTTTGGGTGAGTCAGGTGAGACAGGATCTTGGACTGTTATGACCCAAAGTTCTATTTGTGAGTAGGGTGACTGGACATCACATATCATGACAGACCTCATGTCACCATGGGTTGTCCGGATGCATACGAGTTCTCCTCCATGTGAAATTTACATGTTGCACATTGTATCTAGACATCCGATGGGGGGAGAGGTGGTTTTGTAATTTTATTGCTTCTACATGTCTGGTTTACTGATGTATATTATTCATGATGAATTTTTTCAAGTATAATTTATTAATGACGTACTTATATGAATGTTTATTGTTGATGCAGAATGCCTCCCTGAAGATCTCCCTTGCATATATGGGAGGATGTTGGGGAGTGTTCCCTCACACCACATTATCATAGGATCATACAAGATATGGTCCATGATGTTTATGATTTATGACATGGAGAGACTCATACTCCCGCTCCTATTCAAGCTAGAAGAGATGAGTCTGGATACAAGAAGGATGGATCTCCAAAGTATCTTAAGAATAAAACTCAACCATTTGGTCATAGATCCGAACCTCCAGAGGTAGAGGAATGGTTATATAATATAGAGTGTATGTTTGAGTTCCTTGACATGCCTGATGATGTTAGGGTTATGTGTTCCTCATATTATATATAGGGTCATAGTCGTAAGGGGTGGAACTTGGTGCATCATTTTTTAAAGTATGAGTAGATTATTATGAAGTATTTCAAAGGTAAATTCAACGAAGAATACTATCCTGGGGTCCTAGCATATACCAGATCGTGAGAGTTCATGGATCTTTCCTATGAGGATCATATAGTGATGGAGTATGTAAACCACTTTGCTGAGCATGGAAAAAAGGGGGGTGGTAGCTTAAGACATTCTTTTATGTAGAGAACATCTTTGGTTTTAAGTGTAGGGTCTGTCAAGTGCCATCAGTTTTTGAATACTGGGCATGTCTGTCTAGCATGTACCACCCCTCTCATGCTTTGCTATTGATGTGGAATTTGGGGGAACTTGTAACACATTTATATAGTCATCTACCCATAATAGAGTGGGACAAGATCTGTATCATCCAAGGTAGTGTGACATTAGATGGAGATGACTAGGACTATGGGATCTCGGTTTAGTGGTAATGGAGAAAGGCATGGTTTATCTTCTGGGCAGTTAATGTTTAGGGCAGAGCCACATGATGGTTGTTGTTCTTAGACATAGACATGGAATCTGCATTCTATGGATTAGGAACCCGTGGGATCTGATGCGGGACCTTCAACTATTCGAGGTACCATTCTGATTATATCTTTTTTAGCTGCATTAATTTTTATACTAGTGCATATGTCTATTTTATATATTTCTGTCATGTAAAATTTTTTAGCATACCAACCGAGATCTTATCTTTTGAAATAGAGCTATTAACACCATTTGGTAAGATAAAGTAGTCGAGCCTCATTTGATCATCATGTGAACCTTCTGTGTCAGAAGTCAAATAGAATGGGATTTCTCGGTCCTGAATATGGACATTCTTGACGTGATCCTCAGTGTGTACTAGATGGTGAACTTTGAAGCACATATATACATCCATAGGTTATCTATTAGGTTTAAATAATTAGTTGAGAGTGATAGATTGTTTCATAGAGAGTGGGATCCTTGGCCGGGTCACGTGAGACCTCCACATTCCATGTTAGGTAATCATGCTTATATGTTGTCGACGTCTCACTCGAGGACAGTAAAGACACTTCTATGAGTCGATTACCACCTGTATTTGATGAGTTTCTTTAGGTATTCCAATATTATTTTTCACGATTACCCCCAGAGTGGGTTATGGAGTTGTCAATTGAATTGTATTAGGGAATATAGCCTATATCTCATCCCCCATATCGTATGGCCCCTACCGAAATGAGGGAATTAAAGATATAATTGGATGATTTACAATCCAAAGGATTCATTCACCCAAACATCTCTCATTGGGCCACCAATGTTTTATTCCTGAAGAATGCCGACAGAACCCTCCCATTTTGCATTGATTACCCGAAATTGAATAAGGTAACCATCAAGAATAAATACCATTTTCCTTGGATTGAGTAATTTGTTTTACCAGATGAAGGGGAAAGGTGGTTCTTCAAAATTTACATGCACTCAGGGTACCACCAGGTTAGGGTGAGATTGGTGGGAATCAAAATACAACATTAAGAAGTAGTTATGAACACATCAAGTATTTGGAAAATAAATTGATATTGACCAATGCGTGGGAAGTTTTTCATGGAACTCATGAATAGGGTGGTTGACTTATATATAGACACTTTTTAGTGGTATTTATGGATTACATCATGGTATATTCTGGATATGAGGAGAAACAAGGGCATCACTAGATGATTATTTTGGGCACGTTTTGAGATCACCCCCTATATTCCAAAAATTCAGAGTGCACATTCTGGATTAGGGAAGTGAAGTTTTTACGTATTGTTTCATCAGAACAAGGTGGTTTAGTAGACGAAAACAAGATCAATGAAATTATTTCATCGAGACTATCAAGAAATGTGTTCAATATTGGGTGTTTTCTTAGTTCATAATTATATTTGATGATTTTGGTTTGGGATTTCTTGCAGCTTGCCTCCTCCATGACCGCACTAACCCAGAAATGGGAGACTTTTCAATGTAGTCGGCAGTTCTAGATATCCATTGAAGAGTTCAAGCGGTGGATCACCACTGAACCAATCATGATCTTACCAGAGTGTGGGAAGGGATACATCATTTATTGTGATGCATTATGTATGAGCTTCATGTGTGTACACATGTAGTATATTCATGTTGTGGTATAAATTTCTTTCCTGCTCTGGATGCATGAGATGAATTTTATGACACGCAACGTTTTGTTGAAAGTAGTGATACATGCCCTAAATTCATGGTGCCATTAATTCTTTGGATGAAATGTGTGTTCTAATATAACCATTAGATACTAGACTAAATATTCATACATGAGGATCCAAATCAAAGGCAATGCCACTGGATCCAGTAGCAGTAGGGTTTTGACATTAACATTGTTTCTACCAAAAGAATGAAAAATGTGGTGCAAGATTATATGAGAAGGAAATTACCTGTGTAGGCTTTGAGGAAGTTCAGCTATGAGTGGACTTTAATGGGACTCTTTTCTCAGTTTTACATTATAATGCCCTGACCCCAGATTCCAAGAGCATGTGAATTATTTTAATACATTTTCATGATTACACTGAATCATGACCCAAAATACCGATTAGTTTAGTAGTCTTGAATCTATATGCATACTTACGTTCATCATTACAACTTGAAAAGAGACACAATAATAAATTTTTCCATTAGAAACATCCAATATTCCACGATTATTCCAGCATGTTACTCATAACAACCTTCTTCATATTCCGTGCAAATAAAACATGAGAATGGGGTGATCTCAGGTGCTCAGTAAGAGTAATAAATACAATTCATGATAATATAACCATTAATCATGGTGAATAATTGAAAAAACATGCCTTAACAAATAATAAACACCAGCACTTTATGGACAGAATATGAGTAGAGAAAATAATACTATAATAAATCAAAGTAATGGGTGTTATTACTAGTTGAATAACCACATGAAATATCAATAGCTAAACTCATATGATGGAATTCATAATGTTGGACATTATGAAACATTTTGTCAAGGCCTTGGCCAAGACATCTAAAAATTATTATGGCCTCAACCAAAACCATATATCATGAATTGGAAGGTCTTTGACCAAATCCATGTCTAATTGTATCATTAGAGCTACCGATGCATCATGGAGCTATAGCGGGCTCCAACCGTCACTAAATAAGTCCAATTCATTCCTCATATGAAAATATTGAAACATAATCTAGATATTCATACTAGAACTAGCATAAAAAATGTTAATAATTTAACCACAAACCACTAATGGTATTAAAATAGCCCATCCATAGTAAAACATAACTCATTAAATAAAATATGGAAGATTTAATTATAATAAATTTACCTCATTCATGAATAAGGATGTATATTGACATAGATGAAAATAATCATCAAAACTATTTTAGAGAAATATCACCCTTTTCATGAAAACATTTATACGTTTCACAATTTATCCAGAAGATGTTTAAAAATTATTTTTGAATCAAAGTATCCATTACCACATTGGATCATTTTAAATGAATTTTAATTTTAAAATATTAATGTCAATATAAATAAATCCTTAATATTATTTTTAAAACATGGACATTAATGATATTGATTTAGAAGAATAAATTTTTAAAACATGTAAAATGATATTTTAGTTAGAGTTCCTAACCAAATGAGAGATGCTTGGATACAAATAATTGAGATAATAAAAGCATTATAATATAATGAGAATAAAAGATTTCATGATATACTATGTAAAAGGGAATTATATATAGAATATAAAAGTGAATTTGTGCATAACAACAATGAATCCTCAATAGAATGTATATTGACATAAATTCCCTTAAAAAAATGTATCCTTAGGTAAAGGATAAATCAATGAAAGAATTATCTGTAAAAAACCAAAAAACACTAAATAATATTAGATACAAATTGTAAATCAATCAGAGTACATTCACACATATTATTGTAAAAACAACACCAATGGCTTGGATGTTTAACTCAATCAATGTATATTGAGTTAAGAGTACCCTTATAAAGTTCATATCAATGAATTTGGAAATTATCAATGTATTTACTATGCGTATCAACAGTATATCCACAAAAAGGGGAGTTCAAATTACTACATAAATAATTATTATTTATTCCTCACATAATCTTGGAGTAAAATAATCCATGTAGTATGTGTAAATCTGAATGATTGGGAATTGAAATTTGAAATTCCCTTACCGATTTGGTAACATACGAAACATACACACCATGAAAGAAAGATCATAAAAAATGATGTAAAGAACCATAAATTAATGTATATAATAAAATGAATACAATCATGCACATTAAATATTACACACAAAAGGAAATAGTGGAAAATATTCCATGAATCTCACATGAATAAAAAGTGAGTTGAAAACCCATTACTTCGTTGTAATCAATCGATTTGTATGACCAAAAGTAAATTACCACCAAATGAATCACAGAATACCATGAATACAAAGATAATCATAATAATATATATCAAAAGGAATTTCCTAATATACCACATGCAATAAATAATTGTAAAACAATGGAAATCACGCAGAATTACAAGTCAAATAAAAAACTGTTACCTCAAATCTGACTTGCCTTGGATGTTCCTTGTTTTTCCTGATAATAATAATAATTTAATTTCTAATTTATTTAGAAATTTTTTAATGTTTATTATTAATTGTATACCACTTATTTCCATTATATAAAAATTAGTTAATTATTTGAGTTCATATTGGATATTTTATCGATGTTCGTAACTTGAGTCAAAAATTAACATGTTATAATTACTATTTTTCAATGTGGTCAATATTACATTAACTCCATAAGGATAGAAATGATTTAGGTATCATATATATATATTATATATCCAGTATATATATGTATTTATAACAGTACATAACATTTGGAGATAAGAAATGAAATGCACCGTTCATGGAGTCAATAAGCCGTACGTATACATGAAAACTACTTTCATTTCTAATTTGTATTTTAATGGAATTAAAACATTATGTTACTTAGTTATATTATAATTAAAATATAATATCATATATAATATCATTATAACCATACTTTTTACATCCCACACAAGTCATTAACGAGTCATATCACTTTGAGGGGGTGGTAGTCCGCACTTCCTCAAATGAAATTATCGTGTTTTACCCATAATGGAGTCCTTAAAGGATAGATATAAATCGAAAACACAGAATCAAAAAAAAACATATACATAATATATATCATATATAAATATAGTTCCATCTTAACGGTCACCATGAGATGCGGTAGGAGATAATCGAACAATCATCATTTCGTGAGGTGTTCGGTTTTCAACCACAGAAACAATATGTTCTTCTTCCATTAGATGATGGTGAGTGTAAGCTTAATTCGAAAATTTCTCATAAAAACATCCTTGTATAGTCAGTATACTAGTTTTTTTAGAAAATTAATTAATAAAAAGAGTTTGGGGGGTTGGAGAAGTAAAATAAAACAAAATAAAACAAAAGAATATAAGAGAAACTGTTACCTTAAATTTGGGTAACTTCCTTTGGATTGAACCAAAAGGATTTCTGGAAGTGACTTTTTCATATGTTAAGGCTTTTAGGTGTAATAGAGGGATCTTGAGCGATTATTTTGGTAGGGGTTGGATTATCCAAGGGGCTTTAGAGTTGTGTGAAATGGGTTATAATTGGTGTCTTTTTATAAGGGGGGGGGGTGGGGCTCTTTAGGAAAGTGTGAAAATATAATTTGATAATACAGTGATATTCAGTTTATAAAGTTACAACATTAATTAATTTCATAATAAGATGACTCATGGTCTATATAAAATAATCCAATAATAATTGGACAGGTTTTGAATATTATTTTTATTATTAATAATTTTCTTTATTTAAATCACTTATTAATAAGTTAAATAATACATCATTATTGTGTCATAAATAATTTAATTTATGTGATTTCTAATAATTATAAAAAAATTCCATAATGTATGAAATATTCTTAGTTTCCAATTTATATATATAGATAAAATTATGACTTATATAACACATGTAAAAATTTATTTACTAAAAGATATTAGTTTATGTCATTTTTGCCTTTACATTATTTTATTTAAAATAATGTTTTATTATCATTCATAAGTTGCTCCATGGGGTAACAAAACTGACCCAAGGATGTACATGGTCTTCCATGACTCATCAAAGATGTTCAGGACATGTGTTAAATTAATTCTATATAATTATAATAATCTTTTTAACTTTTATTAATATATTTACCATTAACCACAATAAATAAATGTTAAAGGTTACTATTATCCAAAAATTATTTTGATCCTATTGAACCAAATTTTACTTACATATTATATCCATGTATCACATATTTTTGAAATTCAATTCACAGAAGCGGTAAAATTTCATTTAAATTAAAATGTCGGATTTTTAACTACTACTTTGTGGTTTAACTATTCATCAAAAATTGAAGTTTTCTAGAAATATTCCAAATATTCCACCTAATATATATTTGATATTACAAATTCAAAAATGATTTCTATATTACCAAATTCAATACATATATGATTGATTAAATAATTTAAAAATAATTCCCATCGTAAAAACAAAAACCGTGTTTTTAAGAAACAATAACTATCAAAATATTAACACTTGTTTATGTATAATTTCAAAATGAAATTAATTTCAATTAACAAAAATTTATTAAAATTTAAATATATAATATAATTACTCTTCAAAACAAATTTAAAATATAATCTTATCTTATAAATAAATTAGATTAAAAAGATGTTTTGAATTAAAATAAAGTATTTCTCACTATGCGTAAAAAATTAATATTATTCGAAAAATAACAAATTTTCATCCAAAGTAAATATTGATGTCCCGATTATAAAGAAGAATTATATTTTGTTAAATTGAATATAAAAAAGGTTCAAATATTGGATTTAAAAGGGGGTCTCCATTAAAATGTTGTAAAAATGATATTTTTTTGAAAAATATAATCTTTTTCTGAAGAATTGAATTTGTTTTTATAATATGTCTAAGAAACACATAATACATAAGTTAAACTTATATGGAGTATATAATATTTAAAATCAGGTTAATAATATTCCTAACCACTTTTTAAAGGCCAGTTTAGTAACCTGTGGTGCGCTCGAACTCGGTGTTGCATATAGCGCTAGCTATTGAATTAATAGAAAATAACTTAATATGAAATATTAGTGTGTTTCATTCTCCCATCCTTCAATAAAATCAGTCCACACAATTTAAAATTGTTTTTATAAAATAGAAGGTTAAAAATATGAAAAATACCATTCTGGAAAACCAACATCTGAAATTGGGTTAATAAAATTTAGTATTAATAAGAGGGAATGGAAGATGAAAAAGTCACAACCAAATTATGATATGAATTAAGAGAACATTGGTGGCAATTAAAGACACATAATTTGACGAAAACACAAATATTTAGAGGATGCGATTGGGGTCATCAATCACAATCAAGTGTGAAATTTATGTCCTCAAATCGATCAATCTATGATGATTTAAAATATAATCTATTTAAGAAAACATAAAAAGCATTAGGATACCACATTTCTGGATTTTAGATCCCTTCAATAAATTTTATTAATTAATTAATTCATAGAATAAGAAAAAAATATACAAGGCTAATCGATTTCCATCAAACATATAATTCTTACCTCAAACTTATCTTTCACTCTAAATGATGAGTATTAAAGATGACTTGGTCACACTTGAAGAACTAGAATAAACATATAGAGAATCACATAATACATAATGGATGAACTATATGTTTTCATTTTCTTTAGAGATTAACCAAAACCAAAATGGTTTGTAAAATATCAGATGATCCCAAAAGGATAGTACTTCAGGGAAAGAAATACTAATCATAATTTTTAAAATTAAACCAACAATATCCTAACTTCAATAAATACCATTCTATAAACAACTGTCTATAAATTATTTAAATAAAATCTAAACTATTATTGAATCCCAAAACTCAGAAAAATTATTATACATAGTCTTCCACATTAAATTTTTTATCCAAATAATATTGACTACTCTTAAAGTCACATACTTAAAAGTAATAAACTAATCATAAATTCTATATGATAGGTTAATCATTTCCCAAAATAAACAATATCGCTATAAATCAACAATAAAATCATAGGAAAAACCCCATTACTCATCCAATTAAATTCCATAGTATGATATTTTCCTTAAACATATAGTATTCCGAATAGAGTAAATGTCTTACAAAAATATTAAATATTAATTAATCACATAATCATTTTCCTATACTAAGGACATCCATTTGATAAGACATAATATCTCAAATGATATTAATATTGATCAATAAAATAATTTAACTAAAATGAACTAGTCACATTAACTAGGGAATTCACGTAGTCTAGTTTGGTGGGGATAAATCCCAATCGCACTATGGTTTTGGGTTCAATTCCTGCAGATTTTTCTGATGCAATGGTTTGTCACACGGTCTTCTTGTTGACATTTTTAAAAAACTATGAAATTTTATAATATTCCAAAAAATTAGATATATTCTTCAATGTATGTATAACATAATTTCATCACAAATGTTATCTAATACCTCTCATTTTCATCTCGATGTTTAATAACTTGTAATTGCCTCAAATGTAATGATCATATAAAACCAAATGGTTATTTATAAATATATCAACAATAGAAAAGATAATTCATCCTAAAATATCATTTGCACATGAAAATCTACAAGGTTTAAAAATACAAGATAAATTTATTCCAAAGTAATCCCATCAACAAAGATCACTAATAATTTTTAAACATTTCTCCATATATTTATTTATACATGTCTATTACCATGAGCAATAAGATATCCAATAGAATAGGGCATTCTCTCGGGTAATGGCCAGGTCCCCAACATTTATAGAAAATGACTCTAAATTGAATCTTAGGAAAATTAGTATTTTCATACATAGTACTTATCATTTTTGCTCGGAAATTCATTAATTTATGTCCTTCTATCCCACACATAGAGGATTTATTTGTTCAATTAAGGAACCTTCCTTAGTTTTCTCGTACCACATTTCCTACATGATGGAAAATGAGATTTCTTTTCTACATGGTCTTCACAGATGGAACTCTTATCATTCACTACTTTTCTCTAATTTGTTGAGTCTGGGAGTGGGATAATATATATGTTGGTGATCATATTTTTGGAAAACTAATTTGGCATGAACATGATATCTTTTACACCTATCAAAATTACATTTCGTTTCTCATTTCCACCATTGTTCACACCTTTTACATTATATTCAATGTTACTATGACTTCCTTGAAATCCAATAATTTACTAACACTAGAAAGCATAGTGTGAGTCATAAAATCATTTAGAGAATATCATAACACTGTTTTATTAATCCAAAACACCTTTGGATTAACCAAGGTTATTTATTCTCATCTTATATTTAAATCCTTCAAATCCATTTGTAATGAAATTTTAAATTATCATAAGAATATCCCTCAGAGTGCTATAACCAAGAGTGCAGCAAGGCCCATTATCAGGTTCACGGATACCCTGGGTCAAGCTCGAAACTACTTCTTAGATTTTTCTCTCCTAGGTATATTTGTGCCAGAGCCTCCTCAACCTTCTCGTATCTAAACAGGGACGTATTTCTTGGAAAATACACAAAATCTCTACATTAAATTTTTTTAAGAAGTTATTCTATACTAATTCTCAAAGTCTATATTAGGGTAATGTTCTCTAATCAGGTTTTATCTAAATCCAGTTATCAATGTTATTACTAAACTTCCTCTGATACCATCTTTAATTCCCCAACCCCAGAATCCAGGACCTGATGCATTATTTTAATACATTGGAATGATTACATTGAATGAATCCATGAAGGACCGATTTGTTTTTTAGTCTCGGAAACAATATGCATACTTAAGTTCAACATTACAACTGAATAGAACATTTAGAATAATTTATTCCATTAGAAACATGAAATCTTCCCAGATTATTCATGCAAGTCACTCATAACTAACTTCTTCAAGTCCTAGGAAAATGAAACATAAGAAAAGGGGGAGATAAGATGCTCCGTAATAGTAAGAAATACATAAAAATATAGCATAATAATTAGGAATTGAGAATTATTGAAAACACATTCCTTAATGAATAATAAACCCGAGACCTTTATAAAAGGAATATGAGTTGTGTAAATAATTCCATATTAAATCATAGTAATAGGTGTTCTTACTCGTCGAATAACCAGATGAAATATCAATAGCTAATCCTATAATGATGGAATTCACAATGGCAGACATTTTGAAACATTTATTCAATTCCTCGACCAAGACATCTAAAAATGATTAAGGTCGCGGCCAAAACCATATATCAAACATTGGGAAAGGCCTCAGCCAATTCCTTATCTAATAGTCTGATGAGACCTACCGATGAATTGAGGAGCTATAGAAGGCTCCACCTATCACTTAATAAGTCCAATTCATTCTTCATATGAAAATATTGAAACATAATATAGAAATTCGTACTAAAACTAGCATATGAAATGTCAATAATTTAACGACAAACCCTAAATGGTATTAAAATTGCACATCCATGGTCAAATATTACTCAATAAATACAATATGGAAGATTTTATAAAAATAAATTAACCTCAATTGGGAATAAATAAGGATATTGAAATAAATTAAAATATTCATAAAAAAAATTTGAGAGAAATACCCCCCCTTTTCTTGAAAACATTTAAAAGTTTCACTATTTTTCATGATGCTGTTTAAAATATATTTTTGAATCAAAGTGTCTCATTGAACATTGAAACATTAAAAATGAATTTTAATTTGAAAAAATTAATTTCCATATAAATAAAACCTTGAAACCAATTTTAATACATGTACATTAATGAGAATTATTTAGAAGAATAAATCATTAAAATATTTAAAATGATATTTTAGTTAGATTTCCCACCCAAATGAGAGACACTTGAATAAAAATAATTGACTTAATAAAAACATAATAATATCATGATAATAAATTATTTCATGATATACTATGTCAATGGAAGTTATACACACCATATAAAAGTGAATTGGGGCATAACAACAATTAAGTCTCAATGGAATGTAAATTAAGAGAAAGTCCCTTATAAAAACAATATCCTTAGTTTAAAGAAAAATAAATGACCTAATTATGTGTGAAAAATATAAATAAATTCAATATTATTGTATATTCAGTGTAAATAAATTAGATGACCTTCACACAGATTCTTGTAAAAACAATTGCAATGAATTGGATGCTAACCTCAATGATTGGAAATTGAGTTAAGATTACTTTTATAAAGATCAAATCAATGACATGAGAAATTATCAATGTAGTGATTCTGTGTCTCATGAGTATATACAAATGAAGGGGAGTATAAATTACTACAAATATTATAAATAGTGATTCCCGACGTAATCTTGGAGTGAAATAATCAATGTACTATGTGTAAATCTGATTGAGTGGAAATTGAAATTTGAAATTCCCGTACCGATTTGGTAACATACGAAACATACACCCCATGAAATAAGGATAATAAAATGATTATGTAAATACACAGAATTTAATTTTTATTACACAATGAATACAATCATGGACAATACAGACGCCACACAAAGGTAAATATTGGCCTATATAGCATGAATCTCACATGAATAAAATATCAGATGAAAACCCCTTACTTCGTTGTAATCAAGTGAGTGGTATGACCAAAATTTCATAACCACCAAATGAATCACAGAGTAACCCTAATATAAATAGAATAATGATAATTTATATTAAATGGCTATAACCAATACAACACATGTAATAAATAAGTGGTGAACAAAGTAAATCTCCCAGAATTAAAAGTGAAATATGAAAGCCCTTACCTCAAGTCTCACTTCTCTTGTATGTTCCTTCTTCTTCCATAATAATAAAAATTACATAATTTATACTTGATTAAAAAGAAATTTAATGTTTATTATTTCTTTTATATGACTTGTTATCTTTATATATCAATTAGTTTATTATTTGAGTTCATATTAGAAATTTTATCGATGTTAAGAACTTGAGTCAAAAATAAAGATGCTATAATTACAAATTTTCCATATGGTTGAAATTCCATTTTCTCTAAAATGATATAAATGATTTAGATATCATATATATAATATATATACAGTATATATATATATATATATATATATATATATATATAACATTACATAACATTTTGAGATATGAAATGAAATGCACCGTTCATGGAGACGGTAAGTCGTACGTACGCATGAACCCTACTTACATTTGTATTTTGTAATGGAATTAAAACATAATGATACCTAGGTATATTATAATTCCAGTATAATATCATATATTATTTCATTAACTCTACACTTTGTAAATCCCACATAATTCATTAACAAGTCATATAACTTTGAAGGGGCAGTAGTCCACACTTCATCAAATGAAATTATCACGTTTTACCCATAATGTAAACCATAAAGGTATGATATAAATGGAGAACACAGAAGCACAAAGAAAACATAAACAAAATATATATCATATTTAAATACAGTTCTATCTTAATGGTAACGATGAGTGTTGGTGGGAGATAATTGAACAATCAGCGTTTCGTGAGGCGTCATTTTGCCAACCAAAGAAAGAATATATTCTTCACCCATTAGATGTAAGTGTGTGTGTATGTGTTTTTAAAATTCATCTCTTAATAAGATCCTAGTATATTTAATATATTGGCGTTTTTATAAATGAAATGATTAAAAAACGTTTTGGGGATGGAGAAGTAAAATGAAACAAAATAGAATAAAAGAAATTAAGAAAAACTATTACCTTTAATTTGGGTATCGTTTTTTGGTTTGAACCAAATGAACTTATTAAAGTGAATTCTGCCTAAGGTAAGGCTTCCAGGTGTAATATTGGGATATTTTGAGATTATTTGGTCATGGTTTTGATGAGACAAGGGGCCTGAGAGGTTTGTGGAAAGGGTTATAAGTGGTGTTCTTTTATAAAGTGGAGGAGGGGGTTTTTTGGAATGTGTGAAACAATAATTTTTTTATATCATGACATTCAATCTATAAAGGTCCAAAATTAATTAATGATGATGATAAAATGACTCATGGTCTAAAAAAATCATCCAATAATTATTTCATAGGTTTTGAATATTTTTTTAATATTAATAATATTATTTATTTAAATCATTTATTAATTAGGTAAATACTACACCATTATTGTGTCATAAATAATTTAATTTATATTATAACTAAGAATTATAAAAAATTTATCTCAATATATTAAATTTTTTAGATTTATAATTAATATTTATAGTTGAAATGATGACTTATATAACCCCATGTAAACATTTATTTACTAAAAGATATTTTTTATGACATTTTTTCCTTTACTTTTTGTTTATTATAATAAAGTGTCATTATCATTCATAAGTGGATCCATGGGGTCCCAAAAATCTACCAAAGGATTCCCATGGTCGTCTATGACTCATCCAATAAGGTTAAGATATGTTTTAATGTAATCTTGTAATATTATAATATTCTTTTTACCTTGAATTACGCTATTTACCTTTAACCGCGATAAATAAATGTCAAATGTTACTATTTTCCAAAAATATATTTTCATATTATTGAACCAAATTTTACTTACTAATAAAAATCTTGTATCTCAGATTTTTGAAATTCAATTCATAGAAGTGGTAAAATGTCATTTAAATGAAAAATTTGGATTTTTAACAACTACTTAGTGGTTTCACTATTCATAAAAATTTGATGTTTTTCAGAAAAATATCAAATATTCATCTAAGATATATTTGATATTCCAAATTCAAAAATGATTTCTATTCTACCAAATTAAAAACATAAATGTTGGTTTAATTTATTTAAAATTAATCCACGTTGTCAAATAACAAAGTGTTTTTAAGAAACAATAACTATCAAAATATTGACACTAGTTTATCTATAATTTCAAAGTGAAAATAATACTAAGGATAAAAATTGGATTTAAGGGTAAAAATATAATCTAATTATACATAAAAACCAATTTTAAATATAATCTATCCTTATAAATAAATTATATTACAAATATGTTTTGAATTAAAATACAGTATTTCTCACTATTCATAACGAAATAAATATTATTATAAAAATACCAATATTTCATCCAAATTAATTTTTGTTGTCCCAATTATAAAGAATAATTTTATTTTTTCAAATTCTATATGTAAAACGGTCATATATTATATTTAAAAAGGCATTTCCATTAAAATGATGTAATTTTTTTTTGAAAAATATATTTTTTATCTGAAGAATTGAATTTTTTATTATAATATGTATAAGATACACATAATCAAAAAGTTAAAAATATATGGAGTATATACAATAAAAAATCCATTCAATGTTATTCATTACCACTTTTGAACGGGTACTTTGGTAAGTTGTGTTGCACACAAAATCAGTGTTGCGGGTAGCTCAAGATATTTAATTTAATGAAAATAACATACTATGAAATCATGGGTTGTTACATAAATTGAGAGAGAGGAGCACAACAGAGATACATCCTTAGACAATGTTAAGTTCCCTCCTGACGATCTACTATTTATTTAGTGATTTCAGCTTGGTGATGAGCTATTTCAGTTATCTATGTTGATTTTTCATGGTGGGGAGACATATTTTGAGTGGAATTTTCATTCAAATGGGATATTGGGATTCATGGGATGTGTGGCGGTGTTGTTATCCCCACAGAAAGTGGGGATGAAGGATAACAACCACTCTCTGTGGGTCGTCCTTCCTGGTTCTACCATGATGTATTACGATGCCTGCCCCCAATTTTGGATTCCAGTTCTAAGATTGGACATAGCCGGCTTCGTATCATTATGGTACACTAGTCAACAGGTAAAATCAAGGCATCTGAGACCATATGTTTTTCTTCATCTATTAACCATTTGTATAAGGATGTGTGATAAGGTCTCCAAAGGGTAAGAAATATATTTGGGTAGTGATTGGTAATTTTACCAATTCTTCAAAAATCATTTCTATTAGAGACACAACTATAGTGGACAAGTTAGGGTGATTATATATTGATGAGATCATGAGGCTTCACGGTGTTCCATCAGTAGTTGTCTCAAATAGGGACACCACCCCCAAGTTTCACCTCTCAGCTACGGGAAGTCCTTCAAAAGGAATTGGGATTATATATTAGGATGAGAATGACATACCATCCTTAAACAAATGGCCAGATAGAGCGGGCGAATCAGATTATGGAGAACATGAATATTGCTTATGTGTTCGATTTTGGAGGATCAGGGAATAATGATATGGTATTGGTTGATATCTTTTATTATAATATTTATCAATAATCTATTATAATGGAATTATTTTATGTTCTATATGTGATTCCTTGTTGTTATATTTTATGTTGGGATGAGGTTTGTTGAGACCTCACTTCATGGACTGGACCTTGTGCATTAGAGATCTGATAATTTCATGTTAATTAGACAATATTTATTTCCATCTCAATGCCACCACAACTCATATGATGATCAAGGAAATCAGGATATTCTGTTTTCAGGGGCTGATTGGATTTTATTGATGGTGGATCGTCTATTAGGCAACCACTTCTTGGAAATGCTGGGGAAGCTGACACTAAGGTATGTTGGTCCTTTAGAGAATACTGAAAATATTTGCAAGGTGGTATACCAGTTAGCATTTCCTCTATAGCTGACGTTGATTCACGATATACTCCACATCTCCCAACTGAAAAAAATACAATCTAGAACCGTCTCATGTGTTGAATTGTTAAGAGTTGGATTTAGAGCATGATCTATCAGTGTTTGAGATACCGGTGCAGATAGTGGACTCCCATGAGAATGTGCTTTGTGGGAAGTCCATTCCATTGGTCATAATCCCTTGGCAGCATGAGAATGATGATCATGAGACATGGGACAAATGTGTTGGGTGGGGTAGGAGTACTAAGTTTTATTCTGTGATTAGGATTCGACTTGATGTTCTGAGGGAAAAAAGATTTCATGATGGGGATTATATTCACACCCAGACATTTCATTATATTATTTTTATAATTTTTATTTTTATTTCATAATTTTCTCTTCCCTTATAGTAATGTTTTTTTAAAATTAATACTGATCTACATGCGAGTTTTTCTCTTTTTTTTTGCGGTTAAATGAGCATTGTGTTAACAATACCCAATGCATGAGTAGGGAACATATGAAGAAATGTGGCTTCACCAGTTTAATGTGTGGCCTACTATGCTGCGTGGGTGGTTAGTTAACCAAATTAGAATGAAATTTATTATAATTATTATAATTATTTTCATTATAATTATAATAGTTATTATTATAATTAATATGTCGATTTAGTTGCAACTATTAACATATAACATTATTAACATTATAATTATTAATGTTATAATTAGGTTATTTATATTAACATCAATCGTATTATTATTATTATTGTTTCTATTATTAATAGATATTACCAGTTTTATTTACCATTATTTATGATTTCTTTTTGGTTTTTCTTGGTTATCTATTTCTTTATTTAAAATATTTTTTTTTCATTATTTTTTTCTTTTTTAAATTTACACTTTCAATGAACCTTCCTTCTTCTTCCACAGCATGATAAAGTGGAAAAACCCTATGTGGAGCCCATATTTCACTCTTATGTTCAACCTCTCGACCAATGTTCTAATCTCCTTATAGCCATACAAACTTGCGATCTATGGCTGCACTGCCCTACCACGCCTTGCATCTCCCGACCTACTTCACCCCGCTTCCTCACAATGCACAGACCCACGATCCTCCCCTTGTTCATCCAAACATCTGGTGACATCCCATTTTTTCAGTGTGGCACATGCTCAGGAATCCTCTTTCGATCTTCAGCCATCCACCTGCACCCTCATCATAGGTGTGTTCCCCTTTGAACTATTGTTCATCAATTTTTGGTTGTATTGTATTTAGGATTTAGTTTTTTATTGGTTAATTTTTAACAAATTTTATTTAATACATTATTATAGTGTCTGTTGTAGATTCCTTGTGGTAAAATCGACATGCGGTAGGATCTTTCCATCAATTTTAGAGGTTATTCCTACACCGAAGTATGTGATTCTTCGTGAAAGGATTTATTAACTAATTAGTATTCTTGTTTTATTAATTAAATATATTAATTAATAATTTTCGAATTAGAATAGTTGGTGTTTTTTTAAATTTTATGTGATTATGTATTTCTAGTAGCATGTTTATATAATTTTTGGGTCTTCCTTATGATAACCCATTATGACCCATTATTTAGTGTTTTTATGTTATATAGTTTTTTTCTAAGAATATGCATGAGCTGAAATTTTTGTTTTGATGTGAATAAGTATGTTTTTTGTTATAAAATATGTATTCAGTGGGATTTTAGAATCATGGTTCATGCAACACTTTTTAAAAACTATGAAATTAATTTTCCTAATTTTTGATTAATAATAAATATGGTATTTAAAACTGTAATGTTGATGATCTGAAGGTATAGGTAATTCATGCTGAGTTAGGAAAAATTATTGGTGTGTGTAATGTTTATAAATGGATTTTTTGTATGTAAAAGTGTGGCACAATACATAGATAACACCCAATGTATTTTTTGTATTTTACTTAGACATGAATTGTTAACTTCAAACATTTGAGCTCAAATTGGAAGCATAAGTACTATGTGGGTAGAATATATCTACTGTGCTAGTGATACTAGAGAGGAATTGGCCCAGTCTCATGTAAAAAGTTTGATGATTACAACTCTATGTAAGAATTGGATTATGATTGTATACCACTTAGTTAGGGATGAGTTTCTCTACTAGTGGCTCGTACATGAGAACAAATGTTTTTTTAGTTCTTAGTATTCTATTCACCGAGAGATGATGGTATACGATCACATTTTATGCTAGTACCTATTAGGCGGTTCCCACTTTTGGTTATCCTAGAATACATTACACAAACCATCGACATATAGCGTAATATTTGTGGTGTCATAAAAGTAAAAGTGTTATTATTTTTAAAACAAATTTCTCTTTAAAGTGTTCTTCTTCGAACTATTTTCTTTAAAATTGTTAAATAATTTATTTATTTTCCTTTGTTAAACTAGAATATGTTTTATAATTTAATGTTTATTTTTTGAATCATTTTACTGTGGAATCCCATGGTGAATTATCTGACACCCTACTTACACCCCTGGTTGTATGTAGATTTGTTCTTTTATGTTGGAGGTAACGATAGGGCTTTAGGGAGTGGTGGTTCAAGTTGTTAGTTGTCTTCTTGGTGTGGAGTTATGGAGATTTCTTAAGGATGGTGACCTATCACATGTTGGAGTTTTTTGAGTTGGTTTATGGTCATCCTACATAGTGGTAGTTGTTTTTTGGGTTTTTATTGTACCTATGTAACCCACTTTCAGTTTTGATTAAAGGACTGTTTTCCTGTGACAATAAATTTTTGTTTTATTTATTTTGTTATTTATTTTATATTTATTTATGGTTGTAAATAATTACCATGAATTATTTTTGATACACTAGAACTTATCCTTGCCCTTTGGGATTTTGAATGCCCTTCGGCCCTTGCTATAGATCAGGTCAGGCGTCAGTTGGGTGGAGACCCAATTTGTTTCATCAAATTGTATCTTCATTACAATGGTATACCCCAATTACCTTTACCCTCAAGGAATTTATGAAATCCTCAACTATGTAAAAATGGGATGTGGTGGTATAATTATTCTTGAAAGGCCCCAAAATTTGGTGTTTCAATATTAGGTTGGAATTTTGGGTGGTGGGTCCTCTAATGGATCACCACGTGGGTCAAGACTAGGGGAATAAATTTTCATAGAGCCATGATTTTAATGTAGATAAAATAATCATTTTTTGAAAATTTTTGAATCCTCACATGATCATTTCACATTAAAAAAAGGATGCATGATGAAGGTTTTTTTGGACACACTGATAAACAGAAAGAATATTCTTTTGGTTATCACTTTTTTTTCAATGATCATTCTCTCCACTATCCGATACTGATCATAAATTTTTCTCAGTATAACATTTGAGATCACAAAAATTTTGAGGTCACCTGTACCCTGTACTTCTTCATTTTAGTGTATACCAATTTCTGGACTAGATCCCATGGTATTTCAATTTTTCCAGTTTCCAAAAAAAACATTATGGTGTCAATAGTTATAGTATGCACCTATTTTTTGGGTCGCTTCACACTCACATTTGTTTGGAGGGAAGTATAATATTTTCCAATACACGTTTGATTTCCTATTTTTTCCATCATCGTTGCATTCCACCATTCATTACAACTGGTTTTAGAAACAATGTTTTTTATTAATAATTTATTAAGGAAGCCAATTAAAATTGGATGATTTTTTAGTTATACCAACTAGAATATGTCACAGCTAAAAAGAAAGGATCTTCTTTTTATCAAGATAATGTATCATCTAGTGTTTATTACCCTGAATCCAGAAAAGATATCAAATGGAGAATGGAAATTTGAGCATGATATGTTTGGTTTCTGCATTCATCAATGGGATGAAGGCAATTTGATGAACCACATTCTCAACATCTTATTTCAATAACATTATGGGATAGTCCTAAAACAACCTAGTTTTCAAATATAAGAAACAATAAATTATTTTTTCTCAAACTAATGATGAAACTAAGGTACAAAGAAGGAAAATATATTTCTAACTACTGGATTTAATTCGATGTATGTTTTTATTAGTTGTGTAGCGTGGGTAGAAATTTATAATATGAGGTTTTATATAATATAATGATAAATAAATTACAAGATTCTATGAAGTATTTACGTGCTCCATTATCCAATTATTCTTTTAATGGAGATGTGACAATCAGTTTGGTTATGTCCAATATTTTAAATGAATAAGACCAGAGATTTACTCAATAAAAATATTCATTAGATCTTTTAGTCCTAGTACACATGGAGAGATGGAAGCACATAAGATAGAGTAATTGAGGGAAGAGAAAACACAGAAAAAAATCTACGTTGAAGATGAATGATTTTAAATGTCATCATTGTGGTAGTTTAGTGAATGTTAAGAAGATGTGTTATCAATTGAAAATGTAAAATAGAATGATGGAAGATCAGAAGGAAAAAATGATGATGGAGATGATCATTTCACCACAGCTAGAGGTGGTGATCTGATTATTATATATGAAACCACTTATATTTCTTCTGTTGATTCATATAAGTTTTTTATAGTGGTTCTTGTTTTCACATGACATAAAATATGGAGTTCATTAAATCATAAAATATAGGTGGTTTTATGATTTTGATGATGGGTAATGATTCCCACACTGATGTTATAGGTATCATGAATATTTTGTTGGAGTCCATCACAATAATGAAGCTGATTTTGAAGAATCCTATACATGCACCAATTTTATGATTGATTTTTTTCTACTATTTTTATTGATGATGAGTGATTGATCATTAATTTTGGTGAATTAAAATAAAATATTTCCATGGATCGTTTACCTTGACTTTAGGAAATATTTTGTTAGGTTTTCTACTAGACTAGAGCTTATAATTTCTTGGATACTAAGTGCTTTCTTGAGTAAAATATTTCATCCTAGTTATGTTCTAAGCAGATCAATATACATAATGTGATGTGGATTGGTTATTTTTTATACATAAATATTCTTCATGATTTTAATATTTAAAAATTTGAAATGTGTGAACATTGAATGGAAAAAAAATAAATCATGGTGGGTTTCAATTTCTATCCTCTGCACAATAAGTTCCATGTACATATATTAGTAAATTAGGTTGTTTGTGGTCTTTTGAAATCTACGACTATTGTTGTTGGCCTTTATTTTGTGACATTTATTCATGAAAACACACAAAATATTTGGGTTTATTATTTTAATTTTAAATGAAATGTTCTTAGTGTTCTTAGGTAATTTCATGTTCTTATTTAAAGAGAATCTGGAAAGATAGTGAAATGTACTCAAAGTGACAATGTGGATGATTATTGTGGTCTAATTGATCAGTATTTAAGGATATAATATTTTTTGTCATTATAAGATTCCTCCCAAGACTCCCCATATGGATGGTGTAGCTGATAAGATAAACAGGAAATTTTTGGAAATAGTTTATCATTTTCCTTTAGAAGAAACATTTCCTAGATATATTTTCACTGAGGATTCATTTATTGCTTCTAATATAATAAATTTATGACCAATGGTTTATTAGAATATTGACACACCCAATATGATTTTTATGTCAATGAGATCAGGTTTGATCACATGTGTGTTTTTGGATGAATGGCTTCTATTCATGTAAACCGAGATGACAGACCCAAGATGGATCGTAAGATACACCCATGTAATTTTTATAGTTATTGAAAAAATTAGTATGGGTATATATTATATGATACTACATTTTAGGTACATGTAATAACCCATGATTCATTGTTTAAGGAGGATCAGACTTTTGATAATTTTAATAAGGGGAAAAACACTACTTTTAAAACAATTGAGGGTTTTGTTAGTCTTGAGTAAGGTTTTGATTGTAATTTTCAACATATTGATGATTTTAATGATCACATTCATTTTCAAAATGATTTTTAGGCTGAATTGGTTGGAGTTTATGTTTCCAATACATATTTTTTCCAATGATCAATTTCTAGGGGTTATATATGAAACCCACAATTAATCTCTGTAGGTTATCTCAGCATAAAACAATTTCTATTTGGTGTTATCATATTAGGAATGTGTTCCTCTCTGAAGGGAGTGAACCATAATATTTTTATGAGGTATTGTAATGAGAATAGAAGGATAGTTGGGTTTTGAAAATTGATGATGAGATATTATCATTACATGCAACGATACTTTTGAGCTTGTTAAGTTACCATCCAATAAGAATGTTATTTAGAATCAGTGGATTTACTAGATTAAAAATAAATAATTCAATTTTGTTCCATGATATAAGTAAACTATAGTTGTTAAATGCTTCAGTTATAAGAATGGTATTTATTTTGATGATATATTCACAGATGTTGTCAATATTTCTTTCATTTTGGTTGTTCTTTGTTTCGCTACAAGTTTGGATCTTCGGATTTCTTAGATTGATGTGAAGACAACATTACAAAATGGATATTTAGTGGAGGAGATTTTTATGGTGAATCTATAGGGTTTTTTTCAAACATATATTGAGATTCATTTCTGCAGGTTAGATAAGTGATTGTATGATTTGATGAAAGATATGAGGTAGTGGTACAAGAAGGTTGAATCTGTCATTTTTTATCACAGTTTTAGGGAAAAAATATTCTAATCATTGCAATATTTTTGTTGAATTAATGATGATGATATTATTATATTTTTCATTATTTTGTTGGTATTCTAGATTTTTACCATAAATCATCTTGAATTGATAGATTGGAGAAGGATATTTGTCAGTATTTAATGATGAAAGGCTTTTGGCCAGCAAAATAGATTCTTGGAATTAAGATATCCCATGACATAAATGAAAAGAAATTATGGTTACCACTAAATAGATACATTTTGAAGGATCTTAAGATGTTTTCTATGGAGATATAAAAAGTGGTCAATACTACTAATTTTTTACATTTAATGATCAGTATCAGTTAGTGACCTTCTACAAATGAAGTGAGGGAGGATTTGTAACCCAAAGATTTTTCATATTCTATTGGTTGTTTGTTGTATGTGATGGTTTTTACTAGACATGATATTGATCATGTAGTGGCTGTGGTCCATCATTTTATATCAAATATATGTAGAGTGCATTGTATTGTAGTTACAGATATATTTTATTATCTTCATGGTACTTATTATCTGAGATTGTGTTCAGTCAAAGGTGAATTGATGATCATCGAAATAATTTTTTTGACATGGATGGATACATTGATTAGAGGAAGTATACATCAAGATATTTGTTCACTTTTATAGGGGTAGGTATATCTTGGGAGTATATATTGTAGAGATGTAAACGATTATCTACTATAGAGTCTGGTAATTTTGTAGTTATAGAGATATGTAATGAATTGTTGTCTATGGAAACCCTTATTCAATAGATCATTTTAAATTAAGGCATATTTCATTATTTTTATTATAGTTATAGAGATATTTTTTTGAAATAATTACACTTTTCTTGTTCTGTATAAAATATAGCGATGTTTGGAATAATTGGAAATTCAAAAACCTTGATTCGAGATACTTAGAACATTAGATGATCAACAGTGTTGACATTGGGCCAGACATGTTTACCAAGAGTTTACCCAAAGGTAAATTTTATAGATTATGACTGATTTTAGGGATGGTGGTTATCCCCAATTGAGTTGGAGGGCGAGTTTATTTCATGTTCCTATTCAAATGGAGCACTACGTGGGAAAATAAAACTGAATAAATTCACAAAGAGACATGATTATAATAATAGTCAAAGATTTCTTTTTTAGTGGAGTTATGAATCTTCACATGAAATATTTTTATCTTTTAAAAGGGGGTATCAAAATGCCTTTTTTGACAAAATCAACTTATGTAAAGAATATTCATTTGGTAGTCACCTTTTTCCCTACAATATTTTTTCCTCACCCACCGTCTTTGATTCTTTTCTTTTTTGAGTAATACGTTTGAGATCCATTACATTATAGTGGAGTCTCTAACAAGTGATTACAATTTTTTGTGGACACATATTTATATATATGGCCTCGTGGGTTTCCCTTTTTTAGGTTTTACATGTAAAAAATTATGGAGTCATCTTTTATATTTTGAACAAATTTTTTGGGTTGTTATACAACATCCTTTGATTGGAGGGAAAAAAATTATTTTCCACCACATGCCCTCTTTGATAATTTTTTCACGTTCATCACTTTCCATCATTATCAATAGGATCTTGGTGTCTAGATTCACTAGAATGGGTTTTGGTCTTTAGTAAGATGGATTTCAAGATAGTGATATCATTCCAATAAGATTATACAATAGCGTGGTACTCCAGCTCTTTATAAATTTATAAGTGGAGACGTAATTTTTAGTCGATTATGATTGTCCATTCATACTAAGATTCACTATGAGTTGTAGTATGGATCTATATTCTAGGGTTTCTGCTCTATTTTCATGATGCATATTTTATCTATTCGTTTTTAAATTCTAATGGATACATCTTATACATAGATTGTAAAAATATTTTCTTGATAAATGATTTGATGGTTCATATCCGTGTTAATAGGAATTCTCTATAACTATCGCATATATTATCCTACAAAGGTCTGAAATGTCATTTTCAGGGTGGAAAAGGAACTCATATTATTATAAGGCTTGTTTCAACATTATTTTTCTACTCCATTGGAAGTCAAACTTTGTTTTGGAAATGTAATGATCTAGAGAACTAATTTCCCAAACATCCATTTCTTAAAATCCATCCTAGAATGTTCTATATATATCTTATCTTCATTATCATACTTTGGATCCCCATCATGTAGTTGAGTCTTCTTCATTGTGCTTATTCGTTTTTCTCAAACCTATTACTTCCCTAATTCATCCTCCCATATCCAGACCCACTAATTCCCAACCATACTATGAGTTGTTGGGTTATTTTGAATCATTCAAAACCATGATGTGTCATCATCTACTAAAAAAACCATGAATTTTTTAGCTTATGATCTATTTCACAATAATAATTTCCCTTTTTCCATGATTTTTTGTGTCAAGATCATATTTTTTATTCAAATATATTCATAATCAAATAATGAACGCAAATATCAGTTAAATAACACAAGGAAAATCACGATAAGAAAAAAACTATTTTCTCAATAGGTTGATCAATATAATATCATGTAGGGATAACCTAATAATCATCATGTCTGGATGTTATGGATGTACAGTATCTTGATGAATAATTTCATTATTTCTAATATGTATATTATTACGACTATCACAACTGGTGACTCCAGTTATTTTATTATAATTTTTTATACTAGGTCTGAATCCTCATTGAGATAAAAACATTGGAACGATCATGAATTCTTTAATATTGGGGTCCATTCATTGTTTGTTGGATGTGATTTTAATATTTATGATGATTGTTAATAAATTACTTTTAGTAAATTTTCCACAAAAAGAATGATATTAGTTTTCATTATTTATAGAACAATGTTCTCTAATGAACATGAGTTTTTATGAGGATAACTTTAGTTGATGTAATAATTATACGGGGTATAACCAAATAGGATTTAGCCTGGATGGAATATAAAAAACTATAAATTCTATATCTTTTTATCCCTCAGCCATGTTGACTCTTTATTAAAGGTCACATTATGACCATTCTCTATGTATTGTGTCTTTAGAGGGTGAAAAGGGAAGCATCAGTGGCTTCTTCATCAGAAAAATTATTGATTATATACCATAGTTTCCACAAGGTGGTGAATGAGTCTTGGAATAGAAAAACTCAAGGAAGTGTCTTGATTGGTCTCCAAAAAAACTATGAAGTCATAAAAATGATCTTTTTCAAAGTCCCAACAGACAGCCAATGAGGTCCATTGAATTGTTTATCACCAAATTTGAGATCAACCTGATTGTATCATTGCTCAATGAATTTTTGGATGGTGTCCTTTATCATTACCTTGTATATAAATGAATTAATATTGAGGAGTTTCCAATAAAACAAGAACACATTTCCCATGATCATTCTATGGATACAAGGTTGAATTATGGTGTCCAAAACATGGCACACTTTCATTACTATATCAATGAGTATAATAAGATCACCACCTTAATAATTATTATATAATATGACCCCATGATATATGATATTTTGGTTGTGGGAGGAATGAAAAAATATATATTTCAATATCTTTAAGATGATCCTGACCATTTATGTAATAAAGGAATCCATGGGTCAGTGAATATATTGTGAAAGATGTCTCATTTGTTGTTGAAATTTTTAATAATATTCTTTTTTTACTTTGGGTGAGGATGAGATCAAACGGTTAATTAAAAATCCTAACCAGAATAACTACCCTAGAACAGATATCCGTCCACATTACTTTTATGTTGCATCATAGAATAATGTGAATAATGATCTTTTTGAGAATTTCCATGATTTATTTTGTAGTGGAAATCTCCAAATATTTTCTATTTCCACAACAATTTTTCATAAAATAATTTTAGTTATCTATAATAATTGAGTTAATAGAGGAACATTGTCATGTGTAAATCCCTATATAAAATGCTAATGAGATTCATAAAAAATTTAATTTCAATGCACCTACAGACATTGATTTTTAATGAAAAATTGATATTATCCATTATAGGTCTATCCAATGATCTATTGTAAATTCATAGGAGATGATATCTAATATTTATAAAAACCAAGTTTGTTATAATATTTTATTCATGGTGGAAATGGAAATGAAATATAAAATAATAAAATTGAATTTTATTTGGATGGTATTAGGTTGTATCTACTTTTGTGTTAAGATAACTGACATGTAGTTTAGATTAATAAGTACACCATGAATATTCATCATCTTCCTTGGTAAAACAAGTGAATTTTTCAAGTCAGTGGGTGGATTTAAGAAATAAGACACATTTTCGTCAAGTTTTTTTATTGTATTATAGGATTCTCCCAGAAGGATTTATTATAAGAATAAAGAGAATGATTTTATCATTGCTTTCTGATGTAGATTACAATTCCATGGTGTCTCTCATCTAATGTTCGTGGATGACATTGTAATCAATTCTTATGGTTGAATAAATTCTATCAGTGGTATCAATATATCAATTATGAACAATGTTAATAGAGTGGTAAAATATTTAATATGGATTAAATTAGTTCTTAGATAGCGATGATGAGTTTAAACTGGAGAGATAACTCCCGAGGTTCCATTTTTGGTATTCATCGGATGGATTCTCCCATGGATTATTCAGGTTATACCATTTTTTAGGTTTATTATGTATACATAACATTGATAACTTAGTGGATATAAATTTTAATTATATTAGCAATTCAAATATTTTTTTTTCGGTAGGATAACACCTGATAACTGTGTTCTCTCCCTATATCCAATGAATATTAAACCATTCCTCAAAATTCCTAAAACTGAAAACATTATTAATGAATAAAATTTGTGTTCTTCTATTTGGAATTCAAATTTATAGGGGAGTTTAAATGGGTATTTATAGTCCAGGATGGCAAAACATCTTTTGGATGGAGGTATCATCCTCATATTCATTATGGAATCCAAGAATATTTTACATGAAAGGATTTTATGGGTGGTTATTGAAGGTCAACACATTAGAAAATGTGTCATTGATGGACAATTTGAGATAGACCAGGATAATGATTGTAGTAATTATTCTTACCAATATATTATAATTAGAAATCATATTCCTATTTAAGAGATCATGAAAATGTCGATCATTTTTCATGGTGATATTTTTTTCTGGGATACCAACTAGGCTGCAGAAAAGCATGGTTTTTTACGGTTCTCGATTCCTATAATGATGTTTAATGGTACATTTCTCCATTCCTACAACATTCCTGCAATAAGTGATGATAAAAAATTTAATAAATTTAAAACAATACATTTTAAATATTATATGGATAAATTTTACTTCCCTGAGGATCCTTCAAGGATTATTTTCAATAAATATTTATAACAAAGTGGTGTGTGAAAATTGAGGCCATGAATGATATAGAGATAAAAATTTGTTTAAGGTGGTCCTAAAAAAATATAAATTTGTGATATTGCATGTTAATAACCAATAATTACACATAGATGAGGACATTCAATATAATTGAAAACAGCTTTCATTTAGGTGTTTTTATTGTTCCAACCTGAATGTGGAATCTATTTTTAAAATTATTTTTATATTACAATGTGAAATTAATGATTGCAACACATTAGTAGTGTATGTGGGATTAGTGAATTTGGGTACTACTTTTGATTTTCTAATTTATAACTTCTTTCATGTTTTCTGGATAAATCACCAATAAATGATGGTGAGAGACATTATATTAGCATTTGGGTGGTGGTGTATTTGAAACACTATAAAAAATACATGGATTTAATGAATAAATGGATTGATTATGGTGTTGGGTACTTAGATGAGGTTTCTGATGGTGGAGTTAACCACCATATAAAAACACTAGGACCAAATCACCCTAACAGTCTATCCAAATAGAATACTTTCCTGAAGAAATTCACATTCAAAATGTTACATCTAGGACTATGGATTTGTTCACATCCACCATCACTAGGTTACAAACTAAATACTATTGGATCATGTTCTTCAGGTATCATGATGCATGGAGGTATCATCAATTGTAGAGGAGGTTTGTTTTTTTTTCATTCATTTCTTCTTCATGTATCAGAGATACCCTAGTAGTGGATCCTTGGGCTATCCTCTAGGGTACCGAGTTTTATAGAATAAAGGGTATTGAGTTGGATATTATGAAACATATTCTCATATTACCCAACCACATCTTATTGTACATATTTCCAAACATTATTCATTTACATATTAGATTTGACAGTGTAACTGGTTCATCACTGAAATGATTTATATTATTCATACATAGAGAAAGGGGGATCATGCTTCTGATTCTCATGTATCTATGATTTCCCAAACTATTGTTTTTTACTAAATTTATTGTATTAGGTACCTTTCTAGTGAGTGTTTTAACATCCTTAAATGGTATTCCATTGATCATCATTACTTTGGACAACTCTTATTTTATCTTCTTGTAGTTTCTATTCACCGTTCATTGTCAGGATATTTTGTAAAATTATAATTATTATGGTGTGTTGAAAACTCTATATTGGCCATGTCCTACAAAAAAACCTATATTCCTTCCCTTATTTCATGATCATATTTATCTTCACCTAATTGCATCTTTAAAATGTTTAACATTAATGAAAATAGATTAGAATTAAAGAAGTGGTGACCATTTTTTTCCACACATTAAAGGCTTAATTAATCTTATACTATATATAAACATATATTTAATATATACTAACATAATGACTATATTATCAAAAAAATTCTGAACTATACTTATTATAATGGTAAAAATATATTTTTATCTCCTATTCATAAAATGAGAAATGAATGTATCACTCATGTGTTTGTGTGGAATACCCCTACACATAGTTATATGATTAATTTCCGAGTACCATATTTCATAGTTGGATATTATAATGTATTTAATGATTATATTTAAAATTAGTGAGATAATTAATACTTTTAAATATATAATTTTTTCTATCTATTTACATCATTATCAATTGGGAAACAGTAAAACTACTTGAATATATGCGTGTACGACCACCACCATGAAAAAATGTGATTCATTTAAAAATAAAAATATCATACTAAATAATAAGGGTATATTTAATGAATATATATGATATTTATGATAAAAAATTTATTACATAAAAGTTTATTTTTAATTTACATTATTTTTAATATAAATTAAAATCTATAAAAATCAGTCATGTGTATGTGAATGATATAATTTTTATGATGTGATGTAATTATTTTCTCATAAATAATATGTATAATCAGTGAAATTGTGTATATAAAATTAAACAGGATACTAATAACATAATGAAGGTTGTATATTTGATGTAATGATGATCAGAATTTACAAACTAAATCTTATAAATCAAAACATATTTGAAAATTGAAAATTTTATCAATCAAACAAATGATTTTAATTATTAATTTATAATATATAGGTGTTTCATTTTTATAAGTATAACATATTTGACATTTTATGTACTTATATTTTTATTTTATAGATTTATAATTCTTTTATTTATTATAGTATAGTTTAAAAGATCTTATGAGAGAAGTCGATATTGTGGTAATGGTTTATTTCACAATATCATCATTATTTGGGACTCATAATGTTTAAGTTACAATTGGAGAAATTATATGATACCATAATCATAAAAAACATATATTTTATTCTCCTATAGTCATTTATATAAATTAAAAAATTTATATTCAATTTCTATTCTCTATGTACTAAAATGTCTACTATTAATAGAAGATATGTTTTTTTCTATGGATTCAAGAATCTTTTCTCTAATTCTAGCATTTTAATTAATAATTTTTGAATAATTTTTATACTATTATAAAATTACTGATTAAATCCATTTTCCCCATGTATTAGTTTAAAAAAAATTGATAAATTAATATACTATTCTATTTCTGAATGAGGAACATTTTACTAGTGGTTGAAACAAAATCATTATTTTTACATTTACTGCAGGAAGAAATTTTCATGCCGTCATGACTATTTTTTTATTTGGAGATAACAATAATGGTTGTAGTTTATATTTCAATAAATTTTTTGATTTTAAAATTTTCATTTTATAATATATATTTTATCTTCATTAAGAAATTTTTCTATGATAGATTACTATAATTTTAATTTATGTCAACATTATTTGATTTATCTTATGCTTATTAGTGATATAATATATTTATAATATCAATCATTATTAAGATATGTATTATGATCATGTCATTATTTTTATGTTATTGGGTAAAATATTATCTTTTCATATGATTTTCTTCAATAAAAATTTGTTATGCTGATATTGTATTGAATTGTTATTGATTCCATTCCTATAATGAATTAAATGGAAATAGTTTGTGATGTGAATGGAATATTATATCCTCTCGATGCCTCAAAAGGTCTAGAAAATTTAGTTTATGTATTTGGAAAAAACCTGAAAATTTTATTTATGATATATTGAAAAATTAAATTTTATGATTTCTAATATTATGAATTCTATCAAAAAGAAATTATTTATTGGTATCCATCTGATTATTTGTTTTTTAATGTCATCCAAGTATAAGATCCCAATTTTTGACATTAAAGATATATAATATTTTATTATTGTATATCTCTTGAATATTATTTATGATTTATTTATCCTTTTCTAGATTCTATTACATGATTTACAGTACTGAGGATCCCATCTAACCTTTTATTATGTTTTTGTTTCCCCTGGATTACAAGAATGTATATATGAATTATTTATCTTATATTATATTAAAAATTATATTTTTTACAAAATTATATTAAGTAGTATTCCATGTTTTTAAATGTATTTTGAGAATATAGTATGTGTATAGTCTCCTTTTACAACTAAACCATCTGATCCTTTAGAATGTGATGTCATGTATATTTTTCAAATGTAGTAAAATAACCACAGAATCTATGATAATATATTTCTGTTTTTATCATTTCTATTAGTTCATTTTTTTATAAAAATGATAAATATATTTAAGAAAGCATTGATTAATGAATATAAATCAATTACATAATCCAAGTGTAATTCTATGTATATGATATTAACATAATATTTTTGTAAATTTATAAATGTAAGATTATATATGATACTATCTCCATTTTTTCATACTATAATGTTGATCCAGATATGGCCTATACACATAGAGGTATATAATATATTAAATGGTTGGATTCAAATTTAACTCCACCATAATCAGTGCATAATGAGTGGGACATAGACTACACACATATTTGAATAATCCATTGGGATTTTTTTTTATTCCCATGAACATTACAAACCATTCTGAAATATTTAAATAAAATTTTATTATTTTAATATATTTTCTACGATAATAAGAAAATTATTTTGAAATTATCCATGCATAAAATTTTACATATTGATATATACTTCACCATATTTGGAATTACAAAATATGATGGATAATGTTATGGGATAATTATCTATATTTTATTATTTAGAATTTTTTTCCAATATATGGAATGTAAAATGTACCAAACCCCATAACAATTGTATGTATTTCTATCGTGTGAATTTCTACATGACTAATTTAGGAGCTAAGCTGATTGTTACTATAATGGGAAACCTGGCATGGTTTATGTCCAATAACAAATCATAAAAGGGAAAAAAATATTCACCACATCATTAATTGATGTTGAAAATTTTAATGAATAATGAAACTCCATACCTTAATAGAAATAATAATCCACTGATAGATGATTTTTGTATAATGTCTCAATAATATACATTCCTATAATTAATAAGTAATGAGAGGGATAATTTTATTATGGTGGTCTATATTTTAATGGAATATACTAATTATTGTGGTCATTAATTATAAATAGAAATGTCAATGAGGAAGGATAGATAATTAAATGGATAAATTTTAGGGATATTTGATTTAAAAATAATTATTTAGGTGTTTGGAGTTGATAAATGATTAAAATTTAGTAATATATGATAGAAGGAAGAGTAATTTGTTGACATATATATGGAAAATATAACAACATTATCAAGGAATTCACTTTAATATACACATATAAAAATTTATGATATACAATTTCGTTCAATGTTTCGACCCTGACTCCCAAGGGATCTTATTTTTCAAAGGGTTTAATCATACAAGGATATTGTATCACTTTCTATAGTGAAAGGTACACAATTCACCATGTAATATATTATCAAGGTAAATAATTATAATTAAATGAACAAAACATAAAAATAAAATGATTTAATCATAAAATGGAATGATGGAAACTCCATAAGTTGATAGTTATGGAAGGGCTCACACAGGTAATATTTTTAAGGGAATGTGAGTTTTCAATATGATTAGTGAGAGACTCTATCACGTGCATGATTGAAAGGTTATTAAGGAAGCCTTAAATATTCATCATTTAAACTATAAAAATATTAGTCAATATAAAATCAATTCCCAATGTGTTAAAATAATTAACCAAAAATATGGTAAGGGATAAATTCCATGATTATGAAATTAATAAATATAAGGTTGAAATCAAATTAATTGTGATAGTAAGTAATTTTATAGTACAAAAACTTTTTATCTCATTATTGATCTACATACTAGTTTGGAAATTTAATTAATATCAAATAAAATCAAGTAACTCTAGGATATAAAATTGCAATCATTAAACCTAGAATGAATCTACGTATATTGGGAATATATTAAGAAATTTGAATTTTAGAGATAAAATATGTACATAGTTCCAACATGGATATTATACCTTTGTTTATAATTGATATAATACTTATTCTTGGTGTTTAATTAAATTTTATCTTTATGGAATTTTTAGATAAAGATGAAAATAATATTTTTTGAACTAGTATTTTTATAAATTATGGTAAATGTATAGAATAATTTGTATGCATACTATTATTTATGTTTTATGAATTAATGAATTACTTATTAAAATTATTGGTTATTCAAATTGAGTAATATCTTTGCTTTTAAAAATATTTTTTTAGACAAGTGTAAAATTTATTCATTATTTTACAGATCTACTAATACATTAAATGTTGATTTTTGTGATCCATGCATGTAAAAATAATCGTATACATTCATTATTAGAAATAAATGTATAAACATATTAAAATAATATATCAAATGGAAACAATTTCACCAGGAATATTTAAAGGAAACAAATAATTATATTTTTATATAATTACTCAAAATCAATAAATTGAATATATATCTATAATGTTTTGGTTGATAAGTATCATTTTCATATCAAGTTACTCTTATAGAAATATATTCCCAAGATAACGACTTCTATCAATACCAAATTTATTTATTTATGAAATAATATTTTCTTAATCATAACGTGGAAATTAAAAATTCATGATGAAATATATTATAATTTTATGAGATGATGAAAATGACTTTAAATTATGAGTACATAATTTATATAAGGAGGGGATAATAAAAAACTCTAGGATTTCAATTTCTATCAATTTAATATTATGTTTGATAACATGTGACACATTTATCTCCGTATATAAATAAACCATAAAATAATATTATTTAAATATATATTTATATCCAATATGTTGTGTTGTTGGGTATGAATAGTAATAACCAATGTTTGAAATATATGTATAATGGATTTTTTAATAAACACAGTTATATAGTTTAAAAATTGTTTACATTAATCTAGTAATGGTTACTAGGTAATATATATGAATAAAGTAATTTTTTAAATTCAAAGATATTATCAAAAAATATATTTAAGGTTTTTTTGTGTGAATATTTATAAATAAGGGATTCTTGTTTGTATTAATTTTATTCAATAAAATGAACTTCATTTTATATCTAAATAATTTTTTTGACCAAAGAAAAAATATTATTTGTTATTTTCTCATTATCAAGTATATACAAGGTTCAATTACATTTTTAGTGGGTTTGAAAATAATAATAATTATTGATTGATTTTAAATAATTCAATTAATTTTATTTGAATCAAAATTAATCTTTATCTGTCTATTAAATCATTTTTATTCTTAAAATAAATATTTTTCTACAAGTTGTTTTAATTTCAATATGAGGATGAATATAAAAATTACTTTTCCCCGTTATAAAAAATATATATTCTTAAATTTAATCTATATTGGAATAATCATAATTAGTATTATTCAATATTGTCAACTTAATATTTGGTCATAATGAATAGTAAAAATTATAAAAAAATGTTACAATGGTTCTGGTCAAAAAAATATTCCAGGCAAATAACAAATAGAAAAAGGTACCTATTATACATAATCATTTATAAATAATATAAAGAGAATAGATTTTTTATTTTAAAATATATCCTTTTATGTTCTATCCAATTGATTCTACATTCATAAGAAAATGAAATTATATAATTTAAATATTTATTGTAATTCAATGTGTTCCCCCCACTCACCAGTAATATGGAAACTCATATCATATCATATTCACATATTTGGAGAACTATATATCTGCATCATAATAACCAGAATCCTTATTATATTTCTTTCCTTTATTCATGAGATTCCAGGATTCTTCTAAGACCATGCTTTGAGGGATTAAGGTGTAATCCAATGGAGCACTCTCAATAAAGAAGCAATATTTTTTACTGAATATTTCAAAATGTATTTCATTTTTTCAATTCCTATAAATATGTTAAATTATGTTATGAGACGGATGTGGGTGCCACTTAATGGGTGCCCCATGCCTAGTGGGCCACGTGGCCTCAAACTCGTCATCCTGAACACCAGAGGCTACCAACTAGTTGTGAGGGCTTAGGGTGTGTATGTGAAAAGAAAATACCCTCATTAGTAAAGTGTAGAACATTAGAATGAATATAATCAAATAGTGAACAATGGAGACAATATAAATAAATAGATGAATTGAACTGATGAAATGGATAAACACTAAATAATAACATTATACAAAAAATAGTGATGCTATATTGTCTTTTTACTAGAATACTCGGAATAATGGATACACGAAAAAAAACATAACATGTTCTATAAGGTAAATGAGTGGATGTCTACTACAAGCATCACAAGATCCTCCTCAGTCATATGCTATGTATCTCCTTCTTATTAGCACACAATCATGTATTGTAAGTAGCATGCTTCCCTTTGTCAATACACGAAACCAACTAATCTACTATGGGTACCAAAATGATCCTGAAGAGGGTGTGAGATAATTGTCAAAGGGAAAATACAAACATTGTTTATAAAATACCTCCCATGTAATAGAATATATAAGTGTCTAGGCATTCATATATAATGTAAAGCTACCAGTAAAATATATCCAAATTAAAAAGTACATACTTCATCTATCAGTTGGTGTCTTAACATGTAACTAGTTCATTAATAAGTCAATTTACATTTTATTATAATATTTAATATGAGGTATGGATGACACTGACATCCCATCGTGATAGTATATGTATTCAAGGCCACTACACATTGTAAGGCCACCATGAAATGATTGCCAATGAGTGATTTCCAGGGTAAAAATAGGGTAATGAAAACTGAGGCAAAGCTAACGCAATATTTTATAAATCTATCTATATATTAAGAGTGTAGTCCAAGGAGCATAATCTTGGGAATTCCAAAATAAAGAACATACTAAGTTCATATTGATATACCATGGTAAAATGAGGATATGCATAGATAGGGCCTTATGGACTATCACCATGAAACCTACTTGTCCATGATAGATCCAAGGAATGTATCTGAGGTATCCCAAAATAAAGAACGAGATCGTACTGTAGTATACCAATAATATATGGAATAGTCAAGAACCAGATTCTAGGTAGGTATCAAGCTAAGAAAACTGTATCCATTAACCAGAATGGGGTTCTCGATTCCCAAAAAATTATCATCTTAGAATCCACGGTGAGATCGTGTTAGTCCATTCCTTTTTGATATTGTAATCATGTAATAATTCATTTGGTTCATGAATTTCCTTCCATTAGTGTGAATATGTCATGTTGAGTAGAAAAAATTTATTTATATGTTGATTCCCTATCTTCCATTAGTGTGGATAGTCCACATACTTTTGTAAACATTTAATGAAGATGTAGTTATCCATTGAATCATAATCAACTTTCATGGTTCACTTTGCTACCTTTCCTCAATATGGAAAACGGTGTTACGATCATGTAACCATTATTCAATATCTTTTATTAAGTCTATGTTATATACTTGTTATACCATCTATTTTACATTTCATATTTATTAATTATTTGTCAACACTTCCCTTAAGTGGGTCAAGTGGTGAAAATACATGTTAAATTACATTATGCAATTCTCGGTAATAACAAAATGTTTATAATAAGAAGAATCGCCAATAAAATGGTCATGTAATGAAACACTCGAACAATGGATCAAATATTCCAAACAATAAAAACCCAATAATGGCATAACCTTATACATGAGGCAGATAGAGATGTGGGTGAAACCACAAATTAATAATCACGTATTTAGAAATATCATATCTTTATGATTATAACGAGAATAATCATTGAAAGTTAATTTATGAAATAGTTTCCAAAGAAATTGGGGGAAACCAAACATTCCAAAAACATTAACTATATTGTTGAGTTATAGACCACCCACCTGAGAATTTACGTGTCATCTCCTCTGGTTTCTTCCATTGATTTCCTTTAATTGGTATAGAACTAAGAAAAGGTGAAAAATTCTCATAAGGTGATATCTAGGTCAAGTGTAAAGGAGAAGAATTGTGGATAAATAGGACTCAACCAATTATTGTTGTGTATCTAACATGATGAACGAAAGGTCAATCAGATGTCGGATTAAATATACCTCTTGATCCCTATGTTTTTCCTTAAAATGAAAAAATGGGTGAATATAAAGAAAAATATTATAGGTTCTTCGATTAAGAGAAAATAGGAGGATTAATAGAGCATTAACGGAGCTTTGGATAATTTACCCTGGTTTTTATCCTCCACACGGTTTGTCCGCATGGTTTGTCAAACCATGGGCAATCCATGCAAGACTCTTCAACCTAAAAAGTCTTCAACCACATGATTTGATCAAACCATGTTCCACCTATGCACATTTACCTAGGATGAAAGGGCATTTTTATAGTTGTGAAGTATGGTCATGCCACAACAATGAGAGGTTCCACTATACTAAAAAAACATATTCTGCACGGTTTACTCTAAACCTTGTGCAACGTTTTTGTCCTACTAAATTATGGGTTCTGGGCTCCAAAAAATCCTTTAAAACCACTAAAACCATTACTAACTCATTGAGAATCATAATTTTCTCCCATGTAAAGCATTATACCGAAAATTAAGGGATCCATACCTGAGGGAAATACTAGTTTCTTACATCCTTCCACTTAAAAGTACTGACCACCTAGTTCTCCTTCCAAGTGTAAGGAAACACTACGAGAGAGTACCTATTGCCATTGGGAACATTCATCGACTCCCTGTACCAAATCTCATCATGTTCTCGTCCATGCTTCTATAAAATTTTTACTCATGCTTTAGTCAATGAATCATTATGGATACTCCTCAAAGGTAGTATCTGCTTCTAACTCTACTTCCTCAGGATCAATGGAATGATACGGGTCGACAAGATATTGGTGAAGCTATGAGATATGAAATATTTCATTCATGGAATAGTACCAATGAGTTATTAGCAATAGATAATTTACTAGCATGAGTCTCTCTAGGATCTCAAATGTCCTGATGTAACAAGGAGACAACATTCCCATCTTTTTTAACATTCGATGACCCATCATGGGCTATACCTAAAGAAAAACATGATCCCCATAATTTATCTAAAGGGTAATTCAGTGATGATCGACCTATAATTTGAGTTTAGACTGGGTATTAGTAAAAAACTTCCTGATCATCTCGACCTATTTTAAAGTTTCCGGAATGAGATGAGGACCTTGTAGGGTTTCCAAACCTACCTTAAGATAGAAAAAGGGTGAACTACATGGGCTACCATGTAATGCCTCAATAAATCCATAAATATATACACCAAGAATCTATTATTATAGATGAAATCAACATGAAGGATATGTTAATATCAAGAACCTCCAAAATCAAGGATTCCTGCACATGGCATATACACCAAAACATTTATTTTCTTTTATGGTTGTCCATCAGTCTGATGGTGAAAAGTAGTGCATAGATGCACTAGAGTTCCCATATATATCTACAATCCTTTCTAGAACTATGATGTAAAATGATAATCACTATTTAAACTATAGTATGTTGAACTCTATGTAGTCGTATGATCTCACAGACTTACAGACATCCCAAATCATCAACTGAGAAAGTCTCTTGAATATGAATAACGTGGGATGATTTTGTTAGTAGGTCATTGACTACCTAGATAGAATTGCATCACCTCAGTGACCTAGTTAATATGACTATGAAATCCATATAGAAATCATCAAATTTCCATTTTGGGATAGGAAGTTGCTGTAAGAGTCCTAGTGGTATCTATTGCACTGCCTTCACCTGTTGATAGTTACAACACCTAGTGATGAAGCTTGCAATATGCATTTTTAACAAAGGCCGCCAAAAATTGTTCCTCATATCATGATAAATCACTAAGATTCCAAGATGAAATGCCCATTGGGATCCATGGGACTCTTTTATCAAATCATCGATCACATTTACAAGAGCCTAGATGCGTCCCATAGCCACAAGACTTCATCCCGATCCAGAGAACATTTTAAAGGTGGGAAATCTCATGATATACTCTCACAGTGAACCAATCCTTCGTGATCTATAAAACAACTTAGTCTTCAACTTCTCAAAAAGGAAATATGTATCTTTTATGGATAAATTCTAAGACTACTCATGAATATCTTGAAACTATAGATGAATCTCAGAAAAGAGTTCCATTACCTTCCTTTCAAAACAGGCTTCATGTGCGGCCAACATTTATGTTTTTTGACTCAGTGAATCTACAACCACATTGCCTTTTCTAGATATACAGGAAAACTCAAAATTAATGGATTGTAGATATTTTACCCATATTTTTTGTCATTTGTTATAGTCACACTATGAATATATATACATGAGGCTCTTGTTATTTGTATACAATACAAAGCGCTCACCGAAGAGATAATGTCTCTAGAAACGTAATGCGTAGACAACTAATGCTAGATCGAGGTCTTACATCATGTAACTTCTCTCGTGAATCCTCAAATGATCATATTATAATGAAAGGACATTGTATTCTTTCATCAACACTTATTTTAGTCCAATACCTGATGCATCACAGAAGATGATATAACCATTACCAGGTTCTGCAATAATCTGAATAGGTGTCACCACATGCCTCCTTTTAAGCTCTTAAAAGGATTTATCACATGATACTGACAACAAGAACATGAAAAATTCTATTAATTTCTAGTAATAGTTTATGATAAACATTATAAGTCTTGTATGAAATGTTGTAATATCTATCCAGCCCTATTAAACCCATGATATCAAACATGATCATAGGATTCAACTTGGAGACTACAACACTAACCATAACAGGGTCAATAGAAACTCTTGATTATGATATAGTATGGACAAAGACGTTGATCTTTTCAATATAAAGTCACACATAGCATGATTAGCATAAATATGATAATATTCCACTGTACTTAGAAAAATTTTAACATATTTGGAATAGTCCTTACGGGTGCCCAAATACACCAAGGTGCCTTCCCAAAAGACCATGAGAGAATATTACAATTAGGGATGGAAAAAAGTATTTAAAAAATCCAATAAAATGGAAGTAATGTTTGTATGACTGAACAAAATAACAAGATTCTCATACTGAACATACAAGAAATGGAAAGATGTATGAGGAATATCTGAGGGTATGACTTGAACCTATAGATAACCTGATATCAGGTCGATCTTAGAAAACATATTTTTTCCATGGAGATAGTCAAAGCTATCATCTATTCAAGGATGTGGATACAATTTCGTGAATGTATGATGGTTCAATATTCTATAATCCTTGCATAAATAGATTGTTCCACCCTCCTTCTTCATGAAAAGAATTGGTGAACCCAAAGAGGATATATTTGGACGTATAATTATTTTGGACTTTAAGTCCACTATCTACTACTTGAGCTCCTGATTCATTGTTTGTTACATCATTTATGGAGGTATGTACATTGGATCTACTCCTAGAACTAGTTATATTGAAAACTATACCTCTCTCAGAAGAGGTAATCTCGAAAATTCAACATGAAATACTTCCATGAAATGATGAACTACTGGAGGAAAATTAGTTTGATGCAAACCCTAATCTTCCCTGATAAGATTTTCAATCTATCCAGTCACATCACCTAGCCTGTGATGCTTTGGTCAATCTCTCCCATCCAAGTCATCCCACTCACCATTAAAAATATAACTATTTCCTTCTATAGATGTAAAAACCCCTTCAGAAATAATAATCTACAAATTTTTGATGGTGGACCTACCAATCCATCAAGAAAATCACATCGAAGCCCATAATATCGTGAATTTAGAGATCCCACAAGAATGGGTAACTACCTACCTCAAGGAGATAGACCCTACACTAGAGTATTCCCTTTGTCCATATTTACAAAAAAATTTGAGTCATTATACCATAGTGATACTATATATCTAGTACGAGTCATTCCTAAATAGATAGATAAATTAAAGAGTTTTAATATACTATATCAATCATAGGAGAGACAACATTAGAAGATACTAAAATAGTACCTCGTCCTATATATGGTCCCACAGCCTAAACCTCGGGTATCATATGCAAGGAATGCAACTGACCTGACCACAAACCTATGTAGTTTATGGAATACCACACTCATGACTGCTCTGCTGGAGTTACTGATGATTATTGATCAGTATACCATGACCATATCCTCGTACTTAGTATGACCAGGCAGTTCTACTACAACTCGCCACTTAAGGTGGTGCAAATGAACTCACTCCTCAAAGTGCATATGAAGATGGTCCTTTTTCACTTGAAGATAGTTCAAAGGTCTTAAAAAAACACAGAAGATGACCCATACAGACACAATCCCGACACACCATATGATCCTTATCACACTGGGAAATCTTATTTCATAGTTTTATTTCACTAATGGCACACTACAGAGCTATCAAACTGCATACACTAGCTACCACATCCCTAAAAATAAGCCTCATGGGAATGTTTCCTACCACCTGGGGAACTACTTGCCTGATGTAGCACTGATCCATTAAACATAGATATAGCTCCATACCTCTTGCTACACATAGTGATTTTATTCTGAAAAACTATTTCATAAAATGAAGTAAGGAGAAATAAATTCACCTGAGTTCGTATGGCATACTGGGTACCATCCCTAAATCATCATGAACACGAATGATCATCAACTACTAAAAGTAGTGAAAATCGCTATAAATCAGAGAAACGTGATGAATATTCTATAACTGGAATTAAACCCTACTTGAGATACATAAAATCTCTAGATCTGTCAGCTCTCAAGGACTCAAGAATAAACTAGTCATATAAGGCAGTCTAGAAGCCCACCCATAGGATTCCCTAATGACATTCAGTCTGGGTAATGAAATCCCACTAACTCTTTGTCGAATACTAGAGAATGTATGTAGAAACCATGAATCTTCACTCTGGAGGATTTTACAAATGCTCAATGATTTATAGAATTACATCTATCCAAGACATAGTAGCATGATATCTTCCATCCACTAAAAAACTATGATGATTCTAATGTTGGAACTCATGGGTCAGATCAGCCCTCATAGGTGCAACCCATGTGGGACCCTGAATGAACTGCAACAAACATTGAAAAAAAATAATGTACCATGGAATCAGTGCCTATATTAGGTAAAACAAGCAGCGCCTCATGTGGAACTCATGGAAGTAATACATTCTACTCATGGACCACCATGTCTGCAGTATGTTCATCACCACCTTCGTGGCGAACCACATGAGGACTTCACAAAGGCATTGGTCTACAAATTCCAAGGAACCCGTAGAACAAGAATACAATCTAGGATATATCATTAATGGTAGAAAATAATCATATTAAAACTCACTACCCAATTTATTATATCAAAAATTACATGCTTAGAATGCTATGTATTGGTATGTTCTCTTGTATATGTTTCATGTCGTTTTACAGTTAATTCTTTGGTTCACCCATTTAACTTTGATAAACATGACATGGTGGGATATGGATGTGCAACTAATTCATTTTTGATTTCAAGATTCACCTTACAATGGATAGTCATTTCTGATAAACCAGTTCTCATACACCTATCACAAATATAGATACCCATTAATTATAACATAATGGATTGACTTGGTAAATTACTCATCCCAACCCATGAGGGCCCATACATCTCATGAACTATGACATGAAATATTTAAATTAAAGCCAATGTAATACAAGTATGTGAAAATATAACAACATCACTCAAATTTCACAGATATATCATCCAATGAATGATAGTGAATTACACATATATGGTACGATGATATCCATGACATGTGAATTATAGGTTCCTATGATGATGCATATAACAATACTCCATGACCATATATAATTGCGCCATGGTTGAAATTTTTTTACAATGTATATTAATAAAAAACACCTCAATATATGAGATTCAACCAACAATGAAATAATATCAAAAGTAATATGAAAAATAGAACAACAATATTATTATGAGTAAAATGGATTTCACCCTCAACATGGGTTTGCGACGCCTAAGCATGACTTATGAAAAAGCCCCAATCATTCTTATTATCCATTATATTTATGCTGAATAGTAATGAAAGAAAAGAACCCACCTCTGATACAACTTTTTTATGACTCAGAATCGAATGCCACTATACGGGTGCCCTGATCCCGATGGGCCACATGGCCTCAAGCGCATCTTCTCGAATGCCAGAGGTTGACGACTAGCATCGAGGGACTAGTGTGTGTACGTGGAAAGACTATGACATCATTGGAAGAGTATATCTCATCATATGGAATATAATTTAACAGTAAACAATAGAAGAAAATATAAATAAATAGTGGAATTGAACTGATTCCATTGATAAACTATAATAACAATAATTTTGTCCAATAATATAGTTATGATGCAATCTATGGTCACTAGAAAACTGAAAATCCTGGATCAAACAAAATATGCATAATAGATTCCAGAAGGTAAATGAAAAAAGTCAACCCCGTGAATCCTAAGATCCTACTCGGTCATCTATAATGATTTCCCAACATATTAGCACACAATTAGGTATTAATAGATGAATGCTCCCCATTTTAAGAAAAAGCTGCAATATAATCCATTCTTGGCCCCCAACGGAACTGGTAGATGGTGTGAGATAAATCTAAATGGGCCACACAAACAGTGTCTATAAAATCCAACCCATGTAATGGAATATAGAAGTGTGCATGCTTTCATATATAAAGTACATCATATAATACAATATAACTAAACAACTAATTACCTGCATCACCCCTCGACTGGTGACTAAACAGGTAACTAGTTCTTTAATTAATCAATTACCATTTACATGTAATTGGTCATATGAGGTATAACCAACACTAACATCACTTCGTGATATTATAATTTGTGAAGGTCCCAAGATGTAACAAGGAAATAAGACAATGATATCCAATGAAGGTGTTCCGGGTTAAAAATCAACGTAACGTAAACAGATGAGAAGCTAACTCAATAGTATTGGATTCTAAATAAGGGTAAGAGTTTAATTAAAGGATCACAATCCAAGTAATGCCATAATAAGGTGGTTACCGATTTAATGGTTATCAACCTAGGTAAAATAGGGATATTCCAAGACAGTGCCCTATGGGCATTCGCCTTGGCACCAGCTAGTCAATCATGTATTCGAAATGTGTATATGAGGTATCATGTAATAAATAAAGCTACCCAATGGTAGTATATCGGGCATCCATGTAATATACATTAATCAGAGTCTAGGTGTGTATCATCCTAAGAATGCAGTATCCTTGAATCAGAATGGGGTTCCAAAGACCCATGGTATTCTAATCTTAGAATACAAGGTGAGATCGAGTTAGTCAATTCCTATTTAATATTGTAATAATGTAACAATTAATTTGGTTCATGTATTTCCTTTCATTACTGTGGATATGACATGTAGATTTGAAGAAATTTATTTATTGGTACAAGACTTTTCTTCTATTAATGTGGATATGCCATGTAGCATTACAACCATTTAGTCAATTATTATTTAGACATTAAGGCATAATCAATTTTTATGGGTCACTCTGCTACCTTCCATAAAAATGGAATGGTGTGCTATGGGTTTACAAACATTATTCAATCTCTTTTTAGAGACATGTTTTATACATATTATACATTCCATTTCATGTTTCACATTTATTAATTATTTGAAAACACATAGCTTATGTGGATCAAGGGGAGAGCATACATGGAACATTATATTATGAAATTTTCAGTAATAATAGGCCATTTATAATATGAAGACTCAAATTTAGAATGGTATAGTAATGGCACACCCGAACGGTGGCTCAAATATTCCAAACACTAAAAACCCCATTGTTGCATAGCCTTTGAGATGAGGCAGATTGATATGTGGGTGAAACCACTAACAACTAATCACGTATTTAGAAAAAGAATAACCATATGATTATCACATGTATAATCATATCATGTCAATTTTAGAAATGTTATCTAATGAAAATGGTGGGTCCCACAAAATCATTCAAAAAACAGAAATTAGGGCTGGGGTATAGACCACCCAACTTAAGGTTGTACGAGCCTTACCCTATGGTATCATCCTTTTATATTCATCAGATCGGTTTATATATAAGAAATGATTATAAAATATCATATGAAAATATCTAGGATAAGAGTGAAAGAGAACAAGAGCATTTAAATAGAACTCAAGTACATACATTGGACATCCAATGTGTGCTCGGTCAGATGTTAGACAAATGCGATCTCTTGATCCCTAACTATGGACTTCAAAAACCTCCAATTGGGTGAAAATGGATGAAAATAGTGATTATTAAAATATTAGGAGATAGGAGAAGTACTAATAAATCAATAAGGTAATTTTGGCCATTTTATATATGTTTTTAGCCTATGCACAATTTTTTTCACAGTTTGTCAAACTGTGCTCAAACTGTGTGTGATGGTTATGCACGAAAAGTCTTCCTCCACATATTTTGATCATACTATAGACCACCCAAGCACGATTACATAGGAAAAAGGGCCATCCACATTGTTTGGATGTAGGGTCTTGAACCAACCATGCGAGGTTCCCCTATATGAAAAAACATCTTCCACAAAGTTTTGCAAACCATGCCAAAATCCTTCACGATTTACACGAAACCATTCCCAGTGTCTATTTCTTCCAAAAAATGGGTTTCAGGATCTGAATAGGCCCCAAAAACCTTCATAACCTTCACTACACCATTAGGCACAAGCATTAGGTCGAAATTAAATATTTATATTAAAAATTAAAGGATCTATACCTTAGTGAAAACCCATGTTCTTTCAAAACAATCTGGTATCATAGATATATTTAGACAATACTATTATTATGGTAAGACCATTTTACACTGCCTTTTACAAAAATAAAAATTAAAATATTACTCATATGTATAAGTGGACTAAAATCTCAATGTAGTGATATGATTAGTTTTCTACCACCACATTTATTCATTGATTATTACAATTAATTTAATATTTTCATGTTATATTTATGATATAAATATGTGTTTGTAATTATAATATCTTATCAATATTCTTAGATTCCCACTAATAGAAAAATTATAATGTTACTCATCAGTATATGTAGGATACCACCTCAATGAAGTGATGTGATTAATTTTCCATTTATACTTTATATATATTGTAATAAAGATGGATTTAATGAATATTTATTATATTAATGATATAGTAATGATTCAACAAAATTGTATTATTATTTATGTTTCTTTTGATCGATCATTTGAAAATCAGAAACATCACTCATATATATGTATATACTACCATTTCTATGATGTGATGCCATTAATTTTTCATAACCTCATTATATCATTGGTTATTAAGTGTTTATAATTATTACAGACTATAATTAATACATGAATATGGTTATAGATTTGATGGAACCATGTTTGAAATGAATGGACATAAACTAGTAAATTGTATGTCACAAGATAATCAAATAAGTTAACACTCTAAATTGATTATGTTGAATATGTTATAAAAGGGATTAGAAATATTAAATATGGATCATATATGATATTATAAGCCTATTTATGGTTTATATTGATTTAATATAAATATTTATTTATTATATAGGTGAATAAAATTACATAAATTTCATAACAAAAATTAAGAAATGTTCTTTCATAAGCACATCCTTATACATGATTTCTTAATTTTAATGTTAAATTTATGAAATTATATGTTATTTTTAACTAAAACCCCATATATGTAACTCTAAAATAGATATTTATAGAATCTTAAGGTTAATTTTATATTCCACATTCTTTTTACTCATAATTCTAAATTATTTTTAAGGAAAAACAATTTTGTATTATCTATTCCATCAGAAATGTTTTTTCCATGACCATATTTTCATTAAAATTATTTCAATTATGTTTTTAATATTATCCAAATAATAATTAATGTAATTTTTAACAATGTTTTACTTTATAAATTTTTTTATAATTAATCTTCATTCATTTTAATGAATGAGGTTTTTTTACGAAGCTGTTAAAAAATCATTGTTTTTTTATTTTCTAGAAGGAAGAGTTTTTTCATAAGAACATGATTAATTTTTTATTTAAAAATTTATTTATATTTTTACATGGATCATTTAGAAGAAATTATTTTCCAAAAATATATAAAATCTTCAGGTTTAAAATAAGTGATTTAAAAAATAAGGTTATTTTCAATAAGAAATGTATTAGTGATATATTAAAAGTATTTTCATATATGGTAGTATCAAATGATAAATATTATAATTATTTGTGATATAACCTAATGATACCATACACTTAATTGATCATTATTGAATATTTCAATTTTTTAATAACTTTTTAAAATACTATAATTTTATATACATGCCTTCTAATATGAATATTTATATTAAATACATATTTAATTATTATCAATTTAAATAACATGATGAATGAATTGAAAATAGTATTTTATAGTAGGGGAATATATATATCCCAAAGATACATTGATAGATCTCATGAGACAAACTAGTTTTGGTTATTTGGTTTATTACTTAACAATTTATGTAGGATTTCTTATTATGAGGTCTTGGAGATTAGATTATAATGTCCAAAATATTGAATTACATCATTGTGAAAAAAATTATTATTATACATTCTATTATTTATGTTGTTATGTAATATATAGACTATTTTATATTATACTAGTTATATGATCTATTTGATTACTAATTATATTTTATATATTATTCCTATTTTCTTTTTCCTATGATGGATTTTATTTTCTGTGTTCCATTAATAAACATATGACATCACACATTATTATTTTATGATATCACTAGATTACCAAGAAGGGTTTTAATAAAGATTTCAGGGATATACCAAAAGAAATGATAACTTTGTCACAATAATTATAATTTATATTTCATATTTTGAAATAAATCATGAGAATCATGTCTGTATATATTTTCTTAACAGTAACATTTTTTTCTATCCTTTTTGAAACAATCACTTCTATATTGTTCCATGTTAAAAAAAATTATTCCAACAATAAATTATATGTGTTATGGGGATACCTTTGATAGAGAAAATTGAAGTTACTCACAAGAAATATAATCCTGAGATGTATTCTATGAAACATAATTACAAGGGAAAAATACAAAGAAGGATGATGAAGAATACTTTTAATGTAAATGATGACACACCTCCAACTAAAGATAATCGGAATGATATAATTCAATATAAATTTTGTAGATATTATTCTAATGAATCATATTCAAGATGTGATGATGAATTATCACTTAGTGACATTGTTTATAAATTCCAGGAAAATATAAAAAAAGTTCCCAAATAAGAGATAAATTCTCTTATTAAAAAATCAATGTTATTTAGGATACAAAGATGTAATATAAAATTATTTGGATAAAAACTTGGTTTATGAATCACTTTCACAAAATAGGTCAAAAAAATAGTCAAAAAATATCTCTTTACAATGAAGAACATTATGAATACATTCAAAATAATCATTTCTCATAATGATCTAGTGAAGAACATATTAGTATAAAATTTATGATACCATGAAATATTTAACATCATTGATATAGATATAAAATATTAGGAAGTAGAAGTCTTATAAAACAAGGTATAAGAGTTTGATATTTTTAACAAGAATAAAGAAAAATGAAAAGAGAAAAAGATGACAATGAATGAGTATTGAGAATATTTTTTGACATGAATAAAGGATGATAATAAATTATTGATCATGAAGTCTTCTGATAATGGGATTATATTAATTAATCATGAATTTCAACATGTAAAACATCTTATACAACTCGATAAAAAAAAAGGTTACACACATGTTTTGTTTGAATGTTATGACTCATAGAAGATCAAGAGACAAGACATTAACCAAATGGAAGAATATTTATTGAATAAGTTATCCAATATCCTATAAATATATTATATTTTAATGATGTTTCAATTTGTATACCATGTATTCATCAAATTCTGGGAAAGTAAAGATAGTAGAAAGCACTAATAAATTGAACCCCAAAATTATGAATGAGAAAAGATGGTTTAAATGTTGATACCCATGAATATAATAATTTTTTTGTTTCCAATAAATAATATAATGTCACAAATCTTTTAAAATATAGATATACCATAAATTAATTGAAGATAATAAGATTCATATGCTCTTTTTAGTGTTTCTGGATGTTCATACATATGTAATTGAAATGATGGAATTATATGAAAATTTATGAAAGTAAAATATATGCAATAGAAATTATTATAAAATATAAATAATGTAATACTATAGAATAAATGAAAAATAATAAAGAGGATTAAAAAATTATACATAAATAAATCTAAACTTTTTTGGATCAAGATGAAAAATTTGACACTGTATCCAAAATAAAATGGAGAGATAATTGTCTACTGAAAATCACTGCCCATAAGGAAAAAAGTATAAAACTAAATAAGTTTATCAAAAACAAGAGTCTATATATAATATATATCAAGGTGAATTATATGATTCTAGATGATTTTAGGTTCTATGAATGGTTTGGGAAAAATATTACTATTGTTGGTATCACATGTTATTTCCATGAAGTGTGCATGAATCTAGGGGCATCATAAAGAGAATAAAAATAAACAACAAAATAAATAATTTTATGACAATATATTAATACAATATTAGAATTTAAAATTTATATCAATGATTAAAATAATTTTATGGAATACTTATGTAGGATGGTCAGATATTTGATAAATTTATGAAATGAATACTAGGTTATATTCTTTATGTGTTGAAAGGGAAGTGGATTAAAACAAACATGACAATGTCATGTGAGGATTTTTAAAATATATATAATTTAATGAAATGTTACATAGTATTTTGGATATATCAATGGAAATTTTATAAACAATTGGACAAGATTAATGTATTTCTAAATCCATAGGGACGAATGTTTCATCGGATGATGCGATAAAAACTATTGAGATATTATCCATAACTTGATAAATTTATAATTTGGAGGACTAATGTGGAAAATATTATTAAAAAAATATCTATGGGATATATAATATTTTCAAATAGATGAGACAAAAAATAAAAAATAATATATGAATTAAATTATCCAATATTGACATTAGAAGAAATAGTAGCATCAGTTGAGAAGAATATCCATGCCTTCATATTATCCCTAATGAAAAACGGTTCCTACATATTTACAAATACATATATATATAAATTTTATGAAAAAATATACTGAATTTATTTATAAGGATACATCTTTTATAGAGGATAATTTATGTGTCAAAGATATTAATTGTTCACTACACTTTGAATATGGAACTTCTAAAAATCATTATAAAATTAGTGTGTGGTTATATTTCATTTCATTGATATAAAAGTTCATTTGATACACCTAAAGGTATAATAGATAATTTATAAGCCTGACTTCACATTAATGAAAATTTATGGATAACATCAAAATCACTTGTTATATTCCTCTTAATTTTTACGTGGAGATTACTCATATGGAATACAATTTGGTAAATTAACGACTCTTTTCGAAGAGAATAGTGTGATATAATCCCTCTCCAAAAAGTATTCAAGACACAATAATATAAGAGTTGAGATAATTAGTTGGGGAAATTTTTTTGATTAGAGTACCACCAATAATATTTTACATTTGATTGTATATAAGATGGAAAATGTAAGTTCAACAACATATTGACTTTTATGATGTGAGGAGATATTAATAGAAAATAAAATTTCAGAGAATTTTGAACCCAATTAAGTTTTTTTTTTCATTGTGTCAAATTTGATTTTGTGTGTGGTGATGATTTTAATTGATTATGTTTTTGTTATCGATGAATCAATATGAAATTCTATTGAAATAATAATATATCACTATGAAATTTTAAATTCTCTATAGAATTTTTAAATATTCTAAACATGAAAATATTTATTTTTCTAAAAAAATATTTTCATTAAGGTGATGAAGTATGTAATTATTTCATGTGGAGTTTTACTGAAGACCATGGAAAAAATATTTTCCATGAGGAATTATTAAAGAATTATTGGATTTGTGTTTTATTTTAGTATTTTTAGGCAAAACAATTCCTATAGGGCCATGGATATTTTTGTAGAATATATGACACCAAATTTTATTCTTTGTATTTTCTGATTCTTTTCAGTGATATTATTTTACAAAATATGTATAACACTCAGATATCTATCATGCCAGCCCAACCACACATTTGGGAGAATAAATCACCAAACAATAATCACCCCATATTTATATCCATGAGATGGTTGGATTAGAATCATGGATCCAATAAATAGTTCAACGAGGAGTAGTTGAACCACCATGTGCCACGAAAATATTATGGAGGGTGGTGACATGGGTCAGGGCCAGTGGATGTGGGGAGTGGAACTCAATAATCACTTCTTTGTAAATATAATGAATTTTAATGTTAAAAAATCGTTATTATATCATTAAACTGATGTGGGAAAGTGGGATCACATGTATTGTTACTCCATTAAAAATGTATAAATATAACCCAATAAATATTATTATTGATGATATAAAAAACCATAAAACCCACATCATCATCTTCAACCTCCACACATATTATATTATTATTAGATTCCCCACAAAAATGGTTTTATTCCTAGACATTAATTATCAAACTAATATCAAATAAAAAAATTCATAAGATGATCATACAATGAATCATATATTATGTTTACATGATTTGTATGCCCGTGTTTACAAGATGAAATAGATTTTGATGAATTGGTGCAACTGAATGGTATTCGTTAAAGTGATGACACATGTGACATTTTCACATTCTCATGATAACATCACTGCATAGGGAAAACAAGGTGTCACATAAGACGTAAATCCACACTTTTCTATGTATCATGACTGCAAATAAAATTAGCTAAACCCGTGTGAGAATATTTTAAACACTATTAGAGTAAAGATTCAAAATCGATGATAGGAACATTATATTTCTCGTGAATCTATGTCTTGGATGTAATAAAAGAGAAGTGGGGATCCTCACCTAAACATAAAAATGTATTGGAGAATCTTAAATTATATTTTTCATTCAAAGAGAGATCTAATTTTCTTTTAACATAGCTTAGTTAAAATCATGTTTCTTAAAGTGGATATCTTTTGATTCCATTTCCATGGTTAGTAATATCTCACATTCACTACATTTGATATTCAGATATAGTATTATTAAATGTTCTGAAAATGTTCAATGATAAACCCCATATTATGTGAAGAAGAATAACCCTGGTAATTGTATGCATTCATGAAATTTGAGAGAGCTCACGTACTAATTGGAATGTGAATGAGGCTAGTGAAACGTAAAAAATATTTCCTTTAAAATGGAATGTGGAAGATAAATCTAGGTTAAACATAATTTTATTAAGAATAATGTTCCATTGATCATTATTTCTACATTAATTGAAACATATTTGAGATGGTCCATTACCTTTATATATATGAATGATTCATATTTGAGATTGTGGGGTTAATAATTCAAGAAAAAAAATTGTATTGTGATTGGGAAATATTTTTTCATTCATATAATAACATTAAGTTGTTTTAATACACCACTTTCAAAAATCTTATTATTGTATTGAAATGAAAACCGATGTCTTCAATAAAATTTGATTAATTTTTTTCCATAAATGTACACAAAGATAAACAAAAAAAATCATGTGTGGTAGTTTATATGGGAAATTGTGAACATAAAAAAGAAAAGTTCAATATAATAAAATAACATTATTTATGAAGAACATAACATGGAACTATGTTACATCGATCCTTTAATAATGTATGAGATGACCTAGGGACAAACATAAGAAATGGGTGATCTATAAAACCCAATAAGGGAATGAAAAAATAAAAACATGATGAGTGTAATATATATTAGTCCGGTGGAATATAAAGATTAGATAAAAGGGTTGAGAAAAATATTATTGATAATTGAGGAATGATAAAACATGAAAACATAATGGAGAATAAATATGTGGGAATTAAATAAATAATGAAATCATAAGTAAACATGATGGCTGGCCATGAAGATATCCTAAAAAAATTTCATTGGATAACCTTATTTTCATTATACATAACATCTAATGAGATTAAAACATTAACTAATTTATTAGAGTTCTATATGGGAAAATCCATCATTTTAATATCCAGTACATGTATATGTGTTTCACATGGATCATAAAATATAGTTATTCCTTTCATCAATTTTAATCCACTTATTAAGGAGTTTTGGTTAAATACATTGTAGTAAGCAATCAATAAAAATATGTAAATATAGGTGAATAATCTTGAGTGGTTATCTTTTTTATATAATTTTAATAACCTACAAACATAAAAAAAGAAACTTTTTAATGTTTATTTAATTTATGTTCATAAAGAGTGCATTTTGATACATTAAAATAATGTAATTGGTTTGGAAAACATTGTATGTATTAAAAAAATAATTAACATAAAAAACTATTATTTTTAAGTTGAAAAACTATTTGGATCATGGATACATATTAGAGAATATATTACAAAAATTTTATTAATTTATGGTGTCATAATTCAGACAACATATTTATTCTACATTTATTTTTTAACAAAATATTCAAAAGCCTCCGAAAATTATAAAAAACAACTATTTGATAGTTTTGACACTATGATTTCAAAAATAGTGTTAATTTATCAAAAAATTTCTTGTGAATTTTATAATTTACAAATTAATATAAAAACTCACCATTTATTGATGATAACATGTTTTTTGAAAATAATAGTTTTTGATCCTTATAATGTTTAAATTTGACTTCATTAATTTATATTATCATCTACATTTTAATAATGATTATATAAAAATTAATTATTATTAAAAAACATTTATTTCTAATTTGAATCAATTCATCAAAAAATCATTTCTTCATTGAAGTAATATACTTTCCAAAAATATGATTTTAATTTCATTATATCAAAGAAATCTTTTTACTAATTTTAATATTTAGCCATATATAAAGTATTCATATAAGGGATAAATATAATTAGCTTTCTATCATAAGACAATAGGAAAATTCATATTTTTGGGGTCTATATACATATCTTTTTATTGTAATTGTAAAATACCTAAGCATAAGTTTTGTTACGATAATATGTTCATGGGGTTGTTTGTAAAAACATTGTTTGGTACATGATATCAATGGTCTTGGTCTTCTCCTTTAAATAGTTTAAATTATTTTTTGTAGTTAAATAATGGAATATAATTCTAAATAGTAATTGTAGAGAAATTATATCTCCTTAGGATTCTCTAATAAAATGGTTTCAGAGGATAAGATCCTACTATTTGAAAAGATAACTTCGGATTTATGGTTCATTTAGATTCACCGCTACCTTATATATATATATATAAATCATAAGATCACTATATAATTACTATTAAATAAATATTTATGATTCATTGCTGTATTTCAAATTCGAAATCATAAAACATATAATTCTTAAAAAACCCAAGAATATCATGTGTTTTCTATAATATCATTTCATAATATATACATTATTTTTTAAAGAGTGAATTTAATTTATAAAAGATTTGTTCCGTACATTCTTCCTCCACTCAAAAATGTTTCCTTATAAATTTATATCAGAAAATGAAATAAATTAGCTGACTTATATTTCATTTCATTGTATAATTGTAATTTCACTTTCACAAACATGGTGTTCCAACCGATAACATTTACCATGTGAGTTTTCTCATATCATAGAACATTGTTGTTATAAAATAATATATGCAGGGGATTCTCCACATATGATATATCCTTCTCCAATAGTTTTTACTACTTATTTACAATATGTGAGTATTATTCTATGTACTTACTCAATATGGATACATAGAACACATCATGTGGATTAGATAGGTTTGGTTGTAGTTTTAGTCAATATTCCCCTGCTTTGATGTGTTTAGGGATCTTAAAGGTGCTGATGTATCTTGGAGTTCTCATTCCCATCTTACCAAACCTATTGAATTTATTCCACAATGATATACAAATTAACAATCTATCTTCAACCTGAAACTAAAAACATACACAATGATTGTCTACAAAACATTTTTATTTATATTGTGTGAATTACATTGGATGTTGACCGATTTGAATATTATATTTAATCTATTGGATATGATTAGTTCCTTTAATCGTCCAACAAAAAAAATCATCATAGATTATCAACATATAACACCTCTTCAAATACATATACAGGTAAGGATGAATTTGAATAAAATAATTGTAGTAATTATTATATGAGAACTCCAATATGTGATTTTTTTATCCCAACATCCATGAAAATCGATTGAATATGATCAAATCAAATCATTTATATTTTAAATGGTCATTTATGACTGACTATCATACAGAGGGGTTTAAATACTAATGAAGCTTATCTCTATATTTATCATGTACTGAAAGAGCCTCTAGTACGTAGGGGGAATCCTAAGATATCAATCAAATATTAGTGAACTTAATATTTTCTTACTACATACCTTATTTATATAATGGTAGGATAGTGTGTAGAGAAATTCTCTTTTATAGGAATGAAATGTGGATTCTTGGTATTGTGACAAAATACTACCTAAATGTAGTTATTTTATTTACAGGGTCATGGGGTGTCTTATTATGAAATACATGGTTATTTTTCAATTTTCCAAAAATTTATAAGAAAAGGAATCATCAAAACATTATACTTCTACCATTCATTCATTGCTTTTGGGAGCAAAAATCAATATGATACTAATTATATAAGGTCCCTCTTTATGTAATCCCTGCAGATTTTTTCCATAGATATCTATACATCTTAATAATTATGGGATGTTCATAGAGGGGTGACAATTCTATTTAATATAGATGTTAATTATTTATTTTGGTTTTGTATGCAACACATATCCGGGTTCAAAAACATCTAACTTAGTCTTTAATAAAGATATAGTCTACATTATGCACTTCTTTTATCTGTAAGAACTCATTATACTTTTGGGCCTATTTGATAATCTAATTAATTATTATATAAGATTTTTTTAATTATATGTACGATGTATATCCTTTTATTATTACCATGTCTATCCCATAAATGTCCATGAATATTTGATCACATAAAATCTTCATCATGGATTGTGTTTCAAGATCATTTCTACATAAATCATCTAAAACATTGTTTTCATTTCCATGTTGTTAATGGATTAAACATTCACAATCCTTGTTCATCTATGAGCATACACATTAGTTAACATTTAGATCCCTTTGTGTGAATATATACTTTTGGATTTTATGATTAATATATAAGTCACACTTCTCCATATATACAATATAGAACCAAATCATCAATATGATGACAACCACAACCAATTATACACTATGATTTGGTTAGTTATTCTCATCAATCATTATTTTGGGGGAGGCATATGATATAAATTTTTTTCTACCATGAGATAAAATCCCAATATTATTTTAGAGGCATCATTTTAGATCATAAATCTATCCATGACTATCAATAATGTGAGTACATGTTTATTTATTATCCTCATAATTAACTTTTAAATTCTCTATTCACATTAATTATTATTGAAACACTTGAATCCATTAAAATCTCGCTTGGTTTGTGGAATTGAATATTCTAGGATGTATCTTGGAAATCAATGATAGTACCCCACTTATCCAGGAAATTTATAAAATTTGGAATAATATTTTTGTATGGAATATCCTTTAATTTTATCATTTTTTTGGATCCAATGATAATATTTTGTTGGAAATAATATTCCCCGTTAATTTTACATTGTCCAAACAGAACATTAAATTACAAAAAACTTCATACATATTTTCATTATGTATGTTTGTATGTGTAGTATTCATATGCCACTCATGTGCATCAAATATGTTCTTGCCAAAAAATTTCCATCAATAAACTATACCATTTTTTAATGTAATCCATAAAGACTATAATTTTCTGGTCCTTAAAGCTGGATGATGAATTAGAATGTCTAAATGGAATATTTAGTAACATGTAGTGCTCATAAATTTTACAAAAATAAGATTTCGGTATACCCTCATTATTCATGAATAAGTTATAATATCTGAACCATATTTCCATCATGAATAATTTTTAGGCTTAACATAGTGGATTCAACATGTTATAAATCCATGGGAGATGACAGTTGTTCTTTTTTTGATCATGTTCAATAGAAAATAATCAATTCATAGAGTCATTTTCCCATCATTCATCATAATGAATCAGACCGATGACCCACATGGTTAGGTACTTGGTCGTATAAACCATTTTTAAATATTCTCATACATTGTATTCCTCAACTCTTCAAATTCAGTAACAAAAATTTTATATGGGGCATTCAATATTAAAAAGCATTATTGCACAATTTCAATTAAGAAATCAACATCACAACTTAAAGGAAGGCAATAAACCTTATAAGGCCCCAGCCTTAAACCTTACTTAATCTTGAGTTATTACAAGATTACACATTGAGGATTTTTTCAGGTTTAGAGTTTTAGAGAATTAGATCATGAAACTTGCATTACATTCCACATTTAAACAATGTGGTTACATAAAAGACAGTATTAATTCATCCCATCAATGGAAACATATTGAAAATAAAACATGGATTCTTTCTTGACACATACTTGACACTATCATCACATCATGTACCTTTCCCTTGACCTGTGAAAAACATTTCAAAAAACTTGGGATGAGCATAAAAATCTCAGTAAGGTTTATAAAAATATAGAAAGGAAACATGAGTTCATATATACATAAGAATGAAATCATAATTTACCCATAAAACATAGGCACTTTAACATAACTCATCAAACCATGAATAAATCATAGAAAACATAAGACATAAAGGTAACTTGAGGCATTCATTACATTCATACGTAGGGAGTAACCGTCTTGGTTACGTTTGGAATACCCATCACAGTATATTCCCTAAATCTCTTCGGAGAAACCTTCACGGTTCACTCCTTCGCGTTACCCAATGCATTGGAGAGCTATAATGGGCTCACCCGCCCTTAGTTTATCACGGAACCACCCGTCTTCATAATAATGCCCAAGAATATCAAAATAATTGTATCACATAAAACATGCATAAAGGAAACATAACATTTCCACCTTTCAATAACAAGATATAAATACAATACATTGATATAAAAACATTATGAAAACCATTTTCAATACAAAAATAAAAGAAAAGTAAAACATGGTATTTATTTTTCTTTTTAAAAAAATGGTATGGCTTGTAGAGGAAGTCGAAACTCAAATAATGGTCATGACGGTGGAGAAGTCGTTGTCGCCACATAGTACGACAAAAACATTCCCTCTTGTCGTTTAGTAAAACTCATCGTATAAAAAAGATTCCATTTGGATAAATGTAAAAGTCAAATGGTTTTATACACTGTATAAAAGAAGGTTGTGTATAAAACAAAATATGCCTCAATGAAAGGAGATTGAGACGAAGTCCCTTACAAAGATGGTATCCTTTGTTTAAGGATAAATAAATTACATAATTATGTGTGACAAACTAAAAGACCAAATATAAGTGGATATTATGTGTAAAATAATCAAAGGGCATTCACACATATTCAAAGGATGACATATTCAATAACTACATGTTGAACCCAAAGAAATCGAAATTGGGTTAAGAAGTTCCCTTGACAGCCTAACGGTGTCACATCAAAATGAGTTGATGAGAGATAAAAAGTGTATCTCATCACTTGGGCATAAAATTTACATCAATAAGGATATATGAGAACATATCCCAACATAACAATATGTATATTAAAAGACCCAACAAAATAAGTCTTTTAAAAAAGAGGAGGGTGAAAGTTTCCCTTACCGACGAGGGTATCTTTCAAAAAATACACCCCATGAAAGAAGGACAATATATCGTTGATATAATACTCATAAAGGAAAGTATATTACACAAAGAGTAGAATAATGGGCATTACATACACCACTAAAAGAAAATTGTGTAAAATGTAGCATAAATCTCACATGAATAAAAGTTAGATGAAAAATCCCTTACGAAAACTCGGCAGCCTAACGACGCCACATAAAAATTCCTAAAATGGATTGATGAGATCAAATAGGGTATCTCATCATATTAAAATAAAATGTAGAGCAAGAGGAATATAAAATAACATCCCCCATCATAACAAAGAGGAGCTTAAAAGAAGTTAAATAAAGGAGAGTACTTACAAAGAAAGAGAGAGGTTAGATCTCTTACGAAAATTCGGCAGCCTAACGGCGCCACTCAAAACTTCCAAAATAGATTGATGAGAGAGAATAGGGTCTCTCATCACATGAAAATATAAATTACAGTAAGGTTAATATAAAATAACATCCCAATTACAATAAAGATGAGCTTTAGAGGGAATGACATAAAAGAGTATACTTAAAAAGAAATAGTGGAGTAGGATCCCTTACCTCGGGTCCGACTTCACTCGATCGTTATTTAACGTCCTGAATAATAAACTTGAGTTAATTTTATAATTTCTTAAGAACCTTTTTCAAGTTCTGTATTCCTTTTATATCAATTATTTACATGTTATAAACATTATGTAATCATTTATGTTAATAATGTTTGTTTTGTCGATATTTGGTTCTTAAGTCAAAAGTGGACTTCTTACAATTACATGTTGTTCATGTGGTCAATGGTTCATTATATCCAGAATGATATTCATGATTTGGATATCATATATATCATATATATCCAGCATATACATGTATTTATAATATCATATAATCATTTAGAGGTAAGAAATGAAATGCACCGTTCATGGAGACGGTAAGCCGTACGTACCCATGAACGCTACTTTGATTTATTTGTCATATTAATGGAATTAAAACTAAATGATAGGTATGTATATTTTAATTCCAGAATTATATTCATCATTTATATGTATCATAACTTATATATATCCATTATAAATATGTACTTATAATAGTACATTACATTTGGGGATAAGAAATGAAATGCACCGTTCATGGAGACGGTAAGTTGTACGTACGCATGAACGCTACTTTCATTTCTATCTCATAAATTAATGGAAAGAAATAATAATTATATAGAGGTATATTATAATTCCAGTATAAAATCATATATAATAACTTTAAATCCATCCTTTATACATCCCACATATGGCAATAATGAATCACATCACTTTAAGGGGGCGGTAGTCCGCACATCCTTAAATGAAGATATCGCATTTACCCATAATGGAAACCATAAAGGTATGCCATAAATTAAAAATAGAGAAGCTTAAGTAACACATAAACATATTTAATATCATATATAAATATAGTGACATCTTAACGGCCACGTTTGAAGGTGTTAAAAGAATGTTGAACAATCATCGTTTCGGGAGGCCGAAATTCACCATCCACGGAAACAGTATGTTCCTTAACCATTAAGTGTAGGTGTGTAAAAGTGTAGCACGAATAATTATTATAAAACCATCCTAGTATATTGATGATACTGGATTTGTTACATAAGAAATGAATAAAAAGAGTTTAGGGGGTTGGAGAAGCAAAATAAAACAAAAGGACTCAAGTGAAGACATTACCTTAAAATCGGGTAACTCCCTTTGGTTTGAGCTCAAAGGCTTCCTTGGGAAGACTTCATCCCAAATTGAGGCTTCAAGGAGTAATTGCGAGAAGTGTAGAGACAAAATGGGAAGATGTTGGCCGAGCCAAAGGCTTTGGGTGTGTGGGTAAGGTGGTAGAGGTGGGGGCCTTTTATAAGAGGAGAGGAGGGGCACTTTTGGAAAGTAAAGAAATATTACTTTATTTGAAAATGTGTTTCGGTTTTAAAAGGTCCACATTGATATAATTCGTGGATAGGGTGATAAGGGTTCTAAATCCACTCATCAAATAGGTTTTTTACAAGTGTAGGTATTAGATATTACATTATAATTCCATTTTATTTAAATCGTTTAAAAATTAGGTCATCGCTGCATCATCATGATGTCATAAATAATTTAATTATTTAATGTCTAAAAATTATAAACATAATAATATGATGTAGGAAATATTTTTATATTTACAATGAATATTTATAGTCAATAATCTGATTTGTATAACCCCATGTAAAAATTGTTTTAGTAAAACATTTCATGTTTGTCTCATTTTTACTTTAACTTTAAATAAAAAGATTTTAATGTCATTTTCCAACCAAAGTGGCTTCATGGGGTCCCCAAATTTACCCATGGGTTTTCTAGGCCGTCCATGACACATACAATGAGGTTAGGACATGTGTCATGTTCATTTCATATTATTAAAACGTTATTTTTACCTTAAATTACACTAATTACCTCTAATAGCGATTAAAAACGTAATAAGTTACTATTCACCAAAAAATTATTTTTATCCCATTGAACCAAATTTTACTTCATAATGACAACCATGTATGTCAGATTTTTTAAATTCAAAACACAAAGATGGAAAAATTTCATTTAAACGGAAAAATCAGTTTTTATAAGTACCACTTAGTGGATTCACTATTCATCAAAAATTGATGTTTTTCAGTAAATCACAGAAATTCACCCTAAGCTATATTTGATATTCAGAATTAAAAAATGAAGTCTATTTTACAAAATTAAAAACATATAAGTCACATTAATTAATTTAATAATTATTTCCCGCTATCAGAGAAAATAACGTGTTTTTATGAAACAATAAGTATCAAACGATTGACACTAGTTTAAGTCTGATTTCAAAGTGAAATTAATTCCAACGACCACTATTGGATTTAATGGTAAAAATGTATTCTAATTTCACTTTAAAACCAATTCAAAAGATACTTTATCAGAAAGATACCAAAAATTAAACAAAGTAAATTTTGATGTCCCGATTCTAAAGAAGAGTTTTATTTGGTCCTAGAATGTATAAGAGTGAACAAAACTATATTTAATGAAGGTTCTCCATCAAAAGGCGATAATTGAACCTTTAGTGAAAACTAGGGCATATACGCCTAAAATTGAATTTTTTTCCGTATTTTAATCCTTTATCTTTTATTGGATAAATGTAAAAACATTTAAAAACATATATAATCATATTTTAGTTATTTATATCCATTACCGCCAATAAAATGGCTACATGTTAACTTCCATTTAAAATAATATTATTTTATTATTAGAGTGCAACGTAAGATTCCCAAGAAACTTCTTGTTGCGTGTTGGGTACGCCATCGAGCATAGCATCCCCTTTAAAGTCATATTAACATTTTATTCACAAATATGGATAAATATGAAAATTTCATATTCTTTATTTATCTAGGGTGTTACATCCTTCCCCCCTTTTGGGAATTGCGTCCTCGCAATTTTATAATTGCACTTGGAAACATCCTTGAAAGTCCCACATCGGAAGAAGAGTTGGTAAAACAATCACTTTAAAATAAAGAAAGATAAGTACAAAGGTCACCCGGGTTAACCCATACTAGGATTCCAAGTATGAAATCATTGACATGGAGGAAATAACAAAGGGTCCTGTTCTGATGGAGAGTGATAGAAAACATGTTCAAGAGAAAGTTAACCATGAGAAAATCACAAATTGGTGATGGGTTAAACAGTATTCGATTCCCATGTAGGAAAAGTTAATAGACAAAATTTTTGTTTTAAGCTACTTTTTATTGAGGAATTTATTCATAAGGAAACATAATCACTTATCATGTTGACATTCAACTTTTACTAGATTCCTTAATCAAACTCATATTTTTCTTTTCAAAAGACGAGTATTTAGGGAGACTTGTTCGCATTAAGAGTACTATAATCAAATTCCAGAGAATCACCTAATCCACAAAAGAGAACTATATACATCCCATGTATTTATGGTTTAACCAAAAACAAAACCAAAAAGGTTAGTACAAGGTCAGATAATCCAGAAATGGATAACCCATTAAAAAGAAAATCTATGCTTAATCTCCAAAATTTGTCCAACAAAACCCAAAGATCAACGAGGACCATCTGATAAACAATTTGTCCATAAAATTCTTCAATGTAAACCAATCTAAGATTGAAACCCAAATAATTTAATGATTTAGTCACATAGTCTTCCAAGTTAAATCATAAAATTTATCTCCAAACAACATCAGTTGGTCCTAATGTCTCGTATTGAAAAGTAATTAACCTAATCACATATCCTCCATGATAGGATAATAATTTTCATAAATAACCCAAAATCAACATACTCTTAATTCATAAAATCATCTAACTAAAAATAATCATTCAAACTAACCAGGGACATCACGTATTCCAGTGGTAGGTGATAAATAACAGTCGCACTTTGGTTGTGGGTTCGATTCCCGCAGCTTTGTCCGACACGACGGGTTGTCACACGGTCTGTGTGTTGTCCTTTTTCCAAAACTATATAATTCTTAAAACCTCCCCCAAAACGAGATAAAATCTTCAAAAATGATCATAACATATTTTAACCTCAAGTTTATCTCATTCCTTTCATTTTCCATCATATCATAGAGTAACCCAAAATTACCTAATAATTAAGGATCATATAAACCCTAATGGTTACCTTAATAATTATTACATGAATTTCCACATAGAGTTGGCCATCTCGTACATGATGCATTAGAGAACTCACCAAGGTTGAAGTGGTTGATCAAGACTCCTTGATAGTTGGTTTAGAACAACCATGAGATTCCTCATTGAATCCCCCATCTCATCCAGTCTCCTAATCAGAGAACCACCACAGTTTCCTTCAAACCCATTTTCACTTTGGTGCCTGCTAGATCCAGCCATTTAATAAAACCAAAAAGGTCAGTGTGAGTATATCAACATAACCATCATGTACTAATGAGGAAGATAAACACTAAGATATAATTACTCATTCACTTTATCTAAAACTAGGACTCTTTCTGAAATCCTAACAATTATGGTAATGTCACTTGTGCTTAGAGAATACCATAACCTCTAAAGTTATCTAAACCGACCTCTGATACCAACTATAAGGCCCTAGCCTTAAACCTTACTTAATATTGAGTTATTACAAGATTACACATTGAGGATCTTTTCAGGTTTAGTTTTTTAGATAATTTGATCATGAAACATGCATTACATTCCACATTTAAACAAAGTGGTTACATAAAAGACAGTATTAATTCTTCCCATCAACGGAAACATATTGGAAATAAAACATGGATTTTTTCTAGACACATCCTTGACACTATCATCACATCATGTACCTTTCCCTTGACCTGTGAAAAACATTTCAAAAAACATGGGATGAGCATAAAAAGCTCAGTAAGGGTTATAAAAATATGGAAAGGAAACATGAGTTCATATATACATAAGAATGAAATCATACTTTACACAGAAAACATAGGCACTTTATCATACCTCATCAAACCATGAATAATTCAGAGAAAACATAAGACATAAAGCTTACTTGAGGCATTCATAACATTTTTATATCGGGAGTAACCCTCTTGGATACGTTTGGAATACCCATCACAGTATATTCCCGAAATCTCTTCGGAGAAACCATAACATTTCACTCCTTCGCGTTACCCAATGCATTGGAGAGCTATATCGGGCTCACCCTCCCATAGTTTATCACGGATCCACCCGTCTTCATAATAATTCCCATGAACCTCAACATAATCGTATCACATAAAACATGCATAAAAAAAACATAACATTTCCACCTTTCAATCACAAGATATAAATACAACACATTGATATAAAAAAATTATGAAAACCATTTTCAATACCCAAATAAAATAAAAGTAAAACATGGTATTTATTTTTCTTTAAAAAAAAGGTATGGCTTTTAGAGGAAGCCGAAACTCAAATAATGGTCATGACGGCGGAGAAGTCGTTGTCGCCACATACGTACAACAAAAACATTTCCTTTTGACATTTAGTAAAACACATCATATAAAAAAGATTCCTTTTAGATAATCGTAAAAGTCAAAGGGGTTTATACACCGTATAAAAGAAGGTTGTGTATAAAACAAAATATGCCTCAATGAAAGGACATTGTGACGAAGTCCCTTACAAAGACGGTATCCTTGGTTTAAGGATAAATCAATTACATAATTATGTGTGACAAACTAATACACCAAATATAAGTGGATATTAAGTCTAAAATTATCAAAGGTAGTTCACAAATATTCAAAGGATGACATATTCAGTAACTAAATGTTGAACCCAAAGAAATCAAAATTGGGTTAAGAAGTTACCTTAACAGTCTAACAGCGTCACATCAAAATGAGTTGATGAGAGATAAAAAGTTTAAATCATCACATGGACATAAAATTTACATCAATAAGGATATATGAGAACATATCCCAACATAACAATATTTAAATTAAAAGACCCAAAAAAAGAAGTCTTTTAAAAAAGAGGAGGGTGAAAGGTTCCCTTACCGACGTGGGTATCTTTCAAAACATACACCCCATGAAAGAAGAACAATAAATCCTTGATGTAAATACTCATAAATGAAAGTATGTTACACAACGAGTAGAATAATGGGCAGTACATACACCACTCAAAGGAAATTGTGGCAAATGTAGCATAAATCTCTCAGGAATAAAAGTGAGATGAAACATCCCTTACGAAAACTCGGCAGCCTTACAGCGCCACATAAAACTTCCAAAAATGGATTGATGAGATCAAATAGGTTATCTCATAACATTACAATAAAATGTACAGAAAGAGGAATATAAAAGAACATCCCACATCATAACAAATAGGAGGATAAAATAAGTGAAATAAGGGAGAGTACTTACAAAGAAAGAGAGAGGTTAGATATCTTACGAAAATTCGGCAGCCTAACGGCGCCACTCAAAACTTCCAAAATGGATTGATGAGAGAGAATAGGGTCTCTCATCACATGAACATAAAACTTAAAGTACGTGTAATATAAAATAACATCCCAATAACAAGAAACATGAGCTTTAGAGGGAATGACATAAAAGAGTATACTTAAAAAGAAATAGTGGAGTAGGATCCCTTACCCCGGGTCTGACTTGACTCGATCGTTCATTAACATCCTAAATAATAACCTCCAGTTAATTTTATACTTGCTTAAGAACCTTTTTCAAGTTCAGTATTCCTTTTATATCAATTATTGACATGTCATAAACATTATGTAATCATTTAAGTTAATAATGTTTGTTCTGATGATATTTGGTTCTTAAGTCAAAAGTGGACTTCATACAATTACATGCTGTTCATGTGGTCAATGGTTCATTATATCCATAATGATATTCATGATTTGGATATCATATATATCATATATATCCAGAATATAAATCTATTTATAATATTACATAATTATTTAGAGGTAATAAATGAAAAGCACCGTTCAGGAAGACGGTAAGCCGTACGTACGCATGAACGCTACTTTCATTTCATTGTCATATTAATGGAATTAAAACTAAATGAGAGGTAAGTATATTTTAATTCCAGAATTATATTAATCTTTTATATGTTACATACCTTATATATATCCATTATAAATATGTACTTATAATAGTAGATTACATTTGGGGATAAGAAATGAAATGCTACGTTCATGGAGACGGTAAGCCGTACGTACCCATGAACGCTACTTTCATTTCTATCTCATACATTAATGGAATGAAATAATAATGATATAGATGTATATTATAATAACAGTATAACATCATATATAATAACTTTAAATCCATCCTTTATACATCCCACATATGGCATTAACGAATCACATCACTTTAAGGGGGCGGTAGTCCACACTTCCTTAAATGAAGATATCGTGTTTACCCATAATAGAAACCATAAAGGTACGCCATAAATTAAAAATAAATAAGCTTAAGTAAAACATAAACATATTAAATATCATATATAAATATAGTGACATCTTAATGGCCACCTTTGGAGGTGTTAAAAGAATGATGAACAATCATCGTTTTGGGAGGCCGAAATTTGCCATCCACGGAAATAGTATGTTCTTTAACCATTAGATGTAGGTGTGTGAAAGTGTAGCTCAAATACATCGTATAAAACATCCTATTGTATTGATGTTACTGGATTTTTTACAAAATAAATGAATAAGAATAGTTTAGGGGGTTGGAGAAGCAAAATAAAACCAAAGGACTCAAGTGAAGACATTACCTTAAAATCGGGTAACTCCCTTTGGTTTGAGCTCAAAGGCTTCCTTGGGAAGACTTATGACCAAATTGAGGCTTCAAGGAGTAATAGAGGGAAGTTTAGATACAAAATGGTAATAGGTTGGCCGAGACAAAGGCTTTGGGAGTGTGGTTATGGTGGTAGAGTTGGGGGCCTTTTAAAAGAGGAGAGGAGGGGCACTTTTGGAATGTAAATAAATATTACATTATTTGAAAATGTGTTTCGGTTTCAAAAGGTCCCAGATTGATATAATTCGTGGATAAGGTGATAAGGGTTAGAAATACACTCATCCAATATGTTTTTTACATGTTTAGGTCTTAGATATTACATTATCTTTCCATTTTATTTAAATCGTTAAAAAATGTGGTCATCGCTGCATCATCATGATGTCAAAAATAATTTAATTTATATAATGTCTAGAAATTATAAAAAAAATACAATGATTTAGGAAATATTTTTAGCTTTCCAATTAATATTTATAGTAAAAAATTTTATTTGTATAAACTCATGAAAAAATTGTTTTAGTAAAACATTTCATGTTTGCCTCATTTTTACTTTCACTTTAAATAAAAAGATATTAATGTCATTTTCCAACCAAAGTGGCTTTATGGGGTCCCCAAGTTGACCCAAGGTTTTTATTGGTAGTCCATGACACATACAATGAGGTTAGGACATGTGTCATGTTCATTTCATATTATTAAAACATTATTTTTACCTTAAACTACACTAATTACCTCTAATCGCGATTAAAAACTTAATAAGTTACTATTCACCAAAAAAAATATTTTTATCCCATTGAACCACATTTTACTTCTTAATGACAACCATGTGTGTCGGATTTTTGAAATTCAAAACACAAATATGGAAAAATTTCATTTAAACTGAAAAATCAGTTTTTATAAGTACCACTTAGTGGTTTCACTATTCATCAAAAATTGAAGTTTTTCAGAAAAATCCCAAAAATTCAACCTAAGCTATATTTGATATTCCGAATTCAAAAATGAAGTATATTTTACAAAATTCCAAACACATAAGTCACATAAATTAATTTAATAATTAATGCCCGCTGTCATAGCAAATAGCGTGTTTTTATGAAATAATAAGTATCAAAAGATTGACACTAGTTTAAGTCTGATTTCAATGTGAAATTAATTCCAACGAGAACTATTTGATTTAATGGTAAAAATATATTATAATTTCACTTTAAAACCAATTCAAAATATAATATAATCATATAAATAAATTAGATTAAAAATAGTTTTTGAATTAAAATACAACAGTTTACACTATTCATTAAAAAAATGAACTTTATCGGAAAGATACCAAAAATTTACACAAAGTAAATTTTGACATCCCGATTCTAAAGAAGAGTTTTTTTGGTCCAATAGAATGTATATGAGTGAACAAAACTATATTTAATGACGGTTCGCCATCAAAAGGCGATAAGTGAACCTTTAGTGAAAACTAGGGCATATACGCCTAAAATTGAATTATTTCCGTATTTTAAGCCTTTATCTTTTATTGGATAAATGTAAAAACATTTAAAAACATATATAATCATATTTTAGTTATTTATATCCATTCCCACCAATACAAAGGCTACATGTTAACTTCCATTTAAAATAATATTATTTTATTATTAGAGTTCAACGTAAGATTTCCAAGAAACTCATTGTTGCATGTTGGGTACGCCATCGAGCATAGCGTCACCTTTAAAGTCATATTAATATTTTATTCACAAATATAGATAAATATGAAAATTTCATATTATTTATTTACCTAGGGTGTTACATATCTATTCTTGAAAGAGATCCCTAAATTACCTTACAATGGTTTGGTCATCAAGGATGATATTTTATTTAGTAAAAATAAATTTAGATAGATATTTATTCACAAAAAGATATTATATCCATGTTTGAGATTTTGTAACCAATGAAGATTCAATCTCCCCTTTCACTTATATAGAATCATAGGTTTATTTTTGATAATTTTTTGATTTACTAATCTTGAAAAATTATGTAATCTATATATAATAAAATATAGAACATACATATAATTACATTGAATTTCACATAGAGGAGTTTCATGAAATTCATTGGGATGATAAATATATATATAGAAAAATGATGTGTTATATACATGGTATTCAATAATTCTGCAATTTTAATTAGCAACAAAAACTATTCTTCAATATTTTTTTGGTGGTGTTTTAATAGTTATAATATGTATTTTGATATAAAATTTTTAATATAACCAATATCAAAAACTATTTTCATATCCCATGAATTATTAATAAGAATAATATATATTTATTAATCGAAATGATCCACTACAATATTTATGATTGAAAACCCCTAATATTATCACTATTACTCAGTGGTTATGATCATTAATTATAACTAAATATGATTTTATTTGGGAATATATTCATATTGTTTCCATATTCATCTTAGATGAAACATTTTAAAGTAGGATAATGGTTGACCAGGTAATTATTTCCATTAATCCCATTAGTTGGATTATTCAATCAGAAATCGCTAGTTATGTGCCCTTCCTTGCAACCCATTTAAAATTTCCATACCCCATTAGGTAGAATTCATGATACATTATCTCACATATTTTACATAAAGGATATTAGAATATCTCACCCCTTATTTTTTATTGTATCACTAGAATTAAAATCTCTTCTAATACTCTTGTCTGTAGAACCATGAGACCATTGGGAATCACTGATTTCCTATTCAGCTTTGAGGGAAGATGATAAAATTATCATATAGTATTCCATGTCTCTAATAGAAAATTATTTTATATGATTTAGCTTCTATCTACAAATGTAACTGTCAGCATTACTATTTGTGTTAATCATAAAGATGGTGATGTATAGTTCATGTCTTGTAATGTTTTCGTTCTACTATGTAATATTTTTCTCAGTATTTTTCTTAAGGATAAGGTATTATGTCTCCATTTTCTGTGTAATAGCATGTGGAAAATTAATATCAATGAAATTTATTTTGAATTTATTCCACTCTACGGAATCTATATACACATTAGGATTCATATTTTTCACAAGCATCCTAATTAATCATTTAATACCACTTTATGACAAAATTAAATGTTACCCCATAATTTTATATGAATTAACGGATAGATAAAATCATTTTTGGGGATTTGATATTTTTCTCGAAGAATAATTGATAAGAAGAGCCACTGAAAACCATATGTCGTTTTTAAGTAATGTTCTCAATTTAAATTTATTTTTTATTTGGGGAAGTAGGATTTACCTCATAATTCACATTTCAGTTCCAAACATGAATCAACTAATAATGTATCATCATGATGTCCATTAATCATACTACAATAAGTTTTGAAATTTCATTTTGAATGTCATGAAATTTTAAATCACACTGGTTGTTGACATGATTTTCCCTATTCACAGACATTTAATAAAAATAAGGGTAAAATTCAAGGATGATTTTTTTTAAAATATTAATGAAATAAAAGATAAAAAATAAAACAAAATTCGATAAATAATAAATGATATATATTCATTAACATAAGAATTACTATCTATTAATTTATCATATCCATGATATATTACATAATATATAATGTTATGAGAATTTTGGGGACCCATATAAATTTTTTATAAGGATCTTCTTGAATATACTAATGTATATACCCTAAGAGAGTCTATCTATTTGGGAAACATTTTATTTTTCCCTAGGTAGCAATTTATTCTAGATCATTACAAACATTTCAAGGTTATTACACGAAGGTATATTTGTGATGGAGTCACAACCACTTATAGTTTCTATACTGTGATGTAATTTTTTTGGAAACTAGTTTCAATATTCTTTAAAAATAATGTGGGATATATTCATATGTTTAGTCTTAAACACATGATATTGACTAGGTGTTTCTACTCTTAATCTTGAAAAGTACATGTCCTTCCTCTAATACCAACTATGTCAACTCATATCTTCATAAAAATTTAATTCATCAATTTAATACATAAAATACATATATTTCAATAAATAATTTTTTTATTCATTGTTTATTTTGTAGACTAGGTACATAACAAAAAAAATTCAATATATATATATAAACATTATTCTAACACATGATATTATGGATTTATATTACATTGATCCATTAATACTACATGTGATAACCTTAGGAAATACATAAGATATGGGTGAGTTATAAATCATATCATGGGAGGAAAAAATTATTACAAGTTAAAAGAAATAAATTATAATTAATAAGCATATCAATGTTACAAGTATTTGTGATAATCATAATCTTAACTAATAGGGAATGATATAACCTTATAACAAAATGGAATCATTAGAACTTGAGAACAACATAATAATGAAATAAAACACCAAAGTCAAGGATAAACATGGAGATATCATAACATAATATTCCAAGGAAGATAACTTTTTCACCTTATGTGGTTTGTCAAGAGATAATAACATTACCAAAATTATTGGATTTCTATATAATAACACCCATTATTTTAATATTATGTGCATAAATATGTGTTTCACATAGATTATGCAAAATATACTTATATTTCATCTATTATATTCATATGATCAAGGTCTGTGGGTTACAAATATTGAATTACCCAATCAATGATGGATATGTAAATCACTGTGAATACTGATGTGGTGAAATATGGATGGGTATTATCAACAAAACTTTTTTGGCATGTAAAATACCAAAGATAATTATGATAGCATAGTGGGTGTACATAATGGTTCATGGATGGACTTAATGAGGGTGAAAGGGGTATCAAATAATATGGTCATAATAAGGATAGAAATAGTGATTTGTGGAAACATATTACAATATGATCAAATTCAAATCAAAATGTATAATATAAAGAAGGTGCATTAATAAAGAGGATAAAAATAGCATCCCTTACCCGAAAACTTAACTTCTAAAATATTGGGAGGATATTCATACATAATTAATTTAGAAACCATAAAATATAATAATTTCATTAGAAGATTCATCTAGGAATTATATAATTAATAAAATATCATCAAAACATATTATTTTTAATTGTAAACCATTTTCTCATTGTGGATCCATTTTAGTACATAAATATCATCAATTTAATTTTATTACGATATCATATTACAAAATGTATATTTATACCGTATTAAATTATTACCCAAAGATATGTTATATTTATAATTTATGAAAAAATATCAATTGGATCACATTGACGGGTTGGTTTCAGAAATTGTATTCTTTATCGATAAATATATATAAATATAATAATATAAACTATTAAATAAAAAATTATCCATTTACTTAAAAATAAATGTTTTTTCAATATCAATTTTTTAATAAATATAAGATGTATATTTAAATTTGTTAATTTATAGTATCATTTATATTATGATAATAATATTTCTCAAGAATATATTAATAAAATAAAATTTATTTAAAAATGTCATGAATTCATAAAAATGATAATCTTGATTGGGATTATATATTTTACAATAAATATGATTTGTGTATCATTTCATATAAACATTATTTATATTAAAATAATTATTTACTTAATTATAAATTATTAATAATATAAATAAATATCATTATTTTTCCAATAAAAAGAAACTTTCAAAATTCAGAATGTATGTGTTTAGAAACATAATGCTTTATAAAAAAGTGATATCCATAAGTGTATGATGTCCAATGTTGTCACTTTCAGGGGATGGTTTGATGAACATGGTTTGATCCATGATCTCAATGAGATTAAATATCTCCCATAAATATTTCTTCTTAGAATTTAGTTATTTGAAATTTGTTGGGGTTTGGTGAGGGGGAAATTCTAGTGATACTATCTCTCTCATATGTTCTGATAGATGGGATTCGTAACATATGAACCTACTAGACTGGGTCATTGCTACTGTTGTCTATGATAGTTGGCCTCATAGTTACCCTATATTTAATCTAAACATATGGTTCCGATATAAAAACTATATAACCATATTTTATGATGTTTAATAATCTATTAAATTAGATATAATAGGTATTGTGATGTTATAAAATAAAAATTAATTCTTTTTAATTATTTAATTTCCCAATATGGGATTTACATATTTTTCAATTGAATTTCATATTTAAATGTCTTAGACATTACAATATTATTCATCAGACTGAATAAATATTATCTTTTCAATATCTACATCTCTAATGAAAATAATCATACAATAGCGATAAAAAATTCTGGGCAAGGCCTGTAGGAAGAAATTGTACATAAATTTTTACATGAGTGAGTTGATAAAGTATTATCCTATATAATGTTCACTCTAAAGACAGAATATGATTTTGTACTTCATGATATTCATTGATGAAGTTGAAAACTATGTAATGTTATATATTATTCTTCATGTTTGACTTAAGAGCGTGAAGACTACTGTGAAATATAATAACAATGTGTACTGAATTATAAAGATCTGCATGTGCTACTCAATAGTATGAAAGCCAGCATGGACACTTGTAACAATACGTGAATAAGCATAAAGATCATTCTTTTTAGAATATATAGCTATAGTACAATTTGATTGTGTATTTACAAATATAGATAATAATATTATTATAGTGGATAATTTTTTTTGGGGGGTCTAACATACACTCCAAGGATTATTAATAAATACCAAATATTATAAATTATTTTCCCATATTATATCTCATTAATTTGGAATATTATGTGAGACTACTAGATATCACTAAGTCTGTAGAGAATCCTATGATGTTAAATAGGTTAAATTCAATTAAAAAATTAGTACAATGTAAACCATAAATTTACTCCATTATCATTGGTAAATTTGGTCTACGTATAAAAAAATACTAAAACATTGAAATTATTTATGATTATACTAGATTTAAATTTTTTTTCTACTTAGCTCATAAAAATTAATATTGAAGAATCTATATAAATTTTCAAGGAATTCATAAAATGAATTGGGGATAAAATATTTTCCCTTTTAAATAATAATATTTGACTATTTGATAAAAATATGATTTAAGTATATTCTGTTTATCAAGGATATCATCATTCATTCTCCATTCTTAATACACCATAAAAATATTGGATTATCTAATGTAGATATATGTCCCTAAAATAAATTTATCTGAAAAACATTAATGAGTTTAATGACACACAATTATTTTGTGATGTGGGTTTCAATACTATTTTCCATATTTTTATCTTTTTTATCTTATGAAACCTCATTGGAAAAACATCATATGAACATTGAATGTTCAAAATTCAAAAATTGGACTCTTTTTGGTAATTGATATATATTTTTTCTATCTATAATACCCAATAAAATTCAGAATGAATTTACCCTAAATCATATGCAAGTATATTTATTATTTACTCAAACTCAATTAAATCCCATAATTCCTTTAATAAGACTACTAATACCATAAAAATAGTTAATTCACATAAAATTTCACTAGAATATTTCTATATCACATCCTCAAGTTGATGATCACAATGATAAAGATTATTTCAACATATGTAGTCCATAATATTTGAATAAAATTGATACTTTTCATGAACACCCAACTACCACATTACCCTTAGAATGGATTAAATTCAAAAACCATACCCTAGATTATTTCATCGTTGAATTACAATATGAAACTCGTACTATAAGGTTAGTGCTAAATGAGGTTGAACAAAATACAATTCTCTCACTTTGAAAATCATTCACACGATGATTCTAATATGATGACACACTGATATTTTCAATGAAATAGGAGCTGAAAACTTTACCAAAGAACAACATTAGGTATCATGTGGTACGACATGATAATTATCTAATTATTGGTATGACTATTTTTTTTGAATCAAGCCTAGAAAATATGGAACCATCATATGTCCAAAGGAACAACTAGTTTCTGTAAAATATAATAAAGATTATGTAATTGATTATTTTGATATTTTTTCACCCATTTCATTGATATAATCAATTATAATCTTATTATAATTCATAAATCATTGGTAATTTAATCATTTTATAATGTTTGTAAAATTCTAATTTCTAATTGTAATTTTTTAAAAATGTTTTTTTCATGAACAAATATATTTTTAAAATACAAAATTTCAATATTATTATTTAAGGTAAACCAAAAGTATTTATGATTTAAAACATTCCCATTAGACATGGTTTGAGAGATTAACTAAATTAATTTTATCAAATGATTCCAAATGGGGAGATTTCATTTCAACCCTTTTTCTTACAACAGTATGAAATTATCTATCAATTATTCAAATTTATATCAATTATTTTATAATTGACTCAAATAGTGAATATATATACAATGAATACTATTCATTAATTAATATTGACTTTTAATTTATTTTTTAAAGGACAACTGAAAGTCATTCTTGATTTTAAAATTTCATAAAATAATAATATAAACTTATATAAAAAAATTAAATATGAAAATGATTATATAATTTAATTTTGGAATGAATCAATCATGGATTATTAGAACACTCCTTATTAAAACTTGTAAGATAATGTTGGATGAAGCTGATCAATCAATTGATAAAAATCATTATTTAAGTATTATTTCATGTCTATATTACCTGAATACGAATTGGAAGATCATTATATTTACATTACTACACTGTAATAATTTTTATTCATGTTCAAAATAATCTCATTTAAAATCTCCCAAATTAATTTTTTTGTATTTTAATTAACTAAAAATAAAGGGTTATTTTATAAAAATGAGTCCTATTTTAAACAAATATGATTTTATTTTAGAATTTTTTAGGATTTACACTATATAGGATGGTACTAGTTGTACTTTTCATGTACTATTAAAACAAAGTATCTCTTATATTATAAATAAGTAAAAATATATTATTATTTTCTCCAATATATGAATAAAATATAGCTTATGGGAGTTTTTCACTGAAATCATATAGATGCAACACAATCAATTATACTTTGGGCATATATATGATCACATTAATATAATGATTAAAAATAATAATGTTATTAATATCTCAAATAATACATTCTAACATTATCATAGATTTTAAATTAATTTTAGAATGTATTTTATTCATGATCACAATGAAGAGTTTTATATCATTCGAGGATTTATTGGCACCGACCATCAAAGTAATGGTATCATTAATTAAACTATTCCCCTTTATTTAATTAAATTCAGTAATGGTGATTTTTTGTTTTATTAATAAATGAAAATAAATCTTATAAATCATTATAAATTTTCTAGTTGTTTTTAAATTTAATATATTATTTTAAAATAATGTATTATCATTATTTTTAAAGAATAATATATTTTTTCAAAATCATCATTATTTTTATAAATTTTAGTCTAGTGCAATATATAATGTAATATATTCATGTCTAGTTACAAATATGAGAATATTATTTTATGAAAAAATGATCCTAGAAGTTACAATCTCGATAACAGTTGCTTTAATTATTAACTAAATATTTACCCTAGGCATGAGTTATATTCATTTACTACATATCTTGTTTGACACTCCCAAAAAATTTTATAGGAATCATTATTCCAATATTTTCTAATCCCTCATCATAAAATCAAAAAAAAATTAATCCTTTTATTCTTTATATATTTTGTCCCAATAGATCCTCATTTGTCTAATTCATTATTGGATTGGAATCGAATCTTATTAATAATTAAATGATCCTATAAGTCACACAATTTTTCTAAATTATTTTTCAAAAGTTAATTAAACTGTTCAGTTTCATGTTACAGATTATAAAATATTTATTTCTCAATTGAGAATATATTTCATTATAAAAAAATTTCATTATTTTAAAAATATATTAAATTAAAATAAATCGTTCAAAAAATTTGTTCATCCATTTTCTTGACAATTTTTCAACTCTCATAAAATATCATTAATTAATATAGCCATAGTTTATTAGTTTTTATCTTTTATATACACGAACCCCATCTATAAAAAAATTTATATAATCTCAAATGATGAAAAAATTTAAAATTTTTGAGGATAAATATTATAATTATAATTTTTTTTTGAGAAACAAATTTTGAGATGAATTTTTTTAAGAAAAATTATTTTTATAAAAACATTTTATGTTTCACTTTATTTTTGTTCATGATATGTTCATGTTTTATTAACTTATTCTCAATGTATTTTTCATCATCAATGTAACACCCTAGGTAAATAAAGAATATGAAATTTTAATATTTATCCATATTTGTGAATAAAATATTAATATGACTTTAAAGGGGACACTATGCTCGATGGTGTGCCCAACACGCAACAACGAGTTTCTTGGGAATCTTACGTTGCACTCTAATAATAAAATAATACTTTTTAAAATGGCAGTTAACATGTAGTCGTTGTATCGGCGGGAATGGATAGAAATAACTAAAATATGATTATATATGTTTTTAAATGTTTTTACATTTATCCAATAAAAGATAAAGTCTTAAAATACGGAAAGAATTCAATTTTAGGCATATATGCCCTAGTTTTGACTAAAGGTTCACTTATCGCCTTTTGATTGAGAACCATAATTAAATATAGTTTTGTTCACTATTATACATTCTATTGGACCAAATAAAACTCCTATTTATAATCGGGACATCAAAATTTACTTTGTGTAAATTTTTGGTATCTTTCTGATATAGTTCATTTTTTTAATGAATAGTGTAAAATGTTGTATTTTAATTCAAAACCTCTTTTTAGCCAAATTTATTTATATGATTAGATTATCTTTTGAATTGTTTTTAAAGTGAAATTAGAATATATTTTTACCATTAAATCCAATAGTGGTCGTTGAAATTAATTTCACTTTGAGATCAGACATAAACTAGTGTCAATCTTTTGATACTTATTGTTTCATAAAAAGTCGCTATTTGCTCTGATAGCGGGTATTAATTATTAAATTAATTAATGTGAATTATATGTTTTTAATTTTGAAAAATAGACTTCATTTTTGAATTCAGAATATCAAATATATATTAGGGTGAATTTTTGGGATTTTTCTGAAAAACTTCAATTTTTGATGAATAGTGAAACCACTAAGTGGTACTTATAAAAACTGATTTTTCCATTTAAATGAAATTTTTCCATCTTTGTGTTTTAAATTTCAAAAATCCGACATACATGGTTGTCATTAAGAAGTAAAATGTTGTTAAATGGGATAAAAATAATTTTTTGGTGAATAGTAACTTATTAAGTTTCTAATCGCGATTAGAGGTAATTAGTGTAGTTTAAGGTAGAAATAATGTTTTAATAATATTAAATGAACATGAAACTTGTCCTAACCTCATTGGATGTGTCATGGACGACCAAGAAAACCCATGGGTCAGCTTGGGGTCCCCATGAAGCCACTTTGGTTTGAAAATGACATTAATGTCTTTTTATTTAAAGTTAAAGTAAAAATGAGACAAACATGAAATGTTTTACTAAAACAATTTTTACATGGGGTTATACAAATAAGAGTTTTTACTATAAATATTCATTCTAAATCTAAAATTTTTTCCTACATAATAGTAGTTTTTTTATAATTTTTAGACATTAAATAAATTAAATTATTTATGACATCATGATGATGCAGTGATGACCACAGTTTTTAACGATTTAAATAAAATGGAAAGATAATGTAATATCTAAGACCTACACATGTACAAAACCTATTTTATGAGTGTATTTCGAACCCTTATCTCCTTATCCGCGAATTATATCAATTTGGGTCCTTTTAAAACCTAAACACATTTTCAAATAAAGTAATATTTCTTTACTTTCCAAAAGTGCCCCTCCTCCCCTCTTATAAAAGGACCCAACCTCTACCACCTTACCCATATTCCAAAGCCTTTGGCTCGGCCAACCTCTGCCCATTATGTCTTTGCACTTCCCTCTCTTACTCCTTGAAGCCTAAATTTGGGCATAAGTCTTCCCAAGGAAGCCTTTGAGCTCAAACCAAAGGGAGTTACCCGATTTTAAGGTAATTTCTTCACTTGAGTCCTTTTGTTTTATTTTTCTTCTCCAACCCCCTAAACTCTTTTTATTAATTTCTTTTGTAACAAATCCTGTATCATAAATATATGAGGATGTTGTTATAAGAAGTATTAGAGCTACACTTTTACACACCTACATCTAATGGTTAAAGAACATACTGTTTCCGTGGATGGCGAATTTCGGCCTCCCGAAACGATGATTGTTCAACATTCTTTTAACACCTTCAAAGGTGGCCATTAAGATGTCACTATATTTATATATGATATTTAATATGTTTATGTCTTACATAAGCTTCTGTATTTTTAATTTATGGTGTACCTTTATGGTTTCCATTATGGGTAAACGCGATATCTTCATTTAAGGAAGTGCGGACTACCGCCCCCTTAAAGTGATGTGATTCATTAATGCCATATGTGGGATGTATAAAGGATGTATTTAAAGTTATTATATATGATGTTATAATAGAATTATAATATACCTCTATATCATTATTATTTCATTCCATTAATGTATGAGATAGAAATGAAAGTAGCGTTCATGCGTACGTACGGCTTACCGTCTCCATGAACGGTGCATTTCATTTCTTATCCCCAAATGTAATGTACTATTATATGTACATATTTATAATGGATATATATAAGGTATGTAACATATAAATGATGAATATAATTCTATAATTAAAATATAAATACCTCTAATTTAGTTTTAATTCCATTAATATGACAATGAAATGAATGTAGCGTTCATGCGTACGTACGGCATACCGTCTCCGTGAACGGTGCATTTCATTTCTTACCTCTATATGATTATGTAATATTATAAATACATGTATATGATGGATATATATGATATATATGATATCCAAATCATGAATAACATTCTCAATATAATGAACCATTGACCACACAAACAACATGTAATTGTAAGAAGTCCACTTTTTCTTTAAGAACCAAATATCGGCAAAACAAAAATTATTAAATTAAATGATTACATAATGTTTATAACATGTCAATAATTTATATAAAAGGAATACTTAACATGAAAAAGGTTCATAAGAAAGTAGAAAATTAACTCAAGTTTATTATTCAGGACGTTAATGAACGATCGAGTCAAGTTGGACCCGAGGTAAGGGATCCTACTCCACTATTTCTTTTTAAGTATACTCTTTTATGTCATTCCCTATAAAGCTCATATTTCTTGTTATTGGGTTGTTATTTTATATTACACTTACTTTAATTTTTATGTCCATGTGATAAGAGACTCTATTCTCTCTCATCAATCTATATTGGAAGTTTTGAGTGGCGCCGTTAGGCTGCCGAATTTTCGTAAGAGATCTAACCTCTCTCATTCTTGGTAAGTAGTCTCCCTTATTTCACTTCTTTTAAGCTCCTATTTGTTATGATGTGGGATGTTCTTTTATATTACTCTTTCATTACATTTTATTGTAATGTGATGAGATACCCTATTTGATCTCATCAATCCATTTTTGGAAGTTTTATGTGGCGCTGTTAGGCTGCCGAGTTTTCGTAAGGGATTTTTCATCTCACTTTTATTCCTGTGAGATTTATGCTACATTTGCCACAATTTCCTTTGAGTGGTGTATGTACCGCACATTATTATACTCTTTGTGTAATATAATTTCGTTTATGAGTATTTACATCAATGATTTATTGTCATTCTTTCATGGGGTGTATGTTTTGAAAGATACCCACGTCGGTAAGGGAACCATTCACCCTCCTCTTTTTTAAAAGACTTATTTTTTTGGGTCTTTTAATTTACATATTTTTATGTTGGGATATGTTCTCATATATCATTATTAATGTAAATTTGATGTCCAAGTGATGAGATACACTTTTTATCTCTCATCAACTCATTTTGATGTGACGTTGTTAGGCTGTCAATGGAACTTCTTATCCCAATTTCGATTTCTTTGGGTTCAACATGTAGTTATTGAATATGTCATCCTTTGAATATGTGTGAATGAACATTGATTATTTTACACTTAATATATACTTATATTTGGTGTATTATTTTTTCACACATAATTATGTAATTGATTTATCCTTAAACCAAGGATACCGTCTTTATATGGCACTTCGTCTCATTCTCCTTTCATTGAGGCATATTTTATTTTATACAAAACTTTCTTTTATACGGTGTAGAAACCCCTTTGACTTCGACGTTTATCCAAAATGAATCTTTTTTATACGAACCGTTTTACAAAATGACAAACGGGAATGTTTTTGTCATACATATGCGGCGACAACGACTTCTCTGCCGCCGTGACCATTATTTGAGTATCGGCTTCCTCAACAAGCCATACCTTATTTTTAAAAGAAAAATAAATTCCATGTTTTAATTTTCTTTTATTTTGGTATTGAAAATGATTTTCATAATGTTTTTATATCAATGTGTTGTATTTATAGATTGTTATTGAAAGGTGGGAATGTTATGTTTTCTTTATGCATGTTTTATGTGATACGATTATGTTGAGGTTCTTGGGCATTATTATGAAGACGGGTGGTTCCGTGATAAACTAAGGGCGGGTGAGCCCGATATAGCTCTCCAATGCATTGGGTAACGCGAAGTAGTGAAACGTTAAGGTTTCTCCGAAGAGATTTAGGGAATAGACTATGATGGGTATTCCAAACGTAACCAAGAGGGTTACTCCCTACGTAAGAATGTTATGAATGACTCACGTTACCTTTATGTCTTATGTTTTCTATGATTTATTCATGGATTGATGAGGTATGTTAAAATACCTATGTTTTATGGTTAAAGTATGATTTCATTCTTATGTATATATGAACTCATGATTCCTTTCCATATTTTTATAACCCTTACTGAGCATTTTATGCTCATCCCATGTTTTTTGAAATGTTTTTCACAGGTCAAGGGAAAGGTAGATGATGTGATGATAGTGTCAAGGATGTGTCAAGAAAGAATCCATGTTTTATTTTCAATATGTTTCCGTTGATGGGAAGAATGAATACTGTCTTTTATGTAACCACTTTATTTAAATGTGGAATGTAATGCAAGTTTCATGATCTAATTCCCTAAAACTCTAAACCTGAAAAGATCCTCAATGTGTAATCTTGTAATAACTCAAGATTAAGTAAGGTTTAAGGCTGGGGCCTTATAGTTGGAATCAGAGGTCGGTTTAGATAACTTTAGAGGTTAGGGTATTCTCTAAGCACAAGTGACGTTACCATAATGGTTAGGATTTCAGAAAGAGTCCTAGTTTTAGATAAAGTGAATGAGTAAGTATATCTTAGTGTTTATCTTCCTCATTAGTACATGATGGTTATGTTGATATACTCACACTGACCTTTTTGGTTTTAGTAAATGGCTGGATCTAGCGGGCACCAAAGTGACAATGGGTTTGAAGGAAACTCTAGTGGTTCTCTGATTAAGAGACTGGATGAGATGGGGGATTCAATGAGGAATCTCATGGTTGTTCTAAACCAACTATTAAGGAGTCTTTATCAACCACTTCAACCTTGGTGAGTTCTCTAATGAATCATGTACGATATGGCCAACTCTATTTGGAAATTCAGGTAATAATTATTAAGGTAACCATTAGGGTTTATATGATCCTTACTTTTTAGGTAATTATGGGTTACTCTATGATATGATGGAAAATGAAAGGAATGAGATAAACTTGAGGTTAAAATATGTTATGATCATTTTTGAAGATTTTATATCGTCTTGGGGGATTTTTTTAGAATTATATAGTTTTGAAAAAAGGACAACACACAGACTGTGTGGCAACCCGTCGTGTCGGAAAAAGCTGCGGGAATCGAACCCACAAACAAAGTGCGACTGGTATTTATCTCCTACCACTGGACTATGTGAAGTCCCAGGTTAGTTTGAAGGATTCTTTTTAGTTATATGATTTTATTAATTAAGAGTAAGTTGATTTTGGGTTATTTATTAAAATGACTAAGCTATCATGGAGGATATGTGATTAGGTTAATTACTTTTCAATGCAAGACTTTAGGAGCAACTGATGTTGTTTGGATATAAATGTTACGATTTAACTTGGAAGACTATGTGAATAAATCCTTCAAATATTTGGGTTTCAATCATAGATTGGTTTACATTGATGAATTTTATGGACAAATTGTTTATCGGATGGTCCTCGTTGAACTTTGGGTTTTGTTGGACAAATTTTGGATATTAAGCATAGATTTTCTTTTTAATGGGTTATCATTTTCTGGATTATCTAACCTTGTACTAACCTTTTTGGTTTTGGTTTTTGTTAAATCCTAAATACATGGGATGTATATAGTTCACTTTGGTGGATTAGGTGATTCTCTAGAAGTTGATTATAGTACTCTTAATGCGAACAAGTCTCCCTAAATACTCATCTTTTGGAAAGAAAAATATGAGTTTGATTAAGGAATATAGTAAAAGATGAAAGTCAACATGATAAGTGATTATGTTTCCTTATGAATAAATTCCTCAATAAAAAGTAGCTTAAAACAATAATGTTATCTATTAACTTTTCCTACTTGGGAATCAAATACCGTTTAACCCATCACCAGTTTTTGATTTTCTCATGGTTAACTTTATCCTAAACATGTTTTCTATCACTCTCCATCAGAACATAACCCTTTGTTTTTTCCTCCATTTCCATGTTTTCATACTTGTAATCCTAGTATGGGTTAACTCGGGTGACCTTTTTATTTATCTTTCTTTATTTTAAAGTGATTGTTTTACCGACTCTTCTTCCGATGTGGGACTTTCAAGGACGTTTCCAAGTGCAATTTTAAAATTGCGAGGACACAATTCCCCAAAGGGGGGAAATATGTAACACCCTAGGTAAATAAAGAATATGAAATTTTCATATTTATCCATATTTGTGAATAAAATATTAATATGACTTTAAAGGGGATGCTATGCTCGATGGTGTACCCAACACACAACAAACGAGTTTCTTGGGAATCCTACGTTGCACTCTAATAATAAAATAATATTATTTTAAATGGCAGTTAACATGTAGAAGTTGTATTGGCGGGAATGGATAGAAATAACTAAAATATGATTATAAATGATTTTAAATGTTTTTACATTTATCCAATAAAAGATAAAGTCTTAAAATACGAAAAGAATTCACTTTTAGGCGTATATGCCCTAGTTTTCACTAAATGTTCACTTATCGCATTTTGATGGCAAACCGTCATTAAATATAGTTTTTTTCACTCATATAAATTCTATTGGACAAAATAAAAATCTTCTTTAGAATCGGGACATCAAAATTTACTTTGTGTAAATTTTTGGTATCTTTCTGATAAAGTTCATTTTTTAAATGAATAGTGTAAAATGTTGTATTTTAATTCAAAACCTCTTTTTAATCTAATTTATTTATATGATTAGATTAACTTTTGAATTAGTTTTAAAGTGAAATTAGAATATATTTTTACCATTATATACAATAGTGTTTGTTGGAATTAATTTCACTTTGAAATCAGACTTAAACTAGTGTCAATCTTTTGGTACTTATTATTTCATAAAAACATGCTATTTTCTCTGACAGCAGGAATTAATTATTAAATTAATTAATGTGAATGATGTGTTTTGAATTTTTTAAAATAGACTACATTTTTGAATTCAGAATATCAAATATATCTTAGGGTGAATTTTTGGGATTTTTCTGAAAAAAAATCAATTTTTGATGAATAGTGAAACCGCTAAGTGGTACTTATAACAACTGATTTTTCTGTTTAAATGAAAATTTGCCATCTTTGTGTTTTGAATTTCAAAAATCCAACATACATGGTTGTCATTAAGAAGTAAAATGTGGTTCAATGGGATAAAAATAATTTTTTGGTGAATAGTAACTTATTAAGTTTTTAATCACGATTAGAGGTAATTAGTGTAGTTTAAGGTAAAAATAATGTTTTAATAATATGAAATGAACTTGACACATGTCCTAACCTCATTGGATGTGTCATGGACGACCAAGAAAACCAATGGGTGAACTTGGGGACCCCATGAAGCCACTTTGGTTGGAAAATGACATTAATATCTTTTTGTTTAAAGTTAAAGTAAAAATGAGACAAACATGAAATGTTATACAAAAACAATTTTTACATGGGGTTATAAAAATCATATTTTTGACTATAAATATTTATTGGAAAGATAAAAATATTTCCTACATCATATTATTTGTTTTATAATTTTTAGACATTAAATAAATTAAATTATTTATGACATCATGATGATGCAGCGATGACCTCATTTTTTAAAAATTTAAATAAAATGGAAAGATAATGTAATATCTAAGACCTAAACATGTAAAAAACCTATTGGATGAGTGTATTTCGAACCATTATCACCTTATCCAAGAATGATATCAATGTGGAACCTTTTAAAATTGAAACACATTTTCAAATAAAGTAATATTTCTTTACTTTCCAAAAGTGCCCCTCCACTCCTCTTATAAAAGGCCCCCACCTCTACCACCTTACCCACACTCCCAAAGCCTTTGGATCCGCCAAAATCTGCTCATTTTGTCTCTCCACTTCCCTCTCTTTTTCCTTGAAGCCTAAATTTGGGCAGATGTCTTCCCAAGGAAGCTATTGAGCTCAAACCAAAGAGAGTTACCCGAATTTAAGGTAATGTCTTCACTTGAGTCCTTTTGTTTTATTTTGCTTCTCCAACCCCCTAAACTCTTTTTATTAATTTCTTTTGTAAAAAATACAGTATCATAAATATACTAGTATGTTTTTATAAGAAGGATTTTAGCTACACGTTCACACACCTACATCTAATGGTTAAAGAACATACTGTTTCCGTGGATGGGAAATTTCGGCATCCCGAAACGATGATTGTTCAACATTATTTTAACAACATAAAAGGTGGCCATTAAGATGACACTATATTTATATATGATGTTTAATATGTTTATGTTTTACTTAATCTCCTTTATTTTTAATTTATGGCATACCTTTATGGTTTCCATTATGGGTAAACGCGATATCTTCATTTAAGGAAGTGCGGACTACCGCCCCCTTAAAGTGATGTGATTCGTTAATGCCATATGTGGGATGTATAAAGGATGGATTTAAAGTTATTATATATGATTTTATACTGGAATTATAATATACCTATATATAATTATTATTTCTTTCCATTAATGTATGAGATATAAATGAAAGTAGCATTCATGCGTACGTACGGCTTACAGTCTCCATGAACGGTGCATTTCATTTCTTATCACCAAATGTAATGTACTATTATAAGTACATATTTATAAGGGATATATATAAGGTATGTTACATAAAAATGATGAATATAATTCCGGAATTAAAATATACATACCTCTCATTTAGTTTTAATTCCATTAGTATGACAAAGAAATGAAAGTAGCGTTCATGCGTACGTATGCCTTACCGTCTCCATGAACGGTGCATTTCATTTGTTACCTATAAATGATTATGTAATATTATAAATACATGTATATTCTGGATATATATGATATATATGATATCCAAATAATTAATATCATTCTGGATATAATGAACCATTGACCTCATGAACAACATGTAATTGTAAGAAGTCCACTTTTGACTTAAGAACCAAATATCGACAAAACAAACATTATTAACTTAAATGATTACATAATGTTTATAACATGTCAATAATTGATATAAAAGGAATAATGAACATGAAAAAGTTTCTTAAGCAAGTAGAAATTTAACTCACGTTTATTATTCAGGACGATAATGAACGATCGAGTCAAGTCGGAACCGAGGTAAGGGATCCTACTCCACTATTTCTTTTTAAGTATACTCTTTTATGTCATTATCTCTAGATCTCATCATTATTTTTATTGGGATATTATTTTGTATTACACTTACTTTAATTTTTATTTTCATGTGATGAGAGTCCATATTCTCTCTCATCAATCCATTTTGGATGTTTTGAGTGGCACCGTTAGGTTGCCGAATTTTCGTAAGAGATCTAACCTCTCTCTTTCTTTGTATGTACTCTACCTTATTTCACTTCTTTTAAGCTCCTATTTTTTATTATGGGGGATGTTATTTTATATTCCTCTTTCTGTACATTTTATTGTAATGTGATGAGATACCCTATTTGATCTCATCAATCCATTTTTGGAAGTTTAATGTGGCGCCGTTAGGCTGCCGAGTTTTCATAAGGGCTTTTTCATCTCACTTTTATTCCTGTGAGATTTATTCTACATTTTCCACAATTTCCTTTGAGTGGTGTATGTACTACCCATTTTTCTACTTTTTTGTAATATAATTTTGTTTATGAGTATTTAAATCAATGATTTATTGTCCTTCTTTCATGGGGTGTATGTTTTGAAAGATACCCACGTCGGTAAGGAAACCTTTCACCCTACTCTCTTTTAAAAGACATCTTTTGTTGGGTCTTTTAATTTACATATTGTTATGTTGGGATATGTTCTCATATATCCTTATTGATGTAAATTTTATGTCCAAGTGTTGAGATACACTTTTTATCTCTCATCAACTCATTTTGATGTGACACCGTTAGGCTGTCAAGGAAACTTCTTAACCCAATTTCGATTTCATTGGGTTCAACATGTAGTTATTGAATATGTCATCCTTTGAATATGTTTGAATGACCTTTGATTATTTTGCACATAATATCCACATATATTTGGTGTATTAGTTTGAAACACATAATTATGTAATTGATTTATCCTTAAACCAAGGATACCGTCTTTGTATGGGACTTCGTCTCAATCTCCTTTCATTGAGGCATATTTTAGTTTATACACACCATTCTTTTATACGGTGTAGAAACCCCTATGAATTTTACATTTATCCAAAAGGAATCTTTTTTATACGAACCATTTTACAAAACGACAAAAGGGAATGTTTTTGTCGTACTTATGCGGCGACAACGACTTCTCCGCTGCCGCGACCATTATTTGAGTTTCGGCTTCCTCAACAAGCCATACCTTATTTTTAAAAGAAAAATAAATACCATGTTTTACATGTCTTTGATTTTTGTATTGAAAATGGTTTTTATAATGTTTTTATATCAATGTGTTGTATTGATATCTTGTGATTGAAATGTGGTAATGTTATTTCTTCTTTATGAATGTTTAATGTGATACGTTATGTTGAGGTTCTTGGGCATTATTATGAAGACGGGTGGTTCCGTGATAAACTAAGGGCGGGTGAGCCCGATATAGCTCTCCAATGCATTAGGTAACGCGAAGGAGTGAAACATTAAGGTTTCTCCGAAGAGATTTATGGAATATACTGTGATGGGTATTCCAAACATAGCCAAGAGGGTTACTCTATACGTAAGAATGTTATGAATGCCTCAAGTTACCTTTATGTCTTATGTTTTCTATGATTTATTCATGGTTTGATGATGTATGTTAAAGTGCCTATGTTTTATGGGTAAAGTATGATTTAATTCTTATGTATATATGAACTCATGTTTCCTTTCCATATTTTTATAACCCTTACTGATCTTTTTATGCTCATCCCAAGTTTTTTGAAATGTTTTTAACAGGTCAAGGGAAAGGTACATGATTTGATGATAGTGTCAAGGATGTGTCAAGAAAGAATCCATGTTTTATTCTCAATATGTTTCCGTTGATGGGAAGAATGAATACTGTCTTTTATGTAACCACTTTGTTTAAATGTGGAATGTAATGAAAGTTTCATGATCTAATTCTCTAAAAATCTAAACCTGAAAAGATCCTCAATGTGTAATCTTGTAATAACTCAAGAATAAGTAAGGATTAAGGCTGGGGCCTTATAATCAAAATGGATTATATTATTGTTCTTATAACAATATTTACTTTTAATGGTAGCAAATAAACTATTTAAAGTGTCTAATGAATTTATTTATGAGATTTGAAGTTATTAATTAGTTGAAATGACATTATAATGTTGAATGATATTTGAAGGATCATTAAAGAAGTACTAGTAATGTTTTTGAGCTACTGTAGTGATGTTATGAGATCTTTAAAAGAGAAATAAGGAATCTGGTATTCAATAACTGTTTTTTTACGTAAATAGGTAGAATCAATTAACTGGTGATTATGATAATTGCTTACTCGAGTAAAAATAAATCCACCAAATATATAGTTTTGGAGTCCCAGTCTACCAGAGTCAGCAGAAAAAATCATTAAATGCTTTTGGTTTCCACTAACCATGCATTAGTGGATCACCAACTACTCGGTGGAAAAATTCAGTTCATAAAGATTCCCATGGGGTCCATCGGCCAACCACTAAAGGATACTCTATATATAGTGGTGTTAGATATAATTTCCATGTAAGAACTATGTAACTGTAAAAATGAATTTATTTTAGTCTTAATTTTATTCAATACCCCATGTGAATACAAAACAGATCTCAAAATATTTTGGATTATATAAATTTACCTACTAGTGTCCTTAGAAACATATCTTCTCAACTAATCTCAAATGTAAAATAGATATGATAGAAGGATTGCTATATATAGATTTTAATTTCTATGTGATCCCAAATTATATAAAGAGTTTTTTTATAAATATATTATCACTCTCCATTATCATTCTAATTATCTAATTTTTGTTCATCTTATTCATTTCAGAGAATCATGTCCAAGTGAAATTGTGGATTATACTACAAATCCTTTATTCCATGTGTTGTTTATGTTATTAGATATCATTACCATTAATGTGAAGGACTGTGGGTTAAAACCCATAACCACGACATAGAATGGGAATATTTTTTCACATATGATTCTATCTATAATGATTTAAAATATAAATTCAATTATAAATTTTGTTTCATTATAGGACCTAAAAAGATAAGGACTTTTAGAATATGATAAAACTTTAAATGAATGTAACTAACACACTAAATCCTAAATTAATTGAGATTTTACACAGGAGGGATGTAATTAAAATATTATCGAAAATCCATACCAATTTTTCTCACTTTTTTACATTATAAATTTTAATTTATTTATCATTTTTGTTTATTTAATTAAAAAATTTCTTAATCCATCAATATTAATTTTTCATAGTTTTAGAATAAATATTTTTTTATAAATATTATTGTTTATACAAATATTATTATAAAATTTTACATTATACATTTATTTTCCTAATTCATTTGTACTCTTTAATTTATTCATAATTTTTTTATTATCCTCAATCTTTATAAATGTTATTTTTAGTCTTAATAGTGTAGTTATTTAGATTCATTTATGAAATAAAATTCAACCATTATTTCCATGTTACCCTAATAAATCTTATGTGTATTTTATCTCTATCCCTATCATGATTTATTTTGGTATAAATAATCAAATGGGGATAAATATTAAAAAAAATATGTAATGATGTGTTTTTTAACCTTAAAGGTAGAAAATCTGTTTTGTAGGTGTTTTGAAAAGTTGAAATCTATGATGAAAAAATTGGTAAATTTTTTAAAAGTTATTTAAAGATTATATATGATAATTTCTCCTATTTTGATGTATTATTGGTCTTTGATGATAATGCATTGTGTTATGGATGGTGTTGATAATGTTTTCTAATCACTACATTATGGTAGAGATGAAATTTTTGTTCATATATTCTTGTTGTTTATGTCCATCTCACACACATTTTATTTGTGTTGTTGGTTTTTTATTCATGGTTTTAGTTTTAGAGGTTAAATATTTTATTTTCCCTGATTAATAATATAATATAAAGGGGGGATTTTTCTATTCTTATAGGCATTGAGTTGTTGATAAACTATGAAATAAGATAGTTTTGAAGAAGAATATTTTTATGGAGTTATATTTTATTATAAATGTATAAATAACATGAAAATTTGATTTATTTGTAAATTTTTTGAATATAGTATTCTTGTTAGAAAAATTAGATTCAATATGATTTTGGTGACTAGATCGTTGATCATTAAAATTATATTCTAGTAATTATGTATGGAGGCTCCTGATTGCGGTTTTTAGATAAATCAATAAAAAAAATTTCTCTCTATAAACTGACAATCATTATGATTAGTCTATGATATTCATAATTATGGATATATTTTTTTCAAATTAAGAATTATAGAAACATATAATCTTTAAGACAATGATTTTATAATAGACAATTTTAGATAGATTTTTCCATATATATGTCTCTAGATGGAGGTTCATTTGAATGATAAAGTCAGATGAACTATTATGATATCACTGTTCATTGAAACTATGAGTGTTCTGGATAGAGTAACATTAATGATATTGAAATTTTAAACTGATAAGGTTTAGTAAATTTGAAAATACGATGACAATATTAATGGGGATGTGGGATTTTGATAAATAAGTATTGAAATAAGTAAATCAAAACAAAGGAATACATTTTAGATCATTACTGGACTAAAGAGTTCATCTGAAGAGGTATCTGAAGACGTTTTGGGGATCATTAGAATTGTTGTCAATGTCAATAATTATAACAATATTAAGATGGAAATTTGAAAAAAATAATATTAAAAGAAATGTCATTTTATTCATTGATATTTAGGGAAATTTTTTTGATCACTGATGTTTATATTATTTGGAATTTTTAAGAATAATTTTTTGAATCTAACTATTGTAGTGGTTTGAAAGGTGATTCCTAAAATGATGTCATACGATGGAAATTAAAATTTTGAGTGGGAAATTCAAATTAAATTTTTTCCATATTTTTTTTGTAGAATGAATTAGTATATATGAGGGTGAATGTTAATTATGAATTAGTTATTAAATAAGTTAGGTTATGAATGTAAATCATGATAGATCAATTTTCATGAAGCTTTATACACAAGGTACTATATAGAGAGGTGCCCAAAAATGATATATTAGATGAATACATAATGGATGGATACATATTAGATGAAAATTTAAGGAATAATAATATATCATATGAAAAAGTATAAAACCTAGTGATATAAAATGAATATGATATATATTTATAAGTACTAGATGGATATTTTTAAGAAAAAAAGTTATTTAAAAAATATTTCATGTTAATTTGAACGTAATTTATGTATAAAAAGAAATAAATTGTTAGAGGAAATGGATGAACATAGTTTATCTGTACACTGGAGAAATATTAAAACCTTTGGAGGAGGTCAATTTCATTATTTCAAAACATTTTTTTCATTTAATCTATGCATGATGAACATACACAATCTGATGAATTTCATGTAATGAATTTGATGTATACACAGTTTATGTTGTTAAAATAAATGATTTATTTCTAGTATTTGTTTGATCTCAAATTTATTTTAGATTTGGTTGTGGCCTAGATACATAATTTGAGAACTAAAACATGTAAATTATTTTATTCCAATAGGTTTTGGGGTTTTTTATCTTTTTTTAGCATCAATTCTTCCTAAATATATGTGAGTGTTGTTACTATTTGAGAAAAAACTAAAAATTGAGTATCACCTATTAAAAACCCTATTTGAAATGAAATAGATAAAAGAATTTCATTTTAAGGGTATCCCATTACATAGGTCATATAAAAACAATTCCATACCCTTGACAAATAATATTCTTGAGGATATACTCAATCCCTAGACAAATTCCATTACTTGTATATTATCATTTCATGTTCTTGTATAACCCATAACTCCATGAATGAATATGAATACATATAATTTTAAAAATAATAATATTGATGATAAAATATTATTAAAAATCATTAATTAATTTCCAATAATCCATAAATAATCACATATATATAATATGAATATAACACATTAATTTCAATAACACAAAAAATTACATAAATTTACGAAACCATTATAATCTTTAAAATAAATTTTCTAAGAACTAAATTTCATATAAAATTCAATATTTTATACTCTAAAATCCACTATAATTTTAATTTAGTCAGTAACTAATAACTATCACTTGTACTTATCCCTCACATAAACCCAAATTTAGTTTTCATAAAATGCAGCAATTGTAACACTCGAGTCCTTAATATAATAATATCTAAAGAACATTACCAATTTAATAAATTTATTAATATGTATTTTATCAAATTAATAATATATTATTATATTAATTGCAAATAATTTAATCACTAAAACCTAAAAAAAGAACAAATAATGTAAAATAAATAATTCTAATTAATTCAACTCAATGCATGAAATATTAGTATGAATTTAATTAGAGAAAATAAAAAATATTCAGACCTTAAAAATACATTTAACCATTAATTTTTAGCACTATAAATTTTTTATTATTTACATTGAAAATGATAACTTCCAAAAAAATTTCAAATCCTTCATTTTATTCAGTTATTCATCATTTTACAAATTAAATTTCACGTACCCATAAATAATGATTTTTCAGAAACAAGCCATTGACTTATGATATCATGTAAAGTTAGTCAAATTCAATTATATCTAGTTCTATATATATTATGTTGTTATAAATAATTTAATAAAACATTTAGGTCACATTTCATATACCCTCACCTAATCATATTCAAAAAAATACAAGCAGTCATCTACCTCAATCCTAGTAAAAAAATTAAACTAAGGGAGGAGACAGAATCCATCATTTATCAAATGAAACCCGAAATTTCAAAAACCTAAAACCATAGAATAATTATTATAATATTTTACATAGATAATATGAAATTATTCATTTAATATATATGGATTCCCATGATCTTATCATGAGGATTCCAACATGGAAAAAAGATCACAATTCCACCACAAAAAGAAATGGAAATATCTCAATAAGAGTTAGAGAGGGAAATATAAATATTAATGTCAAATATTTTCATCCAAATTATCGCTTGTATATTTGAAATCCAATTTTTAATCCAAATATTGTATATAAAAAAAGAAAATTCTTTTATAAGAATACTACAAAAGATAATTCCACATACTTGGATTCAATCCCCTAAACACATAGTATCCATTAACGACCTAGTTATTTGTCCAATTTAGTATAATATGTTTTCACTATATTGAGTAATTAGTAAACTACCTCTAGGTATTCAATGGTCCTTGTTGTAAAAAATACGACAAGTTTACTTTTATCCCAACACTCTTCCATTAATTTTAGAAAAAAATCAAAAATCATTTCATAACATGCCAAATTAAATTTAAAAATATAATAAATGTATAAAAATCCCCATACATAATATTTTTACTATAATACACATTTATTGTGATTCGCATAATAAAAAATCATCATTTAATATCTTCATTAAATTACTTAATCCTTTGAGACAAATATTTTTAATTCCCGTTCAAAATTTTTCCCTTATACATGCCTTTTTTTTATTAAACATATAATAGGCGTATGAAATTTTCCAACAATATATTCACTTTGTGACCAAAAATATTACTCTTTACCATAGTGAAGGATGTATTCAAATAGTGAACCACATCATTATACCCAATTACATGATGCAACACCAATTTTTCATTCATTCTCCAAGATATATAAATTATCATTCATTACATTATACTAAAAATGTAATTCAAACAAGTAATGAAATTCCATGAAACTCAATTGAAATTGAATTTGGATAAAAAAAATTATATATCTTCAATTTTTCCCAATAATGATTTTACAACTGAGGTGAGAGGTTAATAAAGAAATCAAATAAAAAATCAAAATCATGTGGGGAATGTATTTTGTAAATATATAATTTTTTTTCTACCGTGAGTAATAACCAATTATTTTTAATCATCTACCTATTGGTTATGGGTATATATATATATAAACTATTTGGAATTAAAATATATCATTTATTGATAATATATAAAAAATATTATTCTACATGAAATGTTTTATCATTTACATTAAAAATGACAGATAAAATAACTAACTAAATCATTAGATCCAAAAGTGGATGATCTTTACATGAAATATAATATTTATTTATGTGAATATATAAAATTTCCTTATATTTTAATTATTTATTCATTTATGAACATGTTTAAAAGATCACATCAACATAACATTACAATGTATGATCCATGTTTATAATCAGTCATTAATTTATTCACACATGAAAAGAAATCCCAAAATATTATCACAGAATCATCTAGTGCTAACAAAGCTTATTTTTATCACATGAATTGTTCATGGTTGATCATAGATACAAATTATTAAATGTGTTATAACTCATGATAGTCTCTTTATGTATTTATAGTGGAATAAAGGAGGATACATTATAAATATCTAGATCTATCTCTAGCGTTTGATATAGTCTCTCTATATTAATTATGCACAACAAGATTGATTATATAATGTGATATAATTATTAATTAATTATGGTTTTTTTAGAATTAGAAATTTTTAGATGATCAATTCCCCAAATTATAATTATTATCTAACCTCATGTCCAATAATAATAATAATATTATTATTATTCACTTTACATGCACAACATTTTTTGAATATTTATTAATACTATTAAAAATATTTACAATTAAACCATCTGTCTTAGTCATGTTTCCCTCATTGAAATTTACCAATCCTTGAATAATTAATATTTATCTAGTCAATATCTGAATATTATTCATCTAAAACTATAATAAATATTATATTCTCCCAACATTGAAAACAATTATATAATATTATCTATTAATTCATTTATTCTTTGAAATAAAAGGTGATTAAATACCAAATATCATCTAAACATGAAATTTTAGATTTATTTTATCTTCTTAAATAAAATACATGAATTGAACTGATATAGGGGATACACATATTGTGTGAACCACAAGGCCTCTTTCTAAGTTTCATTAAGAATAAATAGATAAATTATAAGGATAAAACTTTAATATTCTAAGTGACACCAATTGTGAAAGAATTTAATGTCTCACTAACATTAATCATCCGGTTAATTCATTCCATGTAATATAATCTCTTTATCATTGTATCTCAAATCAAGCTGGTTCCATGCTAGTGTAATCATCCACTGTTAACAATGTCTCATTCTTGGAATATATGGAATTGAACCCGCTGAAGGATCATCATGGGATTAGATTTTTCTTTGATGATCCATTACAACCAAAGGTTAAATCAAATAATCATATATCAAGGATCATAAAGGATGAATCATTTCTCACATTAAACATTAATGCAATATCTATAATGATTATAACAATTATTTCAATCACTACACGAGAATATGTCACTTTGGTGTTTAAAAATACTTAGAAGATCCCAAATGATGACAACAATTAATTATAAAAATAAATTCAAAGGATAAATATATAAAATAGTTGACAGAATAATCAATTTTTACATTAAAATGAGTATTTAATATTTGTTATTTCTTTCTAATAATCTTTGGTACATAAAATTACAAAGAAATTACACCATTAAAAGGTCCCTCAAATTAGAATTATTCCATACCACATAAATATTGTATAATATTAATCAAAAAATGTTGTATAATCTAGACGTGGAACATTTATTCTAGAATACTATCAGGGAACCTCCTGGAACACAACAATGTTTTGAATTTCTATGAAATTTATGTGCGTTATATATTCATAAAACATTATATCATAGATTTTACCAAAAGAGGAATTAACATGATGTGACTATAAAAATATATTATTAATTAAAACATGTAACCATGTACTTTATATTTTGAATATTTCATGCCAACACCAATAGATCCCGATGTACACTAGAACAAACTAACAAAAAAATTCAGTAAACTAGTTATCACATTTTACTGTTACAACTATTGAGATAAATCCTTTATCAATGGGATACCATGTTTTCGTTTTCGGTTACTAAAATAACCATAATATCACTTCCATGATAAATATAAAATTAAAAAAGAATAATTTTAAGTAATTTTTTCCTCTTATTTGAAAATATATCATTAGAAAGAGAGACCGCTAATGTTTTATCATAATAAACTATGATACAGTCTGGATAGACACACCAATCTCTTGAAAAATTTTATGCATATAAACTTCTTTCATGGATGCATAAAAATCCATAACTTACTCAAAAACCATTATTGAGTCAATGAATAGTACCTTCATTGAACAATTTCAACTCACAACTCCACTTTTATTAAATAAATAAATATATTTTCTCTAACTTAATAAACTTATAATAATTCTATAATTTATTATTTGTACATCCCTTAACGACCATATCTTCTTCTACTCTATTAACTAGTGTCTTAAATGTAGTTATCCGAATATACATAATTATATCAATAATATAATTTCAATGTTATTCATCTGGTTCTACTTTATATATGGCTACTATGATACAAGAATCCTCAACATCATTCCTCATGCATTACCTGAGATACCAGATTGATCCTATCAAAAAATAATATGAGCTTATATTTATTCATTCAATTTCCTCAATTTTGGGGATCTATTTTCAGGGAAACAATTATACCATGTGACATTAGATCCAATATCCTTTTTTATTAATTCATTGCAAACATATTCATTATATAATCAATTTATGTACATTTAATAAGGATAGAAGAACTCTTTGATTTTTCAATCATACACTTTATTGCCTGATTATAGGGTGCCTCACCTATTTCCTTCATGAAGAATAACTTTTAAATCCACACCTATACCTCTTGTGAGGATGGATTTTTAGTTCCAATGATTAATATTTCATCCACATATACTACTATATAATCAATAGATCTCCCACTAAACTTCTTATAAGCACATAGAAGTGACTCATCTGTAATGAAAAAATTACTATTATGGATTCATCGTACCGAATATTCAATAAATGTGCTAGTTTTTTTAATATAAAAATTGATATATACAACTTCAATACATTATTTGGAAATTCATCATATCAAAAAAATATAATTACATGATTCCATTAATAAAATAGATTTGAAATCCATGTACCAAATATCATTGTCTTGGTATAAATATATTGCAAGAAAATTTATATTGGATTTGAAAAGTGGTACTGAAAAATGGTTGCATATTTTTTAATAACATAATTTTTTTATCAAACCTTATGGAAATATAAATAATTTATATGTATTTACATTACCTTTCACATCCAAATTTCACATGAAATTCCATTTTCACCTGATGAACATTACATAAAATGGAGGATAGACCCAATCCCAATCTTGCTTCGGATTCATGGAATATATATCAGAAATCATATCTTTTTTAAATCTTAAAACATCCCAAATCTATACATCCCCCATATAGGATAGTAGATCATCTTTATCAACAAATAATGTGTCACCATCATATGTGAGTAGAAAACATATATCTGTAGTTTTCTTTCCTATCAAGATCTCTTATGCAATACTTTTGTATTTGGAATGAATTATTCTATTAGGTATTGTGGAATATATTTGTGTAACAACTATTTTATATATATAGAATCATATTATTGGAATTAAATCCTTCTCTCATTATCATATTTGATGGAGTGATCCTCTATATGAAATTTTGACTATCTTGTAATGAACAAAATATTTTATGATGTCTTCTATAAATATAATCCTCTAGTTTTCATAAGTTATCCATTAAAAATATAATTAATTCCTCAAGGTACTAAATTATTTCATTTGATATCCCCAATAAAATCCATGCTACCAAATTCAGGACCACAAAAAGTGTTCTTTCAACTAAATATCTAAATTTTAATTCTATTTTATAGTTTATTTTTAACGCAGTTTTGTTTGTATACTATTATGGGTAATGAATATCCCCAAAAGAATAATGTAATGCCGACCTAAATTATCAGTACCCATAACATTCATGGAAAGGTACTATTACTCTATTCATTAAAACAAATCCTATTTAGTATTTATTGCAGAGTGTGTGGTGCCTAAATTACACACTGTCATATAAAATCATTAAAAACTTTGATTGGGTATTAAAAACCTTGATTTTATTAAAGATTCATTATCTTCATACAATGTTGATTATCAGCCTCATTATTATACTCTGTGATATATCTAAAAGATTTGGACATATACCTCAGCAATGTAGAGATAACCATACCCACTCATGTCATTAGTAATGTCATAATATATGATAATCCACATGCAAAAACTATATAAAAAATTCCTCACACATCATTTTTTAAAAATTAAAGAAGCTATATTCCCATTAAATCATGACTAGATATCGCCTATCAACAATACACATATGCATTTTTCTTCTAATGTGTATAGTAGAACTCCATTCAAATCCTCATTGATGTTATAACATTTCATCACCAATTTCATGTTTTTTTCATTAAATTGGGGGGGGGGAGGATTTTACAGATCATCTATTTAAAGATTGAAATTGAATTTTTATTTAAAAATGTGATGTTTAATGGGTTGGGTTTGTTATTAGGGACGCTAAATTATGATATCTAATATATTCTCATCATATTAATTTAAATTAACACCCACATCACAAAGATGGTTTTTCGTATAATTCCCATGTATTGAGGCTTTAATCCAAGACATAACATAAATATAACTCTAATATAAATAAATAATTTTCTATAATAGTTTCTTTATTGTTTCAAGAATATATGGATTCCACATGTTAAACAAAACAAGTCATTTATCCATATTATTTTAAATATTATAAACACAAAATTAACCTAATGATTATTCAATGAGGAAAATCTCTCAACAACTTGACAAAAATTTAATGAATAATCCCAATGGATTATATAATAATACATTTAGATGTTTATTAATCTAGTTTATGATTTATATGGATAGGATATAAAAAGGGATGAAAAATATTAGGAATAGATAAGGGTAGTGCACTGGACACACGTAGGATGGGTAAAGAAAATTAAACATGATATTTTTATTGTATTCCAAATAAAAAATAAGGGAATGGATTTAAACATTATTTAATGAATTTTATGAAAATTAAAATTACACTATATAAAGTGGATTAGAATAATATATGATGAAGATATATGAATTAATATTTAATTTATATGGAAACAATAATACCCAATAACATTTAGAAACATAAAATATAAAAGAAAATAAATAAAATTTTAATGATATCTCAAGTAGAAAAATGATTTTAATATGTCCATACAATCCATTATGAGATATCTCTTAATTATAATTCATCATTATATGTGATGAATTTTTATACTCTTGCAGGGAGAAAAGGGGTATATATTTATAGCCAATGGTGGTGGGTTGATGTCATTCTGAAACTACCCCTCAATATGGACTGAAAATTATAAAATTTTTTATATAAAAATATGGAGATGTATTCATAATTGAATTTTTAGATATGGATGAGGAAAATTCATTAACAAAATTTTGAGGTTGGTTGTATTTTGTAATTTATTTTTTGGTTATTTACCTAAATCATGGGCTACTATCCTTTTTATTGTAGTTATTACATTTTAGTAACGTGAATGAATATATTTCAATAATGATTCAATAATGTATAAAAAATAAAATTCAAAAATTTTGGGTTCTTCAATCATGAATTAATCTCCAGAAATTTATATCTCAAATAGATTTCTAGTTTTTCACTAAGATTCTATAAAATTGAATATATAATTGTGTACTGGATTTTAAGTAGATATTGGAAACATTTTTGGATAATTTTTGACATGAATTATTTATAAATTATGTATTGTAATCTACTTATACATATGATGGAGTATCCATAAATTTGGAAATCACTATTGAGTATAGAAAATAAAAAATCACCACTCATCTAGTTTTTTGGACACATTTCATGAGTTCTGTTATGTATACCATAAGACCGTTAAAATGGTTGGATATGAAAAAAATCGAAATTAATGACATTATTGAACATTAATTTAGAAAAATAAAAATTAATAATATCATAATTAGGATTATTATTATAAATTATATGATCAAATTATATAAATAAAGTTTTATTAAATAAATTTTAACAATGATATTTAATTATGTTTATTTTAAAACCATGAAAATTGAATGTAAATTAATAATTTTTTAGAAAAAATTATGTGATTATAGTAATGTAATATATTGAATTAAAATTTAATATTTACTTATTCACACATAAGATAGAGTATTTCTATAGGAACATAATAATGAAAATTTAAAAAAAATTATTTTCACCTTTCAAAAAATATTAATATTTTATTTTCACAAATCAAAGAAGATCAAGAATTGTTCACTAATAAAAAATTAATTACACCACACATTTTTTTCAGAAAAAATTATGTCAAAATGAATACATTTTTTTCAAATTTATATGTGGAATATTATTGACTCTGAACTCACATTTCTCAAGCCGATGAAAAGTTATTTATAGGGGTTTACTAAATTTTCAACCAAAAGTGAATGTCAATGAGTTTAAAAGAACTTGAAGCTTCTAGTACCTATTATATTGTACACAATAATTAATATATATTCACAAATAGGTTTTGTGGATATGGGATAATAAGAATATAATATCAAAATGAATCTAATAGAGGGGCGAAGCAACAAAATGGAAAAAGAAATGATTTTTTTTAAATGAGACATGGATGGTTCTAGAAACACATATTCACAAGGACGTTAAAATTTTAAATAACCTAATATAGAAATAAATATTGAAGGGTATTATATGGAAAATATGTACAATACACCATAACATCTCTAAACAACCCATAAAATGATTAGGCGTGTGATTTTTTTGGGTATTTATTTATTATTCTTATATGTTAAACTATGAAAAAAAATTCATAATCCTCTCCCATGCCTTGTTTGTTTTCATCATGAGAGTAATTTTAATATTAATAACTAGATCAATGGTTTTAGAAGAGATATTTTTAAAAATTTCAAGAAAAAACCCACACATTTATTTTTTTTATTTTTCTTATTATTTCCCATTATTCAGACACGTTTCAATAAGTGGTAAAAAATTACATAAATGTGACTAAATTTAAAATGAATTCGAGGTAACAACATATCCCCCATTCCAAATGATATGTTTTCCCCATGCATAAAATGAAAGAATAAAAATCATGGAAAAAGTACTCCAAATTAATTCTATTCCACTGATACATAAATATAAATAAACCATGCAATGAAAATCCTTCATGATGTTCAGTGGGACATGGTTTTAGTCTTGTAATTTTGATTTCATAAAAATGTTTTTCAAAGGCTCCAATGGGGTTTCAATAAGAAGATAAATGTATGGATAATGAGATATTATTTGGATACTTTGATTCTCATATGGTTAAGAAAATTCATCAACCATATTAATGTAAAATATGGAAAAAACTTCATCTTAATGTTCCATAAACTTAAAAATGATATTCAATGGTAAAACATATATATGAAATGATGTTCATGGGTTATAGTAGCATGAAGAAGATAATTTTTCACATGGTTTTCTAGAGTCATTTTCCAAAAAAACTAAGCCTAAAAATTTTATTTGTTCTGAAAAAACAATATTTCTAAATTTATGATTAAAATACAACATTAGTCAGATAAAAATTGACTTTTGAATCATAAAAATATTTAATTATAATTTCAAAAATAAAATGTTCAGTATTTGTTAACATTTGTATTTATGTTTTTATGTTTTTAGATTTTTATTGTTCATTTTAATAAACATTAAAAAATAAGTGATGTATTCAAAAATGATTAGATTAATAAATTGGTAGAAAAGGCATAAAATATGTTATGAATAAAAAGAATAAAATAGGTATATATATATAAATATATAAAAATAGGAAGAATTAATGGATAAAGAGTGGTGGGGGTAGTGGTACCCATATTTTGGATTTTGTGGGTTTTTGTATCCATCCAATGATGTGTATACTATAGTTGTTAGGGATCCAGTGGATGATAATTTGGTTACCATGGTGTCTTTCCTCTTATGATGAGGCTTTAATTATTTCACACTATTTGTGAATGTAATTTTACATGAATGGACTTGATCATACATCGAAAAAACGTGTACACCTTAGTAACAATAAAAGGTCTTTAAAATTATAATAAATATTACATGCTTGAATCCAAAATATACAATTTAATATCAATACATTCTCACAATTATGAAATACATTTTGAATGACGTTTTTTCCCTTTAGTACATTATCCATTTATATATAGTCAATAGAATTCTTTGATGAATGATGTTGAATCATTTCCAGTTCATTTAATTGCATCGATATTTATCCACCAAAATTTAAAAAATAAAAATTAAATGTTTTGACATTCCAAAAATAATTATGTTGGATTTAAATAGTTAAATGACACACATTTCCAACAACATGCGGAAAAGTAGGCATTACAACAGTTATTTCATGAGATGTTGTCCAAAGGGCATCACTATGACTTTTTAGAGAATAATCTCATGTGAGATTAAATATTCTCACAACATATATTTTCAGTTCTATTTTATAAATTTTATCCATTCCATTTGTTTGGGGGTGATATATAGTTGATATTATAGGTATACGACTATTCATTTTAGAAGATATTCTACTCCCTAATTATAGATTTGAGTACATACATCACATTACATGGAATGTGGAGTTCCAGATTAATGAAATATGTGGGTTATTAGGATATCATCAATTTTATGTGCATCATCCATATTTTTGTGTTTATCCTCGACCCACGTATAAAACTTTTAGAACACCATAAGAATGTAAGAGATTCTATTTGAGTGGGTGAACATTCATATGAAATTGACACCCTAAATATCAAAGGTAACAAAAATAATTATTGGAATATATATAATCGAATTTAATTTAGAAATATGAATTTTTTTTCGCAAATGGGACATGATTAACATAATCAATGTGAGTAACTGAATAGTGTAGTTTTATAAAATATTGTGTCAAGGACCTTTCAATAGGTAATTTTTGTTCCAAATTGTTCCCCACCAAGTGTTTAGTAGAATAATTATAAGATGGTGGAATTTTCATCTTCATCAATACATATCTTAATTATCATATGAACTCTATGATTCCAATGTATTTTACCATCTGAAAATTTGTATTATAAATACCATTTTTGTTTCGTTATTTTTTCAATTAAAAAATTCATGAAAAAATATGAACAAATTATATAACTACTGGGTAATAGAATAGTAACATTAAATTTAGATATTATAGGTGTCCATTGGGAAATATAGGGTCAATGATTTTAGAATTAGAATAATTAAAAATTCTATACAAGAGATTAAACTCAAAGAATTATTTTCCCAATTTATCATTGATTTCAAACTAAAACTATTAGAGGATTAGGATCCATGTTATTTGACTCATTTTGAAATATATTTTTTTGATCAAGAACATTATAATTGATTAGTTGGTAATTATTCTAATATTGGAGCTTATGATATAGGTATTAAATTTATCCAAGGCCAAAACCACAACAATAATATCATTTTCAAGTAATGTGCAATAATATTGAGTTTCATCTAGGGTTTATGATGTATAATATATTAAATGAGTAATGTTTTCTTATCTTTAACCCATAACAAACCTAGTGTCCATATCATAAGAATCAATCATTAATTTAATGCATATGGAAAACATTTGGGGTATGATTATCATGGAATTTTTATGTACACCTTTGATTGTAATTATTGGCCTATTAAAATCCTCAATAAAATGGTATTTGTCTTTATTTTTGTAGTGTCCAAGTGATTTAGGGGGAAATCCATCTGAACTTATGGATGAATTGATGATAAAAAACATCATGATCAATGAATGAATAGATTTCGTGAAATAAAGTGGGATTAGGATGTTATTAAACCCACTAAAAATTACCTGGATCTACATCAATACATTCGGAAAAAATATGTTTCCTAGAATAATAACATTAGTAACTATTAAGTGAAATTTTTATTAATTTTGGATAATGATATATTTGACTAAAATTTTTAGGATTAGAGATACTGAATACAAGAAGGATTACAATGGCTCACCATAAATGGTAATGTCATCCATTAATACCTCGATGAAATCCTAAATAAATTCAAAAAATGTGGTTTTGAAATACCACTATAGTGTCATAGAAGAATTGAAAAGTCCAAAAATAATTCCCCTGTCTATATTTGTCACAAAGGGGAATGTGAATAAATTAATTTTTCTCTCATAAGGTTCTATTTGGATTTTGAAATAGCAAATATTTCCATCAAAAATTAAATTATTTGAATTTCCTTCTAAAATTTCATTAACTTTATAAAGGAATGGTCGAGGGTAGTGATGTCTTTCTTTTTCCAAATCCAATTTATGACAATCTATTCTAACATGCCATTTTTTATCATTTTAGTTAGGATAAAATATCCATGTTTATTTGATAAAATTTTTATTCCACCCTTATTAGGAACCACTTGAATTAGAATAACCCATTCACTATTGAAATTAGTGTAAATAATATTATCTTGAAGATTCTTGGTGACTTATTCAATAACTAAGTAATGAATATGTGGATTTAGTATTTTTTAGGTTTTTGTATTGGCATGGATGCTTAATAAAGATGAATTTGATGTGTGAAAAGGGTATAATTGATGCAAGGTATATCATCAATGGTCAAATTATATGCGTTTTTGTTTTTCATTGACACAAAAAAAGTTCAACTCCACATTTTAAGTATGTGTAGTATAGATAATGAATGTATTATAGGGATCACAGAAAATGAATAAAAATATCAGGTTCATATGAAGGGGTTTCAGACCAGTTGTGTCTTATAGATGGGTTACATATAACAATGGAATTATAGAATGGATTCAAGTAGTTTATGATTCATTTTCCACAATTTTGACTGAGTTGGGGTAGTAGAGATCGTAGTTGAGATTAGATTATAGTTATTTTTCAAGATTCATTAGATTGATGGAGCCTATAAATGAATGTTCAACATAAACTTCCCCATTTATGACTTGGTTAATCATTTTGATAATTTATGAAACTCCCTGCTCATTATAATATTATGAACATGATGGAATTGGGGTGAACCCACTCTCATAAATGTCCTCATATTAATGGATAGATATAGTAGAGTTATCCTTTGATGGGTATCGCATAGCATTAAAAATAACGGACATGACCAGTTGATCACAAAATTACATTGATAAGATACCAGTATGTACACTAACAATATATATAGATATCATAAATAAAGGTATTCCTAGAATTATGGGAAACATTATGATTTATTCTCACCATTTATGTAATGGACATAGAAATCATATATGATGATAAGATCATTGGTCAAGAGTATGAAATATGAAATTATTATTTTTTGGAGAAGAAGAGCTTCAATTAGATAACTATATGAGAACACCAATTTTATAAAAGGTACCTAGACTGAGGCTCAAGATGTTTGATTTGGGTATGAAACCTACTAAAGATCCTAGATTAATGGGTTCTTCATTAATGATGGAACTCCCAATTTTCATGGATTCATAATGGTCCCTAGATCATTTCACATCGAGGTAATAAACAATTTGGTCAAAAAATATTCAATAATACACATTTTCTATTATATGTGAAAATTTGCATAAGAAAAATTTCATACGCGGGGTTCATTTTTCATTGAATTTGAGAGGAAAATGTGGACCTCCACAATTATAAAAATATCATTCATTTTAGAATCATGCTCAAAGGGATTCATATAAACAGATATGGACTAAGAAAAAGTAATTGTGTTCCATATGGGAATATAAGGAGGATAGAGAATACTTCCAGGATCATTTTATAGATTTTTTTTCAATTATTGTTATAGTTCAATATTTATAGGGGACTTTGGATTCATTATGAGGCATAGAAATTTTATTTCCAGATCAAACTGTATTTTCTCTTATTTTTTCCATGGTGCTTGGAAATGGTTGAGTGAGGTGTTGGGTATGATTTGATTTTTGTTTCTCTGTTTGTTTAGATGAATGTTAACCAATTTCGATTTCAATGAGTTATAGACTATAACATGTGAAACAACAATGATTATACAGAACACATTCATATGGTTTCATTGAAGAATGGGCCTGTAATACATTAGGAATTCCTTGATTTTTGATCTAGGAAATGTGATTGTATTAGTTTGGGAATTGAGAAGGCTCTTCAAAATAGTAAAATCTAAGAGGAGTAGAAGAATGACTGCTCATAAGATTTTGAGCTTAAAAATGATAGTGTTGTTTTATGTTAACACCACCTTTACCAGATTGAGATTGGTTGGGATATAGGGGAGGGAACTGAAGGTGATGGGTGATGGGATTAATATAATTCATGATAGGGTTATATGTAGATGAGAGGGGATAAAAGTGGGGTTGAGTGGAGTTTTAATGAGCTGATTAAATTGTCGAGTGATGGGTTTATTATAAGAATATGTATAATTGAGTTCCACTGGACTAGAAAAATCCAATTGGTCATCTAAATTTTGTAGACATGTGTCAGTTGGATGAGCCCATAACCTGCTGATTATAAAAAAAGTAAAGGTCTAGGGAGCATAAATTGTGTTGAATAAGTGGTTGTGACTTTGGTAGCCACTAGTAGTAGTCACATAATACATGTATGTTCAACAATATTTTTTTTCATATTGTTACGATGTAATTATTTATTCTCCTTGAATTATTTAACATGATAATATGATTGATTATAATATTTCTATGTATTTGCAGCTACATTGTTTATGAGATCTCATGAAGTTGTAGGTGTTTTTTCAACCATAGCACCATTACATGCAACAGCGATGAGAGTTAATTATGTAGCTAATAAAACCTTATTTACATATTGGATAAGGAGTTGTTCATATATATGATAATTAAATAATATTTTAACATTCTTATGAATCCCTCCCAGTACTCATAGAGTTATTCATTATGGAATTAATAGATTCCACCAATTTCCTCTTCGATAGATTAATTTTGTGATGTGGGAAGAAATAATCGTAGAAGAGTTACATCAAGTCATTATTTGTTTAATGAAATTCGAAGGAGGTAGTAGATCATGATCTTTTAAGAGTCAGTTAAGGTGAAATAGAATTCTTCATGATTTATTTTTTTCATCAAAAACACCTTCATGATTCTTGGAAGAGAAGAAAACATTAAACTCTTTGAGGAGAATTAGGGGATCCTCTCGAGATAACCTTTAGATATGATATATACGATAAATCAAACCTGATTTGAGTTTGAAATTATCAATGATATTTTTATTTATAATACAAATGGTTTGTTATTCATATTAGGGGAAACAAGTTTCATAAGGTTTTTCCACTCTAGGGTTGGGAATATCTTGTTCAACTATATTTTAAATGAATAATACATGAATGATTTGATTATCTCAAATATTCTTATGAATTTATTAATGTGTTAGCTTGAATTCCATGTAAAATAATTAATGGATTATTTGGGAGGCTATGAGGAATTCAAATGTATATGGAAAGGATTCAAAAGGTCTTTTTATTTATTGGTCATTTTTTCAAAAATGTTTTGGGTTTATTTGTTATAATAATTTCACCAAACTAAAAAACTACTAACTTTGAATTTAAATATATCTAACAATGGAACCATTAAATGTGTGGAGTATTTTCAGCTGTAAACAATTTAATGATGTGGTGCTCTTCTAATTTTCATACAGGCAGTTCGTTTGATTCCACAATGATGGTACTATATTTTTGAGATTATTGCTTTTGTTTTTTAATTTAAATTTTGTGAGTTAAGATATTATATAAAATCATTTAATAATTATTATTTTAACTAGTAAATAATTATTTGGATGAGGTCATTACTTATGATGATTTATCATGATATCCTTGTGAATTGTGTGATATCACATTAAGTTAACACCCACTTCACAAGATAACTTTGACCACAATTTCCAAGTGATGGGGTTTAAATGCAATTCGAAATATATAGTGCTTTATAATATCAATCAATAACTATTTGTGGTAGTTTATTTTTTGTATCAATTTTATTTGGTATCACAAAGTTAAATAAAACAATTCATTAATTCATGACATTTTAAGATTAAAATACATAGTGTTAACCTAAATAATATAGAACAAGAAAAAGATAATAATAACTAGAAATATCAATATTATGAATCAAACCAGTGTATAATTTATCTTCCATCTAGAATATTAATAATATGGTTTTTGATGTATTGGGCGAAGAATTAAAAATATAATTTTAATAATGTGACAACATAAGAGAATGCTCTGAAGACACATACAAATGGTGATGAAAGTTAAACAAAAAACTTTGATTGAATGATAAATTAAAATAATATATGTTTTTCAATATTATTTCAATAAATTTATGAAAAATAATATTACACTACTTATGGTGGAAAGGAATAAGTGATGATAATGAGAATTTGAATAATTTTTAATTAAAATGAAAACAAATGTACATGATTACAATTTAAAAATGATATGTATATGAAAATAAAGAATGAAGGAGAGGCCAATCATGTAGGTAAATTTGTTTATAAGGTCCCTCCAAGACATTATAATTTATTTTTCCAGGCCAATTTATCCTATTATGTGATAAAGTGACCTCTATTTTTAGGTTTAAGAGGGGATGATTTTATAACCAGAGTAGGTGGATTACATACATTCAAAAAATTCCCCCTAAATTTAGATCTACTATTTGAACTTTTATATATACGAATATGGAGAAGTATTATTAATCATTCTATTATATATGGATTTATAGAATTTACACAGAATAAATTGTTTCAATTTTCATTTTGTAGAAATTGTTTGTCTATTTTCTCAAACCATGTAATGATTTCATGTTTTGAGTTTTGTTATTTTATGGTGTAAATGTAAATGCATATATATCAATGATAATTCCACAAAATTTGAACCATATAATCAATAACAAATTTCATGTATCATGAATTTTCATCTATAAAATTCCAACTCAATTATATATAATGTTTCAGAAAAAAAGGTATTAATTGATGAATTATTTTAAATCAAGGAATTAATTGGGGAATGAAAATTTATTCTACAATTGGAACCCTTTTTGGTTGAGTTGGGAAATGGAATTTTTATTCATGATGTAGTGGAATTTTGATGTAAATATTATTGAGTAACCATGAATTTAGACTTATAGATTGATCCCATCATATATAAAATCATAGATGGTTTAATTTCATTAGAGGATTTCTCGGGTCTTCTTAATTATTCCAAATGACCTTTCAAATTTATAAATTATCCAAAACACAGTCAAAATTATTTATTCTAATTTTAATTAGGTAGACAAAAAATGAAGTCTCAAATATTTTTTATTTTTATTTTTAAATATTTTATAAATATATAAAACTATTTTTTAATCTAAAAAAATTCAATAAATGATCATTAAATATGTGATGATCAAAACATGAACATTGAATTGGAATTATTAATTCATAAGTGATGATTTTTGTGATGGGAGTAGTAAATTATATTTCATGAATATGATATATCACCCTTTCACCTTGAGAACTAAATGGTAGTTTGGTCATCATAATTTTAATTATTAATGAAATATTTTATGTTTTTTAAAATCCAATGATTTGGAATAACCATTTTGGAAGGGATTTTACAACTGCTTTTCATTACATTATATAGAACCAACTCTAGAAACATAGATTTCGTGATTACATTATTATATTGGATCATGGTACAAGTCACCACATACATGATAACAGAATAACATAATGGTATTAATACAACAAATACATACTTAATTCTTATATACATTTCATGACATAATAAGAAAAAAATAATTTTCTTTAGAAACATATCTTTTCTCCCTAGAATATCATTTAAATTCAATCATAGTAATGTTCATTGAATCTAATGAAAATAGATGGAAAATATTATTGAGATAAAATATTATGTAAGGGTATTCATAAAACAGAAACTAATATTGACTAAATAAGGAATAATAAAAATATCAAGGTAAATAATTTAAATAATAATAATTTATTCAATAACTTGTGATCAATAGTAATATTACAAGAATAAATTTTTTCAAAATTTTGATATAGAGATAATCACATGACCACGTTACATACACATGGATATCCAAGATATTCTAATTTCACAAATATATTAATAAATATTTAAATAATTATGGAATTTATATTGATAGACATGAGAAACATACAAAAATTTCCTCATTCAAAGAGATCATAAACATACTATCAAGTCCATATGAAGTGATTATTTAATTGAAGGGCCAATATACACAAAAAACATATTATATAGGGTTATAGAACTGTAAACTCACATACGATCAAAGGATGCATCAAAGGGATACGACATTTAGGCCCACCCATCACATAATATATCCAATGCAATCATCATACAAATAAAACATAATAGACATGCCTTATTAGTAAAAACAACCCATATTGGAAAAAATGGAATACAAAATTTCAACGCTTTTTCTATTCAATCAAATCATGAACCATATATAGGAAGAGTACATATGTTATAATTACTACATAATGTAACGCCCCGACCCCAGTTACCCAGATTCAGTGCATTATTACATAACATTGGCATGATCACAAGAAAGATCAAATCTCGAAAGACCGATTGGTTTAGTATCCTTGGAAACACTAGATATATTCATAAGTTTTACATTACATAATAAAATGAAAAACTACTACAACAACATAATGTTTCCACAATCCACACTATTAACCCCTCATAAAATCCCTGCAGGTCATTCATAACTTACTTCTTCACATCCTGGGAAAAATAAAACATAGAAAAGGGGTGAGCTCAAATGCCCAGTAAGGATAACAATATAGCGGAAAGAATAAACATTTAAGGCAATGTATAACTAAAACAAAAGCCTTTTAAATATGAACTTTCAACATGGTATGGCATAAATAAAATGAAATAATGCCATTTATTTATTCACATGGATATTCTACTAATCGAATAATCACATGAAAAAATCAATAACCACTTTCATAATGTTGGAATGCATAATGCCAGACTATCATAACCACATAGCCAAGGCCTCGTGCCAAGAATACAAATAAGATTTTGTCAAGGCCTTGTGCCAAGACACTAGTTTGTCTCATGAGACCTACCGATGCAATTTTTTGAAGATACTTACGTTTAAAATTGCTCAAATATACTCCAGTGTTTTTATGAAAACATTATGAAAGCTTCTGAAAACAAAATAACTAATTCTAAGACTGCTCGACTAATTACAGGCCATGATGGGTCCACGCCCAATCCCTTCCTGTCTACCATACTCGAGAGTCAGATTTTCTAAAAACATTTTTAAGCTTGCGTTAAATACGTATACATTTGCACTGGATTTTCATATATGTGAGAGAAATATCTCTTTTTTTGAAATAATTTAAAAGTCATATATTTATAAAATAAAAAAATTTCTTTGAAAATATTCTTATAATCTTGTATGGAATGCTTTGAATATTTTATAACGGCGGAAAATAACCGCACCTGTCGTATAAGTTAAAAAAAACATTCTTACCATAATTCTGTCGAAAAGGTTAAAAAGGACCTTGTTTTGAAAACGATGGAAAGATTCCTTTATAAACCTTTTATAAAAATTCAAAAAGGGTATAAATGACTTTAACTAATATTCTAGTAAATATTAAAAATGTTTTGAAATACATTTCGAAGAAACATGGATGTGGATGATAAAGAGATCCCAGTAGATTATTACGTATAATACAACCTCGGATAATGAAGAGATTGTGAAATAACCCTTACCAATTTGGTAACATATGAAACATACAACCCATGAATGTGGTATCATACAATGAATATGTAAATACACATAAATTAGAGTGTATTACACAAGGAATACAATTATGGGCAGTACATACACCACACAAAAGGTGATGGTGGCAATATGGCATGAATGTCACGGAAATAAGGAGTGAGATGAAAACCCCTTACCACGTTAATCAACTGATTCGTATGGCCAAAAGTTAATAACCACCAAATGATTTACATAATAACATGAATATAAATAGAATCATGATAATATATATCAAATGGCAGTACACAATACACCACTTTCAATAATTTAGTGGCGAACAATGGAAATCTCACGGAATTTAAAGTGAGATAAGAAAATCCCTTACCTTGTACTTGCCTTGGTTGGGGTAGGTTAACCTCCTGTATAATGGTGAAATAGTTGTTATTAAATTATACAAGAATCATATATAATAATATGATATCATATATGATCTTTTAACATTGATTTGTTAATAATATCTTAGAATTATCGTCGTTTCATGAGTTACCTTACTCATTTTCTTTTATATGTTTTGTTACATAAGCCATGGTTGTTGTATCTTATTCATATCCAGAATGATATCTAGTCCTTAAACATCATTTTTAAATCATCAAATGATAATTATACTTGAATGGATACGATGGAGAATGAATCTCATCGCGTTCGTGGAGACGGTAGTCCGTACGTACGCACGAGCGACAATATCATTCTTTTGATATTAAAATAATATATAAATGGATGGTATATCATATATACAGAATCATTAACATGTTATATTTATTTTTTAAATGAGTTACACATCATTATTATACCCATCCAAATAATATTATATTGAATAACAATTACACCACGACGTGGAGACGGTAAGCCGTACGTACGCACGTATGGTGACATGTTATTCAAAGGGTGGATAGAATACTGAATATGATTGTACAATATTTATAATAACATCACAGTATATGTGAGATACTGGAGTTATTATTTTATAATGGTAAGAACAAAGGAAGAAGAAGTGGAAGAAGAAATGAACTTGGAGAAGGGTGGTGAAATCATTACCTCTTCTTCGGGTTCTTCCTTTTGATTTGATCAAAAGGGCTCATTAGGTTGGATTTATGATCAAACTAAGGCCTCTAGGTTGTAGTGAGGGATGTTGGGAGAGTATTTGGGCAGAGTTTGGACGATCCAAAAAGCTTTAGAGGTGTGAAGAAATGAGAAGGAGGAGTGCCCTTTTATAAGAGGGGTGAGGGGCACTTTTGGAAAAGCTAGAAATATTAATTTATAATAAATTCATATTCGTTTTATAATGGCTCCAAAGTTGATTATTTAAATTTTAAGGTTGGGATAGGTCTAAAACAACTCAACCAATAGAAGTTAGACAGGTTTGGGTACTTATATTAACCTTATCTTTAAGTATTAACTCTAAGTTAATTAGTTTCACTTTTACAATGTCTCTTTGTAGTTTTATATAATATTGTTAATAAACTTACTATATACATCCAAGAGACCCCCAAGTGGTCCATTAATGATTAACCTATCATGATATAAGTCTCTTGGCCGAACCTTAGATTTTTAGGAATTTAATATCAATTAATAATATAATATTTGTTTTAAGAACTCTTTTATGTCAATTTTGACACTATTCAATAGTTGATTTTTTTGAAACTCATAACAGATTGATTACTTCGAAAAAAGTCAATCCAATCAATCCTAATATATCATATTATCCTATCAAATTAGTTTAATTCATTAAAAGTTTCATATTATATTTATTTTGGTATTTATAATATCAATTATTTTAATTTTTCACTATTATAGTAATTACAGCATCATCATTGTGTCATAAATAAAATAACTTATTTAATGTCTAAAAATTATAAATAAAATATCCTAATGTAGGAAATCTTTTTATCTTTATAATTAATATTTATAATCGAAAATCCAACATGTATAACCCTATGTAAAAGTTGTTCTTCTAAAAGATGTAAGCTTATGCCATTTTTATTTTTATTTTAACTTTATTAATATAAAGTGTCCCTACCACATACAAGTGGCTCCAAGGGGTACCCAAATTGACCCAAGGATGCTCATGGTCGGGTATGTGTCCACCAATAAGGTTAGGACACGTTTTAGGGTAATTTTGTATTATTATAATATTATTTTTTAACCCTTATTTACCGGATTTACCCTTAACCATGGTAAATAAAATATTTACCGCAGTAATTATTCAAAATGTCTAAAAATAAAAGTTACCTATTTACAAAATTTGAACATCCTGATTCCAAATATGGAATCCATTTTTCTAAATTCAAAACACAGAAGTGGCAGAAATTAATTTAAAATTAATTCCCGCTGTCAAAACAAAAAGCGTGTTTTTAAGAGATAATAACTATCAAAAGATTGACACTTGTTTATGTTCGGTTTAATTGTAAAATTATGTCCAATGACCAACATTATATTAAATGGTAAAAATATATTCTAAATATACTTTAAAACCACTCAAATTCATAATTTATCACTATTAATTATTTTGATTAAAAAAGTTGTTTTTAATTAAAATTTAGTAATTTTCACTATTCATCAAAATATGAAAGTTATCCGAAATGTACCAAAATTTCACCTTAGGCTAAATTCGATATTCCGAATCCAAAAATTAAGTCCATTTTCAAATATAAAATATATATAATTTTAAAAAGTAGGTATTACTATTCATAACGGCTAGTTTGATTGGTTGTGGTGTGTGTTAAAACTCGACGTTGCGTACAACACACGCTACTGTTTTATTCAAAGGAAAGCGTACCGTGGAAGCTTGGGATGTTTCATTTTAAATTTTTTGATGTCTCCATTTAGTCAAAAAGTTTAAAATATTGTATTTAAAAAGGTTTCACTATCAAAAGTTGATAAAAGTGCAATACTGAAAATGAATCTGTTCTTGCATTATGACTAAGAAACTCATAATATGGATTCTAAAATTATAAGGATTATATAAAGTTAAAAATGTAGTTAATGATATTCATGACCTCTTTTAATGGCTTTTTTTTTGTAAGTCATGGTGCAATTGAACTCGGTGTTGCGTATAGTGCAAGTTATTGAATTATTTTGAAGAAATAACACACTATAAAATCTTGGGGTGTTACATTCTCCCCTCCTTCAATAAATTGCGTCCTCGCAATTTGAAATTGTTCTTCGAAAATAAAAGGTTGAAAATAGAAAATATCTTTGTGGGAAAACCCACATCGGAAATTGGGTTACTAAAATTTAGTCTTAATATGAGGAAAAGAGAAATGAAAGGATCACCACCAAATTATGATCTCTGTTAGGAGAACATTGGTGGCAATTAGAGACATATAATTGGATGAAAACGTAAATATTTATAGGTAGTGATTGAGGTCATCAATCACAAAAATGTATAAAATTGAGGTCCTTAAAATCATCAATCTATGATGATTTGAAATACCATCGGTTCAACAAAACATAGGGTATTGGGATAACACATTTTTGACGTTTCAAAATATCTTAGTTGAAATCCCACATCGAAAAATGAATTAATGAGGCCTCTATTTAAAATAAAGAGTGGAAAGTATGAAGATTACCGAAAATAACACATACTAGGGTTCCATGTAGGAAAATATGGATATGGAGGAGAAATCTAACCTTCAATTATCTGATGGAGAGTGGTAGAGAAAATGGCTATGAAAAGGCCAACAATCCCAAAGCCATAAATTAGTGATGATTTAAGGTACCATCTAGGAAAACATTTTTGTTCTAAGTTTCTTTTATTAATGTTGAGGAATTTATTTATGAGATTGGCTAAGATCATAAGGAGATATACTTACATTATAATTAGAGTTTTATCCATTAATAAATTTCTACTACAAACTCATCTTTCACTCTAAAAGATAATAGAATGTAAAAATTCTATTTACACTATTCGTATAGGGTTCCAAAATAAATGAATTTATAATTCATCTACAAGATCTTTTAATAAAAACTACATTATTTAATCCAGGACATCTCGTGGGCCAGTGGTAGGTGATACACCCTTGTCGCCCTTCGGTTGCGGGTTCAAGTCTCGCAGCCCTGCCGGACGCGACGGGTTGCGGCCCGACCTCCGGGTTGTCCTTTTATGGCAATCCAAAATAATCCAAACTAGAACTATCCAAAATACTTCTGTCCAAACTCACAGTCCAACATTTATAAGGAAGGTAAACATAATATAGATCCTTTTTACCCCGTAATAGCATATTAATAACTTCATCATGTATTACCATATTCCTTATTGATTACATTCATTCTCCCTTATTCCATATAGAATGCTGGATATACTTCATTAATCCAAAAATATTTTACACCCCAACAATGATGGAATATACAAATCATTAATCAGTTCCAAGGTAGTCAAGAATATCCAATTTATCCAAAACAATCACATATTATTCCAAAATCACTACCTCAGTATCAGAACTATATTATGATTTATCATTCTCTCAACCATAAATTTTCCAAAAATTTATCATGCTATTGAGTCACTTTTCTTTGTTCCACACAATCTCAAGTCCTTAATGAAATAGTACTGCAGTACAATCCTTATATACTCCATAATTATTATAACAAGTACATTTTTGATACAACACTCAATTGACATAATCAACATAATAACTCTAATCATTCCTCTTCATCTGTGGTAGTATCATAACTTGATTATTATCCAATAACATCAATTGCGGCATATTCTGATGACTGGGACATAGGTTCGCGTAGTGTCCAAACTCCTTGCAAATGAAGAATTGTACATTTGAAACCATTTTCTTACCCTTGCAGTCATGTACTTTGTGCCCTTTTCCTCCACACTTGTAACAAACTCCTATTCCTTTCAGGCATGTTCCAGGGTGTTTCTTTCCACAGTTACCACATATGGGAAAATTCTTCTTTTCCCTCTTACCTTTATCCATCTTTCTCTCTTCCATCCTTTTCTTCTCTTGCTTCCTTTCAAAGCCATAGGACTCAGTAAACTCTTTACTTATCTTATCAACACATGATATTATTTCTTCATATGATGATAATACATGCGAGACTATTTCTCTTATAAATTCTGGCATAAGACCATGAAATATATGATCCTTCTTTCTCTTTTCATCATGTGCATTGCTAGAGTTCTCATTCCTTCTACTGGGCGCCATTTCTAAACAATGGCATACACTAGATCAGTTTATGAATCAAAATACATAATCCCATACTTATAAAACACTTAACATAAATTGAACTATTTATGGATATAATCCATAATCATAAAAATGCCTCCTTTGAGGAAGTATATACTCATAAACCCTTCATAATTATTTGTAAAGAAAATGAGAGTTATCCTAATCATATCCCCCGGGAGTGTCGTAACCAAGAGTGCAGCAAGGCCCGTTGTCGTGCACCAGTTCCCGTTCGAGTCTAGCTCAAAGCGGTGTTTTCGGGTTTTACCCCTAGGTACATCTGTGCCAGAGCCACCTATACCTGCTCGTATCCAGACAGGGATGTATTGCTCGGAAAACTCACAAAATCTCTACAATACCAAAATTCTAGGAAGTTCTTCTATACTAATCCTCAAAGTTAATCTTAGGTCTACGTGCTCTAATCAGATTTTATCTAAATCTAGCTTCCAAGGTTTGTACTAAACTTCCTCTGATACCAACTGTAACGCCACGACCCCAGTTACCCAGAGTCGGTGCATTATTACATAACATTGGCATGATCACAAGAAAGATCAAATCTCGAAAGACCGATTGGTTTAGTAGCCTTGGAAACACTAGATATATTCATAAGTTTTACATTACATAATAAAATGAAAAACTACTACAAAAACATAATGTTTCCACAATCCACACTATTAACCCCTCATAAAATCCCTGCAGGTCATTCATAACTTACTTCTTCACATCCTGGGAAAAATAAAACATAGAAAAGGGGTGAGCTCAAATGCCCAGTAAGGATAACAATATAGCGGAAAGAATAAACATTTAAGGCAATGTATAACTAAAACAAAAGCCTTTTAAATATGAACTTTCAACATGGTATGGCATAAATAAAATGAAATAATGCCATTTACTTATTCACATGGATATTCTACTAATCGAATAATAACATGCAAAAATCAATAACCACTTTCATAATGTTGGAATGCATAATGCCAGACTATCATAACCACATAGCCAAGGCCTCGTGCCAAGACTACAAATAAGATTTTTTCAAGGCCTTGTGCCAAGACACTAGTTTGTCTCATGAGACCTACCGATGCAATTTTTTGAAGATACTTACGTTTAAAATTGCTCAAATATACTACAGTGTTTTTCTGAAAACATTATGCAAGCTTCTGAAAACAAAATAACTAATTCTGAGACTGCTCGACTAATTACAGGCCATGATGGGTCCACGCCCAATCCCTTTCTGTCTACCATACTCGAGAGTCAGATTTTCTAAAAACATTTTTAAGCTTGCGTTAAATACGTATACATTTGCACTGGATTTTCATATATGTGAGAGAAATATCTCTTTTTTTGAAATAATTTAAAAGTCATATATTTATAAAATAAAACATTTTCTTTGAAAATATTCTTATAATCTTGTAAGGAATGATTTGAATATTTTATAACGGCGGAAAATAACCGCACCTGCCGTATAAGTTAAAAAAAACATTCTTACCATAATTCTGTCGAAAAGGTTAAAAAGGACCTTGTTTTGAAAACGATGGAAAGATTCCTTTATAAACCTTTTATAAAAATTCAAAAAGGGTATAAATGACTTTAACTAATATTCTAGTAAATAGTAAAAATGTTTTGAAATACATTTCGAAGAAACATGGATGTGGATGATAAAGAGATCCCAGTAGATTATTACGTATAATACAACCTCGGATAATGAAGAGATTGTGAAATAACCCTTACCAATTTGGTAACATATGAAACATACAACCCATGAATGAGGTATCATACAATGAATATGTAAATACACATAAATTAGAGTGTATTACACAAGGAATATAATTATGGGCAGTACATACACCACACAAAAGGTGATGGTGGCAATATGGCATGAATCTCACGGAAATAAGGAGTGAGATGAAAACCCCTTACCACGTTAATCAACTGAGTCGTATGGAAAAAAGTTAATAACCACCAAATGATTTACAGAATAACATGAATATAAATAGAATCATGATAATATATATCAAATGGCAGTACACAATACACCACTTTCAATAATTTAGTGGCGAACAATGGAAATCTCACGGAATTGAAAGTGAGATAAGAAAATCCATTACCTTGTACTTTTCCTTGGTTGGGGTAGGTTAACCTCCTGTATAATGGTGAAATAGTTGTTATTAAATTATACAAGAATCATATATAATAATATGATATCATATATGATCTTTTAACATTGATTTGTTAATAATATCTTAGAATTATCGTCATTTCAGGAGTTACCTTACTCATTTTCTTTTATATGTTTTGTTACATAAGCCATGGTTGTTGTATCTTATTCATATCCAGAATGATATCTAGTCCTTAAACATAATTTTTAAATCATAAAATGATAATTATACTTGAATGGATACGATGGAGAATGAATCTCATCGCGTTCGTGGAGACGGTAGTCCGTACGTACGCACGAGCGACAATATCATTCTATTGATATTAAAATAATATATAAATGGATGGTATATCATATATACAGAATCATTAACATGTTATATTTATTTTTTAAATGAGTTACACATCATTATTATACCATCCAAATAATATTATATTAAATAACAATTACACCACGACGTGGAGACGGTAAGCCGTACGTACGCACGTATGGTGACATGTTATTCAAAGGGTGGATAGAATACTGAATATGATTGTACAATATTTATAATAACATCATAGTATATTTGAGATACTGGAGTTATTATTTTATAATGGTAAGAACAAAGGAAGAAGAAGTGGAAGAAGAAATGAACTTGGAGAAGGGTGGTGAAATCATTACCTCTTCTTCGGGTTCTTCCTTTTGATTTGATCAAAAGGGCTCCTTAGATTGGCTTTCTGATCCAACTAAGGCCTCTAGGTTGTAGTGAGGGATGTTGGGAGAGTATTTGGGCAGAGTTTGGCCGAACCAAAAGGCTTTAGAGGTGTGAAGAAATGGGAAGGAGGAGTGCCCTTTTATAAGAGGGGTGAGGGGCACTTTTGGAAAAGCTAGAAATATTAATTTATAATAAATTCATATTCGTTTTCTAATGGATCCAAAGTTGATTATTTAACTTTTAAGGTGTGGATAGGTCGAAAACAACTCAACCAATAGAAGTTAGACAGGTTTGGGTACTTATATTGACCTTATCTTTAAGTATTAACTCTAAGTTAATTAGTTTCACTTTTACAATGTCTCTTTGTAGTTTTATATAATATGGTTAATAAACTTACTATATACATCCAAGAGACCCCCATGTGCTCCATTAATGATTAACCTATCATGATATAAGTCTCTTGGCCGAAACTTATATTTTTAGGAATTTAATATCAATTAATAATATAATATTTGTTTTAAGAACTCTTTTATGTCAATTTTGACACTATTCAATAGTTGATTTTTTTGAAACTCATAACAGATTGATTACTTCCAAAAAAGTCAATCCAATCAATCCTAATATATCATATTATCCTATAAAATTAGTTTAATTCATTAAAAGTTTCATATTATATTTATTTTGGTATTTATAATATCAATTATTTTAATTTTTCACTATTATAGTAATTACAGCATCATCATTGTGTCATAAATAAAATAACTTATTTAAAGTCTAAAAATTATAAATAAAATATCATAATATAGGAAATCGTTTTAGCTTTCTAATGAATATTTATAATCGAAAATACAACATGTATAACCCTTTGTAAAATTTGTTCTTTTAAAAGATGTAAGCTTATGCCATTTTTATTTTTATTTTAACTTTATTAATATAAAGTGTCCCTACCACATACAAGTGGCTCCAAGGGGTACCCAAATTGACCCAAGGATGCTCATGGTCGGGTATGTGTCCACCAATAAGGTTAGGACACGTTTTAGGGTAATTTTGTGTTGTTATAATATTATTTTTAACCCTTATTTACCGGATTTACCCTTAACCATGGTAAATAAAATACTTACCGCAGTAATTATTCAAAATGTCTAAAAATAAAAGTTACCTATTTACAAAATTTGAACATCCTGATTCCAAATATGGAATCCATTTTTCTAAATTCAAAACACAGAAGTAGCAGAAATTAATTTAAAATTAATTCCCGCTGTCAAAACAAAAAGCGTGTTTTTAAGAGATAATAACTATCAAAAGATTGACACTTGTTTATGTTCGGTTTAATTGTAAAATTATGTCCAATGACCAACATTATATTAAATGGTAAAAATATATTCTAAATATACTTTAAAACAACTCAAATTCATAATTTATCACTATTAATTATTTTGATTAAAAAAGTTGTTTTTAATTAAAATTTAGTAATTTTCACTATTCATCAAAATATGAAAGTTATCCGAAATGTACCAAAATTTCACCTTAGGCTAAATTCGATATTCCGAATCCAAAAATGAAGTCCATTTTCAAATATAAAATATATATAATTTTAAAAAGTAGGTATTACTATTCATAAGGGCTAGTTTGATTGGTTGTGGTGTGTGTTAAAACTCGACGTTGCGTACAACACACGCTACTGTTTTATTCAAAGGAAAGCGTACCGTGGAAGCTTGGGATGTTTCATTTTAAATTTTTTGATGTCTCCATTTAGTCAAAAAGTTTAAAATATTGTATTTAAAAAGGTTTCACTATCAAAAGTTGATAAAAGTGCAATACTGAAAATGAATCTGTTCTTGCATTATGACTAAGAAACTCATAATATGGATTCTAAAATTATAAGGATTATATAAAGTTAAAAATGTAGTTAATGCTATTCATGACCTTTTTTAATGGATTTTTTTGGTAAGTCATGGTGCAATTGAACTCGGTGTTGCGTGTAGTGCAAGTTATTGAATTATTTTGAAGAAATAACACACTATAAAATCTTGGGGTGTTACACATAACCCCGGTGTATTTTACATAAAATTTTGTGTTGTTTTTTTTCAATTAATAACACTAAAACAAAAATTAATTAAAATAATTCCTGTGAAAAATACAAATTTCAATGAAATATTTTTATAAATAAGGAATTTTCATATTTAAAGGAAATTATTTTCCCTGAAAACAAGTATTCTCATAATTAATGGATGACTCATTAAATTGTGTGCTAATTATTATGAAATAATATATCCATTTGGTATACATTAGAAAATATACCTTTCAAACATTTATTAAATGTTTAAAAGTACATTTTTCTAAAAATGAATGGTATATTCCATTGAATTTTTTTATAAAAATTTAAAAGTTTAAAAAAATATTTTTTAAATTATTATTAAATGATGAAAATATTCATTTCAACAATTTATAGTACATATTTTCATTTCATAAAATGATACCTGATCTAGATGTTAATGTTCTTTGATTTTACTTAAAAACTACTTATGTTTTTTGATAAAATAAACTAATGAAAATGAAAGGAATAATTAAATTTCCATGAAATAACAACATGATAATAATATATATTATATTTAAAATTGTAATATTAAATATCCCACTATTAAATATGTAAAACTAAATAATCATGAGTTATGATGAGATTATGAAATAAACATGTACCACATTGGTAAATATGGAATCATAACAAAAAATAATGAAATAATTTGTATGAACATTAATATATGAGTAATTTAAATGTATTAATTATATAAAATATTAAAAGTTTTTATAGATACACATCACTAAATAATATAGTTCTACTATATATCAAATGTCCCATAGAAGTCAATTTGAGATGATGAACCCAAACATCATGAACAAATTCCATCATACTTTTCTGAACATTCAATATAATAAATATAGTTTAATTATTAATATATTAGAAAAAATAATTGTATATATTTTACCATATATTTTTATGTATAATATTTACCACTCATATATTTAAAATTAATAATTAAAATCAGTATTCTAGGTGAAAAAGACATCATTTTCATTTATGTTTTTGTTCATTTGTTTTTGTCATTGCAATTTGATCATGGTTACATAATATTCTGAATATTAATAACGAATTAACTATCAAATATATGTCTATTTCTTCCTATATGTATATCCATCCATGTAATTTGGTGATAAAAAAAATTACACTGTCATGTGAACAAGATAATTTGTACATTCTCATGAGTGTTGTTTTAACATTTTGTTGTATTGGAAAGTGGTTGATTTTTTTTCAAACAACCATAATAACATATCTATATATTTAATATATTGGAGTTATTTTTTTAGTATGACTATATCATATTTTTAATATGTAGATGCAGAATGAAATTTTAATGTGTCGGTAATGGTGGTAAGATCTTATTCGATTGAATTTCCATAGATATCCTCTTAGGAAAAATTCAGTTGGACTTTTTCAAAGGAAATATAGCATTAAACATGGGTAATTTTTTGAGAAGAATAATGTGTTGGGATAGGCTGATATTGGTATATCAATGTGTTTTAAATAATAGAGATAAAGGGAGCTCCTTTATAAGGGGGAGGACATGCATTCTTGGATCATCATATGGTAATAAATTAATATCAAAGACTTGTTTTTCCCAAATGACTCAAAATTTCTATAATTATTAATTAAATTTTTTAAGAGATGAAATAATTTAACCTAATAATTTTTTTACATATATTAACTTTTTAACCCTTATCTATTAGTTTTAACCCCCCTCAACCCTTTGAAAAATTAACATAATATAAAAGTTGTCAACATTTTAGTGGTCATGATTGATAACATTAATGAAAATTGGATCATATATAGAAAAATTATTAAATATTTGACCATATATTATCCAAATGATCATATTTATATATTTATATTAATTTTAAATAATAATAAAAAAATATTATTTTCATAAAATATCATTAAAATAATTTTTCAAAAAATTTATTAAATTTTAAGACAGTAAAATGTAGATAATGTTGGATATAAAATATCATACATTAATATGTAATTATGATTTTATTTTTTTCTATTTAATTGTTGGTAAAAAATAATAATTTCAAATTTCATTCAATTAAATGTAGTTAAATTATTTAATTTTATTTTTCTATTAATTGAGTAAATACTGTGTTATAATTGTATAATCATTTTAGCTATTTATTCAATCACATAAATAGAATAAGTTACTGTGGCAAAAATACAAAAATTAAGATAACTCTATGTATTTATAAACATTCATAACATATTATTATCATTATGAGATTATATATAATATGATTAAAGAGCGAGAATGATATTTTAGAATTTTCATAATTTAAGACAATATAAATGTTATTACCAAGTTAAAATAGATCAAAATTTTCATATATTATAATTTTGGATATATATGGTTTAATTAATCCCATAAAATAAAATTATATTTATTTTAGGTTGATTTTGAATACCATATAAAATTATTTTTAACATTATTTACCCGAATTACATGTCATCGATGTGATAAAATATTCCTTGGTTGCTATTCAAAATGCATAAATGTAAAAGATCCATTTAAGAAATATATAAAACTTGATTTTAATTATTGGATACATTTTTAAATATTAAATTCTTTTATGTTGATGAAATTTATTTATGATAAAATCAGAATATAAAATGAAAAAAAGTTTAAAAAAATTGCCATTTATTTATAAAATTGTTTTATACAAACTTTAACTAAAAGAATAAAACAAATTAACATAATTAGAATATATATTATATATATTATTTAATTATAATTTTAATCAATTTTTTATAAACAATTCACTTTGTATTTTCTTTAATAAAAAATAATAATTTCAATAAAAATAATTATTTATCACTATTTACTATGAAATCAATATTTTCTGAAAAATATCAATATTTCACCGAATGATTATTTTAATATTAATATTAAAATAATGAGAAAAAATGAAATAATTTTCTAAAATTTATAGAAAATAATTAATTTATTTTCTCACGAAAAAAATAAAATTCATTTTTAAATGAAATGTATTTTTGAGGAATAATATAACATTACTAAAAAGTGAGTAATTATTTCAAAATACGTAAAAAATAAATTGATATTTACTTTAACCTTTACTAATATACTACATAATATAATTTCTATTATTCGTACTCAATAATTTAAAGACTGTTTTATTCCAATGAAATTTAAGTAGTAATATATCATTATTCATTGAAGCCTATTGCAATGTGTTCTTTATGCTATAAAAAAAGTTCTTTAAAATATTTTTGTTCAATATTATCCACATTTAATAAATTTTGACCTCATAATTGGAATATGAGAATGCACTTAAATAGATTGAAATTTTGAAATTCTATTTTTAAAATACCACATCATAAAAATAGTTCATTAGTGATTCTCTTAAAAATAATGAAGAGAAATATGAAGTTCATATAGAATAACACATAACTTGTTTTAAAATTTTAATGATATTAGTGGAATGTGAAAATTATCACATGGAGGAAGATGTAATATCTGCATAATGATGAATCACAGTAAATATAAATTATCTTAAGAATGTTATTGATAAAGAGAAATTTCATGACGCCAAAACTGTATTCTAATGTATTTTGGAAAAGATTATAAATTAATAAAAAAATAATGGTAATATGATTAATGGTTTTAGATAATTTTACTAAATTTAGGGAATGCATTTACCAAATATAATAAACAAATAAGTAAATATACCTTTTTTGTAATTATAATATCGCCATTCAATCAATTTCCACTATAGACACCTTTTCCTATATAAATGTTGTGTATTAAAGATAAAATATTCTTTGTGGGACAAATAAATTAAACTTATAATGGATCATGTAATCCTCATAAGTATAATAAGATGTTGCTAGTATCATTAAAAAAACCAAAACCAAAATAGTCATGAAATGATAAGATAATTACAAAAAATGAATAATCCCATATATGGATAAATAAATATTTAATCTCCCAAACATCAATAGAAATATAAAAATTTATACTAGAATTATTTGATAAATAACTAACACTAAAATTCTTTAAAAAATCCAAAACATGTTCAAGACCCAAAATATAAGTCATAAGGATCTAAGGATAAATTCGTATGATTTTAATTCAACATATATCTCCAACTACTAGTAGTCCCCCAAAATGTCATAAAATCAAAAATTTATTTAGGTAATGAAAATAATAATAAAAAGTCGATAATAATTACCTTAAATAAAATTAATCAGCATAAATATATTATATTACTGAAAAAGAAAAGTCAACCTTAATTCCTTAAATAAAATATATTATAATCTAAGGGTATTGTATTTATAGTTACCATATAATGTCACTATAAAATAATTTTATCTTTTAAAATAACATTAATCTACTAATCACCAATCCACATTACAATCCATAGCATATAAATGTTATAGAAAATATGATTCCAAATTTTAATATACCTATAATTACCATATAATGAATGAATATAGAAATAATAATTGTTTACAATAAATATAAACATATTTATATATAACTAAAATCATTATTCCTTAAATAATCCTTTCAATAAAATATATATTAATCCTAAGGGTTTCATTTGGATAAATGGGTCCCAAAATATATTTAATCATGCAAATATTCCATCATATAAAACACCAAAAGGGGTATCAATTCATTTTAACATTGTTTTAACCAACTTCATCTTATTATCCCATTTGAAATTAGGTTTATTCCATATCACTTTCGAAAATTATTCTTTTTGATAGGTTTTAACCTTTAATTCAACATACTAGTTTAAAATAATATTAAAAAACCTATAAGAATCACCCTAGATATTTAAACCTAGTCCGTATTCATGGAACCCTCACCACAACCTATAATAATGGATAAAATACACATATTATTTGGGTTATTACCTATATTTTCATTTATTAAAAAAACATATTCAAATTTTAGTATCCAGATAAGGATTTATATCAAGGAAAACAACATAATATCATCCTTACCAAAACATAATGATGTTATTATATATATAGAATTATCCTCAAAATAATTCATATTGTTACGTTCCCAAATATGTAATTTTTTTAAATCTAATTCCTACGATTTTTAATAAACATACTCTCTTTAAATATGGAATTTCCCAATCTCAATAACTCCATTATAATATGAAAATTTATTAAATTGACACTAGATTCAAATGATTACATACTTGGGGAGAAAATAGTTTTGTAATCATGTTAAAATAGATACATAGTGGAATACCACATAAATATTAAAACATAAAATATATCTATGTTTTCTCTTTGAGATCATAATTGCTTTCTCTAGAATATCCTTGAATATCTCTTATTTAAGACTTCCGGAATTCATACTGAATGTAAAAAAACTATGAATGACATAAAATGATTAGTAAAGTAATATGTGTCATGGAAAATAACATGGGATAAATAAGATAAAATCAGTATGGAGAATTAAACAACTAAAAAAATTTCACTTAATAAATAAATTTAACAGAAGAGTAATATGTTTTAAATATATAATGATAAAATTATTTGATAAAAATAAATAAATAAATTGAAACCTATACAATGATATCATAACATTTCAAATAATCACATGGAAGTCAATAATGATTTTTGTCATAATAGAATGAATATTTACATTCTTATTAAACATATCATCAATAACATCTTTCCAACCATCATTAACATTCCATCGAGTACATGTTCAAAGTTAGTTTCTCTGATGGGTAGGTATTGCAACACCAGTTTCAATTACATAAACCTTTATTCACGTATTTTTATTATATAAATTTTTAGGTAATATATAAGGAGCTTATGGGGAGTTTCCTATGTTTTTTAATACTTTTATAAGATAACAATTTGTCAATGTTAGAATAAGTGGAGATGCATCTCTATAAAAACATACAAGAGATTACATTGGTCACTATAAATTAACCATGATGGCATCTAATTTTATTGAATTGTGAAAATGACCTGGAGAATCTATACACCTAGTAATAAAGGGAAAATTACATGTTTTGACCAGTTTTTATAACTATATGTTCCAACTGTGTGTGGTATTTCATAATGATAGTGTCATCTCAAATATTAATCATGGTTTGGAAAATAATTCCACCAAACTATGTGGTATACCTTTGGACCTATATAAAAATTTCATCTAATCAAAATTACACACTTTTGTGCATTGCTTTTTCCTAACCTCTTCATAACTAAAATTACTTTTCTTTCAAAGGCATGTGTGATGATCTCGATTTATCTAGGAGTCTTCCTTAAGTGAATAAAAGAGTTTCGGATGCCAGAATTCCTCAGTAACTTCCCATTCTCCGACATTTTTCTTCGATCTATGGTAATTCTCTCTATCTCTCAAAAACATACATGTATAATTTTAACTTTATATATACTAGTGTGTGTATATGTTATAAATTATTTTATAATGGTATCTAGTTAGATCTATTGAATGTTACCTTGGTTGTGAATAGATCTTGTTGTTGAATTATATCATTCGTCATTTTTTCCAATCGTTCACATGTAGGTGGATTCTATATCAAATCCATGTGATTTAGAATTGAAGTCTTACTTCTAATTAAATTAATTTCTTAAAATTATTGTGAAATATTTTTAGATTCACTATTTAAATCATGATTTGGTATAGGTTTGGGAATTATTTACTATGAATAGTTTGTTTTGGAAATCCCATTTTCATTAATTATAAAATTATGATCCTACAACATGGGTTGGTTTAAGGATTTTAAATTATTTTTTAATTTATAAAAATAGAAAGAAATGCTTCAAAATATGTTCCATGGAATGATTTTGGAATATAAGTTTTAGTGAGTGATTAATGGGATAGACAATAGTCATGAAGTACAATTATTAAATGGGATTAATAATGGTCAAGCAGTGCCACCATGGATTTGGTCATAGTATAGAAATTATGTTTCACCATCAATGGTGCAACAAGAATGATAGTGTGTGTGTCGTTTATTTTGATTACATTTTGGATAATATGAAAAATAAAATGATGAACCACTTAAAGTATTTTTTGATTATTTCCTTAGATAATGGTTGGTGAATTGGATATAAACTATTTTTTCAGAATTTAAAACAATTTTTTAAAATGTGAAAATAATTTTTATTCTAGTGGTGTTGGTTAATGATTAGTTGGGGGATTTCCAACTATTTTTGGACTAACTCCCATAAATTGAAGAACTATTTATTTTTAAATGTCATCAATCAAGAAATTATTAAAGGAAACAAATACCTGTTATTCGGTGATATTTATTGATACTGTGGGCTTGGATTGGGGACCAGAACATGGAGCGGGATGTGTGTTTTTGGTTTATGTGACCTCTGATTATTATGTTTTTTGGTTTTCATTATTCTCTTGAGTATTCATTTTTGTTCTTACATGTATCCAGATAAGGTTTGATGACTTGGTTATGTTTTGAGACATACTTATGAATAATATAAGGGATTATTTTGAATATCTTTTTTAAGGTATTTACTTCATCATTATTCGAAGGAAAAAGCACCCCAAATTTTTTTGGGCCCTTGGAATATGTTTCATACCTTGGGTCTCACCAACATGTTACCTAAAGCCTATTATCTCCTCGGCCGGTCCTTAATCCAATAAGGAGGGGCGAGATGATAGAAAATTCATCAATTATAGTTATACACAATTTATTTTTGAGACAAATAGTATTATTCTTGGATTGTTGAGATATATTTTTTAAAAAAATGGTATCACCATAGTTGGGTTCTTGATATAAAAAATCCTATAATTTTTTATTCGAATTAGAGTAGTAAATAGTAATAGTATAACTCTTGGTATGGATGTAGGGAGTTGTATTTTCCAAAATTGAAATTGGGAGTGTAAAAAGGTTTAGATAACCAATATATAGTGACTGTATTGTTACTATGGTGTTTGGGTACATGATATTTTTTACTATATTAGGTGAGTGGTCACATCATCATCTTGGGTTAAAAAGATGATATTTCTATGACATGAATTATTATATGAATTCCTAATTAAACTAAATTGTTAATTTGGAAAACAAATTTGAAATACAAAAAAGTGATACTTTTTTGAATATAATGAAAATTATTGTCTTTTATGTGCATAGGTATGGTATTTTAAAAAATTCATTACATGTGGATGAAAATTTTTTTTAAAATAATTTTATGGTATTTGTTGATGTAGAAAATTAAAATTCATAAAATTTCAGTTGATAATGAGTAAGAGTAAAAATAATTTTATTCATGATATATTGAATAGAATTGGGTGAGTGTTGTAGAAACAAAAATAAAGAGGGTGTTGAAAAAAATATTTCATAGGATCCAATGCTGAACCAACAGAAAGTTAAATTAAATTTACATGACTTCCAGTCCATGAGAAATTGTAATAGACATGAGGATCGGAGAAATGTTGACCATTCAGAATAGTTCAGAAAATAGGATCCACACATCCTTTAAGGGGATTAAAATTCATAAAATCAGATGTCTGGTTAAATAGGACAAATCAAACCATCAATAATCATGGGACACCATTACTGTTGAAAATGAATTTTGGAAATTATATAATATATCTATAGGTACTTCAATGGTAGGAATTTGATGTTCATGCCAAATTGGATCCCCAAATGAAAATGGTATATTTTAAAGAATTATTTTACCAAAAAATATAACCTCATGACTGTTGGATTTCTTGAAATATTTAATTATTCCTTTTGAAATATTAGAATCTTTTGGGAGAAGTGTACTCACATAAATTTATTAATATAGTATACTTTTCTGTTATATTTGTTTCATGTGATTCCTTGAAGGAACACATTTCTAAATTAGGTTTGATACCAGATATTACGTCAAATAATTTCATTAAATAAATTATAGATAATAATGTTATCTATAATGGATTGAATGTCGAACAAAGTACATTGGAAAATATGGTTTTGGGGATTATGTTTATTCGAATGAAAAAAGGTAGAAATACTAATGCTGGGAATAACCATATGAGGTAATAGGACTTTTAGAGTGGTGAGAAATCAAAAATTAATAACATGGGATATGTAAATATTCCCCATTAAACAAAAAGTAATAATTGAGGTTTTCATTTTTGTTCACTAGATTAAATCAGTAGATATTGTATGAAACCACTCATATCATTTAAAAAATAAAACATAATAGGACATATTTAGTGTTATTGTATCATTTCTCCATGGGTGGGTACATGAGACACATGTAATCCTTATCAAGCATCATATTCTCAAATGTAACTTGAAAAAACAATAATTTTCATCATTATAATATGATGATACATGTATATAGTAGTAACCCAATGATTCAACAAGTAGTAAAATATCAACAAGGTAATATACAGAAAAATGAAGTGGGTAATATATTTTATATTGCTAGGAAAATGATTGTAGATGATCAATATGATATTTCTCATTAGAAGGTATAATTATTTTTAATTTTACCCATATTCATGATTTTTTGGATACAAATGTGTAAAAATAACTTACTTATTCTTGAGTTTTCACTAATATGTGATTTAATGTTGAGACAATTCCTTTTATTTTAAAACATAAAACTCCTCTTGGTCAAAGATAATTTGGATACTCAATGTGTAATGAATGCATTGTTACTATATATGCGGTATTTTGTTTTAGGACGTAATATATATTGATATGAACATCAGAGAATTTACTTTGGGAATGTATTTATTTACATCATTTAATGATCATAATGGTTTTTATGCATGAAATTTTTGTTTCACATATTTGGATATTTATTAGTATATTTTTAAGAGGATTTTAATTTAAAGGATAGTAAATTATAAAATTTGGGACTGATGTGTGAACCCATGTCCTAACAGTTGGTAGAATTTACCTTCCCCTTTGTTGCTGTTATTGGTAATGGAGTTTTTCAACTATTTTTTCCAGTTTCATGATGTCTTACTTATCAATTTATCATGGTTGAATCCAAAAATGATGTTTAGTTCATTATTGATCTCGTACATATGAATAGTATAAATATTGTTCCTTATTATCATATGTATCAAAAAGAATTTGGATTTATATGCGTATTTGGAGGATCATGAAAGTAAGTGGTTCATTAAATCGAGTTCATATACATGGGATGTAGACATTTTGTCATCGAAGAAGGATGATAGAACTCTTAATATATGTATCAATTATCATTATCTTTACTATGTAATTATAATGAATTGGAATCCCCTTCAACACATTGGTGATATTTTTAATCAATTAAGGGGTTCCCAATGGTCCTAGAAAATTGTATTATGTTTGGGATAGAAGAAATTATGAGTTCGGAAGATGGATATTCTAAACAGTTCTTTTAGATTCATATAGGGACATGAGTATAGGTAGTTGTAAATTTTGGTCTTTTGAATAACCAAGTTTTCATTAAATAATTAATGATTTGAATCACTCAGATGTATCTAATTTATATTTTGGTGGTGTTCGATTCTTACAAACTAGAATATTTGAGGAAAAATCCTGATCACTACAAACACTTTCTTGTATAGTTGGGTTCCCTTTTGGTGCATATCATATAGGACTAGTTATTAATTTCGGATTTTTGGATACACAAGTTACATTTCTTTGTATATTTGATTTTTAGAAATTAATTTCTGTCCATCAACAAAATATAGAAGCATTAATCTAATGAAATCTACTTAATAATTTTATTGAGATAACTTGCTTCCCTGACCTAAACTAATATTACAGAATATTTGTGCATAAATATTCACATTTTGAAAAACTAAAGAAATTTTAGATGAGGAAATGAGTTAAATTCGAAAGGAATAAAAATAATTTATATGTCCTTTCTAAAAATAAATTTAATACATATATAATCACCTATCCTCACATTACTAAAATATAGAAAAGGACATGTAGTCTATTGTAATGAATTTGGAATATGGTTGGGATGTATTCTCATGAAGGGAGATTGTGTTGTTCCTTATGATAAATGAGAATTATTGTATCAATGAGAATAAATACTCAATATATTAATTATAATTATATAATGTGATATATTATTTAAATACATGGGGTCATTAAATATTTTTTGATAAATTCATATTGTTTTTGGATAATATGTGTTGGGAAATCATTTTATCTAATTGCGATTTGAATATAAGTCATCAAATATGGATGTAGTAACTATAAAAATTAAATTTATCCTTATTTGTAAACTAGGTTATAGTGCCTCTACAGTATATGCATTGATCATTAATTCATGTATCTCCACTAAAGAAGTTTCAACCTTATCATGTCCATGTGATTAAATTGTAAAATGTTCACCTAGATATGAATTATTGATTGATTCATGTCCCAATACATAATATGGACATGAATGGAATAATAAATAGTGGAAAATTCATTGGTCTAATATAGGTTTTTTAAAAAAATGGATGTATTTATGATGAGATGATGTGAAATTATAATTAAATGGTAGGGAAATGGAATTACATAGTCTGGGGGAATAAGGATGTTTCTACATTCCCAAGGATGGAAATACCTATAGTATAGAGAATATAGAAGATTTGGTTTCAAGTAAAAGACCAATTATTGTTGTATATAGAGAATATATAATGGTATGGTTATGTAGTTGTGGGGGTTACATGGTTTTTTCAAGGTTATGAGTTTCATGGTTTATGTAGGGTTTGTACGAACCATATATCATATCCATGTAATTATTGATAGGAAGACAATGGGAAATGGGTTGGAGAACCATTGGAGCACTATGGGGGTAACCCGTTCAGATTACAATGTGAAGCCAAGCATCCTAAAACAAATTTATAACAATTTTTAGTAATGAGTTTTTATAACTTTGAGAGTCAACTTTATGAGGTCTTCAGATAATTCACTATACCCATGTGGTTGGAACAAGGTTTTCCCAACCATGCAGTCTATCCATAGGGAATTCAGTTATCCCTCCTTAAAAAGATGATCTAAAATTAACAATTCCATTAATCCCTTGTTTCCCCCTATAATTTAATTAATTAAAATCCATTTTTTATATAATGGTGTGTTATATAATCCCCTTGGATCTGAGGGGAATCCATATGAAAAGTAATGTGAATTGGTTTCCAGTATTAGTGGTAATGTTCATATTATTCTTCATTAATCATAGATCCAATGTTCTTCTCCCTATATAAAACATTATAAACTGTATAACTTTTAGGTTATTGATATATATATGTGTTGTGAATTATTTTATATAGATATCTTATATGATCATGTTATGTGAACATTACATGGGTATTAGACATTGAATTTTCTTTCGTCGTTCTTAAATGTTTCCAAATATTATGTGATATATAGCTCCTCTCTCAACACAAAAAGATGTATACTTGAAGGATTTGTTTTAGTTGATTTTATAATGAAAATATTTTGATATAAATATGTAAATCTTGATATAAATTATGCAATCGAATATGATAGGAAATTTCGGATGGTGAATTATTTATGGGAAACCACATTGTTTATAATTTTTAAAATAAATATTATATAATATTTGTTTTGTTTTATGAATGAAAGGTATTTGATAAATGTATTTAAAAACATTAGAATATTTTGATTCAAATGGAATCTCTTGATGTTGGACCATTTTTTATTTCAATATTTTAATGGGATGGATAATGGTTTTTATATCAAATAGGTTGTATAATGGTCTTGATGTACATCAATCAAATGTGATGGTGTATATAAGGGATGTTCCACAATCAATGTTGAGGAAAACATAAGTGTGTCCATGGGAGTTTTTTATAGAAATAGTAAAAAATCAAAATTAAAATGAGGAATAGTTTAGTGCCATAATTAATCATTTATTTAAAAAATTATTTACTAATATGATACAAAATATTTTTACTAAATTTAAACTATCAATAAAAATATTATTTGATTGTTTTCATAGTTACTTGAGTTATGATGTAATTGGACATATCACTCTAGTTTAGTCTCACCCCTACTAATTTTTTATGAATTTATATATGATACCTATCATTTCGTAAGTCATGGAATGGTATCTCAGTTATTTGGTGACTCTTATTCATACAATTGGATTTGACGTTGGAGTGGATAATGATGCTGGAAGGGTGTTGTTGGTTGATGTCACTTCGGTGTTTTGAGTTTTGTGGCCTTTTTTTCTTCTTGAGTATTTATTTTGGTTTCCAATTATACATTGATATGGCTGGATGGTTTGGTTAGGTCATGTTTTGTGTTGTATTTTATACTCATTCATAAAATAGAGTTCTCCTTATTTTTATCTTTCAAAGAGAAAATCAACCCCCAAATGTTGTTGAGGGAATTTTTATTTATTTCAATCCTTTAATTTCTTGGGTATGTAAATTGAGGCCATTTTACCCATCACTTCTTCAACTATTTAGGAGAAGTAGGATGCCACAATACGCATACAACAAAAACACATTTTTTAATGCTAACCAACTAGTTTTTCTCATGATTCATAATAATTAATTAATGTGATATGTAATCTCAGTCCCCCATTACATAATTACTAAAATTTAACTCATCATATGAATACAATTTAATCATATATCTTTATTAATTGAAAACATTCTACCTAAGAAGATCTGGCATAGAAAATATCCTTAATTTGTATAATAAAAATAATCAACAATTATCTTGAGAAAGATTAATAATAGAATCATTACAACATATTCTAGGTGGAGTATTTGTAAATGTATTGGTTTTTATTATTGAATATAAATTATATGAAAATACCATTGAAAACATTATAGAGAAAAAAATCCTATCCAAGTTGAAAATAAATTTTAAAAATACAAAATATATACACCATGTAACGAGCCTTATACAATAAATGAAATGATCCAGAATTTATATACCTATATTGAATGTGTTTCAACCTTATCCAGACCATGTGATTAAGAAGAAAAAACATCACCTAAAGAAGGATGATTAATTGATTCATGTTCGAATATATAATTTGGGTGGGAAAGAGATAATAATGAGTCTGAAAGTTAGTAGTCTACTGTTGTTTTTGTAGAAACACAGTTTGATTCAGGATGAAATGTTGAGTATTGATAAGTATATGGTAGAGAAATGGCATGAAATATTCGAAGAAAATATTGAGGTTTATACTTTATTAGAGGTGGAAATTCCAATGTTAGGGAGAATATAACACAATTGTTTTCATGTTAAAGACGCATTATTCTATTATTTTGAGATAATATAATTTTTAGGTTATGTTTGGGGGGTTGCAGGCTTTTTTAATATTATTACTAACTAAAAAATATTATTTTATTTCCATATAACCCATTTATGGTATAGGGGTAACCCATCATGACTTCAAAAACATAACAAATTCAAAAATTTCTCCATATCCCAAGATACCAATGAAAAAACAACCAAATTAAATTCTGAGATAACCCCAACCCATCATCAATAATTATAAAACAATCTTCCAGAATAACATCGCTACTCAAAAATTTGTCTTATGAAGGGTTAAATGGCCTTGGAACTGAGAGAAATTATCATACCCACTCCAACATCCAAATACAAATTTGAATGGATAGTGAAAACCCTCTAATCTAAAACACTTCTATAGGAACCCTGTAGGAACATGTTGCCTTTTACCATTGACTGCATGCCGTATTTCTTAAGTTCAGAAACCCTCAATTTTTTTTACCCAACTAAATTATCAAATGCCATATTGAAAAAAATTCACCAATCCGACCATACATCATACTTCGACCCTTCACCATGTAGTCTAACCATGGTTCATACATTTATCCCTACTTAAAAATATGCTCTAAAAAGTATTAAACCATTAATAATTCATATTCCCCTTCCATCTTTATAGCTGAAATTTATTTATTATCTCTTGCTGTGATATATTATCCAGTTTGATCCGAGATTGATCCATAGGAAAATTAACGTTCATTGGAGGCTAGTATTAGTGTCTAATTTCCAATTATTCTTAATTAATCATAAATCCAATGTTTTCCTCTCTCTATTTAACTCTCTAAACAATATAGCATGTCTGTTATGGAAATATCTATATATTTTGTTTGATTTTCATTTGATATCGTGTTTGATCTAGTGATTTTAACACCACTTGTGATCAGATATTGATGATATTTATTATTATTCTTCTTTTTTCCGAATTCTGTGAGATACATATACACTCTCCAAACTCTAAAAGATGTATATATAAACTATTAGTTTTTATTGAATTATTTTTGTGGAAATTATTATGAAATAATTGTGTGATTCTTGAAAATAATCAAGTAATGGAACATGACTAGATATTTGAGAAAGTGAATGTTTTTTTTAAAACATCATTGTTAATATTTTTCAAAATGATTATTTTATAATTTTGGTTTTGGTTGATTAATTCAATGTATATTAAAAAATTATTTAAATATAATATAATATTTTGATTCAAATAATTTGGAATATTTTTGGAATTATATTTTTGTCATGACAAGAAAGTGGTGGATAGGGTTTTGATATCAAATGGGTTGTATAATGTTCATCAATTACCACCATCAAATGGGTTGGAATACAGAATTGAAGTTCCCCAATTAATGGTGATACCAAACCTGAGTGTTTCTATGTGGGTTTTCTTATGGAAATGTAAATAATATTATAATTAAAATGAGGAATTGTTTAATTCCTTAGTTAGTGATTTATATAAAAAATTATTAATTCTTTTAAACTATTGTAAAAAATATTATTAAAAATATTTCTTAGTGGATTGAGAAATGATGTAATTGGAGAAATGAATCTGATTTTAGTCTCACACCCTACGAAAAAAGTGTTATAAATTTTTATACGTTACCAATTAGTTCTGATATAACAGTATTGTATCTCACATATTTAGTGATTAATTTTCTTACAATTCAATTGGACATGGGAGTGGATATTAGAGATAGATTTTTGTTTCTGGGTGATGTCACTAGGTTGTTTTGAGTTTTGTAGCCTTATGTTCCACCTTAATATGAATTTTTGTTTCCATTTATTAATTTATATGGTTGGATGGGTAGGTTATGTTTTTTATTGTGTTGTAATTTTTACTCATGAATAATTTAAATGTTTTCTAAATTTTTGTGGTCTTCATGTTTTATCATTCAATGGAAAAATAATCCTTTATATTTAATTGAGGCCCTTTGTATTTATTTCATGCTTTTGATGTGATTCAGATGTAACCTAAGGCATTTTCCTATATCACTTCTCAGGCTAATAAAGAGTGGCAAGATGTTACAATAGGAATACACCCAAAAAACATATAATAATACTAACCACCATGATTTATCATGATACATATGGAGTCATCATGATGATATGTAATTTATATCCACACACATAACATAATAGGAAAAAATAACTCATAATGTGAATAAAATTTATTCAAATTTCCTTATTAATCAGAAACAATTTATATAAGAGGAACTTGCATACAAACTATCCATAATTTCTTTAATAATAATAATCAATAAACATAGAGATATAAAATATGGATGAAATCATTAAAACATATTCTTGGTATATTATTAGTAAATTTAATGGTTTTATTAATTTCTTAATAGAAATTTTAAAAAATATCAATAAAAATATTCAAGAGAAAAATATAGTTTTTAATTTGAAAATAAATTTTAAATACATAATGTTTTTACATGGGTTCAAGGGACTTCTACATTATATGCATTGATTCATAAATTACGAATCCCAATTGAGGATGGTTTAACCTTATCCTGACCACGTGATTCAATGGTAAAAAGTTCGATTAGAGAAATATTATTGTATGATTCATGTTCCAATACATAATGTGGGTAGGAAAGAGATAATAGTGGGTGGAAAAAATCATCGGTCTACTATAGGTTTTGTAGAAACATGGTTGGATTTATGATGAAATGTTTTGGAATGAAAGGTAAATTGTAGAAAATGAAATGAAATATTATAGGGCCATAAGGGATGTTACACATTCTTAGGGATGGAAATAAAAACGGTAGGAATAATGTAGCACAATTGGTTTCAAGTAACAGACTCATTATTCTTTTATTTTGTGTCTACTTAATGTTCAGTTGATGTTTTGGAGGTTGTATAAGGCCCCGGCCTTAAACCTTACATAATATTGAATTAAATGAATAATTCACATTGAGTATCTTTTCAGGTATAGAGTTTTAGAGAATTAGGACATAACTATTACATCTCAAAAGATTACAAAGTAGAAACTTTTACTACGTTTCCATAAAATAAAAAATCTTAAAAAGAAACATGTCTAGTTCCATGTTTTAGGTTGCATGACTTTCCCTTGATCCCATCCTTGACCATATTCCATAATAAGTCCTGTGAAAAAGATTTAAAAAACATGGGATGAGCATAAAAAGATCTGTAAGGGATATAAAAAGAATAAAAACTGTTAGTTTTTCAAAACAACAAGTAAACCATGTATACATTATCAAATTAATACTTTTCACCTTTTCGAAGTAGTAAAAACTCTTCGCTGAATAAAAGTTCATTACATACCCTTATGTAACAAAAAGATTACCATAAAACCCATATAAATATCACATAACATATAAAGGTAACTTGGGACATAAGCATACTTAAGTGGAATAACCATGAGGTCGACTTCCACACATATCACTTAATGGAATAGCCATTCGGCCAACTTCCATACATACTTAATGGAATAGCCATACTGCCGAATTCCATACCCAATGCATTGGAGGTTATAACATAACCACCCATCCTGGTATTCACGACACCACCCATCATATGGTTTATCACGTAACCACCCATTAAATGTCAAAGTACCATTATAAAATTATGACACATAAAACCAATATAAAGGAATGATAACATTTCCACATTTAAATCACAATATATCATTTAAATATGTTGAAATAATAGAATCCTTTATCAAAACCATTTTCAATACCAAAATACAAAAAAAGTATATGGTATTTATTTTATTTTAAAAACATTATGGCTTGTTGAGGAAGCCAAAGATCAACTAAAACTCGCAGCGGCGGTAAAGGTCATTGTCACCGCGTACGTGAAAAAACATACCTTTTTTGTCGTTTATTAAAATGCTTGGTAGAAAAAATATTCCTTTTGAATAAACATAAAATGAAATGGGTTTTATACAACATATAAAAGAATGTTGTGTATAAAACAAAATATGCCTCAATGAAAGGAGATTGAGACGAAGTCCCTTACAAAGATGGTATCCTTGGATTAAGGATAAATCAATTACATAATTATGTGTGAAAAATGAATACAAAAAATATAAGTGGATATTAAGTGTAAAACAATCAGATTTTATTCACACATATTCATAGAATGACATATTCAAGGAGTACAAGCTTATCCCAAAGATTAAAATTGGGTTTAGAAGTTCCCTTGAAAAAATTTGATGGCCTAACAACGTCACTACAAAATTCAGAAAATGAGTTGATGAGAAATAAAAAGGGTATCTCATCACTTGGACATAAAATTTAAATTAATAATGATATAGAATAACATATCCAAACATAATATTATGTGAAAAAGGCATAACAAAAGAAGTCTTTTACCAAAAAGAGGAGGGTGAAAGGTTCCCTTACCGACATGGGTATCTTTCGAAACATACACCCCGTGAAAGAAGGACAATACAACATTGATGTAAATACTCATAAATGAATGTATATTACAAAATGAGTAAACTAATGGGCAGTACATACACCACTCAAAGGAAATTGTGGAAAATTTAGCATAAATCTCACTGAAATAAAAGTTAAATGAAAAATCCCTTATGAAAACACGGCAGCCTAACAGTGCCGCATAAAACTTAAAAAAATGGATTGATGATGTCAAATAGGATATCTCATCATATTAAAATAATTTTTATAGAAAGAGTAATATAAAAGAACATCCCCCAACATAACAATGTGGAGCGGAAAAAGAAGTGACATAAAGGAGAGTACTTAAAAAGAAAGAGAGAGGTTAGATCTCTTACGAAAATTCGGCAGCCTATCGGCGCCACTCAAAACTTACAAAATGGATTGATGAGAGAGAATAGGGCCTATCAACATATGAACATAAAAATTACAGTAAGAGTAATATAAAATAACATCCAAATAACAATAAATATGATCTTTAAGAGGAATGACATAAAAGAGCATATTTAAAAAGAAAGAGAGGAGTAGGATCCCTTACCTCGGGTCCGACTTGACTCGATCGTTCTTTAATCTCCCGAATAATAAACTTGAGTTAATTTCTACTTGCTTAAGAACTTTTTTCAAGTTAATTATTCCTTTTCTATCAATTATTGACATGTTATAAACATTATGTAATCATTAATGTTAATAATGTTTGTTTTGTCGATATTTGGTTCTTAAGTCAAAAGTGGACTTCTTAGAATTACATGTTGTTCGTGTGGTCAAAGGTTCTTTATATCCAAAATGAAATTCCTGATTTGGATATCATATATATCATGTATATCCAGAATATAAATGTATTTATAATATTACATAATTATTTAGAGGTAAGAAATGAAATGCACCGTTCATGGAGACGGTAAGCCGTACGTACGCATTCACGCTACTTTCATTTCTATGTCATATTAATGAAATTAAAACTAAATGAGAGATGTGTTTATTTTTATTTACAGAATTATATTAATCCTTTAGATGTATCATATATCATATATATCCATTATATGTACTTATAATAGTACATTACATTTGAGGATAAGAAATGAAATGCACCATTCATGGAGACGGTAAGCTGTACGTACGCATGAACGCTACATTCATTTCTATCTTATATTTTGAAGGAATGAAAACATTAATGATATAAAGTTATATTATAATTCTAGTATAACATCATATATAATAACTTTAAATCCATCTTTTATACATCCCACATATGGCATTAACGAATCAAATCACATTGAGGGGGCGATAGTCCGCACTTCCTAAAATAAAGATATCGCGTATACCCATAACAGACGCCATAAAGGTATGACACAAATGAAAAATACATAAGCCTATGTAATACATAAATATATTATATATCATATATAAACATAGTGATATCTTAATTTCCACCTTTGAAGGTGTTATATGAGTTTTGAACAATCATCGTTTCGTGAGGCAGAAATTCGCCATCCACAGAAACTGTATGTTCCTTAACCATTAGATGAAGGAGTGTGTAAGTGTAGATTTAATACTTATTATAAAAATATCCTATTATATTTAAGATACTATAGTTTTTACAAACTAAATTAATAAAAAGAGTTTAGGGAGTTGGAGAAGCAAAATAAAACAAAAGAGCACAATTGAAGACGTTACCTTAAAATTGGGTAACTCCCTTTGGTTTGAACCAAAAGGGTTTCTTGAAGAGCTTAATGCATAAGTTAAGGATTATAGGATGAGGATAGGGATGTGGAGAGACAAAATTATCAGAGTTTGGCCGAACCAAAGGTTTGAGAGGTGTGGGTAAGGTGGTAGAGGTGGGGGCCTTTTATAAGAGGAGAGGAGGGGCACTCTTGGAAAAGCAGAAAATGGTACATTATTTTCAAATGGTTTTCGGATTTTAATGGTCCCAAATTGATATGATTCAAGGATAAGGTGATAAGGGTTTGAAATCCACCAATACAATAGGTTTTGTACATGTGTAGGTACTAGATATTTCATTATCTTTCCATTTTATTTAAATCATTAAATAATGAGGTCATCGATGCATCATCATTATGTCATTAAGAATTTAATTTATTTAATGTCTAAAAATTATAAAAAAAATACTATGATGTAGGAAATCATTTTATCTTTCCAATGACTATTTATAGTAAAACTTATGACTTGTATAACCACATGTAAAAATTTGTTTTGTAAAACAAATCATGTTTGTGACATTTTTATTTTAACTTTAAATAAAAGGAATAAATGTCATTATGAAACCCAAGTGGCTCCATGGGGTACCAAAAATCGTCCCATGGGTTGTATTGGTCGGCCATAACTCATCCAATAGGGTTAGGACAAGTTTCAATATATTTTAATTTTATTATAATATCATTTTTACCTTAAATCACACTACTTACCTTTAATCGTGATTAATAAAACTTAAAAGTTACTTTCCATCAAAAATTATTTTCATCCCATTAAACCACATTTTACTTAACAATTAAAAACATTTAAATTTTATTTTTTAAATTAAAAACACAGAAGTGGTAAAGTCCCATTTTAACGAAAAATCAAATCTTGTAACCACCACTTTGCGGTTTCACTATTCATCAAAAATTGAAGTTTTTCAGAAAAAAACCAAAACATCAACCTAGGATATATTTGATATTATGAATTCAAAAATGATATCTATTTTACAAAATTCAAAACATATAAGTTTCATTAATTAATTTAATAATTAATTCCCGTTGTCAAAACAAATAGCGTGTTTTTATGAAACAATAAGTATCAAAAGATTGACACCAATTTGAGTCCAACTTCAACGTAAAATTAATTCCAATGACCACTATTGGATTAAATGGTAAAAATATATTCTAATTTAATTTAAAAACCAATTAAAAAGATTATCTAATCATCTTAATAAATTATATTAATAAGAGGTTTTGAATTAAAATACAACATTTTACACTATTCATTAAAAATTGAACTTTTTCGGAAAAATACCAAAAATTTAAACAAAGTAAATTTTGATGTCCCGATTCTAAATAAGAATTTTATTTTGACAAATATAACACATAAAATAGTCCAAAATTATATTTAAAAGAGGTTCTCCATCAAAAGGCGGTTAATCGATCTTTTAATGAATATTAGACTGTCTACGCTTAAAATTGGATTCATTCGCATTTTTAATCCTCTATCATTTATTGTAAATAGTAAAAATATTTGACAAACATATTTAATCATTTTTTAGTTAGTTATATTCATTCCCGCCATCACAACATCTAGGCGTTAACTACCATTTAAAATAATATTATTTTATTATTAGAGTGCAACGTAAGATTCCCAAGAAACTCGTTGTTTCGTGTTGGGTACACCATCGAGCATAACATCCACTTTAAAGTAATATTAATATTATATTAACAAATATGGATAAATATAAAAATTTCATATTCTCTATTTACCTGCAGTGTTACATCCTTCCCCCTTTTTGGGAATTGCGTCCTCGCAATTTTAAAATTGAGCTTGGAAGCATCCTTGAAAGTCCCACATCGGAACAAGAGTCGGTAAAACAATCACTTTAAAATAAAGAAATATAAGTACAGTGGTCACCCGAGTTAACCAATACTAGGATTCCAAGTATGAAAATATGGACATGGAGGAAAAAACAAAGGGTCATGTTCTGATGGAGAGTGATAGTAAACATGTCTAGGAGAAAGATAACCATAAGAAAATAACAACATTGTGATGGGTTAAACGGTATTCGATTCCCCAGTAGGAAAAGTTAACAGAAAAAATATTTGTTTTAAGTTACTTTTCATTGAGGAACATATTTTTTATCATAACTAAATCATAATGAAACATACTTACTTGTCATGTAGACTTTCAACTTTTACTAGATTTCTTAATCAAACTCATATTTTCTCCAAAAGACGAGTATTTAGGAAGACTTGTTTTCATTAAGTGTACTATAATCAATTTCTAGAGAATCACCTAATCCACAATAGAGAAATATATACTTCCCATGTCTTTAGACTCTAACCTAAACCAAAACCAAAAAGGTTTGTACATGATCAGATAATCCAGAAAAGGATAACCCTTTATAAAAAGAAAATCTATTCTTAATCTCCAGAATTTTCCTCAACAAAACCCAAAGTTCAACGAGGAACATTCGATAAACAATTTGTCCATAAAATTATTCAAAGTAAACCAAACTAAAATTGAATCCCAAATATTTGAAGGATTTAGTCACATAGTCTTCCAAGTTAAGTCGTAACATTTATCTCTAAAAAAACATCAGTTGCTCCTAAATTCTAGCATTGAAAAGTAATTAACCTAATCACATATCCTCCCTGATAAGTTAATCATTTTCATAAAAACCCAAAATCAACTTACTCTTAATTCATAAATTCACCTAACAAAAATGAATAAGTAATACTAACCAGGGACTTCACGTAGTCCGGTGGTAGGAGATAAATACCAGTTGCACTTTGGTTGCAGGTTCGATTCCCACATCTTTGTCCGACGCGACGGGTTGTCACACGGTCTGCGTGTTGTCCTTTTTCCAAAACATCATAATTCATAAAACATTCCCCAATAACGAGATAAAAAATAATTAAAAATAACCATAATGTAATTTAACCTCAATTTTATCTCATGACATTAACTTTCCATTATTACATATAGTAACCCATAATTACCTAAAAAGTAAGGATCATATAGACACTAATGGTTACCTTAATAATTATTACCTGAACTTCCACATCGATTGCTCATCTCGTACATGATGCATTAGAGAACTCACCAATGTTGAAGTGGTTGATCATGACTCCTTGATAGTTGGTTTAGAACAACCATGAGATTCCTCATTGAATCCCCCATTTCATCCAGTCTCATAATCAGAGAACCACCACAGTTTCCTTCAATCCCATTGTCACTTTGGTACCTGCTAGATCCAACAATTTACTAAAACCAAAAAGGTCAGTGTGAGTATATCAACATAACCATCATGTACTGATTATGAAGATAAACACTAAGATATACTTACTTATTCACTATATCTAAAACTAGGACTCTTTCTGAAATCCTAACCATTATGGTAATGCCACTTATGCTTAAAGAATACCCGAACCTCTAAATTTTTCTAAACTGACCTATGATACCAAATATAAAGCCCCGGCCTTAAAACATACTTAATATTGAATTAAATGAATAATTCACATTGAGGATCATTTCAGGTTTAGAGTTTTAGAGAATTGGGACATAACTATTACATATCAAAAGATTACAAAGTAGAAACTATTACTATGTTTCCATAAAATAAAAACTCTTAAAAAGAAACATGTCTTGTTCCATGTTTTAGGTTGCATGCCTTTCCCTTGATCCCATCCTTGACCCTATTCCACATTATGTCCTATGAAAAACATTTATAAAACTTGGGATGAGCATAAAAAGCTCAGTAAGGGATACAAAAAGAATGAAAACTATTAGTTCTTCAAAACAACAAGTAAACCATGTATACTTTATCAATGTAATACTTTTCACCTTTTCGAAGTAGTAAAAACTCTTCACCAAATAAAAGTTCATTACTTACCCTTCTGTAACAAAAAGATTACCATAAATCCCATATAAAGATCACATAACATATAAAGGCAACTTGGGACATAAACATACTTAAGTGGAATAACCATAAGGTTGACTTCCAAACATATCACTTAATGGAATAGCCATTCAGCCAACTTCCATACATACTTAATAGAATAGCCATACGGCCGACTTCCATACCTAATGCATTGGAGGTTATAACGTAACCACCTGTCCTAGTATTCACGACACCACCCGTCATATGGTTTGTCATGTAACCACCTATAAAATGTCCAAGTACCATTATAAAATTATAACATATAAAACCAACATAATGGAATGATAACATTTCCACATTTCAATCACAATATATCATTTAAATATGTTGACATAATATAATGCTTTATCAAAACCATTTTCAATACCAAAATATAAAAAAAAGTATATGGTATTTATTTTATTTTAAAAACATTACGGCTTGTTGAGGAAGCCAGGGATCAAATAATACTCATGGCGGCGGTAATGGTCATTGTCACCGCGTACGTAAAAAGAAACATTCCTTTTTGTCATTTAGTAAACCACTTCGTAGAAAAAAGATTCCTTTTGAATAAATGTAAATGTCAAAGGGGATTATACACCGTATAAAAGAAAGTTGTGTATAAAACGAAATATGCCTCAATGAAAGGAGATTGAGACGAAGTCCCTTACAAAGACGGTATCCTTGGATTAAGCATAAATCAACTACATAATTATGTCTGACAAATAAATACACCAAATATAAGTGGATATTATGTGTAAAACAATCAGATGTTATTCACACATATTTATAGAACGACATATTCAAGGAGTACAAGCTTATCCCAAACAATCAAAATTGGGTTAAGAAGTTCCCTTGCAGAAATTTGAGGGCCTAATGGCATCACAACAAAATTCAGAAAATGAGTTGATGAGAGATAAAAAGGGTATCTCTTCACTTGGACATTAAATTAAAATTTATAAGGATATAAAAGAACATATCTCAACATAATATTATGTGAAAAAGACGTAAAAAAAGAAGTCTTTTACCAAAAAGTAGAGGGTGAAAGGTTCCCCTACCGACATGGGTATCTTTCGAAACATACACCCCGTGAAACAAGGACAATACAACATTGATGTAAATACTCATAAATGAAAGTATATTACACAATGAGTAAACTAATGGGTAGTACATACACCACTTGATGGAAATTGTGGCAAATGTAGCATAAATCTCACGGAAATAAAAGTGAGATGAAAAATCCCTTACGAAAACTGGACAGCCTAACGGCGCCACATAAAACTTAAAAAAATGGATTGATGAGATCAAATTCGATATCTCATAATATTAACATAAATTTTATAGAAAGATGAATATAAAATAACATCCCCTAACATAACAAATAGGAGCTGAAAAAGAAGTGATATAATGGAGAGTACTTAAAAAGAAAGAGAGAGGTCAGATCTCTTACGAAAATTCGGAAGCCTATCAGCGCCACTCAAAACTTCCAAAATGGACTGATGAGAGAGAATAGGGTCCCTCATCATATGAACAAAAAAATTACAGTAAGATTAATATAAAATAACATCCCAATAACAAGAAAGATGATCTTTAAAAGGAATGACATAAAATAGCGTATTTAAAAAGAAAGAGAGGAGTAGGATCACTTACCTCGGGCCCGACTTGACTCGAACATTCTTTAATCTCCTGAATAATAAACATGAGTTAATTTCTACTTTCTTAAGAACCTTTTTCAAGTTCATTATTCCTTTTATATCAATTATTTACATGTTATAAACATTATGTAATCATTTAAGTTAATAATGTTTGTTTTGTCGATATTTGGTTCTTAAGTCAAAAGTGGACTTCTTACAATTACATGTTGTTTGTGTGGTCAAAGGTTCTTTATATCTAGAATTTAAATTCAAGATTAGGATATCATATATATAATATATATCCAGAATATACATGTATTTATAATATTACATAATCATTTAGAGGTAAGAAATGAAATGCACCGTTCATGGAGACAGTAAGTCGTACGTACGCATGAACGCTACTTTCATTTCTATTTCATATTAATGGAATTAAAATTAAATAAGAGATGTGGGTATTTTTAATTCCAGAATAATATTCATCATTTATATGTATCATACATCATATATATCCAGTATATGTACTTATAATAGTACATTACATTTGAGGATAAGAAATGAAATGTATCGTTCATGGAGACGGTAAGCCGTGCGTACGCATGAACGCTACATTCATTTCTATCTCATACTTTAAAGGAACGAAAACAATAATTATATAAAAGTATATTATAATTCCAGTATAACATCATCTATAATAACTTTAAATCCATCCTTTATACATCCCACATATGGCATTAATGAATCAAATCACTTGGAGGGGGCGGTAGTCCGCACTTCCTAAAATGAAGATATGGCGTATACCCATAACTGAAGCAATAATTGTATGCCCCAAATGAAAAATACAGAAACATAATTAAAACATAAAAATATTATATATCATATATTAACATATTGATATCTTAATTTCCAACTTTGAAGGTGTTATATGAGTGTTGAACAATCATCGTTTCGTGAGGCAGGAATTCACCATCCACAGAAACTGTATGTTCTTTAATCATTAGATGAAGGTGTGTGTAAGTGTAGCTCGAATAATTATTATAATAACATCCTATTATATTGAAGATATGGTAGTTGTTACAAAAGAAATGAATAAAAATAGTTTAGGGGGTTGGAGAAGCAAAATAATACAAAAGAGCACAAGTGAAGACGTTACATTAAAATTGGGTAACTCCCTTTGGTTTGAACCAACAGGGTTTCTTGAGAGCTTTCTGCCTATGTTAAGGCTTCTAGGAAGAGTAGAGGGATTTGTAGAGACAAAATGATCCGTGCTTGGCCAAACCAAAGGTTTGAGAGGTGTGGGTAAGGTGGTAGAGGTGGGGGCCTTTTATAAGAGGAGTGGAGGGGCACTCTTGGAAAAGTATAAAATGTTACATTATTTTCAAATGGTTTTCTGATTATAATGGTCCCACATTGATTTTTTTCGAGGGTAAGGTGATATGGGTTCGAAATCCACCCATCCAATAGGGTTTTAACATGTTTAGGTCCTAGATTTTGCATTATCATTCCATTTTATTTAAATCATTAAATAATGAGGTCATCGCTGCATCATCATGATGTCATAAACAATTTAATTTATTTAATGTCTAAAAATTATAAAAAACAAACTATGATGTAGTAAATATTTTATGATTTCCAATGACTATTTATATTAAAAATTCTGACATGTATAACCACATGATAAAATTGTTTTAGTAAAACAAATCATGTTTGTGACATTTTTATTTTAACTTTAAATAAAAGGCATAAATGTCAATATCGAACCCATGTGGCTCCATGGGGTACCAAAAATCATCCCATGGGTTTTCCTAGTCGGACATAACTCATACAATAGGGTTTGGACAAGTGTAAATATATTTTCATTTTATTATAATATCATTTTTACCTTAAATCACACTAATTACCTTTAATCGCGATTAATAAAACATAAAAGTTACTTTTCATCAAAAATTATTTTCATCACATTGAACCACAATTTACTTAACAATTAAAAACATTTAAATTTTATTTTTTGAAATTCAAAACACAGATGTGGTAAAGTCTTATTTAAACGAAAAATAAAATTTTGTAACCACCACATTGCGGTTTCACTATTCATCAAAAATAGAAGTTTTTCCGAAAAAAACCAAAACATCACCCTAAGATATATTTGATATTCTGAATTCAAAAATGATATCTACTTTAAAAAATTAAAAACATATAAGTTGAATTAATTAATTTAATAATTAATTCCCACTGTCAAAACAAATAGCTTGTTTTTATGAAACAATAAGTATCAAATGATTGACAGTAGTTTAAGTCAAACATCAAAGTAAAATTAATTTCAATGACCACTATTGTATTAAATGTTAAAAATATATTCTAATTGAACTTAAAAACCAATTCAAAAGATTATATAATCATCTTAATAAATTAGATTAAAAAGTGCTTTTGAATTAAAATACAACATTTTACACTATTCATTAAAAAATGAACTTTTTCAGAAAAATACCAAATATTTACACAAAGTAAATTTTGATGTCCCGATTCTAAATAAGAATTTTATTTTGAAAAATATAACACATAAAATTTTCAAAAAGTCGATTTAAAAGAGGTTCTCCATCAAAAGGCAGTTAATCGACCTTTTAATGAATATTAGACTGTCTACGCTTAAAATTGGATTTATTCCCATTATTAATCCCATATCATTTATTGTAAAGATTAATAATATTTGAAAAACATATCTAATCATTTTTTAGTTAGTTCTATTCATTCCCGCCATCACAACATCTAGGCGTTAACTACCATTTAAAATAATATTATTTTATTATTAGAGTGCAACATAAGATTCCCCAGAAACTCGTTGTTGCGTGTTGGGTACGCCATCGAGCATAGAATCCTATTTAAAGTAATATTCATATTTTATTCAAAAATATGGATAAATATAAAAATGTCATATTCTTTATTTACCTGGGGGGTTTTTTATGGTTTTAAAAACTATAAATTCATTTTTTTATTAGAATAACCCCCCTTAAAAATGAGGTGAAATCTAACATGACTTCATTGAATTAAAACATTCAACCATTCCCCTATAATACATGACCCCAAGGCTAATAAAACAAAAATCAATACGGAGATAACAACTCACCAACATCAATCATGATAACACCATCTTTCATTAGCACATCACTCCTCGACAAGATATCTCGTGCAAGAATACATGGCTCTATTATATATGGAAATTATCAAACCCTCTCAAACTTCAAAATAAAAATATGAGTGGACAATGAAAAATATCTTCTTTGAACCTCTTATTGAGCATCTATGTATGATGTATTCCTTTCCACATTGACTAAAGACCATTGTTACATAACTCAAAACCAATTAGACATCATTCAACATAACCAAATGTATCAATACCCATAATACAAAAACATCCAAAATCAGAGAAATCAACAACTTGGAGCCTCTCACCATACAATCTAACTAGGGGCATACAGTTATTCGACTTAATTTTTTTTATCTAAAATTAATTAAACCCTTAATCACTTTTTTCCACTATTAGCTATATAACTAGAATTAATTTTTTATTTCATGGTGTGAATGATTTCCTCCTTTTATATGGGAGTGATCCATTGGAAAATTAACGTGAATTGGAGGCTGGTATTTGGGGAGAAGTTATTATTATCCCAGACTAATCATAGATCCAATGTTTCTGTCTCTCTATATATCCCTCTATACTATATATTTCATGTCGCATATATGTATCACTATGTGTATTGAATGATATTATGTTGTTATGATTTTTTATCTAGTGAAGACACCATGAGTTGTGACCAGACATTAAAGTTATTTTTTTCATTCTTATTTTTTCCCAAATGTTGTAAGGTTACTACAATCTCTATCAACATAAAATTATTCAAACATTAATTATTAGATTAAATTGATTTATTTTCATGAAATAACTATGAAATAATTTAATGATTCTTGAAATTAATCAAGAAATGAAATATAATATAAAATTTTGTAAAGTGAATGAATTTTGGAAAACCTCGTTGAATATAACTTTTGAAATGATTATTTTGAAATATTATTTTGGACTCATGAATGAAATGTATTTTCTAAAATAATTTAAGAACAATGGAATTCGTTGATTCAAATTAAATGGAATTACGTTGGAATAATTTTTATTTCATGAATTGAAAGTGATGGATAATGCGTTTAATATCAAATAGGCTATATAATGGTCCTGGAGTACTACAATCAAATAAGATGGAGTATAGATGTGAATTTCTAAAATCAATAGTGATACCAAAACTAAGTGTGTGGGAGTTGGATTTTTTATGGAAATGATAAAATTATTACAAATCTAATGTGGAATTTTATAATCATATTTTTAATGATTTACTTAAAAAAATATGATTTTATAATTTGATATAAACTATTTTTACTACATTGAAACTATTATAAAAAATATTATAAAATTATTTTTCTTAGTGGCCTTAGTTAGGAAGTAATTGGATAAATAAATATGATTTTATTATTACCCATACTAAGGAAGTTTTATAAATTTATATATATTACCAATAGTTTCATAAGTAATGGTATAATATCTCATTTATTTAGTGATTCTTTTTCATACAATATGGGTGAACGTTGGAGTGGATATTGGTGCATGATGGATGTTTCTGGTTGTTGTCGCTTTTGATTTTTTAGTTATGTGGAATTTTATTCTTCTTGAGTTTTTATTTTGGTTTAAATTTATACATTCATATAGTTAGTCAGTTTTAATGTATTTTGATTTTTTTTTATTTTATATTATTTTATTATATAGTAATTTTTTTTAATTTGTGGTGTGGATGTTTTATCATTGAAAGGGAATTATATCCCCCAACTATTATTAAGGCCCATTGTATTTATTTAATTACATTTTTGTCTCATGGATGTCAACTAAGGAATCCTCTAACATCACTTCTTATGGTAATATAGATGGAAAGAATGGTAATGTTGGCATTCACCAAAAAGCCATTTAATGTTTCTAACTAACTAGTTTTTCTTATTATTCCGATTGATGAATCAAGGTAATATGTAATTTAATTCACCAAAAATTTCATATTAAGTTAAAATTAATCATTTTATGATTAAAACTTAATCAATTATTTTATTAATTGGAAACCATCGATATAATAAGAACTGGTATATAAAATATCAATAATTTTTGTCAATAAAACTAATCAATAACTATCTCAGATAAAAGAAAAGGTTGGAGTCATTAAAACATATTATCGGTGGATTATATGTATATTTAGGGTTTATTGTCATTGTTTAATAGAAATTACATTAATATATAATTAAAAACATTATTATAAAAAATAACCTTTTCAATTTGAAAGTTAATATAAAAACATAAAATTTATACACTTGGTTATGAGACCTCTAATGTATATGCATTGTTCCTGAATATTTGTATCTGTTTTGAAGAAGTTCCATCCTTATCATGACCATGTGATTCAATTGGAAAAAGACTACTAAGATATGGATGATTTATTGATTCATGTCCAATATATCATTTTAACACAATGAGATAATAATTAGTGGAGAAATAATTTTTCTACCATAGGATGTTTCGAAACATTGTTTGATTTGGGAAGTCAGATTGATGAATGAGAAGTAAATAGTAGAGAAATGGCATCAAATATTATATTACAATGAGGGAGTTAATATTATATCCGGGATTGAAGTACTAATTGTATGGAAAAAAGATCACAATTGGATGAAAGTAAAGACCAGTTATTTTTTTTTTGATTCCATATAATGTTCAGGAAATGTTTGGGGGTGTGGTTTTTTAACTATTTGAAGTTTCATATTTTAGGAACTATTTTTACGAAATGCACAATATATCCAAAAAATTGGGGAATGAATGGCAATCAGAACATGGTTGGGGAATTATTAGTGGACAGCATGGAAAATCTAATCCGATGACAATAAAAACCATACATCATAAAATTGAGTGAAGACCATGGTGAGAGATTAGTTTTCATAACCATAAAAGCTCACTGTGTGAGGTATTAATATAAGTCACTAACACCACAAAGTAGGAAAATGGTTTTCCAAACCATTTAGTCATACCTTGGGGAAAACCATTATCCCTCATTAAAAAGTTTATCTAAAAATAAATAATCCCTTAAGCCCTCATTTTCCCTATCATGTTTATAACTAGAATTCATTTTTTATTTCAATGTCTAAGAGATGACATGCATTGATCTATGAGTGATCCATAAGAAAATAAAAGATCTTTGGAGGCCACTGTTAATGTGTACGTTCGTACAATTTCATATTAAGCATTGATCTGATGTTCTTCTATATCTATATATCACCCTAAACTATGTATATTATTTGTTAGGGATATATCCATGGGTTGTGAATGAATTTATGTTGTTATCTTGTTGGATCCTGTGAATTAACATGAATTGTGATCATACATTGATGCTGTTTTTTGTCATTGTTTTTATCCAAATGTTGTGAGATAGCTAGATTCCCTCTCAACACCAAAGATTCTAACTAGAAGTATTAGTTTCAATTAAATTATTTCTATGAAAATATCATAAAATAATAATGTGATTCTTGAAATAAATCACATAACGAACGAATATTGTATATTTTAGAAAGTAAATTCTTTTAATAATAACTCCTTGTTTATAATTTTCAATTTTATTATTTTATAATTTTTGTTTGGTTTGATTAATGTAATTCATTTTCTAAAATTATTTTTAAAAAATTGAATAATTTTATTCAAATGACTTTGGATGATGTCAGAATAATTGTTTTTTAATGTTTTTAATTGGATATATAACGGGTTTGATATTAATTTGGTTCTATAATGGAAATTAATTTCGACCATCTAATGGGATGGAGTATAATAGTGGTGTTACACAAATCGATGGTGAAACCAAACATGGTTCTACATGTTTGGGATTTTTTATTAAAATAGAAATAATATTAAATATGGTATGAGGAATGGTTTAATTTATTACTTAATTATTTATTTAAAAATGGTTTATTAATTTGATATAACATAATATAATTATATTTAATATGTTGTAAAATTCATATAAATTTTTATTACATAATCGATTGTGTTCTGATGTCATTGAAAAAATAACTCTATGTTTAGTCTCACCCGTAAATAAAATGTTTTAAGAATTTTTATATATCACCTATCATTCCATAAGTAATGTTATTGAAACTAATTTACATAGTAATTCTTTTTCGGACAATTTAATTAGACATTGGAGTGCTTGTTGGAGCTGGATGGGCGTTTTTTATTTGATTTCACTTTTCTGTTTTGAGTTTTGTGACATTTTTCTCTCTTAAGTATATATTTTGTTTTCAATTTATATACTAATATGGTTAGATGGTTTGGTTCTAATTTCTGTTTTGTTGTATTTTATAGTCATGCATAATATATAGTTTTTCATATATTTTTTTTGGGTATTGGATGTTTTATCATTCAATAAGAAATTTACACCCCAAATATTATTTAGGGCCTTGGTATTTATTTTCATCATTTTATGTCTTGGAAATGTCACCTAAGGCCTTTTCTCCCATACCTTTTTAAGCTATTAATGAGCGGAGGGATGTTATACTTTTTACAAACCAAACACATGCTTAATGATTATAACAAACTATTTTTATCATGATTTATAAGGATGAATCATGTTGATATGTAATTTCAGTCCCCACACATCACTTAATAATTAAATATAACTCATTATATGAATAGAATTTAGTAAAAATTTATTATTAATTAGAAAAAATCATTATAAAAAGAACTAGAATATCAAATATAGATACTATCTACAATAAATATATTACAGAAACATATAGAGAAACACATAGGATAAAATTATTACAACATATTCTAGGTTTATCCTATGAAAATTTAACTGTTTTTTTTATTCATGAAAAGAAATTAAATAAAATTATCCTTAAAAAAATTCCAGAGAAAAATACCCTATTCAAATTGAAAATAATTTATAAAAACAAATAACTTATATAATGAGAAATGGGACTTATACAGTAGATTCATTGGTTAAGAATTTATGTATCTCAATTGATGAATCTTTCAACTTATCTTAACCTTGTGATTCAAATAGAAAAAAGGCCACCTAAAGGTGGATGCTTGATTGATTCATGCACCAATACATAATTTGGATAGTATAGAGACAATAATGAGTGGTTAAATCATTGCTCTACTATAGGTTTTAATGAAAGAAGGCTTAATTTCGTATGAAATATTAAGGAACATGATGTAAACTGTATAGAAATTGAATGAAATATTTCTGAATAATAAGCTGGTTTCTATATTCATTATGAGAGAAATACAAATTGATTGGATAATATATCACAATTGGTTTCATGTAAAATACATGTTAGTCCTGTATTTAGACTTTATATAATTTTCATGTTTTTTATGGTGGGGGGGAATGCGTGGTTTTTTATAGTTTCAAGTTTCATTGATTATTTATTGTTAGTAGGAACCACACATCATATCCAAGGAACCGTGGAAAATAAGATAGTGGGATCATTGTAGGGGAACAAGTGGTGCATTACTTGGAAGAACCATTTAGATAACAATTCGAGACCATGCATCATAAAATATAGGGAAAACTATGTATAGAGCATAGTTGTTATAAATATTAAAATCAACTGTGTGGTGTATTCATATAATACACTACATCCACGTGGTTGGTATATGGTTTCAAAAACCATGTAGTATAACCATGGGGAATATATTTATCCTTCATTAAAAAGGAGATGAAAAACAAATTAACACCCTGAGGAATAGTTTTCCCTATCATCTAAAAAACTCGAACTCCATTTTTATCTCATGGTGTGAGAGATGATCCCTATTGATCGGAGAGTGATCCAGAGGATAATTAATGTGCATTAGATGCTAGTATTAGTGGGTATGTTCCTATATTTCATCATTTATTATAGATCCCATGATATTATATTTCTCTATATCTCTCTAAACTATATATATTATCTTTTATGGTTATCTTTATGTGTTTTGGATGATTTAATATTGTCATCTTTTAGTACATGGTGATGTTAACATGACATGTGATCATATATTGATTTTTTTTCATCCTTCATTTTTTTAAATTTTGTGGGATATCTAGCTTCTCATTCCACACCAAATTATTTAAACTAGAAGGATTTGATTAAATTGAATTATTTTCATGAAATTATTTTGAAATAATTGTGTGATTATAGATATAAATAATATAATGAAATATAATTAAAAATTTTATAAATTGAATTATTTTTTAAAAAACAGATGTTTTTAATTTATGAAATAATTATTTTATAAATTTTGATTGTGTTGATGAGTATAATGTGTTGGATAAAATTATTTGAAAATGCAAGAACATTTTGGTTCAAATGACTTGGAAGGATGTCGAAATAATACTTTTTTCATGAGCTGAATGGGATGGATATTGGTTTTCATATAAAATGGGATGTATAATGATCCTGAATTACCACAATAATATGGGTTGAAGTTTATAATTAAATATCCACAATCAATGGTGATACGATACATGAGTGTGTCATGGTGGGTTTTTTATAGAAATGGGAAAGATAATAAAAATTAAACGATTAATGTTTTAATGCCTTATTTATTTATTTCATAAAAATTTCAGTATTAACTATATATAATCTATTTTTACTACATTTAAACTATTGTAAAAAATATTAAAAAAATATTACTCCGAGGGGCATGAGTATTATAGTCATTAGAGAAATCAATCTAAATTTGGTTTCACCATCTACTAAAGATGTGTTAGGAATTATTTTATGTTACATATCAGTGAAAATGTAATGGTATGGTATCTAAATTATTTACTGATTCTATTTCATATAATATTATTGGATGTTTGAGTGGATCTAAGTGATGGATGTGTGTTGTTGGTTGATTTCACATTGGAGTTTTTAGTTTTAATGCTTCTTTCCCTCTTGAGAATGTATTTTGGTTGCATATTTTAAATTAATATGTTCAGAATGATGGTTTCGTTATGTTTTATGTTGTTTTTTATTTCATACTCATTCTTAATATAATGGTTTTCTATTTTTTGTGGTTTGGAGGTTTTACCATTCAAATGATAAATCATCACTAAAATGTTATTGAGTCACTTGGAATTTATTTAAATCATTTTGTGTCTTGGGGATGTCACCAAAGGCCTTTCCCTCCAATCAAATATTTATCTAATAAGGTTGTATGGTATTTTATATTAGTAATACAAGAAAAATAGGTTTAATAATCCCAAACAACTATTTTTTATAAAGACCCATACTGATGCATCGTAGTGAATTGTAATTTCAGTCCCAACCCCTCACATGGTAACAACAAATACCCCATTATATGAATAAAAAGTAATAATCATTTCTTGTTAATTAGAAAACATTTATATAAGGATAACTTATATACAAAATAGAAATTATTTCTCCAATAAAACTAATCAATAACCATCTAGAGAAAGACTAATGATGGAATCATTACAATATATAATATGTAGTTTATTTGTAAATTTTATGGGTTTCCATTTTCTAATTGACATTACATAAAATTATCATTAGAAACATTCATAATAAAAATACAATTTTTATTTTGAAAATTAATTTTAATAACTAGAAATATATATATTATGTACTGACAGCCCTAGAGTAGATTCATTGATCAAGAATTTATATTCTAAATTAAAAAAGATTCAACATTATCATGTCAATGTGATTCAATGGGAAAACGTTCATCAATGAATGAATGATTTTTTGATTCCTGTTCCAATACACAATTTTCATAGATAAGATAAAATAATGAGTGAAAAAATCATTGGTATAATGTATGATTTATAGAAACATGGTTGGATTCAAAATGAAATGTGGAGGAATGAGAAGTAAATGGTTGATAAATGGCATGAGATATTCCAAGAAAATAAATGGTTTTCTAATTTATCAAGGAAGTAAATACAATTGGTAGGGAGATTATATCACAATTGGTTTCAAGTAGAAGACCCCTTAATCTTGACTTTTGAGTCTCTATAATGTATAAGCTACGTATTGGGAGGGCTGTGGTTTTTTCATAGTTTGGTATTCCATAGTTTATTCATGGTTATCGGAACCAAACATCATATTTGTTTAAACATGGAATGGAATAATATGGGAACTAGTTAGGGGAACAATTGGTGCACTACATGGAAAAACCATTCAGATGACAATTGGAAATTATGCATCCGGAAACTGAGTGAAAACAATGGTTAGAGAAATGTTTTTAAAACCACATAAATAAACTATGTTGGGTATTAATATAATATAGTAACAAATCATGTTTGGAACATGGTTTTCCAAACCATGCAACCTAACAACGGGAAATATATATATCCCTCCTTAACATTTTGATATAAAATGAATTAAGCCCTTAATACCTCATTTTCATCTATCATCTCTACATATCAAATTGAATTTCATTCTCAAGGTGTTAGTGATTATCCTCTTTGATCCAAGAGGGACCCATTTTAGAATTAGAGAGCATGAGTGCCCGTATTAGTGGATAAGATCATATTATTCGCCATAAATTTAGATCAAATTTTCTTCTTTTCTAAATGACTCTCTAAATTATATTTCTTTTCTGTTATTAATATATATATATTTTTTGAATGATTTTATGTTTCCATATTAATTTTTCAAGGGATGTTAACGTGGCTAGTGATAATGTATTTATGTTTTTTGTCCTTCTTAATGTTTTAAAATGTTATGAGATAGCTAGATTCTCTCTCAACACTAGATGTTTAATACATGATGGTATAGTATTAATTGAAATATTGTCATGAAATTATTGTTAAATAATTGTGTGATAATAAATATAAAAAATTAAATGGGATAAAATTATAAAATTTGGAAATTTATATCTTTTTGAAAAAACTAGTTGTTTATAATTTTTCAAATGATTTTTCTAATAGCGTGGTTTGGTTTGATGAATGTATTTTATTTAATAATTTTTTTAAAAACAGTGGATTATTTCGATTCAAATGACATGGCATGATGTTGGAATATTTTTTTCCATGAGTTGAATGTGATGGTTAATGTTTTCGATGTTAAATGGATTGTATAATTGGCATGAATAGAATTGACGTTCCATAATTAGTAGTGAAAAAAACTAACTGTGTCTCCATATTTTTTTATATAAATAGAGAAAATAGTAAATATAATATGAGGAATGGTTTAATACCTTATTTAATGATTTCAGTAAAAAAATTATATATTAATTAGATATAAACTATTATTATTATTTTTATACTATTGTAATCAATTTTATAAAATCATTTTTCGTGTGGTGTTTGCTATGAATTCCTTGGAGAAATAACTCAGAGTTTAGTCTCACCACATACTAAAGATGTGTTATGAATTTTTATATGTTACCTGTTATCCCATAGGTAATGGTATGTTATCTAAGTTACCTAATGATTCTTTTTCTGAAAATAGGTTTGGAAGCTTGAGTGGATCTTGGAGCTGGATAGGTGTTTCTTATTGATGTCACATTGAAGAATTGAGTTTTGTGTCCTTTTTTTCATCTTTAGTATGCATTTCGGATTCCATGTATATATTGATATAGTTATTAGGAATGGTTATGTTATGTGTTGTGTTGTATTTCATACTCATACATAATTTAGAAGTGTTATTATTTTTTGGGTGGATGTTTTATCATTCAAATTTAAATCATCCAACAAATGTTATTAAGGCCCTTGGTATTTATTTTAAGCCATTTTGACTTAGGGATGTCACCTAAGGCATTTCCCCCCATCACTTCTTAAGAAAATAAAGAGGGTGGGCTATTATAGTAGGCATACACCGAAAGTAATTTTAATAATGTGATCTATGTATTTTTTTCTCATCATTCATACTAATGCATCAAGGTATATGTAATTTCAGTCCTATCTCATTACATAACAAGTAAAAATTACTCATCATTTGAATAAAATTTAGTCAAATTATTTTGTTAATTATAAAAAATCTATATAAGAATAAGTGTCATAAAAAATATTAATAATTTATTTAATAAATATAATAAATTAACATCTATAGAAAGTCTAAGGATGAAATTCTTACAACATAGTATAAATGGATTATTAGTAAAGTAATTTTTTTTCCATTTTAAATATGAATTACATAAAAATATCAATACAATTATTCTTAAAAATACACTTTTCACTTTGACAATAAAATTTAAAAATGAACAATTTATAGATTATTAGGAACAACACATTATATTAAAATCACATATTAACATGTAAGGAAATATTCAAATATTTTTAGTAGTTATTATGTTATAAAATTAAATTCATTTCATATAAGATAAAACTATTTCTGTTCCCACATTTAATATGATCTAGAATTAATTAAATTGTTTCATTTTTCTTAATGAAAAACCCTCTATACCAGTTTTTTTCCATAGGGAGATGCCTAGTGCATGCAAAAATCAAATGAGAGTTATGAATAATTCTATAGGGTATTTTAATATCTTGAGAATGGATGGTGTCTCTATTAAACCATTTAAACGCATTTTTACTAAATATTTTAGATTAAATCCCTCTATAAGTCAATTGATTATGTTTAATGTTGATGGACCAGCCTCTGGCATGTCAGGACCCTCAGGTTGTTGAGTTTATTTTCGCACCCAATATTGATTTTTCAAAGAACAACCCTATCTATATATTGGAATTGGAATAGCTTATGAAGATGAATTGTGGGCTAAAATTTATGTGATAAAACATGTTTTTTAGTATAATTGGTGTTACCTATGGGTTGAAACTGAAACTAAAATTGTTATGAGGTCTTTTAGGGTTGAATATAGGCATGTTCCATAGATGTTTTTACCTCATTGGATTGAGTGCATTCATTATGTCATGACATTGATTTCAACTGTTTCAAATCTATATAAGGAAGTAAACTAACTCATAGATTCTTTTTTAAATATGATGATCATTTATATGAGTTCAATGTTGTCATTTAGAATACCACATTACTATATACCAATGGAGGATGTGTACATGAGAGGAGTGATCTACTCTCACATTTTTAAAACTCATTGTAACATTTGAATATCTATGTATTTTTATAATAATTTTTTTATACCATATTGAACTAGATTTTATATTTCATGGTAAAATAGAGGAATATGTATTTATAACATGAATTTTTTACAAATCACTTTAAGATAATAATATAATTTATTTCTAATAATTAAATATTATATACCCCTTAAAAATACATGAACATTAATAATCATATATAAATAGAGATTGTAAAATAAACTATTTCCAAATTGGTAAATTTGAATCCTAACCACTATGAAAAAAATAAAATTGAATTGAAAATACCATCAATATAAAGTTATTAATTATAAAAACATCCATGGGAATGTATATAAAACTCAAAAAATAAGATAGGATTATTCAAAAACATATGTCCCAATGAAGACACTTTTAGATAAAGAACTCTTACCTATTGTCCGACCTATTTCATGAAAAATGGAACATATTATTTAAATAAATATTTTTATTATAAATATATTTAAAAACCCAACTCATATATATATATATATATAATTATATATATGATTTTTATTAACCATTTACCATCTACTTATTACAACGTACTTATTAGTATCACTCCTTCGCGTGATGACTGTTTCATTTTTTCTTCTATTATAATGTCTGTTAGTGTTTGTAATTTTATATTTTTTATGGTCACATAATATATAGAATGATAATATTTTCAGAAATTTGATTCATATTTATTGTTCCCATAATTATAATCATCTATGTAATGTGTATACGGAAAACATTTACACTGTTATGTGGAAGTGATATGATGCATATACATAAATGAAATGAATTCCCTTTTCATATAATAGAAAATAGTAGATATTTTGTTTTACAATAAAAAAAAGAAAAATATTAATACACTTTAGTAATAATTTTAAGATGATTAAAATATATTTTTTTATAATTATATGATGAAATAAATATGAATGAGTTGATAAAGACTGTTACATCTTCATTGGTAAACAATATCTAGGTATTAGTTTATGGGACCTAGGGTTTCTATTTTTTTTGAAACTATTTTCCAATAATACATGAATAATTATAATGAGAAGAAAAATGTTTAGGGTTCTAAATATCTATGCTTCTCAATGTTGTGTAATGTAAAGATAGAAAGGGTATACTTTTATAAGTGATAGGAATAGAATTATATAGACTTCCATAATTATTATATTATTATTAATCTTATTTATAGTATATATGGATATAATTTGATATAATTTTAATATTATATAAGAATTTTGGGAATTAATTTCACATAATAAAAATTATAAAATTTCAATTTATTTTTTCATCATTTTATATTATTATTAATTCCAAGTTAACCCTTTGGAAAATTAAAGTAATATAAAAAATTTATCCACATTATAGCTCAAATTTTTTGTTAAAAAAGAAAAATTGGATAATAAATAATCATGTATTGTTTTTCAGACAATATAATATCCCCATTATCCAAATTAAATATTGTTACACTACTAGAAAAGTGATCTATGATGACATATTTATAGAAATGATTTAAATGATCCATAGCTATAGGTAAGATATAGCCGCACCCAAAAAGATTGGCATGGAAATATATCATCAGAATATTATTTGGACCGGGCTTTCCTCCCCTACTCGAAACCCTCCCCCATCCACAGCTTCTCCCTCCCCCATCATAATTTCTCCTCCCTCTGTGTTCTCACCGTTTCTCCTATCCGATTTTCTGGGTGATTTCCCCTCCACTAATATTTTTTTTCCATTCCTATTCCCATATTCCCCTTCATATTCATCCTCCCATAATGATTCATCCTCCCACATCACCTCTGACGCAGCTAGAAAACCTATCCATTTTCTCCAACGTGGCTCTAATGCCTCCCTGCCAATGCGGATCTGACAATGTTGGCCACCCACCTAATGACATGACCTACCCACCACTTGGTGGTAACCTCACCTCATTTGTTGCACTACTATGATACATCCTCCCCACCTCCTCCTCCAGTTCTCCTCTTATTTGGCCATTTGATGTATGAATATTCATCTATTATCTTCGTTATTACTCACATATTATCCTATCAAATTGTAATGTTTTTCATTATGTTTCTATTTGCTTATTACATGAAAATATGATGTAATTGACCATGAATGATGTTTCATTACTATCTCTTAGAGATTTGATGTCTCGTGATGCCAAATGATTTCCATCACTCATCATTTTGGAGATGGAATGAGGCTTAATGAATCTGTTTTCAATTTTTAGATAAATTGATTGGAATTTCAAGGTAATAATGTTTTTCATGTTAGGTATTTTTCCTTAATTAATTTAATTTGTATATTTTAGGCCTATTTTAGGAAGGTAGTCATGGTTTCAGAATACATAAGCACTGAAATAATATACTTTTACAATTATTAATATTTTTTAAAATAATTAATTAAAATTATTTATAACTTATTTTTTTCTACTTCAAGGCATGAGATATGTTACTATAATGTTATTCGATCTTAGGATTGGGTTTTAATCTTTAAAATATTCATTATATGGTAGTTTGGGAGATCTATATGTTTTATATTTCCTTAATATATAGTTTTTTATTAATTTCATTACTTATTAAATGACTATTGGGTTTTTGGGTCCCCTTGAGAACCATTGTGGGCCATCATTGAGAAATGAGGATTTTAGGTGTCTTATAGTGGGGTTTTGTTAATAAACCCTCTCTATTGGTTTTTTATTCAAGATAAAAACTCACATGCTCTTAGGTGATGCATAAGTCTATGATGGGGGAGAGACATGGATATACATCATTCCATGGGATTTGAGTTTAGAACTGTGAGTGGTCAATCTGTGGTGCTTTCTATTTAGAATCTGGTGTTAGAACCCATAAGAAAATAGAGGCCTTTTATGAGTTGTTTTGTTTTATTAAAGGTTATATGTTGGGATTCCCTCAATTTTTTGGATATAGAACCTTCAAATTGAGTAGTGTATTGAGAGGATTACATTGAATGGTTTTCTTTTAGAGTTCATCAAATGGAAGTGTAGTGTGAGACCCATGTGGGGGGTTGTATGTTTTTTGGACAACTTTACACAGGTCACTCAAATGGGATTATTTTAATGATTATAGAAAAATTTCTTGGTTAGTAAATGTGATACAAATTTAGGTGTTTTTAAATATCTCACAATGCAGGAAAAAGTATTATTTAGGATGTTTCTACGATGTTTGCACCAAGATATTGGGGTCTGAATAGTTAATGTTTTAGATGATATTATTGGAGGTTTAATCCAATTGGATCTTTTAGGTTGGGCCAACACCATAGGGTGATGGTTAATACTGGGTGTCACTGAGATTAAGTTTGATATTAGACTATGGAAATTGTGAGAACGTTCTAATTAGTGTGGTGTTTCTTGATGATTCCCTTGTGGCTGAGGTGGTGATCGTGGATGGGTTAATTTTCAAAGTCTCTAGGTGAATTTTCCTTATCTAGATTGTATCATGATATGATAGAAGTGATATTGTGTACCATGGGTGACCCATATTTTCTTAACCCTAAGATGTTTAGTACTGATTTTGTTAATTGTGTATTTATTTGTTAACATAGAACCTATAGTTTAAAAATGTTATCCTATTATGGATATTTTTAATCATTTTTTCTTAAATATGATTTAATAGTGTTTTATACATAATACCAAAGATGTGTAAGGATATTCTTTTCACAGGTACAAAAGATGGGATTATAACATTGGGATATTACCAGATCTGGATTTGGCCCTTAGATTGATATGAGGTTATCTTTTATTATTTTTCTAGTCGGGATAGGCCGGTCCTAGGGAGCAAATGGTTGATATGAATTAGTTTACCCTTAGGTTTAGAGTTACAAACCGGATATAGGTTCAGTAATAAAGGATTTCATGAAGTCATATATTGAGGTCCTTGATGTTGAGCACCCCAATCATGAAATATTATTCTCCTCCATATATTTTAAGTGTAAATATTATCCACTTGTGAGATAAGGATAAAATCACATGATATTATTTAAAAATTTACTTTAGATTTTCAACTACAAATCTATGGGGAATAAACCATTATAGAAACATTATTTTAAAAATAAGTGATCAATGAAGTTCATAAATATATGAGCATGTGATTATAAAATAAAAATTAATATTCAGTTTGTTTAACCTAATCAAAAAATCAAATTAAAATTATGTTGTCCATATTTTGAGATTCCATACAGTTATTCATTATGTAAAATGTTAATTTTTTCTTTTTACCCTATTAGGGATGGTATCACTTTCTTCATTATGAGTAATCAATCATTGATAGTAATTAATAAGTTACATTATTTTTATTATACCTAAATAATACTACAGTCATCCATCTCCCTAATTGTTATTGTTAATTCCCTATAGGAATGCATATGTAAAATAAATGTGAATAAAGAGTCGATACCTTTCTTGTAGTTTTTTAGTATGTTAATTTTTTAGTATAAGAGTATTCCTACATCTAATACAACAACTTCTATTCTTCTCGAGTCTTCTCCAATAATTTTCATTCCAGTTCTATTGTAATTTCATGTTGTATCACTAGTCAATATATTTATACCCAAATCATCTAAATCTACACTAGTATTCTATAAAAAATGATATTCCTTTATATTGATTATTTTATTTATAAAATTATTCTTATTTTCCAGCTATCCTCTAGCATTTATTATCACATTTTCTTGGGGTTTTTCTATTCACATGTCATCCATAGGAGGAAACATATTACACCATTCATCATTCTGAAAATATTAATATTATGATTCATAATCATTATAATGAAAGGAAACCAATTTAGTATCACATGAGAATATATATAAATGTTGTGCCTTTTCTATATGGATTTTTTTTCTTCATCCTTGGATGGTTCATCTTTAATATCAACCAAATATTGAAAAACATCTATAATATTCTTTAAGGTTTTCCCTAATTTAAGAAACCAGGATTGTGCCTCATGAATTTTTTTTAATTTACCAACAAATATTGTACAATGATATTTTGGGATCCCATATTATTATACACATTTAATCATGGACTTGTTTTTCTATTCTATGATATCATTATACTTCACATGTACACATATTTTCTACTTTTTAAGTAGTTTAACATTCTTCTAATATATGTAATTATGGTCAAAGTATGAAAAAAAATCATATATTAGAATATATTATATATAACTGTCTAATTCATTTTCTTCTAAACTAATTTTAAAGTCTATTAATATCTTAACATTTTATTTATATATGTATATTAATGGAAAATTCTATTCTATAAGTTTTTAATTTATGTGCTTTTTTTGTGTAGTTAATAGACAATGGTTGGGGGCTGCTGTGGTGGGTAAGGCGGGGGTGGAATTCATATACAATATTATATTTGTCACATTATGCTACTCATGTCCTATAGTGGGATCTATTCAAATTTATGGGGTGTTGGTGGGGTTATATTGATTGGATGGTTCATATAGAGTGAAATTCTATATCTTTAAGGATTATATTTAAGTTTGATGTAATAAATTGAAGGATTTTTGGGGGAAAATATTAATATTTTATTTGTTATTTTAGTAGAATTGACTATCTATGAGTTCTCTATTTCTAGAATATGAGAATTAATTTCTCTGTCCGTAGTGGTAAATAGATTATAGGAGCATTATAACAGTTTTTCCTAAAACAAAATCATTGTACTACTACATCTAAATTCATGTATAATAGACCCAATTTTTTCTTGTGATTTTTTATAAAATATTTTCTATAGATCTAACAATTATAATTATTTTAATTATAACTCTTAATTCTTACTTGGTGCATGTCTGTATTGGAACATCATGATACAACAGTAGAGTTGTAAAATTAATGATTTCAGTTATCTATATTTGATTGAACCCCTATGGTATGCACCTGAACATTATAGATTATTCATTTTCATTATAAAATTTTCCTCGTCACTTGTTACATTATTTATATTCACACAAATCATGTTCCCCAAAAATCAATTTATAGGTTCAATTAATGATTATTCATCAGATCACTGAAATTTGGTAGAAGTCTTCCTAGACCCGTTTCAATGTGTTGTGAAAACTGTCACCAAAGGTGAAGTGGTTTAGGCCGATTTGATTCAAAACCAATGTTTTAAGGTTTTTTTACTTCGTTCATCGATTATTCTTAGTTTATAATTGGGGATTTTGTAATTTTAGAGACCATATTAAATTTTTTATAATGTTTTTATCATCCTTGATGATGTTTGGAGTCACCAGAGTCAAAGGCAATGCACCGCGTATGCATAGGTATGCATGTATATAATATGTTCTCCTTTTATATTTATATCCTACAATGGAAGAACTATTAATAATAAGGGTCTTGATGGTGTTTTTATATATATGGAAAATGCATATGTGTGTGAGTAAAAATGGTATTATGCATGTGAACATATATATAAGGATCCTCTTGTGAATGTTAATGGCTATGAGGACACGTACAAAGGGGTTAGGGTATCCATATGTTTCTTCAAAGGTGCATATTTCTAGAGGATGGATGGAGTATCTTTGAGTTGTCTCTGATAAAACTGTCAAGCACTGTGTGTGGCTTGACTCCTTTGAGGTAGGGTCCCTATTCTATCCTATTTAATTCCAAAAAGTTTTAAATTTCTTTTATCTTCCCTCTTAATTATTATTGATTATAGTAAATTAATATTATTGATCAATTCATAGTTAATATAATTTTTTCTTTTGATAAAGATGTCACATTTTTGTAATAAAACCAATCAAATGGAGTTGCACTATCTTTAAAAACACGATGTTGTAGTTTATGCATATATATTTTTCATGAAATTATTGAAATGATGGGTTCAATATAGTTGATTATGTTGTTCTATATAAATCACACATCTTACATGAATCTTTTTATATCCTTTAAGGGGGTTTCCCTGTTTTTATTTAAAAAAAAATTTCCCCAAACACCCCTTATGTTCTGTAAAACATTTTTTATGGAATTTCCTATGTAATAAAGACATGGTATGTGAGAGGTAAATCCTCATGTGGTGAATTATGTAATTGTTATGCCTCATTTCTAATTTTTAATTGGATGGAATGAAATAAATAGAGACTAATTCATGGTGACTTACACTTCACATTTGAAATTTCTTAAGGGAATGTTGTAAATATCCAATTATAACCAACTACCACCTAACTGTTTCAATTGAAGATGATGTATGGAAAATAAAGAGGTTTATTAATTATGATGTTATTTATTATTGGGATGTACATATCAATCTAAATATTATTTATTCATTGTTGGTTATGGATTAATGTATCATTTATCATGTATAGTTCAATCATTATTTATATATATATAAGAAGTCATTTAAACTCTTTTTCAACTGTTCTATTATCGGTGGTTTCACATAATGAGGATAGTTCTATCAAGCACCATCGATGACTGAGATTTCATCATTACATTTGTGTAAGGTTTATTTTATTTTTATTGATTGGCCCAATTTTAAATAATTAATTTGTGAATTTTTGGGTTACTTATATTTTTGTAGTTCATTTTGGATTTTGTTAAGGTGGATTCAAGTCATCATTAACAAAGGATTACATGTGTATTCATATATAGGAATATACATATATATGTTCCCCTTATATGTATATTTTCCCATGGCAGAATGAATATATATTGGTGATTGCGGTGCTTATATAAAGATATGAAAAATGAATACGTGTGTAAGTGTAATGGAATATATGATAGTATAAACATATATTCAAAACCCCTATTGTAAATATTTGGTCATGAACATATGTACATTGGGTCTAGGTTTCCATTTATATATGTGAATTTTCATATATTTTCATGCAAAAAAAATAAAGATTCGAGTTGTCGTCATCAAATACAAACATTCCTTGAGGTTAAGGTAGGCTCCCTCTGCGTAAACATTTAATTTGAAATCAGAAATTTCCTGATTGTTTAAAAAACATGTTTCAATTATTTCATTATTTTTTTATATGAAAAGGATGATTCACCTTACCAAATGGATCATATTTTAACCATTTTTCATATGATGATCTTGGAATTCCTTGGGTGATGAGCCTTGAGTTCATTTGGTGATGATCCTAAAATACAGCATGTGACAATCCTATGATGAATTTTTTGGTTATGATATGATTATATAGGCGATGAGAATATTATTCCATAGATTATGAGCCTAATATGTATATATGGAATGATAGAGGAAGATATGACAATGTTCCTGCCCAGATCATAACTGAAGATCCATCCCTTACATATATGTGGCAAGAATAATATTCCCTCCATTCCGGAAATGAGATGGATATTAATGGGAATTTCTAAATATGAGTGTTAATTGTAATTTTATTAAACTTTTATCATTAGTTTTTCAACATTATAAAGAATCAAGTGTCAATATTAACCGACATCCTCATGGATATGGAATGAAGAACATGATTTATTGGCATGTGTTAATTATATAAGATAAAAATGGACTGGGAAATGACAACCATAATGATATGTTTTAAATTACCATAATCCAATTTCAATGAAAGGTTCTATCTTCATCACACTTGTGCTGACATTCTTATTGCCTTAAAAAATTAGGTATTTGAGACAAGGATCCTGACCATCAGAGTGTTTTCTAACACAATGGTCTTGAAGAAATGTTTTATAAAAAGTGGATTAAACTAAAACTAATTCATTCTCTGTCAACATATAGTGGATGAGTATCATTTTGGATCAACATCAGGGATTTTTGAACCCAATATGAATTTTTTACACATAAAAAATGAAATAATGATTAACATAGGGCATATTTTCAATCGAAATCATAAAAAATACTCAAATTTTGATTAAAATTATCTTCTTGAATTCCATGAAATAGATTTGATAGGTGAGGTTCCACAACCATTTCTAATATATGTAGGGATATAATAAGTTACAATTATGATACTAAAACCTATTATCACCCAAAAATTGAAATTTTATATATGGATTCTGATGAAACGACCGATATCACCCTCACCTGCATTCCCTTATAGAGATCATGCAGCGGATGGTTATTAATACACTGGTCATTCACTATGAGTAGAATGAAATAATAACCACCAAGGAAAATGGCCAAATATGATCAAGAATACATTGTTCCTCATTTAATAAACCAATATAAAAGACCATACATGGGTGGAATGGTAGGGTTAGGGGACGTCTAGGTGGGTCTATAGGTGGGCTGGTAGGGGGTGATGGTTGTGGGGGGGTGCTGGAAGGGGGACTGACAGTTGGGGGAGGGGGACTGGGGGTGTCTAGGAGGGTCTGAATGGGGGTTGGCAGGGGGTGGTGGGAGGGGGTTGGTAGGTGGGAGGGGGTGTCTAAGAAGGTCTATATGGGGGCTGGCATGGGGAGTTGGGGGGTGCTCAGAGGTGGGGGGACTGGTAGGGGGTTTCAAAGATGGTTTGTAGGGGGGCTGGTAGTGGGTGGGGTGACTGGCATGGGGGTTGTCCATGAGGGTCATGTTTATATCCATTTTGAATTATGAGGATCTTCTAGAACCACATCCCACAATGAATCCATTTCACAACATCCAGATATCTACATCCTGTGAGATCTTTACCATCCTTTCTTCTCCCTTTTATACTCTTATTACACTATTCGTTGTGCAGTGTTGATGATATATCTTGATATATAATACATTTGGTGGTCTATATTATGTATAAGTTCCTAAAGAACTATGAATCATTATATCCATAGGTGTTTCCATATTATGAAGGGATAATAAATATATGATAGAAACCCATATTGGAATGTAATAACTCTTCTTCTTCATTTTTAGTTATTGAAATATAATATATTTTTTTCAATTTTTGTTTTATTATGGTAGATAATTTGTGCTTCTTTTTAATTAGTTATTAAAAATATAATATTTTAATTGTTTCAATTTTCTTATTTTTCACACTACATGATTGTTACTTTTAAAATTATTTCTATGAATAATAAAATGGGTTACATTATGAGCTATTTTTTTGAAATAATTGAAGGGGGAGGGGAAAGGGGGTGGAGTGGGGTATGGGAGGGGGAGAGGGATGGTCTGTAGTTCTAGGGATGGGGGAGTACTTGAGGGAAGGGGGAGGGGGATGGTGGTATGTGGTGGGGCAGGGGGGACAAAGAAGGGGAGGTCTGCAGGCATGTGGGTAGGGGGAGGTCAATAGGACAGCGGTTAGAGGGTAGGGGGAGGGAGAGGGTGGGGGTGGGTAGAGAGACAGGGGGGAGGGAGGTCTATATGGAAGGGGGCATGGTTGAGGTTTGATTGGTAGGAGGGAGGGGGATTTGTGTTACTGGAGTGGTAATTTGGTAGGGCGAGGGGGAGTTATGTTGTCATGGGAGAAGGGGAGAGGTGTGTAGAGATGACGGAAGGGGGAAGGGGGAGTGGGGGGGGGGGGGTTGGTGGGGGTGGCAAGGGGAGTGGGGAGGTATGTAGGGCCAGAGGTAGGGGTGTTATGTAGCTGGGTCTGTAGGGAAGGGGGACGGTGTATATGGGATGTAAGGGGGAGAGTGTGGTGGACGACATGGTGGTCTTTGGGGTAGGGATTGCAAGAGGATAGTGTAAGGATGCAAGGGGTTGGGCTGAGAGGGAAAACTGGAAGGGGCTTCTGTATGGGTGTAAGGGGGATATTCTTGGGGTGCAAGGAGGGTGTAAGGGGTTCTATCCAGGGGTGCAAGGGGGTTTATCATGTGTGCAATGGGGGTACGCTCAGAGGTGAAGTGGGGTATATAAGGGTGCATGGAGATCTGTAAAGGTTATATGGGGTATATAAAGTGGTGCAGGGAGGGTTTATCCTATGTGTAGGGGGTGTGCACAGGGGAGTGGGAGGGAAGGGGGTCTGTCCATTGTGAAAGGGGGTATGTCTAGGGGTGCAGGGGTCTCTCTAGTGGAGCAAGGGGTGTGGAATGTCCCTAGTGAAGAGGTTGTGCAGGGGGGAGGGGTAGGGGTTTTGTCCAGGGAGGAGGTGTGTAGGGGGGTCTGTTGTGGAGGAGGGAGGAGGCCTGTAAGGGTGAGAGGGTGATTGTCCCGGGTTGAAGGGTGTCTATCCAGGGTGCAATAGGTTCTCTCTAGGGGTGTTAGGGTTCTATCCATGGTGCAAGGGGGGTTTGTAGGGGTGCAAGGGGGTCTGTCTAGGGTGCAAGCGGGGTTTTCCCAGGGGTGGAAGGGGGGTTAATCCAAAGGTGAAAGTGGGGTGCGTCTAACTGTGCAATGGGGGTGTGTCCACGGGTGTGGGGGGGGGGGGGGGGTCCATCCAAGGCTGAAAGAGGGGTTTTACGAGTGGTGCAAGGGGGTCGGTCTCAGGTGCAGGGGGTGTGTAGGGGGGTAAGGGGGTCTGTCTAAGGTGGGGTGCCTTTATGGGGGGGGTTGGTTGAGGGTGCAACGGGGTCTGTCCAAGGTGTATGAGGGGTCTGTACAGGGTTGCATGGGGGTCTGTAGGGGGGATTGAAAATGGGGTCTATTTGGGCTTGGGGTGTTGTTTTGAAATGGTAAGGGCTATATGCACAGTTTAAACTCGGGTTAAAGCCGTATATCCACAATTATTAGGTTATATCCACAGTCCCAAACTATAGATATTTCCTAAATTTCTAGTAGTGTTATTTTTTTAAATAATTTAATATATAAAATTTCAAAAAAATTCATCGATGCCATTTTTTATACCTTTCATTTTATTAGTCATTAAAAAATCAATAAAAATAAATTAAATGAATAATATCCTTAAAGTTATAACTGCGATGTAATATTTTTATATTAAATTCAATGAAATAATGAATCATCCAAATTTTATTACATTTTTGTATTTGTCTTATTTTTTTTTTGATTTAATAATATTATGTTAGTGTTTCATACAAACTTATGAAAATTACTAAATCATTAAAAATTACCAAAAAATACACATTATAAGTTTATGTTAATTATATATAATATAATTATTCATATTAAATCATAACATATTATAATCCATAATAGAAGACATAAAACATGTTAAATGTAAAAAGGTTATATTTTGAAATTTTTATTATTTCAAATAATATACATGTCATTTAGAATGTAAATGTGATCCAATATTAAATATAGTATACCTTTTTTATATGATATTATTACTCCTACATATCCAAAAATGTTTTTTTTTTGTTTTTATTACCTTGTCAATTATTTTTAACCATAATTACTTTATATACCCTTAGTTAATGTTATAAATTTCACCAAAGTTTTTATTCCTACTAACTAAATATTAAAGGGAAATATTTTATAAAATTATTGAAATCCTAATTCAAAATAATCAAAAAATGTTTCACTATTCAATTACTATATATTATATAATGTAATTTATGTTACAATGGTTATAATCAATGAAAAAAATGTTCTGTTAGAATAATTAGTAAAAATATGTTATCATACCAAATTATACCCTAAATGTTTTACCGATGAATATAATTGAATTATTTATAAAATCCTATATTTAATGATACATAGAATCCATTTATAAAAAATGTAACAATGTAAAATCACAGAAAAAAAAATATATTTTTAAAATATATATTGTATTCTATTTAGTAAAAAATAATCATTTCTGAAAATGATAAAATAATTCACTCTAATCTAGTTTTGATGTTAGGATTTAATATATTATGGCCAATCGATCGGGTAAATTTTATAAAATATCTATAACTTAATTTTATTTTTTCTATCATTAATAAATAAAAATAATTTTGATAGTAAACTAATTATTTAAGAATAAAGTCACAATACTCAACATTGAGCTAAAATTTATAATGTAATCTTTTTATATGATGATTTAGTTATTGGATCTTGTATAGGGATTGGCCAAGAGAAAATACTAATGATTCTATCTCCCATATATGATCTATTAAATTTTATTTATAGTGATTCATCCTATTGGTATAGGTCGTCACTTCCTCTATCTCTTAAAATTCAGTATTTTAAACCCTATTTTCATAATAATCACATGATCACTATTCAATGACTATATTATCAATGATTAGGATGATTAATAGTCTTTTAAATTATATTGGTTAAAACAAAATAATTTCATGTTTTTTCTATAACCATAATTCATTGTAGGGAATTTAATACAATCAGAATTTTTATAATGATATTTATGGTTGTTAAGATCATCTATGCTAATGAAATATCTCCCGTATATATTTCATTTAAAAAATTCATATAGATATGGAAAATTTGGTTTCATCACTTCCTCCATTTGCAACACCTCTTCTTTTAACTTATGTTTTCTCCACAGCATGTTGACATGGTAAACTACCCTATTTAGTAGAACTTTTTATATAAGATAAAATATCTTTACTTCCTTCTACTCAAATAAAGACCATTATAAAACGACAACAAATCTAGATCAACCATATATGAGAGGTGTGTTATGTAATTCGTCTAGAGGGATACATTGAAATCATCATGTCCTTGAGATAGGTTATGTGGGATTTCTAGTTAATAGGCCACCACTCGGATAAAATCAAGAATCTAAAAGGTACTAATGTATCTTGGGATAATATTTCACTTCTTCCAAATAGGTTGAATTTATTCCATAGGGAAATTTAAATAAATAACATATCTCCAACCTTAATCTAGATGTCTCATAGAAGAAATTTATTATTTCTTTTCTATCGAATTTATGTATACTGATTGTGATACTGACTGATCAAGTCATTTTAACCAATTTCAGTGACTATTTTAGGGAACAAATATATTTAATTTCCCATTATGATCGAAGAATTTAATTGTTCTAAAACTAATAAAATAAAATTCTTTTATTAGGGGAAATTTATATTATTTAGTTTAAGATATTATTATATGAAAACTAGAATAGTGGAAATAATTGTAACGCATCCACCTTCAAAGTCCATTGTGATTTTTTTTATATTTCATTGAGTATATGGATAATTCACATAAAATGGAAATTTGTTTGAGGGTGATAATCAGTGATAAATTTTATTATAGTTTTACGTTCTTGTTGGAGACTCTTAAAAACATGGAGTTCAATTTTGTGTAACGATCTGATATAATCGATTGTGTTATTCCATGAAGCGTCACCACTTATCTAATTTATACCCTTTGAATTTAATATATTGAGATATACTCCTAACATGCGACTATGTTATATGTATTTATAATAGTATCCACAAAAACCCAAATCATATTATTTCCTTGTTATATCTTCAATAAGGCCAGTGAAAAAGTACCTGGATATGTTTTTTCATTTTCGGGTAGGTATAGGTAATGTGTTCATGAAAATATTTTATTTATTCTATTAATACATATCTTTTTTAAATACTAGGCACTTCGAAGTATATTCCTTAGTCACTTCTTTATATTTTCCCACCAAATTGTGCTATGAGAGATCTTAAAACATAATTTTCCTCCCAATATTGATAGATAGGGTCGAGCTATTTTAAATATCCAAAATTTCCATCTGTATCATAGGATTTGTTTGTTTAAATAGTAAGGATCCAAATCATAAAACCATTTATCAATATTTATCATTTCTTAGTATTTAGCATTATTATTATTCCCTACATCATCAATATTTCCACATCATCTCTTTGAAAATCATTTATCTTATACATAAGGGTTGGTTCAATAATTAATTCTTGATGTACTATTAATTTTCATTAATTTTTGATTCTCAATTCCATAATTTTCATGTCTAAGAATATCTTATCCTTCTCAATTCTCATCGATGATAAAATTGATGGATATTTTTTATATAGATAATTTTTCCCATTATTTGATTTCCTATGATTATAGTGGAATAATCAAATATAGTAATTAATATTCTCAAACCATTATTTATGGGGACTGATAGCATCTTTAAATATTAATATAGACATAAGTCTCTTATAATACATATATATTTCTAACTTCTCCCCAAAGAGATAATGATTACATATTTTTATTGAGAAGGTTACTACTTCCAAATCGACATCATCCATCGTGTAGTTATATTCCTGAACACTAAATTACCTTGAGAAAAAATTTATCAAATTTTTATTTTAAATTATTACGCATCCCAGTAACTTCATCAATACAACCTTTTATACCCTGAAATGTTCAATACATGTGGGTAACGTAAGTATATGTACATTGATAAATTTCTTTTTTAACACCACAAATCAATAGTAACATTTATTATTATAGAAAATCAAGTATCCTTTTTAAGTTAACATGGTTAGTGTATTTAAAAACCCTGAAAAATTTCATAGAAAACGTGGATAATACTCATCCAGTCCAAGGAAACTTTTGTTATGTGTTATAGATGTTGGCCTTAGCAATTATTCAATGGCTACTATTATTGATGGGTCCATAAATATTCCAATAATTGTGATATCATTCCAAAATAATAATACATACTTTGACTATGATGCCCTTATTAATGAACCACTAGGTATAATTATTTGGATCCATGTAGCTAATATAAAAAGTAATCAATCCATGGATGTGGATACTTGAACATTATATAGATCTTGTTGATCTCATTGTGATCAATGAAATAATGCATAGACCTAACCAACATCTTGATAAAGAGATTTGGTTCACAACATGTTGTATAATGTTGGTATATGAACCCCGTATTTTGATTCTCTAGTTTTTATTTCATTATCTACGCATGTTACACAAAAACCATTCTACATGGAGTCTTTGATTTTGGAAAATTTTATGTATGATCTTGATTAAATATTCATCCTTTTAGATAATATTAAGACTAGATGATTTTATAGAAAACACAACAGTGTATTCCATGACAATGTGAATGACTTCGAGGGTGATCATTTATTTTTTAAAAATAATTTGATCTTGAAACGATTACTCAACGAGAAATAACATCCATGCTTATGATATTTTTACTAAATATGTCTCAGCCTCCACCTTGAATTTGTATAGAATCAAAGGATTATTCTTGACATGGAGAGTTATTTTCATCTAATTATTATTTTTACATCAATATAATTATTAAAAATAATTACAAACAATTGGATCATATTACATAAAAGAGAGTATCACAAGGTTCGTTAGGATTTTCATTTAAAAATTTTGACATCGGGGGAGTTATATACCTGGAATAAAATAATTTCAGAATTTTTTGTTATCACTGATAGATCTACATCCATTATTTACGGTGGTCCATTAATTGTTCAACAAAAATTGTTTTTTTGTGGAATAATGTGTAAAAACAAAAACAAAAAGTACGTTCACTATCCTAGAATGAATAACTAGAATAATTTTCACCACAAAATTGTTAGGGTGCACCTAAGTGGTTATAAGTGACTATGATTTCCCTTTATAAAATTGAGGGTTCTGTTGTTTATTCTATCATAAAACAATTAGAACAGTGAATTGGTTTCCATAGTGACTTTCTTCCTTACTGTTAAAAAAATATAAAACATGCCAAGGGCTTACTGATGCATTCCCCTCTTCCATTACATTGTTTTGTTTCTCATATCTGCAATCAGATGTTGGGATCTATTCCACCCCACACCTAAATCATTTAATATATCCCTTTTATAAATTCTTAATGTTATTCTTTTCACACCATTGAAATGTAGGATGTTTATATTACATACCACAATTGTATTCATACAACACACAACCATAATTAAACATTGCCTTTATATTAATATCCTCATGATACCTTTTAATTTTGATACTTTTCATTTTGACTTATAGTGATCACCAATCAATTTAATCAAACTATAAGATTCTAAAATCAATATAGATTTTAATAGACATTGTTTTATCCAATCAATTATGTTGTAATCATTTCAATCAGGGTTACGACACTCTCAGTAGTGTATCATAAAATATTTGTGATGTTTTCATTATATGTTTTCATGGAATCATAATAATTCTATTTGGTAAAATAAATTCTATTACATTATATTTTAGATAGTGGAAGTATTTTTTATTTCAAAGAACAACTTATGAAATTCCATTCACTTCATATATTTGATCTTATCATTGAGATTTTTATTCTGGATCAATTTCAACCACTAATAGGGGGATAATATGATTAATTTTTAGTCAAATTATTATTTTTCTTAAAGGTAATAAAATAAATATTGGCCTTTCATAATGGAATTTTGTAATTCCTCTTGATTTAGGATTTTATCCAGAACAAGAGTCAACTGAGAGTGTGTCATCACAATGTTCTTGATTTCTTCTATTATTGGGATTTTCATCTCCTTTGGGCAATCATAACATTTCCATTTACATTATTTGTTTATTCAGTTGATAATATTTCTTTAAATTTGATAGAATAAAGGTAAAAATAGGAATGAGTAATTTTGAATTTTTAATCACTTAAAATTAATAGAATAGAAGTAATGGGATAAATAAATAATGACATTAATTCAATAAATTATGATTTTTGATGTATTAATCATTGTTATATATGATATATTATTGAAAAAAATTATGAAAAGTTATTGTTCACATAATAAGTGATAGTAATGATATAATTTATTTTGTAAAGTTTATTCTTTCAGAGTGTCAAACCAGGTATTCCTCAATTACTATTTTCAATCACTGAATATTGATTTATTCTAGATAAATATAGTGTATTTGGGTGTTACCCATATGTATATCAATGCATGATCGACATCCAATTTGAATATCAAGATATTGATTAATATTTTGGAAACCAAATTCCTTATTGATTACTAAAATTTTGGAATCTTTTTATATGATTATTCTAATCTCTATATATTTATCTATAAATTAATAATCCAAATCCCTAAATAACTAAAAATTTCTTAGATATCATTAATGAAAACCCATGTACACGATAGACAGTAATTAGTGATTTAAAACAGAATAATACAAAGAATACACCACATAACATTGAAAATTATTTTGTATTTAGGTAATAATAGAACTTAAATAACTACTTAAAATTAGAGAGTACATTTTCATTATTTAAAGATTCCGTAAATTGTGTATTGTAATGACTGAAACTCATTACCCATGGTCAATGCATTATTACTTAACATTGGCATGATTGTAAGACATTATGTCTTGAATGAATGATTAGTTCTGTAGCGATGGGAGTACTAGATACATACACACGTTTTACATTAAATCATGAAATTAAAACAACAACATTGTGTCCCCTTTGAATACACGCTTATCCCTTAGGCAATCCATGCAGGTCAATCATAAAATACTTATTCACATCCTGGAAAAAATAAAACCTAATAAAGGTGAGATCACATATTCTTAGTAAGGATAATAATATAGAATAAACATTCATAAATAATAATAAAAAATAAAGGAAATTTATAAGACTAAATCACAATCCTTTTAAAATAAAACATCAGAATAATATGGTAAATATAAATCAAATAATTCCATTTACTAATTCACATGGATATTCTTCTAGCCCAATAATAACATGTAATATAAATATCTAATTTTATAATAATGGAATGCATAACACTGGACATCACAAACACATAGTGAAGACCTCGTTACAATAATACAAATAAGATTTTTCTAAGGCCCTGTTCCAAGACACTAGTTTTTCTCCAAAGAGCATGCAATGAATCGAGGAGCTATAGTGGGTTCCGCTCATCCATACCTAGTCCAATATATTCCTTATTTATAACGGTTGAAACATATCATACATATTTATATTAACAATAGTATATGAAATGTAACTAATTCAATAATAAACTATGAATCGTGTAAAAATTTCACATCCGTATTCAAACATATCACAAACCCTTAAATACAATAGGGATGATTGTACCAATATTAATCGACATAAAACATGTGTAAAATACATCAATGTATGTTGACGTAGATCAAGTCAAAACTGTTTGAGATAAATATCTCCTTCTAATATGAAATCATTTAATAGTCACATAATAATAAAAGAAAACATTTCATTTGTAAATATTCTATAAGCTTATAATGGAACCATAAAATGTGCTATAATAGTGGAAATTTTCTCCACCCTCCTTATAAGTTAAGCAATTATTACCATAATTTGTCGAAAAGGTCATAAAGTACCTTGTTTGGAAAACGACTAAAATATTTCATTGAAAATATTTTATAAAAACTCAAAAAAGGGTTTAAATTAATTTAACCCATATTATAGGAAATAGTAAAAATGTTTTGAAATAAATTTTCAAGAATTATAGATATGGATGATAATGAATTCCCAATAGATGCTTTCGAATAGTCGACATCTAACTACAAAGTGATATTCTAGTTAACAATTAACGTGTAATTTTCATTGGTCGAGGGTACATTAACCCACTGTATAATTGTTGAATAATTTTTATTAAATTATAAAAGAACCTCATAAATTAATATGATATCGTATATGATCCTCTAATAGATCTCAATTAATAATATTTCATTATTATCATTGTTTCAAGTGTTAACTGATTCATTTCCCATTATATGTTTAGTAACATAAGCCATGTTTTTATAGATAAGATGTATTGGATTCATATTTATAATGATATTAATTTCTAAAACATTATTTATAAACATAATTTTATTTATTCTTGAATGGTTACGATGGGAAAATGAATCTTATGACGTCTGCAGAGACGGTAATCCAAATGTTCGCATTAGCGACAATACCATAATTTAGATGGAGAAATAGTATGTAATTAGTTGGTATATCATATATAAAGAATAATTTTCATGATATATGAAATATTTACATAAATTATAATCCTTATTATACCCATCTATATAATGTAGTGTGGAATTACAAACTACACCATGATATTGAGATGGTAAGCTATATGCACACACATATGGTGTCATTCTAATTCAAAGGAAGGAAAAAATAATTAATATTCTTATACCATATTAATAATAACATCAAATTATATATAAGGTACTAAAATTATTATTTTTTTATAGAAACAACGTAGAAAGTGGATGTAGATGAATAAAACAACTTTGAAAGAGGTGATAAAATTATTACCTCCTCTTCGGGTGCTTCTTTTTGGTTTGATAAAAAGGGCTCCATAAGATAGAATTTTAATCATATTAAGGCCTCTAGTATTAATTAAGTGCAGTTGGGAGGATATTTGTGTAGGTTTTTTCCTAGAAAAATGGCTTTGGTGGGGTGATTTTGAGTGATTGGGTTGTAACTTTTTATAAGAGAAGTGAGGGTCACTTTAGGAAATGCTTGAAATATTATTTTAATATAAAATAATTTTATATTTCTAATAGATCCAAAAGGAATTATATATACGGTAAGGCGTGGATAGCTCAAAAACTCTCAAACACTAGTTTTTATATAGGTTTAGGTCACCATATTAACCTTATATTTTAGACTTAACTATTAGTAAAATAGTATAACTTTTACCATGTATTCTTGTATTGTTATAATAAATGGTTTAAAAAATACTATAAATACACAAACACACCCCAAGTGGTTCATAATTGACATATATAGCTTTATATTAGTCATTTTTCCAATCCTTAGTATGTTTGAAATATTATATCATTTAAGAATATTGTATTTGTTTTAAAAAATTATTTATGTAAATTTTTATAATATTTGTTATTTTGTTTTTATGAATGTCATAGATACATTATAACTTCAAATAAAAATTATTTATTCAACCCTAACACGTCATATTTAATTTCAAAATTAGTTAAATGCATCAAAAGTCTCAATTTACATTTATTTGGATATTTATGATATCAATTTTTTTAATCATCCATTAAAAAGATAATAACTACATCTTCATTGTGTTATAAATGTATTCATTTATAGAATATCTGAAAATTTTAAATAAAATACCATTATGTAGAAAATGTTCATAGATTTCTAATGAATATTTACAGTTGAATTTATCTTATGTATTACCCTATATTAAAAATATTTTATTTAATAAAATTTGAATTTAACACTTTTAACTCTTATTTAAATTTAACAATAATAAATTAGCTAATATAATCCATTTGGATCAAAGAAGATCATATTTTATTTATAAGGATTATTTTGGCTGAAAAACACATATCCAATAGAATTAGGACATGTTTTTGGGTAATTATAATATCATTTTTACATTTAATAACATTATTTACTTTTAACCGTGGTGAAAAAATTCCAAAGATACTATTCAAAAAAAAAAACTTATCCATCATATTGAACCAAATTTTACAAACAGATGTCAACCATGTCTCTTGGATTTTTTTTAAATTAAATGCATATAAGTGGTAAAATTAAATTTTATGCAAATTTTAAAATTTCCGTAGAATGTGGATAAAAGACATTAAAAAGATCAATAAAATTTTATACATATAATTTTATCATAAAATTAATCCAGTGAATTAAGTAGAACTAATATTTGTATTATGTTTATATTTGGACTTAAAAAAATTAATTAAAAAAAATAATTTTTTAAATAATTTTTTTAATGAATAATGTAGTGTTTTCATTATTCATCAAATATTTAATGTTTTCAGAAAATTACCAAAAATCCACCAAAATATAATTTTGATTTTCCAAAATAATAAATGATTTCTATTTTAAAAAATTCAAATCATATAAGTTGCATTAATTAATATAAAATTAATTCATGTTTTCAAAAAAATAATGTTGATTTCTGAGAAGTGAAGTATCAAATGATTAATATATGTCTATGTTAAATTTAAATGTTAAATTACATCCAATGAACATAATAATATTAAATGATAAAAATATCATATAATTATACGTTAAATCTACTCAATATTATAATTTAATTCTACAAATTATTTTGAATAATTTTTTTTAATTAAAATTTATTATTTTTCATTATTCATCAAAATTTGAATGTTCTCATAAAAATAATAAATACTTAGAAAAACTAAATTTTTATGTCCCATTTCAAATTAAAAATATTATATTTTTGAATTAAATATATAAATGTTTCAAATAATGGATTTAAAAAGATTTCTCTATTAAAATGTGGTAAAATTACATTTTTTGAAAGAAATTTTTTATATGAAAAATTTTATTTTTGATTTATATTATGTCTAAGAAACAAAAATTTTGAATGTTATAATTATATAGGATATATATATATATATAATTTTGTTAATAGTATTAATATCCTATTTTTAAATGGAATAATTGATAGGTCGTGATGTACTTGAACTCGGTGGTGCATGTAACAAAATATATTGGATTACATTAAAGAGATAATGTACTATGGAATCCTAGTTTTTTACACTTATTATATTCAGTAATCTCTAAAAAACACTGAAAAACATCAGGGAATACATCATAAGTGTTAGAGCCATAAATCCCTATAATGGATTAAACAAACCATAACATTAAGAAGAAATAATTGTTAGAAAATTATCATTTAAATGGTATATAAGGGTGTTTATTATCATATACATTGTCATTGAGTCATTAATTGGGATGATAACATAATAACTACATGGGAATGTGAAAACAACTTTAAACAAGGAATAAAAACTATACGTCATTCATAACCATAATGACATCACATCATAATGTTCTTAGTACACCCTCCTATACAACATACATAGAATCCTAAGAGAAAAAAACATTACCTCATTAATTTGATCTTTATCCAAGCATAGGCATCATAATCATATCATGTTCATGTATTACAGATCTACATATACCATATAAGATAATATCAAATCATTTTACAATTAATCCCATAAATAAGGGCTAAAATTTAAATACATAGGGTTCCCAAATAAATGATGAAATAGTGAAACTATGTTAATTCCCTTGGGTAGAAATTAGTATGGGTATAAAAACATAAAATATTAACCATGGAAAATGAAGTGATATTTTGAAAGAAAAACCATAGATCATAAAGATTTAAAAATTGATTCAATGGGAGAAAAATGGTAATCTCATCAATTTGGAAGAAAAAAATTAAATATGAGTGATATGTTTGAAGATAATACAAGTGATGTTTTTTATTAATATTGAAATAAATAGTGAATTCATGAATAAAAAATAAGGATAGAAATATAGTAGGATAATTCCAACAGCATAACAATGGTACATTAAGCATCATTAAAATTATTAATGATAGATAAAGGCGAATATATAAAATTAATATTTATTTGATAGTAATTGGGATGTATAAATACATATCCCAACATTAATAATTGGAAATAAAAGGCATAAAATAAAGAAGATTCTATATTAGAAAAGAAGAGAGACATAGTTCCCATACCTTGAGATATTGAATCCAAAATCATGGGATAAGCTTCATGGGATCATAGAAGGACATTGAGAGATATAAAAGAAAGATATGAATGATTAAGCGAGTCATAAATGGGGTTTTCGTGGTGATTAATGGGATATTAGGTTGGTTTATATAGGAAACTAGTGGATAATTATTTATTATTTCCCAAACATTATTTTATAAATATACATAATAAAATAATCAAAACAAAAAAAATCATTTTCCCCACGGTTTTTTCCATGTCGAGTGTGTTTTAATTATTTTATATTATCATGTTTTGTCTGCATAAAATATTAACCTTTCTGATTGAGAAGTTATTCATCTTTTTTGGAAATTGATTTCAAAACCATATAATATAATATATGTTTTTGAGGATTCATAATGGAATTCTAAAATTATAAAATAATCATAAAGTAGAATTTTTTAAGTGAAAAGAATAATTTTTTTCATGGATTCCCTTTTTTTAACAATTATTAAAACACTTTTAGGTCAACGTGATATAATAATACACATTGTAAATTTATACTATATTTAGTTTTTCCCAATAATATAACATTCATTATATTATGAAAAACTCAATGGAAGATAATGTTTATTTTATAACTAAAAATAATTTTTACTGTGTTATAATAATTTTCTAAATATGATAATTTTATATTTTAATACTAGAATAGTCATGTATTTGAAAATTTTGTGTTTTTTGACCATAATATTTTTCACACCCTTATAAAAAATTATATTTAAAATTATCCTCATTTATATTCTAAAAAATTAAATAATTGTACTATTATGTTAAAATATATCATATTTTTGAAATTCATGAATTAATCTAGATGATTATCTTAATTAATATCTTATATTACCCAAAAACACAATTTTCATTTTATCGAATCAAAAATAAATTCATTTATAATGTAAAAACAACATGATATAATGATAAGAATTATTTTATAGAAAATATTGTATACATTTTGATATAATTAGAGTCTTGATACAGTTTCATATATTATAACAGAAAAATCCATGTGGGTAAGGAATACGATGGTGATATTTTCTTGTGGTGGTTTGGTGTAAATATTTTGTTCAGTAATCTTAATGTGCTTATACCTTTCCTGTAAACAATTTTATTAATGCTTTATTTTTAAAATATCTTATTTGCATTTATTAGGGGAAAATCATATTGATGATATATCCGTTAGAAACTATGATCAATTATATTTATAAGGAACAATATTATTTATTGAGACCATAAATTCATTTTTATATGCCAATTAAATTTATTAAAACCCTATATTAATACAAATAATATGACCAACATTCAAAAATTATATAATCAATAGTTATAATTTTTAATAATATTTTAAATTAAATAAGATAAAACCAAATATGTATATGTTTTTAGTAAAACCTTTATATATATTTGTGTGATTATTTAAAAGAGAATATAATTAATAAAAGTTTGGGTCATTTTAACTTTACCACTCATGTAAAATGTATTGGGTTTACCTCTAGTATATTTTTATAGTTTCTAAAATATTTCTTGCCACATTGACCATTCATAACATTATTTATATCGTGGTGGATTAAGGGATCAAAAATTCTCTCTAAAAATTCTTAGCACAGAGAATAAGTTTCTTATATTTTTAAAATTTTCATGCATACAAAGAACTTTTCATGATTAGTTTTCATCTTTACTAAAATAAGAAAATTTTGAAGTCAATTTCCCAAAAAAAATATTTTATATCCATGGAAAACCTAGTAAAACTGGCGTCATATGTGGCCATTGAATCTACATCTTTTTAACATAATTACATGAATAGTATTTTATTCCTATATCAGATAACATTGGGGAACTATTTCTAAAGGAGGATATTCTGTAATTTTTCCCATTCCATTAAATAATGATCAAATTTTATTCTAGTATTCATATCCGAAGAGAACTATTCAACATCTTAAAATTCAAGATGATTAATTTAAATGATTACATTTTTTGTTTTGAGAATCCCATGACACCAAATATCTTACCAAGGTAATTGATCAATCATATAGATACCACTATGCTATACAATCTACTAAATTATAGGGGATTTTTCCTCATCAATTTTTCAAATATAAAATTTTTGCTCAATTAAATTTCAAGACCCACAATAGCATGTATATGAATAACACCAACTATTTATTTCAACTAAACCATCACTAAAACAATTTAATATGTTAAAATTACAATCATCTCGGGATATATATTATGAATGATATTTCTTATTCAGTGCCTTCATAATACTTCTACACTATTTAAAATTTGAAAATCCACTATAAAAATACATAATATCAATGAATAAATATGGTAATATAAGAACCATATTTTGTTTAAAGTTATCTATAAAGTATAATCATTCATGGGAATTCAATTAACCGTAAGAAAAACAATAATGTAACATAAACCATCTTCTAATACCAACAATAAGTACCCAACCAAAATAATTTCATAATATTGTCTTTTATTTCAAGAATTCATTCTCATATATATGAAGATAATTTCATGTTTATATTTAAAATGAATTATATCACATCTCCTAAAAAGGTATTTAATACAAAGAGGATACTTCCAATTAGTAACAATTTTTACCATAATATAAAACATTGAAAATAATAATGATATATTTTCATAATAAATATTCAGGAGTGTCAACATGACTTTATAATTTACCTTACACATCCTTATAAACCTGTATACAACTATTAATATATGGGATGAGAAGAAAAACGTAAGTAAGATAAATAAAATGAAATTAAATCACTAATCTATTGATAAACAAGAAAACTCATTTATCCTTTACATGTACCTTTGATTTTATTTTTGTGTTTATATTAAAACATTTTCACATGGACAATACATACATATTTTGTCAAGGAAATCCTTTAATACCCATAAAAATCAATTAAAACCTATTTTTATGATGTATATAATCATTTTCATAAAACCCATTTAGAAATAAAAATAATTGGAATAAACATATATTTGACTTAAAATATATTCATTACCAAATACATTGTAGAACCCCAATTTGGATCACCCATTGAATAAGATCTATCATCCTCACCCATTTCCCACATGATTCATAACCTCAAAAGGTCCCTCCAAATTAGCAAACTGTTTCACTTTCCCCCCATGATATTGATGACCCAACTAAGGTGAAACATTGAAGAATAATAGGTAACAAATTTAAAACTCCAACAATATATTACATTGATTAGCATGAGGATTATACATTTATCTTCCATAAATTTTCTCTGAACAATAATATGAACATTTATTATTGTCTCGTTCACAAAATTTGTTCCAACCAAGGATTTTTCACAGGTCATATACCAACACTATACTGGTCTTTAAGCCATATCATTCAAGGCCTCAATTGGATATTTTATAATTTAATATTTGTAAATATTATTAAATAAAAACTCATAAATCCCTAAAATATCATCCCAAGCCACGCCAATGTCATTAACATAAGCACAAAGCTTATCCCCATGAATCTGAATAGATCATTCTGTCAGAGTATTAGGTTGTGAATGATATACCATACTCAAATGGAAGGGAGATCCTAGTGCCTATCGAAGGCCTCTAAAAAGAAAATATGTCAACCATGTATCCCTATCAACAGATATAGAAGGAGAACTACATTCAACCAAATAGTCTCTTTAACATGTATATTTCCAAACTCTTTAGCTTTAGTGTCATCATGATGGGGTATAATGTGAGATAATTTCATCAACTGATCGATAAAAACACTTTTCACATTATTCTGTATCTGGGTACATGGAAAATAACCCATATAGACCATAGAGTTCTCATCCCTTTTTCATGTAGGAATTGGATGTGGGTGAATGAAACTAGATGGTTTCTGGTGATTTTCCTTGACCAATTGGAACACAAAACAATGAGAGAAATATTAATCAATACCATATCTCATACATTGCCAAAAAAATTTAATACTACATGTAATATTACATCGTAGTGGTTCATGGGTTCACATCCCACAAAGAATTATATAAATCGACTGTCACAACATTCCTCAATTCTAACAGCACAACAATGAGATTATGATAGAATGGAATAACCACATTGGAAAATTTCCATATAGAAACAATATCACCACCATAATGAGAGAATATAATTCTACTATAATAATAATTGTGCTATTGTTCATGAAGAATCATCCTGAGAAGTATGGATGTCAACTGATCAAAGGAAAATAACATCATCCCCAGATTCGAGGACTCCAATATACAACTATGAAAAAGAGCCATGATGTTCAACTCTTCCATAGAATCATTTATATATTATGTCATATGATTCATGAATATATAATCTAATAATAAATTCCACTTCCCAGGGGTACAGAAGATTTAATGATCAAAATTTAGATGCTTCTCCACCAAACACCTTGACATATATTCAAATATTTTTGGAAGAATATATAACTCATGATATTGTGGTCTAGAAAGATGGTAAACCATTCTTCATATTGTTAATGGTACCCAATCTTAATCTTGTACATCACCACTGAAATATCACAGTCATTGGACATATAATTATTCTTCTATCACATAAACTGATGAGGTCTATAAGAAATGACATGATCATCTTTCCTAGTAAGACATCCCATTCTTAATCCTGATGTATCATAGAAGACCACTTAGCCCTTCCCAGCCACTAGAATAGCCAGTACATGATAAATAAAAAAATATGTTTCATCTCAACAAATGGACTCTGAAATTTATTAACTGAAGACAGATTTATTCACTTCCATGTTAGAGAAGTCATCAGTGAAGAGAACAATGATAAATCCTTAATTAATTTGGGATACTAACCAAACAAAACATAGAAGCTCCAAATCATGAAAACATATTGTGGTTGTTCCCATGTCATTATAGCATTCACCATTTAATGATCAACTAAAATATGATGTTCATACCACATGTTTCCCAATAAATTCAATACTGTCATACATAAATCACATATTTAAATCATGGAATAAAGATGGTGATTTATCAGTAATTAAAAAATTGTAATGAGATGAATCACAGAATCCTCATCATAATTAGACTAATCAATGATCTTATTCACAAATACTACCACTAAGCTAACATGATATTCAATGGAAAACAAGTTTTTTAAAGTTATGAAGGTTAAAAAATTATTTATTATAAAAAATGGAATGAAAAGGTACTCATAATGTCCTTAAATACTCTAAATGTTAGTTTTGTGAATTTCATATTCATTTATCATCAACTGATGGTAACCATAACAAAGAAAAATTTTTAGAATAACTTTTATCCTATCAGCTGGTCGAATAAATCATTAATTCATATTAATGAATACATTTTGATTAATGGGACTCAATTGGGCTTTATGTAATCAACCCGATGCAAATGTGAACCATCAGTTTTTTATGAAGGAGAGATGGAAGCGCCTAAGGTTACTCACTCATGTGTTTAAATAATTTTTCAAAAATATCTCAAAATAGAGAGCTTATATTTTTATATCTATATGTTTTATTGGGTAAGAAAGAATATATAATGATTAAGCTCCTTGATTTAAATCAATCAAAAACTAAACTTTTGTTACTAGTAGAAAACTAGAGAAGTCTGAAGGAAACACATAATGAATGTCAATGACAACATGTGGTATCAACAATAAAATAATCCCGCTAAAGATCAGAATTAAATACCGATATGACGCTCCCAAAATCTATGTAATAATGTCCAGGTCAACTCGGCCATGGATCTAATTCCCCTTGAAAGACATAGAACCCACTGTTGGTCATAGTAATGGAGACCCATCAACGATAACAATCAATCAATGATTTTTTTCTCAATTATCAAATCCATTCAAAATATTACATAAATATAATTCATGTGACATCTAGAATGCTCTATGAAATATCATCATTTTATAGAGTTAAAAAATAAGAGGAACTTCATAGTCCCTTCTCTCCCATTATACTAAGGGGTGTACTAATATCCATTACATATAACTAAATAGAAATTAAAAGATTTTATTGATTAACAATAACATTTGAATTAAATAAATGTGATTCAAAAGGATCCAAAATCGGAGTCCCTAATGATGATGCTATAGTAATTTTACCTCTCATAGCCACTAGACACATGCATGCAGCCTCTTGAGACTATTCCAGTAGAAGATGAAACAACATTCTGGATTCTTATGTCTCTAACCCTTTTGTCTAGGAAGCATCTGATTACCCGGTATTAATAAGGAGGATTTGATGATACTGTACCACTACATGAAGTGGAGTAAACATGTAATAATTTAAAAATGTTTCATGAGCATCTACAAGAAATAAATACCTTTGGTGCCTCAAGGAAAACATTATTTAAATTATATGGAATATCACACTGATTGAAAATAAACATGAATCATCTATGTATTTCAAGATTCCTATAATGTCTCTTATAATGATATTTATAATAATAATCATCACACCTCCAAATTCTTTTGGAGGAACTCATTTGCATGACCCTCCTTCTTCATTATTATGGAATGGACAAAAACTTTAAATTCACATCCTTCTTCATGATGAAGGGGAGATAATGACCCATGATTTCCACCTTCAATAGGCCCCCAGACTGGTAACTAGAACTAAGGATATAGAATCTCACACAATATAGAAGGCATTACCCTTTTTATATAATAATATTTGTAGATACAATGGTAACCCCCAAGAAACTCCATATTCAAAAACATAACATAAACCCAATATTTATCCCCATATGTATGTTCAAATATAAATTTTATACAATGTAAAACAAACTACAATGTAAAGAAAAAAATTAAACAGACTATGTTGAAACACAATAACTGTCCCAAAGAATGTTCTAGAAATGTCCATCATGGTCCTCAATGTCCTCCTAGAAACCTAAAAACAGTTTTAGATACCTAGGGTGAGTAAAAATGTAAACCTAGTTAGAATACTAATGACACCCATTCCAATGTGGGCAAAGATACGAATTCCCCTCTATGAAAAAAGTAGAACCTCATAGAAACTACCAAGGAGTACTAACTACCCCTTCTTCACCTAATCACACTCGCTAAATAATTCAAGTCATGTAATGTACATGTATTATCCAATCAACATTTGGGTACCCTATACCACTTCTCCACTAATTAAATACTCATTTTTAATAGAAAAAATCTAGTTTATACCACTCTTCCAAATACGGTCTCCCTATAAAAACCTTCCCACACACACCTAGGCCTCAACCATACCACACATCTTTCTCACAAATCCCTGGGCCACAACAACCACACCTCTCACCCGATGACATGTGGACTCATCCTAAAGACACATGGAAAACAAATTTTGACCCCAAACACATGATCCCCCCATCCACAATAATCATTCCCAAAGGATCTTGGCCTATGGTAATCTCATGCAATTACAATATACATATATATATTCTAGAAGAATAAACTAGATGAGGGTGTGAGGAAGAATGTCAGTATCCATTCATCCATTCTCTCATTGAGATGTTGGGAATGACAACCTCACCATGAAATGGGGGTGTTCATAACAGGATTCTAATCATGGATGGGGTGAATATTAAAATAAAAATTATCTATAATTTTTATATATACTGGAATGAAGACCCTAATTCCGAAATAATGGATCCCAAAACAAATAACCATTTAATATAGAACCACATTGTTTCTACCGTATATGAAAAACCACACAACATTCTCTACCAAACCATAATAAAACATTTTATGTATTTAGCAAGTTGTAATTAAATAATTTAGGGTTTCACATTAATATATTTTAGAACATCTCCACGCATCTACAAAGTACAACATCTGAAACTGTTTCAGAAGGTGACAAGCCTGATTTACAAAACACAGACCAACCAACATACTACCATATATCATTCATCAACATCATACCAAACAATCCTTCCCTCAAAACCAAACATTTATCCTCAAAACCCAAAAAATTATTTGATGCAGTACCACTACCAAAAAATCCCATAACCGCATTGCATTCCCATTTCCCAATATCGCTTGACAGCCAAAACAAAGAAAAAAAAAATTAGCTACCTATAATTCCATCTGTTTCGTAATAAATCTGTCTCTCAAACTAGGATACAGAAACACCACCCACACTATCCCACACATAAATAAACCATGAAATACCATTAAACAATAACTATATTATGAACACACATACCATTCCCTTCTCATAGAACTAACTCCTCTACCAACCTCTATACCCACAATCCACACAAGGCTGGAACCCCATAGAACCTAGTACACAACCACACCTAACCAACATGATATATTGCGATTCGTTAATCATTGTTCAATAATAAAATTTGATAAAAAAATGGTGACCATAGATGTTCGTTCATCCAATATAATACATTTCATTTATCTATTTATACTTGATGAATAATATTTCATGTTATGACCAAATAACGAAATATATGATGAAAAAAATAGAAAAACACAAGTGTTCTAGAAAAGACAACAAAATACCATGTTTTTTATAACAAATACAACTAAAAAAGTATACCAAGAAACATGGAAGAAAATTTAAATCAAACGATAATACATCAATCCACTCCATGAACATTATTTCATTACCCTGTTATCATTTGATCATACTCCCTTATTATTTATTATTTTCATTAAAAAATTGTTCTCCCATTATACATAAGGAATAAATAGTACACCCAACCTACATGATACAAGAAATATAGATTAGAATGATAATCCCTATATAAAACAACAAGAGACCAAAGATCCCATTTACATTAAGAACATGGGAATGCATGAGTAGAAGGAAATAACTCTTTGAAAACTAAGCAGGAGGGGCTCTAGAACAAGTGAAAGACTCTTCTAGGGAGTAATTAACTTTGTGCACCATGAGGGAATGGAAAACACAATAGGAAGGGATGATCCTAACATTGAGGATCTAGATACTTTATTAAAGGAAGAACAGTTTTAAAATCTATTAATTGGGGGATTGTTTTTAGGATTATACAGTTTGAGTATATCAAATCACCCATAATGTTAGGGTTTTAATTAATTGCATAATATCCTTTGAGACACACTTAAAATCACCCAAACAAGGTCTTAAACATAGTTTACCTCAAAAAGTCACATGTGGGGTGGAACTGGAGAACTCGGACAAAATAGGATAACTAGAAATGAGTCACTGATGGGGAGCCACTGATGGATGTGATACCGATGAGACCTATTGATGTTTATCCACTAATGTTAAGGTACCAACACAATGACTTACCAATGCATCAACCTAACAATTTTGTGACCTACCGATTCCCCAACTCACCAATAATGACACTCTCAAATCACCGACATTGACACCTCAGACCCACTGATGTTGATGCATCTGAATCACCAATTCTCTAACATGCAGACGCACTGACAGGTAAACACCAAACCCCTATGTCATCATTGAAAATACTAGAAAAAATGGAATATTAAAAAACTCATGAAATGTTATACTATTCCTAATCAGATCCACATATACACTATACTTTCACAAGGGAAAAGAATGATAAAATATAGGTTGTTACATAAAATACCTCTCAATCTATTCTCATCCTTGAAAATTACAATATATCCTAGAAGAAAATCAGTCTGACACACCGTCCATTAAGATATCTCTCAAGAACTAACCACTTAGTTTAGTTCGAAATCTGGGTTGAAAACACTGACATCCTATAACTCTTCTTATCATCTATCTCCAGAAAAACTATAAAAATACTAAAGACACCACTTCCCCAAAAAATAACTAAAACACCAAAGTCACACAATCCATAAACATGGATTAGGAAGATCATTCTCCTATGTCAATATACTATCTTCTTTGGGAAGCATTGTCTCCATTTCCCATGTTTAATCACTTCTATACTAATACATATACATTGGGGATCTGGTCATCCCCTCCCAATGATAAGGACCATTTCAATCAAATTTATATAATAGGGAAACATCTCATCTAAGAATGAGTACGGTCAACCATTACATTACAAAATTAAGAACAAAAGTAAAACATTGAAACAAAACGTAGAGTAATTCTATTTACTATGCACACATCTATTCCTCTCACTCATATTTACAATTAATGAGGCCACTGTGCCTCCATAACACATGAACCAAAGGAATAGTCCTTCAGCACAACACATTCTCTTCATTATCCTCGATTCCTATGCGTCACTCCAGAAACATCACATCATCCTCGATATCCAACTATCCATAGTAAAGGATGTGGGATTAATCATGTAGATACTAATAGAGATAAAAGACATGAATGACATCATGGATCTTCTCCAACCCCAGTGGAAAAATAGCTGTTATGCCACCTTTCCTACTCACCCTATCACCTCGAATGGTTCGATGAACCCTAGATACAACTTTGTTCTCTAACCAAACCATCACTACCCACATTGATAAAAAGCCATCAAGAAAACATGTTAGACATCATTAAAATTCAACGGACTCCTCATTTGGTCGGATTTTAACATCTGTTGGTCCAATACTACCTTCAACATATCATTCACAAGATGAACCTTCTTTGTTGTTCTCTTCACTAACTCATTTCCAAGAAGGGTTACTTCCCAAAAATATATTCAAAAAACTCTTGAATGACATGACCTTATGTACAAATCCTATAATGGTGTCATGCTAATGGTAGAGTGATTTATACTATTGTAGGAAAACTCTACTAGGTGAATGTGGTCTCCCACGATCCTATAATGTCCAAAACATAGGCGCACAACATATTCTCCTACATTTGGATGGTCCTCTCTATCTGTCCTACAATCTAACGGTAGAAAGCAGTGTTAAGGCATAATTGGGTGCCAAAGGAATGGTAGAATTCACTCCAGAATCATGATGTAATATGTATATCCCCATCCAAGACCATGGATCATAGAACTCATTACACCTACACCGCATCCTTTACATAAAATTATGTTCTGTAATCCACTACGCCCTACTCTTTGAAAACTAAGAATTGATCCAATTGGGTTAACTGACCCACTACTTCCCAAATTTCAAGACATCCAAACTGTGTCATGGGAAATCCTTTAATGATATCCACCGATATGTCTCCCCACTTCCACTTAATAATGTCTATGGTTTGTAATAGACCACATGGGACACGGTTCTCGATCTTCACATACTGACACACTAGGAACCTTACCAAAAACTCTGCCATTGACCACATTAGCTCGAGCCACCAAAAATATACATTCAAGACTAGGTATATCATTGAGTATCTTGGATGGACCACTGGGGGTGAGTTATGGAACTCAGGGATAAATCCCTCGTGCATTTCCACAGGAAAAAAATAGTTTCCCACAGAACAACATTTTATTATAAATATATTCCAAAAATCCCTCCTAAGAAACATCATGGACAACACCATCAGGCATCACTTCAGTCTCTAAGTCTCCCCTCTGATCCTCATCCTCCTTTTGGATTAAATAATATTTCACTATCATCTGAAATAGAAATCATCGACTATCATTCATTATCGCATCCAGATGAAATGCATCAAACTCATCCATTTCATTCAAAGCATACATGGATTCCTAAACTACGTTATTCATTTTTTATAATTAATGAATTGGCCTCCAAATTCCCCTTTACTATGGTGTAAGAGATCATGATGTTGTTGTCCATCAAAATGACTATCCACCTTCTCTTACACAAGTTCATTTCTTATTGGGAAAATTTATACCTCATTGACTTGTGATCTGTGAAGAACACAAAGGACTCACTGATGTGGTAATTTATCCACAACATCTAATATAACATGATTGTTGAATGATCCTAATCATAGGTGTCATAGTTACATTCAAGAAGACATAGCTTCCTAGACACATAATATATCACTACCCAATAATGTATCAACACACATCCCATGCTTAGATTAGAAGCATCAAAAAACACTTCTAACATCACCCCTTCCTATGTTAAACTAATTTATAGGGCACTGGCCATCATCCTATTTTGTTATCTGATTGTTTCCTCATTATATTCACTCCACATGGAGGATGGGCTAATTCTAGTCAAATATGTCAATTGGGACACAACTCGAAAGAAGTTAGGTACGAACCTCATGAAATATCATGTTAGACCTAGGAAGCTAGGTACCATGGACACATTATTGGGTTCTACCCACATAAAATTTCTTAAAACATTGACAGGTCCACTGCAATGTGATTCTAAGACACCATGTGTCTAAGGAAGTGCCCCTATTGCATCTAGAACTTGCATGTATACAACTTACGATATATATGTTGTTGTTGGAAGACCTCCATGATAGTCCTCATATGCTAGTCGTTCACCCCCTAACAATGAGTAAATCGGGATTTCAATGATGAACAAGATGATGAACTAATCAAGGAACTTGTGGAATACAAAGTTCATGAGCCCCATGAACAAGTTTGGTCTATTCGTAATGACGAAGGGAATGACCATAAACATGAATTGCTTATACCTGCCACTAAATGTAGACTTCAAGGTTTTACGCTTCTTCACCTTCAACTGGTGATACACAGAAAACATATCAATTATAGAGAACCAACATAGTCCCCTTGACTGGTCGAAAATATCACTTATTCTCATAAGAGGGTAACAGTTCTTTACCATCACCAGATTAAGTCCCCATAATATATGCACATCCTTAAAAAAATGTCTTCAATCTTTAAGAAAAAGATTGGAGGACCGCACAACGACACACCTGGTCAGATAAAACCATTTATCATCAGGTCATCACCAAAATATGAAAATATCATATCTCCAAAGGCACAATCTGATAGAGATCAATTAAAATCGGACATGCTTCAGGTTGTTGGTCTATCCCAACATCAACTTCACATCGAGGGTGTTGGGTCACAAAATCCATTGAAATGATATCCATGAACACTTAGGTAACTCATGAATAATCCAAAATATATGTGTCTACTAATCCCATAGATAGCTAAGTAGAGAAGACACTCCACACACCGACTTCCCACCTCACAGTTCTTCTCACCAACGGAAACTACATGCTAGCTATCCATACTTGAAAACAAGAAATATCCTCCAAAAATATTAAATAATAGCATTAATAAAAAAACCTCTCTTTTACTAGGATGACATCACAAGACTGCATCGGTAGTAGAAGAAGATCCTCAGTAGACTGATGTGGCCCAAACAATAGTTTACATCCTTAGAAAACATCATATAAACTGGTTTTGCCTTTAACTGGTGTACTCAACACCCAGGGAATGTTAATTATCTCTAAGTATAGTCCGAGTGCATGAGATAGATTAGGTGTATAAAATTAGTGTCATGCTCCTAAATCAAACAAATCAAAAGAACGATTTATAAATATATTGATCATACCTCAAGCATCCTCTAGTCCACCTGGAATTGCTACCTTGGTGATGTGAAATTGGCCACACCCATATCTTATACCCCCTACACTAGAACGACTCCCCAACAATTCCCTAGTAGAATTAAATAAGAAGCACCCTATGTTTGGCCTCCCCCAGCACCATCTACCCTCGGTGGAGCGGGAGCTCACCTTACCTGCTACTCGAATGGTCCGACCATCAACTACTACTTCTGGTGTTGGTGAAGAACATGACCATCACCACTATAAAATTCTTAAACATCCAAATAGTTATAGTGATGTGAATGGATTCCAAAAACATGGCACCTTCGTCATGGGCCCATGGGGGAAGGTCAGGGACCAAGATATTTGAACTGGAACTACAGAGGCCTATTTCCCATTGGCCAAAACATGGAAGACCCTATATCCTGAGACCTTCTCTTAATAGAATTCCCATAAATGAAATCGGCTATCTCCCCTCTAATGGAACACCTAGATTAATGTGAATCATCTCTCCTACCTCACTATTCTCATGAATCTCTAATTATGTTGTTAATGGGTGTTATGACATACTGAAGAGAAGATCAGAGCGCCTCCATTAAGAATCTCTCTTGGGACTCATCAACCTAAAAGTGATCCAGTGTGGAATGTATAATATCCATGAACATGATCCATAGTTACCTGAATGGCATGCTTCGATGCTATAGGAAGTGTAGCTTTATCCTCTTCTAGGCCATCATTGTGGACGAAAAGAATTCTGCACGGGTCTCCTTCTCAATGTCATCCCACAAAACCTCAGTCTCCTTTTTCCCCATGAGTTAATGTTTCCACCACTAATAAGATAATACCCACATCGTGATCAATGCTAGAGGAAGATAGAACACTGTAGGATCCCAGATGATTCTGAATGAGATCAGATGCTCATCGAGCCAACTAAATGTCACCATTTTTGAGATGTTGTTCTCGTACATTCCTTGGGTCTGCGGCTGGAAAACACAAAGCTTCTCCTAACACTGGTCACCTTAATCCTATCTATCAGCCCTCCGTTGATCAACAGAGTCAACCTACTGGGCCACAATATCTCTAACCACACGTAGGCCACATATGGGTGTCAGATCGGAAATTTATTTTAGGAACTCCAAAGCCCTAGTTGTATGAATGTTTATTTTTTATTTATTTTAACTCATTTTTCAAATTTTAATTCCAAATATTTCAAATACCCATAAGAAAGCCAGTAATTTTGATTCATGTTCTATTCCTAGGGTCTCTACCATTCAATAAGTGTAGCCTCAATTGGTCGTTTAGTCGGCATCAGGTTTTTGCGTTGGATCATAGGTGGTCCTAAAATATCGTGTCTGAACCGATTTTCCATGTACTATCTCATGCACCAAAATTTTATAACACCATTTCTCTACCATACCATGAAATCATCATTGTTTCTAATCCGGAACTCTGTCCTATCCTTTTACATCCCTCTTATAACATTTTCCCGACATACATATATCATGATAAGATTATTGATAAGAAAGTACAATTTCCTCCCTTCTTAAATATCATGGGGAGATAATTACCCCCATGTACCACCATCAACATGCCACTAAGTGGCGACTATCACCTAGGGTATAAAATATCAGACAATATGGAAGGAAATAAACTTTTAATATAATAATACTGGGTAGCAATATGGTAAACCCCATGTTACTCAATATACTAAAAGATAATGTAATGAAAAAATACATTCTTATATGTGTGTTAAAAAGTGATGTTGATACATGGATCAGTAAACTATAATGTAAAGTTCTAAATAAAAAGAGACTAATAATTAACAAACAAACTATCCCAACACCCAATCTTGTAAATTCATGCTTGGTCCTCATAGTCCTCCTAGAAATAAAAAATAATTTTAGAGACATGGGGTGAGTATACATGTATTCCCTGTTGGGAACCTAAATCCACCCATGCACAAGTGGGGGAACATACTAATACCCCTATGAAAGAATAGTAAAACATCAAAAAACCCAACAAGGAGTACTAACTATCCCAACATCACCAATGAACAATCACCAAATAATTAATGTAATGTAAAGATGTAGTATAAGGACATCAAAATTTGGATACCCTTCACCACTTTTCGACTAGTTAACTGCTCATTCCAAACAGCTAATGACTTTATGCTAAAACTCATCCAAATGCATTCCAAATACCCCAAATCAACGACACACAAATGGGCCTCAACCATTCCACACATTCCTTTTGCATAAACCTAGGACAGAACTACCACACCTATCTCTCAATGAAACATGGGCCTCATCCATAAGAAAATAGGGAAAAAAACCTGGCCTGAAAACACATGATCCCTTCTTCCACAACAAACATTCTAGAATGATCGTGGACTATGTTTAGCCTCAAAAAATTACATACTTATGAGATATGATCGTGTCACACCCCGGCATGCGCGTTTATTTTATTTTATGACTTCATTGACTTTAAATTATTTTGCTGTGGTTCTTGTTCAGTATCGGATTAGATTTTTGAGTTTTTTTTAAAAAGTGCACTTTTTGGCGTCAACGTCATCGGGCGCACGGGCGAAGCATGAAGTTGGAGCTGCACGACCTCGCCCTAACTTTTGCGCATCCCGTTGTCTTTGGAGTTTTGAAATAAAGAGAGTATATTTAAAACGTGTGTTTATTGTCGTGTCGTCTAAATTTTATTGTGTTAGGAATTTTATTTTTATTGAAATAATATGACTGCCATTATTATTTTAATTTTAATCTTCATGTTATCATTGTTATTATTACTATTGTCATTCTAAATATCAAAATTAAAAATTAATGCTAATTAAAAATGTTGGAAATAATTTTATTGTTGTGATTAATATTATTGTCATTATGAATATTATTATTATGATTATTTTTATCATGAAATAATATTTGATTTGATTTTATTGATTTGATTTGTTTAATCTTTTGTTTAATTTTATTTATATTATATATATATATATATATATTTTTGTTTCTCTTGCACCTTAACGCCGCAGCCCTTCACTATTTAAGTTTTTTTCCCCTTGCTGTCCGGCGTCGAACCCTAGCAGCCGCCACGGCCTTCGGACCTCCTTCTTCGGTTGTGCTAGCCGAACCACAACTCCCCCCTGCTCCATCAAGCAGCTGCAGCACCCGGCACCTCTCCCTCCTACGTTCTGTTTCAACGCAGCCAGCCTTCCTCTGTTCATCGCTCCACCTCGCCTCGGCCCTCCTCTCCTCTTTGCCGCACAGCAGCCAAGCAGCCAGGCCTCCTGCCAGCGCCTCCGTCACCCGCATCGCCTGACCAACCTTCTACTCTCCTCTGCAGCGTCGAGCAGGCCAGCGTTCTACTCTCCTCTGCAGCGTCCAGCAGGCCAGCGCCCTCCTATCTCACCAGCAGCGCGCCCCTGCTGCAGTGCCGGCCGCACGGAACTTCCTTGCCTCCCCGCTCAGACCCGACGCACCCTGCTGCCTCCTTCGCGCCCCACTGCTTACCTCCGCCCAGCAGCCCCCGCACGACACTCCTGTCCACCGCACTGCACCCCCCGCCGCTCGGTCTTCTCTTCTCCTTCCCCCCTTCCTTCTTCTCTCCTTCTTCCTCTTCTTCTTTCCCTTCTCCTTCCTCTCCTCTTCTTCCTCTCCTCTTCCTCTCCTCTCCTTCTTCTTCCCTTCTTTTTTTCTTCCTCTTCTTTCCCGTTCCGGCGCCCCTGTTCGGCCTCCCGCGCAGGTTGCTTTCTGTTTCTTTTTATTCATTTTATCTTATTATTTTAACTTATCTAATAATAATTTTGTTCTCTTTTATTATTATTATTAATATGTTAGATATTATTATAAATATTAATATATTATTATCCTATTCTTATTATTATTATTATTATTATTATTATTATTATTATTATTAATTTTATTACTATTATTATTATTATTATCATAATTATTATGAATATTGTTATTATTAATTTTATTATTATTATTATTATTATTATTGTTGTTGTTACTATTATTAATATTATTTTTATTATTTTTGTTATTATTATTATTATTATTATTTTGTTGTTATTATTATTATTACTATTATTATTATTATTATTTTCATCATTTTTTACTATTATTATTGTTATTATTATAATTATTACTATTAGTATCGTGATTATTATTATTCTTGGTTCTTCTTTGCTTCGCTAGGGGATTTTTATCTTTTTATGTTTATTTTGATAGGATTATTATTTGAGGGCCCGCGCAGGGCGTTTCCATATGTGCGCCACCGCTGCGCCTTATTTCCGAGGTTTCGTCATCATCGCGCTTTGGTTTCAAGGTGAGCGCTTATTCCCGCCGCTTGGTTTCGAATGCTCTGGTGAGTTTTGGATGTGTCTGAGTCCTTGGTTTTGATTATGCAGAGTGTCGGACTCTATCACGTGGCTTCGGACACGCGTTGTGTCATCGCGCCTCGGTTCCAAAGTTGTTTTGTCGTCGCGCCTTGGTTTTGAGGTAGGTTCCCTTTGCACTGCTTTTAAAATTTAAGTTATATCATTTCATGCTGTTTGCGCACCCTAATTGTTTAAAATAAACATTTTATTAATTTCAATAAATATGAGATAATATACGTTAATAAATTTTTAATATAAGACGGTTAATTTTTAAATGGTTATTTAATGTCAAAAGGGGCCGTTTATTTTATACACGACACATGAAACATCCTTTTGACGATCGGACACCCAATAATGAAAGAATGCCCGTTTGGATTTTAAACATAATTCACGGAATATAAAATAGAGTTCTGGTTTAATGAGAAATGATTTCTTTTGAAGCGTGAAAAAATACTTTAGTTCGTTTGAGAAATTGCCCGGTTGGCTCTTAAAGTTTATTTGGAAAAGAAAATGGTTTGGTTTGGTTTATAAAAATACTGCCAACCTGTGAAGTAGTGTTTTGTGGATTCCTCAAGTAGTTTTAAACTGGTTTTGGTAGTAATTGTGAACTGTATTAAATGCCCGTTTGGCACTTTATGGAAAGCGATGGAAATGTTTTTTTATAAAAACCCTCTTAAGACGACTCTCATGCCTTGGTTGCAATTGATTGTTTGGGAGGCCGCGCTTAGAGGCTCCCGGGTACTTGAGTAGTTAAAGGCAAGAGGTTTTCCCATGGAGTGGCTCGGGGAATGCCTGTTGTTTTTTATATATAGATATATCTGATTGGATGCTCGGTTGGCATCGGTTGGCTCACCCCTTTTTCTTAAACACTTGAGACATGGGAATCTGGCATATTGAGAGAATATTCTAAGAACGATTGCTGCACTGGTAGGTTATGGTACTGACCAGTGGCCCATAGTAGGTGGATATATTGGGTTTATTACTATGGGATTTGCCCTCGACCTGCCTGTGAGTGGATGGTCGAGCGTTTTGTGCGTTTTGATTTCATCGTGACATGTCAATAAGGATGATTTCTCATGTATTGGTGTCTTCTTGTTTATTCTCGATCTCCTAGGTTCACCCATGTCTATTCAGCTTTTGTAGCTTGCAGTAATGATTATGATGCTCACGTGTATACTTACATTTCCCTTGCTGTATGTTTTACTTTGTGCATTCTGGCATATTGTTTTCCTTGGAAACTGATAAATTGCTTTTTAATGGGTTTCTAAAAATTGTTTTCAATTGGAAGTGTTTAATCCCTTTTGTACAAATTTGAAAATTTAAACATCACTTTCCCCTTTTTCTGAAATGTCATTGGCACTAATGAAATGAACACGAATTTGGAAAATTGATAAGGGCAATGGTTCGTACTTTGTTTTTAAGTAGAATATTATTAAAAACATACTTTTATAGATTGTTGTTCAAACTTGAAATGATGTTTCTTTTATTTTAAAGGTAGTGCATTGGGAATAGATATCGGGCTACCCTACTGAGTTTTAATACTCACGCCTATAGTTGTTTTCTGTTTTTAGTGTTTGTGCAGGCTATAGCTTGAGTGCGCTCGCCTAGGGCGACGCTTGATCGTTGAGTCGGAGAGCGACCCACGAGGTCGCACGGAGTTTGTTCGCACGTCGTGTTTGGTTAGTTTGATTCTTGTTTGTTTCTGTTTAGTCACTTTATTTGGTTTATCTTTTCTGCGCTGCTTTGTTTTATTTCCACTGTCTTATTTATTTATATTGGGCGAAATCGTTCCCATAGACTCTGTTGATGCCCTGGCGCTTGTCGCCAGCCCGGGAGGATCGGGAACGCCTCTCGGGCCATGTCGCGGACCGGCTTGGGTGACCGGTTCAGGGTCGACCTGGGTTGGTTCGTGACAAAATGGTATCAGAGGAGGTTTGCTCTTAGCAGACCTCACTTTTCAGAGTGCCCTTTGTTATTTGGGATGTCAAGGTAGATGGAGTAGGATTGTCGGGACTTGAGGGGTAGGTGCGAGAAGAGCGTCGCGAACTCTTGCCCGTACCGATCCTCAGGTTTCCATGGGAAGTCCGGTTTAATTTGTTTGTTTGGGTTTTTATGGAAATGTTTTGCGATTGGGATACGACAAAGGGAGTTAGGCCATTTGTCCTCCTAACCTGCGCGGCCTGGCAAGCCATGTGGATCTAGGGGCATGATCCAAGAAGTCTCTCTATGTCAGTGGCGTGTTTGGCATATGGCCGCCAACCATATGGTCAAGTCACCCACTGACACTAGTCCCCTGTTTGATTTGTTTTGGGTTTCCCTTGATTTCTGAAAGTGGTTTGAACCAGAAAAGTTGGTTTTGAAAACAAAAAAAAATGTTGTTGAAAATGACATGTTTAATTTGTGGATTGTTTTAAAAGAAGTGGTATGAATAAATTGTTTTTGGAAAATGAAGTTGCTTTGTTTTGGCCTTGGTGTTCCGATGAGTACTCACATGCATTTTGGTGTGTTGGAAATGTGGATGGATGTCTGGTATGGTGGATGGATGCCCTGGGTGGCACGGATACATGCATGTGAGTGAGGCTCTAAAGAATACCAATGGCGAAGGTTTAACCCACTAAGCTTGTTTTAAAATTAAAGATGTTTTCAAAGAGAAAATTTTTGACGTTATGATAACTTGTTTTCTCGGATTTTGAGCTTGTCACCTATGCAGTGTTTTATTTTGAGGTTTTTCTTCATTCGCTGAGTTGGTGTTGATTGGGTTTTTGACCTTTCCTTGTCCAGCGGTTATCCCTTTGAAGTTTCGATGGATGATCGTAGTGCGGTTGATCAACCTAAGGATTTTATGCTTGAGTTTCGGAAGCTCGATCCACCTCTCTTCTATGGTCAAGTAGAAACCTCCGTGGCAGAGGAGTGGATGCAGAAGATTAAAAGGGACTTTAACCTCATTGAGTTGCCCGATTCGTTGAAGGTCAAGTTTGCGACCTTCATGCTTGAAGGTTCACCGTGGATGTGGTGGAAGTCAGTGTCTCGGAACAAGCCTCGTCAAGAGGTTACTTGGGAGTTTTTCAAGGCCTCGTTCATTCGCCAGTATTTCTCTGAGGAAGATAGGGTGAGAAAGGGGATGGAAGTGTGTTGTCTGCAGCAGGGCGACAGATCCGTGTCAGAATATTTCCAGCGCCTTGTGGAGATAGTACCTTATGATTCAGAGTATGCCACAAATGACCCCGTGAAGGCTCGACGCTTCGAGGCGGGTCTCCGCTCTGATTTACAGTCGAAGGATTCAGAGTCCAACCTGACTTCTTTTGTTGATGTGGCAAGACAAGCTTTTCATATCGAAGCCGTGATGGCAGGAGTGCTCGAAGTAGTTCTCCCTCCTTCGATCCCTATGAGCACTGGCGAAGGTTCTGGAAATGAAATGAGCAAGCAAATGGAAGTGGATGGATCAGGTCGTGGAATCAAGAGGCCTCGAGATCTTTCATCAACCTCTTCGGAGCGAGAGATTATTGTGTGTTATCAGTGTGGCAATCGGGGTCACAAGAAGTCATCGTGCCCAAGCGCTCTGAAGCCCTGCCAGGCATGTGGACGCCTAGGTCACTTGCGACGATTTTGTCGGGGCATTGCAAGGAAGCGTCACAGAGGAAGTTCTCAGAAGTAATGTGTTGTAGGGTCTTTGTTCAGAGTTTCTGGTGTAAGTTCCCTTTCAGTTTAAGGGATCTTCTATCGTTGTAGTGTATTGATGGTGTTTTGGGTTTGAAATGTATGGTAACGTCATGGGTCTTTTGACGAACTTCGGATCTCAATTCTGGTGTGTTTTTAAAATTTTAAAATCTTGTCCTTTCTCTTGTCAAACCAAAAGATGTATGTATCTCATTGGGATTATCAGAACCTGACTGCGAGGCAGAAGATGCTTCATCCATCAGAGCTCCAGCCAAAAGGTCTCGGAGTGAAGCCAACGCGTAGTCAGGAACCCCCCGGGGAAATTTTAAAGAGTCTGGTGAAAGTCGTGCCTCTATCGTCGTGGTGAGATAGTTTTGGTGTTGTTGCTCTGGTTTCTCTGTCGTTGTAGTTCTCTCTTATCGCAAAGTGCGCGATGGACTTATCCCTCGTGTAATGTCGGGAATTGTTCCTTTTGGATGTAAGTTGCTGATCAGTGACTTTGCGTGGGCCACTGATGTAAATCAGTTGCGGCCCTGGTTTGTGTCCATCCCGAAGTGATGGGTCGTGAGTAGTCGTACGTCGTAGTTTTAGCGGTTTGATCCTTGGTCCCACCCTCCCCGCCCATGGGGAAAGGGCTTTGGTTTTCGTAAATTTTTTCAGATCAACTCCTAATACTTTTGGACGTGAGTAAGTGGTTTAAAGGTCCTTGATGTGCTCTTTCTAGCTGGAGTAAGGTCTCGTGCATGTCTAAGCTGGTTTCTCGTTTGGTCGTTAGTTGGTCGGTTCTTTATGGTGGGGAGACCCACCATGAGTCTCTTTGGGTTTTCTCTTAAATCGTTATTGAATGCTAGTTGAGTTCTTATGGTGGGGAGACCGTTCAGGCCTCCCCTCTGTTGGTGATTTACTTTGGGCAATGAGGTTCAGTCCTGCTGGTAGTCGTTGTGACATCCTTGAGATAAGAGGTTGGATCGTGTTCTGTGAAATCCTTAGGTGTTGATCGATCGACTGGTTGGTGTGGTGGCTTTCCGGGGGCGGAAAACGTTATGGTGGGGAGAATTGTCACACCCCGGCATGCACGTTTATTTTATTTTATGACTTCTTTGACTTTAAATTATTTTGTTGTGGTTCGTGTTCAGTATCGGATTAGATTTTTGAGTTTTTGTTAAAAAGTGCACTTTTTGGCGTCAACGTCATCGGGCGCACGGGCGAAGCATGAAGTTGGAGCTGCACGACCTCGCCCTAACTTTTGCGCATCCCGTTGTCTTTGGAGTTTTGAAATAAAGAGAGTATATTTAAAACGTGTGTTTATTGTCGTGTCGTCTAAATTTTATTGTGTTAAGAATTTTATTTTTATTGAAATAATATGACTGCCATTATTATTTTAATTTTAATCTTCATGTTATCATTGTTATTATTACTATTGTCATTCTAAATATTACAATTAAAAATTAATGCTAATTAAAAATGTTGGAAATAATTTTATTGTTGTGATTAATATTATTGTCATTATGAATATTATTATTATGATTATTTTTATCATGAAATAATATTTGATTTGATTTTATTGATTTGATTTGTTTAATCTTTTGTTTAATTTTATTTATATTATATATATATATATATATTTTTGTTTCTCTTGTACCTTAACCCCACAGCCCTTCACTATTTATGTTTTTTTTCCCCTTGCTGTCCGGCGTCGAACCCTAGCAGCCGCCACGGCCTTCGGACCTCCTTCTTCGGTTGTGCTAGCCAAACCACAACGCCCCCCTGCTCCATCAAGCAGCTGCAGCACCCGGCGCCTCTCCCTCCTACGTTCTGTTTCAACGCACCCAACCTTCCTCTGTTCATCGCTCCACCTCACCTCGGCCCTCCTCTCCTCTTTGCCGCACAACAGCCAAGCAGCCGGGCCTCCTGCCAGCGCCTCCGTCACCCGCATCGCCCGACCAACCTTCTACTCTCCTCTGCAGCGTCGAGCAGGCCAGCGTTCTACTCTCCTCTGCAGCGTCCAGCAGGCCAGCGCCCTCCTATCTCACCAGCAGCGCGCCCCTGCTGCAGTGTCGGCCGCACGGAACTTCCTTGCCTCCCCGCTCAGACCTGACGCACCCTGCTGCCTCCTTCGTGCCCCACTGCTTACCTCCGCCCAGCAGCCCCCGCACGACACCCATGTCCACCGCACTGCACCCCCCGCCGCTCGGTCTTCTCTTCTCCTTCCCCCCTTCCTTATTCTCTCCTTCTTCCTCTTCTTCTTTCTCTTCTCCTTTCTCTCCTCTTCTTCCTGTCCTCTTCCTCTCCTCTCCTTCTTCTTCCCTTCTTTTTTTCTTCCTCTTCTTTCCCGTTCCGGCGCCCCTGTTCGGCCTCCCGCGCAGGTTGCTTTCTGTTTCTTTGTATTCATTTTATCTTATTATTTTAACTTATCTAATAATAATTTTGTTCTCTTTTATTATTATTATTAATATGTTAGATATTATTATAAATATTATTATATTATTATCCTTTTCTTATTATTATTTTTATTATTTTTATTATGCTATTCTTGTTATTAATATTATTATTATTATTATTAATATTATTATTATTATTATTATTATTATTAATTTTATTACTATTATTATTATTATTATCATAATTATTATGAATATTGTTATTATTTATTTTATTATTATTATTATTATTGTTGTTGTTGTTGTTACTATTATTAATATTATTTTTATTATTTTTGTTATTATTATTATTATTATTATTTTGTTGTTATTATTATTATTACTATTATTATTATTATTATTATTTTTATCATTTTTGACTATTATTATTGTTATTATTATAATTATTACTATTAGTATCGTGATTATTATTATTCTTGGTTCGTCTTTGCTTCGCTAGGGGATTTTTATCTTTTTATGTTTATTTTGATAGGATTATTAATTGAGGGCCCGCGCAGGGCGTTTCCAAGTGTGCGCCACCGCTGCGCCTTATTTCCGAGGTTCCGTCATCGTCGCGCTTTGGTTTCAAGGTGAGCGCTTATTCCCGCCGCTTGGTTTCGAATGCTCTGGTGAGTTTTGGATGTGTCTGAGTCTTTGTTTTTGATTATGCAGAGTGTCGGACTCTATCACGTGGCTTCGGACACGCGTTGTGTCATCGCGCCTCGGTTCCAAAGTTGTTTTGTCGTCGCGCCTTGGTTTTGAGGTAGGTTCCCTTTGCACTGCTTTTAAAATTTAAGTTATATCATTTCATGTTGTTTGCGCACCCTAATTGTTTAAAATCAACATTTTATTAATTTCAATAAATATGAGGTAATATACGTTAATAAATTTTTAATATAAGACGGTTAATTTTTAAATGGTTATTTAATGTCAAAAGGGGCCGTTTATTTTATACACGACACATGAAACATCCTTTTGACGAGTGGACACCCAATAATGAAAGAATGCTCGTTTGGCTTTTAAACATAATTCACAGAATATAAAATAGAGTTCTGGTTTAATGAGAAATGATTTCTTTTGAAGCGTGAACAAATACTTTAGTTCGTTTGAGAAATTGCCCGGTTGGCTCTTAAAGTTTATTTGGAAAAGAAAATGGTTTGGTTTGGTTTATAAAAATACTGGCAACCTGTGAAGTAGTGTTTTGTGGATTCTTCAAGTAGTTTTAAACTGGTTTTGGTAGTAATTGTGAACTGTATTAAATGCCCGTTTGGCACTTTATGGAAAGCGATGGAAATGTTTTTTTTATAAAAACCCTCTTAAGACGACTCTCATGCCTTGGTTGCAATTGATTGTTTGGGAGGCCGCGCTTAGAGGCTCCCGGGTACTTGAGTAGTTATAGGCAAGAGGTTGTCCCATGGAGTGGCTCGGGGAATGCATGTTGTTCTTTATATATAGATATATCTGATTGGATGCTCGGTTGGCATCGGTTGGCTCACCCCTTTTTCTTAAACACTTGAGACATGGGAATCTGGCATATTGAGAGAATATTCTAAGAACGATTGCTACACTGGTAGGTTATGGTACTGACCAGTGGCCCATAGTAGGTGGATATATTGGGTTTATTACTATGGGATTTGCCCTCGACCTGCCTGTGAGTGGATGGTCGAGCGTTTTGTGCGTTTTGATTTCATCGTGACATGTCAATAAGGATGATTTCTCATGTATTGGTGTCTTCTGGTTTATTCTCGATCTCCTAGGATCACCCATGTCTATGCAGCTTTTGTAGCTTGCAGCAATGATTATGATGCTCACGTGTATACTTACATTGCCCTTACTGTATGTTTTACTTTGTGCATTCTGGCATATTGTTTTCCTTGGAAACTGATAAATTGTTTTTTAATGGGTTTCTAAAAATTGTTTTCAAATGGAAGTGTTTAATCCCTTTTGTACAAATTTGGAAATTTAAACATCACTTTCCCCTTTTTCTAAAATGTCATTGGCACTAATGAAATGAACACGAATTTGGAAAATGGATAAGGGCAATGGTTCGTACTTTGTTTTTAAGTAGAATATTATTAAAAACATACTTTTATAGATTGTAGTTCAAACTTGAAATGATGTTTCTTTTATTTTAAAGGTAGTACATTGGGAATAGATATCGGGCTACCCTACTGAGTTTTAATACTCACGCCTATAGTTGTTTTCTGTTTTTAGTGTTTGTGCAGGCTATAGCTTGAGTGCGCTCGCCTAGGGCGACGCTTGATCGTTGAGTCAGAGAGCGACCCACGAGGTCGCACGGAGTTTGTTCGCACGTCGTGTTTGGTTAGTTTGATTCTTGTTTGTTTCTGTTTAGTCACTTTATTTGGTTTATCTTTTCTGCGCTGCTCTGTTTTATTTCCACTGTCTTATTTATTTATATTGGGCGAAATCGTTCCCATAGACTCTGTTGATGCCCTGGCGCTTGTCGCCAGCCCGGGAGGATCGGGAACGCCTCTCGGGCCATGTCGCGGACCGGCTTGGGTGACCGGTTCAGGGTCGACCCGGGTTGGTTCGTGACAGATCGAGTGGTAATAAATGGAATAGGATGTGAGGAAGAGAGTTAGAAACCATCCATCCATCCTTCCACCAGGATGATGGGAATAACACCCTCTCCCATAAATAGGTTGTGTTCAGTACAAGGTGCTCAACAATGGTGGGGTGGGTATAGAAATTACAAGGAAATACAATATATATATATATATATAAGAAAACAATCATACCCTATCAGCAAATCCCAAAACAAACCACCAACCTATAAATAACTACATTGCTTCAACCCCTATATGCACAACCAAACATCATACACTACCAATGCATAATTCCAACCCTTGTTAATTTAGCCACTTGCTATTTATTAATTTAGGGGGATAACATTATATTATTACAAAATTACATGGGGAAACTAAAAAGAAAAAAATCATTAACCACAATAGAATGTGAAGAGACTCATTTTCTAAACACATAGAAACTGAACTACTTTCAACTATCATTCTTCAATGTTATACCACACAATCCCACCCTAGAAAGAAGATATGAAACACCGTTGTCCAAAAAATTCCTTGATGCAATCCCACTCTACAAAAATTCCATAACCACATTGTTTTCCAACATACCAACATCAGTCAATGACCACAACACAACAAAGGAAGTTCATGTACCTACAAGTCCATTCATTTTGCAAGCAATAAGTCTCTGAAACAGGGATGCGAACACACTACTTGCACATGTCAACACAAAAATCCCACAAAAAATACCATTAAACCACGATACCGCAACACAAAAATACCACACCCTTCTCACAGAACCAAATTCCCTATCCAACCATATACCCACAATCTACAAAAGACTCGGAAACAAAATATCAATGTACACAATCACATCGATCAAACTAGTTATATTTAGATTACATAAATTCAATTATTTAATCCACTTTGATAAATAAGGATTATAAAACAAGTGTTTTCATTCTGGTCTATCCTTTTTATTTAAATGGTTATACATGATTTAATAGATTTCATGTTACAACCAATTATCAAAAAACAAGATGAAAACAAATAGAACACCCGCAGTGCAAAAGTAATTAAAACCAAAGGCCATAATTTTCAGAAGGTATACAACCACTAAAATCCATAATTTAACAATGATATAAAAATAAAACATACTATCAATCATCAATCCACAACCATCACATTATTTAATTACCCCCTTATATTTTGATTATATTCCCTTATTATTTATTCCTTCTTCTAAGAAAAGTGGTATTCCATTCATCAAAAAGTATCATCAGTACACCCACCCCACATGATAATAAATAGATTGAGGTGGAACAATACCTACCTGATACAACATGAGACCAAAGATCCTATTTGCGTCAAGAACCGGGGATTGCACACACAATTGGGAAAAATCTCCAAGGAAACTAAGTTGTATGGGCTGTAGCACAGGTGAACAACATGTATAGGGTTGATGTCTCTAGGAAACTGAAGAGGGACAAAAACAGAATAGAAAAAAAGATCCCAAAATTGATGACCCATTTCCTATATTTAAGGAATAATACTTTTAAAATCCATCAAGCATTGAATAGTAGTAATGATTTCATGGTTTGAGTATCTCAAATCTCTTGGAACATTACAATATTAAATATATACATGATATCCATTAAAACCCCCTTAAAAACTACCAAATATGTATTTGAAATCAGTTCATATAAATTAAGACATAAGAGGGGTGAAACTAAAAAATTGGGGAAAACATGGAAAACTATATATGAGTTACTAATTGGTTTCTCACTAGTGGCAGAGTTACCGACATGACTTACTGACCCTAAAGCATTGATGCTGATCTACTAACACAACTACCTATGAATTCCTCAACATAACATTTCCTATCTTACTAAATCAATAAATCGCAAACACTAACACCACAGAATCCCCGACACTGATGCTACTAACTCATCGATGTCGATGCCCCTAACACACAAATGAACATACATGCCAACACACTAATATGCGGAAAAACTAACATGCCAGTATACTGACATGGAGACACCCTTTCATATCACCGCTGCAGCTCTGATTCATCGATCAAAAAAATGGAAAAATTTGAAATTGTTAAAAATCTTGAAATGGGATTCCATTGGCTGCCAAAACCCCCTAAACACTATATTTTAAAAAGAGAAAATCTAGAGGAAATATGAGATATTACACTCATGCTATCACAAGGAGTAAAAGAAAAACATTATAACCATATCTTTCTAGAACGTTCCATTTATTCCATCAGCAATATATCCAACACAATAATATAAGAAGGAATATTTATAAAGAAATTATAGGAATAAATATCAGATACAAGTCTCATATTGAGCTATCGAGCCATAATATTATCATTCAATACAATCTCAGTTAAAAATTTCATGTTCTCAGCAAAATTGATAGAATTTTTTGTCCCAATCCTCTCAAAATTGTCATGTTCTAGAATATTTGTAGACATGGAGAGTAACATTGTTTTTAGATAGAACTAATTGGTTAAAAATATCAATAGTATTTATACTCGATGACCTAAAGCTTATTCACCATCGCCATAGTGTTCCGATATCTCTTCCTCATTCCTTCTAGCATGATAGGGCACACATCTCCTTTACTTCTTATAGTGTCATTGTGAACCCATAAATTTATGACATCCCAATCAACCAATCCTTAGACTCTTGATATTCATTTGAGTCTCTAAACACTGTCAGTTTTTAGAGAAGTAATTCTAGATATCAATCCCTGATAATGTCTGATTGTGGTTCCATGGTTTAATTGTGAATGGGAATTGGAGGTGTTGTGTGTCCTAAAGCATAGATAGTACACATGATCACTTCAACTATATTCACATCCCTAAGAGGACTTATCTCTCATTTTTAGCAGAAGATTCAACCATTATCCTATTTTCAAATCTTATTGAAGGAATGATTCTACCAAACCACAGCTGGAAAAAAGAAATAGATCATATTAACAATTAAATTGATAATCAAATAGAAATTAATCCAAAAATATAGATATAATATTTGGATTTAGATATATCCAAATCAAAATTATTGAAAATACTTGAAATATTTCTAAATATTTCATTCTCTATGTACCCCTAGTCACATGAGGTTTTTTGTAGTGAGAGCTGGCCGTGATATAAATCATAAATACCTCTTTACTCATGACAGGATTATACAAATACATATAGACTTCAAGATGGAAATGTCAACCTCTTATAATACCACATTGTCAAAGACCACCTTGATACCCTAGTAACCAAAAAACTGAACTATTACTGATAGGGCATGAAGGTATTACATAATACCTAGAGATTTGAGAATAGCACATTGAATGAAATAATGTGAATGTTGGAACAGTTTTTTAAAAATTATTACAGAAGAAATATAACAAATAAGTATGGATAAAATATAAATACCACTGGGAGATGTGTACTAGATGTTGAAAAGGGGTAAACATTACAAATTAATATAGAAATGTACCAGTAATATAGGATATATAATTATCACAATCCCATGATTCTCAACTCTCTATGTGCATAAATTAATAGATAGACTCATATATATATGTGGTGCTTTACCCCTACTTGATACATGAAGAAGAAAATCTATAATCACCCCAAGTCACATGTAGTGTGTGATTTAAAATTCCATTAGCATCTCCCCAAAGGTTTTTGTAATAATAATCCATATTTTAATATAATAAATAAAAATCATTCAATTGTTAAATAAACTATTTTTGAATTTCAAAATGTAAATTAGATAAATGATACATTAAATTTTAAATGGTGAAAATACATTAAACAGGTGAATAAAATTTAAATTTATGGGAAAAATCCTAAAAATGGAATAATATAAAAATTTTATATTATATAGATTATATAAATTCAGAAGATATGTATAAAAATTTAAAAAAATGGAAATCAATTAAATGGAATATATACAAAAATGAGTAACATGGTCATAATCAAATTTGTTTTCTAGTTGATTTTTATACGATCCTCATACTCTTATGTCATAAAAAATGTTTACACATGTCCCTCTGTATTAGCAAGAGAGGAATTATCAATTTCCCACTCGGGAAATAATATTTGTTAACAAATGTTTTATTAGTGTTATAAGCATTCAATTTGGTGATATATAATTATTATCCTAGTGTTTTTCCCAAATAACACAATAAATACCTCTTTTTAATGTTCCATATTTATTTTATTGATCAGAAGATTTTTTATGAAGCCGTAAAATATAATTAAATCTCACTACTCCATTCAAAAATGACAATATTCCATTTAAAATGCAAAATGGGTTTTTACCAAAATCTTATATTTTCTATGACAAAAACAAATTATTATTATAAAAAAAATTAATCCATTTTTAAAAATGGTAGTTTGATAAAATTCTCAATTCAATTTCTCAATTGAATTTCTCAAATATATTCAACAACATAATTTCAAATCATTTTATTTAATTTCACATACATTCACCAATAAAATATAATTTGGGATTTTTCTAAAAATTTTCATCAAAATCATTGATTTTTATATATTAATCAATTTAAATCTCCCAAAATTTCACAAAAACCCTCTAATTCAACAGAATTCTTGGGTTTCGCCATTTTAATTCCAAAATTTTATTTTAAAACCATGATTTAATAGATTTTTTTTCTCCAACAAACAAATTAAAATAAATACATTTGAAATTATGAAATTGAATGAAACTAAATAAATTGAAATTAAATAATGGAATTTAATGTCAATAATAATTGGTTATCACAATCGATCCACCTACCAGAATCAAAAGATCTGAAAACACTGAACCCTAAATGATTTATCCAATGAAAAAATTGACGAAGGGGAAGACATATTAAGTATTGGTTTATGATCCCTAAAATAGGATTTTAGATCCTAAAATCATTATTCCAATCAATTTAAATCTATAGAGGATAATTGTTATTATGGGAGAAGGAGATCAGGGTAAGGAAACTAACTAGGAGGTGATCAAACATCATTATTCAAGTTTTTTTATCAGTAATGTGGGTGAAGAGGGGCCAAAAGAACTTCTTAGGTAATCATAAGGATAAAGAACACATATGGTGCCCTACTGGATCTATATTACACCTAATGTGAATATTAATGAAGTTTAATGTTATATTTTTGGATTAGGAAAATCCCCAAAACATTTATCTAGACAGTTTTACAAGGTTGGAAAACCAGGAAGACCAATAGTGTCCCCCATTTAAATAGACCACATAGTTTATTCATTGATGGAACATCGTTTGAAAAACCAAGCACCAACCATGACAAAACCATGGCCTGGTTTTTGACATTTTATCTTGAGATTCCACTTGAATAGTGAAAACTGTGCACCAACTGTGTACTAGCCCAAGAATTACCAAAACTTTTAAAAATTCAATTGATTTACCCTCTAGGAAAACCCAAAGAAGTAATGATCAAAATTGGGTGCTTAGAGAAAACTAAATAGATAAATTATGTTACATGAATAGTTATCATTAGATATTTTTTTGATGTGAAGGAATTCCATGGGTCTCTAATAAGTTAGTGATATTGTAATGAGTGTTTATGACAGTCATGTCTATAACATATGAATTTTTTTATGTATTACTAGTTATAAAAGAATATAGAATGAATTTCTCAAAGAATAACTTAATTAATAAATTTGGTACAAGGAAACAAGATCTAAAAAATTGATCCCCAATTTTATAAAATTTATTCACTATATATATATTTTTAAAAATTAATAAAGATGAAAAATTGAATCACTTCATAAGTGAATTTTTGTTAGTATATAATCATTCCAGAGAAAATGAATGGGTATATGAATATAATATTTGGATTAAAATAATTTCACATGATTAAGTGATATGAATTGATTACATTTGGAATGTCATGTAATAATTTTTTATAAAACTTATTCATTATTAATACTATATGAAAATACAGAAGATTAAATATAATTACACCAACTGGTATATAGTGCCATCTAATTGTACATGAATATTTAAAACATGTTTTTTTCATGGAATATGGAGAAGTGGGATTACTATTTATCATGTCAAATATATATTAGACTTTATGCAGTTAAATTTTGTCAAGAATTGCAGTCAGGACATGATAATATAAAAAAATATTTATATTCAATTTTTATCTTCTATAAAACAACCATGTATTTTTTCCCTATTATGCAGCTTAAGAACCAGATTAGAAAAATTTATTCCACTTTAGTGTTACTCAAAAATAAATGTATTATCGCTGTTATAATATTCTAAAATATATATAACTTATACATTAGGATTATGATAAATGAATTACAAAAGTCTAGTTGATATTACCAAAAGTATAAAAAATTTTCATTTTATTATTTACAAATTTGTTGAAAATATATTACAAATAAATTATTAATTCAATGATTCATGTTATGGAAAATCAGTATAGAACCATATACCTTTTAATTTGATGATCTATCAATCCCTACAAAAGGGCATCCTCAATAGAGAGTTGATGATGAGATGTATAAAAAATGAATTCTAAAAATCATAGATGAAAAAATAAAATTTCATATTACATTAACATCAAGAACATTTAAAACTCTCATGGATAGTGGGTGAAAAATAATGGAGGATTCATAACCATCTAGATTTACAAATATCCTATAGGGACCAGATTCATCCAGAAACACATTGTTCTGAAAATAAAGTTGTTGTGGAGAAATAAAAACAATTTTTTATCCATTATAGGAAATAATACCATAATTATGTAAAATTAGAGAATATTATAATTTATAATGGGGGAAATTGAAATTCAATTATGATATTTTTGGAATTAAAAACAAGGGACACTGTTTCCTAGGTTAGAGAGCACAATTATATCTAACAATTCATTTTATAGTGTTGTATTACAAGGATATAGAAGATAGTAACTAGTTTTAAGTACACAATTAAAAAACCATAATCTATCTACGAACAGATATCTAGAAAGCTAAAATGGTTTACATGTTTTGCAGTATGGTTTTCGAATCTATGCTCTATCAAAGAGAACCCCACCATATAATGATGCGTGGTTTCGGGGGAGGTTAAACTATTTAACTAATTGCGTTTCACCCACTAGTTCAACATGAAAAGGCACAAAATTTTATTTTAATTCTTAATGGTTTTCCCAAACAATTTCCTAACTATGAATATCCCCATACAACTCCAAAAATAAATAAACACCCTAAAACAACATAACATTCCATAAAAAAACATAAATACTACAGAATAAAAAATATTTGGATATTAAAAATAGGATATCAAAACAAACCCATATTATACTCATTTTCCTGAGAAATATATTCTGAGTGAAATTAAATGAAATATATGATGCTACTATTCACTCATTAGTGCCTAATAATTTAATGTCCCTTATAAATCAAAACTATGGTGCCAATTTGGTCAAACAAAAGATATAAGATTACTTCAATGAAAATTCATCTGAGAGCCTATAAATTAAATAGTATAACCATTCATGGAGAAATAAGGATCCAAATTATTGTATTCTTATACCACGTCATGAGAAAAGTTAAGGAGATGTTTCCCATGTTGTGATACTTGTGAAATGTCTTGATTAACTATCATACAATGTGGTAAATCAAAATAGTAATCCACCTTCCCATCATGATAAATAATTTCGGAAGGAAACGTCAACATCTGTGAAATATTACATTATATTTAAATGGGTTAGTGACTTAATTAATATGAAACACTCCAAAACTCCTACTCTCAAACTAAAAACCACAAATGAAATTTATGAAAATAATAATCGTATTTAATATAGATTTTACCCATTTAAATTATATAACAAATCAAATAAATTCTTGTTATCATATCTTGAAACAAACTAGATCCAAATAAATAATCTCCAAAAACATATGACAAACCTAGAGAAGATAAAGAAATAACATAATACATGACCACAAAGATTTATTTTTTAATTTATTACCTATCACTATATATATACGAAATATCAAATAAACCAAAATCATCTTCTCAAGATCCACCAAAGATGAAATCAAATTCATTATGAACACTATCACGATTCATTATATATCCTTTATATTAGAAATCCATATGTTTATTATATGTTGAAAAAAATATAATAAGGGGTCCCATCACCTCTTAGATACCACTCAAAAACAATAAGGAAATCATATATATCAATCAGATACTATGGTAGATGGATATCAAAGAACACTCAAGATATCTACCACATAGAGAATTTTTAATTATTTAACTCATGTTATATAATTAATGAAAATAATTTGATCCTCATTTTATAACTAATCAAAAATTATCCATAGAACATTATTATTTTGGAGACTATAGGAAATCCCAAAAGTCAAATCCATTGAAATGTCATCCCACATTAGAGTTATCACATGAAAGGGGTGAAAAATAAAAAAAAAGGGCAAAATTACATGACCATGATCATATGATAAGTATATAAACGAGAAACAATTTCTTGCAATATCACATTTATTACCTATCCACCAGAATAATCACAATTTGTAATAGACAGTGCTTATTGTTCTGGTGTAAATATCAAAATAGGATTTATGAAAATACATAATCACTTCATTTATCAAAGAATAAGGTACAATTAAAATTCTCCAAAAGTATAGGATTCCCTTAAAAGAGAACAGACACTAATGGATGCATTCCCAACAATAAATTATATTTTATTTTATTTTGTATATTAAACAACAAAGATATTTTTCTTAAAGGATTATCTCATGTAGATAAGAGGAAAAAATAATGATCGGAAAAAAACCTCAGTGTCAACCCAACAAATCGTAGATGAATATATCCAAATAGAACTACAAAACTCAAATTATTTGATGATTCTTTCATATCATGCATTATGTGTTTCTTATATAATGCTTCAAAAATGATATTTGCCTTATGAGTGATGATATAAATGTGAAAATAAATTGATTTTATTTATTTCTCATATATTCTCTGACAGATATCCAAGACATTTACTGATTGATATAACAAATAATTTTTTGAGCATTATCAACGGTTAACATTTCTATAGTAAAATTATTCTACCAATTCATAAGATCATGAATAATATATAATAATTTGAGATCATGACTGTGATAAATCTTCTTGTGTTACCTAATATGTTTGGACCCATAGGATACCATGTAATCGCCCAACATGAGCATGCATCACAAACCCAAACCAAATGTATCGGTGAAGTCCACATATCCCTAAAAATGGTTTAGAATAAGAAATACTCTACAATAATTCAAATTTTGTTTCTACACATCAATATAATTTTGAAATTACTATTCCATTATGATATATACTCCTTTTATAGTGTGAGAGGTCACCAAATAAAAAATCCATTAGTAACGATTAATTAACTGATGTAAATACATTGATAATCCAAAGAAGCTATAAATACCGAATACATCATGTGTTTAATCCAATTTTATTAAAACCTTAAAATTATAGATATTAATTGAAATACCATGTTTTTAAATCACATGTACCAAAAAATTACCCTTTATATCTGGAAATTACAAATATATTTCTTACAAGAAAGCCCATGATCTCTTAAAATTTATATAACTACTCTTAGATGGTCAAATAAATTATCATAAATTTTAGAGTAATCCATTATTCCATCACATAACACCACCCTGAATGAATTGAGATACATAGAGATTATCCTATTCACCAAATCCATTAAAACTGAATGATCATTAGAAAACACAAATGAAATCAAAAGGTAATTTTACAGGTGACAGATAATCTAAAATTTGGATTTCGGTATTGTATACAAGTTTATATTAGGATAATAATAACTAGACTAATGATTGATCTTAAATAACAATGTATCCCCATTAATATGAAAAGAGTTCATCGATATTAAGAAAAAAAGATTTTCTTTATATTTAATTGATTTATTATTTGAAATTTTACATAGAAGAGAAGGTTTTATTCAACCTTATCATGAAAATAATATGCTCCTAAAAATGAGACACACTATGGAGAATGAATCATTTTTAAAAAAATCACCCATATGAGTCCTGAAATCCTTTATTACAACTGGTTCCATATGGTAATAAAGAATATAGATAGTATGGCAACTTGATACAATATCAATATAAAAATAATATTCCCATATGAGTGGTGAGGTATTAGAATTAGATGGAAACACTTTGGAAAACTCTACAACCAGCTATGGAAAATCACGAGACAAGTATTCCCACTAAATATAAATAGCTATCACAAATATCATATTTACACCACTTTAGAAGTTGTGGTCTTATAATACATGATCATTAGTCCAATTATCATATGATAAATGGGCACTCACCATATAGGATTGTAAATGAGTGATGTTAATAGTAATAATAAATCCTGATTGTATAAGATATCATCCAATGCAACCTAGGAATGTTATGTAATGTTTTATAATTATTAAATAGAAAATACTAGCTGACATGATCTTGGAATGCATTTAAAGAAAATTAGGGAATAAATTACCCTAGTCTAAATTTATTATAATGGACATAAAAATATATTTCAAATAAAATATAATCTTCATAGTAATGATTAAGAAATTAAAAATGTCACTCGATATGAAAAAATATTAGTCCCATGTATCAAATAGGGTAATAACTTAATATGATTCTATTATGATGGTGACTATTACTATTGTTAAAACCACAGAAGCTTCTTTTATAGAGATTTTTAAAACATTAGAAGGATCCATTATGTATTTTTAGTGTTGGAACCACTAATATCATTGATATTCGGACTACGTTGTTTTAATTTTTTTTGTAGTTCACAGATTATATTTCATGGGTCGGAGAATAAATTAAAAAACTTCTAATGGTGAACTATGTTACCACATGATCTGCAAATCATTGATGTATCTATTAAAAAGTAGTTCAGATAATTGAACATCCATAATTGAAGAAGGAGGTGGTCCACTAATAGATGACTTCTATGGTTTGGTGCGGTCTATTATCATTTTCAACCATAAGACCCATCCCGCACACTAATTCATTTAAAGGGTCTAACATAAAAAACAAAGGAAGTAGGAAAAATTAATAAAAACCCTAACATACCATCATGTATAATCTCCCCCATGATTGGTATATCTATAATATCCATATAATGGGTGATATTCAAAATAAAATCCAGATAATGGGTATATGGTATATATCTCATGTCAAATCATTGGACACATAACATATATTCAACCCATCTTTAAGAGAGATTTTTTTCAAGTTGGGAAAAGAATTTATTGTATCAACTATAAATTAAATACCTTTGCTGGAGAATATGGAATTCCATGGAATTTTCTAAAACCGTTGATTATGGATTGAACAACAATATGAAAATGGAGATAATTATTTTATACTCAATGGATTTTATATTTTTTTATGACTATAAATAAAAATCAAACCACATCCTTTTATCCATATATTTGTAAATATTACACATTTTTTCATGATTCAAGATATTCATAGATCAAGAAATTGGATCAAGATACCTAGACCAATCCAAATAATGATGGTGGGTTTTCTAAATGAATTATTTTGAATTATACGAAGTTTCATCCATTAGATGTTCAACTAATTAGGGCACAAATAGAAGGGGTGAAACTATGTATCCAAGAACATCTGTTGCACATAAAACTATCTATGAAATGTGTGTTTCCACTTGATGATTCAATTACAATGGTTTACTAACAACTTCTACTTTTGACATGTTCAATGGTCTTATTAGTGTGACGATACTTGACAATATCAAAAAGGTACACACGAACCATAGAAATGATACATATAAAATATTATTCATAAATATATACATTACTATCAGTTCCATCAGATTTAATTAAATCATTTTATTTCAAAAATATACCTATAATTTTTGGAAAAAGAGTATAATTATAAACATTTATTCCTTGTGGATTCTTCCATAAATAATCATGGTTAGTCAATTATTTCTATGATGTAAGCAGACTTGGTCCTCACCTATAACAAATACTTGACTCTAAAACATCGAACATATTATATACCAAGACATCCAAGACTGTATACAAAAATCAAGTCTAGAAACAAAGCCTTTCAAATCTAAAATATTTTTTCATGAACATACGCGAATAACATGGTACACAAATACATGGGTATTAGAGACATTAGCTAAAGAGTGTTCCTGATCCCCATGTGATAGAATTTAGTAAAAAGTAATCATGAATGGTTAATATGAATTATGTCTCCACAAGAACGATCAATCATCAAATAATATCAAAATAAAAAATGAGGGAATAGTTGGTATTCAGAATAATCCACATAGATAAAATGAGAAAAGATATTAGAAGACAAACCCCAAAGGGTATATCATCCAATAAATAACATAACATCAATCCAAAGAAATCGTATATATATTCTTTAAAAAACTGGACCCCTACTCCACCTATAACCTCTTTCACCTATGTTCCCATAAGTAAAGAGAATCCACTACATCTATGTGGAACATTCCATTTTCTTGGACTAGGTACAAGAATATATTTATATGCTCAAAGGAAATGGTATTATGTGAGAATAATAGAATACAATGATACAACTATCTATTCAATAATAATATCGAAATAAATCAAGAAAAAGTTTATTATAGTGGTTTAAATATAATTAATTTTAAATCATTTTTATGATTCCATATATATATTATTTAAAATCTAGTAGATGGAAATCATTTTAGGAGTTTTCTTCAATTAACATGTTTTTAATATAAAAATGAAAGGAACTGAACAAATATGATATAAAAAACATTACTATATAATAAAAAAACTAAAACAATAATCAAGTTCATTCGATACGTGGTTTGATAACTTCTTGGTATAGTATAATGACACTAATAAATTGATCAATCATTGCTCAATTGTGTGGAAAATTATACTAAGGATATGGACATCAGGGTAGAATCCATCCACAACCCATGTGAGAATTTAATATATTTTTTTTAATTAGAGTTATAATAATCAATCAATTGTTAGGGAGTTCGATTTTTAGATTTGATTTCCATCTATACACTAACTATATAGGATAAAATGTGATTTTGACCAATCATTCAATCAATCCTGATAAAATTTTTAATTACGTCTAAATTAATCACTCATAGTTAAAATGATTGATATCATAATAAATATTCCATTTCAATTTTAAAAAATAGGTTTTCATTAGTTTGATTTTTTTCCTAAATAATAATTCATTTAATGGAATTTTATTTAAATAAAAAAAATTAAAAAACTTCATAAAGTCATAGATCAATGGGATGGGGTGACAATGATTCCAAGTTAGGGAATATGCATGGGAGAAAAAAATCATGTGATCACGAATTATATCAATAAGATCATGAGGCATAACAATGTGGCCAGAAAAATAAACATATCATTTTAATATGAACCTGAAAAATAACATGGAAATGTTGAAACAAAATTTATATAATACATTCATAGGAATTCCTTATATGTTAACCAACAAGGTGTCATAAGTAGAAATTACAATACATATTCACAATGGTATTATAAAACATGTCATCTATAGAGATTAAATTATTTACCCGATTAATTATACCCCGATCTGGGAAACCCATTTATATATGTGAATTTCATGTTATAAAAATATATCATAATAAATTATTTCATTAATAGTTCATGTAGATTAATGACTGAGGATCATATCAAAATAATGGTATACATAATAATGTAAAAACATGATCATTATATAATTGGTATCCCATGAAAGGAAATATGGGTTTGATATATATAAATCCAAAAATGAAAAATTAATTTTAATATAAATTTCTATTAAAATTGGAATGTAATTTTGTTTTATATTAAAGAAATGGAAAATAGTATTTCTCATGTCAAAGTAGAAAAATTGAGAAATTAATTCGGCAACATGGCATCTATAAAACAATGTTGTATAAAATGGTAAAATTGGAGGGGACAAGGGTATAACATTCTTAATATATTATTCATAAAGTTATTGGATAATATATTGTGGAAGAAATTTTGTTTTGAAATGACATACCACAAAAGAGAACATAAAGGAAAAGTGTGTGCTTTGTTTAATAATTTCCAAATATAGGTCTTCGAAAGAATGTATATGGAAAATTAAAAAAAATATTAGAATGAACATCGATTTTTATCATTGATTTCGAAATTTAGATCACATTTTCTTATATTTTAATCCACAATATCTGAATACCTTATTTTTTTTTACTTTTTTTGGCATTGAAGTGTAAATATTCATCAAATTAAGGTTTCAAAAAATATATATTTTTACAATGAAATTTTACTTATAGTTTTAAAAATAGATTAAAATATATTACAAGGCCTAATATTAGTAAAATAAAATCTTTTAGGGTTAGGTTATATTTAATTACTTATTACATAATTATGACATAAATATGATTTCCTTAAATACATGAAAAACCTAATATAATATTTTTAATGTACATTAAAATATATAATATTTTTATAAATTAACATAAATTCACTATAAATTTATTTCATCGTGATTATTAAAAATATGATGCTTATTTTTTCATTTTAATTGTATTTATATTATAATTTTAACTTTAAAATATAAAAACCCATTTTTATTTAAAATATTTAGTTTATAAGGAATAATCCAATTTTTAACACTTAAAAAATAGTAGGGAATTATAAAATTATTTTTTCATTTATATTTTGATAAGTGTGTTTTAATGACAATTTTATTAAAAAAGTAATCATATAAATAGAGTTTATTATATGTGTTTATATATTTTCTATGAAAATGAAATTCAATTTTATGTGTGCCTAAAAATAATATTATTGAATTCCTCTCATATAAACACATATTTTTTCAATTAAAAAATATATCGAGGTAAATTGATCTAATAAAACATTTATTTATAAAATTAAAATTTTAAATTATGTAACAATGTTTAAGATATGTATCTCTTTATTAAACCAATATAGGATAAATTGGTAAGGTCTAAAATAATAGTTGTTTTCTAGGGTGGATTGACTAATATTGACAGAACTGCAATCTATACAATCCTGAACATCTCCCTCATGTTATTTCATTTAATATTTACTTGTTGAATCACATTTTGTTCTTGGAAAGTGTAAAACTCCTACGATGATACCACCCTCTCATGTTCTGATAAATGGAATTTAAACAACACAACTCTACTAGTTTAGGGAATTAATTCTCCATTCAATATAAATCAACATTGCCACTAGTAATTATAACCACTTATTATAATTTTAATATTACCATATAGGATTATAGTTTCAAATTTTCATATTGAGAAACAATAATATTAACCAATGACCATATTTGATGAACATTTATATATTGGTTGAATTCAAACAATCACATTTCCATTTATACTCTGTAAATACTACTCATTTCATTCCCTAAAAATTAATTTAAAATTAAATTAATTTTATATATTAATTGTCAGAATATTGTGATTGGTTTTATGATATAATTTTAAATTTTATTTTTTTTCTTTTGGAATTATGATTTTAGTTGATTGGTGTGATCCAAACTTTCAACTTTTATATGATTTATATTAACTTTTTCTGCAGTTGTAATGTGGTGATTTTAATTTTTTTCATAGTTGACTAAGGTAATGATCAATATTAAAGATATAAAATTTTAATTTTTATGTTTAATTATTATATGTATGGTATTATATAATATTTAACTAAAATTTACTCTAGAAATAAATATAATTTAAAAATGTCTTGGAAGTTACATTATACACCCCATTAAAATATTTTTTCCAGAAAATATAATCTCGTTATCTGAATTGAGAACATTTTATGGTACTTTTAATTAATTTTTGATTTTGGTTCATATTTCACTGAATCATATTTAGGGTTCCTCCCTATGAAATTGAAAATTTGTGTTAAGTAATGTTGTGTATCAATGGTCGAAGATCTCCATCGACTGCACCTGATATGTGAGGCCATGCTCTAGTTGAACCACATTTATATTTAGTACATGTGTAGCACAAATAATGTACGTCCTTAATAATTTTATGTTGAATAAATTAGGTTTAATGGAATTATTTGGATGAAGATCATACCAATAGGATACTACTCACACACTATCTTGGATTTTGAAGGGTCCAATGTTCCTAGGATTATGCATTCATTTCAGTTCAAAATGCATGACTCACACCTATGTTTATAATTGAAGGATACTATATTCAAAAAATTGAACTAAAAGGCCATTCAATTATTTTCATCATAGCCCTTTTGACGACTCTAATACAAAATTATATATTGCTGCATGATATGAACCTTTTTTACATTTAATATAAAAGATCAGACCTATGAAATTTCCTCTCACCAACCTCATCCCAACATGTAATAGTTCTATATCTCATTCAATATATAGATTAATTGGATTCAATTTCAATACTTGAGTGTATTTCTTTTTTTAAATTCTACCAATGGGTGGTGCTGATCTCATCCACCTTTATATTCCATTGAGAATTTTCTCAAAATGTCTGCAATTAACTTTATAGTCTATTTATATTATCTTTATAATATGTGTGATAGTACATATTTAAATTGTATTCAGTATTCTGGGAATGATGAATACATATATTAAATTATTATGTGAACAATTTATCATGATAAGAAATGATAGAATGTGTCACCACACGCAACCTCACGGCATCCTTTAAATATATCTTTTAATTTTTGTCATAGGGTAAATATTACTAATTATAGTTGAAATGTTCTGCATGGTGTGTTCATCTTTTATAACCCATATCACATTACTCCCATTGAATTTTTTTGGGACACAATTGATGAATTATATAGTGATATTGTCCCACATACATATTTGTATGGGTAGTTGACAAAATACACCTTTAGTAATACAATGCTATTCATTTAGTTGATATTATACAATGAACCCTGTGTTGTTGTCAACAATAACACATTTCATTTTTTTAGAACCAATAATGATCATTAATGTCATATACATTCAATTTATTATAGGATTATATATAATGTAGAGATATGGGATTCATCCATCATCATATTCCTTATCACTCCGATTGATGGGTAAAAATTCCTTGTTCAAAATTTGAATACAATGTTTTCAAAAATGTTGAAATAAAGAAACCTACCATTCCTCATTACCATTATATGATATTATAATAAATAATTTTTTATTTTTTCTCTCATTAACATCTCAAGTAATGATGATTGAGAAACCATTCGGGATAGGGTGAATGATGCCACTTCCATTTCAATTATCATGTACAATTTTACCATTTCCTTGATCAATGGATATCCTTGAATCCTCATATTTTCTATAACTATAGGGCCGTTATTAATTTATTCACTAATGAATTTGATTAAAAATCAATTGTTATTATTATTTGAATTGTGATAGACATTATTATGTTCTAACTCTCTCTTTTACTGAATGTATGAATCCATTTGCATGAAAATATACTCGACTCCATTGTGGTCTTTTTATATATATTATTTCTCCCAATAAAGTTATTTCCTTGATATTTTTAGAGAAAAATTAAATATAGGTGGACCCAGCTCATGCGTAAGATAATTTTTATAATTAGGCTTTAAATGTTGTCATGAAAATGTAACCACCATTTCATTTTTCATGAGGATGCACCCAAGCCCAATCAAGGTAGCATCACTATAAATAACTAGTCCGTAGATCGATTGTTGTGTTAACTTATGATAAATAACTGATATATTCTTCATTTATTGGAAACATTATTCACACTCAATTTTCTATATTTATTTTTCCACTTTTTGAGTAATTTTGGTTACTATATTAGAATTTCATTAAATGATTTTAACAAAAATACTACAATATCCCCATTGAACAAGGAATCTATGAACCACTATTATTATTTAGGATGAGGTTACACTCCAATATACATATTCATCGAAATGTCTAATGATATTTCATTATTCGTTACAATGTTCTTCAAAAATAAAATTTATTATAATTATAATTAAAATTTTTGTTACGTTTAAAAAAAATATTTCACTTACAGAAGTGTTCCATGAAAAATCCATTTATGATCCTCATATACTTTTTTATTTTTGGAATATATCAAAATATAATCACTAATAACTTCTATTAATTTTCCATGGTATTGTTTTAAAAATATATTCATCAAATCTATAAACATTGTAGGATCATTTTTCATGAAAAGGGTATATCAAGAAAATCATAATTCTCATATCTTGTTCATAAGGGATTTGTTGTAATATCCTCTTTATTAAACCTCAATTTATGATACCATAATCAGAGGTTAATCATGGAGAAGAATAAATCCCAAATGAAGATGTTCAAATAAATCATCAATACATCGGAGAGGGTAATTAGTCATTATTGTTATCCCATTAGGATAATTATACACAGTTAATAGTCACATTGATACATACTTCTTATTCAAAAATAGATCATGTACTCCCCAACATGACTATAAAATCCTGAATCTATGATGATTTTTTATATTTTTTGTAAAAAAACTTTTAATATAAAATTTAAAAAAATGGTATAAGAAACAAAACATCGAATAATATTATAAATATAAACATAAGTAAATTAAATGTTTATGAAATTAGAAACATGTGTTATTTCAATAAACATACTATATGTGCTAGAAATATAATTTGAGATACACCATGTAACATTAGAAGGTCGAATGTAAGACCTATATTCCACAAATAATCCATAAATAAGAATGTGAGATCATGAAGAATAGCATAGATAATAATAACAAGTGAAATCTATAAAACTCTTATTGGATCAAGAATTGATCATTTATAAACATTGATGTGGTTTCAAATTCCATTATAAATATTATTTATATGATTTTGTTTGTAACCGTTGTAAAAAATATATAACAGTTGGGATTTTTAATATCTATTATGTGTATAATAAACGAATTTCAAAAATGAGTTTAAAATGATTGTTTCATTTTTATACAACAGTATTAAATTGATAATATTTAATTACAATTATTTAATAATAAGTTATACATTTAAAATTAATTACCAAAACATTAAAAATTTAATAAATTTAAAATATGGTTCAATATGAATATTTTTTAATGATTATTATAATCTAACTATTAGAATAATATAAATAATATAATTAAGGTGTTAAAAAATGATACTTTTTGTCCAACATTTCATTTGTTTAGAATATTATTAATAAACAATGTAATAATACCACACTATGTGAAGCCATGAAAGAAATGACGAGGGACAAATTCATGAATAACTCAGTGTGTGAGAGATACTCTAGCATCACATTACATGTTTACTTGGGTATTGAGGTCTTGAACTTTGTATAGGGACCCTTGGGATAGTCTGTGTGTAGTGTGGGATAGTCTTCCAATGGGACCCCTTGTATAAGGCTCCCATTTTGTGTGTGTTTGTGTCATCAGGAGGGAAAAAACACTTTCTGATTTATAAGGTGTCACTATAATTACCCCACATCGATGTGGGATATTTATTTTCTATGGGATGAAATCTCTACTATCTAATATGATCAAAATTATATAAGCCTTCCAACCCTTCTCCCAATCTTCTTAATTACTTATCATCTTCATAGGACCTCACACTAGTAGGTTAATGTAATGATCTGATATTTTGAATAAATATTGTTTCCTAATTTTATGTGTTATTTTATTTTATTTTTATACTCAACAAAAATGTTTCATTTTATAACATGCGTATAATTAAAATGAGATCGTTGGGTTTTGACTGTTATATGAACATTGGTCAATATGACTGTTGTAAACTAAATGTTTCAATTATTTTCTCTAAATAAAAGTAATCTTGGTTAATTATTTTAGAAAAAGATTCGATGGCCTCACCCAGTAGTCTTGGACCGATCAAATCCCATCTAACAGAACATGGGAAGGAGGTAGCACCACTGGGCTTTGCTCGAGACCATACCCAAGACGAACTTAATCTTGTGAAGATAGAACGAAATCGCCTTTGCGAGAAGTTCAAACGTATAAAAATTACAACTCGTGCGATGTTGGCCGAACCTCCCTCAGATTCTCTCACCTTAGCACACCTTACACTTAGGTCCTATGGTGGTGTGATAAGGGGCTATGTATGGAGACTGTAACTACCTTGTGTAATCCTTTGTTTTAAAAAAAAAATTGGGATTTCTTCTTATGATGATGTTTATGAATTTTCAAATGACCGGATAAATATATTATGCATATATTTGATGAATTTTAGAAAAAATTATATTTTAAAAATGTTTATATAAACCTTAAATAATTAAAAATGTGTAATGATTTTCAAAAAATTGTCTTCTACAATTATTTTCAGTACAAAATTTAATGTCTAATAAGATCAACATGATTTATGATGAATAGTAAATTATTAATAGTTATTTTATGCTTAGGATTAGTAATGTGACTAAATGGATTAGTAATCTCACTTAAATAAAGTATTAATATAATCTAGGAAACTTGATTAAGTAATGTGATTCACTAAAATGGTTAAATAACGGTTTCATAAATTATTATTCAAGTATTAGTTTTTTTTGAGTGAATAGTGTTTTATAATTAAAAATTAAATTAAAAATATTTAGAAAATTATTTTTATAAATTGGATTTCATTTTTGAACTCAGAGCACCAATATTATGTTATGGTAATTTTTGGGGTTTTTCAGATAAAAATGAATTTTCGGTGAATTGTGTTTTTACTTAAAAATTAAATTAAACATATTTAGATAATTATTTTTATAACATGGAGTTCATATTTGTAATCAGATCATCGATATTTGGTTAAGGTGAAATTTTGGGTTTTTTATGAGAAAGATGAATTTTCAGTGAATAGTAAAAAAACAGTTTTAGGGTTTCGGTATGTTTAATGACATCATAACTGTGTCATGGTGATTTCATGAGATATTTTAAGGGTTTCCAGACCAAAGGTGATGAAATATTGTATTTCGGGCCCCATTTGGCCTAACATCATGGGAAATATCATGGGAGAGCACATGGTTTTGAGAAAACCACTTGTGAGGTGTCCCTTGTCTATTAATGCCTTGTCCCCTCACTTTCCCTATAAATACCAAGGCATTCTCTAATCCTTTGGAATCCAAAATCATTCTCAACGATGTTATGGTATCCTTAACTCCCAAGGAGTCCTCCAACGGTGCCTCCAAGCCCTCAATATCCCATCCTTTGAGTTCTAAGAGTTACGTTTTAAGGTAAGGGATCCGACCCCTCTCTATCTTCTCAAATGATCTCTTTTATGTCCTTTCTTTTATACTAAATTTTCTTATGTTGGAGGAGGTTATTTTATATTCCCATTGATTCCCTTTTCATGTTCATATAATGATATATCCCCATTTACTCTCATTATTTCTTTTTATGAATGTTTAAGTGGCGCTGTTAGGCTGCCGGAATATTTATAACTGATTATTTCTCCCTTCTCGTTTTCATGATCTATTTTCATGTCAAATATTTCAAGTTCATTTTTTTATTATTTTGGGGTATGATATTTATATCTATCATACTGATATTTTATGTTAATATGATTTGATAACCTATTTGATCTTGTCAATTAATTTTTTGTATGTTTAAGTGACGTCGTTAGGCTGCTGAATTTTTAAGGGATTCTTTAACCTTTCCCATTTTTCAAAGTTATACATTCATGTCAAGACTTTCAAGTTCCTTTTTATTATTTTGGGGAATTATATCTATATCTATCATAATAAACTCTTATGTTCATATGATGAGAGACCCTATATTATCTTTTCAATTCAACTTATTGAAGTTTAAGTGACGTCGTTAGGATGCCGAATTTTTATAAGAGAATTAATATTTTTGTCTTACATCCATGTTTTTCATTTCAAATGGTATGTCCTTCAAATTTCATTAACATGATTCATATACTTTATATTATTTCCCTATACAATTTTTATAGATCATTTATTAGTGAGTGACACATATCCCCTCTCTTTTCAACGTTTTCTAATACCCTGTAATGTAGCCATTATGCTGCATATTTTTCATCTCAAAATGCCTCTCTCTTTTTCTCAAAATTATTTTATGTTATTAAGTGAATACTCAACACTCTTATTTATATAGGGGTATTCACATATATATCAAAATTGTTTATTTTAAATTCTGGGATTTAGATACATGAAACCCGCTTTCCATTTTCGTGGGTTTAAAGTGACATAGAGATCATGTCTTTAAAGCAATTTTTAAAACATTGTGATTATGAAATGAATCCCATTTCATTTATTCTATATGGGTTTTTTATAAAATTATTGATGATGATATATGTGGATCACATGATAATAAAGTCATTTCAATGGTGCTAACAGATAGCGCTCCAATGCATTGGGTAAAGACTTAATCTCTAGAGATGACCTTTTAGACTGATACCTTGGTGAATAACCTGGGTAATTTTTAATGACACCATGGGGATGGACCTTGGTGAAACGAAATGATTGTAAATATTAAATGTTCTAGACGCATCTTCAAGTTATGAAAAATTTTATTTTTATTATGATATATCTCATGATTTCTTTCTCACGCCTTAAAGTTCTTTTCATGACCTTATTGAAGTATCTCAAGTTCAAATGTAAAATGTTTCTATTGTTTCCCTTACTAGGCCTTCTTCTCACCCTTTCTTTTGATGTATGTCCCCAGGTTATGAGATGCAGTAATGAAACTAGGATGAACATGAGGATAAGTCGGTCAAGTGTTTAAGAATAATTTTTTATGTTTTCATGTTTTATGTTCCTGGTTTTCAAGACACTAAACCTTAAAGATCCTCGGTTTTGTAAAACGTAATGAAACATTATGTGATAAAAAGGTGTGATGAAATAGTTGGTATCAGAGGATGGTTTAGTTATTTGTAGAAATTAGGATATGAAAACTTTAGGAAGAATCCTATAGAAATGTTTATATATAGGAAATATTCCTGGTATTTTGGTGAGTATTGAGTAATGGGTTGCCAAGAAAAATACATCCATGTCTGGATACGAGCAGGTAGAGGTGGTTCTGGCACAGATGTACATAGAGGTAAAATCGAAGACACCACTTTGATCTAGACTCAAATGGGAACTGGTACACGACAACATGCCTTGCTGTAATCTTGGTTATGACACTCCCGAGGGATATGCTTTGGTAAATTCAGAAGCTTAGTATGAACCATTGTTAAAGCAACATAGATAAAATAAAATAAATATTCACATAAGAATATATGATCATAGATAACCTATATGGGAACCTAGGGGATCACAAGTTAGGATATTCTTTTATTCTACAAGTTTATCCTTTTATGATTAAAGTTTCCTTTTCATGATTATTGGCTAAGAATTTAGGCCCCTAATTATAGTTTCTTTTCTTAGTTAATGGCGGGAAATGGAAGAACATGTCCCAACAACCAATGTGATAGAAAATTTGACGATTTCCATATTAATATGACAGAGATGATCAGGGGATTAAAAGATGATTATTATTTTGGAAGACATTCACTATTTTGGGGACCCTATATGATCTAGGTAAATATATTACTACGGTATTTTCATTGAGGAGTAAGGATGACATATATTTTGAAGAATCGATAAATTTAATGTGGACTTATTGTAATTTAGGTTAGTTATTTGAATGATTAACATATCTTAGGTAAAATATGTTTAGGTTAGCTACTTTATTTATAAGATGTTAGGAGTGGTGGATGTTGTTTGGAGATGAAAAATGAAGTTTATTTTGGAAGACTATGTTATCAAATCCTTCTTGTATTGGGGTTTCAATCATAGTTTGGATTAATTTGAGGAATCTTAAGGATCGTTATTTATGGAATGGTCTATGATGAACTTTGGGTAGTACCATGGAACGTTGAAGATTTAGAAGTAGTTTCCATTCCTATGGGATTATTTCTTTTTGAAGAGTTGATTTACCTTTCACATTATGTTTTTGGGGTAATGTTTAAAGATAGAGGAAATATATAGTTAACGTTTTGTGGATTATGTGATTCTCTAGAAGATGATTCTTGTGTTTTGATGAGACCAAGTAGTTTTTAATGCTCATCGTTTGGAGTAATGATTAGTTTTGGTAGAAACATATTAATGGATGAAACTCTACATGAAGGTAGGTATATTTTCTTATGTTTTTTTTCTATGTAGTAAATTAATTCCTCAAAATTATGGAAAGGAATGTAAAACAGAAACGTTGTTGGTTTACGTTTCATACTAGGTAATCAAAGACCATTTACACACATCTTAAGTTTGGGATTTTATTATGGTTAAATTTCTCCTAATCATGTTTTCTATCACTCTCCCTCAGAACTATACCCTTTGTTTTGTCCTCCATGTCTATGTTTTCCTACATGGAATCCTAGTGTGGGTTAACTCGGGTGACCTTTATACTTCCCTTTCATTCTTATAAAGTAATAGTTTTACTGACTCTGTTTTCGATGTGGGACATTCAATGAAATTTCAAAACCCAATTTTAAAAATTGCGAGGATACAATTTCATAAGGGTGGGAAGATTGTAACGACCTGAAATTTTGAATAAATCTTGGTTCCTAATTTTATGTGTTATTTTATTTTATTTTTATACTCAAAAAAATGTTTCATTTGATAACATGAGTATAATTAAAATGAGACCATTGGGTTTTGACTGTTATATGACCATTGGTCAATATGACCGCTATAAACTAAACATTTCAATTATTGTCTCTAAATACAATTATTCTTGGTTAATTATTATAGAATGAAGATTTGATGGCCTCACCCAGTAGTGTTGGACAGATCGAAGCCCATCTAACAGAACATGGGAAGGAGGTAACACCACTGGGCTTTGCTCTGGACCAAACCCAAGCCAAATTTCATCATGTGAAGCTAGAACAGAATCTCCTTTGCGAGAAGTTCAAACTGATAGAAATTACTACTCATGTGATGTTGGCCGAGCCTCCCTCAGATTCTCTCACCTTAGCACACCTTACACTTAGGTCCTATGCTAGTGTGATAAGGGACTATGTAAGGAGACCGTAACTGCCTTGTTTAATCCTTTGTTTTAAATAAAAATTAGGATTTCTTTTCATGATGGAGTTTATGAATTTTTAATGACCAGATAAATATAGTATGAATATATTTGATGAATTTTAGAAAAAGGATATTTTATAAATGTTTATGTAAACCCTAAATAATTAATAATGTGTTATGATTTTCAAAAATTGGTCCTCTACAATTATGTTCAGTACGAAATTTAGAGTCTAATAAGATCAACTTGATTTTTGATGAATAATAAATTATGAATAGTGATTTTATGTTTAGAATTAGTAATGTAACCAAATGGATTAGTAATATCACTTAAAGAAAATATTAATATAATATAGGCACCTTGATTAAGTAATCTGATTCAATAAAATGGTTAAATAAAGGTTAGAATAAATTATTATTCAAGTATTAGTTTTTTCGAATGAATAGGTTTTTTTAATTCATAATTAAATTGAAAATATTTAGAAAATTATTTTTATAAAATGGATTTCATTTTTGAACTCAGTGCACTGATATTATGTTATGGTAATTTTTGGGGGTTTTTCTAAAAAAATGAATTTTCAGTAAATAGTGTTTTTATTTAAAAATTAAATTAAAAATATTTAGAAAATTATTTCTATAAAATGGATTTCATATTTGTAATCAGAGAATCGATATATGTTTAAGGCGAAATTTTAGGTTTTTCCAGAGAAAGATGAATTTTCAGTGAATAGTAAAAAAAGCAGTTTTAGGGTTTCGGTATGTTTAATGACATCATAACTGTGTCATGGTGATGTCATGAGATATTTTAAGGTTTGGACGACCATAGGTGATGAATGATTGTATTGGGGGCCCCATGTGTCCTAACATCATGGGAAATATCATGGGAGAGCACATGGTTTTGAGAAAACCACTTGTGAGGTGTCCCTTGGCCATTAATGTCGTGTCCCCTCACTTTCCTATAAATACCAAGCCATTATCTCATCCTTTGGACACCAATATCATTATCAACGATGTTATGGTCTCATTACTTCTCAAGTAGTCCTCCCAAGGTGCCCCCAAGCCCTCAAGATCGCAACCATTGAGTTTTAAGAGTTACGTTTTAAGGTAAGGGATCAGACCCCTCTCTTTCTTTTCAAGTGATCTCTTTTATGTCATTTCTTTTATACATCATGTTATTATTTTGGAGGAGGTTATTTTATATTCCCCTTACTTCCCTTTTCATTTTAATATAATGAGATATCCCATCTTACTCTTATTATTTCGTTTTATGAATGTTTATGTGGCGCCGTTAGGCTGCCAAATTTTTTGTAATGGATTCTTTCTCCCTTCTCATTTTCAAGATCTATTTTCATGTCAAGTCTTTCAATTTACTTTTTATTATGTTGGGGTATGATATTTATATATATAATACTGATATTTTATGATCATATAATGTGATACCCAATTTTATCTCGTCAATTCATTTTTTTTATGTTTAAGTTACGCCGTTAGGCTGCTGAATTTTTAAGGGATTCATTATCCTTTCTCATTTTTCAAAGTTCTACTTTCATGTCAAGTATTTCAAGTTTCTTTTTATTATGTTGGGGAATTATCTCTATATATATCATACTGAACTCTTATTTTCATATAATTAGATACCCTATTTGATCTTTTCAATTCAATTATATTGTAGTTTAAGTGATGCCGTTAGGCTGCCTAATTTTTATAAGAGAAATATTATTTTTGTCTTACTTCCATGTTTTTCATTTCAAATGGTATGCCCTTCAAATTTCAATACCATTATTCATATCCTTTATATTCTGTCCCTATACTATTTTTATATATCATTTAGGAGTGAGTGACCCATGTCCCATCTCTTTTCAACGTTTTCTAAAACCCTATAACATAGCTGTTATGCTGCAGAATTTTCATCTCAAAATGCCTCTCTCTTTTTCTAAAAATTATTTTATATTATTAAGTGAATACACTAAGATCTTATTTCTATTGTGGTTTTAACATATATATCCAAATTTTCTATTTTAAATTATTGGATTTACATATATGAACCCACTTTCCCTTTTTGTGGGTTTAAAGTGACATAAAGATCATGTCTTTAAAGAAATTTTTAAAAAGTTATGATTATGAAATTAAACCAATTTATTTTATGCTATATGTGTTGTTTATGAAATGATTGATGATGATATATGTGGCTTACAAGATAATAAATACATGTCAAGGGTGCGCCCAGATAGTGCTCCAATGCATTGGGTAAAGACTTAATCTCTAGAGATGACCTTTTAGACTGATACCTTGGTGAATAACCTTGGTAATTTTTAATGACACCTTGGGGATGGACCTTGGTGAAACGAAATGATTGTAAATATTAAATCTTGTAGACACATCTTGAAGTAATGAAAAATGTAATTTTTATTTTGATATATCTCATGATTTCTTTCTCACGCCTTAAAGTTCTTTTCATGACCTTATTGAAGTATCTCAAGTTCACATGTAAAATGTTTCTCTTGTTTCACTTACTTGGCCTTCCGCTCACCCTTTCTTTTGATGAATGTCCCTAGTTTTTGAGATGCAGTAATGAAACTAGTATGAACATGAGGAGAAGTCGTTCAAGTGTTTAAGAAGAATGTTTTATGTTTTCATGTGTTAAGTTCCTGGTTTGCAAGACACTAAACCTTAAAGATCCTCGGTATTGTAAAACGTAATGAAAGATTGTGTGATAAAAAGGCGGGATGCTATAGTTAATTTTCCGTGTTCTCCTCCACCCTCAATGCATCTGTCAACCATGTTCGATAATGTCTATGAATTCCTGAAAGACAAAAAAGACGATGTATAAAATAAAACATAAGCATTAATTTATTTTATTTATTATCTATTCTTTGCATCTAAAAGGAAGCTACATTAATATATAAATGTATGTATTATCATTATAAATAATCCAATAAAATAACTTCGTGGAAGCATAATTAATAGTATCTTATGATATCCATTTGGTTAATATTCATACCCCATTTCTTATTGTCAAAAACTGAAAGATGATACAAAATATATATTATATATTTAGCTATTGGAAAAATGATTCACCAAATATTCCATATAAAAAATCCCATGGATTTTTTTCCATTAAATAACATTGTTTTTCTTCTATATCTAATATAATTGAGTGACTAATAATTTAATAAACTACATTGTTATATATATATATACACACACACACACGCACACACACACACACACACATATATATATATATATATATATATTAACTCCAAAAGGGGATAAAATATTCCACAAATTATACACCCTTTCTTTCTTCATGGTTTCAACGATATTTCATTTCATCCTCAATCAATATATTTGATTATGTATTTACTTTGATTTTTTTTTTAATTTATTTACATTGGATTGTTTTTTATGGAATTATTCTGATATATATATATATATATGTTTATATATATATATATATGTATATGTTTATATATATATATATAACTATTTGAGTATTTGAAAAAATTTATCAAATAAATATTTTAGAATATAAAATTTATATTTTATTTTCAAAATGTCGATTTAAATGAAAACCCTTTTATTATAATTTGAAAACCATTCATCTATTTACATATTTTCCAATAAATCTATTGATATATATCTATTTTGTTTGGAACCAATTTAAAAATAATCTCTTCATGTTATTAAATAATTTATTTTTGAAATAATATCAAAAAATTATTTTGTTATTGTTAATTAAAGATGATTTCTTCTATAAATAATTTTCTCTGAGGGATGTTACCAATTAAGATATTCTATATGTGTTAAATTTATATGTATATCATTTATGGTCCCCAATTTCTAAATTATAAAATCAAACCTTTTTTATGTGAATTATATATATATATATATATCCAAGGATTTAATTCATAATATTATATGTAGAAATCATCTAATATATTATTTATATTATATGAGAATTATTTCAAGAAATAATATAGTTTATTCAACATATATATTTATTTATTTTAATTAGATCAATTTTTCTTTAGTATTTATTTATCATAATTTATTTTATAAATTATTTAAAAAGTTGATTGTTTCTAGTATATAAATTTTTAACATTATTTTACTCGATGAAAATAATTTATAAGTGATTTTGAAATGATTTTCAGGTTCTTTGTAATAATGGATTGACTATTTATAATGTTTTCCTAAAATATTGGAACTAGAGTATTGGAAGAATTAATGTGGAATGTATAGTGAACCAATGAACTCAAGGGTATGCTATCTGAAATTTTATATAACTATGTGGAATTATTTTTTTTATAGCCATAGGATTATCATGCTTATTCCATAAAAATTATTATGTTCAGAATGGATAAATTCAAATTATTATTACAATATAATTTTACAATTAAAATTATATTTTTTTCAAAAAAAAAATATAAACTATATAAATATATTTATAAAGATGATTCCTAATTTGAAATCCCTTTTCTATGTATTAATTGTTATATAATGATTTGTTTGATTAATGGGTTATAATTTTCGAAGCTGTGTATATCTAAATGGTTTTATGAACCCTTTCAAGGTAATTTAAATTCTTAGGCTATTTTTTAAATTAGTTTCCCATAGGTTTAGTATAATGTTTCAAAGTAATTATCTTCTAATAAATATTTAGCACACTAGATGATATACAATTATTTTGATTTAATTATTCATAGTTTTATTCATTTGTAAACACTATATCTAATTATCCAAAATATAAATAGGAAAATTTCATAGCATGAAAAAAATATTGGTGTCTGTTTTTTCTATTTTATATAAAAAATACAGACCTTTCTATTTGATATTCTTGGATGATATGGTTTGGGGATTTACACTTGGTTTTAGATAAAAAGGCTAGATTAATTCAGTTATTTATAACGAATTAATAATTTAAATATTCCACCTTTGTAAAAATTAAATTTCCATAATATTTACAGATGGAAGGAAGAAGATAAAATAAAACACTTATTTCCCTTCATGATGAATTAGTAAAAAAAATAATTCAAATATCAAGTCCAAAAGATTTTAAACACTTTTAAAACCATTGAATAACTCATAAATATATTTATAATAAATCAAACTCACCTAATATACGTAGATAACTCTATGGGTCATGTTTTGTTTAGTATTTGATTCTTAATTCCAAATATCTATTCTTTATAGGAGGTGGAAAAATATTTAGGGAAATTTTATTTTTTCTACCTTATCTAATCTGTATTAGTTTTTATTGGAATTTCTAGAATTTGTAAATGAATGTGAACTATATGGGACATATCTTTGTCTAATTTTTTGTTTCAGCTTATAGTTTGTACTATAATACCTTTAAAGGCTAGATGATGAGTTAGTTTGGCCATTCTATGTCTTATCATGTCCATTATGATGTATCAAAACTTTAAACACTACAACACTCTATATCATATTCATATCTATGTTTACATGAGTTTGACTGCTGTTTCTTGAGTAGTTTGTGGGAAAATTAATCCAATTACATTGAATCTTCTAAAAGAATTCATTTTGGTGGGAGAAACTCTCCTTTTCAAGAGAATATAAAATGTTGGATATTATGATGATGGTATGAATTAATTTTTATACTATAATTTTGATAATTAGTAATAATATAATTGTTTTTTTTTGTGGGAACCCAACTATTGAAATAAAAAATAAGTGGGATGTGTGTGTGTCTGAATGAATTTCAACGGTTTAATTGAGGTAGGTGGAATAATATTACATCATAAATATACAATATAATTTTATATTTTCAATTAATTTTGTAAAATATTGAATAAAAATATTGAAAATTAGGAATGATATTATAAACTAAACACTGATTACATTAAATATTCAATAAAATTAGAAACATATACTATTTCAATATACTCAATATAAGTTCTAGAAAAATAAATGAAGTTACACATTGTAATATAAAAAGTATGAATGCGTATCCTGCTTTCCATGAGTCTTCCATAATTAATAAAGTGGTATCATGAAGTATGGGCTCAATACTATGAACCAGAGGAAAATATATCACCATTATGGAAGGATGAATTGAACATTCCTAACATATCATGTGTTTTTTAATGTCCTTATACATAGTAATTGTGGATTTATTTTAGGACCATTAGAAAATACTGTAACTGTTGGGGTTTATAGTAGCCATTATTCCTTAAAAAATAAAAAATGTATTTTAAATGATAGTAGAAAAAAATTATTTTATTTAAATTGATATCATTAAATGAAAATATTTTAATAATACATAAATATTCAAAAATTATAAAATAGAAATTTACAAATTTATTAGATTTAAAATTAATTTTAATGATAACAGTTTCAAATGATTATTATAAACTTACTGTTAAAATCATTTAAATAATCTAATGGAAGTGATAAAAATATTACATTTATTTTCCCATACTTTTCACTTGTTTATAAACTCTTCAGTAAACATTTCCAAAGCCCCCATAAAAACACATGGGAAGAATTAAAACAATACCTATGGAGGGAACTATCTGTTCCCTCAATGTGTCAGAGGTACTAGGGTAGGAGTGTATAAGGAAACATGAGTAGTGAATTCCAGACTAGTGTACCAAGGGGTCGGTCCGTTCATAGCATGTGTTGGATGCCTAGTATGGGCCCGTGGATAAGGATTTCATTCCATGAATGTTTGGGTTATCCGGGGGAACTACAACTTTATTTATAAGGGGGTGCTTGAACATCCGAAACATCTATGTTGGATGAGTTTTTTCAGCATAATGAAATCTTAGATGTCTGATCAGATCAGACTCATCTAAGAAATAAAACCATCCCCCCAAACTACTTCCCAATGCCTCTCTTCCAACGTCCTCGAACAAGTGATTTAGGCCGCCGATTTATCATCCATCATCAAATTCTCCCTCATACATAGCATAAATCGATTATTTTTTTCTTCTAAAACATCATTGTTGATGTGTAAAATTAAAGTGAACCATTTACATGTTGTATTTATTATACATTCTTGTTTTTCAAAAGAGGCCACAAAAATATATATATATATATATATATTATCCTTCCAAATAATAAACAAAGATATTTCATAAAATCCCAAATAACCACATTGCTAGATATTCATTGGGATAATTTTGAAATCCACATTCATATTTTGAAAATATAAAAATTGAAAAAAAATTAAATATACCTCTATTATATAATTATATTTAGGACAGATGAATCACATAATATTAAAAATAAGAAAATATTCATATCATTTTTCCCAATACACTATCGTCTCGCTAAAACTAATCCATGACATGGACTGATAATTTAATATACCAACATTATATATATATATATATATATATATATTTACACAAACAATAGGACCCAAAACATTCCTATAATTATACCCAATTTAATACTTCATAGATATCTGACAATAATAGTAATTTTTTCATCCTCAACTAAGGTAGAGGATTATGTATTTCTTTACAATTTTCTAAAATTTATTAGTAAGAGATTATTTTATTTTAAAACTATAAATTTATGATTTGATATGAATTTAGGGTTTTATAACGAATTTTTTCTAAAAACTGTATATGTATATATATATTACTTTGTTTGTATTTCAATAAAGTTGTCAATTTTATATTTCATAAAAACATTATACTCTGCATTCAAAACATTTAGTTGAATAATAACCCAAATAAGATTATTTGAAATCAAATCATCTATTTATATATTTTCCATGATATATATATATATATATATATATTCCAGAGATTATACTATTAAAATAATCATTTAATGATATAAATTATTTTATTTTGAAACAATAAAAAAATGTGGGTTTTTTTTGTTAAGTTTAAAATTATTTCTTATATAAATAAATATTCATGAGGGATGTAAGAATTCTGTTTATTCTATATAGATTATCACTATATATGTATCATATCTTGAAAAATTGTTTTAAGTGATAAAATATAACATTTTACATGTGACTTTTTTTATATATCAATGGATGTTATTCATATCCTTATATATGGATATCATGTAAAAATGTTTTTTAACATTCAATTTACTTTAATATAGGAATTAATTTAATTTATTCATAATTTATATTTATATATTTTAATAAGAAAAAAACTTTTTATTTATGGATTTTTCATAATGTATTTATGAATTCAATAAAAATATTATTGTTCCATGTATTTATATTTTTAAGAATATATTCTTCTATGATAATAATTAAAGATTGATTTATTTGTCTTTAAATATATATAAATATGGCTAAATACAATATGAGAGTGAGTTGAAGCTTTAAAAAATTATTTCTACACCTTCAGTGAATAATATTTTATGAATTATAAATTGATAATATTCAAAAAAAATTATATATTTCATTGTTATTGAGACATGGTCGTTGAGAGATAAAATAAAAATATCATAATCAAGAATATTTCAATATATATGTTGTAGGTAGTATTGATAATATGATTCTACATTATAGTTTATTGAGTTTAAATCTGATATAAATTATATTCATTGTAGAAAACAAATTCAAAATGACTCATAATCATAATGATTATGATGTAATAAAATATTACATAAATATTCATAATAACAATGGTATTGACATAAATGGGTAATAAAAAATGAAACGAATCTATATTATATAATATAAAATTAATATAATGATTATATCATCTTTGTAGAATAATATTGAGTAAAATAATGGTATTGTAGTCACATTTATTATGATAAAAACTGAAGGATGAATATAATAGGAATCAATTACTATTATAATTATAGTGTAAATAAAAATCATGAGATAAAATAAGTAATATAAATTAACAATGTTATTTTATACCAATGTATAGGGTATCTAATAACCTTGGATAAATGTTCCTTATCTTATAATTACATCAAATAATATCTTTCACATAAAATACTAAGCCCACAATATGAATATGTTTCTGTCTTGCTATCAATACAATTCCATGATATAAAGACCAGATTTTTTGTCTCTCTATCCCCATGATCCCTCGACCCCATTCACTCGATCGATCATTACAATTAAAATTTCAAAGTCGAAAAGTGTACCAGAATAAATAACAAGAAGTTCATTGTTATAGGATTCAAATATCACACACAATAGTATTCTTCAAATAAAATAAATCATCACATATCTTATTGTATTTTTATATCTGTTAACAAACTCTTTGAATGACCTAGTATTTACAGGCCTTCTTCAAATGCTTATCTTGATCCAACAATATTTTTATTTTTTCCAACTTTTTTTAATGACATGGACACCTGTCATGTTAAAATTCAATCATATCCTAACTTATGATATACTTTTTGACACCATTACAGTGTAATATTTATTCTATTTCGATATAATTTAGATTTACATATTTATAATTAAACATAGATAAATCCAATGTATTTCCTAAGAAATTTCATTATGATTTTAATTATGAGTATTATTCCAATGCTATCAGTTTCCATGTCATGATTGATTATAAATCAAAATTCAGTTTTAAGATGAAATATAATTTCATCATATATGAATTGATGATGTTAAATATGATTATTATCAGATCTATGCTCATAATGATAACTGTAAGGAATAATGTAGGATTATATTCTTCAATACATTAAAATAATTATAAATATATTAAATTTTTTTTATTTTTTAAAAATCATTTTTAAAAAACTTTTTTCATTTAAGAGTCATTAAGTAAGTATTTAAGGAATTATTTTTTATTTCAAAAACAAAATAAATGAAAATTCCAAAACGAAAAATTTGACATATTAATCTATCCCTTTTTGAAAAAACAAACCAGTTGAAATAAAAAAGAAATAATATTAAAAAATATTACTCCATTTTTTTTGGGTATGTTATATTCATAATTTAAAAATAATACTAAAATCCCCCTGAATTTATTTCTCTTCAGAATACATTGATGAATACAACTAACTATCCCTTAGAATTAATAATATTTCTTATGTTCGTATTATTTTATTTAAATATATTTTTATCCCTTATAACATTTCCCCATTCAATAAAAATATTTACATTTGTGATATTCATAAATGTATGGGATAAATTTATTATATAACTAAAAATTGATAGAGAAATAGATATACAAATAATAATGAACTACATGATCATCAAATATTAATTAATGAAATTCAACCAATTAAGAATAAAAAGATATTAAAAAATATATAAATATATTAACAATTAATTAATTGGATGTTGTATTTTAAAAATAGATATCAAAAAATAGTAAATTATTCTATTGGAATAATCAATATTCTCTGTATAGTATTTATCTTTTTGAAATCATACTTTTCTTTCATAGGACTAGAATAATGTTCATCTTCCAATTAGATCATCTCTTCGAGAATCTGATTTTTTTCTTCCAATTTTTTTTGATATTACATAGTCTCATGATTTCAAATTTTTAATATTTGTTTCTTGAAATCTATAAGAAAATGTATTTCAAAATACCATTGAAGGATTTAAATTATTAAAACTTGATATCTTACTCAGTCATCATCCTATAAGCCATACATTTAGATTATCCTATTGTGTGATATGATGAATCATTAAAAGCCTTATTCATATCAAAAAAATTATCAAAATAATACTATAGATCATAATTTACATGGTGAGACCACTATGTTTCTTCTTTAAAAGACTGTGTATGATTGGGATAATTTTTGTGAGGAGTTTTCAACTTGGCTTCAAGTCTAATCAACATTTCTATCAACATATTTTTTGTGTATTATAGTTGATTGAGTGTATCATAAATCATTGGGAACTAGGATATAATATTATAAAAATATAGAATATTTTCATCAATTATTTTTATCTCCTAAACTATATAATCATTTCCTTCAAAATAATTTTCCATGAATGAATCAGATTTTGATTCATTTAAAAGAATACATTTTTTAGGATAAGTAGTTCGTACATCACATTTCTTCCCTTTTCCTTTATCATATTTATTTGAAAACTAGATTTTTACTCTTTCTATTTACTTATTCCTCCCCTATATACGAATTAAATTATTATCATCATCATCTCTTTGATAAAATTATCCTTTATCATATTTGGTTTTGGAATTTGTCTCTTTGAATTCCTTTAATGATGATTATTCAACTTCTTTAACTATATGGAACTTTTTTTCTCAAGAATATTAGTTTTTTTGGATTCATTATTGAAAAAAATCCATTAATGTTTCTTGATAAATCCTTATGTAATTCTTATTAGACTAAAAATATATATCTTTTACATTATTATCATATCGCTTTCATCCTCTTAATCATTATCTTTATCATCTTATACTTCATATTCTTTGTATCCTTATTCATATTCAAAAGTGGGGATGTAATTTTCAGATTTATCATTTTCAGTTCCTTCTACATATTAACCTTCCTCATTATCTTATACATCTCTTTTATCGATTTTTTCAAACTCCCTCATTACGATGATATTCTATTATGATATTCATTTTATTTGTTAGAAACAATTATGATATTTTATAATGAGATTCATGAAATAATAATTGATCATTAAACAAATTATTTTCATTTTCTATGATAGAAGGACCTGGGTATAAATAATAACATTTCTGTTAAAATAAAAACCAGCACTGGGAATATGTGCTTGGGTTTGAGTAAAAGGTAAAACATTGTTTTATTATGATTTCAATAGAGATTTCTATGAATTATCATGTAATTTTTGTTCTGATAAATTTTATTTTTTTTCATTTCATTTGGTTCATTCTCATTGGATTCAACACAATGTATTCTAAATGAAAACTATTTTTTTGGGATGATTTTAAAATTAGGATATCCTTATTTATTTTCAATTATATATTTTCTCCATTATATTCCAACTACATTAGTGACATACTCTTGTTTATTTATAGTCTGAGGTTACAATTTTGTTTATTTATTTCTTCACCCATTATGTCCTTTTTCAGCTTTCTATTTCTTCTATTTGTTGTTATTCTTATCAGACTTCTTCATCTACATATTTTCAATATAATTATTTGAATTTATTGAGGATTCAACCTCATGGTCGGCAATAGGATCCTTATCAACCAATTAATTTTATTCTTTACCAGATTAATACTTCATTATTGTGAGTGTGTCATCACTTATAAGAATGGTTTTCAATTTCATTGGATTTGATTTTCGGGAAACATTTAATGAATTCATTTAAATAATAAATAATTTTTTCAAAATAACTTTATGTATTATAATTTGGTATTTAATGGGTTGGGGATTCAACTTAATATTGTTTAGAAATACTTATCCTAAAAAATTCATAATTATCATCATTATATGATAATACAAGATAGAAACATCTATCATCTTAATATTATCTTGTCCCCCTTTTCTGAAAATAACCAAACCTTTCTCACACAATGTTATAACCTGATTGTCAGAAGTATGATCATTCAATTTTCTATATATTTCATAATTAATAAAAAAATAATCCTTGATTTTGTATTTATCAATATATATAAGGATTCATGATGTTTATGATAAGGAAAATGATATTCTCCTTATAATAAATGTTCATAAAGAAGAGACACTATTCTATAACTCTTATTATAATATTTTCATAGACCATTGAAGTTATTTTTTGCCTTCCATATTCATCTAAAAACTATATTGATCAATAATAATCTATGAAAATTTACTAAAAAACTAGATCTTGATCCTTATAAAATATAGTTACACAATGAGATTTTTAGCCATGATAATATATGGTCTTATTAAAAATAAAATCGTACTTGCAATGAAAATATATTTCTACTATCCTTTTTTTGAAGACAAAAAATTAACTAAAATATTTTTGAACATGAATCATATCATGAGAATAAGATTTAGATTCTGACATTCAGACTTGTGCATTCAGCCCAAGGTATTTATAATTGATTATTTTGAATGGGGTAGTGCTTCAGGAAAATAATCACGATGAATTTTTATATGAGGTAGTCTAGGGAGTCCACTCATATATATGAAATTGAGGTGTTGGTTGGAAATCCAGAAATAATATGATGGTAATGGATTAAAATTTTGTATCATATTCTTCAAATTTATCTAATGAATGTTTTATAATATGTGATATTTTTCCTTATTTATAATATTGGTGATGAATAGGATTATTTTTTAAATAAATATACAACAAATAATTTTTATTAAATTGAATCATTACATCAAAGGTAATGACTTCTGATGGAATAGGAAACATACTACAAATAATAGAAAAATATCTTTCGAAGATGGAATATTTAATCATTAGGATACTTGTGTTCTTCGAGAATTTTAAATTATAATTTATTTTAAGTTTTTAAAAGATGATCATTTTAATAAAAATGATATAAAAAATTATAATAAATATATATATTAAGAAAACCATAATTTGAATGATTAAAAAAACAATTGAGTCTCGTGATTCATTTAAAAATAATGTATCTGAAAAAATTACTATGAAATTTCAGTCCTAAAAAATATAGAAATATTAACAGAAAAAAAGTAAATGATTCAATATAAAACTATCATATGTACCCCTTATAAAAATGTCAAAAATAATTTAAGTATGTGGCTTAAAAACATTTTATATTTTAATGATTACATTATTTTGTTCATTCTGATATTATATTTGTTTTATTAAAATAAATCAAAATGTAATGGTTTTGTAAAAATATAAATATGTTTTTCTAATGTTCTAATAAATTATAAAATGATATCAACTAATTTTTTGAGTCATAATAATGTCATTAAAAATATATATGTGTCTACAATGATAGTGATTTGAAGAGTGTTTACATATGGAAGTGGAACTAGTGTTATCCTTTAATATTTGAGTTTTTGTAATACCCATGCCTTTGTCTTTTAGTGTGTGTTTCATCCTCAACACTTGAGTAAAACAACATCCATCCACCACATATTTTTCTTTAGAAATGGAAAGTGATATTGACTATTTTTTCCTACAAGACCATGAGAACAATGAATCTAATAGTAAATTACACATGTCAAATTTACCTTTTATATACATTCTCAAACCACCAATTTCAACCTCATTTTTTTCATTAAAAATTATTTTCAAAAGATAAAAAAATTCCCAAATCGATATCTCCATTTATATTAAAATGAAATTTAACTGATTACAAATGGGATTCCTTCATATTTTCTTGATAAAATTCAGCTATGTAAATGGAAATCATTAACTATGTTTGAAAAGAAAATATATTTTTTAAACATCCTAACATACCTTTAAATATTTATTGACCAACTTGTTTGCAAACATCATCAATATAGAGTGAATTTGAGGTACCATTTTGTCTAATAATACTATCATTATTTTAAAATTCATAATTTTTATGAAAACATTTTATATAATTATGTTGTGATATATAAGTAACTCTTTATTTATTGAAATATCAAAACCAAGAAAAATTTTTAACTAACAAATCATTCTAATTTAAAACACAGATTTCATAATATTTAAAATAGAATATATTGAATATATTTTTGTTGATATTACTATAAAGTAATCATTATATATTTGTATAGTCATAATATTTTTATTAATGCTATTTATAAAAATATATGGATGATCTGTTTCCTAAAATTTTTTTTTTAATAAAAATCATCTTAAACTATTAGACCAATCTCTAGGAGATTTTTTCAGTCCATACAAATCATTATTATGCTTGTAATAATTTTCAATATGTTTTGTGTATTTAAAACCATGAGTTTCCAAAAAAATCATATTGGGCATAACCATTATGAAAATCACACTTTACAACCATTTGAAAATGGTTGAAATTAGTAAATGCTGGAAAGGATAATAGAAGATGAACAGATTCATGTTTAGTTACCTGATCATTGGTTTATTTAAAACATATAACATATTTCTGAATATAAACAATAATAATAATTCTTTATTTATTTCTAATTATTATTCAATTTTCATCACACAAGTTCCTAAAAGCAAATCATACTACAATTAATAATATTTCATAACATATTTCTAACATGGGGAAAACATTTCCTCTTTATAATACATTTATCTCATCATTCATTGAATTAATCCAATATGGGATTAAATAGGGAATGAAAACCAAGGGGTTATACTTGATTTCATAAAGAACTTCTTGTCCTAACTTGTTAATTCACATTAGAAATGATACAACAACTAGGATGATTCCTAAGAGACAACTGAAATGGATTTTGTAAATCATATTCATCTACATAATATAGAAAATATTAATATTTAAATATATTAAAAAAAACTATAGTATTTTCCTTAGTAAAATAACCATTCCAAAAATTCTAGTGAATAGTTTTAGAAATTAAACCCAACGATGTTGGTTTGGTTTTTATAAAAAAAATGGTCATGTTTCTAAATTTTTTTCATTTTATATTACTTAAAGAGTATAAATCTTTTTATAAAAAACATCAAATCCAAACAAAGTAATGAAATTACATAAAAATAAACCACCATCAGTTTTTTGTGTGAAGTTGTGTAAATTATCTTTCATATTCATGATCAATTATTCTAATACAAATACTAAGAAATAAGAGTCTTTTTGTTTTATACCATTCCTGGACTCATAAATAGTTTTTTTAATATAATATTTAAATAAAATTTTATTTATAGTGTAACATGAATTACTAACAACCTCAACCAAAAAATTGCATCATCTATGTATTAACTCATCATGGTTATTTTAATATCTTGAAGAATATTATTTATTCATTCAACAAAACCTTTTCTCTATAGATATCTATAAGATAAATAGTTATGTGTAATGGATTTTTTACATCAAAAAGATTTAAATTAAAAATTTATAAATTTTAAACCATGATCACTCAGAATATGTATCACGAGATGATATTTCTCAATTTTAACATTGCATCCAAATGTTTTTAAATGAAAAATGGCTTTATATTTCTTTTAATGAAAATTTTCCCATTTATATCTATTGTAGTCGTCATCCAAAACAAATACATAGTATTTTCCACAAGTAAATAATGATGGTTTATGAACAACAATATCTATGTGCACTAAAAATAATGAATTATAATTTGTGTTCCTATATATATTTAAAACTATGATTATATTTCATTCCATGTAAACAAGTGTACCCATTGACTTTATTTTTGTAATCATTATAATGAATATCGTAAGAAATAATGAATTATTCCATGGAATTTAGTACAAATAATTTATTATTATGATAATAAACATGATATCATTCATCATATAATTATTTTATTATTATAAGTTTGTATTGATGATATTTAACAAATAAAAAAATTAAATTAATACTAACCATGATGAAATTTTTTACATATATCGATAGTTTATCCATGATAATTATCTGTAGAAGTAACATTTCCAATATTCAACATGATAATATATTCCATGAAATAATTTTTTGTAGTAATATTCTATGAATAACCACTATACATGTACTGAGAATTCTTTTTGTTGGTAATACCTTTTTTCCTTAAAAAAATAATTATCCAACAGAAACAGAATCCTTCTTATGTCTTTAAATGATAGAAAAATGATAGAATATATATTTGTTTAAGAAAATGGGCATAGAGAAAACCTAGAGACATAATATTATTTTTGAAATATTTTTTATTCCACTAACAATAACATTTTCATTTTATAATAAAGTGTTCACTACATGGAATAATGAAATTTTTACTGAAAATTGGTATCATATTTGTATAACATATTCAATATTTAGATGCATTTAGACGTATTTTTATACATATTTTAAAAACCATCCTTACTAGATGTAAAGTTAAAAAAAATCTTCATGAAGAAATATAATATTTTATTTTGACATATTAATTTATATTTTTGTGAGTAATGTTTATTAAATTGATGTTATAAAAACTAATTTTCATTTTATAATTTTCAAAGATAACATTTCTTAGGCATTTAGAAATATTATATTTTTTATAATTATATATATAAGATCATTTGATAAAAAAATATTTAATTGTTTGAATATAAATTCAAGAATTATTTTTTGAAGTTTTTTAATTAGCCTTATCATGTTTTTTTAAATTAAAATTGTATTTTTTTAAAGCATTTCTAAGGGATACATATGTTCTTTTAGAATTAAATTACTATCATCAATGGAAAAAAAGGATGCTTCATCTGATGATATTTATTTAATATAATTATGAAAATTTTCATGTCATGAAAGATTAGTCATGGAATCAGTTTTGTGTACCATTCTAATTAAACATTTATTTTTAATTGAAACTATAGCCGGAGGACCAATATTCTTCTGAAGTATATGTTTATTATATGAAAAATTATTTTAAGTGGAACATCCACTAAAACTCCATGTTTCTACATATTTATGAAAAATGTTTCCTTTTAATAATAAAAATTCTCTTGATTCCTATTATAATATATAACCTTTTTATATTTTCTTTTGATCTTATGATAATCTGGTCGAATTGTTTCCGACATTTTCAATCATAAAATGTTAATTTCTAATTATCTTTTATTTATTCCCTTATTTAATTTTCTTATAATAGTATTAAAAATCATTTTTAGAATCATTATTATTCATTCTTCAAGCGAGATTAACTAATTAATTCTCATAATGTTCAATATCACATGAATTTGATTGAATAACAACATAATATTCATTTGTTTAATTAACCACATTATCATGTGTTTTAGATTTTATTAGATTTTAATTAACTTTAAAAGAAATTGTGTTGTTGTTTTTCTTTAATTTCTATTCCTCTATTTTTCAACATACCCTCATATTGAAAAATGGTTCTCAATAAATCCTCAATATTTATAATTTTTACCATTCCAGATTCATAATAGTTTTTTTCTTAGATTATTTCACATTGAGCATGATATTAATTATCTATTCAATAATTATTTCATCCTATAAAACCTTTCCTGCAATAAAATTCACAATTTTTACTATTATCATAAAATATTATTTTCCAATTGCAATAGGGTCACCAAAATGCAATTCAAAATTCTTGATATCTATCTATAACCATTCCACTAATGGTTTCACAAAAATTTGATTTTCCAAAATGTGTAATCTCGATCATCTTCTTAATACTACTTGATGTTTAAAAAAATATGACTTTAAATGCATATTTTAATATAACATAATAAAAAATTTCTAACTCTATAATTATATTGATATGCTTGACTCTCATTATTTTTAAAATTATTCATGCCCTTTTTAGGGATATTTTTATAATTTTTTAACATGAAGAAATTGTTAAATCAAGAATTTATAATTAAGGTATTTATTGTATCTATTCAAAAATCATAATTAGATCCATCAAAATTAGGTTGTCTATTTAGAATTAGTTTATATGTTAAACATACATTGAATCCTTAAATGTTTATATAAAATAAAAACAATTCTATTCAACAATATTCATTAGTGTAAAAAAAATTTTTAAACAAAAGTTTATTTTACAATTTAACTATCTTGTAATTGTAAAGAGATTTTAAAATGATTAGAATGTATTTTAGTTTTGGAATAATGGTGTTATAAAAAATGTTGTATCGTAATATATATTAATATGGCTAAATACAAGATTTTGGAGGTGGATAATTATTGGCCAATTTTTTTAATCTCAAAAGTAGCATATTTTAACAAGTTTAATCAAATCACATTCACAAGACCCATTACGTACTTAACTAGTAATCAGACATTACCAATAGGTTTGATAATGAAAATATCATAACCATATAGATTCTAATATATATGCCGTAAGATTTATTGAGAAACTGATTCTACCTTCACATTTTATTGAAGCATAATAAGTGTTTAGTCATAATCAAAACATATAATGAGTTCATAATGAATTGTAATCACCATGGTTATTATTGTTTAGAATATTATAAAAGAATCATAATCACATTAGTTATGATATAACAGAGCAATACAGAAATTAAGGATTCAGTCATAAGGAATATTAAATCATAATCAAGGTAATACCGTAGTAACAAAATAATACATAGTAAAAAAAGATGAATCATAATCAAATTTCTTATGATGAACAAAATACAAATAGAAAGATAAATATAAAATGATCTACTTTATATTATAATTGCTGTAGAAATAAAATAATTGAAATAAAAAAATTGAAAAAGGATTACACTACTTTCATAAAAAGAGTAGTTATCAAATAAAATAGGATAAATGTACTTTATATTTTACTTAGAATAAATTATGTCTTTCCCTTACCAAGGTAATACCTTGATACAATGATCAGTTTATATTGTAATCCATGTGAGCCCTCGATATAATGATTAGATTATCTGTCTAACTATTGCCTAGTGACCTTGATATGATGTTTAGCTTTTCTGTTTTCCAATCCCTATCAACCCTTGAAATTATTCATACGATTAGTCAAAAAAATTACAAATACAAACTAAACAACGGTAAAACATTAATCAAAATGTTGATAAATCATCTATGATTCATAGCTCTCACACACAGTGATTTTGAAAATTAAATTGATCAGTAATTCTCTCAGAATCTCTTCATGTCTCTCTAAAAACACAGTAAATGACCATGTATATTTGGAAAGATTCTAATGGTCTTATTGATAATCCAATGATCATATTTTCTCTGATATTTTTACAAGGACAAGGACACCTAGAACATAGTTAGACAAGTTAAAATAGAATGTATGAAATAATTTAGTTTTACTTTATTAAAATTTAAATGTTTTTCCATTTGGAATTAATATTGTATTCTGTATTGTTAATTTAAAAATATATAATTACAATGTTTTTATTTAGAAAAATTCACTATTGTTAACTATATGAATATGATTATGATGCTATCAATTTCATTTTCTAGATTGATTATGAAAAAAATTTCAGTACAAAGAATAAATATAAAGCCATTAAATATAATTAGATAATGTTGATTCTAATCATTATTAGAATGGTTCTTATTACAAAAACTTAAATGAATATATAAGGCTTAATTTCATGAATACTATAAAACTAATTATTTATATGTTTAAACATATAATTAATCTCTAAAAAAATTATTAATATAATTTGGTCATTAAGTATTTATTAATTTAATATTTAAAAATGATTTTTTGACTTCCAAATAAAGGAATGATAAAGTCAAGAAAAGAAACATTCAACTCAATATGATTTTTAAATGATTTTAGGTTTATGAGTTGGAAATTTAGGGAAATTTAATATATTCTTTAAAAATTATTTCCCTTAAGTATTAGATTATTTAATGTGTTGTTGTGAGCAACCCATGACCTCAAGGGGATTTTTTCCCATAGGTGACATGACTAAGTGTCATTATATCTTTCTTATGTCAAGACAAATATCATGATTAATCCATTAAAAATACTATATTAGAAATGGATAAATATAATGTAGTATTAAATATAAATTTCCATTTTTAATTTATATGGATTTTAAAATAATATACACCATATAATGATATTTATAAAATTATTTCACTATTATAGAACAATTTTATTAGCATTCATTTTTATCAAATATTTTTGACGAATATTTTTGAGTTTCATAAAAGGGTATTTTGAAATTTTACTAAAACCAATTTTTGAGAATATTAAATACCCCCTTTATGTTTTAAATTATTTTTACACATTTTTGGAAGATTTATCCAATAGCATTATTTTTTTACAGAATTAGTGAATATGGATAAATATAGTTATCTAATTTTTTATAATTTTTTTTATTTCTGATGTATATGTTTTATTCAGAAAAACATCAAATGAATGGGATCCTAGTATGTAAAATTATATCATAATTTTTTATTTGTATTTTATATTAAAATACATTTTATTTTTATGTATTTATCCTTAATGATCTAGTTTGGGGTTTCCCAAATTCACATTTGGTCCGATAAATCCATTCTCCTAGAGATATTGAATTTTTATCTTTAATTCCTATAAGTAAATATTTTCTATTCTATATATTGTATCTAATATTTAAATGGATCCAAGTATATGTAAAATGGAGAACTATACATCTATTAATAGGGGCGGTCTAGGCATATCTTCAAGAAAACCATCAATGAATTACTAAACTATTTGGAAATTATATATATTTATACCTTCATTTACTTCTCCTCTTCAATGGGATCATCTCTGTAAATATGTCTATAAGAGTAAATTTAAGATAAAACTCTGGCTCAGATATCAATCCATGTAATATGAATATATAATGTGTATTCAAGACTACTAAAATTTTGATACCTCTATAGTTTATCATAGAAATATAATTCAAGAGATAGTTCATCCCAATTATAGTGTTGAGTTCTATAATAGAAATGAATACAATATTTTCAATGATATTATACTCACGAATGTTAATTCTTGAGTTTCAAAATGCTAATACTGCTAGGATAATTCAGGAGTCTTGACTAAAAATTAATCTTTTGGATGTTTAGAAATTGACTCTATATTATATTAATACAAGGAGGAAATTATTTAATACATTTAACCTAAATAAAAAATACATGAAACCTTTGAGAACACAATGAGGGTACCTTCCACCACAACATTTGAAACTACCACTCCAATAATAATGGTAAAAAATCCCAACCTTTCTCCCTTCGCCTATAATTATTGTGATGGTGGTTCTCCTCCTTTATCATCTAATTTGGACATTGATTGTTATTGTTACCACGTATTCAACAAATTATTAATTGAACTAACGGATTGTATTATACCATCTTATCCTTTTTATTATGGTTGAATTGTTGTGACTTCACCTCAACATGATAGTTCTAAGCAATATGTTCATTTCTTCCAAACATTAATATTATCATATCCCATTTAAGAATGAATCTAAATTTATAAACCCACATTTTGGTATGAGGAATGTTTTAAATTATTTCCTCACCATCCCTGATAAATGTTCTTTCATATGTTTTGTTCCATTTAAATCTTCCTCTCATTCAATCTATGTGACCACTACATATCTCAATATTTCAATTCACCCATTATAAAGCTCTATACTATCACCTTAGAGAATTCATTTTATTAATATTCTAGATTCGTCAACATATGATGTCTTAGTCCACTATATCATCTAACAATATTTCTATTTGGATCTATAATAATGATAGACATGTATCGATAATATATTTTAATGTTCATCTAACAAATTCACACTGATTCATTTTCACTCTTCATCAGTTCACATAATTCCTTCTATATTTCTATAAACATGGATTCAGGAATATATTTGTTGAATATGATTTTGATGAACTATTCTAAGTCCACCTCATTGATATTTATTCTTCAATTCATGTTTTTAATCATTATCCAACACTGAAGTACTTCTTTTTGTTAGAGGTATACAACAAGATTTAATTTATTTGATTCTAAATAATGGAATAAATTGAGATCTTCTTCATTTAGATTGTTCTTTATTCTGAAATCAATGTGTTTGTAGATCCATTGAAAGATTTTTTTCTTAGACACATGATGGAGTCAATGGAAATTTTACTCCTTCAATGTGATTCTATTATCTTATAATGAATCTTGTTATTATTAATATCTTTTGTTAGTTGATTCATCAACATCATGACATTTTCCTTTCTAGCAATAATCAAAGTTCTATTTATGTGTCATCCATTGCATCCATCATTTACCCAATTCATCCTATTTATGATTTTTTTTAAAATGATGAAAACCATTGTGATAAGTTTGTTATATTAATTATTTTTTAATTTTAAATGGGTTTTAGGTTTTGAAATCATCTTTATATATGTTTTTAATATAATCTAGTAATAAATACATTTTCCATTTATAAATCATAATGCGCCACAAAAATATTTTCATTAAAAAATCATATCCCATTGGTGTTCCAAAATATGTTTGTCGAAAGGCCCATTTTTATGAACAATTTCATGTTGAGTGTAGATCAAATTGGTGTTTCAAGTGTTACCACTTGGTGAATCTATGGTAGAGCCCCATCCACATTAATTATTAATATAGTGTTATATTTTTTTGGAAATAATTTTTTTGATAATTTTCAAAAAAAGGATTGTTTTCCTATATCTATTCATGTCTATAGGATTACTTATAAAGACTTCGTGACATAATTTATAAAAAGAACTAAACATTACCATGATACCAATGATCACATATCACTTTTTACATATATAACACTTCATTAAATGGACTGAACATATGATCTTATAATTTTTAGATTTATCAAAATAAGGTACATAAAAAATGAAAATAGAAAAAAAAATGTCCACATTAATACACCTGCAAGGGTTTACCATATGTTACATTCAAAATATCTCATATCATAGGGATGTTCATTAAAAATGGGTGATCATGAAGCCTAATAAAGGTAAAAATGGTGATAAAATTCATTTGATCACGATACATATCGATAAGAACACTAGTCGTAATAATAACATATGAAAAAACAACATAACATAATAATAAGAACATGAATAGTAACATGAAAATATGGATACAAGAATTAAATGATACGTTAATAAGAACATCCCCAAGGTTTATCAATAAGGTGACATGAATAAATTTTACCAAGGTTATTCACCTGGTTATCGTAAAACATGTCATAACTAGAGATTAAATTCATTACAAACTTCAATAGGGAACTATCAGGGTGAACCATTAATATATATTTATTTCATGTGATCCACATCCATTATAATAAATCATCTCAGTCATATTTATTGGAAAGTAAATAATTTTATTCTTATCAAAATCTTAGAAAAAAATAGCTTAAATACATGAACATTACATTATTTTTTACGGAAAAATTAAATGAGGGTTTCAGAAATGTAAATCCCAAAACCAAAAATCTATTTTTATATCTGGTTGAATATGCATTAAAAATAATGTAGGTTTTTTTAATTAAAAAAATTTATTTATCATCTAAGAGAATAATCATTGATATTGAAATTCATATGTATAACTGGTTTAGGAAATGTATATAAAAAATGAACAAAATGAGAGGTTAAAATGGAATCACATTCATATAAGTCTCTTTTTATAGTTGTGGGAAAAATATGTGTGAAAGAAAATTCCTTTTGGTATTTATAATACATACCAAAAAAGAGAGTATGAATTTAAAAAACAATTGATGATTTTCTTGTTCCTTGAAGTGTTTTTTAAAAAATTGAGGATACACCTGGATGGATTGGGAAAACAAAGGGGGGACACCTTTGGAAGAAAAATTACTGGAATATCATTGGTGATGTATTAGTAATGCCGATAAATCATGAAATGGGGGGTTATTTATTAAATATGTTTGGGATTTGATTAATAATTTCACAATATTGGTTTTGGAAAATGAAAAACCATTTGCATTATAATGGTTTTTCCCATGAGATTGGATATTTGTGTCAAATTTAAGGAAATATCGATCCACCAAAATTCAAATCCATTTTATGTAAATATTTTATTATAGAAGAGTAATTATTCTACAATGTAATGTTTTTAGAAATATGTTTTTCATTTTTAGTTGTTGAAGAGATAGTTATTGTTATGGAAGTTTATTAAAATATATTAAAATACATAATATTAATTAAATAATACATTTTAAGATATATATTATGTTTCATTAGATGTTACATCATTATAGAATAATTTTTTTGTAAAATATAATAAAAATATAAAGTTTTATATTTTACTATTCATGATAATATAATGAATTTTTGAAAATAGTCATAAAATCACTATATCCTATATTAATTGTAATTATTTCAAATATAATATTTTCTGAATAATAGTTCAATAAATTTAAGGATTTTACACATTATATTTTAAAATAATTATAAATGAAAAAATATTATCTTTTCAAACAATCATATTTCTGAGACTTACAATATAAAATAGAATCCCGTTACAAAATTATTTTATCAATTATATTTTGATATTTGTCTTTTTAAAAAATATTTGATTAAAAAAATACTATCTAGAATACATGATATAATTAAAAAATAGTGTGTATTTTATAGATTAGTAAAATTATGTTTTACGAGGGTCCAAATATAAAATTGTAAAATTCATCTCAATTAAACAAATAATTTAGTAAGAATAAAATTATTAAGAATAATTGATTGAAAATATCCATTAATATGAAATAATACCATATATGATTTCCTTCAATTGTCACATGTTAAATCATTGGATGCTATTTGTCAAGGTAAAACATCATTTAATGTACCAAAATCCAGTGTTCTGAAATATGGGATTTCAATGGAACAATTATCTTAGCTGAGGCCATTGTTCTCTTTTTTGTATCAATTATCCATTGCCTATAAAACATAAAAATACTAATTATACTGTTAAAACTACTAACCAATGGTTTATTTTCCATCCTTCAAATTAACCAAAAATCTTATTTCCCCATCATCATACTTGACCAATAGGTATATCACGGTCAAACCCCAACTGTATATTTTCCCTTCATATACTATAAAATTAAATTTATTCTTTCACTCTAAATTAACTATAATTTATATTAATCTTATATTTTTATGTTCATAAGAGGATTACTGGTATATACAATTTTATATCAAATTTTTTTTGTGGGATATATGATTAAAAATGATTGGGGTGATCTATACAATCTCCTTATAGTTGTCTTATTTTATATTTTTTATTTCTAGTTATAATGTTTTTTATATGAATTTGTTTAAATTCGACTAATATAATGATCAGTGATAAAGAGAAAAATATTGTTGGTTTATATATATCTTCTACATGTTGGATATAATGTATTATGAAAAAATATTTATTGAGGAATAAAATATCATTTAAAAACTATGGGTCATTAAGGGAACAACAAATGGAGAGTAAAAAGCATGGAATATTATAATGTAATCCCTATAATCAAAAATCATAAAAATACAGGTTCCAATCCATAATCATAAATAACATTCAACACTATGATAGAATTCAATAAAAGATGAAAATAATATTCCCAATGAAATAGATTTACACTTACTAAGGACTCATCATTCACATCCCCAGACACATTTATATTAGAAGTGAAGAGTTTGGATGAGTAATGAGACACTATAGAGAGCCTCCAAAATCAAAATTCTTGAATTTTGCTTTATTATGGTATATTTATATTTATAATGGGGTTTTTAGATAAATAACTAAAATTTTCAATTGTTCAAAAACACATAACATAATTTCCAAGGTTTGTATATATAGTTTTATCTAATCTTTTTCCAATACTACGATTCATAAGAAGATAAATTGATTTGGATACACTATTATAATTCAATATCTTGGCCATGAAGTCCCTCATGGGATACTGAGAAATGTTTCATGCTCTAGTTCCATTGTTTGGATAACCATGTACCAAAAATTTGATCCACACAATCTAAATATGCACAGTTTGGGGGAGGCCAAGCATCTCCAAATAACTATATTCCACCCTCTAATTATTCCACAAAACGAACATGTTTTCAAGTGTTTAGATTATTTTATCCCTAAAAATTTACCAATCATAAAAACCCAAAATATTATGAAAAATATATTAAAAACATTAAAATATACATGACACAAGACACCAATAAAATATCTTATATACTAAGAAATACTAGAATTAGAAATATAGTAATAGGATGTTATAGACACATTATTAATAAAGAAATCCAACAATTCTTTTTCCCTTATATTATTAATGTAGTTTATAACTAGACCTAGTTATTGAAATTGAACCACGAAATTTCACTCAATTGATGTCGTGTCAATAATAGTTCACTTTAAATTTTTAATGAATGCTACTCCTGGAATGTAGGTTGAAGAAAATGATGTAAAAATTTAATGATCATATGTTATAAAAATAATTAAATTACACCACGAACATTTGTATTATGTTTTTATTATAATGATATATCTTCTTCCTCTTGGGGTTCTCAGAATTTAACTAACTGTTAATATTATACATCCTTATAGTCACCATTATTCTACTAACGAAGAGGCTTTATTGGTCAAACACGATGAGTTTCCATTAATTAATAATTAATTATTTATTATATTTAAAAATTGTAATATGTATTATTATGTTCAGTAAGAGATAATATTTCATCCAAATTTATTTTATAGATTTTGAAAAATTAATAAATATTTATTCACAATGTAATTATCAATTTACATGAATACATAATAATTATTTATCTATTGATATATGAAAGGTAACTAATAATTAAAAATTCATTAATAACTAATTTATTAATTTAATTAAAATTTTAATAAATATTTAATTTAAGGTGATTGTTTTCAATAAATATATAATATTTATTTATCTATTTATATTAAATTATTATTATATCAATAATAAATAATTTTTACACATTTATGAAAATTAAAAATTTTGCATCCATAATTAGAAAGGAATATTTAATTAATTATTTAATAAATAATATTTAACTAATTATTTATTCCAGAGTTCAATAAATATTGGAGAAGATGAATAAACTATATTTGTTCGGTAGATAAAAATTTATTTACAAAATTTTAATAAATATTTATCATTTCATGGGATAGTGTGAACTATAGAAGAAAATAAAAACAGTAATATTTATCTACGTCATGGGGTTTGTTTTGTGATTAATATATTATTGTGGTTCTTTGTGAAATTATTTAATATAAACCTGCATCCCTGTGTCTATAAATAAAAAATTATTAAAATTGTGAGAAGTCGGTCATAACGAACAACATTATTCTCTATAGGGAATTCTCTCTAAAAAAACATATCTTTTGATACATTTGACAGTAAAAATCATATAATAATATATTTTTAATCATATATTCGAGATTTAAATGATAGTTATATGATAGGAAAACATTACATTAATAAAAAAAATATGGATAATAAAACATTGAACAAATATTCCCCCATATTACTTTTTTTATTTATTTATATTTTTTAAACCGATTAGATTCTATTCATATTAAATATGAATATTCTCTTTGAGATCATTGATTATTTTACATTTATCTTGCTTCTTCACAAAAAGACCTCCATAGGTACATTATCATTTGAATATGAATAACTTCTTTGATATTTTTGGTAATCTAAAAATCCATTGCCTAGAATTTTTCATTCCCTTAATTATTAAACAATATCACCTAAGAGATTAAATATTCCTTAGGTCAATAAATTTTCCCATGATTCCATTGAATGTACATTTTCAATGTGGAATTAATTTGATCTTCCTAACAATAGTCACCATAGAAATTTCAAAACATTTTCCATGGGAAGAAATGTAGTCTATATATGTTGAAAATTATTTTTCCATGTTGTTTTAAAAAAATTACTTTTCATATAGATGTTACTATATCATATCATAAATTTTTTCATTCATATATCAACCTGGATTTACCTACCATATGAATAGTCATAATAATTATACATTTCTAAATCAATTATAGATCAAAATTAAGTTAATCAATTTCATATGGACCATTACACATATCTAGAAATGGTTGAATTTCCTCTATTTCATATCTTCATGGGTCTAGATGAATCAAATATATACATGGAGGCTTGGAATTTTCCATCAATGTGAAAGATAAAATCAAAAAAATACTTTTCAAAATAATTATTCTTTCGGTTATGTATGATTCAATAATTTAATAATTTCGAAAGTAAGTATTTAGAATGACTTTTACTTATTTGCATCATTTTTCAAATCCTCTCTTCAGAACAACAAGATGAGTTTTATAAATTGATTAATATAATACCAACTGACTCAACGGTATATAATTAACATGATCTCAGAATCAATAATATAACCACATTTCCCATTAAATTTTATATCAAAATTATTCACTTTCAAGAGATCAATATAAATAATTCTCAATTTTTGGCAACTCATTTTATTCCAAAATTCATTTAGATTATTTAAATTCACTATTTTATCCATTTAATGTACTTATTAGAAAAACATTATAATAAAAACATAATCTGAAAACATTATAATACCCAATAATATAATAAATATAATGGATTAAAATGAATTAATTATAAATGAAGAAAAAAGAATTTGTTTCCTCTAGCATAATTACATATAAAATAACTAAAATGTCTTTATTCCTTTATACTTTTCTATAGTCTCCTAAGTTTTGTTCACTATATCTCTCCATCAATCCTATTTATAATAAGATATTACAAATATATGAACTAACACTATAGACAATATATTTCTAGTGCTTTACCATGATACAGTAACCCCTGAATGATATTCATACAATGAAAATAAATAAAAAACAATACCAATAAGAACCCTTCAAATAAATTACTAATGATATATTATTTTTCCAAAGTAATGACACAACTTCAGGTGACTAGGACAAAAATATTTTTAATATTGTTTCAATATATATTGATGCAACTCAAATTTAAACATACTTTTAGGAGGAGAAGTAAAATTTATCCCTTGAACACTTTATTAAAAAAATATACCTATAATTATCCATTTTTATTTTTACTACATAATATTCCCCAATCTACCAATTAATAACTAATTTTATAGTCATGATATTTCTCTACCAATGTATCCTTATTTAAAACATTTGTGTATTTTAAAAAAAATCATTGATTCTTTGAATAGATCTTAATAATCACCCCAAAATGAATATAAATAGACTTTAATGTCTTCTCACCTCCAAAGGATGGAGAAAAATAGGAAATGATCAGAAAACTAAAAAATAATCATATATGAATATATTCCATTATTTAATTTCCCCAAACATTTGGAATCTACCTATTCTCTATGATTATGGGTAGAACTTCTCAAATAAGAGACCATAGAAATAATACCACAATAATTGATATGTCATCTTATATAGCATCCAAATATTTTATAAAAATATTTTTTATTATAAAATATATTCAATAAAAATAAAAGTATTTTAATTATAATTTGAAAACATATATTTATAACATTTAATGTATGTATATATTTACCTCTTTGATTAATTCTCAAATTTTGATTTAATCAATGGAAAAATAATGTTCATTATTTCTCAATGTTTTTAATATTAAAATATATTTTCTAAATTTATAATTATATTAATTTTATAAATTTATATTTATATTTATTTATATTGTAATTTTATAAAAATTATATTTCATTTTCTGATAATAGAATTTTATTTGCAATTTAAAATTAATTATTAACTTTTTTAAAAAATAAGTTATTTTAATGCGAAATGATTTATAATTTATTATATAATGATTTATAGTTATATAATAATTTTTATGAGAAATTATTATTTGAAAAAATTATTTAAAAAGTTGGTGGAATATATTTTATAAAATTATGAATAAAATGGTATGATATTACATAATAAATGTGAGGTTTAATGATTGTTTCAATTTAAAAAATTATATTAAATTAATGTAAATGATATTATAATTTTATTTTATGTATTTTACTACATTAATATATTTATTTTGAAATTCAATAATAGAATTCTATGGGTTTATATGATGAGTGAAACATTTGAATGAAAATTCCATTAAAAATTTTGATTTTGAATTAAAATTTAATTATAATACTGATGAATGTATTTTTATATAGAATTTAAATAACATGAAATTAATATATTTAATATTTTTGAACATCTAATATGTATAAAATTATAATTAAAATGTTTCCAATTTGAATTCATCCTTATTATAATTTGAATAATAATGTTAAATTTGTATTTGGGAAATAAGTGTTATGATTCCAATTGAACATTATAACAATTATTAAATGTGTATGTGGATGGTTATAAAAGACTGAGGTAATGTAGAAAACATAATAAAGTAATCAATATGTAAAAAAAATACAATTTCAAAATTTGAATTTGTTATAGACTATGTAAATCATTTGAACCACTTTTTAAAAATAATGGTATGACTTTTTAAGAAATCTTCGAACATATTATTATATATTTATGTAAAATAATAATGATAATTATAGAACACTATGATTTTTTATGGAATTATAAATACATAAAATATAATAATTTTTTTATATTTGATTAATTTTTATGTGATGAATGATATATAAATTATTAACCACTGATATCCTTGTTCTTGAACAACATTGGAAGAGTAATATATTGTTACTTACATATAATATATATATGGACTAATGATTTATTTTATTTTATAGTATATATAAGAATTTAAATTATTGATATAAATTATATAACTTCAATTCCATAGTCATCGAAATACTTCTTAAACATTTACCAGAATAATCACAACATTTTTATCAAATTACATATAATTTTAAAATGTTTTACAAATTAATAAAAATAGAATAATATTGCATGATTCATATATGAGTGATAAAGGATGGACCATGTGTTAACTATAGATTTTATAATCCACATACCACAAAAATAATTCATTCTTATCCCATTAGGAGTGATTTTTTTAAATTTCATCAAATAATTTCTATAAGTACGAGATTTAATCTATCATCTCAAACCATTCATTTAACACATAAATTTATCTCATCAAATATTTTTATATATTATTTAGTTTTCTATAATTTCTTTTTACACAGTCTTCCAATGTTATTTCTCAACTAAATAATAAAATTAATGTAGTATTTTAATGATCAGTGAAAGAATTCTTTACATTTCATTTAAATTATTATATGTACAATGAGATGACCCAGATCTGGATTCCACATATTGGTTCCCCGAACCAGGTGGTCCGCATGGCCTCAAAGGCATCTTACCGAACTCAAGAGGCATCTGACTAGAAGTGAGGGCCTCTTGTTTGTCTGTGGGAAGACTTTTCCTTCATTAGAATAGTGTATCACAGCGGTAGAGATATAAATAAATAGTAAACAGTGGATGCAATATAGATAAATAGCAGAAGAGAACTCATTAAATAGATAAGAAAGATAATAATAACTATATCAACTAGAATAATGACTATGTAATTTCATGTCACTAGAATACATGATGCATTGATACAAGACAATAAGCATAGCAAGTTCCACAAGGTAAAAGAAAGAAATGTATACTCCAAGTATCCTAAGATCCTACTCGGTCATCAGCTTTCATGCCCCACCCTCTCATCAAAAATCAATTATTGGAAGATGTATTCTTCCAATTGTTGATACCTAAAACCATGTAATCTAAATTAGGTACCAAACGAATCCTAGAGAGGGTGTGAGATAAATTTCAGTGGGCCACCACCAACAATGTCTATAACACCTTTCCTGTATAATAGAATGTAACAATGTGAAGGTATTCACATATAATGTAAAGAATGTAGTGAAATGTAACTAAATAACCAAGTACCTACTTCATCCCTAAGATAGTATTTGATCATTTAACTAGTTCATAAATTAATATATTACAATTAAAAAGTTCATAGGTCACGTGAGGCATAGCCAATGCTAACATCATCTCATTATAGTATAAATTGTAAAGGTCCCAAGACGTAACAAGGAAACTAGACAATGATATCCAGTGAGGTCATTTTAGGGTAAAAACCAAGGTTACATAGACTCACGTAAAGCTATATATGATGTATCTGAGTGTAGATATCGAGTTAGAGTGTATTCCAAAGAGTGTAATCCAAGTCATTCAACAATAAGGTACCAACCGAGTCCAGAGTGATCACCAATGTCAAATGGGGCTAAACAAAGTCATGGGCAATTGTGATATAACCGAGGAACCTACTTGTCATTGTTGGATACATGGTGTTTCTCTAAGGTATCCAATAATAATGAAAGGGAACCAACTATATTATATTATGAATCCATGGAATTTAGAAGAACTGGTTTATAGGTGGGTATCAAACAAAGAAACCCATATCCATGAATCGGAAAGGGGTTGCTGAGACCCAAGGTATTATCCTCTATGAATCCATGTTTAGCTCACGTCTGCCCGTTCCTATTTGATATTGTAATCATGTTATAATTCATTAGTTCTAATTCATGCCTTCCATTAGTGTGGATAGGTCATGTAATGTTGAAAACATTGGTAAAAACCATGTCTTTTCTTAGTGTGGATATGCCAACAAGTGTAGAAACGATTTAATCAAGTCTTAGTTATCCATTAAGGCATAATTAATTATTGAGGTTCAATCAAATACCTTCTATCAACATGGAATGGGGTGATAAATACATGTAACCTTTATTTAATATCTTTTGATAAGGATAAGATATATACTTAGTATATATTCAACTTTACATTTAAAATTTCACAATTCAAAAACATTTGTAAGCACATAAATTAGTTTTTTCATGTTGTGATAATATATTTGTATATTCCATTATGAAATTATTAGTATCAAAAATATATTTATAATAATAAGTATTACCTTTATAAATGTCAAGAAAAATAACACCAGAACAATAGCCCAATCATGCCGAAACACTAAAACCCAATAATGGCATAACCTTCGACATGAGGTAGATTGAGTTGTTGGTGTAACCACTAACAAATAATCATGTATTTGGAAATATCATAACATTAAAATTCTAAAAAGTATAATCATTTCATGTTAATTTAGGAAATTGTTTCCAACAAAATTGGTGGGCCCCTCATGAACATTCAAAAATAAAAAATCATTAGGGATGAGTTATAGACCACCAACCATAGGGTTATATGATCCTTATACTTTAGAATAAATTGTTTATTTTCCTCATATCTGAGTAGATCTATGGAAATGTGAAAAACACACATGTGAATATATCTAGGTTGAGAGTGAAAGATAAGGAAAAAAATCTAAATATGACTTGAGTACTTAACATTGAACATCCAATTGGATGAACAAATGCTCGATCAGATTCAAGATGATGGTGGTCTCTTGATTCCATGTTTGGATCAATAAAATGCTCCAAAATGATAGATATCTAGGTCAATCCTTCGTAAACTCAGATTAGGGTGGATGGGGTATGATTAATAGATGAGTATGGGCGTTTTAGTCATTTTACACAAGTTTTTATCTTGCAAATGGTTTTTCTGCATGTTTAGTCAAACGGTTCACAAACCGTATGACATGGTTCTATGTGAATCTGGGAAAAGGTGTGTTCTCATGGTTTTTCTACACAACCATGTGCAAGCTGTGTGAGGTTCCATTTTTTTGGAAAAACACAGTATGCATAGTTAGACAAACCATGTGCTAACCGTGTGCAAACAATGCATCATAGCCATTTTTCTCCAAAAAATGGTGTTTCGAGCTTCAATCGAGCCACATAAACCCTCATAAATTTTAATAACTCATTAAATATACATATTAGTTCCAAAGTAATGATTTAAACTAAATTTTAAAGGATCCATACCTGAGTGAATAACCGGGTTCCTACTGTCTTCCCCCCCTTAAAATAACAATCCACAAAGTTCACCATCCAAGGGTATGAAATCACTAATTGAGGACAACTCTAGGCATTGAGCACATACATTTGCTTCCGATTCTATACTCTCATCCTATACTCAGCTGTGATGACAGTGCAATCATACTAGATGGATAGACTTTACTCTGAGAACATTTAATCTTCCATCGATGATGGGTACTAGATACTTATAATAGATATCATTTGAATCTAACCCAACTTCCTCGGGATCAATTGTATGAGATGGTTAATCATGATATTAGTGAATCTATGAGAATGAAATATGTCATCCATTACATGATACCTCTCTGGTTGTAGCAACTGATATTCTACTAGCCCGACACTTTCTAGAATTTTGAACAACCAAATGAAATGAGCCTATATCATACCCTACTTTTGTAAACATATATTTCCAATGATGGGAGACACCTGATAAAAAACAAACCCCAAAATCAAAATTTAGAGGTTGTTGATGGTGATCAGCAAGAAGATTTTTTTCTAGACTGAGCAGTAGTCATAGGCTTTCTGATCAATTCTACCTGTACTGAAGTCTCTTGAACAAGACGAGGACCTAATAGGGATTCTTCACCTACCTCTAGCCGACACAATGGTGAATCGCATGGCCTACCATATAAGGCCTCAAATGTAGCCATCTGATTCCTTTCTTTGAAAATATTTTAAAAGGTTAAATAGATGAGGGGGATATGCTTCAACCAAGAATTTATGAAATCATGTATGTATTCTCAGAGCATATCCTCTAAGACCTGTATTGCCTATATTGATTTCCCATTAGTTTGAGGGTGAAAAGTTGTTCTTAGAAATAACAAGGTTCAAATAGATTTCATTAAAACCTACTAGAACCATGATGTGATACGATCAACCCTATATATAATGATAGTATGTGGAACCCCGTGTAGCCGTATGATCTCAAAAACATACAATACTCCTAGGTCATCAATTTAAAATGTCTCTCAAATATGAATGATGTGGAAGAATTTTTTATTCATTCAATGTCTACCAATATTACATCGCTACCCCTCAGTGACCTAGGTAAGAAAACTAAAAAATCCATAGCATCACATTCCAATTTCAATTCTGGGACTGGATGGGGTTGTAACAAGACTCCTGGACTATGGTGGCCAACCATCACCTGGTGACAGGTGAAACACCTAGTGATGAAGCCTTTGATTCGATATTTCATCCTAGGGAACCATTATGGGCGTCAAATATCTTGATACATCTTCTAGATATCAGGTTGAACATTCCGTTGGGAAGCATGCGACTCTTTCATCAACTCTTCTCTCACATCTGTAGGAACCAAAACACATCCAGGTAGACATAGGACATCATCTATCTCCACAATCTAATCTAGAGATGGGTTATCTCTGGATATTCTCACATGGAGAACCCATCCTTCAGGATTTGAAATTTTCATACTTTTCACTTTATCAAGGAGGGAATAAGTAACTATTATGGTTGATTGGAAAGACTGATCATGATTTTCATGAAAGTCCTGGTGATGTTCTAAAAAATAGGGAAATTAACATTCATTCAAAACTAGCTTTATGTACGGTATGTTTTTGATTTTTTCAACTCTGTGCATCTGCAACCACATTTACTATACCAGGACTTTAGGAAACCTCAAAAAAAGAATTGTGGATATTCAACAAATATTTTCTGTCGGTGGTTCAAGTCACTCTGAGAAAAGATATACTTAAGGCTCTTGTGATCTGTATACACCATAACGATTTCACCAAATAGATAATGTCTTCTAAAATGTATGTAATAGAAAATGCTTCTAGATCGAGGTCTTGTGTTGTGTAATTTCATTTGTGAGGCCTCAACTACCGAGATCTGTATACAATGATGTCATCTTCCGGCATCATCACTACACCAGGCCATGCCTGATGAATCGCAGAAGATGATATAACAATTTCATGGTTCTAGATTAATTAGTATAGGTCTCGAGAGAAGAATCACTTTAAGCTCCTAAAATAATTTCCCACATGATTTTGACCATGTGAACATGACACCGTTCTTAGTAAGAGAAGTATGTGGTGCAACCAGATAAGATAATTATTGTATGAATCACCAGTAATATCTTGCATTCCCTATGAAAATAATAATATCAAACACGTTATTTAGGTTCTCCCAAGAGACTAATGCACGAATCATTTTATGGTCAATATATACTCTTGATTCTGAAGTGATATCGCCCAAAAAGTTGACATTGTCAATTCAGAATTCTCATTTATAAAGATTGTCCTAAAACTTTTGTTCATAACTGTACCCAGAATGGTCTCAGGATGTTTGGAATGGTCATTACGAGTGTTTGAATACTCGATGATATCTCCCACAAATACCATGACAAAAGAATCCAAATATGTGTGGAAAACCATATTCATCAAAGGTAAGAAAATATCTGGCACGTTCGTAAGACCGAATGACATAACCAGATACTCATTTCAATAATAATTACTACGAAAAGTTGTATGTGGTATGTATGATTTTATAACTCCCGCCTGATGATATCCCGATCTCAGATCGATCATAGAGAAATAATTTTCTCCTTGGAGATGGTCAAAAAGATCATCTATTCGAGGAAGTTGATACTAGTTATTGAAAGTAATATTGTTCTTCATTCTTTAATCCACACGTAATCATAGAGTTCCATTTTCATTCATAGAAAAAAATATTGAGTAAACCCCATGAAGATGTAATGGAATGTATAAAGACATTAGCGCCAATACCCTCTATCTACCACTTATGCTCTTGATGCTCAGTAGGTGACATAATATACGGAGGAATGGACAATAAAGTTACTCCTCAAACATGATAAATTTTAAAATTAACTTATTTTTTATGAGTTAATCTAGATAATTTATCAGGAAAGACTTCCCTAAAAGAATCAACAAATTTAGGTAAATTAGTTTGAAGAAAACCCTGATCCTCCATGAAATTATTTTTAATGTAGGTGGTCACTCAACCTAGGCCATGATGCTTCTGACCCACACACCAAGCCTGGACATCCCACTCACCTTTGAAAATATTGTTATTGCCTTCTGGTGATGTAAAAGAAACCCTTCTGCTCTAATTGTCTTCAAAGGAATCATAGTGGACCAACTATTCCATCCTGATAATGACATTGAATCCCATCATCTCAAGGACATATACATTCAAAAAGAAAGGGTAACTACCATCCTCGAGGAGAAAATCCCTTCACTGGTGTCTGCTCTCCATCTGTATTCCCAATGGTGTATTTAGGATCATTACTCCATAGTGATATTCTATCTATAGTCCATGACATTATATAATATATAAATAAATTAATGATTTTGAAGCACATGAATAAAACAAAGCAGAGACAATAATAGTGTCTTCTAGAATAATACCTCATACTATAGATGATCTCGCATCCTGACCCTTAGGTATTTTCTATAAGGTAGGTAACATACAAAATCCACAGCCCAGTGTAATAGATGGACTAACATGAACATTACTATTCTACATGCATTGCTCGTGATCCTGGATAAGAGTACCATGGCCACTGCCTTCTCCTCAGACAGACCTACCTGTTATAGTCCCACTTCCTGCCTATCATAGTGCAAAAAAACTCACACCTGAAGGTGGTGCTAAAGTGTATTCTTTTCCTCTCAAAGATAGTGGAAGTGTCAGGAAAAAGCAATGAAGATAACCCAAATGACCAGAATCATGGCACTCAATAAAGTCTCTACCATAGTGGGACTTAATATGAACAAGTTTTCCACACTAATGACAGACAACATAACTATCAAACTAGATGATTTGTCTAGCACATCCATGACAAAAAGCCTCAATGGAAAGTTTCCTTCCCTAGAAAGAATTACTATCATGACATGGAATTGATACTTTAAACAAAATACATGCTACATCCCTCATGATATGCTCATTGATAAGGTCATGAACAAGAATTTCATAGAAGGTAAGAGGGATAAAGTCATTAACCTATGTTTGGATCAAGTACCAGAGCCCATACTCAAAACGTCTGGAACAAAAAAGCTCATCACCGGCTATATGCGGTCTGAAGTATTGTAAATAAGGGAAACATGATGAATATTTCATAACTGGCCTCGGCCCCTGAACAATATGAATGAACTCTCTGAATATGTCATCTCATAATGAATGAGGAATGAAATGATCATAGAAGGCCATCTGGACATTGACCCATAACATCCCCTGATGACTTTCGGCCTGGGTGACGACATCCCACCAACGCTTGGCCGAATCCTTAATCATCTTCATAGAAATCATGACTGTCCACTCTAGAGGTTTTTCCAAATGCACAAATATAGAAAGCATGGACTCTATCCAAGACACATATTCCAGAGAATCTTTATCCCCGGAAAATGTAGGAAGAAGATGCTATTGGAACATACAGGTTAGATCATCCATCATATGTGCAGCCCGTTGACAACCAATCAGGGAATGCATCATACATAAGAAACTATCATGGACATGGGAATTAGTTCCCAGATTAAGAACTACAGGAGGTTCCTCATGTGGAACTCTTGGATATATGACTAGTGGATCAGATCCCACCATGTCTAGAGCATGGTAATCTTCACCCTACTGGCAAAAGACACGAGGACATCATGGTAGCATTGGTCTACAAATTCCAATCACACACCTTATAACAAGCTTAGAAGTGATGTGATAAAATCCCTAACAAATGTCAAACATAATAAAACTCACTACCCAAGGAATACAACCCAACCTACCCACTTAGAGGGCCATATATCAGTATGTTCTCATGTATATGTTTCAAGTCATTTGGATGTTAATTCAAAGGCTAACACCTTCACCTTTCATAAACATGACTATGTGAGATTATGATATGAAATCGATTAATTTTAGTTTTTAGGATTCTATTTTAAATTGATATTCATTTCTGATGAATCGTTTCCCAGACACCTACAATAAAAATGACACCACATACTTATAGCATAATGGATTGACTTGGTAAATTATTCATCCCGTCCTAGGAGGGCCCATACACCTCATGAATTAGGACATAAAAACACTCAATAATTTGAAAAGTTATATATGTAGCAAGAACTATCACAACATCACATAAAAATCATAGGCATATCATTTAATGAAAAGCAGTGAAATTAACTTATATGGAATGTCTATATGAATACATCTGAATTCTAGGTTCCTATGCTGATTCATGTAGTAATAATGCATTCACTCATATCATCAAACCAAGGTTGAAATAAATTCAAAAGAGAAATAATTTAAAACACAATAAATATGTGAGTCACCCAACTGTGAAATAATATCAATTGTAATAGGAAAAATAAAATAACAGTATCATTTTGCATAAATTGGATTTTACCCCAAACCTGGGTTCGTGACGCCCAAGAACGACTTATGAACATGTCCCATGTGTTCCTATTATATAATCTATTTATCCAAATAGTCTCCAAAAAAAATAAAACCACATGTGATACCACTTTGTGATGATCCAAATGTAGATTCCACATAAGGGTGCCCCAAACCCGATGGGCCAGATGGCCTCAAGCACATCTTCCAGATTGCCAGAGGTTGTCGACTCGAATATATGAAGTTAAATAAGACAATACTTTTATATTAGAACCTATTGTGGGATCCCCTTAGAGTAGACCACATATTATACATAATAAGAAACACCTTTAAAATCTACATTCTCTTCAACATCTTCTTCAGCATTCTTGGAATTTATGAAGTCCTAAATAATATAGACATAACCTATGAACATTTCCCACTCATCATGTAACATCCTGGGTAAATAAATAATATGAAATTTTTATATTTATTAAAATTTGTGAAAAAAAAATTAATATAACTTTAAATGTAATACTATACTAGATGGTGTACCCAGAATGCAACAACGAGTTTCTTTGAAATCTTTTGTTGCACACTAATTATATAATAATATTATTTTAAATGGTAGTTATCACCATGCCATTGTAATAGCGGGAAAGAATAGAAGTAACAACAATATGATTATATATGTTTGTTAAATAATTTTACATTTATCCATGAAAATTTAGAGGCTTAAAAAAATAAAAGAATTCGATTTTGAGCAAAATATTCTAATGTTCTTTAAAAGGTCGATTAATCGCCTTTTGATGGTGAACCATTTTTAAATCTAATTTATGTCACTTTTATATTTTATATTTGACATAATAAAATCCTTTTTTTAGAATCAAGACATCATAATTTACTTTGTGTAAATTTTTGGTATTTTTCCGATTAAGTTCATTTTTAATGAATATTGAAAAATGATGTATTTTAATTCAAAAGATATTTTTAATATAATTTATTTTTATGGTTAAAATATCTTTTTAATTGGTTTTAAAGTGTAATTAAAATATATTTTTACTATTTAATCCAATGGTGGTTATTGTGATTAATTACACTTTGAAATTGGACATAAACAAGTGTTAATATTTTGTAGATATTGTTTCTTAAAAAAACTTTATTTGTCTTGACAGCGAGAATTAATTATAAAATTAATTAAATCAACTTATATGTTTTGAATTTGGTAAAATGGATATCATTTTTTAATTTAAAGTATCAATTATAGTATAGGGTGATTTTTTTGTATTTTTCTGAAAAACATCAATATTTAATTAATAGTGAAACCACTGAGTCGTAGTAAAAAAAATGAATTTTTCATTTAAATGAAATGTTACCGATTTTGTGAATTGAATTTCAAAAATATAACATACATGGTTGTCATTATTAAGTAAAATTTGGTTCAATGTGATGAAAATAATTTTCGGTGAATAGAAACATTGGAGTTGTATTATCCTCGATTAAAGGTAATTAGGTTAATTTAAGGTAAAAATAATATTATAAAAATATAAAAATACCTTTACAGATGTACTACCCTTATTTTATGAGTCATGGACGACCAAGAAAATCCATGGGTCAATTCGGGGACCCCATGGAGCTACATGGGATTGATAATGACATTAATAACTTTTTATTTAAAGTAAAACTAAAAATATCACAAACATTTATTGTTTTACTAAAAAAATACATGGGGTTATATAAGTAATATTTTTGACAATAAATATTCATTGGAAATTTAAAACTATTTTCTACATCATGGTATTTTTTTGAAATTTTTAGACATTATATAAATAAATTTATTTATGACACCATGATGATGCAGTGATAACCTCATTAATGAACAATTTAAATAAAAAGAAATGATAAGGTAAAATCTAAGACTTACACTTGTAGAAAATCTGTGGATGGGGGGATTTCTAACCCTTATCACCTATCCTTGATATATATCATTGTGGGTCCTTTAACATCTGAAGACAATTTTATAATAAAGTAACATTTCATGACATTCCAAAAGTGACCCTCCTCCCTCTTATAAAAGGCCCCCATCTATACCCCTTTACCCACACCTCTCAACCCCTTTGCTCATCCAAAATATTCTAATATTATCTCTCCTCATACCTCTCTCACTCATAGATGACACACATTGGGCAGAAGTCTTCCCAAGGAAGCCTTTAGCTCAAATCAAAAGAGTTACTCAATTTAAAGGTAATGTATTTTCTCGAGTTTCTTTATTTTATTTTTCTTATTCACTCACCACTATATTATTATTATTTGATCCTATAATAACACCAATATCCTCAATATACATGGATTCTATTATTATAAGGATTCTACCTACACTTACACACATCCCCGTCAAATGGTTAAGAACATACTGTTTCTGCGGGTGGTTAATTACTGCCTCACGAAATGTTGATTGTACAACCTTCATTTATCACCTTTCATTGTGGACATTATTAGGGAACTATATTTATATATTATATATGTTATTTTTATGTCCTCTAAATTCTTCTGTATTTTATATCTAAAACATACCTTTATGCTTTTCATGTTGTGCAAATGCGACAATGTCATATGAGGAAGTGTGGACTACCGCCCCCTCAAGTGATGTGAATCGTTCATTCAAACATGTAATTTATAAATAATTTAATTAATTATCTTATTTTTCCTATATAACATATATATTATATAGTAATTATAATATATCTATGTCTAAATTATTTTTAAATTCCATTAATATGACAAAAAATGATAGTAGCGTTCATGCGTACGTACGGCCTACTGTCTCCAAGAACGGTGCATTTCAATTTTTGTCTCCAAATGTTATGGAATAGTATAAAATGAATATATACTCGATATATGTGATATTAAAATCATTAATACCATTCTGGAGATGATTTACTTATAACTACATGGACATTTCTTTTCAAACAAGTTTATTTTTGACTCATGTACCGAAAATCAACAAAACGTATGATATGTCTACAAATAATTAACTAATTTTTATTACATGATAATATGTTATATTAATTGAATAATAAAATTTAAAGGAATTCCTTATGAAATTATAAATTGACCTATGTTTATTGTTCATTAATATAAAGAAACGAACAAGAAAAGTCTAACTTGAGGTAAGGGATCCTACCTTTCTCTTTCTATTCATATATTCTCCTTTATGTCATTAATTTTATTCTCCATGTTATTATGTTGGTAATGTTATTTTATATTCATACTACTCTACTTTTCATGTTCATATTATGAGAGACCCCCTCTTTCTATCATCAATTCATTTTCAGAATGTTTAAGTGGCGCCATTAGGCTGCCGAATTTTTGTAAGGGGATTTCTTATCTCACATTTAATTACATAATTTTTCCATTGTTCACTTATTATTTGTTTCTTGTGGTTTATTGTGTACATAAATTTCATATATATTATAATTATTCAATTTATATTCAGGGTATTATGTTATTCATTTGGTTTTTATTATATTTTGGTCATACGAATCGATTGATTACAATGTGGTAAGGGGTTTTTTTATCTCACTTTTTATTCTCGTGAGATTCATGCTAAATTTTCCACTATTTCCTTTTGTGTGGTGTATGTACTCCCCATTATTGTATTCTTTGTGTAATATACTTCAATTTATGGGTATTTACAACTTCATTATATGATCCTTCTTTCATAGGGAATACGTTTTGAAGGTTACCCAAATCAGAAAGGGAACCTTTCACCCTCCTATTCTTCAAGGACTTATTTTTATGAGGACTTTTAATTTACATATTCTTGTGCGGGGATTTGTTCTTGTATATCCTTATTGATTTAAATTTTATGTCCATGTGATGAGATACCCTTTTTATCTCTCATTAACTCATTTTCTAAATTTTAAAGTGACGCCATTAGGCTGTCAAATTTATGTAACAGAACTTCATAACACAATTTCAATTCATTGGGTTAAACATCTACTTTTTGATTATTTCATGCTATGAAAATGTGTGGTTGACCTCTGATTTTGACACTTAATATCCACTTATACTGAGTGTATTTATATTTTTCACACAAAATTATGTAATTGATTTATCCTTAATCTAAGGATACAATCATTATAATGGACTTCATCTCAATCTCCTTTTATTTAGGTATCCTTTTATTTATACATGAACTTCCTTTTTATGGTGTATAAAACCCTTTTGACTTTTAATTTCATTCAAATTGAATATTTTCTCTACGAATCATTTCACTAAACGACAAAACGAAATGTTTCTTTTTTATACGTAAGTGGTGACAATGTCTTTTTCCATCGTCATGAGTATTATTTGATCTTTGGCTTCTATAACAAGTTGTAATGTTTTTAAAAGGATAATAAATACCATATACTCTTTTTATAATTTTTGGGATTGAAAATGATTTTTAGAATGGATTTATTATTACAATATCTTAAAATTTTATATTTTTATTACAGTGTGGAAATGTTATCTTTAATTTATGATTAAGGTATTTGTTATGTTTATGATATGGTTCCTGGGAATTGTTAATGAAGTAGAGTGGTTATGTGATAAACTAATGTTGGGTGAGACCGAGATAGCTCTCCAATGCATTGGGTAACACTAAGGAGTTAAATGGTATGGTTTCTCTGAAGAGATTTAGGGAATATACTACGATGTGTATTCCAAACGTAACCATGAGCGTTACTCCCTACATAAGAATATTATGAATGCCTCAAGTTACATTTATGTATTATAATTTCTATGAGTTATTCATAAATCTTATGATTTCATTAGTTATGTTAATGTTCATATGTTTTATGAGTAAAGTATGATTTCATTGATTCTTATGTATACATGGACTAATGTTTTCTTTCCGTTTTTTTATATCCCTTACTGAGATTTTTATGCTCATCCCATGTTTTTGAAATATTTTCCACAGGACTTAATGATGAATAGGGTCAAGGATGGGATCAAGGAATTACATGTTGTCTAAAACATGGAACTAGTAATTTTTCTTTTTTAGAGTTTTTATTTTATGACAAAAATAGAAACTGGGTAGATGTGTCTACTTTATAATATTTTGTCATGTAATAGTTATGTCCTAATTCTTTAAAAATCTAAACCTGAAATGATCCTCAATTTGAATTACTCATTTAATTCAATATTATGTAATGTTATAGGTTATGGTTCTTATAGTTTTTATCAGAGGTTGGTTTAGGCAACTTTAGGGATCATGAGTTTTTTTAGACACATGGTTAGTCCCTATGTCTATTATTTCAGTTAAATCATTTTTTTATAATTTTTTCAGATCAATTAAATTTAGTTACAAATGGAAAGAGGAGGATCTCAAATGAAATTCCTATCTCTTCTTGAGTACATGCTTGCAATAATTATTGCAAAGTCATGTTCAGATGATTGTGAAACTTTTTCTAGCATACAACTCACTTGCAAGCAGTTGCTTGAGATATCAAACACCTCCACATTACCTCGTTATAATCGTGGATCTTGGGTTGTGTTTAGAAAAATCTAATTTACACAATATTCTCATATTTTCAAGGAAGGTAAATATTTTCAAGGCATTTTAAAATATTTTACGATATCACATGATTTTGAAACATATTTTGATTTTTAAAAAGGTGTTGAAGAAGGAGACCCTTGTGCAGCCTATTTATATTTGATTTTAAAATATAGTCTATCAGGACATACCAATGGTATTTTAAAAGAACCATTAATTGAATGTTTCAACTCAAATTCAGTCCAGCTATTTTATAGAAATCATTGTTTTCAGATGATTTTAAATTATATGTCATACATGATTATTTTCCAAAAACTGTTTTTCTGTGAACACCCATATGACCCATGTTGTACAATGTTTATTTGAATGGAGGAAGGAAATGATTTTAAGGATCTATAAATCATTTTTGCAATGCATTTACCCTCTACCTACATGAACAAGATGATGATGAAACCAAATGGACACCATGATCATGGAATGTTGTTCTTCATTTAGGGGATCATTTTATTATATCTTTTGGTGGTGAAATATGTCTTCATGAATTAAGATGTTGATATCAAAATGAATATGGATGAAAATGATAGGTATAAGGAAACCATTGAGGTTAAAACATGTTGGGGTTTAGTTTTTACCTTTATAAAAAATGACAAGCTGTAGGATGGGTGGAAACCAGTCGCATCTGGTAAGGCCGTTGGAATTGAACCCACAACTGAAGGGCGACAAGGGCGCATCACCTACCACTGGCGTATATGATGTCCCTTGTTATTATGACTTATTATTTGAGTAAAATGATTTTATTTAACATGAAAAATTTTATATTTTGAAGTTATGTTTTATCAAATGGATATACTTAGTATCGGAAAATTATTTGGTGACTAAGTGATAAAGGTTTGTGTGAAGGACGTTCTATATTTTGAAGAATAAATATATACCTAAGGAAGATAAAATACTATGGGATTTAAATTGTGGAATAATGGATAAAATTTTAGTTTTGAGGAATCTATGTTTTTATTGTGGATATATGGAGATTTGGTTTATTTATGAAAATTATTAACCTATAATAGAGAATATTTGATTAGTTTAATTACTTTTCAATATTAGACATTGTGAGTAACATATGTTATTTGGAGATAAATGTTAAGATTTATCTTGGAAGACTATGTAAATAAATCCTTATGATATATGGGTTTCAATCATAGTTTGGATTAATTTTGATGAATTTTATGGATGGTAGGTTTTTTAATGGTCTTTTTTGAACATTGGGTTTTGTTTGAAAAATTTTACAGATTATTAGTACTTTATATTTTTGTAAAAGATTATCCTTTTTGGGTATTATAAGATCTCGTACTAACAATTTTGGTTTTGGATAAGGTATAAAGACATGGGAAATATATAGTTCTCTTTTTTGGATTAGGTGATTCTTTAGAAGTTGATTAATGATCTCTTAATGGGACAAAGTCATCCTAAATACTCTTCTATTAGAGAAAATACAAGTTTGTGTTAGAAATATAGTAAGAGATGAATGTCTAAATGACAAGTAAGTATGTTTAATTATTGTTTAGTTAATCTCATAAATAAATTACTCAATGAAAATGAACTTAAAAAAAGGAAGTGAAATAATGTTTTCTACTAGGGAATCAAATACCGGTTAAACCATCACATGTTTGTGGATTTCAAATTTCTTACTTTCTCCTGATCAGGTTTTCTATCACTCTCCACCAAAAGCTGAAACATAGTTTCTCCTCCATATCCATGTTTTCATGGGATCCTAGTATGGGTTATCTAAGGATACCATTTTACTTCTTCTTATTTCATTTAATGTGATAGTTTTATTGCCTTCTTTTCCAATGTGGGGCTTTCATGGATGTTTCTTAGCCCAATTTTAAAATCGCGAGGATGTAATTCCCAAAATAGAGGGAAGGATGTAACAGCCCGGGTAAATAGAGAATATGACATTTTCATATTTATTAATATTTGTGAATAAAATGTTAATATTACTTTAAAGGGAATGCTATGATTGATGGTGTAACCAGTACACAACAATGAGTTTCTTTGAAATCTTATGTTGCACACAAATTATATAATAATATTATTTTAAATGGTAGTTAACACCTAGTCGTTGTAATGGGAGGAATGAATATAACTAACTACAATATTATTATATATGTTTAATAAATATTTTTACATTTATCCAAAAAATGTTAGAGTCTTAAAATAAGAAATGAATTCGATTTTAAGAATAAATATTCTAATGTTCTTTAAAAGAAAAATTAACAGCCTTGTGATGGAGAACATTTTTTAAACCTACTTTTTTTCACTTTTACATGTTATGTTTGACCAAATAAAATACTTATTTAGAATCAATTCATCGATATTTACTTTCTGTAACTTTTTGGTATTTTTCCGATAAAGTTCATTTTTAATGAATTGTGAAAACTGTTGTATTTTAATTATAAACCACATTTAAATATAATTTATTTATTAGAATATATTATTTTTTTATTGGATTTATAGTGTAATTAAAATATATTTTTTTGATTTAATTTAATGGTGATAATTATAATTAATTTAACATTGAAATTGGACATAAACAAGTGTTAGAATTTTGGTAGATATTGTTTCATGAAAACACGCTATTTTTTTGACATCAGGAATTAATTATAAAATTAATTAATGAAACTTATATATTTTTTTTTGCTAAAATTTATATCAATTTTAAATTTGGAATATCAAATATATCATTGGGTGAATTTTTGGTATTTTTCTGAGAAATAATATTTTTGGATGAATAGCGAAACCACTAAGTAGTAGTTAAAAAACTGAATTTTTCATTTAAATGTAATGTTACTGCTTCTGTGAATTTAATTTCAAAAATACAACATACATGGTTGTCTTTAGTAAGTAAAATGTGATTTAATGGGATGAAAATGATTTTTGGTGAATAGTAACTGTTGAGTTTTATTAACTGCGATTAAAGGTAATTAGGGTCATTTAAGGTAAAAATAGTATTATAAAAATATAAAAATACCTTGAAATATGTCCTACCCATATTGGATGTGTCATGTAAGACAATGAAAATCCATTGGTCAATTTGAGTACCCCATGAAGCCACATGGGGTTGGATATTCAAATTAATAACTTTTTATTTGAATTAAAAATAAAAATGTCACAAACATGTATTTTTTTACTAAAACAATTTTTACATGAGTTTATATAAGTTATATTATTTAATATACTTTTTTTTCGAAATAAAAAAGATTTCATACATCATTGTATTTTTTATAATTTTTAAACATTAAATAAATAAATTTATTTATGACACCATGATGATGAAATGATTACCTAATTAATAAACGATTTAAATAAAATGAAAAGATATGGAAATATATAAGACATACACTTGTCATAAAACCTATTGTATGAGTGAATTTAGAACCCTTATCACCTTATCCTCTAAATATATCATTTCAGGACCTTTAAAATCATAAAACCATTTTATAATAATGTATCATTTCAAGACTTTCCAAAAGTGACCCACCTCCCTCTTATAAAAGGCCCCCACCTCTACACACATACCCACACCTCTCAGGCCCTTGGATCATCCATCATCTGCTGATATTATCTCTCCACATCCCTATATCACACCTAGATGCCTCACTTTGGGCAGAATACTTCCCAAGGAAGCATTTGGCTGAAATCAAAAGGAGTTACCCGATTTAGTGGTACTGTCTTTTCTCATGTTTCATTCTTTTATTTTCCTTCTTCACTAACCACTATCATATTATTATTTGATCCCATAATAAAACCATAATCATAAATATACATTGATTTATTAATGATATGTAATCTACCTACCCTTACACTCACCCTCGTCTAATGGTTAAAGAACATACAATTTCTGTGGGAGGCGAATTACTGCCTTGCGAAACAATGATTGTTCAATATTCTATTAACACATTTCATTGTGGCCATTATGATGTAAATATATTTATATATGATATATATTATATATATTTCCTCTATATTATTCTTTATTTTATATTTAAAACACACCTTTATGATTTTCATGTTATCCAAATGCGATAATGTTATATAAGGTTGTGTGAACTAACGCCCCCTCAAGTGATGTGACTCGTTCATGCCAAACATGGAATTTATAATGAATGTAATTGATGAAATTATTTTACCTCTATAAAATATATATTATACTGGAATTATAATATATCTACGTATAATTTAGTTTTAATGTCCATTAATATGACAAAAAATGAATGTAGTGTTCATGCGTACGTACGGCCTACCGCCTCCATGAACGGCGCATTTCACTTTTTATCTCAAAATTTAATGGAATAGTATAAAATGAATATATACTGAATATATATGATATTTAAATTATTAATACCATTCTTGAGATGATTTACTTATAACTATATGGACAATTCTATTCCAACAAGTTCATTTTTGACTCATGTACCGAACATTGACAAAATGAATGATATGAACTCACATAATTAACTAATTATTATAACATGATAATATGTGATATGAATTGAATAATAAAAATTAAAGGATGTATTTATGAAATTATAATTTGACCTATGTTTATTATACAACAATATAATGAAATGAACAAGACAAGCTGGACTTGATGTAAGGGATCCTACCTCTCTCTTTCTTTTCAAATATTATACATTACGTCATTTATTTTAAACTCCAAGTTCTTATATTGGGGGTGTTATTTTATATTCATACTACTGTACATTTCATGTTCATATTATGAGAGACCTCTGCTTTCACTCATCAATTCATTTTAAAAAATTTTATCTGGTGTCGTTAGGCTACTGGATTTTTGTAAGGGGAATTCTTATCTCAATATTAATTCCATGATATTTCCATTGATAGACAAATATTTGTTGCATGTGGTGTATTGTGTACTTCCATTTCATATATATAATCATGATTCTATTTATATTCATGGTATTATGTGAGTCATTTGGTGTATATTATCTTTTGGTCATACGACTCCATAGATTATAATAAGGTGAGGGGTTTTTTATGTCACTTTTTATTCCCATGGGATTCTACTACATTTTCCACTATTTTTTATGTTTGGTGTATATACTGCCCATGACTGTATTCGTTGTGTAATTTAATTAAATTTATGTTTTTTTTACATCTTCATTGTATTATCCTTCTTTCATGGGGTGAACGATTCCAAAGTTACCCAAATCATTAAGGGAAACTTTCACCCTCCTCTTTTTAAAAGACTTATTTTTGTTAGGTATGATAATTTAAATCTTCTTATGTTGGGATATGTTCTTATATATCCTTATTTATTTAAATTTTATGTCCAAGTAGTGATATTCCCTTTTTATCTCTCACTAACTCATTTTCTGAATTTTAAAGTGACACCATTAGGCTGTCGAATATCTGTAAGGGAACTTATTAACTCAATTTCAATTCTTTGGGTTAAACCTCTACATCCTAATTATGTTGTGATATGAATATTTGTGGATGACCTCTGATATTTTTACACATAATATCCACTTATATTATGTGTATTTATATTTTTCAAACATAATTATGTAATTGATTTTTCTTTAATCTATGGATACCGTCTTTATAAGGAACTTTATCTCAATATCTTTTTATTGAGGCATCCTTTGATTTATACACGAAATTCTTTTATACGGTGTATAAAGACTTTTTGAATTTTCATTTCACTTATAGGGAATATTTTCACTATGAAGAGTTTTACTAAACGATAAAAAGGAATTTTTCTTTTTTTACGTATGTGGTGACAAAGACCTTTTCTGCCGCCATGAGAATTATTTAATCTTTGGATTCCTTAACAAGATGTAATGTTTTTAAACGGAAAATAAATATCATATGCTGTTTTTACGTATTTTGGTATTGAAAATGGTTTTTAGATTGGATTTATTGTTTTAATATCTTAAAAGGTAATATGTTTAATGCAATGTGGGAATGTTATCTTTTCTTTATGCTTATGTTATGTGTTATGTTTATGTTATTATTCATTGGCATTTTTTATGAAGTCAGGTGGTTCTCTGATAAACTAAGGGCGGGTGTGCCCGAGACAGCTCTCCAATGCATTGGGTAACGCGAAGGAGTAAAATTCTATGGTTTCTCCAATGAGATCTATGGAATATATTGTGATGGGTATTCCAAACGTGACCATGAGGGATACTCCCTATGTAATAATGTTATAAACACCTCAAGTTACATTTATGTCTTATGATTTCTATGAGTTATTGATAAATCTTATGATTTCATGAGGTATGTTAATGTTCTTATGTTTTATGAGTAATGTATGATTTCATTGACTCTTATGAATACATGGACTAATGTTTTGTTTCTGTATTTTAATATCCATTACTGAGCTTTTTATGCTCATCCCATGTTTTTGAAATGTTTTCCACATGACTTAGAGATGAATAGGGTCAAGGATGGGATCATGGAAAGACATGTTGTCTAAAACATGGAACTAGTCATGTTTATTTTTTAGATTTTTTATTTTATGAAAAAATGGAACTGATTAGAAGTGTGTAATTTATAATCTTTTGAGATGTAATTGTTATGTCTTAATTCCCTAAAACCCTAAACCTGTAAAATCCCCAATGTAAAATATTCATTTAATTCAAGATTATGTAGAGTTATAAGGCTGGGTCCTTATACATCATGTGTAGTGATATAAAATTGTATATTTTTCAACTCAATGGGATCATTTATGATTGAAAATTTTTATTCCTCCCCTTATTAGATATTATGGTTTTACCTCTTATAGAAAAAGCATCAAAAACTAGATGATCTAAAGATGATATCTCTATAGAAATAGAATTTTATGGAGAGGGTATATCCATAGACCTAGATAAAAAATAATTAGTAGGTATTTATGATATGATAGAGCCCTAAAAACATCCTCTTCATTATCTCAAACCTAATCATCATTTATATCATCTCTATTATCACAATGACTATTGTTATCATATTTTGAACTATGTAATACTTATAAAACTTCAGTAGACAATATATATAGCACCCCAAAGTTTTTATGGGATGTTTTTATTAAATACATTTGAGTCATATCCTGTATAGCATAATGCACTAAGATTATTTGAGTCAACACTTTGTTATTTAGGAGATATGAATAGCCTAGTAATTGTACTTAAACATTCCACATGTGTGTTTTGAAATATGAATATCTGACATACATGGTACTGTTTATGATGATATTTAGAGTCTGATAGAAATAAATTATTTTTTTGTGAATAATAACATACCCATTTGAATTTTAACCCACCCATATGAATATAACATAGATTTATTAATAGTAATATGACTCTTATGAATGGTATCCATACCCATGAATGTATAAGAAAATTTAGGCACCTTAAAAATTAAGATGAATAATTTAAGTGTTTCTATATTTTAATTAAATAATGATTTTCATTAACTATTTAAATATTCATATTTTGAAAAATATTTTGTTGAAATGTACTTAATTTTTGGATTATACATGTAGAAAAATTGGATAGGTGTAATTTTTGGTATTTTTCTGATATACTTGAATTTTTTATTAATAGTGAAATACTCTAATTTACAAAATAATATAAATAAACTAATTATAGAATAATGTATGATGTTCCATTAATGTAATACCATTTTATTTGGATTCACATGATAAAATTATTATTCAAGGTCATGGAATAATTCATCTTCCTTGTGGAGAAATAATAAATTAATGAATATAATATAGAGAAATCACCTCTCGCCTCCACTATATAAAATAACCATCACCCCCTCCTCCCAAACCACTAAATCTTTATACCATGACTATATTCTACCAAATAATCTTCCCAAGCTCCCTCCCTACATCTACGTCTTACTGGTATTTTCAAAATGTGAAACACTAAGGCCATAAGAAAATTCTCAATGAAGAGTACTCAAGAGGTGAACCTCTCTTCTCTTTTCCTTCAATTTTTTTATAGAGTTATATTCTTATGATATCTCTTGTTCACCTACCCTAATCTAAATTCCATGATATTTCTGGTACCATAAAGGTATTGTAATTTCATTATTATAATGGAATATTTCATCATAATATCTCTTTTCCCTTCATTTTATACAAGAAATGTAAACACCATACACGATTTTCTAATTTATCACACTCAAGGAAGATGAGTTTTTGATATGAATTAATATCATTAATACTGGTCAAGAATCCTTTTCAATGTCTGAAAAAGATAAATATATATTTATTTTTTTTGTATAATGTTCTGGAATCCTTACCCGTGGGTAATAAGGAATAATAATAATAATAATTTTATTGGGCACACAATTTCCACGAAAAAATCAAGTGATTATTTTTAACTCATCAAATGAGTTATCCTCATGGTATATATCCAGAATCATTATAAGATCATTTATAACTATTTAATGAAAATAATAATTTATATTAAAAATTATTGATGTTTAACCACATTTCGAATAAACATCCATTCATGAATACATGTTAAGAGATCATGAAAACCAAAGAAAAAAAATGACACCAAAACAATAAAATTGAATCTCATAAACCCATAAAAAGGACATTAATGAACCTAATAAGGCTTTAAAATATCAATTAAATTATTATGAGGTTCTGGAATTATTAATTAATGAATCTAAATTGGATTATTCAGGTTAAGAAAAATCAAGAACACTTTCAAGCATAAGGCAACAGATCCTCTCTATCACTTTTGTTCAAGAATCTCTCCTATGTTGTAATCTTTTATTATTAATACCTAATGAGGGAATATGAATTATAACCATACTTATAATTCCATTATGATATATAAATAATGGGATACCTTTTTATATATCATTAATCCCATGCAACAATAGTGGTTACCATGTCGAAATGATTCTAGGGGGGGGGGTTCTCATATCATTTTCATTTCTATGGGATTTCCATTATTTGCCTCTTATTTATTATATATGTTATAGGTGTACTTACAGTTGATATTTATTATCATCATTATTTTATATTCATTTATTCTGTTATTCATTTAGTGGTTATTAAAATTTGGTCATATGACACAACTAATTAAAACATGGTAATGAGATTTGTCTCGATATTCACTTCATCGGGAGTTTCTTAGTATTATGCACCTACTCATTCGTATGTGGTTAATCTACATACAATTTGAGATTACATTTCAATTGAAATTATATTACATTTATATGTACATATCCTTAGATCAGGTATATGGTTATTGTCTATGTCGTGTACCATTTAACAAAAAAAAATTATTTTGAATGTTGTTTTGACTGTGAAAATATTGATGAAGCAGTATCCTCTATTATATTTGAATAATGTAATGGAATATTGATATTTGATTTAATATATGTATAAAAATGATTGGACATCTAGTGGTTGGTGGGTCCTACTACATCCCCTCGGTTCCTCGGTGGGTCTCAGGAGACAATTAAATTTGGGAAAAACCCTTCTAGTTTGTTTCCACAAATCTGATGGGATACTACCCAGATTACTAAAAGATTATTATGGTATTATGGCATAATGTACCTTATACATTATTTCAAATTAATAATAATTATCTTTATTCATTATCAGTTAATACTATCCATGATGTTTTCACTATGACAAAATCTATGGATGGAGTTTCTCTCTCAGTTTATTTATAGTGTGATTTTTTTCATTTATTCACCAAGCCATATTGATTATGTCAAATTGTTTACAATTTAGTTTTTATTGATTCATGATTACACTATTTTTAACCCTTACTGATAATTTGAGATAACTAGTTTCATTTTATATTTTCAACAGTTGATTAATATGTGATCATTTATTGAGTTCTTGTGGATTCAATTTTTAGTTTTTGTTATGTATTTTATTTTGTAATAATTTAAAAATCTAATTTGAGTTACATATATTTTTGTAGTTTAATCATGACTACAGAACTGATAGTTTCTTCATGATTTTAATTATTTATGACCATTCCAATTTAACAAGTAATGCTTCTTCCCTAGTCTAGATGGGTTTGGGAGTTACAATTGGTATCAGAGGATGTTTAGCAGGAATGATGGAAACAATATTTATATGACACAGTTTAGGGATGTTTCCCAACGATTATCATTAAGGATAAAAATACATTAATTTATTAGTATGTTGGTAAGGAATATATTATGTGGACCTTCATGCAATATATCCATATCTGGATACGAGAAGGTAGAGGTTGCTCTGGCACAGATGTACCTAGCAGTGAAATATCCGACAACGAGTTTCAGGCATGACTCGTGGTATCCGGGAACACAACAATGTTCCATGCTGCACTCTTGGTTATGACACTATCTGGGGATATGGTAAGGTTAATTAATATTTTCATTAAAATACATTATGAAGAATTGAAATGTAAATTATTCCTCAAAGAAAGCATTTTTCCGATTATGGCATTTTCCATGCGTATGATATCAATTTTTTAATGAATTTTATTAAATTATGATTATGCAATATGATTAAAACCCAAATACATTGGTTGAAATTATTTATAAATGGAATCTAATGGAAGAAGGGGAATAAAAACTCATGGGAAATTTTGGGATCTCTCCACTGAACAAGACATCACATTCAATGTTGGAGGATATCAGATCATGACCATATTGGGACAACATACTTAGGTTGTAATGAATAACCATTCCACACCTGTGTTGGACCATTTCATGCAGAAAAACCCCCATCATTCAGTGGGACTACTAATCCAATGGTTTCCATGCAATGGATCAGGTGCCTTGAAAATATATTCCTTGAATTAAGATGCAATGAAAATAAAAAGTTAGTACTGAAAGTATATTGTCTCAAGGGAAACATTGATCAATGGTTGTATTTGATTCCTAATACCACAGAGGAGGAGGAAAATGAAGATACAGAATGGAAGGCATTTAATGAAATATTCTTTGAATAATATTTACCTCGTGAGCAATGAACCGAAATGAAGAGAAAATTCCTAGGATTAATGAAAACAAGACGAGATATTGTTGCAGAGTATAAGGCTACCTTTACAAGGAAAGCCGAGTATTCCCTGGATTATGTACGTGACTCAACAGAAAAGATTAAACATTTCATTAAAGGTCTTAATATAAATCATTGAAGGGAACTGGTTTATCAAACATTTTCATCACATGTTGAAATTTTATAAATTCCCATCAAAACAGAGAAGGAATTTTCTAGATCAAAATTGTTAATGGGAAACCATGATAAAAAGAAGATCATTGACGACTAAGGGAATGTCTAAGTGTCAATTAAGAACAAGGAAAAGAATAAATTCCTATTTTACAAGGACTGTAGAAAGAATATTCTCAGGAAATGGTTGAAGCCATGGGAGTGTGCTGTATGTGTCGAGAAACGGGGATCCTATCTAATGAATGAAAGGGGACGAAATAATTTGTTGATGTTCAATGATACAATTGTAGAGATATAGGACACTGTGAACATGAGTGTCCTAAGAAACAAGGAAACATTACTCATAGAAGACCAATAGAACAAGGGCGAGCTTATGTGATTACAATTGTGGATGTTGATGTTCCTAATGATGTGGTAGATAGTAATTTAATTATTATCTCAAACATAGCCAAAAAATTATTTGATTATGGATAATTACATTCATTTATATCTTCCCAATTTTCCATGAAATGTTTACATGTTCAATTTTATTTAATAAATATTTTATCATTCAAGACTCCTGAGGTATGAATCACTGCAACAATGTTATGTCATCTGGCCTCCTCCTGACAGAAAAGCATGCTTTAGTTTATAATGTTATTGTCATTCCAATGACTGAATTTTATATAATTATAGATATTAATTGGTTATCTAACTATAATGTGAATATTTATTGAAATAAAATGGAAGTTACAATTTTTGATAATTTTAGAGAATCTCCTATCATTAGAGAAGAGAACTCGCCATCTAATTTTTATATAGACCCATGCCCAGTAGCTCTATTAAATTAAAATATTTGAGAGGAATAGAACCCAATATTTATGGGTGGGGAAAATATTAAAATTTTAGATGTGAATATAATGAAAGAATACATTGATGTATTTCCAAAAGATTTACCTAGATATCCCCCAGAGTAGTAAATTTACTTTTCCATTGACTAAATTCCTGGATCAAGTCCTATATCAAAGACCCCATATTGCAGGTCCAATAAGGTGTTAGTAGAGCTAAAGAAACAAGTAGAGGAGTTGAGTGACCAAGTATTTATTCTACCTAGGGTATCCATATTGGATCCTCAGTCTTGTTCATCAAGAATAAAGAATGATCCATGAGGTTTTGAATTGATTACAAGGAAATCAATGTTATTATAATAAACAATAAGTATCATCTGTCTTATATTGATGAATTATTTAATCAACATCATGGAGGTCAATAATTTTAGATTATTTACCATTGGTCTGGATATCACCAGTTGCATGTGAGGAAGGAAGATATTCCTTATACATCATTTCTAACAAGGTACGGTCATTATGAGTTTACAGTGATGCCTTTTGGACTGACTGATACACAATTTCATTTCATAAATTTAATGAATAATGTTTTCAATGAATATATTGATAAATTTGTTGTGGTTTTCATAGATAATATCATCGTACACTCAAAAAGCTCTACAGACCACGAGGATCACTTATAGATATTTCTTAAAACTCATAGAATAAATGAATTATATGGGATGTTTAGCATGTGTGAATTATGTATTCAATCGATCTATTTTCTAGCCCATATTGTGTATATGGATGTAATCCTAGTTGATCATACAATGACAATGAAAATCCATGATTGGCCCATGCCAACAAACAGAACATAGGTATGAAGTTTTATTGGCTTAGCAGGATACTATTAGCGTTTCGTTCCGAATTTTTCCTGACATGCTAACCCAGAAACCAAGATCACATGTAAGGGAGTTATGTTTGTGTTGACAATAGAATGTATAGAATGCATCAGAAAATTGAAAATATGACTATTCAATGATACAATTATGAATCATATATCTTTAAATGAGGGATTTGTGATATTGAGTGATGCATCGAAAAATGTACTAGGTTCCGTACTTATGAAAAAATATAATGTAATTGCTTATGCATCAAGATAGTTGAACACTCATGAGAAAAACTATCCAACTCATGATCTTGAGTTAGCAGCTGTAATCTTTCCACTTATAATATGGATACATTATCTATACGAAGAATGATGTGAGATATATACAAACCACAAGAGTTTGAAATACATTTTAACACAAATTGAAATCAACATGAGGCAAATGAGGTGGATCATGTTTCTCATATATTACAATTGTTCAATCCACTACCTCCCATTAATGGAAAATAAATTTGATGATGCATTAAATAGGATAGACCACAAACTCCTAATACAAACAGGGATTGAAACATATCCTATTTTCATGGATCTAAAAAATATTGATATAGGAATTGTTTTGGAAGGGGAACCATATTTCCTATTTCAAATGAGTTCTAAACTATATTTATTAGAGAATATAAAATGATTAAAACCTGATGATGAGAATCTACACATGATAATTAATGTTTTCTAGGTTGGGAGATTGGAATACATCATGTTTGGAGAAAGAGTTCTTTAATTTTGGATGAGGTTAAAAATTCCATCAGTACCTGATATAAAAATGTACCTTTTAGACAATAATAATTGATCAAATTTTTTTATACACCCATGTAGCACAAAGATGTATTTAGATCTGATGGAATATTTTTGGTGGGATAGTATGATGCAAGAAATTGCTGACTATGTTTCAAGGCATCCAATTTTTCAAAAAGTGAAGGTATAGAGACAACATCCCAGAGTATTGATGCAAACTCTACCTATTCTTATGTGGAAGTGGGATAATATTATGATGGATTTTTTCATCAGACTACCAAGGACAAAAAAATAAATTATTCAATACGTGTAATTGTTGATCGTCTCACACAATCAACAAATTTTATTTTCTATAAGAAAGTATTTAACACATGATCGCCTGACAAGACAATATATTAATGATGTTGTAAAACTACATGGTGCACCTATATCAATTGTGTCTGATCATGATCGCTGAATTACATCTATATTCAAAATAAGTCTCAATAAGGTTTTGAATACTGATTATTGTATGAGTACTACATATCACCCTCAAACCAACAAACAGTGTGAAAGAGAATAAAAACTCTAGAACACATGATATGATCATGCTCACTTTACTTCCAAGGTATGTGGGAATAGTAATTTACATTGGTGAAATATTCCCACCACAATAATTTCTATTCCAATATTCAAATGGATCCATATGAAACATTATATGGAAAGAGATTTAAAACTCTGACTTTCTAGGATGAAGATTGTGAGAGGAAACTTATAGGCATAGAACTTATTGAGGAGCCCATTAATAATGTGAATAGAATCCATGCCCATATTAAAGAACCCTAAAGTATGAAGAATAGTTACACTAACAGTCAGAGACAGGATTTAGAATTCCAAGGGGGAGATCTTGTTTTCCTGAAATTATCTTAATGGAAGGATGTCTTAAGGTTCAGTTATAAAGGGAAACTAATCCCCATATACATCGGACCATGTAAATTTTTGGAATGAATTGGAGTTGTGGCTTAACATCTAGCAATGCCTCCAAGTCTCTCCAGTGTTCATGATGTGTTCCATGTGTCATTTTTGAAGAAATACATGACATACCCAATGCATGTACCTTCCTATGATGAAATAGACCGGGAACATGATTTATCATACTATGAAGAGCCTATCAGGATCATGTACACAAGGGAGTAGGTATTGAGAAATAGGATGACTCACCAAGTAAATGTTCTTTTGAAAAACTAGAATATAGAGGAAGCAACATTGTAACATGATGATGTTATGGAGTAGAACTACCCATATCTTTTTGGTTGGATTAATAAATGATAAATTTTAAGGATAAAATTTCTGAAGGAGAGAATAATATAGAACCCCAAACATTTAATTGTATTTTTATATTAAAAACATTCGATTTATAGCAATTATTTTATAAGTTATTGAGATTATTTGAAACAACAAGTGGTTGTTTAAGACATAGTCATATCCAAACCATTGAACTAAAATTTTTCACTTGTGTGTTATGAATTTTGAAAATTCAATAAACATAGTTTTGTTTAGGATGATATTTAGTGTTTGATTGAATTAACATAATTTTTTTCTGAATAGTAACATAGACTTATGAATAGTAACTAATCCTTATAAATATTAAATTATCCTTATGAATAGTAATATGAATCTTAGGAATAGTATCAACACCCATAAATGTATAAATAAATTTTGGCACCTTAAAAATGATGATTAATAATTTAAGTGTTTATATTTTTTGATAAAATAATAAATTAAATAAAATATTTATTTAATCATATTTAGAAAACTTTTTTTGAAAAAATGGAATTCATTTTTGGATTCTACACATCATGAAATGGTTAGGGGGAATTTTAGGTATTTCTCTGACATACTTCAATTTTTTAGGAATAGTGAAATACCATAATTTATAAAATAAGATAAATACAATAATTATAGAGTCTTGTATGTTTTTATACTGATGTAAGCCCAATAGATTTGGTTTCACATGATACTATTAATATTATATGTCATGGAAGACCAACTATTATTTTTTTTAGAGAAATAAAAAATTAACGAATATAATATATAGAAATCCCCTCTCCCCTTTAATATATGAACCACCCCCCCCCCCCCCGTCTTCCTCCCACACCACTAAAACTTCAATCCATTATTAAATTCTGAAAAATACTCTGCTCAAGCTCTCTACCCATGTACCAAACCTTTTGGAATCACTTAAATTCCAAAAACAAAGTCCTTAATGAGATTCACAAAGAAGAGCACTGAAGATGTGATCCTGTCATCTCTTTTTTTTTTCAATTCCCATTACAATGTTCCATTATTTTGTTCTCTAGTCTCACCTACCCTCATCAAAATGCCATGATAATTCTAGTACCATACATGTAGTTGATTTTTATTATGATAATGTAATATTTCATCATAATCTCTATTTTTTTCCAACATTTTATAAAAGAAATGCAAACACTGTCTGATATGTATTAATTTATCACACTCAAGGAATATGAGTTTTCAATTTGCATTAATATCATCAATAATGTTCATGAAATAATTTAAATGGATGATCCAGATCATGATATATGTATTATATCATTTTTAATTTTCATTCATCCTTACAAATTCATAGCATGGAATAATGTTACAAAACACGTTTATTGGGCACAAAACTGCCAAACCAAATCCAAGTGTTTATTTTTAACTCATCGAATGAATCATAATTTTGGTATATAAAAAGTATAATTATAAGATCATTTTTATCTATTTAACGTCACTAATAATGTATATTATCAATTCTGGATGTTTAACAACATTTCAAACAAACATCCATTAATGAATACAAGTAAACATATCATGAAAACCAAAGAATAAAATACTACAAAAACAATAAAATTGAATCTCATAAACCCATCAAAAATACCATTAATAAACCTAATAATGTTATAACATATCAATTAAATGTTTTTTAGGTTCTATAATTTTTAATTAATGAAGCCAAAATTGATTATTCAGGTCGTTAAGAACAATCCAGAACAGAATCAAGCATAAGGTAAGGGATCCTCTCTCTCAATTTTGTTCAAAAATATCCCCTATGATGTGATCTTTGATTTTTAATACCATATGATCGGGTATGTTTTAGAACCTTCCCCATTATTCCCTTATGATATATAAATAATTTTATACCCCTTTACCTATCATTAAGCCTTCTTAAGAACCCTTATTACCATGCCAAAATGATTGTAATGGGGTTTCTTATCTCACATTCAACTCTGTGGGATTTCCATTGATCGCCAATGATTTATTATGAGTGGTATAGCTGTACTACATTTGATGTATATTATCATGATTATCTTTATATTCATGGTATTATGTTATACATTGGGTGGTCCTTAACTTATGGGCGTATAACTCAATTGATTATAACATGGTAACAATCCTTGACTCAATTTTCACTTCATTGTGACTTATTTAGTATTGTGCACTTACTCATTCTTATGTGATGTACCTACTTCAAATTTGAGATTAATTTTAAAATTAAATTATATTCAATTTATATGTATAAAACATCATATCATGGATATGATTATTTTCTTATCCATATACCATTTTACATATGATATTTATTTTGAATGTTGATTTGACTGTGAAAATACAGATTAATCTGTATCCACTATTATATACATATAATTAAAATAAATATTTCTCTTGTGTTCAATATATTTATAAATAATGCTTTGGAAATGTTGTACTGAGTGGTGCCTGCATCACCCCCTCGATGCATCAGTAGGTCTAATGAGACAAATCTGTTGTCGATAAACCCTTCAAGATTGATTCCAAAAATCAGACGAGATACTAACCCCATTACTAAATAATTTTTTAGTATTTTGGTATCACGGTCTAGAAACATGATTTTTAATTAATAAAAATTCCCTTTATTCATTATCATTTATTATTATCCATGTGGTTTTCACTAAAAAAACATAGACACAGTTTCATTCTCAATTTATTAATAACATGATTTTTTTCCTTTATTCACATTTCCATATTCATTATGTCATATTGTTTACCGTTCAGTTATTTTTGAATCATTCAGCTTCTACATGTATCCCCTACTGATCATTTGAGCACACCAAATTCATTGTTTACATTCAAAAGGTGATGAAGATGAGATCATTTATTGAGTTCTTGTGGATGCAGTTTGTAGTATTTGCTATGTTTTGTTTTTGTAACTTTTTACAATGTAATTTGAGTTACATATATTTATCTAGTTTCTTCACAACAACTTAGCTGATCAATTTTTAAAATTTTTCATTATTTCAGACCATACCGATTTAATAAGTAATGCATCTTCTCCAGTTCTGAGTCGTCAGGGCATTACAATATAAAAAAATTAATTATATTAACATATCCATATAATGTAGAATCCGCCTCCACCTCATCTCACCCACTTAAGAGACTCCATCTAGAAAGGAGAGAAGAAGGTTTAATAGAAACAATAAAATATATGTACTATTTCATAAAGATTTTAGGGTCACAACACATTTTAATAGTGATATCCACTTCATATACATCAATATAAAAACAAATTATATCATCCTCAATAGAATTAATAAATATATCATTTGGATCCATTCATGGATAATGAATCTTTTTGGTCCTGTTGGGATGGTCTACTGGATTAAAATCCTCAGAGAATATATCACTATCATTAAACCACAATTTTTCCATAGATTACAATTCAAATTTACTACTCTAAAAATAAACTTATTTTAGATGAAACAAAAAAACTTCACCTAATCTACCAAATCCTAATAAACAGGGACATTGGATTCATGAATGGATGAAATAAACTTATACTAAATTTGATAAATTGTCCTAGAATATTTATTTCACATCATAAGTATGTTCACCATAATTTATATGCAGAAAGTAATTATATCCCTTTGTATTAGTAATAAAAAAAAATTGATATCTCATAGTTCTAAAATCTAATTTCCTAGGACCGATCACTTGATAAATAAATGTAAAATGATTTTTTAATTCTCTAACAAAATCTATACTAATGTTATTTATTATTCTAATATAACCTGTGAGATTGAGTTACATATCTACATTGAAAAATTATTCACTAGTACATGGTAGTTTACATGGATTTTCATGAAAAACTCAACAGTGACGAACATTAAAATCCTCTCCCATTATTTTTAATAATAGTTAACTTTATTAATATGTCTCATGCTTGGAATGGAATATTTATTTTCAATGAATCTGTATTTTCATACCGATGTAATAGATTAAAATGTGTATGATTGAAAGGAATTTTATTTACAGAGAGGTAGAATATCCAAACCTGGTCTTAGATAACCCTGATAAAAAACAATGTATTATATAACATACATTTCATATATACATTATTTATGAAAATAACCAAATAACTCCCAAGATGTGGGTCCTCTGCATGAAAATAAATCTACTTAGCTCCACTCAACCAATCTTCACAGGTTTTGATTCCATAAGAGAAAACTGAAAAGTTCTAATTACTCTCACAATCATGGATAATGGATGGTTTAATATTGAGAATGATAAAATGAACGATGAGAGATAAAATGAATTGTTAAATAGTTAGGAAATAATTGAGAAGAAATATAGTGATATATTCAAATAGAATTTTTATTTTAATATTTATTAATTTTTTAATGATTTGAAATGAAAAAATATTATAAAATATAAAATATTAAATCAAATAGAATTAATAAAATGGTAAATAATCAAGAAAACATATAATATATATACTACTAGCATCCCAATAGTGGATAATTCAAATGGTCGATCAATACAACATTAGGTTGTCTAATAATTACTTCTCAAATAATTTATTCTCTAAATGTTGATTGTCCTCTGTTGTATTGTAAAATATTGGATTTCACAATATAGGATTTTACAATGGTGGCATTTTTATTTCTGCATTGTCTAATAGTGTATTGTCCAATGGTGGCTTTTCTAATAGTGGATCTAAAAATAATAACAAATAAATAAAATTTATCATACATATTTCAGGTTTGATATAGCATATTCATTAATAATTACATGTATTTGTAAAATTATCATCATGGTGATGTTTATATCATGTGAGATCAATAGTTATATAACCAATTTTAGTTTTCAATATAAAATAGTAATTTCTTATGTCAATAGTTATTTCATAGAATGTGACACTTGATTGTTTGAAATATTTATCCCACTAGTGTTTTAATAGTTTGTAGGGATATGGCTAAATAGATATCCAATGTCTATATAATATTGTTTTATCAAAAAGAATGTGCACATCAACTCACTATAGTTTTCCATTTCGGATTAGTGTAACAAATTTTTTTCTCACTAAACCATGATAAATGTGATTTTCTTAAATTATTACTTGTTACATAGTATAAAATTCTCTATAATATTCTATCACCCTATTATAGATCATAATAATTCAATATGTCAAATTATTATCCACAAAGGTAGAAAAATCCAAAATTGTTTTTATATTTGAGGTACATAAATATTATTTTAACGTCAATAAAATGCGGCCCTTTTGGTTTTACAGGAAAACTATAACATATACCCACATTAAACATATTATCATTTCATCTTTTAATTAAGTATATAATGTTTACAATCATACCTATTTATATATTTTTATCAACTATTTTCTCAATTTTATCATGAAATACCAAATTGGTAGCAGTCATGATTTTTTTAATATTTTTAGTGCAATAAAACCCAAAAAAATTAGATGTTATTTTTGAATATTTAAATTAATTTAAAATTAAAATATTTGTCTAGAAATTAATTAATAATAAAAAATAATTCTGGATCAACCATTAAACACAATTCAAATTAACTTCTCACCATCATAGAAAAATATGTACAAAAACATTTTTTGGAATATCCATAGATAATATCAAAATAATGGATTGAAATAAAAAAAAATATTTTGAGAATATATTTACAAATAAAATAGGATAATAAAAACATTATAAATAAACATTTGAAGATATAAGAAGAGTTATGCCTACCATTAAAATCTCTAGGATACTATTCTAATAAACATAATAATTTTGTTATTTAATATCATGATTCAGAAAATGAGGATTTTGAAATCTAGGGGTTGTTCAACATAAACAAAATCAATTATATACCATTTTATAGTACATTTGAAATATTTAGAAATATAAATATGCTTCATATGAATGTAGCATTGTAATTTTTTCAAATATATCCATTGGTTTAATATTTTCATCGTAGACAATACAATCTTCTTTACTATATTATTGGACAAAAAAACATGAATTATTAATTATATAGTGACCGAATATTTAATTATTTTTGTTTACACAAACATAGTGACAATAATGAGATTTCAATTAGTTTTAACAACATTTTCTGAAACTCTATTTCTAACGAATTAATTATGTTACTCTTTAATAGACATCACCCAGAATTCATCAATAATTTCATCAATGATTTTCAAAGGTTTAATATATGATAATAATTATATATCATCATCTTCATCACAATGAAAATATACATTTTTTTCCCAATAACTATGTATTCCACAGTACAAACTAAATTTAGTATTAATGAGACCTAAATTCTCTATAAAAACAATATATAGAAATATCTAAATAATTTAAAGGTTCAAGTTTAGGTTGATCCTTATAACTAGAGTCATTTTCCTCTTTTTTTACATAATTTACAAAAGGTTTCAAATAAAATAATTTAAAAAAATTAATCTTAATTGTTTTATAAAGGTGTTTGTGGTTAATGTAGATCATTTTAATCAAATTTGACAATAAAAGACACTTCCAAATGTAAGGAAATTTCTTTAAACACCATATATGATTTACTAGAAGTTGAATAACCAAGGATAATTCCTTTATCCCCACAAGAATAAAATATTTCCGCATTATCCTTACTGTTATGAATAATGTCATTGAAACAAAATTCTCCAAATTAATTACCTTTTTTCTATTATTATTTTCTATTATTTATATGGCTTTTTTCTTAATATGGTACCATAAAAAATACTAATGATTATGTAACATGTTTTATTTATAACCTCTTTTATTAAATATAAAAAAACATCATACCCACTAATTTTTGTCCTTGTGATTTCTTGAAGGGTTCTATATATTATTTCTATAAAAACATTCTATTTGGGGTCCTAGGAGTTGATATTCTATTATAAAAAATATATGTTAAAACTATTGTTATTATATATATATTAAATTCATGGCCCAAATCAATTATTAAGGCCATAATTCTATGTCAATTATCCTTTTATACATATATATAATACATAGTAAAATATAACCACAGATTAGTTTGTGAGAATGAATGAATACCAATATATACATTGAATATTTTCTATATGAAAAAAATATATCATACAATTTAAAATAGAATCATTGTGAGTTATAAATAATTCCATGCAAACCAACACTATGGGTTGATAATGTATAACCTTTTTCATGGATTTATTTGAGATCTTATGTTGTTTCTCATTTAGACATGTAATACATACTTAATTATATGATAATTACTCATTAGTTATGATTTTTAATTACCATATCCTATTTTAATTCTATGTGAATGAATATTTCAATGACCAAGATTTCTATTCTAAAGAAAATGTTATCTATTAATTGAAATTTGACATGGAACATTTTTTAATGTAATGAATGTAAATTAAATATATCAAAATTTCCTTTTCATAATATAGTAAAAATTAAATCATTATTATTGTAAAAAATATTAAAGAAGTAATTATAAAACATCACAAGAAAACCATCATCACATATGAATTAGATTATATGAATATTTTTATTTTTGTAGTCTACAAATAAAATATCCAAAATTAAAACAGTATTAGACATATCGATTTTACGAAGGAAAATTATTTTCCCTTTTCATTGATACCAAATAATATATGTCCGTCCTCATATTTTATATGTTTTCCGATGATTGAATAATACTATGTAGTATGTCTAGATAATCCACTTTTATGGTACCATTGGTTCTTAATGGTGTTATTTAATCATATTCTATAAAATTGTAATTTTAAACCAAATATAATTTTTGTATCCAAATATTCATGGGACGTGATATTTTAAATTTTCCGGTTTCGAGAGAAAATATTTTCCGAAGTGGATTCTCATAAAAATATTTTAAAAATTTATAAAAATGATCATTGTTGGTTTTAGATGTAAAAAATAATAGGTTATTTTCTACAACTAGAATTAAGAATAAAACTATTCTCAAAAATTCTTTATTATCAAGGTTATTAAACTATACTACTAATGAAGATATGTTTTATACGATTTATATGTATAATGGAATGATTATTTCAACCATTTTTGTGTCATTCGAGATAATTATTCATTTCCCTATAAGGCAATTTCAATTCATTTTCCCCTTTAATAGCTAAGACTTTTTATTTATTTAAATAGTAAAATTAATAGTCAAGTCACGTTATTTTTTTAAAATCTAAATTTTAACAGTAATACAATTGAATTCATCTTATAACATGTCATATTACTCAATAATGCCCTCATTATACATGTTTTAATTGTTTATAAATCATTATAATGATTAGAAATATGTACAATAGAAACAAGAAAATCATTAGATACCTTGGATGTGTCTTTCAAAACAATCATGTAATCTCTATCATTATTTTATTCTTAGGTTTTGTCCATATCACACAAGAAATTTTTAGAATGACTTGATGATTTTAAAAGTAATATCACGAACCTTTAACCATATAATTAATTTTTTTTTATTTTAGCATTGGACAGTCATTTTTAATAAAAGTATGATATTCAATATTATTGGTTTTTAAAATTATCTATTTAAAATTATATGTACACCCATGATAAATAACTAATGTGACACATATTTCAAAATCATTAGTTCTATAATATATTCTATTAAATTAAACACCTCACAATGAAATACACAATGAATTAATTTATTTAAATTCATTAATATAAGAATCTTTATTAAGGACATTAAATACATTTCTAACAGTTTTTTTATTTCCAAAATTTTTTATATATCATTCTATATTTCAAAACCCCTGATAGCAATATCAATATTCCAATTGATTTTAAAATAATAATAATTATTTCCATTAATGGATAGATTTATTTTTTTTATATTTTTTTCTATTATCCATAATGAAGTAAAATAAGATTTTATATGAATTTGAGATCATTAAAACATTACTAAATCACATTCGACACAACATTAAAAAACTATTGATATTAAATGATGGTTTGAGTGAGTACCTAATGGTGTGGTAGGGTGAATTTTGTACCCAATAAAATTTATATTAAAAATAAGTTCAAATAATATCCCCCCAACTAAATATAAATTCACCCATTAATTAAAAATGATTTTTAGTATTCGTTTAATATTTTAAAATATTTTTCAATTCATGATTATTTCTCTATTAAAGAAATATATGAATTTATTTTATCATCTTAAATTGATCAATTAAATAAAAGACATTACATATTCATTATTTGATAATAAAAATAAAATTAGGTTTTCTATAGTTATGAAATGTAGTTTAATATTTAGTACAAAGTGAAAAACAAAAATCCACAACAAAATAAACAAGGGGTTTAGTCTGGAGTTGAGAAATAATCACCTAGAAATTTAATTCACCAAATTAGAGGATTATTATATAAAAATATTCCGATCTATATCCTAGGTTTTTTATAATATAAATAAATATAAATTAATTTGTGCACATAGCTACATACATGGTTATATGTGGGGAGAAGAAAAACATGTAAAGAACGAAAATCTACCACAAATTATATGGCTAAAAATATGAAAGGGTATTGAGAGAATATCGAGTATCATCTATTTTTTATGCAATAGATGGTGTTTTTAAATATACATATTGAAACGATACACTATTCAAGGATAAAATTAAAAAAAATGTTGGAAAATAAAATAATTACAAAAATTATAGTTTCTTTGTATGTGATTCTCTAGGTTCTTGAGAGTTCGTAGGTTGGAATTTGTGGGGAGATAAAATATTTTCTCCAAAACGTTAATTAAAACTAAGAGTTATATTTTTCTCTATCTTTTATATAGGATGAGATTACGATATTTTTCATACTCCACACATTGACTGTCGAGTGAATCCACATGTAAGATCTTGTTCATGATGTATTCACTAAATCGTGACACTATACACCATGATCATAAAGGATATCTATAAAAACTATAATGAACTATGTGTAATAACCAATAAATATTAATCCACATTTCCTGGATCATTATATGTATTCCCTTATATAGATTCTATGTATCCATGCAATTGTTAATAAATAATAATTATATTATCCGAATTCTTTAACTCACATAAAATATATATTAAAAGTACTAAATTTGAATAACTCAAAACACAACTAGTGGAACACCAAGTGATAGAAATTCACTCCATTTAACCACTACAGAATACACATTCTAGGTCTGTCTCTTTTTTGGAAGTGGGTCATTTCCAACGGTGAGTTGTGTCTGGGGGACACACATGTCAGATGGTGAATCTTGTATGGTGGAGGGTAATGATTAGTACGAGTCATGTCTAGTTTTCAATATTGTTTGGTGATGAATCATGTATACCAGGGAGGTAGTTCTATAGGTAAGTCTTGTATGGTAGGATATATTGTCTGGTAGTGATCCATTTATAGTGGTGAATATTATCTGGTAGTGACTCATGTCATCTGGTGAGTTATGTTTGGTGGTGACTCCTTTATTGTGGTCAGTCCTTACTATTATAACACCAAATTTATTTATATCCTGATATACTATAATAATATATAGGTATGATTTTAATTTTAATAACGATTATTCTTGAAAATAAATCGTGGTTGTTCGAATAGAGCATATAATCCATTAATGGTTATTTTTAGTGCTTTTTGGAAGAATATCACATATTGAACGGTACTTTCTAATAGTAAGAGATGAGATAGATGTGTAATTTTATCGAAGCATAAATACAAGATAGAATTATTATAATTAAATTGACTAAAATAATGTAACTATATCTTATTATATTCCATTCAAATATAATTCCTCAACCCTAGGAAAATATATCACAAAGATGATTTTTTTCTCTATTAAAACCATTACAGTGGATTTGATGATGTTTTCATCCCTCAATGATATATAGGTTAGTGGTCATTAACATTCTCAGGAATCTATTATCTTTAAAAATATATTATTCACTGGTCAATACACTTATCCTCGAAGTCCTTTATTTAATATCCCAATAATTCTCATCATACCATGGAACCCAATTATATGTTATTTCAAGTAACCAATATTTTTTCAAATTTATCTTTTCAAGGGATCTTTTACTTTTCCATTACAAGATATGGGTTTCAAAATAGGTAATTTAAAATTATAAAACACTTATTAATTGATATAATTGAATTTGTAAAAATTTATTTGTTGGGGTGTTATGTATCACAACAATATTTCAGAATATATATTTTATTAATATAATGTTGTTTGTAGATTAAATTAAAATAACATATATTCTATATGATTGCTAATACAGTAAAATGATACAATATGAGAATAAAATTTCCAATTATCAATAGTAATAACGAAATTTTGAAACAATATGTATAAATGTTTTAAATAATTACAAATTAATTATTAATTTATAATAAAGAGGTGATTTTTCAATTAAAATAATTTTATGCATCAATATTTTGTTTATCTGAATAATGATTTTTATTTTATTTTATACAGATAAGAATAATCATTTTTTATAACATATATATAAATTTAATTGTCAAAAATTAATATTATATTTAAATCTCAATGTCAATATTAACATTGGGTGAATGTTTAGGATTTCAATAATTATTTAATTTTCAATGAATATTGATAAATAGAGATTATTGTAAAAGAAATCATTTATTTTAAAATAAAAATAAGAATATGATTTCAATTTTATCATAAATTATCAATATCGAACATAAATTAGAATAATATTTTTAATTAAAAAATATTAATCATTATAATTGATTTATTTGTTTAAGTTTATTTTTTTGATTAAATATTATTTAAAAAATAAACTATTTTAATGAGCCTAAAATTTTATATAAATAAAATAAAATAATCCCAATTTATTATTGGGTTTAATATAATTTATAGATTATATATTCAATAATATATTTTAAATTTTATTTTCTGTTTGTTATATTGAATGGAATGTATGAAAATTATGTTTTGGGCATAAAAGTTATTTTTTAATTGAAACCATATATTGTTGGTGGATTACAAATTATATAAAATTAATCTCTACCACCTATAGAGATTATACTTGTTAAAAAAGAATCAATATATTGAATCATCATAATTAACATCATCTAATAGGTTTAAAATAATTTTTTTATAGTGAATTTTAAAAAGGCTAATGTTTTGTAAGCAGGGTTAAGGATAAAATGGGCTTACCAGGCTTAAACCGTATGATGAATGTGGTATTTATAGATAAATCTATCTAATTATTATTGGAATATGAGTTTCATACACTATTAAAATATATCACTGAATTCATGAACATTTGGATTCACATTCACATATATGCGACCTTAAAAAATTGAATTATTTTTAGAAATTCCATGTGTACCCCCCCATTACTTATTTAAGTGAACATATCCTCCCACATTACTCAAAAAATTATTCCCATATATTTCATCATCAAAATGTTAAATTTATTTTTTTAATACTTCTATTTTTGATATCTCATTTTCTAGTCTCTTAAGATGACCTATTCAAGGCATTAGGTATAATCTAATAGGGGCCTCTCAAATAAGAAGTATAAATCATAACCATTATCACATAATTTAATTTCTAATTAAAGATTATATAGAAATTTTTAATCGATAAAAATAAGAATATTTTTTATAAAATATGAAAATATATAATTATAATTTCATCACAACCATTTACAGTGTTTTTTCTTTGAAATATGATACTAATGTATCTCTCGTCCGTACATGTGGACTACTACATCTATTTTGTGAAATATTTAATTTTAAAAAACCATAACAAATTTATTATTATAAGGATTTTAATGATTATTTATTTTATTTATGAAAAATTATGTCGAAAAAAATTATGATATCATATCCTTTGTTGTAGAAATATGGCTCTTCTAGGTACATGTGGACAATCACAACCACAAAGGGATGATATTTGTCGTTCATTTTTTATTTACATGGATGGTATAAAAGAAATATTAAATTTCAATATATATATTTTAATGATATAATAATGGCTAAATACTGGATAATCATCAATTAACTTTCATTAATTTCATCCATCTAAAACAAGAAACATTATTCCCATGTATGTATATATTAAAAACATCATGATATATAATTAACAAATATAATGAAAATTTTAATATAAAAATATTAATGAATAGTTGATGAGATTCAATAATGGTATAATATTTTGATAATATATGTAATAATATGTCATGATTATATAAATATAATATATTTTAATTTATTATAAATAATGATAATGTTCTTGTGAATAAAGTCGTTCTCTAGCTAAGGGTTTGTGACATATTCTATTTACTAAGACATGTTCTGTTGTTATGAACCAATTTTTTATTTCTATGGTGTATTTACATCCAACGAAATTATTTTATAATAGAAAATTATATAATTAAATTGATTTATAGAGATGACAATTTCATTATTTCAATTACATTCAATTAAAAAATAACAATATTCGTTAGGTTTTATCATCTTAATTACATTTCAAAATAACATGTTTTATATTATTAAAATTATTTTTTATGAGGGGTATTTAATACCCCACTCATATTATTTATCAACATCATAATGTTCATGGTATTTCTTTTTTTATTTAAATTTATTTATTTAATGGAATTACGATTCGGCATGTACCAAAACAACATTGGTTTAATGTTTCTCTATCATTTTGTCGAAAATGCATATGATTACATTTTATAATTAAAAAACTATATAATCTATCTCAAAAAAACCTAATGTATTTTATTATCATAGAGTTATTTACATATATTAAATGTTTTAATTGATTTTTATTATCATTATATCTTTATGATAATGAGGTAATGTTTTAGGAAAAATTGAATTAATTTTCCTTTTCAGTTGGTAATTTTTCTTTATATGTCAAAGAAAAATTAGAACAAATTTCATTAATGTTTTCACTATAATGCAAATATTTAATAATTTAATTTATCATGAATAATTATTCATATATTTTGTAAATGGAATATTCTTATCATGTCCAAAAAATTATAGATTATACATTTACTAAAAATTGTGATGGGATTTTTTGTTTTAAAATAAACCAACAGAAAGACTTATCCACTAACATGAAAAATCAGTTCATTAAATCTACATTTATAGGTATCTATAATAATATTAAAATTATAGTTTCCCCATAAAATTTAGAAATTTTAAGACTATATATATGTGATTTTAAAATAAAAAATTTAATATCCTCATGATGTTTCCTAGTGATATATTATATGAATTCTCATCTATAATTTTTTGTATGCTTTATTAATGAAATTATCCAATTTAACCATATTTATCATTTCATATGATGTTTTATTATTTTTATGATGAAACATTTATTACAAATGTATCATTTCAACAAGATATAATTTGATGAAATGATGAATGTTTTGTTTATTTGGTGGCACATATATATTTTTTTTTCATGAAGTTAAAGGTGGGTGTGAAATTATATTTCAATAAAATTAATTCTTTAATGATTGATTTCTCATGATATAATATATAATTTTATTTAGTGTGAACATTATTCTGTAGGGGTCATTATTCAACAGGGTTTTATTGGGAGTGACCCTCGACTATTTAAATGATTGAATAAATAGTCAACCCAATCCTCTATAATATACATGGAAATGATCCATGGCCGAGGAAATTATTTTGTATTATAAAATGTATTCTAGGAAATTTTTTGTTAGGATTATTATATGTTGTAAATGGATGAACAATGACTCTTTTTTATTTAAAACCATTATTTATTATATTTATTAATTAAAGAATAATTATTCAAAGTTTCATGAATATGATATAAGAGTTGATGAGTTTGATTTTATAATGTTTATATCATGGTCTCATGCCCATTTTTGTATTAATCTATCAGACATAATCATTTATTAAAATATCTAATTTATACCCTTAATGAGTATCTGATCTCAATATTTCTAATGTACCCCTCCCCATGTTTTATAGGATTGGTTTATGAATGCTATTTTTATGAAGAGAGATATTTGTTAAGAAATAAATTAAAAATGATTTAGAACATCTATGTTCTATTTATTTACATTTATTTGATTCAAAAGTCATTTATATTGGTGAAATTTATTTAAAATTCATCTAAAGGTAATAATATATATTTATGATTAATATAGGTCTCTATAGTTATTAATCTAGTTTCTAACAAAATATATCCATTTTGTAAGGAGTTATGAATCAATATAGTATAGATATATTTATTTGGAAAACATAATATGAATTATTAGATATATCATTATATTAATGTAAACATAAATGTAATATCATGAGATATGATGGTGATAACAGAATCCACAATTAACAATAATTATTGTTTTATTACTTCCCTGTAAAAAACATATCAAACCCTGATAATGTAACCTAATAGGTTCATTGCAATAGTGGGTTTACATGAACTATATTTTTTAGTAAATTAATTAATGTTGTGACCCAAATAATTAGGTTAATCATGTAATGTGTTTTAATTAGTTTAACATAGCTTTGAAACCCTTTCGGAAGGATTCTTGAAGAATTTTATAGTGTTTATCAATGGTATGGATTGAGAAAATTATTTTCTATTAAAAAATATATACTCAAATATGATTTAATTGGAATGAAGGTATACCTAAATTAGGAATGTATTTAGGTTCCCAAAAAATAAATGACATAAAATAGTGAAAATTTAATCTTGTACCAGTATATTACATGATATATTTTAATGGGTCTGTCATTTTATAGGGATATAATTTAATAAAAATTTTTATTTAAAAAATTGATATACTAAACCTCATATGATAAAAGTAATATATATATATATAATAACAATTTGATCGTAAAAAATGGACTTTGGATAAATATAAAAAAACAAAATGATCATTAAAATGAATTTCTATGACTACTATATTAACATTATAACTATTTTTAAGAAATAATAATGATCATCATGTCAATTAAAACCCTTCATGGGTAAGAAAATATTGTAGTCATTCAATATGTTTTTATAAAATGAAATTGATATGTATAAATGAATTCACATTCTGTTTCAAAGGTGTGGTTTAAATATATGACTAAAAAGGACATTTTTCACTTATTATGCACTCAATATGACGTGGTTTATTAATTATTTTTTTGATTTAATGTCTCTATTAAGAATTATTATTGATATCTTGTAAATTGTTTTATCATCCTTGAAAATTTTCAATCAATAAGAATGAGTGGAATAAATGTTTACCCAATTTTATCAATTAATTAGGGACATATAAACATGGAATTCAATGTCTATGTTTTCATTCTTTTTTGATACTAAAAGTGGGTAAATTTCCTACATTTAATAATAATATTTTATCTAATGGTATTCGAATTAATAATCGAATAATAAGTTAATATTTTAAAACATCAATGAACATTACAATAATGTTATAAAATTATTAAAATTGGTTGAATATTTTTGGTATACCTATTTTTTTTGAGAAACAACATAAACATTTCATTCTTTATATTAGTATTTTAAAAATATTTTTTTCTATTGAATGTTATATGATATAAAATTTATATTTTAAAATTTAAATACAAAGTAGTTAAAAATCATTATTATAATTCAGAAATATTATAATTTTCATTTAAATTATGAATTTAAGTATTTACAAATTATATAGTTGAATAAAATGAATAATTTCGATATTGGATGAGTCAAATTACATGGTGATTATTTTTATCAAATTTGTACACTTTGATTAAAGTTGATTTATGTCAATTGATATTTTATATGAATAACATTGGATGATAGAAATAATGCACATCGTTTATGAATCATCATATAATATAACATTCTTGAAATGTATACATTTCTATACATAATTAAAATATGATAAAATAGTTTACAAATGTTATTTTTGAAAACATTAAGAAAATAGTTATTACTACCTCTGATGATATAATTTAAGAAAATAATAAAAATTTCCAAAACACTAGTGAGTTTTATTTTTTAATCATGATTTAATTGAGGGAATATATTTTATAAGATTTATATGAGAGATAATTTCATGTACAAAGAATATAATATTATCCTTATAAAATTGAAACATTTCATGTCCCATTATGTCTTATATGTTTTTTGTTTATACTAATAAATAAAATTGAAAATAGTCACATTTAGTTACCAAAGAGATATAAATAAAAATTATTAATGTAATTTTTTCAATATTATATAATCTAATTATACATGGGTCAATGTAGTGAACATAACAAATTATATATCATAAAGCAAGATATATATACATAAATGTGTTTTACTACTATATTCCATGAATTTTACATTGGTATTGTTATTCCTACATCTATCCATTATTCAAATGAGCTTTATTCTCAAAAATGATTAATTGATTGTGTATAGTGGATGGTTTTCTAATATTGAAACATAGAGATATTTAATTAATTAGATAGTCATTAAAAAAATTTAAAATTTCCTAGATGTGGAATAAACATGGTAAATTTATTATTGTATCTATTTGGATATATGGTTAGACATGTTATTGGATAGGTTTTTTGTAATTCATAAAGAAATATAAAATTATCAAATGTCCCTTGCCATCCAATTGGTATTATTCAAATTATCACTATTTTGGTTTTGATGTATATATTGTCTGATGTTAAAATATAAATGACATTTCAGAGTGTGAATTTGAGTTATTACTAGCAATTTTTCATCAAATGATATTAAATGTTATGATGAATTGATAATAATAACGTGGAATAATTTCATATTGGTATAAAAAATATAATCATAAGACAAAAAATAAGTACTATATTTTTAATAATCTAAAAAAATTCCACATTACGTATTATTGTAAAAGTATTTATTTTACTATGGGTTTATATTTTAAAATAGAATCCCAAAATATGAGGTTGGAATGATACCTTTTAATGAGAAATTACACTAATTCATAAATCATGGAAGACATAACATCGTTTTTTATACATTTCTTTTCATGTTATCAGTTGAGTCTTAAATAAGTTGGAATTTTTGGTTTTATATGATTTGTAGGACATTTGGGAACTCAATTATGATACAGTCATAGTGAATTGTGACATACCTACATTTTTTTCATTTTATGTGCATATATATTATGGTGAGGGGAATCTGATAAAGTCATATAATTAGATGAATGAAATGGGATGTATTCATTCAAACATTTATTCAATAATGATGGAATCAATAATGTTTTACTAGGAATATAGGATTCAGATACTAGCAGTCTCATGGTAAATAAGGTCATAGAAAAATTGATTATTTGATTATGTATTGTTTTATATTATATGGATGATAGAAACTAGTATGATGAAATATGTGTTGGATAGATATCATGAAATATCAAATTAAAAAGTGATTATAATTTATACCCTTTTTTACTTATATAGAGAAAAATGATTTTTATATAAGTAAACCACTATGTTTAGATGATTATTAAATATATTAAAAAAAATACATGTGAGATGATGATAAATGTTTCCTATAATTTTATACGAGAAAAATAATTTTCTTAGAAATTATATAAAACATATACCACATAGTTCTTCATAATAATTAATCTTTTAATACAAGTCATTTTTAAAGCATTTAATTATATATGAGCTAAAGGAAATTTAATGAAGGGTGTGCTCAGAATCACAATAAGGGTAAAATGATAATTGCATAAGTATAACTTGCAAATAAGGCTATGAGGGCATGATCTCAAAATTTTAGATTGGTAAACTACATAATCTAGTTCATGATCATGATTTGTGGAATATGTCATCATTGTTCATAAGACAATATTAATCATGGAATCAATGAAATTGAGTTGTGAGATCATAATATTGACATAAGAAATGAAAATCTTGTGTGCACAGAAGCTTATAAAACAATTTCCTAATTATTCATGGATATCTATAATGAATTTCATAGTTGGTTGAGTTCACATCCTAGAAAATCCAAGTATTAAATGTCTAATAACATTAATATTATAGTGGATATAGTACCTTAATAAATTGGATTGATTACTAATTTCAATATTTTTTGTCTAATGAGACTACATACATTACCCAATGGATTAGATGACTATATAATTATAATCCACCCATCACAAAATGTATATTTTATAGATGTGTTCCAAAATATCATTAATCATTAATCATGTAGAAACATGGGGAATGGAAATATGTTTAAAAAATGTTTCATCATTTCATCATAATATAAATCATGGAAAAAAACATGTATCATAAACTAATAAAACAATGTGAAAGATAAAAGTTTTATAGAATCATTCCTAAATTAGAATCCTTATAATGAATACAAATTATAAATTAGATGGTGTTCATGGATCATCTCATCATTAAATCATATGTAACAACATGAAATTAATCATGCATAAAAATTCCTTTAAACGTCCATTAGAGCATTTATTGTGGAAAATAACCTTTCCACTTTGACATTATTTATTTTGAAACTAATAAATTATATAATATTATAGAAAAAATTTCACTAAAATTTAAATTATATAATTCGTAGTAATGATTTAAGTATTATTGTTGTCCGAAATTAGAGAAATTATATAATTCTTAGTAATGAATCAATTGTTTCAATTTTACAAATTTCATTTTTAGGAATCATAACAACTACAACATGTTATATTTTTATAAATACCATCATTTATTTAAAAAGATAAATTATAGAATATGACTTTAATAAAAGTGAACAAGATTTATAGTCTTCAGCATCAGTTCGAGAACCTACATCCTTTTTATTTCCACTACCGTGGGTGTTTGGAAATTCACTATAATTACGTAGTCAATTAAAATTATATCAAATACCATATAATATTTATATTTCATAATACAAAGGATTATACTCATTCAATTTAGTATAATAATATTCATTCAAAAAAATTACCCACAAATGGAAATGAATTATAAACACAGTTTATCCACAAAAGATCTATCTTGAACCATTGTCTGATGTTCTTGGGTCTGACTACATCATCTTAAATGAACTCAGTCTGATAGACTTATCCCAATTTACATTAACTCATTATACTCTAATTAAAATATCTTTTAAATTTCCTATTTTTAAATTTGACACATCTAACAAAAGCTTCACAAAACTCAGATCAATTCACTCAGTTTAATTCACAAATTTTGGTAATATGAAATTGACATAGAATGATATTTTGATCGGAATTATCTTTCAAGAAATAAAATTCTCACAAGAATTATATAGAGCATCAATATTTTCTCCCATAGGAAAAGTGAAAAACACCTTACTATATTATACCTATATTTAAAAGTGGACCAGAATCAGAAAATGTGGGGAACATAAATTTTTTTTGCTCTCACTTGAATTCCCAAATTCCAAATTTCATAGACATATGAACTTTAATTTTTACTTGCTATAACCTCACCATATATTTTGGTGACTTATTGAAACATTTCCATTATAAAAAATATTCTCAAATTATATATATATATATATATATAATCATGTAAAAAAATTTATAGAACAAATGAATCACATTCCAATATACTTCTAAATTTTCTAGATTTCTCATGTTGATGGATTTCTCATTCTAGTGGATTTCTCCTTCTGATTTATATATATTTATGATTGAGTTCTCATATTTCTGGATTCTTAATTATAATGAAATGATCATTATGATAGAATTCTATTTGAAATGAAATTGTTATTAGAGAAAAAAATATTCTTCCTATAAAAAACAGTGTATATCATGATATTTTTCTTGTTTTTTGAAACATGTGATAACAAAAGAATCAACACTCTTATATTGTAAAAATATTAAACACTCAATGAATAAAATTCTATTTTTTTGAATGGGTAACATAAAATACATTCTAAATAAAATTTATATTTACTTATTTCACTTGTATAAAAAACATATTCCCATGAACTAGGACTGGTCTGGTTCATCCTATCCATAATATTCCTATTTTTTGTTCAAAATATATAGTCAATAATATTTTTTACTTACAATATTTCCACACACTTTTTTTGTTAAGAACAAAATTTGAAATACTACAAATTTTTTGGAACATTTACTAAAACAAATCATTTATCAAAGGAGAGTGTCCTAACTCCACAATACTGGATAAATTTATTTTTTTATGCAATTTGATCCCTCAATGTTTAGTATTTTTTATTCATTTTATGATAAACTCCCCAACACTTTAATCTTTTCCTGTCACTTTTCTATTTCCATATATTATGGTAACCACATAATCAAATTTATTTAAATATTTAATTTAATAATCTCTCTCTCTTGTAGTATATAGTTCTAAAAATCCTATCTCTTTTGCCTATATAATCAAAATCATGGTGGGGGACTTCCTAAAATTATTGATAGAGTGTTTGGTGGATGATAAACAGGAATTTAAAGCCACATTTACAAAAAATATATTTTTGGAATTGAATTTTTTAACGATATTATAAATTTCATAATTTTTTAAATTATTTTTGAGGAGAACATATCTAATAAAAGGTATTTATTTTGGGGTCTGAAATTCGATAATAATATTTTTTTGAACATTATTGTTGGACAATGTGTTAAGAAAGTATAGTTAAACTTTAAAAATAACAATATTTATTTAGTGTCTTATAAAAAACAATATTCTAATAATCCAAATGTACCATTATAAAAAAAATTGCAAATTATAGTTATAGAAAAACTGATTCAGATTCTATTCTTTCGAAAAGTTATGAAGTCAATTAACTTAGATAACAATGAATACAAAATTTAACCATGAAAAATTATTCTCAAGAAATTTATTTTCTATCATTGGTATATCCATGAAAATCAGTATCACTATAGCCATGAAATGTTCATTTCACATTATATATTATATAAAATCTCGTGTTACATTTTCTATTAACATATCTCAATGTTCCATATTCTTCTAACATATGATACTATTCAGGATCTCACTATCATGTATCACACAATGTAACAACTTAAAAAAAATAACAGGTATGTGGTTTGTGAGATAATGAAAACTTTTTATCAATATCATAAAATAGTTTTTAATGACACATTTTATAGTTTCATCTTTATTAAATTTTTTTCTCATTAAAATAAATGTTCAAACATCATTTAATTATTCCAAGCAATACACCATTAATTATTCTATTACATTATTTATGGGTGGTTAGAAAATATATTTTTCAATTTTTCAGACTTGTAAGAAATAGAAAAATTTCAATTCTTCCATTATTGTCATTTCAACATTCTACTTCATTTTTATAGATCATTAATTGATAATTTTTTCTTTATCACTATGAATTTTTTTTCCATCATCACAGACAATTGAAATTAATTTTCAATAGTTCCAAAATTTCAAATATAAGTTTCTATAAAATCTTCTATTAGAAAAATTAAAATTTATCCATTAATTTTATTATTTTGAAAACCAATAATGTGGGTCTTTTGTAAAACCATAAATATAAATCTTCATTTTATAATATTTTGGGTCATATTCTGAAAAGTCCTAGAAAATCCCATGTATTGTTTTAAAAAAATTATATGGAATTGTTCCGAGTTTGTAGTTTCCGTAGACATGAGATTACAAGGCCCTTAGTCCCCAGAATGTTTTTTCTGGATTTTTTAAGTGCGTTTAAGGAGTTTTTAGGGGATTTTTAACTTTTGAATTGATGATCATAATTGACATCTGAGGACACCATTGAAATCACAATTCCTGTGATTGCTTAGTGAGACCTTCACCTCAGTTGTGTTCTGGCGAGAACTTATGTTGAGTTTCCTCCCATGTAGGTGTTTCTAAAAGGGATGTGAAATAAAACTGTAAAATTGAAAAACTAAATTTTATTTTTGAATTTAAAATCATTTTGAATTAATTTTCGGTCCACTAAACCCCCACATTAATTCATGCAAACGTATTAATTAATTAAAGAATTCATTAATGATGTCTTTACTGGGGTGACAAAGGGGAAACCCCTTTCCCTTTTTTTAGAGGAGTTCTATGTTGGCTAGGGTAGGGATGGGTGGATTCTTCATCTTTGTTTTTGGTAGAGGAACCATGGATTATTATCCTCCTTCCATCAACAAGAATCATCCTCGTTGTCTTCAATGAACTTCAACCATGTCAAAAGAGAAGGAGCGGAATGTGAAGAATGTTGTCTTAGACTTCGTCTTCTCGGTAATCTCTTCTGTCAATGATCATGAGGTATGGCGTTCGAGTTTGATTTTGTTCCCGTTATTCATCACTCAATCTTGGTTTATGTTTAGTCGATTGTTAGCACAATAACGTAGTGAGTGCGGTCCAAAAAATCATGGCCCGACCTCCATTTTCTATTCCTCTCATGTTGACAACGACGGTGGCACAATGACGCCACCAGAGGAGTTATAAGGCCCCATCCTTAAGCATTACTTAATCTTGAGTTATTACAAGATTACACATTGAGGATCTTTTCAGGTTTAGAGTTTTAGAGAATTAGATCATGAAACATGCATTACATTCCACATTTAAACAAAGTGGTTACATAAAAGACAGTATTCATTCTTCCCATCAACGGAAACATATTTAAAATAAAACATGGATTCTTTCTTGACACATCCTTGACAATATCATCACATCATGTACCCTTCCCTTGACCTGTGAAAAACATTTCAAAAACTTGGGATGAGCATAAAAAGCTCAGTAAGGGATATATAGATATGGAAAGGAAACATGAGTACATGTATACATAAGAATGAAATCATACTTTACCCATAAAACATAGGCATATCAAATCATGAATAAATCATAGAAATCGTAATACATAAAGGTAACTTGAGGCATTCATAACATTTTTACGTGGGGAGTAACCCTCTTGGTTACGTTTGGAATACCCATCACAGTATATTCCCTAAATCTCTTCGGAGAAACCATAACGTTTCACTCCTTCGCGTTACCCAACGCATTGGAGAGCTATATCGGGCTCACCCGCCCTTAGTTTATCACGGAACCACCCGTTCTTCATAACAATGCCCAAGAACCATAACATAATCATATCACATAAACATGAATAAAGGAAACATAACATTTCCACATTTCAATCACAATATAACATTTTAGGATATTGAAATAATGAATCCATTCCAAAAGAAACCATTTCCAAACCATTTAAAACATTTAATAAAGAGATTTTTGAATCAAAGTGTCCCATACCACGTTGAAGCTTTTAACATTTTAAACCATTAATATCCATATAAATAAATCCTTAAAAACCATTTTGAAAACATGGATATTAATAAGAACAAATAATTAAAACATTTAAAACGATATTTTGGTTAAAGGGGTTTTACCAAAATTAGAGACACTTGAATACAATAATCGAGGAATAATATTTAGTCAGAACTTTATAATATCATGAGAATAAAAGGATTCATGATATAATAATCCAAAGGACAGTATATACACCATATAAGAGTGAATTGGTGCATAACAACAATGAACCCTCAATAGAAATGTCCAATGTGATGAAATCCCTTATAAAGAAGGTATCCTTAAATTAAGGACAAATCAATCTCAAAAATATGTGTGACAAATATAAATACACCCAATATAAGTAGATATTAAGTTTAAAACAATAAAAGGCCATTCACACATATTCAATGGATGATATATTCAATGACTACATGTTGAACCCAAAGAAATTGAAATTGGGTTAAAAAGTTCCCTTGACAGCCTAACGGCATCACATCAAAATGAGTTGATGAGAGATAAAGAGTATCTCATCACTTGGACATAAAATTTACATCAATAAGGATATATGAGAACATATCCCAACATAAAAATATGTAAATTAAAATACCCAACAAAAGAAGTCTTTTAAAAAAGAGGAGGGTGAAAGGTTCCCTTACCGACTTGGGTATCTTTCAAAACATACACCCCATGAAAGAAGGACAATAGATCATTGATGTAAATACTCATAAATAAAATTATATTACACAAAGAGTAGAATAATGGGCAGTACATACACCACTCAATGGAATTTTTGGAAAATGTAGCATAAATCTCACGGGAATAAAAGTGAGATGAAAAATCCCTTACGAAAACTCGGCAGCCTGACAGCGCCACATAAAACATCCGAATATGGATTGATGAGATCAAATAGGGTATCCCATCACATTACAATAAAATTTACAAAAAGAGGAATATAAAAGAACATCCCCCAACATTACAAAGAGGAGCTTAAAAGAAGTGACATAAAGAAGAGTACTTAAAAAGAAAGGGAGAGGTTAGATCTCTTACGAAAGTTCGGCAGCATAACGGCGCCACTCAAAACTTCCAAAATGGATTGATGAGAGAGAATAGGGTCTCTCATCACATGAACATAAAAATTACAGTAAGTTTAATATAAAAGATCATCCAAATAACAAGAAAGATGAGCTCTAAAAGGAATGACATAAAAGTGTGTACTTGAAAAGAAAGAGAGGAGTAGGATCCCTTACCTCGGGTCCGACTTGACTCGATCGTTCTTTAATCTCCTGAATAATAAACATGAGTTAATTTATAATTCCTTAAGAACATTTTTCAAGTTCATTATTCCTTTTATATCAATTATTACCATGTCATAAACATTATGTAATCATTTAAGTTGATAATATTTGTTTTGCCGATGTTTAGTTCCTAAGTCGAAAGTGGACTTCTTACAATTACATATTGTTCGTGTGGCCAAATGTTTATTATATCCAGAATTGTATTCATTATGTAGATATCATATATTTCATATATATCTAGTACATTCATTAATTTATAAGGTTACATAATCATTTAGAGGTAAGAAATGAAATGCACCGTTCATGGAGACGGTAAGCCGTACGTACGCATGAACGCTACTTTCATTTCTATTTTGTATTTTATATAATGGAATAATAATGATATAATGGTATATTATAATTAAAGTATAATATCTTATATAATATCATAGTTCCATCCTTTATACGTCCCACATATGGTATTAACGAATCACATCACTTTGAGGGGGCGGTAGTCCACACTTCCTAAAATGAAGATATCGCGTATACCCATAATGGAATCCATAAAGGTAAGACACAAATGAAAAATACAGAAGAATAAGTAAAACATAAACATATTATATATCATATATAAAAAATAGTGACATCATAATGGCCACCTTTGAAGGTGTTAAAAGAATGTTGAACAATCATCGTTTCGGGAGGCAGAAATTCGCCATCCACGGAAACCGTATGTTCTTTAACCATTTGATGTAGTTGTGTGAGAGTATAAGGCCCCAGCCTTAAACCTTACTTAATCTTGAGTTATTACAAGATTAGACATTGAGGATCTTTTTGGGTTTAGAGTTTTAGGGAATTAGATCATAAAACTTGCATTACATTCCGCATATAAACAAAGTGTTTACATAAAGATAGTATTCTTCATTCCCATCAATGGAAACACATTTAAAATAAAACATGGATTATTTCTTGACACATCCTTGACTCTATCATCTTATCATGTACCTTTCCCTTGACCTGTGAAAAACATTTCAAAAACTTGGGATGAGCATAAAAACTCAGTATGGGTTATAAAAAAAACATGGAAAGGAAACATGAGTTCATATATACATAAGAATGAAATCATACTTTACCCATAAAACACAGGCACTTTAACATACCTCATAAAATAATTAATAAATCATAGAAATCATAAGATATAAAGGTAACTTGAGGCATTCATAACATTCTTACGTAGGGAGTAACCCTCTTGGTTACGTTTGGAATACCCATCACAGTATATTCCCTAAAATCTCTTCAGAAAAACCTTAACGTTTCACTCCTTCGCGTTACCCAATTCATTGGAGAGCTATAACGGGCTCACCCACCCTTAGTTTATCACGGAACCACCCATCATCATAATAATGCCCAAGAACCATAACATAATCATATCACATAAAACATGCATAAAGGAAACATAAAATTTCCACATTTCAATCACGAGATATCAACACAACACATTGATATAAAAAACATTATGAAAACCGTTTTCAATACCAAAATAAAAGAAAAGTAAAACATGGTATTTATTTTTCTTTTAATAAGAAGGTATGGCTTGTAGAGGAAGCCGAAACTCAAATAACAGTCACGACGGCGAAGAAGTCGTTGTCACCGCATACGCACGACAAAAACATTCCCTTTTTCCGTTTAGTAAACGCTTCGTATAAAAAATATTCCTTTTTAATAAACGTAAAATTCAATGGGGTTTATACACCTTATAAAAGAAAGTTGTGTATAAAATAAACTATGCCTCAATGAAAGGATATTGAGACGAAGTCACATACCTCGTATCCGACATGACCCGACCGTTCTTTAATATCCTGAATAATAAACTTGAGTTAATCTCTACTTGCTTAAGAACCTTTTTCAAGTTCATTATTCCTTTTATACCATGTTATGAACATCATGTAATCAGTTAAGTTAATAATGGTCATTTTGTCGGTATTTGGTTCTTAAGTCAAAAATAGACTTCTTACACTTACATGTTGTTAATTTGGTCATAGTTTCTTTATATCCAGAATGATATTCTTGATGTAGATATAATATATGTCATATATATCAGGTAAATACATGTATTTATAATATTACATAATCATTTAGAGGTATGAAATGAAATGCACCGTTCATGGAGACGGTAAGCCATACGTACGCATGAACGCTACTTTCATTTCTATTTCGTATTTTATAGAATGTAATTATAATGATATAAAGGAATATTATAATTCCAGTATAATATCATATATAATATCATAGTTCCATCCTTTATATGTCCCACGTATTGTATTTAACGAATCAAATCACTTTGAGGGGGCGGTAGTCCGCACTTCCTAAAATGAAGATATCGTGTTTACCCATAATGGAAAACATAAAGGTATGCCCAAAATGAAAAAAACATAAGCTTAAGGAAAACATAAACATATTATATATCATATATAAAAATAGTGAAATCATAATGGCCACCTTGCAGGTGTTAAATGAGTGTTGAACAATCATCGTTTCGGGAGGCCGAAATTCGCCATCCACGGAAACTGTATGTTCTTTAACCATTTGATGTAGTTGTGTGAGAGTGTAGCTCAAATAAATATTATAACAACATCCTTGTATATTTAAGATACTGGTGTTATTACAAAATAAGTTAATAAAAAGAGTTTAGGGGGTTGGAGAATCAAAATAAAACAAATGAACATGAGAGAATGAATTACCTTTAAAAGTGTAACTCCTTTTGATTTGAGACTAAAGGCTTCCTTTGAAAGGATTCTGCCTAAAGGGAATACTCTAGGATGAGGAGAGGGATGTGGAGAGAGTAAATGGGCAGGGTTTGGCCGAGACAAAGGCTTGAGGAGTGTGTGAAATGTGGTAGAGGTGGGGGCCTTTTATAAGAGGAGAGGAGGGGCACTTTTGGCAAGTAAAGAAATATTATTTTATTTGAAAATGTGTTTCGGTTTCAAAAGGTCCCACATTGATATAATTAGTGGATAAGGTGATAAGGGTTCGAAATCCACTCATCCAATTGGTTTTGGCCATGTGTCGTTCATAGATTTTACATTATCATTCCATTTTATTTAAATCGTCAAATAATGATGTCATCGCTGCATCATTATTATGTCATAAATAATTTAATTTATTTAATGTATAAAAATCATAAAAAAATAATATGATGTAGGAAATCTTTTTTTATTTCCAATGACTATTTATAATCAAATATCTGATCTTTATAACCCCATGTAAGAATTGTTTTCGTAAAACATATTATGTTTGTGTCATTTTTACTTAAACATTTAACAAAACGTTATTTATGTCATTTCCAAACAAAAGTGTCTCTATGGGGTCCCCAAGTTGACCCATGGCTTGTCTTGGTCGGCCATGACACAACCAATAAGGTTGGGACATGTGTCTAGGTCATTTCCTATTATTAAAGCATTATTTATACCTTAAACTACCCTAATTACCACTAATCGCGATTAAGAACTTAATAAGTTACTATTCACCAAAAAATTATTTTAATCTCATTGAACCACATTTTACTTCTTAATGACAACCATGTATGTCGGATTTTCAAAATTCAATACACATTAGTGGCAAACTTTCATTTAGCTGAAAAATCGGTTTGCTTGATTACCACTTAGTGGTTTCACTATTCATCAAAAATTGAAGTTTTTCAGTTTATTGCCAAAAATTCACTCTCAGATATATTTGATATTCAGAATTCAAAAATGAAGTCTATTTTACAAAATTCAAATCTTATAAGTCACATTAATTAATTTAATAATTGATTCCCGCTGCCAGAGGAAATAGCGTGTTTTTACAAAACAATAAGTATCAAAAGATTGACACCAGTTTAAGTCTAATTTCAAAGTGAAATTGATTCCAATGACCACCATTGGATAAAATGGTAAAAATATATTCTAATTTCACTTCAAAACCAATTCAAAACATAATCTAATCATATAAATAAATTAGATTAAAAATCCGTTTTGATGTAAAATGCAGTATTTTTCACTATTCATTAAAAAATGAACATTGTCAGAAAAATACCAAAAATTCACACAAGGTAAATTTTGATGTCCCAATCATAAAGGATAACTTTATTTTGACAAACATAGTTTATAAAATTTTCAAAATATAGATTCAAAAATGGTTTGCCATCAAAAGGCAGTAAAACAATCTTTTAAGAATATTAGTGTATTCCATGCATAAGATTGTATTTATTTTCATTTTAAGCCTCTATAACACTATCTTAATCATTAAAAGACATAGATAAAAATATATATTATTCATTACTTACTTGGTATGTTACATCCTTCCCCCCTTTAGAAAATTGCGTCCCCGCAATTTATTTACTTATCGAATAAATGGGGGTACTTATCCCTCATTGCATTTTCAGATTCTCATGTTGCCTCTTCAATCATGTGGTTTTTCCACAAAACCTTTACCTGCTTAATCACCTTATTCTGTAACACTTGCTCCCTGTGGTCAAGAATCTAGACCGGTTGTTCCTCATATGATAGGTTCTCTTCCAGCTGAACTACCTCTGGACTCAAAACATGATATGGATCTGGCATATACTTTCTCAACATCGAAACGTGAAAAACATTGTGTACCTGAGATAAACTCGGAGGTAAAGCCACTCGGTATGCAACTGATCCAACTATTTCCAGAATTTCGTATGGTCCAATAAACCTTGGACTCAGCTTTCCTTTCTTACCAAATCTCATCACACTTTTCCAAGGAGAAACCTTGAGAAAAACATGATCACATACCTCGAAAGATAGATCCTTCCTCCGGTTATCCGCATAACTCTTCTGCCAGCTCTGAGCTGTTCTCATGTGTTTCTGAATCAGCTGAACTTTTTCTGCCATCTCTTCTACCAATTCTGGTCCCATCAACTTCCATTCACCCACTTCATCCCAGAAAGCTGGAGTTCGACACCGCTTCCCATATAATGCCTGAAATGGTGCCATCTGTATACTGGAATGAAAACTGTTATTATATAAAAATTCAACAAAAGAATGATGTTGGTCCCAACTTCCCTGATAATACATAGAACAAGCTCGTAGCATATCCTCCAATGACTGAATTGTTCGTTATGACTGCCCATCTGATTGAGGATGAAAAGATGTACTAAAATTTAATTCAGTACCCAACGACTTCTGAAGGCCTTCCCAAAAGTTAGAAGTAAACCTGGGATCACGATCCGATACAATGGAAAGAGGAACTCCATGTAACCTGACTATCTCTTTAATATACAAACGGGAAAGTTGATCAAGAGAGAAAGTATCTCGTATAGAAAGGAAATGAGCAGATTTGGTCAAGCAATCAACAATAACCCAGATTGCATTATTACTTCGAGATGTCTTCGGTAATCCAACAACAAAGTCCATGGATATATTCTCCCATTTCCACTCTGGCACTGGTAAAGGCTGAAGCATCCCTTTTGGTAACTGCCGCTCTGCTTTAACCAGCTGACAAGTCAAACACTTCACATTAAAATCAGCAATATCTCTTTTTATTCCATCCCACCAGTAATACTCCCGCAGATCTCTATACATCATAGTACTGCCCGGATGAACCGAAAACGGAGAACTATGAGCATCACATAACAACTATCTCTTCAACTGTGAATCACAAGGCACACACAATCTCTTCCCAAATCTCAAAACGCAATCATTATCAATGTTGAATTCAGGAAACTTACCTTTCTGAACCAGCTCTACCTTTTTCTGCAACCCACTATCTTGCTTCTGTGCTTGCTTGATTCTATCTGATAGAGATGATCTCACTGATACCTGAAACAAAACAGAAGGACTTCCTGCACCAACAAATTCTATGCCAAAGTTCATCAAATCCTTAACCAAAGGATCACGTTCCAAATTCAACATTGTTAATGAAGCATTACTTTTTCGACTCAAAGCATTAGCCACTTTATTTGCTTTTCCCGGATGGTAATGAATTTTACAATCATAATCCTTGATTAATTCTAGCCATCTCCTTTGTCTCATGTTTAACTCTTTCTGAGTGAATATATACTTTAAACTTTTGTGATCAGTATATATTTCACACTTTACTCCATATAAATGATGCCTCCAAATTTTTAAAGCAAAAACAACAGCATCTAATTCCAAATCATGTGTAGGATAATTTACCTCATGAGTTTTCAACTGTCGTGAAGCATAAGCAATTACCTGATCATTCTGCATTAGGACGCAACCATGTCCTTTCAATGAAGCATCACTGTATATAACAAACTCACCATTCCTGGAAGGTAGTGCCAAAACTAGAGCATTCACCAATCTTCTTTAAAATTCTTGAAAACAATCATCACATTCTTTTGTCCAGATAAACTTAACACCCTTCCGAGTTAGCATAGTCATTGGACTAGATAACCCTGAAAAATTTCTAACAAACCTTCGGTAATAGCCCGCCAAACCAAGGAAGCTACGAATCTCGGTTACATTTGTTCGTCTTGGCCATTCTTCCACAACTTTTGTTTTTGCAGGATCAACAGTTATTCCATCTTTAGAAACAATGTGACCAAGGAAAGAAATTTTTTGCAACCAAAACTCACACTTTCTGAATTTCCCATACAATTTCTTTTCTTTTAAGGTTTGCAAGATAACCCTTAAATGTTTTTCATGCCCCTATTTACTTTTAGAAAACACCAAAATATCATCAATGAAAACCACCACAAACTTATCCAAGAACTCATGGAAAATTCTATTCATTAAGTCCATGAATACAGCAGGTGCATTGGTTAGCCCAAAAGGCATTACTACAAATTCATAATGGCCATATCTCGTACGGAACGCGGTCTTCGGAATATCTGCCTCCTTTAACTTCAGCTGATGGTAACCCGATCTCAAGTCAATCTTTGAAAAAAACTGAGCTCCCTAGAGCAGATCAAAAAAATCATCGATACGAGGCAAAGGATATTTGTTCTTAACAGTGATATTATTCAAGGCTCTATAATCAATGAAAAGTCTCATAGAACCATATTTCTTTTTAACAAATAAAACAGTAGCACCCCATGGTGATGTGCTAGGTCTAATGAAACCTTTCTCTAATAAATCTTACAATTGCTCATTCAACTCTAAAAGTTCAATTTGTGCCATTTGATAAGGGGGTTTGAAATTGTCTTAGCAACAGGAACTAAGTCAACAGTAAACTCAACTTCCCGATCTGGTATTATTCCAGGAAACTCATCAAGAAAAACATCAGGATACTCATTTACCACTGGCACATCATTAATCTGAACAGTTCCTTTATTTTCAACGATGTGTGCAAGGTAACATTCATTTCCATCTTTTACAAGTTTCTCGGCCTCGTGATATGTTATCAAAAGTAAAGGTTCATTCTTGTAAAAAAACTGAAAGCCTTTCTGAAAAGAAACTTCTTTAGCTCTACAGTCAATCATAGCATGGTAGATAGAGAGCCAATCCATACCCAGGATAACATCAAACTCTACTAGAGGTAGAACAATAAGGTTTGCAAGTAGGTTCTTTCCACAGATAAGGATAGGAATATTCTTATAAATTCTTTTTGCCTCGACACTTCCCTCATGTGTTTTTACCAAAAGTTCAGGAGTCATTTCTTGAGATGGTATTCCCATTTTACTAGAAAAGGTTTCAGAGATGAAAGAATGTGTAGACCCCGAATCAAACAACACACTGGCATAATCTGAAAAAACAAACAAAGTACCTGATACAACTTCATTTGATGGCCCGACATCTGCTGAAGTAGTTTCAAAGGATTTCACCACCCCTTTCTGCTTGTTGTCTAACTGCTTCCCATCACTCAAGCTCTTTGTCGGACACTCGTTTGCATAGTGACCCATCTCATTGCACTTATAACATTTCACTAACTGTAAATCCAATTTGTTCTTACCTTCACCTTGATCCTTTTCAGTGCAATCACGAGCCTTATGTCCCATCTTACCACATCGGTAGCACTTCCCAGAATTCAGAAGACATTCCCCAGCATGCCTTTTTCCACATTTATCACAAACTGGAAACTTAGTTCTCTTACCATCAGACTTTTTTGAAGAATTCTTACCTTTCTCCTGCCACCTCGGTCTCTTCTTCTGCTGGTTTTTATAGAACACTTGGTCATCGGCAAACTCCATTTCCACCTTCTCAGCACATCAAACAAGCTTTTCATAACTTTTAAACTCACGAGAAGCTAATGCCCTTCGATATTTTGGCTTTAATCCTGAGTAAAAATGATTGATTTTACTATCAAGGTCCCGGATAAAATTTGGAGCATACCTTCCCAATCGAGTGAACCTTTCTTCATAGGCAGCCACTGAGTCTTCCTCTTGCCTAAATTCCAAGAATTGCTTTTCCATCCTAAGTCGAACAGCCTTAGGAAAATACTTCTCATGAAACATACCTTTGAATTCATCCCAGTCAAGAGCATAAATCTCATCGGCGTTCCTGATAGTTTTAACCATAGACCACCATTGATCTGCTTCACCCTCCAAACGGTAAATAGCAAGACTAACCTTTTGATTGTCTGAACACCCCATGACATCAAAAATCTTCTCCAGTGATTTAATCCACCCTTTAGCTAGCACAGGGTCAGATGATCCTCTGAATGATGGTGGATGTTGCCTCATGAAATGTTCCACCACTGACATGTTCCTCTGCGGTTGATCTGGCTGATCTCGTGCATGGATACCACCGCCATTTATCGCTTGAGTAAACTACGCCATTACTGCAACAAACTGTTCAGTTCCAATTCCGACCATCTCAGGATGCTGATTCGGAAGGTTATTTCCTTCTGTATGCCTTCCTAGCACTGCTTCCTTGTTTCCTCTGTGGAAAAAAATTCTGAACAAACATGTCTTAGATGAAGCAACATGGTAATCTTTAAATTCTATATCATTTCAAAAAAAAATATTTTTGGATAATCATTTAATAGAATTATAACTCCTAAAGTTATCTAAACCGACATTTGATACCAACTATAAGGCCCCAGCCTTAAACCATACTTAATATTGAGTTTTTACAATATTACACATTGAGGATCTTTTCGGGTTTAGAGTTTTAGAGAATTAGATCATAAAACTTTCATTACATTCCACATATAAACAATGTGGTTACATAAAGATAGTATTCTTCATTCCCATCAATGGAAACACATTTAAAATAAAACATGGATTATTTCTTGACACATCCTTGACTCTATCATCTTATCATGTACCTTTCCCTTGACCTGTGAAAAACATTTCAAAAACTTGGGATGAGCATAAAAACTCAGTATGGGTTATAAAAAAACATGGAAAGGAAACATGAGTTCATATATACATATGAATGAAATTATACTTTACCCATAAAACATAGGCACTTTAACATACCTCATAAAATCATGAATAAATCATAGAAATCATAAGACATAAAGGTAACTTGAGGCATTCATAACATTCTTACGTAGGGAGTAACCCTCTTGGTTACGTTTGGAATACCCATCACAATATATTCCCTAAAATCTCTTCGGAGAAACAATAACGTTTCACTCCTTCGCGTTACCCAATGCATTGGAGAGCTATAACGGGCTCACCCGCCCTTAGTTTATCACGGAACCACCCGTCTTCATAATAATGCCCACGAACCATAACATAATCATATCACATAAAACATGCATAATGGAAACATAAAATTTCCACATTTCAATCACGAGATATCAATACAACACATTTATATAAAAAACATTATGAAAACCATTTTCAATACCAAAATAACAAAAAAGGAAAACATGGTATTTATTTTTCTTTTAAAAAGAATGTATGGGTTGTAGAGGAAGCCGAAACTCAAATAACGGTCACGACGGCGGAGAAGTCGTTGTCGCCGCACTCGTACGACAAAAACATTCCCTTTTGTCGTTTAGTAAACGCTTCGTATAAAAAAGATTCCTTTTGAATAAACGTAAAATTCAAAGGGGTTTATACACCTTATAAAAGAAAGTTGTGTATAAAATAAACTATGCCTCAATGAAAGGAGATTGAGACGAAGTCCCATACCTCGTATCCGACTTGACCCGACCGTTCTTTAATATCCTGAATAATAAACTTGAGTTAATCTCTACTTTATTAAGAACCTTTTTCAAGTTCATTATTCCTTTTATACCATGTTATGAACATCATGTAATCAGTTAAGTTAATAATGTTCATTTTGTCGGTATTTGGTTCTTAAGTCAAAAATAGACTTCTTACAGTTACATGTTGTTAATTTGGTCATAGGTTCGTTATATCCAGAATGATATTCATGATGTAGATATAATATATGTCATATATATCCAGTACATACATGCATTTATAATATTACATAATCATTTAGAGGTAAGAAATGAAATGCACCGTTCATGGAGACGGTAAGCCGTACGTACGCATGAACGCTACTTTCATTTCTATTTCGTATTTTATAGAATGGAATTATAATGATATAAAGTTATATTATAATTCCAGTATAATATCATATATAATATCATAGTTCCATCTTTTATATGTCCCAGATATGGTATTTAACGAATCAAATCACTTTGAGGGGGCGGTAGTCCGCACTTCCTAAAATGAAGATATCGTGTTTACCCATAATGGAAACCATAAAGGTATACCCAAAATGAAAAAAACATAAGCATAAGGAAAACATAAACATATTATATATCATATATAAAAATAGTGACATCATAATGTCCACCTTTGAAGGTGTTAAATGAGTGTTGAACAATCATTGTTTCGGGAGGCATAATTTCGCCATCCACGGAAACCGTATGTTCTTCAACCATTTGATGTAGTTGTGTGAGAGTGTATCTCAAATAAATATTATAAAAAAATCCTTTTATATTTAAGATACTGGTGTTGTTACACAATAGGTAAATAAAAATATTTTAGGGGGTTGGATAATCAAAATAAAACAAATGAACATGAGAGAATGAATTACCTTTAAAAGTGTAACTCCTTTTGATTTGAGACTAAAGGCTCCCTTTGAAAGGATTATTCCTAAAGGGAATCCTCTAGGATGAGTATAGGGATGTGGAGAGAGTAAATGGGCAGGGTTTGGACGAGCCAAAGGCTTGAGGAGTGTGTGAAATGAGGTACAGGTGGGGGCCTTTTATAAGAGGAGAGGAGGGGCACTTTTGGCATGTAAAGAAATATTACTTTATTTGAAAATGTGTTTCGGTTTCAAAAGGTCCCACATTGATATAATTCGTAGATAAGGTGATAAGGGTTCGAATTCCACTCATCCAATTGGTTTTTGCCATGTGAAGTTCATAGATTTTACATTATCATTCCATTTTATTTAAATCGTCAAATAATGATGTCATCGCTGCATCATTATTATGTCGTAAATAATTTAATTTATATAATGTCTAAAAATCATAAAAAAAATACTATGATGTAGGAAATCATTTTAGATTTCCAATTACTATTTATAATCAAATATCTGATCTTTATAACCCCATGTAAAATATTTTTTCGTAAAACATATTATGTTTGTGTCATTTTTACTTTAACATTTAATAAAAAGTTATTTATGTAATTTCCAAACAAAAGTGTCTCTATGGGGTCCCCAAGTTGACCCATGGCTTGTCCTGGTCGGCCATGATACAACCAATAAGGTTGGGACATGTTTCTAGGTCATTTCCTATTATTAAAGCATTATTTATACCTTAAACTACCCTAATTACCACTAATCGCGATTAAGAACTTAATAAGTTACTATTCACAAAAAAATTATTTTAATCTCATTGAAACACATTTTACTTCTTAATGACAACCATGTATGTCGGATTTTCAAAATTCAATACACATTAGTGGTAAACATTCATTTAACTGAAAAATCAGTTTGCTTGATTACCACTTAGTGGTTTCACTATTCATCAAAAATTGAAGTTTTTCAGAAAATTACCAAAAATTCACCCTCAGCTATATTTGATATTCCGAATTCAAAAATGAAGTATATTTTACAAAATTCAAATCATATAAGTCACATTAATTAATTTAATAATTAATTCCCGCTGCCAGAGCAAATAGCGTGTTTTTACAAAACAATAAGTATCAAAAGATTGACACCAGTTTAAGTCTAATTTCAAAGTGAAATTGATTCCAATGACCACCATTGGATAAAATGGTAAAAATATATTCTAATTTCACTTCAAAACCAATTCAAAACATAATCTAATCATATAAATAAATTAGATTAAAAATCAGTTTTGATGTAAAATGCAGTATTTTTCACTATTCATTAAAAAATGAACATTGTCAGAAAAATACCAAAAATTCACACAAGGTAAATTTTGATGTCCCAATCATAAAGGATAAGTTTATTTTGACAAACATAGTTTATAAAATTTTCAAAATATAGATTCAAAAATGGTTTTCCATCAAAAAGCAGTAAAACAATCTTTTAAGAATATTAGTGTATTCCATGCATAAGATTGTATTTATTTTCATTGTAAGCCTCTATAACACTATCTTAATCATTAAAAGACATAGATAAAAATATCTATTATTCATTACTTACATGGGATGTTACAGAGAGTGTATCTCGAATAAATCTTATAACAACATCCTAGTATATTTAAGATACTGGTGTTGTTACAAAAGAAATAAATAAAAAGAGTTTAGGGGGTTGGAGAATCAAAATAAAACAAATGAACATGAGAGAATGAATTACCTTTAAAAGTGTAACTCATTTTTATTTGAGCCTAAAGGCTTCCATTGAAAGGATTCTGCCCAAAGGGAATCCTCTAGGATGAGGAGAGGGATGTGGAGAGAGTAAATGGGCTGGGGTTGGCCGAGCCAAAGGCTTGAGGGGTGTGTGAAATGAGGTAGAGGTGGGGGCCTTTTATAAGAGGAGAGGAAGGGCACTTTTAGAAAGTAAAGAAATATTACTTTATTTGAAAAATGTGTTTCGGTTTTAAAAGGTCCCACATTGATATAATTCGTGGATAAGGTGATAAGGCTTCGAAATCCACTCATCCAATAAGTTTTGGACATGTGTAGTTCATAGATTTTACATTATCTTTCCATTTTATTTAAATAGTCAAATAATGATGTCATCGCTGCATCATTATTATGTTATAAATAATTTAATTTATTTAATGTCGAAAAATTATTAAAAAAATACTATGATGTAGGAAATCTTTTTATCTTTCCTATTAATATTTATAATTAAAATTTGGACTTGTGTAACCCCACTTAAAAATTGATTTAGTAGAACATATCATGTTTGTGTCATTTTTAGTTTTACATTAAATAAAAAGTTATTTATGTAATTTCCCAACCAAAGTGGATCCATGGGGTCCCCAAGTTGGACCATGGCTTTTCTTGGTCTGCCATGACTCACCCAATAGGTGTAGGACAAGTGTCATGGTGTTTTCACATTCTTATAATATCATTTTTACCTTAAATTATACTAATTACCACTAATCGCGATTAAAAACTTAATAAGTTACTATTCACCAAAAAATTATTTTCATCCCATTGAACCACATTTTTCATACTAATGACAACCATGTATGTCGGATTTTCAAAATTCAATACACATTAGTGGTAAACTTTCATCTAACTGAAAAATCAGTTTGCTTGATTACCACTTAGTGGTTTCACTATTCATCAAAAATTGGAGTTTTTCAGAAAAATACCAAAACTTCACCCTAAGCTATATTTGATATTCCGAATTCAAAAATGAAGTCTGTTTTAAAAAAATTAAAACATATTAGTCACATTAATTAATTTAATAATTAATTCCCGCTGTCAGAGCAAATAGCGTGTTTTTATAAAACAATAAGTATCAAAAGATTGACACTAGTTTAAGTCTGATCTCAAAGTGAAATTAATTCCAATGACCACTATTGGATTTAATGGTAAAAAATATTTTCTAATTTCACTTTAAAACAAACTCAAAATATAATCTATTCATATAAATAAATTATATTAAAAAGAGGTTTTGAATTAAAATACAACATTTTACACTATTCATAAAAAAATGAACATTATCGGAAAGATACCAAAAATTTACACAAAGTAAATTTTGATGTCACGATTTTTAAGAAGAGTTTTATTTGGTCCAATAGAATTTATAAGAGTGAATAAAACTATATTTAATGATGGTTCTCCATTAAAAGGCGATAAGTGAACATTTAGTGAAAACTAGGGCATATACGCCTAAAATTGAATTCTTTCCGTATTTTAAGCCTTTAGATTTTATTGGATAAATGTAAAAACATTTAAAAACATATATAATCATATTTTAGTTATTTATATCCATTATCTCCATTACAACGGCTACATGTTAACTACCATTTAAAATAATATTATTTTATTATTAGAGTGCTACGTAAGATTCCCAAGAAACTCGTTGTTGCGTGTTGGGTACGCCATCGAGCATAGCGTCCCCTTTAAAGTAATTTAAATATTTTATTCACAAATATGGATAAATATGAAATGTCATATTCTTTATTTACCTGGGGTGTTACATCCCTCCCCCCTTTTGGGAATTGCGTCCTTGCAATTTTAAAATTGCGCTTGGAAACATCCTTGAAAGTCCCACATCGGAACAAAAGTTGGTAAAACAAACACTTTAAAATAAAGAAAGATAAGTACAAAGGTCACCCGAGTTAACCCATACTAGGATTCCAAGTATGAAAATATGGGCATGGAGGAAAAAAAAGGGTCATGTTATGATGGAGAGTGATAGAAAACATGTTTAGGAGAAAGTTAACCATGAGAAAATCACAAACTTGTGATGGGTTAAACAGTATTCGATTCCCCAGTAGGAAAAGTTATTAGAAAACATTTTTGTTTTAAGTTACTTTTTATTGAGGAATTTATTCATAAGGAAACATAATCACTTATCATGTTGACTCTCAACTTTTATTAGATTCCTTACACAAACTCATATTTTTTCCAAAAGGCGGGTATTTTGGAAGACTTGTTCAAATTAAGAGTACTATAATCAACTTCTAGAGAATCACCTAATCCACAAAAGATAACTATATACTTCCCATGTCTTTAGGCTTTAACCTGAACCAAAACCAAAAAGGTTAGTACAAGGTCAGATAATCCAGAAAAGGATAACCCTTTAAAAAGAAAATCTATGCTTAATCTCCCAAATTTGTCCAAAAAAACCCAAAGTTCAACGAGGACCATCCGATAAACAATTTGTCCATAAAATTCATCAAAGTAAACCAATATAAGATTGAAACCCAAATATTTGAAGGATTTAGTCACATAGTCTTCCAAGTTAAATCGTAACATTTATCTCCAAACAACATCAGTTGCCCCTAAAGTCTCGTTTTGAAAAGTAATTAACCTAATCACATATCCTCCACGATAGGTTAATCATTTTCATAAATAACCCAAAATCACCTTACTCTAAATTCATAAAATCATATAACTATAAAGAATCAGCCAAAATGACCAGGGACTTCACGTAGTCCAGTGGTAGGCGATAAATACCAGTCGCACTTTGGTTGTGGGTTCGATTCCCGCAGCTTTGTCCGACGCGACGGGTAGTCACACAGTCTGCGTGTTGTCCTTTTTCCAAAACTATATAATTCTTAAAACATTCCCCAGAATGAGATAAAAATCTTCAAGAATTATCATAACATATTTTAACCTCAAGTTTATCTCATTCCTTTCATTTTCCATCATATCATAGAGTAACCCATAATTACCTAAAAATTAAGTATCATATAAACCCAAATGGTTACCTTAATAATTATTACCTGAATTTCCACATCGAGTTGGCCATCTCGTACATGATGAATTAGATAACTCACCAAGGTTGAAGTGGTTGATCATGACTCCTTGATATTTGGTTTAGAACAACCACGAGTTTCCTCATTGAATCCTCCATTTTATCTAGTGTCTTAATCAGAGAACCACCATAGTTTCCTTCAAACCTGTTGTCTCTTTGGTGCCTTCTAGATCCATCCATTCACTAAAAATAGAAATGTCAGTGTGAGTATATCAACAAAACCATCATGTACTAATGAGGAAGGTAAACACTAAGATACACTTACTCATTCACTTTATCTAAAACTAGGACACTTTCTGAAATCCTAACCATTATGGTAATGTCACTTATGCTTAAAGAATACCCTAACCTCTAAAGTTATCTAAACCGACCTTTGATACCAACTATAAGGCCCCAGCCCTAAACCATACTTAATCTTGAGTTATTACAAGATTACACATTGAGGATCTTTTCAGGTTTAGAGTTTTAGAGAATTAGATCATGAAACTTGCATTACATTCCACATTTATACAAAGTGGTTACATAAAAGACAGTATTCATTCTCCCATCAACGGAAACATATTTAAAATAAAACATGGATTCTTTATTGACACATCCTTGACACTATCATCACATCATGTACCATTCCCTTCACCTGTGAAAAACATTTCAAAAACTTGGGATGTGCATAAAAATCTCAGTAAGGGATATATATATATGGAAAGGAAACATGAGTACATGTATACATAAGAATGAATTCATACTTTACCCATAAAACATAGGCATATCAAATCATGAATAAATCATAGAAATAATAAGACATAAAGGTAACTTGAGGCATTCATAACATTCTTATTTGGGGAGTAACCCTCTTGGTTACGTTTGGAATACCCATCACAGTATATTCCCTAAATCTCTTCGGAGAAACCTTAACGTTTCACTCCTTCGCGTTACCCAACGCATTGGAGAGCTATATCGGGCTCACCCGCCCTTAGTTTATCACAGAACCACCCGTTCTTCATAACAATACCCAAGAACCATAACATAATCGTATCACATAAACAGGAATAAAGGAAACATAACATTTCCACATTTCAATCACAATATAACATTTTAGGAAATTGAAATAATGAATCCATTCAAAAAGAAACCATTTCCAAACCATTTAAAACATTTAATAAAGATATTTTTGAATCAAAGTGTCCCATACCACCTTGATGCTTTTAACATTTTAAACCATTAATATCGATATAAATAAATCCCTAAAAACCATTTTGAAAACATGGATATTAATAAGAACAAATAATTAAAACATTTAAAATGATATTTTGGTTAAAGGGGTTTTACCAAAATTAGAGACACTTGAATACAATAATCGAGGAATAATATTTATTCAGAACATTATAATATCATGAGAATAAAAGGATTCATGATATAATACTCCAAAGGACAGTATATACACCATATAAGAGTGAATTGGTGCATAACAACAATGAACCCTCAATAGAAATGTCAAATGTGATGAAATCCCTTATAAAGAAGGTATCCTTAAATTAAGGAAAAATCAATATCAAAAATATGTGTGAAAAATATAAATACACCCAATATAAGTGGATATTAAGTGTAAAACAATAAAAGGTCATTCACACATATTCAATGGATGATATATTCAATGACTACATGTTGAACACAAAGAAATCGAAATTGGGTTAAAAAGTTCCCTTGACAGCCTAACGGCATCACATCAAAATGAGTTGATGAGAGATAAAAAGAGTATCTCATCACTTGGACATAAAATTTACATCAATAAGGATATATGAGAACATATCCCAACATAACAATATGTAAATTGAAATACCCAACAAAAGAAGTCTTTTAAAAAAGAGGAGGGTGAAAGGTTCCCTTACCGACTTGGGTATCGTTCAAAACATACACCCCATGAAAGAAGGACAATAGATCATTGATGTAAATACTCATAAATGAAATTATATTACAAAAAGATTATAATAATGGGAATTACATACACCACTCAATGGAATTTGTGGCAAATGTAGCATAAATCTCACGGGAATAAAAGTGAGAAGAAAAATCCCTTACGAAAACTCGGCAGCCTGACAGCGCCACATAAAACTTCCGAATATTGATTGATGAGATCAAATAGGGTATCCCATCAAATTACGATAAAATTTAAAGAAAGAGGAATATAAAAGAACATCCCCCAACATTACAAAGAGGAGCTTAAAAGAAGTGACATAAAGGAGAGTACTTAAAAAGAAAGAGAGAGGTTAGATCTCTTACGAAAGTTCGGCAGCCTAACGGCGCCACTCAAAACATCCAAAATGGATTGATGAGAGAGAATATGGTCTCTCATCACATGAACATAAAAATTACAGTAAGTTTAATATAAAAGATCATCCCAATAACAATAAATATGAGCTTTAAAAGGAATGACATAAAAGTGTGTACTTGAAAAGAAAGGGAGGAGTAGGATCCCTTACCTCGGGTCTGAATTGACTCGATCGTTCTTTAATCTTCTGAATAATAAACTTGAGTTAATTTATACTTCCTTAAGAACATTTTTCAAGTTCATTATTCCTTTTATATCACTTATTACCTTCTCATAAACATTATGTAATCATTTAAGTTAATAATATTTTTTTTGCCGATGTTTGGTTCCTAAGTCGAAAGTGGACTTCTTACAATTACATGTTGTTCGTGTGGCCAAATGTTTATTATATCCAGAATTGTATTCATGATGTAGATATCATATATTTCATATATATCTAGTACATTCATTAATTTATAACGTTACATAATCATTTAGAGGTATGAAATGAAATGCACCGTTCATGGAGACGGTAAGCTGTACGTACGCATGAACGCTACTTTCATTTCTATTTTGAATTCAATATAATGGAATAATAATTATATAAAGGTATATTATAATTCCAGTATAATATCATATATAATATAATAGTTCCATCCTTTATATGTCCCACATATGGTATTAACGAATCACATCACTTTGAGGGGACGGTAGTCCGCACTTCCTAAAATGAAGATATCGCGTATACCCATAATGGAAGCCATAAAGGTAAGACACAAATGAAAAATACAGAAGCATAATAAAAACATAAACATATTTTATATCATATATAAAAAATATTGACATCATAATGGCCACCTTTGAAGGTGTTAAAAGAATGTTGAACAATCATAGTTTCGGGAGGCAGAAACTCGCCATCCACGGAAACCGTATGTTCTTTAACCATTTGATGTAGTTGTGTGAGAGTGTAGCTCGAATAAATCTTATAACAACATCCTAGTATATTGATGATACTGTTGTTGTTACAAAAGAAATAAATAGAAAGATTTTAGGGGGTTGGAGAAGCAAAATAAAACAAATGAACATGAGAGAATGAATTACCTTTATAAGTGTAACTCCTTTTGATTTGAGCCTAAAGGATTCCTTTGAAAGGATTTTTCCCAAAGGGAATCATCTAGGATGAGGAGAGGGATGTGGAGAGAGTAAATGGGCAGGGGTTGGCCGAGCCAAAGGCTTGAGGGGTGTGTGAAATTAGGTAGAGGTGGGGGCCTTTTATAAGAGGAGAGGAGGGGCACTTTTGGAAAGTAAAGAAATATTACTTTATTTGAAAAAAGTTTTTATGTTTTAAAAGGTCCCACATTGATATAATTCGTGGATAAGGTGATAAGGCTTCGAAATCCACTCATCCAATAAGTTTTGGACATGTGTAGTTCATAGATTTTACATTATCTTTCCATTTTATTTAAATCGTCAAATAATGATGTCATCGCTGCATCATTATTATGTCATAAATAATTTAATTTATTTAATGTCTAAAAATTATAAAAAATACTATTATGTAGGAAATCTTTTTATCTTTCCAATGACTATTTATAATAAAAATTTGTACTTGTGTAACCCCAATTAAAAATTGTTTTAGTAGAACATATCATGTTTGTGTCATTTTTACTTTTACATTAAATAAAAAGTTATTTATGTCATTTCCCAACCAAAGTGGATCCATGCGGTCCCCAAGTGGTCCCATGGCTTGTCTTGGTCGGCCATGACTCACCCAATAGGTGTAGGACAAGTGTCATGGTGTTTTCACATTCTTATAATATCATTTTTACCTTAAATTACACTAATTACCACTAATCGCGATTAAAAACTTAATAAGTTACTATTCACCAAAAAATTATTTTCATACCATTGAACAAAATTTTTCATACTAATGACAACTATGTATGTAGGATTTTCATAATTCAATACACATTAGTGGTAAAATTTCATTTAACTGAAAAATCAGTTTGCTTGATTACCACTTAGTGGTTTCACTATTCATCAAAAATTGGAGTTTTTCAGAAAAATACCAAAACTTCACCCTAAGATATATTTGATATTCCGAATTCAAAAATGAAGTCCGTTTTACAAAAATCAAAACGTATTAGTCACATTAATTAATTTATTAATTAATTCCCGCTGTCAGAGCAAATAGCGTGTTTTTATAAAACAATAATTATCAAAAGATTGACACTAGTTTAAGTCTGATTTCAAAGTGAAATTAATTCCAACGACCACTATTGAATTTAATGGTAAAAAATATTTTCTAATTTCACTTTAAAACCAACTCAAAATATAATCTAATCATATAAATAAATTAGATTAAAAAGAGGTTTTGAATTTAAAAACAACATTTTACACTATTCATTAAAAAAATGAACATTATCAGAAAGATACCAAAAATTTACACAAAGTAAATTTTGATGTCCCGATTCTTAAGAAGAGTTTTATTTGGTCCAATAGAATTTATAATAGTGAACAAAACTATATTTAATGATGGTTCTCCATTAAAAGACGATAAGTGAACCTTTAGTGAAAACTAGGGCATATACGCCTAAAATTGAATTCTTTCTGTATTTTAAGCCTTTAGATTTTATTGGATTAATGTAAAAACATTTAAAAACATATATAATCATATTTTAGTTATTTATATCCATTCCCGCCATTACAACGGCTACATGTTAACTACCATTTAAAATAATATTATTTTATTATTAGAGTGCAACGTAAGATTCCCAAGAAACTCGTTGTTGCGTGTTGGGTACGCCATCGAGCATAGAGTCCCCTTTAAAGTCATTTAAATATTTTATTCACAAATATGGATAAATATGAAATGTCATATTCTTTATTTACCTGGGGTGTTACAGGAGTGGTATGTGGCCGACGTGCTGTGGTTGGGAAACGACGCTCGGAATCGGGCCGTTCGTGAAAGAAACTAGTGGTGCAGGGCCGCCGGGTCACCGGAAGAGCGTAGCGCAGTCGCGCCTCGTGGATGAATTGGTCGTTGCCCTAGCCGCGGGGGTGCATACGGGTGGCCTCCAGGCCATCGGTGGGGTGCAGTGCCATCACACCATATAGAGGAGAAATCTGTAGTCAGGGGGCCGTGGCGGTAGAACAGAGCCGACCAGCTGGGTCAGCCGCCAGTAGAGCGACGTGGCTAGCCGCTCGGCTAGCCAGAAGATGCTGGATACTCCTGCGTCTCGCAGTATACCAAATTGGAGACAGGCACCGGTTCCTTTCGGAGATGGGGGGACCTCCACCCCCCCCCCCCACGTGGCTCGGGGGGCCCTACAGGGTGTCACCACCTGTTGGCCATCTAGGCCAGGCGGGCCGCTAGCGGAGGCGACGCTGGCTGGGACACCGCCGTGGGCCGGACCTATTCCGGTGGGCTGGGCGGGTTCCTGCGAGACGGGTCGGGTCGGACCCTCAGACCAAGTAGGACCCCGGTCTGGACCCGGGTAAGGATGGGTCGGGTCAGTCTGATGGGGCTGGACCTGACCCGGACCAGTTTTACCCAATTTCACCTTTTCTCCCATAACATGGGATATGAGTGTTTGATTGACGAACCATCAGCGGTGACAGAATTATTGTATTAAGATGGTACTTTTGGAATACCCAAAATGAGGGTTGTACGTAGTTGGGGTACAGTCATGTTGGATTGAACCTAAATCCAACTCGGCCCTCAGAACGGAAATGGAAATAACTCTTAGATCGTCGGTCTGATTGATGCGCCGTCTGTCGCATTGGGTTCTTTATGATGAGACAAAATAGCGAGAGATATCAACATGGGAATACATGGTAGTTTATGTATCGATACTTGTCTTGAGGATAAGACTCTGGCATAATCGAGCCTGTTTAGAGCGGGAACCCTGAGGCTAGCTGTTGATTGAAGATACAAGCGACAGATGAGGGTCGACATTGTGTGAAAGATGAGGGTTGAAATTGTGCGATAGATGAGGGTTGGAACCGTGCAACAGACGAGGGTCCCCACTAGCGATAGATGAGGGTCGTCATCATGCTATAGATTAGGGTAAGCAAAGTGTGACCGATGACTGTCGGCACTGTGAGACAGATGAGGGTCGGCATCGGCGACAGATGAGGGTCGGCACCGGGTGATATATGAGGGTCCAGACCGGTGATAAATTAAGGTCGAAAACATGTGACAGATTAGGGTGACACCGTGATACAGATGAGTGCCAACACTGACAACAGATGAGGGCCGGCATCGTCCAACAGATGAGGATCAACACCGATGACAGACACGGGTCATCATCATTCAACAGATGAAGATCGACACTAGTGAATCGTGTGAGTCTGTAGCGAAGTTACTCAGATAGAATGATCTATCCATATGACAAGACATCCTTATTCTTGTAACCTCGATGTTGCCGTTAGAGTGAGATGACTCTTTACTTTGTGCTTCTTGTCTTGCGACAGATGGTGCCTTATGTTAGTTCTTGATTGAGAATGATTGAATATCAACCAATCAGGTATATGTATGGGAGAATACCTAAGTAGAGTTGTTTTGTTGTACTTCCTTCGTGGAACGGGTTGTGTTTTCATATCGAGAGTCGGAGCCAGTTGTACATAATATCTTTGGTATATGTATGTACATATACCTAAGCATGGTCGGATATTACATTGTGATTGCATATTTCCTTCTATGGATTTTCCTTAGTGGATACTGGGTGACCTTCGAGGGTCTCGTGGTTTTTACTAACTACCGTTATACTCACCCTTTCATGGGCGTCACCTTGCACATTGATAATGTCTGTGCAGACGACGGTCAGCAGTGATTGAGTCTGAGGGAGATAGATGAGAGGCTGCTCGGAGCTTCACTAGATGGGACATACCTCAGGGACGAGTTGTTTGAGATCTCTACCTACCCTTCAAGTAGGGTTCCCCAGTGGGCGATCCATGAGTTGTTTTCTCTGTTCACTTTACCAGTAATTTAGTTGGGTTTGTATACTATCCCATTTACTTTTAGCACACTTTTCTATGACAGAACTTTTTTTATCACTGCTTTTGTTCAGTTTGTGTGTGTTATATGTTTAAAGAAAATTCCTTCCCTCTTATTAGGGTTACACCCTTTGGTGCCAGTCTCCAGCACCTGGCGTATGGAAGGAAGGCCTGGGCTAGTCACGGCACGGGCTCTGAGGACGGGTCATGACAAATTGGTATCATAGGAGTCAGTTCTACCATAGAACATGGACTCTAATTCTTTTAACGGTAATAGTGTTAAGTGTTCTGGGTGTGTTTATCAGAATAGAGAAACCGGTGATGGTGTGGTGGTTGACGTATCCATACACTAGAACTATGATTTCTGATTTTCGACTTAGTACACAAAAACTTTGATTATGTGTGTGTTTCATTTGTAATTTTTTCTTTCTTATTACATTGAGTCAGCTCACCAGGTATAACTTTTTGAACAGGGCCCACCTTTTTCTTTTTATGATGGCCACAGGAAGGCAGCCAGCCAGGGTTCCAGGATTTATATGGGACGACAGCACACCATGCGATGAGGCCTCAGTGTAGGGCCCCATCACAGAGGAGGCACCAGTGGTACCTCTACCCCCTGGGCCACCGATACCACCAGCCCCAAAAAATAGTGAGTGCATGCCATCTGAGTGCATTTCAAAAGTTCCAGTGCTAGAGGCCACCCAGGTTCAGGGGAGAGACAGACCTGCAGGTAGCTAAGGAATGGCTAGAGGCTGTAGTGAGAGTCTTAAGACTGGAATGGACAGCAACCGACATTATGGTGACTCTTGCCGCCAGACTTCTTCAGGAATCAGTAGGTAGATGGTTGAGTTTGATTCTATAGGTCCATGACGAGGAGAAAATTCTCTTGGCGGAATAGGAGAGCCTCTATTTGGGCGGAGTTTGTTCTAGCCACCCTAAAATGCAGTGTGGATTCATGATCTACTTCATCTGCAGCAGGGCAATATGACAGTAACTGATTACTCGACATGGTTTACTAACCTATTCAGATATTCCACAGACATGGTATGAGACCTATTCATCAGGGCACAGACCTTCAAGCAGGGGATCAGGTGGGAGATTTGGGATTTTATGATCTCAGTTATTATTCTGATGTAGTCAGGGGTGTTGGAGCGATCCATCATAGTAGAGAGTTTACTTACTGAGCAGACTCCAATAGTGAGCCCCACCACCCTGCATCATGTAAAGGATTATTCTTCCTCAGGTATTAGGAAGGTGACACAAGAGGTCAATAGAACCAGACCATATGGTGGTCAAACTGAGGATGCAAGGTCTGGGTTATGAGGCTCATGAGGCCAAGGGAGCTATGAACATAGAATGGTATATTTTTATTTTAGGGGATGGGGACATAGTGATAGTGATTTTCCGACTCCCCATGATTATGATCGTCAAATGATTGACTATACACCGAGGTAGAGACACCTTCTGGAGCCTTATTGTCAGGAATGTGGTGATAGAGGAAGAGGAACATGATGTGCCACAGGTGGTGGTTGGTAGTTTGAGTTTCTACCACCCCCAGGCGGTCCTCCACGAGCTCCTAGAGCATGTGTACTTGAGTGGGACTAGCTACAAGTTTGGATGCCTATATAATCCTCAATTCATTGGTGGAATATTTTTGTCAATGTACATTTAGATACTATATAAATATATACTTATCTTTGTGACTTTTTCTTTCCTGCTTTTGGTTTGTTGATACTGAGTGGTTCCTGTTAAAATCAATGACGTGACCCTCACGTTCGAGAATCCTACTAAAGGAGACACGGTGACCACACACTGATGCTGAGAGTGTGTCTTGACTCTTCAAGGTGAGTGTATTGGTTGGATATCTTGGTAATAGCATGTGGCCTTACAACGTCTTCCTTGGCCTGAATTATTTAGCGTTCATGCCAGGATTGACTATATTAGGCAAAGAACGTGGTTCATCCAGGGGATGAGACCACATTATTCTTTTTTTGACATAAAAGAAATCTAAGTAGCACTTGATGGATGTAGACAATGAAGGGTGTAGCCAAATTCTAATCAGTTTTCCAGTCAACCATGATCACGAGAGTCTCACGTAAATATTCTCTTAGAAATATTTGTACCTGAGACAAGAGTGTTGGCTTATGTTTCACCAGGAATATGATTTCAAAAGGTTTATACTCTTTGAAAGGGTAACATTGTAGAAAATTCCCTCAGATAGAGAAATGGTAATCAGATTCTTAGAGAGGCGACAGATCAGTTGGCCGCTTTGTAGATAACCTATGTGGATCGTGATGGGCAGCTCTCCTTACAGTCACCACCCACTCCTTCGAAGAGTAAGGGAGACTCAAAAAAGTTACACTGACTACGAAGCTAGATGTGATCATATATCCACCGGATGGACATCTGAGAGATATTCTGAAGGTTGGGAGGACGTCAACCCCATCATAGGATGTAATATTTTTCGAGATACCACAGAGAAGGTGCAGATCATCCAACAGCAGGTGAGGACTACACAGAGCATGAAGGATCCTTATGCAAATGAGAGACGAAGACCATTGGATTTCGAGGATGGAGACCACGTCTTCCTACGGGTCCCACCACGATGAGGTTTGTGGATTTTTGTCTGAGGAGGAAATTTATCTCTGAGGTTCATCGGACCCTTCTAGGTTCTCAGCAGAGTAGGTGAGGTGGCTTACTGCCTGGCTCTTCCAACTTAGTTGCAACAGGTGAAAAACATTTTCCACGTATCACAGCTGAGGAGATACGCGCATGATCAGACTCACATCATAGACTAGGGTGAGTTCGACATCGACGATGTTTAAATTTTTTTGGAGGTTCTATTGGAGATCGAGGATTAGCAGTAGAGAGTCATTCGTGGGGTGTTGTAACTCAAGTGCATGTGTGATGGTAACAAGAGAACCTCCAGGAGAGAACATAGGTGTGGGAGGCTCAGTTTCATTTTCAGTACTCCCACTTGTTTCCCTAGTTTTTTAGTTTTGGATTTCGAGAATCAAAATCCCTAATGTGGGGAGAATTTAAATACTAGGAAAAACCCATGTAATTTTTTTAAAATTTTATTGAATTGTTCTAAGTTTATAGTTTCTTGATGGCATTTGATTCCAAGACCCATAATTTTCAGAAAGTTTTTTCCAATGTTTCTAAGTGAGTTCAGGGATTTTTTGAGTCGGTTTTGTTACATTTTGAACTGGTGCTTAGAAATGAGATCTCAGGGTACCGTCGAACAAGCAACACCGATGATTTATTAGTGTGAACTTCACCTCAGTTGTGTTCAGGTGAGAACATAAGTTGAGTTTCCTCCTGTGCGGGTGCCTTTAAAAGGGAAATTAAATAAATAATAAAATTGAAAATTTGAATTATATTTTTATTTTACAAATCCTTTTGAAGTAATGTGGGTTCCACTAAACCCCACATTAATTCATTCCAAACCCTTAAATAATTAAATAATTCATTAATGAAGTCAGTAATGGGGTGAAAATGGGGGAGCCCCATTCCTTAATTTTTTAACGAGTTTGGGGTTAGCCAGGGGAGGACTGGGAGGATTCATCTTCATTATTTTTTGTGAATGAAGCTTAGAGGAAGAACCTCCTTCTGTCAAGGAGTATCATTTTCTTTGTCTTCAACGAACTTTAACCGTGTCAAAAGAGGAGTCGACAATGAAGAATGCCTTCTTTGAATTAATATTCTCTAAACTATCCTCCGTCAACGACCACGAGGTAGGGGATTTGAGGTTGATTCTGTTCATGTTCATCATTATTCAATCTTGGTTTATGTTTATCCAATTGTTATCACCATAATACAGAGAGTGAGGTCCATAAGAACACAACTTAACCCCTTCACTATTACTCACTAGTTGATGATGACGGCAGCATAATGGCACCACCGGAGGAGTGGGCTGCAGCCGATGAGTTGTGTCGGTGCAACGGAGCCCGGAGTTGGGCCGACCGTGAAGGAATCTGGTGGCGCCTGGCCGCCAGGTCGCCAGAAGGGCACGACATCATCACGCCACCAACAAGAACAGGTAGTGTCCCCTGGCCGAGACAAGGCTCGTGGGTGACCTCCAGGCTACCGATGGGGCGTGGGACCTTCGCGCCGCGCAGAGGAAGCAGCTACGGCCAGGGGGATGCGGTGGTGGAGCAGAGTCGGCCAGTTGGGTCGGCCGCCGACAGATCAGGTGCGTCTAGCCGATCAGCTAGACAGATTAAGTGGGACCCTCCTTGGTCCTGCAGGCTAACAAACTGACACCATGTGACTGGTTTTTTAAGAGACGGGGGCACCCCCCCCCCCCTTACGAGGCTATGGAGAGCCCCGAAGGGCGCTTCCGGCCGCTGGACACCCTGGCTAGTTGGGCTGCTAGTGTAGGCAACGCGGGCCATGCTACCTGCCGGTTGGGCTGCCCAGCATGGGTCAGGCCGCCGCCAAGGGCCAGACTGGTTTCGGCGGGCCGGGTCGGTTTCGGTGGGACAGCCAGGTTCTGTCCGTCCGGTCTGGTGCCGGTGGGCCAGGTCAGACCCACGGACCATGTCGGACCACGGTCCGGACCCAGGTCGGGAGGGTCCACCCGAACCGAGTCAGGTCGACCATGGTCAGATCAGGTTGGGTCAGCCTGATGGGCTAGGACCCGACCCGGAACCATTTCACCCGATTTCACCTTTTCACCCATAATGTGGGCTACAGGTGTCCGATTGAGGAACTGTATTCTGTACCAGAAATATTGGAGCGAGAAGATTATTATAGAATCCCCCACATCATGTTTGGACACTGGTGGGGTATGGTCAGGTTGGATTGAACATAAATCCAACTGGGCCCTCAGAACCGAAATTCTAATAACTCTCAGACCGAGTGTCTAATTGACACGCCGTTTATAATGTTGGTTTTCTTATGACAAGAAAGAACATAGGGATACATAAACTAGGGACCGCATCACAGTTGATGTTTCAATATATTCCTTGAGGAGAAAAATCTCCCGGAATCAAGTGTGTTTAGAGCGGGAACCCTGTGGTATGCTATGTCATGAAGATGTCGGCGACAGATGAGGGTCGACATCGTGCGATAGATGAGGGTAGGAAACTTTCGACAGATGAGGTTATCCATCGTGCGATAGATGAGGGTCGGGACTAGTGAAAAAAGAGGGTCGGCAGCGTGCGACAGAAGAGGGTCGGCACCGTGTGACACACAAGGTTCGGCACCATGTGACAGATGAGGGTTGTGACTAGTGATAGATGAGGGTCAACACCGTACGAAATATGAGGGTCGGCACCGGTGATAGATTTGGGTCGGCATCATGCGACAGATGAGGTTTGGCAACATGTGACAGAGGAGGGTCGACACTGGTGACAAATGAGGGTCGGCATAATGCGATAAATGAGGGTCATAATTGGTGAAAAATGATGGTCGACATAGTTCGACAGATGAGGGTTGACATCGGCGGCTCATGTGAGTCTGTAGAAAAATTTCTCAGATAGAACGATCTAGCCATATGACTGCACATCCATATTCTTGAAACCTCAAAGTTAGTATTAGAGTGAGCTGACACATTTACTCTGAGATTCTTGTCTTGGGAAAGATGGAGCATTATGTTACATCTTGAGTGAAACAGTTTGAATATCAACAAATCAGGTATATGTGCAGGTGTGTAACTATGTAGAGTTTTTTGTTTGTTCTTCCATTGTAGAATGGGTTGTGTTTTGGACTCTAGAGTTGGAGTCAGTTGTACTTAATAACTTAGGTATATATAAGGGAATATAACTAAGCATGGTTTGATATTACATTGTGATTGTATCTTTCCATCTATGGATTATCCTTTGTGGATATTAGTAGTTGTTCGTGGGTCTTGGGGTCCCTACTGAGTATCGTTAGACTCACCCCTACTTGGGCTTTGCCCACACCCTATTGTGTTCTGTACAGACAACGGTCAGCAGTGATCGAGGCTAAAGGAGATGGACAGGAAGCTTCTTGCAGATGGACTTGATAGGCCATACATTATGGATGAGTTTTTCGAGATCTGTACATACACATTAGGTAGGATTCCCTGGTGGACTATATAGGAGTTGTGTAACTTTTTTACTTGTACTGGTATTTCACCTGGGTGTGTATACTGGCCCATTTTCTTTCAGCACAATTTTCAATACTAGTACTTTGTTGTTATCAGTACTTTTGTTAAGACTGTGTGTGTTATAGGTATAACGACAATGCCTTCTCTTTTATCAGGATTACACCTTTTGGTGCTAGTCCCCATCCACTGGCCTATGGAAGGTGGTATTGGGGTAGTCACAACACGGGGCCCTAAAGAATGGTCCGTAAATATTCATAATAAAGAAACCCATAAGGGTTTTAAATGTAAAAATCATATTCAATATCATAATTTATAAAAGATGACATTACATCCAACTTGTATACTTTTATGTCTATATGTGAATCCACTTCTAAAAACATTCTAACCAACACTAAGATCATCATGGATAATAATCTGTCACACACCAATGAGTTGAATATATTATGAAAATATAGATGCAAATTCATCGCATAAATTTTAGATTATCATTTTAGTTCGACATTATTTAAATACTTCATTAAATGTATGAATGAGATATATAGACCATTCGTTCCACATGAGAATAAATATCAATACCCAGATGACCTAACCACCTATCATCAAATTGTGTAATTAATCACCATGAATTCCCCAATAAACAAATGATTCATGTTCCTTCCCCTAAAAAATTAATCAATAATGAAAAACCATATAAATAACATACACACATTCATGAAAAAATTATAAAAAAATTCCCACAGTGAATTGTGATTTTCGAATAGTCTGTCATACATCATAGAGAGAACGAATGAAATATCATTCATTATAATAGATGCACATCTACAGTACAGAAGTAGTAAAAATTCAACAAACCTAGCATAAAATACTAGAAAAATCACAAATGTCCTTGATATTCCATGTAAATTCTTATTTATCATCTATAAGAACTTATTTCATTATCATTTTATCCTCCCTTATTAAGATTTTCCAAGGTAAATTACATCCATAGCCACATTAGGATCTGTGTCTGGCTCTATTAGCCTCTCAATAAGTGTGGTCGCATACATTAGTTTTCTTCTTCATATGTAGACTAATGATATTATTATAGAGGGAACTATGAATTGATATATTAAAGATTTATTCTAACATTAGCCACTTATACATGTTATTACATGATTGTAGGAAAAAATATCCTTCAAATCCAAGACAAAGATATCAAATTCTTGTATCATTGGATGATTTGATACATAATTAAATTGTATGAATCCAAAATAAAAAATGAATTTATTTATTCTTTATAATGATCTCATAACACCCTTTAACCCATTACATCTTCTTAAGATAACTTAGGGAATACATGAACAAATCACAGAGCTAAAAACCTGATAAGGTTATAAATATAAAAATACAACAAAATTCATGGGATATATGGAATAACATGGTGGTATAAAATGACATTGAATTAGAATAAAAAAAATGAAATTATATGATATAGAAAATGTGATCAAGTTGTACTGTAATCGTAGTAATGAGGTAGAAACATAAAACATACCATAATCATGATTCATGGTTCATTTCACATAGATGAGGACATTAAAAGAATAACAACCAATATATTTTCACATGGAACATGAGTCAAGGATAAAAATATTATCCATTGAACAATATATATCATGAAACCAAGCATTACCCAATTAATTGGAGTCTTATCTGGGTGAATCTATCTTAATGTTTTCATGACTATGTGTGCCACAAGGAAAATTATTCATAAACATAAGAGTTACTCATGGAATAAAATGGGAATCATAATCATATTATATAGCATAACCAATGTTCTTAAAATAATGGTTTCCATTAAAATATTTATTTAAAATATAAATGGATATTAATAATTGAAAATGAAATATATCATGAAAAAATATGTCCAACTTAAGTGAAAAAATGTTATATTTGTGATCAATAATCTTTTAAAATGGCCAACTTTAGTACTAATTAAGGTGAAATATTCAGGGTTATTTAAAAAAAAGGAATAATTTTTTTTCATTAATCTAGAAACAAACAACGATTGTTTTTCACATTGTAAATAGTGATTTTTAAAAAATAATAGTTTGTTAAAAAAATTTGTAGTCAATGTCAAAATGATCAGGAAATATGAATGTTCCCTTTAATAAAGATTTATAATTTGAATGATTTGAAAAGTAATAATATTTAAAACTTGTATCTCCCTCATAAAAATGATTAACATTGGGTAAATGTAGAGAAAATATGACATAAAGGAAAAATGGTTCTTTGATAAGAATAACATACATTATTTTGGAAAATGTTGGGTACTTGAACTTAATTTCATTGAAAAGAAATTTAAGTCCATTGATTAATAAACTAAGGAAAATTTATAAATATAATTATTTATTATAATTTATTTTCTGTTAATATATTATCATTTGTATTAGTTATAAGATAGAATTTTATCATTCATGTGTGTTCTTTTCCTTGGATTTCATGATCAGTTTTTTAATATTAGTATATAAAATATCATGTACAATTTGAATAGTTATCAAGAATAGAAATTATATGTTATTAATGAACATAAAAAAGATTATTTTTTCATACATATCATTTTTATATATGGTATGATATCGAATCATTAGATTAAATGGAAATGATAATCGTCTAGATTAGTTTTTCTATTTCCCTATCATCATGAACTAGTTTTCTACTCTTATTTAATATTACGTATATATAAAGGTTTTAGAACATTATATAAGTAGTTATAATTATATTAAATTATTATATTAATATAACAATGTTATTATGACCATCCATGAAGGATGAAATCGATATTTAAAACTCGTCATCCTTTAAAATGATAAACTAACGGATTATGGACGTTTTTTCATTTTTAGAAAAAAATTGAAGGGTTTATAATTGATGATGGATTATTCCATTAAAATAATAAAATTAATTTATTAATTTGTACTATAGTTACCAAGAAACTTATATAATGGGAGGTGAGGAGAAAATTTGAAAAAAAATCATTGGAATTAAAATCAAAGGAAAAATTATTTTACCTCTTGAATTATTCCTCTTGAGATCAACTTTTTGGAGTATGAATTTGGTATTTTATTGAGACTAAAGGCTCATAAAAGTGGTAAAATTAATTGGTCAGTGTTTTATGATTAATTAATAAAATCTTCAAGGATAAATAGGTGGGGGGTAAAGAGTTGGTGAGGGATTGTATTTATAATGGAATATAAGAGTGTGTTTGATTATTTTATTCATTAGATTGTTATTTGGGATCACAAAAATGAAAACTTTGGATTAAGGTGTCTAAAAATAAAAATTGATTTATGTTAGTTATATAAAATGGCCACTTACATATTCCACAACTCATGCCAGACTAAAAAGTAATTTATTTACATTATAATGTAAATTGCAGTATATCACTTTTCACCAAATTTTTTTCTATTTTCAAAAAATAAAATATATTCACCCAAAGCATTTTTTTACATGTATAATTAATAAATTGATTCAATTTTATGAAAATAAATGAATTTATATTGGAAAATATATTTTTAATTAATATAATAATTTACAATGAAAAATCAACCTGTTAATTGAATCTTACATTATTGCACATTGAAAAATAATTATGTTCTCATAGAATAATGTTATAATACTAAGAATGAAATTCCAATTGATTAATATATTTTATTTAAATGAATTTTTAATTTAAATAATAATGCTGTTTTTAAATTTTTTAATAAAAAATTATTTTTTATAAAAATATATAGATAATTTTACATTTTAAAAACATTTATTTACAAATAAATTTATAGAATTATATCATATTTTAATTTACAATATTTTTAAATTTTATTTATAATTTAATAGGCTATTTTAATATTCTATTATCTATGTTACTATTCTTAAGGGTAACATTATTATTCCGAATGTTATGTTGCGATTTTATTTGGTTAGGATCCTTAAATTCTATAAACGCGTTATATTTTATTCATTATTCATTTATAATATTTGTGTTGTGGCCTATATGATATTTATTGTGGTTTACAGTGTATCATAAAATTATAAGAATGGTAATTTTATTTATATAATTATTGGTTATTATAGAACTAATATTAAATTATTGTAGGTATCCCTCCATTGCATTGTTAAACATCCTATTAACTATTATAATTTGTGAAACGATGGATAATAACCATTGAATAGAGTATCCCATCATCCACTACACACAAATTTCTTTGAGAAAAATTTCCTTTTACAAATCCATAGGTGAATTCTTTAATTCCTGATCATAAATGACTTCATATAATTCATAAACTCCCAAATATTATTCACTCATCATCTAGACATCCATTCAGCTACCAGAAGCTTCCCCAACAATTTGTCTCACTAGATCCTCTATATATATGACCAAAACGTTATGTACGCGAATCAATAAAATTTCATAATGAACATTCTCAATTCTTGAATTAAATTTTTATATAAATTTAAATCCTTTAAAAAGATCAAACCGTTCAGTGAAAATCACTTGATCAAACAATCAAAGATTCTTGTTGAGATTTCGTTCGACTGGAAATGTTACATACAATGTCTCGATTTGTCCTCTTATTAAGAATATTGTACTGTGAATTTAGCATCAAGAAATTATAATTCAATGGTTTTGATACATTTCCTCCATCCAAATCATCCTAATTATTCATAATAGTGACTAAACTAAAAAAGCAATGACGATTTTTCACAAAAACCATTTATCACAAAAAATAACATTCTCATACATGATTTTTTTCCTTGGTTGAGGATAACAATATATGAATTTATGAAAATTATAAATCTTACAAATTTCTGAAAGGATATATTCCATTCAACAAACTCTTCATGATCTCAATTGTTTGCACCATTGATTTTACTCTTAATCATTCGGGCACCAACATCAAAAAACTATTCTTTCCTAAATTAAAACCAGGATATTTTATTATATGAAATCGTGTTAACTTAGTATCAATGACTCATTATTTATATTCAAATAAAATTTTTGACATGGTATCCATCATCTATCATTCATAATTATTTTTTCAATAAGTTGTGATGTGAACAACAATTATAGACCTATGCATTTTGACATCTTATTCCGACACTCAAACCCTACCCCTAGAATCCAAGACCTTTTTGTACACCACATTCTAGTGAAATATGCAGAACATAACTTTTTATGGGACTATTATAATGAAAATTTTCATTAATATTATTTCCTCCATAAAAATATCTTCATCATTTAAACTATATAATTAATGCTACTTTACTCTTATAGCTCAACTTGACACTAATCCTTTGAGGTCCTCCTCCATTACAATGGTTTTTATTTTATATAATGATCTTAAAAAGAAAATTCCGTAGATTTGGAAGAAAAAAAACAAACACATTCTAAGATATGTAGTGTGTTATTTCTATATCTTAGGTATGGCCAAAGTTCACATATTCCACAAACATCTAGACGATTGAACAACTATCTTACTATAATATATATGAATTATATTTTGATAATTATCCTACAAAAACATGAACTCTTTCTCTTAATTTTAATCCATTATTAAATAACCTAATACACTTGCCTCATACATCAACTAGTTTTTTCAATGGAAAATTGAATTACTTTGAATTTCCATTATATAATCCACTAGAACAGGGAATTCATCTTTACCCACAAATAATTACACTCTCTACCACCAATTTCATTGGATACCTCCCACAACATAAATTTATCATCCATCATCCACTAACCCAATAATGTGCTTTTTCTAACAATTCCTAGGATTCAATCACCAGGTCATATGATCTTTGTAAAGAAACATTGACAAACCATTATTTTATGAATTTTTTTCCTTCAAGTAAATTAATTTTTTTTGTACATTGAATTACAATTCATAACAACGTTAAACAAAACACAACACACTATTACAATCTTATTATTAAATATAAAATTTATAAAATAGTCATTGAAATAAAGTTACAAATATTACCAAATATATTATGAAAATATATAGATTACATGGATATAATATTAATTATTTAGTTATTAGAAAATATGAAAAAGAAATAAAGTTCAATTGAAAAATAAATCAAATATTTCTCAAAACACTATTTTTATTTCTATAATGTTATTTAACATAATAAATTAAAATAAAAACTATTTAATAATGATTTAAATGAGATTTATATAATATATAATGAATTATAAAATTTAGTATTCATCTAGAAAATTTAATATTTTTGAGAAATGTATAAATAATATTTTATACTTTAAAAACTTATTTTTATAAAAAGTTGTTTTTCACAGTTTGACACACCTATTTTAAAATTATTTCTTCACACCTATATAAATTTTATTTTAAAAAATTATCATTTTTTGATATAAACATGTGAAAATAATCCTAGATTTAATTTCATTGTATTTTTTTAAAGGAGAACTTTTTAAGTGAATAATGACAAATACATGTTTTTATTATTAATTATGTTTCTATTTTAAGAATTATAATAGATAAATATTATTTTAAATTTATTTTAAAAGAAAATTACTCAATAAATTTATTTAATCCAATTTAATTCATTATAATTAATTTAATATTTAATTTTTATAAAAACCCATTTAATATTATGATATATATTTATTTGGAAAACTATTTTTCACCTTATTTATGGGTTTAAATTTAAATTAAATTCTACAAAGCCAATAATTGAATTTAATAAATTTGAATACTTATTCTCAATAATAATAAGTACTATTATTGAATATTTTAAAAAAAATTTACTTAAAATAATAAATATTAAAATATATATACTTAAAATAAAACATTAAGGTAAAAAATGGTTTATCAGCAGTTACAATAACATTATAAAGTCTAAAAATGACACAAATCATGTATAATTCCAAATTTATAAAAATATTTAGACATAATAATGTAATTTTTTTTAATGTGGAAATTATGATCTGTTTGGCATTTGAAGAATTATTTTATAAGTGTTCCATTCTAAAAAATCATTGTGTGTCCACTCACGAACTTGTAAAAGTAAACCCCCTTTCTTCTCCAATAAACACATATATAACCCTCTGTATCATCCAATTAATACCAAAATAAATTTATTACATAACAACTAAATAATAAAATATACATTTTTTATTATAAATACTACCTAACAAGGATTTTTGTGAAAAAAATAATGATGTTATTTAAAGAAGATCAATCCTTCTTAACTAAGAGTTTTTTTTTATACTTCATATTCCATCCATGTAAAATGTTTTTCAACCATAATTATATAATAAAATCTTTATATTACATAAAATTATATTTTTTATTTTATTTACATTTATTATAAAATCATACACCTCCCTCAAATATGAAACAAAAATCTCAATAGTGTGTACGGTGGGCAACCACCTCACAAAATTATATATATTTTTAAATCAATTCTTCTAATTTATTAGTGTAATGACATATATAAATGTAATATATGATATATATATATATAACCTAATTTTTAGTCATTAATCATGATATGACATATTCAATCTTACATTTCATTCCATCATTATATTATTATGCCATATGTGTGGACACTGTACTTTTACCTTTCAAAGTGATGTTAAACATTTTTCACATACTCCATAAGTAGAATATAAATTGGATAAATTTAATGACAAATTATTTAATATATTAAAACATAATTATTATTTATTTTTTAATTTTTATATACCATTTTTCATTCCTTCTTTAAAAAAATGGAAATATTGTATATGTGTTAATTTGGCATGTCATCTCAAGGATCATTGTTTTCTATATTTATACCAAAAAAATTAATTATTTTAAAGATAAATATTATGAATATAAGTTATATTAGGTTAAATTTTAAAATTATAGAGATGATAGATTGGTGATCAATTTATAATGGAAAAATGTACAAAAATTTAGCAATCATTAGAAAACAAGAGCTAATAAAACCAAAAATGTTTTTTAGGTAATGGAATGTTAACAAAACTATCCATAAAAGATTATATTTATATAATGTATTGTAATATATATATTATTATGTGTGTACGATCCTGGAAATTTTTAAGGTATGTTTTCCTTTTTTGGCCTTTTTGGAGAAAAAGAGGAAATTCTTTAAATTTCTTAAGTACATTCCATGTACTTTATGAGTACACACCGTGTACTCGGTTACCAAAGGTAGTCGTGTGCTGGTTGTGTAGCGGCCATGCACATGACCATTTAGGGGTGACCTGGAGGCTTCTTAAAGCAATGTATGTAAAAGGTAAGTACATGTCGTGTACTTCAAATGTATACGTTATGCATTTTCTTTGTCTATTAATCGCATCGTGATCCCGTCAAATCACGAGAAGGCTCTCCTTCAAGGTCTCATTCGACCAAGAGCATCATATGGCCATGGATTTTCGACATACCCCTGAGAGAGCGTCCGACCTCCGAATCAGACACCGTCAGTTGCATTGGAATCACAACGGTGAGTTTTATTTTCTCCTAGAGCACCATCTTTTGTTTTCTAATCTCTCATGAGATATCATACGTTCAATGTTTTAGATGATTTATGTAGATTTACCATGTTCTGGGTTGATCCAAGGGCTGATGATGGAGTATATCAATCGTTTAATGCTTACTTTTGTGGTTCGTTCCTTTCCATTGATATTCATTTAGTTATATATGAAATTTTGGACAATACCCTTAATCAGGGTATTGTGCATTTACCGTTTTACCCCTTTTAATTGCATTCTATTCTTGTAGGATTGAGTAGAGGCTATTTGGATATGAATAGGGTTGACTTATATGTTTTGGATGTGGTTGACCATGCATGTTCTATTTACGACCATTTCGTCCTGCTTAGCCTTTTTGGCCACCTTGCCTATTTTCATATGCCTAGTGTTGTAGGGTGGAGTCTTTGTTTCTTGACTTTCTTGATATGTTTTAGACTGATTAGACACATAGTTCATGAGGTTTACTTTGTCCCTATTGCATTTATTTCCTCGTTGACATACATAGAGCTGTGAGAACTTGTTGTAGTTGACTATAAGAGGGATGGACTGATTGAACATTCTTAGAGAGACTTTCAGCACTTTTGTCTATAAGGGGAATTGACTGAGAGAGGTTCCTCAGAGAGCCATGAACAATTTTAGACTATGAGGGGAATTGGCCGAGTGAGCTTCTTTAGAGAGTCTCTGAAGCACTTAATACTATAGGGGAATTGGCTGAATGAGCTTCCACATAGATTATTTGATAACTTTTCTCTATAAGTAGAATTGACAATGAGAGCTTCCTCAGAGAGGCCATGACTACCTTAGACTATAAGGGAATTTACTATGTGATCTTTGTATGTGAGTCTTGAATCACTTTTGACTATAATAGGATTTAACTATGAGTTCTTCCTCAGAGAGTATTTATATATTCTAATGACTGAAGTAGAGGGGATATTTTGCGTGTACTTCCTGAGGGTTACCATGCTTATTTAGCTGCTTATTTGATATGTGGAACTGTTTATTGCTGAGTCATTTATTGTTTACTGCATATTTTCTTATTACCTTTCATATATATTTACTGACTTTTAGACACAAGTCATTGGGTGGTTGCATATTGGAATTTCGTCTCACACCCTATTTGGGTCATGCTTTTGTGCCCAAACAAAATATATTGTTGCAGGTATAGATAAGTTAATGTGCCCTTCTACTTTTGGTTCTTTATTGAAAGTGGTGATGGAGAGCATGAGACGAAGCTATGTCTTGCGATACTGAGGAGTTCATTATTTTCATTCTTTTTTATTTTGTTTAGTAATGTTTTATTCCAGCATTGTGATTTGTTTGGCTGTTTTCCTAGACATATGTATCATAAATCATTCATATATATGTGTGTGTGATCCAGTTTATTATTTTCCCGTCATTATCTATTTCCTTTTGTATAGATTATTACTACTTGTACTATTTCTATTGTTTTTCATTTACGGTGTTACTCTCCCAATGAGGGCACAGTTTCTTCACTATCACTCCCAGGCCCTCGTTGCTAGTCGACATCCTCTAGCCTTTTGGGAAATGTGTTTTAGGCCATGTGACCAACCAGGTACGGGGCGCCTCGGGGTGGCTTCCGAAACTGGGATGTTACAATGTGGTATTAGAGTAATTGTTTCCTTCTTGACTTACATTTTGGAGCCTATATATAGGGAAAGGAGGGAATTAGTACTTGGTAATAAGCTATGGCTAGGGGTAGTTAACCCGTGTATAGGCAAAATCCAATATACCTCGTTTAGTTACAATTTTCCATGTTTTACAATTATTATAGTTGATTTGACTTCACCTTGAGTGATTCACATGATTTTTGTTGTTATTGATGATGTTATTGAGGTTATATTTCTATCTCATCCCAATGAAATGAGGGTATGCCATATCATCCATCATATAGGCACTTGTTTGGAATCACAAGTCAGGAATTCTTTCCATTCCATTTAGGATGCATTAGCGATTGAATGTTGTTGTGATATACGTTTTTCTAGATATGCATGTTGTTGTGAAAGATGCCACGATAGAATACTCTCTTTCTGTTAGAGCATTGACTGTGTAATAATTTTATTTAATGAATGCAAGTCATTGGTTCTTGAGGTGTTATGGGCCCTCGTGGACCAGAATTTGGTTGATCACCACACCATTTTACTTCTTTAAAACATGTATAAGATGAAAAAATTTGATTTGCGAGGAGTATAGTCCCTTACAGATTGGAATTTTTCACTTTCAATGTTCATTTCAGTGTTTTTATTGGTTTCGGAGTAGTTTTTTATGCTTACTATCTGGAAAAACCCACCTGACAAGGTGTGTAATGTTACGTACCTGCCATGTGTTCTACTGTTTGGGAAGCAACTATTTTTCTTAAGTACATGACCTGTACTTTATGGACATGTTGTTTAGTCTCTAACCGTTTCATAAGAAGTGTGAGTAGAGACATTGGATAGGGAAATTTTGGTGGGAACACGTTGTGTACCTATTGCACACGCTTTGTAGTATGACCTATGTGTTAGGTCGTGTCACTAATAACATGGGTCGGGTGAAGCTTTTCTAGTACACTCTATGTCTATTTTGAACACACCATGTAGTCTTGTCTTAGGATAGTATTTTGGCTTAACCATGTAGAAGGAATCATGTAGGGGAATGGGATTCATGTACATGACGTGTGTTAAGAAAAAACGCCATGTGATTGGGGTGTTTCACGACTAGTTTTTGTTGGAGTACACACCCATGTGAATGGCGGAAGGGAACACGCCATCAAGGCATTGTACAAGTCGGGTACATATTTTTTGTAAAACATGAATTATTTTTTCTCTTGTTCCCTTCCAATGCTAATATTTTTCAGTTCATGATAATCCTGATCTAAGGTGTGTACTGGACCTTTCAGAGTCATGCCACTGAGATTTACACTAGTTGTACCCCTGTTTCCAGGAGTTGACCGGACATCGGGTATAACAGGTCAGGGACTTATACCAGGTCCTCCAGCCGTGCAAGAGTTGTCACCATCTATTATACCTAACACACGTGTTGATGCATAGTTCAGGGAGGGATTTTGGAGGATTATGAAGACTTTTCCGGGAGCTTCGCCTCCTGCCCCGTCAATAGAAGAATTGATGAGGTTATTTCAGTAGCAGCATCCTCCTACATTCTAAGGGGAATGAGGACCCCCAGGATGCCGAGTCTTTGTTATAATCCACACTGATGATTTTTTAACATCTGAAGATACCACTATTGAAGAGGGTGAAGGTTGCTACCTAAGTGCCTCGATACTCAGCCGAGAAGTGGTGGGATGTGATCTCATAGGCGAGACACCGTCAGAGTATGTCTTGGGATGAGTTTAGGACAATATTCTATGATTACATCTACTTGGATACCATAAGGCCAGATCAAGACAGAGAGTTCATGAGTTTGGAGTAGGTTACTCTTTCTGTTGTAGAGTATTCCTCTATCTTCATTGAGATGCCGTGTTTCATGCCTATTTGAGGAGGTGATGAGTTTTTCCTTGAACTGATGTTTGGGGATGGTCTGATGCACAACATACGATCTTAGTTGATCATCTTCAGGATGACTTCATTTTCATATATAGCCAACCAAGTGCTGACAACAGAGTGCAATCCGTGGGATTCTAAAGATGTGAGCTACATCGGTTCGACATCCAGGGTTAGTGCTCTGTTAGTTGATAGCAGGAAGCGCTGCAGGGAGACTGCAAGAGGAGACCAAAGTAGGAAGGATTCATCTTATGTTAGCTAGGTGGTGCACTACAAGTGTGGTAGGAGCGAGAATACAAGGCCAAATTTCCCGAGAGACCCGTTGGAGTACCGATGTTGACGTAAAATGTGTCATATTCAGCACTTCTGACATATATTTTCACCAGCAAAAGATGACTAGGGTTCTTTATGACTCATCGTTCAGGAGAAACACCACCAGTTTCTCACCAGTCTGGGAACTTGAATTCTTCGGGCCTTTCAGGCTGAGTTGGAGGTCGTGTTTGTGGTAACTAGTCGCCAGGATTTCAGCGACATCAGGACAGATCAGCTCAGAGTGGTCAGGCAGGGTCACATAGCTGTGGTATAGGCCAAACTTTTGCAGTGTAGCAGACCTAGTAAGACCAGGTCCCCGGACCTTTTACTGCTCGAGGTACGATCTTAGTAGCCTTAGTTTAGATTCTGATATTTTTGATACAGGGGATTCACATATCATTATATATGTTGATTTTGTGGAGAGCCTTATGAACTGTATCTTTTTTTCTACAGATATATTGATGCTAGAAACTCTATTGGAGACTAGAAATACAAGTGTATGTTAGTGGAGGGAGTGACCTCTACAATTTGGTGGGTGTCACATATTAGGGGACCTATATATCCTAGAGATGAAATGATATAATTTCATTCTCGGGATGGACTGGTTTCATCCATTCCAGGAAGTCATCGACTGTTATCACCCCAAGGTGAGTTCCACGTCACCAGAAGGTGAGTCTTTTTTTTAAATGGGAGAGTGGGATGTCCAGGAGAGCAGAGAAGGACCTGAGCATCATGGCCGGAGAGGAGTTACAACCCAGATTTCTAGTCTATATCTGGACGACCAGGGAACTTCACAGTTAGACATTACTATAGTGGTGGATCGTTTCAAAGATGTCTTTCCAGAGGGCATTTGAGGTTTTCCTCCAGATCATGAGTTAAACTTTTCTATTGAGCTTGTTCTTGGGGTGGCAGTGGTGTCTATTCCTCCTTATCTGATGGCCAATCCTGAGTTATAAGATATCAAAATGAAATTGTAGGAGTTGCAGGACAAGATTTAATCTAACCTAGAACATCTCCTTGGGGTTTTCATGTCCTATTTGAAAAGAAGGTGTACGGTACCCACAGGCTTTGTGTGGATTATCGGAAGTTGAACCAGTTGGCAGTCATGAACCGATATCCCTTGACTATGGTTGATGATCACTTTTATCAGCTTTTAGGAGCCATGGTGTTCTCAAAAATTGACCTAAGATTCGGTTACCATAATATGCATGTTAGACCATCTGATATACCTCTCACAGCTTTCTGGAGCAGTTATTGTCTATATGAGTATATGGCCATGTCGTTCGGTCTCACGAACGTGCCTGCAGTTTTTATGGCACTGATGAACAGAATGTTCTATCCATACATGGATTCATTCGAGGTGCTCTTCAAGGAAGATATCTTGGTCTACTCTCACACTCAACATGACCATGATCCCCATATTGATATCGTTCTGAGTACGCTCATAGATCATCAATTATATGATAAGCTCTCAAAATGACACTTTTGGATGGATCAGATTCACTTCATAGGTCATGTTATCTCAGAGACATGAGTACCAGTCAACCAAGAGAATGCGAGAGCAGTACTTTCCTGGAAGAAGCTGAAGAACTTCTTTGACGTACAATGTTTTCTAGGGCAGGCTGTATAATATAGATGTTTCCTAAATGACTTTTCACACTTAGCAGAACCACTGATAGGTCTGATTAAGAATGGTTCACAGTTTTTTGGGTCATATTCTTGTGAGTCTACCTTTCAAGAGCTGAAAGGGAGGTTGAAATCAGCACAAATACTACTATTGCTAGAGTCGAGTAAAATCTATCATTTTTACTATGTTGAATCAAGTATCTGGGTGGGAGCTGTACATATGTAGGAAAAAGGAGTCATTAGCTTTGGGACTCGACAGTTTAGGACACATGAGAGGAATTACCTGATGCACGATCTCGTGTTGGCAGCAGTTGTTCATGCCTTATGTCATTGAAGACATTATTTTATGGTACAATATTTGGTGGTTTCCACCAACCACAGGAGTCTCAAGTACATATTCACCCAGCATGATCTGAATTTGAGATAGTGAAGGTGGGTTGAGTATCATCTTTCCTTTGATTTTGAGCTTTCCTATACTCCTGGGAAACTTAACGCAGTAGTTGATGCGCTGAGCATGAAGGATTAGATACAGGTAGTTCATGCACCCATTAGTGAGTGGTAGCTTATGGATCAATTTTTTGAGATGAATTCGGAGGTGCACAAAATATAGGGAATGACTTTTCATTCTTATGTATTTGTTTCCTAAACTATTCTTGATCAAGTGAGAATGAGGTAGTTATCAGACATAGAAGCCATAGTCCTATAGGAAAGCGTGTCTGGAGAGAACCCTATTTCAGGATGGACAGTAAGCGAGGATAAGATCATGTGTTTCCTGGGGAGTGTATGGGTTTCAGCAGACATATGTGAGCAGTTGATTCCTGAATTTCATTCCTTAGTTTAGGGAGTTCATCATAGTATCACTAAGATGTATCGGGATCTACACTGCCAGTATTGGTGGCCAGGTATGAACATTGATATTGCATTTTTTTCAGGAGGTGTTCCACCAGTCAGCAGGTGAAGGCAGAGAATCAGTGACCAGTGAGGCTTTTACAACAATTATCCATTCACGAGTGGATGTGGAAAGATGTTTCAAAGGATTTCGTGACTAGTTTTTCGAGGTCTCCTCGTGGTAGTGATGCAGGTTGGGATGTCATTGACAGACTCGCGATGGTTGCTCACTTATTGTTGATCAAAGAGATCATTAGTGTTGATGAGATGGGATGGTTGTAAATCCATGAGATTGTGTGGTTACATGCAATTCCACACTCCATAATTTTAGACAGATATGCAAGTTTTACTTTTCATGTTAGAATTGTGAAATAAAGGAGTTGGATACACAATGACTTTTTAGTACAGCTTAGCACCCCTAGAAAAATGGCAAGTCCAAGTGTACGATTTAGGTACATGACGACATCCTCTGAGAATTCATACTAGATATTGAAGGTTCATGGGATAATCACATACCTATGTTGATGTTTTCTAACTATAATAGTTTTCAAAAAAGTATTCATATGGAACCTTTTGAGGCTTTATACCGTAGGCCATGCTAATCACACCTATGTTTCCTAGAGGTAAGGGAGAAATCATTGCTGGGACTTCATCTTGTCCAGAAGACCATAGAGCAGATAGAGTTCATTAGGAAGAGGATGGCTACTGAACAGTCTCTATAGAAGTCTTATACAGATCAACAGAGAGGACCTCTAGTGTTCAAGGTCTGGGATCATGTTTTCCTATGTGTCACATAGAGGTTGGGACACAAGATGATTAGGTGATTTGGTAAGCATTCACCGAGGCATGTCGGTTGGTTTGAGGTGTTGGATAGTGATGTCCCAGTTTCCTATCAGGTGTAGATACCTCATTGGTACTGGGCTATGCAAGATGTTTTTCACATTTCTCAGCTCTGACGTTACTTTTAAGACCCGTATTATGTCTTTCAACCTGAGAAGGATGACTTGGAAGTGGATTCATCATTCACGAAGCATCCTATCCGTATTTTCAATCACAGTAGAAATGTTCTCAGTGTCTAGGATCTTCCTCTAGTACGAGTTCTATGGCATCATGGGCGAGTAATGATGAGACTTGGGAGAGGGAGGCTGATGTATGATCGTAGTGGCCAGAGCTTTTCAGGGTTCCTTCTTATACGTCGTCTGGATAGGGAAATTTGGGGAAACTTATTTTTAAGGGGGATGTTTTTTAAGAACCTAGATCTTTTTTTCAAGAATGTTTTCCATTTCTGGTCGTTTTTAGAAAAAAAGGAATTTATAAGAATTTTTTAAGTACACATAATGTACTTTATGAGTACGCGTTGTGTACTTAGTTACCATAGGTAGCCGAATGCTGTCTGTGTAGTGGCCATGCACATGACCATGTGTGCGTGACCTGAAAGCCACATGAATCTGTGTATGGAAAATGAAAGTACACAACGTGAACTTCAAAAATACACACAGTTTTTTTCATTTATTATTTAAAAATACCAAGGATACATTTAATTGAAAAAAATCTCACATTCTATGTCTCGTTCGACCAAGAGAACCATACGACTGTGGATATTTGATGAAACCCCAAGCGAGAATACGTATATCCATCGAAGAAAAATTATCAGTCACGTATGAATAGCAATGATGAGTTCTTTTTTCTCATAAAGCTCCATATTCTGTTTTCACTTCTCTCATGGGATTTCATGGGTTTAACGTTTTATACTTTTTCATAGATATACCGAATTCTAGGTCAATCCAAGGGATGATGCCAATTTATATCAATCTCCCAACACCGATCTAGGAGGTTTGTGCCTTTCCATTGAACACTGTTGACATATATATGAAATTTTGGCCAATTCCCTTAATCGGGGTATTGTGCATTTTCATTATATCCCTGTTAATTGTTTCCTGAAATGATTGTTCGATTGAGTAGAGGTTATTTAGATATTAATATGGTTAATTTCTATGTTTTGGATGCCGTTTCCCATGCATGTTCTATTTATAATTGTTTGGTCCTACATATCCATTTTTCCTGCCTTGCCAGTTTTCTCATGCCTAGTGTTGTATGGTGGAGTGTTTGTTTTATGACTTTCTTGATATGATTTCGACCGATTAGACAAGTAGTTCATGAGGTTTAGTTTGGTAGTATTTCATTTCTATTCTCATTGACTTACACATGGCCGTGCAAACCTGGTGTTGTAGACTATAAGGGGGATTGACCGAGTGAGCATCCTCAGAGAGTCTTTGAGCACTTTAGGTTATAATGGGAATTGACCGAGTGAGCTTCCTCAGAGAGTCATAAAAAATTTTATTCTAGGAGGGGAATTGAACAAGGGAGATTCCTCAAAGAGCCTTTGATCCATTTTAGACTATAAGGGGAATTGACTGAGTGAGCTTCCTCAGAGTGTCTTTGACAACATGGGGCTATAAGGGGAATTAATCATGTGAGCTTCCTCAGAGAGTATTGAATCACATTTTACTATAAGGGGAATTTACTATGAGTGCTTCCTCAAAGATTATTTATATATTATAATTATTGAATAATAATAAATAGGATTTGTGTACTTCCCATAGAGTTACCATGATTATTTAGGTCCTTATTTGATATGTGGAACCATTTATTGGTGAGTACTTTCTTGGTTACTACATCTTTCCCTATTACGTGCCATATATATTCACTGACTATTAGGAACAGATATATGGGTGGTTGCCTACTGGGATTTTGTCTCACTCCTCATTAAGGACATGCTTTTAGGCCCAAATAGATTATATTTTTGCATGTATAGATAAGTCCATAGACCTTCCAATTAAGGTTCTGGATTGACTGTGGAGCTGGAGTGCATGAGACCAAGCTATGACTAGTAATGGTGAAGAGTTGATTGCTAGCTTTATTTTTTATTTGGTTTAGTATTTTTGTATTCTAGCATTGTGATTTTTTGGATTCTTTCCTTAAATATGTATCATGCATCATTCAGATATATATTTGTGTTCTCTAGTTTATTATTATGTAGTCTTCAGCTGATTATTTTGGTATGGATTATTACTGCTTCCACTATTTCTATTTTTTTCTTCTGCTGTGTTACTCTAAAAATGAGGGCATAGTTTCCCCACTATAACACCCAAGGCCCTCGCTGCAAGTTGACAGCCTCTGGCATTTTGGGAAATGCGCTTGAGGCCATGTGACCAACTGGGTATGAGGCGCCTATGGGTGGCTTTCGGAATCAGGATGTTACAATGTGTTTTTAAAATATTTATAATAATTATATATATATATATATATATATAATAAAATTTTAATATCTCAAGTATGTAATTAATAATATATATTCTTTTCCATGAATTAGATATCATTTTAAATACTTATGATGAGAATAAATCCAATCATAAGCATAGAATTATCTAATATTTTTAAACGATTGTTTTACCGCCTTTTGATGGAGAACCATTTTTAAATATATCTTTTGATAATTTTATGAGATATATTTTTCAAAATAAATTTATTCCTTATGATTGGGAAATTAAATTTTCTTTCTATTAATTTTTTTTTTCTGACAATGATTATTTTTTAATGAATAGTAAAAATACTGTATTTTACTTCAAAATTGCTTTTCCATATAATTTAATTACATTGATAGATTATATTTTTAATTGGTTTTAAAGTGTAAATAGAATATATTTTTACCATTTAATCCAATGGTGGTCATTGGGATTATTTTCACTTTGAAATTGGACATACACAATTGTCAAAATTTTGATAGAAATTATATCAAAAAAACCCGCTATTTGTTTTGACAACAAGAATCATTTTTTAAATTAATTATTTAAATTTCTCTGATTGAAATTTGGTAAAACAGATTCAATATTTGTAATCAGAAGGCCCAAATTATGTAATTAATACTCTTTTGTTTTTTGAAATTAAAAATAGTAACGATGATAATTAACTTTAATTATCTTGATTAATTAGTAATCAGGTAGTTAAGGATAATAAAATAATATCATAATAAAAACAAATGACCCCAACATGTGTCCTAATGCTACTGGTTGTGTCATGGAAGACCCTTATATGCTTTCTTACAATCTTAAGGACCCCATGGAATCACTTTTGGGTGAAAGTGACACTTTATCATTTTATTTTTAAAAGAGAATATTACAAAAGGATGTATCACCGAAGTAAAACATTTTTTATTTTGTCTAAATAAATGATATCATAGACTATAAATAGTCATTGTAAATCTAAAAATATTTCCTACATCATAGTATTTTTTTTATAATTTTTAGACATTAAATAAATTAAATTATTCATGACATCATGATGATGCAACGATTACCTTATTAATGATCGATTTAAATAAAATGAAAAGATAATGTAATATATTAGATTAACACTTGTGAAAGACCTAGTGGATGAGTATATTTATAACCCTTATCACTTTATTCTATAAATATATCAATGTGGGACTTTTAAAATCCGAAAATCATTTTAATATGAAGTATCATTTTATAACATTCCAAGAGTGCCCCTCCTGTCTGCTTATAAAAGGTCCCCGCCTATACCTATTTACACACACATCTCAATCCATTGTCATGGCCAAAATCTGATAATTTCATCTCTACACATCCCTCTATTCATAAAATAAGACTTACCTTTTGTTGAAAGCTCTTCAAGAAACCCTTTTGGTTCAAACCATGAGGAGTTACCCGATTTAAAGGTAAAGACTTTTCTAATGTTCTTTTATTTTATTTTTCTTCTCCAACTCCCTAAAGTCTTTTTATTCCTTTATTTTTTAAGAACAACAGTATCATCAATATACTAGGATGTTTGTATGAGAAGGATTCGAGCTACACTTACACACACTGTCATCTAATTGTTAAAGAGCATACTGTTTCCGTGGATGGCGAATTTCTGCCTCACGAAATGATGATTGTTCAATATTCTTCTAACACCTTCAAAGGTGGCCATTAAGATGACACTATATTTTTATATGATATATAATATGTTTATTATTTCTTTAATCTTCTGTGATTTTCATTTTTGTTATACCTTTATGGTTTCCATTATGGGTAAACGTGATATCTTCATTTTAGGAAGTGCGGACTACTACCCCAACAAAGTGATTTGATTCGTTAATTCCATATGTGGGACGTATAAAGGATGGAGTTATTGATATTATATATGATATTATACTAGAATTTTAATATACCTTTATATCATTATGATTTCATTCCATAAAATATGAAATAGAAATGAAAATAGTGTTCATGCGTACGTACGGCTTACCGACTCCATGAACAGTGCATTTCATTTCTTACCACTAAATGTTATGTAATATTATGAATGCATGTATATACTGAATATATATGATATTTATGATATCTACATCATAAATATAATTCTGGATGTAATGGATACATGAACAACTTGTAATTATAAAGAGTTTATTTTTGACTCAAGTACCAACGATTGATAAAACGACCATTATTAACATAATTAATTACATAGTGTTCATAAAATGGTAATAAGTGATATAGAACGAATAATGAACTTGAAAAAGGTTCTCAATCCTGTATAAATTCAATCATGATTATTATTCAGGAGAATATAGAACGATCATGTCATGTCGGACACGAGGTATGAGACTTCGTCTCAATCTCCTTTCATTGAGGCATATTTTGTTTTATACACAACTTTCTTTTATACGGTGTATAAACCCATTTTACTTTTACATTATTCAAAAGTAATATTTTTTATACAAATAGTTTTACTAAATGAAAAAAGGAAATTTTTTTTGTCGTACGTACGTGGCGACAATGACTTCTCCACTGACGTGACCATTATTTGACATTCGGCTTCCTCTACAAGCCATGACTTTTTTTTAAATGAAAAATAAATACAATTTTTTAATTTTCTTTTATTTTGGTATTGAAAATGGTTTTCATAATGTTTTTATATAAATGTTTTGTATTGATATCGTGTGATTTAAATGTGGAAATGTTATGTTTCATTTATGCATGTTTTATGTGATACGATTATGTTATGGTTTTTGGGAATTGTTATGAAGATAGGTGGTTCTGTGATAAACTAAGGGTGGGTGAGTCCAATATAGCTCTCCAAATCATTGGGTAACATGAAGGGGTTAAACATTAAGGTTTCTCCAAAGAGATTTAGGGAATATTCTATGACGAGTATTCCAAATGTAACCATGAGTGTTACTCCCTACGTAAGAATGTTATGAATTCCTCAAGATAACTTTATGTCTCATTATTTCTATAATTTATTCATAATATGATGAGGAATGTTAAAATTCTTATGTTTAATGAGTAATTTATGATTTCATATAGGGACTAATGTTTTAATTTTATACTTTTATATCCCTTAATGTGATTTTTATGCTCATCCCATGTTTTTGAAATGTTTTTCATAGGTCAAGGGAAAGGTACATGATGCTATGATAGTGTCAAGGAATTGTCAAGAAAGACTCCATTTTTTATTTTATATATGTTTCTGTTGATGGGGATAATGTGTACTATATTATATGTAACCACTTTGTTTAAATGTGGAATGTAGTGCATGATTTATGATCTAAATCTCTATAACTCTAAACCTGAAAAGATCCTCAATGTGTGTTCTTGAAATAACTCAAGAATAAGTAATGTTTAAGGCTGAAGCCTTATAGTTGGTATCAATGGTCAGTTTAGATAACTATAGGAGTTAGAATTATATTAAATGATTATCAAAAATAATTTTTTAATGGTCAAATTGAAATGATATATCATTTAAAGATTACCATGTTGCTTCATCTAAGACATGTTTGTTCAGAATGGTTTTCTATAGAGGAAATAAGGAAGTAGTTCTAGAAAGGAATACAAAAGGAAATAACCTTCTGAATCAGCATCCTGAGTTGGTCGGAATTGGAACTGAACAGCTTTTTGCAGTAATGGCATATTTGACTCTAGCGATAAATGGTGGTTGTATCCATGCACTAGATCAGCCAGATCAACCGTAGAGGAACATGTCAGTGGTGGAACATTTCATTAGGCAACATCCCCCATCATTCAGAGGATCATCTGACCCAGTGCTAGATGAAGGGTATATTAAAGAACATGAGAAGATTTTTTATGTCATGGGGTGTTCAGACAATCAAAAGGTTATCCTTGCAATTTACCTTTTAGAGGGTGAAGCAGATCAGTGGTGGTCGATGGATAAAAATATCAGGGACACTAATGAGATTTATGCTCTCGACTAGGATTAATTCAAAGTTATGTTTCTTGAGAAGTATTATCCTAAGGCTGTTTGATGTAGGATAGAAAAAAATTCTTGGAATTTAGGAAAGAGTACGACACAGTGGCTTCTTATAAAGAAAGGTTCAATCGATTTTCTAGGTATGACCCAAATTTTATTCTAGACCTTGATAGTAAAATCAATGTTTTTTACTCAGCATTAATGCCAAATTATCAAAGGTCATTGGCTTCTCATGAGTTCAAAAGTTATGAAAAGCTTGTTCGATGTGCTGATAATGTGTAAATGGAGTTTGCTGATGATCAAGTGTTCTATAACAGCCAACAGAAGAAGAGATCGAGGTGGCAGGAGATAGGGAAGAATTCTTCAAAAAGGTCTGATGGTAAGAAATCAAAGTTTCCAGTTTGTGATAAATGTGGTAAACGGAATGATGGGGAATGCCATCTAAATTTTAGAAACATCTATAGATGTGGTAATATGGGAAATAAGGCTCGCGATTTAACTGAAAAAGATCAAGGTGATGGTAAGACCAAATTTGATTTAAAGATAAAGAAATGTTTCAAGTGCAATGAGATGGGTCACTATGGAAACGAGTGTCTGACAAAGAGATCAAGTGATGGGAAGTAGTCAGACTACAAGAAGAATGATGGGGTGAAATCATTTTCAACTACTTCATCAGATGTTAGGCCATCAAATGAAGTGGTTTTAGGTACATTGTCTGTTTTCTCAGATTATGCAAATGTGTTGTTTGATTTGGGGTCTACACATTCTTTCATCTATGAAACTTTTTTAATAAATTGGGAATTCCATCTCAATAAATGACTCTTGAACATGTGGTAAAAACACCTAGGGGAGATTTTGAGGAAAACAAATATATAAGGGTCTTCCTATCCTTATCCGTGGAAAGAACCTGCTTTAAAACCTTCATGTTTTACCTCTTGTGGAGATTGATGTTATCAATGGTATGGATTGGCTCTCTGTTTATCAATCTAAGATTGATTGTAGAGCTAATGAATTTTCATTTTAAAAAGACTATCAGTTTGTGAACAACAATGAACCCTTACTTTTGATAACATATCAAGAGGCGGAGAAACCTGTAAAATATGGAAATGAATGTTACCTTCCACATATTGTTGAAAACAAAGGAAGTATTCATATTAATGACGTGCCAGTAGTAAATGAGTATCATAATGTTTTTCATGATGAGTTACCTGTAATAATACCATATTGAGATGTTGAATTTACTATTGACTTAGTTCTTGATGCTAAGCCAATTTCAAAACCCCTTTATCAAATTGCTCAAATTTAACATCTAGAGTTGAAGGAGAAATTGGAAGATTTATTAGAGAAAGGATTTATTCGACATAGCACATCACCATGGGGTACAACTCTTTTATTTTTAAAAAAGAAAGATGGTTCTATGATACTTTAGATTGATTATAGAGCCTTGAATAACATCACTATTAAGAACAAATATCCTTTGCCTCATATCGGTAATTTGTTTGATCAGCTCCAGGAAGCTCAGTATTTTTCAATGATTGACCTAAGATTAGGGTACCATCAGTTGAAGGTAAAGGAAGCAGATATTTCAATGACTGTGTTTCATACTAGATATGGCCATTATGAATTTCTAGTAATGACTTTTGGGATAACCAATACACCAGCTATATTCATGGAACATATGAATAGAATTTTCCATGAGTTCTTGGATAAGTTTTTGGTTTTTTTCATTGATGATATTTTGGTGTTTTATAAAAGTAAAAAGGAACATGAAATACATTTAAGGGTTATTTTCCAAACCTTAATAAAATGAAAATGTATGGGAAATTATTCAAGTGTTAGTTTGGATTGCAACAAATTTATTTCCTTGGATACATATTTTATAAATATGGAATAACTGTTGATCCTACAAAAACAATGGTTGTGGATGAATGTCCTAGTCCCACAAATGTAACTGTGATTCGGAGCTTCCTCGGTTTGGCAGGCTATTTCCGACGTTTTGTTAGAAACATTTCACGGTTATTTAGTCCAATGACTAAGCTAACTCGAAAGGGTGTTAATTTTATCTGGACAAAAGAATGTGGTGATTATTTTCAGGAATTGAAAATAAGATTGGTGAATGCTCCAGTTTTGGTACTACCTTCTAGGAATGGTGAGTCTATTATCTACAGTGATTCTTCATTGAAAGGACTTGGTTTCATCCTAATATAGAATGATCAGGTAATTTCTTATACTTTACGACAGTTGAAAACTCATGAGGTAAATTATCCTATCCATGATTTGGAATTAGCTGCGGTTGTTTTTTCTTTAAAAATGTAGAGGCATCATTTTTATGGATTCAAGATGGAAATATATACCGGTCATAAATTTTTAATGTATATATTCACTCAAAAATAATTGAACATGAGACAGAAGAGATGGTTGGAATTAAACAAGTATTATAATTGTACAATTCAATACCATCCGGGAAAAGAAAATAATGTGTCTGATGCCTTGAGTCGAAAAAGTAATACATCATTAAAAATGTTGTGTTTGGAACATGATCCTTTGGTTAAGGATTTGATGAACATTGGAATAGGAATTGTTGTTGCATGATGTCCTTCTATTTTGATTCAGGTATTAGTGAAATCTTCTCTATCAGACAGAATAAAGCAAGCACAGAAGCAAGACAGTGAGTTGCAGAAAATGGTAGAGATGGTGAAGAAGGGCAAGTTTCCGTAATTCAACATTGATAATGATTGTGTTTTGAGATTTTTGAAGATATTTTGTGTGTCGTGTGATTCATAGTTGAAGCAAGAGTTGTTATGTGAAGCTCAAAGTTCTCCGTTTTCAGTTCATCCTGGCAGTACTAAGATGTATACAGATCTTTGTGAGTATTACTAGTGGGAGGAAATGAAAAGATATATTTCTGAATTTACTGCGAAGTGTTTGACTTATCAATAGGTTAAATCATAGTGGAAGTTACCAAAGGTGATGCTTCAGCCTTTACCAGTACCATAGTGGAAATGGGAGAATATATTCATGGACTTCATTGTGGGATTGTCAAAGACACCTCGAGGTAATAATGAAATCTGTGTTGTTGTTGATCGCTTGACTAAATCTGGTCATTTCCATGCTATACAAGATACTTTTTCCCTATATCAACATTCCTGTTTGTATCTTAAATAGATATCAAGTTACATGGAGTTCCTCTCTCCATTGTATCTGATCGTGATCCCAGGTTTACTTCTATCTTTTGGAAAGTCCTTCAAAAGTCATTGGGTACTGAATTAAATTTTAGTACAACTATTCATCCTCAATCAGATGGGTAGTCAGAAAGAACAATTCAGACTTTGGAGGATATTCTACGTACTTGTTCGATGGATTATCAGGGAAGTTGGGACCGACGTCTTTCTTTGGTTGAGTTTTTTTATAATAATAGTTTTCATTCCAGTATACAGATGGCACCATTTGAGGCATTATATGGGAATAAGTGTCAAACTATAGCTTTTTGGGATGAAGTAGGTGAAAAGAAATTTATGGGACCAGAATTGGTAGAAGAGTTGGTAGAAAAATTTTAGCTGATACAGAGACACTTGAGAACATCTCAGAGCAGGCAAAAAAGTTATGCTGACAACAAGAGGAATGATCTCTCTTTTGTGGTAAGTGATCATGTTTTTCTCAAAGTATCTCCATGGAAAAGTGTGATACGATTTGGTATGAAAGGAAATCATAGTCCAAGGTTTATTGGACCATGTGAAATTCTGGAGAGAGTTGGATCAGTTTCATACCGAGTGGTTTTACCTATGAGTTTACCTGAGGTACATAATGTTTTTCATGTTTTAATTTTAAGTAAGTACATGCGAGATACATCTCATGTTTTTAGTCTAGAGGTAGTTCAACTGGATGAGAATCTATATTATGAGGAACAACCGGTCCAGATTCATGACCACAGGCAGAAAGTGTTGTGGAATAAGGTGATTCATCAAGTAAAGGTATTGTGGAAAAACCACATTGGTGAAGAGGCAACATGGGAATCTGAAAATGCAATGAGTGATAAATACCCCCACTTATTTGATAAGTAAATAAATTGCAGGGACACAATTTTTTAAAGGGGGTAAGGATGTAACATCCCAAGTAAGTAATGAATAATAGATATTCTTATCTATGAATTAGATAGTGTTTTAAAGACTTAAGATGAGAATAAACCCAATCTTGAGCATAAAATTCTCTAATATTTTTAAATGATTTTTTACCGCCTTTTGATGGAGAACCATTTTTAAATATATATTTTGACAATTTTGTAAGATCTATTTTTAAAAATAAACTTATTCCTTATTATTGGAAAATTGAAATTTACTTTGGATTAATTTTTGGTATTTTTCTGAGAATGTTCATTTTTTGATGAATAGTGAAAAATACTGCATTTTATTTCAAAAATACTTTTCCATCTAATATAATGACATGGGTAGATTATATTTTTAATTGGTTTGAAAGTTTAAATAGAATATATTTTTACCATTTAATCCAATGGTGGTCATTTCGATTAATTTCACTTTGAAATTGGACATAAACAATTGTCAAACTTTTGATAGAAATTGTTTAAAAAACCCACCATTTGTTTTGACAACAAGAATCATTTTTAAATTAATAATTCCAATTTCTGTGATTGTAATATCGTTAAATGGATTAAATATTTGGAATCACAAGGTCGAAATTATATAATTAATACTATTTTGTTTTTGGACATTATGAATAGTAACAACGGTAATTATCTTTTATTATCTTGATTAATTAGTAATCGGGTAGTTAAGGATAATAAAATAATATCATAATAATAACAAATGACCCCAAAATGTATCCTAATGCTACTGTTTGTGTCATGGGCGTCCATTGGATGCCTTGTTCCAAACATAGGGACCCCATAGAATCACGTTTGGGTGAAAGTGACACTTTATCATTTTATTTTTAAAGGAAGGAGAATATCACTAAAGGATGTATCACTCGAGTAAAACATTTTTAATTTTTTCTACATAAATGATCTCTTTAACTATAAATATTCATTTGAAATCTAAAAATATTTCCTACATCATAGTATTGTTTTTATAATTTTTATACATTAAATAAAATAAATTATTTATGATATCATGATGATGCAGAGATTACGTCATTAATGAACGATTTAAATAAAATGAAAAGATAATGTAAAATCTAAGAATTACACTTATCGAAGACATATTTTATGAGTATATATAGAAACCATATCACCTTATCCTTGAAATATATCAATGTGGGACCTTTAAAATCCGAAAATCATTTTACTATAAAGTAACATTTTATAACATTCCAAGAGTGCCCCTCCTATCCTCTTATAAAAGGCCCCCACCTCTACCTCTTTACACACAACTCTCAAGCCATTGGCTCGGCCAAAATCTAATCATTTTATCCCTCCACATCCCTCTCTTAAACATATAATCCTTAACTTAGGTAGAAATCTCTTTAACAAACCCTTTTGGTTCAAACCAAGAAGAGTTACCCGATTTAAAGATAAAGACTTCTCAAATGTTCATTTGTTTTATTTTGATTCCCCAACCCCCTAAACTCTTTTGATTATTTATTTTGTAACAAAAAAAATATCTTAAATATACTAGGATTTTGTTATGGGAATTATTAGAGCTACACTTATACACACCTTCATCTAATTGTTAAAGAGCAAACTGTTTCTGTGGATGGTGAATTTCTGCCTCACGAAATGATGATTGTTCAATATTCTTCTATCACCATCGAAGGTGGCCATTAACATGTCACTATATTTTTATATGATATATAATATGTTTATGTTTTCCTTAAGGTTTTTTTTTTTTATCATACCTTTATGGTTTCCATTATGGGTAAACACGATATCATCATTTTTGGAAGTTTGGAATACCGCCCCCTCAAAGTGATTTGATTCGTTAATTCCATCTGTGGGACGTATAAAGGATGTAGTTAAGGATATTATATATTATTTTATACTGTAATTATTATATACGTTTATGATATTATGATTCCATTCCATAAAATATGAAATACAAATGAAAGTATCATTCATGCGTACGTACAGCTTACCGTCTCCATGAATGGTGCATTTCATTTCTTAACTCTAAATGTTATGTAATATTCTAAATTCATGTATATAATGGATATATATGATATTTATGATATCTAAATCATGAATATAATTCATGATATAATGGATACATGAACAAATTGTAATTATAGATAGTTTATTTTTGACTCAAGTACCAATGATCGACAAAACGACCATTATTAACTTAAATAATTACATAGTGTTAATTACATGATAATAGTTGATATAAAAGGAATAGAAATCTTGAAAAAGGTTCTTATACAAGTACAAATTAACTCACGTTTATTATTCAAGAGATTATCGATTTATCAAGTCAAGTCGGACATGAGGTATGGGACTTCGTCTTAATCTCCTTTCATTGATGCATATTTTGGTTTATACACAACATTCTTTTATATGGTGTATAAAACCCTTTGACTTTTACATTATTCAAAAGGAATATTTTTTATATGATGTGTTTTACTAAATGAAAAAAGGGAATGTTTTTGTGTCGTTTGTATGCTGCAACAACGACTTCTCCGCCATAGTGTCCATTATTTGAGTTTCGGGTTCCTCTACAAGCCATGACTTTTTTTTAAATGAGAATTAAGTATCATGTTTTTATTTTCTTTTAATTTCCTATTGAAAATGGTTTTCATAATGTTTTTATATCAATGTTTTTTATTGATATCTAGTGATTGAAATTTGGGAATGTTATGTTTCCTTTATGCATGTTTTATGTGATACGATTATGTTATGGTTCTTGGGAATTGTTATGAAGGCTGGTGGTTCCATGATAAACTAAGGGTGGGTGAGCCTGATATAGCTCTCCAATGCATTGGGTAACACAATAGGGTTAAACGTTAAGGTTTCTATGAAGAGATCTGGGAATATACTGTGATGGATATTCCAAATATAACCATGAGGTTTACTCCCTACATAAAAATGTTATGAATGCCTCATGTTACCTTTATGTCTTATGATTTCTTTGATTTATTCATGATTTGATGAGGTATATTAAAATTATTATGTTTTATGAGTAAAGTATGATTTCATACATTGATTAATGTTTTAATTTCGTACTTTTATATCCCTTACTGATCTTTTTATGCTCATCAAATGTTTTTGAAATGTTTTTCACAGGTCAAGGGAAAGTTACATGATGTGATGATAGTGTTAAGGAAGTGTCAAGAAAGAATCCATATATTATTTTAAATATGTTTCCATTGATAGGTAAATTGAGTACTATATTTTATGTAACCATATTGTTTAAATGTGGAATGTAATGCATGATTTATCAACTAATTCTCTAAAACACTAAACCTGAAAAGATCCTCAATATGCATTCTTGAAATAACTCCTGAATAAGTAATGTTTAAGGCTGGGGTATTATAAAAATAGTTTAAAGAATATTGAATAATGTAATATCTTGAGTTAAGGGATTTTTTCTTCAAATTACCTTTATTGGTACAAAATTTATGTTATGCAAGTATATTATTTTAGGAGAGATATATATTTCCCCATTGATAGGTTATATCATGAATTTAGTTTCACCCATGAAATATAATGGGTTTTTAGTCATAAAATTTTCCTGGGGATTAGAAGATATACATTATAAAATTTGTAACGATTTTAGGCCACAATATCATTGTTTATTGAGAATATTTCTGATTCTGGTTTTCGATGATAATATATATTGATCAATATCTAATGAAAAATATTTTATTTCTAATGATATTCTAGTTTCATTAAAATAACAATTTTTATTTTCATTTATTATCTATATGTTCAAAAAATAATATTATTTTGCATTAATGGAAAATCATCATTATTTCCCCTATCGGTAATAAATTGATTTTATCACATTTATTGGTCTTATGAATATATTATAACAAATTTTTTCACAATTATCCAATGATTTTTTATTATTTTTTTGAATTTTTTTTACAAAATCGGTTATATTAATATTCATGTTGTATTACAAATAGGCATATATTTTACCTTATTCCCAAAAATTTTTAAAGGACACATTTTTTTAACATAGAAGTAATAAATTGAATTCCCACTATTATAACCATGTAATGATTTAAAAAATCTCTTTCATTACTTATTAGATTTTTCCTTGAATTTTTTTCCTTAATCATATGGAAAATATATTATTTTGATGAAGTTCTTTCTCAGTGAAAATGATACATTCATAAATAAATCTATTAAATGATCTTTAATGACTCTTATTATTTTAAAAGGTTATTATCAAATAATTTTCCTTTGGAAAATTATTTGTGAACTATTAGTTATAAATAAAATGTTTTAAAAATTTAAATGAATTCTCATCAAATTATTATCCAATTGACCATTCAAAATAATTTTCCATCAAATGTTACATACTATAATGTAACTAAAGAATTATTGGGGATATGATCCAAGAATACATCCTCATTATTTCTCTATATTATAAATCATATTGATACAAATATATTTATGAAACCAATTTCATTTGACTGATAGTATAATGTTTTTATGTTTGTGATACTATTTTACAGAATGTGTTATACAATGTCAAAATGTTTATCAAACCAATTTCAATTTCTGGGATATTATATGAAGAATGTCTTATGATCTTATGGGACACAAATTTATATATTATGTGATGAATGGGAACAATATCTCTCTCAAATTCATTTTTTAATGGTTAATGATCTATGATCACATAGTACACATGGGAGGTTATTCAAAGCTAATAAATGTATTTAAACAAGAGGGTATCCCATATAAAAAAATAGGGGTTATATGAGTTATTACAAAGTACAAATTAGGTTCAATTATTTTTATCCCAAGACAAACATGTGTATCCATGACATATAGTTCTTATTCATAAGTTTTTTTTAAATCCATGTCATATAATTTTTTTTTTCTCATGGAACATGTCTATTTATGCTTTTATGATTATTTTGTTATGAACTACCATGATTTATTCCATTTCAAATGTATATAATCTATGATACAAAAGAAATAATTTAAAAATGTAATCATTACGTTATTATACAAATATTTTGATGTTATGTTGATGTCCTTATTGGTTTCCCATTTTAGGAATATGACCACACCCTTTCTATTTTTTTCATTCCCCAATGTTATAGAAACTTTTAGTATGCTTTACTTGTATATGAAAGGTTTATCATTGTAACCAAATAATCTGGAGTTTATATGGTTCAATTATGATCCAATTATTTATTTATCCATATTCCAAAATACACTACACCTTTATATACCTTCGGTTTTTATTTATAAAATTTAATGATTATTCATATAAAATTTGTTATAAATATATATGAGAATCCTGGGTTAATATAGTCAGTATCTGGTGATAGGTTTAGTTAACCATTAGAAACTATAATGTTAAAACAATTGTGATATCCTTTAGGATAATTCTATGTTTATGATTACACCACAATTTTTTGTAAAGGAATAGATTATGTGGTTTTCCCTAACATGCATCCAAATCAAAATACTAATCTTTTTTGGATTTGTAATAGATTTATCAAGTACTGTTGACATATATAAATGAATGTCAGGTATGACCCAAGTGTCAACTAGTACATAACAATGAGCCTTACTATGAAACTTGTTTAATAGTCCCATGGAATTTTGATTGGTTTATCTAAATTTAATTTATGATCAATCGTAAATTATATTAATAGTTTAAAATAACATATAAACTATGTTAATTACATGGTTCCATATAACTCAATTTTTGTGTTGTGAGATATATAGAATATAAATGTAATTTTTTTATGATGTTATTTTTCACTATGATAATTGTTTCACACTCTTTGTTATTTGTTTTTAGAAAATGGGTTGAAAAAGGAAAAATAATGTTATTACCTAATGTGAATGATAATTTATTGATTATTACATAACATATTAGATTACGATGGTAAAAAGGATTATGTGATTATTCCAAATTATCTATCATGATATATGATTATTAACATAAGATTCATTGAGATTCTGAAAGTAGTTTAACAAGAGGATGGTAAAATTTTATGAAATTTTTGGTGGCAATGAACATATATGAAATAGTATTCTTCTCCAAATGTTTCATGAAGGTGGTATAAATAATCAAGATGTATATATCATTAAGAGGAGAATATGTTTATTCTGTTGAAAAATTAGTTATAGAGCACCAAAATTTTTATGGTTATAAATTTATTATATATGGATATAATGTTCCTTAACAATGTGAATAACTTAATATTAGATCTTACATCTAGACCATGGATCGATTAGTTTCAAGTGAATCATTGAATTATAAGCACTAATGTGTTTATGAATTGTGTTTTAAGAATTGTTTTGTAGAATAATTGTAACCAATCATATATTATATAATAAATTAGTGAAACATCGACAAATTTTTTTAATTTTGATAGTATATATTTCATAATGAAATATTTACTTATAATGTTTTGATACAATTATGGTTTTATGTGTTTACAGTTGATCACAAGTTCAAATTTAAAGACACAACATTGATGGTATTATGTAATGAGAGTTTATTATTATTAATGTTATTTTGGGATTCATTGAATGATATAAAACCATGAAAGTTTTATCTTTTTATATTCAGTATTTTATAGATGATATTCCATAAATATAATTCTATAAATGGATTGAACACATTAAATATTTAGTGATCCCATTTGTTCAAAATGATTCCACTATTATCATAGTATCAATAACAAATTGAGTCCTTATTGATCAACATAATTATTTATTGTATTACTTTTAGATGATATTATTCAAAATTAAAATATAAATGATGAACTGAAATATTAATTATGAATACTAATTAATACAAAAATGAAAGTGAATATTATTTTAAAAAAAATAAAAAGATTGATTTTTTCAATCAAATTATACATTATTGGGTCATATAATCTCATGTGATGATATATCCACGGATCAATAAAATGGATAAACTATTTAATGTTTTCCCAGACTAACCTTAGTGTTTTTTGATACTTAATTTTCATGGTTTTTAATGAAATTATATTTTTATTTTGGAAAATGTCTCACATTTTTTCTATTAACCAAAATGTTTACTCAGAGAGAAGATATGAACCTTTAGATAAATTAATGTGAGGAATATTTCAAGTAACATAAGATAATGTTAGATAATGGAATAATCTTTATAATATCGTATTGTGGATATGGTTATGTAATATGTATTTCTAAATCGATGATGAGATCAACATTCGTTTTCATGTAGAATGATATTGTAATAGATTATACCTCATGAAAAAATTATGTCCAACCAGAAAAATTAAGCAAATCACGATTTCAATTTACGTAATATAAATTTGGTAATATATACACAAGTAAATTATCATTATTGAGAATTTTGTTTTATATATACTAAGAATAAAAGTATAGATTATATGATCATATAGAATGATTTTTATATATTATATAGAATATTGATAGAGATGAATATAAATTATGATTGCTCAATACATTACAAACCAGGGAAAGAAAACATTATGGTTAATTCTTTGAGTCATATTTATAATAATATTTTATCAAGGAAAAGTATCAAAAAATTAATATTATTTTGGAATTTTATATTGATAGATATTAAAATATTAATGGAATCAAAGAAATATTATATTTCTATAATGAATATTCAATCATATATCATTGTAAATATTAAATAGTAATATAAGAATCATGTATAGATGTAGAATAAGGATAAATTCTTTTTAAGTGTTTAACCATGATGATGAAGGAAGGATAAGTATTTGGAATATAAAATGTGTTCCATTTATACATGATTTAATTAAGGAAATATTATGTGAATCTCATAGTTTTTCACCATATATTCATCTTAATTTATAATGAACTATTTAAATTTTAGTGATTATTTTTTGTGGGATGAAATAAATGAATATATTGGTATGTTTTTATCTGAGTTATTAGAAGTACATGAATTTATGGTTGAGTGAATAAAGTTTATGGGGATGTTATAACAATTTTTCATACGAGAATGAATATAGAAAAGACAATTCATGTGTGATGTCATAGGGCTCACTAAAACCTCTAATAGGAATAATGTAACAATTTTTGTAGTAAATATCCTTAAAAATTCATCTCACATTATTGAAATTAAGTAATATTACACCCTCGATCATCTCTCTAAGAGATTCATTACATAATCACTAAGGCTATATAGAGTACCAATTTTTTATCAGATAAGGATCTAATTATTATATTTAATTTATTTCAATGTCCTCAAAAGGATATAGATATAAAATTAATATTCACAATTTTTTTATCATCCTCAAATAGATGGTATACTTGAGAGAAAAATTAAAACCCCTATAAGATATGTATAGATCTTGTTATATGAATTTCACTATTGATTGGGATACATTTTTTCATATAGTTCCATTTTTATACATCAATAGCCTTCACTAGAGGTTTCACTTAGATCTTTATGAAACCATCTATAAAAATAAGTATATGGAAATAATTTATGTAATGATGTTGGAGAAATAAAGTAATTTATAACTATAATAGATTATTAAATTTATGAGAATTTTAGAACCATTTGGTAACACATGAAAAATAATAAAGCATATAAGAAAGTTATACTAGAAATCATCAATGTGATATGAAATTAAATGTTAGTAAAAAGGTTTTTCAACAAATTTATCCATGAAATACAGTTTTTTAATTTTGGATGAATAGATAACATATACCAAGGTATAATCTCCATTTTTATTCATTAATATGTAGGTACGTTTTCTTAAAATGTGGAACCTACATCATCTCATATTAATGATGTGTTATTTGCATCTCTATAAAGGATATACATCCCTAACCATACACACATATTGAACATAATGGTCATTCCCATGGATCATGATCATAAATATGAGGAATATTTGGATGAAATTATCATATATATAGAGAATGTGCAGTGTTGAATGCCCACTGTCATTGACAATGTTTATTGGAGAAACCACCATTATTAGGAATTGATGTGAGATCTTGAGTATATAATGATAGATAAGTAGGATAATTATATCTTTTAATGTGTTTTATTTTGAGGGGTAATTTAATTTTAATGGTGGAATATTATAATATCCATATGATTTTTGAATAATATTTTTTTAATAAATTAAAAAACATTTATTTCTTTGGTCCCATAAAATAATGAGTTTAAATGAAATGCCATAAACAATTTAAATATAACTATTTCAATAATATTTATCACCAACATAGTAGAACGGAGACCATGAGTTTAATTTATTAAATTATGAAAATAAAAGGTTTACAAATATTTAAAATTAATTTTTTAGTTATCAATTATAATAAATTTAAATAAACACCAAATTAAAATGAAGGAAATTTTTTTATCATAAAACTATTAATATTCACACACTGTGGAATTATATATATTATTTAATTTAATATTATTTTTGAATAAATTTAATGATATTTTTGTATTATATATTCAATGAAATTTTTCATCATTTGATGCATATATTTTATTTTCATGAGATAAGATTTAATCCAATTTTATGGTTAAGATAATATTTTTCTAAAACACGGTTTTATCATATTTTTTATCAAGTATTTGAAAATTAATTAATTAAATATTTTTAAATTTTATTATAATGAAATTAATATAAATTTTCAAATCATCTTGTAAATATAATTTTATAGTGAAATATTTAATTTTTTTAATATATAAATGATTCTGTGAAGAGTGGGAAATAGTTTTATTATTAATAAATTTTTATTCATTGAATGACTTTTAAAAAATATTAGATGGCTATAAAAATTAATTAAATTATATGATGATTAATTCAATTTATTTCATTGTAAAAACATACTTTTTTAATTTATATATATATATTTTAAACATATGAGAACCTTAATATTATAAAACCATTGTTTCACAACATCTGCGGGTTTAATTGTAAATTAATTTCTACTAATTAAATTAATAAATTTTTAAAAATGGATTTCATATTATGAATTATAATTATCCATTATATGTGACAACTTCAATATTTTTTTCATAATGAATATTGAAATAATAAAAATTAATAACCATTGATAAAGTAAAGATAATTTTTAATGGGGTGGTAAAAGAACATGATAACAGTTAAAAATGATCCTAAATTGACTAAATAAATTTTTATTCTCATATTTAGACGTTATATCTTCTATTGAAAAAAAATTGGACATTTTTAATACTTTTGGTATTTTAAAAACATTGTTTTAATTATATCTTCCTAAAAATTATCAGTGTTTCTTCTCCACAACTTATAAAATAAGACCTCTTCTACTCTAATTTTTCTAAATAGATAAAAATTTTGTTCTAAAAATACATTAATAATCCCATTATTTACATCAAATAAATCTATAGTCCTTGGTATTATACAAAATCATTCCTATGAACTGTTTTAGTTAAAACCTAAAGAAGTTTTCTAAAGAAGAGGAATCATTCTTAACCAAACCATTTTTATTATTTTTTTCCTCCACCACATTAAAATATTATTTAAATATTGAACATATAATATCCCCAATATATTTTATATATTGGGAATTAATTATTTTATGTACATGACCAAAATCAATCTTCTCTACCCTCAAATGGGAAACAAAATGATTGATCAGGCGATTGGAGGATTATAGCCTCATGAAGTTATATAATTCATTTTCCATCTCCACTTTATATGGTTTTTTATAATTATGTATATAATATATATAAATACATATATTATATTATTACCTTACATTTAAATCATTAATCATGAAATCTTATATTACTTATTACTTTCCACTACTTGGGCATATGATAATGTCATAGGCGTGTGAGGTGAACTACCACCACATGAAGTGTTGCAACTCAATTTTTACATATTCATTATATGGAAGGTAATATGAATAAATTTTATCAACATATGTAATGTATATGTCATAATAATAAATGTATAATGTTTAATTACTATCTACATTCATTTTATTATCTGTCAATATATTTAAACATTGTTTATATGTTCATATGACCTACCATCTCTATCAATTATATATTTAATATTTCTACCAATAAATTTTTTGGATTATTTTAAATATATAAATAATGAACACAAATGTTGTAAAAATAATGTTTAATATTATGTACATTATGTAACAATGATCAGTGTATAAGGGCCAAATCTTTTGAATGAAAATAACCATGAGAAAACAATGCAGTTATACCCTAGAATAGATATTTTAGTTAATATTTTTAATTTTTAATTTTTTTAAGAAGATTGAGAACATTCCTAGAATAGAAAATCCACTTTAATAAAAATATAAAATTTTACACATGTCTGAAAGTAGAAGTTTTACACTGATCCCTCTTAAGAATAGGAAGAAGATCTTCAGAGACTTGATTCACGCAATGAAATTCATTACCATTGGAACCATTGCTAGCAAGAACATCCACCAAAAAATTCACCTCACTATATACATGAGTAACAATATGCTCTTTTGAAAAAAGAAGATCCAACCACCTTGCCCATCGTTTAGTCAAAATCCATGAAATATGAATACAACCAGTTTAAAGAGCCATAACTACAATCATAGAATCAAATTTTATACATATCTTGTTCCATCACCTTCTATCAGCTTGTTCAACATCCTCAATGACTCCATGCATCACCACTTCAAGAGTAGAGACAAAACCACACGAGCCATAAAGACAGCCAAGAGCACACCCATGATGATCCCTAAAAATTGCACCAATACCTAAAAAGCCCAAATAACCTCTTAAAGCTCTACCGGAATTGATCTTGATCCATCCATCAAAAAGAGGCTTTAATATCATGTTAATTGTGCCAAGAGGTGGCCAAAAATTCCACTTGAAACCAACCTAATTCAGAACCGTCCAATAATGTAATGAATTTTCACAAAAATCTACTACCTAGAACTGACACAAGGTGAGAAGTAGTGAGGAGTTTAACCAAGACAGTACAGACCTATAACTTGCTGCCTGGATGCAAGACATCATAGAAATAATTGGGTAACCCAACACTGCTATCATGAAACCCACTTCCAGAATTCTTAATAGCAAGAGCAGCGGAGGAAGACCCTGCCAAATCCGTGGATAACCCTGTCATATCATTTCCAGCAAGAGACCCTCTTCCATAGTTCATAAAAGCAGGAGTAGTGGAGGAAGACCATGCCAAAGCAATGCAAACATGAAAAGTATACTGATCATGGAAAATCTAATTCTAGATAAGCCATAAAAAAGCAATATATCTTCTACAAAATCAATAAATAAGGAGGCAACTTGACTGAATTTGTTTTAATAAATTAGTGACTTCTGGTATGGAATTATGTTTTTCTCAAATTACATTATTTGGTACCATGGTTTTGTTATACAATGATATTTTTTTGGATGATTTTATATTACACCGTTAACATGTTATATAATTAATTTATCTTTTTTTCATGAAATATATTTCTTTAGATATATTATTTCACATGACTTATAGTTTAAATGTAATAGAAGAAGTAGTTATTTTATCTCACAATGACTATGTTTATCATGATTGTTTATGATTATGTTTCCCATAAATATTAATTATGAAATACCCCTAAATAAACGAAATAAATTTCTTCTAAAAAAGTTAAATAATGATTTTCATTCATTTTCTCCACTTTTTATACTAAATAAAAGAAAACATGTTTTTAAAAAAAAATCAACACTATTGTTCCCTTTGGTTGAAAATTGTTTTTCGTACATGTAAATGTTTTCTATATTAAGATAAAAAATGGATAGACTATTCTATAATGAAAATTTAAATTCATTTATAAAAAATCATTGAATTTAAAAAAATATTAAATGTAATATTCTTGGTTTTTTCAAAATCATATGCTTTTTAAATTTTTCCAAAAAAATGAATTGTATATTTTTTGAAAATTCTTTGAAATGGTTATAATTTTCCTTATCATGGGATCTAAATATATTAAATATTAATTTTTTATTTTTCAATGATAATTTGAAATGAAAGTATATTACATAATATTATGAATTTTTTTATTTTAAATATTTCTTTTTAGAAAAAAATGATAATTTTTTATGAAATATTATAAATAATAATTAAATATATATTTATAAGATTACATTTAAACCTTAAATGAATAAAATTTTGAATAATTTTTTGTGAACGTTATTTTTTTATATATTATTTTTTAATAGAATGGATATATTCTTAACAAAATTATCTTATTGATCTTTAAAAATTATTTACATTCTATGATGACAATCTATGATGTTATTTAATACCAAATAGGGAAAGAGAAAAAATGTAACCATCATTATTAATTCTGTTGAGGGTTTAGTTTTTTTGATAAAAGGTTTCTATAAAACCCTTCTTTTTCATGGGTTATACGATGATTTTTTTATGAATAATTTTTCCAGTTCATGGGTTATGATAAGAAGATTTTATTATGATCTAATTGAAAAACTGATTATGGAATTTGTACTAGATGCGTCCTATATGTCACTCTAAATAATTGGGTAATGAATTATGTTCTAGGATCTCAGATGGAACAAGAGAGGTTATCCCATGACCGAAATGGAAGGTACAAAATAAGTTTTCCATACATGGAAAAGGGTAAATATAGGTTGATATCTGAAGACATAAAATATTGTATTGTGGAGGTTATACCAATACAAATTAATTTATACCCCTTTTTATCATAATCCTAACCTGTTATTAACTTCTTATTATCTTGCAATAACATGAGCTTTCATATTCCATTGTCTCATCTATAAATCCATATATATTGAAAATGATATTTTCTCAGGGATCATGTTTGTTTATTCCTTTATGATTATTGAATTATGAACTACCATTCATTATTATATGATCTAGTTTTAAAATCAAATATATAATCGGTATGTGTTTCATAGTTTATTCATTTATCTCTGATCCTTATAAAAATTTAATGTTAATATATTCCTTGTTAATCAATTTTGAGCATATATTATCACATATTATTATCTTTTATTTCACCATTTTATTGATAAATGTACTATATATAATATGTCTATAAACAGTTCAAGTTATTAATAATAAATTAATAGATGTTTTAGTTTACTTGTGAACTTGTTTTCAAAGATTCCATGCTCCTAATGATAGTAAACCATTACGATCCTTAGGAATGTATTTGTGTAGTGTAGTGAATATTCATATACAAATATATTATATGATATAATGAAAATCTTATTCCACGATAACAATAATCATTTAAGTCATCATATTCTAGAACCTAAACCCTAAACACACTATCCTTGATAGTGACCCCCCAGTATGAGGTTAGAATTCTCTTCCATAGTTTTCTATATTTAAAGATGATCATCATAAATTGAACATGATAACAATAATGAACTACACATTATTTTAATATTTTTTCATACCTGTCATGTTTAATGTGTTTGACCCTAAAACATTTCATCATTCGAGAAAGAGACAACTAAATATTCCAAAAAATATCCATAGACTGAATGAATTGAACCCCAATAAATCATTCTAGGGTCATTTATCATCTTTGATAATAATATATAAATCAATCATTTTTCTTTATGTCATGAACTTTCAATATTAGGTCATTCCATCTAAATTATCCACCCAACTTAACTAAAAGACCTATAGGATTAGTAACATTAATTTCTTCATTTATGTTTAGTCAGTATAATGAGATCATCCCACTATTCTTATTTCATTTACTTAATTCCACCTATAAATGAGCTTCCACTAAATTTTTCAACATAAGATATCATCTACTCCAACTGGAAATGAGTGTTATTCCACCAATCTCAAAAATTCTACAAAATAAATGAAATCATACACAAGAATTATACATCCATGATTATTTTTGATATCCCAGAAAACTGTCATTACCAATATAACTAAACAAGATTTTAAATCATTTTCATTCATAATATCATCGATATAAATTCTCACATGGGTCATACAACTAACATACTACATGACTAAATAATGAAAATACATATTAAAACTATAGATAATGAATTAAATCATTTGTAAATAAAAACAAATTAATATATTTTTAATGATTATTTATTATTATTTTTTATTAATTAACATTTTAAAAAGGGTTCATTTTGATAGGATATTTAAAAGGGGTTTTATAATTTATATTAAAAATATAAAATTTTCACTTTTTTGATTTTATTATAATATATTAATAAATTATTTATAATCTATAATGTTATAATTGAAAATATAGTAAATTTATATAAAATAAGATTAAATTCACAAATTTTTAAATGGACAATTATTTATAAATGAGACATTCATTTTTATATTTAATTTTCATTTAATAGCTATATTTCCAAATTCTAGAATGTAAAATTGAAAACATATATTATATTTATATTAATCAACTCAATATTTACATAATATTTATTTGCTATATTTCAAATAATATGTTGATTTAATGCGTATAATTGAAGATATTTTTTTATTTGTAAATTTCAGATTTTTTTCATTATATATATATAATAGAAATTTATTAAACATATTATTTAATTATTTATGTTGTTAGGGAATAAAGTAATGTTTTACAAAATAATATTTAATTTATCAAAAATCTATCTTAATCATTTTAGAACATAAGAATCATTTCATTATATTTTTATTTTCCTTCTAGTCATTTATTTTAATAAAATATTTCAATATGGTTATAACTTTTTTATAGAATTGGAAGCCACATAAACCTTATTTCTTTCTACTAGAAAAACTTATTTCATATAAACAAAAAATATTTATAATTTTACAAAAACACATTTATAATTAATATAATTATTAAAAAAATGGTTTATACACGGTATATTCATTGATTGCAAAATTTATTTTTATAGAAATTATAAATTTTAATTGAAAATATTAAATTATATATTAAATTCGGATAAAAAAAATTATTCATGAATTTTAACATTTCATTTTATTAAAATTCCAAACATATTTAATAATTACAAACCACATTAAATGGTTAATCATAATAAAATATTTAAACTACTGGGGAAATATATAAAAAACATAAAAAATATTCCAAAGTAAATGTGTTGAAGTATAAAAATAATATCATTTATACTAAATTATTTTCATACTATTGATCTATTGACCCATGAATAGTTTCAGAAAATATTATTAAACCATAGTGGGTATTAAAAAAGAGTTTTTTTTCTTAATATTATAAAGGTTCACACTTACACAAATCCAAGAAACTCATATTAATTAGAATATATTATGTAGGACATTACATTTAACATTACATTGAACACAATCTTTTTTTCATGATTCCTTCAGTCGTTATGTTTTGACAATCCCCTTCAATATCAAAGATCCATTTAAGGGATGATTAATTTCTCCTACATTAAGGTGTTACTTTTCATTAGTTTTCATTCTATAAATTCTACCTCTACCACCCAAAAAAAATAAATTTTAATATAATATCATAACTATATTTTAAATAATGTAATTTAATTATATTAAATTAAAAACAATTATTTCTTCTTCCTCCTCCAATATGAAAAAAATAATTTTTACCATAAATACGTACAAACTTGAACCTCCAAAAACTAATGATTTTTTATTTTTTATTTTAATTTTTTATAAGAAAAAAATGTGAATCAATACATAATATTCATCTAAATATCATCATTATTAATAAATAATATTTTATATTAATTTTAAAAAAAATCATTACAATATTAACGCTTCAAATTATAGATTTATCATATTTGATTATATTTACCCATCACATTAATCGATGTTATAAACTATTTACATAGATTACTATGTAAATATGAGAAAGAATTTTAGTAGATATTAATGGATAAAATTTTATTTTATGGGTTCATAATAGTCATATTACTATTTATCATAATTATTATATACCACCCTTTAATATTAAAAAATAATTTCAAATATCAAAGTATAAAAAATCAGGGCAAAAAATATAATGAATGGTATAATAAAATTATAATAATATTTTAAATTCATAATATATAAAATGAAATAATATATGAATGATATGATTAATGTCTACAAAATTTTATCTGTGTCAACATTATAAAATTCACATGAAAAAATTAAAATTACTAACCCCAATTGTGAAGATAATATATAAATAAATGATATAATTTTACTAAGTGGCATTAAGTATAATATATAAAGGAATATATTTGTTAACAAAAATCCTAAATAAAAAATTTATACAGTAATATTTTTTTAATGATGTTATAGTGAAAAACACTAAACAAGAATCCAAGGTAACACTTTCTTGGCGTCAATTATAACTATTTGAGATGTGATATATTTATTAAACAATTTTTAATTTATATGAGGTGAATTTTATTTTTTTTGTCATAATGTTCATGTAAAAAAAAATAATTCATGTGATAGAAAAATAAAAAATATTTCAATTTTTTATTCAATTGTTTCCAAATTCATAAGGCTTTAATCAATTAAATATCATTCTAAATATGTAAAATGGTTTTTTAATTTAATGAAATATTTAAGGTATCATTAATTTTTACATTCCCATTTTCAATATTTAATTATTATCTCCTTTTATTTGTGGGAATATTAATAATCATCATCAAAAATATAAATTTAAATTAATTACCTTTTCAAAAAAAAGTGTGACATTGGAAAAAATAAATTTGGTTATTACAATTAGATCATTATTTTCAATGTCCATGATTTCCCTTTTGAATGAATTTTATAAGGGTGTGGGAACATATATTTTCCTTTTCCCTGAATTATTTATAATTAGCACTTATTAACAAGATAGAATCCTTCATTTTTGTCTAATTTGGGAATTCATGATAATTTTAATTTTTTTTGATAAATGTACATATGTTCATGTACATAAAAAAAACTTTAATATAAATATATGATCAAGCGTTTTTTTCAAGTATATTATATTTGTAAATCTTATAATATGGTTATTTTAATTCCTCTTTCTTACTCAACAGAATGAATTGGAATCATATTTATATATCCAACAATTAAAAATCAAATTTTTATTTTTATAAAAACATTACAATATTCTCTATTAATCTCCCTTATTGATTTTCTCTCTTGAAAATTTTTTATGATATCCTATAATTTATATTAATATATGATTACTTTTGGAAATGATTATTTTTATTTCCTATGATTTCATGAGTTGACATTATGTGTAAATTTATTTTGAATGATATTGAATACATTTTCATTCAATGTGTTCTTTGAGAGATGATGAATGATTGATTTCAAGTCACAACCTTATATGTGGATGGGGTTAATTGGGTATGATAACACCACATAATTAAATTTTAATGCATAAATCTCAAGAGAATTTATATATTATCTATAACGAGGTTTCCAAAAAATGTGTTAGTATATTGAGTTTTCAATGATTTTAATTCATGGTCATAACTAACGTGTTTACATATCGATGATCCTAATAAATTTTCTCTATTGGTATTTTGTTGAATATGATCATACCACCATTCCATTTTTTTCATTCGTTTTTTTAACATTTTATATTCCATGTTTATGATTATTTTAATAGATATTTCACATATTAATGTTATACATCTAGGAATTGGGTATATTTCTTTATAATTCTATTACAAGTTATTATTTGTTTTCCACATTGATAAAATTTTTGTTCTCTTATAATCCAATGATCATTTTATTTGATATTTATCTCTTATAAATGTTTGTAAAATTTATATGGTATAATAATTAGAATGAATTGATATGTTCCCCTTAATAATCATATGAGAATTACACCTTATAATATTTATATTATTTGATGTATTAACATGATTATTTCAAATGGGATGTTTAAAATTTGTTATAGAGGGAAGAGATTATTGTGGAGGTCCACAAGTATTGTAAAATATTATTTTTATATACCAAATCATGAAGACACTAACCTTTTTATCCTTTGTATGAGAAATATTTTTTTATATTTGTCACTTTACTCATGTATTTGATGTATTATTAATGATTTTTTATCATAGAATAATTTAGTTGGTATTAATGAAGGGTTTAGATTACATTTTATATTGAGAAGTTATTTTTTATGAATAATTAATGATATATAAATTTCAATAAATATTTATGTTCCATGTTTCAAAATAATTTCAAATGAAAGGATATAAAATTATGATACTTAAAGTAATATTCAATATTTTTTAAAAAAAAATTACGGATTATGATAAAACAATATTTTTTTTATCTAAAAGATATGTTAATTTCTATGAATATATCATGGAAATTGGTAATGTTATCAATATATATTTTTCCTAGAAATGAAATCCCAAGAAAGATACAAAATCGACTATTTAGGAACTAGAACAGATGTACCTATGGGTTGTTTGTTTGAATGAAGGAAGGAGAATTCAATCCATCATCACCTAGAGCAAGATAATAATCCCTGTCAAAAGTAATATTTTTGCAAAACATGGGAATATTAATGATTATTTTTCATTCACTTTATTGATCTGTTATGAGGAATTTAGTTTGATGTTGACTAACTAGGATTGATAACCTACTTTGAAAATTACTAAAGAAAACCATATATTGAAAAAAGTTATTCATAGGTTGATCCAAATGTATCATAAGTTAAAAATGCATTTTTTATAGGGTAATATATATTCATATATATTTTTTCTTATTATTTTTATGGATATTATCATCATAATATTTGTTTTATTATTTGGATGAAATATGATCATAATGATAATGGTTATAAATTTATGTATCTAAAAATTATATTAATATAAAAATTTATAAGGTAAAATACCAAAATAACTGTTAATATTTATATATTATTATTATGATAAAAAAATAGAGATTCCTATTATTACCTTACATTATGTGGGTTTTTTAATAACAAAAATTAAATTGTGAGACTCATAGGTATTATGACAAAGTATTTATATTTAGTAATGAAATTATTGTATATTATTAATTTCATGGGGATTATGTGAATCATTTAATGATTAAAATGTATTAGTTTATAATTATTTCTATTGAAACACATATTAAATTGATCAAATATCCATAGAAATTGAATTTATTGCAGGGTTATATTTTTGTGGTTAACTATAAGAGAATACATTATAAAGGGATATATAACTCTAATTTTTAATACATTTTTTATGTTGATAAAATAAAAGGATGATTTATTTAGAAAATTTATGTAAATAAGTATAGGTTACCAAGGGATTGATTGTTTATTTGATTAAAAAAATAAAAATTAGGAAGTGTGTTTTGAGATTAATTATTTCGAAATTATGGTACATATTTGTTGTTTTCTGATTTTATAACCTAGAGGAAGAAACCAATTTTGGGATAAATATATAATAAATATTTTGAGGCTTTTATGATTTCACAATCATTTTAAATCTAGAAAATCATATTTATCATGGAATAGATGATTAGTGTATAAAAAATTTGTTTTTATTATTAACTAATGTTTAAAAATGTTTTGTAATTTAATATATACATCATTATGAATTACAAAACATATATTTTTAGATTAAATATCTTGATTGACAATTTTGTTGATAATTTATTTTGATATCTTCATCTAAAATTATCAATTAGAATTATAATGAAGCAATTAATTTATTAGGGGTAGAATTTAGTATACCAATATTTTTTATCCTACAAAATAATAATATTGTTGATATCATGGGTCATATGGATCAATTAACTAAAATCACACCCAATAAAATTCAACCACAAAATATTAATAAAATTAAATGAAGAATATATTCATATGTATGTAAAATGATAAAAGTTATTGAATATAGTAATACATTATTCATTTGTTATTATTAATGTTTTAAAAAAGGGAAACTTTTGAAGACCCACATTATGAAATGTTATATAATTTTATGGTACTAAACTAAATTTTTCATAATTAAATGTTTATTGTAATAGGTAACAATTATATTGATAAACTAATATGTAATCCTTAAATTATTTATTAATTTATATATTAAATATGATTCTAGTTGAATCGAGTTTAAAAAGTACATTTTATAAAAATAATAATAATTATTATTTATATTTGACATTAAAAGAAAATATAATTAAATATATTTTGGAATTTCAAATTTAAACAAATTAATTCAGTTTTGGATTTATAATAAAAATATAATTTTATTTTGACACCCTAAAATGATAAAAGAATAAAATAATGTTTTATATATTTTATGACATGAAACATTAATAAAAAAAGTGAATAAAAAACCCCGAGACATTATTGAATATTTATTTTTAATAAAATTCAGAATCATCAATAGATTTTGATGGGTGAAAAATTGGGTTTAAATGAATTTCTATAATATATTAAATTTATTATTTAATCATGTATTTTATTACATATATATTATTTAGGAGGGTATAAAATTGGGTAACTACATTATGAAAAAGAATATATTTTCACTTTTAAAAAATAATAGAATTCTTATATATATATTGTTATTAAAATCAGAACCATTTGATAATAAAATTGTTTCTATTCTGAAATAATGTATTTTCTAAATATATGTTTACCCATGAATCACACACATGATTTATAATTAATTTATAACACATATATAAAAATTATTTTTAAATTAAATCCTTATTTTCAAAATATATATTACCAAATTAACATTGGATAAATTTTTGATAAATTTCTGAAAGGAATAATTTTTTTATGAATAGTTAATTGAAACAATCCATTTCATTTTAGTTTTATACAATGGTTAAATATAATAATTATTTAAAAAATTAAAAATAGCAATTTTATATTAGTATTTTACAGATTTAGTATTTATGAATTTATTTAATTTTTTATTTTCTATTCAAACATTTTATTCTTTTGTTAATTTTATTTTTCCAAAACCTTTCATTCGATATTTCTTCTGTTTAATTTTAAAATAAATTCTACCCTATATTTATAATAAATTGAATGAAAACTATCCATTTTTAGAATTAGAGAAATTTATATTATTTAATATTATCAAAATAATTTTTTACAATACTGAAGTCTGAAAATAGTATGAATTATTTAATATGGATAAGGTAGAATTAGGGTCATGTGGGTTTGAAACATGAATAATAAAGTTAAAATAATGTACCAATTTGTTTGAAACCTATTTTATGGACATTTTTTATCTCTATATCCACTATGGTTTGATAATTACCCACTTGGAGGATTGTTTAAATATTAAAATTTCTATGAAATTGATTATTTTTAAAAGTATGATGTGTTTCCTCTTTGCCAATTATAAAAGGCCACCAACTAAACAGTTATCTGTAATGAAAAAAAATCATTTTTTAGAAAATAATAGATAATAAAAATTCTTTAGTTCCTTTATCAAATTATTAATTACATAGTTATTTTATTAATCCATCATGTTATGTTTTTATATAAAAACATATGGAGGCTCTCTAAGGAAGATGTAATATTCTTAAACATGATTAATTGTTTTATTTCTTTATCAAAATATTTAAAACGTTTTTAAAATATGATATATAATAACATAAGTATGAATTTTATAGTTATATGTTATTATGTTAATATAATACCCCATATCAATCTACACAACAAGAAAATGGAAAACATACCCATCGACCATGTGTAAGACATATTGCCACCTCACAAACCGATGTAATTTTCCTTCCATCACAACCATTTTATGATGTATATAATAATGGATTTAAAATATTTATATTATAGTGAGGAAATTATAAAACTTGTGTATTTTCAATACCACAGATACCTTCTTAATTTCTCTTTTGTGGATGATTCTCATGACATTATTGTGTGTACAGAGAACTATCGCCTAACAAGGTGCTGTGAATTTTATTCACTTACGAAATATATAAGATAAGTTACATATAATTTTATTTACAATAAGTTATATTTATTATCTTAAAATAATTATAGAAATATAATTTCACCTTTAATTCTTACCTTCCAATCCAATGAAAAAAAATAACATTGATCATGCATAAATGGGGACTATCACCATTAAATAAAAATGAAAATGTTCATCATTAAATAATCACATGAATGGTAATAAGTATGAATTTGAAATATATTATTAATATATAGTTAATAATTATTATTATTGATATTTCTATTAATTTTATATTTGGTTTTGTTCTATTTATCATGGAAATATGGAGACATCGTTAAGTTATACGTAAGTCCAACCGTCCGCATTAACAATGTAATTAATTTTCTATATATAAATTTAAAATAATAATATCAATAAATAAGTAATGAATATATATGATATTTATATTATGGTTATAATTTTAATGATTTATCCATGAACAATGTAAATTAAATAATATTAACAAACCAAAACATAAATGAAAAATGAAGTAATTATCACCAAAACATATATTTGAAAGAAGAATTGTTATTATAACAGTGATAATATAATTTAAGTAAATACATTATGTTATGAAAACTGTTATTATGGTTTGGAAAGAGATATATAATAATACTTTATTTTTTATAATGTATTCTCTAATAGATATTAAGGAAATCAAACTTCAGGGAAGGGTTCCTCGTCTTAGTTTGACTAATATGATACACACACCATATTTTCCATTAATTATTTTTTGTGGTGTAGTAACTACCCAGTTTTATATTTTATATCTTAAAACATTTTATAATGATATTATATAATGTTTCATTATATGTTATTTCATATATGGGGCTTACGATTCAAAAGTGACCAGACTCCTTAGAGTTTATTTCACAATATCAACATTATTATGGATTTTTTTGTTTAAGTATTCATTAGGGTATTTATTTTATATTTCTTCATTAAATCCATATATTTTCATACAATTTGGTAATTTAAAAACTAATTTCGTTACACAATTTACCCAGTCATTTTAATTATAAATTTCTATAAAATATATTTGTAAAAATCCCACTAGATACATCTCTTCTGCCGAAAATATTTTATTTATAAAAATCCTTGGATTAAAAAGAAATTACTATTTTTTAAATAATAATAATTATTTATTAAATAAATTCTTTCAAATTTTTACTTGATTAAATATGATTTTGTGGAATTATGGTGGTCATTTTAATAATTGGAAAGTTTGGATATTTTTTAAAAAAATTGTGAATGAAATCATTATCAAAACATTTATGACCGGAATGGAATTTTATAAATTCATATGCAATAAATGATTTGAAAATATTTTTTTAATGTATAAACAATTTTATTAAAAGGTATTTATTTTAAAAACATTTTTTTGATATTTTATTATGAAAATACTTTCAATAATAATAATTATTTGATCAATAAAATTTTTGTGGAAAACTGTATGGTAAATTAATACTACAACAACATAAACCCATTATTTTAATAATTAACCAATAAGGATATTTATTATTTTTATAAAACATATTATTCATTTTTATGGTTTATTATATATATTACTAATGATTTATATTTTTAATACTATTCACAGTTTTTCTCTATATGGTTTATAATTAGGTTGATTTGATATTGTATGTATAAACATTAGGTATAAAAGTTTTATAAAAAAAATTATGTTTATTATGTTTCACCCCATTCATATGATTAATGTATTATAATTATTATGTGATATGTGGGTCTTGGATATAGACATTCATTCAAAGATTCAATTGGTGTTTGGAGACAAATTAATTTCCCAAATTTAAAAGGTTTGAAGTAGAGTTTTAAATTGACAATGTAATATGACTTGAAAGTATGTCTTTGATGTTACAATTTATGAATATAATATTTATATGTGATACTATTTATGTAAATATGATTTTTATATTATTTATAATATCATTCAAAGTGTTTCACAATCATGTGATTATTTATATGGATTTATTTTATCATCATATCATCCAAGCATATTATGTTAATGTTAATTATTATATAGAATGATCCCCAATTATTTACCATTCCCTATTGATCATGTAATATATTTTTATAAAGTATGTTATACACATACCATTATTGAACATCTAACCTCACACATTCATATATTTTAATTTCCCCTATATACCATGAAATGTATTATGGTTGAAATTAAAAAAATGGAAAGGGGAATAAAATAATTCTCAATGAAAAAAATTTCTTATATTAAGACTAAAATTGTAAAATAATATTCACTTATGTATCTATTATATCAAGACTACAAAACAAATTTTTCTTTTAGGATATGATCCATTATTTGTAATGCTAATGTCATTTCATATCCACATGGTGCAGGATATTGGGTTGTGCGTATTTATAGTTGTTATTAAATGATGGTTTGTTGAAAATGTGGGAAATATAATTATTAAAAAATAAATTAAGGAATATATCCCTATCATACACATTGAGGATAAGTATATAGGATTACCCACATGTTTTCTAAAGGTGGTGATTATGAGGTTTATCCACCAAAACATCCATTTAAAAATATTAAACGTGGATATAGATCATAAATAAATATATTAAGGGGAAGTTAAATTGAAATTGGAAAAAAGGTTATAAGTCAATAATTACCTTGTACAAGAAAAGATTCCTTACAACACAACTTGTTTGACACCGTCGTGGAATATTAATTGGTCAATTTTTTTCAAAACATTATGAAGGATTTAAATAGTTAATGACCATATATAGACTAATTTTAACATAATTTTTTATATATTGAATGTAAATTTAAATTAATTAGAACTCATGTAAATTTTTATTCTTGAATAAGTTGTTTCCCAAAATTATTAGAGTTTATAAATCAATGTATTTTACATTCAAACAATGTATAATACAATATGAAACTAGGATAACTTCTAATTCAAAAAAATGTCTTTATTTGAAATTAATTGTATTGATTACAAGGTTTCAAGATATTTTTATTATTAGTATCTAATTACCATGAAATATGGTTAAACAATTTCACCATAACCATCTCACGCACTCACCGAGTTATATGAGAATATAATACAATAAAATATTTACTATAGAAGACTGTGAATAAAAGAAGGCTTTAATTACATTATGTAGGATATAAGTAATGAGTCCCCAATGAGAGTGTGCCAGTGGAATAATAATATGATATTTTTTTGGAATATAATTACACAAATGATTAATATAAAAAATAATGGTTGATAAAAATATTATTTTGAAGAATTATAAATATTTATATGTTATTATGTGAAATGTATACGCGATATTAAAATTTATTTCCTAGGGAGAACATTTATGAAGATAATAGACACAATTTCATGAGTTAGGATTGTATTAAACATGGTTAAGAGACTAAAAATAAATCAATAAAAGAAGAAGGCCTCAAGAAATTTGATGATAAATCATAGTAAATGGGTTTTAAATGAATATGATGATAAATTTTATTTAATTTTAATTTAAGAATTATTTTATAAGGTTATTCTTATAATAATATCATTAGTATATTAATTATGAAATGTATAAGGATTATACTACATTACTTTTTCATCATTTATCATTTGTTGTATAGTACTTATTACTAGGAAATGTAATTAAGTGGAAAGTTGATCATTTTGGAAAACACATGACTGAGGGAATATATCACTTCATATGTGTTTGATGTTGAGATAATAATGGGAAAGAAATGTTTATCTAATAATGTTGGTAATCATGAAATTGGTTACTGATATTATGGTTTATTATATTTTTCCGAGAATTTACTACTTATTTTGATTTACTGAATATATTCAACAACTTGAGATTTTATTTTTAGAATAATTATTATTTTTATTATGTTTATATAGTGATCAATTTATAAACAAATTTGGAATTTGACACTATAAGACACATTATACAATTTGGTGTATATAATGTTGATTTAGTGATTTCTATTATTACTTTTTGGACATTGGGTTTAGTTAGAATTATTTCAATTCAGTAATAAAATTTATTATTTTTAAATGTATAAAGTAAAGTTTTGGAGATAAATTGATGAATTATATATTATGTTACTATATTGGATTAATTTTTGTTGAATTTTTTGTTTTGGAAAATTTCTAGTTATATGAGGAATTATTTTTCATTATTTTATTGATCAAATGAACTGTTAAAGGTTAATTTTATCACCTCATTAATAATAATTACTTCTAGATATTAATATACTAATGTTTGTTATGAATTATGGATTGATCTAGATACATTCAAATTCTTAAAGTTTAAATATATTTTTTTCGTGTTCTCAGTTAGTATTATAATAGAATATATCGATAGTTATAAAATCATCTTGAGAAAACAAATTCTCATATTTCATTCAATTATGCAAAATTAATGTAATTTTAACTCATCATAAATTAATTCTTTTGTAGTTGTAAAATATTTCATGACTAACTTCTATATCCTTTTATATTAGTCCTTGTGTATTAATATTATCTTCCATGTCCATGTTTCAATTTCACATTAATGTTCTCCAACTTGGAATCCTTGTAACATTCTCCTGGTGATAGAAATCATATAAATATTCTATAAAATAAATAAGAATTAATATTATACCTTTTTTTGATGTGGGGATTCCGGATAGGAAATGATATATCACAAAACCATATATATTTATATCTACATTAAATTCATAGGACCCAATTTAATCTAGGTTGTAGAATATAATACCTTCATATTTTAAACGGGTAAAATCATATTGAAAATATTATATTACAAGGGAAAAATATAGTTAAATATATTTTACATTTAATAGAAAACATAAAATATATTTTTTAATAAATTTATTCTATATGATAGCTCAAAAACCACCTGACATTAGGTTTAAACAAGACATGTATTAAATAATAATATTTTTAATTACATATGAAAATTACAACCTAGACACAGAGGTTTTGAATAATTATGAATATAATCTGCCAATTATATTTTTTTAACTGTAGAGACCCGGATATGATGTACATGGACATTACATTACTTTGGAGGAATTCATAATACATAACAAAAACAGACGCCCAAATACATTATTAGATTATTGTCTCTAGAAACTCAAAAAAAATATTCAAATCATGGTGAATGTTCTTCAACATCAACAATAATGATCTTCCCCTTTTTTTATTACCTACAACCTTTATTTCTATCTTGGGGAAAATAAAACATTAAAGGTGTGAGCTCAAATGCTCAGTAAGGGAAAACATGGAGACCATAAAATGACCTATAAAAATTTGAATGTATAAACATGAACATAAAACATCAAAATCATGTGTAATAACATAATATTTTGTAGTACATAAGGCATATGTAACAACCTAAAATTTCAGTGGAATTTTTTTTCTTCAATATATTTGAATTTTATGAGTCCGCAAAAATTTACGACATGTGATTCCGAGCCTAGTGTGACTGGAATCAATTTCTAATTTTTTTTCGGTTACGTTCAGTAGGCATAGAAGTGGTTTTTTTATATCTTTTGATCTCGTGCTCGGAATTGAAATTTGAGGGCATCGCTGAACTCGCAACGCCGAAATTTTCTTAATAATACTTTCACCTCAACGACAGATGGTTGGAAATACAAGATAGTTTTTGGGTTTTTAATGAAAGAATTAAATAAAAATTATGTTGTTTCTTTATTATTATATTGATGTTTGAAGCCTCCATGTGGATTTTGGATGTGGGGACCACCACACATTAAAATCCGATGACAGGTTATGGTGGTGGGGACCACCCGAACCTTACCTCCTCTTCATGATTAAAATGGTGGGGACCACCCTAGTTTTTAACCCCTTGAATCTACACATTAAAGCGGAGAAACCCTCAGACTTCTATTATGTTAATGGGAGCCTCTTCAACTCCCTTAACATTACATTGTTCCCATCCTCATCATTAAATTAAATTGTGCCAATCTCATGAATTAGTTAGGTGAATCCAATTTAATTAATTCATCCAATTTGAAAATTGTGCCAAGAGATTAATAACATATTACAATCTATTACTCTGGATGGAATTTTTCATTTGGTGGAACATGGGAGAAGAGATAATTCTTAGGGAGAATTGTTCTCACCAACTAAGAATGGTGAAAGAAGAACTAATAATGTGTTCATCAAATGAAGAACGCTGGTGTGGAGAGTTTTTGACTTTCATCCTCGTAACCCCCTTCGATGTGGTACTTATTCAACAGATCTTCCATCCTCATCCTCATCAATAAACTAATGCACGAGCATGGACTGGAAGGGCATAGAGAATGCGATGAACGATTACAACATCATCATCTTCCCATGACTTCATCATCGAACAATGAACAATGGTAGGGGATTAATTTCATTTATATTCCATGTTCTTCTATCCCTTCAAAATGATGAATGTGGATTATTTAATTTTCCGGGTGGATTTTTTTGGTTCATTCTAAAGGACCAATTGCTATCACCCTAAAGGCAGAGGGTGAGGGCCCAACTAACATGGCCTAACACCCTTTGTCGATATCTTTTGTGACGTCCTTCGGCATAGCGACGAAACGACGAGGCAATGAAAATGGTAAAAACAAAGAATGCGCTACTCGTGACTTCCATGAACCGTGTCACCCCCATGGCATCCTCCACCGCCCCTGGCTGATCCAACCTTGGTCGAGCCCCCGCTGGCCTGCCCGACTGCCTCCCGGCAGCTCGTTGGACACCCGCAGGCCTGCCTGGTCTCCTCACATCCGCCCACTGGCCTGCCCGACTGCCTCCGGGACTCGCCTTCCTGTCTTTCCAGCCTTGTCCTCCTGGGTTAAGCCTCCCAAGCCACGCCCCTCGTGGAACAGGCCAAATCGGCCTAGGCCATCCAGGCCAAGCCGCCGAGACGTGCACCATGCGTGCCTGGCCGAGCCGGCCTTTCATGCCTCTCACGGTTCCTCTTGGCCGAACCGCCCTTTCACTAACCTGCGACCAGTAGGCTCCCTCACTACATATCAGTGCCTTCACTCTACTTACAACCTTCATGGACCACTGGGCGAGACCCAGTGGGTCGGGACTAACCCAAGGGGTTGGCTCAAACTATGTCGGGCCAGGTTGGTTCGACCGGGTCAGACTGTACTTGGGCCCACAACGACCCCTTAACATTCTTTTGGCCATATATTTAACACCAGATGTCTATTTGGCGAACATTCAGCTACACTGGTAATCTTGGAGCCTCACGGTCTCTTTGGTTATAACCAATTTGAGTTTGGGATATCGTTGAGATACACTCTTGTTGGATCATGCATGAAGCCAACCGGACCCCGAGACTAAAAGGAAAATAACTCTTATATCGTGCATCTGATTAATGCCCCGGCTGTTCTGTTGAGACCCCTATGACATGGCAGACCTTTGTGAAAAATAATAGTTGTACTTTATGGCAGTTGATGTATCAACACATGGCTTGAGGTGAGGAATCTCCCTGAATCAATCGTGATTTGTGTGGAAACCCTGTGACGAGCTGCACTCTGACCACTGTTCATGGATCATGTGTGGGTTCGACAGCTCTGACAACTGTTCCTGGTTCCTGTGTGGGTTCGACAGTTTTGACTATTATTCCTAGATCCTGTTGGTTTTCGATAGTTTTGACTACTATTCCTCAATCTTATGTGTATTCGACAGATCTGACTACTGTTTCGGTATCGTGTGTGGGTTCGACAGTTCTGACTGCTGTTCCTGCATCATGGGTGGGTTCGACAGTTTTGACTACAATTCTTGGATCAAGTGTTGGTTCAACAACTCTGACTACTGTTCCTAGATCCTATGTGGGTTTGACGGTTCTGACTACTATTCCTAGATCATGTGTGGGTTCGACAGTTCTGACTAGTGTTCTTTGTTCCTATGTGGGTTCAACAGTTTTGACTACTGTTCATGGATCCTATGTGGGTTTGACATCTTTGACTACTTTTCCTGGATCCTGTGAGGGTTTGACAGTTCTTACTACTATTCTTGAATCTGGCATGGGTTCCACAGTTCTGACTACTATTCTGGGAACCTGTGTGGTTTCGACAGCTCTGACTACAATTCTTGTATCCTGTGTGGGTTGTACAGCTATAACTACTATTCCAAGATCTTGTGTGTGTCTGACAATTCTGACTATTGTTCCTGGATCCTGTGTGGTTTCGACAGAAAATATGATTCAGTGGATACATCTAATCATATATAACTCTCTTTAAATTTTTAATACCTGTGTTAGTTGAGTCATTAACTTTTTTCTTTTCCTCATGATTTAGAAGGATTACTTGATAACGTATGTATATTTTTTGGAATATACCTAAGTGGGGTTATCTATTGATTTCATACTTATTGATTTATACTTGATGGATTTTTTGAAACCTTGAGGGTCTCAGGGTCCCAATTAAGTATCATTATACACACACATGCATGGATTATGCATGCACCTCGTTGTGTTGGATGCTGACGACGGACAACGCTGACTGGGGCATAGAGCACCAGGACCGAATGGTACCCAGAGGTGGACCATCTAGCATGATGATACATAGAGGAGATGGATGTACCTGCAGTGATGAGGAGGCCATTTGTACCTACCCATAATGTTGGAACCTTGGAGGATGACCCATTGGAATCTTTTCTTTTCTTTAGTCATACTTTCCATTTCCTTATACTTTACAGTTGGTCATGTATTTCAGTCCCCTTTTTACTTTCAGTAGACATTGTTATACAGTTTTATATAGTGTTTTTCATCTAGATTTACTCTATTGTGTCTATTTTCATGTTATAAAGGAAATTTCATCCCAGTTTTAGGGATTTATGCTATTGGTGCTAGTCATCATCCCCTATATTATAGAAGGCGGGAATGGGGTAGTCATGACATGGGCCCTGGGGGATGGGTTGTGAAAAATTGGCATATGAGGTGTCGATTCTACGACAGAATTTATGACTATGGTCTTTTCTGTGAAGCAATAGTGTTATGGGTACTAAGTGTCGTTTCTAGTATATAGAGTCCAGTGTTGGTGTGGCAGCCGATATGTCCAAACACCAGGACCCTAACTTCTGATTATCGACTCAGTGCAAAAAAAAATTGATTGCATGTGTGATTCTAAAGAGTCTTATTTATGAACTAATTGTGTTATCTCACCAGGTATAACATATAAACAATGGCGCAGCTATTACCTTTCAGGCTACCTCCAACCAGACATCCAGCTAGGGCTCATAGGGGTATACGCACTGACATCCCACCGAGTGATGAGGTTGCGGTGCGAGGCCCTCTTAGTATGTTGGCACCTTCAGGTGGTGTACCAGTAGCACCACCACTCAATGGGAAATAGATATCACCTGCCACACTGGATGATGGTTAACAATAACTAAGTGCATTGAATGAGTTCCAGTTGAAGAGGCCTCTGATGATTTGAGGTGAGACAGATTCCCACACAGCTGAGGGCTGGCTGGAGGCGATTGCTAGAGTATCCCATCTAGTTGAAGCACTATTAGAGAAGACGGTGATATTATCTACTAGTATATTTCAGGGAGTGACCTTGAGGATGGTCCTCTTAGTGATGAGGCTTCGGTACATGGATTGTTGCCCAATATAGTACCTTCAAGTACTGTGCCACCAATATCACTACCCGTTGGACATCAATTACAATCGGTGGTACCAGTAGAGGACACATGTAGGATTAGTGCCTTACACATGTTTCACCATTAGATACCCCTCAGGTTATGAGGCGAGCATGACTCACATGCGGATGAGGACTAGCTCAAGGAGGTGGCTGAGAGTTCTTTAGAACTTATAAAACTATGGAAGGACGATATGTCGATAGCTGACTATTCATGGAGGCATACCAATCATTAATGGTACTCGATTAATATGGCACAATCAGTGCTTCAGGGCTCGAAAATCCGAGTGATGTGTGTTTAATGGAAATATGAGCAAGTATAATTCCTTTATGCATTCTTACTTATGTTAGGGTGCTAAGGATAACCTTTGTGGTTGAATGTTCATTGGATGAGTAGATACAGCCAGTGAATGTTAGAAGTGGGAAAGAAGAAAATTGGCGAAAGTCATAGGGACTTGGAATTGTAAAATGATTCCAGAAGATGATGTGTTATAGAGATATGAATATATAGGGCAGCAGACGTAGAAGAAAATCTTGGAGAGAAGCATGTGGTGGTGTTATTTTTCAACATGTTAAAACCACCCCTTTTTTGTAGAACCTTCCAGGATAAGGGAGATCAAGGATAGGGGAATATAGTTGTTTCATGCCATAAAGGAATGCGTCCCAAGGGATGAAGGAATGATTCAAGGTACGGTCTAATAATACTAATAGTTTTTGTATTAATAGACATAGGTACCAATAATTCCTTCCTTCCATGAATCTTTTCCACCATCAACAGATTCTTATTAAACCAATAACATGACCCTCACGTCCGGCGATACCTTTGGAAGGAGTCTCGATAATCACATTTACACCAATGATGAGATCTAACCCTTGAGGAAAGAGTTTCAGTTGGAACCTCTTGGTGTCTGTGTCAAGGATATAAGACGTTAGTATTTGTTTGGAATTGCCATCCAGAGTTCACACTCAGATCGACTGTATTAGGAAAATATATTTTTGTTTATCTACAACATTGGGATGAGTTTTTCCTTCGTTAGTGAAAAAGGAATTGCAAGAAACACGTGATAATCACATGCATATTATGGTGCATCCAGTCACATGTTAGTCGGCCAAACTCAACCTCGTGGTAGAAGAATCTGACTTTGAGATAGACTATACTCTTGAGAAAGGGACCATAGTAGCAGAAACCATCATCAAGAGGTATGGCATGTACTTGTTGAATGAGGCGACAACTTAGCTACATGCATTGCAGATATACATTGTCTATCGAGTAGAGGAAAATTTTCTTTAGTATCTTATAGTCACTCCCCATCTCCTTCAGCATGTCAGGGAGGCGCATCACAGAGATGCTAAATGTGAGACACAACATGCTCAGATATCCACAGGACATGCATCTGATGGATTTTCTATAAGTTAGGGACACAAAATTCTCATTAGGGGACGTACCATGGTACCAGTGTCACTTCAGGAAGAAGTGTTAAAGGATTTTCACACTTCCCCTCTAGCGGTTAATACAAGAGTGGCGAAGATGTATTAGGACCTTAGACGACATCACTGGTGGCCAGGTATGAAGAAGGCAGTAGTAGAGTTTGACTCTAAATGCCTCACATGTCAGTAAGTGAAGGCGAAGCACTAGGTACCAGCAAGATTGGTGTAGGATTTAGAGGTCCCAGAGTGCATATTGGATAAGATATTCATGGACGTCGTGACAGAACTTCCACGTACGTCCATGGGACATTACTCAATCTGGGTGATCGTAGAATGACTCACCAAGTCAGCCCACTTCCTACCGATCAGAGAGCATGGTACAATATAGAGCTTGGGATTCCTCTATGTACAAGAGATTGTGCGTTTACATTGTATTCCCTCGACGATTATCTCTGATAGTGACACATGATTTACTTACCGTATATGGGAGGGGTTGCAGGAGGCTTTCAGGACATAATAACATTTGAGCGTCACCTACCATCCTCATATGGATGGTCTAACTGAGAGGACCATTCAGTACTTCAAGGACATGTTGCATGTGTAAAGACCTGTAAAATTCAAGGGAAATTTTTTCTTAATTTTCTTTGGAATTTTACAAGAGCGCGGTTTCTGACGGCACCTGATTCCGAGGCCCGGTGTGCCCGAAATCAATTTCCGAAGTTTGGCACGGGTACGTTCAGTGAACGAACGAGCGGGTTTTCCTAACTTTTGATCCGGTGCTCGGAATTGAAATCCGAGGGCACCGATGAACTCGCAACGCCGATATTCGCTTAAGGAGACCTTTTCCGAAGTTGTGTTTGCCTAGGAATAGATGTTTAATTTTCTGGATGAAATGAAGAGTAAAATAAATTTGTTATACAATATTTATTTTATATCTTTAATGTGGTTATAATCTTTTGTTGGAAGTTGGGTGGTTTAACCACCTAAGAGAGGATTAAGGTGAGGAGGGGCCCACCCGAGCCCCACCTTTTCAAATTCCATAACTCCCCTCTCTCCCTCTTAAAGGATTGCCAACTTAACTTTTAATTAATTATACAACTCATGTATAATTAATAAGTGAGTTTAATTTTGAGTTTTTGAAATTCAAACTCTTGAATTTCAAAGGTTGGGTTGTGTTAATAAATTAAGTGTAAGCTTAATTTATTTTTTGGTTAGTTCCTTTGTTACTTGAGAGGATTGGGAGAATCGTTGAGGGACTTGAAGATCTTCTTCATCTTCGACGAAGAACGTGAAAAACGGTTCTTCTCCGACAAAGAACATCTATCCCACGACCTTCGAGACTCGGCGTCCCGGATTCTTCCGTCATCATCTTTCTCCTCGAAAAGGGAGAAGTCGCCGACCGTGGTGATCATCGCCAACGACAACGTACCTCCCTTCTTTGTCATAGCGACAAGTGAAGAGACGTCGTTTTCTCCTCGGACGCACCCCGACGTCCACGAAATCTACGTCCGAAGCCGCGACGCCTTTCTCCGCGATAACCGATGTGCGACGTCATTTTTCAAGGTAGGGGTTGTTGTTTTTGTTTGATTATTTATCCTTGTTCGTGGTTCTAGCATGACAATGTGCGGATTTTAAATATGTGATATTGTTTAACATGAGGGGGCCGGACCGCATGGACACGGCCGAACCCCCTCCTTCGTTCTTGTTGTTTTATATTGCGGATGAAACAAGGTGGCGTGGTGCCGTCGCACCACGCGGTTATTCGCCCGATTATATTGCGCGGCGCCGTCGCGCCGCGCCGTGGAAGGATCATCAAGAACGCGACGCCGTCGTGCCGCGTCGAAGGGAATCAAAGGCGCGGCAGAGGGGCGCGGTGCCATCGCACCGCGCCGGACGACAAACACCGCGGCCGGTTCCGGGCCGCGGCGGGACGAGAAGACCGGCGGCCGGGCCGCCGGCGCCGGAAGCCGGAATGGGGACCGGTTTTCCGGTCCCGTTGGAGAAAAACCGGCCGGCCGGATGGACAAAAATCCGGGAGAATTTAATTCCCCCGGAAGCTCAAAGGCCCCCCCCCCCATTTATTTGGGGGGGCGGTTTCCTTGAGGGGGGTAGGCGGCCCCCCGGTTTCCGAACAAGCAGGCCCCCCACGAGGGGGGGGGGGCGTTTGTCAAAAGGGGCGCGGCTGATTGCCGCACCGCCAAACCAAGAAGCGGGGGGCCTTGCCCCCCCCCCCCCCCGCGCGCTGCCTCCCTGCGGCGCCAGGCCGCCGCGCCGCCGGCCGGCCGGGCCGGGTCGGACACGGGTCGGGTCGACCCGGTTCGGGCCGATCCAGGGGGGGTCGGGCCGGGTCGGCCCAGACCCGGACCCCCCATTTTCGAGACGGTTTCGGTCTTTTGGCCATAACTTGAGCCAAGGACCTCCGAATGACGAACCGTCTGCGGCAACGCGATCCTTGGATCGAGACGGTAGTTTTTCTATATCACACTCAAAGTTTCGGAACACTATGAGTTCGGCCGGGTTGGATCGTTCACGAAACCAACCGGGGCTTTGGAACGGAAACGCTCATATCTTGAGCTACGGACATCCGATTGACGTGCCGTCAGTTTTGTTGTGTTCCTCTTAGTGATAAGGTTCTTTTGGCATGATCCGCCCGAGGTTTGGACGCAGGTGGAGTACGGTAGGGTTGGTTTTGCCTTAAAAACCAAACGGGCCCGGTGACGAAAAAGCCAATAACTCTCAGACCGGGCGTCTGATCGACGCGCCGTCTGTTGCGTTGAGTTCCTGTTGACTATATGAAACTTTTGGATACATCAACTCAGGACTTTGTGATAGTTGATGTATCAGCCTCTCGGATCGTGGAGCGGACCCTCCGAACGAGCTTGCTGTGTGCAGAACCCTAGTGCTGGATGCGACTGCTTCTCCGACAGCGACGATTGTGCAGAGATACTTCGTGGACTCTAACGACGACCATGCAGAGATCCTCAGTGGACTGCGGCGACGACTGTTCAGAGATCCGCAGTGGACTGCGACGACTACTGCACTCAGCGATCCTACGTGGATCAATGCTACAGGTCCTGCGTGGGCCCGATCCTGTGTGGGTCCGATCCTGTGTAGGTCACTGCAGAGGTTAGTACCTATCGATCCTTCGTGGGTCCGACGACTTAGATGGTTCAGTGATCATCTTTATCGTCATCCGAAGAAGTATACCTGTGTGAGCTGAATCTTCTGTTTTACTCGATAGAGGTGGTGCGTTTGGTTGTAGCGGAAGAACCGCGATACTGGAGACGAGCGTACGAAGTACGGTGACCGTGTAGCCGGCTGAGACCTGAAGACTTCTCGACCGACTCGACTTGGAGTGAGTCGACTAGCCCAGTGGACGGAGCGCCCGATATTTGGCGGCAGACCCACGACGGACGGAGAGCCTGATAGTTGGCAGCAGACCCGCAGTACTCGACTGGAAGAGTACCTATGTAGGCTATTTGGGTGAGCGCCCGGTATTTGGCAGCAGACCCTCAGCAGACGGAGCGCCCGGTAGTTGGCGGCAGACCCGCGGTACTCGACAGGAGGAGTACCTCAGCAGTCTTAGGTTAGTGAGAAGTATCTCAGAGTCGTGACAGGACACTGTACAGTTCAGAGATGGGGCTCTTCAGTAGTTACGTTTTTGATAATGAAAATCATGTGTGAGCTGAATCCTGTTACTTTCCTGTGTGGATTGTGTTGTGCTATCCTGTGTGGATTAAGTTTTGCTTTCCTGTGTGGAATACGTTTACTTTCCTGTGTGGACTGAGTTATACTTGGGCTCGGAGGTTGGAGCGTATTTGAATTGATGACTTAGGTATATGTATGGGCATATACCTAAGCAGTGTCGGTTGTTACTTCGTGATTGTACCTTTCTTTGTGGTTTATCCTTTGTGGATTTTGAGAGACCATCAGGGGTCTCGGGGTCCCTACTGAGTAGCTTATACTCACCCCTGCACGGGCTTTGCCCGCACTACGTTGTGTTGGTTGCAGACGACGGACATCGTTGATCTTGGCTGAGGCTTGCAGATAGGGATGGTACCCGGAGGTGGACCACTGGGCGGGACGTGCTCGGAGTGGACAGCGGGACCCGTGGAGCAGTGGAGCTATCTGTACCCACCCTTCATGTGGGATTTCCAGTGGACAGCTCGGTGTAGCTGCTTTTACTTTTCAGTTGTTGTTTACCCTTTCAAGTTGTACTTTACTTTCAGTTTGGATTTGTATACTGGCCCATTTACTTTTCCGCACTTTCAGTTGTACTCTGCTTTTGTTTAGTGTTTACTTTCCGCTTGCTTACTCTGTGGTGTTTGTTTACTTTACAAAGGCAATGCCTTCCCTTTTTACCGGGATTTACGCCTTGGTGCTAGTCGCCAGCCCCTGGCCTATGGAAGGCGGGCTTGGGGTAGTCACCGCACGGACCCTAAGGGCGGGTCGTGACAAATTGGTATCAGAGGAGTTCGGTTCTACCGCGAACTCTGATATTTTCTATGTGAAGCAATAATGTTTAATGTATTGAGTGTGGTTATCAGTCCAGGGAGTCCAGTGTTGGTGCGGCGGCTGACGTATCCGTACACCAGGACCCTGACTTCTGATTTCTGACTTAATGCACAAAAATATTGATTGCGTGTGTGTTTCAAAGTTTTCTTTGTGATTACTTACATCATCTCACCAGGTATACTGTTCTGACCGTGGCGCACCTGTTTCCTTTTCAGGATGGCCCCACGACGGCAGCCAGCTAGGGTTCCGAGAGTCGAGCGTGACCACAACCCACCGAGCGACGAGGCCTCGGTGCAGGGCCCTTTGTCAGCAGTGGCACCGGCAGTAGCACTACCCGCCGAGCCCCCGATGCTTCCAGCATCAGCCGCTGACGATTCACGTCGCCTCAGCGCACTGCATGAGTTTCAGCGCCAACGACCACCCAGGTTTCGCGGGGAGACGGATCCCCAGGCAGCATAGGACTGGCTGGAGGTGGTCGTCCGTGTTTTCAGGCAAGTGAGGACACCAGCAGACCTCATGGTGATCCTCGCGATGAGCCTACTGCACGCAACAGCAGGGCGATGGTGGAGCCTGATGCTCCAGGTACACGATGAGGCCACCCTCATCTGGACGGACTTCGAGAGCCTCTTCCGCTCAGAGTTCGTCCCGGCCACCCTCCGTGCGGTGCGCATCCAGGAGCTTCTTCAGCTGCGGTAGGGAAGCTTGACGGTCGCCCAGTACGCGGCGAGGTTCACCGACCTTTCTCGGTACTCGACAGACATGGTACGGGACCCCTTCATCCGGGCCCAGACCTTCGAGCAGGGATTGAGACACGAGATCAGGGCATCAATGATCTCCCTCAGCATCCCGACCTAGGCAGGAGTGCTAGAGCGAGCCCTCCTGATCGAGAGTTTCCTGGCTGAGTCCACAAAGAGACCTACCGCAGGGCGGCAGATAGCAGAGACTTCGGCAACAGGTAGCCGACGGATGACTCAGGGTTCCAGGCAGACCAGACCTACCAGTGGCCGACTGCACGACTCAGGCTCAGTTGTGCGGGGAAGCCGGGGTGGAGTCAGAGCCAGGCGTGCCGAGAGTTGGCAGTGTTACTCCTGTGGCGGGATTGGTCACATGGCTCGTGACTGTCCGACCCGCCATGCTGATGATCAGCAGTTAAGTGAAGAACCTCCTAGGCAGAGGCAGAGGTTCGACCGTGGCGGTCCGCAGGGAGGAGGCGGACGAGGCAGAGGAGCTGGACGAGCAGCCGGTGGTGGGCGACGCTTTGAGGCTCTGCCACCACCACCACCAGGAGGTCCACCCCGACCACAGGGAGTAGGTGAACATGCGAGAGATCAGCTTCAGGCATCTGAGGCCTTCGATCATGGAGCTCTGGGAGCCGATGGACAGGAGCAGAACTTGTGGATACATCCTTTATACTTCTGGTTCCTTGTTTCTTTTGTGTAGCGTCTTGTATTATGAGCTGTAATAAAAAAACGCATACCTTTGTGATATTTTCATTCTTGTCCTCTTTCGTGATGTTACTAAGAGGTTCCAGTTTTGGCTGTTGACTTGACCCTCACTTGTGAGACATCTACTGGAGGAGACCCAGTTACCACACACTGATGCCGACAGTGTGACTCAACCCTTGGAGGCGATAGTAACTGTTGAATCTCTTAGTAGTAGCATCGAGGCCTTACGACGTCATCCTTGGTATGGATTAGTATCATCCATGTTAGGATTGACTGTATTAGGCAAAGAATGTGGTTCATCCAGGGGATGGGACCAGATTTATCTTATCGGAAAAGAAGAAATCTTGCAGCTATGGTGGGACCAGAGACGGTCCAGGCCACGACAGAGAAGGTCCAGGTCATCCAGGAGCGGATGAGGCCACTAGAGTTCGAGGATGGCGACCACGTATTCTTGCGGGTCTCATCTCGACGTGGTATTCGGAGATTTGGCCGAGGCGGCAAGTTATCTCCGCGCTTCATCGGACCCTTCCAGGTCCTCAGCAGGATTGGTGAGGTGGCTTATCGCCTGGCTCTACCACCTCAGTTGCACCGGGTGCACGACGTCTTCCACGTGTCTCAGCTGAGGAGATACGTGCACGACCCGACGCACATCATTGACCATGGGGAGCTTGACGTTGACGATGGGGCGACTTTTACAGAGGTCCCGGTGGAGATAGAGGATCGACAGGATCGGGTCCTGCGTGGGCGATCGATTCCTCTTGTGTGCCTCAGATGGCAGCACGAAAATCTCCAGGAGAGCGCATGGGAGCGGGAGGCTCAGATGCGTGCTCAATACCCTCATTTGTTTCCCTAGTTTTTGATGTATCATTACGGGGACGTAAAGCCCTGATGTGGGAGTAATGTAAAGACCTGTAAAATTCAATGAAAATTTTTTCTTAATTTTCTTTGGAATTTTACAAGAGCGCGGTTTCTGACGGCACCTGATTCCGAGGCCCGGTGTGCCCGGAATCAATTTCCGAAGTTTGGCTCGGGTACGTTCAGTGAACGAACGAGCAAGTTTTCCTAACTTTTGATCCGGTGCTCGGAATTGAAATCCGAGGGCACCGATGAACTCGCAGCGCCGACATTCGCTTAAGGAGACCTTTTCCGAAGTTGTGTTTGCCTAGGAGGAGATGTTTACTTTTCTGGATGAAATGAAGAGTAAAATAAATTTGTTATACAATATTTATTTTATATTTTTAATGTGGTTATAATCTTTTGTTGGAAGTTGGGTGGTTTAACCACCTAAGAGAGGATTAAGGTGAGGAGGGGCCCACCCGAGCCCCACCTTTTCAAATTCTCTAACTCCCCTCTCTCCCTCTTAAAGGCTTGTCAACTTAACTTTTAATTAATTATACAACTCAGGTATAATTAATAAGTGAGTTTAATTTTGAGTTTTTGAAATTCAAACTCTTGAGTTTAAAAGGTTGGGTTGTGTTAATAAATTAAGTGTAAGCTTAAGTTATTTTTTGGTTAGTTCCTTTGTTACATGAGAGGATTGGGAGAATCGTTGAGGGACTTGAAGATCTTCTTCATCTTCGACGAAGAACGTGAAGAACAGTTCTTCTCCGACAAAGAACATCTATCCCACGACCTTCGAGACTCGGCGTCCCGGATTCTTCCGTCTTCATCTTTCTCCTCGACAAGGGAGAAGTCGCCGACCGTGGTGATCATCTCCAACGACAACGTACCTCCCTTCTTTGTCATAGTGACAAGTGAAGAGACGTCGTTTTCTCCTCGGATGCACCCCGACGTCCACGAAATCTACGTCCGAAGCCGCGACGCCTTTCTCCGCGATAACCGACGTGCGACGTCATTTTTCAAGGTAGGGGTTGTTGTTTTTGTTTGATTATTTATCCTTGTTCGTGGTTCTAGCATGACAATGTGCGGATTTTAAATATGTGATATTGTTTAAGGTGAGGGGGCCGGACCGCAAGAACACGGCCGAACCCCCTCCTTCGTTCATGATGTTTTATATTGTGGATGAAACAAGGTGGCGTGGTGCCGTCGCACCACGCGGTTATTCACCCGATTATATTGCGCGGCGCCGTCGCGCCGCGCCGTGGAAGGATCATCAAGAACGCGACGCTGTCGCGCCGCGTCGAAGGGAAACAAAGGCGCGGCGGAGGGGCGCGGTGCCGTCGCACCGCGCCGGACGACGAACACCGCGGCCGGTTCCGGGCCGCCGGCGCCGGAAGCCGGAATGGGGACCGGTTTTCCGGTCCCGTTTGAGAAAAACCGGCCGGCAGGCCGGCCGGATGGACAAAAATCCGGGGGAATTTAATTCCCCCGGCAGCTCAAAAGCCCCCCCCCCATTTATTTGGGTGGGCGGTTTCCTTGAGGGGGGCAGGCGGCCCCCCGGTTTCCGAACAAGCAGGCCCCCCACGAGGGGGGGGGCGTTTGTCAAAAGGAGCGCGGCTGATTGCCGCGCGGCCAAACCAAGAAGCGGGGGGCCTTGCCCCCCCCCCCCCCCCCCCCCCGCGCTGCCTCCGTGCGGCGCCAGGCCGCCGCGCCGCCGGCCGGCCGGGCCGGGTCGGACCCGGTTCGGGCCGACCCAGGGGGGGTCGGGCCGGGTCGGCCCGGACTCGGACCCCCCATTTTCGAGACGGTTTCGGTATTTTGGCCATAACTTGAGCCAAGGACCTCCGAATGACAAACCGTCTGCGGCAATGCGATCCGTGGATCAAGACGGTCGTTTCGGTATATCGCACTCAATGTTTCGGAACACTTTTAGTTCGGCCGGGTTGGATCGTTCACGAAACCAACCGGGGATTCGGAGCGGAAACGCTCATATCTGGAGCTACGGACGTCCAATTGACGTGACGTCAGTTTTGTTGTGTTCCTCTTAGTGAGACGGTCCCTTTGGAATTCTCCGCCCGAGGTTTGGACGCAGGTGGAGTACAGTCGGGTTGGTTTTGCCTTAAAAACCAACCGGGCCCGGGGACGAAAATGCCAATAACTCTCAGACCGGGCGTCCGATCGACGCGCCGTCTTTTGCGTTGAGTTCCTGTTGACGATACGGAACTTTTGGAGACATCAACTCTGGACTTTGTGACAGTTGATGTATCAGCCTCTCGGATCGTGGAGTGGACCCTCCGAACGAGCTTGTTGTGCGCGGAACCCTAGTGCTGGCTGCGACTGCTTCTCCGACATCGACGATTGTGCATAGATCCTCCATGGACTCCGACGACGACCATGCAGAGATCCTCAGTGGACTGCGGTGACGACTGTGCAGAGATCCGCAGTGGACTGCGACGACTACTGCACTCAGGGATCCTACGTGGATCAATGCTACAGGTCCTGCATGGGCCCGATCTTGTGTGGGTCCGATCCTGTGTAGGTCACTGCGGGGGATAGTACCTATCGATCCTTCGTGGGTCCGACGACTTAGATGGTTCAGTGATCATCTTTATCGTCATCTGAAGAAGTATACCTGTGTGAGCTGAATCTTCTGTTTTACTCGATAAAGGTGGTGCGTTTGGTTGTAGCGGCCGACCCGTGATACTGGAGATGAGCGTACGGAGTACGGTGACCATGTAGCCGGCTGAGACCTGAAGACTGCTCGACCGACTCAACATGGAGTGAGTCGAATAGCCCAGTGGACGGAGCGCCCGATATTTGGCAGCAGACCCACGACGGACGGAGCGCCTGGTAGTTGGCAGCAGACCCGCGGTACTCGACTGGAGGAGTACCTCTGTAGGCTATTTGGGTGAGCGCCCGGTATTTGGCAGCAGACCCTCAGCGGACGGAGCGCCCGGTAGTTGGCGGCAGACCCGCGGTACTCGACATGAGGAGTACCTCAGCAGTCTTAGGTTAGTGAGCAGTATCTCAGAGTCGTGACAGGACACTGTACACTTCGGAGATGGGGCTCTTCAGTAGTTACGTTTTTGATAATGAAAATCCTATGTGAGCTGAATCCTGTTACTTTCCTGTGTGGATTGTGTTGTGCTATCCTATGTGGATTACGTTTTGCTTTCCTGTGTGGAATACATTTACTTTCCTGTGTGGACTGAGTTATACTTGGGCTCGGAGTTTGGAGCGTATTTGAATTGATGACTTAGGTATATGTATGGGCATATACCTAAGCAGTGTCGGTTGTTACTTCGAGATTGTACCTTTCTTTGTGCTTTATCCTTTGTGGATTTTGAGAGACCTTCAGGGGTCTCAGGGTCCCTACTGAGTAGCTTATACTCACCCCTGCACGGGCTTTGCCCGCACTACGTTGTGTTGGTTGGAGACGACAGACAGCGTTGATCTTGGCTGAGGCTTGCAGAGCGGGACGGTACCCGGAGGTGGACCACTGGGCGGGACGTGCTCGGAGTGGACGGCGGGACCCGTGGAGTAGTGGAGCTATCTGTACTCACCCTTCAGGTGGGATTTCCAGTGGACAGCTCGGTGTAGCGGCTTTTACTTTTCAGTTGTTGTTTACCCTTTCAAGTTGTACTTTACTTTCAGTTTGGGTTTGTATACTGGCCCATTTACTTTTCCACACTTTCAGTTGTACTCTTCTTTTGTTTAGTGTTTACTTTCCGCTTGCTTACTCTGTGGTGTTTGTTTATTTTACAAAGGCAATGCCTTGCCTTTTTACCGGGATTTACGCCTTGGTGCTAGTCGCCAGCCCCTGGCCTATGGAAGGCGGGCTTGGGGTAGTCACGGCACGGACCCCGAGGGCGGGTCGTGACAGCATGCTTGTGTCCTTGACTTCGGTCGCAACTGGGAGAACCACATACCTTTGGTGGAGTTTTCCTGCAACAACAACAATCACTCCACCATAAGGACGACACATTTTGAGGTATTGTACGAGGCACCTTGTAGATCACCTCTATGCTGGACTGACCCAGGAGAGTCAGCACTAGTAGAACCAGAGATGGTATGGGATACCACAGAGAATGTGCAAATCATTGAGGAGCAGATGAAGACTAGATAGAGTAGGAAAAAGTCATATGTTGAAACGAGATGAAGAGCTCTGGAGTTCGAGGAGGGGGAGCATGTCTTTCTACAGGTCTCACCCTAACTAGGACTATGGACATTTGGCTGAGGCAGCCAGTTCTCTTCGATATTCATCAGACCATTCTAGGTCCTCAGAATAGTTGGTGAGGTGGCCTACCGCTAAGTTATTTCAACTCAGTGGCACCAGGATCATGACATCATCAACCTTTCTCATCCGAGGAGATACATGCACGACCCTTCTTAGATCATCAACCATTGAGAGCTGGACGTTGACGATGGGGAGAATTTAACAAAGGTTCCATTGGATATTGAGGATCGACAAGAGAGGGTCCTATGTGGATGGTTGATACCTCTTGTGTGAATTTTCTGGAATCACGGGAACCGCGAGGAGAGATCATGGGAGGGGGCGGCTCAGATGTGTGCATAGTACCCCCACTTGTTCCCTTAGTTAGAGATGTAGCTTATTGGGACGTAAAACATTGTGGTGGGGATATTTTACAGACGCAGAATTTATGTGGAAATTTTTCCCTTAAATACATGGGAAATTTATGAGTCTGCGAAAATTTACGGCATGTGATTCTGAGGCCCAGTGTTCTCAAAATCAATTTCTGATGTTATGTTCTAAAACATTCAGTAATGGTACTAGCGTGTTTTTATAATATTTGAACTGGTTCTCAGAATTGATACTTGAGGGCACCATTGAACACGCAGCGCTAATATTCACTTATGAAGACTTTCACCTCGACGACAAACGTTCAGAAATAAATGATAGTTTTTGGGTTTTTAATGAACTAATTAAATAAAAATATTGTTTTAGCTTTATTTTGATTTGTTTGTTTGAAGCCTCCATGTGGAAGATGGATGTGGGGACAAACACACCATAACCTCCCATGGAATGTTATGGTGGTGGCTCCCATCCGAACCTAACATACTCATCATGATTAATATGGTGGGGACTATGTTGATTTTTATCCCCTTGAAACTGCACATTAATGTGGAGAAACCCTCTAACATTCATTAAGTTTAGGGGAGCCTCTTCAACGACCTTAAAATTATATTGTGCCAATCCACCTCATATATTTAATTGTACCAACCTCATGAATTAATTAGGTGGATCCAAGTTAATTAATTCATCCAATTTGAATATTGTGCCAATAGATTAATAGGATATCACAATCTATTATTTTTGTTTAAATTTTTCTTTTGGTGGAACTTGGGAGATAAGAGAATCCATAGGGGGGAAATATCTCACCAATGATGAATGGAGAACGAAGAATAAAAAACATGTTCTTCCAACGAAGAATGCCGACGTAGAGAGTCTTCAACATTTTTCCTCAGAACCACATTCGACGTGGGACGTCTTCGACTGATCATCCCTCCTCATCATCATCACCAAACCAACACACGATCTTGGATTATAAGTGCATGGAGGACGTGACGAATGATGAAAACATCATATTCAAACCGCGACTTCATCTCCGAATCAATAATAAAAGGTAGGGTTTGTAATTTTATTTAACTTCAATGTTCATCCTTTCCTTCAAAATGAAGAATGTGGATGCTTTATTTGTGTGGGTGGATTGTTGTGGTTTATTTAAAATGACATGTTGCTGTCATCCTACAAGTAGAGGGAGCGGGCAAAACTAACATGGTCTGACACCCACTGTCAATCACTTTTGTGATGTTCGTTGGCATGGAAATGAAACGATGAGGTGAATAAGGTGGAAAAGGCCATGGTCGTGCTACCGATGACCTCTGTGACCTTCACTGCCCCAGCAGCATCCCAAATCGCCATCAGCCGAATCGGCCTCGGTTGAGCCCCAGCCAGCCGGCCCGGCCACCTCCCGGCTGCCTCCTAGCCTTCTCGGCCACCTCTCGTGTGCACCGACCTAGCTTCCTAGCCGCAGTAGTTCGGGACAAGCCGGCCAACCCACGCCCCTCACTGCACTGGATGAACCAGCCTCGACCATCCGGGCCAAGACGCCATGTCGCGCCCCAAGCGCACCTGGTCGAACCGGCCTTTTACGCCCTTCTTGGCGCCTCTGGGCTAAACCGCCCTTAAAACAACTCATGGATGTTTTGAAGCCTCACGACTGGTCCGCGCCCTTGTGCTACTCGTGGCCTTCACGGCCTACTGGGCCTGGCCAAACCCAATGGGTTGGCTCAGACTAAGTCGTTCCGGGTTGGTTCAACCAGTTCGAACTCGACCCAGCCCACTACGACCCGTTTACTTTCTTTGGGCCACATCTTCGGCACCAGACGTCTGTTTGACGTACCATCAGTGGCACTGGTAATCTTGGATCATGACATTCCCTTTGAGTATACCCCCACTATAGTGTGGCGTATATTTGAGATACTTTTTGGTTGGATTGTGAAAAAATCCAATCGGGCCCCCGGGACTAAAAGATTAATAACTCTCAGATCGGGAGTCCGATTGACACGTCATCTATTGCATTGAGACCCCTATGACATGGAGAACCTTTGAGATACTTATTCGTGGGACTTCAGGGCAGTTGATGTATCGACACTTAGTTTGAGAAGTGGACCCTCTTGGAATCAAGCGTTCTTTGTGTGGAAAACAAGGGGATGGATTCTCTCTAACTACTATTCTTGGATCCTATATGGGTTTGACAACAATGACTACACTTCCTCGATCCGGTGTGTGTTCGACAGTTTTGACTACTGTTCCTGGATCTGGTGTGGGTTCGAGAGTTTTGACTAATGTTCTTGGATCCTGTGTTGGTTCTACAACTCTGACTACTGTTCCTGGATCTTGTGTGGGATTCAATGTTCTGACTAATATTCTTGGATCCTATGTGGTTTCAACATTTCTGAATACTTTTCTTGGATCTTGTGTGGGTTCGACAACTCTGACTACTATTCCAGGATCCTGTGTGGGTTCGACTGTTCTGAATACTATTCATGGATCCGGTGTGGGTTCGATAGTTCTTACTACTGTTCCTGAATCCTGTGTGGGATCGACATCTCTGAATACTGTTCCTAAATCCTGTGTGGCTTTGACAGTTCTGACTACTATTCCTAGATCATGTGTGGGTTTGACAGTTTTCACTACAGATCTTGGATCCTGTGTGGGTTCAACAGCTCAGTCTACTTTTCCAAGATCCTTTGTGGGTTCGAAGGTTTTGACTACTGTTCCTGGATCCTGTGTGGGTTCGATAGCTCTAACTACTGTTCCTGGATCCTATGTGGGTTTGACTGTTCTGACTAATGTTCCTAGATATTGTGTGGGTTTGATAGTATATATGATTTAGTTGCTACATTTAATCATATCTATCTCTCTACAAAAGCTGTATACATGTGTGTGCTGATTCAGTAACTTTTGTGTTTTCCACATGATTGAGATGGATTACTTGATAACATTGGAATATGTTTGGGCATATACTTATGTTGGTTTATCTATTAATTTTATATTTTTCAATTTATCCCTTTTGAATTTTGTGAGACCTTGAGGGTCTTAGGTTCTCTACAGAGTATCACTATACCCACCCATGCACGGTCTATGCATCCACCTCGTTGTGGTGGATCCAGATGACGGACATCGCTAACAAAGGCTGAGAGCACCAGGACCGAACGACACCCAGAGGTGGACCATACGGCATGATGATACACGGTGGAGACGGACGTACATGGAGTGTTGAGGAGGTTATTCATACCTACCCTTCTGGTAGGAACCTCAGAGTAAGACCCATCAGCATGTTTTCTTTTCGTCATTTTTACATTCCATTTCCGTGTACTTTATAGTTGGGTTTATATTTCCGGCCCCATTATTACGTTCAGTAATCATTTTTATACAGTTTTACATAGTCGTTTTTATCCATTTTGTACTCTATTTTGTGTATTTTTAGGTTATAATGGAAATTCTTCCCATTTTTAGGAATTTATTCTGTTGGTGGTAGTCACCAGCCCCTGGCCTATGGAAGGCGAGCTTGGTGTAGTCACGGCCCGGGCCCCGAGGGACGGGTCGTGACAGCATAGATCATAACTGAACATTAATCATGATAAAATATAATGGGAATAAATAAAGTAATTGTGTAAAACCATTATGCACATGTTATGATTTCTATATATTCCAAGGCATTGCTTCCAAGACCATCATAGTGGACAAAGTCCATTACTGAACCATGTTTACTTGTAGTTCCAACCCTGTATTATTGAACTGGATTTTACATGTCTTTCCAGCCATGTCTATCTCATGAGATATAAATCTTTACCCAATGAATTGAATGTAGATATATGTCCCACCCATCTATTAATGAAACCATTCTTATGTGTGCCACAAAATAAACATAAATCATTCATTGCAAACCAAAGCATAAAATTGGGTTCATAAACATCATACCATCATTACATAGTACATATAAAACAAATGGATAAAATTTAATCATAAGAAAAATATAAACATTTAAATAATACATACATTATTCATGAATCATAAATAGATTAAATAATTTCATCTTAAATGGAAAATATTTTTGATAAACCACTTGAAATGAATTCATTAGTAGAATATCCTTAATTCCTCAATATCATTTTCTATTCTCAATATTCCATTCATTTTAAAAGAAATGGATTTTGTTTAAAAAAATAATGAAATATTATAGTGGAAGAATCATGGAAATGAGGCATTATGAAACCGTAAAAATCCATTCAAGTTTTATAAGATAAAAAATAACAATCTCCTCAAACTTTTTATGTAAAAATAAAAAACTACCTCGTATGGTAAACAAAAGAAATATTACTTCCATATCATGTGGACAAAAGTCAAAAAAAGGTAAAAATGACAATAAAAATACATGGATGAATAGTAAACATTTTATGAAATTATTTTTAGAAAACAAGGTCATTGATGATAATCATAACCCCAGTAAATACATATGAATAAACAATCCTGGATAAGAATGAGATTGGAATATGTATCCATTACCTTTTGTCCAATTTCTTCTGTATGTGTCATAGAATCTTGTATAGTGGGTATAAAAATATTATAAACTTATAACAGAACCATAATATTATTTATGCTATCATATATGAATCACTTACGACTTTATTTTAACCGTTCATTTGTTAATTCGATGTTAAAGCAATGTTTTGGGTAAAATAGTTTCATTTTTCATACGTGTTTTGACTTCTAATTATTCATATGATTACATAGATCATGATCAATTACTTCCAGAATGTAAAAAATGACTTATATATAATTTATATTAATAATATATAACATATATAATAGATTGATAAATAGAATGAAATACACCGTTCATGGAGATGGTAGGCCGTACGTACACATTAACACAGTTTTTGTTTCCTTATTAAATTGAATGGAATTTAGTTTTTAAAATATACATAAATCCAATATCATTATTATGTCTAATATTTCATAATTATGTATTATATATACTTTATAATAATTCTGTACGGGTTAAATGGAGAATGAATATCATCACATCGAGGAGACGATAATCAGTACATACACACGAGCGATGATATCATTCCCATAATTACTGAATGGAATTTGAGTGTATTATATAATATCTCAAAATTGGTATGATGTTATAATAATTATATATAGTTATTATTTCCTCCATTTTACACATTCATTTATGGTCGTGGTGGAAAACAGATAACACCACGATGTGGAGATGGTCAGCCGTACGTACGCACGCCCGGTGAATTCATTTTTTTAGGATGGATATAAGGTGAAATAGGGTTGTTTCATAATTATAATACAACATTAGTAAATTATTGATACAAATGTTATTTATTTATGTTGAAATAGATATAGAAAATGATATAGAATAAGAAGTAATCATGAAAGAATTTGTAGAAGATATTACCTCTTACTCGACGTGCCTGTTTTGAACATCCTTTTAGGACACTAGAGTTGGACTTATGAGAAGACCAGAACCTCTATAATATAACTTGAGAGGTTGAGAAGAGTATTTTTCAGTGGTTTTCCAAGCATGAACGCTTTTAGTGGAATTAAGAGAAGACGGAGGAGGTTCCCCTTCATACGAGAGGAGAGGGGAACATTTGGAAGCCTCCAAAATATTAAATTATAATAAACTCAAACCTCACATAAAAACATACAAAATGACTCAAATTTGAAGATGAGATGAGATAGGGTATTAATATCCTAATCCCATAAAATTTATATATTTTTTGAAATTATTTTAAACCTTTTCAATTTGATTTATCCTTATTTAATCTATTTAATCTTATTTGGGGTAATAATATTGTAAATTTTAAATTATTAAAATACTTACTTATGTGTAGTGATTTTTTCATAATTGGATACATAATGACATTATAGACCATATAAATTTAAATTTATAATTTTTAAATATAATTTTGATTTGTAAACAATTTAATAATATTTTATTTTTATATAATATTCATAGTGTAAATTCTGACACTATTTATTAATTTGAATTTAAATAAAATCCAATCTTATGATGTGTTCTAACAAAAATATGTAATAGATTTCTATCATGTCTCATTTATATGTAAAATAAGTGTATCACATTAATTAGTTCATATAATATTTATTTTATTATTTTTAAATCAATTTATTTATACTTTTTAACAAAATAATTACTACAACGTTTTTGTATAATTACTTAATATACATATTTTTTGCAAAAAATTTAAAATAATATACTGTAATGAATATAAAATTAATATATTTCCTAATAATACATTTATTCTAATTTATCTTCTAGAACACCCAACATCTAAAATTACATGTTTAATAAATTATAAAGGTCACAACTTTGACAGCACTTCAAATAAAATAATATAAGTGTCATAATCACTTGTATAAGTATCCAAATGGTCATCAATTCGACAATTTGATGATTATGGTCTAGATATACATGTAGAATATTTTTTGGCAGGTTCATGGGCCTTTTATGGGTATTATTATTTGCATAAAAACTATATTATTGATTTTTTTAAAAATAAATAATTTTTTCATCATTAAAGTATAAGATATTAATTTTATTTAAAATTTTAAAAAATTTAAAAATAAATTACAATAATAATTAAAAAAGTTTTTTCTTTCAAATGATTATTTATAATTGAATTTATATTCTGAATAGCTCTATATTAAAAATGCTTTTATTATTAATGTTTTAGTGGGTCATATTTCACTTTCTTTAATTAAAATATATTAATGGTCTTAATCACATTTAATTGGGTTCCAATAGATTAAATTTACCCCAAATATGTTTTATAGAGAAATATAATCATCAAATTATATTAAGACAAATAATTGGGTAATTTTATAATATTAATTTTACCCATAATTAATTGATTTATCTTTAATTTGTGTAAATAAAATTTAACACAGTTATTATTCATAATGGTTAAAAAATGTATCCTATTTACATATTTTGGACCACTTGATTTTAAATATAGAATCCATTTTTAAAAATTCAAAACACATATGTTTCTGTATTTAATTTAAATTTAATCCCACTGTTGAGAAAACGGGTTTAAAAAGTTAAAACATTGAAAATGATTGAAATGTTTTTACCTATGAATTCAATGTAAAATTAATGATAATGAGATAAATTATATTAAATGGTAAAAACATATTATATTTATAATTAAAAACCATTCAATATTATAATTTTACCATATAAATTATCTTGATGAAAAAGTTGTTTTTATTAAAATTTAGCGTATTTTTACTGGTCGTCAAAATATGAAAGTTAATTTAAAAATATTAAAAAAACATCCAAAGTAAAATTTTATATACTTATTGAAATTAATATGTTTATTCTGTATAATTGAACTCATAAACATGTCAACAACTAGATTTAATTTTTGTACGCCATCAAAAGGTAACAAAATAGTTTTTTTGGGAAAATATATCCTTTATATGAAAAATTGATTTTTTTATCATAACATTTTCTAGAAAATGATTATGCTGAATTATAATGTTATAAAATTTAAAATTAAGTTAATACTATTCATAACGTCTAGTTCATAATATTATTATAACAATATATTGTTGTTTAGTAAGACATTGTATTGCATACAACAAATGCTATTGAGGAAGGTCACTCTTCCATGCAACACAAGCCAAGAATAGTGTTGTGTATACTACAAGATAATACAGTGTTGTATATAGCGCAAGATAATATTGGTGTATCTTACAAAAAAATACATCAATGAAATTATATAGAATATTTCTCATTAAATATCAGGGCATTATATTCTACCCTTATTAAAATGAATTTCGCCCTAAAATTTTTTCGGGGTTTTAAACCATTTACTAATTAAAAGTTTCTTTCATAGAAACTCACATAATTATAAGGAATACTAAAACATAATATTAAAAAGTAAAGTACGAAATGTAACGGTTAACCAAATTAACTCGTCATTGGGTTTCTGTATAAGAGAACATGGGTGAGAACATGGATATGGAAGAGAAATCTAACCATCATTCTCTGATGGAGAGTGGTAGAAACATGGCTATAAAAAACCCAAGAATCACAAAGCCATAAATTTGTTGTTATATAAGGAACCATCTGATTCATTAGATATAAGGGTAATAATTAAATATTTTTGGTTATCAAGATCCTTTCCATAAATTAGAAAATTTTGAATTATAATAATAACATACTTGATTTTGGTACAATCTTGTCGTTGGTCGTTCCTTGAAAAATTTCCACTTCATATCTTGAAGAAGTGAACTTGAAATTTTCATTCATTAAGTGTTAGCAGATCATGTGATTGAATGATGGGTCATTCCATTTGTCTCAAACAAAAGGTTAGCAAATGTTATTAAATATACATAAGTACATATATGGTGATATTAATCGTATATTGTTCCAAGAATGAACGTATACTACATCAATCATACCACTTAATAAAATAAAGATAATTTCTAATAACCAGGGACTTCATTTAGGCTAGTTGTATGCATTCAAGGCCTATCATGCATTGGTTGTGGGTTCGATTCCCGGATCCTTGTCCGACGTGACGGGTTTTCGCTCAACCTATAGGTTGTCCTTTTTATAAAACTCCATTATTATAACATTTCAGAATTAATATAAAAAAGTTATAGCCTTAAAAAAATACTATCTAATGTACAACTTAATCCATTCCATTTTTTAGGCTTATCCAAATTACTTCTATCCAAACTCATCGTATAAATAAAATGATTACTGAAATGGACATATACCAAGAATGTGAATACAATCATTTATCCACCATATATCATAAGGTATATCTGGTTGTTTTCCATATACCAAACATGTGAATGCATTAATCATGTATTCTCTTGAAAAATGAATACCCATTGACCCTTAGTGAGAACATAAATAATATCAAAAGATAACTCTTTCCACATACTAAATTCCCAAAATTTATATATATTCCAACCAAGATGTCACTTTGTCCTTATATCAGTCATGAACTCATTAATACTATCAAACATATTATTTTCTCCTTATCCCTTCATTGTTCTCATATCATCTACTTTCCAAAAATATTCCAATCACTTTTCAGGATTACCGGTACCATATAATTATTGAAAACTATAATAAACCAATACATAGATATTCTAATATTCCACGATACTATAAATGATATTCCACAATACTATTTTTGAATCTCATTACATAAACAAGTAATAATTCCCCCACATCGTGTCATATTCAACATCTCCAATAGTGATCGCATATGATTCCCTTTGTCCTTTCCTTTAAGAGGTCATTGATGATGATCATAATGAACCCTTGGATTAGGGCATTGGTTAGCATAATTCCACATTTCCTTGAACTTGTAGCATTGAATTGTTGGTGGTGTGTTCTCTGTAGTCTTTTCTATATTCACATCATTACCTTATTTTTTCCCATTACTTCAGTACTCAGCTACTCGATGACCTTCTTTTCCACACTTAAAACATTTTTTAGTCCCTTTTAGATAATCTCTATGATGCTTTTTTCCACACTTTGAGCATATCGAAACATTCATCTTTTTTTCACCTTTGTTTTTGAGATTTGACCTAGAACACTATCTTTTATTTCTTTTCAAAACCATTAGATGGATATGTAACACCATATTCAAGTTCTACCTAGATATAACAACACAAAATTTCATCATAGATACTTATGTTTCTTTTAGATAATGCCCTTTGAAGACTTGGTTTTAATCCACTGAATAATTGATCAACTTTACTTCCAGGTTGGATGAAAAATCCAGATGCATACCCTGAAAGACTTGTCAAATTCACCTCGTATATACCAACAGAATCATCATCATTTTTCTTAATATTAAGGAACTCTTTTCCCTCTTTGTTTGAAGAATACACAAGATGTATATATTAAAAAAATGTTCTTGAACTCGTCCCATTCCATGGATTCAATATCATCTTGGAGCCTTGTATTCTTAGTAAGAGTCCACCACTGGTCTGCTTCACCTTCTAAACGATAAATAGATAGAATGAATTTTTCATGTTCCAAACCATGAAGTATGGAAAATATCTTATAAATGGTATTGATCCATTGTTCAGTAATAAGTTGATTTGATGACCCATTGAATGAAGGTGGGTGTTTCCTCATGAGGACTCAATAGAATATTATTCCCTTCTCTGCTCATTTAGAAGTCAAGAATGATTCATATCTTCTGTAAGTATTTCCATAAGTTTTTTCACTCCATTTCCCATAATAGTTTGTTGTTGAAGAAGAAAATCATTATATTGCCATGTGTAATTATCATTAACACATTTCCATCGGGTCCCAGCCATTATCTAAAAGCTAAAAAGAATAGTGTGAGAGGCGTAAATCATAATAGAAAAGAAACATAATCAAGGGGAAGTACATTCAATATCTAACATCTGAGGTTTAATCCTAGGTTATTCATGATCGTTATAATAATTATAGTATTGTAACGTATACATTTTACTAAACCTTACTAACATTCCTATACATACATTAGATATATCTCTAGGGATCTAAATAAATATTTCACATCCTAGTTTCCAATGTTTAACTAAATCTTTGCTCTGATACCAACTGTAGAGTCCCAAACATGAAGTACATGTAAGTTACATTATTTTTCCGAATACATAATAAATAAAAAAATAGACGCCCAAAGACCATATTAGTTTAGTGTCTATGGATACTCAGGACAAAATCTTCTAATTATGGTGAATGATATTCAAAATCTCCCATAAAGATCATCCCCTATTGTTTTCATAGCTAAAACCATTCTTTTTATCCTTGGAAAAAATCATTAATATGGTGTGCCCAAATTCTCATTAAAGGCAAACATGGAAATCATAAAACAACACATAAACATTTGAACGTAAAAATGTGAACATAAAACATAAAAATCATGAGTAATGACCTAAATATTGGCAGTACATAAGGCATAGATCATAAAAGAAAATAATAATAATGATAAAATAGAATTTAATGAAACATGTATTTATAGAAAACCATTAATCACATGTTATATATCCATAATAACCAAGGATTTTCCGCCAAGACCAACAGTGTTGAAAAAGTTGATTACTGAAATGGGTTTACATGCCATTTCGGCCATGTATTACTGATCCAAAATTTACATTCCATTCTATACATGAGTATATCATATATTTAAATCATGAACCAATGAATTTTATAGAGATATATTACACACACACCTCATAATGAAACCATTCTTATGTGTTCTACAAAATAAACATAAATCATTAATCATAACCCAATGAATAAAATTGGTTTCATAAACATCAACCCATCATAATATAATCCATATTAAACAAATGGATAAAATTTCATCATAATAAAAATCCAACCATGTAAATAATAGAGACATTATACTTGATACATAAACATATTAAATAATTTCATCTTAGATAGAGAATAGTTTTGATAAAACACTTGAATTGAATTCTTGAGGAAAATATCCTTTCCTCTTCAAAATCATTTTATTTTTTCAAAATTCCATGAAATTTTAAAAGAAAATGAATTTGTTTAAAATAATAATGAAATATCTGTTTAGGAAGAATTATGGAAATATGGTATTATAACACCATAAAATTCCACTCATGTCGTATATGTTAAGAAAATATTTTCCTTTTACTTTTTCCATAAATGTCAAAATGTACCTCGTATGGTAAAAAAAGAAATATTTCTTCCATACCATGTGAAAAATGTCAAACAAAGTGTAAAAATGAAAAGAAAAATACATGTAATAATAGTAAACATTTTATGAAAACATTTTTACAAATAAATGATAAGGATGATAAACATAACCCCATTAAATAATTACGAATAAATAATCCTAGATTAGAACAAAATTTGAATAAGTATCCCTTACCTTATGTCTAATTTCGTCTGTATTTGTCTGAGACTCATGTATAGTGGGTTTACACATATTATTAAATTGTAATAAATCCATAATAATTTTTATGATATCATATATGATTCACTTACGCCGTTATATTACCCGTTCATTTGTCAATTCCATGTAAAAGCAATGTCTTGGGTAAAATTGTTTCATTTGTCGTACTTGTTTTAAATTATAATTATTCATATGATTACTTAGATGATGGTTAATTATTTAATGATTTTAAAGCATGATTTATATGTAACACCTCAAGATTCCACGATACACTTCTCATTGAATAATACAGTAGCATGTGTTGTAGGCATCTTCGAGTTCTAACACACACCACAACCAATCAAACTAGTCGTTATGAATTATAATACCCATTTTTCGAGATATTATAAATATTATATTTCAATATGTACTTCATTTTTGGATTCTGAATATTGAAATTAGCTTAGGGTGATTTTTTGATTTTTTCTGAAAACATTCAATTTTTGAGGAATAGTGAAAAACATTGAGTTATAGTTTAAAACCAAATTTTTATTTAAATAATTATTCATTTTATATAAATTTATTTTTGTTCCAAATAGATACATAATACCTATATATGTTCAATGTAATTCATTGGAGTCAGTTTAGAATAATTTAATATATAGAATATTTTTATCAAACTTTTCACCATGTTTTACCCACAACCTAGGAGAATTTGTAAATTCACATAAAACATAATTTTACCAGTTCTATGAGTGGAATTTCAAATACCTGAGAGACATGGTTAATATCAAGGAGTAAAATTTTGTTCAATAAGATAAAAATAATTTTTTTTGTGAATAGTAACTTTTTACTTTTTTTACCATTGTTAAAAGTAAATGGGGAAATTAAGGGTAAAAATGATATTAATATTACCCTAACACATGTCCTAATTCTATTGGACAAGTTTATCTCGACCACAAAATCCTTAGGAAAAAAATATCATCATTTAGGTCCGCTTGGATTAGATTAGGACATTTATTATTAATTAATTCAAAGAAGAGTTAAAAGATTTAAAATCAAAGTTTAATAACTAAAATTTTATTAATATAGGGTCATAAATAAAGTAAATTAGATTATAATTATTTATTATACAGATAAAAATATTTCCTACATAATTTTATTATATTTATAATATTTATACAATAAATAATTTAATTTATTTATGACACAATGATGATGCAGTGATTACCGTATTAATGAAAGATTTAGATAATTGATATTATAAATAACCAAATAAATATTATTTGATACTTTTTAGGAATTTCAATAATTTTCTAGTTTAATATGACATATTAGGATTAGTTATATGATTTTTTTAGAATTAATAATTATGTTTAAATTTATCAAAAACAAAATACCCAATAGTATCAAAATTGACATAAAAGAGTTTTTAAAACAAATATTATATTATTAATTGATATTCTTTTCCTAAAAATATATGGTTCAGAAAAATGACTTCTATCATGATATTTGTATCATTAATGGACAAATTGGGGGACCATTGGAGGTTTATGGTAATTTTATTCACCATATAATATAAAAATATAGAGATACATGGTAAATGTCAAACTAATTAACTAAGACTTGATACTAAAAGATAAGGTTAATAAAGTGACCCAAACCTATCTAAAACCTATTGGATGAATTAATTTCGACCCATTTCCATCTTATTCTTTATAGAAATCAATTTGGATCCATTATTAACTGAATATTAATTTATTATAAAATAATAGTTTATGTTTTTTCTAAGGTGCCTCTCACCCTTCTTATTAAAGGGCTCTCCCCCTTATCTCAAATTCATACCATCAATGCTTTTTTGGCTCATCCAATCCCTACCCAAATATGCACCCAACTTCCCTCAATTCAACATAGAGGCCTTATCATGATCATAAATCCATCTTACGTATCCCTTTTGATCAAATCAAAAGGAAGACCCCAAAGAAGAGGTAATGTTTTCACCACCATCTTTCAAGTTCATTTCTTCTTCCACTTCTTCTTTATTTGTTATATCCATTATAAAATAATATCTATAGTACATTCTATATAATGTGATGTTATTATAAATATGTTACAACCATATTCAGTATTATATCTATCCTTTGAAAGACATGTCACCATACGTGCGTATGTACGGCTTACCATCTCCACATCGTGGCATAATTGTTATTCAAAACATTATTATTTGGATGGGTATGATAATGATGACTAATTGAAGTAAATAAAAAATAAAAAATTATAATGATTTTTTATATTTGACATATCATCCATTATATACGATTTTAATATCAAAATAATGATATTGTTGCTTGTGCGTACGTACGGACTACTGTCTCCACGAACACGATGAGATTCATTCTCCATCATATCCATTCAAGACTAATTCTCATTTTATGATTAAAAATAATTTTTAAGTACTTGATATCATTATGGATATGAATATCATACAACCTATTGATTAAAAAATGACTAATGTAACAATACATATAAAAGAAAACGAGTAAATGGACACCCGAAACGACAATAATACTAAAATATAATTAACAAATCAATATTAAAAGATCATATATGATATCATATTTATGTGTATGATTCTTGTATAATTTAATATAAATTATTATGATATTATACAAGATGTTAACCTACCCTCTACCATGGAAAATTACAAGGTAAGGGTATATTTCACAATCTTTTCATTATCCGAGGTTATTTATAAAAAATTATCTACTGGGACTTCTTTATCATCCACTTCCATGTTTTTTAAAAATCTATTTCAAACATTCTACTAATTTTATAGAATATGGGTTAAATTAATTTATACCCCTGTTTGACTTTTTATATGATGTTTATAAAGGAATATTTTCTTTGTTTTCTAAATAAGGTCATTTTTTACCTTTTCGATAGAATTAAGGTAAGAATGTTTTTTTAACTTATAAGGTGGGTGCTAAAATTTTCTGCCATCATAGAATCGTTGAAGCTTACCTTACAAGCTTATAAGAATATTTTTAATCAAAATTGTTTCTTTATAATCATGATTTCAAAATATAAAGAGATGATTCTCTAAAAAGGGTTTTGATTTCATCTATGTCAACATCATTGGATGTATTTTAATATTATTTGAGGTTGATTTATTATGATACAAAACATAAATATTGTATTTAAGGTTTTCTGATATGTTGGACTTTGGATGTTCTATTTTTATATCATTCATGGTTTATGGTTAAAGTATTGACATTTTGTATGCTAGTTTTAATACAAAAGTTGATGATATGTTTAATCCATTTCATATGAGGAATGTATTGGACTTCGTAAGTGATGGGTGGAGCCCACTATAGCTCCTCGATACATAAGTGGGTCTAATAAGACATCTATATGAGGAATTGTCTGAGGCCCTTTCCCAATTTGATATATATTTTTGGCCAAGGCCTTAATCATTTTTAAATGTCCTGGCCGAGGCCTTGATAAAATGTTTCAGAATGTCTGGCATTATACACTACCTCATTATGGAAATAATATTGATGTTTCATGTGGTAATTTGAGTAGTATAATACCCATTATTATGTTTTTTATGGCATTATTTACTCAGCTCATATTCTTGGCATAAAACTATTCATGTTTATTATTGGTAATGGAATGTGGTTTCAATTATTCACCATGCTTAATATTTATGTCAATTTCTGTTGTATAACATACCCTTACTGAGCATTTGAGCTCACCCCTTTCTTATGTTTCATTTTCTCCGGATATAAAGAAGTTAGTTATGAGTGACCTGCAGACATAATCTAGGAGGCTTGGATGTTTCTAATGAAATATATTTGTGTTGTATTAATCTTCAAGATGTAAAGTTGAACATATGTATGAATCTTGTTTCCAATAATATTAAATGGATCGGTCTTTTGAGACATGATTTCATTGTGATCATGCCAATGTTATGTAATAATGCACCGACTCTGGGTAACTGGGGTCGGGGCGTTACAGTGGTATCAGACTAACGATTTAGATAACTCTGGAAATTTAGAACCCTTCGATAAATTGACTATCCTTTCTCAGTCAAAATTTTTCTTTGTAATTTTCAGATAGAAGGAAGGAGAACTCAAACAAGTCAATAGGCCTTCCAGATGAATTACATGCTATGATCAGGGAATAATCATGCAAAGAAGAATCTAATCCCTATGAATCCATGTTGCATTCCTGTAAATGACTTTATAATCTATCAGTTACACCTCAAATACTTTGTTTTTATCATGTTTCTAGTTTCTTCTTCGAAGATATCGGACAGATCCAACGTCACTACTATAGAGGCCAAGGGGCATATTACGAAGTAATTTTTAGATGCTTTACAATGTTTGAGTAGCCAGAATCAATCTCAACATTTTATAGAGCAACTGATGAAGGGAATATTCTTGAAACTATACAGACATGGAAACCATGGAATACAACTATACAGACCTTGGTGAAATCATGTGAGCCTCATGCTAGATGAGAATTATGAGCGATAAGTGTAAATGAATTGTGAGGGCGCAATTCAATTAAGTGGGGGATAATGTAATACCGCATGTTGAAAAATATGTTTTATGATTTTTCATTGATTCTAAGATGCAATAAAATATATATATTTCTGAATGCAAATATAGAAGTATCAAACACTTTATTTATACAAATAACATAATACATCATTCACACACAAAAACTAACCCATTAACCCCACTGCTATCGATAATAAAACAATTGGAAGACCACCGAGAAACACAACGATTCCAATCGAGTAGTTATCATCTAATGAATCTGATATAAGCACAAACGTTATAACAAGAACAATAGCAATGAAACTAAAAATAAGAGGAACATATACAACCATCTCCGAATGCAATGTCGTGAGTGTCGCAATATTTTTCTTCTGAGTGTTTGAACGAACCGTAAAACATTAATATTTATATATTTTTTATCCGACCGTTATAATAAAAAAGAAACAATCCATTATTATTTTTAAAATTTTTAAAAAAATTGTCTATTGATGTAAAAAAAAAATAGAAACATTAGTAATTTGAATATTATTACAGAAATTTTAATATGTAATAAACAAAATTTTTATATATATACACATATACTCAATGAAAGAAATAATGTTTTAAGAATTAAAATTAACATATTAATTTAGAAATTATATAATGAAATTTCAATAAATATATATTGATAAAACAATAACAAATTAAAATAATAATAAGAATAATGAATCGGGATTGAGGGTTCTTGTTCAGGTGTAAGTGTAAATGCCGAACGTGAGTCGGCGCTGAGGAAGAATCGAGACCAGGTGATTTTTGGCTTTTGGGACGGTTCGTCTCAAAGGAACCAAGCATGGAGTCGAGCTGAGAGGGTGGATCATCTTCTTCTTCGCGAACTAAGGTCTAACTCGAACGAGGAGTCTAAGAACGCGATTTCGAGTTGGGTAGGGATACGTCGAACTTCGATTGAAGCATGGGCGTTGTCCAGCATTCAATTGCATATAGGGGTTCCAAAACACCATGTCTAAACTCGGTTTATGGTTTCATGTGTTGGATGAGGATCGAGAAAATTGGACACCCCCTCATTATCTTCTTGTTATTATCAGATTTGCAGATTTACAAGTATAATTTTTTTAATTGTTTCACTTTTTATCCGAATCTTCTTCAAATATGGTATTCATGTTTCTTATTATTTGGATTGTCTTCCAATAGTCATCCTTTTATTGTTTTTCTGGTTTTTTATTCAATTACTTATGAAAATTGACATCTATGGACCAATATGGGTTGTTTATTACGTAATATGTTTATATCATATATTAATTTTTTTCAACATTTTCATCCCATTTTGTCTGATTTATGGAATCAGATTAATATAAAATTCAACAGACTATCATTACATTTCTCTTTGTCAATTATAGATTTAATATTATATTATAATTTTTCAGTGTTCAATAATCAAGGAACATCAACCACATATTTAGTTTTCCAGATTCATCCGAATATAGATTTTTATATCCTTACGTCATTCTAGTATTAATTTCATTCTGATATGAACAAGTCACATTACTTTTAAGTTGTACGGTTATATAATATATATATATATATTTATCGATGATATTTGAAAATAAAATCTGTAAAACTGTACAGTGATATTGGACACTATATATTAGTGTATCAGGTGGCCTCCACACTGCACTGTCTATCGACGCATCAGCCTGTGAATTCTATTTTGTTTAATCTGTTTTTTTCTCTTTCAAAGAGAAATATATGGGAAGGGAAGTAGAAGCATTTGATGGTGTGTAATACGAAGAAAATAAGTCTTCGTCTACAAATAAAATTTATCGTATTATTATATTTTTTTCCTAATTTAAAAATCTTTTTTTACATACATATATTTCCAAGTCTAATTCGATTAAGGATTTCTAAATCTATAAGTCTGTGTGTGTTATTGTTCATATAGTTTAAAACTAAGAGATAAATTATTTAATTTTAAACTTATATTTATATGAAATCTTGTTTATGTATGGGTTGTTTTGCTTATTTATGTTCAAAATGATGATTTGAATTTTTTGATTTAACACAACATTCAAACATATATTTATTTTCCAGCAGTATTTTACAAGATTTGATTCTAATTATTTTCAAAAATTATACAAATTTATATAATCTCTATTTTTTATTAATCATTTGGTAGAATTCCAAAAGTGTTAAAATGTTATAATAAATTATGATTTAATTTTTATTATTATGGATATACATGTATATATATATATATAGAAGAAATTACCATGTTCATAATTCTACTACCATGTTTATAATTTTATTTTCAGTTTATTTTCTTGTTTCACATAACATATCAATATGTTTTATTGACATTACCCACATCTCACATGCACATACATTGTCCATGTGTTTATGAATATCATCCGCGTTCATTGCGCTAAAAGAAAACGTATAATTTCTGGTTAAAAACATAAGGTTTTATTCTCAAGTTCATCAATTACAAGAATTTCATTAGAAAATTGAATGTAAAATTTAAAATGTTTTATTCATAACATTATGTAAAAAAAATCATTAATTGTTATTGTTGATTTAAATAAATCTGTGCATATGTGCAATAAAAAGGATTTGAGAAAGAATGAATAATCGCAGGGATATACGTAGTAAAGTGTATGAGGTAGAAGAGTTTGTCGTAACCAATCATGTAGATGATAAAATTATGGAAGTATTCATTTAATTATGTTACATTTAAAAATACATGTGTATTTAAATGAATTGATAAGTTAAAGGAAAAAACTACAGTGATCAATACTAGTATATGTATATATGTGTGTAAAGCTAACATTATACATTTTCAAAAAATATCGGTGTTTATTCATTATAAAATAAAAGGTTATTGGGAAGTGAACCCATCCTTCGCTAAGTTCGTAGGCCCAAAATAGCCTTTGACGAATTATGTTGCCTCAAAATGATGTTTTTTTCATGATGTTTGTCTAATATTTTCCAAGGAAAATCACTAGACTCATTTAAGTGTTTTCAAAGTATAATTATTTTTCAAAAGCATTACACTATTTTGTTAAGGTTGTTTTACAAATGTATTTACAATTTAATTTTTATAATGTATTATTGAAAGGATATTTTTAATATCGATTTATCAAAGGATTTCATAACCCCTTACTGGGCATCTTTTGTGCACACCCTATGTTTTCGAAAAAAATTAACAGGTTTCCTTGAATATCAAAGTGTACATCATTGTTGTAGCGCATGCGGAAGCGTAGTAGAAAGTTGTTTTATTTTATTTATTTTTCATTTAATTTTTTTAACTCTTATTAATGTAATGTTATGTCTAATCTTCGAGAACCTAGACCGGTAAAAGGTCCTCTTTATTTATATTGTTGTGTAATTGATTATTCATAGTATAAAAAAATTTAAATCACACATCATTTTTTTCAAGCACTGGGTCCGAAAGAACGGGCTCACGCGTTATATATATAATATATATATTTATAATGTATAATATATAAAATAGATCGATAAATGGAATTAAATACATCTTTCATGGAGATGGTAGGCCGTATCTACGCATTCACGTTGTTTTTGTTTCCTTATTAAATTGAATGAAAGTAATTAAATAACATATATACAAATCTAGAATCATTATAATGTAATATATTTCATGATTATATATTATATATACTTTATAATCATTCTGGAATGGCTAAATGGAAAATGAATCTGCTCACGTCGTGGAGACGGTAATCCGTACGTACGCTCATGCGATGATATCACTCCCGTAATTATTGAATGGAATTGAGGTGTATGATATAATATCTCAGAATAATTATGATGTTATGATAAATAATATAGATATTATTTCCATCATTATACAGAACATGTTTTTTGGTGGTGTAAAAACAGAATACACCACGACGTGTAGACGGTAAGCCGTACGTACGCACACACAGTGATGTCAATTTTCATTGAATGGATGTTAGGTGAAATAGGGTTGTTTCATACTTATAATAACACATTAGTATATTAGTGATACTGATGTTATAACTTTATGATGAAACAAATAAAGAAAAAGAAGTAGATGAATAATGACATATCAAAGAATTTGTAGAAGTGATTACGTCTTCCTCGACATGCCACTTTTAAACATCCTGTTATAGCACTGGAGTTGGTCTTTTGAGAAGACCAGAACCTCTATAATATGACTAGAGAGTTGAAGAAGAAGAAATTTTAGGGTTTTGACGATATTGAAGGCTTAAAATGGATTGATGGGAAGAGAGAGTAGGTTTACTTTTTTAATAGAGGAGAGGGACACTTTTGGAATCTCAAAAATATTAAATTATAATAAACTCAAACCCCACCTAAAAACGTCCAAAATGAGTCCAATTTGAAGATGAGATGTGATAGTGTTGTAATATTCTCATCCAATTAAATTTTGACATGTTGGGAATTTATTTCAAACCATATCAATTTGATTTATCCGTATTTAATCTATTTAATATTATTTATGTTAATAATATTCAAAATTTTAAATTGTTAAAATAAAAACATATGTTTTTTAATGGTCCATAATTTCATAATTTATGAAATTTTAGTCCATATAATTTTAAATTTATAATTTTTAAATATATTTGTGTTTTATAAACAATTTAATAATATTTTATTTTTATAAAATATCAATAGTGTCAATTTTGAAACTATTAATTAACTTGAATTTAAATAAATTCCACACATAAGATATGTTCAATCCAAACTATTTAATAGATTCCAAAAATGACTTATTTATTATAAAATTAGTGGACCACATTAATTAGTTCATATAATATTTATTTTAATATTTTTAAATACATTTAATTAATATTTTTTGTAATAAAATTAATATTATAACCTTATTGTATAAATATTTAATATAATTATTTGTTACATAAAAATTAAAAATAAAATACTATTATGAAGATAAATATAATATATTTCATAATAATTCTTTTGGTCAAATTTATCTTCCAAAACACTGAACTTCTAAAATAATATGTTTATTAAATTATGAATTTGACAACTTTGACATCATTTAAAATAAAATAAAATATGTATCATAATTGATTTTATAAGGCTCCATATGTTCATCAATACGACCATTGGATGTTTAGGGTCTACATATAAATGACCAATAAATTTTAATAGGTTTTTTTTTCTTTTTTGGATATTTTTTTTGAATAAAAACTATATTACTGATTTTACACAAAATAAATAATTTCTGCATCATTAATGTATAGGAAATTAAAGTAATTAAATATTAATTAAAAATTATAATTAAATTACCATAATAAATAAAAACATTATATCATTCAAATGAGTATTTATAATCGAATTTCTATTCTATATAGCTTCATATTAAAAATACTTTAATATTTAAAGTTTGAGTGAGACATATTTCACTTCCTTTAAATAAAATAAATTAATGGTCATAATAACATCCAAGTGGATTCCAATAGATTTAATTTAGACCCAATAATGTTTTAGAGAGAAATATAATCATCCAATTATATTAATACAAGTGTTAAAATAATTTTCTAATATTATTTTTACCCTCAATTACTTGATATACCTATAATTGTGGTAAATATAATTTACCATTGTTACTATTCATAATGCCTCAAAAAAGTTTCCTTTTAACATAATTTGGATCTCATGTTTCAAAATATAGAAATAATTTTTCGAAATTCAAAACACATAAGTTGAAGTATTTAATTTAAAATTAATCCTCTTGTTGATAAAAAGGGTTTTAAAAGATAAAACATTGCAAAATATTGAAATGTTTTTACCTATGAATTCAATTTAAATTTAATGATGATTATTTAAATTATATTAAATGGTATAAATATATTATATTTATTATTTAATCCCATTCAATATTATAATTTATCGATTTATATTATCTTGATGAAAAAAATTGTTCTTAATTAAAATTTAGATTATTTCTAATGTTCATCAAAATATGAAAGTTAACAAAAAAATATTAAAAAAATATCCAAAGTTAATTTTTATATACTTATTGCAATGAATATGTTAATTTTGTAAAATTCAACTCATAAACGTTTCCAATACTATATTTAATGTTGGCGCACCATCAAAAGGTCGTAAAACTGTATTTTTGGAAAAATATTTCCTTTATATGAAAAATTGATTTTGTTCTCGTAACATGTTCTAGAAAATGATTAAGATGAATTATAATGTTATAAAATTAAAAATTCAGTTAATACATTTCACAAAGGCTAGTTAATAATACTATTATAAAAATATATATTTGTTTAGTAAAACTAGGTATTGTGTACATCACACGCTTTTGAGGAAAGTAACTCTTGCGTGCAACACAAGCGGAGAATAGTGTGGTTTATACTGCAATCTAATATGGTGTTGTCTATAGCGTAAGATATTATTGGTGTAGCGTACAACACAAGACATAAAAGAAATTAAAAAAAAATATCTCATAATATCTAATGGAAATACATTAACACATGTATAATATAAATTCATTGTGTTTATATTAAAAATAAATAATATTAGAATATTCATATATGAAAAAAAATTATTACTGAAAAAAAATATATCCCTACCAAGAACTTAGCTACACATTTTCAAGATATTATAAAATAAAATTTTCACCCCATTGAAAAATTTATATGAAGATATAAAAATTATTTTTTTATATAAATTTCATCTTTATATTAGGGCGTAGTTATTAAAATTTTAAAAAAATATTAATTTTCCGATGGATTGTGAAAATATTGTTTTTTATTGAAAACTTCTTTTTATCATTAATATAACAATAATTATTAATTTTAATTTTAATTAGATTTAATGTAAAATTTATTAATTATTATTAAAAAGTATAATATTATCGCCATTGAAATCAATTTCATATATAATATTTATATTAAAGAAGTATATTCTTATGAGATTTTCTTATTGGATAATTGCTATTTCATTTCATATGTGGTATATTTTAAAAACGAATCATTTTACTTATATCAATAAAATATTTTGTAATGTATTAAATAAATTAATTACAAATAACGTACATTAAATAATAATATCTAATTAATTTGTATCTCTAATGAATAGTGAAAGTGGTAAAAATTAATTAAAGTAGTTAAGTTAATTTTTTTACAGACGAGACAAACTAAAAAAAATTTAAAATGTCCCAAAATGGAAAAAGCTCATTTTGTACATATCTATACATTATCACCTATATTGTTTTGATAATGATTCATTTTGTAAAATTATCTTAGAGGAACTATCAAAATGTAAATTTTTTAAACTTATATTTGATGTAATACCATTACTAATTTTATAAAATTATCTTAGAGGAATTATTTTTCATATTAATTCATTATAGGATGGATTTTTTATAAAGATAATGAGTCACACCAAGGAAGTGGAAAAATTCTAAAATGTGGTTGTTTTATTTATTTTTTTATGATAATATTAAAAAAATTATTATATTATCATGATATAATAAAAACATATAATATATAATAAGATGTTATTATGTTCATTGGATAACCCAGATCAATTCCAACACCATCAAATGTGGAACAAATCAATTAATCGTGTCTAAAGTAGACTACTCCCACATGAACCAATATAATTACTTTTTCATCGCCAACATTGAAGAAATTATATAAAAATAGAGTTTAAATATTTAAAAGGTATTATTGAATAATATATTCTTTTAATTATTATTCCACAAGTACCTTATTACATTAAATTATTTTGGTAATACAATATCATTTCTCATGTGTTTGGTGGACTAATTCTACAGGAAGTGATGTTATTCATTTTTTACTTATGATTAAATAAAATGTATTAAATTTAATTTAAATTAATATATTTTATATTTATGATCTAACTATACCTATAATAATATCACATCATAACTTATTCTGAAATTTCATATCTTCTGGAATTCAATAATGTTGCTCATGAATCAATGTGGACTACCACCCCATCGTTGTTAGGTGAAATGTTTTCATTTAATTTTTTAGGGTTCTCAATAAAGATTTAATTTTTAGTATAAGATATATATAATAAATAATAAATATTATAAAATGGGTATTTAATATTTATTTTCATTTTTCCTCTATCATGAAAAATGGTGACAACATTCTAGCATATATAAGCCCTACCATAACATGGAATTGTTAAAAAAATTTCTATATATAAATTTATTAGAATTAAAAAATTACATATATAATGACTATAAATTTATTTATATAGTTTTCAATATTCATTAGACGATATGTCCATGATTAAAGTAAAATTAACTGAAATCACCATGAAAAAACAAATATGAAACAAAGAAGCAACTTTCATTGGAAAATTTGATTATAAAAAGAAATTATTATTAAATGTGTGATAAATGACTATAAGTAAATCATATTTTTTGAGAGATATAATTAAGGATCCATAATATATTTATAATACAACCATATATATTTAAATATAGGTTCAGACATAAACGAATGATGTCAATACTAATGTATAAGTTTCTTATCTCACGTTAACTTCAATGGTACATACACCATATTTAATGATTTGTACATTTTTAGAAGGAAATACTAGAAATATTTAATATACAATATATCATGAAACTATGTTATTTCATTGTATTTATGGAATAAATTTATTACAGATACATCATGGAGCCTAGGATTCAAAATGTATAAAAGTGGTTTGGGTATATTTCTCAATCGCATCGATTTTCAGAATTATTTTTATTTAAGTATCCCTTTAGTGAATTAATTGATATTTAAATATTAAATTTAATATAATAGTTATCAACGTTTTAATCATTAAATTTTCATGTAATTATATAATATTTCAATCTTTGGAACATAAAATGGTTGAGAAAATGTGTTTTAGAAAATATATATTTATTTCCATATTTTTTAAAAAATATACTTTACATCAAAATAGATATATTCCAAAAAAATTTCCAAAAATGTAATTACACTCATGGAATGATATATTTATCATATTTGCCACATCTTTACATTGTATAATTTTTTTATTGGAATATTAATGTCATGTTCCAAAAAACTACCATTATTTATTTTATTGAAAAGAAGAAAGGAATCATTATTTTATCATTTAGAGCATAGATAGATGGTTCATCCACCCACAACTAAAAAACATAGCTAACCAATGATTCATTAACAACAATTTACATGAAAAAATATTATAGAGTTTATGTATCTAGTATATTCAAGATTATTATTTAATGACATGGTATATATAGACTTATAATAAAGGTTCTTGTAAATCATTATCGTTGGTTGGGAAATTATTGTGTTTTCATTAAACAATTTATAATATTTTCAGATATCCATTTTCCCCCAACCTGCCACATATTAACCAATGATATCAAATTAAATGCAACCATGCAATCATGTAATTCTCTACTGCCCAATCAGTCTTTCATTATTCATTTTAATTTTCATTTAGATATTCATCATCATCAGATTAGTGATTTTTAAAACCATTCTATCTTTTTGTGAGCGTTTGATTAATTTTATTGAATTTTATCATTTGATTGTCCTCTAATATTCATGTTCTTATAATGGATTAATATATATTTTGTGATTGTTTGTTCTCGTTTTTAAATTATAGACATTGTGATTTTTCCTTTATATCATGAAGTAACTAGATGCATCCTGAAGCCTGGATGGCCCTGCACAAGACATTACATGGTTTACCATAATGACACAATGCTCTAGTTAACCTGAAAAGAAAAAACAAATAAGTTAATATACTGAATTAGTTTCATATAAATTCAGTATGGGATCCATGATCAAATTTTAATGGCTATTATAAGATTGATAAGTTCAAAATATTGATAATAGTTTCATATAATTAATATATTTTGTCAAGCTGTGAAGGAAGAGAAAAATTCAACGAACCAGACGTTGGGTTTCTATCATAGAGAGGCTCAAAATGTTTTAATGTCATATATTTTATATGTTTCATTTTATATTCTTCACCACCATATCATAATTATAAAGGGGGTTATTTTATTATTTATTTGTAACATGTGATCAATTTTGGGATGTACTAGAGTGAGTATAGATTTCAATTTTATACAGGTTTGATGTATATTTTTTTGTGTGTTTGAATAAATTTTTTCTATTTGACCATGTCATTGACATCTAATATTCATGTTCTTATAATGAATTAATATATATTATTTGATTTTTTATTCTAATTTATAAATGATATACATTGTGAGTTGTCCTTTATATCATGAAGCAACTACATGCATCCTGAATCCAAGATGGCCCTGTACAAGACATTCCATGGTTTATCATCGTTACATAATGTTCTAGTTAACCTAAAAAAACAAATATGTTAATATACTGAATTAGTTTTATATAAGTTCACTACAGGATCCATTTTAAAATTTTAATGGCTATTATAAGATGGATAAGTTCAAAATATTAATCATAGTTTCATATAAATAATATATTTTGGAATGTTGTGAAGGAAGATAAAAAAGGAAATGAACTAGGAGTTGGGTTCTTATCATAGAGGGGCTCAAAATGTTTTAATGTCATATATTTTATATGCTTTATTTTATTTTCATCACCACCCTATCATAATTATAAAGGGGGTTATTTTATTATTTATTTGTAACATGTGATCAATCTGGGGATGTACTAGAGTGAGTATAGATTTCAATTTAATACATGTTCGGTGTAACACTCAAATACCTTCCACACATATCTAAAATATATTTATGTATATTTTTATTGTTCTTAATAAATGATTGTCTTATAATGATGATATAAGAATAATATTTTTACAATAACCATTTGGTATAACAATCTAAACATTTGAAAGTGGTTTTTCATTACCATGATCTCAAATAAACTAATGTATATGATTTTTATGAAACATAATTTATGAGAGGTAAAGAGTATTAAATCATGCCATGGGATAATTTAACATAATTATAATTATAAAATTTTATTTTGTTATGTTTTTTGAATCATTAGAACATGAAACAATGAATTGTGTGTCTCATAATTTATTTTATTTTCTTATATCATTCTATAAAATTATCATCAATCTCTTATATTTTAATTAATTTTTTTTAATATAATATAATTTTTTATTCATTTAATTGATTATTATATATCATTTTATTCATGGAATAATTATTATCATTTCATGATCATATAGTACTTAATTTGTAATTTTTTTAACTGAGTTTTGTGTTCTAGATTTCTAAATTGATTAATCTAGAGGTATATAATGATCCATTATGGGTTTGTCACAAAAAAAGAATGGTTTAAGCTTTATATATTTCATTCTTTGTAAAGGGGCCCATATTATTGAAGTTCTTCAATTAGGGGAACCAAAATCATGGAAGAAATATCCATTATTTATCACAAAAAAGAATGAATGAAATCATTAGATTGTTTTAATGTGGATGGTTTTGGAATTCCTGACCACCTTACATAGAAATTAATGGTTGTAATAATTATTTTTATTGATTTATAGTATACTTGGTTTTTCATTATATGAATTTCAAATATGTCAATATATTTTTCAATAGTTAGGCACTAAGATTACATGTGATTATGAGGCCCAATGTTCCCAGAATTATATTTATAATATACTAAAAATAATATATATTTAGCACACCTAGATTATTTATAAAAATGGTATAACTATAAAAACATTACATATTTGAAATCGAAATCAAATTTTTCGTCCCAAACAAATTTTTTCCTAGGCATGATATAAAATTAATTGGTGCGAGCCTTTCATGATCATCTCTTTCTTGCGGTACGTTCAGGGGACTATTTAGTTATTAAATTAATAAACAAATTCATGTTTTACTGAGAAAAAAATGATTAAAAATATATTATTATTGAATATTTCAAGTGATAAACACATAATCCTAGAATCTCTAATGATATCATCCTCCCTCCTTAGTTTGTGGGTCTCGTCAGATGATGAATAAACACTTTATAAGATTATATCACGACTCATTGAATGTAATGGCTACTGTCAAACTATAATGGATAAATTCTTCATCAATTAAATAGATAAGATCATATTAGGACTTGCTAAACGTAATCGATACTCGAAAACTATTGTGGATAGATTCTTCATCAATTAATGAACCAAAATAATTTTTAGACTCATCAGTTTGGGTTTTAATTGAATTATCTTAAATTATTTCCCAAGAATGTTTTGATAAAAAAAAATTATAAACTTTTTCTTTTTCATTCCCCCTCGTTTTTTCATGTTCATTACTGATTGGATCCCAGATCATGGTTCATCAATTTTCATTTTTTATCAAGCCTAATAATACAACCATAGTTGTTTTAGTTTCATGAATTTAATTAATATTGACATTATTATATTAGATCATGTGTTTTTTAGTGTTTTGGTTCGTTTTTTCAATGACTCAATATTGAAAAATAAAATGTTAAATGTGAGATTGAACGAGTAACATACAATCAATGTTCTATAGACCAACATAAGTGATTTATTTTGAGAGATAGCTAGATTCTCTGAACCACAACTATATCTCTATTTTTGTCAATATATTTGATGAAAATAAATGATGATCAGTTACATTCAGGGTATCAATATAATATTTAGGATTACAAAAAAACCATACACAATACGTCATGTACAAGGGAGAACTTAAAACATGTATCCACCACTTCAACAATAGATACGGATTCAGAAAAAATAAATATGACTTGGAATGTAGTCATTCTACACACTATGTACCACTTCTATAGATGGGAACCCATGTGATGGAACCCATAGGAAGGAAACTATGTGGTTGAACACTGCAAGGAACATTTTTTTAGTAGATTGCACGTGCATGAGTTATAGTACATGGAAATGGGGTTCAAAACTTGGACCCAGTAAGCATGACATGACCCAGTACTGGAGAATATGGTCAAGGAATGTAGTCCTCCAATTTGTAATTTACTTCTAAATGTGATGTGTTCATATACTGGATAGTGACATGACTATCCAATGAAATGGGACAAATTCCGTGTGATTATACTCACATGTCTATACAACGAGTTCATATTGATGAAATTTTTTATCTCCACGTCTCTTATGTTAAAACTATGATTGTGTCATGTGAGTAGCACACTAATAGTTTATTACATGTAGATTATATTTATTCCCATGGTTTTGGATTTTTATATAAAATGTTAAATTTTACGAGCATTTCTCATGATAAGCAAAATATTGATGAAGGGAGTGATCTCATAGGATCATGATGTAATTTTTGAGTGGTAAAATCTAGTATGGCTGTGATGTGGAGTCACTGAATATATTATATGTGTTGAAAATCTATCATAGCTTTGTATTTGTGTCCTGAATATATAATGAGTTAACTATCCATCATATTTGGGATGTGACATCTTCGATGGATATCGAGTTGACCCTCCAGCATAGATATATTGGGGAATCCTCAATTGATACTAAGTAGACCCTTCAGCATAGCTAAGCATGATATCCCCAATGGATTCTGGGTTTTCCCATATGAATATATGTGTAGTTGAATCCACAACTGATACAATGTTGACCCTCAAGTATATCTTGGTAGTTTCTTCATCTATTAATACAGAGTTGATCCTCTAGTATAGCTGCATAGTGGCATCCACAATGGATACTCGGTTGACCCTCCAACATATGTGGGATGTTGCACACCTCTGTGATACCGAGTTAACATTCTAGAATTGATTGGATGTGGCATCCTTGATAGATAGCATGATCACCCTATATCATTTATTGCGAGTGTAATCTTGGATAGATAATAAATTGACACTCCATAGTACCTGGGATGTGGGATCCTCAAAGAGTATTTATTTGACACTCAATTAGAGATAGGTAATGGTTTCCTCAATGTTTATATAGTGGAGCCCCCTTGATGTTGTGGGATGTGGTTCCTCTACATTTAGTGCGTGGATCGTTTACTATGAGGAATATTTGTGAGGAATGGTCAAACTTGTATAGATACGTCTAGGAATACACTTGGGATATTGGGCATCATTGATGGGTTGTTGTAATTGTTAGATACACATCAACTTGGGCTGAGCCATGATATGGAGATCCCTTTACTCACTTATCTATCCTTATTTGGACTGAGCATATATATATATATATATCATTATATATCCACATAATGGATTTGGTCACACTAATTCCATTAGAGAAAAATATGGGTAAGGAATTCCACATGATTTTTATGTTGAGCTTCTAGTGGTTTGATTACAATATAATGTAATTATAAGTATAAATTACTCTACAAGTGATTCATCTACTCAACTAGTTCATCACCATTTGTTTGGATGATCTTATGTTACTCTCATTTTGGGATGATATATTCTAATTCATAATATATTGAATCCTATGTTCTACTATCATTATATCCTTCTGTATCTCTTTCTACTCCAAATATCACCTTTTGATGTTTCTTACTGGGTATGTTTATACTCACTCATGCCTGATTTTTCCCACGTGTGTCATGTATTATTCTTATTATAGACTAGTAGACTATGAATTTAGATAATATTTGGTATAATAGGTTCTTAAATGGAATATAGTGGTCTCAAAATGAGATTTAGGATTTGGGATTTCACAGTTGATAACATGTATAGTTTTTTCAGATTAGTACATGTTTCTAGTTGTATGTGTATTTAGATCCTTTACATTTTAGTTTATATTTGAGAACTTTGGTATTATCTATAGGATCAAGCATGATTGGTTTTCATTATAGAATTATTTCCACTTTCGATATTTCCATATACACAAAATTACAAACATTAATGTTTTTCTATGAGTACATATATTAATGAAAAGCTATCCCAATGTATGTTATCGATTTGGTGCTTGTCACCACCCCTGTATATAAAGGCATCCATGAAGTAATTCTATCTCTATCCATTTCATGGGTTTGATCATAAATTACTATTATCATAGGTGATTATGACTTTGAAAATTTGTTCATAATAGTCCCCATATAAGTTTTTGGATGGTTTTAGTTCAACTATGTTGAACTATCTCGCGTGTAGATCTTAGACCAGGGAATCTAGATATGGAATGGTGGTCGACATATCTATTTACAAGGACCCCAAATATCATCTTGATGACTCATAATGAAATATAATTTTATTCAACGATCCTTTTTACATGAATCATATTGGAACGAGTCTTTCTCCATCAGAACATACAAGTCCTATTCCTATATGCAGATAGGATAAGGTTTTCCTTATTTTGATTGACAGATATCACATAGCATGGAATGTGGATTCTAAGAGGAGGAGTCTAAATAACATCAACCATCAGTTGGTGGGTATAGAACATGGTGCAACAATCACTTCATACATCTAGTTTTTGTAATTTGTGGATAATTATATGGAAATATTCCCAAATGATATTTAGGGACTACCAATGATGTAGGTGATTTAGTTTTGCATTGACTTGTATCATTTGACCATTTTAATAACATTTTTTTCTTATGTGATATCACATTCCAAGATCATTATTTTATGGTTTCTATGAAAGAACCATATAAGAAATGTATTAATTATACCTACTATGTCAACCTATGAATATCTAGGTTAGTTCATGAATATGGCATATATAATCATATAACATTATTTAGAATATTATTTCTTAATGTATGAAATTATAAAGAACATATACCCCTATTTGATAATTTATGAAATCACATGACCAATTTCCACTTTTATGATGGTTCTCAAAGAACATTCTTAGGATGAGGTTCCTCTAGTTCATATTTAAAGAGGATGATAATTGAAATATGGAATTCTAATGAAACAATAGAAATACTGAGTTCAAGGTGATACCCTTTAAATTGAAATGTTCCCCCACCATGAATATATATTTGATTAAAAAATTATCATCTAGACAATATGGGGCCAATTTTTTATTTTCACTATCAAATAAATATTATCCTAATATCCAGCATAAGTAAAAATTCATAGAAATTGAGGATGGTCCAGGAAATTCTTTGTGAGAACAATATTTATAGAAAGGTCTCATTGTACAAGTCCTGGATTCATTTGGTTCATAATCTAGGGTATTCCATTTTTTATCAAGGATTATCCTTGAATTCTATAATGATTTCATAAGTTATTCATTTGGAGCCTTCCAAGATAGTGTTAGAGATGCAGGGATTGTTTGGTTGGGTGGGGTATTAATAGAGGTTTTTGTATACTTCACGAGAATCTCTTCCTTAGTGACCACCCTAACACAGATAATGAATCATTTTAAATTGTTTAAATGTTCTAGTGGCCCTTTTTTAGGAGTTTAGGTTGATAATAAAGAGTTTTCAATTCTTTTGAATTGTAGATTAATTCATGAAGTTTTTAATGCTTTTTATACCTATGGAGCTGGTCTTGGATGCATTTCTATATTGATTCAAGTATTTATCACAAATGGGTTAAGGTAGTTCAGACCTCATGAGAATAACTACCTAATCCATGACATATATATGGTTGTGGTAGTATTCTAGTTGTGAATATGGATACCCAACCTTTTGGGGGAGTTCTTTTTGGTTTACATAGACCACCATAGTCTTCGGTACGTCTTTAAACAGAGAGACCTGGATAGGATATAATAATGCTGTATAGAATTACTATATGACCATATCTTCAAGATAATATATTATCTGGTTAATGGAAACAATGTAGCATATGCCCTTACCATGATGTCACGTGACCTCTTAGTGATTGAGTCTTCAGTTTTGTTGTCCTCCTTGTACCTAAACCAAGGGGAGAACGAGGGACCCACATTTATGCAGTGGATGATAATGAATTATTCGTATATTGAGTTTCTGAGGGAATACAAGTGGTGATACATTGATTTCAAGGTATTACATGATCAAATATCCTTATAAAACTCAAAATATTGATATTTATAATGTGAAAATCATGTCATAATGGTCCATGTTTAGACAGTGATTCTAGATACATTTGTTGTAGGAGGGGATAGAATAATTAAACACTTATCCCCTAGTGGGACATCCAAGTATTGATAAGATCTAATGATTCCATAATAGGTTGTTTTTTATTCAACATGATAAAAATTGTAGCTGAGTTATTCTCTTTTTTCCTAACCTATCAGTTGGTAATGGATAAGAACTATGATTGGATAGGCATGTTGTAGCCACCTGAGATCCCAGTTTAAATGTGGGAATACATATCCATGTACTTTTTCACATACATTCAATGCATAGAGAAGGTCCATGAAGACATATGATGATATTTAAATAACAAATAATGTTTGAAAAATTCATTTATATTAGGGATTATAATTTTCTAGATAGATTATGGAAAATTTATATACAAGGGATCATTCACCATAATTGGGTTCCCTTGATGGTTTTGTTTGATTGTGATGCATGCTATCTTCCACAATTGTGTAGAGGCCTAGATAATGATCTTAGGACCCATATCCGGATGTGTATTGACTTTGTACAATAGAAATATGGTAATAATGAAAAAACTATTTAGGTGTTAGAGGATATGATGAGGGTGTGTGTGTTAGAATTCACCTAGTGCTCGGAGGATCACCTTATTGTGGTATATATTCAATATAATTATAAATACCACTCCAGGATATGAATAGAACATTTTATACCCCTATTGGGAGAACTTGAAAGTTACCCTTGTGCTAGAAAACATCAATTATACATCTTTTGGGTGGAGAGATATGGTACTGGTAAAAACGGAGAACGTCTAGGTCATCCATTAACAGATGGGGACATCTTAAAGAAGATAAAAATCATACATAGATCACAAGAACATGCCAGGGGAATTTGATAAGGGAGACCATGTTTTCTAGAAACTCTCCTGATGGCGATGATTTATAATTTTTGGTATGATATTCATGTTATCCTTGAGGTTCATCACGCAATTTGAGATCATTAATGGGGTTTGAGAGGTTACTTTGTACCACTCCTAACCCCATAGCAAGGGATGGTGAATGATATTCTCCAAGTGTCACATCTGAGGATGTTGTTGCATGACCCCACACACATCATTGACTTGGAAGATCAAGAATTAAATGATGGATCCAACATTTTTGTGTACCCAGTGGTGATTGAGGATTGACAGGAGCGAAACATTCATGGATAGACCATCCACTTTTTCGTATATTGTGGAATCATGGACACTTGAAGGAATGTTCCTAGTAGTAGGACATAAAACTGCATGCTCAATATCCTGAGCTTTTTTTGTAGTTTATATTTTAAGGGATGATAATATTATAACATGGAATGATTTAGAGACCCCATATTTTGAACAATAGACTTTGAAATAATTTTTTTAATTTCCAATATATAGGCATTGAGATGATTTGTTATTCTATGGCCCGGTGTTCGCACAATATAATTTATAAAAATATTTTATATTTTATATATTTTTCACAAGTATATTCATAATGAAACTGGTATAAATCCTAAGTATAATCTCCGAACTCAAATCCTAGAAAACAATGGTGTCGAAATGGGGTTTTTAACATAGGAACGACATAAAATGAGTATTTTTGTGGCATTCTGACTCATTGATCACTAGTGGTACATACTATGAATTGTGTATTTATGAAATTAATTAATTAATTAATGTATGAATTATATTAATTTTTTATAAATATATGAACATAGAAAAAATATTTGAGCTAGCCTCATAATTTTGGAATCTCCACCAATCTCTTACTTTCTCCTCCATTGGCGGATCTCATCAAGAAATGATGAAATGCAAGATCAGATCAAATAAAGATGAAATTCAAGAAAATACTTATCATAATCATTGGTGGATATGTTCTTCATTAAAATAATGATATATTATTGAGGTAAAACTTTTAAAATCGTTTTTTATTCCATTTTATTAAATTATATTTATATATCCATCATTTTTCATTGATGTGTTTCACGTGTGGAAAACTGCATGAGGTCATGTATATGAGTTAAATTAATTTCACTTGTTTTTTAACATTGTTTTCATGTTCTTTATTCTTTCCCTAATCTATTGTACAATCATATATAAATTATTGTTCTTTTTCATTCCGCATTTCTTTTATAATTCATACATTGTTGGACCATGTGGTCATGGTTCAACAATTTCCAGGTGGTACCATGCCTGATCAGACAACTTGATTCAAAGAGGTTCAATGAAAAAAGTGTGATTCAAATATATTAATTAATATCAATATTTTTGTGGAGTTTTATATACTATTTTCAGTGAATCGAGATCAAGGAATCAAATTTTTATGGTGTGATAGTGTTCAAGATGTCAAATAGATGTTTGAATGAACTACATTTCCAATTTTTGAGTGGGTTATCCGAATCCACAAACCACAAAAATATTTACAATTTCAGTCAAAGATAGGCCAAAATAAATTTCAGAATGTAAAAATGTGTGTTATAAAGATCATATGGGATTTTTATGAAAAAATACCATCAACATGCCATGTACATGGTTGAAGACATGGAGTGTATCCCCGGTAGGTGAAGTGGCTTGGGTTTTTAAAAACAGAAGGATGACTCACCATGAAGTCCTCTAACATATCATTCACCACATTCACAGATGGTAACCATTGTGATGGATTATATAGGTGATATACCTTGTTTCATTACATGGCCAAGCACACAACTGTGTTCTCGAGTACACAAAAATGAGGTTTTGTACTTTTAAATGGGGTCGAGTACACTAAAACAATGTGCAAGAAATGGACCCCTGCCATTTATCCTGGACACATAGTGTAGTACACCTATAGGTTATATACTAATACATTGTATGTATCAATGTTCCGGCTAGGGAAATGACCATTTGGTTAAATGGGACCACATGACATGTGGATACCCTCAAACACCTTGTACTATTCGTTTATTTTTGAGTACACATTAATCATTCATATATTATTCATTTAAACATGGTTATGGGAGTGTGAATATCTGGTATTAATTTTTTATCCGTGTATATTTTGATGGTTCACTTAAATGCGTATTTAGGGATATTTTGATAAATTTTCGTAGAACAATGACTGATAGTGCAATACCAAATGACATGTACTAATTTAACAATATCACCCGTACCAATCCTATTTGTACCCCCGAATAGGTCTAGGTAGTGGATTTCACTGATCAACATAACTTTTTGTCTCTCCATCATAGCTGGGAAATGGATTCCTTGATGGATATCAATTTTATCCCCAGTATAGCTAGGAAGGGTTTCCTTCGATTGATATGGAGTTGACCATACAATATATCATGGAAATTTAGTCCTCAATGATTATTGAATTCACCATCCAACATATCTATATTTCAAAATCCATGAAGGATACTAGGTTAAACCTCTATCACATCTATGAAGTTGTTCCCCCGAAGGATTCCGAGTAGACCACCCAGCATAGATGGGTACTGGAATCCTCAGTGAATATTGTGTTGACCATCGAGAATAGCTTTGGATTAGAGTATTTACTGTATAATATGTAGAAACTCCAACATATTAGGGTAGTGAAATACTCGATGGATACAATTTCAAAATTTGAACATAGATATCTATTAGAATTTTCAATGTATTCTGTTTTAACCCTCCATCGCCTCTAGGCAGTGGAATCCTCAATGAATACAGAGTAGACCCTCCAACATTTTTGGGAAATGGATTCTTCAACAGAATATGTCTTCACCTTCAAGTAGTACATGGATTTGTCATACATAGTGATTACTTAATAGAACCCCTCCTAAAAGCTTACTAGGATGCAAGTTCAATATATTGAGTTTGTGACTCCTTTAATGTGAGAAATAGTGATTATTCATTGTTAGACATGGATTATTACTTCTATAAAGACATGTGTGATGTTGAGAATAATTGATTGACTTTTCGAATGATTTACTATAATATTTCTTTCGCTAATCTGTGAGATGGTGATATCCTTACTCTCTCATATGGGATTCTTGTTACTCTAAATTTATATATATATATATCCTCTTATATCCACATCTTTTACTTGGATACACTCCTCCCAACATAGATAATGCCACATGGTGTATTCATTGTTATTTCAAGGTCTATCTCATCAAGGTTGGATGACTCTACAATCATGTACAGGTTGTAACAACTCAACATGAAACTCATCTACTCACTTTGTTTAGTACCTTGTGTTTAGACGAGCACATTTTTACTATATTATTGTGTTTATTTTTTCATAATAACTATATCATATATACATTTATCTACGATCATTCATTCCAATTATATCTCTTACTTCTCTACCTTCATCATTTGAGGTGTCCTACTTAGAATGAATATAGTCAATATTGAATGGTATTTACCCACACATTCCATGTATTTTGAAGATGATAAACATGTTAATCATGAATACATAAGATATTTGCGAAATCTAGTTCTTATACCTTGTTTGGTCTTCATTTCCTAGAATTTAAGAGCAATGATTATTCATTTTCTAAATTTTTCATTTGTGTAGGTTAGGAAATGTTTCATGTTGGTCATGTATTTATCCCCATTAATTTTTAGTTTACTCTACAATACATTTGATCTATGTAGATGTTTGAGCATGATTTTCATACATAATATCTGAATTTCTTATTTCATTAATTTACATTACAATTTTACATCGAGATGGCCATGAATGTTCATACATGTATATAGGTAATAGCCTCAACATGTTCTATTTTTTATTCATTTATGTTTCCACCCCAACACAATAAAGGAAAAATTGTGGTTGTTGCAGTTTGATACTTATTTTGGGACACGTCAGGACAGGGTTGGACAACTACAAAAACAATTGTTGATTAATTTATTAGAAGATGAGATTTAAACACCATCTACTAGGTATAATTTTTAATAACATATATTCTGAGGTATTTCTTGATATCCCATATTCATTATATCAATCATTTTAAACCTTTTATTTTTTTCTAGATTTTTTTGGAATATTCTATGTATTTAAATCATTTTTAATGTATAAATTGTTTCTTTGGAAATTATATTTTATCCTTTTTGGATCGTATTGATTATTTCATCATATTTAAAACCATGTATATAACATTTAACATTCTAAATGTTATTTATTTTATCCAACATGATAGCATGAAACTAAATGGCCGAGATTACATCCTTGATTATATAACTGAAGGAATCTCATTTAACATGTGTTATTTTTTATCATTTGATTACCTAGTTATAAGTATGCTTTGATGAAATTCATATAAATATTTTCTGTAAATATAATTTTTATGCTTTCTCTTTTTATATAAATTTTTTCCACGTAAGAGAATGGATAGAAGTTGGATGTATTATACTGATTAGATCTCATGTACATGAAGATATGTCAATGAAAACATGTTTATCTCTATCATTTTTTCCATCTTCTCATGAGGAATTATTCTCCATATTTCAATAATAGCCTGAAGTAGTAAATAGTATTTGTTGGATATCATGTTTCCTCATACTAAGGGTTGAACACTTATTTAATGCATATTATTTGAAAAATTAAGCAATAATCCTTTAAATAAATTTGGGATTAAAGTTATATAAAATTTCCAATTGTGAGAATTTATTCAAAAAAAACTATTGAGTTCTAGAATTTTTAAATTAACTCAAAGTGTATTGATCTGGTGGTGAAATAGAGTTTTCTAGTGAATGAGAGTGTATCATTGTCTTTTCTCGGAAGTAGGGTAGACTGGCATTGACACGACTGAGTAGTATATCAATACAGAAATCTTATAAAATTAATTTCATATAGTGACATCACTATAGAGGCATGTACCCTTATGGTGGTCAATCATTCCATAAAATATCAGAAATATATTTTGGTGATGATAAACGGTGGTAGTGAAATGGTTTCTAGTGGCGACTCAACCTCAATGGTGAGTCATTGTCTGACGGTGAGACATACATAAGAAAATTTCATCCAATTTTTTTATATATAACATTAAAATAGAAAACATCAAATTTATTAGTAATCCAAATATAAATAGATATTTGATCATTAAATAAATGGTTTCAAAAACCTGAATTGATGTTCCAACTATCTCCCCCTTTTATGATAAAAAAACAAAAAATGTATACAATATGTTTTGATAAAAAAAATGGAATATTGTTTCAGAGGTTTAAAACATGTACAACATGGAATTGTATCAAATGTTTAAAAATATTAATCAATAAAATATATAATTAAGAAAATAAAAATGAAAAGGTAACATTATGTTATTAATGAAATTTTAACTATACGTAATAGAAACAGAGATTACTATTATATGTATTAAATTAATATAATGAAAGTACATATTTTATTTCTTCACCATTTGGGATTTTCAAAATTTCCAAAATAATATTGGTTAAATTGAGTATTTTTAATAGAATCTAAAAGACTATTTACAAAAAAAATGTCAGAATAAGTTCTAAAAATGAAGAAAAACACCCTCATTAGTTACAAAGTGCTTAATAATCATTGCTTCTCAGGATGAAATGATGAATTAGGATATTATTTTGATTTTCCATTATTTGTATATGATAGTGTAAAAGTATATGAGGATATTGATGGTTAAATTTAGAAACAAAATACTGTGTTTGGGTATCTTTGATGATTATGGGTCTGAGCTGTGGAATAATATCTTTAGTATGTACCAAAAAACATGGAATTTGATTAGAAATGTTGAAAGAGTATCTATGGTCATAGTTGAATGAAAAAATACAAGAGAAGTGGAATGGGTGGTAAAATAAGCTGAAATTTGTATGGGCTTGTTATCCATAGAAAAAATTCCATGATCATTTAGAAATGGATTCATCATTTGGGAAAATTAAATAATGAGGTTCTCAACTATCTCGATTGTACTGAATATGTCATTCTAATCTTCAATAAAAATCATTATAAAGGGATATCTAGACATTAAATTATTTTTGTTCTCTTTTAAATCTATGGTCAATGGAGGAATTCTAAACATCTCTATTGTGATCATAAATTGATAATTCACTCATTATTTGTATAAATATTTGAGAGAAAATACATGATAGTATTTGTGATGGAATCTATATCATCATTTATATATTCCAAAAAACCATTTACCAACATGAGAACATAATAATTTATAAATATATAAATATTTTAAATTCTCTTGTGGTTGATATAGTAAGCTACATAATGATGAAGATTAAAAAATATATTATATAAAAACAAACCTATTCACCTCTTCATCTATATGAGATATATTTGAAGAAGATGATTGTAATGTATGATTCTATAATTTTTCATTTAAGGCATCCATAGAAGAATCAATGATTGACTACATCGCATCAATCAATGTCATCCTGGACTCCAACTCACTAAAAAATCATATATTTTGAACCTCAATTTCTTAAATTGGGTGAAACATTTTTAGATTTGTATATTGAATCACGAGCTGAAATAAGTACCTTGTAAACATTTCACATAACTTAGTGAACTAGGTAATTTTATTTCTCACCAATAGACTAAATATAGAGAACATTCATTATCTAAAAGATTCTAATTCATATCCAATGATGATATCAATAGGAATGTATTAAATAACAAGTGCAACCACTCAATTAGAATAAAATACCCCTACAGTACCAACATCATCAATATAAATAACTAAAGATCCATTATGTACTCTTACTTCTCAAAGAATAGGTCCAATTTTTTTTTGGTGGAACCCAATGATTCTTGTCACATTCCCAAGATATTCGGTCCTTCCATCATTCAGATGTCTTAATAGAGATCTCCACAAGTGAAGAATTAGAAACTCAACTACCACTATGACTAGTACTCCAATTGAGAACATAATTGACCTTTAACATCACCTATTAGCTCATCAGAAACATGGTCAAGTCCTACTACTGTGAAACAGACTATTAAACAATTGAATAAAACTTCCTCTTCTTAATCACTAACTATTAATGAAAAATATACTCATCAACTACCTGGACAAATTAAGTTCGCACAAAATGATCCATAATATGAGACTCAATAGGATGTCCTTAAAGACATGTGGATTTTTCAACCTCAAATAAATCATCATTAATTAAAATATTATTCATATTAACATCACATAAAATACTAGTTATTTCTTATTATTTAAAAATAGAGCCTCTAATTGGAGGAGCATGTCCATGAGGAATATCCACATCATCTACTCTAATTCTCCCACAAGGAACATAAATGTTATATCCTCTAACATCTTCCCATCCATTACCATATCCAATGACACTATTATAAGAATCACTAGAATTAATATATCAATTACCATTTCCATTATCATCATTAAATTTCCCAACATCATTATCTTAATCTTTTCTGTTATCCTCTAGAGATTTCGATGTAATCATTATCTAATACTTGAGAAACATTCATTTCTCTACATCATAACTACTTTAATTTTATAATTTATCTCTTTTGAGGTGATACCAATGAGGTATAGTTGTTCTATAGGTTATATGAGTGAATTCTCATTCAAATAATGGTGGTTTCCTTTATCCATTGGAAATTTATTATGATCATTTATACAAATTGTAGACCCTTAATTATTATCATAATCAAAATATACATGTAAATCATTAGATTACAAACCATTATATACAAGGAATTTGTCATTGATTAATGGTTAATATGGTTAAAATCAAAAGATAAATTTTATTCATCGACCAACCATTTATATTCTAATAGATTCCAACATATCCTCATCATTTTTCTTGTTATCCAGCTAATGAAAAAACCACTATAATAGACTACACGTTTTATACCATTAAAATACTATCATTTGGGTTCTAGAGTTGATGAAATAATATATTTTACCTCAATGGATTTAATCTATTGGTTTTATTACTCATTTATATCAGATCAACCATCAATAATCTACCAAAAATGATCATGAGAATTAATTTATAAGGCATAGGTGTTAATAATCTTATTATCATAAACTGGAAACAAATAATCATATAGGACACAATATGTATTAAATGATAATAAAAATAAAATTTTATTCACCATCATGATCTTTGGGAATTGCACATCAAACTATTCTATCACAATTCGACTCACAAAGAGAATATTCATAAGGTAAATCAAAGATATCATCTAGAAAATTTTCGTGGTAGTCATTCGGTTATCCTTTATTTGTAACATTTAAACATTTATCCTATTGATATAAATAGAATAAAACCATAGAGAATACCATTATATTTCATAACTAGTCCATGTTATCCTTGATACTATACTCCTCAAACAGGTAAATCTCACATATCATCCATGGATAGAAAATCCGCTAGCTTGAAGGGAATTAATACACAATTACAAATTTATTTATAATACAAATCACTAAATAAAATCTCGAATGAAGCCACTAAAATCAAAAATCAATATCAGGTGCATGAACTCTTTTAGAAATATCATGATTTAATGGTTCTAATATTGAATATTGACTAGATTTTCTTTTCTTTTTCTTCATGAAACACTTCTCATCTTGATAACACTTCAAAGATAGATTCACTATTTCCAAGTATATTGGATCAATAGGCCTTGGTGAAGAAGAGGGAAGGAAAAAATGCAGTTATTAAAGGGTTGTAATATGTTTTCCATAACATAAGTGAGCATTGAAATTAGATTTGAATGAATTTTTATCATTTAGGGATTTCTAAATATGAAAAATGAAAATTGGATTAAAAATTAATAATTGAATATCATAATCAAATTTGAATCTGGGAAAAATTTAAATAAATAATAATGAAAATTGTTAATGAAAACATAAGAAAAATCATGTGAAAAAATTTGATAAATGTCAAAAATTAGACATCACATTGAAGGAAATTCAAAATAGTGAGAATTTTCAATGGTGGGACGTATTAATGGTGAGAAATATCATTGATCAAAATTATCAATATTTTATGTATAATTGGTGTAAAATTTACAATGGCAATATATTCCCAACATTGGTACATTCATAACATTGATACCTTCACAATGGTGATACATTCAAAATAGTGATAAATTCCAAAATGGTGAGTCCCCTAAAATTTAATACATAACAAATGTAATCATACCTACCTATCTTTTGAGGTTATTAATTCTATTATAATTAAATTACATTGTGAACATATCAACATGATGATGTTATATACTAATATATTCATGTAGGATATCACCTAAAAATGATCTCCAAAAAATGGATTTCAAACATGAATATGATTTTTAGAGAATCTGATACAAGATTCAGAAATATATTTCTTTCACTTGTATTATCCCAATTTATAGGTACATGGTAGAATTATTATCCATAATCTATAAAAATATATTTCATCCCCAAAATTTATGTATTGTAACAACATGAAACTATGTATCTAGCCAAAATAGTATAAAGTGAAACAATTATTTTACTAGCCCAAGAAACTTGAGACATTCTTAATAGGTGACAGGACATATTTTTGTTTTTTCTATATTACTTACAACTAAAAAAATCAAAATCTAAAAAACCAGATATGAAAAAATCATAGTATCATGAATAGAAAAATATGAAATTCCTAATACATATAAGGTTTTCGAATATTATTTTTTCACATAAGAAATGTGATAATAGTTATGATTTTATAGAAAATGAGAACACAAACACACTCTTGATATAATACTAGGCTGACATTCAGTGAATTTGATATTATTTTCAACCATACCTCTATAACTGGTTTGATCCAATATGTTCTTTGCATGACCAGGATCTATCAAATAGGTGGTAGTCATAAGGTTTTCACTACTCATAGTGCTATAAAATTATAATCTTTTTAGAAGATCCTTACTATATGTTCATTGATTCAAAATAATCCATTCCTTATTTTGAAAATTTTTATTACCATGAATGGACATTGGTTCTCCCAAAAACCCATTTCAAATACATTTTTCATGATTTTTTTAAACATAGTAAAAAATTAATTTCTGAAATATTCTTAAATAATATCATCTATTTAATATTTTATAACTAAAAAAAATATTGAAATTTGTTTTCTAAAAATGTTTCATCAGCAATATATTTTTAAATAAAATTGAATGAATGAAGATGAACCTATCATACTAATCTCTATGGGCTTGTTAAAAATTAATATTTCCTTTTTTAATTTCGATCCACTCTTTGGAAAATAGGGTCTTTGAAAAAATAGTGGGTTATCCACAACTAACATCCTCTATTTTATTCGTAATTATAATTAATCTTTTGACATACATTTGATAATGTTATTAATATAGATGGACTATATAGCCAAGTATAATTTTAATTGATTCATGAATGGATAATGGGTAAAAATTCACTTCATAGCCTATTACATCTTTTTAAATATAGCCTGGGAAACTAATCAATACTTATTACATACTATGCTAACTTATTCATAAAACCTGTTGGAAAAATCTAATTTTTTGTGTATATTCAATTTGTATTTGGTTCTATAAATAAGTTCCATTACTTATTCATTCATATTTATTTAGATCTACATGCATTTTGATTACCCAGAATTCATTAACAATGGAATCATTGTTTTTCTTAGGTTCAATAAGTGACATGAAATCTTGATGTTCAATATGATTTATTAAGTAATATATTGTATGTTTACCTATATCTAGGATTCCAACAACCACATCTAATGTATGGTACAGAAGGGTAATAACAGATCTATAAAAACAGGGGCTAGTAAACATGGGATTCATTATTGGTTTACGCTTGTGTTTTGGAAGGTCAATAGAATTGAATTATTTTCCTTCATTACATCCAACTAAACATGTAGAATTAAAATTTATTTTCAGATATATTAATTAATACTTAATTTTTTCTAATGAAGTCTTAGGTTAATGTGGTTATGTCTCATTAATTGTTTTTTCAACAGACTCTTGCCCAAAATATTTCCTTTAATTAAAAATTCTATAATATTTATTGGAGGTAGAATAACCCTTGTAAATTATTTCTTCTCTTTTGGGGGACAATATTTCAGGATTATTCTTAGTTATAAGAATAAAGGCTTTAAGATAAAAAATATAAACTAAATAACCATAGGCTTTCAAAAATTCCAAATATCATAAGGCGTATTCATTATGATATATCTAATTAATACCCAACTAATAATAAAACACGATCTATTTAGAACCTCTAACCAAATTTAGAGAGGTTAGTCATACTAATTTCTTATAGTCTAGGTTACCTTTTGATGTTTTCTATTAAATATTTAAACAACTCCATTCTGTAGAGGATTTTTAGGAGCTGAGAATTTATGACAAATGCAATTTTTTGATCCTAGATATTAAAAGTATTTATATTTATAGTCATGTCCATTGTCACTTATTAGGTTATTAAATATATGTCGACTGATGTTTTCAAATGATATTATACACTTGGTGAACTCAAAACATACTTCTATATTGCATGAAAATAATAACAGCAATATACAACTAGATATGTTATATACTAGTACATAAACATATTTATTCATATTTAAAATATAAAATTATTATTTTATAAATTAATATATATAAACCAACTCAAGTGGTTGAGATTTTAATTCTTAGTTATTTCACAAAAAAATAAATGTTGTGATGCTTCCCTTTTCGAAAATGGTGATTGGCTTTTCCATTTAAAAACTCTATTGGGGTAGATGCAAAAATTATTTATTCATTGTAATATACTATGTTAATGACTAATACTATGTCATAGTATATTTTTTTGAATCCAATATTATTTTATCAAATGAAGTCAAGATGGAAAATTTTGAGAAAATAGTTAATTAAGATGAAAATGAAAAAATATTCACTTTTTAATGGAGTAAAAACTAAAGCATCCCTAGAGTCAAATACATTACATGAATTATTCTCCAATATAATATGAAAACCATAATAAAATAATTATGTGATTTTATGAAAATTAAACTTTAAACCATCAATAAATAATAAATTAATAATTAATAATTAATTAGTCATTCAAATTTGGAAAAGGGAAATGTTTTTCCAAATATAATTTTCACCAAATGTGACATTACCACTATTAATCTTTATAAATATCTTTAAAAATGAGTATATAACTATTATTTATCATGAACATAAATTATCCATGTAACATATAATTTTAGATGGGGACTTCTAGAATCAAAACATCATAAAAGAGTTTGTACATGGAATTATTATGGTACGCATGTTTTCTACGGTATAGATATGTTTTTACTCATGGATATATGAACCCATGATTTTTAATATTTACCATATAAATATAATTTAATATTATTAAAATTAATACATTGTATCGTTATTTTGAAAACTGCCTTGTAATATATTTTTTAGATTTATATTTATGTACATATGTTATCTTAACTATTCTTTTTTGTCTAGGATCGTATCCAAGACCTATAATATACTATAAAAAAACAATTTTACATATAATTTGAGTTTATAATTATATTATATAAGTAAATATTCCATGATAATTATGTAGTTGTTCATTTCAAACATTAAGTTCAGTGTTCTCTTTTAAAAATGTAGCATTCATCAAATTTTCAACAAAATGGTTATGATTAGTATTAGATGATTAAGAAGAGTGAATTTTGGAATAATATACTTATCATTAATTTAATTTAATGTGTCTTGAAAAAAATTAAAATACTCGATCATTTCATCATGATACAAATAAACTTCATTGGGTTCAATTATGGAGGGTCAATTATCAAATATTGTTAATGAATTAGAAACAGTAAGAACCATATAGATATTTTTCATGAAGCACATATTGTATGAGTAATAATTCATTTAATTAGTTGAATTATAGTCACTAGAGATATCATCAAAGGTACTCAATGTTTCTTCCATAGATTTCATCAATTTTCAATTATTTTTGTCATATTTTTTTTCTATTGATATTTTGCATTGTCTAGTTTGAGATGTCCTCTGTTCTTGCAATCAATATAGGTTATAACATTTGTATTATAATTAATATTCAAATATTTCATTAAATATTTTTTTCTTTCATAAATTCCATTATAATTCCAAAATAATATAATTTTTATATAAATCATTTTTATTTTTCCAGCCAAATGTACCATCTTCTCATCATTGTTAGGTGGTGACAGACTATCAGTTGTACTTTAATCATGTATATTTTCATTTAATTTTTATTTTGATTGAATTATGTAGACATTATAGATACTAAATTTATTTTTGATACATCATCCTACTCTCTGTTGAATTTCAGTAATTCTTCATACATCAGTAACATAAAAAGTAATTATATAACTAGATGTTTTCTAATATTGGATGACTCTTTAATTGAAAATTACTTCCCATTCTATATTTCATTGGGAATCAATGTTTTCATAAAATTTGGTCATTTTTAGATACTTTGATTACTTGGGATTTCATGGTGTATAATATTTATTCAGACCTGATATACATAATTGAAATTAATTCGTTAGGTTACATATTCAATGATTAATATTTAATTTTATATGTATTAAAAATCATCCAATTAAAAATTGTTGGTTCCTCATGTGAAATAGATAAAGTATCCCATAATTTAAATAAAATTAACTATAAATTTTATTAAACACTTCATCTAAGAGATCAAAATAAATACCATTCATGGATTTAAAATTATTTTTATATCTATTTTTTGTAGAATTAAATATGTTTTTTTTGGATTCATAGGTAACTCACATTTACCCATAATATCATACCAGATTTCAAATACCATACTTCTTATACATATTTTCATTTTGAAAATCCACATAAATAACTATTTCCACATAAAATATGAGATATGTTAGTAGAGTAACCTTCATGTTAGTTTTTGATTTAAAGAAATATATTTATATCAAACATAAAATTAATATCATTAATTAACAACTCAAATAACAATTTATTTTTAAAAACAAATTATACCAAATCCTTACACTTCTTATACAAAAAATTTTTCGTAGTCTGTATCTCTAGAGTAGGAAAAAAATATGTTCCAAATTAAAATTTCTATTAAATGATATTAAAATAAAATCCCCCAATAAATTAAATTATAGATCAATTAGTCAAAATAAATAATCAATATAAGACTTGTTATTTAGAAATAATTAAAAAATATCATTACATCAATATAAAAAGAATATATAATATTTCTTTTGCATTTTAAATTAATTTACTGAATAAAAAATTTATATAAAATTTAATTATTGTCAAATATTAATTTGGAGGGTTTTTAATTAATAAAATATCATTGGTTGCATATATTTGGAAAGAAATAAACAAAACACATAGAGGAAAATGAATGGAAGAGGTTTAGTGTCCTGTAAAGAATCAGTTCTATCCACAATGAAAACAACTACTTCCAAGCAATTAATATAAAAATAAACATTTATCTACACAGTAAATCATCTATAAAATAATAAAAATCATTACTAAACACACATTTAACTATTCTTAAATATTCATGGTAAAAAAAAATGAGTGACAGTCACCTCTACCACACAACGAAGGAATATAGATAAATGAGTGAAGAAAAACATTTTTAGTATCATCTAGTTAATGTTCAAAAGATTGTGTGTGATTATAAATATAGAGAAAAAAACTTCTTATAATGTTAATGGAAATTAAAAATTGATCATCTATAAAAATATGACAATTTTTCCCTCTCAGATAGAAATTATAGTTTGTGACTCATTGACTATGATTTGAAATAAATCTCATGTATCCATTATCAAATTTTCAAGATAATAGTGACTTATAAGAAACATATTTTGTAAACTGTACTCATTCAAATATTCATAAATATATAATTAATTGATTAAGGCATTATAAATCATCATTCTATAGGTTCTTCATTATGTTCTAATCAAACATCTCATGTTCTTAATTATCCCACAGTGTATGTCCATCTATCTCAATCACTTGTTTTTCTTGATCACATGAGGAATTCATGTTCATAATTTAATTGTAACATGATGTTGAAAACCGAATAAACTCTACATATTTCATCCTCATACACAAGTTTAACATGTTATTTAATTCATCTCTAAAAATAAATTAAGGAAAATTCATTAAAATATGTTTGGAAATTATATTCAATAAAATTGATATTTGTGATATTTAGGTCAAATTAAATATAAAATATTATTTATGAGTCATTATAACTCTCACACAATTTGGTAGTGTTTTGATCTGAAGGAGACTCATCATTTGGCAGTGACATTAAGTTTCGAGGTGAATCTGAGTCTGATGGTGACATAAAATCTGGTGGTGAAAAGTATCTATTGTAGTTCTATGGGGAATCAACAAGTAGGTTGATCAATTTAGTTATTTTCCAAAATTAATTTATGGTGGTGACTTCATTCTAATGGTTATAGGATGTTTGGAGGACATGTATTCCATATATTATAAAAATTATATTTTGGCAGTTGTTGATTGTGATAGTGGTATATTTTTTGGAAGTGTGACACGTGCCTGTCGTGTGGTGTGACAAAAACATATAAAACCTATGTTAAAATGCAGTAATGTGGGTAAACTAAGTTTTCTCCAGAGAGGAGTGCACAGAAATTATGTTTGTCACTTAAATTAAAGAAATAAGAAGAGGTTCTTTTTAAAAGTTGTTTGAGTTGAAAAATAAACAAGAAATTGAAAAGAAAGTTTGAACACTAATGGAAGAAGAGAGTAATGGGGTCATGGTAGGATCACCTTTTGTAATGTCATCATAGTCACAAAGATCATCTCACCTCTCTTCCTTTTGAATGACAAATGAAAGACTCCTCGATCGAGTCATCTATCACCCTTGATTAAAGAAGAAAATAGAACTCACTCCTGTGTGCATGGAAGTTCATAAACAATTCCTAAACAACTAAGGCAAGTCCCGATCGGGAATTGTTGCTCCTAAGAACTCTAAAAAAAGTCTACTAATTCCACACATGTGCCAACGATCGTTAGACACTCACTACGTAACACAATCTGCTCGATCGAGACAAATTACACTAGGCTGAGGGAGATAAAAAGTCTTTAATCAAAGATATTAAAAATGATTACACCAAACTCAAAATACGATCGCATTAAGAGAATTGGGAAACAATGATAATATATTTCATTCAGAAGAAATATAAGGTTTTACATTTAAGCACAAAACTCCGACATTACAAAAGAGAAACTCCCCCTTGCCGATCACTCAAAGGTTTTACCCCTCCATGTGAAGGGTATTAGAGTTGAAAGGAGAAGAAGAGATCATAATGAAACTAAGTAAAAAAGAAAATATAAAATATAAAGAACATAAAGAACTCAATCCTCTAGCACAGCCCTTCTTGCACCGTCTTCAACCCCTTTGAATGGAAGTGAATACTCTTATTTTTAGGATTGGGGAGTAGAAAATTTCCCTCCAAAATTACTCCCCCTAACGTTTGAGTCCGGTTGGCATAGTAAATGACCGAATTTGGGAATTGGTCCTTCTTGAAAGTTGTTCCCCTACATCGCCTCTGTCTCCCCAAAAAATTTGAGCCTAATTGGTCCAAGTATGATGGAGATATGACCACATTACTCCGGATATTTAATTTACTCCAGGTGACTCTTTGTCTTCCACAACTCCAACTTCCCATGAATTTAATACCTTGAAAAAAGACGATTCAGACGTGTCCTCCTTAATTAAGGATGTTCCTTAGTTCCACTTACAGCTCCTTGTCGAATATCAGCTCCATTGGATCGGTCAGCTTCGAGATAAAAGCTCAGCATTAAAACATTACAAATCTGTACACAGTTTTCGTGGCCTGGTTTGTGAGATGAATTTGAGCTTCGAAATGACGGATTGATATTTGGGTCCAGAAGGACAAAATTAAGAACAAGAGCATATAAATCCTAAAAAAAAGAACCATAAAATTTGGATCAAAAATATAAAAGATATGCTCGAAATACAGAAGCTCCACAAAACTGCTAAATTTCCAGAATTAACCAATTTCCACAATTAAGCCCATAATTCACCAAAATACTAAAATGATACAAATCAGCTAAAATTGATTAATTGTAAGGGGTTAAATCATTGAAATACATATGAAAAATTATGAAAATATTATCTCTATCAATTCCCCCACACTTAGCACTTGGACTCCCGGACAAGTCAAAATCAAAATGAAATCAAACCAAATTTGAAACACATGCCATTGAGATCCACCAATTCCACACCTTGAAATAAAAGTTATCATGCCTCATCCATAACCATTATTCCAAATTCTCGAATCTGGTCATTAAATATTTTTCTTCTTCATTTCTCCTCCCATGAACAGAAGACAACTACCTCACATTAATTTTCTCTCATCTCACAAATATCAATTTTCAACAAAGTTTTTCTCATCCAAACCAATGCAAGGGTCACCATAGGTTTGAAAAACTCCTACTTCTCCACCAGATGTGAGTCAAGGACATTTTTTTTTATCATGAGGAATTTGCAAGGTTGTTCTGTGGCTTTTGGTTGGTAGGATTTTTATGTGAAAAATTATGAGGCTGAATGAGGAATGCTTGACTCTTTTTGAAGAAAAATTGCACAATTCTAATTTTCACTCAAGTATGGTATCCTCCTCACTCCACTTAGTAGATATTCAGCTCCATAATCATGAAATATCAAGAAATTTTCAAATTTCTCCGCATTTCTGCAGCAAAAATTTCAATATTCTTAAGCATGATTTTCTTGAATTCTCCAGAAAAGGCACAGCTTTCTTCCTCCATTAGAAGCTCCAGAAAGGCACAACTTCTTTAATCATGAAAGCTCCATATAAGGCACAGCTTTCAATATAATGATTTTTCATCAGCACACACATCTCTTAAGAATTTTAATTTCCACCCAAAGTTTCGCAAAATGAGGTAGCACAACAGAAGACAACTTCCCCAACACTTAAGTTCAACTAGATCATGCAATTTCACTTCAAGAGCAGGTTGGAAAGGGAAAATTGGCTTGTAATGTGGCTAACCTAACAGGTTGTTCATGGCTTCTATGGGATACAAGGATTAATTTACAAGGTAGACCATAATGATAGGGATTATCTTGAAAAGGGGGCTTTCAAACCAAATAAACTCCTCAATCATTTAAAACACATGTACCTCAAACCCTCAAGTTTTGAAAGGAATGAATCAAATTCTGGTTAAAACAAGCATGGTCTAGTTCTTTCAAGAAGTGAGGTGAATGAAAAGAATATAACAATTATGGTTCAGAAGCCTCATAGGAAAATGATTTCAAAGACAATGATAATGAATTGTGGCATGGGATTCAAAAACCTGAGTACTTTTCATGAAATTCCAAAAGAATTGAACTTGAAACAAAATCATTTTCAGCATTCATTTAAGAACAGTTTCATGGAATAAATTGGTTCACTCAATGACATGGGTTTCAAAAATATAAATGATAATCATTTCAGCTCAAAAGTTTCAAAAACACACCAAAAAACTGAAAAATAAACACACACAAAATTTGAAAAATCACATTTTTTTTGAAAACAAACAACAAATGAAAATCCAAAACTAAAAAGGTTCCCTCCCCCACACTTAAATGATGTTGTGTCCTCAATGCATTCAACTGGATTTAACATGTAAGCATATTTTAGAATGAATCACAACAGCAAAAAAGTGTAAAGGAGAGGTACAACCTGACTTATTGGTAATGAAACATTGAGTTAAGCTCCTAAGTGTTGCACACTAAAAACCTACAAGAAAAAGAACAAAAGAAAACATAAGAAATTTATTAAAAAAATGAAAATAGAAATAGGATGAGAAAGGAAGGATAGATCTTGGTTTAATCCCCCAAGTGGGCCCTGGGTTTTGAATGCCTCCATATTGGCAGTTTCAGTTGGTTATCCCAAATCTGAAGGTGGGTTGAGTTTCTTTGTGATGAAGCAACAAAGCTTCTTCTTCACATCATGTGATTCATCCTTTTTGTGGAGGACACCATGGGTATAGTACACCAAACCCACCCCTAGTACAATAAGATATAATTTTTTTGGTGTGGGTAGGACAAAGAATGAGTCCCCGTATTTCTTGGTTTCCAATTTCACAACCACCTCTTCATTCTCCAGTGATTTCTGAAGGTATGCTGCATCATTGGAAAAATCAAAGGAATAGTCAATGTATAATTATATTTGAAAAAAGTTAAAGCATGAAGTGTCAATATCATATTCATCCCTTCCAAAGTAAGAATCTTGCATCACTTTTTCCTTTGCCCAATACACTTGGATTCCCTCTTGAACTCCCTCCAATAAATTATCAACATGTTTGGGGAGCTCCATCTTATCCTCTTTAAGCGCATCTTCCTTTTCTTCCTTGTCTGCCAACAAAATACATGAGTTGTCCAAATCTGATAATTTCATGCAAGGGGAGGTGATACTCAATTCAGATTCAATAAAATTAGAATATAATGAGTTCAAAAAAATATCATCTCCTTGAGGTTTCTTGGCTTCATTTGATTCTTCAGTGGGAAGTTCCTCTTGAAGTAGAGTGGTAGCAGATGGAGGTGGGTAGTCAGGGTCCTCAACATTCTCGTCAAATTCAACCACGTTGGTGGTGTATTCCTTCAATGATGATGGATCTTCTACATTATGAGGAACTGGGGGATCAAGTAGTTCCTCACACTCCTTCCAGAACTCATTCAGATCTTGTTGATCTCCTGTACTTACTGGTTCTTCAACATCAAGGATGAGTGGGGAATACACTTCCACCAATGGATCAGGTTTAGGTTCCGATTGAGGTTCTTGATCCAATGTAACCTTCTCTATGGACTTCAATATTTGATAATCAATGTTTACTTGATTCACTATTTCTATCTGTTCTTGAAGTGAGATACCTGTGACATGGCCATTCATCATTTGCTTGGCAAAAATAGTGAGTTCATCAAGTTTTTGAAAGAGGGATTCCTCGTCATTATAAACCATTTCCCCCTGAAACTGTGAGTAATCAATCCAAGAATAATAATTTATGTTGGCATACATCATGGATTTTTTTTTGATTTTTTTTAAATAAAATAAATGAAAATATTTACAAAATGTTAGAATTAGATTGTCGGCACAGCCTCCCCGGAAACGACGCCAAGTTTTGACACGTGCCTGTCATGTGGTGTGACAAAAACAAATAAAACCTATGTTAAAATGCAGTAAAGTGGGTAACCTAAGCTGTCTCCAGACAGGAGTGCACAACAATTATGTTTGTCACTTAAATTAAAGAAATAAGAAGAGGTTCTTTTTGAAAGTTGTTTGAGTTGAAAAATAAACAAGCAATTGAAAAGAAAGTTTGAACACTAATGGATGAAGAGAGTAATGGGGTCAGGGTAGGATCACCTTTTTTAATGTCATCATAGTCACAAAGATCATCTCACCTCTCTTCCTTTTGAATGACAAATGAAAGACTCCTCGATCGAGTCATCTATCTCCCTTGATTAAAGAAGAAAATAGAACTCAATCCTGTGTGCATGGAAGTTCATAAACAATTCCTAAACAACTAAGGAATGTCCCGATCGGGAATTTTTGCTCCTTAGAAATCTAGAAAAAGTCTACTAGTTCCACACACGTGCCAACGATCGTTAGACACTGACTACCTAACACAATCTGCTTGATCGAGACAAATTGCACTAGGTAGAGGGAGATAAAAAGTCTTTATCCAAAGCTATTAAAAATAAATACACAAAACTCAAACACGATCGCATTAAGAGAATTGGGAAACACTGATAATAGATGTCATTCAGAAGAAAGATAAGGTTTTATATTTAAGCACAAAACTCCGACATTACAAAAGAGAAACTCCCCCTTGCCGATCACTCAAAGGTTTTACCCCTCCATGTGAAGGGTATTAGAGTTGAAAGGAGAAGAAGAGATCATAATGAAACTAAGTAAAAAAGAAAATATAAAATACAAAGAACATAAAGAACTCAATCCTCTAGCACAGCCCTTCTTGCACCGTCTTCAACCCCTTTGAATGGAAGTGAATACTCTTATTTTTAGGATTGGGGAGTAGAAAATTTCTCTCCAAAATTACTCCCCCTAACGTTTGAGTCCGGTTGGCATAGTAAATGACCGAATTTGGGAATTGGTCCTTCTTCAAAGTTGTTCCCCTACATCGCCTCTGTCTCCCCAAAAAATGTGAGCCTAATTGGTCCTTGTATGATGGAGATATGGCCACATTACTCCGGATATTTAATTTACTCCAGGTGACTCTTTGTCTTCCACAACTCCAACTTCCCATGAATTTAATACCTTGAAAAAAGCCGATTCAGACGTGTCCTCCTTAATTAAAGATGTTCCTTAGTTCCACTTACAGCTCCTTGTCGAATATCAGCTCCATTGGATCGGTCAGCTTCGAGATAAAAGCTCAGCATTAAAACAGTACAAATCTGTACACAGTTTTCGTGGCCTGGTTTGTGAGATGAATTTGAGCTTCGAAATGACGGATTGATATTTGGGTCCAGAAGGAAAAAATTAAGAACAAGAGCATAGAAATCCTAAAAAATAGAACCATAAAATTTGGATCAAAAATATAAAAGATATGCTCGAAATACAGAAGCTCCACAAAACTGCTAAATTTCCAGAATTAACCAATTTCCACAATTAAGCCCATAATTCACCAAAATACTAAAATGATACAAATCAGCTAAAATTGATTAATTGGAAGGGGTTAAATCATTGAAATACATATAAAAAATTATGAAAATATTATCTCTATCAATTCCCCCACACTTAGCACTTGGACTCCCGGACAAGTCAAAATCAAAATGAAATCAAACCAAATTTGAAACACATGCCATTGAGATCCACCAATTCCACACCTTGAAATAAAAGTTATCATGCCTCATCCATAACCATTATTCCAAATTCTCGAATCTGGTCATTAAATATTTTTCTTCTTCATTTCTCCTCCCATGAACAGAAGACAACTACCTCACATTAATTTTCTCTCATCTCACAAATATCAATTTTCAACAAAGTTTTTCTCATCCAAACCAATGCAAGGGTCACCATTGGTTTGAAAAACTCCTACTTCTCCACCAGATGTGAGTCAAGGACATTTTTTTTATCATGAGGAATTTGCAAGGTTGTTCTGTGGCTTTTGGTTGGTAGGATTTTTATGTGAAAAATTATGAGGCTGAATGAGGAATGCTTGACTCTTTTTGAAGAAAAATTGCACAATTCTAATTTTCACTCAAGTATGGTATCCTCCTCACTCCACTTAGTAGATATTCAGCTCCATAATCATGAAATATCAAGAAATTTTCAAATTTCTCCGCATTTCTGCAGCAAAAATTTCAATCTTCTTAAGCATGATTTTCTTGAATTCTCCAGAAAAGGCACAGCTTTCTTCCTCCATTAGAAGCTCCAGAAAGGCACAAATTCTTTAATCATGAAAGCTCCATATAAGGCACAACTTTCAATATAATGATTTTTCATCAGCACACACATCTCTTAAGAATTTTAATTTCCACCCAAAGTTTCGCAAAATGAGGTAGCACAACAGAAGACAACTTCCCCAACACTTAAGTTCAACTAGATCATGCAATTTCACTTCAAGAGCAGGTTGGAAAGGGAAAATTGGCTTGTAATGTGGCTAACCTAACAGGCTGTTCATGGCTTCTATGGGATACAAGGATTAATTTACAAGGTAGACCATAATGAAAGGGATTATCTTGAAAAGGGGGCTTTCAAACCAAATAAACTCCTCAATCATTTAAAACACATGTACCTCAAACCCTCAAGTTTTGAAAGGAATGAATCAAATTCTGGTTAAAACAAGCATGGTCTGGTTCTCTCAAGAAGTGAGGTGAATGAAAAGAATATAACAATTATGGTTCAGAAGCCTCATAGGAAAATGATTTCAAAGACAATGACAATGAATTGTGGCATGGGATTCAAAAACCTGAGTACTTTTCATGAAATTCCAAAAGAATTGAACTTGAAACAAAATCATTTTCAGCATTCATTTAAGAACAGTTTCATGGAATAAATTGGTTCACTCAATGACATGGGTTTCAAAAATATAAATGATAATCATTTCAGCTCAAAAGTTTCAAAAACACACCAAAAAACTGAAAAATAAACACACACAAAATTTGAAAAATCACATTTTTTTTAAAACAAACAACAAATGAAAATCCAAAACTAAAAAGGTTCCCTCCCCCACACTTAAATGATGTTGTGTCCTCAATGCATTCAACTGGATTTAACATGTAAGCATATTTTAGAATGAATCACAACAGCAAAAAAGTGTAAAGGAGAGGTACAACCTGACTTATTGGTAATGAAACATTGAGTTAAGCTCCTAAGTGTTGCACACTAAAAACCTACAAGAAAAAGAACAAAAGAAAACATAAGAAATTTATTAAAAAAATGAAAATAGAAATAGGATGAGAAAGGAAGGATAGATCTTGGTTTAATCCCCCAAGTGGGCCCTGGGTTTTGAATGCCTCCATATTGGCAGTTTCAGTTGGTTATCCCAAATCTGAAGGTGGGTTGAGTTTCTTTGTGATGAAGCAACAAAGCTTCTTCTTCACATCATGTGATTCATCCTTTTTGTGGAGGACACCATGGGTATAGTACACCAAACCCACCCCTAGTACAATAAGATATAATTTTTTTGGTGTGGGTAGGACAAAGAATGAGTCCCCGTATTTCTTGGTTTCCAATTTCACAACCACCTCTTCATTCTCCAGTGATTTCTGAAGGTATGCTGCATCATTGGAAAAATCAAAGGAATAGTCAATGTATAATTATATTTGAAAAAAGTTAAAGCATGATGTGTCAATATCATATTCATCCCTTCCAAAGTAAGAATCTTGCATCACTTTTTCCTTTGCCCAATACACTTGGATTCCCTCTTGAACTCCCTCCAATAAATTATCAACATGTTTGGGGAGCTCCATCTTATCCTCTTTAAGCGCATCTTCCTTTTCTTCCTTGTCTGCCAACAAAATACATGAGTTGTCCAAATCTGATAATTTCAAGCAAGGGGAGGTGATACTCAATTCAGATTCAATAAAATTAGAATATAATGAGTTCAAAAAAATATCATCTCCTTGAGGTTTCTTGGCTTCATTTGATTCTTCAGTGGGAAGTTCCTCTTGAAGTAGAGTGGTAGCAGATGGAGGTGGGTAGTCAGGGTCCTCAACATTCTCTTCAAATTCAACCACGTTGGTGGTGTATTCCTTCAATGATGATGGATCTTCTACATTATGAGGAACTGGGGGATCAAGTAGTTCCTCACACTCCTTCCAGAACTCATTCAGATCTTGTTGATCTCCTGTACTTACTGGTTCTTCAGCATCAAGGATGAGTGGGGAATACACTTCCACCAATGGATCAGGTTTAGGTTCCGATTGAGGTTCTTGATCCAATGTAACCTTCTCTATGGACTTCAATATTTGATAATCAATGTTTACTTGATTCACTATTTCTATCTGTTCTTGAAGTGAGATACCTGTGACATGGCCATTCATCATTTGCTTGGCAAAAATAGTGAGTTCATCAAGCTTTTGAAAGAGGGATTCCTCGTCATTATAAACCATTTCCCCCTGAAACTGTGAGTAATCAATCCAAGAATAATAATTTATGTTGGCATACATCATGGATTTTTTTTTTGATTTTTTTAAATAAAATAAATGAAAATATTTACAAAATGTTAGAATTAGATTGTCGGCACAGCCTCCCCGGAAACGACGCCAAGTTTTGACACGTGCCTGTCATGTGGTGTGACAAAAACAAATAAAACCTATGTTAAAATGCAGTAAAGTGGGTAACCTAAGTTGTCTCCAGACAGGAGTGCACAACAATTATGTTTGTCACTTAAATTAAAAAAAATAAGAAGAGGTTCTTTTTGAAAGTTGTTTGAGTTGAAAAATAAACAACCAATTGAAAAGAAAGTTTGAACACTAATGGATGAAGAGAGTAATGGGGTCAGGGTAGGATCACCTTTTTTAATGTCATCATAGTCACAAAGATCATCTCACCTCTCTTCCTTTTTAATGACAAATGAAAGACTCCTCGATCGAGTCATCTATCACCCTTGATTAAAGAAGAAAATAGAACTCAATCCTGTGTGCATGGAAGTTCATAAACAATTCCTAAACAACTAAGGAATGTCCCGATCGGGAATTTTTGCTCCTTAGAAATCTAGAAAAAGTCTACTAGTTCCACACACGTGCCAACGATCGTTAGACACTGACTACCTAACACAATCTGCTTGATCGAGACAAATTGCACTAGGTAGAGGGAGATAAAAAGTCTTTATCCAAAGCTATTAAAAATAAATACACAAAACTCAAACACGATCGCATTAAGAGAATTGGGAAACACTGATAATAGATGTCATTCAGAAGAAAGATAAGGTTTTATATTTAAGCACAAAACTCCGACATTACAAAAGAGAAACTCCCCCTTCCCCGATCACTCAAAGGTTTTACCCCTTCATGTAAATGGTATTAGAGTTGAAAGGGGAAGAAGAGATCATAATGAAACTAAGTAAAAAAGAAAATATAAAATACAATGAAAATAAATAATTCAATCCTCCAGCACATCCCTTCTTGCACCTTCTTCAACCCCTTTGAATGGAAGTGAATACTCTTATTTATAGGATTGGGGAGTAGAAAATTTCCCTCAAAAATTAGTCACCCTACAGTTTGAGTCCGGTTGGCATAGTAAATGACAGAATTTGGGAATTGGTCCTTGTTGAACGTTGTTCCCCTCTATCTCCTCTGTCTCCCCACAAAATTTGAGCCTAATTGGTCCACGTATAAAGGATATATGGCCACATTACTCCGGATATTTAATTCTGTCCAGGTGACTCTTCGTCTTCCACAACTCCAACTTCCCATGCATTTAATACCTTTAAAAGTGCCGATTCAGACGTGTCCTCCTTAATGAAAGATGTTCCTTAGTTCCACGTATAGCTCCTTGTAGAATATCAGATCCATTGGATCGTTCAGCTTCGAGACACAAGCTCAGCATTAAAACATTTCAAATATGTACACAGTTTTCGAGGCCTGGTTTGTGAGCTGAATTTGAGCTTCGAAATGATGGATTGAGCCTTGGGCCCAGAAGGATAACATTAATAAAACGAGCATAGAAATACTAAAAAAAAGGAACCATACAATTTGGATAAAAAATATAAAAGATATTCTAGAAATACAGAAGCTCTACAAAACTTCTAAATTTCCAGAATTAACCAATTTCCACAATTAAGCCCATAATTCACCAAAATACTAAAATGATACAAATCAGCTCAAATTGATTAATTGGAAGGGGTTAAATCATTGAAATACATATTAAAAATTATGAAAATATTATCTCTATCACAGTGACTCAACATAAAATGTGACTCATTTTCTAATGATGAAAAATACATAGTAAAATTTACACCCAAATATATCACATGATAAAATTCATAAATAAAACATAAAATAATTAGTTATCAGGAAAAAAAATTGATTGATGATCATTAAGAATTGGGTTTTCAGAAACTCAATAGAGAATAAAATAGAAACCAACCACATTATTTCTCTGGATAAATTATGAATGTCTGAAAGATCATGTTCAAAATACAATTTTTTCCACCAGATAATAATTTTCAACGATTTTTCTATGGGACCCATTTATTTTCTATTTGATAATTTAATTATAAATGCAAAATGGTTTTTTAGTATTTTAACAATGAATAAGAATATATATGTATATTATTGGTGGTTATTGGTAATTTTTTACATTAGTTGCACTCATATAGAATTGGGTGAGCCAGTTATCGCATATATGATAGGTGTACATAGATATCACCAAGTGTTACCATTATAGATTATATGATGGGTTCACCTATATAATTTATAATTGAATTATGGAATGTATATGTTCTCTATAGAATTATATTTGATGTTTTTCAGATGATTATTCTACATATTATGGTACTATAGGGGTTCTATAATTATTTTTCATGTGTTATAGGAATATTATATTCCATGATACCATCAGGTTTTACCTATTCTTACAATGGTATTATATTTTTTACTTTGACCTAACTTAACACCACATTCATCGTTAGTATTAATTCATACAAATCATTTATTTTCTAAATCGTTATTCTATATTTAATGAGTGATGATTCTATAATATATTTGTTTTTCTTTTTTTATGATTCTATCATGAAATCCAATAAATTCATTATACACTTTTCTACTCATTGGGATCATTGATGACATTCAATTATTAATGCTTTTCTGTAGCCTTACTGGATATTTTATCTCACCATTCTTATGTTTCTTATTTCATAAGTTATAAATAACGACTTTGAATGAATTATTTATATACTAGATTTCATATGTATGATGCTGATGTGTTAATATGAATTACGAAAAGACTACTTTAGAGGTGAAATTTATCATTTAATGACACATTAATTTTGTATGAAGGCTTTTGTACTAATTATATAAACTAAGAACCTAGATGTGAGTTGAGAATGTAATATATATAGTATTTCCCTTTGTTTTTTTAGATTTTTAATAAAAATATTGTCACAAATATCAATATCAAATATAGAAATATAAATATTGTGATTTCATCATCAGATCCCATAGTGCAGGTTCAATATTTTTATATTTATGAATTAAGGAAAACAGGAGAGTTTCAATAACACATGTTCTTAGGATACATAGTAGAATGACACTAAAAACTAGATTATTTAATGTGACATGTCAGAATATGTTTAGGTAGTTATTTACCATTCCATATACCATGAAAATGCATCTAGTGTAGAGAAACTCTTGGCATGACTAGTGCTCATAGTGAATTGTTCTTCATACTGATTCTGTATTTGTGATTTTTGATGAATTCATCCTTATTTATCATTAACCTGAAAATAATCAATTTTACAGTCGAGGAATTTTTAGGGACACATTAGTGGTGGCATATTCACATTTTTGACTCATCATATATATGGGGGACCAGATAGATGTGAAGACGTCTCTTATAGGGATCTATGTAAAGAAAATGTTTATGTGGATGATTATTCAGCTAATGATCATGTATGTGGAGGAAATTTGGGATAGTCTCCATTGGAAACCACAATGTTTACTTAAATTTTCTTCTATATCTATACTATATTTTTTATAGAAAAATTTCAAGCCCGGTATAATTGAATAAATTATTTTGCATCATATTTTATTTTTTGTATGTGAATACTGATCTTTATTTATATGTCTATTATTATATTTAATATGTATGTGGATGAATTGATACTAATGGGATTGTATCCCCACTAAAGGTGTTAAAAAAATTACTACTAGTAAGGATCATCTTATATATACGGTGGCTTACACGAGGTGAAATGACTCTTTGGAACCAACCTGACAATATTGGTAAGGGCTTTCTACTGATCCTATTAAATATGGAAACATAATAACTAAAAATCTCATGATCAATAATTCTCAAGATCCCATAGTTCCTCATAAGACCTTGAACATAAAACATCCTCCAAAGGCTATTAGTAACCCCATAATGCTTTAACCAACACATGGGGATCCAAGAGTCACTGATGTCACCAAATAATAACAGACCATACAATATAACCATGAATATCATGAAATCATAACTGATATGGATCATGAATAATAATGCATTGGAACAAATAAATTACATGGAATCACATGATCATGAAATTATTTGGCCATAGTTGTAAAATAAATATATAAATAATCATAATACAAAGCTAACCACAAGGAAACCACCACATGGTTTACAACATTCCATCACGGATTATATTCACTCCCCAATCCCAAATATGCAATCCCACTTGAGAAAATAATTTGAAAATTTATGGGATATATATAAGGGTGTTGGATCGAAATATAGTTTTAAATTTAAATGAGATGACACAATACAAGAGGCAGTGAATAGTAGGTAAAAAATTTTGGTATTTAAACTCATAAGAACAAAAATATTTTAAGAGATCATAGAGTAAAACAATTCACACATTCTATAATTAAGAAATACAAAAGATCATACTGGCCCAGGATCCGATGGATATAATATAGTACCACAAAAATTCTAAGAACAATTTTATTTGGTTTGAATATAACTATCATAGAAAAAAATGAAAATTATTCTACCATACAATGTATAGAATATTTTAATACAACATGTAATTAAAATAATTCATTATAATTTAAATAATTACAATAGAAAATAATATGAATTGAAATAGGAAATAAAATGATTCTCTTTATATTGAAAATTGAAAGAAGATTAGTAATGGGTATTACAACTATTTTATCCCAATAAGATGTGTATCCTATTACTTATGATTTTAGGTCTGTCTTACCACCACTTGGGTAAGCTCTTGATAATATGATTGAAAAAGATTTCTTCCTATCCACATAAACTATCAATTACGAATGTAATCATACCCTTTTACTTTCAAATACTTGAAAGCCCTTGATACAAAGATTGGGAAACCTGTCTTCCTTTACCATAATCCCATGATCATTATCCCAATGGTTGGTCACACAAAGAAATAAAATGCCCTTATTGAAATAATGGAACTAGGAACTATCTGTTCACATATTTTATCGTCATGGTTTTTCGAACGAAGTAAGAGAGTGGTTACCCAGTCTAACTCTAGAACATAATTATGAAAAGTGTGTCTTCTATATTCAATTGTCCATGTCATAAAATCTCTACTTACAATATTATTATATTTATAGGATTCTTGTCCAATAGTAATATTTTATTTCAATGGTTACATTTCTATTGATATGTAAGAGGGACTTGAAAAACTAGCACTATAATAGTCAAAACTAAAGTGAATACACAACATCTTTTTTATTAGTATATAACTAAATACATAACATCATTTTTTAGAAAATAATAGGTACATAAATTTGAAAGAATGAGTATGAAAAATATATATATGTCATGAGTATGTTGATAATGTGAATCATTTATTTGGTATTAGAGTAAGATATGAATACAATGAATGACATGAGTATGTTTAATAACATGGGTATGATGCATAACATGAGTACGAGATATATCATTGGTAAGATGACTAATATTTTTATGATGTATAACATTGTTATGATGCATAACATGGATATGATACATAGCATGTGGTTACTATGTAAATCAATAAAAGTGGTTATAGTGAAAAAAATATGTGGTCACTACGAAAAAAACATATGAGGTTACAATGAAAATAAATGTATGCGATTACAATAAAAAATATATATTCAATTATGATGAAAAACAACATATGAGGTTATGATGAAAAATATATGAAGTCAGTATGAAAAAAATCATATGTGGTTATGAAGAAAAAGATCAAATTATTTGTGATTTCTAAAACAAAATGAAACGAACGTGATGGTCAAATCCCAACATTTGGCTCAATAATATCTATCTGGAACCGAATCTGTTCGCCATCAAAAAAACACCTGACCATTCCTATGGAAAGGCCCTAAAGGCATTCCCAATCCCTTTGGACTGGAACAAGTTCCCAGCAATCATAAAAGTATGTTTGGGTATTATTTTCCTGAGTTTATTTACATAAAACAACAAATGAATCCAATAAAACGAATCTTGATTTTTCAAACTGAAAAATCATTTACAAATATTCAGAACAAAATTACATAGTTTAAAACCACTCACCATGACTATAATAAGGGAACAAAACTAAAATACAATACCCCAAAAACCCTCATTTCAAGGGGAACCACCCTTATACCTTGTCCACAAGTCCTCACCACCAAGTACATGCTAGAAACCCGAATCACTAGCAGTGAAAAATTTACCTAACCTGAGATAAAAAAAATAACCAAGTCTACTTACAACCACAGTTGTATGAATTGTGTGAGCAAATTCCTTGTAGGATACTAATACTATGAGATTCCATGTAATAAACATTCAAATACGAAAATCTTGCATGTTTTCATATACGTGAAATACTAGTTACGATTTCTAAAATATTCAACTTAAAATTTAAATTAGTTTTCTTATGGGATTTCATTATGAATCAAAAAAATTAAAAATAAGGTCAACCATGCTGATTTTTCCAGACAACCATACCGTTTGCAGATGGATAGAACAATGTAACTACTGGGCATTACCAATAGGAAAAAACACCTAGGCACTAGCTCGTTGTGGGTCCCAGGTACCTCATATCTCGTTGAGAGTAACTATCACAAATTTCTGTTCTCAAGCCTAAGACACTAGTAGGAAAAATACCCATAACATATTGGTCACCAATCATCATCATCATTGATTAGTTGGAGTTTTACGTGACAATATTTCAAAGTGAAACTAAGGCCAAACCCCACAAATTCACTTGCATACAAGTACAAGCCGACCCACCTTAAAACCCAAGATTTCCCCTTGTGCTCAAAAACGTTCAACAAGTCATGAGAGATACATTTCAAATGAAAATTTCATTCCCACATCACAAATTGACCAAATATCCCACATGTATACCACACAAGTCACAATAGTCCACTTTTCATTCAAATTGATTTAGAAATCCAACTCACACCAAAATAGCCCAGACCACATTTCACATTTCATTAACACATCAACAAATCCATTGAACAGTTTTATAAAACCATACAAATATATTGCAACTAAAATAACAACCCACTCAAATGTTACATAATTCCATTTTCATAACCAAAATATGTTTTTCACAAAACACACACAAAACATCCCACATCACATTCACATATCTTACACACATTAGTAAATCTGTCAAACACTTCTCTAAAACATTTATAAGATGGAAAACATCACAAATTACCCATTTCACATTTAAAATGTAGCATATTAAAATTTACAAACTCCAAAATAGTTTTCCTATGTGGTTTCACCTATTACATAAATCATTAAATCATTCAAATCATTCATAATACAATTATAAGGAGTATACAAAAACATTGCTCATAAAACCAATTTGAAAACCATATTTTAAAGACAAAACCATACCAAGACACTACCAAATTATATTTATTAGCCATAGAGTCATTTTTAAAACCACTTTAAAGTGTTTTATGTTCACCTTGAAAAATACTACAAATGATACAAACGAAAACACCAATTTTCATAAAATGATCTCAAGAAATATAAAAATGTTTTTTAGACCAATACTATTCCCAAAACAACAATCCAAGTCCCAAATCACACTCTAAAATTAACATATAAAAATATTCAGCACCTTTCAACAACTAGTAAATAAATTTCAATCTTTAGAATATTACCACAAATGATACCACATGTGTTACTTTTGAGAAGTTCACAAATTCAAGAAAAATGATATTATAAAATTATATGCATATCCAAATCACTAAAAAACGGTTTTCACACCACACACAAAATATGGAGAACATAAAAAATAGTATATAACCAATCTAACTCATCATGGAATTTTTAACCATGAAATCACCTACCTTTTGAGTCCAAACTTTCAAATCTTGGTGCGAAACATCATGCATACCACCACCGAACCAAAAGGAAGTGAAGAGAATCATAAAATTTAATGATTACACCATAAAGACAACATGTAAAACTCTAGGTTCTAACCCAAACTTCTAGATAAATACTATCATCCTGACAGATGGATGAAACCCTAAAGAAATGAATGAAATGGAAGGGGTAAAACTTACATGAAAGAATCTTGGAGAAATTTCACTAAATACACTAGAATATATATTTTCAATTAGCCAATCAAGAAAGGTATGTTAAAAAACTAATAGAATATCATTTAGGAATTGGAATAGGTGAAATGCGATAAATGAAGGAGTTATGGTAGAATAAATTTCCCTCTTTAAATCTGCGAAATTTGAGAAATCCAATGAAGTTTTGCCTAAATTCTAGATGCAAATGATCTCCAATGTGGGGGAAGAGAGCATGGGAGCGCAACATTGGTAAGTGGTCTTGCGGGAGAGTTGGAATCGCCGAAATATAATAAAAATTGAATGAGATATTAAATAATTCAAAAATATTTTGAATGATGGAAATTGGATTTCGGGCTGGCCCAACACCTTTATAAAAATCCCAAATCCATTATTATTATAAATTCCTATGGATTCCAAATTGAAATGGTGATTTTAAAATATCATGGTATTCCATTTGAGATGTGTAATGGTTGTATATTGAGGAATGAAGAATGATTTATAAAAGAAACAAGAAATTATTTTCAAATCTAGAAATGGGCTTATGGTTATCCACAAATTTCAAAAACCCACCATTACCCCCAAAATTCATGGTACACCCCCAAAACAGATTAGGAATGAAAATAAAAAGAAAAATGATTTTAAAATAAGTCATGGATAAGAATATTATCCCCACCCTAAAACATTATGCCCTTAGAAATCCACAGAAAGGCCAAAAGAAAAAACCAAAACCTTAGTCGAAATGGGCTCCTTTGACAAACTTCACCCCCAAAGTCCAAATCACCTCCAATGATCAATTAAGGGTGGAATACTTCTCACCCAAAACATATAACACATTAATGAAATGATCATGAACATTAAAGAGTTATCCCAAAGAAAAACTCCTAAAACACTACCTGAAAAGGGCTCAAGCAATTTAGCCAAACAAACAAGAAAATCGAACAAGGTTACACTTACCATGATATAACATAACTGTCAGAAACACACCAATCCCAATGTTTAAACAAGAAATATGTAGGTAGTTAGATATCTAGGAACATGACTACCCACTACCAGGCCATGAACATGGAGAAAATTGAGTTACTGGTATGACGAGACACAAATGGGCCCCCACCAGAAGAGACAACTTAAAATTTTATAGAGATGGAATCAGGACACTAACAGGGGATACCAAAATGGACTCCTTAGTATAAGGTGTAGAATTAAAATAGACATTTCCAATAGTAAATACATGAGACTCATGGTGGGTCTCCCCACTATAAGATCCAACCATATTAACTGACTAGTATGGACTGACATAAAAAGCACCCCAAACTCATAGTGTTGGAATGGCCACACCGTTTGTCCATACAGTTTGGGTAACTCTTTCCTAACCATGTGGATCGTTATATCTGCATTGTTTTTTGGGGAATGTTTAGAACTAACTATGTGAAAACAGTTCACTCAACCTGACTAACTAATTTTTAAACCATTATCCAATAACTCAATGGAAACCAATAGGTGTAGGAATGTCATTAGGCGACAAACATGGGAACGAGGCCCTACACCTCTTTCCATCGAACAAGATTAACTGATGAATGATGATGACACAAGAGGAATAAACTCTTGTTATCATTCATTCAATGGGTATCACTTGTATAAGGGTTTAAATGGCCCTGGAATTCCCCCTAACTACACACCAGCTTCTTTTCAGGACCTATGCTTGGAGATCAAAAGATCGAACCATCTTCGGCCTCGTAGTTAGGCTTTGGAAAACCATGTTTGGAACTTCTTGTTTTGGTTCCATAAACAAGTACACCGCATAACCTGATGTGATCCCCAAGACATAACACACTATATATGTCACATTATAGAAACCTAACATTTCACTAATACAGGAGATCAAAATATGCACACACATCTCACCTTGTTTCTCAAGGTGAGAAACAGAAAAATGGGAGGGCACATATAAACACCTTCATTTAGGATAGTGGACTTGTTGTTTTTCCCATTGGAGAAATACTCCGAATAAAACAGAGACCCTCCGAGGATTTCACGACCTTCACCTTTATATCCAATATGGCACAAGACATCACAAGGCCTCTTCGAACCTGACCATTGTTATTGATAGAAACAATACATGGAAAGGGACCTTATGCCATGTCTTCCAAACCACGCAAACTCATAAGGTCTCCATAATGGCCGCTCATGACCAGATTTTCCACACTTTTGTTTTAACAACAACTCCAACATCATAGAGACTATGGAGGACACATAGGCCCTCTTAGACACTATACAGACACACATCCACATTAATAACCCTATACCAATTTCACCATTGATAAATTTGGATACTTAAGAAACAATGGTCTCTTTCAACCTTCAACAAGAACTTTCATGCTACAAGAGTATCATCAAACAAAAAATGAATGAGTGTAGAATCATTATACAATGATTTAGAAAAGATTTCATTCATTGATCAACTGAAGGATTTTCCAACGAAGAATTAATTCGGGTTAAACTTTAGTTGGGAACTAACCCATAATGGGGGTGTACCTTATCCAATGAGAGAAATAATTGACCCAACCATACAAGACCATTTGTTAATAAATACCCCCACCAGATCCAAATAGATGAGGGGAGCCACCATAAAGTCATACTAAACATTTGTATGAAAAAACCACTAACCATCCCTTCAACCCAGCTTTCCGACTATACACAAACCCAAAACACAGTTCATACAAGAGGGGTTCTTAGACTGAAAACATTCCACAACATCCACATTTCCAAAAAAACACATAGTAAAAACCATATCAAAATAGTCATAATGAAATCATGTATTTATTTTAAAATAATTTCTTTGAAAACAAATGGTTCAATGGTTTCATGTCCACCAATGGTACCCCATGGTCCCCACACATGCATTTTTTTGTGCCACACCAGGAACCCTCCACATATCCATCCAGTCAGTCATCCATTAATTCCATTATCCATCCATCTTTCCATATAACTCCATACATGTGGTCCCTCATTAATATACCAAATGTTAAAACAAAAACTCTTTCCACTTTTCAAAACCAAATCAATCAACCAATACATCCTTTTTCTCAATACCATTAACCAGAAAATCGAACCCAATTTACAGCTTACAAAACATTTTATAAAGGAAAAATCATTGAAATGAAAACAAAAATTCAAGCCATAAACATTAATTTCAAAACATCTCATCCCATTAATACACCTTTCAATAGTTTATAAAACAGTATTGGGATCACTTTATCAAAACAAACTTTAATATAATTTTTGGTTTTAAAAGAGTTGTAAACCCACCACTTTAGTAATTTATAAAAAATTATGAAATTTTATGTCTACCACTTAAAAAAAACCCCTTCCATATTTATTTTAAAATCATTACAAATAAATTATATTCTTCTTAAAAATATACCATTTTGACTTTAAAACTATACTTCCATGATTTCAAAACAAAAGGACACAAGAAAATAAGAGGAGGGAAATAGGATCAGTGGCTGACATATATTATGGTTGGCCCATAGAAACCCATCTCATCACTATCACATAGAGTGTTATAGGCAAATATCCCCAGATCTGAATTCCATGCCAGGCCCTGTGAGCTCATTGAGACCATTACCCAACTCTCTTTTCATTTCCCTTAATTATCATCAATGAAAAAAACAACGGAATTAGATATGTCTTGACCTCCCATGGTGAAATGAGTCCCATAACGAGGTGTGGTGATTATGAACACTATCCATAACAATAATTCCATGTCCCAAAAATCTTAACTCTAGACTATCCTATCTGTTCCCCAAATAACATGACCCAAACAGTAATAATAAACCTCCAATGATATAATTTTGTCACGAACTGAATCTTGTTGCCATAAAAATCACCATCCTTCACAGACCATAATAAGCTCCGAAAATCATTCTCAATCCCCACAGGCAAGAACATGTTTCCAGGTATCCTAAAATGATGTTTGGGAATGATTTACCTGAGATTATAAAAATAAATCAACAAATGAATCAAATAATAAGAAATCTGGATATTTCAAACCAAACTATCTTTAACAAAAATCCATAACTAAATTACATAGATTAAAACAACTCACCAATACTATTAAAAAGGAAAAAAACCAACAAGTAATTGACCAATAACCCTTTTGTCTTGGGGAACCTCCCTCAATCCTTCTCCACAAGACTTCACCAGTAAGGACCTGCTAGAAAACCACACCACTGGTAATAAAAACTGTACCCAACCTGCGACATAAAAAATAGGAAAGTCTACTTAGACCCAATAGTGTAGGTAGGGTGTGAGCCAATGCCCAGTAGGATACCACTACAGTGATATTCCATTTGATAAAAATTCAAATACTAAAAGCATACAAGTTTTAAATAATAGGAAATGCTAGTAACAATTTTTAAAAGATAAAACTTAAAAAAACACTTATCAAGTGGGATATCATTAAGAATAAACACATTTAAAAATAATGTCAACGCAACTGATTTTCTCAGCCAATGATACTGTATGAAAAAGGTAAGAATAATGTAACTAATGAGCACAAGTAATAAAAAATTACCCCTAAACACAAGGTTTTTGTGGATACCAGGTACCTCGTATCTTGGTGAGAGTAACCATCACAAATATTTGTTCACATGCATGGGGAACTACTAGGGAATATACCCATAACCTAGTGGTCCCCATTAATTATCATCATAATTTTGTAAGAGTTTTAAGACTCAATCTTGCTAACTGAAATAGAGGCCACACCCCACGGATTTACTTGCATACAAGTACATGTCCACCTAACAAGATTCTTGGGTTTTCCCATTTCTCAAACAAGTTCAACAATTCCATAAATATATTTTTCTTGTGAAAATATCATTTCCACAAAAAAAATCACCACACAGCCCACTTGAATACCACACAAGTCAGCAATGTCCAATTTTCTTTCAAATATAGTTTGAAATTAGGCTCACACCAATATGGACCAGAACACATTTCACATTTCATTAACAAATCCACAAATCCTTTAATAAAATATAGAAAACCATTCTAAGGGATTAAAAATCAAATAACAACCTGATCACTTGTTATATAATACCTTTTTTCTTAATAAAAATCCATTTTTCACATCACACTCCCACAAATCACCCCACATCGCTTTCACATATCTTACTCACTTTAGTAAATATTTCAAACATTTTTATAAAACATTTCCAAGATAGAACACATCACAAAACTACCCCTTTCCCATTTAAATTGTACCATTTGAAAATATAAACATTACAAATCATTTATCCAATATGGTTTCACATCTTCAATAAAATAATAAATCCTTCAAATCTTCCATAAAACAATTTTAAAGAGTATACCTAATCATTTCTCATATAACACGTTTCATTACCATATTTGAAAGGAAAAACCACACAAAAACGCTTCCAATGTAGAATTGGCAGCCCTAGATACATTTATAAAACTACGTTCAAGTGTTATAAAATCACCTAAAATAATACCATGAATTATAGAAATGATAACACCCATTTACATAAAAGGCTATCAGGTACTATAATAAAGTTTTACAAAACAAAAAGATTCCAAAAACCACCTTCAAATGTCCACATTACACTAATGAATTATAATAACAACATTTTTATCCACCTTAAACATCTAATAAATCTATTTCTTATTTAATAATAGTACCACAACAAATACCACACATGTTACATTCTAAAAGTTCACTACTTCAACAAAAATGCAATTATAAAATTTATTGCATAACCAAATCCCTAAAAAATGGTTTTTTCACCAAAAAATGCAAATAGAGAGCATGAAAAATTAGAAAAATCACACTAACTCCTCATGAAATGGATAAATATGGAATCAACTATATTTTTAGTCGAAACACTCAAATCATGGTGTGAGACTGCAAGCGCACCACTGCCGCACCACAAAAAAGTGAAGAGAAAAATAAAATCCAAATATTACAGAAAAAAGGCATAATTTCAAACCCTAGGTTAGAAATTTAACTCTTTCACACATTGGATCATAAATAAATAGGGATGAAATGATAAGGAAATGGAAGAAATATAATGGAGGAACACATACATCAAGCATTCTTGAGAAAATCACCCTAAATCCACCGGTATCTGAATTTTCAAATAGCCAAAAATTAAAGTGAGGTTCTAACAATAATTAAGAGATCATGTAGAAACTAAAATGAGGGCAAATGTTATAAAGGATGATGTTATGAAGGAATCAATTTATCTCATCAAATCTGGACGATTTGATAAATCCAGAAGAGTTTTTCCAAAATTCCTAATTCAAATGATCTCCGAAGAGGGGGAGAATAGCCTGAGAGCATGCCTTGGGTATGTGGGCTTGGGTGAGAGTGGGAATCACAGAAAAAATGTTAAAAATGAATGAAATATTAATGAATTAAAGAATATTTTTAATACAAAAAATTGGATTTCAGGATGGACCAACACCTTAATAAAAAAAATTAAATCAATCATTATTATGGATTTATAAGGATTCCAAATTAATCTTTTGATATTAATAAACTAGGGGATACTATTTAGGATGTGTAATAGGTGAAGAATGTTTTAAAAAAGAAGGATACAAAAAATAAACCAAACATTATTTTTAAATCTAGAAATGGTCTTACGGTTTGGCCCAAATTTTTAAAACCAACAATTTCCACAAAACTGTGTGGTAAAAAACCGAAATAAATTAATAATGGAATTTAAATGAAAAATTAATTTAAAAGAAGTCATAGAAGTTAAAATATATACTGTTTTGGAAAGGATAAAAAAATATATATCTCCCACTGATTTTAGTAACTCATCTGAAAGTAAAAGTGAACATGACTATTTTTAATGTAGGATAAAAAATGTATTCTTAAGGATTGTGTTCACTTAACATCACCTTTTCTTATGAGTTATCCCCCTTAATAAAATATTCTACCATTTTATTTTTTATGAGAAAATAATTCTTCTATATAAAGCAATTTCAACTATTCTTACAAGGATTTAGAGAAACAATATATATTAAACAATATAAATAGCTTTAAATTTAATTAAATAAGTTCTTTCACTATTATATATCAAAATTCATTCTTTCTACATTTCATTTTCCAAGAAGATGAAAACAACCATCTTCAACTTCATGAAGTCTTTTCTATGCTACCTCATTTTTTCAAGAGCTTCATGATCTCCATTTTCTTCTCATACTATTCTATAATAATCATTATTTCTTTATAGTGCCTTTCACAATGATGTTGATTGATTAACACATGTTGTTTGAGCTTTACATCAATAGAATTGAACTCATCTATTCTATCTTTATAGGACATTATATATATTTAAACTCTAATTCAGAGAAATAATAATTACAATAATTTTCTATTTTTTTCTTTAGATGTTCAAACACTTTAACGAATATACCTTTTGAGGTACTCCGTCTTTGAAGAGACCCTATATTTTCATTCATATAGGTGACCATATTTTTGTAAACTAGATTGAGATCATTTACTGACATCCAAAATTATTCAATATTTTCTATGTGATCCTTTATATTTTCATTAATAATTTATTACAACATGACAACATTTTTGTAAGATTTGATTTTCTCAGAAGCACATTACATGAACACTTTATAGTTGGCTTCATGTTTCAAAAGCCTACCCATCAAAAAATAGAGAAAATATATTCTTTTATTCTGACTATTAGTTATGGTATCTAGTATGGCTTCGATTTTTGGAAATAAAGCTATAATATTTTTTTAATATAATCAAGGATTTCTCAATTAATTGAAATCCCTTTACTGTGATTGTCATGTCTGAATCGGTATCTTCAATGAAATTTAGATGTTCTCCAAAATGAGTTTCCGTACCGAAAAATTTATCTGGTTGATTCTGATTGTTATTAGATTCTTATTCTTCTCCTTCATCTTATATTTGAATAAATTTTGTTTAAGTATTATTTTGAGAAACTCATTTTAGTTATTGGGGATCATGAGAAGAGAACATAAATGATGGGGATCCAGACGGTTCTGCGGAAGTAATTTTTTGAGATTTATTTTCCTTGTTTAATGCTTTATTATCATCCTCCTCATCTTCTTCTAATTCATTTTAATATTCAAATTATTCTTCTTATTTTTATTCAGTTACTTGAATATGGATTTTTTTAACCAATTTTTCAGCTACCTATTGTTCTTATCCTTTCTCTGGGGTATTTTTTTGGGTTTTATGATCTTGTTCCCTTTTTACAATTATAGTTTAGGATTTCATAGATAAAATTATAAGACTATCAATATTGATAGCTTGATCCATTCTATTCTTAATTATATTTTTATTTTCTTCTTCATTTAAGGTTTCGTCGGTTCCTATTCATATAGCTAAGACATTAATTGGAACTAATCTGAATTCAGGATCTCCCTGTTTTTTTCATCCTTCCCCTTTATCCATTCAACCAAAAATTCATATGGTACTAATTTTTATTTATTTGATTTCATGTGTGTTGTATCCTTAGCCAATAATTATTTGATCGTATAATATTTGGATGGATTAGGAGTTTTCGAAATCCTTCATGTTACTTATTTCATGTGTGTTGTATCCTTTGTGCATTCCAAAAAGGTCGAGATTTTTGAGTAAAATTTTTTTTCGACCTTCCCATCAAATTATTTTAAAAAAGTACAATATATTCTAATATATATTGATCTTTTACATTCATAAAAATTTACTTCTGAGCCTTTATTTTCCATTCTATGTTTCTTATTATATATGTACTGAAAATCATTCTTCACAAAAATCATGTTCATTCTTCATGAAAGATTGGATAGTTCATTCTCTGAATGATAACATTATGTGGATTCAGTTATAGAAAAAACACTCTTAGTAATAGATCATGTTATACTTTCTGATGTCACGGCGTTAGATGTAATATTAAATGATACACTTCCATTACCATTATTCTTCTTATTAATATTTTCATCTCTTTTCATTATTTGCTCTTATTGTAAGAGAGTACCAAAAAATTCATCAAGAGTTGTTTCAGTAACATTCATATTCTCATTAATTGATATCAATTATTGTTCCCACTCATTATGAATGATATCCATAATATTTTACATAATTATGTCACATTTACATCATTTTTCTCCCATATATTGAAAACTGTTTTCAATTGTTTTAAATTTTTGTTGAACATTACATACTTGTTCTCCATAAGGGAAAACAAAACAATGATATTGATCTCGGAGTATGACTCTTCATGTTTCTATAACATTAGATGTACCCAAATGTGTGACATCTAGTTTCTTCTAGATATAGTAGGATTCTTCGCATGATGATATTAGACTTTATATATTCTTGGCCAAAAAGCATAACTTATTACCATGTTCCTTGCAATTTTGTTGATATTAGTATTTATCATTATTGGTGAATGTTTTGAATTCCCTATCTGATATTTTGTAATCTCCAATAAGAATAAAAAAATTAACTACTCCATTACTAATAAAAAATATCTTCATTCAATCTCCATAGTACTCATAATCATTCAAATAAAAAATAGGTGGTCTATCTGGGGTAAGATTATCAATTGATCCAATATTCATTCATGTCTTATAATAATACAACACAATTCCATTACACACATTATTTTAGTAAATAATTATAAAAAAGGATTCATAACAAAAATATATCCTTCATAGAAAAATAAATAAATAAATTAAATCAAATCTATGGAAACCATTAGTAATACCAATTGTATAATATAAATATATATGTAAATGTATATTTCATGAAAAAATACAAGAGGGGTGACTATTAGGATTGAATTTATTGTATTTTAACTCTTAAAAAGAAACATATATTAGGATATTATTAACTAATACAATTCACAATGCCTCTTAAGAAACTATAAAAATTATCAAAGTAGCCCCAGATCCAATGGATATAATATGATACTAGAGAATATTATAAAACAATAGTATCTGGGATGAATGAAATGACTAGAGAATAAAAAATGTAATTTATTCAAACATACAACATATAGAATCTACTAATTATTTATGTATTGTAAATGAATGTATTTTCCCTAAAACATTTAAAATAAAAAAGAATATGAATAAAAAATGGATATAAAAGGATTCTATTTCTATTACAAATAAAAAATGTAAATTCTATTATAATTATTTTATCCCAGTGAGTTGGGTATCATTTCTCCTATGATAATAGGTTTGTCTAACAACCACATGGGTAATCCAACGATATGATGATTTGAAAATCTATATTTATATGCATACATTCCCTTGTTTAATTTGATAATTGACTCCCCTATCATTCAAAAACATGAACTCCCTAGAAATAATGATCAGAAGCCCCATATTGTTATCATCGACATTCCTCTATCATTATCAGAACGATTGGTCACAAAAATCATGAGAAATCACTTATTGGAATACAATTACATAGAAAAGATGTTTCACGTATTCTATATTCTTGTCTTTTCTCATGACGCATGAGTAAGGTTACACCTTCTCTCTATAGAACATAACTCACAAAAATTTGTAATATATGTTCAATTGTATAAGTATTATACTATATAGTTAAAAAACCCCCCAATTTATATGCCTCATGTCCAACGGTCATATTGGATTTCAACAGTCATATTTCATTCGAAAACATAGATGGTATTGGACACCTTGAATTATATTGGTCAACACAAAACAAAATACATGACATCACATTTATTAATATATAATAAATCCATGACATCGTTTTGGTTAGCTGAAAATTGGTATAGAAATATGATAGAATGAGTATTATGAATATATATATGACATGAGTAAAAAAGATTCTATGAAACGTGTATACCATATTAGAGTATCACATGAGTACAATGAATTACATCAGTTCAATGAATATCATGGGTATAATGCATAACATGAGTATGATGCATAATATGGGTATGAATCATAATATGGTTACGATACATAACATGAGAATGATGAATTACAAAGATATGATACAGTGTATACGGTTAAAATGATAAATAACAAATATGGTTATATGAAAAACAATAAATGCAGTTACGATAAAAAATAACATATATGGGTACGATGAAAAAAAACATATATTGGTATGATGAAAACCCACATACGGAGTCACGATGAAAAAAAAATACTCCGTTATGATGAAAAACAACATATGTAGTTACGATGAACAAAATATGTGGTTATCATGAAAATTATCATATGGGGATACAATGAAAAAGATGAAATATTTTTTGATTGGGAAAACTAAAAGAAATGAATGGGAAGGTCAAAACACAAACTTTGACTCAATAATGGGGACACCGGTCATTATATTTAGAATTTTATGTTTACTACACGATGAAATCAATCAAATTTCATAAAAATTATAAATACCATTGCAATGAAATGATTTTTATAATCTGATCTGATATTATAGTCAATGAATATCTCATAAAGATGTAATTTTGGAAATAAACCTATATGTTGTATTTCCAAATAAAATGAATAGAGAATATGATATGTATATATGTGAAATGAATATATAGTGAATATCGAATTATTCTATAACTTTGAAGAGATAGAAAATGATGGTTATAGAGAGAAAGATTATAATTCAATGTAAAAGAATAGATGAGTGAGATCCCTAACTGTAGGATATCAAAACATTTTTCATTTCCCCTTATTCTCCAAAATAATAATATTAGATTCATTATGACCATATTTCAGAACAATTTTCGCCTATATTTTATTATTATAATTTTTCTGTTTATCTCTAATCATTTCGATGAGATATAATTCTTAATTTCAATATTTCGTGGGTGTTCCTATCATTATTCCAAGGACAGATAACAAGTTAATAATTTTTGAAGTTCATATATAATGAGACTAAAAATAAATAAGTGAGATAAAATTTTATTCAAATATTTATTGATATTTAAATGATCAAAAATATCGTTTTTTTGTTCTGACATCGAGGGGATTGTTTTAGTGAAAATGTTAAAGTTATCCAGTTTTCTCATTTTTGAATATTTTCTTATCACAATGACTTAAATTAATTTTATTTAATTAAATTATCATTTAAAAAGTTTTTTAACATGATATATTTTATATTATAATTATTATCATATAACTTTACCATAACAAAATTTTAACCACCATCCTTCGTTGTTCTAGGATGAAATGTTTTTTTTTCAAAAAGGCATTAAAACAACCATATTACAAAAAATGTAAAATTTTATAATTTAAATAAGGGAGGGTGTATTATGGATAATTATATATTATCCATTTTCTTTAACCTATAAAAATATTCCATTGAATATCGAATTTATATTTCGTGGATGAGATAAATCCTCAATTTAGCCTCAGAATGTAAATCCATTAGTTGAGAGAATTGTAAGTGTTTTTATTTGTGTGGTTTAATTCCTGATTATAGACATGAAAATTTAGATGAATATTGTCATATTGAGTCCTAAAAAACATTTCGGGGGATTCTTGTTGGAGCTCACATTTTTCTAAACCATTTGTCCCTCTAGGAAATATTTCATTTCCTGGTCCAAGAGAGTAGAGAGTTTCACAATGATTGGTCCATGAATTATTGAAGAAGTGATAAAATATTAATGGGTTTTACAATGAAATTAAGAGGTTAATCTCATGTGTAATCGATGGTTTTTCAAACTATGTTCCAGTTTTGAAATGAATGACGTGTCTTTAGATAGTGTCACTACACAAATGATTTTGGTTTTCCAAATGATGTTTTTGAATGATGAAAAAATTAATGGAATGGAAAATATCATTTGGAAGTTGATCCCGTTTTATTTTAATATCTTAATATCTACATCATTTTCCATTAACAATATCATAATCATGTTCCCTTACTCTACACATATAAATTGAGCTATATTCTCCAAGAAAGAATCAGGTGGAACACCATTCATCGCAATGGAAGCAAATCAGTTGGTCTAACACTCCACTTTTAGTATTCGTTTTTTAGCTTTCAGTATTTTTCATTATCTCTGTATGAGATAATTCATTATATTATCATGGATATGTTCTAATATTATATTCTATATAATAATAGTATAAATAAAATCAATATATTGGATTATTATCCCATCCCAATCCTGGGGATTTTGTTTTATTATCTTTTCCCTTATGCATCTTATATTTTTATATAATTTTAGTTTACTCAAATTCCACACATTTTCACATTTATCCGAAAAAATAATTACATCAAAACAAATTATGTATACCTTATTTAGACACATTAGGACATAATTATTTGTTTTTAGGTTGATGGACTCAAATTCAACCACTTTCAATGGTGGATTCTTATTTAGGTAAGTTGATTTTCCTATTCCCTTTGGATAATGATCATTTTGGTGAATTAAATAAATCACACATGAGGTAAGATGGTAATTTATTTAAAAGGAGTTAATTAAAATTGATTGAATAAATTGGTTTCATTACCAAACGACTATTTTTTGATAAAACTACATTTTATGGTTTATTTTCTCATCAATTAAAAAAATTGAATGTATTAAAATATAAATAACTAGTTTTATGGAATTGGTAATTATGATGAACATATGTTTTGATTATAATGGAAATGGATTTTTCTGATTTATAAATATTAGCGTATATTCTTATTATATTTTAATGGAAATAAAATTGAATCTAATATAATGATATATGGTTGAATGAAACTAGAAGAACTCGCTATCATTTATAAATGATATCATAGATGGGAAATATATAACCAAATGGAGAATTGGGAATGGTTATTTACCATGTATATTTTTGATATATTATATTCATAGTTACCTATGGTTTAGAAATTTATTTTTAGGTGTTTTCATAATTGATCAATCATTGGATTCATGAGGGAATTACTTCAGCACTCATATGACACCACCTTCACACATTGGGCATGTTTCCATGGGAGATAAAAACATTGAAACTGGGTCAATGACTTATATATAAACGCAAGATAATGCCCCCATTTATTTACTAGAACTATTCACTCATGATATTATATTTACATAGATTCATTCATTGTATTTACCATGATTTACATGCCATCATGATGCCTAGTGTTAACTTTTGGGATCAAAATCATGATTATCTAAAGATACCATGGGGCAAGACTCCTCAAACTCAATTATGTCTTTTTTACAATGGATGTAGAATGATTTTTCTAATAGATTACACTGACACACCTATATCAATATTCAATAAGTTATTAATATTCCTTGGATCGACCCAATGCAGATATGGATTCCTTGGTTACACCATGGATCCCTCATTATCATTATCATATATCATGGTCACCATTATTATACAATATGTTCATACATTTGGCATCGCATTAATAAAATGAAAAACATGGCATAATATACACATGTGGATGAATAGGGACCCTGATAAGGGTTGTCAATGGTGAATATATATGTTTTTATCAACACCCCTCTGTATTCATATATATATGTGATGGCATGTTTAGTGAAATTCCAACAAAGGCTAAAAAATGTATACTCATCTATGTGTCAATGATAAACATAAGCATACACATCTATTCCCTTTATTTATTGTTATTTATTTGTATTTATATATAAAAACACAACTTTATGTTCTATTATTGAACGGTAATGCAATAGAAACCATTGTTGTGTGACTAGTGAATGTATCTCATAACATGTTCAGGATTTTGTTTTGTACCTGAACATATAACTTTCAATAGTAGGTTAGGACTTTGGTCTATTAACTATTCATGTCATTATACCAGAAATGGGCATGGGATCTTCATAGTAGTGTATGTGCATGCACTCAATATAATATATAGAGTTTGATTCATTATTTATTAATTAATTTTTTAGTCTGTACAAGTATAGTGTTATACTTTCAGTAATATTATTTTTTATATATTGTACCATGTTCATAAATGATTTATTATAATTATTTTTAGAATTTATGTTATTATTATATTTCAACATAATTTATTAGTATTTACCCAAAAAATAATTATAAATGTTGTCAATAGTATAGGGACCAAATTGTACAATCATTAGAACCATACGGCTAGTTGGCAGTCTTTAGTATTTTGGGAGGTGCATTTGAGGCCATGTAGATCATAGGTTCTGGGCAACATAATAATGGATCCTAAGACATTGAGATATAATTATATCATAATAATAACATATCAATATATTTAGGATAATTATGTTATTATGTTCAGGTTTATGGGGTTAAAATCGTTGTTATAGAAGAAGAATAATCTTGAAAGGGATGATTTGAGAATAATACATTTTTCATCACTTGTCTACTCTTGTGATACTATATAAAGATTTATTAAATAGTAATTAGATGATAACTGACATAATTTTACATGGGGGAGAGGATTGGATAGATTTTTAGTTCATAATTATACATTATCCATGGCGTAGCAGTTGTGAGGAGATGGTGTAGTGATCAGTGGTAATTATAAAGAGTGAAGAGGGGGTATTTGAAAATTATATTCATTAGGTTATTATATCGGTCCAATGATTTTAATATTAATTATTTTTTTAAAATATATATATTAAATGGTGAACAAAATTTTTAAATATTGGGAGCTAACAATATCCATGACAAAAAAAAATTATTTAGCTTGAAAATATAGATACAATATTTTATAATTTCTAACCAATAAAAATTCATTTATTTTATAAAAATTTGTAAAACATTACCTAACACATTGTTAGCGTTTAGAAACAATAAATTTAAAACATTTTATAACTGTTATTTTCTATATATAATAAATTTAATTTTTAAATAAAATCCTCAATATTTAATGAAATGATAATTTTAATATTATGATCAATTTTTTACACATTCATAAATTACTTGTGACCTCAAAAAATTATATTATCATTAGAAAAAATAATTATAATAATTATTTTAAAAAAATTGTAAAAATTAGCAATTATTGAAACCATTAGGTTGTTTATCAGCATGCAATTAAATTTTTTTTTCATTCAAAAATATAGATAATAAATATATCATTTTTTTAAAAAATATTTTTCTTTCATAATTGTTAAAATATATAATATTTTAAATTTATAGTATACAAAAATATAATTTTTAAATTACATAGTTTAATTGAAAAAAATAATTAATGTTTATATTTATATTTCAATTATCATGTTACTATTCCAATGGTCAAATTCGTAACAGTAATTTGGATTCCCATATTGCTATAAATACCTTATATTAAATTAATTTTTTATACAATTACTTTTTATCTTCTGTTTATATTTTTTTCACTGCCAGGATTTAAATTTTATTACTAATATTATGCGTGACATCAAATACATTATTCATCAGAACTGTGATTCTAGATGATTGAACATATTAATATTATCATATTTTAGTTATCTTATATACTATTTTTACCAAATTGTATCATTTAAAATTTATATAGAATTTTTTATTATCTATTTGTTTTGTTCAAATTAATATAATGATTTTCTTGGTTTCATTATTTTTTACATGTTATTTATATCACATAACCATTTATGACCCAATTTTTAGATAGTAAATTACATTGATAAAATTATAATTTGTCGTATATACTCATCCAATATTGTATATACCTCACATGAGATACCCAATGAAAAACCATTCCTTAAAAAATGCTTATGGTTTCAAAAACATCTATACAGCCTTTGGTCATATACTACCCATATGATATGGTTATGTAACCAACAAGATAATGGGCCCTAAATAAGAGGAATATAGACATTTCCCTATCCACACATTAATCCATCACAAATGGATTATTTTGATGAAACATTACCTTCAACAAAATCATGTCCACATATCCTCAAAAGGTATAAAACATTATGTTTTTCATCTAAACTAAATAATGTGTAAATGGTTTTACTGAATAGAAATACCTTATAATCTTAATAAACCCCTTAATATCTATGAAATAGAAATAGATTAGCATTGTATGGGCCACCAAAAATATGAAAATAGATTAAAAACATCATAATATTATAAACGAATTTATTTATAAACTATAAAAATTGGCCTACATTTGGGGGAAACACATTGAGTCAACATTTTCAGAACCATACCTCGCATCCACTACATCTCAATCTAGATCTATTTTAGAAAATAGATAAAATTTCAATATATTAAAGCTCAATATATGTCTAATGTGAAAAAATATAGTGGGGTATACACATTGATCGAGAAATAAGAGAATTGAAAAATGGAATAAATAACTGCTTAAAAAATTTAAGGAAAAGAAAACAGGGGTAGGGATTTTCCATGACCCCACATGTTTAGATACTACCAACACATATGTATTAACCAATTATAGACTCATCCATGTATTTTGAATCATAATTTATAACTCTATTCAAAAAATAAAATTGTAAAACTGTGTATAAATTATTATTTAATTAATTAAAAATAAAATATTCCCTAAAAATTATTATGAATGACATTTCCACTGAAATACAACACTAGGGTAAACACAATATTTCTATATGAGTAGTATAGTTAGAAAAATTAGATGAGTTAAACTCATAAGAGATATTACAATTTCCCTCTCAAAACAAACCTATAAAAATGGATTCCATTTAATCACTTTTCTCAAATTTTATTGACACTTATATTTATTATCTAGCCACTAAAATGAATTTTTCTCCCAATAATCCTTGGTGGTCAACCAAATATCATTCTATAAACCCGATAAAAAGTGAATCCCACACTATGAATTTTCTTATTATTGACCCACAAGAAAAATACCTCATTCCATTTCGTACACTATGTAAATAACTGAACAGAGTGACTTTAAATGGATGACCTGAATGCACTAGATCTCCAGTACAAAAAACAACCACCATATATCCATAGATCACCTATAATTGAAATATCATTGCTAAAAATAAGATTAAGATGAAGAATAAATCATCCAATTATCTATACCGAACTTACCACCAAAATGATTCTTTATAGGACTTCACATTAAGAGAACATAATTTTTAATCCATGGAAACACCATTGGGGAATCCCCAGGAACTGTAAAATTCTCAATGAAACATCAAATTTTCCATTAAACTTAACTGTAGATAAACTAACACTGCATTGAAAACAATGACACATTATTTCATACAACATGACTTTATCCTGATAATCAAAGACAACCTCAACTCTCATACTCAAGAATGATAGATTATATCAAACCCATTCAGAGGTGAGCATACTCACACAATCTCAAATCCAATGAACCCAAAGTGACATTCCGAAAACCACAAACCATACTTTTCATGTTGTTTAGTTTCAATAATATATATTAATATCAAAAATCATCTTAAAAATCATGTCATGTACCTAATACCACAATCAACCATAGGACCACCATATTCTCAAGCATTCATCAAAATCCATGAGTATCCATATATGCTCTTACTATATTACACAACGGTCAAACAATGAGAACGTGTCCACAAAACCAATTAATCCTTTACTATCAAGGAAACCAATAGACATGGACCACACCTATTTTTTTAACTCTAAAATAATCATAATCCTTATTCATAAACACAAGTGCCTCAAAATGAAATAATAAGATAATGGAAGATTACCACTATAGTCCTTATTAATGAATGAGTAAACACACCCACTGAATTTACCTATGATAGTAGACACATTATGCAACAATATATTAACCAAATAAATGCTTGATGAAAGAACAAGGGACCTCCAATAAAAATATTATTTGTAACATTATGGAAACCTCAAACACTTGGCTATTAAAACTCTATACAAAACATATATCATGAGTTGTTTCCATCATTGAGCTTCCAATGGGGATGATAGATCCTAAACAGACCAGCAATGGTTACTATATATCCACTGATAATAGAACTTCATATCATGCATCAATGAACATTTATCCATCATATCCACATCTTAAATGAGAAGAATATTTTTTATACTTATTGTTTAATTTAATATAATGAAATCATGAATCTATATACGGAAATGTTATATTGGTTTCTATCAAAACATTAAACAATTTAACCACTATTGTTATATAAATCACATGGATATTGGAAATTGTCATATATATGCTACTTGACTAAAATGATTCATGGTCGTTCGAATATTTCCCATGAGAAAAGAGAACATAAATCCAAAAATAATGTACATGGAACAAAGTGAAATAAAAAAACAAAAAATGGAATAAAACTATAGTAATTCCATGGCATGGAAACATTGAAGTTATGTTAGGAATGTTGTTGGTGAAATACTAGTTTGATATCCATCTCATGTTTTGGAACATTCTTTAACCAAAGTTCTACCAACTAACTAAATCATAATACAAGTTAGATTAGATACCGTTTTGTAATGAATCGTCAATAGTTGACCATATATGTCTTCCAATGTATCTCTTCAAAAGGTATTATGTTTTTCACTTGTATTCAAGATGATAATGACTGTTGGATATATTCTCAAATAGGCATTGAAGATAATAAACCCTCAATTAATATTTAAATGAATATTTTAAATGAATAAATATCATAAAAATAAATAAGAAATAGTTTGTTATTGATGTATAAACCACAAATCAATATGTTATACTATATAAAAAGGTTGAATTAAATAATACATCCTAAAATAATACTGAAGAAAAAATAGAGTACCCACTTTTCCAATAATTATAAAAATTATTGAAATGAAATTAAACATTCCATAAAACCAAATTTTAGTTGTACTACATACACAGTTTCTATAATGGGTAAGGTACACTAACAGGATCTGTATATCCCACATGTGATGTCCTTCATGATCATGAGACATTGGGAATACACAAATTTCTATATAAAATTTATTTCCCAACCTAAAAGTATGTATATGGTCTACATTAAACCCTTGGTGGATGTACATGTGATGAGATATAAATCTTAGTGATCCACAAACAATAGCGAACCTATGATATACACTTATCTATTGTTCTCCCAAAATATATCATCATCTTTGTAAAAAACATAATAATATCTAACATAATATAAAAAAAATGAATTAAGATAATAAAAAGAGGATAAATATAATAAATATTTAGCTAAACATTTGTTCATCAATAACACCTATGGTAAATATAACCCTAATCTATCTAATGATAAGGTGATTATATGACATGGATACCCCTTCCATGTAGATGTTGGTGATCTGTATCCATGAATTCGAACCACTCTGAATAACTCTCAACTAGATAGGGGTATTCCTCTAGGACATCAATTAGCTCCCTATACACATCCAATAACATCTATTAAGATAAATAGAAGATAACTTGATCAAAATTAAGGTTAACATAAACTCCCATATAATCCCCAAAATTTCATACCATATAAAATCATGTGTACAAATTTTCTAAAAGATACTTGTCCAAAGTCCAAAAATCAAGTGTCAATAAACTCTCAAACACATAATCTACACAATTGAAACATCAATAATGAATATATCATTTTCAAAAAAAACATATTGACCCATTTTTCTACTATATAAAATCATCCATAAAAGCTCCACCACAGTCATTCACTAACCCTATTAAGTGGTCAAAAAAATATGGGGATCCCATGATCCCTTGGTTCACCACACAATGAGATGTCTTAAAATAGTAACCCATACAATAATCTAGCCATAAAAAACTAATAAAATATTCTCTTACAATTCACCTACAGGTAAATCTATAAATATCCATCAATAAAACTCAACAGATCACTGATCAATAGATGACCAACATGGGTACTGTCAATGGTCCTTTTAATGTCACCACAAGAATGACAAAAAATGAAGGCCACCAATTCCATATTCAAAATAATGATGTAATACTACAATGCGAATATCATGAAATTGCCACAAATGGATAAAAACCGATCATCAAGGAAAAAATAACCCTTAAATGGATTTAAATGATGAATATGGCGTCCACAAATCATCAAATAGAAAACTGGCCCATAGGGGAATCTATAAGGGTACCTCAAACCCATCTCATCATAATAACATTGGTAACCGACAATATACAAATCAGATGATGTCTATAAATATGAAAGTCTTAACAGGTCAAATACTAAAATACTTGGATCATAAAATCAACTAATCTAATAGAAAGGAATTTGACTCAAAATTCAGGGACCATATATGATGTACCTATAAAAAAATACATGATCCTTCGTTCCAATATTCATCAAAATTAATACTATAAAATATATCTTCTATCTTTAAGAAATTTTATCCAATAAGGACATTAACCTCACATCGTTATCAATTCTGACATCCCAACCCACTACAAGATTATTAATCCAAACCTCAATGATATCATCCTCTCAAATCTATTCCAATACATATGACCACATAGACGGCCTCTAACTGCTGAACTGATTCCACCATCATGGTCTGCATGAAGAAATAATAAAAATGAAATACACAAAATCCCAATCATAACCATATTAATTTGAATAATAAGAGCACATCTATGGAGGTTCTACATATTATATAGTGTTATTATTTGAAATATACATCCAACATACATCCCAAGTCACATTTCACATCCCATTTAGTAATCTATTTTCTTTAGTATCTTCTTTTAACTCACTATAATGAATTTTTTACACACATATGCATCCCTCCCATGAAGCATTACATGTATCCTACATGGTATTTAACAAAATTTCTACACATTTTGTTTCCTCTATCAACATACGAGATATTTTTTTGTGACATACATGATCATGTTCTTGAGAAACATGTGGTCTATCCCTTCCATAGGCCACACCATGATTCATCAAACATAATTTGTCCTAAAAAAATTAATAATTTATTCCTATAATCCTCACCACTACCCAATGGATTAACTAAAAAATACATCCTCTAAAATACAAAACGTGTGAATTTGTTTCTTCAATTGAAGTCACATAAAATATTCTTGATACCCCTAATATCTCCTAGAAACCAATTTATTGACCAAATACAGGTATCATAAAACCATATTTTTTTTACAATCGTGAAATATTGAATTTATTTGGATTTACTACTAAAAAAAATGGAATACATTATTGTCACATATACTAATGCTCCATGTTTAGATTCACACATAACATCCAACAATCTAGATCCAGATCTACAGAAACACTCCAATGTAATATATATCTATCATATCTCCATTAATATATTTTCAAAAACAAATTTGGGGGTGGGGATGGAAATATAAAAAAATATAAATTAAAAATAATTATAAAATGAAAAATTAAACGGATGAAAAAGATAAAAAATAAATTTAATTTCAAAAATGTTATGTAACAAAATCAAATGATAAATGGTTAAATGACTAAATAATGTGACTCATGCCAACAAGTTCCGCCTTTCTTTTCAGGATCATGTCTGATTATATTTCCAAAGTTAATCGTGTTTGGACTGGAGTAGTGATCAGAATGGGTGACCTGTTGGGAGGTATCTCAGGGTGTGTGTGAGTGATGAAAAAGAAAACTGGAAAAGCCATGTGTTGACCTATGAAGACTATCATTAGTCAGATGACTCGTTCAGGCATGTGGGTGGGCCCTAGTTTGTTGACCATGTATCTGTGGGGCAATTGGTGGTACCTGGCGGGCCTAGACCTGACGACCATGTTAAAGGTGGGGTGAATTTTCTGTCACCGAAACATTGTTGTTAAATTTGGTATCAGAGGTGGTACCCATCCTTAAGTGTGGTGCACTACCTGGGTTGATATTTAGGGACAACAATGAGGATGTTGTTCTCTAAAGGGTTGTTATTGTAACACCCCCAAATGATAAAGGGTTAAATGACTAAATGATGTGACTCATGTCAATAAGGTGCACCTTCCTTTTCGGGATCTTGAATGATTAGAAATCCATAATTAAGTGTTCTTGCCCTGGAATAGTGATTAGGATGGGCGTCCTTCTAGGAAGTTTCCTAGAGTGTGTGTGAGTGAGGGAAAAGCACACTATAAAGGACATGTGATGACCTGTGGGGACTGTCATTAGTCAGATGACCCGTTCAGGCATGTGGTTGGGCCCCAGGTTGGGGACCACGCATCTGTAGTGCAACTGGTGGTACCTAACGGGCATGGACCTGACGTCCATGTTAATGGTGGGGTGGTTGTGCTATCACTGAGACCCAGTTGTTACAGGTTATTCCATTGTTTTAACAACCATGATGAGTATATTTCTATCATAGAAAAAACACCCAATGATTTAATCAACCATGGAGTCATAATCTATATTAGGTACTCTATTCAAAATAACTCACATAATGAAGCTGAAATATTTAATTAATATTTAGTTAATTAATTATAAAATATATCATTACAATTCAAATGACTCAAATTTAAATGTAATTTATATCCTTTGATAAACACCCAATTGCAAGACTAACATAGAGGGGAAAAAATATATCAAAGATCCCATCATATAATAAATTATAGTTTTAAAAGTCCATATAACTTAATAGCTTAAGGGTAAAATTCAATCTCACCTAATCATATTTTAATGAATTGAATAATCAGAAGTGCAATGTGGTTTTCCAATGATAGGAATATTTGTAGAATAATCTTACATGGTATGTGTGTTTGTGAAACAGCATGTAAAGCTGCATAGGGTGTGTCATAAGACTCTTATTGATATCCCATTTCTTAGGGTACATGGTCGAGTAATATACATGGCCACAAAGCCCATGCGGTTCATGGATGGAGGCCATATATGGTATATAACACTACAAAAAATGGTATATGTCTATATATCCTAGGTAAATTTCAATCAATCAGTTTCCATTTTGTGGTATATAGTTTGTTATAGAGATTACCTAGTTGCGATGATTTAATGGTCAATTACCTCGTGTAGTGTACAGACCATTTTTTTTGGAGAGACAGACAATATAACATGAAAATTATATTCTAGGTGGGCTCTAGTACATGTCTACTGAGGATTACTATTGTTAAATACTATGTAACCTAGTTATAGATCATGTAATCCTCCATTAGATAAATTTCATTGGTTTTTCTATTGAGAATGAGTTGGAAATGTTAGAACATCATTTAAATTTTTTCCCAATTATATTAAAAATATTAAATCCTATAAGAAAAGAGGGGACATTTAGATGGTTATATGATTGGGTGAGATTTTTTAGGATGATATCATTTGATAATGGGATTCATAATTCTATTGAGTATTTGAAATTATGAACTAGGCTCTGCGTTAGCTATATGAAATTAATAATTGTATTAGCCAGAGTATACCTATAATGTTAGATAATTTTTTGGATGATTCCAAAAATGATAATTATGTACTATCATGGGTGATATCTTAGGACGATTCATTACTATAAAGACTAGTTTTACATGTGGACTCTTATGTTTGAGATATAGTTGTTTAAAAGTCATCGAGACCATGTATGTAGTTTGGGAATAAATTTATATATGATTATGTCATTCATTTATTTAAATTTTATTCATTCCATATATATATTTGTTTTGTTGAGTGTGTGACAAATTTATTTGTATAACGTGGTTGTGATTATGTATGCAATGTGTTGAATTTCAATCTTTAATGAATGATAATCATTATTTATCTATGTATGTGTATCTTTATATATTTTATATACAAGTTTATGTTTAGAATATTATAATTATTATTTCAATCTGATTAAATTGATTTTTTTTCACTCAATCCTATTAGAACATTTCTTATTATAAATATCCTCTAGAATACAAGAAGTTACACTTAATAAATCGTTTCAAGATGGAATTTGTGTTGGGAAAAGTCTTTTGGGATAGATTAATTACCAAATTGTGTCATAGAATTATTTTAATTTGTATTAGTCTTTGGGGATGGTATAAAAGTGTTCTTAGAATTTTTTAGAGAATGTAATGTATATTGGGATGATGTTCCAAAAAGACCATTTCCCATTATATTTAAAAGTTACTATGGTTTTGTGACGTCTATATTTCGTTCTTGATGTTATGGTTTATTGATTATTACATTGTTTGATGTAGATGGATTTTTATATTTTTTGAGTTATGTTTTGTGGGATTTTTTTATATTTTCTTTATGACTTCAGACCTTTGTTCAATAATCATTATAGGGATATTGAATTCATTTGAAATAATATTATCTATATGTGTTCTCAATGAAAAATGTGGATATGTTATTTAATGCTTCAAACGAAACCAATAAGGCCTTGTATAATATTGATTCCTGAATGAATTATATTCAATATAACAACATATATTTTTTTTTGATATCGGTTCTTGTGGATTTATCAATGAGATGATATATATTTCTATAGATGAAAACAATTATTTCAAGGATACATGGATACCCACTACAATTTGACATTTTGATGGATACCCTGCTGTTGTTGTTGGTGGCCTGATAAGTGAATGTATTCATGAGATATTTATTGATCGAGAATGATTTTTCAGAAGGTTTTAGTGGTATTATTCTGTTTTTTGGCAAGTCACGAGGATTACATGAGCCTGAGAAGGTGATCACGATGAGTGTTCATATTTTTAAATTGAGATTGTATGATTTATTGTTTCCATGAATTGATTGTTCTTGCTGTTTATTTCTTCGGGTGATGTGGTGGGAGAATGATTAGGTGAAAATGGTTTCTGTATGGATCATGACTGGGAGAGAGTTATGTGTTTTTTGATAAAAACTATGATCTTTATTTCATATTTAAACATGATATATTACATAAAATTTCACTTAATCAAACTCTAAATACCGAGCAGTCTTGATTATTTAAGGATTAAGAATATTACATTAGAAAATAAATCATGAAATAAAAAATATTTATTGAAAACATCTTTCACATGATTAAAACAATCTTTCGTAGTTAAAAATTCATGGTAAAACATGATGAAATTCATAAGAAAGTGTTGATCTATAAATCCCTTTATAGAAATAAAAAAGGAATGGAATGAATAATAGAAAACACGTATGAAAATATGTATATCAATGGAAGAAAAAATTAACATGAATAATAAGGAGGGATAAATCATGATAATCATAGCATGGGAAATGTGGAAACCATATAAAATATGATATTAACAATAGTCAATGATCACTTCACATGGTGTATCAAGAGTCAAAGCACATTTTACATGAAGGACCTGAGTCATGCTTATTACACATGGAGGGGAATGAGTTAAAGATTAATTGAAAATGACATATCATTATATTAAACATTACTCAGTGCATTAGATAACTACAAGGGCACAACATTCATAATGATTTCAATTTCATTCTTTAGTTATCCACATAGATCATACAACATTTTTTCATTAATCAACATAGTTTATTACATGATCACGAAAATGTAGAATTCATACATATAGATCCATAATAAATAACTATATATTTACAAATGTAAATACCCTTGATAGATAGATGTGTATTTTATTCACTACACTATGATTTTGGAATGGAAAAACGACGGTGAAATTTCTCTAGCAATACATCATCATAAAGAATCTAATGAAATTGGTAAATGAGAGAAAAAATGGTATCCCTTCATTTAGGAGTGAAATGGACAGTAAGAGAGGCATGGACGTACATTTCATAAAATATGTAAGGAGAAATAGAGGATGTATCATAAAAGAGCCATAAAGTATTAGAAAAAAGAAAAATAACCCTTATTAAATTTTTTCATGGTATTAGGTGTACATAAAGGATCATAGGGGGACTAAACAGTTTTTAATGGAAGATATAATAATATATAACTCAAATAGAATGTAATGGAAATAGGTAAAAAAATATCCCTATATATGAATATGGAATTGAAGAAGCGTAGTATAAAAGATGTTCCTGAATAAAAATGAGAGGGGAGAAATCCCCTACATGGATGTGTGACTCTGAATACATATGTGAGTCTTAGTGAGTGCTTGGGCGAATTTTGGGGTCTCTATATAGTACATTATATTGGGTGGATGATCTTTAGGGTGGTTGATTGATGAGAAATGAGTTCTTGGTTTGGTTTATATAGGAATGGAAGAGGATTTCATTATTATTTTGGTTTTGGATTCTTCATAATAAAATATTTAATACCAAAAACCATACCATGGATTTCTACCATGGTTTATGAAAATGGGGAGTGTTATAAATTACATTATTAGTTCATGGTCTAGATATAATAAAATACTACTCTTGTTTATGTGAATGTGAGTCACACTCTTAAATTAATGAATTTAAAATCATAAAATATATTATATGTCATGGAGGATTCATAACGTATTTAAAAAATTAATATATAAAATTAAAACTACATTATTTGAAACATAAAACATACATTTGTTTGATGATACTTTCTTTTTAATTTATTACATCATTATTGAGTCATTAAGATGTCACAAAACACACTGTAAATTATACAATATTTAATTTTTACCAAAAAAATAAACTATCTTAGAAAAATTAAAAAATTACAATTATATAGTTTCAGATACTTGATTATAAAATTAATATTCATTTTACTAAAAAATATTCTAAATATTTGAATTTTTTCATTTATATTAATAGCCATTTTTGGAAAATGATGGGGGTGTTTTTGGTAATAAAATTTTAAAACACTAAAAATATATTTTTTATTTCAAGAAAATTGTATGATTATTAATATTTAATAAAATTAATTTAATAAGTATATTTTTTTAAAAATTATTATTTACTTAAAAAAACCATCAATTTATAAAAATGGATTCCTTAATTGAAATTGAATATTAACCAAAAATTCTACAGATTCTTAAAAAAAATATTTACAATGAAACAATAATAGAAATTAAATATATTAATTATTTTATATCTAACTAATTTTCATAATATTATATACATGGTCTTGAAACATATCCCTTTATAACAGCAATATAATAACAAAGAGATAGGTGCACGATGGTGGGGCTTTCATGGGGTTGTTCGTGAAAATGGATTTGGTCCTGATTTTGATGATGTTGATATTATTCTATAAATGATTGGATTCATTAATTTCTTGTTTGATATCATCTTGGGATAGGTCTAGTGACATTACTTGAAATTTTATCTCACTCAGAATAACCGATAAAATGGTTTTCATATGGAAGTATTGTTCTATTTGGGGTCATCACTTCTTTAGGCTGTGATTTTTTTTTGTTAAAACACTATATTTATACTCATCCAATGATCACTATTGAAAAGTTATATTATCAGCGGTAATGATACATTGTGGTAATTTAAATCCAGATGTATCAAATAAAAAATAAAAATATTATTTGTTTTCTATATCGATTAAATTAAAAGGGGAATATCATTCATAATATTTTCAGTTGTTAAAACCTTCCACATTATGAAATTTCACCCCAACGATTTCCTTTAACCAAAATAAAAAATTGAGATTAACTCAACATCAGCACCCCTTAATCTTCTGAAATTTATTCTTGAAACTTGTTGTTTTTTCACAACACCTCGATGAGGTGCATTGCATTATTTTGTAGAACATTTTCTCCATGATCTAATAAATTCATCTGTTGATCCTCATAGGAATGGTGAATCTCCAGTGGTACCTTCTATGTATTGAGTACATGTTATTAGTGAAATATCTACTTCATTAATTTGGATATATGGTATAAATAATGTAATTTAGGTAGTTTTTGTGGGAGTGTGAGTCCCTAATCCACTGCTCCGATGCGATCAAGGATCTGAATAGTTATTATGTATCATGAAATAATTTTTTTCTTTATTCAAAAACCTAATTAATCTCTTGAAAAGTGATTCATAGAGGGATAAAATTTCTCCAACAGCATACCCTCAGCCTCGTTGATTATTTTCAGCATTTGTCTTTTATCATCTTTGAGATGGTTTGATGTGTACATGATGATATTAACCTTATCAACCATTTCATTGACCGTTTTAGGACCTAAATGTTTATTTTCCCCAAATTAATCTAAATATTCTAGTGTTCTACAACTCTTCCCATAAATAAAATCATAGGGGCTATTTGGATGCATGATAATAAAATTTTGTTTTAATAGAACTCCAAAAAAGGAAGATATTGTCACATCTGATTTTAAAGTCCATTTAAAATGATATCAACGTTTCTTGAAGTGTATGGATAGTATGGCTAGATATTCCATTAGATTGAGGGTGATAAATAGTATTGATGTTCAGCTCAGTGTTTAGAGAATGCTGGAGAATTTTCCAAAATTTTGAGGTGAATATTGGATCTCTATTAGACACAAATGATAGTTGTACTCCATGTATCCTTATTACAAATCTAATGTATATCTATTCCAGCTTATCATGTGAGAAATATTCTTAAACTGTGATCATGAGTGCAATCTGTGTATGTTGATCCACAACAACCCATGTAAAATTATTTTCTTAGATTTATAAGGATTTTTGGTGAAAATGTCCATGGGGATATTTTCCCATTTATATGTTTTTTATGGATAATGGTTTCACTATCACCTTAGAATTAGGACATTCATCAAAAAATTATAGACAAACCAGAAACCTTGATGTGTCATCTATGATCTCCTAGTACATTTTTTCCAACCAATAGTGAACTCGGTGATCTCAATACATTTATTTGTCTTGGGTGAATGAAGAGATTTGAAATATTTTCAGCATCCAAATGTTATTTATTTATATTAAGAGTTGATCTAATACATAGTCTTGACCCAAATATCCCAATTCCTTTTTCATTAACATTTTACTCTATGTATTTCACACTTTCTACAGTATCCACTTTCTTCTCAATTCCACAATCATCTTTTTGAGAATCCATTGTACTTTCTAAAAGATATGGTTGATAAATCATATTTTAAAGGATCTATAGTGTTCCACTATTTATGATTCCCATGTGCACCTACATCAAGTCTACGATGATCAGATCCTTTTATATTATGATCAATGATAGAATTGATGGATTCTTATTTACATAGAGAATTTAACACTTTTTTCTGTTTCCAAGGATGGTATTGGATTGAGCATTCATAATTTGTTATGAGATTTATCTATATTAATTGGTTAATATATTTCTATTTATCTGTGAATATTTATTTGAGACTTTTTTTACCCATATGTATTTCATAATTCTACCAAAATAGATAATACTATCGTATTTTCAATTTAACGATAAAAAATGTAAACTTCAGATCATATGTGGGATAGTTTTTCGAATGGATTTTCTTCTTTCAGGAGGTGTAGAAAATGTATTTATAATTTTCAACAACACACAACCCAATCCCTTCTTTGAAATTTTTCTAAAAATTACACAAATTTCATTACATGTGGGTAGTATAATGATCTGAGCAGTGATAGGCCAATTTTTCAACTCCATGAATCCTTCAACCCAATCACATTTCAAGGAAAATTTCTCTCCCATCCATGTTATATTATATAGTGGGTTTTACAATTGTGAAAAATTTCTCACAATTCGTGGAGAGTATCCAACTAAACCATGGATGGTATATATATCTATCATTGATGGTGTACTCATCCATAACTCAATTTATTTTTTCCTTTAAAGGATCTACATATATTAAATTACTTGTGATGGTATTACCCCTGAATTTGACTTCCTTCAACCAAAACTCAATCTTTTAGAACATTACATATATCTTCCCTTTTATTAGGGCTTTATCACAGTGATCAGATACTCCGCATGCTCATTTATGGTTTTTTCGTACATTAAAATACCATCTTTAAAGACTACCAATATTTTTTGAGACAATATCAAAAGACACTATTCATCATGTATATGATTATTTCAGGAGAATTAATGTGTTTAAATGACATTTCTATGAGAATATAATGAATATACCTTGTATGAGAAGCAGACTTGAGTATATGATCATTCTTCACCCATACTTGGTAATATCCCAAACTCAAATCCCCCTTGGGGAAATATTATAATCAATGTAGCTGATGAAGAATGTTATAAATTTTAAGAAATATATACTTTTCCTTTTCCATTATTTTTTTGAGGACATGATAATATCTGAAATGGAACATAGACCCATCCTTCTTATTGAAGAAGAATATTGATTCACCTCATGGCGAAGCATATTGGTGTATAAACACTTTATCCATATTCTCATGTAGTAGTTTCTTCAATACCTCAATTCCCACAAGAACCATCTTAAAGGGATTCTTGGATATTTTCAATTCCCAGGGAATAAGCACGACCGAATATTCGACCACTGGTGTTGAAGGAAGACCATAAAATTCATAAGGACATCAGTGTATTGACTCACAATAGGAATTTCTTCAAGAATGTTCCTTTCTATGGAATCAATAATTTGAGTAAGATACACATTCTCATATAATGGTAATATCAATTCTTGTTAATTATGGTTCTAAAGTAGATTAATCAATCTTAAAAGACTTGTATAAAATCAATGGTCTATTCTCTATATAGAGTGTGATTTATATATGAAGGAAGTTTTTGTTGGCTTTATATAAGAAATTCCTATCCATTCCAATTGTTTCATCAAATTCCACCAAATGGAGACTTTTAATATTTTAAAGAAGAACATTCAAATAAACATCAGCAAGTGATAAATTTATCTTCGAATATTTTCCTAATGATTTAATATTATTTCATTTGAGGAATCTATTTTCATAAAAACATAGGAGATATTATAATAGTAATTAAATTTAAATAAATATGAAATTGAATACTTTTATGTAGTTTTTACATATATTTAATTCATCAATATCCATATTATCATAGGACTAATAATGCTCCCTTGATAATGGTGATTTTTTTACGCATGATGCTTCTTATCCCTTATAGTAGATCATTTACTTGAATAAGGACAGATTTATCCACACTTTTGACATATCACTATATATGATTCATTATTCTAAACCATGTTTCTATATATCACATTATACATTTCTCATGGAATTGGCTACAGTTGTCTCTATATTTTCACACTAAAAAATCCTCTTATATCGCTGTTAAATTTCAATTTGTGCCTCTTTCAACATTTGTTGCACGAAAGAAAGTAGGACTTCAACCCCTTATCACCTTTACTATATGGACATTCATGAGATTTAATATTCATATTCCTTGATGTCTTTTGAAATAATTTTTTTTTTAAATTTTATTTAATGATTTTTTATATTTGGTTTTGAATAATCATGATATTTCCTACTTGATATCTGTTCAAATTGAGAATCTAATTTTGGAAGGAATCACATTTCTCTTCATATTTATTATTTATCAGATTCCTCATATTTCTAGCTGTTGGATAGAAGGAAATGAAAATTAAGAATGAGGATATTAATCAACTAAACACATAAATGAGAATCTAGTGATGCTAAATGGATAATTTCTCAATTAAATTTATCATCTTATCTTATGTGTTTCTGGGATGTCATATATGTTCTTCATGATCATCATCCTAAAATATATTCCTATGGCCAATCTTTTTTCCCTTAATAATTGTTTTGTAAAGTTCTTATGAATTTACCATATAATATCCCTCGTGGGTGTCAACGCTTGTGAAACATAAGACCTATTTTCATGTTCCTGGTTACCCCTAGTCATTCTTGTAACACCATTTCAAATATGTTTCTCCAAGGTACATTTTTTTAACCATGTCCACTTGAATTATACATAGAGGGATGTATTTGATTGATAAACATATTTCTCTATACTACCAACAATTTTGGGATTTTCTACTGCACCTAGCATTATCCCTTAGGGTTTTCACTGAGGTTTTATAATCATAGTACCAAATATAACAATACAACCATCTAAAACAAACTATAACGAAACTACACATTATTTCATATTTAAACATGATTCATAAATTAAAATTAGACTAAAATAAAATAAAAATATCTAGCAGTCTGGTGACTTTGGGTTTAGAAATATTATATATCAACATAAAACATGAAATAAAACATCATTATTGAAAAATATTAACATGACCAAGACATTCCATTTTAATTAACCATGAGGACATACATAAGAAATGGGTGAGCTATATTGACTTAGTATGGAAATAGACAAGGAATAACATGAGAAATATAGTACATGTTAGACAATAGGCATATCAATAGAACATAAATGGGACATTAATAACAAATCATGATAGAGCATGATAATCATAACACGAGAAATGTTTTGAAAACTTAAAAAATGACATTCAAATGAGTCATGGATCATTGCACTTGGTGGAACCAGAGTTCAATATAATTACACATAAAAGTGAATAATTCGGGCTTACTGCATGTAGAGGAGTGCGAGTCAGTGCTCATTGAACAAGATATATCATGATAGTAAACATTACCCCACCCATTGTATTACTGTCAAGGCATTCGCTTCTTAAATATTATGTTTTCATGAATAAGTGTTCAACATGGATCTAGAAACATGGATTCATTAATAATAATTGTTTATTCCATAATAATGGAAATGTGGAAAACATATATATAGATCAAATATCAACATGTATATGTGAAGAAATGTTACTACTCTTAATTGATAAATGGATATGGTATTCACAACACAATGATTTTGGATGGTAAAATTTACAGTCCAATTTTGGCAACAAAAATGTCATCATATAGATATTCATAAAACGGGTTGATGAGGGAGAAAGTGGTATCTCATAATTTAGATATGAAATATATTGTTACAGGAACGTGAAATTAAATTCCCTAAAATATATAATTGGAAATAGATAGCTTAAATAATTGTAACGACCCAATGTCATTAAATGGAAATTCACTTTTTGTAAATAAATTATAAAATCAAATGAAAACCCAAAATAATGAAGTATTATGTTCTAAGTGGCCTTTAAACATGAGTTTTTCACTTATATGTTTTTAAATTTGAAAATCTTACATACATAGTAGAATTCAGTAAGTTATTTTGAGTCAAATAAGAAAAACATAACTTTTGGTGAATAGTAACCTACCCTTTTGAATAGTAACATACCATTATAATTAGTGATATAAACAAATGAAAAGTATCCTTACCTTTTATAATATATAAATAATATTAAATTTGAATGTATGATATGCCAATATTTTATAATAAGTAAATGACTGTTTTAAAACTTGTTTTTGATAATAAATTATGATTTTAATTAAATATTAAAATAATAATATTTAAAAAAATTATTTTTGAGAAATGGAATTCATTTTATGATTCTACAATATTAAACATGGTTGATGAAAATATTATAGATTCATCTGGAATTCTCGAATTTTTGATGAATAGTGATACTCCATAATTTACAAAATAAGCTAAATAAGTTAATTATAGACTCATGCATAATATTCTGTTGATATAAGACCAATTGATTCTGGGTCACTTGATACAATTACTATTCTTGGTCCTGGAAGACTCACTATTCTTTTTCTTGAGTGGAAATAATAAATCAATGAATTTTATATTTACAAATCCTATATCCCCTCCACTATAAAGACCACCCTTCACACCCTAATTTCCTTACACCATTAAAGAACCAAGCCTTGTTTAATCTATGACCAAGAATCTTCCCTATATCAATCCCCACGTCCAAGAGTTTCTGGTCTCATCAAAAGTCCAAGCCTATCTTCCGTACGAAGGATCTCAATAGGAGGATTCTAGAGGTATTTCATCTCAATATTTTTCCTTAGAATTCCTTTCAATTCCATGTCCATTTCTTATTCCCTCCCCAACTATCTTCATCAACAAGGTATGGAAAGACATTTTCATACATATTATAGAATGTTATGATAATAATGGGATACTATATGTTCCAATCCCCTTTCCCTCTTCCTATTATTTTAAAAAAGAAGACGTTGTTTGTGTGGTGTTAATCTATCACCTTTAAGAATGAAATTTTTTCATTTTAAATTTCTATATTCAGATATAATCATAAAAAAAATTATGTTTGTACAAGAATATTTAATATGTTTTATTTCTTATTTAATGTTCTAGAAGTAAATTTTTTACATATTAAAAAATGATTAATCAAAGCATCTTTGTTTTGGTGGAAAACATCTCAAATTAACTCAAACAACCATCATTTAATTCATATATAATGATTCATACACATCGTATATAATATAATTAATTATAAAATCTTTTATACTTCTAAAAAATATTTAATTACATTGTAAAATATGTTATATATTTTTACCAATGTTATTCCCAAACATCAATTTATGAATACATGTGAACCGCTCCAGAAAACCATTAAAATGATTGTTCCTGAACAATGTTCATAAACTCTATAAATCATCTAGAGGAACATAAAATAACTAAATTAAACCATAATGAACCATATTCATGTATACATGGTTTTGGAATTTACAATTAATGAATCTAATGTGGTTATACAGTAAATTAAAGCAAATAAGGCCTTCTGATAAAAGGTAAGGGGAAATTTTCCAACCCAACCTTCTTCATTCGTGTTCTCCCTCATCCACTCTATTTTTGGTATGATTAATCCTAAAAAATAATTTTCTCCTAATTATCTGACCTATTTTTAGATATATATTTTCCCTAATATATTTTATGTCAAATACCATGTTTTCAAAAAGAAATATTCTTTCTAAAACACATCATTTACTTATACAAAAAGGTGGATGGTTCTTGTATTAAGTAGATTATTACCACATTCTTTTGGGAACAAAAAATTCATGAATGTGTTATTACGAGATAAAACCAATTCCTCTACATCGGTCATTTATGTTCATTTTTATATATATTTTTGTGTCCTCCATGATAATGAAAATGTTATGGTGTGACGGGTGTGTCGATAATTATATAGCGCCATTTGAATATTTGAATGTGATAGGTTCTCTTGGATTAATATATCGCTCTAATCCATTGGATATTGTGATAAATATCATGATTAAATTTTAAATTATGAGTACACATGATGCTAGCATTGTTCACAAATATGTGTGGTAGTTAACCACTAATACAATATTTTTTATTTTATTGCATTACCACATTTCAAGTCTCTTATTAATGCTTCCTCTCATGTTTATGATCCTTTGACTATGTTATGGTTATGCTCACAAATTGTTATAATGTTCTATATATCCTCTTATTGGGAATTTATCTCCCCCTTTTTAATAATATCCTTAGGTGACTACATCTACTACGGATATGTCAACTGAAAATATGATGCCAGAGAACTAGGAATCGAATAAATATTTAAGCATGATATTGTAATTGTTATGTATCATCCCAGTATTCCCAAGACACTAAACCTTTGGATCATCTATGTGAAATAATATTATGTTTTTTATCTTTAAAATAATGTAATAGTAATATAATAAAATAGAGGGTTTCTATAGTAGGTATCATAGTCATGGTTTAGTTATTTTGGGACTTAAGATTAGTGATACCAAGAGAAAATCACTAGCATGAGACTAATTAAAAATATGCAGACAAAAGTAATTACACATGGATCCCGTATGTTATTATTTTAGTATAAATTGAACCAATTAATATGTTATTAATGGATTGTTGAGTTATGATCAGTTCTTATAGTTTCTATTTTATAAAATGGTGGGAACCAGGAGAAACATGGCCAATGACTCATGCGAGGTCCAATGCAGCAATTCCCCGAATGATATCTCCAAATATTTGAGAGGTGGAGTTCATAACATCATAGATATTCATATCGAACTATCTCTGGTTATAAAAAACAACCATAATAAAGGGTATCATCCTCCTTCACCGAAGAGGGGGCAACTAGATATCAAATGTATTATGCAGCAACAGCCACCAGCATTTAGTGGATCTACAGATACAATAGATATGGTACGACAGGTCAACTCCATGGAGAATATCATTTCTATGCTTCACTATTCTGAGAAAAATAAGTTTCCACTAGGCATTTATCGTCTAGATGGAGAGGCCGATCAATAGTGGGGTTTGATTAAGAACACCAAACTAAGAGAAGAAATTGAATAGATGGAATGGGAAGACTTTAAGATAATGTATTAACAAGTATTTCTTAAGAACTCATCACAAAAATATGGAGAGAGAATTCATATATCTCAATAAGAAAATTGATCTATAACAACCTATTAAGAAAATATCACAAGGCTTAAAAGGTATTATTTGAGGTTTTTTATCAACAATGATAGAAAAATTGATAGATTCTTAAGTGAATAAAAACCATTCCTTCAAAAGGCACATTCAATTCATGACTTTGTGAGTTATGAAGAAGTTGTTTGATTTTTTCTCAATGTGGAGAGGGAGTTTGGAAAATGTTCCCTTGAAAATGATGATAAGAAAAAAATTATATAGTTTCATGCCGATGTATTTAATGAAAAGGTGGAAAGAGAGATCAACGACCCACATGCAGAAAATGTTGCAAGTTTTTCCATTGGAACTGCGTCAAAAGGACAAGGATGTTCTTTATGTGTGGGAAATAAGGAAACCATGCTCAATATGGTATAATAGAAGTGAAATGGAAGGAGAATGTATCCTAATAAAGGAGATAGCCACCCATGTTTCAATACTACAACTGTAGGGAACTATGGCACTATGCAAGATAGTGCACTGAACCTCGAGTAGTTGAGGGTAATCAGTTTCAGTAGCCACCAAATCTAATGGAACAAGGGAAGAATTATACCATCCCTATTGTGGAAGGGGAGAAAGGTAATTAATGCATTCAAGGTACACTTCCTATTCACTCAAAAATATAAAAAGTATTATTTTTTTCTCATTCAACGCATTCCATCATATATAGAAAGGTTGATAGAACTATAGAATCGAAGCCCTGAAACCTTGAAGTAGTGATATCTATAAAACACAAAGTGCTACAAACATTTCAACCCATGTTCCTAAATCGTCTCCAATGGGCGTGTGTGGGAAAATTCTTTGAGCGAATCCTGTAATACTTCCCTAGTTGGAATTTGATGATATAATGGGAATTGATTGGCTCTCGTTATATATAGAACATATCAACAATTGACAAAAGAAAATATCATTTGAAATTATGAACCATTATATGATCCTCTACAAATGCATTGAAGATCATGAATCTCATTTTAAAATCCTGAAATGGTGTGGGTGTTGATCCCCTATGAATAATCATACCTCAACCAAAAGGTTTAGTCAAACGAATATGCAAACCATGCATAAATTCCCAGCGTGTGGGAATACGGTGATGAATTTATTGACGAGTTGCATACACTTCCCCCAGATCATGTGGTAGAGCTCTCAATAACACTCATACCTAGAGCCACTCTTATCTCAAAGTGTCCCAATAGGATGGCCCCTATCGATCTGGAGGATATAAAGAAGCATGTGCAAGAGAATCTAAACAAATGGTTCATATACCAATGTGCATCACCTTGAGGTGCGCTAGTACTCTATGTGAAGTAGAAGGATGGATCCGTGTGGTTGTGTATCAATTATCGGGACCTCAACAAGATCACCATAAAGAACAAGTATCATCATCCAAGGAGTGATGAATTGTTCAATTAGTTAAGAGGATCTCATTACATTTCAACGGTGGATCTTCATTTAAGAAATCGTCACTTATCAGTGAAAAATGAAGATATTCCAAAGAATGCCTTCCATATTATGTATGAGGACTTTGAGTTTCTGGTGATACCCCTCAAAATTAATAATTCCCATGCATTCTTCATGGATTTAATGACTATAGTCTTTAAGCATTACCTAGAAATTTTTTTGGAAGTTTATATTGATAATATTCTCATCTACTCCATGAAAAAGGTGGAACATGAAGAACATCTAAGACATGTTTTGGTGACATTGAGAAATGATAATTTCAACACCATGTTCATAAATTGTTACTTTTGGATGAAGAATGTCATGTTTTTTGGACATGTTATCAGAAGTGACAAAATATCTATGGACCCTTAAAAAGGCGATTTGAGGAATTTCCCATGCCCACTATTGTCATAGAAATTCAATGTTTTCGTGGATTAGCTACGTACTATCGATGTCTTGTGAGATATTTCTCACAATTTTCATGCCCAAAAACTAAGTTATCAGGGAATGGAGTGAAGTATTTATGGATAGAAGAATGTGGGGGTATCATCATGGTGCTAAAGGGAGGGATTATCAATACACATGTACTCACACTAGAAAAAAGTTAAGAATCTTTTTTGTTATACAGTGATGCATCAAAGAAAGGCTTGGGTTGTGTACTCATGTAATATCAAAAACTGACATCCAATTCCACGTGGAAGTTGAATTTCCATGAGAAGAAATTCCTAACACATGATCTATAGTTAGTATCAGTGATATTTGCATTGAAATTCTGGAGTCACTACCTTTATGGAGAGAAGTGTGACATATACATTGACCACAAGAACCTAAAGTGTATATTCACACTATTTTAGATCAACATGAATCAAAAGATATGGTTAGATCTAATCAAGGATTAGAATGTCTCTATTAAAAATCATACTGCAAAGGCGAATAAGGTAGATAATTCTATAAGCAGAAAATAACTTACTACTCTATCCATGATATGAATTGAGAAATACTCTATCTTCATGGATATGCAAAAGATGGATTTATAAATAATAAGTGTAGGGGATACATCCTACCTTTCCAAAATTATTGAACAACATTACATCCAAAAAATTATTAAGGAAGAAAAATGGGATGATGTGTAGGAAAAATAGTGTGAATCCTATAAAGGAAGGTAAGCTGTAAGAGTTCCATATCGATCCTGATGGTGAGATTCTGTTTGGAACGTGACTTTGTGTGACTTCATCACCTAAGATATTCAATGAGATATTGGACAATTAAATAGCTCAATATTCATTATCCATCCTGGGAGTATCAAGATGTATCGTGGTCTCTATGAACACATCAGGTGGGATAACATGATGAAAGCGATTATAGAATATATATCAAGGGGCTTGGTATGTCAGAAAGAAATATTAGAGCGACCATGGTCCAAAGGAATGATAAAACCATTTCTTATACCCAAGTGGAAATTGGATAATGTCAATATAGAATTTGCCACGGGTCACCCGAATACGTATAAGGGAAATAATTCAATATGGGCTGTTATTGACGAACTCACCAAGATTTCCATTTTATCACAATTCGGTAGGACCTCTTGGTTTTTGAACATGCAACGATATATATGAAGGAAGGGGTGAGATTGCATGGTGTTCCACTAATGATTGTATCTGACCGAGATATATGGTTAATATCTAAATTTTGTACGAACTTTCAACATGATTTGAGTACTAAATTAAATTTCATCCAGACCTATCACCCCCCAACCGATGGCCAATTAGAAAAAACTATTGATAAGCATAAAGATATGATAAGAGAATGCTCTATATAATTCAATAATGGATGGGATCGGTATCTCCCATTGGTTGATTTATTATATAACAATATCCTCCACTTAAGTATTCATATGGATTTATATGAAGCCCTGTATAGAAAGCTAGGTGGATCTAAAACCAATTGTGATGAAGTTGGAGACAAAAAATAAACCTGGACTCTATATTGTGCAAGAGATGGTAGATAAGGATCACATCATCCAAAAAACACATAAATGTTGCTCAGAGTTGGAAAATGAGCTATGATAACAACCATTGAAGGGACATGGAGTTAGACGTTGGAGATAATGTCTGACATCAAATATCACAATGGAAGTGAGTCATGCGGTTTGAATGAAATAGAAGCCATGACAAAGGTGTAACACACCAAGATTTGATGAAAAATATTATTTTAATTTCATTAATTTCTTGTGTTGTATGCTACACCAAGATTAACTTGCGTTATACGCAACACCGTATTAGCTTGCAGTATACGCAACACTATTCTTGGATCGTGTTACGCATAATTTTGATAACAGTTATTCTACGCAAAATTGAGTATATATATATATATATATTCAATGTATAAATGAAATATGCTTGGATTCTGTTATACGAAACAACGAAGGATTCTTGCACAACACACAACCCTGTCTTGGCTTGCATTACACGCAATCGCGACCTTCCTCGATAGCGTGTGTTGTACGCAATATCGGGTGTTACTAAACAAGGATATATTATTATAATATTATTATGAACTAGCCATTATGAATAGTATTAAATAAATTTTGAATTTTATAATATTATTATTCATCATTCACATTTTCTAGAACATGTTATAAGAACAAAATAATTTTTTTGGGTAAAATAAGTATTTTTCAAAAAATACAGTTTTGCCACCTTTTGATGGCGCAACCACTTTAAATCTAGTTTTTGAAATTTTTATAAGTTCTATTTGACAAAATAAAATTATTCTTTGGAATTAAGAAATAAAAATTTACTTTGGCTAAATTTTTCATTTTATTCTGATGACTTTCATATTTTAATGAATAGTAAAAACACGCTATATTTTAATTAAAAACAACTTTTTTCAGCGTAATATCTTATGTGGTTAAATTATAATATTTAATGGTTTTAAAGTATAAATAGAATTTATATTTTCCATTTAATATAATTTATGTCATTAGCATTGATTTTACCTTGAATTCGTTGGTTAAATCAATTCAATCTTTTGCAATCTTTTAAAGAAAACCCCGTTTTCTTTCGACAAAGGGATTAATATTAATTTAATTTCTGAAACTTTTGTGTATCGAATTTGGAAAAATTGATTCCATATTTGGAATCAGTGTGTCCAAATTATGTTAATATGCTACTTTCTTTGGCATTGTGAATAGTAACTACGGTAAATTTTATTTACTATAGTTAAAGGTAAATCGTGTAATTAAGGGTAAATATAAAATTATAAAATTACCCTAACACTTGGAAAAATACTATTATATGACTAAAAGTTGACCCATATCACCTAAGGGTCGGATTATATTCATTTAATGGACTTTTGTCCATGAAAATAATTTAATTATTATTAAAACCAAAGAATGTGACAACATGTCACTTTCTTAAATCTTATAAGTATAATAATTTTAATTTAGTGATAATCTTCATGAAATTCGAACATAAATAGTCTCCAAAAATATAATACAATTATCTACATCATAGAATTTTTTTTAGAAATTTTAGGAATTAAATAATTATCATTTATTATGACACAAAGATGATGCAGTAATTATCTTATTAATGAAATACTAACATAATTGATGTTATACATACCCAAATAAATGTAATTAAAGAATTTCTATGAATTAAATTAATTTTATAGGTTAATATGACATGTTAGTATTTATTGAATTAACTTTTTCAAACTAATAATTCTGTTACGATTTTTAAAAAAATCAATTACTAAATAGTGTCAAAATTGACATAAAATAGTTTTTAAAACAAATATTATATTATTAATTGTTATATAATTGCTAAAAATCTAAGGTTCGGCCAAATGACTTATATAAGGTTATATATATTAATAGTAAACAACTTGGGGTTTATTTGGCTTCTTATAGAAAGTTTATTAACCTTATAGTATAAGAACACAAGAAGACACGGTAAAAGTAAAATTATTTAACTTAATGTTAAATCTAAATGATAAGGTTAAAATAGGAACCTAAACTTGTCTAAATTATATTGTAATAGAGGATTTCGATCCATCCGCACCTTATCTTCGAAATAAATCAATTTTGAGCTATTTAAAACCGAATATGACTTTATAATAAAATAATATTTTTTGTTTTCCAAAGGACCCCTCTCCTCCCTTATAAAAGGGCACCTCCTTCCCCTCTTCCTCACACCACATTGAGCCTTAAAGATCGTCCATACCCTGACCAATTCTCTTCTCCACTTCCTTATAAACATAATAGATGTTCTTGTCTTCTTCAAAGACCAATTTTAGTGTCCTAAAAGGAGATCTCAAAGATGCGCTTCTAAGATGAGGTAATGTCCTTTATCGATTCTTTCATCTATATTTCTTCTTCCACTTATTCTTATTTAGATGTTTCATTATGATGTAATAACATAAGTATCACTCATATACTGATTTGTTATTATAAGTATGAAACAACCCTATTTCACCATCTATCCATCCTATGGAAAACGAAATTACCGCGCGTGCGTACGTACAGAATACCGTCTCCACGCCGTGGTGAAATCTATTTTCCACCACCACCTTACTTGGATGGGTATAATGGTGTAAATAATAACTATATATGAATATTTTAAAGTTATATAGATTCTGAAATAGTATACATACACTCCAATACATTCCCACGATCATGAGAACGATATCATCGCTTGTGCGTACGTACGGACTACCGTCTCCACGACGTGATGAGATTCATTCTCAACTTTAACCATTCATGAATGATTATAATGTATATATAATAAGTAATCATTAAATATATGACATAATAATGATACTTGATTTATGTGTATATATATGTATGTCATCTACATAATTCCATTCAACTCAATAAGGAAACGAAAACATTGTTCATGCGTACGTACGACCTACCGTCTCCTTGAACGGTGTATTTATTCACATTTATAAATCTATTATATATATGTATACTCTGGATATATATTATATATAAATCATTTTCTACATTCTGTATGTAAGTAATCACGATATAAGTAATCATATGAATAATTACAAGTCAAAACACGGATGACAAATGAAACGATTTTACCCAAAACGCTCTTTCACATGGAATTTAAAAACGAACGGCTAATATAAAGTAATAAGTGAACCATATATGATATAATAACAATTAATATGATTCTGTAATAAGTCAATAACATTATTTAAATAATTATACTAGAGGTTCTGACACTTAATAATCAAATAGGACCTAAGGTAAGGGATAATTTTGCAAATCTCATTTTTATCTGAGATTGCTTATTCATAAGTATTTACTGAGGATATTTATATCATCCATGTACATGGTTTATAAATGTGTTTTCATGTATTTTTAATGTCTTTTTTAACCATTCTTGACTTTTACTACATGGTATGTAAGGAATATTTCTTTTGTTTACGTTATGAGGTACTTTTTTACTTTTCTGAAAAAAGTATGAGAAGAATGTTTTTTTAACGTATACGGCATGAACAGATTTTTATGGTTTTATAAGGCCTTATTTTCATGAAGCTCCCTTCAAAATATTTCTTTACTATTTTAAAAAAAAAAAATTCTTCTAAAATTTCATGACATTTTGTGAAGAGAAAATGATTTTGAAGAATAAAAGGATATTTTCCTCAAGAATTCATTTAAAGTGTTTTATCAAAAACATTTTCATCTAAGATGACGTTATTTCACATGTGTATGTTTCAAGTGTAATGTATCTATGATTTACATAGTTTCAATTTTCTTATTATGAAATGTTATCCATTTCTTTTATATGGATTATGTGATGATGGGATGATTTTTATGAAACCCATTTTATTTATTAGGTTTTTATGAATGTTGTATGTTTATTTTGTGGCACAAGTAAGAATGATTTCATTATGAGATGGGTGGGACCTATATCTACCTCCAATTCATTGGGTAAAGATTTATATCTCATGAGATTGACATGGCTGGAATGGAAAGTTAAACCGGTTCAGTAAAACAGGACTGAAACGAGGAGTGAACTCGATTCAGAAAGGGACTTTGTCCACTAAGATGGTCTTGGCAGCAATTCCCTGGCTACTAAGGATATCATTACATGTGCTTAATGGATGCCACAATTACATGTTTCATTCCCAAGCTATTTTATCATTATTTATGTTCCATTGTGATCTATGCCTTATGTACGTCCATGTTTTATGTCGTTGTTCCAAATTTTTAATGTTCATGTTTTTTTAGTTCAAATGTATATGGTATGTTTTATTTTATCCATTCTTACCCTTACTGAGAATTTGAGCTCACCCTTTTAATGTTTTCTTTTTCCCCAGTATTAAAAGAATGATTTTAGGTAAGTAAACAAAAGTAGGAAGACCTTTATGGGAGATGATGAAGATCTTTCACCACGATTAGAAGATTACGATCCGAGTTTCCAATGACACAAAACTATTACGATCCTTGTGTGTCTATTATTGTTATGTATTAAGTATTCAGCTAATGTAATGTAATATCCATGTACGTCAAGCTTCGGGTATCTGTAGTTGGTATCAAAGGAAAACTTTAGTCAACCTTTGGAAACTAGGATGCGAAAACGTTAGTGAGATCCCTAGAGATATTTCTAAGGTATGTCTAGGGATGTCCCTAAAGATATGTATACGTATAGGATATAGTCCTAGAACTATGGTAATGATATTAGATTAAACCAAAGATGTTAGATATTGAAGTTAATCCACCTTTATTATGATTTTTTCCTCTCACACTATTCCATTCAGGTTTTAGGAAATGGCTGGAAACAAGATGATTCACGATAATGGAGGATAAGATGGACAATGGAATGATATTATTCATGAGAAACCAAATGAAATGGGATTTGGAAGTCCAAACATCATTATTATACTGAATCAGCAATCTCATAATATGATCAATAATGTAAAATTTGGTTACTTTCCTGACTCGGCTAATAAGAGAAAGATGGAGTTTCATGATGATCAGAGAGGAAAGAAAGTTCAATTTCCCCTATGTAAATCATGTGGGAAGAGGCATCAAGGAGAATGTTTCAAAGGAACTGGAAGATGCTTTTTGTGTGGAAAAGAAGGACACAAAGCCAGTAAGTGCAAAGGAAAACGTTCAGTTAACACCAGGGATGAGGATAATGGTATTGCTACGACATCAACAATGGTTAAATGTTTTAAATGTGGAATGTATGGGCATTATGCAAACCAATTCACTAAGGGAAAGTCTCATGAAGAGAATCAGTATGGTTGTATGGGTAGTATTTATGTTGATGATGATGAAGAGAATACAAATGATATGTGAGATGAAAGAATTGTTGAAGCTCAGTCAATGGTTTAAGAATGTAGTGGAATGATTACATGTTTATCATGGGTAATGTTGTATAAGTAATCTCATGGTACTATGGAATAAAGAGACATCTACGGATTGTTACACTATTGTCTTTCCCTGAGTTTTGAAAGTGTATGATTAATGGTACTAGTATCCATGAATGGTTATTCAGATAGATTTGGAATATAGATGATATGTGCATAATTAATGGATAAGGAGAAAATTAAATGTTTTATAGTATTCATGAGCTCATGACTGATATAAGGAAACAGTTATATCATGGTTTGAGTATATATTATTTTGGGTTTTTTGTATGTGGAATGAGATAACTTTTGACAGCACTCATGTTTTTACTATGATTCAATGGGTATTTAAGAGAATGTATGATTAAGGCCTTTGAATGTTTGGAATGTGACCAACAAGACATATCTTACGATATATGGGTATCAACGATGGTATTAAATCTCTGGTAATCATTTTCACTATATTATGAGAGTGGACTGCAGTATTATGGATAAGCCTAAAGATTGGAATGCATTATGTTGGATATAAGTTAGTATTGTTTAAGGATAGAAGTTTTTTCGATATTATTGATGGGTTGTTATAGTAATATATTTTTAGAAAAAGGACAACCTAAAGGAAGGGCGACCTCCCATCGCGTCGGACAAGGTCATGGGAATCAAACCCACAACCGAAGTGCGATTGGCCTTTATCGCCTACAACTGGCCTACATGAAGTCCATATTTAGTAGGAACTAGTTTTATTATATTAATTAGTATGATATATGCAGTAAAAGTCCATTTTAGGAACCATATATGATTAATCTCACTATAGATGGACTTATGTATTTTTGATAACATTTATATCTTTTTTTGAGACAGATGGAATGACCCATCATTCTATCACATGAGCTGCTAACACTTCACAAATGACAAATTCAACTTCATTGCTTTAAGAGATGAAGTGGAAATTGTCCAAAGAACGAACAACGGTGAGACTGTACCAAAATCACGAAATTATTTCTTCTATTTCCAATTTCATCAACTTTAGGGAAATGAACTTGAAAACCAAAAATGTTGTCCTAGTGCTCTTATATCTGATGAATCAGATGGTACCTTAGATCGTCACAAATTTATGGCATTGTGACTGCTAGCTTTTCTATAGCCATGTTCTCTACCACTCTCCATCAGAAAATGATGGTTAGATTTTTATTCCATATCCATATTTTCACCTATGTTCTCCTACGTGGAAACCCAATGATGAGTTAATTTGGGTAACTGTTACTTTTCATACTTTAGTTTTTAAATCCCTGTTTTGGTATTCCTTTTTACGATGTGGGTTTCTATTAAACAAACTTTCAAGTAGTAAACCATTTACAACCCCGCCGAATTTCGAGGGTGAAATTCATTTCAAGGGGGGTAGAATGTAACACCCAAATATTTTATGAAAAAGTTTATTTTAATTTCATTAATGTCTTGTGTTGTATGCTACACCGAGATTACCTTGCGTTATATTCAACACCGTATTAGCTTGCAGTATACACAACACTATTCTTGGATCGTGTTACACACAATTTTGATAATAGTTATTCTACGCAAAATTGAGTATATATATATATATTAAATGTATAAATGAAAATGGTTGGATTCTGTTATACAAAACAACGAAGGATTCTTTCACAACACGCAACCCTGACTTGGCTTGCATTACACGCAATGGTGACCTTCCTCGATAGCGTGTGTTGTACGCAATACCGTGTGTTACTAAACAATGATATATTATTATAATATTAGTATTAACTAGCCGATATGAATAGTATTAAATAAAATTCTAATTTTATAAAATTATTATTCGTCTTACACATTTTCTAGAACATGTTATAAGAACAAAATAAATTTTTCGGGTAAAATAAGTATTTTAAAAAAAATAAAGTTTTGCCGCCTTTTGATGGCGCACCCACATTAGATCTAGTTTTTGAAAATATTATAAGTTCCATTTAAGAAAATAAAATTATTATTTGGAATCATGAAGTAAAAATTTACTTGGGATAAATTTTTCATTTTATTCTGATGACTTTCATATTTTAATGAATAGTAAAAACACACTATATTTTAATTAAAAACAACTTTTTTCATTGTAATATCTTATGTGGCTAAATTATAATATTTAATGGTTTTAAAGTATAAATATAATATGTTTTTACCATTTAATATAATTTATTTCATTAGCATTGATTTTAACTTCAATTCGTAGGTTAAATCAATTTAATCTTTTGCAATGTTTTAAAGAAAAATCTGTTTTCTTTCGACAACGGGATTAATTTTAATTTAATTTATGCAACTTTTGTGTATTGAATTTGGAAAAATGGATTCAATATTTTGAATCATTGGGTCCAAATTATGTTAATAACCTACATTTTATTTTTGGGCATTGTGAATAGTAACTACGGTAAATTTTATTTACTTTAGTTAAAGGTAAATCAGGTAATTAAGGGTAAATATAAGATTATAAAATTACCCTAACACTTGGAAAAATTATATTGGGTGACTAAATGTCGACCCATATAACCTAAGGGTCGGATTAGATTCATTTAATGGACTTTTGTCCATGAAAATAATTTATTTATTATTAAAACCAAAGAATGTGACAACATGTCACTTTCTTAAATATTATAAGTATAATAATTTTAATTTAGTGATACACTTCATGAAAATTAGAAAATGAATAGTCTCCAGATCTATAATACATTTATCTACATTATAGGAATTTATTTATAATTTTTAGGGATTAAATAATTATCATTTATTATGACACAAAGATGGTGCAATAATTATCTTTTTAATGAAATATTGACATAATTCATGTTTTAAATTCCAAAATAAATATAATTTAAGACTTTTTATGAATTGAAATAATTTTATAGGTTACTATGACATGTTAGTATTGATTTAATTAACTTTTTTCGAACTAATGAATCTGTTATGATTTTCAAAAAAAGCAATTACTAAATAGTGTCAAAATTGACGTAAAATAGTTTTTAAAACAAATATTATATTATTAATTGTTATTTAATTCCTAAAAATTTAAGGATTGGCCAAATGACTTATATAAAGATATATATATTAATTATAGACAACTTGGGGTTCGTTTGGCTTCTTATTGTATGTTTATTAAACTTATAGTATAAGAACACAAGAAGACACGGTAAAAGTAAAATTATTTAACTTAATGTTAAATCTACATGATAAGGTTAAAATAGGTACCTAAAATTGTATAAATTATATTGGATGAGATTATTTCGATCCATACCCAACTTATCTTAAAAATAAATCAATTTTGAGATATTTGAAACCAAATATGACTTTATAATAAAATAATAGTTTTAGTTTTCCAAAGGAGCCCCTCTCCTCTCCTATAAAAGGGCACCTCCTTCCCCTTTTCCTCAGACGGCATTTAGCCTTCATGCTATGAAAACCCTACCAAATTATCTTATAAACTTCCTTAGAAACATACTAGAGGTTTTGGACCTCTTAAAAGACCAATTTTAGTGTCCTAAAAGGAGATCTCAATGAGGCGCTTCAAAGAAGAGTTAATGTCTGTTACCGATTCTTTCATCTTTATTTCTACTTCCACTTCTTCTTCTTTAGATGTTTCATTATGATGTAATAACATAAGTATCAATCATATACTGATATGTCATTATAAGTATGAAACAACCATATTTCACCATCTATCCATCCTACGGAAAACGAAATTACCGCGCGTGCGTACGTAGGGAATACCGTCTCCACGCAGTGGTGAAATCTATTTTCCACCACCACCTTACATGGATGGGTATAATGGTGTAAATAATAACTATATATGATTATTTTAAAGTGATATTGATTATGAAATAGTATACATACACTCCAATATAGTCCAACGATCATGAGAACGATATCATCGCTCGTGCGTACGTTCGGACTACCGTTTCCACGACGTGATGAGAATAATTCTCCACTTTAACCATTCATGAATGATTATAAAGTATATATAATAAGTAATCATGAAATATATGACATAATAATAATACTGGATTTATTTGTATATATATGTATGTCATCTACTTAATTCCATTCAACTCAATAAGGAAACGAAAACAGCGTTCATGCGTATGTACGACCTACCGTCCCCATGAATGGTGTATTTATTTACATTTATCAATCCATTATATATATGTATATTCTGAATATATATTATATATAAATCATTTTTTACATTCTGGATGTAAGTAATCATGATCTAATTAATCATATGAATAATTACAAGTCAAAACACAGATGACAAATGAAACGATTTTACCCAAAACACTCTTTAACATGGAATTTAAAAAAGAACGGGTAATATAAAGTCATAAGTGAACCATATATGATATAATAACAATTAATATGATTCTTTAATATGTAAATAACATTATTTAAATCATTATACATGAGTTTCAGACACTTATGAATCAAATCGGACCTAAGATAAGGGATAATTCTGCAAATCTCATTTTTATCCAAGATTGCTTATTCGTAAGTATTTACTGGAGATATTTCTATCATCCATGTACATGTTTTATAAAAGTTTTTTCATGTATTTTTAAAGTCCTGTTTAACTATTCATGACTTTTACTACATGTTATGTAAGGAATCTTTCTTTTGTTTACGTTATGAGGTACTTTTTTACTTTTCATACAAAAGTACAAGAATAATGTTTTTTAACATATACGGAATGAAAGGATTTTTATGGTTTTATAAAGCGTTATTTTTAATGAAGCATCCATCAAAAGATTTCATGACTATTTTCAACAAAAAACCTTTTCTTCTAAAATTTCCTGACATTTTGTGAAAATAAAATTATTTTGAAGAAAAAAAGGATATTTTCCTCAAGAATTCATTTAAAGTGTTTTATCAAAGCCATTTTCATCTACGATGACATTATTTCACATGTGTATGTTTCAAGTGTAATGTCTCTATTATTTACATGGTTTCAATTTACTTATTATGAAATGATATTCATTTCTTTTATATGGATTATGTGATGATGGGATGGTGTTTATGAAACCTATTTTATTTATTGGGTTTTTATGAATGATGTATGTTTATTTTGTGGAACAAGTAAGAATGATTTATTTATGAGATGGGTGGGACCTATATCTCCCTCCAATGCATTGGGTAATGATTTATATCTCATGATATAGATATGGCTGGAATGATAGCTTAAACCGGTTCAGTAAAACAGGGCTAAAACGAGTAGTGAACTCGATCAATAAAGGGACTTTGTCCACTAAGATGGTCTTGGAAGCAATGCCTTGGCTACTATGGAAATCATTACATGTGTTTAATGGATGCCACAATTACATGTTTTATTCCAAGGATATTTTATCATTATTTATGTTCCATTATGATCTATTCCTTATGTACTTCCATGTTTTATGTCGTTGTTCAAGATTTTTAATGTTCATGTTTTTTTAGTTAAAATGTATATGGTATGTTTTATTTTATCCATGTTTACCCTTATTGATCATTTGAGCTCACCCTTTTTATGTTTTCTTTTCCCCCAGGATTAAAATAAAGATTTTAAGTAAGGAAACAAAAGTAGGAAGACCTTTATGGGAGATGTTGAAGATCTTTCACCACGATTAGAAGATTACGATCCTAGTTTCCAAAGACACTAAACTATTACGATCCCTGTGTGTCTGTTATTGTTATAGATTAAGTATTCCGCGAAAGTAATGTAATATCCATGTACGTCAAGCTTTGGGTCTCTACAAAAGGTACATTGGTCCCTTAGAGATCCTTGACAGCATATTATTCGTGGCCTATCATCTTGCACTTCCACCAAATATAGATAATGTTCATGATGTGTTTCACATATAACTTTTGAGGAAGAAAATACCTAATCTGTCACATGTACTTAACTAAGAGATTGTACAACCAGATGATGATCTCTCATATGAGGAGCTTCCAGTAGAGATTCTTGAATAGAGAGATAAGGTTCTGAGAAACAATAATACCAACCTTGACAATGTGTTATAGAAGAACCAGATGTTTGAAGAAGAAAAATGGGAACTAGAGGAAACAATGAAGGAGAAGTACCCTCACCTATTTTTATAATGCGATATTTTAAGGGTAAAATTTCATAAGGGGGGAGAATGTAACGAACCAATGTTTTTCAATAGAAATTCCCTTCATATAAAAATGGCATAAATTCACAAGTAAAATCAACATAATGAACAACTATGTTCTAAGTGACCTTTAATCATGAGTTTTTCACTTCACTAACTAGAATTTCGAAAATCCAACAAACACAGTTGCAATCAGTTTTTAATATTTTGTTTAATAAGAAATACGTATTCATTGGTGAATAGTAACCTAACCATATGAATAATATCATACCCTTGTAAATAGTGATATACCCTAATAAATAGTAATCTTACCCATGATAATATAAAAAAAATATTCATGTTGATAACATCATATACCAATACTATAGAATAAGTAAATGACGATTTAAAAAATTGTTTTTGATAATAAATTAAGATTTTAATAAAATATTAAAAATATAAAATTATAAAATTTAGAAAATTACTTTTGATAAATTGACTAATTTTTTTCATTCTAAATGTCAAAAATTGGTTGGCATGAATTTTTTGGATTTTTTCTGAAATACTTGAATTTATTATTAATAGTGAAATACCATAATTTACAAAATAATCTAAATAAGAAAATAAAAGAGTCATTCATGATGTTCTTATGATGTAAGACCATTTGGTTTGGGATCACATGATTAAATTACTATTCACAGGAAGTTATGACCCACTATTCCTTGTCTTGTGGGGAAATAATAATTTAATAAATTTTATATAGATAAATCCCCTCTCCCGCCCACTTTAATGACCACTCTACAAACTCTAATTATCTCCCATCTCTCAATATTCAATCCTTTCCAAAACACTAACAATGAATATTCCCTAGCCCCTTCCCCACATCCAAGAGCAAATTGTAATATCAAAATACCAGGACTATATTCTTTATGGTGGATACTAAGAGGGGGATTCAAGAGATAATTCCTCTATCACTTTTTCAATTAAATTCCTTTCTATTTCATGTTATCTTCTTATTCTATACCCAACTATTTCCATACACATTCTATGGTAACTCTGGTATCATAAATATAAATGAATTATATGATAATAATCGGATATTATACCTTTATATCACCTTTCCATATTTATTTTACTTTATTAATGAAAATGTTTTTCGTGAGGTTTTAATCTATCATCTTTAAGAATGACATGTTTTTTTTTCATTTGAACATTAAGATCTGGTCATGAAACCATTTTTATGTTTGAAAAAATGTATTAAATGTATTATTTCCTATTTAATGTTTTGGAACTTGCTTATTTACATATTATTAAATGATTAATCAAAACAATTTTGTTGTGGTTGAAAAGCTTCCCTAATTAACTCAAACAATCATCAGTTAATTCTTATCTAATGATTCATATACATGGTATATAATATAATCAATTATAAATTTAGTTAAACTCTTATAATATAATTAATAACATGTAATATCAGTTCTATATGTTTCCAATGTTCTACCAAATCTTCAATTTATGAATATAATTGAACCGCTAAAGAAAACCATAAAAACAAACATTCCTGAACTATTTTTTTAATCTATATAACTCACCCAATGGAACATAAAACAACATAATAAAATAATATTGAACAATATTATTGTATAAAATTATCATTAATTATAATTTAATGAATATAATGTAGCTATATAGGACAATAAATCAATGAAAGCATTTAGATGCAATTTAAGGGGAAATTCTCTAACCAAACCATCTTTCATTGGGTTCCCCCTCTTCCTCTCCATTTTTTGTATTATTACTCCTTAAAATTAATTTACTCATAATTATCATAACTATTCTGGGATATAAATGTTCTCCACATAATTATATGTCATGTAAATTTTTTTCCAAAATAACTCTTCTTTTAAAAATTCACCTTTTACTTCTCATTAAAGGTGGAATGTTATAACATAATGTATGTTATTCACTCTTTGTTTTGGGAACCCAATGTTCATGAATGTGTTTATGAGATTAAACCCATTCCTTTCCATGGGAAATTTATATTCATTATGGATATATTTTTTATATTTCATTATGATAATGAAAATGTTTTGGTGTGATGGGAGCACCCAAATTTTATAGCAGAATATGAATGTTTGAATGTTATGGGTGAGCCCAGAATTATACCAGCCTCCAAGGAATTGGGTAAAGTGCTGAATATCATGAGTAAAATTGAAATGATGTGTGGACATGATTCTATAATAGTTCACAATTATGTGTGTTAGTTAACCACTAAGACATGATGATTCATTTTTATGCATTCCCACATTTCATGTCTTTTATTAATACCTCCATTCATGTTCATGATATCTTGAATATGTTATGATTATGATCACCCATTGTTATATTGTATATATATTCTCATACTAGGATTTAAACCCACACCTTCTGATGTATATCCTCAGGTGAAAACTTTTACAAATGATAGGTCATGTGCCAATAAGATGCTACAGAATAAAGAACTAAATAAATGTTTATGCTAGATGTTGTAATTGTTATATATGGTCCTAGTTTTACCTAGACACTAATCATGTAATACTATTATTATTTTTATATTTAAAATTATATAATAGTTATATAATAAAAGAGATGTGTCACTATAATAGTAATGAGTCATGAAGAAAGAGGATAAAGTAAAAGAACCCGTATGAAATTTATTCATCATAACATGTGTACATAAAGGATCATAGGGTGAATAAATTAGAGAAAAATGAAGCTATCATTATGTATAAATAAAACGGAATGTAAGGGAATCATTGAACATCATATATCTAACATATAAAAATTATATTTAAAAAGCCTAGTGATAAATTAAATTCATATATATATATATATATTTTCTATCATTTACTGAAGGATTTTAGATTCTTTATTCAGTAATGTTCATGGAATGTGCATAATTTATAGAAATTAGGAATAAAAAAATTCAAAATAATAAATGAAAGAAAATGTATAAAATTCACTTATTACACATCATGAACCATCATTACATGTCAGTTAATAGGATTTCATATTATTCAGAAATTTATGAGCCAAGTCATGATGAGAGCAGAGAATTAAGAATTACACATCGTGAATGTCTAATGAATGACGTGACATCAGTCAAAACCATTGAATATGAAATATGAATAAGAAGAAAAAAGGGATGCCAATTGGACATCATGGGTCATCAGTACATGATCTGAATGTGGGCATACCTCATAACTCTTGAGAGATATGAGTTAGATACACATGAGATTAAAAAAATATGGAGATCTACATGTATTGATGATTAAATTACATGTTATATACTACAAATCATGACCCATTTCTTTTATATATATTGTAAAACCATAGTAGTTTTTAGAGAGTTACAGAGTTGATTTATTCTATCCTTTTCCTGCTTTGGAGTTTCTTTCTACTCCCTACCCCATAATCGTAAATTTCTTCTCCCTTTTCATATTCATTAATCCATGGGCTATAGATTATTTTTTCTTCACCACCATCAACTTTCAATCGCATCACATACCCACAATCATCATCAAACATGGGTTTAATCCATTTCCAACGACATTAAAAGTATGTAGGTCATTAAAATTATAATTAAATTTCTTCAAACATTTGATTGAATTATCGTCCTTTTTTTAATCTAAAACATTGCATGATTGTAAACAGCTTTAATTTCATTGTTCAAAACATGTCATGCATGGTTTTTATTTATTGAATTTCATCCCAATGTATGAGTGCCTGAAAAACCTAGGGGTAGGGAATAATATTATATGTATCTAAATTCAAACTAAATAATTAATTATATTTTGGTTAAACCTAAAATATTTGAAATCAAGATAAATGATAAAATGTTTATCAAATTTAGTTAAACATCCCCGACTATGGGATATTTATGCGGAATACCCTATCATTATTTGAGCAGATTATGCAATAACCATTATCCTAAGCCACATTATACAATGGGATATGGTCCAAATATGTCTATGATATCACTATATATAGATCAATGAATGGAGACATCCTAAGTAGAACAAGTTTACATGACCAAAAGCAACTGGTTACATAAACATTCATTGGAGCCTAAACATTAAGACTACCCATGAGTGGAATTATGATAATCATTCATAAATATTCTCAAAATTTATCATGACCCATATTTATTACTTTTTATCATCAATAAAATACCATATATTTAATAAATACAAAACGGCAGAAATATAGAAAGGAATCATACCCAAAGGGTCTTAAGATATTGAAATCTAGATGCCAGCAAAAATCCCCAAGGGATTTACCCTAGAATATCGCAATATTATTCCATATTAGATAGTGATGGTTTGGAAAGTAAATTTTTTTAGACCACATCCCATGCGAAGCCAATGACACGTGTGCGAGCATCATATTTTGACATCATTACTAGGGAGAAAACGACTTTATATCAATATCCTCTAGTAGAAGACCTGATATTTCCATTCCCTAACCACATTTACATTTTTTTCATTAATTATTCCCTTGTTTACCCTCTTATGTAGCTTCATGAATGTTCCAATACGCTTTGAATCCTTCAACGAACCATGAGATAGAATTATTGTTATCCTTTAATCTTGAGATCAAAAGGTACTATTCCTCTTGTCTCCTATCTATGATGGATAAACCCAACAACCCAGTAGGACCCAACATTCAAATACCTCAAAAATATATTCCAGGGGAGAACTAGATGAAGAAATAGTTGAGTTTCAGTGAACATTATAGAAATGATCCTTATGTTTGTATCTCCATGATCCTAGATGTTTTTGATACCTTTCGCAACTAGGATGTTTATTCTGATGAAACCAGTGATCACCTCTTCCAATTATCCCTAAGAGTCTCACCTATGAATATTTCAAAAAGAAAAAATATATTCTAAATAATTTCTTGGGAAAACCATACTATAAAAATTTATTTTATAAATACATTCCACCGATCGAGACATGGAATCACTACAACAACTTTCAGATCATTACTCAAACATACATAGAACCAGCATTGGAATCATGTGATATATTCAATGTATTGATGTGGATGTTTCCACATGACTATTTTGACAAGTGGATTCAGTTGGAGTCATTTTACCAAGGACTCCAGCTACATACACGAACTATTTTTGACGTTTTCCCTGATAGATGATTAATGTTGATGAGCATGGAAAAAGAAATAGATATTTTGGATGACATTTCACACAATTAAAGCCTATAAAATAGTTATCATGGACAACTATGGTGTGGTATCCAACATGTTGCTGAGAACACTAAATTAGAAGTGCTATTCGAAGTGTTCACAATTAATATTGAATCATTCCAGTGGCCATCATTACGACCCCATATTCCCTTGTAATGGAGATTCATTCGTGTGATATGTTCATTTTGTTGAGTCTCAAACAAGAATGGAAAGAAAGAGTTGAAAAAAATAGATGTTATGTAATGTAATTATGTCAATTACAATCAATAGAACCTTGATTTTTCAAATGTAGAAAAAATTATACAAGTATAGACCTGCTTAGTAGTAGCCTCTGAAAACCTGAGGATATTTTCATTAATGAAGTTGTCAATCAACATTTCGGATTCAAGGACCACCAGGGTGACCACTTATGATCTCAATACACAAAACTATGCAATAGATGAAAAAAATTTATTCCCAGAAATATCTCAATATCAATTTCAACCCAATAATCACATACCTCAACAATACCTTGCACACAAAATTATCCTAGAGAACCGTCTTTATCAACTTTTTCAAAATGAAAATCAAATAATTAACACTTTGGAAATTGAAATAAAAAACCAAATATGTACATTGAAAAATCATGAAGTTGTCATTGGTAAAATCTAGAATACATTGTCTGGTAGATTATCGGGTACCCAACCAGGTAATAACATGATGTACTGAAAGGATGAATCCATGGAGGAAGTGCGGAGAAGCTACATGATATAGGATTTTTAATAACGTAGTGGAAGATAAGAAATGATACTTCCCGGTCCTAAGAAACACCCACCCGTGGATGATAATGTTTTATTTACCACACATCTAGAAGAATCAAAATATTATATTGAAATCACTCATGATAAAGAAAAGGAACCAGATTATGATTCCCCACTAACTTATAGTCCACCATTTCGTAGTTTTGAAATTTATATTTAATGCCGACAATATGTGTAACAAAATATGATCCTAGAAATGTTGAAGAAACTACACATAATTAAACCATTTTTATAATCCATTTCCCATAATCCATTTTATTCCAAATTTCTCAAATATTGTTCATCAAAAATGAGGAATATATATGTTTTGGGGGTCAAATCATTATTTTAATAATTCTCTAATATTGTACATTAGAAAATCCCACAAAAAATTAGATACCCCATAAGTTTTTTAATTACATGTGATATTAGAGAATGAAAATGTAGAAGAGCACTATGTTATATTATGGCTAGAATCAACAAAAGTATAGTGAGAATTTTTTCATTATAGGACTTCGAGAACTCAAAAGAAATATAGTAGCACTGTACTTCATAGAAAAATAACTGAAGTACCCCAGTGGCATTCTCTAATATGTTTCTGCTCAAGATAGAGAATTATTTTTTCTATTTCACTTCCTTTTTTAGACAATGAATATTATTTTGACATCCCGAATATACAATGAATGTAATAAATAGTCACATGAAAGGGTTTGATTGAGGTGAATCATGGTTTTCTAGCTGGATGAGTTGGAAAATAACATGTTTTCTTCATCGAAGTCAATGTAACCCTATGATCAGATGATGTTGTGGATTGAAATTCCATCTCTCCAACCCAAAACAAAGGTGAGTACATCACAGTTTTTGACCAATGTGAATATTCAGTATCATTAAATGAATAAGAGTACAATTTTAAGGAAGTAAGATTTAACTAAACCTCTCATGATGGATATCATACCACCTTTCATCTCCTCCCCCATTCTAGCAAAATATATGGAACTAAACCCTATAAATAAAAGTATTATATAATTATTCAAAGGATTATTAACCTATTTTGTAGTTATTATGAATTTTGAACTGTCTCGAAAAAAATGGTTGATGTTTTGACGAGACATAAATAGTGAATTTTCTAGGGAGTGGATAACATCATTTTAATCAATCCTACAAAAATGCACTCAGAATATTGTTCTAAAGAAATATTCCCTTCTGAAATGATAACCTCAATGGAGTCTCACTACAAGGATGAATTAATTCATAAATAATGATGTATTGAAACTCATGGATGTTGGAATAATCTTTATCATCTAAGATAGGGAATTTATAATCCCTCTACACATTATGTCTGTGATAGGTGGACTCATAATAGAATGAATCGATGAAAATTAATTGATTTCAACATGCATCATCACAAAATGGGGAGTCAATATATATTATAGATTCCCAAATGAAGAAAAAATGAATGATCATTTCCCTTTATCGTTTATTTATCAAACAAAAAAAATTCAAGTAGGACATGATTTCTACTACTTCATTGATGGATACTTAGGATATAACCAAATTGAAGTCGACCCCCTGATTACCAAAATACACCATTAATATTGACTGCTGGTAAATTTGTTTATTGATGAATGACATTTAGAATGTGAAATTGACCAGATATTTTTCAACGATTCTTGTAGCATAATTAATATGACATGGTAGAAGAATTTATAGAAATATTCATGGATGAATTCTAAATCCATGTAATTTCATTCGAAGTATGTTTATGAAATTTATAATTAGTCTTACATAGTTCTGAATAGAAATTCCTATTCCAGAAATGGGAGAAATTTCATGTTATAGTATATGTATGAATTGTCCTTAATAATAAAATCGTTGAAGTAAGTCATCAATGTTGATTAAGACAATATAAAATTCCTCAAGGATTTACCATGTCCTTCATCATTATATGGTATTAAATGATTTCTAGTCCATGCTATATTTTATAGACAAGTATTAAAGTACTTTTTCAATGTATCACATCATTTCAAACACGAATTGTCAAAATATGTTTCTTTTAAATTCATTGGGGAATGTGGGAAATAATTAAATACGTTAAAGAAAATATTTATAGAAGCCCCAATCATCATTTCACCAAATTGGGATAAGAAATTTGAGAAAATTTTTGATGCATGTGACCTAGTTGTTGTTATTGTACTAGGATAGTAAATTTTCCATATATTTTGTACCATCCATTATTAAATCCACACACATTGTGAAGCACATATAAATAACATAATAAAATGAAGATAACTCTTAGTCACTGTATACGACATTGAGAAATTCTATTTGAATCTTGTATTCTAAAATTTAATCATACGTTGTGATCATGCCACCCACATATACATGATTAAAAAAGGATTCCAAACCAAGGTGATTATGACATATTTGTTTCTTCCAACTATTTTTGATTGTATCCATGGACACAAAAGAGACAATAATGTATTTTTAGAAAATATATCCCAACATCCCCTTTCATTCATTATAGAAGAGGAAGTGGTTGACATTGAAGTAATCATTTGAGATAAATCCCTTTTTCAGCTTCATGGTTCAATTGTGGTTTTCTGATAACACAAATTATCTTTCAATGATACATTAACATCAAGACCTTTCATACCTATACTGGAAAATATTTATTTTTGATACATATAATTATGTATAGTATGAGCCACTAATTTTTATTTATTGTGTTAATGGATTTCTTTGATGTCTGATCCCCAAAAATGAACCCCATAATGTAACTAAGGTGTGTCACATGTGAAAAGCAGGTAGACATCCCAAAACCATGTGTACATAGACCAAATTTTTATGAATATGGACTTTTATGGACCACCATACATCTACATTCAGTGGAATTATTCAAAAAAAATTGATTGTTGCTAATGGTATTAATTATTTGATTATGGAATGAGTCACTGAAAAATCCCATTATAGAAGTTAAAATCATCTGTGTTTGTGTAATAGACTTCATATGACAATTTCTAACATTATATAGGAATTCGTACATTTTGGGTCATGTTGACTACATCGTGAAATTTTTTGTTATTGAAGCAACCTCACATGACTCAACCAAAGTGGCCATGATCATTTTAAAAAAGAATATGTTTGGAAGATTTGGATTTCCAATATTACTCATTAGTGATCCAGGATGACATTTCAAAAACCATGTTGTGATAGGATTACTAGAGAATTATAGAATCATATTCAATATAGGAACTAACAACCACCAAAAAAACAAGCGAGAAAAATGAACTATCAAAATGGTAGATATAGAAACTTTAAGAATAAACCGTGAATAGGATTCAATGTGATTTGATTCTCAATAAGGAAGATGCATTATGGGCATACCAATGCTCTTATAAGACACCAATTGGAAGAATAATATTCAAACTGGTTTAATGGAAAACATTTCACCTTCTAATTGGGCTAGAGCAATGTTAATTATAGGAAAATCATGAAACTAAATATATACTCTTGGAATATTATAGCGGCTATAATGCTATAATTAACCACATTAAAAGGGATACATAGGGATATAGATGAAAATTAATGAATCTATTAAGAAAAAACAATGGAATGGAATGATCAACATAGGGTTAGGTGTATTTTTGTATTAGGGATAAGGTTGTTTTGTTCAAATACTAATTGAAACTCTTCCATGGTAAGATGAAATCACAATGGTAAAACCCAATCAAATTTAGGAATGTTTATCCTTATAGGACCATCAAAATATTAAGAGGTAGTGGAACTCAAATCAATGTGAATTGAAAATAATTAAATCTATTTCAAGAACAATTATATGAAGTATGTGTCATCAACCTCAAATTCAATTGATCACCAACTGAGTGACACTCTGGACAATAAATGAAGTTTTGTCTAGAAGGAAACATAAGATAAATCATTATATCCAATGTTATATTAGGACATCTTTTAGAGAGATTTATGTATCCGAAGAGATTAATTCATGGATTGAATTAATTATGATCCAAAACGACCAATTACACATTCTGGAATTCAATTACATGAATGGTAAATTCAATATCGAATCCTCATTTTTAATTCACGTTTACATGATGTAAACACTAATTACACACCATGTAATGAATTAGGTCTATTCATTAATATACAAGTGGAAAATCCTAGGTTCATGACATGTACCACCCCGTAGCCCCTCATCTTCATCGTCCTCCCACCCTAACCCTAGAGACCGAAAACCCCATCACACAAACCCTCTTTCTCTTTTCTAACTTCATCTTCCCACCTTCTCACTCACCCAACCCTACATGCCTTTTTGTTACTACATCCTTCTCTCTCGACCCCCACCTATGACCTACACCCACCCTTCTCATCATCAACACACATTCCAACCAACCAAACCCTCCCTCCCAACCTCAATAGCCAAAACACAATACACCTAGTCCGCTACATTATCATCCTCATCCTATGATGAACAACCACTTCCAACGCTCCACTATGTAGTCGCATATGCTACACCTAAAAAACCTTCTTCTATAATAGATTATACTTGTAATCCACCCTCTTCCCATGTTACATCTTACTCCACATCCCTCCCAAGTGTCAATAACCTCATCCAATACCATATAATCTTTTTTAACAACCCTCAGCACTAGTTCAATCTCACGTGATTTTAGGCCAAGACAGTATGTATGAACATGATCAAGGATATGCCCATACTAGCTAGGCTATACATCAAAAATGTATTTCTTTACTTATTGGATACACTCCCTATCGATATCATATTATAGTATCATGAGGAGACATATAGTGAGTTATTTCTAGAGTTCCTAGAGAAATTTGAGATGGCCACTGACAGCCTCAAATTTTTCCACGGTCATCAGACCACTTATAATTCATTGTCCACGTTCGGTATCATGCTCATCATTTATATAGATGAGTATATAATATCATTAGTATATCTTACTTTCCTTCTAGATCCCCCATGATCTGACTCTCAGTGTCATTGGGAACTTAACACATGATATCCTTAGATGCACTATGAACCACCCATCAAGGAGTCTATGCAATTGTGGGTCCCCCCAATATGAAATTTACATTTAGCTATGACACATTCAATGTTATCTATAGATGAGATTCTAAAGAGAGTTATCCATATTGATGTTTTCATTCTCATAGTTTCCATGGGTGGCCCAACTATTAACATGGCTTCCATTTTTTACATTATTACAAATCCCATGCCTAGAAGATTCATGACACCTTTATGGGATGATCTTTCATTACTCATCTAGATTGCCCCTTGGAGTGTTTGAAAAAGCACTTCCCATAAATTCCCACAAACCTATAAAGATCATCAATATTATGATCCTTCAAAAGATGCAAATATTGGTGAAGGATGATGACTTCTAATTTTGGGCACCATACTTTCAGTAGGTAACACAATGTGGAGAGGACCCACCACACGTAGATGCTAACCCGCAAGTTGATTCACATGCCACCTCTCCACATGTACATCCCACTAACCCTACTACCTATAATACCACCTTTTCCTCTATTATTCTGCACACCCTTACCACCCTTTCAGATATCGGGGATAATGAGTAGAAAATTCTAGAAAACATACTCCATATTTTCACTCACATCTAAATTCATTTAATCAATCCTTCAGAATTAACCACACCACCACCACTATCCCCAATAGGCCCCTCATCTCATACTATTACCACATCCCTTAGAATCATTCTATTTGATATTACTTATCATTACTTAGACCATATGTTTTTATCTATGCAGTCTTGATGAGGTAAGTGGATGGCCACTTCCACTTCAATAGAGGATCCATTTATTCATTTAACTACTAGTCTCATAGACTCTTTATTGATATAGACCTCTCCACCACACACTCTATACCCTTCATATTAATCTTTGAATCCATCATCATCCTCTAACCATCATGGTCCAGTTGTGGCTGCAGGCCCTTATCTCGATCTAACGCATCCATCACCACTCAATAGAGGCCTGAAGATGAAGGAGGTCTCCCGTCCTAAAGCCTGGTTATTCATTTTGGTTTCATTTTGGATATACAATATTTTGTGATAGGATTGATTATTTATTTATTTTTTCATATGTATCTTCCATTGTTTTTGTACTAATCTTTCATATATATGGGTATTTATTTATTACCTTTTATTTGAAAATATTTCACATAATTCAATTTTTAACATATTAATGTCTAAATCCTATTAGTCATCCATAGATTTTGATAGACCAGTACCACCATCTGTTATAGGGAAAAAGGTAAACTAGCGCATATATGAAATCACACAACTGCTTCGGAATAATCCATATAAATATGTGCATATAGACAACCACCCGGAACAATGATTACATTCCTCCACCATCAGATTCATTATCACTCGTCATCCACTGTAGTATTAACCAATTCATGTGACCTTGTGAAGTATATGACATGGCCAATTGTTGATACAATGGAAAGAGGATCACATGAGTTGATGGACCCAACTAGAGGATATCATAGTCCATCCTTCCAATTGATGACATATTGTTAGCACTTTCGGGGTGGTAACCTATAGTTGAACTTCATCCTAGATTATGTTGTCATGTTTGAGCCATTTTAATTTTCATTTTTACTATCATATACAACATTATATATGTAATACTCATAATTTAAATAAAACTAATTATTCATGCTCATAATACTATGTAATTTCCCTTTATTAAACTGTTCAAATTATTAACACATATAGACTAATGTTTCATCTAGTTCATGGATTGTGTTCTATTAAAAATTTTAGATAACCTATATTTAGCATGAAAAAAAACAAAATACATCATTGAATAACACTATCTATAGAGCACTAAATTCCATAAATTTTATATTTTTCAATGCTATTTTAATTTATATGAGCATTTCATTTAATGATACTACCATTGAATTTCATTGATTGTGTGGAAATTATCTCCATCTATGGGTGGTGGATTTTCATATGATTTTTTACACATGATATTATTGAATTATTATCAATTATTTCATATTTAGGATAATTTTTTTAAAATTTAGAGCATGATTTAAACTTGAATAACATTATGACCATTTAAGTAAAAGTAAACTTCATGATAAGAATTTATAGAATCGTTATTTTATTCCATTTTAAAATTTCATAATGATTAATGATCTTAGTGATTTAATTAAAATTAAACATTTTTTATGTTATTGTTAATTATAATATATCATGGTTTCTTTATCCATTGTGATTTCCATTTTTTTTATTCTTGTTTGTCGAGATAAATATAATACTACAATTGGATATTCTTTTATAAACATATTTTTTGAGTGATACTGGGTATATGTAAACTTATCAGAACATTCATTGATATCTTATTGATTATATTACTAAACTAGTCAAATTTTAAAATGGATGAGGAAATAATTTATATCCACATTTTCTCCCCGACCCAACTTAATTATTTGGATAATTTATCAAATTCGTTCCATAAATAATCTTGTAGGATGAAGCTATTTCAAACTAATTTTCCCTTACAATCATGATCCATGTATAATGAATTATTTACATTTAAAAAACTAGATGGAATACATTCATAAATCTTAGGATGCTTCTATTTATAGAGATGTGTGGTGTACATATTAAACTGTTTGGTTGTCATCTATATATACATTGTAGCATTTTACAATAATTTTTTTCCATTGTAAATTTCAATGATAAAGAGACACATAACATGGGTTGTGTGATATGAAGGTCAAAAATCACCATTTACAGATCGATGAATACATTTATGGATCATATGTGGTTAAAGGATGGATGTTAGATGTAACATAGACATGATCACCAAAAAATATAAATTAATATGAAATATAAAAGGAACAGAATACATATTATTTAATATGTTGATATATATATATGGATATAACTAGATATACTAGAGTGTAGGCATGATTATTTTGGAGGTGACATTTTATACACTTTTCCAAAATTTCATGCATCATGATTCAGTGCAAACCCTCATTTTCTTCTTTATTTTTTCTTTTCACACACCTACCTATAACCTCATTGTAATTTGAACACAATCTATTAAACCCTCTGGATTTATTTATGAGATTTCATTACTAAGACGAGATGATATAACCAATGAATTATTATCATTAGGAGCATGCGCACATGGTTTGATAATAAATCAAATGTCATTTTACAAAGATTATTGAGATAAAAATCATTTGGGGTAAAATAAAAATGGGTATGTGATATAAGGAACAATGAAACAAATCTAATAAAAATAATATAATTTATTTTATAGAACTTTAATTTAGGGAATAATAAATTTTCTATGTTGGGATGATTATGGATACTGACCCTTTTATACATACACATTGTTTTATTTATCTGGACATAATGAAAGTTTTCTTCTTTAAAAAAATGGCTTGTCATTTTGATTTCATCGATAATAATTTTTTTTAGATTTAATAGTAACAATTAAAGTGTTGTTGAATTTGAAATGATGAATTCATATATACTATATTAACACCATTTAAATAAGGATGTTAGTTACTTTATATGATAATGTGCTTGGTATATGTGTAATTTGTTATGTATGTGGCTTACATGGATTCAAAAGACGAAATACCCAACAAATAGAAATAGTAACCAATTATACAGTGTGAACCATCATTACATATCATGTAATAGGGTTTCACAACATTTGATAATCAATGATACAAGTCATGATCCATTTCATGAGGAGAGTAGTGATATAAGTAATTACACATCATGATTTTCCAATTCATGACATGACCTTAGTCAAAACCAATGAACAATAAATCCCCACTAGAAGAACAACTAGAAGGCCAGTACCCAACTTGAGTCATCAGAAAATGATGTGGAAGCGGCCAAACCACATAACATGGGAATGATACATGCAATATACATGTTAGATAAAAATATCATGGAATATTCATGGATTTTTTATTAAATTATGTGTAATATGTTACATGTCTTGGATCCATATCCTCTTCCACTCCATGTATATAGCTCATTATAATTATGATTTACATTTATACAAACCTCAATTGCTCACTCTTCCCTATTGTTAATTCAATATATTTCAAGATTCTAAAAAGAGTTAATTTAATTTTTTGGAAATATCTCAATCATGATTTTTATTTTTTTCATCCCAATCTTCCATGAGTGGGTAAACCACTCAACGGTAGTGATCCAGTGTTGATGAATTTAAATTTATAGCATATCATTAAGTAAAATTTTTGGTACCCTAAAGAAGCATTGATTAGGTAAAATGGTAAATGTAAATCCAATTCAATTAATAATCCCTGACCATGGGATATTTATATATAACACAGTATATAGATTAGAGTATATTAGGATGAGAAAACAAGCCAACGAGACATTCTTCCATAGTATCTAAGCATCATGACTCTTGGTTATCATTATCTCTAGATCAAAGAATAGTGGCCTCTAGTGTAGAAAGTGGTGACATGACAAAATTCAAAAAGAGAAATCCACTACTTTCATATCCTAAACACTATCACCTATCAAGAATAGAATATTGATCATCCTTAATATGGATACTCAAAATTGATCCCAACCAGTCTTTAATATTTTGAATCAACCATCAGCCACCATAGATTTAATAAATCCAAAATTGAAGCAACCGATAAAGGAGTCTTACAAAAAGGGTCTCAATCCATTAATCTCTAAAACCCAAAAAATTTCTTCGTGGGATCATCCTGGGACGTTTCTATAATATGAAATAGAGTTGAGTTATTTTTGAAAATAATAATAATCTGACCACATCCCATCAAAATCCAACATCATGTTCATGTCAGTCAAATAGTATAAAAGTAGTTCATTAATGGAAATTAGATGATATTAATCCCTTACATAGATATGTGACAGTAAAGAATTTGGAGAGGCTTATTTAAAGTTTTAGGGAACATTGGGGGACTCTATATGTTATATAAAAGAGGGTAGAATATCATTCAAGACAATGAGTGAAGAGAAATGGGATATTAGGTGGGTTTATATATGAAAGGAGAGGGGTCTCATTATTATATTGTTTTTGGACACATTTTAAAAAAATATTAAAAATCCCAAGCCACCCCATGGTTTTACCAAGGTTTCAGAAAAATTGGATGTAAAGACCCGAAAATTTCAAGGAATTTTTTTTTTAATTTCTTTGAAATTCTACGAGTACGTAGTTTCTCTCAGCACCTGATTCTGAGGCCCAGTGTGCCCGGAATAATTTTCTGAAGTTTTGTTAAACTTAAATTTAATTCGCGTAAGCAGTTTTATGAAAAAAGTGTAATAACTCTTAAACGGTTACTCAGATCAAAAATCTGAGGAAATTGTTGCACTCAGGATGGCGTGTTTACCCTATGTGCTACTTATGTTTAGTAGGCGCGAGCCTCCTGTGAGAAATTCCAAAAATGGCATAACCGTAAATAAAATAATTAAATAAATTATTTTATTTTTCAAATGCTTCTAACTAACTAACGATAGCTCAGATTAAAAATCCGAGACAACTGCTGAACATGTGAGGGCATGGTTTATTTAAGAAGATACTAACATTAGCCGGCGTGGGCCACCGGAAAAAGTTAGTTTTTGGCCGCAAATAAAATAATTAAATGAAAATTATTTTATTGAAAAATTCATATCTTTTAAACGGTAACTCGGATTGAAAATCAGAGAGTACCGTTGGATTCATTGGAGCATGTTTCACTTAGGCAGAGCCTGACCGTGACCGTCGTTGGTCGAAGGTGACTGATAATAATTTTCCGAACATTTTTTCGGGTACGTTCAGTAAACGTACGTGTGAGTTTTCCTATATTTTGAACTGGTACTCGTAATTGAAATCTGAGGGCACCGATGAACTTGCAGCACGAGTTATTTCTTAAGGGGACCATTACCGCAATTGCGTTTTATGCGGGTTGAGAATTTATTTTTAGGTAATTAGTTTAAAATAAAAAAATTGGTGTGTACAATTTTATTTATATCTGATGTGGTTAAATTCTAAAATGGGGAGTTAATGGTGGGACCACAAACACCTAATTACCCTTGTGTGGATATTTAGAAGGTGGGGCCCACACGATCCCCATCCTTTCATCTACCCATAACCACACTTAACCCCCCCCCCCCCCCTTAAACCCCCTTTTTAATTAATTTGTTAACTCCTAAACTCCCCTATTAATGAGATCTCTCCATATTCCTCTAATTAAGTTTGTCAACATAATTAAATTAATGGTTTCAGTAATTAAATTAATACATCACATTTTGAATTATTTTGTGTTGCATGACACTTCTTTAAATGGGAGAATTATTTTTTAATATTTGTGATAGAAAATATTTCGATGGGAATCCTCTGGAGGATTAGAAAGAGTGGAGTTCTTCCTCCGACGTGGAACGTGAAGTCCCAATGACGACTATTCCTCCGACATCAACGGAATCGACACCATTCTTCTGCGACGTCCGACCACAGTGACGTTCGTCTTCCGCGGTTTGATGGCGTGCGACGTCTTTTCGAGGTAGGGGAATATTGTATATTGCTCATTTATATGGTTTATACCCTCGAGCTTGAGCATTTATTTGTAGGATTTATCTTTGTAGATTCCATTCCCCGGTTTAATTTCTCATGATGAATGTGAATTTAATTAATTAATTCGAAGATCGATAAACAATTGATTGAATTAATTTTCTTCTTGTTTATCCTGAGTTTGAGATTTTTAAAGCATGATAAATATTTAATTGCCAATCCCCATGTTCCTGATTCTCAAAAATAATGGCCAAACTAACACGTCTATAAATCTGCACTTAAACCGAGATCCTTTATTATTCATGGTCCGCACATTCTTCACGTGTTCTTATTCATCAAATAATTATGCACGCTGGGAACTCGATGTTTCATTGAGCGCAACATACTAACGCAGAGATCTTGATCTTAGGATCAAGAATCTGCAATTCTCATAATTGTTGGGGTCAGAATGAAGGTGCAGCGGACTGGAGGTGTAGCAGCGTGGCAGGGCGGAAGCAGGCCGTGTGCGAGGCAGAGGTGCAACGTTCCTATTGATGAGATGGTTCTTTTGGAATACTTCACAATATGTTTGGACGTAGTTGGAGTAATGCCGGGTTGGATTGTACCCGAAATCCAACCAGGCCCCTGGAACGGAAAAGCCGATAACTTTCATACCGGACGTCTGTTTGACAAACCATCAGCGGAGTTTGTGATCACGTAGAGAAATGGTCCCAAAGAGTATACCCTATGAGAGTTTGGGGTATAGATGAGATATGGTAGGGTTGGTTCGTACACAAAACCAACCGGGCCCCTGGGACGAAAAGGCTAATAACTCATAGATCGGGATTCCGATTGATGTGACATATGTTGTGTTGAGACCCCTATGACGAGGTGGTACTTTGAGATACTTCTTCGTGGGACTTTGTGATACTTGGAGTATCGACCAGTAGCTCGTGGATCGGACCTCCCGGAGACGAGCGTATGGAGTACGGAGACCATGTAGCTGGCTGAGACCTGACGACTTCTTGACCGACTCGACTTGGAGTGAGTCAACTAGCCTAGTGGACGGAGAACTACTTTGTTTGGGTGAAGACCCATGGAGGACGGAGAACTACTTTGTTTGTGTGAAGACCCACGTTACTCGACCGAAGAGTACCTCTGCAGGCTATTAGGGGGGATGCACTACTGTGTTTGGGTGGAAGACCCTGGAGGAAAGAACTACTGTGTTTGGGTGGCTGACCCGCGGTACTCGACAGGAGGAGTACCTCAGCAGTCTAAGGGTAATGAGTAGTACCTCGGAGTCATGACAGGATCACTGTACTCGACAGAGTCGGGGATCTTCAGCAATTACGGTTTCGATAATGAAAATCCTAGTTTGAGATGAGTCTATGACCTTTGTGTTTACCTCATGATTGAGACGGGTCATTTGATAACTTAGGTATATGTATGGGCATATACCGGGGTAGTGGTTATCCGTTGATTTCATAATATTTGTGTTTCCTCATGATTGAGATGGGATACTCGATAACATGGGTATATGTATATGCATATACCTAAGTAGAGGTTATATGTTGAGATCTTCTTTGTGGTTATCCGTGTTGGATTTAGTGAGACCATGAGGGTATCAGGGTCCTTACTGAGTATCGTTATACTCACCCTTGCAAGGGAAATGCCCCCACCTCGTTGTTTTGGTTGTAGACGACTGGAAGCATAGATAGAGGCCGAGTGTTCGAGGACTGGATGGTACCCGGAGGTGGACCTCCCGACGAGACAATATCCGGTGGTGGACTTCCCGACGAGACGACACTCGGAGGAGGTTGACAGGCGAGAGTGTTGTGGAGGCTATCTGTACCTACCCTTCATGTAGGATCTGTGGTGGGCGATCCTGGAGCTGCGCTATCTGTACCTACCCTTCAGGTAGAATCCTTGGTGGATGATCCAGGAGCAACTTGTCACCTTTCGGCTATTTTATCTTTTTACTTGTACTTTACAGTTGGACTTGTATTTCTGGCACCTTTACATTCAGCACAGCTTATTTCAGTTTTACTTAGTGTTTAACTTCGACTTGTACTCTGTGGTGTTTTGTTTACTTTAATAAAGGCAATGCCTTCCCAGTTATCGGGATTTATGCCTTTGGTGATAGTCGCCAGCCCCTGGCCTATGGAAGGCGGGTTTGGGGTAGTCCCGGCATGGGCCTCGAGGACGGGTCATGACAAATTAGTATCAGAGGAGTCAGTTATACTGCAGAACTTATAACTCTGATATTCCATGTTAGATAAAAAATAGTGTTAAGGGAACCGAGTGTGGTTTTTAGTTCAGGGAGTCCAGTGTTGGTGTGGCGGCCGACGTATCTGTACACTAGATCCCTGACTACTGAATTCCGACCTTGTGCACGAAAACACTGATTGCGTGTGTGTTTACAAGAGTTTTAAAGTCAGCTCAAACCAGGTCAGCTCACCAGGTATAAATTTTTTGAACGTGTCATATCTATTCAGGATGTCTCCATGCATAAAATCAGTTGGAGTTCTGAGATAGTACACGATGACGGCCCACCGAGCGGCGAAGCTCCAGTGCGGGGCCGTTTTACTATGTTGGCACCCTCGGGTGGAGTACCAGCAGCACCACCACCTGTTGGGAAGAAGATTACACCAACTAAACAAGTGAACTGTGCACGCTATAAGAGTGCATTGCACGAGTTCTAGCAGCATCAGCCTCCGAGGATATGAGGTGAGGCAGATTCCCATACAGCAGAGCACTTGCTGGAGGCGATTTCTAGAGTTTTCCTCCTAGCTGAGACATCTGTAGAGTGGATGGTGGACTTGGACACTAGTTTTTTCCAGTGAATTTCCATGAGGATGGTCCTCAAAGTGATGAGGCTTCGGTATATGGAGTGATTCCTAAGATAGTGCCTTCGAGTAGTGTGTCAGCTATACATCACTACATGTTGGTCAGCAGTTACAACCGGCGGTACCGGTAGGTGAAACATGTAAGCTTACTACCTTACACGTCTTCTAACATCAGATTACCTCTTGTTCCAAGGAGAACCTCACTCACAGGTGGATGAGGACTGGATTGAGGAGGTGGTTGAGAGTTTTCTAGGCCTTATACAGCTTCAGCAGGACGACAGGTCAGTAGCTGAGAATTCATCGAGGCGTACCAAACATTCCGGGTACTCGATGAATACGATTCGAGCCATCACATTTTCCTCTATTCATTCCTACTCACTTTACGGTTCTAGAGATAACCTTGATGTTAAATGTTCTTTGGCTGAACGAATACAGCTAGAGAATGTTAGAAGTTGGAATGCAGCAAGCTGGTGCTAGTCTCAGAGACTTGGGTGTGTGAATGTTTCAAGAAGAGGAAATGTTAAGGACTGATAAATCTGCAGAGCATCAGACATGGAGGTAGAGCTTGGAGAGTAGCATGAGGTGGTATCCATTTCAACATATTACAACCACCCCCCCTTTGTTGTCCCCTCTAGGCTGAGGGAGCTAGAGGGCAGGGGAAAAGAGTATCTGTATGCTGTCAAGGAGTGCAACCGAAAGGGCTCTAAGTATGATTCGAAGTGCGGACTTCGTCATCTACTAGCTATCGTAGCTATAGACATCGATACGAATAATCTCTTACTTCCATGAATCTAGTCTCGGACCAAGAGTTTTCAGTTAAGACATTGACTTGACCCTCATGTCTGGAGATACCTTTGGGAGGAGACATGATAGTCACACTTACAACGATGGTGTGATCCGACCCTTGAGACGAGAGTCTCGGTTGGGACCTTATTGTGGCAGCGTCGATGACTTAAGATGTTAGTTTGAGTATGGATTGGGTAATCACTGGTCATACTCAAATTGATGGTATTAGGTAAACGTCGGGATGTGTTTTCCCGGGTCGGCGAAAAGGAAACCCCATGCAGCACAGGATAAACTCGTGCATGGGAGGGTGTAGGCGATCATTCTTCGGTCGTCGAGCCATACCCTCGTGGCAGCAGGAGTTCGAGTTTCAGTTCTTATCTGGAAAGGGAGACCTCTAGAGTTTGAGGATGGTGACCACGTTCTTATACGGGTCTCACCTTGACGAGGTTTACGGAAATGTAGCTGAGGCATTGAGATATCTCTAAGGTTCAACGGATCATTCTAGGTCCCCAGCAAGGTAGGTGAGGTGTTTTACCACTTCACCTTTCCACCTCGGTTGCACCAGGTGCATGAAATCTTTCATGTACCTCGGCTAAGGAGATACGTGCTTGATCCTTCACACATCATCAAACTCAGGGAGTTGGATGTTGATGACAGGGCGACATGCACGGAGGATTCAGTGGAGATCAAGGATCGACAGGAGCAGGTCCTATGTGAACGGTCGATTCCTCTGGTGCGCTTTCACTTCCAGCACGGGAATCTCTAGGAGATCACATGAGAGAAGAAAGCTCAGATGCGTGCTCAGTACCACTTTTTTTTCCCTATTTTGTGCCATAGCTTTATGGGGACGTTAATCCCTGAGGTGGGAGTAATCTAAAGATTCAAAAATTTCAAGGAAATTTTTTTCATAATTTTTTTGGAATTTTATGAGTATGCAGTTATTGACGGCACCTGATTCTAAGGCCCTGTGTGCCCGGAATAATTTTCTGAAATTTTTTTAAGCTTAAAATTAACACGTGTAAGCAGTTTTACTGAAAAAGTGTAATAACTCTTAAATGGTTACTCAGAACAGAAATCTGAGGGAACTATTGCGCTCAGGATGGCGAGTTTACCCTATGCGCGACATAATTTTAGTAGGTGCGGGCCTCCTATGAGAAATTCCAAAAATGGCATAACCTTAACTAAAATAATTAAATAAATTATTTTATTTTACAAATTATTATAACTCACAAACGGTAGCTCGTATTAAAAATCCGAGACAACCGCTGAACTCGCGAGGGCATGGTTTAGTTAAGAAGATACTAACATTGTCCGATGCGGGCCACCATAAAATGTTAGTTTTTGGATGCAAATAAATTAATTAAATGACAATTATTTTATTGTAAAATTTGAATCTTTTAAATGGTTACTTGGATTGAAAATCCGGGAGTACTGTTGGATTTGTTGGGTCATGTATCACATAGGTAGAGCCTGACCATGACCGGCACGGGTCGAGGGTGACTGATAATAATTTTCTGAACATTTTTTCGGGTACGTTCAGTAAACGTACATCTAGGTTTTACTATCTTTTGAACCATTACTCATAATTGAAATCTAAGGGCACCGTTGAACTCACAGCACCGGTTATTTCTTAATGGGACCTTTACCGGAGTTGTGTTTTAAGAGGGTTGAGAATTAAATTTTGGGGAATTAGTTTAAAATAAAAAAAATTGGTGTGTACAATTTTATTTATATCTGAGGTGGTTAAATTATAAAAAGGGGTGTTAATGGTGGGACCACAACCACTTAAATACACTTGTGTGGATATTTAGAAGGTGGGTCCCACACGAGCCCAACCTTTCATCTCCCCATAACCAATCATAAACCCCCCCTTAAACCACCTTCTAAATTAATTTTTTAAATCCTCAACTCTCATATTAATGAGATCTCTCCATATTCCTCTAATAATTTTGTCAACATAATTAAATTAATGGGTTCATTAATTAAATTGGTACATCACAATTTGAATTATTTTGTGTTTCATGACTCTTCTTTAAATGTGAGAAGTCTTTTGTAATATTTGCAATAGAAAATATTTCGATGGGAAACCTCCGGAGGATTAGAAAGAGAGGTGTTCTTCCTCCGACAAAGAACATGAAGTCCCGATGATGACTCTTCCTCCAATGTCAATGGAATCGACACCATTCTTTTGCGACGTCCGACCACAGTGATTTTCATCTTCCAAGGTTTGATGATGTGCGACGTCTTTGTGAGGATTGAGAATATTGTATATTGATCATTTATATGGTTTATACCCTCGAGCTTGAGCGTTTATTTGTAGGATTTATCTTTGTGAATTCCTTACCCCGTTTTAATTTCTCATGATGAACAAGAATTAAATTAATTAATTCACGGATTGATAAACAATTGATTGAATTAATCATTTTTCTTGTTTATCCTGAGTTTGAGATTTTTGAAGCATGATAAATATTTAATTTCCAATCCCCAAGTTCTTGATTCTCAAAAACAATGGACAAACTAACACAGATATCAATCCGAACTTAAACTGAGTTCCTTTCTTATTCATGGTGCACACATTCATCACATGTTCTTCTTCGTCAAGTAATTAAGCACGTTAGAAACTCGATGTTTCGTTGAGCGCGACATACAGTCACGGAGATCATGATCCAAGGATCATGAATCTGCGATCATCATAATTGTTGGGGTTAGAATGAAGGTGTAGTAGACTGGAGGTGTAGCAGCGCGGCAGGTCGGAAACAAGCCGTGTGCGAGGCGGAGGTGCAGCATTCCGAGTACGAGAGGGCAGCGTGAAAATTGTAGGAGAAGGGAACGTGAATAATGTGGTAGATTGGAGAGAGAATGAGATATTAAGTTGATAAATAATAAAAGAAATAAATGAAAGGGGTAATCAAAGAGGGGGCGTGATTGGCATGGAAACAAGGGGGCAGTTTTAATTTTTTTGGTGGTGCGTGGAATTTGATGTCAGAGTTTAAAGTATTAAATTAAATCAAAATAATAATAATATAATAATGTTATTATTATTTTCATTGGGAAAACCGTATTTTGACGGTATCTTCTTCGTGCAACCTCAGTTTCACGAACCGTCAGTGGCAGTGCGACCCTGACTTCGAGATGGAATTTATGAGTCCAATATTGGATATCTTTTTTGGGTTTTTGGATCGGGTACCCGAAGCGCTCGGAAAATAATAGATTTAATATTATAAATAAATCTTTGACCTACTATAACTTGAGCTCCAGATGTCTGATTCACATGCCGTCGACATTGTTGGATAACTCTAGATGAGACGGTTCTTTTGGAATACTTCACCTAAGGTTTGGACGCAGTTGGTGTAAGGTCGGGTTGGATTGTACCTGAAATCCAACCGGGCCCCTGGAATGGAAAAGATGATATCTTTCAGACCAGACATCCGTTTGACGAACTATCAGCGGCATTGGGGATCACATTGAGAAACAGTCCCTAAGAGTATACCCTATGAGAGTTTGGGGTATTGTTGAGATACGGTTTGGTTGGTTCATACACAAAACCAACTGGTCCCCTAGGATGAAAAGGCTAATAACTAACAGACTGGGCATCTGGTTGACGCACTGTCTGTTGTGTTGAGAACCCTATGACGAGGCAGTCCTTTGAGATACATTTTTGTGGGACTTTGTGATACTTGGAGTATCGACCAGTATCTCATGGAGCGGACCCTCCCAGAGATGATCGTACGAAGTACGGAGTCCGTGTAGCCGGCTGAGACCTGACGACTACTTGACCGACTCGACTTGGAGTGAGTCAACTAGCCCAGTGGATGGAGAACTACTTTTTTTGGGTGTAGACACATGGCGGATGGAGCACTACTGTGTTTGGGTGCAGACCCGCGGACTCGACCGGAGAGTACCTCTACAGGCTATTAGGGGGGATGCACTACTGTGTTTGGGTGGCAGAACCCGGCGGGAAGCACTACTGTGTATGGGTGTCTTACCCGCGGTACTCAGCAGGGGAAGTACCTCAACAGTCTTAGGTTAGTGAGAAATACCTCGGAGTCATAACAGGATCATTGTACTCGACAGAGACGGGGTTCTTCAACAGTTATGGTTTCGATAATGAAAATCCTGGTTTGAGCTGAGTCTATGACCTTTGTGTTTACCTCATTATTGAGATGGGTCACTTGATAACTTAGGTATATGTATGGGCATATACCTGGGTAGTGGTTATCCGGTGATTTCATAATCATTGTGTTTCCTCATGATTGAGATGGGTTACTTGATAACATGGGTATATATATGGGCATATACTTAAGTATAGGTTATATGTTGAGATCATCTTTGTGGTTATCCTTGTTGGATTTAGTGAGACAATGAGGGTCTCGGGGTCCCTACTGAGTATCGTTATACTCACCACTGCACGGGCTATGCCCACACATCGTTGTGTTGGTTACAGACGACGGGCTGCACAGACAGAGGCCAAGTGTTCGAGGACTGGATGGTACCCGGAGGTGCAATTCACGATGAGAATGTATCCGGTGGTGGACATCACGATGAGACGACACTCGGACGAGTTTTATGGGCGAGAGAGTTGTGGAGGCTATCTGTACCTACCCTTCATATAGGATCTGTGGTGGACGATCCAGGAGTTGCGCTATCTGTACCTACCCTTCAGGTAGGTTCCTTGGTGGACAATCCATGAGCTACTTGTCACCTTCCGGCTGTTTTATCTTTTTCCTTCTACATTACCGTTGGGATTGTATTTTCGGCCCCTTTACATTAAGCACATCTTGTTTCAGTTTTACTTAGTGTTTAACTTACGCTTGTACTATGTGGAGTTTTATTTACTTTTATAAAGGCAATTCCTTTCCAGTTATCAGGTTTACGCCTTTGGTTCTAGTCACCATCCCCTGGCCTATGGAAAGCGGGCTTTGGGTAGTGACGACACGGGCCCGGAGGAAAATTCGTGACATTGGAGTTCATTAAACATTTTTAAAAATGCCCAGGGATTAAGATAATAACACATTGGACTTATTTATTTTGAGGTGAGTCACACTCATAATGAAATGGATTTAAAATCAAATGTTATACTATATGTCTTAGAGGATTCATATTGGGATTAAAAATATATAAAATAAATATATTAGTAAATTATTTTAAATTGAAAACAAATGTTTGGACGAATATAGCTTTTATTTCATTTATTAGATCGATATTTATCAATTAGTATGTCATAAAAGACACCGTATATTTATAGGATATTAAATTTTGGCCCAATATATTAGACTATCTCATAAAAATATGAAAAAATCACCATCAGATAATTTTGACTTACTTATTAAAAAAAAAATTCATTGTATCTATATAATTTTATAAATATGTAAATTTCACCATTCTTTAAGAAAAACTATCATTTATGGAAATTGATGGGTTTTTTCGAATACTGGTTTTTGTACCTTAATAGATATTACATTTGACATTGTGAAAAATATATAATTATTTATATTTAATAAAATTGAGTTATTAATAATATTTTATTAAAATAATATTTAATTCAAAAATCCATTAATTTATAAAAATATATTTCAAAATTGAATTTTTAATTTAACCAAATATTCTATTTTGTGGTTTAAAAATAATTTTCAAAGTAATAGTAATATGTATATAATATATTCATTATTTTATATAAAAATAATTCACATAATCATATTTCAATGATTTTGGTATGTATCAATTTATTTCATCAGTATAATCCCTAAGAGTATGGTTCACAATGGTGGGAGATTCATGGAATTGGTCGATGAACATTGTTTGGGTCATGATCTCAATAATCATGAACTTATCTTGTAAATAGTTTCTCTCTTACTTATGTGTTCTGAAAATGGCTTGTTTTTAGTCTTGGTAAAATCCTCTAAATACAATCTATATTAAAATCGTTGAAAAAAGGGATTAATATTCAATGATACTATTGGTTGAGGCAATTACATACATTTTTTTATGTCAAATAGATTTGTTTAAACCATATGTTATTACTATTCATGTGATCAATGTTCATAAACTATATTATCAAATTCAATGAAACATAATAGAAAATATAATCATTAATGATAATATAAAACATAACAATTGCATGTTTTTTTCTATACCCATTAAATCAAATGGAGAGTTTTATTCATAAAATTTAATGTTTTTATAATTATAATGGTTTAATATTTATTTATATTTATTTAATTGGAGTGAGGAAGGTGACACAATATGTTGTAAATAATCATTGCACAAATAATGATATTTCTTTAATGCATGTTTGTATAGTTTCACTTAGAAGAGAGTGGGGGTCAGATTGGATTTTTTGGAAAATGCCTTGTTATGAATGGTAAGCATTATGGTGGGGGTGTGAACCATTGGCCTATGGATTATTTGTTTATTTTTTGAAGATTTTTTTTGAGTATGGGGTATGGACTTACTAGGGTCACAAGAATGGTTTATAGGTTTTGGTTCATGATGGAGAATTGATTTGAGTGGAACGACCATATATAGTCAATTAATTCTTTGTTGAAGGTATTATAGATTGTGGGGGATCAATGTTCTTGTCATTGGGTGATGATAAAGAAATTACTTTTCTAGGGATCATCCAATAACTTTTGGATGAATGACCATAATATTTTGAGTAATAAAGGGGTTTTTATATTTTTATTTAGATAATAAATGTGTTTTCAAATTCTATAAATTTTTGTAATACATTTTTAGAAAGCTACTCATTAGGTATTCTTAGGGGTGATAAATAGTTAAGGTGGAGAGATAGTAACATTCCATTTCATTAATAGTTTTGGAAACCTTGAATGTGTTTTTATTTTTTATCCCAAGTGTTTTTAATGGTCAAATTTGTAATTTCATACATTATAAGATGTTAACTAAAATTTATGAACACTCATTTGTTCATATAATATGATTTTTTCCTAGGAATGGAGTTCAATGGAAATTAGGATCATTTTATTTTCATGGTACATTTAATTATTAATTAATTAATAATTAATTATTTTTTTGATTCAACGATTTAAATCTTTTGAAGAAATAATCTAATTAAAATTATAAATCTTTTGTTGAGTTTGGAATAGGGGGTTTCTTGAGGGGATTCATATCATTGTGTTGGGTGTTTTGAATACTCCCCATTTATCATATTTACCATTTTTTAATCTTACCTATTTATTTTTTAGTTTTTATTTTCTCTGTATACCCTTTCATTATCCCATGTGGTTGATGGGATATCAAATTTAATAATTATGAATGACAATGAATGATGATATAAGGGAAGGTAACACCCCTAGGGATAATTCAAGGAGGTGGATCAATAGTCAGTCACTGTATGGTGTGGATTCTGTGTAATGCTTTTGTGTTTTTCACCATGTGGTAGTCCCTTATATATTTATTATTACCAAAAATCACCTTGTGTATTTTTTATGTCATATTCATGTATTCTAGTAAGCGAGTCCCATAGATGGTTGATTAGGTCTTTTTTTGGGTAAAATAATGGATTTAAGGCATACAAAAGTGATTTCTATTTGGGAAACCCAACACATAAAATGTGGTTTCAATTTCCCAAGAATTCTATTTTTCTAATATTTTTTAATAGTTGTAGACGTAGATTATATGTTTGGGTTGGGAAAAAATATTTATATCCACTCAAGGAGTGTCCATGAACTAAATAAGACACCATGTGTGTTGGGATACATGGCTATGTAATTTACTCAATAAGAGAACATGTGCGTGCATAGCCAGAGGCCTTGTAGGGCACTTATACAGACCTCATGCATGGTGTATATCTATGTATCTTGGGTGATATATAATCTATGTGTTGTTATTGCATGTATTCTTATTGGGAATCATTCTATAAGTGTTTTCATGAGGTACATGGGTAGGTTCCCCATATATGGTGCATGCTATGTATTTTAGAGATATGAAATAAACATTTAATAGTACATGATATGTCTGTTGTGGTACATGGATAGATTTTATTATTTTGGTTACATGTATTGTAATTGTAGTGTACAATGTGTACTCCCTCCGTTGAGGTTTCTCTTTAGTTATTACCATATAGAAGAAATTATCCATGTAATGTTTCAATTCTATGTAATTTTATTATATAAATCAGAATAAAATAATCTTTTTTATTGGATATGGCCAATATATAGCATTTCGTATTGGGGAAGCATTAGAGTGAGGATTTAATTGAGGGTTGGATTTAGAATACACCCATGTGTTGCGTTGTATGATGTGAGGAACAAATGAGGGTCATGGGATTATTATCTATCCATGTTCTAGGATTCCATGTACATTGTTTATGTTTATTTATTATCATTCAATGAATGTCATATTGAGTAGTATCTTGGAATAGATTGAATAATGGTCAATATATTTACAGACCAATTTCTCTTGTGTAGTATTTGAATTAAGTTGGAGTAGTTTGATAATTTTGGGTACCATTTAAATAATTTTACCTCATTTGTGTGGAATATCATTGTTTATGAATATTTTTATTTTACTAATTCGGTCTATAACCATTTTCAAAGATGTTGGAAACCAATTTATATGTAAATCATGATTTGATTCTGTATGCCTATATGATTTATATCTTTTTTATACTATTATTTTTATTCATTATTACACTAATTATTATTATGTATGTGTATGTTTTTTTGTTTATTTCTACTATTATTGCAATCTGATATGAGTCCATAACCTCTCTATTGTATTCATTTATATCCTTTTTGCTAGTTAATAACATTCGACATACAATGAGTCACAGTTGATGCCTTCTCATGATCAAAATTATTCGATGGGTGTATTTGAAATTGGCAATTTTGGGACATAAATAAATCTCTCAACTATTGGATGATGATATATTGGATCCCAAATCACACATGATTTAATAATAATGTTGTGTTATAAAGGTAATCAGAATAATATTTTCCAATTAGACATCTTATAATGACACAATGCAACAGTTTTGAAAAATGTAATTCACAATAAAATTGACTTTATAATAATGAATTCCATGTAAATAATAAAATCCTTTTTAATAAAATAATATTATAAAATATTTTGAAATCATTATTACCCTATTTATTTCAGATAAAATGGGGGTTAAATACCCACAAAACAAGGGTATCATAACTTTATGTAATGTGTTTATTGGGGGGATTATTTTTATGACTTTAAAATATACATTATATCAATTCACCATTCATCCTTAGTAATTTAGTTTATTTTATTACTCCATACTCAATGATATATACCATAAAATATAAATATTTTAAATCCATATATTAATGTGACCATGGATTCCCGATGTATTATTTCAATGAATCTTCCAAACACACTCCTATAAAAATATCATACTAAAATAAATTTTATAAATACAACATATGTTGTTTTCAGTCATCTGGAATAATTAACTCATCATTTGAATAAATGATAAAAAATGAGAAACTATGTAATCCTTATCACATCATTATATGATTTATAATTAATATTACGTTATTTAATAATTATGAATATTTATTTAAATTATATTTATTATTTTCTAAGAATCAATTTTATTGAAATAGATTGTATTTTATTGAACTATTTATTGAGATCAATGGATAATATTTAGGATTATTTTCTAAGTATTTATTGTGACTTTTTAATGAGGTGAATTCAATGTAGTTGTTTGTAAAAGGTTTTAAAGATATTCAATTTCTATTCGGAGTTATATTATTTTAGAGGTAAATGTCAAGGTTTATTTTATTTGATATATATATAAATTTTTTGAGTAATTTATGAATTTATGATTTGTGGTTTTTATGTTCCATCTGGAGTAAAATATTAGAAATTTATTTAATAATCTTTACATTAGAAGAGTTATTTTCGTATTCCATATGGTGGATCATATGAAACATTATTGGTCATCATAAAAATCTTTATAATTTAGTTTTTGTAAAAGAAAAGAATCGTAAATGCCATATTTCATATGTATAATATATTATCCAATAGATTCAATGTTCCATAATATAAGAGATAGTTCTATATGATTCAATTAATTTTAATTAATATTAGGTGATGTGAAAAACCACAAACAAAAGAATTTACTAGGATATAGTTAGAGTTATTTTTATGTTTAATTATAACAAAATTTAGGGAATTTCCACCAGGATGAGATACATTTCAAAACATGATATTTCAAAGAAAGAATAAAAATTAAATCAAACAATAAACATATAAATAATATACCTTAAAATATCAAAGTCTATTATTAAAATATATGATTCAAGAATTGATTTTTTGAAATATAATGGAGTTTAATAGAAAATATATTTCGTTGATATTCATGTGAATTAAATATTAAATTACATGAAATTATTATTCATGATAGAAGATCCAATTAACACGAAAGATATTTTACAAGCATTATTTTCAACCATCAATCATGGTGAGATTCTATAAATAATTATTCAAAAGTTATTCCAATTTTTTTCATTAAAAAATAACATTTTAAGTGAATAAATTTTTCATTAATTATTATGATAAAACTGAATAAAATAAATAAATCATTGTATTAAAATAATGAGTAGAAAAAGATATAATATCATGCTTCAACAATATTGGACATCTGTGCTGAGGAAATAAATAATATTTTAGATATATGAATGCTTTAATTAAAGGGAGAATACCTCAATGTTTATTTGAGATGTGATAAAAACACCTTCTTTTTAGTATTGTTTTTAGGGAAGCTATATTTTAATTTAATCCATTGATATTCACTTTTTTATTTTGAGACTACGATCAAATAAGATGATATTCTTCTAAAATTTAGGGACATCGAACATTTTGTTACAAATTATCATCACACTAAAAAGCATATGTGATGATTTGAAAATAGTGTTTTTGGTTTAAATAATGACTTATATTATTTGTATCTCTACATATATTGAAGATACTATTCTTACCATATCATCAATTATTTTATATTACCACGTATGACTAAAGATAGATCAATGACTCTCTCTTTAAAAAAATATAATTTTTAGTGATAATATTTCTATTAAAACAAGGCCAAAACCTACAAAATAATATGTACCAACATTAGGATTCATCATCATAAAAAACACTATATGTTTTTTTATATTATTATTTCATACATGGTTTGATAGTGTTTATAGTGAGTTGATATTGACCAATAAAATTTGGAGATTTTTTATATTATTGAAATAGTACCATAGATTCATCCCCTATTTTCAATGGTATATTGATTGATAGGATAAAATAATGTTGAAAAAAATATAATTGGTTCTGTCTTAGATCAAATTATAATCAGCAAAAATGTCAATATTTTATATACTAGTTGTATTTTTATCATTGATGGATGTTCATTTCTGGGATGAAATAATTGAATAATTTTTAATCATTTTTCAAAAGGCCTTGAATTGTGTGATATTATATTATATGGTTTTACATCCCATGAAAGAGATACATTAATGAAATTTGTAGACACTAGAAATATATTGGTATATGTAATGTCCAAAAATAAAATTCTATTACAATTGTCTATTAATGTTTACAATAATTTATTTGTAATCATTTCATTTAAGAAAATATGTTATTATATCAATAAAATAAATTAACTAAAGGTCTAAATTATTGAATTTCAAATGAAAATCTGAGGAGATATGGTGAAGTCAGTAAAATGAAAAAATATGTGATAGATGATGATTATTTCAGTAGGGAAAATGAGATAGTAAGTCGTATCAATGGTTTTGGTGATACGTTAGAGGGATAAAATGTGGTGCGAAAGCCATTGATATTTTTACATGATAGATTTAGTCTAAAGATATAACCCATTGAAGATAAATAATATGTACCGTTAGATGAGTTATATACCACACTAAAAATAATGAAATGATGAAAAATCATGTATTGAAAAGTAATTCCAATGAGTAAATTTGTAAGATCGAGAATATTCTAAGAGCGCATTTACTTTTTAAAAATATATTATTAAATTATTAATTTTTTAATTTAAACCACCTACAATGTGTTATAATGTAATGAATATATTAAGACACAATTTCTTGATATCCCAACTAATGTAAATATCCTGGGAGGAGGAGGTAAAATAGGGTATGAATTATTATAAGGAAAACCAATTATTATTTTGCATCATTGTTAAAAAATACTCTCTTCTCCATTTCCATTAGTAATGATTGAACAAAAATAAATCATACAAGAGACATAAATTTTTCTGTGGTTTACTTATACTATTATAAATCCAAAAAAATGGAATTAGTATAATGTTCTAAATCCAATAAATAACACTAATGTGAAAATTTTGTGAGTAGAGTCACTATACCCCAATCTTATAATCACTAAATATTAGAAATTCCAATTATCCCTTATGTAAAATGAGATCATTAATACCTTTAGAAAATTGATATTTTATCCCATAAAAAAATATTTTGTTACCCATAATTTATTACATCATTATGTTCCCCTTTCACACACTTTATGAATACAAAAATTACAAAAAAATAGAAAAATTATTATATATTAGAAAAACAATGGATTTCTCAAAACAAATTCATAAAATGCATGAAAATCTCAGAACATGTCTACAGTGATTCTATTTTACAATTTAACTCCAACATACCATTAGTTTCTTTTTTTCTCTGAAGTGAAATTTTTATGATCCTTCTATATTTTATACAGAACTATAACTTTCAAATACCATTTTTATTGTGTAGAACTCCATTGGTCTTATATGAAAAATTCTTTTTCTATATAATAATAATATATATTATTAACAATAAATAGCTTGATGAAATGGCAATTTTATTTTGTTGATTTATTTTTTGTAATTGGCGATATACTAAAAAGAAATGGATTTATACCTTTTTATAAGCATAAATAACTTTGTAGTAAATAGCCATGCGTGCCTTCCACTGTGTGCATTTCTACCATAGATTTCTGAAATTAATTTTATGTCCATTCATTTTGAACACATCAACATATCTATTTCATAGCCACCCACAACTCTTTATATAAGACTCATCTTCAGCATTCATGTTTTTTATATCATTCACGCCATGCTACCATTTTTCATATTTTGTAGTGACAATACAAAATATTAACTTGCATGAAACGTTATGAAACACCATCACTATTTTGGGTAAATTTTTACATTTACACTAAATACGTCAATTTTCCCAAATATCTTTTAAATCCTCTACATTTTGGACTATTTTGTTTAGGAAAACACTATGAAATGACATCATCGTATACACAAATCATCTTGTATTGATTCAAGAGGTCCAATTACTCTATCATGAAGCTTTATTAACATAACTAGTCCAAAATCATACTAGAACTCAAAAATGATCTTCTCGTCATTATTTTCAATCAATCCCAATCAACTAAATATATCTACAATGTTTTCATATGCTATTTTTCCAATAATATCACCCATAAAGGTTATTTAAAGCTTCCCAATAAATGATACAATGTTATAGAATCCACCATTTTCTAAAAATATTTTATTTATTAAATAATAAATAGAGATAAAATATTTAACCAACACACATCCTAATCCCTCATTATCAAGACATGTTGTAAGAAATATGAGTAGCAATAACATTCTATCGATGAAGAGTTCATTCTTGATACCGATTGAAACACATAATGTGGATCTTAAGAATACCACAATATTCATCAATATATTTAAAACATATTGCATCGTTGAGTACTCTCATGATTTATCTTCATTCATAATACATATTCCCAATTTTAATATTTCAAGATTCAGTACTTCACTTCTCCCCATGTCGGTGTCTCCACTATCTTGATTAATACAGTTTTCCCCTGTTAAATCACCAACATCTACCCTGTTTTAATGAACTCTAATGTCACACCTTTATGGTATTCAATATCATAATGAACACACATCAAACATTTGGGAGAGGGGGTATCACATACAAAATCAATTATGTGTGGTGGCTCAAATAAAATCCAATAGAAAATTTGTGTCATTAAAATAAATCATTGGGTTATTATTTTTTCATTATTTATATAAACATTAGATTATTGGCACATAATACAACTTTACAATACCATTCTACACCTTCTCCTTGTTAAAATAATATTTTATTTCAATGTTCTTTTTTATATGTTGATTGATATTTTTTATGACATATATTATAGAAACCCAAGCCTTTTACATTTAACATTACATGATATTAATCATAATTATAAAATAGGGTACATGAGAAGGATCACAAAGTCTAGTGTCTTCGAAGACTAGGTACCTAATCAAACATTATAAAAACAAATTTTTATTTAAACTCCATAATGACTCTTATATTACATTTTTTGCATACATCTGCATAGGGAAACCTCAGGATAACATGAAAAAAGTTATGAGCTAAAATCCAAATAAGGGAATAACCATAAGAAAAGATTATTAGAACATGGGAACGAAGGCATAAAATGATGATATAAAAAGGTATGTAATATATGAAATCATAAGATTTAAAAATGGGATCATTTTTACATGGAATTGTATAAATGTGGAAGAAACCTAAACCAAAAATTTAGTACAAATCATGGGTAAAAACAAAGACTGTTTCCCATAGTAGCACAATCCATGGCAAACTGCCAAGATCGTTGAACATAGTATCACAAATCAAGGATAACTGCCATGATCGTTTCACATAACATCTCATCAGACTCAACATTACCTAATAAATTGGAGTTATATCTTTTCACACCTATCATATATTTGATGAATATGTTTTTCATATAATGATTCATACATAATCAATCTTACGTAAATATAAGAGTTACCCATGCAATGAATTGTGTACCACAATCATAACATTAAGCATAACCAATGGTAATAAAATGAAAGTGTCCACAAAAGAAAGGAATTAGAACATATCTGGAAGTTAATAAGGTAAAATAAAAAAATATCATGGTATGTGATGTCAAACATAATGGGTAACAAGTATGAAATCTATTTGTGAAATATTAGCAATTAAAACATTTTTGTGCATGTATAAACAAAATACTATAGACCTTTTAAAATATACAACTAATAAATATTATATATAAAAAAATTGTGAACAAAGAAGGTTTTAATAATAATATGAATGATTTTATAAATCCAATGGAGGTATAAAAAATAGGATATTGTTCACTTGAAATGTGGTAAATTTTTTGGAAGTCCCCTTAAAATGAGTTTGGTTATTGGGATGTATCGAGGATAGAATCACATAAAAGCACACATATCCCTGAAATAGAATTTGGGATGGATCGTGATACCTGATTTAAGATCATATAAACAAAATTCATATTTTCTAAACTAAATGAAAAGAAAACTTCATTGGCATAAAAATAACGATAAAGCATCCAGAAGGGATAACATGTTTTCAGGTAGAATTTCATACAAATTATAGACATGGTATCAGGTGTACTTAACATGAATTAATGTAAGAGAAATGGGTTTATAATAACATAAAAATTATCAGGGAATAATTTGGTAGGTGAAAAACAATACCCCATCATCAGGGACAACACAAAAAACAAAATAGCATAATGGTCATTCCTGAATAAAATTGAAATAGAGAGGACCCCTTACCTTAAGTATGTTGGTGTTCTCCACATTTTATTTATGACCAGAATAAACAAAATTATATTTTTATTTAATAATTACATAACCTATTCTATATGTAATTTATATGTTAAAACTTTTTTATGTTCATTCATGGACTTTTTAATGGGTTAGGTGGTATAATTTCATTGTTCGAGAACGTTCATTTTTATAGTTTTCTTCAACGGTTCACTTGTATTAATGAATTGATGTTATTTTAAAATGTGGATAAACATCCAAAAGTGTAATTATATGTTATTGATGATTCTATATAACTTGAAATTTTCTTATAAATAATTTTTTATATACCCTGAGAATGAATCGTTATAAAATAATTTAATGATGATCGTTTTTGTTAATTCAAGGAGGTTTTCAACCATAATGAGCTTCTTTTGTTTATTAATTTTTTAGTACGTACATAAGATAGATATAGTAAATTAAATACGAAATAATAAATATAATATATTCATGTTCATCCATAAATTTTTTTTCCTAACCATATCTGAATGTAGTAAATAAAAATGAAAACAAGTCGTTGTTGACGTTGATAAATTAACACCTCACGAGCAATTTTTTCCTTTCTAAAATAATTAAATGAGTATTATAGGGTTAGAGGATATATTATCCCACTAGTATAAAACATTTACATTATATGTATGCTGCTGGAGTTACCCTACCATGTGGGGTGTTATTTAAGAAATGAACCATAAATGGAATGAAAATTAAAGGAAAAGAGAGGGGGATTACCTCTTGAATCGCCCATAAGGAAACATGGATTGTATATTTAATATGACCAGAGGATCTAGGACGTCAGGACGGGATAAAGAAGATGATTGGGTAGAGTTTATTCAAGGATTCAAGCCTGAGAGATGTGAGGAAATGAGGGTGTGAATGGTGGTATTTATAATGGAGGAGAGAGGGGGTTTCACAATTCTATATTCATTAAATTTTTATTTCTTCACAAGATATATAAAATTGATTATTCAATAAAAAATACTAGTAATAAGTTCATGTGAGTTCGAAACAATTGTAATTACATTAGTATATCATCATCAATGACTCAATAATTCTATTATATAGCGTTTATTGTAATTAATTGTAATTTAAAATTCCTAAAATATATAAGCATTTTAGAAAAATACAAAAAATTCACCGAAACCAATTATCAATGTGTAGAATACAAAATTAAATACATTTTCCAAAATATTTTTCTTAATATGATTAATTAAAAATTTAAATAAAATCAAAATTTCCACAAAAAAATATGAATTTTAAAATAAATATTTACTTATTCCAATATATAGGTATATCATACTTCGACATGAAATTTATTTATAAAATATAATAGGTAAGGTTATAGTTCATTACTATATGTTAATTTTCATAAGAGTAATATTATTATTCATAAGGGAATGTTATTTTTTAAAAAAATTATGTATGTCATATTAGACAACAAATAACTTACTGATCAAAACTGTGTGTGTCAGAGTTTCAAAATTCAAATCACAAAAGTGACAAATTTATGTTTAAAGGTCACATAGAACTTAGTAGATTATTATGTAGTTATTTTATTTGATTATGTTACTTATTTACAAGAATGTAATTTCCATTGAAAAAAATGGTTCTTTACATTTGTCCTCTCTTAAGAAATTTCTCCCTTGGATTTTTTTTCTTATATTCTAAGCGATAAATAGGTGTTGGTAAATTTCCTTCATTACGTCCTCCAGTTCCCATGTTACCTCCTCATACTTATTGTTCCACCATAGTAACATTACTATGTGATTGGTCTTGTTAGGTAGGACATTATATCTATGATCCAAGATCTACATAGGATACTCCTCAAATGAAATATAATCCTACAACTATACCACATATTAAGAGATTACATGTGAAGGGTTTGGTATGTGCATATTTTAGAGGGATGAATGAAAGACATCATGAACATTGTCCATGGTATGTGGAGGTTCCATTTGATAGGCCACAACCCCGACATGATCAAGAATATTGAAGGGGCTATTGTACTTGAGACATATCTTCTATTTCTTCCCAAGCCTCATAACCAATTCCATGGAGATATGCATAGAAATACCTTGTCCCCCACATTTAACTCAAAGTCTCATCATTGATTGTCTTCATAACTCTTATGTTGACTTTGGGAGTCCTTGATATGTTGCAGATTGGTTTTGACCTTGTCCTCCATTTCCTTGACAAATTTATGGTCCTAGAAAGATACCATCACTAACGTCAACCCAACATGTCGGTGATATGATCCTTTTCATAGAAGGTGATTTATATGTTTCCACTCATATTCATAAGTAAAAACTGTTTTTTTCAGAAAATAAAAATTTTGGAAGATGTTGTTACCATCATAAATTGATTTCCACAGAAACTTCTCTCAACATAACTTCTATTTTATGAATAGTTCACTCAAATTGGCCATTAGTTTGAGGACGATAAGTCCAACTGATGTTCTATTCAGTGCATAGAGCATGCTGGAGGATTTTCCATAAAATCGAGGTGAGTCTCATATCACGATCAGATACAATAGATAGTGGTACTCCATGAGACCTTAAAACATTTTTGATGTAAATCCATTCATGACTATATAATGATAAGTCCTTTTGAATTGTGATAATGTTATCTATGTTTGTTAGATGATCCACGATGACCCATATAGAATTGTATCCTCTAAATGTCTTTGGAAGTCAAGTGACAATGTCTATGGTGAGTTCCCAACAAATCTATGATAATATTTGTAGAGGTTTCATCATACCCTTAGAATATTGAATCTCATCCTTTCCTTGTGGACATACCAAGCACATAGATGTATATTCAGAAATCTCCATTTTAATATTGTCTGACATATGTTATCTAGAAGATCTCAGTACATCTCTATACTCCCTGGGATAAATGAAAAGTTACAACTATGTTCGATATTCAAAAGCTCCTTTTTCCCTAGATTATATTGTACACATTTTCATGACCCAAATTAAACAGATCATACCTTCTCGATTTTGAAATTAGAGGATTTCCCATTTTTTATATCCTCCTTCCTTTTCTAATGTTAAAGATATATTTATTGAGCATCTTATATTTTATCTATGAGGGATGGTTGAGAAATAATATGAGAATGGATTGATGATGTTCATACAATAATTATTTCTATGTCCATCCACTATAAATATGAAAATATAAGATCCTTTTCAATTATCATCATTGAAAAATATACAAGATACATTCTACATAGAGCATCTTCCACGTTGTTTTCCTTACCAATAAGTTATTGGATTGATGAGTTATAATGTGTGATAGGCTTTATCCATATTTATTGTTTCATATTATGTTTTGTTGATGTGAATATAAATTTGACACTTTTTTTATTAGTAGTATCACACACTTATGCCCATAGAAATAATTCATCCATATTCTAATTGAAAAGATAATATTAGCCATCTCCAGATCATACGTGATTCAGTTTTTCATAATGATTTTCAACTACCTTGAGGCATAGGGTATCAATTTTTCATTTCTCATAAAAATACCTCCTAATACCTTATTTGAAGCATCATTGTACATCACAAAGAGTTCAGCACTTGTTGAGAGTGTGAGTACTAGCCCATGGATAAAACTCTTTTTCATCTCCTTGAAAAGACTTCACATTCCTGAGTCCAAAAAAATATGACTCCCTTCATTTTCAGCTAGGTCATTGGGAGGAAATTCATGAAACGTTCCAAAAAAATCTTCAATAATAGACATATAGACCCCAAAATCTTAGGATATCCATTTAAAGTATCGCCCAGGGCCACACTTAAATTCCCTTTATCTTGGAAGGTTCTACAGAAATCCCAATGATTCTGATAACATGCCACAAAAATTATATTTCCTCCACACATAACGTTCATTTACTGTAATTTTAATAAATATATTCCCTCTACAATTTAAAAAACATAGTGTTTAAATTATCATAATGTTCCTCCATTCTCTTAGAGTATATTTGAATATCATTGATAAAGACATCCAAAAATGTTTCAAGGTTATCTCTAAAGTCTATATTCATTAATTCCATGAAAAGTTATAGAGCATTAGTGAGTCTGAATGGAATCACTGTGAACTCATAGTGTCCATACGTCATTAAAAAGGAAGTCTTTCGAATATCATTCTCCCTCTCCTATAATTTTTTTGTACCCAACCGAATGTCCATCTTCATTAAATAATTGTCCTCACAAATCTGATCGAAAAATTCATTTATCATTGCTTGGGGATACTAGTTATTTATCATGAATTTATAGAGATCGTGATAATCATTGTAGAGGTGCACATGTCCATCATTCTTCTTGACAAATTGGACTAGCTTACCCCAGGGGAATCACTCGGGTGTATAAAACCCTTCTCCAGATTCCCTTGTCACTACTTATTCAGCATCTTTAGCTCTATGGTGGCCATTCTGTAAAGTGTCTTTCATATATGATGAGATCCAGGAATACGTTTAAATTGAAACTCAACCTATCTGTCATGTGGGAGTCAAAGAAACTCTTGAGGGAATGAATCAATGTAATCCCTCATGATGGGCATTTATTCAAGCATGATTCTCTCTTTTTTCCAAATAATTTGAGCAATCATTCTTTCTCATATGGAATTAATATCCATACTTAAGACATTGATTATAAAAGAGATTAAACATCTTCCTTAGACTTGTATGGAATTTAGGGATGCTTCAAGATGTGAATAGATATATCTCTTTCCTGACAGTAGATGTTAGATTTCTATAATGATAGCCAATCCATGACCAGAATAGTGTCGAACTCTAGTAAAGGATGTATGAATAGATTTGTTGGGTGGTTTGGTCTATAAAAATTAACCAGGGAGGGTTTATAAACCAGGGATGAAATTATTTCCACAATATTTATTCTTATAGATAACTTTTCCTCCTAATCATGAGTTTGTGATTGAATAGTTCTACTAAACAAGACATATATGAATGAATGCATAGAACTAAAATCAAATATTGTGTCCTCCATTATAGAATGAATTACTAGTGTACCTTTCACAACATCATTGTCTGGATCCACCTAAGCCATAGTGATACCCTATTTCTTTCCATGTTCCCATGGAGGCTATTGTTGATTTCCTCTACCAACCTCTGTCATAGGAAAATGTTTTTCATAATTCCTATGATCCCTGCAGTTGTACCACTACACCACATGTTGAGCGTTGATCCGAACCTTCTTTTATTCATCCCCATTAGTAGGATTTTTTATATCCCTTTGGTAGTTCCTAGATAGATGTCTGATCATTATAAATTTAAACAATTTATGGTTCCCTTTATATAGTTCCAAGAATCTTCTTCCGACTACTTTTACATGTGGGATATTTGGGCTTCTTTCCATCATGGGTTTGTTTGTTGAACCACCCATGTTTATATACAATTATCACTTCTCATCATTAGACAGATATGACTACTAAGAGACTCCAACATCTATTTAATCATCGATGGCATGATAGAAAATCTCATTATATCTATCAAAGTATTAGATCATTAATACTTTCCGTCGACTCGGCTTTAGTCCACTAAAGAAAAAATCCACATTGTGTTTGGTGTTCATGGAAATGCTAGAAGCATACCATACATTACTTATATTGTTTTCTTTATATGCCCTGATGAACTAATCTTCCATTAGAACGAGACCGAGGAACTCTCTTACAATATTGAGATGGAGGTTTTGAAGAAAATATTTACTGGAAAAAATCTTCTTTAATTCCACCGAATAAATGAAATCAATTTACTATTAAGAAAGTGTATTCTTGATATATGTCCGGAACTGATCAAATTCTTCATCAAAATGATAGACCTCCAATAAAACATTCACTTCTTAGCACTGGAGGACAGAAATGTCATTTAAATGGACATAATCCACTATTACTCATTAATGGGATCGTAAGATCAGCTAAACATGGGAGGCCTCTTCCACATGAAGGATTCTACGGAAACATGCAATTTCATTAGAGGTGTAGGGACTTCCACTTGATTCATATTATTGTTCATAACTTCAGCCTTCGAAGTGAGTACTGTCATGATGTTTTGAGAACTCATTTTCGTCATATTATGAATATATTTAGTGAAATTATAATAATTCCTAGCACATTTGTTGTTGTAATGTGCACTGCTATTTCGTAAAATTACCATAGAAAAAGGACATACAATTAGTGGGCTTGACAACTATGTTATTGAACATAAAAAAGAGATCATTTAAACATAAATGGATAAACATGAAGATGATATGTATATTCTAACTTGTACTTCCTTAGGATTAAATATAGATGGTACACTATATAATTCATTACATATATTATTTTAGGATTTTTTATTCCCTTTTTATTGCTCTGTAAAAAAACATGAATTTAAAAAATCGTATCCCCCAGGTGTGTCAAACCAAGTGTCCAGCAAGGACCGTTGTCTTGTACCAGGATACCCTAGGACATGCTCAAAAATCGTTGTCAATTTTTCCATTCGTAGGTACATCTATGATAGATCCACTTATACCTATTTTTATCCATACTTGGACATATTTTCTTGATAAACCACTTACTCTATACTTAATAAAACTTATGAATGATTTCTTATTCTTCATATTATCCTTAATGTTATTACTAAAGTGATCATTTCTGAATCTCAAAAAATAACTAGATCATTATCTAATACCTACTATTTTGACCCTATCCTTTTACCTATAACATTGCATGATTTTCAGAATAATTATACATCAGAGTACAATCCAAGAATCGTAATGTCTAGTGTCTTAGAAAACTAGTTACATTATAAATCTTTGTAAAAGACATTTTTTATTTAAAATCTATAACGAGATCTATCATCCATTGTGGTCATACATATAAATATGATAACCTAAGGATAACATGAAAAAAGGGAAGGGATAAAATCATTATAAGGGAATAACCATAAGAAATAATAACATATAAAAATGAGATCATTTTTACATGAAAACATATTAATGTAAAATAATCATAACACAAAAATATGGTATTATTCAAGGCTAAAAACCATGGTTTTTTCCCATAGTATCATATACCAAGGATAATTTCAATGACCGTTGAACATTGTAGCCCGAACCATGGATATCTAACTAGACTCTCGCACATAATGACTCATGATACTCAACATTACCCAATTCATTGGAATGATATTTGGGAACCCCAAATATAAATTTCATGAATATGTATTCCCCATAATGAATCATACATAATCAAACTTACATAAACACAATGATTACCCATGTAAAGAATTGTGGACAATAATTATGAAATCATGTTTATCCAATGGGAGAATACTGAATGTTTCTATGAAATAAAAGAATTATAACATACATGAAATTTCATTTGGTAAAATAGGCATATATCATGGTAAGTGATATAAATCATAAGTGAAAAAATGTATGAAATGTATAATGTAAATTTTATCATTTAAAACATTATTGTGTGGTATTAAAGAATATTATGTAGAGAATTTAAATTAAAAAAGGGAAAAATATATTATAAAAAACAAAAAGTGAACTGAGAAGTTTATCATAATTAAATGGATGCTTTTAAAAAAAATGGTTGATTAAAATATAGGATATTGTTCACTTGAATTTGGTTAAAATTCTCAAAAGTTGCCATAAAACAATTTTTCTTATTGGGAAGCATCGAGGAGGGAATCACATAAAGAAATGTATATATTCCAAAGAGAATGAGGTACATATCATGAATCCTGTGTTTGATTCATATTTAGAAATTAGATGTAATAAATAAAAAGAAAATACATCTTTATTTTAGTAAAAAGAACAACATATCAACATGAATGAATAAAGGTGGTTCAGGTAGAATTACATATTGATTATCGGCAAGTTTTCAGGTGTACATAAGAGGTCTTCATGAGGGAGAAAAATGCTTGTAATAAATTATAAATCATGAGGGAATTATAAGGGAGGTGAAAATTAATTCCCCATCATTAGGGATTATAGATAAAATAGAATATTATATAGTACATTTTGGAATAAAACTGAAATGAATAGGATCCATTACCATAAGTCTGTTTCTGATCTCAACTTGTTATTAATGACCAGAATAAAAAAATTATATTTATTAATTAATATATCTTGATCATTATCTATAGGTAATTGAATTATTATACCCTTTTTATGTTCATTCATGTCTTTATTAATGTGATAAGTTGATCAATTTCATTGTTCAAGAATGTTTATCTTTGTAGTTTTCTTGAATGGTTCACTTCTATTAATAAAGGGGAGCTGATTCAAAATGAGGAAAACGTCCAGAATTGTAATTATATGTTATTGATTATGTTATAGAACATGAAATGTTCATATAAATAATTTTTTTATATTCCATTAGAATGGTTCCTTATATAAGATTTTAATGATGATCGTTTGGGTTAATTCATGTGGGTTTTAAACCAGAATGAACGTCTTTTGTTTTATTGTTTAGTAATATGTAAATAAGTTAGTTACAAATCATTAATTAGGATATAATAAATTTAACATAATCGGGGTCATCCTAAAAATGGATTCATTACTAGATCTGATGGTGGTAATGTAAAATGAAAACAAGTCGTCCTGAAAGGTGATAAATTTAAAACTCACCAACAACGTCTTCATTTCTAATATATAAAGAATATGAGAAGGGGTTGGATGATATATTATACCAGTATTATAATAAAATTATAGTATAAATACGATACTAGATTTATCACACCTTGGGGATGAATATAGGGTGGGATATATTTATAAAAAGAACATGAAATGGAATGAAAATTAAAGAAAAATAGAGAGAGGGGAATTACATATTGAATCCTATTTAAAGGATCTTGGATATGATTTTGATGAGACGAGAAGAACTAAGATGTGCATAGGAGTAATGGAAGATTTTATGGAAGTGTTTAGAAGAGTATTTAATCATAAAAACAGTGACACAAATGAGGGTGTGAAAGGTGGTATTTATGGTGGATGGATAAGGGTTTTCACAATACATTATTCATAAACATATTAATTCAAAAAAATACAAGAAATAGTGATGATTCTATGACCAAGAATAGTAATAATTAATGGTCACTTCGAAAAAATTAGTTTTACATCAGAAAGTCACCACTGAATCAATAAATCAATTATTTTGAATTAATAGTAAATTATCATAATTTACAAATTTTTACAATTTCAAGTATTTTTGAAAAATCTGAAAAATTAACCATAACCATATATTGATGCATAGATTCAAAAAATGGAATAAAATTTTCAAAAATAATTTCACAAATTGTGGTTAATTTCATTTATAATTAATATCATAATTTACTCGAAAAAAACCAATTTAAAAAATTTATTTTCTTATTCTATGATATAGGTATATTGTACTCTCACTTGAATCATATTTATATAAAATCACATGAAATGTTACTATTCATTAAGGTATGTCACTATTAAAATAGGTATCATTACTATATATAAGGGTATGTTACTATTTACTGAAAATTTTGTTTGTCCTATTAGACTATAGATAACTTAATAAGCATAAAAGTGTTTGTAATACTTTCAAAATTCAATTCATAGAACTGAAAAACATATAGTTAAAGGTCACATTGCACATATTAGTTCATTATGTTTTTTAATGAGATTATATGACATATTTATATAATATGAATTTCAATTGATAAAACAGTTGGACGTTACATATAGGACATGAATTATCACAATGGATACCAATTAGAGACGTATCGTAAACTATAATATCACCAAGCTATTAGATTATCCAAACATAATAGTGTTTAAGCATGAGTATATGAAATACATTTAGTTTCAATATTGGTCATCTCAATGAAAACATTTTTCTTTTTTATCAAATAAATACACAATGATCTTAAAATATTTTGTGACATTATTAGATTTACCTTAAATAACCAATGCCACATTCATCTAAGTGGCCACTAGAATCAACATATCCTTGTTATTATATATTAAATATTATATCAAAACCTCCTTGGTGTATTTATATAGAAAAATAATGTCCCACTATATACTTGATTCATCTTTAAATCTTGGTAAATTTTTTTTCACCAATCATTGTCATTTCTAACTCCATTATCAGGTATTTTATGAACATTGTTCATTGTGCTTCATCTGATCCACCAAAAATTATATCATTAACATAAATTAGAACCATAATAAATTTATTACACTAATTAAAGGCGTAGATAGTTTAGACAACTCCTTCAAACTATGGAAAAAATTAGAAACATATCATTTATTGAATACCACAATCGTAGTGTGTGATTTATCTGATATCAAGCCTTACATTCTCAGTAGACTCAATAAACAACTTCATGAACTTGAAATCAATATGGCTTCTCGATATACAAATAATCATAAAAATAACCATTCAAAAATGTTATCATTATGTCCATCTGAATTACTTTGACCTTTCATTCCACTACTATAGCTAATATTAATACAATTGTCTCTATCCTCAAAATAGTTGAAATTGATTCAACAACATTTATTCCCTCTAAATTGAAGTACCCTTTAACTCTAGTCAATATTTTTTGAATCAATATACAATAATTATTTATATTATTATAAAACTCCCTGTTTTTTCGACTATATTATTATAATTTGGTCTTAAAACAATCTCCCATGATTTATTCTTTTGAATTTAGTCCGTATCTTCATTCATATCATGAACCATTGTCTCAGGTCTTGATTTTCCTTAAAAAATCATTATATCTACAAGATAATGAATTTATTCATATTGTAATGTCTTCATTTTCAATGTATTAACTAGCATTTCTTGATCTATATATTTTTTTAAAATTTCATCTAAAATCTACTGATTGGATACAAATAAATATTTGGATTCCACATGATCATCATCTGTATATTCTTATGAATTATCATTTCCCACTTCTACAAAACTAATTAATATTTAATCCTCATAACAATCATCAGAAAACTATTTATTGTGTTTATATTGATTATTTTCATTCTCCAATACCATTACATCATTACTTTCAACTTTGTTTCCCATCCCATTATTGATGATTTTTTATCTTTTTCCAGAATAGATAAACAATATCCTTTTATCCCCATGAGATTCAAATTTCATGTTTTTCTTCTTATCATGATTAAAAAAACATATTTCCATTGATTAAAATGTATTTCATTATAGTATTATTTCATAAAAATATCACATACTGTATCTTTCCTACATACAGTCATAGAAAGTCCATATTTGATATATAGATTAGTGTAAATATTTAATTCTTCTATAATTTATCTATTATGTAATTTTAATAAGAATTTTTCTCTGCATGTTGTGTATAAATTGATTTTCATTCTCAACCAGTGTAATTTTTTGATATGTTCTCACTACTTAAACATTATTAATTATATCATATTTCGTGGAATAATATACAAAACGGATATTTTTCAATAATGTGAATTGATCTATATAAGACTTCATAATATTTTTTCAAATCAATGTTTTTAAATCCCTATGATATTTTTTATGAAACTAAACATATTATAATTGTTGTGAATGAAAAATACCAACACTATTCTGATAAAATACAAATTATTAAGATGATAATACCTCTTATTATATTTTGATATTGGTGGGATATGTCCATACACATCTACATGAACCAATTAAATAATGCTAGGTGCCTTTTGATATTTTTCCAAGAATTTTTTTCTGTTAATATATAATTGTTTAAAATCATCATATGTGTGAGTCAAATCACATGATAGATCATGGATATCTGAATATACACCATATCTAATCAGATATTCTACTTATTGTTGGAATATATAGAAAATACATTTATTCAATATCATATTTTATTCATATATAGATATAATAAAAATTTATTCCTCTTTACACACAAAAAAATAGATTTCTATTTTTTTCACTTTCCCTATAAAATAATTGTACCACCATATTCCAGTTACTATACAACACCCATGGGAAAATAATATAGCATGGAATTAGTGTCATAGTTGACTAAAAGTCATCAAGTTGTAACTAAGACCACATGTAGTAACTACAGTACCATGTATGATATATTTTTTTCCTAAAAAATGGATTTTCGGATACAATAATCTCTAAGAATTCATCACCTCAAAATTTCAAAACACCTTCTTGGTCATATATTTTTTATATAATAAGATCCTTATTTTACATCATATGGGATGTGAATAAACAATAAAGGATTCAAAAAAATAGCATAATTTGATTCATTAAATTATATATATATATATATACATTAGGATAATATAAATTATATTTTAACAATTATTGTTACTTCATACCTATTGTTGAGTGTTATTCAATATCATCGTCAAATATTTAATGAAAAATTCATCTTATAGAGATAGATATCAATTTTTTTGTTTTCAGATCACATGATGATTCATTGAGTTGTTTATTACATCCAACATGAATCTTATTATATACATCTTCCAATAATATTTATGATAAATATATTTTAATGTGTCTTAATCCTTCTTAGAAGAATGTTTGTTCATAAATATTATTCATCTAATAATGACCTATTTATGGCCACAATTTTTTCACTTGTTCAATCTAGTATAATATCGATATGGAATATACCACATGAAAAAAACTTGTTATTAGGTATATTAATGTATATTATTTTAGTAATAGTTCATTCTTTGTTTCTTTGGAAATTATTATTCTAATTTATATCGAAATCTTGTTTCATCATTAGAGTGGGAATGTGGGATATAACAAAAACCACCACATATTTTCTTTTTGATTAAGCCCATAGATGTTTTTCATGTGGTTATGACTTATGAATCTGTTGTTCTATACCTCCATGATCGAGTTCCATAATTTTTTTCCTGAGAATTTTTTTTCATGATGCCATTACAACATTAATGAGTGTCACCTGAACATCGAATTTTTATCAATGCTTTATTACATTGAATCTATGTTTTATAGTAAGTTTGAATTGATATATTTTTTATTTTAGTGAAAAAAATTATCACACTTTTCTATTATTCATCCTTGATTTTTTACTCAAAAACAATTTATAATCTATCTAGTATTAATGACCGAAGACATTAACTTTAAATCACTATAAAATAATTATCTTATTCATACAAAATCATAGTGAGTTTGTAATTATGAACTACTCAATTTTATATTTTTATTTTGTCCCTGATAACATATTTCTACAATAGAGTGGATTCTAATTCCGCCTAAAGATTAACTATTAATTTGACTTAGTCTTCTTAATTATCCATCTGATCCATTTTCAAGGAACTAAGAACAACATCCTCCATAGAATTTTTACCAATATCCATTCTATGTTTCATTTCATATACCACTGAATCTTGTTTAATATCAATTTATTTTGAATAATGATACTTTTTATGAAAAATTTAATCTAAAAAATTTAATACCATTAAAATATGATGAATAATTCATAATGGTAATTATTAATGTATCTGTATAATTCTGTTGAATAATCCTAAGGAAGTAATATTCAAGATGAAAAACCCTTCCTCATTGAATACAAGTTAATGGGAGTTTCTCTTTTAACATTACATTTCCACTTTATTTTTAAGGAAAGTAATAACATGAAAAAATTTATCTCTTCTTCTTCCTAGACATCTATAATAGTATGTTTCATCATCGCATAGATATCCATATATTTAGAATTATATTTTTAAATAGACTAAATATAATCATTTATCAACTTTTATGTGGAAAGACTATTATGAATGCTTCCCATGGTTATTTGCTCTGGATATTCATCATCAAGTACATATACTATAGTATTTAAACAAGGTGGAATTATTCTCGTTATTCTAATTAAAATCATAACATTATTATTTTCCAAAAGAACATACAAGTATATAACAACAATGTTAACCAGTTCAAATAATGATTTTACAAACTCGTTGGGGTCCATTCTCAGGACCTAATAATTGTTACACCAAACCTGTAATTTTACCTGTCAAAATTTTGAAAGACATTCTATGATATTCAAAATATTTTCCCACAAGAATTTTTTTTACACACATGACATAACCATTGTGTATATTAAAATATATATGTCTCCCCTAAAGCATTGACTACTATGGAATCGACATTAAATTTCATTCAAATGAATTTTAATAATGAACCACTGTCTACACCAGCCAAAATACCTGAAATTAATATTTTAAATAAATCCGTTCCTAATGATGATTAATAGTTATTGACCATATTATTATAAAATAAAAACATTCTTTCTTTGAAGATCAAATTAATTTAATGATTAAAAACCTATATTTAAATCCCTTAGGGATAAACAGTTAAAACATCTTTTCCCTATGATAACAACTTTATCCCATGTAGGATAAATTCTCAAAAAGGGGGTGAATTATGTTTTAGAAAATTAATATAAATTTCACATTAGATCTTTTTATTCAATGAAAAAAACACTAATTCATCTATTTCCCATAATATATTATAATTAGAAATAAATGCATTCATGAGAAAAAAATTACTTAGTTCAACAAAACCAGGATAAATTAAAGAATATTATAAAACAATTATATTATGAACTAAATCCAATAAAGAGACTTTATATTGAAATGTTCTGACCAGTTTCACTTCCCCTCCATTCTTACAACACATCATAATATAAAATATCACTACTCCCTCTATTGATGTATGATAACTACCGAAAAAGAAGAATCGTCATTGATCATGTTAATTTATATTTTTAACCCCATATTTACTAAATCATTATGTTACAAATTCATTCAAATTATGAATTAAGAATAATTGAATAATTAATAGTAAAATCATTATAGGTTCACAAAACTATAATTTTGGTGAATCATTTACATAAATTTTACAGAACTCTTTCAGCATTGATAAAACAATTTATTTCATTCAGAAAGATATAACTTGTGGGAACCATTTTTTATTTTCACTGAACTCCAACGTGTTTTCAACATTTAATTTGTTTGTAGAAACCCAATTTTTGTTCATATTATCATAGAACTCATTTGGATTTATAAACACAACTCACATTTATTCACAAAACTAAAATATATTTCTGGGGTGAAATACTTTTCCAATATTATTATAGATTCTTATACTTGATATTCTCTATGAGTTTTTATACTGAAAACATAGGGGTTGACACCTTACTATATAAATTGTGTACCTTGACTGAATCTTCCTTTCCGTGCCTTAAACTGTGTTTGAATGTTCCTTCCATTACTAAACATTACATTTTTAAGCATCTGTTGTCTCCCAACTCCATATTTAATTTGTGGGGACCATCAACTCCTCATGTTTCATCAATAATTGGTAGTCATGAAATAGTATAATGTCCATGTGTAAGAACCTGAACCTTTTTTCAGGTCTGTTTTCTTTTTTCTAGAGTTTTTGAGAAAGGATGAGTTTTTGGAAACTTTTGAAGTGCACGCCATTTACTTTTTATTACATGTCGTGAACTTCTTTGCCACATGAGGCCATGTGTTGGTCATGTCCAGGCCACACACATTTCCATGTAGGGGTGATGTGGATTCCGCTTAAATCAATGTACGAAAAAGCCTTGCACATGCCGTGTACAGCAAAAGTACACCTTGTGTACTTTCTTTTTTTCATTAAACGGACCAGGGTCATGTCTTAACCCAAAAACTGTCATCTTATCCAGCTTCAATGATCGAGGGAATCCCGTACGGCCGCAAAACTCTTCCGAGCCCATGATCCTCCGCGATTTCTCCTAATTGACGTCCATCAATTACATTGGAACCGAAGTGGTAAGATCTTCCTTCTTCTAGACCATCGTTTTCCAATTTCTCTTATTTTGAAAGTTATTGTTGGTTGAATGTTTTGTGTGTTTTCATTGATCTATGATGTTCTAAGAAGATTCAAGCCTCATGGTTCATGTATATTGATCATGTAGCATCCAGGTAGGATGTTTGTACCTTTCTGTTCGATGCCTTTGAGTTTTGTGTGCAATTTCCACCAATACCCTTGAATGGGTAATTGTGTGTTTAATGTTTTTCCCCTGTAGTTTTCATTCCTTGATTATATTATTTTATAGAGGTAATTTAATTATATATGAGGATAATTTCGATGCTTGGATGTTTTTCCTATGCTTTTTTCTATTTACGATCTTTTTCTCTTGTTCTGCCTTTGGCCGTTATACCTGTTTTCCATGCTTGGTGACCATAGGATAGATTACTATTCCCTGACATGCTTGTTATACTATAGACTGGTTATCTAAGTAGCTCTGTATGTTTACGTTGGCCTTATAGAATTATTATGCACTGACTGGAATGAGGCTGTGAGAACCTGGTGCTATACACTATAGGGGGATAGATCGAGTGATCTTCCTCAAAGAGTCTTGGAAATTATAGATTTAAGGGGATAGACTGAGTGAGATTCTAATAGAGTTGTGGATATTATAGAACACTGGAGGATATAATGAGTGAGCTTCCTCAGAGAGTCTTGAGCTTTATATAATATATGGGGGTAGACTGAGTGAGATCCCTCAGAGAGACTTTTTCTTGTTTTAATTTCCTTTAACCAGTCCAGACTATAGGAGTAATTGACTGAGTGAGCTTCTTTAGAGAGTCTATGATAGACCTGTGGATATTGGAGGAATTTACTGAGTGAGCGTCCTCAGAGAGTCTCTAGACCTTGGGGCTATAAGTGGAATTGATCATGTGATCATCCTTAGAGAGTCCCTACCAACCTTATACTATAAGGGGAATTGAATGAGCGTGCTTCCTCTAAGAGACTTATAATTCGTAAGACCAACACAAATGGTTTATGTTGATTGTACATCCAATAGGGTTGTCGGTACATCATATATATGACTAGAGGGGCTGAATATGAGTACCTCCCAGAGGGATTCCTATTAGTGGTTACTTGTTTGCTTCATTACTTCTTGTTGGTCTGTGGATTGTTTACTACTGTGGATCATCTTGTTTACTGGATAATATTTACTGCATACTGTACTTTTACCTTCCATATTCTCACTGGCTATTAGGCTCAGATATTCGGGTGGTTTCTTATTGGTATATAGTTTCACACCTTGTTTGGATCATGCTTTTGGGCCCAAATAGATTATATTGCTGCAGCTATAGACAAGGGAAAGCACCCTTCAACTTCAGGTACTTGATTTCATTGGAGTAGATGATAATGGGACCAAACCAAGGCTTGCGATGCTGAGGAGTTTCTTATCTATTTTATTTTGTATTTTGGTTTAGTATTGTATTCAGTATTGTGACTTTTTTGGATGCTTTCTTAGACATATGTATTATGCATCATTTCATATATATATATATATATTTATATATATATATATATTTATGTGTGTGTGTGTGTGCTCTAGTTTTCTATTGTTTTAATCTTCCACTATTTATTGTTGTTGTTTATTTATTGCTTCCACTATAGTATTTGTTCTTGACTTCTGTTGTGTACTCTTCCAATGAGGGCATAGTTTCCCCACTATCACACCCAAAGAGCTCACTTCTAGTCGGCAGCCTCTGGCATTTTGTGAAATGCGCTTGAGGCCATGTGACCAACTGGGTATGGGGCACCTCTGGGTGGCTTCTGGAACCGGGACGTTACAAAGTAGTATCAGAGGAACTCATTTCCCTTGACTTACTATTCAGAGCCTATAGCCAGGATATAATGGAATAGGTATTTTTTAATAAGGTATTCATGGTATTATCTAACTCGTGTTCAGGGAAAATCCATACTAACTCATTTATTGCTGTTTTACAGGTTTGCACATAAACAGTTGATTTGTTTTCACCATTGGGTGATTCACATGCTTTGTGTTGTTACCATCGTTATTATTGCGATTCTATTTATGTCGCAACTTAAATATATGAGGGTATGCCATCTCATGAATTATATAGGAACTTGTTATAAATCACATGCAATGCATTCTTGCCATTCCATATAGGATATAATAGCGATTCCATGTTGTAGTGATAGACGGTGTGTAGCTTATTCATTCTATTGTGAAAGAATCTTTGATATAATCTCTGTTGTGTGATCGAGAATTTGTTTTTATAGTATCGTGCTTAAATAGACTTCATACTTTTGTTCATGAGGTGTTATGGGCCCTCATGGACCAGAATTTGGTGGATCATTACCTGATTTCCTTGTTATGACTTTTATACGATTCCATGATTTCATTCGCAGGGAGAGTGGGCCCTCACAGATCAGAATTTGGCAGCTTAACTCTTGTTTATTGTGTTTTCTGGGCTTCGAAACAGTTTTTGAGCTACTACCCAGAAAAACCCAGAATACACGGTAGGTACATTATTAATACACACCTTCTAGTTTTAAAACCATGTCACTGACTGTGTGGGTAGAAACACGGGGTTGTGACAAATCTTCAAGAGCAAGCTATGTATGGTATGTACACGACTTGTTGTAGTGACTATGTATCTAACTGTATGACTAACGACACAGATGGATAAAACATCAACTATACACGTAGTTTCCTGTTATCACACGTCGTGCCATGTAACCTAAGTACCCAGCCATGTCACAAACAACACAGGTCAGGGAAATCCTTCAATAACACACTGTGTTCTCATGGTGAACGTCGTGTAGAGTAAACCATGTAGTCATCCATGTAACGATCAACACGTGTCGTTGAAAACATTACTAGTACACACCATGTGCTTCATGAAAACATCATGTAGTCTAGGATTATAAGGACCCTGTGGTTTAGCCATGTAAGTAGACTCGGGAAGGGGAATATAGTTCAATTACAGACCGCATGTAGGGACAACATGCCGAGTGGTTGGGACGTTACAGAAAAAGTTGTAGCAGAAGTACACGCCCATGTGAAAGGCAAAAAAGAACACACCATCTAGTTTTTAGACATCCTGTGTAGTCATATTTCGTAAAACATGAATGTTTCTTTCTCATGTTTCCCTCTTGTACTCTTGTGGTCTCAGTCATTGATAAACTTGATTTATGGTGTGATTTTGACCTTTTAGATTTGTGCCTATGAAACGTCTTTCGGTTGTACGTCAACTGCTAGACGGTGATCAGACACCAGATATAGCCGATTAGGGATCTCCTACAAATCCTCCTGATGTGCCAGCCTCGGCATCAGCAGTTATACCAGGTGAAGGCACTTATGCATAGTTTAGGGAAGACTGTCTAAGGATGATATAGAACTTCCAGGGTGCACTGCCTCCTTCCCCATCAATGGAAGAGTTGACAGGGGTTTTTCAGAAGTAGCATCCTTTTACATTCTCAAGGGAAAGAGGACCTCAGGCTGCAGATTCGTGGCTCGCAGCCACACTGACAATCTTTGAGCATCTGTAGATACCTCCAGAGAAGAGGGTGAATCTCGCTAACTATATTCTCCTAGACTATGCCAATATGTGGTGGGAGGTGATCTCATGGTCAGCGTTCCATGATAGTATGACATGTGATGAGTTTCAATGCATCTTCTATGACTACTTCTACCCAGAGACACTGAGGGCCGATCAAGCCCTGAATTTTTTGAGTCTGGAGTAGGGTACTCTTTCTGTTATAGAGTACTCATCTCGCTTAACTGAGCTATAATTATTCACGCCTATCACAGTAGGTGATGAGTTGTTCCTGGCTAGGAAGGTTGAGGAAGGTCTGAGGAAGTTGATCCATTCCTAGGTCAACATCATCAGGTTGACGTTGATATCCCTTATCATAAAACAGGTGATGATTATGGAGCATAATATGAGGGATTCTAGAGTAGCGAACCAGGGCGTTTCGACCTCCAGAGCTAGTGTTCCTCCTTTTGATAGAATGAAGTGTCACCAGGAGTCTGGTCAAGGAGATCAGAGTAGGCGGAATGTATCTTCGGTCAGCCGTGTAGTATTCTCACAATACAGGAGGAGTGGGTATACTAGTACTCAGTGCCAGAGAGACCCAGTGGACTGCCGATCTTGCGGCAATATGGGACATATTCAGCGTTTATGTTATATATTCTCACATACGGTTGGTGGTAGGGGTTCTTCTATAACCCCGTGTTCAAGAGATTCATCACCAATTTCTCACCAATCCTAGAACTGGAGTCGTTCTGGCCATTCGGGAGGAGGTGGAGGTCACGACCATGGTGTTCAGTCACCAGGTTACCAGTGACAGTAGTCTGGATCAGCTGAGAGTGGTCATCCAGGGTCATAGAGTCGCGGTACAGGATAGGCTTTCGCTGTGGAGCAGACCCATCAGGAGCAGGATCATGGACCCTCTACAGTTCGTGGTACGATCTTATTAGCCTCAGTTTTAACTTCAGAACTTTTTGATACTGGTGTTACACATAGTTTTATCTCTGTTTCTGTTGAGGAGAGCCTTGGGCTTTGTATCATTTCCTCTGCCAATACCTTGACACTAGACACACCATTAGAGACTAGATCTGTTAGTGTATATCAGTGCAGATAGTTACCTATTGAGGTTGCATGGTGTCACTTCTTATGGGACCTCTGTGTCCTAGAGTGGGCGAGCTATGATTTCATTATAGGAATGGACCGTTTAGTCCCCTTTCCAAGCAGTTGTCGACTATTATCGACACTGGGTGAGTTTTATATCACCAGAGGGTGGATCTTTTCTTAATATAGGTGAGGTAGATGTCTAGGAAAGTCGAGCAGGACTTGTGCATTATGGGCTAGAAGGAGATACAGCCCAGATCACTAGTCTTTATCTAGATGACCATGGACTACAAATTTAGACTTTCCTCCAGTGGTGGATCATTTCAGGGATGTATTTCTAGAGGACTTTTTAGGTTTTCTTCCAGAGCATGAGGTTGACTTCTAGATTGATCTTTTTCTCGGAGTAGCACCGGTGTACATTCCTCCCTATAGGATGGCTACACTAGAGTTTCAGGAGCTCATGAATAAGTTGGAGGAGTTGCAGGAAAAAGGTTTCATTCGACCGAGTACTTCCCCATGGGGTTCACCGGTCCTGTTTGCGAAGAAGGCAGATGACACCCTCAGGCATTGTGTGGATTATAATAAGCTAAACCAGTTGACAGTCAATAACTGATATCCTTTGCCGAGGATTGATTATCTCTTTGATTAGATTTGAGGTGCCTCTATGTTCTCGAAGATTTTCTTGAGGTCTGGTTTTCATCAGTTGCGCGTTAAACCATCAGATATACCTCCCACAACCTTCCGAAGAAGGTATGGTCTATATGAATATATGTTTATGTCGTTCGGTCTCACGAACGCACCAGCATTTTTCATGGTACTGATGAACCAAGATTTCCATCCATACATATATTCCTTCGTGGTGGTTCTCATGGATGACATCTTTGTGTAATCTAACACTCGACATGACCATGCTACCCATCTTCAAATCATACTGAGTACACTGAGAGAGAATCAGATTTATGCTAAACTCTCGAAATGAAAATTTTGGATGGACATGATTCACTTATTAGGTTATGTTATCTCAGAGGTAGTGGTATTAGTAGACCCAAAGAACGTGATAGCAATAGTTTCCTAGGAGCAGCCAAAAATGTCTTTGAGGTTTGGAGTTTCCTACGGCTGGCTAGTCACTACATATTCTTTATAAAAGATTTTTTTCCACTTAGCAGCACAACTAACAGGTCTGGGCAAGAAGGGTGCAATGTTATTATGGTAAGATTCTTGTGAGTCAACCTTTCTAGAGCTCAAAGAGAGGTTGATGTCAACACCAATACTAGTCTTTATAGATCCTAGAAAGAGGTATACTATTTATTTTGATGGTTCATGTATCGGGCTGCAAGTTGTGCTTATGCAAGGATATAGAGTCATGGTGTATGGGTCTCAGTAGTTGAGGCCACATGAGAGGAACTACTTGACACACGATGTATAATTGGCATTAATTGTTCCTTCCTTACACTTTTGGAGACATTATCTTCTGGGAGAGCATTTTTTGGTTTTCACTGATAAAAAAGTCTCATGTACATCTTTACTCAGCATGATCTGAATCTGAGATATGGTAGGTGGGTAGAGTATCATCAATCCTTTGACTATGAGCATTCCTATACACTTGGAAAAGGCAATGTAGTGGATAACACATTGAGCAAGAGAACTCAGATGCATGCTATTCAGGAGGCCAACAGTGAGTGGCAGCTTATGGATCTGTTCTCTATGATGCATTTGTAGGTGCATGACTGACAGGGGAAGACTTTTCTATATTCTATAGATATTACCTCTACACTTCTGGACCGGGTAAAGATAAGGCAGCTGTCAGACTCAGAATGCCTAGTACTACGGGAGAGTGTGTCAGGATAGGACCCTTTTCTTAGATGGACAGTGGGCGAGGATGAGATCTTTAATTTCCTGGGGGCGTGTATGGGTGCCGACAGACATACATGAGGAACTGATGTGGGATTCTCATTCCTCAGTTTGGAAAATTCGTCCTTCTGTCACCAAGATGTATCATGATCTACACCGCCAGTATTGGTGTCCATGCATGAAAAGGTATGTTGCTGGTTTTGACATGAGGTGTTCTACGTGTCAGCAGGTGAAGACGGAACAACAACGACCAACATGTCTTTTATATCAGTTACCTATTCTTGAGTGGAAGTGGAACGATGTATCTATGGACTTCGTGACCAGTTTTCTAAGGTCACCTCGAGGGAATAATGATGCTTGGGTAGTCATTGACATGTTTACGATGGTTTCTCACTTCTTGTTGATCAAGGAGACCTTCAATGTTTATGATCTAGGATGGTTTTACATCTGAGAGATTGTAAGTCTACATGGTGTTCCACACTCCATTTTTTCAGAAAGGGATGCACGTTTTACATCTCGGTTCTGGAAGTGGCCTCTGAAGGCTTTGGGTACATAGGTAAATTTGATTACAACATACCATCCCCAGATACATGGCCAGTCCGAGCGCATGATTCAGGTGCGTGAGGATATCCTCCAAGCTTTCATTATAGACATTGGAGGATCGTGGGAGATGTATATACCTCTTTTGGAGTTTGCCTCAACAACAATTTTTAGGAAACTATTCAGATGGCACCTTACGTGTCCTTGTACGGTAGGCCATGCCGATCACATTTATGCTGGCTAGAGGTAGGAGAGGTAGCATTGCTGGGAACTCGTCTAATTCAGGAGACCTCATAGAAGATAGAGTTTATTGGGAAGAGGATGTCCATGACATAGTCTCGATCGAAGTCTTATGCTTATTAGTGGAGAGGACCTCTGGAGATTGAGTTCGGGGTTCCTAATTTCTTGCGTGTCTAACTGAGGTTGGGAAACAAGAGGATCAAGGAAAAGTTAAGCTTTCACCCTAGTATGTCAGGTCTTTTGAGGTGTTGGAGAGAGTTGGGATGGTTGCCTATCGGTTGCAGTTACCTCATAGGTATTGGGCTATGCATGACGTCTTTCATGTTTCTTAGCTCTGACGTTACATTTCAGACTCGTCTCATGTCTTTCATGCTGAGGAGGTTGAGCTCAAAATGGATGCATCATTTGAGGAGCATCCTATATGGATTTTTGATCAGAGTACACAGGTTAACTATGGTCAGTCTATTCCTCTGGTACTGTTGCTATGGTAGCACGAGCGAGGACAAGACAAAACATGGGAGAGGGAGGCAAATGTACGATTGTAGTGGCCGGAGCTGTTCGAGGTTTCTTCTTCTATGCATTGCTTGGGAAATTTAGGGAGGAATTTTATTAGGGGGGGGGAGTCTGTAAAAACCCATACATTCTTTTCAGGTATGTTTAAATTTTTATGGGGATGTTGAGAAAATTGGAGTTTTTTGAAATTTATAAAGTACATGCCCTGTACATTATGAGTACATGAAGTGTACTTCATTTCTTGTGTGAAGTCGTCTGCTATCCGTGTTTGGGCCACACACACGGCCATGTTGGGGTGATGTGGAGGCCATGTAAAGCGGAGTACAAAAAATCTTAGTAGATGTCTTGTATTTTAATTTTTTTCATTAAACAGAACGGGGTCGCGTCACAACCCCAGAACTATCTTCTTCTCCAGCTTCTTCAACCAAGTCAATCCTGTACGACCACGAAACTCATCCATGACCCCGATCCTTTTCCCATTCTCCAAATCGACCACTGTTGATTGCGTTGAAACCATAGTGGTAAGCTCTTCCTTCTTAAAGAGCATTTTTTTCCAATTCCTCTTCATTTGCAAGTTATCATGGGTTGAACGTTTTGTGAGTTTTTATAGTTCGATGACATTTTATAGATATTCAAGCCTCGTGGTTCAATTATATTTATCTCATAGCATCACAGTAGGTGGTTTGTGCCTTTTTTTCGATGTATTTGAGTTTTGTGTGAAATTTCCACCAATACCCTTGAACAAGGTATTGCGTCTTTACTATTTTTCCCTTGTAGTTTTCCTGACTTACTTGTATTCTTGTGTAGATGTAATCAGGTTAGGTATGAGGATAATTTCTATGATTGGTTTTTTTCCCATTCCTTGTTCTGTTTACTACCTTTTGGTCTTGTTCTGCCTTTGGCCGTTATACCTATTTTCCATGCCGAGTTACTGTAGGATGGATTACTGTTCCCAGACATACTTGTTATGTTGTAGTCTAGTTATTCAAGTATCTCTGTAGGTCTACTTTTTCCTTTTAGCATTATTATGCACTGACTGGTATGATTCCGTGAGAACCTGGTGTTATATATTATAGGGCAATAGAACATGTGAGATTCCTCAAAGAGTCATAGACATTATTAAACTAAGGGGATCGACTGAGTGAGATTCCTAGAGAGTCTTGGATATTATAAAACAAAGGAGGATAAACTGAGTGGTGTTCCCTAGAGAGTCTTGAGCATTATAGACTATACAGGGGTAGACTGAGTTATCTTCCTCAGAGAGTCTTCAATTTTTTTGAATTTCCTTAAACCACTCTAGGCTATAGTTGGAATTGACTGAGTGTTATTACTCAGAGAGTCTATGATAGACTTGAGGATATAAAAGGAGTTTACCTAGTTAGCTTCTTCAGAGAGTCTCTAGACCTTGGGTCTATAAGGGGAATTGACCTTGTGATCATCCTCAGAGAGTCCCTGACTACCTTAGACTATAAGGGGAATTAACTGAGCGTGATTACCCAGAGAGTCTTATAATTCATATGAACAACCCAGTGGTGTTAGGATGAGTCTAATAACTAGAGGGTGGTTGGAACCTCTTTTATAGGACTAGGGGGGATGGCTGTGAGTACTACCCAACGGTATTCTTGTTTGTGGTTAGCTGTTTGATTCACTGCTGCTTGTTGATCTGTGGATTATTTATTGTTGTGTGTCAAGCTATTTAGTGGTTACTGTTTACTGCTTACTATACTATTACATGCCATATGCTCACTGACTATTAGTCAAAAATCATCGGGTGGTTTCCTACTGGGATTTTGTCTCACACCCTGTTTGTGTCATGCTTTTGGGCACCAATAGATTATATTGTTGCATGAATAGACAAGGGAAAGCACCCTTCGACATCAGGTACTTTCTTGCATTGGAGTAGGAAAGCATGTGGCCAAGACAAGGCTTGTGATGCTGAGGAGTTGCTTATCTGTTTTCTTCTGTACCTCAGTTTAGTATTGTATTAAACATTGTGACTTGTTTGGATACTTTCCAAGACATATGTATCCATCACCATTTCATATATATATATAAATATGTGTGTGCTCCAGTTGTCTATTTTTTAGTCTTCCGCTGTTTATTGTTGTTGGATATTTACTGATTCCTCTATTTTATGTTCCATTTACTTACATTGTGTACTCTGACAATGAGGGCATAGTTTCCCCACTATCACACCCAGGCCCTCACTGCTAGTCAACAACCTCTGCCATTTGGGAAAATGTGCTTGAGTCCATGTGACCAACCCGATACGAAGCGGCTCTGGGTGGCTTCTGGAATGGGGAAGTTACATCATTTAAAACTACACTTATTTGTATTCAGATGTGGCAGTCAAAAATCCTCAATTGCAGTAAATTTTCTAGAATATTTCATTATTGTTCATAACATTTTATATTTTAAGAAATTTAGTCCATTTTAAACAACATTTTTTTATAATTATTCTAGAGAATCGATTACTCTTTCTTAAATCATTTTTTTCAGACCATGTCAACAATGACACTAGTACTCAATAACTGATCTTCCCAACATTCATTATAGAAAAACAAAATAAACAGCAAAAAATTTCTATGCCAACTGCTGGGATTTTTGGGAAAATTTATTTAACGAAAATAAGATGTTCACATAAATTATTTCCAAATATGTAAATTGTTAAAAAATAATTTTTTTATTATTTTCCCAGATATATTATTTTGTTGCAAAAATTTTGTGATATTTTAATAGAGATATATTGAATTATATATATTTATTTTCATTAAGTATGTTTTAATATTTAAACATGTTGAAATGATAATTAACTCAATATTTTTTGATAGGTTATTATTCTCTATTTCAATTACTTATGAAAGCCTCATTCGAATCATTAATAATAATTTATAAGCATTTTCTAATTAAAAATTAAATTTTTTCTTATTTATTAAATATATTGTTATATAGAATATTTTTCCAATTATATTTTTTAATAATTGAGATAAAAACTGATTTTAAAAGATATTATATTTATTATCTTAATTATAATAAAATTTTAGTTACCATTATACATCAAATGAATAATTTTATTACGTCTTTTGAAATTTATTTCATAAATTAATAATATAAATTTTAAAATGAATTTTATTAATAACTTTTTAAAATTTATATTAATTTATATATGACAATTTCATGTTCGCAAAATCCCATGTTATTACATTTAAAAAATTATCCTGAAAAAAAGTTAATTATTTTAATATTTTTTTAAATTCTATAATTCATTGTCAACTTTGAAGAATTTTAAATAGAGTTTTAAAATAATTTATATATATTATTTTGAGATAAATAGTTGTATTAGATGAAAATATATATATTTTGGTTACTAAAATATTTAATTTTTTTATAAATATTAATTTAAAAAAAAATTAATATCTATTTTTAGTACTTTTCTTTTAGTTATAAGTATAAATAGTCGGTAATTTTTTATCCAAATAGAATGAAACATGGTCTATCTTATTAAAATAAATGTGGGTATCAGTATCAGCCAATAAGGATAGTCCAAACCGATCATCTAACTTGTTAAATGATTTGTGTTTTCATATTTCATGAAGGTTGTCAATTTTCTTCCATAAGCCCACGTAGATAACATAAGAGCACATGCACTTTGGCCTATGTGTGTATGTGTGGCCCATGGGCCTTTTTAGTGAATGTGTGTGCGGGTAATGATCCCATAGTAATAGGGTTCAATTTTTTTATGGGATTCTTTTTAATATATGTGAGCACAGAACCAAAGAATTCATTATTGAGGGACTCACATTTCGAGGGTATTGTTTACCCTCCATTAAAAGATCCATTTATAATATAACCAACTAATTCGTTTTATATTATACATATGATCAATTTAGGAGAACATTCTACCACCTACTAATCCTTACTATCCGTGATTTCATAACAAATTTCTACACGAGACATTTTATTCCACCACAATGAGGATTAGGCCCATCAAAATTGAAATTTTTTTATGGGGTCTCTTAGATACTCAAAGAATAGTGGAAGAGTGAAAAAATAAATACATATTTATATATCACACTTAAAAATATATGTTGAATATGATCATCCCATATTATCAGTATTGGAATGATAAAATATACATTTTCTATAAAGACATTTTGTTTATTTAAAAAATATTATTATATAACTTGGATTACATTTCCATAAAATTAGTTTTAATTCTATAAAAAAAAGTTACATAATGATTGATAATATTCACTGAATGATATTTTATCATTTTAGATTAATAACCATCAAATTTAAAATAGACAATAATGGTGATAATAAAGGTATAGTCCCATTAGAGACAAGACACAATTTATGTTTTACTTTTTGAAAAACTGTTAACATTTCCAAAAATAATTTTCCACATAATACTCTTCCAAGACATTCCATAGAGAAAAAATTTCGTCATTACTTGGTGAAGGAAGACATTATAAATGTATTTCCAATATTCTCAATAAAGGAAAATTAGGTAGATACATAATAATAAGTTCAGTATAAGTGAATGAAAGCATCAAAAAAACATTTGAATACTATACCCTACATATCATGGATTATAACCATATGTCATGTTATAAATATATGTAGTTAAAAAGAAATAAATCATAAAAAATTCAAAAAACATGATCCATAATATAGTATCAATGAAAAATGTCATAGATGATTGGAATATATAAAATACAATCTACCCTTTTCAATTATATTTAGTGCCCACATTCAGTTCTAACATTGTGAAATAGGTTCACTCCCCAATCTATCAAAGACTTCTAGGTTCACACTAATGTCCATTATTGTGGGAAAATCCCATAATAGAATTAGATCACTAATCATTCAAGTCATATCTATACCATAAGATATAAATAATTAACCAATGATTTTGATAGAGATATAGTTCCACCCCTCTTGTTATAAAAATAAATCATAGGTGTTCCATAAGATCAAAAAAAAATTACCCTTATATAACCATTGATATTAAATGAATTCTATAAATATTCCATCATATCCTAACTAGCTAGAATGAGACATGTTTATTAATCATTTATTCATTTATTCATTTCATAAATAATACAATTAATATTGAATCATTATAATTATATCAAGAAATAACACGTATATGATAAATGGAAATCATAAAAATCATTTCACCGTAAACATAAACTATATAGATAATTAATAAGAATTGTATCATTGGATCATATCCTTAATAAATAATAACTATAAAAAAAGTTGTATTCTTAGATGTAAAATAATAATGAATGATATTTAAAAAAAATACAATATGAAAATAACTTCACAAGGAATATAACTTCATAAAACAATAATGTCAGAAAATATTTTTCAAAACCTTTTCAATGAAATAAAACATAATGTCATATAAATATTGAATTAAAAATCATTAAAATAAATTCTCTATGAATACATTATTCAAACATTAAGTTTAATTTTAATTAATATATTCTTATATCTATTTATATGAATCAAACTGTTAAACATATATAGTAATATTCAATGAAAATAATTGGTATCATGATGAGAAAATATGTCCTTGACATACACGATAAATCAAGGATTCCATTCGCTATGTTGTTAAAAAAAACATTATTTTTTAGGAAAATACTTTAATATTTCATTATATTTTTTAAAAAAAATGAAAAACATGGATGAAAATTTGTTCAATAAATCATTATTATTATGGTAAAAAAATTGGAAAATTTTTATGAAATATTATTTTGATGGAAAAGAGTTTTTGATTGAAGGGAAAAATAAAAGATATTTTTAAAAAAAAATTAGACTCCTGGCTATATAAATATAAAACTTTTAATGAAAAATAATAACTGTCATCAAATAATGATAATATAATAAATCTCATGTGTTTCTTTTATGATGGATCATCTTTTTTTATCCTTGAATGCATAGTAATAAACAATCATGATAACTGATGATATTGTAACATAAAACTCTAACCATTATTGCATTATTTAATTGTTTCCCATTAATAAATTAAATTTTATGAACCATGGTATATTATGAGAATAAATATTTTCATGATATTAAGTTTTAAATTGTATTTATATAAACCTCATAAAATTACCTAGGTTCTTAACTTGATAGATTTCTAAAGGAATTAAAATAGAATTAAAAGGACCATTCTACTGGGGTATCTATTGAACCAAAACACCTATAAAATATAGATAAAAATTTATATTTGAATTTAATAAATTTTCCTATAAAACAGTTTAAATTACATTCTTGCATAGTATATAGAACCCATATACAGGAAAAATGTTGGGAATATTCCATATATATCATGGAAATAAAAGATAGATTAAAAATCACTTACCACATTAGCAGTATTCTGAATCATAATATCTAAAAAAATATATCATTTAATTCACCAATAAATATAATAAAAATAAATTTATTAAAGGTATAAAATTTAAATGGGTATGTATATACACAACACAAAAGAAATGAGTGGCGGATTTTCATATATATACCTAAAAAAGAGAATATAAATCACTTTCCTTAAGTCTCAATATATTTCAAACACATTCAAAAGTCCTATATAATTTTTTTATAAATATATTAAATACCCAAATTTATATTTATAATTAAATATATTACTTAGATATTAAATTTTATTAAAAAATTATCAGTAAGTACTTTTTGCAGTCATTTTTTCTATAATAATTTCATTATTTTTCTGGTTTGTTCAAAACAAATCTGATCATATTATTTTTAACATGTATACGTCATCTCCATAATTCAATTGATGATATAAATATCATATAAATTCATCAAAAATTTAGAAATCATTATCCATAAATTTGGGATATAAAAAAATTAAATACAATATTCATGGAGAGGGTAAGACGTACGTATACATGAACATTAATTCTCATTTCGTGATGAAAAGGATAAAATAATTGTAAATGGTATATTATCATCAAAGAATAATTTTAATTTGACATATAAAAAATAAAATTATTTAGTATTATCTTTATTACATTCCCTATAATAAGTAATTGATAAATGAATCACATCTCTTTGTGAGGTGGTCGTCTCCCAAAAAAACAAATTCTGTTTTCTTATACACCACATAATTACTGTTACGAATGTCTATGTGATAAAATTATTATAGATTAAGAATTATATTATATATATAATATTTATTAATAAAATCAATTCTTATTTCTATCCATGTAATACACAAAAGAAAGACATGTCATATCGTTTTATAGTGCAGTAATCTGTCATACACCTGAGAGATGTTGTTGTGTTTTTATAGGTTTTTAGGTAAGAAGTTAGATGTGTAATAATAATTAAAAACAAATAATATTATCATAAATTAAATATATAAACATAAATACATCATAATATCAGACCATGAGATCTGGTGATAGAAAACAAAAAACATGGGTCTGTGGGGCGATAGTTTTCCTTGCATATGAAAATGAATTTGTATCCCATTTCATGGAATATGGGACTAAAAAGGTCATGAACACAATATTTAAACATATAATTATATTTATGAAATTTATGCTATAATTTAAAATATAATAATAATATTTTAATGTGGTATAATAAAATATAATATAAATTTTATGTTAGGGACAATACCTCATTTTTGGACAACATCGTTTCGGTGACAACAAAAAGATTACATGTATGGATATCAAAAAAATAATGATTTTATTATTAATGGATGGAAGTAAACTATATTGTTGTGTGGTATATTTTAAAACATTAGTTTTTTGGATATTAGATTATGATATTATAGGTGGGCAGCCATTATATGTGATTTGAGTGGCCACAAGTACTTTTTAAAAATAAAAATGTGTTCTCATATTTATCACTTTAAAATTGATAAAAAATGTATAATTATTGAAAATTAAATATATAAGGGCGATATTTGTATATAAATTGTTTTTTTGTATGTTTTGTGTCATTCGTAACCCTGATCCTTTTATTTTAACAATCGGTTATCCCGTTTTTAATATAAACAATATAAATTTTTCTCTATTAATTACTTTAATAATTTAATATTTAATTATTAGATAATTTTAATTAATATTAATTATAATGTGGAATTAATTTTTATTATTACTTTAAAATAATTTAATTTTTTTATTATAAATTTAATCTTTTGGATGTTAAGAGAATGTGAGTCTTCAAAGGGAAAATGTTTAATAGTTTTAAATATTTTTTTAAAAAAAATTAATATATAATATCCTTTAAATGAACTTAATTGGATTAATAGATATATAAGAAATACAATTTTTTATTTAGAAACATTATTAAAACAAGTTGGATGTATCTAAATTCTTCTAATAAAATGATAATTCAAAACCACAACTGGTATGTTAAACTATTCATAAAAATATTTAAGTTCTCTAATAATTATAATAAATTTACCCAAAGATAATTGTGACATGATTATTTAAAAAACATTTATTATTTAATAAATATTCATATAAATGAAAAAAAATTAAATATGTTCAAAAAATGAGACAAAACAACTATTTATAATAATATTGTTTAATTAAAAATATATATTTAATCATATATGTTTTTTAGAAAACACATAAGATGAATGATGCAAATTTTATTGAATATATAATATTAAAATTTTATCAAAATAATTTGATAAAATGATATATTAATTTATTTATGTAAGAAACAATTTTGAACATAAATTTTTTTCTCATACAAAGATCTCATTTATTAAAATGTGGTTTAATTTCATTTCAAATAAGAATTCCACTAATGAATTCATTTATATACATTTATACTGAATTTAATTTCATAATTTAATTAATTTTATTCATATATTCCATTCAAATGGTTAGTTTATAACTATCATATTAAATAATATTGTTATTATAATGTGTCATAGCTGTTTCAAACTTAGTGTTGTTTGTAATGAAATCCAAACCCTATGTTGTGTGTAATGCATGTAAAAACAGGTTTTCTGTGTAACATAGGACAAACACAATGTTTAGTGAATGAAAATATAATCTATGGTTTATGTGTAACACAATGTAAACATTACGGTACATTTATGATAGGACAAACCTTCTTTTTCATGTATCACACAATATAGAAAAATGTAAAATTATCATAGAAAATATAGTTCACTAAATATCATATTTTCACATTATAACCCTATAAAATGAATTGTATCATTGAATAGCATCACTTTTTATCAATAATTAATTAAAATTATACCTCATTACATATTTAGGTCACACATAGATTCCATATGTTGTGGGTTTCACCATAAATCATTGACCACATTAGTCGTCTTAATTCATATAACATTATATATTCAATCATGATTATCCAGCAGTTTTTTCCCATAAGAATGATCATGATCCAATTTTATTTCCTCTAATTTTAGTAAATTGAATGGATCATGTAATTAATTACTCATGTGAGATATATTAAACACATTGTGGAACTGGTATAGGTTATGTGGAACAACAAAATGAAGCACAAATATCCTAATATGATCAAGTATTTCAAGGTGACATATATATTGGGTATATTATTACCTGGTTTTAAAGAAAAATAAATTAGTATAAATTAAAATTTTCCAACAAAAAATTCATGATTACATCCATAGTTATGAATAAAATTCAAATTTTCTCATACATATTTCTGAAGGGAATAATAAATTTAATCCAATTAGGAATTGAAATTCCAAAAAAATTCCTTCAATAATATCATTCATGTGTATTAGAGTTCTACACATCATTCCTAATTGAGACTCATAAGGATCCATATAAATGATTGATTGAAATATAATATTTTAAGAAAACTGAACTAGATGAATTTATTGATTACAATCACATTTGATGTATATTTAACAAGATCATTGAATATACTATAGTTTTTTATTTTCTATCACATACTGACCCACAACATGAAGATGATATAATATGAGGAAACTAAATTTGGTATCATGATCTATATAAATATTTAAAAAAACATCATGGTAAACTACATATGTTACTAGTTTCTTTAATCATATGAAAAAAACTCTAAAATCATTCATCCTCAAATTAATTTATCACTAAAACTTATACAAGACCGAAGAGTTTTTTTGAAATATATATATATTAAAAATTTAGCAATAATGAAATAAAATCTATCACATTAATCCTCAAAGGGGGGTCTAATGGACTTTGAACATATAATAATCATTAATTACATAATCTCATAATAGTATCTATATTTATTATGAAAATATTAATTGAGTTAAATATTATTCAAATAGATAAATGACTTATTATTCTCAAAATAATATAATTTCTTATACCAAAAAATCCAATGGAATCTTGAGATCATTCTTATATCAATAGATCATAAAATGTGATTTTATTATTTCTTAACCTCTATATAAAGAGAAAACCATTTCGAAAAAACAAACGAAAATTATATAATTATTGAACAATAAAAATTTTGTATGGAAAATAATATATATTAAAACATGAAATTCTTTACTATGAATTAGAGGATACACGTTCCCTAATAATATGGACTCACATTAAGCATCATTTCTAAATAATCATTCCCTTTTCATTTTTTCCATCTATATTTTTTTGTCTTATTATCCTCATTATCCCATATATGGGTGTATTTATTTTTATAATTTATGTACTCCATTTATTCATAAAATTGGAGTGTTAGTGGTTAATTCTATGATATTTCTCTCTATTTTCATTATTATATATCTTATTCACATAAGTTCTGAATTCTTATTCCTCATGAACATCCCATACAAAATTACAACATTTTCCAAATTACTTATAATGATTTTCCCAATGTTTATTCCCACACATTGATATTAAATGATAGAACATATTTTTCTATCAATTATTTTTAGAATTATCAGTATTTTACATATTCCTATAATTATCAAAACAAATCGAATAATATGTAACTCTTATGTATAATGTTACTTTGATATAAAATAGAAAAAAATATTAATTATTACTAATGTATCTTATGGATAGCACACTTGAGATATTATATTTTAATTTATTGAATAATGTATCAACTGTACATTCAGGATGGATGATAATAATAGATTCATGCCATGCAATCCTTTTAGAATATCCTTATATGTACCAAATATTTCATTATCAATTTTCAGTATATCAAGGGACACCTTCTCCGTCGTGGTGTGAATACTATGAATAATATAATAAATTGGAAAAATTTTCTGAAACACTTCCCAATCCATTGGTTAAATTTCATTATGCTCTCTTTTATTCCTGAGGGATTCATCCAATGATCCTTTTTTCCACTCAAATGACAAAGATGAAAAATTAATTTCTCATCACCAAAATAGTAGATAACATAAAATCTCATTTTAGTGGTACTGAACCATCTTCTAGTAACTATTGGATCATTATTTCTACTGACGGAAGGTGGATTTTTTCCCTAAATGTCTCAAAAAACATTGTTCGATAATTTTCAAATTTGAGTCTACAACAAGACATATGACTTCAAAATTACGTGAGCATAAAAATTATATTTTTCATTTTATATCCCATAATATTTATTTAATCAGAAGAAAATAATTTATTTTTTCATCATGCTCAACATTAACAGTGTCAATCTTCGTTATATAAATTGACTAAATAAAAAATTTATACTTTAATCTTCCATAATAATAGTGGGGAATAACATAATAGTGAAAAGTATCTTACATGATGTATAAATCATAACACACTATTTTCAATTTAAAACACGGTATTTTTACTGTAGGATATCCATTTTCAACATTATTTAAATCCTTTACAGTGATTTTTAAATAGTTGTGAATTTATGAATCATATATTGCAAAAGTTTCAAACCATTTTGGAAACAAGAATCATTTTCAGTTAACATGTGATGATAGAACCCATCACATTATGCCCATTTGGGAGTTGTTACCCATATGTATCACAATTATAGAACAAAATACACATATATTATCTAGACATGGAATATATTTATTAGAATTCAATGAATCAATCAATTACCAAAATTATAAAAAAATTAATATGTTGACTCAACCTTATACATAACTTCAAACATGTATTTAGTGATTTACATAATGTTTTATCATCCATGATTATAATGTTTTACTAGAACTAATACTATAAAAATCACTAAAACATGTGACTTTTAAAAATGTATATTATATATTCTTAGATGAATATTCATTACATCACACCATCACATGAATTATGGGTCTAACGATATAGTGCCTTTGGAAAATAGAAAACAATTATTTGTGGAAAGATCACCAACATAACCATTAATGATATTCCCTCATATATATCATCATAGAAAAAAACTAATTAAAATTTTCCCATCAAACTATGGAGAAAATATGAAATATTTAGATAAAATTATCTATAAGGGTAATTAGGGTGATATGTAAGCATCACATGAGTATAAGGTTATGAGAACTTAAAAATTGAAATTGAAAATCCTAAAATGTATATTAGTGATCATAATCGTGAGTTATAGAATTCATATTGATGGTCCATAAAAATTGAATAATAAAGAAATAATGAAACGTGGTCTATTATAGCATTATATTGGATTACGATAGAGATTTATGAATACAGAAAAGAATATGAAATAATTTCCATAGTCATAAATGATAATATCCAATAATATCATTGTGAAATTTGTTCAGTGAGTAAATAATCATTGTAGTCATGTTTCTATCCTAGGACCACTATTGATTATTAAGCCCCTTACCGAACTATGTTCACTCCATATTCTAGTTTGATTTGTCTTTTGATATATAGATCATTACCAAATTAATTTTATGGAGATATAATCCTCACCCATAATATAATTAATGTCATATGTAAGTATTCTACAATATCGTACAATATTAATCTATTCCGAATCCATTCAATGAAAATGATTTTATAAACATTTAATTTTATCATAAAAAATGAATAAGAGTAAATTTTAATAGTATGTAAATTATTTCATGATATCATAACCCATGAAAATAAGTAGGATTCATAAAAATTTTATCATAATATATTACCCGGATGAGTAATGGGTTTCCTAAGCATAGTGTCATCATAATCTTAAATAATCAAGATAATGAACAGTATTGGTATCCTTTGATCATTTGTCTTGTAAAACATAAGTTTAATTAATGTTTTTCATATAAGAAGTAATACAATATTGAAAGATCATTTAATATAATTAGTGACGAAAATGTATTTTTATTTAAAATAAAATTTTTAAAACAAATAATTCACAACAAAATTTGTAAATCTTTTTCATTGTAATTAACAATGAAAATTATAATGTATTCATTTAAAATAATTTAAAACATTTCATAAAGGAAATATCTAATCACCAAATATAATTTTTTTAAATAATTATTAATTTTAAAATTAAATTCTCTTAATATATCATTGAAATTACAAAAAAGTTTATTTTGAGAAAATAATGTTTATGATTGTGATAAATTCCATTTATATTGTACATTTTAAAATAAGGATTTATTTTACATTTTTAGTATAAACTAATTGGTAATTATTGGGAAAATAAAATGATGATTACAGTAAACACTTCCTAAAAAAATCTGAAAAATTATATTTATCTAATAAATTAGATAATTCAAAAAATATAAAAATAAATTAGAAAACAATTCTTTGGAGTGAAATTTTTTTTCATCTGAATGGAGAAATAAATGAAATTATTATTAATATAATTTTTTATAAATATAGAGTACATGATGATAATAAAATGAATTGAAATCATTTATTATAATTACATAAACATATAGTAACAAATTTATATGTTTTCTTGTTAAATAGATCATAATATTATTTTCATTGCAAGCGTATACGCAAACAATCCTGTTAACTAATGATATTTCAACCTAAAAAACATACAATAATGGAAACATAAAATGGTAATCCCCATGAAATAATAACATTAAATGAAATATAAATTATAATTTTAATAAATAAATCCATTAAATTACATATCAAATGGGATGTATATAGTGAACATAAAGTAAGATATCATCTTTACATGGGTTATGTCTCAACGAAGAAATGTAGATACTAAAATACCATGTCGATAGGGTATACTTTAAACTTTAAATATTGTGACTATGATATAATATAATAAAATGTAAATACATATAATATCAAATAAAATAAATATAAAATATAATTTTTTTAGTATATACATGACACATAATAAATTATTGGTGATTTCAATATGTTACTCACGAATATAAAAGCGAAATGAAAAACACGTTTCCGCTGAAGTAATATTTTTTATTATAGTACCCAATAAAGAATATTATAAAATGAGACATTAAATATAATTTAAATAATTATATTAATTATATAACATTTCAAGGTTTCATTATATACAACAAAAAAATTAATGGATTTTCTTATGTTTCCCTAAAATGAAAAAGAGAGTACAAATCCATTACATTAAAACTCAAATTCATTCATACATTTTAAAACATAATATATAATAAATAATCATATATTATAATTATATTTTTTAAAAAATTTATATTTATCATACCATATATGATAAACTTTTGACTTTTTCTTACTTTAATTCATAGTTACATCATGTATTGGGTAAAAACAACATGTCCATTTATATTTTGATTGATAATTATTTTCCTACACACAATGATGATTAATACATAATAACCCAAATATTACCCATTTTATAATTAAAATATATTTTCATTATATATGTATTTATTATACACCTTCAAATTTAGTGATAATTAATGTAATACACAATTCATAATGACAGTAAGTTATATGTACATATTAAAACTAATTCCATGCTCTTGACAGAAATAAATAAAGTATGGTAAATTATTTATTACCATTCTAGAATCATTTTAATTACTTATATAGAATATATTATTAATTAAATCATTAATAACTATTTCAAATTAATGAACACTTGAAAAATGAATGACATCACTTCATGAGGTTGTAGTTCACCACACACATAGATGACATTTTCATATCCCCACATAATGGAATGTAAGGAGGTATATGTGATATAATAATTTTAAAAGTATAATTTTAATAGAAATATAATATGTATTCATTTAATATATCATTATTATCATCCACGTAAAATAATGAAAAAAACATCACGTTTGTTCGAGATGTGTAATCCCTTAAACAAACAAGTGGCATTATTTTTTTACAATGTTATGAAGATAAAAGGTTTATATGGGATCTTAATTATATATTTTTATAAAATATCAAAAATATAATATATAAATATTTAATACATGTAAATTTATATCTATGAGAAGTGGTGATGGAAAATAAATTACATTATTTGGAAACACAGTTGTCACCCGTACATATAAACAATGATTTGATAACCCATTTAATAGAAGAGGAGATGATATTTGTATCCAAATTGTAATAAAAACATGTAAATATATTTAATATAATATGGTTTTTATATAATAATTTTTAAATAATAATTGATGGATATTGAGGAGTAAAAAAATATTTATTGGATAGGGATGTTTCATATTCTTCGGTTAATTTCTTTTGGTTTTGAGAAATTACAAAAAAAGATTGATTCCTGACCGTAATACGGATTATATGATGATAAGAATGTATTAGGGACGTTATTTATGTAGTTATTGGGTGAAGATTAGTTTTGAATGTATTGGGGGATATGGGAGGTGGTGGCCTTTTATATGTGAGGTTAGTGGAAAAGATGTAATTATTGATATAATAATGGTTTTTCCATGTTTTAACCAGAAAAATGTGTTCAAAATCGACCATTATAGATCATATAATAAAATATATCTTAAAATTCATAGAAATAGTTTGTTGGAAATTTTTTTGTCTCATTCATTTCCCATCACTTTTATGTTTATCCCCAATTAAAACCATTTTTACCTTAACAAATTTTTTTTAACTATTTAAAATATTTATTAAGGTCAAAAATTAATTTTAAATTGTAAGATAATAAAAAATATTCTTTTTTTTAATATAAAATACATTTTTGTAAATTAAATTCTTATATGTGAAAAAATATAATTAAAAATTATTCCCACACATGTAAAGAGAAAGTGGGTTTTTAAAGAATAAAATGGTCCAATACATACAAATGTTTTTATGTAAAAAACAATATGATAATGTTTGTCATGACCTTAACAATATAAATAGATATAAAATAAAAAAAATAAAATTAATAAAATTATTTTAAAATTATTATTGTTTTAAATATTCTATAAATGAAACAATAATTCATTACACAAACTATTCATTCTTAATATTCATTTAAAAACATTTATACCATAAAAAATTTAAATATTAACCAAAAAATAATTTTGAATATAATTTATTAAAAATGAATTTTAGTTTGTAAAATTATTTTTTAAATGGAATAAATTAATTTTAATATAACTGTGAATTTGATATCAAAAAAAATTTATAGAAATTAATAAATCATGCATTTTTATAATTTAAATAAATTTATGTATACCCTACATTCAAATGGTTTGGTGACAAAATTCGTATTAAATAATAATATTTTAATAATATGTAACAGTTTTCTTAAAATGAGTATTTCATGTAAAAAACCCAAATATAATGTTTTATTTAATGCAAAGGAAACTAATTATTCTATAAAACTCAAGATAAAATAATTGTTTCACTTAACAGAATGTAAACAAGATTTTTGATTTAACATATGATAAAATAAAAGTTCTTTTTAATCAAAGAAAAAATCGATTTCAAATTTAATGCAAAATATTGAAATATTAAATTCATTTAGAAAATATTTTTTACTTTATATCTGGGAATAAAAATTTGTCTACATGTTATTGTATATATTAATATATATATTTATCTATAATTAACTCATTTTTTCATATTCCCATGTCCCACAACATAATAGGAGGACCTCAAAATTCCTTGAAACATCAAATTTAGATATCTGTTTAATAGTCGTTATAATGAGATTTCTGAAAATATCATTTTTTCTAGGAATGAATTGATTCATACATATTCATATTATTTACACATGAATAAACAAATAAAAATGAATTTATCATGAGAATAACTTTAAGTGTTCACCAATTATAATATATATATATATATATATATATATTTCAAAGAGAAAGTGAGAAGAGATAGTAAGATATTCCATAAATAACCATCCTCTATGAAGAAGATGATCAAAATAAAATTGATAATATATGTCTTTTTTATATATTTTATATAATTCAATATCTATTTATCATATAATTTAAATTATATTTAAAACTATATTTTTTCCCATCTAAAAAAAATACAAATATGTGTTGTTTTATTATAATAGCTAGGAATTTTGTCAATCAGTTTTCAAATGTTGTATTTTAGTTAATGTGATCATAATTTTTTAGTAAAAAATATATAAAAAAATATTTCAAGAAATACATTTAAAATCATTTATACTACTATTAAAGTATTAATATTATAAGAAACATTTCCTTTAGAATAAATGATGGTTAAGCACATAATTATATATGGCCATGTTCTGTGTCTTTCATAAACACTCCATAATATTTGTGAAAATAATTTAACAACAATTTACTTTTTCTATACATGAATTCTAGTAATATAGTAAATGGGAAGTCTATAATTCTAGGATCATCATGATTTTTTGATAACAGTTAAATTTTCTAATTTTTATGTGATATTAAATTATATTCACTTGAAAAAAAAAGTATGTATTTTTTTTAACAATGTTTCACAGTAAATAAAATGATTAAAAAACCCCAAAAATAGTTTTATATAAAAAGCATTTTTTAATAACGAATGTGATTTGGAGGAATGAAATTATATGAAAACGTGAATAGGGAAATTTTCCTAAATTTTGTAATGACCCGCGTTTTGAACTAGGTTAAAAAGTGGGGGAAATTGAACATTTTCAATTACGGAAATTATCGTTTTTAGAATTGGGATTCGGAACAAGGTTCCGAAGGTTTGAACAATTTTTTTTATCTTTATTGGCCATGGGAGAATGCCTGTTATGTTTCCTGAGTGGCTCGAGGTATTTCAGGTGTATCGTAATCGAATGAGGATGGTTTTTAAAGAATAGCTGAAGGAGCATGGTTAGCTCATGGTTTCCCAAACCGTGCGGCCCAGGCCATGTGACCTAAATTAAAAAGGCAGATCAGTCCGCACTACCTACGCATTTTTTACCCAAATCGTGCGTCCAGCCCGTGCATGTTGTCGTGGGTGTCCAGTGGGGGACACACGGTTGGCTCACAGTTTTTCAAACCGTGCAGCCCAAGTCGTACGTCGTGCCCTGTTTGGGTTTTTTTAAAATATTAAAATGAAATATAAAAAAACTAATCTAATAAACCCTCCCCTCGCTCCTCTCGGACAGAACCCACAAGAACCCCCTCCCTTTGCACCTTGGCCTCACGGGAGTCCCCTCTCGGTCGCACCTCCTTCTTCCTCCATTCATGACGATTCATCCTTAAAATCACTACGGTAAGTCTCCTCCCTCTTTCCTCCTCTCCTCTTGGCCGATTTTAGGGCTCCTCCTTTCCCTAATTCCAATCGGTTGAACCCTCTAGGATTAGGGTTTGTTTTTGATTTGTTTTTCTTTTGGTTCCTTTGTCGTAAAGGGATGTGAAAGTTCCCTATGGACCTTGTGGGTGCGCATATGATGTCTGCCACTGAAGGCAAGGCGTATTGCGGTCATTTGGATTCCGAGGTATGGTTTTTACCCATTCTTTGTTTACATAGCTCCCAATTTGTTATCAGTAGTTGTTTTACGGTTCATAGTGTGTTTTTCATAGTGTGTTGGCGGGTTCGGGTTGGTTCCACCTTGTTGGAGCCGTATCCGCAGCTTTAGTTAGAAATCGCCAAGAGCCGGAGTGGACTGATGGATCCACCTTGATGTAGGGTCCCTCTCCTGCCTTTTTATTTTATGTGAAGTTTAAATGAGTTAATTTATGCCCAAACGTAATACATTAATTCTGAAAGTTAGTCTTGTGTAAATGCTTCTTTGAAAACCGTGTGAATTGCAGGAACAAGACAAAAAGGGATTCCTGATAACTAAACCAACAATTTAATAATAAAACCCCTCTATCAGCAGTTCGTTGTCTTTAAGATAAAAAGTAGTAAGTAGACAATTATTCTTGATTACTTCGCCTTGCCTATGTGATAATTATAAAATGTCATGTTTGGCTTTTGTTTCTTCTTTGTTGAATTGTCCCTAGTGGGCAAAAGCTATGTTTCCATAATGCCTCACTTTTCAATTGAACCCCTGGACTTTAATTGACCTTGAGATAATGGGGTTAAATGAATTTGATTAGAACAGATTTGATGAGATGGTGACAACTAGATGCAATAACTATAACACTAGCTTTATTAATCATCCTACCAGGTTTAAGCAACTAGATGGATTGACCCCAATGGGGAACCCGTGACCAATTTTCCATGATTAGGCAAATTGTATAAAATGACCTTGAATTGGGAGAGTACATTGAATGACATAGTTTAATGGGATGGGTTGTGAGTTTGATATGGTTAATTGGAGCACATAGGAGGAAATTCCATATGTGTTGTTTGATATGTATGAATGATGGTTTATCTTAATTGCACACTAGATAGGTTTAGAGCATGACCCTAGTGTTTATTGTTATGATTGTGAATGAGTACCATATTTGATTATGGGTGTTGTGAATGTGGAATGTCTGCTTGAAATGCATGAGGTAATGCCATATGCATTGTAATATAATGCTGATACGAATATGTGTTGTTAGGGATGGGAGTCATTCATACCCCATGCCATCTACATTGAATGATTATAGATGGGAGGCATGCATACCCCATGACAGCTTACTTGAGTATGGGTGGGAGGCATGTTAACCCCACAATAGATGTGATCTTTATACGTTTATGGAAGAGAGGAATTTAGACACCTATCCAGTTGACATTTAGGGTCTAGAGGAATTCTTACCTCGTACCCGCTATTCAATATATGATTATGGAAGGGAGGCATTCATACTCCTTGGCAATTGACCGATTGGGACGAGAGGCATTCTTACCTCGTGCCCACTAATCACGAATGATGGAAGGGAGGTATTCATACCCCTTCCAAGTTGACCAATAGGGACGAGATGCATTCTTACCCCAAGCCCACTAATCATTTTAATTGGTGGCAGGAGTTCTTACCCAACACCACCAATGATGTAAATATATATATACATATACATATATATATATATATATATCGTGATAAGATTAGATTACATTACAGAGAATGAGTCGAAGCTAGTATAGCCGTCGGGTGTCCCTAGGGAGCCTGGACATGTGTTGTTTATCTATGTTGTCCTCCTTATTGATCCTTGTTATATTTGACTACTGTTTAATTAAATACACACTTTCTTGATTGGGTTAGAGACTGGTGGTGCCGGGCTATAGATATTTATATCTCACACCCAACTCAGGCTGCCATTGCACTGGGGTACCCGAGTAGACCTTTCTTGTTTGCAGGACCTAGTTTGTATGTTGTGTTGTTTGTACCTAAGCAGTTAGGATTAAAAAACCAAGTGGGGGACTGGGATGCTCCGGATATCACCTGCCTGGCCTTGCTGTATTTTCTTTTTTCTTTTACGTTGTATTTTAATCATGCTGTATTGTTTCTTGTTTTCACATTGTATCATTCATCATCCCTGTATCATGTAAACTGGATATGGCCACCATTTATAAAAATGATCACTATTTGTCTTCCACTGCGGTTCTTTCATTGTTTATCTAATACTGCTTCAGCTATTGAATGCTATTAACGCTGAGATACCACTGTGTTACTCTGATATGAGGGTATAGTCTCCCCACTATCACCTCCTGTGACCCTCACTACTAGTCAGCAGCCTCTGGCATATGAGGAGATGCGGTTGAGGTCATGTGGCAACCGGTCCAGCCACCAGTTCGATGGTCAGTCGGGCCGGGATGTTACAATGTGGTATCAAAGGAGTTTTGTCTTCTAATTTGTTTTACTGCTGGGCAACATTAGACAGGGATTGGAAGGAATTGTAATTTTTTAATGAGGTGTGTCCAGGATTGGCCACCCCGTGCATAGGGAAGAGACAAATTTCCTCGAATGGAATTAATATTTTAATAATTTGATTATTACGGTAGATTTGATTTTACCATTGGGTGATGGACATTTTTTCGGTTGATATTGTTGATGCAATTTTGGTTTCTATTTCTGTTGCAACCCGATGATATGAGTGTATGCCATCTCATGCATCATATAGGCACATTGTTAGAAATCACATTCCATGCCATATAGGATGCATTAGTAATGACTATGGTTATGATAGATAATATGGTAGTTATTCTATACTTCTGTGATATAGTATGTTTGGTGTTACTGCATACGATAACATGTTGTTTTTCATAAAAAATTAAATCGGTTGCCTTTTCTAAATTATGTTATTGCGGTTACGACAAGAGCCAATTTTTTGTTGTAAGGTGTATGGGTGCCTTATAGCTGGGAAATGGTAACATGTGTGATTAGATTTCGGAAAAAGGGATTCTAATGTTTTAATTGTAAAATTGAATTTGTTTAGATTAAACGGAACCAAATGCCAAACTGTAAGGTGTATGGGCACTTTGCAGATTGTTAGGTGGCCACCCTTGTGATTGGATCGTTGAATTTGATCCCGTTAATTTCTGAAATGTGATCTATTTTGTTTAACATGAGCCAATTTTCAATTTATGGAGTGTATGTGCACGTCATGGGTTGGGGAATGGAATCCCATAAGAAATGTAATGGCATGATGCTTTTTGTGATGTTTATATGTGTAAAAGCTTTTTGATTTTGATATGAAATGTTTTACCTTTTTTGGACCCTCATAGGTCTCCTAGTGGTTAAATGGAAGTTGGTTGAAACTTTCCTGTTATGCTTTGAGCTGTTTGATAAATTGAGCAAGTGCCTAGTGTATTGTTTTTTGGAAAAGGGTACTTGATGTGTTGAATTTAATCTTTTAAAGTGATTAAATGATAAATTTGAATAAATATGAAGGGCTTGGAAAAAGTAACATGTAGTGGTGTCCTCATTTGAGACCCCGTGTGTGGGTAGCTTATGTTTTTCTTATGAGTTCCTTGGAACAGAACCTTACATGTTTTCCGTAGGCAGTTTTCTATTAGCAATAACGTTAAATGTTAGGCTTTGAGCCCGATGACTTTTGTTGGGTGTGACTAAGTGCTTAGGACGAGTCTTTTTTTTCATCAAGGGCCATCCCATGGTAGGTAACGCCATTAGAGCTTATGTTCTGGGCTTGTTCAGTGAACTTTATGATTATGGTTCTTTTCGGTTACCGTTGTCCAGTGTAGGACTTCCAGTTCTAATGACATCCGTGTTCGGATGGGTGGTCATGCTTCTTTCGATCTTGTTAAAGATTTGATCATCGTGTAATGCTCTGTATCAGTTGGTTGGACATGCCTCGAGCATGGTCAATCACATTGTTGGTCGTTTGACCCTATCTTTTTACGCATTAATGGATGACTTGACATGTTAGCATCCACGTGAATGGTCGTATGGGGAAACATTACGTTTGGATGTATCTCTTGCGCTTCTGTATATGGTCTCGGTTCTTCTCCATGGTAGTGTGACTTGAGCGTTTATGAATCATGTTTTCCCAATGCTTGGGATGATTTTTAGAAGACTCGGGTGATTGACACTCTAGTCTTGTTTCTTTGGTTTTCTTGTACATTTGCTGTGGGTATCATGGCTGGGAGGAGAAACACACACCCGTTCAGTTAATTATGAACAAGTCAGCTTATGAGTATCTTGTCATTATCCTTTTCATGATGCCGACCCTTCAAAGGTGGAATGTTTCGTTCTAGTTGAGTAAAGTGTCTTCTTCCGGGTAGAAGGAACACGTCAAGAAGGTCCATCTGGGAATGGTTGGGTTTGTTTGAATGCCATTGAGGCTTGTAGGTATCTTTTTTCATCGATGCTTTCTCGGTATCACGACATTGATCTGGTTGGCAGTGTATGTAACCCTTTTTAAGAAACATCTTTGGTCGTTGAGGACATCAATGGTAAATCGTTAATGATCACGGAATGCCTTGTATTGGAAAATGGAATTTTGATCATTTTATAACTCATGATGCGTCTGCAGGTGAATCTGAGTTTCTTCTTTAGAGTCGACCAGGGGTGGTTCGACTTATCTCCTTTCCAGTTATTGGGTATAAATAACTGGAATCCATTTTCAATCCTCATAGCGTACTCTGCTACATGATGATCTTGTCCCATATCTTCCTTTTGTCCTGGATGCACTAAGAGAGCATCGGTCTTACACTGTGCTAATTTTTTAAAAAGCTATTGAGCTCGGTTGGTTGTTCCCTTTTTTGCGTTGCACGCAGCATGTGTGGTTTTTTTTTCATGGTTTTATCTTTGAGACGTCACCGAGAGTTGGGTATGGGCTTAGGTTAACGTTCTCATGGGAAATGGGAGATGCCTTGGGAGGAGGCATCATTGTTATACTTGTAATGCTTCGATAACCTAATCAGGGCTTCTTCTTGAATAGTCAGCCGGGGTGGCTTGACACTTTTCTACTTGGGTTTAGTGGTCTATGGGGAAATCGACTGTTTTATCATTTCAAAATCATGCTAGGTGAATCGTTGCAATTCTTAGAGAATGCTTTTAAAAGACAGTTCAAAAGGTGGTGGAGCTGTGATTTGAGTATTGGTTGTTTAACGTGAAAAATCTAAGGTGGGAAGTACCTTTGTTTGGTTGCTTGACGAGATGACAATGTGATCGTGTCTCTTGTGGAATGGGCTTGGGTAAGATCTTTTGTGTTGGTTTGTTGGGAAAACGAGCATTGTCTTGGGTGTTGACAACTTAAGTTCCGTGTGCTTAAGTGGATGATAGTGGAACATTTAATGTTTGGAAACGTAACACGATCGTGGAACGAAGATTCACTAACCTTGTAGGTTGAATGAAGTGTGTGTTGTACCTAAGGGATTCTAGGAGAGGATATGTTCTAAGGTGGGAAGGATGTAATGATCCGCGTTTCGAACTAGGTAAAAAAGTTGTGGAAATTGAACTTTCTCAATTACTGAACCTGTCGTTTTTAGAACCAGGCTTCGGAACGAGGTTCCAAAGGTTTGAACCCTTCTATTTTAATGTTTTGGGACATGGGTGAATGCCCATTAAGTTTCATGAGTGACTCGAGGTGTTTGATGTGCGTCGTAATCAAAGGAGGTTGGTTTTTAAAGAATAGCTAAAGGCACACGGTTAGCGCATGGTTTCCAAAACCATGCAGCCAAAGCCATGCGGCCTAAATCAAGGAAGCAGAGGAGTCTGCACGGCCTGTACAGGGTTTACCCAAACCGTGCGGCCTGCCCGTGCGGGTTGTCGTGGGTGTCCATTGGAGGACACATGGTTGGCAAACAGTTTGCCAAACCATGTGTCCCAATCCATACACCATTCCCTGTTTGGGTTTTTTAAAATCTTTAAAAGAAATTTAAAAGAAAACCTAAACTAATAAACCCCCCCCCCCCCCCCTCACTCCTCTCGGACAGAACCCACACGAATCCCCTCCCTTGGTGCCTTGGCCTTACGCAAGTCCCCTCTCGGCTGCACCTCTTTTCTTCTCTAATCTTGGCTATTCCTCCTTCGAATCTTTGCGGTATGTCTCCTACCTCTTTCCTTCTCTCCTCTTGGCCGATTTTAGGACTCCTCCTTGCCTTAATTCCATTCGGCCAAACCCTCTAGGTTTAGGTTTTTTTATTGATTTTCCTTTTTGTTCCTTTGTTGTAAGGGGATGCGATAGGTCCCTGTAGACCTCATGGGTGGATATATGATGTCTGCTGCTGAAGGTGAGGAGGATTGTGGTCATTTAGATCTGCCAGTTTGATTCCAATGTAATCATTTTACCCATTCATTGTTTACGCTACTCCCAATTTGTTATAATTAGATTTTTTAAGGTTCATTGTGTGTTTTTCTTAGTGTGTTGGTGGGTTCAGGTTGGTTCTACCTTGTCGGAGCCGTAGCGGCTGCATTAGTATGAAACTGCCATGTGCTAGAGTGGACGGTTAGATCCACCATGAGGTAGGGTCCCTCTCCTACCTTTTTATTTAATGTGAAGTTTAAATGAGTTATTTTATGCACTACCTTAGTACATTAATTCAGTAAGTTAGTATTGAGTAAATTCTTCTGTGAAAATCGTGTGAATTGCAGGAACAAGATAAAAAGGGTTTCCTGCTAACTAAACTAACGATTAAATAATAAAACCCTTCTATTAGAGTTGCATTTTCTACAAGATAAAAAGTAGGATGTAGACATTTATGCTTTCCTGGTTTGCCTTGCCTAAGTGATAATTGTTGAATGGTATGTTTGGCTGTTTGTTTCTTCTTTTTAGATTTTTGCCTTGTGGGAAAATGCTATGTTGCCATAACGCCTCACTTTTCACTTGAACCCTTGGACTGTAATTTCCCTTGAGATAAGTGGGTTATATAAATTTCATTATAATGGATTAGATGAGATTGTGGAAACTAGATGCAATGACTATGATGCTTGCATTATTAATCATCCTACCAGGTTTAGGCAACTCGATGGAGTGACCTTCATGGGGAACCCTTACCCAATTTTCCATGTTTAGGAAAATTGGATAAAATTACCTTGAATAGGGAGAGTCCTCTGAATGACATAGATTGATGGGTTGGGTTGTGAGTTTGATATGGTTAATTGGAGCACATAAGAGGTAATTCCTTATGTGTTGTTTGATAATTATGAATTATGGTTTAAATGAATAGCACACTAGAGAGGGATAGAGCATGACCCGAGTGTTTATTGTTTTGACTGTGAATGAGTACCATATTTGATTAAGGGTGTGGTGAATGTGGAATGTCTGGTTGAAATGCATAAGAGGTTATGCCTTATGCATTGTAATATAATTCTGATATGAATGTGTGTGGTTATGGATGTGAGGCATTCATACCCCATGCCATCTACTTTGAAAGGTTATGGATGGGAGGCATGCATACCCCATCTCAACTTACTTGAGTATGGGTGGGAGGCATGTCTACCCCACACTAGATGCGATCATTATATGTTTATTGAAGGGTGGCATTTATACCCCTTGTCAGTTGACATATAGGGATGAGTGAAATTATTACCTCGTGCCCGCTATTATCTATACGTTTATGGAAGGGAGGTATTCATAACCCTTTCCAGATGACTGATAGGGACGAGAGTAATTCTTTCCTCATGCCCACTAATAATGAATGTGGGATGGGAGGCATTCATACCCCTTTCCTGTTGACCTATAGGGACGGGAGGCATTCTTACCTCGTGCCCGCTAATCTTGATTAATGACTGGGAGGAATTATTACCCCACACCACCTATGATCTAAGTGCATATATATATATATATGGTGACATGATCAGGTTACATTACCAGCAATGAGCCGAAGCTGGTATAGTCGTCGAGTGTCCCTAGGGATCCTGGATGAGTATTGTTTATCTATTTTGTCCTACTTATTGAACCTTGTTATATCTATTTACTATTTAATTTAATACACACTGTTTGTATTGGTTTAGATGTCGGTGCTGCCGGCCTAATGAGATTTATATCTCACACCCTACAAGGGCCTCCATTACACTAGGGTACCCGAGTAGACCTTTATTGTTTTCAGGACCGAGTTTGTATGTTGTGTTATTTGTACCTAAGGAGTTAGGAGCAAAGGACAGAGCGGGGGCATGGGATGCTCATGAGATCACCCATCATGCCTTGCTATCTTTTCTTTATTTTTTTACATTGTATTGTAAGCATGCTGTATTGCTACCTGTTTTTGCATTGTATCATTCATCATCCCTGTATCGTGTAAACTGGCATTGGCCACCTTTTATAAAAATGATCACTATTTGTCTTCCGCTGCTATTCGTTAATTATTTATCAATTACGACTTCTACTATTCATTGTTTTTTATTATGAGATAATATCGTGTTACTCTGATATAAGGGTATAGTCTCCCCACTATCACCTCCTGATACCCCCGTTGCTAGTCAGTAGCCTCTGGCGTACTGGGAGACACGCTTGATGCCATGTGGCGACCGGTCCGGTCACTGATTCAATGGTCAGTCAGAGAGGGACGTTACAAATTTGATACTAAATGTTAACACAAGTGTTTTATTAGGGCTTCCAATTATATTAATAATCAATAAAATATTATATTTTCTATGAAATTTATTTAAAATATATTATTTTGAAAACTAACTATTATATTATTATTAAAAATATAATTAAATCCAATTACAAGGAAATTTTACTGTCACCCAATATATTAAAATATCTTTTAAAGGATCATTATAAGTTCTAAAATTATTTTATTCTTTTAAGTATCTTTCATGAATGAAGTAAAAAATTGATATTTTATTTATAAACTATGTATTTCATTGAATTTTTTTACAAATTTTTAAAATCCTCCTAAAAATGTTATTTAAAATATCATAGCATTTGTTAATATCTATTTATTTATTCAGTTTTAATTTATAAAAAAATAAGACGCATGTTTTTGTCATCTAATATGGCATAGTGGGTTACATAATATAATAATTTGTATTAGATGAATAGTTATTTCTCATTATAGATTAAGAAATCATTGATGAAGGATAATTTAAAAACAATATATATTCATTGAGGTTTTAGGTGACTCTTAAAAATATCAAATCATAGAAATTCTAGTTTGACATATAAAAAAGTGGAATTCCATTTTTTTAGATAATGAAATAATTGTAAGGGAATAATCACTTTTTGGGGGAGTTGTGATGAACCAGAAATTCTAATCATAGTTTCTTTTTATAATACTTATTTTATAAAATGTTTTTTAGAATTAATATAAAATGTTATCTTTTTCATTTAATTTCTCATTAACAGGATGATTATTCATAATCAATATATGTTTTGGATATAAATTAATTTATCATTTTAGATTATAAAAAATATATCATTGTATTTTTTTAAGATATAAATTTTATAAACAATATTATTTTTATTAGAATGAATAAATTATAATTTATATATATTTTTATATTATTAAATATATTTTATAATATAAAAAAGAAAAAATAATTATAATTCAATATTTTTTAATATCTATAAATTATTAGGTGAAATTTTTAGAATAATATATTTTAGAAATTATTTGAAAAAATATATGACTTTTCCATTAAAATCTAAAAGATATTAATAATTATTTAAAAGTAAATTTATATGGATAATTAATAAATTTTTATGTTTTAATATTATTAAATAAACCATTTTATCTAGATAATAATATTTCCTAAATGTAAATAAAATAGTTATTTAGATAAAATTATTCCATCTTTATTACATCTTCATATGGATTTTAAAATAAATTATCAAAATAAATAAAATTATATTCAAAATGAATAATATTTCTATATTATGTGATGGTGAGTTTATTTTATAATTAAAATATAGTAGTTTTGGGAATATCATGAAGTTAATTTCAATTTTTTTAACTGAAATAATTAAACATTTAATTTAATATTTTTATTAAATTATAAATCTTATTGAAACTTAATAAATATTATAAATAGAGTATGATATTTATTTTGTTACCTTATTTTGATTTAAATAATATTTTTAGGATGAATAATTTATTATTTTTAGAAAAATAAGAATTTGGAAATAATTATTTATTTTATAAATATAGTGATTTTATTTTGTAACTTTTTTATAGAACTTATACATTTTTTTTAAAATTATTTTTGATAACTCGAAATCTAGATGGGATTTCCTTCTATGACTAATGTGGAATGAAATATCAAAATATAGATGAGGGAGGTCTTGAGTAGACTACTAATGTAAGGGTTGAGTGGGAATATTTCCCATATATTACCAATGTGCATAAAACATCCCACATAGAATACTTGGGAGAATATGAGAGTTTCACTATGTTAGTGTAGACCGTGAGGCTAGTGTGCCTGTAAGTGTGTTCAGTTGTTGATCAGTCAATGACATGGAATAATATTCTATCAGGACAACTTTCAATATATTCAAGTGCTCGAATGAATGATCCATCAATGTGGGATTTACGTGTCATGAGTACCATTCAACCACCATTAAAAGATATGTTTATATCACAACAATATGATTTGCGTTACCTCACCAATCTGAACAATTTGGTTATCATATTGTTCATTCTTATAATCCCTAATATCCTATACACTAAAATGTGTTTCTCATTATAGTACTATTTTTCACCACAATGAGCGTGAGGCCCAAGATAATGTAAAACTTTTTCTAGGTATTATTGGTTATTCAAATATAATAATAAATAAATTAAGTAAATAAAATTTTCTGAATAATAATAAAAACATGATTTATTGTCTAATATACTCATATATTTGGCAATATAATAATTAAATAATACATTTCATTTAAATAATATTTTTTTATAAAAATACTTTCAACTAAAAAATAGGTTAGATATTAAGAATAATTGGTTTTAATCTTGAGACAAACTATTTGATATGATTGTAGGAAATATATATTTATATTTTGATAGATATATTTAATATCATTTATAGGTATCTCTATTTTCACAACAAGCTAGAAGGAACTCAAAATTACTTGAAGCTTTATAATTGGATTTTTTTTTGTAATATTCATTATAATATTTTTTCTTAAAATTTCAATTTGTAAATTGAATAATTCAACAATTAAAATTAAAATTATATAAACATGAATAAAATTCTATAGAATATGTATATTAGGAACATACCTATTGAGGTTCTCCGCATAAAAACTAGTTTTAGATGTGAGTTAGAAATTAATGGATAGTGAGAGGGATGAAGATAGATAATGGGAATTGGGATATTTTTTCATGAAGTTTACATTATGAATCTTTATAATGTATGATATTTTGGTTTTTATATACTCTATTAATTAAAATACAAATATTTATATATGGGAATCTTTTTTTTAAATTTTATTTCCATATACAAACTTCATACTTTGTAGGTAATATATTTATATATATTAATTTTATTATTATATTTCTAACACATATTTTTAATCGGGGAATTAATTTTTATTTTTATAAAACAAAATTTAACAAATTAATTATTTTATGAATTATATTAAAAAACATTCAAAATGATAATTATGTAATAACATTATACACAAATTATCCACTAAATATTATGGATATTTTACACATAATAAGGTATTTTAAAGAACAATATATGTCATTAACACTAAATAAAAAATTTCAAATTAATTTAACAATGTTTCACATATTCATCACATGAATTTTAATAATTTATTGACTATTAAATACGAATTTCTTATATCATTATGGTGTTTTAAAAAAGAAATAATTTAATAAATTATATATGATATAAAATTATATTCTCATGTCAGGTAAAATTAATTTCTCAAGGAATTTATATTTGTTGTTTTTAAAATGATGTATTGTTCTAAATAAGATATGCATATAAAACACTATAGAAATGTTTTCATATTAAACACCACACCTAATTTTTTAATGTGATGATAATGAATGGAGTGATTCTACCACATCAAATGGTATGTTTTCTAAAAGGTGATACTGTGGGATCTTTAATTTTTCTATGGTGTCCTAGTATAATTTTAATATATAAGAAGTTATTATTGTTAATTAAGTGACTTAATGATTTAATGTATAAATAAAATGTTTATTTAAAATTTTTTATTTTCAAACCAAATGGATTTTAAAAAGGATATATACTGTAATTGTTTTTGAAAAGCAATTAGAATGAAATTATCATGAAAACCATAGATTAATATTTTTATATAATATTTTATATAAAGAATTTAGTTGTTATTTTTTATAAAAGGAAATTATCTGAAATAATATTTAGTAATTAAATTTTTTATATTAATGAAACATCATACTGATAAATTGTATCACCACACCATGATAAAATTTATTTTATATGATATTAGGTTGTTTTAATGGTGTTTGGATTTTTTATAGATCTTTTACAGGAAAATTAAAATACATATTTTATTTAAAATATGTGTAAATTATGAAATATTTCCTTTAATTTTCCCATTCAAAATTAATATTCATAACATAATATCAACATAATTTTAAAGGGTAGGTTATTTTTCATTTATCTTTTAAAAAATATAACAAGGATAATGTTTTACTAAGGGATGTGATAGATCAGGTAATAATATGTCATAAAATGTAATTCAAGGATTTAAATATACTATATTTCAAATATAAGGATGTGATGTTATTGTAGTGAGTTGATTTTTTAAGAGGATATGGATGAATACAACAAAATAACAATGTATTTATTCTCTGAATATTTTAAAAATTTAAATGTAATGAACAATGAGAGAACCCATGTTATGTTTGATAATTGTGCTAAAATTATACAATTTTCAATATATTTTACTAGAATGAAATGTGAAATGAATGAATATGGTGAACTAAAATAAAGTCCATAATTATTGAAATGGGAAAAATAGTTTAAGGATATTATGAAATATGGTGTGAGTTTATAGAAATACCAATGAAGAAAAAATGCATCATACTCAAAAAATAATAATATGAAAAATATAATTAATTAATATAATTTAAATATGAATTAAATAAAAAAATTAATATTAATTACCATATTTAAAAAATGATTAATGATAATTAAGAGAACCAGTAGAAGAATATAAGTACACATAAACACATTTTCTATAATGATCATGATCATGAAGTGTGTCATAATAGAAATACTTAACAATAGTGAGAAATAAAATATCTAAATGAAGTGGTTTTTAATTTAATGAAAGATATATATTAATTATGACATAATGAATTGATTATGTTGATGAAATTAATCATTCATAATATAATACTTTTTAAAATATATAGTATACAAAAAGATATTTTAAATAATTTTATTGAGAAAGAACAAGACATAAAAATTGTATTGTAATTGTGAATTAAGTCATTAATATCCTTGACAAAATGAGAAAAAATTGGATAAGGAAAATAAATAATGATTCATTCATATATATCATCTAATAAATTAAATGTAAAATATCATGTAAAAACCCACACCTGTTATGATGATTTTTGTAATAAATCATTTATTTTCTGGTGAAACATTTCACATTCATAGAAATAAATATGGTATCAATCATTGGGGTTCTGTAAAATCAATTATGGAAGATAAAGTGAAAATAAGCTTGTTGTGAGTATAAATTTATCAGAGTCACTTATTAAAAATATGTTTTATTTCATATGGGATATCTGTGAAAATTCAGACCAAAAATATAACTATGCGAGGGAATGTGTTAACATAATTTCAAGAAAAACCCAATAAGTTGTTTATGGGATAAAAAACCATTGAGGTAAAAAAAATTAAATTTAACTGATTTTAATATGGATCTTAAATCAAGTAAGAGTATAATATTATTGTTTCATAATAATGGATACTCTCTAAATATACCTACATATACCAAATTATTGTGAGATCACTATATAGAGAGGGGAGTGAATCTTTGATCCCTTTTTCCAATTATAATTTATTTTCTTTTCAATTCATCATTGACTTATGGGTAAGGATTTTATTAACTCTTATTGTGTCTCATCACCACAAGTCGAATATTGTAATAAATCAAATGATGAAAACAAATGGATTTATAATGTTTGGTACACTGTAATAATCCTTTTGATGATTTCCATAAACCCAAAAAATGTTCAGCAAGATATCAAATAATAATTATTACATCCCCTAATTAAATTAGGGAGATACCCCTATATATAATTTTTTATTAATAGTTGAATATGAAAAAAAATTGAAATCTAATTATTAGTGATTGGTTGTCCCCCAAATCATAATCTTTGAGTAGCCGATTATACTAACATGAGGCATATTACCACTTTATATGGATGTTTTCCACTGTTGGAACGTCCCTTGGACGATCCTCCTCTATATGATTTCTAGATCACACTTTATTTTGTACACATTTTCTATAACCATTTCCATTGGTAAAAAATTAATGTTTTTTGTTATTTATAACAATTTATAATCATCTTACTAATCCCTTATAAAATACCTCTAGAGAAAATATTCATTCAGTATTAAAAATTATCGGGCACTTAAATATGTGTGCATTTTATGCACATTGTTTCTGAAAATTAGTTTATGCATGAATATCATGGGATTTATAGGGTTATAAACCCAAGTACACAATAATCTTTAGTTTTTTATTTTATGTTATATATGTTTAAATTTTCTAATGTTCATATGAATTTATATATTCATTCATGTGTTAAGTCAATTTTAATTCATCAACCACAAGATTAAATTATTCTCATAATTGTTATATTTGTAAATGTCATGGTTTATATCTTCTTTCAAAATCACAGACAATATGTATTGGAGGTCAACTTGTTTTAAGGGTATCACAGATGATCGCACTCATCAAATAAATACATAGATCGTGTATTCATATTTTTCTAAAAAATTAAATATTAATAAAAAATATTTGAAATTTAAAACAAAATTTTTCATAAAAATGATTCTTTATCAAATATATGATTTTATGTGTGTGAAATATTATTATTCAAAAATTATTTTATGCACCAAGGAATATATCACTAAAATCATTTATGGAATGGTGTGATGATCACATGAAATGTATAAGGGATCTTCCTCTTCCCCCAAATATGTCTAGTATGTATATTAAAATTCATAAAAGCCATGATTTTAATTTTTCTATTTTTATCTTGAAAATATGATCCCCATGAATCACGAATGACATCGTCATTTTTAATCTTGGGTTCTTTAGTATTTATATACAGATATCCACATCTTTATAATACATTTAAAGGTGATATTTTATTTTTGTAATAAATGTTTAGAAATAATTTTGATATAATCCATATTGAATCAAATAAATATTGTTTTTTATCATGAGAGACCAAAAAATATAGTATCACATCCATTATGATGATTCTTTATACAAGGGTAACATAGTACACCTATAATGATAAGATCAAAAATTGGGCAATGATTACCAGTGTCTTATATTATCTATATAAGGGTATCATGGTCCCCATACACTTCATGTATCGGTCAGGTGATTAAGGTTATCCTAGCACCACACCAATTTAAGGGTACAATCAAGATGATGAATATAATCATTTCCCATATCTGATAGATTATAATGATTTCCATGGAGATCTCAATATTTGTATTTATAATTTTTAGAATTTTGAAAGTGATCTGTACATCCCATGATCCACATCGGTTTGCCATGTGGTCATGATTTTAATTATAATTTTATATTTCCCCATTATTTTGATGATTCTGGTATCCCAATGTCCACTTCCAGAACCACAAATCACACAGTAACGCCCACTATGGTGCCACCACACATGATGGATCTGGTAAAAAAACATGCACATGTACACCTCTATGAGAATACATTCCCACTAATATAGCTTCTCTCACCCAAGCGTCAAACAATCCACATGGGTTGGCTCTACCAAATTGTTGATCTTGTTACCAAATAATAGTTGATCGATATAGACCTTGTGTCTTGTATGATTTTCCGTTTTTTCTAAACACATAGAAAATGAATATGTATAATTTTTAATATAAAATACAAATGATAATCAATAATTAAAATACATCCAGTTTCTCTATTTTAATATTCCACAAAAATATAAAAGGAATATTTTTTCTCTAGATTTTCTAATAAAACATCACATTCAAAAAAACAAATATGTAATGGAATAGTTTGATTTGTTATTTATTATCTTGAGGTAAACAATTTGTCATCAATGTCATAATTCTTGGAAATATAATATATTAAAAATTAATAACAATTATAAAAATTCAATATTATGCATCCAATAAATTTATCAACATTCTTCAATAACGATGGTGTTAATTTTTTTTAAGACTAAATGAATCTAATTATAATTAGTCTCAATGATATCGCATATTGAATTTTTTTTCTTATACCTACAAAAAATTCATCATTTTAATGTGTGAATATATTATCCCTTTTATTTCAACACTTAGTAATAATAAATTCAAATATTTATTTAATGGAACGAATAAAAAATTAATATTGATTAACCCATTTTTTAAATAATCTCAACTTATGTAATAGTATCCCTTAATTAACAAAGAAATGATATTTTCAATAATAAGCATTTTTTATGTAGGATATCTTTTTTTGGAAAGCAATATTATTATCATGGAAAGATCAATGTTATACAAAAAATATTCATAAATTTGATACTACTCTTTTACTCAACCAACAGCATCATTTAAGGGGTTCCCTAAGAATGTTTTCAAGAAACACCCTGCAATCAATATTATAAAAACATAATAATATTTTAAGAACATAAATTATCTCTCACCTTAAAAATCATATTTCCCATGATCCATCATCCCATATTGAGAAATTAATTTACGACATCAAATAATATATTTATGTTTGATGTTTATACGTCAAAATAAGAATATGTTACATTTAAGGGATACAAAAAATTCATCATCCATGAACTAACTGTTCGCCAATTTGAATAAATAATTTCTATCAATTCCATACATGTTATCTCATATAAATAGAATTATAGAATAATATATGAGGGGGTCCTCAAATTCTTTATAGGATAAATTGTTTCATTAGTTTCCCTAAAAATCATACATTCATTTTATTTTTATTAGGATGGTCATTGGACGAGAATTCCTTTTAATTTACCGGAGAACATATGAGTAATTTTTCTACATCAATTGAAAATTTTCATGTCGTTGTATTTTCCACTTCAGTAACATAATTATTTTTTTCTTGATGAAACAGAGAAAGTATGATTTGTATTGGAATAAGATAATTTTTAAATATTTTTATTATCACGAACATTATTTTCATACCTTCCACACATCACACATTTTGAGTCATCTTTTTTAGATGACATTTCATAAACATTATATTCATATATTGCCACCAAATTTAAACATTTTTCTGAAAAATAAATTGATCCTTGCATTAGTTTTATCATCATGTAGTTGGTTGGGCCACATAAATAAACACTGTTAATTTTAATAATTTTTTGACCTCATATGAAAATAACATCATTCATGAATAAATATTTTTCCTTTTTTGACTATTTATATGATTTCTTGGTCATATGATTTTCAATATGACTATCTAATCAAATTTGTTTTTTGTAGTTCCCATTGATTCATTCATTCTTCTCCATATTGACATGTTATACTAGAATGGATACTGATTACAATAAATCACCAGACATAACAAGTCATGGTGTTATTAAAAATAACGATAAAAAGTTGATACTATTTTTGATATAAAATTTATTGTCGATTCTTATCCTAGGATTTATGTGTTTCAATATGGTTCAAAACCATATTTTTGAATAACTCTACATTTCATTTTATTAATATGTTTTATTATTTATTCCACTGGTTATGAATTGTTCATTTTCCCCCTAATAATGAATTATTATAGATAGTAAAAAAATTTTGAGGCTCGTTAGTAGTGAATGAAACATATGTATCCAATTCCTTCCTCTATGAAGCATGTGATTATTCAACATTATGATTAATTGAAATAGTAAAAGATTTATTCATATTTTTTACAAAATATTATCAAAATGGAACGTTGATTTTTAATCAGATAATTTATTACTTTTCTAAAAAATATATTCACATAACCATTTCATATATAATCAAATAAAGCTAAATTGAATCTGTTTTTTCCAATATTTAAAATTTTCTAATTATTCTATATGAATATTTTAAATAGTGTATGGTTTTCATCAATTTTGGTCATATTATCTTCAACAACATCTACTATAATATTATATTATCTTATTTAAATATAATTTATCCACAAATTGTTAACATGTTCTTAATGATGAATTATTATATTATAATGTTGATTTTATATCCATTTATTTTCCAACATAATTTTATATTTTAAAATATAGTATATTCAGTTTTTTCTATTAACATAAATTAAAATACAGTTATCACATCACATGACTCCCCATTAACAAATTTTTTATATTCATTTTCATTTCCCATAAGAAAAAATAAATTATTGTTAGATCATCCATATTCCAACTAAATACTTATTAAAGAATATTCATCTAGTTCAATGATCGTCAATTTTTTCTTTCTAAGAGGAAACCACCTTCTATGAAATTTCAAATTCAATATATGGGACATATTATCATATTCACCTGATTCAGTATATAAAACCAACATCATTAGATGTTTACTAAAAAATCACCACTTCTTTTGAAAATCTACTATTTTACTGGTTATTTTATAATTCCATTCAATTATCTCCTTTTACAAATTCTTGTATATATTTATATAAATTGATTTAGGTACTATTTAGATTTATCTTCTTCAATGTTACATGATACTTATTCTATTAATTATTTAACATTATTTTTTGTCATAGAATAAATATCAATATGATTTTTGATTGTATCTTAATGGATGGTATTTTTATCATTTCATATTATATGGGAATATTTGGATGTTCGTAGTGATAAATTCTCTCAGTCATCTAGGGAACGAAGCATTGGTATTATTTTATCTGAAATGTTTCCCATAAGTTCTTTCATAATGGTTGTGCTATCGATCATCACATTAATATATTTAATAAAACATTATTGCAGACATAACAAAGTAAATTCTTCATAAAAACTGACAACATATCAAAATTTTATATCTATAAATATACCAATCAATATTTATTATTAATCAACCATAACGTATACGTTTCACTCATGAAGAATTTTTAATTTTTAAAAAATCACATTAATAGTAATATTCCATGAAATTTATTATGTACCCCCTAAGAGAGTGACATAATGAAAGAATTTTATGATTTTGTGTCCATTATTTTATTTCTATTATTTTAAAAAAAATATTATCATTAAAGGGAGAAAATCCCACTGTAGTTGCACCTCTCACTTTTACAACATGAGTTTGGAGATATGGTACAATAAAATATGCCCTTCATGTTATTATCACCATTTATTGTAGTAACAAACCAACTATTAAATAAATTTATCTTCCCCATCCTAATTTTTCTATTGTATTTGAAATGGAATGCATTCCATCTAATACTACTTGTATATCGTAGATCAATGTGAGATGACAGATTGGAGGAGGGGAGAATAAGTGATCACAATTATTTTTTTACAAATAGTTTTTTGTAAATTAAACCATTATTACAAGATATCACATGAATACAATATTTTTGTCTCTCATCCTATATATGGATAATGATATAAATTAAAAGAAAGATATTATTTTCATTATTTTGTATGGAATCCTACTCTATTTGATGTTGGTTAGGTCCTTCCCCCGAAACATTGATTCCAAAATATTTATAAAATAGTATATGGTTATACACCCCACCCAATTAAAATATATTTATTTATCTATATTCCAATATCCATTATTAGTATTTTATACCAACAACAATAATATCCTATGTCAATGATTTGTAATTCCCCACAATAACAATACTCTAGTAAATCATTATACAGCATATTAGTATCCTTGCTCTTCATAAGTAATGATACACTATAGAAATATATGATTGTTGATCATTCTCTATAATCATTATGGATCACATATTATTATATACACTATCTCAATACCCTTATCATTGGATGAATTAGAGTCCCTATTATTGATCAAAAAAATTGTCCTCGGAATATTAAATCACATCCTTGGTCTTTTTAATATTCACAGTAATGAATTATTCCTATTGATTATTAATGTCACATACTCATATTGATGTAAAAAATTAATTGAAATTATTTTTCAAATACATAATGGCTACATTGAATAGGATTTTGAATGATATAAACTCTACAAAATAATAATCCTTGTCCTACTATTTTATGTTCTATCTTCATAAAATTTCTCTACTGCTTTTGTATTTACATATGAATGGACTGATATGATCCTAGGGATGTGTTGGTGAATCATTAATATTTTTATAATTATATTTCATTTAAAATATCCATCACACTTCTTCATAGTTTATGTCATTGAAATATAATTCATATAATTACAATACATATAGAAAAAATATTTTACAAGGATTACTACCTGAAAAGGATATATAGTACACAATGTTGTTTTGAGATTACCCAATAACTGCATGTATACTAGAATAAAATAATATTTTGTGGTTATATAAATAATTTTATATCCTCACATGTGTGTTTCAATATTTTCAATAAAAAAATTCATGTTATATCCAAATAGATAATGATGTAATTAATATTATGCAAGAACTTTCAAAATATTCACTAAACGACTCTTAACATTATCACTCTAAAAAATAAATTTCTTCAATTTTTCTATTGATTAAAAAAAAATTTATTATCATTCATTTCTATTTTCTATAAATATATTCCTTCTTATAAATAAATATAAAACATTATCCATTAAATATTCATCTATCTTTAATTATTTTTTACCTTTTTAAAAATATCATTAGGTTTCATACATTGATAATATGATTACACCATATATAAATTTTTTATTTATTTTTACATTATTAATATGATTATAAAAAATATAAATTTTTGTATATCTCATTCATCATTTTTCGTATCATATCCGCAGATATAATCAATAATAACATCTTTTCTTCATCAGAAAATATATTAATTGGTTGGATACATTCATGATCAAAACTATAAAATTTAGAGGTTCATTCAGAATATTTATATAAGAATTGTTCATCAATAATTTATCCAATTATTGTATGATTAGAAAAATTATCTATTTATTTTTTTAGATCGTACACCGATTTATATAGGTGATATAGAAATAGAAATGGGGGTAATTCAAATTAGTTTTCCTTCTTATAGAAATCATGAATTTTAAAAATCCCTCTCAAAATAATTTCTCTAAATTTAGGTCAACAGTTCTACTGTATTATTTAATATTGATTAATTCCCCTAAAACAAAAATATTCTTAAATATTTTATATAATTCAACAAGATTATTAAAATATCAATCCTAATTTCACTATCATTTAATGATCATTTCCACATCACCTCATTGTATTTCATTATGAAATAATTGTATATTATATTTATAGGGTAATTATTATATCACTAATTTATTTGGGTAAAAATATGTTTAAATAAACATCTAAATGATGATAATCGTAATATACTTACATTAATTATTGAATGAAAATAAAAAATACATTTATAACAATTATCATTCAACCAAATTCAAAAATATTATTAATAATATGAAATCAAGGAATGTAGAATATTCATTTGATGAAATTCTACCAAAAATGCACCTTCTAATTTTTACTTAATCATGTGAATTTCTACCACATCTTCCTATTTAATACATTAGAAACATTCTTCTATTAATCATTATTACCCAATGACCAACACAAAAACACAGAGACCCAACATAATAACATATATATATATAGATTAGAAAACATTATATTATAGAAAAATAGTATATATCATTTTGGATGTATAACAACCAACCAGTACTTTGGATTCAAATATTATCATATGAGTTACTATTTTAATATAAAATACCATATATTGAGTTTAGAGATATTTTAAAATAGGGTTATTTTTACTTAAATAAATTATACAGCATTTAAATAAAAAAATAGATACTGAGAACATTCATAAATTATGATGATGTAATCATTAAGTGTAACAATGAATCATCATAATTTATTTCCATGAAATCAAAATATAATGTTTTTATGGTAAAATATTGTCAATATATAAAATATTCAATACATAGTATTTTTCATCCTAAAACGTTTCTTTGTCTGATAAACAGTCTACATCCAACTGTCATTTCTCCATTGGTGTTATTTATAAGAAATCATAACAAATTTTAGTGAATAATATAGTTAACATAGTTATGATTAAAAATATATCAATAAAAAGGTGACTCTTTATGTAACATTGATATGGACAATGACATAAATACCTTCTTCAGCATCTTAAACACATAAGTAACATCTTCTTCCAAATAGTTTCTCTGGTTAGATTTTTTGGTCAACCAATAAACATAGATAACTAAAACTATCAAACTATTTCAATTAATCGTTGATTGAAAAATTATAATACTATATGGGTGAACTCATAATAAGAAACCAGAATCATTGAACAATAATACCATGATACCCATATAAAGTGATCTACGAATATTTTCCCTAAAAACGATTTAAAAATGAATCTTTAATAATTAAATTATCTTCTTATAAAATAGGATCATTCTATAATATACTTCAAAAAACTATAAAATTTGTTAACTGAAGATAAAATCACCGATTATCACTTTTATGAACTCCCACTAAATATATGCTCTATGAAAAATGTCTACCATATGAAAATGGTTAGATTTATGTTAAAATAATTTTTGTACACCCTGAAAACACTATCATTTGAAAATATAGGGATGACATGTATATAATAATATGTATAAATTATGAAAAGAATAATTAAAGAAAATTACAAACATCATATTATGAAAATTATCCTTTTTTGTGGGTTTTTATGGATAGCAGCAACGTGACCTGTTGTAAGAACAATATCCCAAATTAGTACATTATTCTCTGGATTATATTTGATGAGGTGAAATTTTATTTCAAGGTGTTTTAAGGAGATTTTGAACTATATTTTTAGGGATATTTATATCACAGTAATGTTAACAACCCTTGAGGATGCGAACCATCATATTAAAAAAACTTCTTCTAATTTTGTCTTCATCAATAAATACTTTTTTCGATCATAGTGGTAATAACATACATTAAAATCACTATAATGATAGTTATTGGAAACCTTTATTAATATTATTGTTAACACATCATTCTATGAAGAAAAAAACTCCATTAAATTTTGATTTTCTATAATCTATACATCCAACCCAAGAATCATCGGTATATTAAAACATGGAAATCATTCAAAGACTTTCATATTTGAACAAAAATTATATTGTCCCATTGATATATCTGCTAGTTAAGTTTCTTGAAATAACATGATATTATTTAGATTCACATTGTAATTTGAGACAATATATAATAATATACACTATCTTGGGCATTGGAGGTGTTAGAAATAATAAACATGAATCCAACTCTATGAACTCTATAGGATCTACCAAAAATTAGTCACTATTTTTAAACGCATTTTCCCTCTAATTTTGGTGTTGAAATTAAGTTTGATTATTCCTTGAAAAAAATACATATAACATTATTGAATACACCTCTTCATATAGAAAGACACTTTTCTTCTACTATGGAATTTTTTAAAAAACAATTATTTTAATTTTTATATATTTTAAATATAATTAATCAACATATAATCATCAAAAAAACATTCATAGGGTTCAAGATAATTTCTCACAAGTATGATATTTTAGACATAGATATTCAAAATGAGTTAAACTCATTGATTTTATTTTATAAAAATTATTATATCAACACTTCCTTCCATGAAGTTCAATATCCTTAAGGATGTATCAAATTTGAAAACATGATCTTGGTGAATGCTTCATATTAGAGAAGACTTTTTCAACATCACAATAAAATTATTTTTTCAAATCCACATGGATCCTATTTTATTAATATAATCAACATTATAGAGTTCCCCATTATGAATAGATGAATAATCATCCTTCTATAAATGTTATACCATCATATTGTGGTAATATAAGGAAATATTCTCAAATAATAAAATATTTCTAATAGGGAAAAAGTATCACTAATTTCAATGGATTCAATTTGAGTATAAGATTTATAAACCATCATATCAATGTCTTTTATAACTTCTCCATTATCATTTATCATGTTTGTTAAAACACAATTTGAACCTATATTATTTTTTTATTTTTTGGTATAATGTTCCTAGTATAATTATTTTAAATGCACTTCATTAATTTATTAATAACATGAATCAACTTCTGAGGATTCCAATAATCATAAACATGTATTGGATTATCCTTTTTATATTAATATGATTACAAAACAGAATATAATTCTCTTCTATTTTGATTTTCTTCATCTCTAATGAGTTTTAAAACATCCAACCATATTCCTATCATATTATGAGATAGACATAATTGTTCCTCATCACATTATGTCATAAATAGAATTATGCACCATAAATACTCGATAACCATGTTGTTCATAACATAACCATAAAGGTTTCCCTAATCCCCTTTGGTTGGTAACAAGCACAAGGCATCATAGAGCATACATCTAGGAACAAATTCTCTACAAAACATATAAAATGGAAGAAAAGAAAGTAATTAAGAATTAAAAATTACATAGGAACTAAATTACCAAATGTAAAAATGGAATTAAATCTCAATGTACAACAACCTATGTTCCAAAAAATAGAAGAATATATCAATTCCATATGGACACAACTCACCATGTCCAAGGTTCAACATCTAGATCCATCACCAATTGATCGATTGTTCTTACTCGATCCTGGATGGATATAATCTCCAAAAAACCAATGAAATATATAGGTTGTGATACAAAAGTCCTAGTGAAATATCACCAATAATTCCATAGAATATTTACAAAATATTTTAACTAAGGAAATACTTTCAATTTTAAAGTAAACAGTTTTTTCATTTTAATTCATATTTATACTAATCTTATAATACAGTCCGAATTATGGAATATAAATTAAGACAAGGCTTATAATTGATGTAATATTTTAGAGAAATATCTTAAATAAAGTTATTTTATATAATGAAGTTCATATAAATTTAGAAGTAATTAAATAATGTTTAAGAACATTGGTATACATTTTTATCTGAAACATAAAGAAATAGAGAAACATAGTCGTCTCCCAAAAAGGTATGATAGTTCTAGACTGTATGATTATGCACTATTAATGTGATCATGGAAATATGTGTATACGCATGTGCTATTGAGACTATAGATTGGTGACTCATCACCATTCCATTATAGAGGTGACATAGTTCTTTTATGGTTTAGAAAATTTTATAATCATAGAGTATTTCAATGTAACTCATAATCTTCCCATTTATTTCTTGTTATATTATAAATTAACAATAGGATATTTATTTAATGAATATTTAAAATAAATTCATCATGATAAACCAATTTTAGATGATAATTTTCAAAGTAAAACATAAAAAAATTTTGATCAAAAACATGCCTGTTTAAATATGAAAACCCAATATGTTTCTATCAAAACGTTATAATCAATTTTCACAACATTTAAATCAATTAAAAAATAATCCCAAAAATTATATTGTTCATTTTCAAAATTAAATTTAATAATTAAATTTTTATTATTTACATCAAATACAAAATTTAAATCAACCAATTTCTATAAACACAACCCAACTCAATTGAATTATAGTTATTCCAAATTGTTATTCCAAAACATTCAAAATCATTCCATTCACCAGAATATTGTTTTATTAAATCAATTAAAATCATGTTTGAGTAATTTCATTAAAATTAAAAATTGAAACAAATCAATAAATTCATAGTTAATCAATATGGCCATATAGGATGGAACAACCTACCTTTATTTTTCTTGAAACACACACATGCAATGAACACTGCTAATGAGAAAGAAGGTACATAAGACTACAAAATATGTCCTAGAAATTATATCATACATCATGATGCATATATGATTATTTTTTAGGATGATCTATTGAAAACAAAAAAAATGAAAAATATATGAAGACAAATAACAAGGGATAAAACTTACTCAGGAATCACACAACTATTGAAATGATGATCAATTGTTGAAAGAAAGGATCTGGAACGATAAAAGAGCTCCAAGATTTCCTTGGAAAAGATTTGGGTGCAAACAAGTTAAATTAAAGATTGTATAAAAGAGATTGATTGATTGTTATGTATATTTTAAAATAACATTGAGGGTATTACATGATGTTTAATATGATTAGATATCATGAAAAATTTATTTTTTATACCTCATGAAAAACACATCACTTTGAATGGTAAAACATTCATTAAATAAATCACAACATGTAATGGATTTTCCTGTTGTTTAACATTTCATGATGTGAGTCTTCTCACAAGATTATACTTCTAATAGTATACCCTTAGTAACCATTAAAATAAATGTATCCTTATTCCATGGTGTATAACCATACCAGATCCTACCAAACACCGGACTAAGGCTGAAATTACAACAAATATATGACTTCACCGTTATAGTTATCCTACAAATTATATTTAAACTATACCCAGTTAACAAAATGAAAACCCCATAACATTTTTAATGACCTGTATGATTGATTGGTAATAGGATGTTACAATACCCCTTTATAAAATCATGTTTACCCTAGAACGACTATAAAGATGTTTCCATTATAATGAAATGAGGCAACTGATCTCTCGTTGGTGCCTCAAATTCACACATCACATGATTATTAGAGCCATGCTACCATAGAACATGATCTGAAGGTATCTTAATCCGATGAATTAATATTGTCTCAAAATAAACTATCATAACTGGATTTTCAACTGAATATATATCAGTTTCAATCCCAATATCACTGTATCTCAATATGTGACATTGATCACATAGATAATTTTTTAGCTACAATACATGGAAAATTTTATGTTCTGACATCATATATGATGTAATTAATAATTGGTATTAAAAGTTACCCTCCTATTCAACAACCTCATAAAAACCCATAAAAAGTGAGGAAATATTCCATAGACACCCTAGTTTTTTGTGACACAATCGGGGTGAATCATTTAGAAAAATCTAGTCACCATATAAGAAATCCAATGCTCTATAATGAATATAATCACAATGATTATATAGACACTCATCCTTTAACAATATTTTTTGAGTTTACTGAATCATTTCTATCATCTGATGCAGCAGTATTGGTCCATCCAAGTACTTATCACCAATATCTGAACAACAAAAATGGGATTTAAAAGACCGATCATGAAACACCACAAAAAAGATCCATTCTGATCACAGATGGGTATCTATTGTTATTAAAATATTGAACCATCCCCAAATGATCATCCCAATCCCCAATAATATTGAGAACACACATGCAGAGCATATACTCAAGAATATGTATATCTCTTTATATTTTTCCATCTGACTATTGATAGTAGGCCATTCCCAAATGGACATGAGATCCCAACACCATGTGAAGGCCTCTCAAAAATATATATGTGAACCAATGATCCATATTAAGAACTATAATAGATGGAACTAATTGAAAAAAAATATGATTTACATATATATTTCATATCTACCCAAATTCATATTTACCATAATTGGGTATGATGTCGGCTGACTTGGTCAAAATTTTGATCACAAACAAAATCACATTAATCATCCTCTTCGTATGGAGAAACCCAACCCCTAATTAGATAATTATTTCATCCCATTTAGATGTAGGGGCTGTAATTGGTTGAAGTAATCCGGATGGATTGTGGTTCTCAAACCGAACTGTTTGTCATGTATAACAAACATGTAATGAACTCAGTAATTCCTCATCTCATTACTGGCCTACAACACTTACTTCATAATGTGATAAATCATCTTATTAGTTTTTGAGGACACAAACCATGAGTAATTTTGATACCCCCCATAAAAACATTCCATTCTACTAGTAACACAATGATGAAATCCTAATAGTATAGAACACCATATTTAATGAACAAACACTAACAAACTGTATCTCCATAATAAAAGGAGCATCTAATTCTACGGAAACCTACATAAAGATATTGATCATAAAAAATCATCTCAATAAGGGAAATTGACAATAATATTATTGTTATTGAAACATACCCCCATTCTAATCAAATTTAATATGAAACTATGAAAAATGATCATTTAGGTTCTCCTTTTCCAAATATTCTTTTAATATCTGGGTTAAAGGGTTCTTACTCAAGGAATATATAATGACATTACCTTTCCCAGAAGAATAAAAGATGTAAATTATAAATTATTTCTATAACTCCACCATAATCCTTAGTTATAGGTTAAAAATATTTTGAGAGAAGATATGAGTCATACCCGTGTGGTCTGAATACACAGTTACCCATTATTGGTAAATGAAATGTCAGTAACTGTTAAGCTCGTGCCTTATATATTCAAAATCATAGTTGTGGGTTGGATATTTCTTCATGTGTGGAATAAACTGATGATATCTATAGGAAGAGATAGTATTACCCTACATATGAACACATCCCAATCCTGAACCCAATGCTTCAAAGGAGACCGCATATACTAGACCAACCACTAAATATGATAAAAATGGTGCAATAGCCATAATTGAATTTAGATCAACATGATAATTATAATATTTATCATACAATGAAATATGCACTCATGGCCATGTTATAGAATTTATAGGATATGTCATCATTTAGAATCATGTCGTGGACTGATGATAATATCTATCAAATCCTAGGATGCTCTGAATCTCGAATATATTACATGTATCCTACCAAGTCCTAAAAACCTTAAACATATCAGGATAAAATGATATTCCATGTATCAAAACCACATTTTCCATGATTTTCAAAACTTGAATCCAAAAATCATACATCAAAATATAGGTATCAATTGGGTGATTTCTCAGCATACTCATACAAGTTCTTAGATGATGCACATTATCCTAATCAGACATAGAGTAAACAATAATGTCATCCAAAAAGGATACCACATCGATATCAAGATAATCATGGAAAATATATTTCATCAAATATATATAGACCGGAAGATATTTTTTTAGAATAAATGGTATAATAAGGTACTCATAATGGATGTACCTACTCTAAAAGGTTCTTTTCAGAATGTTATATTCATTGATCATCAATTGATGGTAACCTGATCAATGGTCAGACATTGAGAACTACATGTCCACTATCAACTGATAAAATAGATCATCAACCCCTTGTATAAGATATATTTTGATTAACATAACTCAATTGATCTTTTGGTAATCAACACCTAAGTGAATTGAACCATAAAAATTATTAGCAAAAATTATCATCACCTGTTGTGGTGACACACATTGATATATAAAGCCTTTCTCAAGAAGAACATCAAATTGGGACTTAAAATGTTTCATTTTTGATAGATCCATATGATGTAATAGAATATAGTGTGGTTCAGGACAAGGAATTATGTCCATAGAATATCGGACCTCCCTTATTAGTGGCGACCCAGGAAAATGAAATGAAAATATTTCAGAAAACTTGATGAAAAATGGAGGGATATCACCTCCCAAAGATTCATACAATAAATCAATAAAAAACACTAATATTACCATACAAAACTATAGATAATAATTTATTAAGATTTAAATATAGTAAATGATCCATTAAATTCTTAAAAATAAATCACGAGGTTTATTACTGAGGAAAAAAACCCTAAGTCATCTCAAATTCTGATAGAGAGAAGACACACCATGTTCTAATGAGACCCTCTTCTATTCATTCCATGTGGTGTATATATATTCACTTCAGAACATTAATTATTCATAGAAATATTTAATATAATAACAATATATGTTGAAATAAATGATTGTGATATACTATTATTAAATAGATTTAGCAATAATGATGAAGCTATCGTAATAGTACCACCCACCTTCAATGGAATGGAAACTCCTTCCTCTGAATATACTATTTGAATGCATGATGTGGATTCATATTGGATTCCTATAGGTGGAATGATTTTACAAATTAAGTATCATATTTCCATGTAGTATTAAGATGATATGAAGATCATGTCCCAATATGAGTAGTCAAAAATACATGGAAGAACCTATATAAGTACCCTCAGCATCCACATGATCCAAATTCCACATGTTCCTCAGTGAAGACCATCATAGAATATCTTATCCATCCATACTGATTGAAAATAAATGTGCTTCCTCTTGATATTGTTGGAGATCTAGAATTACCATGCTGTTAAAAACTTTCTTGAGAATCGTTATGCTTCTGTTTTCTATTGAAGGATCATACATTTCCACTAGGAGAAAAAGGAACTCATGTTATCCCTAAACATCTATACATGTTCATTTCAACCAACGTCGCCCTACCTTTAACATCATAATATGTGAAAAACATAGGTAATAAAACATTATAACACATATATGATCAACATAAAAAACATCATGTCTTTATACTCTCATTAGATGAAATACCAAGAAAAGCCTAATTATGTTATGTAATGTGATTTGGATACTCAGCCACAATTCAGTCAGTATTATCAATCATAAAATACATCATTGTCTGAGACAACTATATTGACTCTTGATTGAACTGGTCAGTGAAAGGAAATAGTATTACTATTCACTCTAATACCACGTGATTCTTCATAGTAACTCCCATGTCCAGTAATTTTATTCCTCTACCATCTATTTTAAAGGTGGAACACTTCATATTGATCTCATCCAATGTCTCCAAAAAAAGAATCATTTGTTCTATAATACCAAAAATTCCTACACTTGTTTATTATCAATGGGTCCTTTGAAAACAGTTTCCTTTTGTTGAGGTTAATCTCATGTATCATTCAGATGATCATCCCCCAAATGTTTTACATATTGAGTCTAAACATGGAATGGAGGTGATGCACATCCAATACTGTGGAAAGTGTGCAAAATTAACTTGACTATGTTTGGGACAACTAGAGGGTTTGATCAATTCAGTTCAACATCAACTTATTACTCGATCTAATCCATACACCTTCTTATATGAATGATTCCACATAACAACATTAGATAACATGGAGGACATCAGATATTTCTCAAACATAAAAATAAAGGAAAACATTTCTCGACCGATTAAACAAAAAATATATTTTTTTCACTCTATCCAAATATAATTATGGAAAATACTTGAAAAATCCATAAGGTGGCAATCCATAACCACCCATGGTGATGTAAGGATCATTTATGTGAGATATGGCGAGGGACTAAATCAAAACTACCACATATGTCCATCCATGATTTCAAAATGCATACTGAATTTAAGATATTAAAATCAACTACCCACCTATTATAACATTTTTCCATGAACCAACCTAAGTACCTAGGTGACCCAATAACAATGCTCATCAAGACATATCCCAATGGTTGTTATTAATCCCCCTGGGACGGTGACTAGTACCGGAATCAAAAAACATGTATGTAGAGAAAAAAAATCATAAAACCTAGAATAATTATGAAAATCAAGTAAATATGCATATAAAACAAACTCCACTGGGTTTAGTGTACCAGAAGTCAATAATGAATTATATCCTAATGTGATACAACCCATGTACCAAAAAATTGAAGAGCATCGCAAGTCTATAGGGACATAACACCCAATTTCCATGGTTCAAAAGATAGATACACCACCAAGATATTATTTCCCCTCACTCGAACATAGTATGAGATAATCAATAAACAATCGAAGGCACAATTAGGGTGTGATATAAAAATCATTTACATATTCACCATAGATTTCATAACATGTGACAATAAAATATTAACCAGGTATATGATTTCAATACAAAAATAAATAGGATTGTAATTTTAAAGAGTAATCAAAAAAATCACGCTATACAATTCAAATGATAAAAAGTACATTACAAAAATACATACATGTGATGTAATATTTGTAAAAAATATTAAATAAAATAATTTATATAATTTTAGAAAACATTTAATTATTTTTAAATAATATTAACACCGTGATATCTCAAACATTAATCATATGAGAAACATGGTAATCTTCTAAATTGATATAAAATTTCTCCGCAATAGGACTGCCACAGTCTCTATGATCACGACAATATATGTATACACACATCCCGTTAACACTGGCTAAGGGCAACTAATCACCACCCCACTGGTGATGTGACCTAATTTAGTTATGTTTTTTTATATTATATAATCATATACTATGTCCAAATAACTCCCAATATACCTAAGGATTTCATATAATAATATATATTAAATAGTTGTTAATTTATTTCAAGACATAAAAAAATTATAATCCCAATTAATATGAAAATTTTCCATTGAAAACAAAAGAGGTTATTAATAAAAAAATTCCTTTTTAAAAAATATAAAACCAATGGTTTTCTATAAACACTTTCTATTCCACTTTCACAAATTTGAAGTCCATTAAAAAGAAATTCCTTCAATTTCACAACAAATTTTAATAGCTAAATTCAACAATTTAATAGAAATATTCTCCATAAAATCAATAAATTAAATTATACAATATAAATCATCAAATTTCTAAAAAGACAACAAATTTCAATTGAATTGGGTGTTTTCCCAATTTTTTGGCCAAAAACATTCCAAATATCCAAATTCAAAGAAATTGGCTTTTTTAAATCAATTGGAAAACTATTTGATATATTGATTTTAAATAAAAAATTGAAAAAAAAAATTATGAAATTCATTGATATTCAATTTCTCCAAATAGGGTGGGAACACTGGACTTTTTTCCAAAAATTCACACTCCCAATGAAACCTGCAAATGAGATCGGAGGAACCTAAACATAAAAAATAAACATAATAATGAAATAAAACAATATAATGAACATATTCATAAATTATAAGATGAGTTATTGAACTCTCAAAAGTCAATATTGAGATATAGAGGATGGAAAAGGTAGAATGCTTACCCGAGAATCAAAATACAAGCCCAAAAATGATCGAACACCGAATAAATTGATCTGCAAGGGTTGGAGAGCTCTATGATCATCCAGGTAAGGCTTTTGGTAGAGAGTTGTGAAATTATAGATGATTCTAATTGCATTGATCATTCATTATTCTTATTTAAAAATTAATGTTGGGGAATTACACATTTTGTAACCCCATCACATGTCATGAAGTAGTTAATTTTTTAACCAATGAAGAACTCATCAGGTTGAATGAAAAACTGTTCATTAAATAACTCACAATGTATAAAGGCTCCCCACATCCTGTAAACATTCGTGGTGAGAATCTTCTCATGGAATGAACAATATCACAGTATTCCCCCTTCAACCATTACATGTCTGGTTACCCAGTTACATGATCTGTATCCCCCTTGCATCCTACAGAACACTCATATAATTAAGAAAGTCCACTAAATTACATACTTCACTATTATATGTATCCTATTAATTCCTTATCAACTCTACCCAGTCATCGACAAGGAACAAATATGCGAATTTTTAAAAAATATATATCATATATATAACTGTATTTTCCACATGAGATAGATAAAATAGATTCTTCATCATTATAATCATTATGATTGATACAATCACTATAAATACATTCATGTTATTTAAATGAAACCAAATAATCAATAATATGTTCAATATCAATAACTATTTATGAAAATTCATATCAGATAATTAATTATCTTCAACATATGACGAATAATCCATAATTTTTTTTCTTCACTACAAAATATATATCTGCTACCATTAAAAGTTTATACATGAAATAAACCATGAAGTCGACTTTAATAAAATATCCCCTGATATTTTCATTTTATATTTATATTTTAGTGACTAAGGAGACCAGATAGATTTTTAAATGAAGACAATCATATTAATAAATATAATATAGATTTGTATCATAGTTTAGAGAATATAAAATATTATTGTCAATATAAAATTATTCGCTAAAAGCATTCATAAGAAAAAGATACATATAATGTTTGACCAATATTGTCCAGTATATTCCAAACAAATATCAATTTATTATTTATGAAACACCATTATAGTTTACTCTATACAGGTCACTAAACACTTTATGAATTCAATATTTGTGAATATAGTCATTGAAATTTAAACATGTGTATTATATTACACTATCATCTCAAATAATCATTGTAGAATAGCTAAATTATTTTATCTATACTTTTTTTGGTACAATAAAATATTTTTAGTGCCTATATTTTTTTTTGAAAAACATAAACCATATAATGAATATAAATTCATATATATTTGAAATAAAGTACTTATCTCCAATAGATTAATGTTTAATCAATTTCCTAGATACATTCATCTAAATCAGATTTAAGTTATGGCTTATCATATCTCAAATTTCTTAGTCATTGAGTATGTAATATTCCCTATCTAGAAAATGGAGCAAAAAAAATCTCTTCATATTTTCATATATAGATTATCATTAATAATTTACCTCATTTATTTACTACTCATATTAATCTGACACATATTACCACGCCATTTACTCCTAGGTTATTTTAATCTCTCATACTCGGATAGCATGAACTTTGGGAATTTCAAACATGAAAAAATTACTATTTTTAGAAGGCCAATTGTAAAAAAAATAAAATATTTTATACTCTTCATAAATATGTACACTTTTCTGAATTTTTTTTACATTCATATAAAATTATAAAAAACATAATATCTTAGGTTTCACCCCATCTAAAAATATGTTATTTTTTTAATCCATAATTTCTACCCAACAATAAAATATCAAATCCCTTTAATTCCATGTAAATAATATTAAAAAAATAATTGTTCCTTATTTAAATTATATCATATTTTATAATAAGGTGAAATATTTATTCTTGTGTGATGAACACAAACCATCTCAAATTATGGTTCCATCTCATTCTGAAGATCACATATTCATTTAAACAAATAATACATTCTATCTTTTTTTTAATTATTCACACGCTTTATTATTAATTTTTTTATAAATACAATTTTGATTCAATCATGATGTGGAAAAAAATTTCAATATTTCAGAGTTTTTTGAAATCATCCAATAATAGTTTACAGGTTTTTAAATATATTTTTAATCAACATACTTACATTTCAAAAATTTTATTTTGAGTGCGTCAACTCCCCCTCATAATTTTCCTCCATCACATTCTAGGATCAATATAATATTGATTATTAAACCCACACATATGTATTTTAGTCCCAAATTCTACAATGTTATGGTAGTAAACATAAAAATAATATATCAATATGTAATTTTTACACTAATCAGTGTTATGTTTTTACTTCTCATAAACATTTTTACCTTAAAAAATTGTATTTATATGATCCCAATTATTTGGAATACACTTGAGAATATATTATTCATTTTATATTCTATTCTATACATGATATAACTAATAGTAATATATGAGTTTTATTTAGAAATTATAAATATATTTTTAGCTTTTTATATATTTAATGATTTTTCAATGTATAGGGTTTTCATGAAATCTATTTTCTTACCAGAATCAAAATTATTCTTATTATTCTATGGGGATAATATCATAAAATCCTTCATAGTTTTTCAAATATATGATCATTAATTATGGATTCTAATTTATATTTCAAAATTATTAAATCCTTTCATCATCATTAGAATATATTTCGGACTATTAGATTATTGATTTCTATTCATTGACTTCATAATATCCCACTCAGGGCTTCAAATTGTCGCAAGAAATTATTTGATCTCACTTTCCTACACAACTCTCTTCTAGCTCAATTTTACATATAAGATACTTAATTAGTCACATGTAATATTATCATCACTTACTCATTGAATACTTTTTTTCATTATTATTACTCATATTATAAGCATCTTCTTCACTATCATCATCATTATCAATCAATTAAAAATAATTTTATAGATGTTATTTAGGTGTATTCATTTAATTTCTACTATAATCCAATTTTAATTTATCTAAATTCTTCTTAGGAAAACTTAGAAACATGTTATTGTATTCATGACATTATTATTCATCCTTTCTATTTGTATAATTTGACGAAAAATGTCCCGAAGCTATACAAAAAAATCAGTAGTAGATTTACTTTGTACATTTTTGTTTGTCATTTCAAATTTTTATAAAAAATGAAATAAAATAATCTAATATTTACTATGCTTATTCTCAGTTTAAGATTTTATTCCTTTATATTCTTTTATAAGATTCATAAATTTTCTATTTTTTACATAAATGAAATAAAATTCACTATCTTAATTTTATTTTATTTTCTTCAAATGCATCTTTGTTCTCATTAAATTTGTAGTGAGTGTACTGTAATGATCATCCATATATTGTGTTTTCAGATAATTATCATATAATGGTAAATATTAATCATCATAATTATCTACAATAATACATAGGATATTAATAAAAATTTTATAGTAATCCAACTTCTCTCCAACAAATCTTATGGTTGATAAATTTTTATTTTCTCTTATAACTAAATTATCAAAATAATCAAAATTACCAATATTGTACACTTTCTTACTTCCAATATATATTTATTTCAGGTTATCCATGATTCAATTATTTATTCCAACTAATTTTACTCTATAAAGTATACTTTTATAAAGAGATGAAAAGTATACCATTTCTATCCCACCCATTATTCACCAAATACATTCAATTAATAGTTATTAGGGTAAATCCCCCCACACTAGGTGGAAATATATTTTTTAAACATTGGGTACCTCATTAATCTGATAAATAAGATATGATAGATTTATATCATTCAGAATATTTATGTTCATTATATAAAAAACTATAAAACCATTTAACAAAAAAAATTCCAAACATGCATTGAAACATTTATTTTCATAAAATTTTAGAAAACAGGTAATTATAAGTAACGTACCCACTAAAAACATGAATGGAAAGATAATATCACTTATATGTGGAGGGGTGTATCTGTGAAATTTTAATTTCAAATTTTTTTTTACAATGAAATGAACTTCTCCTCATTTTATCATGTTATAAAATTACTGAAAAATTATACATAATCAATCCTCCCGAAGTTAATATTTTAGATAGTTCATTACCCAACAAGAGTAAATAAAACATTGAAGAGTGGAATATAATATTTTACCACATAACTTACTAGAAAAAATTCTCTTTTTGAGGATACAATATGCAAGAAAATATCATAAATATACATAAAAATATTATAAAAACTACTATTCATGTTCACTATCATATAAAATAATGATATACTATAGATATTGTGGGAGAATTTGAAACCTCCTCTTATAGTCTCATAACATTTCAATTGGTCATAAAATATTTCTCACATTTCATTAATTGAAAAATCATTTTATTTACATTGTTCTCTAGTAGCTAGAAAAACATCACCCTTATACTTATATATGATCCACCATTGGTTCACCATTTATCTCATTTTTTTCTAATCATCCATCCTAAAATTTACAAAAGATCATTATATTATTTATTTCATTGTACCTTATATAATATTTAATTTTATACCTTAGATTGTTCATTCAATTCCATCTAATAGAAACGTCTTTTTTCAACCGTCATCATATATCCTATGATTGAAAAACCATTAATCATTACAAAACTCTTCTTCTTCATTGACCAATATATTACCTGATTGGAAACCTCCCAGATAAAACGTTGGTAACATGATTTAAATTTGTATCTCTATATGAAGCAAATTATACCTCCATTCAATTATTCAGCATATAATAAATAATTAAATATAATTAAATAGAACCAAATCAATATATTTTATTTTCAAAAAAACAACTTCTATGGGTGAATTGGGATAACAGAAAAACTACAAACCTCACAAGTCATATATAACATTGAATCATGTTTCACAGACTATAAGAGTAGAAATTGGACCATCAATGAATTTGTGTATGTCTTCCTTCTATAGGGTCCATGCTAATATTCTCTCCATCTTTTCAATTTTATCAGATTTTTTGAATATAAATCTATCTATTTATGAGTTTTTATTTTACACCCATTTATATATGTTCATTCCAAATATAATATTTAGGACCTATAATTAATTATTCCACTCATTCCAAACATTAATTTTGAAACACCAACTCAAGAAAATTCCTTAAATGTATATGAATGATTCTAGAGTATTCTTAAATATTTTAAAATTCTCTAATAACTATAACATCCATCAATATTTTTTAAAACTCATAAAATAACATAATATTTCCTTCATTATATTATTTGTTTATACATTTCATCCCAACAACATAAATTTTCATCTCATTATGAAAATATTGAAAAAAAATCAAATTGAAAAAATAATTATTGCACTAATGACTTATTAGAAAAAAACTAGGTAAAAAACTCTTGGGTCATGATAATATTCTTCCAATGACATGCATATTAAATTATTCATCCAATTTCATCACAACGAAATGATCATCATCTAGAATGAAAAAAAGACATCGTATGAAAACAACATGCAATGATGATTGATTTTTTGATGAATTTTTTCTCAGGGGACTTCATCTGATTCAGACAATATTTGATGATATTCATAAGAATATTATCATTTTAACACATTATAGTCATTCTTATGTTCAAAAAACTACAGAAACACCCAAAATATAGAATGTACTACCAAAAAATTAAAAATTAAAATGATTTTAAAAGACTATTTTAAAATAGTAAAAAATAATATTTTCCCTAATTGAAATATTTGATAAATATTTTCATATTTAAGTAATAATTTGAAAACTGAATTTTGTCTCAACCAAAAATTCATCTGGTTGGGTTTCTGATATAGTGAAATTAAGAAAATAATATGCCCTAATTTTTTCCCCTTTCTACTCAATTCATGTAACATGGGATATTTAATGATTTAGGATTTGATAATCAATAATAATTGAGATGTATCACAAATATTTCATTTTCAGGGAATTATCTTATTGTTTATTTTTAAAGAAAAATTATAAATAAAATTGCACATTTATTATACCAAGGATTTGTTTTCCTAGAAATTTACACAATATGATGAAATATCTATATATAATGTATTTTAGTTATCTGATTTCATTTTTATGAAACCTTAGTAATGATTAGTGATTTATTTAATTATCAATATTATGTGTATAATAATACATTTAAAAACTCCTTAATAATATTTGTGCTGCCAACAACACCATCATAATATTCATCAACATCATCACATTTAATATATCATGATCAAAAAATGAATTCATGGACCGGGTAATGCCATTTTAATATTTGAAAAGCATCATTCCATTCATTATATAATCTATATGTTAATAGCCTTGAGATTCCAATCTATTTTTAGGAAATTTTCTTTTTCCCATTGGAATAAACATTCATTAAAGAGTATAATCATTCATCTATTGTTATCATTAATGTTCAATACCTTCAAATAACTACACAATTAATGTATTAGTCTTCATATATAACAGACTCGTAATGTGAATCATGTTATTTTGTGAAATCTAAAAAACGTCATGATTCTTCTTCTTCACACAATTGTTTATTTTTGTTCAAATGAGATTCCATTACATAAAATCTAATGATATAATTTAAATATTTCCCAAAATAATAATAACAATATATAAGAATAAATCATTTAGTATATCTAGGTTCTTATACTTTACATGATTTTTTAAAGAAAAAATCGACATCTTTATGAAACAAATGTTTCACAATTATATATTTCACTATAAAAAATGAGATCCTTGTGATTCATGTTAACAATACTAGAATTTTGTCCATGTGTGATTTTAAATTTATTGATGAGGTATCGACTACATTAAATTGCTCAGGATGATAGAATTTTGTGTTGTTTCAACCAATTTTTTTATTCCCAGTGATGTCATCATTTTAAGTACATTAGATGTATTTTTCAATTATAAAATTCAATAAAACAACGTGAAACATCGATCATAACAAGGGATCAGAAACAGATAAAATTCACCACATAAGAAAATATAATAATAATTTTAAAATGTTTATCTGTATTATACTTTATGCCTCTAATGGTAAAATATTCCTTAAGATATTTTTTTAGGGGAAATAATATAAGGCTATCCCAAAACCAATTCTATGTAATGGTACTCTATGGAGGATTAAGATAATAACTGAGCATATTTCAGAACATGGAGAAATATTATTAAATGATCCTCGTAATCTTTGTATGTTTTTAAAAATTACACATGAAAACAAAATGAGAATTATTTTTATAGCCTTTATATTAAAGATAATTATGATATAAAAGAATATTTCATGGAATTATATGATTTATTTCCTTCAAACTGTTTTGAATGAATGAATTATTTTACTATACATAAGATCAGTTTATTAATATTAACATTTATATCTACATAATATTACATATCCAATACACGTATTTATATCTTTTTTTAATCTCAAAGATATCAAATCATATTTACAACCAATGAAACTCTACTTCATCTCTCTCAAAAACAACTAAAGACAGCTTGATCCTGAATATAATGGACAAACATGATGGTGGTATTATTATATTTTGAAATTAGAGATCACTAATTCTAATTAGAATATAAATAATATAGATTGAATTCTGAAAGGAATTTTAAAAATTATGTTTCTATTTTATTATTATATCGTGTTATAATTATATAGTGTGATTCATCTTTCAATGACGGTAATGAAAATATATTAATAAAAAATACCAAAAAGATCACAAGTATAAGATATTGAAAATTATTAAATATTGGTAACACATATAGTGGTAATTTTTTCCAAATTTCAATGTGAACTAATTATTCATGCATAATATCATATGATAGTGACAAATAGTATCATTAAATATTATTCTAACTCTATAAAAGATGTTTAGTCAATATTTAAAGGGGTAATGTTTTGAGATAAATTCATTATCTAAGGAGAAATATAAAATACATTTGTGATTCCAACATAAGGAATAAAGAACTCAAGTATGTGACAAAATGTTGGAAATCTAGTATACTGGCCGACATGAGTTGATACATACTAATCGATGCGGGTCCATGATACATATACACAATTATGATGATTTTAAATCATCTTGTTCAATTATTATTATATAAGAATAACTAGATAAATGATTATCATTCCTCTATCATAAATTTGGTAAATTTTCAATGTTTTCAAGATAAGTGTTAAGAAGGAACATTGGATGAATATTAATTATTTCATATATAACATTTATGGGGCCTCTAAAATAAAATAATTTCATTCCAACCATATTAAAGGGACACAAACATTTATAAAGTACTGGTAATATACTCCACAAGATTATATCTATAGAAATGATAAAAAATCATGGTTTAGATGGTGAAAATGATGAATATATTATATAACTTCTTTCAATTTTAGGGATCATGGTTTATTCATCGTTGTAAATATAAGATACATTGTTTTTATTAAGGCCAATTTCTAATATGACCTATTCTGTATTCTGGAATTATTTGAATCCACATACGAACAACATTTTCGTGATTTCTAGTTTGATGGAACTAAAATAATTTTCCATAAATTAAGACAAATGATTCCACACAAAATCCAAGAGTTTATCCCATTACACACAATCAATTTGATTGGTCGTAGATCCAAAATGGAGGTACAGATTATGAGTTATGAACATTTGATGTTGGGATGAAAAAATTGTTCGTGGAGCTCATTCATAGAGCTCCATCCACAATCGTGGTGTAGAGGAATTTTATTGAATCCTTTGCAAGCACCATGATGATCATGATGGTATGCTCCATGACATTGAGAAACCTATGAAAAATTCCTCTAGTTATGGAGCATGATTTCTTTTGTGGAAACATTTTCTCATCATGACACACATTTGATGGCCATGTTGAGCTCTACTGACCTCTACTTCCTATAAATATATGATTCCCAAACCTCCTAAGGAGTATTATTCCACCCCTCTAATGACCGATCTCCCATTTCAGGGTGCTCCCGAGCACCGCGATATGATTCCCTTCTCGAAGGTCTCCCCACTTTGCGATGGAGGGAGATCCTTTGGGCTTTTCGAGGCTCTGCGAAGACCCATTTCTACCGAGAACATGAGATCCCTGAATAAGCTTGCTCTGTGAGACCTAGAGCTACACGATGACCCTTTCTCCATGATACATAGAGACTTGTGATACCCCATGCTCTGCGAGACCCCAACACCAATTATTTTACAAGAACCAAAGCTCTGTGAAGCCCCATTTCAAAGCAGATCCTGAGCTCTATAAAACTCCATGATCTATGAGACCCTAGTCTCTACAAAGCTACTTCATGAAGCCATATCATTCACGATTCTCCTACCTTTATAACAATCAGTCCATACCGCTGGGGATTCTCCCTTGCACCCCCGCCTGGTATTAGAACTGGGATGCCCTCTTGGACCTTTAGGTCAGCCCCGTTACTAGCACCGGTAACCCCAATGAGAAATTTATTGTCGTACAATGAACTTCTCAGGCTAGGACATCATCATTTTTCCTTTCCCCATTATTTTCTAAATGCTTCTACCTATTTAATACCATGATTCAAGATATTCCTCCACACACCATGAAACACCGTGAGTCATTATATACTTTTTAGTCTCTTTCTCATATGGTTACTTGAGATTATAGCATTCAATTCCATGAGTACGTTGAGTCAAGCCACTCTTCAAGAAACTCTTCTGAACCGTATCACTTAACTATGATTCAATGTTGATCAAAAAAGGTCTTCTACAGTGTATGTTCCAACACCATCCATTTTTATACACCTTAGGTCTAATTGTACTGTATACATGACTATATACTATAGTAAACCCTTTAAAAACATAGGATTCCACTTGTTTAGAATAATAGACTCCTTATATGTGATCCATAAGATTCCAATAGTCCTCTCTACATTACTATAATCTATACTACACACAATAAGACAAATGTATGTTACATATTGTCTTGAATAATAGATTCCTTATGCACCAAGAATAAGATTCCAATCGTCCTCTCGAAATTAATTTAAACTATAGTACCCACTATGTGGCAAACATAGGATGCATCTTTCTCCAAAAAAGGGATTCCATATAAACCAAGAACAAGATTCTAATATTCCATAGTACATTACATTAAACTGTAGAATTATGTATTATTCTATAATAGGATTCCTATTGTTCTAAATAAGAGATGCCTTATGCGACTAGCATATGATGCCTCATTTCATGATTACAAGGGAATAATTTTAGCAGAATTGGAATCCATTCGAGCATTCAATCACTCAACCTTAGGATTTGTGATTCATTTATTTGGATCTTCATGCTTTTTCTGGTGTGCAAGTACCCCCTAACGGCCTGGTCCCATAGTGCTTCAACTCACATAACCTTCGTGCCAACACCCTGGAAGACACATCAAGTTTGTCCCAAATACCACTATCAGTTGGACCTTGTTTTTTTTTCATTCCATCTCATGCCTACATGATTTTGATGTTGTAATTACAATATGGTTACCAATTATATACCTTCTTCATGCCACCCCCATTGTGTTTCAAATGTTTTTCTTCTGATTCACACATTTCATCTTCATTTGTTAGAGGCGATTCAAACACCAATGGAGTTACCTCTCTTGTGAACATACACATGGGTGTATGCCTTAATTATATGACTCAACACACCAGTGCTTTGGGATTCCCTCATGGATAAAAATGTGTTTGACACCCGTGAAGCTTCCATGCATATTCCCCATCCACTATGGTCACTCCTTTACACCACTCAGGCAGCTTCCATGCATATTCCCCTTTCACCATTGTTTCTCTATAGCAGAACACGTGTCGCATCCATGTATAATTACCCTCCACCATTTACACTCTTTAGCATCCATTGGGTAGCTCCATGTGTATTCCCCTTTCTCCATTGTCTCTCCATAGCAGCACCCTAGCTGCTTCCATGTGTAAGCCCCATCCACTATTGTAGCTCCATAGCGGCACTCGGAGCTTCCATGTGTTATCCCCATCCACCATTACTACTCCTTAGTGGAACCCAGATGTTTCTTCGTGTTTGATTTTATTTCCTTATGCTTCTTCTCTTAGGAATGACGACTATTATTGCATCTTCAAATAGGAATGCTAACATGATCCCCTCAATGGATCACTCCACAACCTATTTCCTTGAGGAATTAATGATTCATTCCCCTCAACGAAGGTTGAAACAATATAGTTATGTATGGAATGGGTGTGGGGATTGAATCCCCATCATCAGAGCTGAAGGACATAAAACTGACAAGCACTATCATCCTCAACACATGCCATTACACTTTATCCTCTCACTGTGAAATATTCATAGGGTACACAATCGTATTCTATCCATTAATAATACCAACCATGTATCTAGGTCATTTTCTAATGTGTACACCCAAATTATATGTCTCTCCCTTTGATCTTCATATGTTTTGATTTGTGTCATCAATAGAAGGTACTTAAGAAACATCCCGGAGTTTCAATCCCAACCAATGGTAAAACTTAGTGTCCACCCTTCTGGTGTTTACATTAATATATATTCCCTTAGTAGTGTCCAGATTAGCCTTCACGGTGTGCTCTTTTCCAACTATGGGATAGACCACCTCATATATATTCTCATTGTGCATCCTGATCCATCTATCTAGTACACTATCACTGTTCTCCCTCTTAGGGATGTACCAATATGATCTGTCTCAATGGGATATTATTATAAAAATCTTTACATCTCCACCAGTTAAAGTCATGGATAAAATTTGTTAAACATTAGACGTTTGAGGAAAGCCTCGGAATACATGCCTCTAGTAAAATTGTCTCTAATATATTTTTAACATGCGACATAACCTTATTTTAACATGGGAAGATAAAGAAAAACATTACGGAAATTCCTTTGTAATATAAATCCCCACACTCTCAGTGTAATGGATCTGGAATCTGTGACCTCATGTATCCCTATCAAATGGGAATGAACACATACACATCTGTGTTTCATTGTCCATACACACTAGTGATTTCAAACGTGACTACTGCCCTGATCAATGTTTTATGCCCTTAAATGATCCCTAAAAATGTCCTGATAGCATCAGTGTTGTCAACCAAGGATCATGATTTTATAGATCCATAGAAGTGTTAAAAACATCAGAATCATTAAAGGATACCCCAACTAGATGATGAATTCTGAGGAGAAATCCACAGAAGGAGAGGCTGACATACCATCATCCCATTTTGATCATTTAGATAATTTACCTAAATATGTGATGTATGCCGCCCACCATTCGAAGGTGAGAATTTGGGGTAACAATTGTGTGTTCTCAACTGAAGGATGTGCAGTCACGAGCCACCTTCATCAAGATGAGAGAAGGGACATCAGATTTTCAGACCCTTATTTCTTCCCGTAGAAGAAGTGGTAATGACCCCTAAGACCCGCCTTTAATAGGTCTCGGAGTGTCTACTAGCACCAAGGGTATATAATCACACATAAGAAGGATGGAATTACCATTTTTTATAAGATAGTATGATCATATATTAAATCCCAGGAACACTATATCATAAGGATAACGTAAAGCCAAATTCATACCATTTTCATATTCCTTTCTAATGTAGATTCTACAAAAGTACAATGTAACCCAAATTTAATGTACCAGAAAAAGAAAAACAGAAACTAAAATTTTCCCAAAATCTGAGCTAGTACGGTCCTACATGATCATTGTTGTCCTCCTAGAAACCTTAAATCAGTTTATATACATAGGGTGAGTATACAGGTATACTCATTAGGGAAAGCCAAAGGATCTTGTGCATATGTGGGGATGTATTCTAAGGCCTCGTGGGAAAAAGAGATAACCAAATCACCTACCAAGGAAACTATAGCCCCAAACGTTACCATGACACACTCCCCAAACAACGAAAGTCATGTAATGTAATAGTAATAGCACATCAATATTTGGGAACCCCGCGCCACTTTCCAACTAGTTATTGAGTACATCCTACGCGTCAAACCTCTCCCTCCATCCTCACAGTAGTCCCACTACCATCCCCCCACCAGATCACACATGGGATACCACAATCACACATACCTCCTGTAAACACCTGGGCTATCACTACCACACATCCTGCAGACACCAAGGTCGGAACAACTACTACCACGCCCAGAGACACATAGGTCTCATCCCGAAGACATTGGGGAAACATCCTTCCCACACACACCTAGGCCAACCACCACCACATACACTGCCCGAATAATCTAGGGATATAATGGACCCCAGGCCATCAGATCCTACCAGATGGATCTTGGGCTACATGGGAATGGGAGAAGAAAAAAGCTAATAACCACCCACTTATAGGAATGTTGGAAAAAAAACCCTCCCCCATAAATTTTTTGTGATTGGCACAAAGTTCATAACATGGGTGGGGAACTAATAATGATACATAAGAACTACAGTTATATATATAATTAAAAAGCACTCATCCAAGCCTAGGGTTTCCCAAACAAGCCCATACACAAGCACCGTCGTTACTCTTCATTCATAAGAAGCATATCAGCCACAACCCTATGACAAATCATTCTCAAAAAACAATTCGCCATTGAACCCATTTATGTTTTCTTATTCATGTAATTCCATTTACTAAATTCTAAACTAATAGGAATAACCACAATCCATGGAATAGAAAAGAGCCAAACATCAAATTAAGCATTCACACCCAGTTCTCTTTTAAAGTCACAGCAACAAATGGGGTCCGTGAAATCCCTCGATGTATTGGAACAAAAAATAAGAAACACCATATAGCCCCACATAGCCTGAGATTCAAAATCCAACAAATGCACCACAACAGAGGATCTCATCCCCATCCAGGTCGCTTCCTAAGCATCAACCATCAACATCCCCAGTACATAGAAATGGGAGATTTCAAATCCGAATATGTGATTAATTCAGTTCCGTATTTCCTTTTGGATAACCGGGGTGATCGCACAGGGGAAATTGTTCGCTGGGAGTACATTTAATCTTTTACGTTTACATGATTAACCATTTTCCTTATTTCACCCATTCAATCAAATAAATATCCAGAAAAAACAAAGGATCATTAGTCTAGATGAAAATAACACCAATGACCATGGTTTTCAGTGGGCACAATCCAGTTTAATTCCCAACACATAATCAAGGATATGTAGTATTGCAGAAACATCGAGAAAACCCATGTCATTCTTTGTAAATTCTACTTATTATCTTCATTATGGTTTGATTTCATCAATCCCCATAGAAAGAATATCATAACCACCCCGCATGATACACACAAAGGAGAGACAAAGGAAAAGACCTACTTGAATGATTAGAGATCGACGTTTGTCTACTAGCGCCAACAACTGGGGATGCCCGAATTGCAGAGGAGGAACATTGAAGACTCTATGAATTTCTCCAACATAGGTTCACAACTCTCCTAGGGAATGAGTACTCCAAACACACCAGGGAAATGAAGGAAAAGAGACTAGATCGGAAGAATATAATTCTCATGCAATAAAAAGGTGAGATCCTGGCCTTACCGGATATGATGATCATGAGAAACTTTAATGGTGGATCATGGGTTCACATTATGGTAACATGGTTACACACGATGGAATTAATACATATTTAATAATTCCCATTATAGGGGTATCCAAAACATTTTTGAGTTAAAGGAATTCATTTAAGGGAGGAAAATTGGTTCATTAAGGGTCTCCCCACCCCTAGGGGATTGAAAAAATTGTTTATGGAGCTACAAACAGCTTTGAACCACATTAAAAAGGTTAAAATACATAAAAGTAGAATTATGGGAAATACTGGGGGCGAAAAATCCAAACACCCCTCTGTAGCTGATTGGTGAGACTGATAGTTGAAACCAATCGGTGTAGTAGATCGGGTAAAGTTGATCCCATGAAGCTAATTGGGAGAAGTTGATCCTATGAAGCTCATCTTGTGAAGTTGATCAGTGAAACAGGTTTGTGAAACATATTTGGCGAAATTGATATGAGAAACCAATTTTCTGAAACCGATCTGTGATAATGATTTGTTGAAACCGAACTGTCAACCTGATTTGGTGAACCTGATCTCTGAAACTGATTTGCTGAAACCGATCTCTGAAACTGATTTGGTGAAACTGATATGTGAATTTGATTTGGTGAAACTGATTCATGAAACCCATTTTGTGAAATAGATCTATGAAACTATTTTAGTGAAGCCGATCTGTGAATCCAATTTGGTGAAACTGATTGTGAAACCGATTTCGTGAAACTGATTTGTGAAACTGATTTGATGAAACAGATCTGTGAAACCAATTTGGTGAAACCGATATGTGAAACTGATTTCATGAAACCGATATGTGAAACTGCTTTGGTGAAACTGATTTGTGAAACCAATTTGTTGAAACAGATCAGTGAAACATATTTGGTGAAACAGATATGTGAAACCGATTTGGTGAAACCGATATGTGAAACCGATTTTGTGTAACTGATATGTGAATATGATTTGGTGAAACAAATCTGTGACACAGATTTGGTGAAACTGATATGTGAAATAGATTTGGTGAAACCGATATGTGGAATTGATCTATCAAGATGATCTATGATGCTGATCAGTGAAGCTAATTAGTGAAGAAAATATGTGAAGTTGATCTGTGAAGCTGATCAATGCAGCTGATCAGTGGAGTTGATCAGTGAAGCTGATCAGTGCAACAAATCAATGTAGCTGACCAGTGAAGCTGGTCAGTGAAGCTAATCAGTGCAGCTGATCAGTGAAGCTAATCAGTAGAGCTGAAATGTGGATCTGATCTATGGAGTTGATGGTTGGGACTGATGGATGAGTCTATGACACCCTAACACATATAATATTTTCAATGTAATAGACCAGGAGGGTTTGGTCCATTACATTAGATACCTCTCAAAATTATTCTCGCCCTAGAGAATGCATGAGTAACCCAAATAATCCCTCCAAGAGATACCTTTCAGGGAAAAACCACCCTAAACAGCCATACGAATCCCAAGGATCACATTGTCCCGACACACAGATCAGGGAGCTATTTCATCAATGTCAAGATATTATTGGCTTTGGGTGGCACTAACTCTCCCTCATAGGTTTAATCGAATCCACCTTAATGCGTCTTGATTAGAGATCAGATCCTCCCTCCCCCACATACCAATTATTTTCATAACCATTCACAAGGTAAAGAAAAAACATCTCATAAACGAACATGGTATGCTTTACATCACTACAGGTCGCAAAAACAAAAACAACAAGAAAGGCAGAGAACAACAATGCAAAATAGCTTTGGGTACTTTCCAAGCATCTGGACATTTCGCACCTAAGTACTCTCCTCGAGGTCATCATTCATCCACAAAACACGAACCCATGGGATGGTTCATCCACAAATCACATTATCCTTCCGATCATCGTTCCTCACTAGCCACTCCACGAATGTTGCGTCATCCACCATATCCAATTATCCCCAGTTAATGACATGGGAATCATCATGTAGATATCGACAAAGCTGGGAGACGTGGAAAACATCATTGATCCTTTCAAACTGAGGTGGCAGCACCAGCTGATATTCCACCTCACCGACTCATCCCAGCACATCAAAGGGCCCGATGAACCAAGGAGAGAGCTTTCTCCCATTGTCGAACCTTCACTTCCCACGTCGAGGGGAAACCTAGAAGAACACATGGTCTCCTACCTCGAACTCTAAGGGAGTCCTCCTAAAATTGGAATATGACTTCTGCCGGTCTTGGGCTGCCTTCATCCTCTCTTGCACAAGCTACACCTTCTCTGTTGTGCTCTGTACCACCTCTGAGCCAATAATACCTGCGTCCCCATCCTCGGTCCAACACATGGACGAATGCCACGATCTCTTATACAAGGCTTAAAATGGTTCCCTCCCAATAGCAGAGTGATAACAGTTATTGTAGGAGAACTCTACTATGGGGAAATTTCATTCCTATGATCCCCCAAAGTCCAAAACACATACTATTAGCATATCCTCCAATTTATGAATGGTTTGCTCTGTCTTCCCATCTATTTGGGGATAACAAGTAGTTCTTAGACGTAGCTAGGTGCCAAAAGAATGTTGAAATACCCTCTATAGTTGTGAGGTATACCTTTCATCCCTATCCGAGACTATCGACCTCATAACTCCATGAAACTGCACCACCTCATCCACGTACCTCCATGATAAGTAATCCACTACACATGACTCCTTGATCGCCTAAAAGTGAGCTGATTTCGTCAGTCGGAATACCACTACCTAGATTGAATTTCATCCTCTTTGAACCATGAGTATTACTATTATGAAATCCATCGATGTCATCCCACTTACACATGGGGACATCTAATGGCTGCAACAAACCTCATCAGACATGGTGTTTAGCCTTCAGTTGATGACATACCAAGCACCTTTCCACGAACATTTCCACTACCTGTTTCATCCTGGGCCACCAAAACGGTTCCCTCAGGGCACGGTACATCATGGAATCTATAGGGTATACTGCTATAAGTGATTTATGGAACTCATAGATAACTCCTTGATGCATCATCTCTTGGAAAAATAACATCCCTCAAAAAACATCTAATTCTGATCATCATCTGACAACCCTTCCAGAGCATTGCCTTGGTTAACCCAATCATGCATCACTTCACTCTCTATGTCTCCCCACTAAGACTCTTCCAACTGCTGCAGTAGATAGGACTAAAATATCATCTGAAACAGAAATCCTAATCCTCCATTCTCCCTTACATCCAGGAGTAGGGAAGCCATCTCCTCTATTTCCTTCAAAGCATCCACGGATTCTTTAACAGCTTCCCTCCATGACTTTCTGATCAAGGAATCTTCAAAAATGATCCACATACCTTTAGTGTAAGAGATATCGTAGTTGTATTCTAGGAGAAAATCCATCCACCATCGTTGTCACAATTTCAGGTCCCGTTGGGTAACGATATGACTCAAACTCTTGTGATCTGTGAATACCACAAAGTTCTCTCTGATGAGGTAATGCAACAACTGCTTAACTGTGAACACTACTTCTTCAAGCTCTAGGTCATGGGTGGAACAGTTACACTCATGAGGACATAACTTCCTAGAACCATAAGATATCACTCCCAATTGCTACATCAGTACACACCCTAGGCCAAGTCCATAAGATTCACAAAACACCTCAAACAACAACCATTCATCTGGTAATCTCTACACTAGGGAACTAACCAAATTCCATTTTAGATAACTGAAGTCTTCCTAGCAAGGCTCACTCCAAATAAAGGCATGGTCCTTTCCGTTCAATGATGTAATGGGAGTTGTAACTCAAGATAAGTTGGGTACAAAACTCTGATAATATCCTACTAGACCCAGAAAACTACAAACCTCCATCACATTCATGGGTTCTTCCTAAGAAACTACTTATTCCACCATTGAAGGATCCACTGCTACTCCTTGTTGATAAAACCCATGTCCATGGAAATTCACTTATCGTTTCATGAACATACAATTGGGAAATTTCCCATAGAGCTAGTGATGTCGAAGGATTTCCAAGACTATCCAGTGGTGCTTAGTATGTTCCAACTCTGATCATGAGTAGATCAAAATGTTATCGATGAACATAATCAATAACTAGTCCATAAACTCATGGAAAGTAGATTTCATTAAGCCCATGAATACAGAAGGTGCATTCGTAACATCGAATGACATGACTACAAAGCCAATGTGCCCGTACATGCACCTGAAAGTAGTCTTTGGAGTATCACAATTAATCACCCTTACCTGGTGATACCCAGACCATAGATTGATCTTAGAGAATCAACTTTATCACCTCATCTTGTCAAAGAGATTGTATATCTTTATAAAAGGGTAACGGTTCTTGAAAATTAATTGATTCAATCTTTGTTAGTCTATACACAACCTGAGACCCCCATCTGCCTTCTTTGTGAACAAGACTGGAGCACCCCATGGAGACATGCTGGGACGGAAAAAACCATTCCTCATCAGAACATCAGTCTAGATCTGGAACTCCTGTAGCTCAGAAGGCACCACCTGATAAGGTGCCATAGAAATCAGATGAGCACTGGGTTGTAAGCCTATCCCGAAGTCAATGTCATGTCGGGGGGGGGGGGGGGGTACCGTCACAAACATCTAAAGAAAAATTTCTATGTAATCTCTTACAACTCTCATAAAATCCATTATCTCAGCATCCATGGATTCTGATAAAAGATCATCATACATAAAAAGAAGAAGCTCCACACATCGTCTCCCCACCTGACAACTCTGTTCGCCAACAAAAGCAACATGCTAACCATCCCAATCAGAGAACACGACTCTTAGCTAGAATTATTCGATAACATCGTGCAAAGAAAATAGCTAGTTGATGTGTAAGATGACATCATATGGATGCAATTGTAGCAGAGGAAGGTCCCCACTAGACTGATGCTTCCCCAACATCAATCTACATCCTTGACAAACATAACCATGCTGGTATAACCCCAAACTCGCGTACTCAACACCTGGGGCATGGAGAGTCTCTCTATTTTTATTTTCAACGAATTGTCTAGACCAGGTGTAATAAATGAATGAGATTATCTTGAATCAATTAAGGCGCAAGAAAGAGTTCTAAACAATATGATCGTACCTCGAATGACTTCCGATTCTGCTGGAACTACATCCTCTGCGGCGTGCAACTGCCAACGCCCAGCTCCTCTACCTCTCGGTTGACGGCCGCCTCCCCGACCACGCCCTGGTTGAGGTCATTGAGGAGCACCATGGGGCCGACGTCCTCCTACCACGACTACACATAGGGAAGGGGGACCTCGATGTCCCTACTACTGCTGTAGAAATAGTCTAGCTAGAAACTGCTTCTACTGAGGTGGGCACCGAACCTGCCCACCCCCACAGTTTTGCACTCTATCAGGGAACTGATTTTGAAAGTTCCCACTATTTCCAAAATTTAAATAACTTGGTCTTGGGATCATAAAGAATGGGTGAGGACTAGGAAATTGAAACTAGAACTGCTAGGGCCTGCTCACAACTGGTCGAAACATAGATGACCCTGACTCTGGAGGCCTGATGCTGATAGTCATCCCCTTTGATGAACTCCACTGCCTCCCCTATCGTGGCACACCTTCAACGTGTGTATCGTTTATACCACTTAATCCTTATTCTGGTCCTCCATGTATGTTAGTAAGGTTAAGGGAGTAACAAAATACTGAAGGGATAGTCAGAGTGCATCCTCTGAACGTCTCGCCTGAGAATCCTCATCTGTAAAAGGTCTGGAGAAGAACAAAGTAGATCCTTGAACATGATCCCCAACTCCCTCACTGAGATTTTCCTCTGCTGAAGGGAGAGTATCTCATGCCTCTTATCTTCCTTCATCATGCAAGAGATTAATTCCACCTGAAATTCACTCTCGAAGTCGGTCCACAAAACATTATCCCCCCTCTTCTCCCCAAGATATAGATTCCACCATTTATGGGATCCTCCCCTCATCTGGATTACAGTGAGAGGATATCAGTACTCTGTTGGAGCCCAAGTCAAGCTGAAAGTTATTACCATCTTCTCTAGCCATCTCTCTGTCTCCATGTCGAAGGTACTGCCCTCGTATTTTTTGAGGGTCTCCTGCTGAAAGGCACAAAGGATCCTCTTCCATTGACCATCCTCCCCCACTCTATCATCCCTATGTTGATCATCCAAGTCAACCTCCTGGGCCTTGATCACCCACACAACTCATGGTGGTCATCCAAGTTCCATTTTTGCATGGTAAATAAGGAATGCCTAAGCCTGAGTACTGTAGAAGATTGATTTTAAAATTTTCCTGGACTTTTTATTCATTTTAAATCCCCATAATACCGAAGAAACACAAGATAACAAGTCATTGTGATGTATATTCCTTTCCTAAGGTCTCTCCCCTTTTATCAGTGTATCCTCACATGGTCGTTTAGTAGGCCTAGAGTCCTTGCATCAGACCACATGGGGCCCTAATATCTCATGACCTAGTCGGTCTTACCAAGCCTAATTCATGCACCATGATTTCCTATCAATGTTGACCTACCATCCCATGAAATCCTCACTCTTCATATCCCCGAGCTCCATAATATCTCTCATCCTACCTTTGATACAATTGTGTCCCAACCTGCCTTCACCAAGATGAGAGAAGGGGCATCAGATTGTCAGACCCTTCCTTCTTCTAGTTGAAGGAGAGATAATGACCCTCGAGACCCGCGTTCAATAGGTCTCAGAGTAGAGACTAGCAAAAAGGGTATAGAATCACAAGAAAAATGGATGGCATTACCCTTTTTTATAAGATTAATAGATTATATAGTAAATCCCAACAACACCAAAACTGAAGACAAAAGTAAATCCAAAAAGAAATTATTTTCATATTCATGTCAAAAGTAGATTCTACAAAGGAATAAGGTACCCCCCAATATAATGTACCAGAAATGAAAAAAAACAAAAACTCTCCCAACGTCCGAGCTAGTACAGAACCACACAATCCCTGATATCCTCCTCGAAACCTGAAAGAAGTTCATATATGTAGGCTGAGTATACAGGTATACTCATTATGGAAAACCAAAGGCTCTCATACAGAAGTGGGGAGGAATTATAATGATCCGTGAGAATAGGAGATAACCAGATTACCTAGTAAGGAAACTATCCACCTAATCCTAACCAATGCACACACCCCAAATAATGCAAGTCAAGTAAAATAACAGTAATATCACATCGATATTTGGGTACCCAACACCACTTTCCCACTATTTATTGAAGATATCCTATGCGTCAAACCTCTCTAACCATCATCATAGCAGTCCCACTGCCATCCCCCTGCCCACACACACATGGGAGACCACAATCACAAATCCCACATGCAAACACCTAGGCTATCACTACCACACATATCGAACACACTTAGGTCCGAAAAACTACTGCCACGCCTGAAGAAACCTGGTCCTCATCCCAAAGACACTTGGGAAACAAACTGCTCACACACTCCTGGGCTAACCACAACAACATACACTACCTGAAGAATCTAGATCTATAATTGACCTCAAGCTGTCCCAACCTACCTAAATGATATTGGGAAACTCGAGAAAAGGAGCATACAAGGAGCTAATAACCAACCACTCATATGAGTGTTGGAAAAAACAACCTCCCCATGAAATGTGGGTGTTTGACTCAAAGTGCTTAACATGGGTGGGGCACGAATAAGAAACAGAAGAACTATAGTTATATATATAAGTATCAATCACTCATCCATGCCTAGGGTTTCTAAAACGAGCCAATTCACAAGCACCATCTTTACTATTCATTCATAAGAAGAAAACAACCACAACCCTGTCACAACTCATTCCCAAAAAACAATTCCTCATTGAACCCTTTCATGTTTTCATATTCCATTCATTAAATTTAAGTAAATTCAGCACTATTGGGAAACTAACAGGCATAAACTGAAGCCATGGAATGGAAAACAATCAATCAAAAAATTAAGCATTCACACTTGGTTCTCTTGTAAATTCACAACAACAATAGGGGTACGTGAGATCCCTCGAAGTATTGGAACCAATCTAAGACCCACCCTACAGCCCTACACAGCCTCAGATCTGAAAATCTACAACTTCAGAACAACATAGGATCCCATCCTCATCCATGTCGCTTCCCCCGCATCGACCATCAACATCACCAGAACAGAGCCAGGGGTGTTTTCAAATTTGATTATATCATTCATTCTCATTCATATATCTATTTGGTTGACAAGGGTGATCACACAATGACTCTTATTCCCTGGTCATCCATTTAATCAGCCGAGATTATGTGATTAACCCATTTCCTTATTACACCCATTCATTAAAATAAATATCCATAAAAAACAGAGGTTCATTAGTGCACATTAAAAGACAACCAACGACCATGATTTCCAGTGGTCATAGTCCCGTATAATTCACAACACATAAATAGGATATAGAGTACTATAAAAACATCTATCACACCCCCTTAATTCTATAAAAATTCCATTTATTATCTTCATTAAGGTTTGGTTTCCCACAGAAACAATAGCATACACACGCCACATGATAAATACTAAGGAGAGATGAAGAAAAATACCTACTTGAATGTTTAAAGAACAACATTTTACCCCTGGAACCAACAACTGGGGATGCACGACTTGTAGGGGAATTATTTGAAAGACTCTAAGAATGGCTTCAGCGCAGGTGCACCAATCGCCTCCAGAAGGGGGACTCCAAATGCACCGAGGAGAAGAAGGAAATGAGACCAGCTGGGATAAAAATAAATCTCGTGCGATAAAAAGGTAAGATCCTGGTGTTACAAGATATAATGATCCTGAGCGGCATTAAATGTGGATTGTGGTTTTACCTCATGGTTTTATGGTTAAACATGTTGAAATTAATTATATATTTAATAATTATCATCAGAGGGTGCGCAAAAAATGTTATGCATTGAAGGAATTAATTTAAGAGAGTTAAACGGGTTTATTGAGGGTCTCCCAACTCCTTGGGGATATAAAAAGTTGTTTATTGTTCTAAAAATGACTTTGAACAACATTAAAAATGTTAAAAGACATAAAAGTAGTGTTACTAGATAAATTGGAGAAGGAAAATCTAGACCCCCTTCTATGGCCGATTGGTGAGACTGATAGTTGAAACTTATCAGTGGAGCTGATTGGCGGAAGTTGATCCCATGAAGCTAATTGGGAGAAGTCGATCCTTTGAGGATGATCATGTGAAGCTGATAATGTGAAGCTAATCAGTGAAACTGATCTATGAATCCAATTTGGTGAAACCAATATGTAAAATCTATTTGGTGAAACCGATCATTGAAACTGATTTGGTGTAACTGATCTGTCAACCCGATTTGGTGAAACCGATCTCTAAAACCTATTTTGTGAAACAGATTTGGCGAAACCGATCTGTGAAACCGATTTGGAAAAATTGATCTGTGAAATCGATTTGGTGAAATCGATCTGTGAATCCAATTTTGTGAAACCTATCTCTGATACAGATTTAGTGAAACTGATCTGTGAATCAAATTTGGTGAAACCGATCAGTGAAACTGATTTGCTGAAACCGATCTGTGAAACCTATTTGGTGAACCCGATCTGTGATGCTGATTTGGTGAAACTGATCGGTGATATTGATTTGGTGAAACTGATCTGTGAAACCAATTTGGAGAAACCAATCTGTGAAACCGATTTGGTGGAACAGAACTCTAAAACCTATTTGGTGAAATTGGTCTGTGAAACGAATTTGGTGAAACCGTTTTGTGAAACCGAATTGATGAAACCGATCTGTGAAACCGATTTGGTGAAACCGATTTGGTGAAACCGATCTGTGAAACCGATCTGTGAATCTGATCTGTGAAGTTGATCTGTGAAGCTGATCTCTGAATCTGATCATAGAAGCGAATATGTGAATCCGATCAGTGAAGTTGATAAGTGGATATGATAAGTGGAGCTGATTAGTGCAGCTGATTAGTGGAGTTGATGAGTGGAGCTGATTAGTGCAGTTGATGAGTGGAGCTGATCAGTGAAACTGATCTGTAGACATGATATGGGGAGCTCATCTGTGGAGTTGATGAGGGGGACTGATCGATGAGTCCAGGAAACCCCAACACTTAATTTTGGAAATGTAATTTACCAGGAGTTTCTGGGCCATTACACGTGCGCCTTGATGAATGCATCAAAAACAAAGTCACAATCTGTTTATAGTGAGAACATTCATTGAAACATTGAAGAAGAGGATGGTAAATGTATCATTCTTGAATATATATTTTATTCCAATGTATATAGGTTATGCAAAATGGGGAATGATAAAGTGAATACCATTTTTTATGTAAAATTAGGTATAATAATATAAAAATTAATGTTATAGGTTATTTAGATTTTAATGATTTTGATGGATAGAATGAGTACATTTCTATGAAATATTTTTTATATAAAGAAAAAAATAAGACAAATATAGTTGATGTTAATTATTACTTGTCAAGTAATGAATAATAGGATTATAGTGATGAGAATAATAAGTATTATATTATTATTATTCACATAAAACATGGTTATATATTTTGGTATTTTAATACTATAATATAATCTAGGATGAAGCTTCTACTAAACAATAAAAAAACAATCATCTCTCAAAATGATAAATGATTTTTAATGATTGATGAACTAAATATATTTTATAATATTCACACATGGGATATTTTCCCAAGAGAAAGAGAAAAAAAATAATTGTTGTTGTGTGGGTATTTAATAAAACATTATTGATAATTGATAAGATATAAAGAATATATCAAGACTTTATGAATAGGTTATAATTGAGATTGGATTGAAATTTATTAAGAGACCTTCTTTCTTCATTCATGGTTGGAATCAAATAATATTTTCCATGCATTTAATACTCATAATAAGTTAATATTTTTATATAAATGTAAAATAATTTTTTTTAATGGTGATATGGAAGATCAATTTTATATTGGTAATCCAAGAGTTTTTTTCATGAAAATTATGGAATTATTGTTTGTATTATGAAAATAATATATATGGAACTAAAAATTCACAATGAGGATAGTACTCTATGATATATGGATTACTTCGAATTATAATATTCAAAATGAAATACATGGATTGAAATATTTTAAAAAATGAAATGGTGGAATTAATTATATTTATAATTATTTATAATGATGTTATAATTATAATTAGTTATTAAAAAATCTAATGTAATGCATTTGATATGTAAAAAATTACTCATTTTTGGTAAGTTAATATTAGGAAATATCGATTATTTTCTATGATTTTAAATTATGATAAATAAAAAATTTGTTTTTATTTTTCATGATAATTACAAAATTTATTTATTGATGAATTTTATAATTCCGTACTAAAATTATATATCCACCCCATTGCAAGATCAGATGAAACATTCAATTGGCCTTGAATATGATATTGTGAACTAAATAGAATTGAATATATTGATTAACATCCATATTTATCTCAATATTTCCAGAAAAAATATTAGTTATATAGGAGTCTTATGTTCAAGATACAAAAACAAAAAAAATGAATAAAATTTGATGGATTCTAATATATTCCATTATTATATAAAGAGTATTTTTATCTTTTTGGTTATGTAAGTGAAATTTTAGAACATTAGTAAATCTAAATTTAGTGATACAGACTAGACAAGTGATTAGGATTGTATAAATTCCACTTATTTTGGAATATTTACTTTAAATGATATTTGTATTATAAATCACTATAAAAAAATTAAACACAATAGGATCCTTCATGTTGAATATATGGATACAATCATTAATTATTCTCAAATAATATTGATGAAATTGTATCATGATGACTAGAGGGTAAAAATTTTAAAGCCTTGGAAATTTCTCGTAAGAATAAATGATCTATTGATTTTTAAAATGATCATAAAAAATTTAAATGTTCTGAAAATATTGTTATCATGTTTAACATAATTAAATAGATTATTTCAATGGTGATATAATGAAATATTTTTTATCAATCCATGATAAATAATATAATATATTTAATGTAGATATAACCATGTAAACATTTTAGACATTATTTGTATCCACAAAGGTTCAACCATTCCCTCTTACTAGTGGGGTTTTGTGGAAACCAACAATATGATATTGATATGTGTTTAATGTTTTAAAGGAGGATAAAATTTTATATTCCCTATTTTTACCCTAATATATGATTATAATAATAATGAAGAGAGAAAATAAATAATCATTTAAAAATGAATTGAGAATCTACATCACATGAAAAAATGGTTCTTACCACTGAGGGATTTAATTCAGGAAAAATTACTACATTATTTGGTTATGTAGTGTATATATTTTTCTACATGGGTTGGGATTTGGTTTCTTATTTCATCAAGGAAATGTATGAGGTTGAAAATGAATACAAATTGGGATATTAGATAATATGGTTGAATTGTTAAAATTATTTTAATTTATTATGAACTATTCAGAGATATTAGTATTTGATTTAGAAGATATTTTTTCAAGGATTTAAAATGACTTAGAGATGATCACATGTTAATGGAATTGTTTTCATATGGTTTTTATTGAGATTATGGTTTATTTAATGTGAATCATAATTATATAAAGAAGTGACTATGTATTTTCATTATCAATTATCTAATCCAAATATCATTAATTTTTTATGTATTTATTTATCTTATAAATTTTCATCTACAGAAGAATTTCAAAAAGAAATAATGCCTCCATGAATTATAAGAATAATAGTGGGACTCATTCTATGTATAATAATAATTCCTATGTGTCATAAAACAACTCTATAAGAATTATTCCATGCTGAATAATGAAATATAAAAGTAAATAATTCATAAGAGTATAACATATTTATTCAATTCAATTGAATATACCATATGTGTTATTTTTTGTAATAGTCATTATCTTATATGGAATATCATGGATGTTAAAAATAACAAAGAAAACAATTAACTTCGTTACTATATGTATAATTTTTATTTTCATATGAAATACAATAGTTTGATTTCCAAAGGGATGAGTTATTTCAAATAAATATATTTTTAGAAGAATATAAAAATTAAATAAGATTATACATAGATGGACTTATGATCATAAAAGAACATATTTTTTTATAGAAGTGATTTAAGACTTTATTTATAAAAAAATTAATTGAGATTAGTTGAGGAGATCATGATAATATACTAATGGGAATTTCAATTTAAAATATTTGAAATTATTATTCATGATTAAAGTTAATATTTTTAAGCAATATATTGACAAAAAATTATTGTTCATTAGAGAATCAAGTGGAGTGTTACGGAAAACTTATCGAAGAATTATTGACATATTTTTTTGGATTGAAATGAAAAATATAATAAAGATGAATATTTTATAATGAAAAGGTAAGGGAACTACTATATATAAATGTTGGTTAAATAAGATATAAACAAGTGTAATATTTGATATTATCATCAAAATTGAATAATTATAAATTTTTTCTGATTATAATCATGATTTTTTGAGAGAAATATACCTTCATTATCATTTATCCGGTCAAGAAAACATTTTTTTTTCTCCATGATTGATTATGGAGGATAAATATTATTTTTAATCAATGAAATTTATTTAATAATTGAATTCCAATAATGAGAAATAATATCTTATTCATTGTATTTTCAACTTCTTAATGTTTTTTAATGACCATGTTCTCACCAGGAGGTGAATCATTTTTTAAAGACTAATGTTTCTATTATAAAAATCCCATGTTGTTTCAATCCCTCTATAATGATTTATGGATATAATCTTCCCATACATTTAAGGATCCTATATTCCCTAACATAATTCACGGATAACAAAATCCACAATATCTTACTAATAAAATGATTAAGTGAAAATATGATTACCATAAATAAAAATCAACCTATCAAGGATTAATTACTCATATTAAAACAAACTATATAAAAAATACCTTGTGTTTTTATATTCTAAATTAACATTTTATATTGTATGAGAGTGTAGATATAGTGAGTTTTTCAGAACATATGATGTCATGTATATAATTTAAAAATAAATTGTAAACACATTTCCACAGATTGTTTTCCCCCCTTATTAGTTGTCCAATAACCAACTTAGAATAGTCAAATACAATTTTCCCGCCTTGTTAACACATGATTCATTATACAATACATGATGTGGAATATTGTGGTGTACAAACAATGATTTATTAAGATGTATATCAACTTATAAAGAAAATAATTTATATCACATTGTAGTTTTGTTATAAAATTAATGAATATAAAATTTATCTCTTGTATGATCCTTATTTTTAAATAGTTGTGCAGATCCTATATTCTTCAATTTAAATAGCTTGTTTGATCTATATGAATGTTCCTACAGATTTAAGGGAGGGTATGAGAGTGTCTATGTATTGTTTGTATCCTAAAAATTTGATTTTATAGAAAAATAAGAGGGGCATAGGGTTGTAGAATCATTAACACCAACTATATAAAACGAACATGTTTCCATAATTTTTAAGGTGAACAATTTATTTATACCAAGATGATTACCCTTGAAAACTGCAAGGTATAACGAATAATTTCCCTCAGATTTCTTATCATGCATGTGATGTCCCATAACCATGAAACAACTAAAAATTATATCATATTTTAAATAACATTACCTTTTCATTGTATGGATAATTTTGAGCCTAGTCATGAGAGAAATAAATACCCCTATGTTAATTGAGTGCACACAAGAAGAACATGGTATGGTAAATCGTGAAGTTTTCCATATATGTTGGTGTTCTTTTGGATAGTTTTTTATCATAGATAGTGCATAGTTTTTTCAAAAATGTGGCAAAACATTTTTCTTCTTAAAAATGAGGAAATTATAGTACCCCTTATACATTTAGATATTTTCTCCCTTATTTTATTCCCCAATGCATAGCCATTCATCCAATAATGCGCATTCCTCCTCCCTATATCATTTCATGTTAGTTATAGTATTTCCCTATATCCTGTTTATGAACTATTTATCTCATTAGATTCATACTAGTATTCTCTTAAATTATAATACCTTTATTTATTTATATATCTCTTCAGATGTAATGTAATATTTTTTTACAATATATAACCTATTATAGGGTATTCAACAATTCATCTAATTTATTTAGATAAAAAATTTAAGTCCAGAACTAGATGAGTATTCTCCTACAATGATAAGGTGGATAGTCTTGTAATTTTTCACTTTTGTCATGATTATTATATCATGTGTGGTCATTCCTCACAATAGACTGTCCTGGAGTTTCCATAAATAAAAAAATTCATAAATATAATTGTCATCTTATTTAATGGAACTCCCATGGATCCCCATTTATTGTTATATGTCACCCCTCTAATATTGACAGCCATTTTGGTGTACTAATTAAATTCTCATTCATTAATGAATATTAATGTTCCAAAATTACCTTATAAGTGGTGTTTTTACAACATAATAGATTATATTGGAACAATTAAACAGAATGTGAGTCACATGACAATGTTTTGTAACAATAATAAGAAAATTTATTTTTCAATTGATTAACTAAAATGACAATTCATTGAATAGTATATTTACACAAGATACTATGGCATGGGATATCATATACATAGGATAAATGGAAAATAATCCTATATACTTATGAAACACAAGCATGTCGTCTCATATACTTATGATGACCAATAATGGAATTTGACAGCCCTATGAAACATTAGCATAATAACCCACATACTTTTGACTAATGGCCATGGAGACCTATATGATTAATGACACATGATCTAGGAATCCCTTATTACCTTTCGAGAAACATTACACATTGGATGTCATAATTATTTATTGAAACATGGATACAAATAAACAACAATATCTATAGAAATAAATGTTACAAACGTTTATAGTTTATATATATATATATATATAAACATCTACATTGTGACATCTAATATGGGATATAATAAATTAGGCCAATGAATGTAGTAATGGTATAGTTTCTATTGTGGGGGAATGAGCTCATCACACCACCACAACAAAGATGAGCTTACCACAGAGACAAGAATAGAATAATGATATTTTGGATATTTCCATCCCGATTCTGAAAACATTATCCGGACTGAGGTTCCACACAACCTCAGAAACTCATGACTGTGTGCGAGCTTCACCATGAGACTTGTGGTTGGGGTCCTGATGGTTGAATCATCTCTTGACTCATGGTAATTAATTTTCATACTATGGTCCCTAACTCCTTCCTCCCGAATGACACTTCTTTTAGAACTCTCTCTGGTGGCCTGAACATCCTTACATTACCAAGACATCAGAATGATGTGACCAGGAATCTTAAAATGATTGAACTATCCGGACTAGCAATATGCGAGAGAACGTTCCAACATACTGGGATTCAGTACATATGAACATATTTGTCATATGGGGAACCTTCCCAGTAGCTGATCCCCACCAAATACAACCAATACTATAACGACTATGAGACATCCCACCTTTACTAGTCCATATCTAAAAACACAAATTATTTTGGGACTGTAAGAATCATAACTACCATAGGATTTCCCAAAAACCTGAAGACACGCTATCTCTTAGAACCATACTAGTTCCTTTAAAAGATATGATTTCCTCTATAAGATGGTAACACACAATGAAAACTGGGAACTGGGCATTACTCATTAACTATATTTGTTGGATTTCTGGGTGACGTACTCATAACAACCTGAAAAACACTATCAAAATCGGCCATTATGCAAAATCAAAATCAAATAAATAGAACAGACCAAAGGAAACATGCCCATAAACAAGACATATATAGACACAAGAGAAAATCATTTCTCCAAATCATTATTTATTTAAAATTTCAAAACTCTCCTATGGCACCTTATGAACCATCACATCTGTGTTCATTCAATCCCACTCACATCATCTACAAACAAGTTCCCCACCGAACTCTCCATATATAGCCACACACATGTGACCCTTCATAATGAGTTCCATGGTTCAGACACCTCTTTTCCTAAACAAATATAAACACATACCATGTTTTTTCAATCCAATTAATTTTCTCTTTAAAAACATACTATTCGGATTTAAAAAACATTCTGGAAGAAGAACTTTTTTCATTTCAATGTCACATTCATTTTTAACAAACACTCAAATCAACTGAGTTCAAAATGAAACACAACCAACTATAAACCATCAAAATTAAGAACTAGTGTTTGTGACTAACCCAGCAACATGGTGGTGATCCATGCCCTATGTAAGGCATAACACTAAGAGAACCTTAAACCAGCTGCATGGACTCTACATGGGTCACCGACACATGTGAGGCTGCAACATGAACCTATTCACCCCATTTTCATCCCTTAGTCCAAAACAACAAATGAAAAAAGACTCAAATCCCGGACTATCACTAGTATCTCTGGTCTCATCGCGAGCAGTGGTGATCAAGCACCGACCTGTAACTTACCTACCGAGCCTTGACAGTCTTAATCTACTTCTATAAGACACTCCAAATATCAACGGTCCCTAGGATACCAATTTTTCACGAACCAACCAAAGTCGACCCTGAACTGGTCACACGATCTGGCCCGCAAAATGGACCGAGGGGAATTCTCGTTCCCCGCGGGCTGACAACTAGTGTCGAGCATCAAAAGTAAGTGGATGATAATGATTTGGATCATAAAATAAATAAAAATAAATTAATAAAACATAAACAAAGAAAATAGAAATAGTAGTGGAGAAAACAAGATTGCACATGCCACAATGTGACCTCTCGGTCACCTCCAACAGCTAATAGTCTGCCTCACACGGGCAGATGAAACAAGAACATGAACCAAATATATGGACCAGTATCTGTAAAGAGAGGATATGTTTGATCATTAAAATGCTCAGTTGGGATGCTGAAAAAATGAACCACAAAATCCATCCATTTTCCAATTTCAAAACATCCCAATAATACCAGTTTAAACTACAAATATAAAAAACAAGCTTCTCATATATATGATGTATTTTGAAAACTAACAATCACAAATTCATTTACCTTATAAGTTTGAAAACAATTAAAATAAAACCAAAGAGGGGATCACACAAACATTTCCAAAATACCTACTTTGATTTTCTTTTTAATACCAACCGTACATAAAATACTTTTCCAAGAAAAGCACAAAACCATGTTTTTGGGTACGATTCCACACAGAGCGAGGGAAATTGTGCAAATTGAGTTCATACAAGAGGATCATGGAGAACCTAGGAATGTAAAGGATGACCATAACATACAATATATGTGACTCATCCAGATGGAAGACCTACTCCGGATGTTGTCATAATGCCCTAACGCTCGACCGTCGCCCTACCAAGCCTGGTCGAGGGGCCCAATCCAATAGTAATAATAATAAAAAATATCTCTCTACTATGGGCCACTAGCCTGAGAATAATCTAATTAGCACCTCAATAATTCTCATTAAACCCCCTTACTATAATAAGTTACCATGGTATGTTCACAAAGAAGCATGCCAAACATTCAAATAACAAGGCATATATATATCATTAAGAACACGACACAATCTGGAACCACCCCGACCACCTCAAGGTTAGTCTCATGCCATAAAATGTCTATTCTCAATAGGTGGCCCATATTGAGGACCCCCTGTCAGATGATCGATAGACGAGGCAAAGGGCCTAACCAAAGAGAGGTTTTCCAAACACACAGTTTCATGGATGCCAATTGGGCCTCATACGATTCACACACATCAAAACATTTGTGAACAACCAATCGAAAATTCCAAACGGGCCTTTATATTTACCTTATAAACCATTTACCAAAAAATTTAAAAATATTACCAAAAAATTAATAAACATAATTTCATTAAAACATGGTCATATGGACTAAAATGTGTCAATATGCATTCACTAAAACATGCATTTCCCAAAACATTCCAAAACAATAAACGTTTACGAACCATTTTCAAAACAACATTAAACACCAAAACATGTTTCAAACCAAATGGTAAAAACTTAAATTACCATTAAAAACCCTATTTTTCCAAAAAAACTTTAATAAAAAAATATAGTTTACTAGTCATTCCACAAAAAAATTGAACAGTTTGTTAAAAATATATTAACAAATCATAAAAATTACGTAAACTATAAGATTATGTAACAAACAACTTTTAACAAGCCCAACAAAACTTGAAAACACTATTGCTGGTTGGTCAATGATTTTTCAAAGATACTAATCTAGTAAAAGAATTAATTAAAAACATGGAAGAATTAAATGAAAGTATTTTAAATGGGAAAAATGTAGACTCGCATACCTCAAGGAAGAACCGGGTCACGTCAATACTTTGGAACATGACAAAAAGTGTGGTGACAAGTTAAATCCAGCCTACACTCGCACTCACATACCTATATATATATATATACATATATCCATAATCTAATGCATGTATTCCCCACACCATGAGGAAATACATACATGGAGGACATATATATATTATATATATACAAACCTTAGGTGTATGCATGCGCTTCCTTGATCGTTGGAAAAAAAATTCACAATAACCACACAAAAAAACCAAATTTATGGGACAATGACCAACACACGTCCAAAATTACTAGGAACTCACATAAACCAACATAATATCAAAACATTCCTTTCATCAATTAATACTCAACAAATCATATAAGGTAAAACTCAAATCATCTTTAATATGTAATATATTTTACATTCCTTTAAAACCATATTCCAAATCCGTTCACAATTTATGTGTCCTTAAAAAAAGGTTCACGCTTATTGAACAATTCATAAAAACATTTTTATAAAACATTAAAAAATCCAACCGGCCTATTTCTGGAAAAAATGGTATCCACCAATTAACAAAAATGCACCACACATTAAAACCACTTTTTAAATCAAGTGCACTTCAATATTTCTCCAAAACAGAATCTACACCACTTATAATATTTAATAAATTAGTTAAAATTTTATATACAATTTTTAATGAGTATCACATGGATTTTCTCATAAAGAAACTATTAAAAAAACATTTATGATTAAATGCAAACATGCTACATTCCATAACATAATATGCAACACTTTCATAGTTAAAATGACGAATTGCACACTTTATATTAAATTATTAAACAACACAATGTTTTTTTCCTTCAAAACACACCTTATTAGCTAAGGTAAAACTTATTATAATGCTTTTTAGTGTCTAATTAAAAATAGAATGGGGTGAAAACTTCAATCATACCAAACCACTCCAAAAATTCAAAAAAAAGAAGAAATACCAACCAAATTCACAAGATACAATCAATTGATAAATAATAGTTATTTAATTAATGATTAAGAATGGTGAAATTAATAAGAAAACAAAGTAAACATAATTTTAAAGTTAATGCAATATGGATGCGACGTCAAATATGGAGAAACATCTGAATGCCTGGACTAAAACCAACTCTACACTATCACCACAACCTAAGAAGAGGAAAATTGATGTCAAACATCATGATCGAATAGAAAATTTAATGAACTATCCCTAAAAGTAATGTCCTAAAATTTAGGTTTCTGTAAGAAACTAAAAACCCATAAATTGATGAAACAACTACTAGATGGGAGATGGTCACCCGACCGAAAGACCGCCGGAGGGAGAGAAGAGTGGATAGAGGGTTATTCGGAGAATTGGGAAGTTTCGAGAGGGAGATTGTCTTAGAGCAGGAAACATATTAGGCGAGGTAGTGCAAGGGAACCACACATGCCAAAGAGAGCTACGCTAGCGGGGGAGGATGGTTGGATGATCTTCTGTCCGTGTAGTAGTGAGGAGGAATAGGGTACTTCCATGGGGGGCTCCACGGGTGATGCATGCAAACATCATCCGGGGTGGGGGGATCCGAGAGGGAAATGGGAAATGGTGCGGGTGGTACGTGGAACCAAAAACAAACCCAAGAAACCTAATAAAAAATACTAATAACATAATAAAAAAACAAAAACAAGAATAATAATAATAATAATATATCAATATTATTAATATAACCAAAAAAATTCATTAAGAATAATATAAATAATATTAATTTCATGTCCATATTATTTTATATAATAATAATATTATCAAATAAGGTAATAATATTATGATCAACTACAAAATAATATTATTTTGATTATGGATTAAACATTGACAATGTTTAATTGTTATAAAAAATTTTATAGCTTCATTTTTCAATCAATATAATTTATTCATCTAATTTTATTATTTATTTGATGGATTGGGAAACAATGAAAACACTATGACCAAACACACGATCTTCTCTAGTGGTGCAGTGACCGCACAGTGTCCCGAGTCCCACCAAAAACCCCAGGTTTTTAAAAAATTGAAACCCAGACCCAATCCCAACTCTTTCCAAAAGATGTGGGACCGAATAAAAAAGAATAAAATAATAGGAATTCATGTTTTGGTTGTGACAGTGTGTATTATCAAAAGATAAACTAGACGACTGTCAAGAACCGATATCCCATATAGGGGATTGATAATCTCTTTGATCAACATGGAGGTGCCCAAGTGTTCTCAAAGATTAAAATTGGATATAGTGATCATCGGTTGCATGTTAGACCATCAAATATACCACTTATATCCATTCTGATCAGGTTTGGTCTATATATGTGTTTGGTTATATCATTCCGCCTCCCGAATACATTGATAAATTTCATTAAACTGATGAACATAGTATTACATCCTTACATGGATTCTTTTTTCATAGTATTCATTGACAATATGTTGGAGTATTCTCACACTCAACACGACTATTCCATCCATCATTAGATTATATGGAGAACACTGAGAGTGCGTCATTTATTTGGTAATCTCTCAATATTCCACTATTGGATAAACCAGATTCTTTTAATTGGTCATGTTTCTCAGAGGCAAGAGTATTAGTAGACCCATATGAAGTGAGAGTATAAGATTACTTGGATTATCTAAAAGCATCATTGAGGTATGAACTATTTTGGAGATGGGTTGTTACTAAAGATGCTTTATTCAGGACTTCTCACCCATTTCACTTCCATAGATGGGCCTAACAAAGAAGGGTTCTATGTATATGTGGAAAGATTCCAACAATACATCTTTTATAAAGATGAAAGATACATTGGATTCAACACCGATGATGATTTATCTGGATCTGGGTAATAGTTACATGTTTTAATACGAATCATCAAGAATCATGTTGGGAGTAGTGCGTATGCATGTGGAAGGAGTTGTTTCTTAGGGGTCACAACAGTTGAGGCCACATGGGAGGACTCACTCAACAAATGATCTCGAGTTAGCTGCAGTTGTGTATGAATTTTTATTTTGATGACATTATCTTTTGGGATAGCATTTTGTGGTATACAATGAACAAAAAAGCCTCAACTATATCATTACACCACGTGATCTAAATTTATGAAAAAATGGTGGGATGAGTACATGAAATCTTTTTAAAATGAGTTTTCCTACAATCCTAAAAAAGGCAATGTTGTGGCTAATTTGTTGAGTATGAGAACTCAAATACATGTAGTTCATAAGGGTAGTAATGAGTATAGGTTTATGGCTCTATTTTAGGATATTCATTTGGAGTACATGATAAACATGGTTATACATTTCATTCTTTTATATCCATTACCACTACTCTACTAGATCTAGTATGAATGATGTAACATCCAGATTCTGGTGGCATATTCGTATAAAAGAGTGTGGTAGGTGATGACCCAACTCTAGGGTGGACTGTATGTGAGGATGAGGTTTTTCATTTTCATGGACACATATGCGTGTAAACATATATACTCTAATTTCTATTTCATGATTTTCAGTCCTCCTTATGGGTAACCAATCCTGGTGTCACAACAATGTATTGAGACCTACATCCTCAGTATTGGTGTCTAGTCATGAATATGGATTTGGCTGGTTTTTTATTAGTTGATCCTCTAGTTGGTAGGTGATGGCAGAGCATCAGCTATAGACATGGATTTTACAGAAGTTAATGATTCATGAGGGGATGTATAATGATGTCATGATGGATTTCGTGATGGGTTTTCCAGGGTCATGTCTATGAAATGATGACTTATGTGATGTTATGGATAGGATCGTGACAGATTCACATTTACTACTAATCAAGGAAACATACATTGTGGATGAGATTGGAAATATGTAAATCTGACAGATTTTATGTTTTCATGGTGTTCCTCAATATTGTTTCAGAATTGGATTCATTGTTTACATATCATATAATGTAGGGACTACATAGGGCTATGAGAACATAGGTAGATCTGAGTAAAGATTACCATCCCATGATAGAATGCAAGCCCAAAAACACGATTCATGTTATGGAGGACATGCTTAGAGCATGCATCTTGAATTATAGGGGCATTGGGGAGAGACATATAACCCTACAAGATTTTTCCTACAATAATAGTTTTCAAGAAATGCTTTATATATCACCAAATGAGAATTTTAATGGTACCTTTCTATGTTGGAAAGAGGTATGAGGAGAAACTAGCCATGGAGCTCATCTTGTACAGGAGACCACTAAGTAGGAAGGTTTGATTCAGAAGTGGATGGCTACTATGAAGTCATAGAATTAATTTTATGTTGATCAATTGAGACTACCAAGGGAGTTTGAATTTGGGGATCATGTTTTATTACATGTCAAAATGAGGATGGTATATAGGAGGATTGGAAGATATGGGATTTTTTCATATAGATACATTAGGCCATTTGAGGTTTTGGAAAGAGTTGGGAGGGTTTCCTGTCATTTCCAGTTACATCATATGTACAGGGATATGCCTGGTGCCTTTCCTATTTCATAGATACAACATTACTTATCAGAGTTGTATCTTCTTTTTTAACATTGGTAGGTCATGATTGAGGTGGATGCATCCTCTGAGGGGCACCCTATTCATATTATGGATCATAGAACTATGTTTTTCTGTGGTCAGATTGTTCCTATGGTATGGGTGCTATGGTAGAAGTGGAATGTATAAGAGGAGACATGGAGAGGGAGGACGATCTGCAATAATATTCATTGGAGTTGATCACAAATTCATTCTCACCTCCATTAGAAGTGAAATTAGGGGACTTATTTCTTCAAGGGAGGATGTTTGTAAGAACCCAAATCATTTTTTAGGTTTGGATATTATTATTATGTTTTTTGGGGAAAAGGATGAAATTGGTATTTTTTAGGTACATTTAGTGTACTTCTGAGTAAAATTCTATTTATGTAGCTTGCCACATACAACCACGTACTATCCATATAACAGTTGAGTATATGGTCTTGGGATGACCTGGTTGAACGCATATGTTAGGGATTGATTAAGGACACTACACAGTGTGTACATTTAATGGACACGACGTTCAGTTACTTTTAAAATGATATATTATAGCTCGGTTGTGTCTTATGTTAGTAAAAATATTCTTCTCATTGTGGTTCATTAAAATGATCTAAATGCTATACTACAAACATCAAACCCCTCCCAATTCTCTACCCAATATTCTATTGAGGCGACATATGGTGCGTTATAATCCCACTGGCGAGTAATCAAAACACATAGAGTATTTCTTCCAGATTATCTCTCCCTCCAGTGTTATCCAAGGTGGGGATCATTTTACCATATTCAGATCATCCAAAATCTAGGAATATTCAAGGGCCAACATTCATGGATATTGATCACGAGTCATCGATTTAGGTTCTTTGTTCCTTTCGATGTTCGTATTTTGATGATATATGTTAAAAGTGAAGCAAAACCATATTTTGGCTATTTATTGATTTGGAATTTATACCAATTATTACAGGATTCTATTTTATTGACTTATAAATGTTATTTCAAATTCATAAGGATGGATACCTTGTTTATGGGACTCCTCAGGTGTTCAATTCCATCAATTAATTGATTATAGTCGATTGGTCTAGGATGACTACTAGGATTTCCTTGTTTTCCATACCCAATTTTGATAGAGTGTAGTTAATTATTGTATGAAATTCATGTGATATTCATGTGAATGATTATATATATAGTATATTTGACTACATGAGCTACTTAGAAATTATAGTTCCACTATTTTTACATAATACCTTGAGAAACATGGTGTAGATGATTGACCATGGATATTGGCCCTAATATCGACATTGAAGGTCATTTATAATTAAAATATGCTCTATTGAATAAGGGTTATTAACTAAAATTGCTACCCACGAGGTAATTTATAATATATTTATTCCATGTTGACCCAAGGGTATAGTTCTTAACAGTTATCTAGTAGGTCATTTGTATGTTTTTAGTTCTATTTTATACCCAATAGGATAGACTGTGACAGCTTCTGAGAGTGTTGTTATTTAATGAATTGGTGATATGTTGAACCAAAGGGGATAGATTGTGGGATCATTCCCATAGGTTTGTTCATGATTGATATAATAAATGTGATGACTCTTCCATGTCAAAGCACATGCTTGGAATTGATCATATATGTTTTTTTATATGGTCTCTTGATACATCTGTTTATTACATTCATAGGGGATACAGAGATTAGGCTAGATCCCAATGATTACATAAATCATAGGATGAATAATAAATATAAATAAATATAATTGAAAACTATTTGATTTATTACCTTTGAATACATCCTAGTTTATTGCTATATTTCTGCATTTAACCTGCTATATAAATTCATTGATTGTTAGGCATTGATCGTTTTGATATTTCCCACTGGGATTTGTTGAACAACCTATTTCAGTGAACTTTTTGGACCCAAACAAATTATATGTTTCCATGCATTGATAAGGGTAAGCTCCTACCCTTTTTAAGTACTTGATATATATAGGAGTTGTAGAGAATGGGACACATCTGAGCCTTACGAAGTAACTGGTGTTTTCAAATTTCTTTTATACTTGGTTTTTATATTGTATTTATAGAATTGTGACTTGTTTGGATTCTATCGAAGACACATGTGACATGAAAATTATATATATATATATATTTAAATTTTTATATTATTATCTGTAATGTTGAGTCAATAAGTTTTTCCTTATGAGTTTTCCATTCCTTCTTGTTTTTAAAATCACAAACACCTTATCTTTAAGAAAATCATTTTTATAAGAAAAATTTCTTTTATAAGGAAAATCGTTTTTATAAGAAAAATTATCCTTATCATATTTTCATCCATATTTTTCATAAGTATAAAATTCGGATTCATTTATATTTTCTCGGAATTGTTTGAATCGATTATATGAAGAATTCTATTTTAGGATCCGAATTTTGGACAAGAACTGTAATAAAGTTTCACTCCGAAATCCAGATGAGAACTGTAATAAAGATTCATTCCAAACTCTGGATACGAACTCTAATTATGTTATACATCAGATTCAGGATGCAAATCCTTAGGAAGTTCGACAACGAATTCTCATTACAAAATCTTGTGATGAGTTCTCATTACGAATTCTGAAAATGAATTATCATTACGAATTCTGATGATGAATTCTCATTACGAAATCTGATGATGAATTATCATTAAGAATTATGATGAAGAATTCTCATTCTGAATTCTCATTCCGAATTCATCTATTAAACATAATCTGATCATCTTTGTTTTATACACTCCGTATTTTTTAAACTCCAAAAAAATATTTCTTACACTCCGAACATTCATTCCAAACTTTTGAGTTATATTTTAAATAATGTCGTACATTCTATTACACTTGTTTTGTTATAAAACGATGTCGTCTATTCTGTTATAAAACTAACCATTGGCTAAGTGACACGTGTACAGGTCCCTCCGATTTTTAAGGGAAATATGACCATTGGGAAGGAGGCCGACCTTACCTATTAATAGGAGCTCATTTGAAAGAGCTCAAAATAGAAAATGAAGTTGGATCGATCTAGAGACCACACGCTGCTAAGGTGATTTCTAGAGAGATAAATATTTTCATTCCTTGTGCGTACTAAACCGCTCGTTCAGCTTTTGCTTCGTGCGACTCCGAATGTTGGTGATTACATTCGAGGACTTCCGTGGATAGGAAGACAGAGGTGCTGACTACCTTGAAGTTTGAGGGCTTCTATGCTAAGGAAGACAGAGGGTTCCAACTACCTTGAAGTTGAGGGCTTGCAGGGATAGCAAGACAGAGACTCTGATCTTCGTATCGAGGGCTTACCCTGGTGTGGGTAAGACAGATTTTCTTGAAAGTATAAATCAAGGGACCTTTATCCAAGGATGTTGGATACCCTTCTCTTTGTGTTAAAAGACATATATCTTGTTACTTGTAGTTTTACTACTTGTTTATTTCCTCTGCATTTTGTATTATAAGGAAATTTTAACTTTCTTATACTTCCTTACTTGTACTCTGTTTCATTTAGATTCTATACCCTTTATGGTAGAATCCCTTGTTGTAATCTTCTGATAAGTTTCCATTTTTGGAACCATATTTCCAGAACCTACTTTCGGAATCTCTTTCCTGGTTGTCATTAGTATTAGAGGTGTTGTGAATTTTCTTTGTTTAAACTTTGTTAAACTTAGCCATTTCCTTTGCATAATAAAATCATAGTTATTTGTAACTAACATTAAAGGTTCCAAAGGAATTTTTAATGTATACAATTCACCCCCCTCTTGTATATTGAGAATCTACATCATTATTCTGATCCTACAATTGGTATCAGAGGAGGTCTCTGAAATACTTGTACTCACGTATAATTTTTTCTTGCTCACATTTCCATTTCGAACATTCCCATTCCGAACTTTGTTATTACGAATCTTTTTATACTAACAAGTTTGTGTTTTGAAGGTTTATAAGTATGGCTGGAATTAATGTTGGTTCTATTGATAATCTAAATCCTACAAGACCACAAATCTTTGATGGTAATGACTATGAGTACTGGAGAGATCGAATGAAGACGTTTGTTATCAATACTAGAGTGGACAATTTTGTTATGCTTACTGTAGATTATAAAATTCTTGATAAAGAAGTTAGAACTTTTACTAACCCGGAAAATCAAGAGTATTAAATCAACTATACGGTACGCAATACTTTACTATGTTCAATGGCCATAAATATATATAGCCAAATTTCATCTTGTGAAGCAGATAATTGTATCTGGAAGAAGTTATAGGTTACACACTTTGGAACTTCTAAGGTGATTGAGACTAGGAGAGCTATGCTTAAAGCTGAATATCATGCATTTAATTTTCCTTATGGTGAACCAATCTGTAAATTACAACAGAGATTTATGTCTATCGTCAATAGCCTACAATCTATGGTAGAGAAAGGTTTAGATGATACAACTCTTGTCGATAAGATAATTGATATCATGCCCAATGAGTGGGAATCCAAAAGAACTGCTATAGATGAGAACATGAAAGTGACTCAAATTTCTCTTGATGAGGTTTTTGGAACTCTTCTCCAACATGAATCTAGAATGAAGAGAGATGCTGACAACATCAAAAAGAAAAATGGAAATGGTACTATATCTTTTACAACAACATCAAATCATATTATAGCTAAGACTCTTGAGAGAGTAACCAGATCCAAGTCTAAGAAGATGGTAGTTCAGTCAGATTCTAGTGAGAGTGAAATATCAGAAAATGAATTAGCAAATCTTGCTTGAAGGATGAACAAGATAGCTAGCCAGAGAAATTTCCAATCCAAGTATAAGAAAAAGGACATGAAAGATAAGAAATATGGAGAAGTTACTTATTATGAATGCAAGAGAGAAGGACATATTAGACCAGATTTCCCTTTGCTCAAAAAGAAAGAATGTAAAGAAAGGCATTCATACAAGAACAGAATGAAGTATTACAAAGACAAAGCTAAGAATGTTTTGAAAGCTAATGATACCTGGAGTGCAAGTGGTGGTGATTCTTCAGATGAATTTTCTGATTATGAATCTTCAGGAAAGAAATATCTTGGTCTTATAGACATATTACCAATTGATAATCATTGTTTTATGGATAAGGTACGAAATGCTGAATCATTGAGCAATGTTTCTTTAAATTCTAATGATATTAAGTATTATAACTCTTCTGATGAAGAATCATCTTCTGATGAAGAAAATACTTTGCCTACTTATGATGAAGTCTCTAGGTTTGCTTAACATCTTGATATTTATAATTCCAAACTCAACAAAAAGCATGATAAGGCAAACTCTAGGAATTATATTCTTACAAAATAGATATCAGATCTTTCTAAAGATCTTGATAGGAAAAATGCTGATTTTGAAAGTATATCAAAAAATCTTGAGTAAGTAAGTTCTGAGAAGAACAAACTTTCTAAAGAATTAGAAAAAGTGATTTATAAGAAAAATGTTTTCGAGCCTAGATCTAGTTTTAAAACTAATTATTTTGAGGATAAAAACATGCTTATAAAACGCAAATCTGAAATTTTTTCCTTAAAGAAGTGTTTATCAAACTATACCCATGGTAAAGAATATTTTTATAAAATGTATTCCCAAATACGACCTTTAAGAAATAAATCCGGATTTGGTTATACCCATGCAAAACCAATTTTTAGTAATAATTATTTTGTTCCTCAGAGTGCCCCATTTTGTACAAAGTGTCAATATGGTGGTCACTAGGCAAAGAATTGTTCATTAAACAAAACCCAATCTCTAGGATTTCACAAAGCTTATTTTTCTATGAAGATGTGGGTACCTAAAATTTTATTATCTTGAAATCTCAGATCCAAGCATGTTTGGATACCGAAAGTCTAATTCATTTTTTAATTTCAGGAAAACATAGAGAGTACCAGCAACAATACATGGTACATGGATAGTGGATGTTCTCGGCATATGACTGGTAACAAAAGCTATTTTGAAAATATTATCAAAATTAAAGGAGGAAAGGTAACTTTCGGAGATAATCCTAAGGGAGAGATTTTTGATATTGTTAATATTGTTCTTCTTGATAAAACATTGATTTCAAATGTACTTTTTGTTAAGGTTCTTGGGCACAACCTCAATAGCATAAGTCAGTTATGTGAGGAAGGTTACATTGTGAATTTTAGGAATGATAAGTTCTTAGTTCACAATTCCAAGGAAAAATTTATTCTCTCAGCCAATCGGTAAGTGAATGTTTACACCTTGAACCTAGAAGACCGTAGAAGCCAAGATTTACCTTGCCTAAGTGCAATGGAATATTATTCTTGGTTATGGCATAGAAGACTAGGTCACTATAATCTTAGGAATCTATGTAAACTCTCTAAGAAGAAACTAGTTATGGATCTACCGGAGCTTAGATATGATTCTTCTAAAGTTTTTGATCCTTGTCATTATGGAAAGAAACATAAATCTAGTTTTAAATAAATTGGTGAAGTCTCAACAACTAATGCATTACAGTTAGTGCACATGGATCTTTTTGGTCCAACACAAACATGATGTATTGGAGGCAAATACTATGTATTTGTTCTAGTTGTTGATTACACTAGATTTACTTGGGTCAATTTTCTAGCAAATAAGTCTGAAGCTTTTTCTTATTTAAAAATTTTAGAGCTCATGTTAAAATGGAAAAAAACCTTCCATTAAAAACTATTCATAGTGATCATGGAGGAGAATTTCAAAATTCTGATTTTGAAACTTTTTGTAGTAGAAAAGTTATTACTCACAATTTTTCAACACCTAGAACTCCTCAAAAAAATGGTGTAGTTGAGAGAAGAAATATAATTCTTCAAGAGATAACTAGAACCATGTTGAGTGAATATTCTATAGCTAGGCATTTCTGGGCTGAAGCTGTAAGTACTGCTTGCTATACTATAAATCGAGTTTTGATTAGGCATTTTTTTAATATAACTCTTTATGAGTTATGGAATGGTAGAAAACCAAGAATATCCTACTTCAAGGTTTTTGGTTGAAAAGTATTAATTTTGAATACTAAAGATAACTTACATAAATTCGCACCAAAATCTGATGAAGGATTTTTCTTAAGTTTTTCCACAACTTCTAAGGCTTATCAAGTTTTTAATAAAAATAATTGTACTGTTGAAGAAACAGTACATGTAAAATTTGATGAGTCTGATCCTTTTGTTTTTAAACCATCCCATCCTACATCATCAAATGTGTTTTCAAAAACTGATTATCAACCTTTGATAGAAGAACCTTCTGATAAGGATAATGTTCAAGAAGATATTCCTGAAACATTTACCCCAGAAGACTTTCTAACATATGTTGATGAATAGGATTTTCAAAACCCAAATCAGACACTTCTTAAGAATCATCCCAGTGATAGTATCATTGGTGATGTAAATCAACCTGTAATGACTAGAAGTTCCTTAAGAAATGAAGTAGAATATCTATCATTTCTTTCCCAATTAGAACCTAAAAGCCCTGATGAAGCTTTAGGTGATGATGATTGGATCACAGCCATGCAAGATGAAATAAATGAATTCGAAAGGAATAATGTCTGGACCATGGTTGAAAGACCTAAGGAAACTTCTATTATTGGAGTAAATGGGTTTTCAGAAATAAATGTGATGAAAATGGAGTCATAGTAAGAAATAATGCTAAAATTGATGTTAAAAGCTATAATCGGCAAGAGGGAATAGACTATGAAGAAACCTATGCTCCAGTAGCTAGACTTGAATCTATCTGTATTCTACTTGCCTTTGCAGCATTATTTAATTTTAAACTTTACCAAATGGATGTGAATTGTGCTTTTCTTAACGGTTATGTTCAAGAGGAAGTTTTTGTTGAACAGCCTCCTAGCTTTGAAGATACAAAACATCCTGATTATGTTTTTAGACTTACCAAAGCTCTGTATGGCCTTAAACAAGCTCCATGAGCATGGTATGATAGACTCACTGGATTTTTGCTTCAAAATAACTATGTTATGGGAAATGCAGATCCAAACCATTTTATAATGAAAGATAATAAAAATGTTTTGATTGTTCAAATTCATGCCGATGACATTATATTTGGTTCAACTCAGCAATCTTTGACTGACTCTTTTGCAAGTATAATGAAATCTGAGTTTGAAATGAGTATGATGGTTGAGTTACCATTTTTCCTTAGTGTTCAAATTTCCCAAAAACCAGAATAAACTTACATATCTCAACATAAGTATATTAAAGATCTTCTTAAAAAGAATGGTTATGACAACACTAAGAGTAGAAGTACTCATATTGGTACCTCAAACTCTTTTGATCTTGATGAAGCTGAGAAACTAGTACATCAAACATCTTTTAGAGGTATTAAAGGATGTATACTATACTTAATAGCTAGTCGACCAGACTTAATGTTATCAGTATTCTTATGTGCAAGATATCATTCCAATCCTTAAGAATCTCACTTAAAGGCAGTAAAAATAATTTTTCACTACATTAAGGGAACCATGGATCTAGGATTATTTTATACTTCTGGAAATGATTTTATCCTAAAAAGATTTTCTGATGCTGACTTTGGTTGATGTAGAATGGATAGAAAAATTACATCTGGAACTTTTCATTTCTTAAGAGATTCACTAGTTTCTTTGTCCTGCAAGAAGAAACATTCTGTAGCACTCTCCACTGCTGAAGCTAAAAATGTAGCAGTTGGATGTTGTTGTGCTCAAGTGTTGTGGATGCAACACACACTCACAAACTATGGCTTGATTTTTACTAAAACTCAAATTTTGTGTGATAACACAAGTGCCATTACCCTTAGTAAGAACCCTACAAATCGCTCCCGTGAAAAACACATAGATATTAGGCATCACTTTCTTAGGGATCACACACTCAAAGGAGATATTATACATCAGTTTATCGGAACACAAGATTAACTTGCTCATATTTTCACAAAATCTTTTCCTTCTGATAGATTTGAATATATTAAACAAGAAGTTAGGAATGATAACCATAAGGTAATCCTTCCTAATTAACATTCTGTTGAAAAAAGTCTCCCTACAACAATAAAATCCTTTTCATAGGGGGAGTAAATTTGATTGATAGATTAACAATGTTTTTCAAAAAAAAATTCATACATTTCGGAACTAAAATTCTGGAATGGAATTTCCGGAACTAAAACATTCTATAATGGATATTTTCGTATAGAAAACTTCTGGAATGGATATGTTCATATTGAAAACATCCGGAATATAAACTTTCGTACTGGTATTTTCATAACGGGATTTTCGTACCGAATCTTTCAAAATATGTTTTTGGTTTTCAAATTTTGTAATGAAATTTTCGTACTAAGTTTCCCTTAATGATTTTGTTTTTCGTACTGAATTTTCCTTACTGAGTTTGTTTTTCGTAGTGAGTTTTCAGAATTTTGTCTTTTCATAATAAATATTATATTGTAGTTTTCGTAAGATTATTACCCATTACGAATAATCGTCCTAAGCCAATCCGAAAGGAATGATTTCCTAACTCCTGTTTTCGTAATCATACATTACTTGCTGGCATTTTCTTATATTTTCTTTTCTGATTATAGTTTTCTTAATTCATTGTTTTAATAAAAACCTCAAAAGATCGGATTCAAGAGAATTGGTTTTTGACCATCAGATCTGATCTCAGCTTATCACAACCGTTTGATCAACTGTGTAAGTTGAACCGTTTTCTCATTGCCTATATAAAGGGGACCCCAAATGGTTTTCCCACATCGGTTTTCAAGCTCCAGCGTCTCGAAGTTCGGCCTCTCTGTTTTAAGACCATTCCAAACTTCATATTTCTCAGTTCTGAACTTCTCAGAGGTCTTCAAATCCGAATATATGTGGAAGCAGCTTCTCAAGACATGTCTTCATCTAAGCCGATTTCGAAGTGGTTAGTATATAGAGAGAGGCTGGTTCATCCAGATTTCATCAACAAGTATGACTCTCTTATTTCCAAGAATTTTAAGATTAATGGTTGGGAAGATGTTGCGGTGTTAAAACTCAGGAATCAAGATGAAGTGTATTCAGATTTGCTTATAGAGTTATATGAAACAGTCTCCTTTCTTAAGGAAGATGGAAGGGAGAAGTTGTCATTTAAGTCTTATGGTAAGACTTATATGCTTTCATATTCCAAGGAAGCCATATTGGTAGGGCTGAATAATGAAGGTGAAGCTGAATTCATATCTCATGTGTTGCCGGATTCAAAAGGTAGATTCGACAAGGAAAAAGCTTTAGAAACTCTCGGACTGGAAGATGACAAGGCTCCGAAGATTGCTTCTCTATCTACAAATTTCTGGATTCTAGAGTTATGGGAACAAGGCCTTATCGTACCAAGGAAGGGTGAAAAAGATAGCTTAAAGAAGAGTGAGATCTACATCCTAGATTTTCTGATAAATCTGAAGAAGTTTAATTTGATGAAGCACATTCTTATCACTCTTGAGAATGTGATGAAAGGAAATATGAGAGCTCACATTATTATGTATCCATAAATACTCTCAAAGTTGATAGTTCGGTGCCTTGAGTCTTTTAAGCAGGCTTTCAAGTCTAATCCAAGATTTTTCCAGATTATGCTGGTGAGTGATGGTACACATAAAAGAATGGATGTAGCTTTTGACAAGAAGACTGGTCAGTTTGTTGATTCACCGGCTCAAGAAGAAACAGTTCCGAATGTTGCGGATCCAGAATCCTCTAAACCGGTAAGGAAGATAAAGTTGAAGGAAGTGGAAGTAGAAGCATAGAATCCTAAGTCTATGGAAGTCCATTCCGCACCTCCAAAACCAAAGAAGAATAAACATTACCCAGATGACGTTTTTGTTAAATGGAGGGAGATCAAAGAGAAGAGAGTGCAAGGGGAGCCTCAGTTTGGATGGGATCCTGCGGAGGCTAAGGCCTTGAAGGAATGAACTACAGATGAGCTCGAAAAACAAGAAAAAGAAAAGAAGCTCAAGAAAAAGATGTCTGAGGCTGAGGTAGCCCAGGCTTTGTTAAATATTAATGAGATGGTTTCGGCAAGCATTCCTTTTCCGAGATCTTTTTCATTGGAATCTCTACCTGAGACTCCAGGAAGAGACTTTGTTGCTCCGAAAGAGGCAGTAGCTAATCCTGTTGAGGAAGTAGAGCAAGTTGAGCAAGTAGGGGAAGAATAAGTTGTTGCTGAAGTAAGTGGTGAAACCAGAGATGTGTTGAAACAAGTTGATGATTATAAGGGAACTCATTCGGAACACTTGTCACTCCGAACCTCAGAAGCTGAGTCTTCTAAGCTAGTCACTTCAGAAATGGAAGAGGAGAGAGGAGAAGAAGAAGTATCTTATCATGCAGTGGTAGAACAACTTCTACAAGATATTTCTCAAATGGAGAATGTATAGGTTGCTGCTCAGAAAGTTTCTGATGAGGAAGACAATATCGTTCAAGTATTTGATAGTGAAAAGAGAAATCCTGAACAGGATTCCATTCCGAAAAGAGACAAGGGAATGCAAATTGTTGCTGATACTCCGAGCTCAGTAGTGGTGAAGAGAAATGAAGTTGTAGTTCTTCAAAGAGAAATATTGATCAAGTTGATGAAGAAACTTCTCCAAGTAGAGTCTCGGATTTGGAGTCATCTTCGTTGGGTCGTGATTTTGTTGTTCAGTCTTTAAAGAAGCTGGTAGGTTCTATTCCGACTTTCTCAAGCATTGATTCAAGATGCCAAATGCTCCAACATGCTTTGAATCAGAAATCAGACTCCGTATCTATGGTAATGGACAAGTGTGTTGAAATAGAGGCTCGATTCAAAATGTTCTTTGTCAGCTATGAATCCCACAAAAGATCTTGAAAGAGGATGACTAGCTGGTCGAGGAAGACTGTCGATGAAATGAAGCTCTTTGATGAATTTTAAGATAATGTTAAGGATGATTTTGAGACTGAGGACAGGAAGATAAATGAGCTGACTTCTTCCTTTGAAGAGAAGCTAACAGATGTAAAGAACTTCCAGATTCAAGAAGTCAGAGATCTGAATGGGAAGCTAAATTCTGTCTCTAAAAACTTGAAGTTTTAAATGGGTCATCGGATTGTGTTTGAAGAGAAATTGAAGGCACATGAAGAAAAGATTAAAGCTCATGAAGAAAAGCTACAATCCCAGAAAGAAAAGATTTAAGGCCAAAATGCAAGAATAGTGGTCATAGAGAAGCAAGATTAAGAAGATCATAAAGACATAAAGAACATATAGACTATTCTTAAGGGTCTCATGGAGAAGGAAAAAGATCCAAAATAGACAGATCCGATATTTTTTTGTATCTAAATTTCATTTTTGTTGAGCTTTTCAAACGTAATGAAAATTTTGTTCTTGCCCGTTTATTTTGTTGTTGCTACTAATATTTTAGGTACTTTGTTATATTTTCCATTCCCTCAAATTCTTTTTGAAAATCACAAAGGCGGAGAAGGAAAAGTTCCTTAAGGAAAAAGAACTCTTATAAGAGCTTATCTAAGGGGGAGTTTTTCATTAAAGAAGACTTTCTTATTCATAATGAAATGTCACTCCAGAAATCTAGAACACGATCCTTAGAGTTTCAAAGCCTAAGGGGGAGTTAGTCGTATTCATCAATATCCTTAAAGAAAAAGGGAGATAAGCCTTAATGATTTTCTTTCTTCTTAGAATTTCTTTTTCAAGGATGTTTGTGCTTTCCAAAAAGGGGGAGATTGTTGAGTCAATATGGTTTTCCTTATGATGTTTCCATTCCTTCTTATTTTGAAAATCACAAACACCTTATCTTTAAGAAAATCATTTTTTAAGAAAAATTGCTTTTATATGGAAAATCGCTTTTATAAGAATATTTTCATTTATAATGAAAATCGCTTTTATAAGAAAAATTATCTTTATCAAATTTTCATCCATATTTTTCTTAAGTATAAAATTCGGATTCATTTCTATGTCCTCAGAATTGTTTGAAACTTTGATATGAAGAATTCTGTTTTAGGATCCGAATTTTGGACAAGAACTGTAATAAAGTTTCACGCCGAAATCCAGATGAGAACTGTAATAAAGTTTCATTCCAAACTCCGAATAGAAACTCTAATTATGTTCTACATCAGATTCAGGATGCGAATCCTCATGAAGTTTGACAACAAATTCTCATTACGAATTCTTGTGATGAGTTCCCATTACGAATTCTGATAATGATTTCTCATTACGAATTCTGATGATGATATCTCATTACGAAATCTGATGCTGAGTTCTCATTGCGAATTCTGATGATGAATTCTCATTCCAAATTCTCATTCTGAATTCATCTATTAAACAGAATCTGATCATATTTGTTTTATACACTCCGTATTTGTTTAAACTCCGAAAAAGTATTTCTTAAACTCCGAACATTCATTCCGGACTTTTGAGTTAGATTTTAAACGGTGTCGTACATTCTGTTACACTTGTTTTTTTATAAAATGATGTCGTCTATTATGTTATAAAACTATCCGTTGGCTAAGTGACACGAGTACAGGTCCCTCCAATTTTTAAGGAAAATATGACCATTGGGAAGGAGGCCGACCTTACCTTTAAATAGGAGCTCATTTGAAAGAGCTCAAAATAGACAATGAAGTTGGATTGATCTAGAGACCACACGTTGCTTTGGTGATATCTAGAGAGAGAACGATTTTCATGCCTTTTGCGTACTGAACCGCTCATTCAGCTTTTGCTTCGTGCGACTTCAAATGTTGGTGATTATATTCAAGGACTTCTGGGGATTGGAAGACAGAGGTGCCGACTACTTGAAGTTTGAGGTCTTCCTTGCTGAGGAAGACAGAGGTTGTCAACTACCTTGAAGTTGAGGGCTTGCGGGGATAGCAAGACAGAGAGTCTGATCGTCGTATCGAGGGCTTACCCTGGTGTGGGTAAGACAGACTTGCATGAAAGTATAAATCAAGGGACCTTTATCCAAGGTTGTTGGATACCCTTCTCTTTGGGTTAAAAGACATATATCTTGTTACTAGTAGTTTTACTACTTGTTTATTTCCGCTGCATTTTGTATTATAAGGAAAGTATAGCTTTCTTATACATCCTTACATGAACTCTATTTCATTTAGATTCTTTACGCTTTAAGGGAGAATCAAATGTTGTAATCTTCTGTTAAGTTTCAATTTCTGGAACCGTATTTCCAGAACCTACTTTCGGAATCACTTTTTAGGGTTTCATTGGTATTAGAGGTTTTGTGAATTTTCTTAGTTGAAAATTTGTTAAACTTAGCCCTTTCCTTTTCTTAAGGAAATCATAGTTATTTGTAACTTACTTTAAAGGTTCCAATGGAATTTTTAAAGTATACTATTCACCCCCCTCTTGTATATTGAGCATCTACATCATTATTTTGATCCTATATGTCATTCATATTTTAATTCTATTTAATGGTATTACTACTTCTGATATCTTGTACTATTGGGTTTCGATGTGTATATTATACCAAAAGATGCATAATCTCCCCATTATCACATCATGGCCCTCTCTTCTAGTTAGCTGCCTCTGGCATATGGGAAAATGCACTTAAGGTTATCTGACCAACTAGGTTCAGGGCACATTTTGGAGGCACTCATAATTGGGATATTACACACACGTTCAATAGTTTGGGGTAATATTATAATAGTTTCTACATTAGGTTAGGAATTATTTGATATTCACACATGGCATTCCTTCATATCTATGAAAATTATTGAAAATGAGTTTCTATATGAAGACTAATACTATCATGTAATGACTCATGATGTTCCATTAGAGATTTGATTAAAAAATTCCCACTCTTTAAATGTTTTCCACCAAATGATTATTGGAAATTTCCTCCTATGAAAGGTTTTCATCCTCATAAAGTTAATATTTAATATCATCATTGGGAAAGTCTGGTGAGTATCATAATATTCCCATGGTTATTTTTAATTTTAATGGGTCACTTACATATCATCAGACAGTGGTATATATATTCAAATAGTCTAAAAGGGATATCTGTGTACTTCAAGGTATGCTAGATAATAATGGTCTTGGTGGAGTGAAATCCCAAATTTCTAGTCCCCCAAAAGATGGTGATGGAAAATTTATATAATTTTATTCTTCTTGTAGTTTAGATTATCAGGTATATGATCACCAAAAATTACTCAGGAAAACCTCAAGATAATTTAGAATAGTTTTATATACAACTACTATTGAGTGAAACATTAGTATTAATTATTCTTAACATAATAGATAATATAGAGTTGTAGTAGCTCATGTGGTATCTTGAGGATGTGGAAGTTGTCGGTTTCATACATTCTATGACATAACAGTGGGGTTATCATTGGTTTTTTTCTAGGAATGTGTATATAATATTTCATATTTGTGTGTATTACCATCATTTTAACTAGCATATCATTATGAAATAATATCATCTTTCCCACATAAAAGTCCATTTTCTCTAGATTTTAGGATCACTGATTTTTTCAATGCTCAATTCGAGTTTGGAATATCAATTCTGTGAGTTAGACCTTATGATATACCCTATAAAACATTCCATTGTAGATATGGTATGTGCATGTATTTGATGATTTATTTCTCTCCCACACATTCACTGATAGTTTTCATTTACACAATGTATCATGATTCCCAACATTATATAAAATAGTTTGTTGTAGGTTTCATGAATAATTACTTGGTTACTCACGTACACAACATAATGATTCCAATAATATTTTCATCATATCAAATACACATAATGGGATCCATATATATTATAAAATTACTAAATTACCCTTCTTTATGGAACATTTACACTTAATGGGTGATATTATATCATAATTATGAGTATAAATTGACCCATATATGGAGAGAGATTTTGTTTCCTAATAAAATCACAATATCTTTGATAACATTTAGAGACTATTATTTATACATTGATATCACATAGAAATTATATAGGACTTCTCACATCATGAAGCAATTCATAAAGGATTGACCCAGATAAGATCAAGGATTAAAAGTTTTGAAACATGATATGATAAATTTTACTCGTTAATGTTAATGTTTAATTTATGAATAATCTTGACTTTAACTATTCATTGAAGTGGATATATAGTGATTTGGGATGTGTTAGGTGTAACTGTAGAAGATACTTTGATGTAGGAGGATCAATTTCTTACAAATGGGTATTTCTAATAGAGATCTCATGAGTGTAATTAGATGACACACGACCTCTTGGTAGAATCAGTTGTTTGTTATTTTCATTATTGGAGGTGTTATATATTGGGAGAGATGATTTTTGTTTTACAAACCATAAACATCTCAAATAATTCATCACACATATTCAAATAAAAAGTATACATAGAATGTGGGTTAATTGCATTATGTACATAGACATCAATATTAACTTCACTTTATAGATGGGATATTTATTTTCTAAGGCTCTAAACTAAAATACTCGTACACATGTTAGTTATCAATCCTTTAATTAATATATATAGAAATTAATTATAAATTAGATAAACCAATATTATTTAATGAGTAGCATGGTTTCTTTTTTTATGGAATTAATTGTGTCATAATAAAAACTGAATTGAATATATAGGATGTGGTTCTATGGTCTTGAATGTCTAGTCTTAAAAGAGATCATATTGGGAGAAGACCCATTATCAGAATAGTATATCAATGGAAAGTAGATATATGTTATTTTTCAGTGTGTCTTTTGTTATTATAGACATTCTAGGAGAATTGGAGAAATGATATTATTCATTTAAATGATAATTATACATTGTCATTCCCATGATTTACTTTTATTTTCAATATCAATAATGGTATCATAGGATGATATGTTAGATCATGGGTTTTTTTCATGTAGTGGTTCACTTATCTGGAGGTGAAAGAGGGGTACCATTGCCCTACTAGTTTTACACACCTATTAATCATCCATATTTAAAATTATATGATTTTTCAATAGATATGATGAATGGTTTAACATGGTTTCAATGATGCAGTGATGTTGTTTTGTTAGTTTTAGAATGGGTGGTATTGGTAATCCACATCCTTCCCACCAGGGATTCCTTCTTAGTATATTATAATTTGATTGTATAGGTTACTATGATTATAAGGCTACAAGGGTACCCCTGTATCATCTTTTCACTTAGAGAATCACCTTTTCGATGATTTTTATTGTTGGCATTGAAAAAGTAACTATATATATGGATACTGTTGAATTTTAAATTTTACCCATAGTTTTTCGTCTAGTAAAAAATAATGATACACGTACTAGTGGAGGTTTTTTTGGAATATTTTTTTTGGGAAAAACAATCGAACCTAATTTCACCATACAATAATGCTTCCATGAATTAATTCAGATGGTTCATTATGATCCATTATATGGTATGACTTGTTGATCCCCACTACTATGCCAATAAGATTGGGAGGAAGTTCAATTTGGAAATTATTCCATTCCTGAGACATCAAATAATCTTCAAATCTTCAAGAGATATAGAGTTTATACTTAATATGGGAACATTTTTTGTTGCAACTGATGTCATCGACTTCTAGAGATCATGGTATGGGGTTGGATTTTCATTCATGTTTATCCTACATTGGAGAATATAAGGATCCATATATTTAGAAAGCTATCCCAAAAATATAATTAGATTTTAAAATTATTTGAGAGCGTTATGTTTGTTCCTATAGGACATATCTTCCTTGGATACATTATGAAATGCATTAATTCTTCCATGTATCTCATATCCCCCACTATCATTTCAAAATATTTTTTCTTTCGACTATGTTGACATTTTATTAGAGGATGAAATAATTCTATATACTTCCATGTTAACAACCTCCATTGATGAATGAATGATCATATAGGAAGGTATGTTCATCTAGTTTAAGAGGTATAAAAGAATGGACTTCTGTATTTTGAGAACATGGAGTGAGAAACTGACTCATATGATTAGTGGGTATAATCATTTTAATAAGATTCAATAACAAACTGTAAAGGAAACTCAGGGATGAGATATATTAAGAAGGGTTGGATGTATGATAATGGTATTGTTTTTTAAACCATGTGGCTCATCCCCCTAAATAGTGTGACCTGAGGAAGAAAGAACAAGGGTTATCACCCAGTGTGATTGAGTTCAAATGAACTTGTTAACCACTATATTAAATAAAATAAGAAAACATATGGCTTACAAAATATTTGGAAAATCAGGTTTCTAACGATGCAATGGAGTGACATAAATTTAATGTGAGAATGTCTGGTAAGTTCATGGTATGGTTAAAAATGTACCTGAAAGTGTGTGTCAAAGTGCATTAGGAAATTTCTTATACATTGCTAGAACACGATTTGGAAAAATGTGTGGAAAAACCTTTTTAATCATATAAATTATTTATTACTAAAATACACCAACTAAATTTAATTCATTCCTTCCTTATTTTCTACCTCCATTATCAATTGTCCCTTCTCCATGTTGGATGTCTCATCCCACATTATGATATTAGAGATAACTACATAGAATGATCTTTGATTCAATAAAAATTTTCCCCATTTAATTCAAACTAGTAATGCATTCAATTACCTTCATTCATTTATAGTTTTAACTCACCATATGGGACACTAAATATGTTAAAGGTAATAAGCCCATTTTTTTAGGTATTATCTTATTATTATGATTTATTCTATTCTAACATATATTGTATAACAAAACATGAAGAAGCTTCATCTAACACTATATGGAAGGTTCAATAGTATTTTCATGTAATGTTATGAATCTTTATATAATAGGTCGTTGTGATTCATGCATGATATTCTAATCATTTCCTCAAAACTAAAAATCCCATTATTTTATATTTTCTAATATTTTAGTCGATCTCCAGTATGCACTAATTTATTTTTTGAGGTTGTCCACCAAAAAAGGGCCTACACATTGGATAATCCATTGAACATCACTTTCTATCATGAATATAAAGTTGATATCCCCATCAAAAATGCTACTAATTGGTACCCTAAACTGGGTTGACACGTGACCTAAAGAATGCCTCTCTATATTTTATAGGTTGTTGACTAGAAAAAATGGTCTAATAGATCACATGTAGAGACTATTCCCTCTCTATGAGAGTATTCCATAATAAGTAACATGTAATATAATATAATTCAATATAAAATTAACTATAAAAACATATAAAAAAACATTTCCCAAAATATGATATAATACATAACCATATACTAAAAGTGTCATGTCATGCTAAAAATCAAAATGTAATGAACCCCAAAAATATTGAAATATAGTTGAACCTCCATACCTAGTCATAACTCTATGTTTGGATCATCATCTATGAACATCCCATGCCCAACTCAACTCTTTATAATAGCATATTTTCCCTTATATGTGATTGAAACCATGAAATATACTTGGGCACCCAATGGAGGCCTAATAAGGGTGTGAATACAACTCAGCCGACTACCACAATGGGGTTTAAAAATATACAATCTTAATAGATAGAGTACATAATTACAAAGTAAATTATTAGTTAAAAACATATCTCTTTTTCCATTATGTATCAATATTCTATTTAACTATGTTTTATTCAATTCCATTTTCATCATTTATACCATTCATATTATAATATTAATTTTCATCACATGTTCCATAGGTTAAACAAATACATTATATATAAAATGGATATGATGGTAAATTACAATGCATGAGGTAATAATTCATGTCCCCTGTCTCACTAGGGATAACAAATTTCATATATAATCATAACCCACATACAATGTAGCGTCAGCCCATGTATTCACAAACAATTCAACCATTGGGGTCCTAGATGATAATTCTGACTCCCTAATCTATGTTTTCATGAGTGGGGTATTTAGAATCAGTCTTACCCAAACCATGGGAGTATCCTTGTTACTTTATTCCACATCACCAATCTATGTTCACATTCTTATTTATCCATTTATAATTTATGTAATATCACAAACCATTGACTATAAATACACATGACATTATTAATTCACATTACATTCATCATGTCAATCATCATCAATATATAACCCATTAACACATTTATCATTTACTTTTAATAGCCCATATAATCCATTTTACATTTTAAAAAATATACCATTTTTTATAATAAATAATTAGAATACATTATATGATTAGACATATTGATCTAATTGCTAAGAATTAACCCATTTCAGACATTTATCATTTACTTATGGGATAACACATATGTGCGTGCCTATTAATGTTTGAAAATTCATTTGACACATTCAAATTATCACATTTAACCCTTTCTCACCTCATGAAAATCTATCATTTATTCATTGGATAAAAAACTAAATCAACCACTATTAATTCCACTATATGGTTTATACTAATTTTTGACTTATTTACATTGGTCTCCAATTTATCCTAAAAAATACTAGACTTAACATCATAATTATCCATGTTCAAGAATTATGGTACTCCCCATCGGTGGCCCTAAATTGATCTAATGATCCTAAATGTATTTGAAAGGGATACTGAGGGTTATATTTCACCTTTTGGCCACATTTTTTTCCAAATAATACTAATGGAATCAAATTCACTGTAAGGTGGAAGAAAAACCATGACCATGCAATAAAAAATCAACAACAAGACTATGGTATAAAACATATACATAAACTACATTGAATCTGTTAATGAAGATATGTTTGACCACAAACATAGATCTGAATTCAAGTACCCCTGGAATTAAAAACATTTGATCCAATAAATAATGAAGGATTTAGTTCTTCTAAATAATAATTATGAATACAAAAACTCTAATCTATAATAAAGAAGCCAAAGAATTTTGGAGTTATCCATAATTCATCATATTACTGATATAACACAAAAAAGACTATAATCTAAGTATATACCCCATTTGGAAAATTTTTGAGCCCTAATTCATCAATATAGATATAGGATAAAGAATTGGGGAGTGAACTGGAAAAAAAACATAAAATCGTGAGTGGATGTTTGGTAAATTCAATATTTTTAAATGGGATCAGGGATTAGCTACATGACTTAACAAATAATGCATAAAAGGTGTGTATACTTCTACCTAGGAGGGGTTAAATTCTTATAGTTTAATAGGGAGGTCGTCACTGATTGAATATCCATATGCCAACTGTATGGAATACCTCTATCCAAAAAATTAATAGTTTGGCACTCCCAATCGTACATTTTTCCTAACCATGCAGCCCCATCCATGCAACCGTGATTTTGGTGCACTGTTATCCCTAAACGTGTGCCAACTGTCCCACATGCATTGGACATCACAATTGCATCTTATATTGTTCCAAGAACAACTGAAACCCCCTGAAACATCTACATTATTTCAGAAAGCATTATATTGAAAAACATTAAGAGATTGAAAAAAATATACAAATGGAAATACCTCTAAAAATTTTGAGATCTGACAACATCCCCACCTAATGAAATCATGTACTCTGTCCACACTTGTAATGGCCCAGACCACTTTTTTCAACTTATCTATGAAAATTAGGTGATTGAGATGTTTTGGAAGGTAATTTTGACTTATCACCAACACTTTTCCAAATTTCCATTCCTGTGAATAATTCTATCGATGAATAGTTCCATCATTAGACCACTAGGAACAGTGCATCAGATACTTGTATAACCAGTGTCATCAAAGAACATATGTGAATAGTTTCTTCGGTAACCATATGTGAACAGTGTAATGGTGACCTTATGTGAACAGTGACATCAGTGGCATTATGTGAACTATGTCATCGATATCCTTTTATGAAAATTGTTATTTGTAACCTTATGTGAATAGTGAAATGGTTACCATATATGAATAGTGACATTAGTGACCACATGTGAACAGTGTCATCAGTGAACATTTGTGAATAGTTACATCGGTAACTTTATGTAAATAGTTCAATGGTGAGGTTCCAACGGTGACCTCTTTCCTTTTCCAAATATTATGTTCATGAACTGTGTTTCTAGAACAGTGAGGATCAAATGGTGACCTCTTTCCTATGACAAATATTTTAGGTCATGAACAGTGTTTCCAGAATACTGTGGTTCCAATGGTGACATTTTTCCTTTTCCATATTTTGAGTTCATGAACATTGTTTCTAGAATGGTGAGGTTCAACTGTGAGTTTCATGAACTGTTTTTCTAGAAGGGTGAGGTTCCAACAGTGACCTTTTTCTATTCCCAATTTTTGAGATCATCAACAGTTTTTCCAGAACATTAAGGTTCCAATAGTTAGGTTCCAATGGGGAGGTTCATGAACAATGTTTACATTTTTCCAAATTTCATCTATGTGAATAGTGTATCTAGATTCCAACAATTTCACCCCAATAATGTTTCCTTTGACATAAAATTCTTTTAAAGAATTTTTTTTATGGACTCGAAGACTGATTCAAAGCCCATAACTCTTATATTTATTTTTTCTAAGGATCAGGATGTTTTTATATAGTCAAACTGTGTGGTTTAATGGGATCCTATTTTAAATGAAAACATAGTTTATCATAAACCCCTACTATGTTAAAACATTTAATGGGACGATATATCTTCCACCCTATTTTTTCCTCCTTATTCTCGTGTGGGAGATGCTTGAACGTCCCATTACATCCTGTAAGAGAGGTACAATCAATCCTTCCTCCTAGTATTTGTTCCTTTCGGTTTTGATGCAACCAAAAATATCAATCAGTCATCAATACATGGTATAATATATCTTTATTATCTCTGGTTCATCTATATCATTCTCATTTCCTTGTTTTTTGAAATTTTTACCCCATGATCCTAATGGGCTTTTCATGGATTTTTGGTGGTGTGGTGGTGTCTCTGCATCCCCGGGTGGATATAATTGTATCATGGGAGGATATTTTAACTCGTTGTGTGGCTCATTCTCATATAAACAACATCATGAACTGTTCGAAGTAGGGGATTCATTGTTTCTCTCTTCTTATTCATGAAACATTATTGTTATCATTTTTTATTCCACTATATCCCAAGAAAACATAGATAATAAATGTATGATCCTGATAAATTAATTGATATTGATCTTATGGCATTGACTCTTATTATTTTAGATTGATTGATATCGAATCTAGCTTTTTTAGCATTTCGTTCTTGAGGGAATTAGTAAATATCTTAATTCTGTAATTAATAGATAATCTCTTGGCTAATGATAAAGTGGCATGTGAATGAATCTGATTGATATTGTTTTAATTTTATGTTAATAAAAATTTTTAAGTAAACATGTTTAATTATTTTTGATATCTTACTATTTATGATTCACAATGTTGGAACCTATGAATAATAAATCATCTAATACAAGATGGATTAGAGAACTAGTTGTCAGATAATAGATAATACTTGTATGGTTCTGAGTTACCCACTTGATTGTTTGAGGATCAAGAGCCCAATTGATAAGACGTTTGTTTTCAATAATTCTTGTGTTGTGATGTGAGTCTTGATGTCTGTTTTGATATGTGGAGTAAGGGAGGCCAATTGATTGTGGTCGCAGTTGAAGCCTATAGTGGAGAGATGAATCGGTTTATGCGTGTGGGTGTCGGGGAGGACACACTGGAAGATGGAAATTTTGTATGTGAATGTTCATATTTTGGATGATTTTATTAGTTTATTATCGTAATTACATTCCACACTACTCAAGGAAGATGGTATTTCTTACCCTTCTTCCAAAAGGAGTGAAGATGTATGGTTTTTGCAATGTGATTTTCGTGTCTAGATTCCCAAGAAATGATGGGTCTATTCTCTTTCTATAGGTGGAAAAGACTCGACGGGTAGTTATCTACTATCCATGTTCAACCCACTTGTGTTTAGTAGAGTAGAATGACTTTCTAGAATTCCTGGGAATATAGGAATTTAATGCTGTAAATAAATAATTTAATTAATGATGTTATCAAATGGGGATGGATCTTGCTTGAATGAAATATTAAGGTTACGATTATAAAGGGATAGTGTACATTGGTTGTGATGCTAATGAAATTTAATGTGGAATTGTTAATGGTCAATTAATGTTTAAGGAATTGATTAAAATAAAGTGAAACTTGTAAAAAGGGAATGCTTTAAGGTAATAAAGCTATTTAAATGGTTGTGTGCTTATAGGATACGTAGTCTTAAATGTGGTTGTCTGGAGTTTGAGAGACGTTAGCTGCAGTTGAGTATAATACTAGGTTATGTCAATAATGTGGTTTTGAGATATATTATATTATTTTCTTTTCTTTGATTATATATGCTACTCTACCCTTTCAGGTAGGGAAACTGACACCCTAGGGATTCTGAGCCCAATGGATGTTTTTTCCCCAACATTCCAGTGGGAGGAAGGATGACTGACTAACCCCTTTGGCCACACATTCTTCTTTTGGTTGTTATATGTACTGGTAGGCATAATGGTAAGATTTCCCTATATATGTGTGTATACAGATGTAATGGTTTGTTGTTATTCACAGACATATATTCTTGATATAGTATCTTATGGAATACATTAGGTGAAACATGTATTGGTTGTGATGTATTGAGGATCCTTTCTCAGTGTATGAGATTAAATGGCTTGAGGTATAATACCCGACTTATGATATACGTTAAACGAGCTATGGTGGCTCACAGAAACTGTCCGGTTTCTTTCATTGATGGACGTAGTGGTTTTATTGCATGAGGTTCATGTTGTGGTGCTTCACCTAGGTGTTTGCAGGAAAGCCTTTTTGGAGAGAGATGCTTAGGATGTGCAATGTTGGGGAAAAACAACAAACTAGTGGGAAATTATTAGAGTGTTACCCTTGAAAATAATTATTATATTATATACTCTTGTATGTGTTACTTGGTGAGAGTATCCATGGTGGGGCTGGGAATATAGTATAGCAGTTTAGGTGACAAGTTAGTTTCACATGTTGTTCATTATGCATTAGCATGCATTCATTACATTATACTAAGAGGCTTCGGCGATGATCCTACTGAGTATACAATTATTCTCACAGTACACACACATATATATATATATATATACTGTTTTTAGATCACATGAAGCATGCTAGAGATCAAGCTAGTTTCTAGTTTCTGGGGGTTGCGGGAGATGTTCGGATTTCTGGTAGCTACTTTTTTTTTTACTTTTTTTTGGGTACTTGCAGTTTTCCCCTTCCATTTGTAGTAGTATTTCATGACATTACATATGTTCCCATGGTATTTCATTTATATTTCATTATGTGTTGGAGTTGGTTGGTGTCAATCTTATCTCTCTCTTTCACATGTTTTCTCTTAGATGGTAATGCCTCCCATATGTGTGTTTACAATACCCTCAGTGCTAGTCAGCAACCCGAGGCCTACTAGGGGCGGGACATGGGGGTCATTATCTCTCTTCTCATATTTCCGGCCTAGGAGGGTTACACCATGATGGGAGGGGGTCGTGATATATTTTTATCAATGGGATATTGGGGGATAGGATGGAGTTTAGATATTGGCATGTGTGAGGTTGAATGGACTGGTAGAGAAACGGTGTCAATCAAGTTTATAAAGTGATGTAGACACTAGAGCTAGCTGAGACATAGGCATTTAGGCCCCCTATGATCTGATTTTCATACCTATAAGATTACAATATCTACTAAATGTGGTGGTACAAGTTTCCAAGTAGAGACCAATGAAAGGATCATTCATCATTCTTCTTCATTCATGTGTCTAAATGGGTAGACCATGGGATAGGTTAACCTCAAATGAATAAAAGGATAAAACTAATTAATTAATGAAGGGTATTCAATATTCCATGTTTATGATCTCTAAGTATTTGTTAGTTTATAGGTATGGAACCTGGTCGACAACCCCGTCAGGGTTACATAGAACTGGTCCTGAAGGTTGTCCATGCAGATCGCAACAGGATCGAGGTTGACAACGACAACCCTTGGAAGAGGAAACTATAAGTGTTTTAGCACCAGAGTCTTTAGAAGTACGAGGGGTACGTTTCATATGTTGTCACAGAAGTCTTATTGGAGGTGGTCGGGATAGGATTCTGTTCGATCTGTTCATGGAAGGAGCACTGGGTGTTGTTGGTTGTGATGATATTGCGTGGAGAAGTGAGGCAGTGGGGGTTATTGTTTCTTAAGGAACATGAGGAGTCATTGATCTCATGAGAGGAGTTTGGAGACAAGTTTAGAGTCTATTTTCTATCTTTGACTGTGAAGGAGTCCAGTTGCAAAGAAATTCTTACACATTGAGAGGGGAGCTCCACTGTTTGAGAGTTTGGAATCCATTTCAGGAACCTTTTACGATATTCTTCAGAACTCATACAAAATGAGGAGGCCAGGGGAGGCATTTAGAATAGGCTTTGCATCTAGAGATCCATTTCCAGGTCACCCCATTTATGCTGAAGACATATCTTGAGGTGCTGGCGAGGGCATAGTTCACCAAAATGACAATTTTTAGAATCATACCATCATGATGGCGAGTCTTCATGATTCATCAGGAAGTATAATTTTTGTCAAGAGTTCATGGTTTTCATTGAATAAGAGTTTTTGTTCAGATGAGGGTAGGTCCATGCACTCTGTATCTCGTTTCCCAGAAGTAAGCTGCTCTCAAGCCTATGCCATGGAATCAGGCGATTGTTTTTCATATGGTGGTTGAGGTCATCAACAGCAAGAGTGTCTGAACTTTCATATCATTCATCGTCCACCAGGTCTTCCAATCCAGGTTCCTCAGTGGAGGTAGTTCTATTAGAGGTATCAGCAGCATGTTGCACCAACATTAGATCAGTAGAGGGTAGATGGGGTAGGGAGAGAACACCCCCATGGTGCTCCATGACCTCATAGATAAGAATGGGGCCTATGAGGTGGTCATCATCAGGGTCCGATAGGTCATGGAGGATATCTTTGTCAGCTTCATACATTAGTTTTTCCAGCTCCAGGTGAGCCAGATATCGTTCAAGGTATCCATTTCTTCTATTCTACCTTGGTGTATGCCTTGGTTGATTTAGGAGAAAGATATTCATTCATATCACCTACCCTTGTCCATGCATTGGGACATGAGGTAGGGATTCTTCTAGTACCCTTGGCGTTGAATACGCCAGTTGGAGACCGAGATGACCGGTTTAATGTATGTAGATATTGTGATCTCGTGTTGGGGTAGCAATTCTCTTGTAGAGATTTTGTATGATTATGAATACAATTATATGATATAATCCTAGACATGTATTGGTTTTATTCAGTGGAGTCTATCATTGATTTCATCAAGATTAAGGTCATTTTCATCGATAAGGATGGGGACCTGGTGGTGTTTTTTGTTGAGCGAGATCCTAATATGGTTCACAGGTATGTTCCATCATTATCATCCATGATGGCCAAGATGATGTTGATTTCATCCAAGGTTCAGTAGTTTGAAATAATTATGCTTGTAGAAGAGTACCCTGATGTCATTCAAGATGAGATTGTAGCATGACCACCTTAATGGAATATCTAGTTTGGTATCATGCTACATCCAGGAGAGTCTTCTATTACTATGTCTCTATATAAGATGACCCCTTCTATGTTATAATAACTACATATACATAATGATGCTTCATTAATGTATAATTTTGTTTGGACGAGAGTGTCACTATGGGGTGCACCAGTTTTGTCCGTGAAGATGTTTGATGTTAGTTTGTGGTTGTGTGTCAATTATTTTCACTTGAACACAGTGAAAATAATGAATCATTACCCTCTTCCACGGATTTTTATTTATTAAATCAACTGAATGGTGCATGTTGGTTATCAAAGATTGTCTTGCTGCCAAAATATCATCAGATGCATGTGAAGGATGAGTATATCTTGAAGACAACTTTTCATTGTCATCATGGGAACTATGAGTTCGTTGTAATGTTGTTCGGCATGAAAAAATCTCAAGACGTGTTCATGGAATTTATGAATGATGTTGTCTCATGAGTACCTAGAAAATATTGTTTTAGTTTTCATCAACGACATCCTTGTGTACTCTATGTCTGAAGAAGAGCCTTCAGAGTATCTACGAACCATTTAGGGATTAATTCGTCAACATCGGCTGATTGGGATGTTGGCTAAGTGTGATTTTTGGGCTTGAGATGTCCGTATCGTGGGGCATGTGGTCTCCCGGTAAGGAGTAGCTGTGGATCCATCAAAGATAGATGTAGTTGTATCTTGTGAAGCCCCCAAGAATATTTCAAAGGTGCGAAGTTTCCATGGTCTCACAATATACTATAGGAATTTCATAGCCGATTTCTCTCAAGCTGAGACTCCTCGAACAACTTTGACCATGAATGATTAGGCATTCATATGGACTGATTAGGCTCAGGAAGCTTTCGAGTATCTAAAAGAGAAGTTAGTATGTGATACAGTTCATTGTATTCCAATAGAGGGAGTTCAGTTTGATGTTTTCTGTGATGCATCACATCTGGTGTTAGGTTGTGTCATGATGTAGTTGAGATCATTTGATTCTTATGGGTATTGGAAGTTGCATTCTCATGAATGTAACTATTCCTCCCATGATCATGAGTTGGAAGCTGTGGTTTTTGCTCTAATGTTGCGGTGACATTACCTTATTGGTGTGTGCTTTGTGGTTTTCACTAATCCTAAGAGCATGGGGTATGTATTCTTCCAGCGTGACAAGAACATATGACATCATCAGTGGATAGTGATTTTATTGGAATACGACTTTGATATATCATATACACCTAGTAAGGTGAATTTTGTAGTTGATGTGCTGAGTCAGAAGTCACTTAGTGATGCAGTGCATGAATTTAGTGACTCCTAGAGTGAAATGGAAGAACTGTCAGCATTAAACCATGACATGGGAAAACTTAGGGGCATATGTTGTCTTATTCAGATGAAGGTGCTATCATCTCTGGTGTATAAGGTATAAGAGTTCTAGTTGTGGGAACTATAGGTGGAGGAATGGGGAGACAAAGTTGTTTGTGGTGAGACCATTGATGGTTGGTCTGAGGATAAACAACACCGAGTGTTGTATCATAGAAGGATTTTTGTTCATTTGATGATGTGGGAGAAATTTATTAAAGAGTTCCACAATTATTCTTTAGCGGGGAATCCTGGCATGACAATGATGTATCAAGCCTTGAAGAGTTAGTTTTGGTGGCCTAGGCTTATGTTTTCAGTTTTGGAGTTTCTATCTTGATGTTTGGTCTGCTAGAAGGTAAAAGTCGGACACCATGTTCCTAATGGTATTCTACATCCATTATATGATCCTTAATGGAAGTGGAAGGGAATTTTAATGGACATATATACTTGTTTACCGCGATATTAGGGATGTCATGATGCTATTTGGGTGTTAGGGGACAGTTTAACAAAATTGGCCAACTTCATTATAAGAAAGGAGTCATGCTCAGTGAAAGTTTTCTCGAGGAAGTATCTGGGGGAGGCAGTGAGACTTCATTGAGTCCCAAGGGCGATCATTTCTGTTCGAGATCCATATTTACCTCTCGGGTGTAGAGAGGTCTCCAGCCTAATTTTAGTTCATAAATATTCATTAGTAATGATTTTCATCCTAAAATGTATAGTCAGACAGATTGAACTATCCTAACTCTTAAAGACATGTTACACACTTGTGTCCTAGATTTTGGTGGTTTGTGGATGAGGGACTTACCCATGGTGGGGTTTTCTTACAAAAATAATTTTCACTCTACCATCAGTATGGAACCATTTTAAACATTTTTTGGATGACCTGGCATTTCTCTGTTGTGCTGGAATGGGGTCAGATTGTATGAAATTCTCGGACCAAAACAAGTACAGAATACGACTGAGATTGTTCAGGTGATTCATGAGAGGATGAGGACAACACATGATCTTCAAAATCATATTACTATCAAAGGAGGGGACCCTTAGAGGTTGATGAAGGGATCACGTTTTTATGAAGGATACATTCCATCATGGGAAAGGAAGGATTTTTCATGTGAGTATGTATTCTCCCCAATTTGTTGGGACTTTCGAGGTGTTAGCTAGTGTTGGAGATGTGGAATATTGAGTATCAATTCCTTTTCCAATGAGTCAGATACATGATGTTTTCCCTGTATCAAATCACCATTATTATCTTCATGATGACACTATCATCATTGATTGGGGAGAGATCGATGATAATGATGTTGAAACTGTTGAGGAGTGACCTATGGAGATCCAAGACCACAAAGAGAAGCTGATGGACGGGCGTTCTATTCCCTTGGTTCGTGTCTTGTGGTGATACAGTGGCATAGATGACAGTATCTAGGAACTTGAGTCACATATACGTGCTCAGTACCTAGTGTTGTTTGATGTTTAACTCTTTTTTTGTAGGGATGTAGCCATTGTGATTATATATATTTCAGGTCAATAATATAGATTACTTTTCTTGCTTCTTATAGCTTGATCTCTTTTGAGAGGTGTCTCGATGGGTGGTTGATCGGACCCCATTTTGTTTTTCCATTAAGTGGGTTTTGAATTATTGAGGATGAGAATGTTTTGATATGTATATGATGTAACGTCCCAGACCTATTTGGTCCATTTTTTTGGAAAATTAGGTGTATGAGGTGTGTTGGGAGGTCAAGGTGACTTATGTTAACAGTGTCATTGATAAACTTATGTGAACAGTATAGTGGTGACCTTATCTGAACAGTGACATCAGTGACCTTATGTGAACATGTCATCGGTGACCTTCTATGAACAGTGTCATTGAAAATCTTATATGAACAGTGCAATGGTGACCTTATGTGAACAGAGACATTGGTGACCTTATGTGAACAGTGACATTGGTGAACTTATTTTAATATTGGCATATGTGACCTTTTGTGTGTAGTTCCATCGACCGCCTTATTAGAATAGTGCAATGGTGAGGTTCCAATGGTGACGTCTTTCCTTTTCTAAATTCTGAGTCCATGAACATTGTTTCCAGAATGGTGAAGTTCCAATGGTGGCCACTTTCCTTTTCCAAATTTTGAGTTCATGAATTGTGTTTCCAAAATAGTGAGGTTCCAATGGTGACATCATTCCTATTCCAAATTTTGAGTTCATGAATTCTGTTTCCAGAACGGTGAAGTGCCAATGATGAACTTGTTCCATTGACAATTTTTTTGTCTATGAAAAGTGTTTCCTGAACAATGAGGTTCCAATGGTGAGGTTCATTAATAGTGTTTCCAGAACGGTAACGATCTAATGGTGAGATTACAATGTTGACGATCATGAAAAATGTTTTTCCTTTTCCCAATTTCGTGTTCATGAACAATGTTTACCTCACCTATTTTGATAATATCAATTATGTCTTAATATGCAGTGAAAATACCAAATAATGTTCACTCATATATTAATTACATTTTCATCTTCCTATTGAATTGATAAAAATAGTGAAATGATATTTATAATATGTTAATCAATGTTTATCTATGTTTATATGTCCTTTGAAATAACTCTAACTCAATCTGCATATGTGTGGCATAGAACATGATAAGTGTTAAGTACACTGATATGCATAAGTTCACCAGTATGATCATAGCTACTGATATAGACAAACATATATACAGCTACTGGTAAAACAGAGCTACAGGTACGCACTTAATCACTGATACAGAACAGATCTGTAGGTATATACATGTCTACCTCTACGAAGTTTAATGAAGAGCTGTTGATATAAAGTCTACCGATATAATCTACAGATACAAACAAACACAACTACCATTATAAAGACATATAGATACAAAAAAACATAACTAGAATTATTAAGACCTACCAATACAACAAGATAGATGAATGACTACCGTTACAAAATTCATCGATACAAACAGAGTCACCTATATGAGCAGCTACTGATACAATTGTGTTACTGATAGACAAGAAGAGCAACCAAAAAATAGCTACAAATACAAGGACAAGGAGCTACTGATAGGATGAGCTACATCTACTGATAAAGGAAGCTACTAGTAAAAGAACTGAGAGCTACCAATAGGAACCTCACCGCAATACAATGTCCACCATTACAAGTATACTAACAGAAAGCTACTAATAAAATGACTGTTAACTAGTCAATGCTACATAAATATATTTCTATTAATTTATTTAGAAACGGGCATATTTGATGATTTTAATGAAATTAATGTTATTTAATTATAGTTGTTGGGGTTTCAGGGAACCATACCTCATACCTATGATAAGGTAATCATTCCCATTTCTGGAGCTGAAATCTATAAAGGAAGGACAAAAGACGGGAAAATAAAATGACTGTGGAATATTCATGCATATACAAAAAAAGGCCACATCAAAACATCTGTGTACTTTATGAACACTAGACATACACGAGGCCATTCATAAAAGAAGAGAACACAAGATGAATCTTGTTCAACGAGTGAAGAACTTAAATAATATCTTCATACACGCAAGATGATCAAAATGAACATGAAAATCAAGGAAGAAAAATACAGTCTGTTTTTAAGAAAAAAAACATAGAAGGACTCAGATGAATTTTTCTTCAATAAAAAGGAGTCCAGAGCTTCACTTCATATAATTATAGCATTATAAACAATGATATAATCTCTTACTGATTCTTTTACACTCATTTGAGCAGTGTGTGTACTCTGTACATTTCATAAACAGACTAACTCTTGTGCTGAACTGGAGGATTTAATCCCCACTCACCCTTTCCCTATACTCTTATTTCCCACTGTGGAAATTTGTAGAGGTCAAGTAGTACCTAGATAGCCAGTGTGCATTGGGTTGTTTTCCCATGAAGAACTGTGGTAGAGGTCTTTATACCTGGATAGTCCCAGTACTGTTGTTTACGCCAATCTAGGGTTGGATAAAACTTTTAAATAAATTGATTGAGAGGACTATGTCTTGTCTGGATACTGAAACTCTTGTTTTAAAACTGTTATTCTTACTTATTTTGGTTTTAACCAATATTGAATATTCCGCTACTAATTACATTGAAATATACAATTTTTTAATGTTACTTTGATAGTTAATCTAGCAAGTGTTTGTAACTATTTTAAATCAGTAGGTTAATTTAAAAATCTAATTTATTCATATGACTAAATTAATAGATACATAATCAATCTTTTGAGAACCTAATCGAACCCTTACAATTTTACAAATTCACAAAATTTTAACATTATTTATAATTGGGGGATTTTCATTGAAATATTTTTAACAGAAATTTTTTATTGGAACTCAATTCACCCCCCCCCCCTCTTGGGTATCCACTCCGACCAACATTTTGTATCAGAGGATTGTTTACGTTAAAAGGATTTCTAAAATACTTTGTTTTTTAAATATGATATTAGTTGTATATTAAAGATATTTAATTTCTGTTGGTTCTAAATTTTATAACTTTAAATCTTTTTCTAAAATCAAATTATTGATAATATACTTGAAGGTGCTGCTACCAACATGCCACCCTTCATTAATGGTACAAATTATGCCCAGTGGAAAATGAAAATGAATATTCATTTAGATTGTATGGGATTTGACATCTGGACGTCTATGGATACTCAATATAAAATTCCCAAAACTGAAAGAACTACTTGGGATGAACCTACTATGACTGATTACAATAATAATTGTAAATTATTGAATGCTTTATACTGTGCTTTGGTTTATTAGGAATTTAAAATAATATCATCTTGTAAAACCGCTTATAAAATCTAGGATCTTTTCTTATTTCTTATGAAGGAACAACCAATGATAAAGAAATGAGACTAAGAACCTATAATACTAAGTATGATTATTTTTAAATGATGTCTGATAAACCTATTTTTGACATGTATCTCAGGTTTAATGAGATTTCCAACACTATGAGTTCACATGGAAAAGATGCTCCTGTAAAGGAGAAGATTATGAGAGTACTATGATGTTTTCCAGAAATATGGAGAGGCACCTCAGATTCAATAAGAGAATCATGTGATATAATTTCATTGTCCGTTAAAGAATTAATTTGGAAGTTGATGATGTCTAAAGATGAACATAAACAAAATATGGAAGAAGATGATGGACCAAGGAAGAAGTCAGTAGCATTTAAATCTAATTCCTTAAAGAGAATGGATAAGGAGATGTTCACATACCTACTAAAAGCTCAACAAAGGAAGGTTCAGATTCTAACAGTGATGCTGAGACGGCTCAGATAGCCAGATGGTTCAGGAAGTTCTAGAGGAAGAATAAATTCATTAGAAAATCAAATTACAGGGGAATGTATAAAAACAAAGGTTATTGGAAGAAGTACTGGAAAATTTTTGATAAGAGTGATGAAGTTGTCTACTATGAATGCAAAAGAAAAGTTCACATTATTAAAGATGGTCCAAAATTAATGATCAAAATGAAACATGACTACAAGGATTATAAGTACAGGAAAGCTATGAAAGCAACTTGGAGATCTTCAGAAGATAGTTCAAGTGATTTTGATTCTACTCTAGATGATAAATCCAAAAAAACCAACATGTGTTTTATGACAAACACTTCTGAGGTAACACTGGATACTCCTACATTAAATTCATACTATTCTGGAGTTGATTATTATTATCTTTTTTATTTAGAAAATATGACTACTAAAGAGTTATTTGAATATTGTAATATGCTAGAAGATACATGTAATTAATTCAAGGACAAGTACAAAACCATAAAGAAACATCATGCTTTGACCAGCTCTGTTAAATCTACACTTGATATAGAAAAGTAAAAGAACACTCAATTACATATGGAAAATACTGAGCTTAAATTGTCCAATGAGAAATTACGGAAGGACATAGATAAATTCACAAATATAAAGAATACTATAACTCAAATACTAGGAATACAAGTGGCACCAAAATATACCACTGGAATAGGCTATAAGCCTGGACAGTGACAAGTTACTAAAAATAGATTTATTCCTAAATCTGGACAGAATGCTGCTAGTTTTAGTTCAGGAAACACATATGCTTCAACTAGTTATTCACATAGTTAGAGATAAAATAATGTTTATATTTAAAAATCCATTGATTTTGTAAATTATATGAGACCCATAAGACATGTCGTGGTACCTAATTCTTTTCTTGCTAACAAATCTAGACCCATGAAAATTTGGGTACCAAAATCATTCTCTATTTAAACCTGTTTTGTAGGAAACATTTGTGAAAAGTTCCCATATGAAGGTATGGAGCTAGGAAAATGGATGTTCATAGAATATGACAGGAGATTACTCATGCTTTAAGAGTTTAATCAAGGATGACAGAAGCAATGTCACCTTTGGTGATAATTCAGAAGGAAAAAATCATCATCTTAAGGTAGATTGGTAACACTGATTAAGTTTTAATTTCCAAAGTTTTATATGTTGATGGACTGAAGTATAACCTGTTAAGTATTTCTTAGTTGTGTGATGACCGTTTCAATGTGATATCGAAAAATGATTCTTGTAGTGTTTTTAATTATGAAAACATTTTATTATTTTCTACTTTAAGAAATGAAAATGTTTATGTTGTTGATTTGAATCACTTGGATAAACAAAACATTACTTGTTTCAATGATTTTCATAAAGAGTCTTGGCTATGGAACATAAGATTTAGAAACTCCAATTTTCACTATCTTAGAAAACTGACTAGGAAGAACTTAGATAGAGACCTACCTAAACTTGAATTCCTAGCTGATAATGTTTGTAATCTCTGTCAAAATGGAAAGCAACATAATGATGAATTTAAATCAAAGAAAGAAGTTTCAACTTCTCAACCTCTCGATTTAGTTCACATGGACTTGTTTGGACCCTCTAGAGTTTCTAGTTTAAATGGGAAGAACTATGTCTATGTCTTAGTAGATTACTATTCTAGGTACACATGGGCATACTTCATAGCTAACAAAAGTGATGCTTGTTCTTACTTAATTAAATTTTCCATGTCTGTGGAAAACCTTAGTGGACATAAGATTAAGAATTTGAGAAGTGACCATGGTCGTGAGTTTGAAAATCATGAGTTTGAATATTATTGCTCACACAATGGATATAGTCACAATTTCTCTCCCCCTAGAACACCGTAGAAAAATGGTGTAGTAGAAAGAAGAAATATATCCCTTCAATAGATTTCATGAACTATGATTAATGAGTATGATCTTCTAATTTCCTTTTGGGAAGAATCTGTAAATAAAGCTTTTTATATTATTAATAGAGACTTATTAAACATGTTCGTAAATAGACCCCTATGAGTTGTGGAACCATAATAAACCTTTGGTTAATTACATTAATGTTTTTGGTTGCAAAGTCTTTATTCTCAATACAAAGGATCATCTTGACATGTTTTCTTCCAAAAGTGATGAAGGAATTTTTCGTGTTTATTCCTTAACTAGAAAAGCTTATAGAGTCTTTAATCAATGAACCAAATTTGTGGAAGATTTTGTTCACATCACGTTTGATGAAACTGATCCACCTGAACCTATGTCTTCTCTTGAAAATCACGAAGATGATTTTTCTGTTCTGCACAATAATAATAAAATCAATGAACATTTTGTAAAGATATCTAATTTTGGAAACTTTCTAGAACCTATTTTTGTAGAGTCTGAATTTAGAGAAGAACCTGAAATTTCTATTCCTACCTTTACTAGATCAATAGGATTCTAAAGAATCATCATTTAGATGATGTTGTTGGTAATCTTGATAGAGGGACGTAGAATAGAGCTTCTCTAACAGACCAGGTTGAACATTAATATTTTCTCTCACAGTAAGAACCATACAATATAAATGATGCAATAAATGATGAATTTTGAGGAATGGAAATGCACAAAAAATTAAATCAATATAAAATAAACAAAGTCTTGCAATTACTTGACAGACCTAAGGAAACTATGACCATAGGCACTAAATGTGATTTTGGAAACAAAGTTTATGAGTCTGGGAATATAGTTTGAAACAAAGCACTATTAGTTGCATAAGGGTATAGTGAAGAACAAGGACTATGGGGAAGCCTTCTCCCCTGTAGCTAGATTAGAAGCTATTAGAATTCTACTTGATTATGCTTCTCATTTGAATTTCATGTTATATCAAATGGATGTTAAAAGTGCTTTTCTAAATGGTTTTATAATTGAATATTTTTTTGATGAATAACCACCTGGATATACTAATCCTCATTTTCCAAATCGAATTATTTAAGCTATCTAAAGATTTATATGGTTCGAAACAAGCTCTACGAGCTTGGTATGATAGAATTAGTAATTTTATTTTTTCAAAAGGTTTTTATAATGGAATTTTTGATCCAACTCTCTTTATCAAAAGATTTTCTAAAGATGTTTTTATATAACAAATTTATGTTGATGATATTAATTTTGGATCCTATAAAAATACTTTGGGTAATGATTTTTCAAAGATTATTCAAAATGAATTTGAAATTAGAAAAATGGGAGAACTCAAATATTTTCATGGATTTCGTGTTTTTCAAAATGAAAATGGTATTATTTTATATCAATGTAAATATACAAAGGATATTTTAAAACGTTTTGGGTTATATAGTAATAAGGAATGTGATACACCCATGAGTACTACCTGTAAATTGGACATTGATGAATCTGTGAAACCAGTTGATCAAACCAATTACAGAGGTATGATTGGATGTCTATAGTACCATACTGCTAGTTGACCATAAATTATGTTTAGTGTGTCTTTGTGTGCAAGATTTCAAGCTAATCCAAATGAATTTCATTTTCTTGCTTTTAAAATAATATTCAAATATCTTAGACATACTAAAAATTTAGGTTTGTTTTATCCAAAAGGACAATCTTTTGATTTAATAAGTTATTCAGATGCTGACTTTCCTGGTTTAATGATAGATAGAAAGAGCACTTCTGGAGCATGTCATTTATTGTGAAAATGCATTGTAAATTGGTGTAGTAAGAAATAGAATTAAATTTCTTTGTCTACTATTGAAGAAGAGTATATAGCTACTGGTAGTTTATGTGCACAAATTCTATGGATGAAACACACTCTTTTGGACTATTTATATCAATTTAGACATGTATCAATATACTGTGATAACACGAGTGCAATTAATATCTCTAAGAATTTCGTGTCTCACTCTATGACCAAACACATTGACGTAAGGTGCCATTTTTGAGATATAATTACCATAAAGGTGTTATTACTCATGAATTTATAGGTACTGAATATCAATTAGCTGACATTTTCACCAAGCCTTTATGCTCGGATATGTTATGGTACATTAGGCATGAATTAAGAATGATAGACTCTTTCCATTAGAAACTTCACTGTTATACCTCACCAGTTTGAAACCTCACCGTTAAAAGACATCATTAGTGAAATCTAACTGATATATAAACCTCACCATTAGTGAAACCTTAGTGATATATAAACCTCACCATTAGTGAAACCTCCCTGATATATAAACCTCACCATTAGTGAAACCTTACTGATATATAAAACTCACCATTAGTGGACCTCACTGATATATAATTATCACCGTTAAGTGGACCACATTGTTAGATAATCCTAACCATTAGGATTTATCACAGGTATACCCTACCACTAGTATGCGCTGTTTTAAACTCTATAGCCGCCATAATCTATATCATTTATACTTTACTCATTATTATATTCATTTTATTATTTATAAATGATAAAACTATTTCTTATTGACTTCTTAATCCACTGAACTCTCTTCTCTCAAACCCGACTCCTTGAATCCCCGAATCTCGCGAAAACCGTATGTTCCTCAAACCATAGATGGAAAAAACCAAACTTTAGACTGTAACAGATGACGTTGATGTGCAGAATGTAAAGAAGCAGAAGATAGAGCCTGAATCAAGTAGTAGTGTTAGTAGAACAAGGTATGGGAGGCGTCCAGTGAACCCACATTTACAAAATAGAGATATTGTAATCGAGAAATAGTTCTGTGCATAATCTCTAATTTCTAGTAAATCCTTAGTTCTGGAGGTGTTGGATATAAAAAATGGGTATAATGATTCTCGAATAACAATGGCCTTTTCTATCTGGAGATAGTAAAACAATTATATGAGTTGGTCAGTTTTCAGAAATCCAATGATGAAAATAGAATGGTTTCGTGGGTAAATGAAAAGGAAATTATCGTTTCATCTGTTGAGTGGGATGAGTACCTGAGAGTACCACATAATGTATTTTTTGGATATTCATCAAAGATAGTACCACCTTCAAGTGAAATATTTGATTATGAAACTGCCTTCGAGGAGCTCACTGGTAGTGGAAGCAGAGAAAAGTGGTAGCTGTTTAAATGGATAAAGAAAACAGATTGTTGTTCAAATTTTGTCATCATGTGCTATGTCCAAAAAGAGGTGACATTGCAAATTTGAGATATCAAGATATCAATTTGTTGCATCTCTTGAGGCATGTTGTGAAAATGAATCTGTGTAGGCTTCTAATGATTAAAATGGAGGATATGACCAGATCTAAGTCAAAGACCAATGTTTAATTCTATTCCAAGTCGATTTCGGTTATGATTAAAGTAAAGGGAGTAGCTGAGTCTCAAGATGAGACAGTGGTGGTAAGAAACAACTTTTGTATCACAATTACAGTGTGTAAATACATGAAGATTATCTCGAACCGATGGAGAAGGGAGTGGGTCACTGATGATAAGAGGTTATATGATAAGTTTATTCATGTGGATCATCATTCTAGGCCTAAGGATGTGAGGGATCTAGGACAAAGACATGATGAAGAGGAGGCACAATATAGTGATGATTCAGAAGAGGAAGAGTCCTATGCAGTAGATGGAGGAGATCTGGACATGCCTCTTCTCCCAACTCCTCAAATTGTATCACAAGAAAATGGAACTGCTTCTTTGAACCTTCGTAGTATAGAAACTGTTTTGGGTGTAAGCAATGAAAAGGCACTTGTAGTTGAGGAACATTAACACAGATCAGATCAGGAACAGGATGCCCCAGTGAATGAGGAAAAAGAAAGAGAATCTAAAACTGAAGCATCTACTACTCCCACCTTATGTTTGAGTCCTATTATTGGATGTTCTGTAGTGCCTTTAGAGGTTGTTCCTGATGAAATTGATAGAACTGCTCCTGTTCTTGAGGAGCCTCCTGTTGTTGGTGAAATGGAGTTATTTGTGGAAGATTCTTCTAAAGAAGACCGTGAAACTAAAGATTCTATTACTCAATATGAGAATGCATCAGTTGAGGGGAAGAATCCAACTCGGCTTGGCAGTGTTTCAGTGACTATTGAGATAGAAGACTAGACAGAGGACCCATGGTTTGTAGTTTGTGGATTTGATTACCCAGATTATGATAATGAGACGTCCCTTAGTCGACTAGAAGTTAATTATTCTGCCTGATATATTACCTGAGAATATAGTAAGAAATTCTAATCTAGATCAATTGAAATATGATATGAAGACATCATTTGTGGATGATATAAGAAAAATGGAAGCATCCTTAGTGTAATCCATTCAATCAGATATGAATGACTTAGTGGCTAGTATTGTGTCTAAAATAGAACCTATTATTGTGATTGCTAATATAGTCACTAGGGATGACATAGAATCTTTGAAGGCCAATATGAATGATTATTTGAGTGCTTCTATTGCCGAGTTAACGAGTTTCTTTGTTTAGGTGATGAGAAATATGGAAATGTCTTTTGAACTATCTATTGGTTGAAATGTGTCAACCTTTGTGGTAGAAATAGTGGATGAAATCACAGCTTGTCGGAATCAGGCTTCTCGCTTGGCAGATGATGTTGCATTTCTAATAAAATCGGTTGTCTCTCTATAATCCTATATGAGTTCTAAATCTCATGGAAACAAGTATATGGCTTATGTGAAGAGTGTAGACAGCCAAATGGTCTCAGTTTTTGAGGAGTTTAACCATTCCATAACAAAGCATGTTAGCACGCAAGATTCTACAGTAAAAAAATACTATTAATGGGATAACTAAGAGTTTCAAGGAAACTGTGGCTTTTTCTATTGGTTCTTTTGCTTCGAGACCATCAATAGAATTGGATCAGATTAGAACTATAATGAAGGAGGATCTTGGTTCAAATTCAACCAGTAGCTCTGTGGACTCATCTATCATGACCCAAGTGGTCTCTACCACTAGAGATATCATGAAGATTGTCCATGATTATATGAAAGAAGCTTCTGCCTCTCAAAAAGATGTGAAAGAAAAGGTATTTTAATATTTCCAAAGGGTCTACACCAAGCATTAGATCAACAACCATTTCAAGCTTCTATTAGAGAACATGAAGCTCCCACCTGTCAATCAATCCTTCAGAGAACAAGTCAGTAAGCTCTGATAGATGACCCCATCACAAGACAAATTCATGGAGAACAAGAATGATTTAATTTCTTCTATGGAAGGAGGAGGAGGAATTATAATGGACTTCAGGAATCTCTTACTTCCATTTATGCATATTAATGCTCGACCAGTGATCATACCTCCACCATTACCTACATCTGCTTCTACTACCTCTCCTGATCAGATGACACCATTCCAATCCATCTAAAGCCTTACTCCTACGATCACTCAGAGAGATACACAGTACAGACAAAGAACAAATTCATTTTCCCAACCTCCTCTGATCAGTTTTGGTGTTCCTAAGCCTCCACCTGCATCCACACAGCCCGAGTCTACCTCGGATCCCAAAGGCAAATCCCATGAGGAAATTCCAGAGGTGGATTGAATAGTTTCTAAGAAATTTGATAGGAATCACATTTATTCCTTTTTTTCCTTTTTGTATTCCTTGGTATCTTTTTACACCATGAAATACAAATGACCTTATTACATTTTCTCTTCTGTTATTTATCTCTTTGATTGTCTCCATTTCGCTAATAAAAAAGGAGGACAAAAGACTTTCTATGAAAAAATAGGGGGAGAACAGACTAGATATTCCAAAATATGGAAGGTCAAAGGGAGAAATATGAGCTTAATATTTTCTATTTCTATTTTACCTATATTAAATTTGTTTTCTGATTTCTAGTACTTTATTTTGTTTTTATTATCTTTGATACAATTGGACTTAATTCTATATCATCTGATATATTTCTAATTATTTTGGGATTATTATATCATAAGTTGTGAATTTCAAAAAGGGGGAGATTGTTGACCTCACATGTTTTGATAATCTCAATTTTGACTTAATATGCTTTGAAAATCCCAAATAAAGTCACACATATTTAAATTAATTTTTCATCCTTCTATTGAATTGATATGAATACCAAAATGATCTTTGGAATATGTTAATCAATATTTATATTTGTTTTTATGTCCTTTGAAATTACTCTAACTCAATCTTCATTTGTGTTTCATATTACTTGACAAGTTTTAAGTCCACTGATATGCATAAGTTCACCGATATGGTCATAGATACTAATATAGACAAACCGAGATACAACTACTAATAGAAAAGAGCTACAGGTATGCACTTAATCACTGATACAGAACAGATCTACCAGTATATACAAGTCTACTGCTATGAATTCCAATGAAGTGTTGTTGATACAAAGTCTACTAATACAAGAAACTGATACAAAAATACACAACTATATTTATAAAGATCTACCGATACAAACATACACAACTACCATTATAATGACCTACCGATAAAACCAGACAAACAAACATCTACCATTACAAAATTCACCGATACAGACAGAGTCACCGATATGAGCAGCTACTGGTACAAGTGAGTTACTGATAGACATGAAGAGCTACCAAAAAAGAGATACCAATACAAGGAAAAAGAGTTATCGATACGAAGATCTACAACTACCAATACAAGGAGCTACCCGTACAAGAACAAAGAGCTACTAATAGGAAGCTCAATGGTATAGAAAGTCCACCGTTACAAGTCTACCGACAGAAAGCTACTAATAAAATGACAGTTATCCAGTCAATGCAAATTAAATCTATTTATATTTATTTATTTAGCAATGGTCATATTTGATTATTTTAATGCAATTAATGTTATTTAATGATAGTTGTTGGCATATAAGGTAACTGTACCTCATACCTATGAAAATGTAATCATTCCCATTATCGGAGTAGAATGATATAATGGAAGGACAAAATCCAGGCAAAGAAAAGGAGTGTGGAATAGTCGTGCATATACAATAAGAAAAGGGTGACATCCAAACATCTGTGTACTTGAAGAACACTAGACATACACGAGCCCATTCATACAAGCAGAGAACACAATATGAATCTTGGTCAAAGAGTGAAGAACTACAACGATATATTCTTATACTCATGCGAATCAAACTGATCCATAAAATCAAGGAAGGAAAAGACACACTGTTTTCATGAAAAAAAACAGAGAAGGACTTAGAATAATTTCTCTTCAATCAAAAGGATTCCAGAGCTGCACTTCAAATCACTAGAGCATTCTAAACTCTTATATACTCTCTTAGTGATTCTTTTTCTTACATTTGAGCAGTTTATGTACTCAGTACATTTCATAAACACACTGACTCATGTGCTGAACTAGACGATTTAATCCACAATCACTCATTCTATATACTCCTATTCACCACTGTGGAATGTGTTAGAGGTCAAGTAGAACTTGGATAGCATGTGTGATATTGTGATGTTTTCCTATGAAGAACTGTGCTATAGGTCTTTATACCTAGACAGTCCCAGTACTATTGTTTACCCCGATATAGGGTGTGGATCATTCTTTTATATAAATTTTTTGAGGGGACTAAGTCTTGGCTTGAGACTGATCCTCTTTTTTTTAAACTGTTGTGCTTAATTATTTCGGTTTTAACCTATATTAAATATTCTACATCTAATTAATTTGAAATATAATATTATTCTAAAGTTACATTGATAGTTAATCTAGAATTTGTTTTTAGCTACTATAAATCTGTAGGTTAATTTCAAAATCTAATTTATTCTAATGACTGAATTAACTGATACTTAATCAATCTTTTGAGAACCTAATCTAACCATTACAGTTCTAAAAAATCACTACAGATTAACTTTGATTTTAATTAGGTCATTTTCTTTGAAATATTTTTAATATAAATTTTTAAATAGAACTCAATTCATCCCCCCCCCCCCTCCTCTCTTGAGTATCCACTCCGACCAACATAAAATGTTTCCATATTCCTACATATTTCATTTGATGTAAAATTTATTTTAAGCCTTATAATAAGGACACTAAGGCTGATTCAAAGATTGTTACTCCTATATAAATTTCTCGTAAGCCTATGGATGTTTTTACTTGGTCAAACCATGTGGTTTAATATGATCCTCATTTAATGGAAACCACAACATATCTTAAACCACTGCTCTGTTAAAAATTATAAAGGGACGAGATATCATCCTCCCTAGTTTTTCCTTCTTGTTATCGGGTGTGAGATTCTTGAACTTCCCATTCCTTCCCGTAGGAGTTGGGCAATCAAAAATTCCTCCTTGGATTTGTTCCGATCTTTTTTTATGCAACCATGCAATATCTACTAATCGTCGATATAAGGTATGATCTATCGTCATTATTTTTCATTCATCTCATTCTTTCTCCATTACCTTTTTATTTAATTCCTTACCCCATGTTCCTAATGGGATTTTCATGGGTGTTGGGTGATGTGTTGTTGTCTCTGCATCCTATTGTGGATACAATTGTTACATGGGAGGAGATCGTAACTCGTTGTGTGCCTCGTTGTCGTATAAATGACCTCAAAAACTGTTTCAGGTTGGGTATTCATTTCTTCTCTCCTCTTTTGCGTGAAACTGTATTGTTATCATTATTTATCTCACTGGATCATAATATACTTGACATAATAAATATATAAACCCAATAAATAAATTTATATCGATCATACGATATTGCCTTTCTTTCTGGATAGTCTGATATCAAATATTCCTTATTTAGATTTTTTTTCTTCATGGAAATTTTAAAATAATGTAAATCTAAAATTAATTGTAAATATCTTTTCTATAGATAATGAGGCATCTAAATGAACCTCATTGGTGTTATTATAATTTTATGTTAATCAAATTTTTGCAGTAATCATATTTAATTATTTGTGATAGCTTACTATTTATGTTCCCCAAATATGGTTGATACAAAAAAAATTAGTTAATCCACGATGGATTATAGAACTAGTTATTTGATAGCAGATAATACTTGTAGGGTTCTGAGTTACCCTCTCGCATGTTTGAGGGTCGAGATCCCAATTGATATGATATTTTTTTTCTACTGTTTGTGTTGTGATGTGGGCCTGGATGGCTATCGTGAAATGTGTGAACATTTAGGCCTATTTTTTGTTGTAGTAGTTGACGCCTAGAGTGTCGTGATGCATCATTTTATGCATATTGGTGTCAGAGAGTACACCCTAGGTGATGGAAAATCTTGGAGATGAATGTTTGGATGCTGGATGATTATTATTAGTTTTTTATCTCCATTCCATTCCCCACTGCTCAAGGAAGCTTGTCTTTATTACCCTTCATTCGAAAGGGGCGAAGACATATGGGGTATGCCACATTCTTTCTGTGTCTATCTTATCAAGGGAGGATGGTTCTATGCACTTTCTATTGGCAACAATGACTTGATGAGTAGTTATATACTCACTATGTGAAACACCCTTTTGTTTAGTAGCATTCAATGTTTTCCTAGAATTCCTAGGAATATGGGAGTGTAATGTTATAAATAAATAATTGAATAGATGATGTTATCCCATGGGGTTGGATCTTGCTGTAACAAAATGTCGAGGTTACTATTTTAAAGGGACACTAGACTTTGGGTGTGATGTTAATGATATTTAATTTGGAATTGTTAATTGTTAATTAATGTTTAATGAATTAATTAACATAATGTGGATGTGATAAAAATGGAATTACAAAAGGAAAAAAATATTTTTAAATGGTTGTGTTCTTGTAGGATATCATGTCTTAAATGTCGAAGCTGGGACTCCGAGAGACGTTAGTTGTTGTTTGAGTCTAAGACTAGGTTATTCCCATAGTGTTGTTTTGAGATATAGTATATTCTATAGTTTTTGTGTTTCTATACACTGCACCACCATTTTAGTTATAGAAATTGACACCTCAGGGTTTTTGATCCCTAGGGGGTGTTTTCCCCAACATTCATGTGGGAGGATGGATGGATGACTACCCCCGTTGGTCTCGCTCTCTTATATTTGTAGTAACTTGTGCTGGAAGGCACAGTAGATAGTTTTTCCCATATATGTGTGTAGAGGGATGTAATGGATTGTGGTTATTCAGAAAAATATATTCTATATATTGTATCCTATGGACTTCTATCAGTTTTACATGTGTAGATATGATGGCTTGAAGATCCTTACTCGTTGTATGGGGTGTAAGCGCTTGAGGTACAATATCCAATGTATGATAAATGCTATACGAGTTTTGATGGATCCCAGAAACTATGTGGTTACTTTATTTCATGGACATGGTGGTTTTGTTACATGAGGTGCATATTGTGTTGCTTTTCCCAGCTGTCAGTAGGCATGCCTTTTTGGAGAGTGATGCTTAGGACATGCGACGCTGGGGCAAAGCAGCCAACATGTGGAAGTAGTAGTGGGGTACCCCGGATAATCATTATTTTATCATATTCTATTGTATGTGTTACTTGTTGAGAGTAGCTATAGTGAGGATTGGATCTTAGTATACATTTTAAGGTGACGAGTGAGTTTCACTTGTCGTTAACTATGCTTTTGCAAGTTTTCATTACTTTTTCATGAAAGAATCAGGGGAGGATCCTACTAAGTATATTGATATACTCACCGCTTGTATATATAAATAGTTTTTGAAGTCACATGGATTACGTTGAAGATAAAGTTAGTTTCTACATGCTTGGAGTTGCAGGATCTGTTCGGGCTTGTGGTTGTTGTTGTATTTACATTCTTTTGGGTACCTGTAGTTTTCCCCTTCCAGTTGTATTATTATTTCATGACATTACATATGTGAACTTGGGTATTCATTTATATTTCGGTTTTAGATGGAGTTGGTTGGTGTTTATCTTATCTTTCTCTTTCACATGTGTTCTCTTATAGGGTAATGCCTCCCATCTGTGTGTTTACTATACACTTGGTACTAGTCGTCAACCCAGGGCTTACTAGAGGCAGGACTCGGGGGCCAACTCACATTGCCGACCCAGGAGGGCTACACGATATGGGGAGTGGGGGTCGTAACAACAGTTATATGTCTCACTACAGTGTAAAGAAAATAAATTTGGCCATATGAATTACATTTCCGACTCCCATTACCATGATTCTTACAATATATTACCACGATTCCACAAGACTCGAACCAATGGTATTGTCTTTTCCTGTTAGAATACTTCACAATAGTTCATGATAGGAACTGACATATCTTCAATGGGTGAATTATCCTTAATATTAACACTATCAACATCAATCACATTAGATGGGTAAGGTTGATACATGAAATATTTTGACACACAAATAACATCGTGAATACCATTATACCTTTTTGGAAGAACTAATTAGTACACCAATAATCTTATCATCTCCACAATATTAAAAAACCCTACAAACCTAGGTAGTAACATAACCTACATTTTAATCTGACGGTGACCCAACATAAGTAACACCCAAGTAAACACACAATCATTCACCACAACATAAATGGGTCTATGATGTCAAAATTAATATGAATTATGGATAATTTGAATTGTTTACATGTGATTCTAAATTGCTATAAATTGATTTGGCATATCTTTCATGAGATTTATTCCATGAAACTCTGATTCCCCATCCCATAACAAACAAAACAAATATCAACATTGTCCCCCATATAAGAACTCAAACTGTGGTATCTCAATAAAATACTAAGAACTATCCTATATGAAAACTCAACCATCCCTAGATTGGTTTCCCATAATCAAAAAACATCTTGGAAACAATCCCCCATCATTTCCTCCTGTACCCGAATAGTACACTCTGCCTTCACATCCATCAATAGTTTTAAGACCGTACTCAGAAACACCTTGGTTCTAGGTGTCTTATTTAACCCCCAATAGATGCATGAAGTGAAATACATATCTTGATTCAAAACTATTGTATGTCGTACCCAATACAACATTAATACAACTTGAACATTCAACACACCATATTGATAAACATTGAATATATATCTAACCATTAAAACATTTTCCACCAATGTCAACCCATCCACAACTACTGATATCACATAATAATTTTTTCGGTGAATTCAAGAATCTCACCATAAAATCCAACAGGACGCCATCCGATTTTCATTCTATAATGTGTAGTTTCCACAAAAAATTGCACAAACACTAGAGCTCAATCGTCACATTATGAGAGGTGTGGCACTGCACCACTAAACTAACAACCCTATTATTCATCAATGGCCACGAATATTTCCTATGAAGGTTATGATACATTTTGGTAAATTGTAGATTCACTTCCCTCATTAATTCATAGAACACACACATTAACTCTAATAGGATAATAATTGGATCAAAAGCACGACCTCAAACATAAATGAACCCATCATAACCAATTTTCAAACCAGAAGGTGACTCCACACCATTAAGGCATTCCTTTAACCATAATAATTCGTAATCCTCATATTTTTTTTCATAAAAATATCTCATAAATAGAATCTCAATTACCATGTATTCAAGGGTCATCGACACATGGCTATCATGCACCTCAAGATGTATCTTAGTAAATAACCCCATCATCATCCACTTTGAACTATATTGTTGAACCACGTGGTTTTGATTCATATAAATCAATGAATCCATGACACTATTTACTATTCCTCGTGTGTAAACGTGATCAAAGTCAAATTACATCTTATATTCATCCCATTTTCACTATTAATGATTTAGAACACATTGGTAAAATATTTAGATTAGGATATTATGATTCATATACACTGTAAACCATTCCCTAAATAAGTAGTGCTTCTAATAGTCCAATTTCAACGCTACTACATCGAAATCAAGGTCATGCATAGGGTATTATACTCCATGAGGCCTCAAATTTCATGATCCATACGCAACAAATTGATCGTCCTACATCAAAACATACATTTTTCTAAAATATGGATGCATCACTAGAACAAGTTATATCCATTACCAAGATCATGTAAGATCACAATAGGTGAAGTTGTGAGCCACATATTTTACTCTTGAATGGTATTATCACATGCATCACCCCACTCAAAATTGATGTCCTTCTTTGACAAGCATGAGATTGGTTCTACCAAATAGGAAATTCAGTAATGAACCTTTTGTAATAACCATCATCACCGGTAAATAATCAGAAAAAAAGAAAAATTAATGGGATGATCATAAAATACATATTAATGTACTATCTCCATGTCAAAAGACACACCTTGCTAAGAGATTTTGTGACCCAATAAACACACCCTATCAATATCAAAATTATATTGGGATTGTTTGGAATTTACCACTTCTCTCATAGTGTATTATATATTATGTCAAGATGTTTGGCGTGATCCTAATGTGACGATGAGTAAATTAGGATGTCATAAACAAAAAAAACCATGATATGGTCTGGGTATGCGTTGAAAAATTCAGTTCACTAGGTTCATAAATACTTCATTCACATTAGACTTTCTGAACAACATAACCACACACTAATACCTATCGTAACTACTTCTGATGGTAGTTAGTGGTATATCATAAGGTCTCCCCCTCACCTAATGATACCCAAATATCATCTCATATTTTGAAAACAATAATCCATCTCCCAACTGATCAAATAGATCATCAATTCATGGAACATGGAATTGGTTCATAACTATCTTCCAATTCATCTTTCAATAATCAACACTCTACCACAATGATTCACCACAGTTAATCAAAAATTGGACTAGGGAACCACATGGTGGAATACTAGTATGAATAAACCGTTTATTAAAAAATTCTTCAAACTATGTTTTATTTTCATTGTGTTCTATCAGGGCTATTCTATATGGAATAATGGAAATAGATTCCTCTAACAAAAGAAACACTATCAGGAACTCTGCATTACTCTCTGGAGGAAGACCAAAGAATTCCTAAAAACACATATCTTGGAATTCATCCACAATAGTAAAATGTTATGTTTCCTTACTCCTCCATCCACAATCATGAGGAAAGACACTTGGGATGTGAGTTCACCCAACTGCTAAAAAAAGGGCCATGCACAGCTCAAGGATAGTCTCATGCCTTAAAATGTATATTCTCAAAGAGGCATGCCAATCATTAAAATAACAAGACACACACACACACACACATATATATATATATATCATCAAGAACGCAATATAATCTGACACCAAACCGACCACCTCAAGGATAGTCTCAGGCCTTAAAATGTATATTCTCAAAAGGAGGCCCATATTTAGGACCCCCCTTTTCACATGATTTACATATGAGGCAAAGGGCCTAACCAAGGATAGGTTTTCCAAATAAACATTTTCTAAGATGCAAATGGGCCTTATATGATTCATGCACATCAAAACATTTGTGAACAACCAATATAAAATTCCAAATGGGCCTTTATATTTACCATATCAACAATTTACCAAAACATTTAGGAATATTTCCAAAATAGTAATAAACATCATTTAATAAAAAATAGTCAGATGGACCAAAATGTGCCAATATCCTTTCACAAAAACATGCATTTTCCAAAACATTCCAAAACAACAAACATTTACAAAACATTTTCAAACCAACGTTAAACACCAAACCATGTTTCGAACTAAATGGTCAAAACTTAAAGAACCCATTAAAACAGAGGTTTTCCAAAACAATTTAATGAACAAATATTGTTTTCTAGTCATTCCAAAAAAATCAAACAGTTCATTAAAAAGTATATTAACAAATCAGAAAAATTACAGAAACTAGATAATTATGTAACAATCAACTTTTAACAAGCCCAAAAAACATGAAAACAATATAGCTGGTTAGACAATTATTTTTCAATGATACTAATCTAGTGAAATAATTAATTAAAAACATGAAAGTATTAAATGAACATATTCTAAAGGGGGAAAATTTAGACTCGCCTACCTCTGGGAAGAACCGAGTCATGTCAATACTTTGGAACCTGAAAAAAAGGGCGGCGACAAGTTATATCCAACCCGCACTCGCATGCACATACCTATATATATATATACACATATCCATAATATAATTCATGTATTCCACACACCATGGGGAAATACGTACATGGAGGCCATATATACGTTATATATATACATGCCTTAGGTGTATTCACACGTTTCCTTGATCGTTGGTGAAAAAATTCACAGCAAAAAAAAATAATAAGCAAAATTAGGGCGATAAAGACCAACACACGATAAAAAGTACTAGGAAGTCAAATAAACCAAAATTATTTCAAAACATGACTTTCATAAATTAATACTATACAATTTATATAAGGTTAAAAATCACATCGAAATCTATATTTAATTAATTTTTTCATTTCTTTAATACCCTATTCCAAATCTATTCACACTTTATGTGACCTTAAAAACATGGTTCACGAAATCCGAACAATTCTGGAAAACATTTTTCTAAAACATTTCAAAATCAAACGGGCTATTTCTCAAAAAAATGGTGTGCATCAATTAACAAAAATTCACCACACATTAAACCCTCTTTTTAAATCAAGCGCACTTCCAAATTTCTCCAAAACATAATCCGCACCGCTTATAATATTTAATAAACCAGTTAAAAATTTATAAACAATTTTTAATGAGTATCACATGGATTTTCTCACAAATTACCTATTGAAAAACCTATTTTATGATAAAATGCACACACACAACATGAAATAACATAACATACAACACTTTTATATTCAAAATGATGAATTGCACAATTTATGTAAAATTATTAAACAACGCGATGTTAGTTTCCTTCAAAACACACCTTATTACATAATGTAAAATTTATTCTAATGATTTTGAGTGTCTAATTAGAAATATAATGGGTAAAAAACATCAATCAAGATAAACCTCTCCAAAAATTACAATGTAACATAAAATAAAAGAAAAACCAACCAATTTGACATGATACAATTAATTGACAAATAGTAATTATATAGTTAATGATTAAAAATGGTGCAATAAATAAAAAAAGTAAACATAAGTTTAAATTAAATGCAATGGGGTTACTACATCAAAGATGTAGAAACATCCGAACCCCGAATGCAAAACCAACATCACACCATCACCACACCCTTAGAAGAGGAAAATTCACGTTAAACATCATGATTGAACAAAAAATTTAAGGACCTATCCCTAAAATTAAATTCCTAAAATTTAGGTTTTTAGAAGAAACTAAAAACCCATAAGTTGATGAAACAACTACTGGATGGGGGAGGGTCACCCATCCAAAAGACTGCAAGAGGGAGAGAAGAGTGGATAGAGGGTAAGTCAGAGAAGCAGGAAGTTTTCGTAAGAGCATGGATCAAAGCCTACTACGTATCGGGAGAGGTCATTCGAGGGAGCCACACTAGCCAAAGGGAGCTGCACTACCGAGGGGGATGGTTGGAAGACCACTTGTCCATGCTACGTTGAGGAGGAATAGGGGGCTTCCATGGGAGGGCTCTGTGGGTGTTGAATGGAAACATGGTCATGGGGGGTGAATTCAAGTGGGAAAAATGAAATAGGGAAGTTGGTGGGTGGTGTGTGGAACCACAAACAACACAAGAAAATGAAAAAAACCCAGAAAATGAAAAAAAACCTTATAAAAAATACTAATAACATAATAAAAATAAAAATAATTATTATTATTATAGAAATGATAACAAAAATAAATCAATATTAATAATATAACAATAATAATTTAATTAATAAATATATATAATAATAATAATTTCTTGTCCTTTTTATTTTAAATAATTATAATATTATCAAATAAAGTAATATTATTATTATAAACTTCATAATAATATTATTTTGATTATGGTTTAAACACTAACAATGTTTTATCATTATAAAACTTTTATTAGCATTATTTTTTATTAATTTTAATTTATTCATCTAATTTTATTATTTATTGACTGATTTGGAAACAACGCATTCACTATGACCAAACACACAATCTCCGCTAGCGGTGTGATGACCACACAGTGGCATGAGTCCCACCAAAAACCTCAGGACTTCAAAAAAATTGAAACCTAGACCCAAACCCAACTTTATCCAAAAGATGTTGGACAGAATAAAAAATTAAAAAATTTATTGGCATCTGTGGTTGGGGTGTGACAGTGTGGATTATTGGAAGATAAACCAGTTGACTGTCAAGAACCGATATCCTTATTGAGGATTGGTGATCTCTATGATCAACATCGAGGTGCCCAAGTGTTCTCAAAGATTAACATCAGACCCTGTTATCATCTATTGAATGTTATAACATCAAATATACCTCTTATAGTCATTCTGATTAGGTTTGGTCTATATTAGTTTTTGAAAATGATATTTTGTCTTTCAAATACATTGATAAAATTCATTACACTGATGAACCGAGTATTCCATCCTTACAGAGATTCATTTTTTGATAGTATCCATGTACAATATCTTGGAGTATTCTCACACTCTACATGACTATGCCATCCATCAGAAGATTGTATAGAGAACACATAGAGAGAATCTGTTAAATGGTAATCTCAAAAAGTTCCACTATTTGATGGACCAGATTATTTTCATTGGTCAAGTTTATCAGAGGAAAGAGTATTAGAAGACCCATAGTAAGTGATAGTATTAGATTACTTAGATTAGCTGAAGGCATCATTGCGGTATGAAATTTTTTGGAGATGGCTAGTTACTATAGATTCTTTATTTAGGACTTCTTTCCCTTTTCATTTCCATAGACGAGCCTGAAATTGAAGGGTGCGTTGTATATGTGGATAGATTCCAACAATTCATCCTTTAAAAAGATTAAAGAGAGATTGGATTCAACACTGATGATGATTTCTCCAGATCTGGGTAAGAGTCAGACATTTAACTATGAATCACCATGAATAGGGTTTGGAGTAGTGTGTATGCGTGTGGATGGTGTTGTTTCTTATGGGTCTCAATAGTTGAGGCCACGTGGGAGGACTTACTCAACAAATTATCTAGAGTTAGCTGCAGTTGTGTATGATTTTTTATTTTGAGGACATTATCTTTTGGGATAGAATTTCGTGGTATACACTGGCCAAAAAATCCTCAAGTATATCTTTATTCCACGTGATATAAATTTATGACAACAAAGGTGGGTTTATTAGATACAGTCTTTTGACATTGAGTTTTCCTACACGCTTGAGAAAGGAAATGTAGTGGCTAATTTTTTCAGTATGAGAACTAAAAAACATGTAGTTCCGGAGGGCAGCAGTGAGTAAAAGATTATGGATTTGTTCTTTGAGATTCATTTGTAGGTACATGATAAACATGGGTATACATTTAATTCATCTATATCCATTACCACTACTCTGTTTGATCTAGTATGAATGAGGTAACATTTAGATTATGGTGGCTTATTCCTATAAAAGAGTGTAATAGGAGAGGACCCAACTCTTGGGTGGGCTGTAATTGAGGTTTAGGTTTTTCATTTTCATGGACACTTATGGGTGTCAGTAGACATACTCTAGGAGTTGTTGCATGATTATCAAGACTCTTAATGGGTAACCAATCCTGGTGTCACCAATATGTATTGAAACCTACATCATCAGTGTTGGTGGAAAGTCATGAATATGGATTAGGATGGTTTTTTATTAGGTTATCCTCAAGTCGTTAGGTGATGGCAGAGCATCAACTATAGACTTGGGTTTTACAGTAGTTACCCATTCATGAGTGGAAGTATAATTATGTCATGATGGATTTAAGGATGGGTTTTCCAAGGTCCCCTCCAAGAAATGATGAGTTATGAGATGTTATCGATAGGATCGCGAGGGATTCAAATTTACTACTAATCATGGAAACGTTCATTGTGTATGAGAATGGAAATTATACAGGATTTCTCACATCATGAAGAAATGCATGGAGGATTGACCTAGATGGGATCCATTATTAAAAGGTCAGAAACATGATATGAAAAATTTTACTAGTTCATGTTAATGATTAATTTAGTAATTATATTGACTTTAACTATTCATGGAAGTGGTTATATTGTGATTTGTGACGCATTAGGTGTCAGTGTAGAAGACCCATTGATTTAAGAGTATCAATTTCTTGCAAGTGGGTATTTCTAGTCGTGACCTGATGAGAGTAATTAGATAACACATGACCTCTTGGTAGCATCAGTTGTCTGTTATTTTCATTATTAGAGGTGTTATATATTGTTCGAGAGGATTTTTGATTCACAAACCCTAAAAGTCTCAACTAATTCTTCCCACATATTGAAATAAATATTATACATATAATGTGGGTTAAATACGTTATGTACATAGAAATAAAGATTACCTTCACTTCATTGATGGGATATTTATCGTCTAATGCTCTAAATTAGAATACTTGTACACAAGTTATTTATAAATATTTTAATTAATATATATTGAAATTAATTATCTATGGGATGAACCCAAAGTATTTATGGAGTCACATGGTTTCATTTTTTGTGGAATTAATTGTATCATAATAACAACTAATTTGAATATAAAGGGTGCAGTTCTATGGTCTTGAATGTATAGTCTTAATAGAGATCTTATTGGGATAAAACCCATTATCAGGATTGTCTATCAATGGAAATTAGATCAGTGTTATTTTTCAGTGTGTCTTTTGTTCTTATAGACATTCTAGGAGAATTGGATAACTAATATAATTCATTTCTGTAATAATTATACATAGTGATTCACATGATTTAATTTTATTTTCAATAGCAATAATGGTATCATAAGATGATATGTAAGATCATGGGATTTTTAATGTAGTGATTCTCTAATCTGGAGGTGAAAGAGGGGTACAATTTTCCTACTATTTTGAGACACCAATAAATCATCCATAATTAAAATGATATGATTTTTCAATGGATGTTTTTTATGGTTAAACATGACTTCCATGAGGCAGTTATGTTGTTTTGTTAGTTTTAGAATGGGTGGTGATGGTAATCCACATCCTTCCCACTAGGGAGGCCTTCTTAGTGGATTATAATTTGATACTATAGGTTACTGAGATTTTATGGTTACAAGGGGACCCATGTATCATCGTTTCACATAGAGATTCTCATTTTCAATGATTGTTATTGTCGGGGTTGGAAAAAAGAACTATATATATAGATTCAAATGATTTTTAATATATACCCATAGATTTTCCTCTAGTCAAAAATAATGATACACATACTAGTGGAGGTGTTTTGGAATATTTTATTTATTTATTTTGGGAAAAAAATATCACCTAATTTCACCATACAATAAATAAACCATTAATAAATTTATATTGTTCATTATGATCCATTATATGGTATGAAAAGTTGATCACCACTACAATAGCAATAAGTTTTGGACGAAGATAAATTTGGAAATTATCTCTTTCCTGAGACATCAACTAATATTCAAATATTCATGAGATATAGAGTATCTACTTATTATGGGGTCATTTTTTATGTCAACTAATGTCATTGGATTCTAGAGATCATGGTATGGGGTTGCATTTTCATGCATGTTTATCCTAGATTGGAGAATATAAGCATCCATAGATTTTGAAAGCTATCCAAACAATATTATTAGATGTTATTGTTATTTGAGTGTGTTGGATTTTTTCCTATAGGACATATCTTCCCTATATAAACTAGGATATCAATTAATTATTCAATGTATCTCATATCCCCAACTATAATTTCAAAATATTTTTTCTTTCAACTATGTTGATATTGAATTATAGGATGATATAATTCTTTGTATTTTCAAGTTTACCACATTAATTGTTGAATGAATGATCATCGAGGAAGGTATGTTCATCTAGTTTAGGAGATATAGAAGAATGGACTTCTGTATTTTAAGAAAATGGTGTGAGAAACTGACTCATAATTATTAGTGGATACAGTCATTTTAATAAGACTCATTACCAAAATTTTAAAGGAAACTCAGGGATGAGTTATATTAATAATGGTTGATTGTATGATAATGGGTTTTCTCTTGAAAAAAATATCATTTAATTATATATTTAATTCATTTGTTTTATCTATGTTTTTATGAATAACAATCAATAGAAGGGTTTAAGAGTGTGTTGATCTTGTTTGGATCCTATAACGTTTTTTATGGAAATCAATCTATGGCACATAGTCAAAAAAATTATTATTAATGGTGTAGATCATTCATAAATCTCTTATTTTAAGGGTATTGGTTTGTATGAAAAGTGTGGCTCACCCCCCTAAACAGTGTGTCCTGGGGAAGAAGGCACAAGGGTTGTCAACTAGTTTTGTTGAGTTCCTATGACTTTGTGAACCACTATATGAAATTACATAAGAAAATATATAGATTAAAAAATATTTGGAAAATCGTGTTCTTAACCATGAAATAGAGTGACATAAATTGAATGTGAGAATGTCTGGTAAGTGCTTGTTTGGGTAAACATGCACCTGAAAGTATGAGTGGCGGTGCATTAGGAAATTTTTTCTACATTTTTGGAACACGAATTGGAAAAATATGTGGAAAAACCATTTCCCTCATAAAAATTATTTATTACTAAAATACACCCCCTAAATTTAATTCTTTCCATCCTTATTTTCTACCTCCATGAACAATTGTTCCTCCTCCCTATTGGATGTCTCATCCCACATTATGATATTAGAGATAAATAAATTGAAGGATCTCTGATTCAATAACATTTTTACAAATTTAATTCAAACTATTAATCCTTTCAATTACATTCCATATTTTATAGATTTACCTGACCATATGGGACACTAAATACGATGAATGTAATAAGCTGTATTTTTTAGGTATTATCCTATTATTCTGATTTATTCTATTCAACCATATAATATAGAACAAAACATGAAGAAGCTTCATCTAACACTATATGTAAGGTTATATAGTATTTTCATGTAATGTCAAGAATCGTTATATAATAGTTCATTGTGATTCATGCAAGATATTCTGATCAATTATTTAAAACTAATAATCCAATTATTTAATAATTTTTAACATTATAGATGATATCATATATACAGTTGTTTATTTATTGAGGTTGTCTAACAGAAAAGGTCCTCCACATTGGATAATCCATTGAACATCCCTTTCGATCATTAATATTAACTTGATATCCCCATAAAAAATGCTACTAATTGGTACCTTGAACTATGTCGACACATGACCTAAAGAATGCCTCTCTATATTTTATAGGTTGCTGACCCGAAGATATGGTCTCACAAATCACATGTAGATACTATACCCTCTATATGAGAGTATTTCAAAATGATTAACATGTAAAATAATATAAACTAATATAAAATTAACTATATAAACTCATAACAAAACATTTACCAAAATATGATATAAACCATAAACATATATTAAAAGTTCCATGACGAGCTAAAAATGAAAATTTAAGGGACCCCAAAAAGGTTTAAATATAGTTTAATCCCCATACCCAGGCCTAACTCTATGTTTGGATCCTCATTTATTCACATCCCATGCCCAAATCAACACTTTATAACAGGAAATTTTCCATTATCCTCAATTGAAACCGTGAAATATACTTGGGCACCCAATGGAGGCCTAATATGGTTGTGACTACAACTCAACAGACCACCACAATGGGGTTTTCAAAATATTAAATCTTAATAGATAGATCACACAATTACAATGTAAATTATATGATAAAAAATATAACTCAGTTTCCATTAGGTATCAATATTCTCTTTAACTATTTCCATAATCAATCCCATTTTCATCATTTTTATTTTTATATTATAATATTAATTGTCATCACACGTTCCATAGGTTAATCAATTACATTATATTAAAAAATGGACAATGATGGTCAATTACAATGCATGAGGGAATAATTCAAGTTCAATATCTTACTAGGGATAAAATATTCTTATATAATCATAACACACATAAAATGAAGCCTCACCACATATAGTCTCATCATATTCATCCATTAGGGGCCTATATAATAATTCTGATTCCCTAACCTATGCACTCATGAGCGGGCTATTGACAATCAGTCTTACCCAAACCAAGGGAGTAGCCTCATTACATTATCCCACATCACCAATCCATGTTTACATTCATATTTATCCATTTATCATATATATAATATAACAACCCATTTACTATAAATACACATGACATTATTAATTCACATTAAATTAACAAGTCAATCATCATCAGTCCATAACCCATTAACACATTTACCATTTACTTTTCATAGCCCACATAATCCATTTTAGATTTTAAACAATATCCCAATTAGCATTATAGATAATTAGAATAAATCATACGATTAGACATATTTAAATAATTCCAAATAATTAACCCATTTCATACATTTATCAATTTACTTATGGGTAAACACATTTGTACAAATCTATTAATATTTTATAATCCATTTGACACATTCAAATTATCATATTTAACTTTTTCTCACCTTATGAAAATCTATCCTTTATTCCCCACATAAAAACTAAATAAACCACTATTTATTCCCCTATCTGGTTTAATCTACTTTTCTACTTATTTACAGTGGTCTCCAATTTATCCCGAAAAATACTAGGCTTAACATCAAAATTATCCATGTTCACGAATTCTAGTACCCCCCATCTGTTGCTCTAAATTGATCTAATGAACCTAAATTTATTTGAAAGGGATACTCAGGGATTTATTTAACCTTTTATCCACATTTTTTCAAATATTACTAATGAAATCAAATTCACTGTATGGTGGAAGAAATACCAAGACCATACAATGAAAAATAAACAAAAAGACTATGGTATATAACTTATAGAACACCAACATTGAATCTGTTTATGAAGATATGTTTGACCACATATATAGATCCAAAATCAAGAACCCCTTGAATTCAAAACATATGATCCAATAAATAATTATGGTTTTACTTCTTGTGACGAAGAATTATGAAACCAAAAAATCTAATCTATAATAGATAAGAACAAAGATTGTTGGAGTTATCCATAATTCAACATATAAATAATAGAATACAAAATAAACTATAATCGAAGCATATACACCAGTGGGAAAATGTTTTAGCCCCAGTTAATAAATATGGATATATGATAAAGAATTACGGAGTGAAATTGATTAAAAACATAAAATAATTGAGGTTTTACTTCTTGGGACGAAGAATTATGAAACCAAAAAATCTAATCTATAATAGATAAGAACAAAGATTGTTGGAGTTATCCATAATTCAACATATAAATAATAGAATACAAAATAAACTATAATCGAAGCGTATACACCAGTGGGAAAATGTTTTAGCCCCAGTTAATAAATATGGATACATGATAAAGAATTACGGAGTGAAATTGATTAAAAACATAAAATCATGAGTGGATATTTGGTAAATTCAGTATTTTTAATTAGACTCATGGATTAGCTGCATGTCTTACGAAATCATGCAAAATAGGTGTGTATACTTCTACCTACGAGTGGTTAAATTCACATATTTTCTTAGGGAGGCCTTCACTAATTGAAAATCCATATGTCAACTGTTTGGAGTACTTTTATCCAAATAATTAATAGGTTGGCGCTCCCCCTCACACATTTTTCCTAACCATGCACCCCCATCCATGCAACTGTGGTTTTGGAGCACTGTTATCACTAAAATTGTTCCAACCATCACACAAGCACTGTACATCCCAATTTCATTTATATTGTGTCAAGAACCCCTGAAACCCACTAAAACACCTACAAAAAATCTATAAAATTCTATTTAAAAATACTATGATATTCAAAAAAATATACAAATAGAAATACCTCTAAAATTTCTGAGATCTTACAACATCACCACCTAATTAAATCTTGTCCTCTAGCCACACTTGTAATGGCCCAGACCACTTTAGTCTACTAATCTATGAAAATCAGTTGATTGAGGTGTTTTGGGAGTTAAAGGTGACTTATCCCAAACACTTTTCCAATATTACATTTTCGTGAATAGTTCCATAGGTGAATATATCCACCGTTAGACCATTAGGAACAATGCATTGATAACCATCTATGAATAGTGGCATCAATGAACATATGTGAACAATGTTATCGGTAACCTTATGTGAATAGTGTAATGGTGACCTTATCTGAACAATGACATCAGCGACATTATGTGAATAGTGTCATCAATGACCTTCAATGAACAGTGTCATTTGTAACATTATTTGAACATTGAAATGGTGACCTTATGTGAACAGTGACATTAGTGACCATATGTGAATAGTGTCATCAGTGAGATTTTGTGAATAATGACATCGGTAACATTATCCAAATAGTGCAGCAGTGAGTTTCCAATGGTGACCTCTTTCCTTTGCAAAATTTTATGGTCATGAATAGAGTTCCTAGAATGGTGAGGGTCCAATGGTGAACTCATTCCTTTGCCAAATTTTTTAGTTCATGAACAATGTTTCCAGAACGGTGTGGTTCCAATGGTGTCCTTTTTCCTTCACCAAATTTTGAGTTCATGAACATTGTTTCCAGAACGGTGAGGTTCCAAATGTGAAGTTCATGAACTGTATTTATAGAATGGTGACATTCCAACAGTAAACTATTTTCTTTGAAAAAATTTTAGTTCATGAAAAGTGTTTCCAGAACGGTGTAGTTCCAACAGCGAGGTTCCAATGGTGAGGTTCATGAACAATGTTTTTCCATCACCAGATTTCGAGTTCATGAATAGTGTTTCTAGCTTCCTATAGTTTCACCCCATTATCATTTCCTTTGACATGAAATGAATTTAAAGCCTTGTTTTATGGACTCGACGACTAATTCAAAGGCCATAACTCTAATATTTATTTATCTTATGGCTTGGGATGTTTTTACATATTGAAACCATGTGGTTTAATGTGATCTGATTTTAAATGAAAACATAGTTTATCATAAACCCATACTCTGTTAAATAATTTGTTGGGATGCTATATCTTCCACTCTATTTGTTCATCCTTATTCTCGTGCGTGAGATGCTTGAACATCCCATTCCATCCTGTAGGAGTGGTAAAATCAATCATTCTTCCTATGATTTGTTCCTCTCTATTTTGATGCAACCAAAAATATCAATCAGTCATAGATATATGGTATGATCTATCTTCATTATTTCTAGTTCATCTCCTTTATACTCATTTCTCTTTTTGTTGATTTTTTTACCCCATGTTCCTAAGGGGATTTTCATGGGTGTTTAATGGTGTGGTGGTGTCTCTACATCCTCGGGTGGATACAATTTTCAAATGGGAGAAGATTGTAACTCGTTGTGTGGCTTGTTCTCATATAATGAACATCATGAACTGTTCGATGTATGGGACTCATTGTTTCTCTCTTCTTTTTCATGCAACATTATTGTTATCATGTTTTATCCCACTGGATCACAATGGAACTAAGATAATAAATATTTTCTCCCGATAAATAAATTTATACCGATCATATGATATTGACTCTTGTTTTTCTAGATAGTCTTATATCGAAGCATGCTTATTTATCATTTTTTTCTTGATGGAAATTGGTAAAAAAAATATTTCTGGAATTAATAGATAATAGCTTGGCTGAAGATAAATAGGAATTTTAATGAATAGGATTGATGTTGTTTTAATTTTATGTTAATCAAATTGGTGAAGTAAGTATGTTTAATTATTTGTGATATCTTACTATTTAGGTTTCACAATGTTGGAGTCTCGGATTAATAAATCAGTTAATCCAAGATGGAATAGAGAAGTAGTTGTTAGATAAAAGATAATACTTGTATGGTTCTGAGTTAGTCTCTTGATTGTTTTAGGGTCAAGATCCCAATTGATAATATGTTTGCTTTCCCTGATTCTTGTGTTTTCATGTGGGTCTTGATGGCTGTTGTGATATGCGGAGGTTGGGAGGCCAATTGGTTGTGGTAGAAGTTGACGACTAGAGTGGAGAGATGCATCGATTTATGCGTGTGGGTATCATGGAGGACACGCTAGAAGATAGAGGAGGTTAGATGTGAATGTTTGGATTTTTGGAGATTTTTATTATTTTATTAACTTCAATATATTCTACACTACTAAAGGCAGATGGTCTTTCTTACACTTCTTCTGAAAGGGGCAATGACGCATGTGATCTTCCATGTGATTTCTATGTCTAGATTCTCAAGTGATGATGTGTCTACGCTCTTGCTATAGGAGGAATATACTCGACAGGTAGTTATCTACTAACCATGTTGAACGCCATTGTTCTTAGTAGAATATAATTTTTTTCAAAAATGCCCAGGAATATTGTAATGTAATGCTATAAATAAATAATTTAATTATTTATGTTAACAAATGAGGCTGGAGCTTGCTGGATCGAAATATTGAGGTTACGATTTTAAAGGGATGGTTGTCATTGGTTGTGATGATAATGAAATTTAATTTGGAATTGTTAATGGTTAATTAATGATTAAGGAATTAATTTACATAATGTGGAACTAGTAAAAAGGGAATGATGTAAGTAAATAATGTTATTTGAAAGGTTCTGGGCTTATAGGATACCAAGTCTGAAAAGTGGTAGTAGGAATTCTGAGATACGTTAGCTGTATTTGAGTCTAAGACTAGGTTATGTCCATATTTTGGTTTTGAGATATAGTATATTATCTTTTTTCATTTATATATGCTAATACACATTGTCTGTTATGTAAACTGACACCTTTGGGATTATGAGCCATAGGGGGTCCTTTCGCCAACATTCCAGTGGGAGGATGATGATTGAATGCCCCCTTTGGCCTTACATTCTTCTTTTGATTGTTACATGTGCTAGTAGGCACAATGGTAAGATTTCCCCATATAAGTGTGTAGAGGGATGTAATGGCTTGTGGTTATTCAGACACATATATTCTTGATATAGTATCCTATGAACATCTATTGGTGTAACATGTATTGGTTGTGATGTATTGAGGATCCATTCCCGGTGTATGGGTTTCAATGGCTCAAGTTATAATACCTGACTTATGATATACATTAAACGATATTTGGTGGCTCTTGAAAACTACCCAGTTACATTCACGCATGGACATTGTGGTTTTGTTTCATGAGGATCATATTTTGGGGCTTTACCGAGGTGTCTACGGGCAAGCCTTTTGGAGAGAGATGCTTAGGAGGTGCGATGCTGGGAAAAAACAAAAACAATAGTGGGGAAGTATTAGAGGGGTACCCATGATAATCATTATTATATTATATACTCTTTTATGTGTTACTTGGTGAGAGTATCCATGGTGAGGCTAGGAACTTAGTACAACAGTTTAGGTGATGAGTTAGTTCCACATGTTCTTCGTTGTGCTTTAGCATGCTTTCATTACATTATCCTGAGAGGATCCGAGGAGGATCATACTGAGTATACAATTATACTAACACTATTAATATATAAACTTTTTTACGTCACTCGAAGTAGGTTGGAGATCAAGCTAGTTTTTACTTGCTTGGGATTGCAGGAGGTTGATGTTTCTAGTTTCTACAGTTTTTACTTTATTTTGGGTACATACAGTTTTCCCCTTCGATTTGTAGCAGTATTTCGTGACATTACATATGTTCCCATGATATTTCATTTGTATTTCATAATGTATTGGAGTGGGTTGGTGTCAACCTTATCTCTCTCTTTGGCATGTTTTCTCTTAGAGGTTAATGCCTCCCATATGTAACGCCCCGTCCCCAGAAACCCAGAGTCAGTGCATTATTACATAGCATTGGCATGATAACAAGAAAGATCAAATCTTAAAATACCGATTAGTTTAGTAGCCTTGGAATAACTAGATACATTCATAATGTTTACATTACATCATATAATGAAAACTACAACAATATAGTCTCCATAGTCCAAACTCTTATCCCCTCATACTATCCCTGCAGGTCATTCATAAAATCACTTCTTCACATCCTGGGAAAAATAAAACATAGAAAAGGGGTGAGCTCAAATGCCCAGTAAGTATATCAATATATCAGAAACGTTCATAAATAAGAATAAACATTTAAGGCAATGTATAACTAAAACAAAATCCTTTTAAACTTGAACTTCAACATAGCATGGAAAAAATAACATGAAATAATGTCATTTACTTATGCACATGGATATTCTATTAATCAAATAATCACATGCAACATCAATAACCACTTTCATAATGATGGAATACATAATGCCAGATTATCATAACCACATAACAAGGCCTTGTGCGAGGAATAAAAATAAGATTTTTTCAGGGCCTTGTGCCAAGACAATAGTTTGTCTCATGAGACCTACTGATGCATCGAGGAGCTATAACGGGCTCCACCTGTCACATATTAAGTCCAATGCATTCCCATATGAAAAGGTTTAAAAATAACATAAACATTAGTATTAAAACTAGCATATGAAATGTAAATACTTCATCCATAAACCATGAATGGTATAAAAATAACACATCCACAGTCAAACATATCACAAAACCTAAAATACAATATATAAGTTATGTATCATAATAAATCAACTTCAAATAAGCATAAAATCCATCAAAGGATGTTGACATAGATGAAATCAAAAATCCTTATAGAGAAATATCTCTTTCTATTTTGAAATCATTTAAGAGTCATATATCTATAAAATAAAACATTTTCTTTGAAATTATTCTTATAAGATTGTAAGGGAAGCTTCAACGATTTTATAAAAGCGGGAAATTGCCGCACCAACTGTATAAGTAAAAAAACATGCTTACCTTAATTCTGTCGAAAAGGTTAAAAAATACCTTGTCTGGAAATTGATGGAAAGATTCCTATTTAAATCACTTATAAAATTCAACAAGGGTATAAATGACATTAACCCATATTCTAGTAAATATTAAAAAAATGTTTTGAAATACATTTTTAAGAAACATGGATGTGGATGATAAAGAAGTCCCGGTAGATTGTTATGTATAAACAACCTCGGATAATAAAGTGATTGCGAAATAAACCCTTACCTTGTAGTTTTCCTTGGTTAGGGGTAGGTTAACCTCTGTATAATGGTGAAATAATTTTTACTAAATTATACAATAATCATATAAATTAATATGATATCATATACGATCTTTTAACATTGATTTGTTAATAATAACTTAGTATTATCGTTGTTTTGTGTGTTAACTTAATCGTTTTCTATTATATGTTTAGTTACGTAAGCCATGTTTGTCATGGATAGGTTATATGTTATTCATATCCCGAATGATATCATGTCTTTATTATTTTTAAATCATCAAATGATAATTATACATTAATGGATACGATGGAGAATGAATCTCATCGCGTTCGTGGAGACAGTAGTCCGTACGTACAAATGAGCGACAATATCATTATTTTGATATTAAAATAATATATTATTGTATGGTATATCATATATAAAGAATCATTATTATATTATATTGATTATTTACATGAATTATAAATCATTATTATACCCATCAAAATAAAAATATATTGAATAACAATTACACCAGGACATGGAGACGGTAAGCCATACGTACGCACGTATGGTGACATGTTATTCAAAGGGTAGATAGAATAGTGAATAAGGTTATACCATATTTATAATAACATCACATTATATATATGATACTGGAGTTATTATTTTAGAATGGTAATAAAAAATAAAGAAGAAGTGGAAGAAGAAAGGAACTTGAAAAAGGGTGGTGAAATTATTACCTCTTCTTCGGGATCTTCCTTTTGATTTGATCAAATGAGCTCCATAGGTTGGCTTTCTAATCAAAATAAGGCCTCTAGGTTGTATTGAGGGAAGTCGACAGAGTATTTGGGAAGGTTTTGGCCGATCAAAACGGATTTGAATGTGTGAATTAATGAGAAGGGGGAGTGACCTTTTATAAGAGGGGTGTGGGGCACCTTTGGAAAAGCTAGAAATATTATTTTATAATAAATTCATATTCGATTTTTAATGGCTCCAAAGTGGATTATTTACATGTTAAGGTGGGTATAGGTATAAAACCACTCATCAAATAGGATTTAGAGTGGTTTGGGTTAATATATTAACCTTATCATTATGTATTAACTCTTAGTTAATTAGTTTGACATTTAACATGTCACTTTGTATATTTATATTATATAGTTAATAAACTTACTATATACATCCAAGAGACCCAAAAGTGGTCCATTAATGATTCACCTATCATTATATAAGTCTCTTGGTCGATAATTATATTTATAATAATTTAATATCAATTAATAATATAATAATTTTTTAAAAACTCTTTTATGTCAATTTTGACACTATTCAATAATTGATTTTTATAAAAATCATAACAGAATGATTACTTCTAAAAACATTAATTAAATAAATCCCAACATGTAATATTATCTAATTAAATTATTGTAATTCATAAAAAGTCTCAAATTTAATTTATTTGGGTATTTATAATATCAATTATTTTAATTTTTCACAATTATGGTAAGTACAACATCATTATTTTGTCATAAATAAATTATATTATTTAATGTCTAAAAATAATAAATAAAATATCATTATGTAGGAAATCAGATTATATTTTTAATGAATATTTATAGTTGAAAATACAACATATATAACCCTATATAAAAATTGTTTTTTTTAAAAGATATATGCTTATGTAATTTTTGTATTTAATTAAACTTAATTAATATAATGTGTCATTATCAATTACAAGTGGCTCCATGGAGTCCCAAAATCGACCCAAAGATTCCCATGGTCGGACATGTTTCTACCAATAAGGTTAGTACACGTTTTAGGGTAATTTAGTATTATTATAATATTATTTGTTTAACCCTTATTTACCGGATTTACCCTTAACCATGATAAATAAAATATTTACCGAAATAATTATTCAAAATTTCTAAAAATAAAAGATACCTATTTAAATAATATGAACATCCTGATTCCAAATATGGAATCCATTTTTCCATATTCGAAGCACAGAAGTGGCAGAAAGTAATTTAAAATTAATTCCCGCTCTCAAAACAAAATACGTGTTTTTACAATATAATAACTATCAAAATATTGATACTTGTTTATGTTCGGTTTAAATGTGAAATTATGTCCAATGACCAAAATTGGATTAAATGGTAAAAATATATTATAAATATAATTTAAAACCACTCAAACACATAATTTATCACTATTAATTGTTTCGATTAAAAAAGTTGTTTTCAATTAAAATTTAGTAATTTTCACTATTTATAAAAAAAAATAAATGTTATCCGAAAAGTTCCAAAATTTCAACCTAGGATATATTTGATATTACGAATAAAAAAATGAAGTCCATTTTGAGAGATAAAATTTATAAAATTTCAAAATGTCGGTATTACTATTCATAACAACTAGTTTGATTTGTTGTGGTGTGATAGAACTCGATGTTGCGTACAACACACGCTATCGTATTATTCAAAGAGAAGCGTACCGTAGAAGCTTGGGGTTGTTACATTCTCCCCTACTTCAAATAATATCTTCCTAGAAATTTATAGAATAATACCATATGAAAAGACTCGGGTGGTTCTTCCTCATAATTTCCTCGGGTTCCCACGTTACCTCTTCCATATTATGGTTTCTCCACAAAACTTTTTCCAGACGCGTTGTCCGGTTTCTCTGTACTTGTTCTATCATATCAAGAATTCTGACGGGCTCTTCTCAATAAGACAGATCGGGTTCCAGTTCTAATTCCTCATAGGTGAGTACATGCGTTGGGTTAGGCATGTATTTCCTCAATAGAGATACGTGGAACACATCGTGAACTTTGGAGAAACTTGGTGACATTGCCAATCGATAAGCTACAGCCCCAATTCGTTCTAGAATTTCGAAAGGTCCGATGTACCTGGGACTCAATTTACCTTTCTTACCAAAATGTCTGACTCCCTTCCATTGAGATACCTTCAGGAAAACATGATCACTGACTTGAAATTCTAAATCCTTACTTTGATTATCGGCATAGCTCTTCTCCTTACTTTGAGTTACTTTAATGTGATTTTGGATTACCTTCAACTTTTCCATCATTTCCTCCACCAGTTTTGGGCCTACAAGTTTTCTTTCACCAACGTCATCCCAATAGATTGGTGTACGACATCACTTTCCCTATAACTCTTCATATGGTGCCATCTGAATACTCGAATGGAAGATATTATTATAGGAAAATTCTACCAGAGGTAAATATTGATCCAACATACCCTGAAATTCAAGTGAGTGGGATCTCAACATGTCTTCTAAGGTTTGAATAGTTCATTCTGATTGTCCATCTCTTTGAGGGTGGTAGGTAGTGCTCAAATAATGTTTAGTATCCAAGTATATCTGAAGACTTTTCCAGAATCTTGAATTAAAATGTGGATTACAATCAGAAACAATCGATAGGGGTACTCCTTAAAGTCTCACAAATTCATTAATATATATTCTTGATAGACATTCCAGTGGTAGATCTTATCTTATAGGAAGAAAATGTGCTGAATTGGTAAGACGATCAACAATAACCCATATCACATCGTTCCTTCTTGGAGTCTTTGGTAGCCCCATGAAAAATTCCATCGTAATATTGTCCCATTTCCACTCATGTATGGGAAGAGGTTGCATGACTCCTCCAGGTTGTTGCCTTCCAGCTTTCAGTTGTTAAAAAACCATACATCTTGACACAAAATCAGCAATCTCCCTCTTCATGTTGTCCCACCAAAAATGTTCTTTCAAATCTCTATACATTTTGGTGCTCCCATGGTGTATAGTGAAATTTGAACTATGAGCATCATCCCGCAATTCCCTTTTTAGATCAGATATATCGGGAACACAAAGTCTCTTCCCGAATATCAAAATTCTATCTTTATACACAAAGTCTCTCAATCTCCCATCATTCATAGATTTAATCTTCTTTTAAAATTCTTCATCATCAGTCTGAGAACTCTTAATCATTTTTAATAAAGATGGTTTTTCCAACCATTTGAAAAAGAATTGATGTTTCAACGTCCATGGTTATTCCCATGTCCATCTTCACTAGATCTAGGAAAATTGGATCCCATTGAGTTCTGATATTGTACAAATATCCATGATCTTTTCTGCTCAAAACAACTTCCACCTTTTTTGCTATCCTTCGGTGGTATTGTATCGTGCAATCATAATCCTTGAGTAATTCAAGCCATCTCCTTTGCCTCATGTTGAGTTCATTTTATGAGAAAATATACTTCAAACTCTTGTGATCAGTATAAATCTCACATTTTTCACCAAAGAGGTAGTGCCTTCATATCTTCAAAGAAAAGATCACAGTTGATAACTCGAGATCATGAGTAGGATATTTTTGTTCATGAATTTTCAATTGGCGTGATGCATAGGCAATAACCCTATCATTCTGCATAAGGACACAACCAAGTCCTTTCTTCGATGCATCACTATAAATAAAAAACCCATCATTCCCCGATGGTAGAGTCAATATAGGAGAATTGACTAATCTTCTCTTCAGTTCATTGAAACATTCTTCGCACACTTTTGTCCAAAAAAATTTAACCCCTTTACATGTGATCTTTGTTAATGGGTTCGCCAATCAGGCAAAATTCTGGATGAAACGTCGATAATAACCTGCTAAACAAATAAAACTGTGTACCTCAGTTATACTCGTCGGTGTTGGCCATTCTTTGATTGCCTTGGTCTTAGATGTATCAACAGATATTCCATCTTTAGAAACAATATGGTCATGAAAATAAATCTCCGGAAGCTAGAATTCACACTTGCTAAACTTCCCATATAATTCATGACTTCTTAGAGTCATTAAGATAATGCGCAAGTTATTTTCATGATCTTTGTAGCTTTTAAAGTATAAAAAGATATCATCAATAAATACCACCACAAATTCATCAAGATATTCTTTGAAAACTCTATTCATCAGATCCATGAATACAAAGGGCACATTAGTCAATCCAAAAGGCATTACTCTAAAATCATAATGCTCGTACCTGGATCGAAATGTTGTCTTCAGAATGTCTTCCTTTTTTACACAGAACTGATGGTAACCAGATCGAAGTTAAATCATTGAAAAGTATTGAGCTTCATGCAGTGAGTAAAATAAATCATCAATGCGAGGTAGGGGATACTTGTTCTTTATTGTTATAGCATTGATCCCCCTATAGTCGATACATAACCTCATAGATCCATATTTGTTTTAACAAAAAGAACAGGGGATCCCCATGGAGAAATAATAGGGCGAATAAATCCCTTATTACTCAATTCCTCTAGTAGTTTATTTATTTCAACTAATTCTATAGTTTCCATTCTATAAGGGGTCTTCGATATAGGCCTTGATCGAGGAATTCAATCAATGGAAAACTCAACTTCTCATTCTGGAGGATGTCCTGGTAAATCTTCCGGAAATACATCTACATATTCTTTCATAACAGGTAAATCCTCTATTTGAACATTCCATTCCTCACCCACAGTCATTTCAATCTCTTCCTCCCTAATAATTGAATTTATTTGAGCTACTGGGGGGTGGATCTTGATAAGAATTAGGTGGTGACGATTCTGCTCTAAAGATAAGTTGTTTCATATCATAATCATCATCATCAAGAATCATAAAATCATTCTTCTTACAATAAATCCTCGCATCGTGGTCCAAAATCCAGTCCATAACAAGGATTATATAAAACTCAATCATAGGTATGACGATCAGATCAGTAGATAAAAAACATTTATGTGCTCTAATGGGTACTGATTCACAAAACTTTGGTGTAATGATACTTCCCTTATAAATTTTAACTGACAAATCCTTTTTAAATAAAATTGGAAATATCTAATTTTATTATCAAATTGGGATGATATGAAATAATGTGATGATCCAGAATAAAATAATGCATTTTCTAAACTTGAGGAAACCATTAAATTACATGTCACCACGTCTTTCGGAGCTTCTATCTCAGCGGTAGTGATATCATTAGCTTATCCATGATCCCTTGTCCTTTTCTAAGGTAAGTTCCCATGACACTTAGGAAATTCATTTGCATAATGTCCCATCTCCCTTCAATTGTTACAGTTAACATTGGTAGCTTCCTTCTTCCCTTTACAATCACGATCTTGGTGGCCTTTTTCACCACACTTGTAACAGACACCCATTCCATTCAAGCAAATACTAGGGTGTTTCTTCCCATATTTACCATAGGATGGATATTCAACCTTTCCCTTCTTCCCCTTATTTCCATTCCCAGACTGATCAGCAGATCTCTTCTTCTCTTTATTTGCTTTAAAGTCGTAAGACTTCGAGAATCCCTTTTCTGTCTTGATAGCACATGAGACAATGTCTTCGTCTGACGAGAAGGATTGTGAGACTAATGCTCGATGGAGAAGTGGTTTTAACCCATCAATGAAATGATAAATCTTACTTCTGGGGTTACATATGTAATCTCCATCATACCTTGCTAACCGTGTAATGTTAGCCACATATTGTGTGACATTCTCATTCTCCTTTTGTCTCAGAATAAGAAATTTCCTTTCATTATCTGCTCGATGGTCGCAAGGAAGGTATTTTTCTAAAAACAGATCTTTGAAATCCCTCAATTTCATATTTAATACCTCATCATCTTCCTTCATGTTTTGAATGAATGACCACCATGGATAAACATCTCCAGTGAGGCGGTAAACTGCCATGATAACATTTTCCCTTTCACTACTCCCCAATGCCTGAAATATTTTCTCTAGGGAATTTATCCATTGCTCAGCTACTAAGGTATTTGTATTCCCATTGAACGTTGGTGGTTGTTTCCACATTTAGTGATCTAACATTGAGCCTCCATGCCGTAGAATAGGGTGCTCTATACGGGTAAGGTTATTATTCATAACCTGAGTGAGTTGTCCCAGTAAGGTGATTAGCTGCATCTCCACTATAATTATCATGAGCAGGAGGGAAATCCCTAAATAGAGTGCGTGTATTGATACGGTTTCCATTTCTTCCACTAGGCGCCATTTCTAAACAATGGCATAAACTAGATCAGTTTATGAATCAAAATACATAATTCCATACTTATAAAACACATAACATAAATTAAAATATTTATGGATATAATAAATAATCATAAAAATGTTTTCTTTGAGGAAGAATATACTCATAAACATTTCATAATGATTTGAAAAGAAAATGAGATTTATCCTAAGAATATCCCCTGGGAGTGTCGTAACCAAGAGTGCAGCAAGGCCCGTTGCCGTGCACCAGTTCCCATTCAAGTCTAGCTCAAAGCGGTGTTTTTGGGTTTTACCCCTAGGTACATTAGTGCCAGAGCTTCTTATACCTACTCGTATCCAGACAGGGATATATTTCTAGGAAAACCTACAAAATCTCTACTAGAAAGTCCTTATATACTAATCCTCAATGTCCATCTTATGTCTATGTGCTCTAATAAGAGTTTATCTAAATTAGATTCCAAGGTTTGTACTAAACTTCTTCTGATACCAACTGTAATGCCCTATCCCTAGATACCCAGAGTCGGTGCATTATTACATAACATTGGCATGATCACAAGAAGGATCAAATCTCGAAAACCGATTAGTTTAGTAGCCTTGGAATAACTAGATACATTCATAAAGTTTACATTAAATCATACAATGAAAACTACAACAATATAGTCTTCGTAGTTAACACTCTTATCCCCTCATACTATCCTTGCAGGTCATTCATAAAATTACTTTTTCACATCCTAGGAAAAATTAAACATAGAAAAGGGGTGAGCTCAAATGCCCAGTAAGGATAACAATATAGTGGGAACATTCATAAATAAGAATAAACATTTAAGGCAATGTATAACTAAAAAAAAGCTTTTTAATCTGGAACTTCAACATAACATGGGAAAAATAAAATGAAATAATGTCATTTACTTATTCACATGGATATTCTACAAATCGAATAATCACATTCAATATCAATATCCACTTTCATAATGATGGAATGTAAAATGCCAGATTATTATAACCACATAGCCAAGGCCTCGTGCCAAGACTACAAAAAAGATTTTGTCAAGGCCTTGTGCCAAGACACTAGTTTGTCTAATGAGACCTACCAATGCATCGAGGAGCTATAGCAGGCTCCACCCATCACATATTAAGTCCAATGCATTCCCATATGAGAATGTTTAAACATAACATAAACATTCGTATTAAAACTAGTATATGAAATGTAAATACTTCATCCATAAACCATTAATGGTTTAAAAATAACACATCCACAGTCAAACATATAACAAAACATTCAATACAATATATAAGTTTTGTATCATAAAAAAATCAACTTCAAATAAGCTTAAAATTCATCAAAGGATGTTGACATAGATGAAATCAAAACTCTTTTTAGAGAAATATCTCTTTCTATTTTGAAATCATTTAAGAGTCATATTTCTATAAAATAAAATAACTTCTTTGAAAATATTCTTATAATCTTGTAAGGGAAACTTTGACGATTTTATAACGGCAGAAAATATCCGCACCCGCCGTATAAGTAAAAAAAACATTCTTACCTTAATTCTGTCGAAAAGGTTAAAAAGGACCTTTTTTGGAAAATGACGGAAATATTATTTTATAATCCACTTATAAAAGTAAACAAAGGTATAAATGACTTTAACCCATATTCTAGTAAATAGTAAAAAATTTTTTTGAAATATATTTTTAAGAAACATGGATGTGGATGATAATGAAGTCCTAGTAGATTATTACGTATAAATAACCTCAGATAATGAAGAGATTGAGAAATAAACACTTAAATTGTACTTTTCCTTGGATGGGGGTAGTTTAACCTCTTGTATAATGGTGAAATGATTGTAATTAAATTATACAATAATCATATACATTAATATGATATCATATATGATCTTTTAACATTGATTTGTTAATTATATCTTAGTATTATCGTTGTTTCAGGTGTTAACTTAATCATTTTCTTTTATATGTTTTGTTACATAAGACATGTTTGTCATATATAGGTTGTATCTTATTCATATCCAGAATGATATCAAGTCGTTATTATTTTTTAATCATCAAATTATAATTATAATTGAATAGATATGATGGAGAATGAGTCTCATCGCGTTGGTGGAGACGGTAGTCCGTACGTACGCACGAGTGACAATATCATTATTTGGATGTTAAAATAATATATAATTGGATGGTATATAACACATAAAGAATAATTATCATGTTATATTTATTATTTACATGAATTATAAATCATTATTATACCCATCCAAATAATAATATATTGAATAAAAATTACACCACGACGTGGAGACGGTATGCCGTACGTACGCACGTATGGGGACATGTTATTCAAGGTGTATAGAATACTGAATATGGCTGTACCAAATTTATAATAACATCACAGTATATATAAGATACTGGAGTTATTATTTTAGAATCGTAATAACAAATAAAGAAGAAGTGAAATAAGAAAGGAACTTGAAAAAGGGTGTTGAAATTATTACCACTTCTTCGGGTTCTTCCTTTTGATTTGATCAAAAGGACTCCATAGGTTGGCTTTCTGATCAAACTAAGGCTTCTAGGTTGTAGTGAGGGAAGTTTAGAGAGTATTTGAGCAGGTTTTGGCAGAAACAAAAGGCTTGGAATGTGTTAATTAATGAGAAGGGGGAGTGCCCTTTTATAAGATGGGTGAGGGGCACCTTTGGAAAAGATGGAAATATTATTTTATAATAAATTCATATTCGATTTATAATGGCTCCGAAGTGTATTATTTATATGTTATGGTGGGGATAGTTTTCAAACCACTCAACAAATAGTATTTATACAGGTTTTGGGTTACTATATTAACCTTATCTTTAAGTATAAACTCTTAGTTAATTAGTTTGACATTTACCATGTCACTTTGTATTTTTATATTATATAGTTAATAAAATTACTATATACATATAAAAGACCCCCAAGTGTTCCATTAATTACACACATATCATGATATACGTATTTTGGTAGAACCATAGATTTTTATGAATTTAATATCAATTAATAATATAATATTTGTTTTAAAAACACATTTATGTCAATTTTGACACTATTCAATAATTGATTTTTATAAAAATCATCATAGAATGATTACTTAGTAAAAAGTTAATTAAATCAATACTAACATGTCATATTATCCTAGAAAATTAGTTTAATTCATAAAAAGTCTCAAATTATATTTATTTGGGTATTTATAATATCTATTATTTTAATTTTTCAATATTATTGTAATTACTGCATCATTATAGTGTTATAAATAAATTAAACTATTTAATGTGTAAAAATTATAAATAAAATATATTTATTTATTAAATATCCTTATCTTTCTAATGAATATTTATAGTCGAAAATCCAACATATATAACCCTATGTAAAAATTGTTTTTGTAAAAGATATATGCTGGTGTCATTTTTGTATTTATTTAAACTTAATTAATATAAAGTGTCAATATCACCTACTAGTGGCTCCATGGGGTCCTAAAATCGACCCAAAGACGGCCGTGTTCGGATATGTATCCACAAATAAGGTTAGTACACGTTTTAGGGTAATTTAGTATTATTATAATATTATTTGTTTAACCCTTATTTACCGAATTTACCCTTAACCATGGTAAATAAAATATTTACCGAAGAAATTATTCAAAATGTCTAAAAATAAAAGTTACCTATTTACACAATATTAAAATCTTGATTCCAAATATGGAATCCATTTTTCCAAATTCAAAACATAGAAGTGGCAGAAATTAATTTAAAATTAATTCCTGTTGTCAAAACAAAAAGCGTGTTTTTAAGATATAATAACTACCAAAAGATTGATACTTGTTTATGTTCAGATTAAATGTGAAATTATGTCCAATGACAAAAATTGGATTAAATGGTAAAAATATATTCTAACCACTCAAAATTCATAATTTATCACTATTAATTATTTTGATTAAAAAAGTTGTTTTTAATTAAAATTTACTAATTTTCACGATTCATCAAAATATAAATGTTATCTTAAAAGTTCCAAAATTTCACCCTATGATAAATTTGATATTCTGAATCCAAAAATGAAGTCCATTTTTAGAGATAAAATTTATAAAATTTCAAAAAGTAGGTAATACTATTCATAATGGCAAGTTTGATTGGTTGTGGTGTGTTAGAACTCGATGTTGCGTACAACACATGCTATCACATTATTCAAAGAGAAGTGTACCGTAGAAATTGGGGTGTTACACCATATGTGTTTTTATTATACCCTCGGTGCTTGTTTCCACCACGGGGCCTACTAGGGGTGGGACTTGAGATTCATTATCTCCCTTTTCACAGTGCCGACCTAGGAGAGGTACACCATGTTGGGAGGGGGGTCGTGATAGAGTGGTATCAATTAGAGGATGAGGGATAGGATGGAGATTAGATTAAGGAATGGGTGGGGTTGAATGGGTTGGTAGGGAAACAATGTCAGTCAAGATTAGAAAGTGATGTAAATACTAGATAATAGATGAGACATATGAATTTAGGGCCCACCATGATCTGATGTACATACCTTTAAGATTACAATATCGACTAAAGGTGGTGATACTAGTTTTAGGGTAGAGACCTAGGAAAGGATCATGAATCATTCTTCTATGTGCCTATGTTTGATTGGGTAGACCATGGGATAGGTTATACTAAAATGAATAAAATAATAGAACTAATTAATTAATAAAGAATCTTTTAAATTCCAGGTTTATGAGATCTAACTATTTGTTATTTTATAGGTATGGATCCTGGTTGACATCCCCATTAGGATTTCATAGAAGAGGTCCAGATGGCTGTGCCTACAGATCGATGCAGGGTCAAGGTTGAAAAAGACAACACTTGGAAGAGGAAACTAAAAGAGTTTTAGTGCCAGTGTCTTCATAAGTATGAGGGGTACGTTACAGATGTTGTCACGAAATACTGGTTGGAGGAGTTCAGGATAGGATTCAGTTCTATCCATTCTCGAAAGGAGCACTAGGTTTCCTTGGGTGTGATGATGTTGCGTGGAGCATCGAGGCAGTCAGGGTTATTGTTCCTTTGGGATCATGAGCTTACAATGATCTCAAGAGAGGAGTTTCGAGGCAATTTTAGAGTCGAGTTTCTGTATTTGACTATGAAGGAGTCCAGCCGCTAAGAAATTTTTACACATCAAGAGGGCATCTCTAGTGTTTGAGAGTTTGGAATCCATTTCAAGAACCTTTTACAATATTCTTCAGACCGGTTACCAGATGAGGAGGCTAGGGTGAGGCATTTTGATGAGGCTTGTCACCTATATATCCATCGGCAGGTTACCCCATTTATGCTGAAGGCATATCTTGAGGTGTTGGCGGGGGTAGAGTTCATCAATATGACTTTAGTTAGAATCATATAATCATGAGGGGAGTCTTAATGATTCATCAAAAAGTAATGTTGTTGTCAAGTGTTCATGGTTTTCATTGAATAAGTGTTTCTGTGGAGCCAGGGGTAGGTCCATTCCTTCTACATCTCGTTTCCCGGGAGGCAGCAGCTCTCAGGCCTATGACATGGAATCAGGCGCATGATTTTTTGTGGTGGTTGAGGTCATTAGAAGCAAGAGTGCCCGACCATTCAGAGCATTCATCGTGCACCGGGTGTTCCACTCCAGGTTCCTCAATTGAGGTAGTTCCAGTTGAGGTTACAACAGCTTGGTGTGCCATCATTAGATCAACAGAGGGTAGATGGGGCAGGGAGAGGACACCCCCGTGATGCTCACCGACCTCAGAGAGTAGAGTGCATCCTTGGTGGTGGTCATCATTAGGGTAAAAGAGGACATGGAGGAGGTATGCATCAGCTTCATACTTTAGTGTTTCCAGCTCTAGGTGAGCCAGATTTCGTTTGAGGTATCCTTTTATTATTTTCTACCCTAGTGTATGCGTTGATTGATTTAGGAGCAACACACTCCTTCATATCACCTACCCTTTTCCATGCCTTTGGAATTGAGTTAGGGAGGCTTCTAGTACCCTTGGCGTTGAATACGCCAGTGGGAGGCCATGCTGACCTATCTGATGTTTGTAGAGATTGTGAGCCAGTTTTCGGGTAGCAATGCTCTTGTAGAGATTTTTTATGTTTACGAATAAAACCATATGATGTCATCCTCAAATTCGATTGGTTTTATTCAATGTAGTCTATCATTGATTTCATCCGGATGAAGGTCATTTTCATCGATAAGGATAGAGAGACGGTGGTGTTTGTTGGTGAGTGAGATCCTTATATTGGTCTCAGGCATGTTCCATTATTATCATCCACGATGGATGAGATAATGTTGAGTTCTTCCAAAGTTCAGCAGTTGGCAACTCCTATGGTTGAAGAAGAGTACCCTGATGTCTTTCAAGAAGAGGTTATAGCATTACCCCCTCAATGGAATATCGAGTTTGGTATCATGCTACAACCATGAGAGTCTTCTATCACTATGTCTCTATATAGGATGACCCATTCTATGTTATGAGAGCTACATATACATCGTGATGGTTCATTAAAGTGTGGTTTTCTTCAGCTGAGAGTGTCACTATGGGGATCACCCATATTTTTTGTGAATAATTTGGATGATGGTTTGTGATTTTGTGTCGATTATTGTTTCTTGAACACAGTGAAAATAATTAATCGCTATCCACTTCCGCGGATTTTGATTTATTCAATCAAATGAAGGGAGAATGTTGGTTCTCAAAGATTGGCTTGTAGCCAGATTATCATCAAATACACGTGAAGGATGAGTATATCTCGAGGTTTTCATTTCATTGTAATCATGGTAATTATGAGTTCATTGTAATACTGTTTGGCGTGAAAAATTCTCAAGCAGTGTTTATGGGATTTATGAATGATGTTGTCTCATGAGTTCCTGGAAAATTTCATTATAGTATTCATCGACGACGACCATGTGTACTCTATGTCTAAAGAAGAGCATGTAGAGCATCTACACACCATTTAAGGAGTACTTCATCAACATCAGCTGAATGGGAAGTTGTCCAAGTGTGAGTTTTGGGCTCGAGATGTCCTTTTCGTGGGGCATGTGGTTTCCCAGTAGGGAGTAGCGATGGATCCATCGAAGATAGAAGAAATTGTATTTTGGGAATCCCCTAAGAATGTGTCAGGGGTGAATAGTTTCCATGGTATCACAATATAATATAATAGATTCATAGTCGATTTCTCTCAAGTTGATACTCCTCTGACAACTTTGACCAAGAATGATTAGGCATTCATATGGACTGATCAGTGTCAGACTGCTTTCGAGTATCTAAAGGAGAGGATAGTAAGTGAAACAGTTCTATGTCTTCTAGTAGAGGGAGTTCAGTTTGATGTATTCTGTGATGCTTCATATCTAGTATTAGGTTCTGTCTGGATGTAGTTGAGATCAGTTGTTTCTTATGTGTCTTGGCAGTTGCATTCTATTGAATTTAACTATGCCACCCATGATCAGGAGTTGACAGCGGTGGTTTTTTGATCTGATGTTGTGGTGAAATTACCTTATTGGTATGTTCTTTGAGGTTTTCACTAATAATAAGAGCATGGAGTATGTATTCTCCCACCATGATAGGAACATATGACAAAGTCGGTGGATGGAGTTATTATTGGAATACGACTTCAAAAAATCATATACACATCGTAAGGTGAATGTTATAGCTAATGTGATGAGTCAGAAGTCACATAGTGATGCAGTGCATGAATCGGGTGACTCGTAGAGAGAAATAGAAGAACTGTCAGCATTACATCATGATATGGGAGAATTTGGGGGCAAATGTTGTCTTTTTTAAGATGACAATGTTATCATCTCTGGTTTAGAAGGTATAAGAGTCCTATTAGGGGGATCTAGAGGTGGAGGTCAGGGGAGACCGAGTTGTTTGTGGTGAGACCCCTGATGGTTGGTCTGAGGATAAAAAATACCGAGTGTTGCATCATGGAAGGATTTTTGTTCATTTGACGATTTGCGAGACCTTTCTCAGAGAGTTCCACAGTTCTTCTTTAGAAGGGAATCCTGCCATGAAAATGATGTATCATGCCTTGAAGAGTCTGTTTTTGATGGCCTAGGATAAATTGTGTAGTTTTGGATTTTATGTCTCGATGTTTGGTCTGCTAGAAGGTGAAGGTCAAATAACATGTTCTTAGTGGTCTTATCCATACATTATATAATCCTTAGTGGAAGTGGAAGGACATATAAATTGACATTTTTACGTGCTTAATGTGAGCTTAGGGAGGGCATGATTCTATTTGAGTGTAAGTGGATAGTTTACCAAAATAATCACACTTCATTACAATCAAGGAGTCATGCTCAGTGGAAATTTTGTCAATGTAGTATTTGGAAGAGGTAGTGAGACTTCATAGATTCACATGCATGATCATTTCTAATCCAAATCCTCATTTTACCTCCAAGGTGTAGAGAGGTCTCCAGCCTATTTTTGGTTTTGAACTACGCCTTAGCACTACTTTTCTTCCTCAAATTGATGGTCAGATAGATTGAACCGTCGTAACTCTTGAAGATATGTTACACTGTTGTGTCCTAGATTTTGGTGGTTTGTGGAAGGGGCTCATACCCATGGTGGGTATTTCTTACAAAAATTATTTTCAATCCACCATCGACATGGAACCCTTTAAAACCATGTATGGATGGCCTTTCTGTTATCTTTTGTGCTGGACTGGGGTCATAGAGTCAGTAATTCTCGGACTGAAACAAGTGCAGAATATGACAGAGATGGTTCAGGTGATTCATTAGAGGATTAGGACAGCTCATGATCTTCAAAAATCATATGACTATCAAAGGAGGAGACCCATAGAGTTTGATCGTGGGAATTATTTTTTTATTAAGGTGACTTTACATTGTGGGAAATGACTGATTGTTCATGGGAGTAATCATTCTCCCCTTTTTGTTGGGACTTTTATGGTGTTTTCTCATGTTGGAGATGCGGCATATCGAGTAGCAATTCCTTTTCCGATGAGTCAGGTACATGATGTTTTCCATGTATCAAAGCTCTGTCGTTATCATCATGATGACTCTGACATCATCGATTGGGGAGAGATCGATGGTGATGATGTTGAAACTATTGAGGAGTGACCTGTGGAGATCCAAGAACATAAAGAAAAGGTGTTGCACATGCATTCTATTCCATTGGTTCATGCCTTGTGGCGACACAGTGGCATAGATGAGAGTACCTAGGAACTTGAGTTATAGATACGTGCTATGAACCCAGAGTTATTGTATGTTTTAAACTTTTCATATAGGGATGTAGCCTTTGTGGTTATATACCTTTCATGTTTATAATATGTATTTCTTTTCTTTCTTCTTATGGATTTCTATGTTTTGAGAGGTGTCTCAACGGGTGGTTATTCGGACCCCATTTTTCTTTCCCTTTAAGTGGGTTTTGAATTATCGAGGATGAGAATGTTTTGATATGTATTTGATGTAACATCCCAGACCTCTCTGGTCCATTCCATTTGGAACATCAAGTGTATGAGGTGTTTCAGGAGGTCAAGGTGACTTATCTCTAACAATTTTCCAAATTTCCAGTCCTGTTAATAGTTTCATTGGTGAATAGTTCCAATGATAGACCTTTCAGAACAGTGTATTGGTAAACTTCTATGAATAGTTTCATTGGTGACCTTATGTTAACAGTGTCATCGGTAACCTTATGTGAATAGTATAATGGTGACCTTATGTGAACAGTGAAATTGGTGACCTTATATGAACAATTTCACGAGTGAGCTTCTATGAACAGTGTCATCAAAAACTGTATATGAACAATGCAATGGTGACCGTATGTGAACAGTGACTTCGGTGACCTTACGTGAATAGTGGCATTGGTGACCTTATTTGAATAGTGGCTTCAGTTACCTTTTGTAAATAGTGCCATCGGTAACCTTATCTGAATTGTGCAATGGTGAGGTTCCAATGGTGACCTCTTACATTCTTAAAATTTTGAGTTCATGAACATTGTTTCCAAAATGGTGAAGTTCCAATAGTTTCCACTTTGCCAAATTTTGAGTTCATGAACAATGTTTCCAAAAAAGTGAGGTTCCAATGGTGACATCTTTCCTTTTCCAAATTTTGATTTCATGAATTCTGTTTCTAGAACGGTGAGGTACCAATGCTGAACTTTTTTCGTTGCCATATTTTGAGTCCATGAACAATGTTTCCAGAATGGTGAGGTTCTAATGGTGAGGTTCATGAATAGTGTTTTTAGAATGGTAAGGCTCCAACAACAAGGTTCCAATGGTGAGGTTCATGAACAATGTTTTTTCTTATCCCAATTTCGAGTTCGTGAACAATGTTTCCATATTATTACATATTTCCTTCGATGTAAAATGCAGTTAAAGCCTTTTTATAATGACACTAAGGCTGATTCAATGGTCGTAACTCCTATATTAATTTCTCGTATGCCTCAGGAAATTTTTACTTTGTCAGTCCTTGTGGTTTAATGTGATCCTCATTTAATGGTATCCCTAGCGTATATTCAACCATTGTTCCATTAAGTTTTCTAAAGTGACGAGGTATCTTCCTCCCTAGTTTTTCCTCCTTGTTATCAAGTGTGAGATGCTCGAACATCCCATTCCTTCTTGTAAGAGTTAGGAAATCAAACATACCTCCAAGGATTTATTCCACTCTTTCTTGACGCAACCAGGCAATATTGATCAGTCTTCGATGTAAGGTATGATATGTCTTCATTATTTTTCATTTATCTCATTCTTTCTCCATTCCCTTTTTTAGTTAATTCTTTACCCCATGTTACTAATGGGATTTTCAAGGGTATTGGGCAACATGGTGTTGTCTCTACATCCTCGGGTGGATACAATTGTCACATGGGAGGAGCTCATAACCTGTTGTGTGCCTCGTACTCATATAAAGAACGTCAAATACTGTTTGAGGTAGGGGATTTATTTCTTCTCTCTTCCTTTGCGTGCAACTGTAGTATTGTCATTTTTTATCCCACTGGTTTACAATGGAATTGACATAATAAATATTTAAACCCAATAAATAAATTTATATCGATCGTGTGATATTGATTTTTTTACTTGATGGTGTGATATAAAAATATTCATTATTTATATTTTTGTTCATGATGGAAATTTTAAAAGAAATTAAATCCGAAATTAACTGATAATCACTTTTCTAAAGATAATGAGGAATGTGAGTGAACCGGGTTGATGTTGTTCTATCATGATGTCAATCAAATTTGTGAAGTAATCATGTCTAATTATTTTTGATAGATTACTGGTTAGGTTTCCAAAATATGGAACCTACAAATAACAAATCAAAAATCCACGATGGATTATAGAATAGTTTATTTGATAGAAGATAATACTTGTATGGTTCTGAGTTATTCTCTTGCATGTATGAGGGTTGAGAGACCAATTGATATGATATTTTATTTTCCTACAGTTTTTGTTGTGATGTGTGTTTGGATGGCTGTTGTGAAATGTGGGAACATGGGGGCCTATTTTTTCTGGTAGCAGTTGACTCCTAGAGTGGCGTAATGCATCAGTTTATGCATGTTGGTGTCAGAGAGGACACCCGTGATGATGGAAAATCTTGGATATGAATGTTTGGATGCTTGGTGATCCTTATTAGTTTTTTATCTGCTTTACATTCCCCACTGCACAAGGCAGCTGGTCTTTCTTACCCTTCTTCCGAAAGGGGTGAAGACATATGGGGTTTTCCACGTTCTTTCCATGTCTATATTATCAAGGGAGGATTGGTCTACACTCTTGCTATAGGTATAAAACACTTGATGGGTAGTTATATATTCACTGTGTGAAACACCCATGTGTTTAGTAGCATATAATTCTATTCTAGAATTCCTGGGAATATGGGAATGTAATTCTATAAATAAATAATTTAATAAATAATTTTATTCCATGGGGTCGGAGCTTACTGTAACAAAATGTTGAGGTTACAATTTTAAAAGGATTGGGTATGATGCTAATGAAATTAAATTTGGAATTGTTAATTTTTAATTAATGTTTAAATAAATAATTAACGTAGTGTGGAAGTGATAAAAAGGGAATGATGAAAGAAAAAAAAATTAAATTGTTGTGTGCTTATAGGATACCTAGTATTCAAGGTGGAAGTTGGGAGTCATAGAGAAATTAGATGCTGTTGAGTTTAAGAATAGATTATGCCCATATTGTGGTTTTTTGATATAGTATATTCTATTGTTTTTGTGTTTCTATATGCTACTCCGCCCTTTCAGTTATTCAAATCGACACCTCAGGGATTCTGATCCTTGGGGGTGTTTTCCCTAACATTCCTATGGGGGGATGGATGGATGACTACCCCCTTTGGCCCCACTCTCTTCTCTTGGTAGTTACATGTGATGGTAGGCACAATAGTTAGTTTTCCCCATATATGTTGTTAGAAGGATGTAATGTCTTGTGGTTTTCCACATAAATATATTCTAGATATTGAATACTATGGACTAGTATCAGTGTAACCTATATAGGATGTGATGGATTGAAGATCCTTACTCAGTGAATGGGATGTAATCGCTTGAGGTACAATAACAAATGTATGATACATGTTATATGAGGTGTGGTGGATCTCGGAAACTAGACGGTTACTTTATTGCGTGGACATGGTGGTTTTGTTGCATGAGGTGCATATTTTGTTGCTTCACCAAGGTGTCTGCAGGCTTGCCTTTTTGGAGAGTGATGCTTATGACATGCAATGCTGGGGAAAATCATCCAACCAGTGGAAGTAGTAGTGGGGTACCCTTGATATTTATTATTTTATTATATACTATTTTTATGCGTTACTTGGTGAGGGTATCTATAGTGAGGTTGGGAATTTAGTATACATTTTTAGGTGATGAGTGAGTTTCACATGTTTTTAACAACACTTTAACAATTTTTCATTACTTTTACACGAGAGGCTCAGGGGAGGATCCTACTAAGTATATTGTTATACTCACCGTTTGAATATATAAACATTTTTTAAGTCACATATAGCAGGTCCAAGATAAATTTAGTTTCTACCAGCATGGGGTTGCTTGAGATGATTGGGCTTGTGGTTGTTGATGTTTTTAAATTCTTATGGGTACTTTTTGTTTTTTCCTTCCATTTTTAGTTGTTTTTCATGACATTACTTATGTGGACTTGGGTTTTCATTTATATTTCAGTTTTTGTCCTTGTTGGTTGGTGTCTATCTTATCTTTCTCTTTCACATGTCTTATCTTAGAGGGTAATGCCTCCCATCTGTGTGTTTACTATACACTGGGTGATAGTCATCAACCCAAGGCTAACTAGAGGCGGGACTCGGGGGTCATTTTATCCCTTCTCACATTTCCGACCTAGTAGGGGTACACCTTGTGTGGTTGGTGGTCATAACAACACATATATTACTCACTGCATTTTTTATGAAAATAAATTTGGCAATATGAATTGCATGTCCGACTCCCTTTACCACGATTCCTACAAAATATTTCCATGATTTGATGAGACTCAAACCAATGGTATTGTCTTTTCAAGGAGAATACTTCACTGTAGTTAATGATAGGAACAGACTTATCATTAAACGGTTCATTGTCATTAATCTTAACACCATCAACATCAATCGCATTAGATGGGTAAGGTTGATACAAGAAATATTTTGACACATGAATAACATCGTGAATACCACTATACCTTTGTCAAAGAGCTAATATGTACACCACTAATCTTATCTACTCCACAATACCAAACAACCCTACAAACCTATGTAGTAACATAACTTACATTTGAATTTGATGGTGACCCATCATAGGTAACACCCATTGAAACACAAAATCATACACCACAATCTAAATAGGTCTATGATGTCAAAATTCATACGAATTATAAATAATTTGAGTTTTTTCCTTGTGCTTATAAATTTATATAAACTGCTTTGTCATCTCTTGCTTGAGATTCATTCCAAGAAACATTGATTTCCCATCCAATAACCAACAAATCAAATTTCTACATATTCTACCATATAAGAAATCAAACTGTTCTATCTCAATAAAATCCTAAGAACTATTCTATATGAAAACTCAACCATCCCTATATGGTTTTAACATAATCTAACAACATCTTGGAAACAATCCCCATTCATTTCCTCTTGTACGTGAATATTACACTTTGACATCCAATCCATCAATATTTTGAAGACCGTACTCAGAAACACCTAGGTTCCAGGTGTCTTATGTGACCCCCAATATAGACATGAAGGGAAATTCATATCATGATTCAAAACTATTGTATGTGGTAACCAATACAAATGTAATACATATTTAACAATTGACACACTATATTGATAAACATTGAATATATCTATAACTGTTAAAAAATCTTCCACCAGTGTCTACCAATCCACAACTACCCATATAACATCATAATTTTTGGGTGAATTCATGAATCCCACAATAAAATCCTCCATGAATCCATCCAATTTTCATTATAAAAGGTGTAGTTTCAAAAAAAAATCCTAAAGACACTAGTGCTCAGCCATCACATGATAAGAGGTGTGGCACTAAACCACTAAACTACCAAACCTATTATTCATTAATGGACACCAATATTTTCTATTAAGGTTATGATACATTTTGGTAAATCGTAGACTCACATCACACATTACGTCATGGAACACACACATTAACTCTTATCAGATACACATTGGCACCAAAATATGACCTCAATCATAATCTATCTCATCAGAACCAATTTTCCTACCAGAAGGTGACTCCCCACCATTAAGGAATTCCATTAACTATAATAACTTGTTATCCTCATATTGCTTTCATACAAATAGCTCATAACAAGAAAATAAATTACCTAGGATTAATGGGTCATCAACACATGTCTATCATGCATCTCAAGATGTATCTTAGTAAATAACCCCATCATCATCCACTTTGAACTATACTGTTGAACCATAAAGTTTTGAGTCTTATTAATCAATGAATCCACGACACTATTTCCTATTCCTGATGAGTAAACATGATCAATGTTAAAATACAACTTATATTCATCCCATTTTCTCTATTAATGATTTAGACCACACTGGGAAAATATTTACATTAGGATCTTATGATTCGTATACAATGTAAACCATTCCCTTAATTTTTAGTGCTTCCAATAATACAATGTCAACACCACTAAATCGAAATCAAGGTCATGAATAGGGTATTATATTCCATGAGGCCTCAAATTTCAGGATCCACACACAACAAAATGATCATCCTATATATACACTTACATTATCCCAAAATATTGATGAATCACTAGAAAATGTTATACCCATTACCTAGATCATGCAAGATCAAAATAGGTGAAGTTGTGAGCCACATATTTTAATCTTGAATGGTATTATCACATGCATCATCCCACTCAAAATTGATGTCCTTCTTTGACAATAATGATATTGGTTCTACCAAATAGGAAATTCACTAAATAACCTTCTATAATAACCATCTACACCGATAAATCATCAGATAAAATAATCATTAATGGGATGCTCATAACATACATCTTAATGTACTATCTCCATGTCAACAGACACACCTTCCTAAGAGATTTTGTGACCCAATAAACAAACCCTATCAATCTCAAAATGAAATTTGGATAGTTTGGGATTTATCACTTCTCTCATAGTGTATTCTGGATGTTTTTTAGATGTTTGGCATGATCATAAAATGACCATGAGTAAATTAGGATGTCATCAACAAAGAAAACCATGAAATGGTCAGGTTATTTGTAGAAAAATTCAGTTCATTATGTTTATAAATACTTTGTTCACATTATTCTATCTGAACGACATAACCACAAACTAATACCTATTATAACTACTCATGAAGGTAGTTTGTGGTATACAATAAAGTCTCACCCTCACCTAATGATACCCAAATATCATATAATATTTATAAAACAATAATCCACCTCCCAACTGATCATGTAGATCATCAATTCAAGGAATATGGAATTGGTTTTTAACTTTCTTCCAATTCATCTTTAAATAATCAAGAATCTACTACAATGATTCATAATTGTTCATAGAATATCGCATTGGAGAACCACATGGTGAAATACTAGTATGAATATACCATTTATTCAAAAATTCATCAAACTATGTTTTCTGTTCTTTGAGTTCTATCTGGGCTATTCTATATGGCACAATGGAAATCGATTCCTCTTCTAAAAGATACACTATCGGGAACTCTGCATCACACTTTAGAGGGAGACCAAAGAAGTCATAGAAAACATATCTTGGAATTCATCCACAATATTAGAATGTCATGTTTCTCTACTCCTCCATCAACAATCATGTGGAAAGGCACATGGGTTCTAAGTTCACCAAACTGCTAAAAAAGGGCCATGCACAACTTACTAGGATATCCCATTCATCTTGAGGGACATAAGTGTCATCCTCATGATATATCAATGTCATCATATGATGGGAATAATCAATACTGGAATGGTACAACACTATCAATTCCATACCAAAAATAATATCAAAACTCAAAATCTCAATCCAAAACATGCCCCCTAAGAAAAAAATACCCACCAACATCAAGACCACACCCCTTACATTGCTTTATATTTTGTTCCCAAACACCTAATGGTATATCAATCGAAATATCCATAAACATTTTTCCACAACTAGGCCCATTAATATAATAAATAGGTTAAAATTAAATAATATGAAGCTTCTTATCAAAAAATGAAATTCATTGATCGAAAGAAATGATAATGATACCTCATATAGTTGCAAGAACATCCTCGCCACCTCAAACTCTATGCTGGTCTATGTGATGATAACATGGTCCACTAACCTAGGTCATGGTTATAATTCCTATAGATGCACTCACGTTAAGATTTTAAAACTCTTTATTTGAATTAATTCATTCACATCCTCTAACGGTACCACATGTAAACCTCAAATTTAATCATTGATTTCGGTAAACCAACCCACATCTCGTACTACACATCATTCTTGGTCCCACTTATTCAAAAACATTCTAAGGGTTCCAAGAAAACATCCACACATTATCCATTTTGGTGTATTCTTATTACTCAAATGGTACTCAAGGAATATAATTACACACAAGTCCCAGCTGACCACATTGATAGTTGAAAATTCAATCACTACATTCAGTGGATGGTTCTGTTTTCTTACTACCACATCCACCAATTACATAGTATATACTCATTAAATAGAGCTTCCTACCACATGATCTACCCCCCCTGATCACAAATCTAGAAAAAAATTCCCACAAATAGAATCTTTTTTGAGATTATATTTGTAAATGAGGATGTTATCAAGTACATGATACACTCTATTTAAATAGAATATATTCAATTTTGACTTGATCTCGTGTAAAAGTCTATCCTAGAAACATCATTACGTATCTTCCTCATCAACCACCAATACAAGAATGCAGCATTGAAAATGCATGAAGTGGGCATCATACTCTATCACTAACACATATATAGGGGTAACCACATAAACACTATTGATTTCTACGGCATCATGGTATCCACATATAAATTGTCTAGAATCATTTCCTAAAAAACATTTCATGCCATATCATCATTCTAAAGTGTTTGGAAAATAACATCCCATCATCACTTTTTCTAACCCCACAACATATATCACTCTAAAATAACTCTCATCTCTGGAGTAGAATCTTAGTGATCTACAATAGTTTATATGGACTCTATCTAGAGTTACGATATATCATGTCTACCCTGTCCCACAAAAATACGAGTTTGATATAGTTGAAACACCATAGTCAGATTAAAAATATTTATCGCAACCATCTCTGGGTCACATTCCAAAGTCTTCATAAAATAATCCATGTTATCATGGAACATAGCTTATCCCATGTGACCATGAATCATTATGTTCCCATACTCTACCATGAGAGGAGCGTTCTCCGTGAAAACCTAATGTCTCCCAATTATTACACGAAACCACGGTATAATATTACTACTATACCATGTAAAAATCTCAAAACACATATATAAGTCATTATCAATTTACATTAAATAATGCTCTCTCCAATCCATAGAAAACCCATTTCCCATACACGACCTCAAAGGACATCATCACTTATTAAAATAATCCCTCTACAATACATACTATAAGCCATGGCTATGATAGAGATAACCAATATACATTGTCACTTGTATTTTATTATACATCTTTTTAAAATCATTCCTTACCTTTATTTTTTTATAACTATTATTATGATACATATTCAACACCATATTCATAAAATTTCCATGTATGTGATATACATTCTACACATTATTCTCTATACTAATCTTTTGTGGTATTATCATGATGCATCCACCATTATACCAAGGTACCAAAAATGATTCATCAATTAATTACCTAATTTTGTTATGAACATTATAAAAATATCATAATACAATAACATCACACTAAATGTGCTTCACCCACTGGTAAAATATCACTTATCTGTAGCAACAAATTTCTAAAACTATAATTACCTACATGGGAACGTGGGGTTTCTCCCATAAATAGATTAACTACTCCCATGCATGAGTTAACATCTAATATCCATCATGTCCTAATATCCCATATACAATCTCAAATAAAAATAAACATAGAAAATAAGTCATCTGATACAATATTGGGATGTCCCCGTCCATAAAGAAACTCTCTAGTTTTCTGAGCCCGATCATGACATGAACTCAATCATGCCTCCCCATATGCCAGATGTTACCAAATAGAAATAAGGATATAATGGACAACATTTTGACACTATTCCCCCTATGTCAAAGGATTCCACAATAGATAAAATATAAAATAATGGGAAATTTGATCTATAATTCAAAAATAATCACTACGAAATATTTCACAAAACATGATATAAACAACAATAAGACCGAAAAATTGACATGTCATGATAACAAATCCAAAAGTGAAGCATATAAATAATAAATAAAATGTTTGAATGATAAGTCCAATTTTAAATCATTACCCTTGCACTTCGTAGGACCTAAAAAAATTTCTACCACATAGAATTTCCCCTTTTTAAACCTATAACCATGAAATTATTTGGGAACCTAATGGATTTTCATGAATGGTGTGATTACAATTAAATATGCCCCCACCAATAGTGATTAAGAAATCTCCTGTCAAAATAGATTATTCATGAACATATAATGTAATAGAAAACATGAAAAAATACTACTCGAGTCCCACCAGTATACAGTATTCACATTCATCATTTTCATCACCAATTCAATTTCCCTCGTTCATACCTTATTAATTATTAGACTCATTCCCATAACTTGATCCATGGGTTGTGCAATAAAAATATTTACACAAGGGCCATATCTATTAAATTTATATGCCTGAGAAAAAATGCAATTGTACATATATCACAAGGGATAATAAAATCTTAACTAATTGTGACATGATTAATTTAGAGAAACAGTCCATTTTTTTAACTAGTGCAGCCTTTAAGGGAAAAATGCATTCACTAAACTCTCTAACATATGAATTATAGGGTGGGGATTAGATCATAAGTCTAACCCAGCCTATGGGGGCAGCCTCTATCATCTATCCACACCACTAATCCATGTTCATATTATTATATACCCATTTATCACATATATCATATAATAACGCATTCAAACTAATACAATAATCATTTACAATTCATATTAGGTTCAACATGTCATTATTCATCAACCCTTAACCCTGTCACACATTTCCCTTCCAGTTATTATAAAGTGTATAATATATTTTTCGTTTTTTAATAGATCCCATTTGGAATAATCAATAATTCTCATACAGTAGCCTATTTAAAATGTTCATCAACTTCACAAGAATTAAAAAAATTTAAACATTTACCATTTACATATGCCTTAACCCATTTTTTAGTTTTCATTACCAATTAATAAGACATTTGAAACATTCATATTAATATATTTAAAAAGTTCTCATATCATTTAAAATTATAAATTATTCCATTTATAACAACTACAAACAACCACAATTTATGACCCTATATAGCATAAATTGCATGTCATATTGTTTAAAATGGGCTCTACATTGTCAAAAACAATAAATGGAATCAGTTAAAAAATATCCTTGTTTATAAATTTAGGCAATCCATATATGTGGCCTTATAATTTTCTAATCCACCTCAACTCATTAGACAGTGATCATGATGGATTTAATTAAAAATATGGACACACATTTTAAAAAAATATCACTAATTATATCAAATGAAAAAATTGAATAATGCACCATACCATGCTAGCACAATTTAGCATTATGAATATGGGATGTAAATTATAGACCACCTTACTAGAATATGAATTTGAAGGCATGATATACGATATCTATAGATCTGGATACAAGATACCCTAGAATCCCAAACCTATGATCTTTTGATAAATGATGGAATTAGGGATTCAGAATAATATGAAAAAAATTTAAATCTGTAATCTATAAAAAAGAATAAAGTGGAGCATCAGACATACACCGGAGCATCGATCCACATCCAATGACACTCGAAATGGTATAGAATTGAAAAATATCAACCCCTAGGAATATTTGGGGGATTGAGTTCATCATTTGGTATATAGGGGAATAATTGGACAGAAAATTGGGTGAATGTATTCAATTCTCAAGCAGTTGTTTTGTACATTCACACTTTTTAATGGGGCACCTGGTTATGGAACACATATTTAAAAACTATTCAGAAATCTTTCAACTACCTCTATCAAAAAAGGGATTAAGTCATATGGTCTCATGGGGAGGCCTACAAGGAATGAATAACATACCAGAAACTATATAGAATAACGTTTTCCATGGTTTAATGGGTTTTATCTCCCTATTTCATGATTTCTCTTAACTATGAACCTCCCTCCTCATAGATAGAACAGTTTTGGAACATGGTTATCCCAAACCATGATCCCAATGTGAAACATGCATTCGAAGACCAAATTCCATCTTCATTCCTATACGGAACACCCAAAATACCCATGATGCTTCTCATACATCTAGTAATGATTCCATTAACAAAACATTATGATATTTAAACAACAACCTTCATATGTACATACCTCCACAATGACTACGATAATATAATAAATTTACAAAATCATATTCTATGATTTCTTCATTTCAACCTAACTGAATGGATTGTTATAATTAAATATTATGTGAGTGTTGTAAATATTTCTTGTGAATATCATATAAACAATTTTTATGCATTTGATAAAATATATTGTTAATAAATTGTTTTCCTGAAATTGTTTATGATAATTGGGCATGGAGTCTCATATACTCATGATACACAGGAATAACATCCCATATACGTTTGAGTCATTGTAATGTATTTCAATAAACCAATGATAATTTCTAATGTATTCCCATAGATAGTGGATACATGGGAATATCAACACTTATAATTCATGTAACATTGGCATGGAATCCCTTTCCGTATTGTGGGTGTATTTTTACTACGAATGGATACCTTTTTTATGCCACATGTTATGTCAATCACTACATATATATAGGGATATAAATTACACTATATATATATATATATTTCACATATATACACATACTAATATATAAATATATAAATCTAGACATGTTTTTATGGATATTTTGGATTAGGGATAAGAATGTGGTATTGGTCGGGTGTCTCATGATGAACTCACACTTATAGGGTTTATTTATTTATAGTTATTTAATCACTATTGTTAGAAAATTTCTTAGTTCATATAAACTAGATGGTTAGTTTTAGAAATCATTTGTGTTGGCCAACTGAATATATCTGACACCCTGTTAATTCTTCCATTGGTACATGAATAGACATTATTGATAAAGGTACTGAAAAAGGGAATCATACAACATTGGATAACCATTTATATATACTGGGAGGGATTATGGGAGTATATGATGTATATTTACCTCATGATGCCAGTGGAGACATGTTTTTCCCCTATCCATTTTTATAGTAGGTTGTATATGTATACATCCCTTGATCCTTGTATTTTATTTATAGTATACAACCATGATATATTTTTTTTTATGTTATTGATTCATCATACACTTATTTATTATGTTTTTATGACCTATTATCTCAAACATAATTTAATATATTTGTTATGATGTATAATAAATTTTTATTCCTTTGTGTTACACTTTGATCATGATGGTTTATTCACTAAACCATGACATAGTAGAACCTCATTACTAGTCTATAGATTCTAGGGTACGATGAGGGATGTTGTAGGCCATATTGACAATCTAGTGCATTTACATATCATAGAACAAGATATATTACTTATATCAGCTGAAGTGAATCAAAACTAATAAATGTTTTTTGAATATGTCAGCAATGTTGAAAATTGAGGAATATTTCTACTTATTTTATTAAATAAATTATTATTTTTCAGATGAGTAAATAATAAATATCATGTAAAATTAATGATATCAATTTATAAATTTCTTTAAATCACCCCTCCTCGGGTTGGGAAATGAATTGAACATATGTTTCTTGGTTTATGGACCTTCCATATATAAGTATAGGATAATAATTTAAAAACTATTCAATATCTCATATATATTTAGTGATAATATAAATTTAAAATTCATCGTAAAATTTTCCAACATCAACTAATATTAAATTAATCATAATTATTATATTTGGATAAAAATACTCATCAAAAACCAAATAAATTATTATTATTATAACTACATGTAATATTTAACATGAAATAATAATAAATAGGACAATAAAAAATAGTTCAAAATGACTCGTTCCATTAAATTCACAAAATTAGAAAAAGAAGTACTAACAATTTTCATATATATTTTTATTGAAAGTATATTATTAATATTGAAGATATATCCTACTTGGTTTGTATATTTCCCACATAAATTTGAAATAAAAAAATTGGGTCATATAGTCTTTTTTATTATGATAATAACAAACCCCATCAATTGTTGATTATGTTTTAATTTATCTATATATCCACAAAAAACATATTATTTATCCTAACAATTTATAAAAAACACAAAATTTTAAAAAAACAAATAGGGGAATTCATGAAATAAATGAAAATTTTCAAAACAAAATCCCTTCCTTGAATTTATTCATTGATATTATACATAACATGACATTATTTTTGGATCCAAAGTTTTTCTAATTAAAAGAAGCATTTATTTGAAAAAAATTGTTACCTTTTAAGTATTTTGTTTGATTATCCAACTAATTGGTCGATTGTGAATCCATATGCATCATTATAAATGCCTTCATATAATATATAATATGGTAATCTTATCTAAAATTAATACATGAACGATGTAAAAAACCTCATACCAAGTGAACAATATACCGAAACATAATATCAAATTCTGGTGTTGTGAAAAAATCCTCATCTCACATAATATGGACTAAATTTAAATTTCAACACAAAATTAATTGATTAGTTAAATAAATAATATAAATATTTATTTTAAAAATAATGAAATAATAGATATTTTGTGTCTAATGTTTTCTTATATAATATAATGTAAATTAATAGAATTTTTCTATTTTATCATAGAATTTAATTTATTTGATTATAAAATATTTATATTCATGTAATTCATTGATAAAATATTCTTGATATCTGATGAATCCCAATTTTTGAATGTTGTAGTTTTTGAAATGATAAAAAAATATAAATTTCCCATACATTAATCACATATGAGATTTCAAATAATGAAAAGGATCTTCTTTATTCAGCACTATAGTTATATAATTTATAATCCCTATGTAAACCATAGAATATATAACATTTATGTAAATATGTTCGTTAGGTTATATATCTATTAACATTATAATAAAATGTTCACTAAAAACCCATGATATACATGGAATATATAAAATATTAAACACAAAAAAAGTTAGTGAGTCAAGTTTATGGACACTGTTATTTTTACCAAACAAAATATTATAGTTTTTTATAAAAATATTTATTAAATACAGTCTTATGATATATTACCTTCATAATGTATTCATGGATTGATAATCGAATAGTTGAAAATCCATTTTCAATTTTCCCAATCAATGGGTTTTTCTATCATTGATATTGATTTCATGAATGTATAAAATTTTCATTATCTAATAAAACTTGTATTTAAGGAATATCTCAAAACATTTAATACATTATATAATTACAATTTGGAAATCCCAACCTTCAATTATTATAATACATGTCCAAATTATCATATATAATAAATTCAACTATCATATTGAACAACATGACTCTTAACGTGAAATAATTTTTGGAGTGATTATTTTACATTGAAATAGTAATATCACATTTTGGACTTATATAATCCATTAATAGTTATAAGTAAATATCCATATTAGTTTGAAGTTTCGTCAAAATTGATATAACAATACACATCGTGAAAAAGTTTCAAATAAATCACAACCAAAATGGTAGGTTATAGTCTACTAAGAAATATTAACTTGTAATAATAGTGCAACTATTCTCACTATGAAGATTCATGTCATTTAATTATAAATTATATTAATTTATCATGTTTCATTTAAATTTTTATGATTTTTCTATCAGTTTTATTCTTTTAATAATCATCTGTGGGATGTCAATATGTATCACTATAAGATTTTTTATATACTATTTTTAGATAAATTTTATTTATATCGTAGCTTTTGAAACATGGAACCTTGAATCTAGATGATCATTAATACAATATACCATTATAACCAATACATTAAATATGATATATGAATTGTAATATTTTTATGAAATATTGATATAAATGTTCTAGGAAATAAATACATATTAATAACTTTATTATCATATTCTAAAATTTCATTATATTATTCAAGAATATATTTTTCATAAAAAACGTAATTTTTATTTGAAAATAAAAATGAGAAATTATATGAATTGAAAAAAATTATTTGAAAAAAAAAATTACTTCAATTTTTAATTTGGAGATTTAAAATTATATTATATCGTGTTCTTATGAATTTTTTAAAAATATTGGTTTTTTGATGAATATTGAAGAATTATAATTTAAAATGGAAATTAAATTTTCATAAAAGATTTTAATATGTACAATTATTTTAGAAAATCGTTTTAAAATGAATCATTAATTAATTGATATTATAAATTATATCATTAATTTAATTATAATTAATTTTATATGCGATTTGGATATAATAACATTTTATACATTGGAAAACATTTTTATTAGAAAATAGATTTTCATCGAAATTTGTGAGTATATTTTATATTAAAGTCAACAAATTATATGAATTGGATGTTGATAAAATGGATTCCATATTTTCAATCGTCATTTATATGATTTTTAATGATTATATGTTAATTTTTTGTTATAATGAATAGAAAAAATCCTAAAAAAACTCAATGTCGATAATGATATAATGATATTACATGGATTGTAAAACTATGAGATAAAGGTATGTCCTCTAGTTTAACATATATAAAAATATTTTCGCTCCATATTTCATCATCATATATATTAAATTCAAATATTCTTCCTTCTTGGCATATTTTTTAGAATAAATTTATTATATTTTAATCCTTTAGGAAATTCTATGTGTCTCCTCTCCCATGCATATAAAATGAAATAAATACAATATCATCATTACAACCATATAATATATATTTATATATCATCAAATCCCTAAAAAATTATATTATAAAAATTCCAATCTCATAATAATTGGTTCTATTCTTTTTAAAATACCCTTCCATGGGTCAATAATATGGGATCTAATGGAGGCTTACTGAAGATGAACTAATTATCAGACCCAACAAATATCTTGTTATTTCTTTTTATTCATTTTTTGAAATTTTATTTTCATAATAAAAATAAATTTTATGTATCATATTTATAATAAAATAAGCTTATGAATTTAGAACCACTATTACATACCCTCTTTTCCATATAATGGGATGTTTTGTATCTCTAATGCATACAAGTGGACTACCCCTTCCACATAGTGATACAATTTATCTTATATCACCACCATTTGTGTTGGGTATTTTATCGGTATTAATGATTTTATATATTGTTTATGATATAATTATATTATAGAAGTTTAATATCATACATTCATTCATACATTCCCATCTTTTGGGAAATGATAATGTTGATTGTGTGTATTGTGGATCACCACCACCAAAATGTGATGTGATTCATTTGTATTTTACTGTATACATGGATGGAAATAATTATTTATTAAATTAATATGTATTATTTAATAACGATTTTATAAATTTAAATAATTATTTATCGTTATTTCATTAAATACATTAAATATGGAAAACATGAATCATGTGTACGCATGTCATATCATGTCAATAAATAGGGTAATTAATTTTTTTATCTCTATCATTTATGGATGGAAATAAAGAAATATAAAATAATAATATTAGATATTTATATATAGATTCTAATTATAGATATTATGGTAATGAGATCAAATTAAAATTACTATAACTACTGAATATATTGTATCATGAATGGAAAAGCTATTAAAAATAAAAGATGATTTAAACAAACAAATTTTAATAAATCGATATTGGAATGTTATATGTGGATAATATATTATATTACATGTTTTTAAATTATTTGGTAATTGTGTAAAAATAATTTTAAAATTTTATATATATTATTATTTATTTCCATTGATGTAAGGCAAAATTTATATAAGTCTTTTATTGGAAAATATGAATGTTTTTGGGGATTGATTGTTATTTTGTTCCAAGTGACGATTTTCAAGAAGTAATTCTTATGAATCAAAATAAATTTATCATCATCAGGTTATTTCCTTAGTTGAAATGTAATTAAGTCATTTTTTATGTTCTAAATATACCAATTGACCATTTTTATGGGAAATAATATTCATTTATCTATTTAATTAAAAAATATTTATCAAAAATTTTTCATGTTTAAAAAATGATTTTAAAAAAATTATCAACCAATTTGATGTTTAATTTTAAAATAAATTTAACAATGATTATATTTTTAAAAAATTGATAAAAATAAACGTTCGGGTCATTTCTTAAATGATGTGCCTTTTAAATTTTACAAAAAAATATATATGAAATCATGGATTTAATGAACGCAACATGAATAATATTTTAAATTTTCATTAAAAATAATTACATAAAATAATAAATTACATGATACCATGGTTTGATTGAATTAAACTATTTGCCATTATATTTTTTCAATTTTACGATTTTTAATATGATATTTCAAAATGAAATTGTGATTTTACTGAAGAAATATTACAGGTCTTCAATAATAATAATTTGAAGTAAATTTTTTAAAATATGATCTATTGATTGAATTTTCCATTGAAACCATCCTTAATAATTTTTTTATAAAAATTATATGTTTATTATAATTTTTTATTTTCTATGGTTTATATAAAGACCATGCATTTTATTACATTATTATTACATCATTTTAAAGATAAAAACCCTAATATTGTTACAGAACTAGGATCCAATGGTTTCCTGTCTTAAAATAATTAGTACCATACACAACATTTATAAAATAAAACATAGAAAAATATTTAATTCCTTATTCACTAGCTTCTTAGTGGTCGTTGAGTTATATATAGTAAAAGTAATCATTTGAGTATATATGTTAAAAAATGTGCGGATCTAAAATCCCAGTAATAGGATAGATAAGATCATACATCCATATAACATTGGGTGAGAATAATCATAATAACCACAAAATAATTAGGTTATTATCATTATAATAACTATACAATGCATTAGTTAGAGGAATGGAAAGTTGAAATTTTTAAAAATGTAACATCATTTCTTAGTGGTCAACTACCACTCATTGTTGTAAAAAAAGATATCTCATTTTGTTTCAATTTTATATTTATCAAATGATATTTATAACATTAAACAATTAAAAATAGTGCTATATGATTTTAGGTATTCTAATCGCATCATAACTTTCAAAGGAGATTTATCAATTTGGGTGAACCCATCACATCATAACATTTATAGTGTCTGCATGGGAACAAAGAGCCCATATCAATCTGGGACATACAATAACCCATAGAAAAATTTAAATTCATTTTTAAAATATCACTTTCGTGAATAAAATTTCTGGTTCCCAAAATAAATAACTATTAACAATTTTTATATATAAATCATCAACTATAGTGAGGAAGAAACAATATCAGGTTAAATAAAAGTTCATTTTTTAGAAAAAATATATTTCTTTTGGGATAATAGATATATTTTTCATAAAATATTATTATAAAAATTTATATATATAAAATAAAAGGTAACTATATTGAAATTATATTTTTGTACCATCCGTGGAACATTCCTTCTTGAAATGGAGTTAAATGGTAAAACCCCATAGAGATTTGTGTTCGAAAATATAATTATCATATGTCTGAGTTCTTTAATCACATTAATTTCCTCTATAATAAAATAAAATTACATATTTAATAAATAAAGAAAATATTATACATGTATTTGATTTATTATAAATTTAATGAGTAACGTTTTATCTTTTTAAAACAATTATATAGTTCAATTCCATCATCATTGAGTTTTAATTTTATTGTTTTTCAAGACCATTTCACATGAATATGAGTATTGATATTTGTGTAAAATGGAACTAATTATATATAAATGAAATTTTTTATTATTAGTGAATATATACTGGATTAAGTGGTTATATATATCATTTGGTTAAATTTTATGAAAACAAATCATTAAATGAAGGTTATTGATAATCATTTATATTTATATTTGGTTTTTTTAAATAACAAACTAATTTTGTTGAATTATATATTAATGAGTAACTTTTTTTGTTATAAAACAAATAATGAGTTATTAGATAAATTTAACATTATGTAACACACATTATAGTTCTATCATTTACACATAACACTATATACCAACCATTATAATTGTTTTATAAATTTCAATGATATAATGCCCCAAACCAGCTCTTCCAGGTTTAGTAAATAATAATGTTGTTATTTTTTTTAAAAGTAATTGAAAAAAATCCGAAAATTTAATACATTCTTGGATGTTTTATGGTATTGAATTCATAGAATAAGACATTATACATTGCATTTTATCAATATTTTATAGGAAAAAATAATTTAAAAAATTGAAATGTTTGTGTGTCTCAACTCTGTAAGAGAAGTTAATGCCTTAGGAAACAATCTATTTTAACTATGTGAAAATAAACATTCAATATAGCCTAAACAATTATTTCACATAGAAATGGGTTTTAAAATATATGGAAAATAAATTTATAACATTTAATTAGAATAATTAATAAATTTGGATTTTTTTTTGAAAATATTTAAATCTAATACTTTAATATAAATTTTAAAACCCAAAAAATCCCAAATAATAATATTTTGAAATAAATATTTGCATTTTTTCTTTGTGAAAATATTAATTTCGATGGATTAATTTTGATAATCAACATAACATAAGAACATTATGCGGCCACATATTTTTATGTCATTATGATAATGTCCCATTAAGGTCATGGGTTCACTACCCAGTCTATAACATAATATTTGATACTATAGTTAAAATTTTAATATATCATCTTAATAGTCCTTCATTTTTCAGTAATAATGAATGAAAAATTCCAAATAGTACTGGAATAATTTATTTCTTTTGAATATAACATTATTACAATCTTAATAACATATAATAATCAATTTTTTAAAAAATTATTTATAAAAAACCATTTCAGGAAAATTCCAATATAAATTTTTTTTTTCATATTTTAAATTTATAAATATAAATTCATAATAAAGTAAATGAATACTTGAATTAAAATTCATGGAATGATGATGATAGCATAAATAATGTATATATTTATAGTATTATGGACATACATAGAGGTGGAGATCAATTTTTCACATGAAATTGTAAATATATAAATACCAATACATATAGTGTTTTTTAAAATTACTATATAAACAGATTATAGAAATTGTTTAAAATTAAATAATTGATGAAAATATATTAGATATATATTTTAAAATAAAATAATGAAAAAAACCCATTTATTTAAAAAATATAGATATTTGTAAGAATATGTAATGATATATATTTATTTATTTAAAGATTGTAAATTAAAATATATTCCATAATTGATTTATCGATAACTTAAAAACCATCTTCTATTGCGCTACAGACACTAAAAAAACAACATGAATGAATTTGGGGGGAGTTGGGTCTCTTTTTTAGTGCGATGAAATAAATTTTATTTATTAATATATTAAAAAACTTCTTTTGGTATTTGGGTCAGGAAATGATAAATTTTTCATTCACACATTTTTCAGGTTTTGAATATTTTAATAAATTATATATTATTTATATACAATAGCATCACTAAATTCTAGGTAATAGAAACTACGTCTTGGACAACTGTTTTAATGTGAGTTTCATTCTCCACAATTTTTTATTTTATAATTATTTTTTAAAAATTTATATATGATGAAATTTTCATTCACTTTTTATACCTCTTATTTCTATACATTATTTTCATAATAATTATTTATATATACTACATTCCATGAAATTTTCCATAAGATATAAATTACATTTCTTTTCATTAAACAGCTCTTGATTTTTTGTATTATCTCACATTTTCATGTTATACTTAAAATAATCAATATTTTTATTTTTATTTACATATTTTATCTAGAAAAACATTTAATTTTTTTAATGCTTTAGTGTACTAATTTTTTAAAAATGTGAAATTTATTTATTAATAAATTATTAAAATCACAGCTTTTTTGAAACATATATATATATAACTAGATTTTTATAAATATAATTATATACATTATAAATTTCATTAAATATTTATAAAAATATTATTTAATTTCATATATTTAAAAAAATATATTCTAATAATAATATAAATGAAAAATATTTTATCCATATTTATTATTATTATAATTATTATTGTATTTTAAAAATTATAACAAGTTATTATAATCATATTTTATTTTTCTTAAATAATGATAAAATTTAAATTATAATTAGTATCAAAAATATTAATATATATATATATATTAATATATAAATTTCATAATATATGTTCAAAATGGAATCATTTTATTTTAAAACAATTTTACTTAATAAAATATTTTACTTTTTCAAAAATAATAATTTGAATTTTTATTAAAATACTATTATCAATAAATTGATACCACATATTTTAAAAATATTGTATTTCATTATAATATTAAATAAATATAATTTTCATTTAAACTAATTAAATATTTATAACATTAAAAATAAAACATATATTTCAACAAATTGACACATAAAAAGTGATGAATTAATTTTGAGAATACATTAGAGAGATATATTTATAATAGAGTTTGATGATGTATCTTCCATTAACATGATAGAATTCATTTATATGAAAGATAATGGACTTCTTAAGCACATTTAGATAGAGTATGCGAAGACATAATGAGAAAAAAAGAAATTTAATGTAATTTAAAGGATGAGAAATATGATTTTACCTCTTCAATTTCTCCTCCATTAGAATGTAAATATGGTATTTTTTTGGTCTATTGATGAGTCCATGGGCTCGTAGATGTGGGGGTGGGGAATCAAAAGATATTTTTGTACAACTTGGATAGTGATCAAATCTTGGAGTCGACGTGAATAAGATTTTGTGAGGGGTGGTATTTATTGGGATAATGTGTGGTGATTTTCCATTATTTTATTTTTTGGTTTTTTAATTTTGTTCATGTCCAGGAGTAGTTTGTGAATTATCACTAAATATAAAAATATAATAATGTTGAGTATGATATTATTGTGATTACATCGGTAATGACACATAGAATGTTGTATTTCACTTATAATGCATATATACCATAATTCACACTTCAAAATTATTAAACTATTTGAGAAAATACCCCAAAAAATAACCCTTAAAATTATTGGACTTTAGAATTCAAAAATAAACACCATTTTATCAAATAATCTTATAAAAATAGGAAATTATGTTTTTAATTAAATTCATCATTTATTTCGAAAAAACAATTTCAAAATTATATTTGATTTTATGAAAGGTCCAAAAATAAACCAAGGTCTCATATAATTATCATATAATGATAATATTGTAGAATATAAATTTATGAGGGTATTTTATTAAAATAATTTTATTTCTTGTAATAATAATAAGGATAAATATGTAAATAATTATTTATTACGTATTAATATATTAATATATAATTTATCATTTTTAAAATATTTATTAACTTATTTCATGATATAAATATATTATATTTTTATTTATAATATACCAAATAATATTTATAAATGAGAAGGTTAATTTGAAATTATATTGGACAAATTACTAATACTAAGGGTCACCATAATATTTCAAATGATAGGTTAATATTCTATCTATATTGGTTGCATAATTTCATGAAATGCACATTATTTTATCCATTTATTCAATCAAAATGTATTTTTTAATGAATCCATGTTATTTTATTTTATTTATCTTATATGACATAATTATAAGAAAGGTTAAATTCCATTGATAAATGTTTTTTTCATTGCATTCTATAGCTATTTTCTGAAATTTCACCCTCAAAATTTATTTTTATATTAAAAGGTAAGGCTACTATTCTTTCATCACCTCTTTCGGTTTTAAATTTTCTAATCCATTGTTATGTTCCCTCCAAATCTCTATTAAAGGTGGGGTTTCCTTTTGTTCATAAACATATATCTATGGTCTAGAATCATTATCTACTTCTTCTCATAAGGGAGATCATCAACTATTTATTCCAACACTAAGTCGAGTACATGGGACAAATCTAGCATGTACATTCGTAAGAGTGATACATGTAATAAGAATTATATTTGAGCAATACATGGTTGATGTAAAACAAAATATTCCATTTTTCCTATGAAATCATGGATCTTATAGGGTCTGATATATCTTTGGATAAGCATTCATTTCATTGAAAAACGCACGACTCTCTACAATGATGATATTCATTGGAATAAATTATCTCAAATGCTGAACACCATGACCCTTCGACAATTATGAAGATTTTTCTTTTTCCAAAACTAAGTATTTTTTAAATGTTTTTGAATATATTAATCCATCTATGCCATCTATTTCACAATAATAGTTCCATATAAGTTTCATTATCCAACTTCATCATAAAACATTGGAGTTATACATATGTTTCTATATATAGATTCATATGTATCCATCATAATTATAGATTGAAATTTGTTGTCATATGAGAACTCATTGAATGAGAGATGATAGTTCCCTCAATGATTATATTCCCTTGATCTTGTACTCAAATGAATTAATAGTGAATTGTTATTGTTCAACAATTTATCGGTTATAATCCCTGTTTAAATTAAATTTAGTACTCCAAGAATGATGAATACAATTCCAAAATATAGATGTGAAACATAGATCATGGTTAGAGAAAGTGAGGAGTGGAATTCCAATAAATGTCACCAATTTCATCCCATATATCATAAAAATTTTTTCATTCAATAGGTCTTCCAAAATATTAATAAATTTGTAAGTCTTGCTGATTCAGTCAACCAAAACTCTTGTCACATTGTTTCCATTTGATGTATTCAGAAGAAAAATGACAAAGTCCATATTTAAATGTTCATATTTACAAATGGATATATGAAATGGTTTCATTATTCATTTGGAATTACATCCCTCCAAATTTTCTTACTAGAATATCATGCACCATAAGATATACTATGTAATCTTCTTATTCTTATTATCCCACCAGATGTGTTTTTGATGTTCCTAATATATCTCAGATATACTAGAATGGATAGATAAAGCTATGATAGGTTCATTATCTATTCTCTCTTTCTATATCCCATACAATTATGGCATCCAAATCCTCATTGAAATCTGAATGACACTATAATCATCGATATGGAGCTCTTCATGCATCCGTTTTTTATTGAATTCAACTTTTTTTGTCACTCTAGATCATTTATTTGGGCCCCCATAATCATCTCTTGGATAGATGGTTGGGATATCTTTTATTAAAGGTTTAATGTATTCTCATAGAACATTATTACAATATTTATCATTTTCATATACATATATTCTATGTCTTTTTTAATCTGATACCTGGATTGAGTAATAGGTTCTTTTTGGTTAAGAAAATCATCCACCTTCTTCGTCTTCGAAAGATGACAGTTTATAGAGACGTTTATGTTCATGATTTACCCAAACCATCTCCATTTATTCCTTTTGCTATCCTTTTTTGTGAATATAAAAATTCGGCTCTTGTGATAATTATACATTTCAAACCTCTCACCACAAAGGTATTGACACCAGAGTTTCAAATAAAAAGGCATAGTTTCTAGCTCGAGATTAACAATTAGACATTTTTTCTCATAGAAATTTAGCAGATGCTATCACAAACCGGCCTAATATTCCATCTAACATGACAGCTAAACAAATTGGTTATAGGGATTGAAGTGTGTTTTCGATCACCATGGTTTGGAAACTAGTTATGGGGTATTACTAACCCATCGAGGGAAAGGTTTTCGGCTAAAATAATTATACAGCATACAATTCAAAAGAAAAAAACCTATCATAATTGATAATTATTTCTACAAATTGATATAATATTCAATGCAATGCTAAAAAAATATAGACAAATAAAGGAATTGGATATGAAACTAGAAAATTATCCTCCATGCATAAAAAATTAGTTATCACCCTCATGCTACCTCCAACTAGACTAATGAGAGCTGTGATCACAAGGAAACCAATCTGTGACAACCACTAACATATACCATGCCCTAACCTAGGTCAAGAGAAACATGGCCTACATGCACCTGAGGGTTCATGTATGGTGTGATTAGAAGATCCAAAGATACCAACAAACAAAAGATCCCATTTTATTTTATTAAAAGGTAAATTCACACATTAATACATTGTTTAATGGAATAGAAAGTGAAATTTTAAAAAGTATTTTAACTTGAAAACATTCTTTTAATAAAAATTCATAAGGAATACCATTAAAAAGGTTTAAATCAAATTATACATTTATTAATGGGAATCTATTACAAAATAAGAAGGAAATCAAAATATATTTTTGACTAAAAATTTCCAAAAAAATCGGCCCCCTTTTGGAAAAATTATGTAGACAACCAAATTCATGATATTGAATATAAAAATAATGGATGAGAATTACGAGGAATCTCTAGTACCAGCATCCACTAGGCACTAGAACCTCGTACCATGGTGATCAAAATACAGAATATCAACCATGACTAACAACATTTTCATCCATGGGCCACTAATTGGGAACTTATCCCTAGGTATAGTGGTCTCCCATCATCATCGCCTATGCTTTGTTAGTGTTCTCATCATAAAAAATGCTTGATGAAACTGGGACAAGACACTATTGTATCATCAAGCACACTAGTCCCTAATGTCCCTACTAGATTACATGGACTCTTACACTATTCTCAATTCAACATCAATGGCATGCCGACCAAAATAATACTCATGGGAAAAAACTTCTCATTGATACTAAACACGTTCAAATCAATAAATGTCAACGACATTAAAAAAATTACAAAAAAAATCCCCCTATCTTGGGTGATAGACCCAAAAACCAGTTCGGAAACAAATGTTCCTTTTTATAACAATAGTTATACACTTTAGATCCAAATATATTTAAAAACCCTTTTTAAACATCATCATATCAAATTGAATCACATTATTTTAACATAAAATAATTTCATTTATATTCCAAATATGAAATACATGTTTTCCTACTATAAAAAGACCAAATTTATACTGCGCACTAAAATCCACCATTAATCATATTATATATTTTTTAAAAAAATTTGTGAATGTTCCATGACTAATATGGGATAAATTAAATGGCATGTCAAAATAATATAACTTCCCATAAAATATTAGAAATCAATTGAACCAAATTAAAAATATTCCTTTTTGAGGAAATAGGACACAAATCCAATTAAACCACACAAAATCAATTCTATTTCATAATAAAAACTAGTTTAAAATCCAAAAATATTTTTAAAATATTGTATCTTATGTGAATTGTTAAATTAAACGTTCATTGTGAAAAGTATTTCAAAATCACAAATGCACTTCAAATACCCTTCAATTCGAACATCAAATTGGACATAAAATTTATAGATCACATTCATGCAATCAAATTAGAAATAGATATATCCAACAATACAAATAACATTGAATCTCCTACCACAAAATGGTTATCGATTGACCAAGGGAATAAAAAACAATTATGTTTTAATGAAAAATGATGATAAAATATCAAAGCTAGACCGAAGGACCCATCAAAAACCATAATAATAAGAGAAAATCCAAAATTTTGATTACCCAAAACCCTCGCTAATGGAATCATTAAACCTAAAGTTAATATGTAGAAAACATACATAGAGGAGATGGTGCTACAACCTCTATGGGAAGGGGGTTGCACGCTGGATATTGGATTCCTACTGGGATCAAACTCTAATGAGGGTGTGGACCAGTTCACATACACCTGAGAGGATAATGGAGAGGGGGATCTAGAGGGAGGTCGGCATGGCCCATGGGTGGTTGGGCTGGCATAACAGTGGCACGAGGCACTCGATATACTAAATGGATGGAAACCACTGAATAGATTGACGAGAAATAGAACGTCATAAGAGTGATGTAGTTGAATAGGCAGAGGGGTGTGGCGCAACACGAGGGGGAGGATATGGAAAGAGGGGTGCACAATGATAAAAAAGTTGAAAACAAGAAAAAAGAAAAAAAATAAAATAACTAATAAATAAATTGTAATAAAAGAATAAAATCGATTCCTAATAAATAATAATTAATTTAATAAAAATGATAAAACCAAAATAATAATACCAACCAAAATAATAATAAATTTATTTATTGATAATATTATTCTGACAAAAACATTATATTATTAATGGTGGATTCCAATCATGGTATCACACCCAAATGAATACAAAAATTTTTTAAAAATAAAACCTCTTCCAATAAAAACTCAAAATCAAGAAAAAAATAATTAAAATAAAATAATTTTTCCGGAAGAGGTGTGATAATTCCCCAAACCATTAATTAGATTGTCACTAAAATGTCAAAAAAATTCATAATCTACCAAAAATTCAAAAAAATAACCAAAGATAATAAAATCATAACCTCAATCACCTGAATACCATTAATTCAAAACACCCATAACATGAAACACCATAGATCTCAAAACTATAATCAATGCGGCCTGCTCGAGACATATATATACACTCATCAAGAGACCGAATTCTAGATATATCTAATCACCATGGTCAGGGTTAGGTGGAGAAAAATCAATGGATTACCCCGCCATGTACAGTTTGAATATATTGTTTCCACAATTTAATCCTATATTTGTCTCCCCACCATATTCGGATTCTTTTCAAACATTGGTTCCCCAAACTGATAACCACACACAATCCTCAAAAAAAGCTCTGAAACAGGATTGAAGAACAAAAATACCCATGTTATTCCAAACCACAAAATAATAGGCACTGATGATACCAATAGTTGTTTTCCCCACCATTTTAGAATTTTCATTACACAACAACATTCATGGGGGCATTCAAGTTTAGTATGAGTGATAGGGATTGAAATGTTCATCACAAACCCACAAACATTGGTCGAACAACATAAAAAAATCTACATTGGAAAAAACTCCACCACATAGGAGGGTTTTGATAACGTAATTCCCTAACCAAGTGTAAAACTATACATGCATGCATCAATTCCACAAGACATGACCATCTCCTAAAAAAATACAATTTTAACCCATAACCGACAGACAAGAAGTTAAACTATTCAAGATTCCAAATCAAAAAAGTTCACCAAATTGATTTTCAAGAAAACATGTTCTCCAAAACTAATTAATTATTGAGAGGAAATCTAATAAAAAAAGACCACAGTAAAAAGATAATTGCATTATTCCATTAATAAAAATATTAATACGTCAATGAGCATCCCTCTATAAGGAATCATATTTCATCCCCATCCAGACAATAAAAACATTATTTTTCCAAGATCATCCCTCTTCCAATGAGTATTGACTACGTTCTTGCTTCACCCTAGGACCTATGGTTGGGACTTGATGTGGGAAGCATCTACCAATTTACAGTCATAAGCTAACCATCCTAGACCGAAACAAACACCTAAAGAAAAGAATTGAACATACTTCTCATCATGACACAAGAACCCACACTTTCAACATACCAACATAGAATTATGGAAAACAACATAGAGTCCCCAACTAACCACACTTGTGAATGGTGATTGAGTGGTCTATCAGATATGCAACATGAACTATTGGAAGGAGCACTCTAAGAATAGGTCCCATTTGTTTGCACTTCCCTCAGGATGAGGGACCTTAACATAACTCAATATGAGAAAGACCAAAAAATTTTATGTGATTTAAACTGATTACTCCATGCTACCTTTGGGGAACCTTAAACTGACTCATCGAAAAGGTCAACACACCTATTTCACCTTATATTTACTAGTCGATGACCTATGGGCTCCAACACATTCCTTTGCTTTATCATCTATAGATACAACCATTAGACGAATCTAGTATTTACGATCTCTTAAGACATCCCCATTCACAATGAAAATAAAATGGTCTCCATTTACAAGTCCAGTACAGCTCCTCCAAAAATACTCCAGTCTACATACATCCACATAAAATATTGAGTTCCACAAAAACTAGAGACACTCCCAACATTCACAAATAAATAAAAAATATTTATCCAACCACAACATCTACAAACAGCCAACAGAATAGAGTAGAACCCAAATCTACCACACCACATAGTGTTTGGAATGAGACAATAACTAAGTGATACCAACTAGAAACCCATGTGACCATTCTAGGTGTAATATATAAGACAAGAAACACAAAACTCGTCTTCCACAAACCAAAACACATCAAAAAACAAATATACACATATCAGACACAAATTAAATGATTTCAACATAATAAATTGATTCATTCTCACTGAAAACACCCAATTGAATAAATAATAAATATAAAACAAATAATAAAATATCATTTGAAACCATAATTTTCACACAAGACTAAAAAACATTTTCCAATTCAAAATTCATTCAGTGAAGAAATCACAATTTAGTGAAAAAACCCACTTTTATTTTCTAGTCCTCTTGATAAAATCTAACCAACACTCTTAAAAAACCAAAACAAATAGAAAAAAATTGAGAAATATTATATCCATTTATCAAAATAAATGTTTCATGAATCAAGAAGTAGACATTGAAATCAAATAGAAACCATTTGTATTCCATGATGCCTTGAAGGTTTTCATTTATGTGTCACTCAGGAAACCATCCACACGATCCACCAACGTTCCACTAATCACCTCCACTTACACATGCAAGAACCCATTGGAAAATTAATATAAAAAACACTTTCACATTCAAAAAATACATGTAAAATATTTTGAATAAAAATTTTATATAAATTTTACGAAGAATCATGAAAATTCTGAAAATTCATTGTATATCCAAAATAAGTAACATTAATTTCAAACAACTAAATACTTTATTTTATAAATACGATTTTAAAAAATCAATAGCTAATTGGTATAAATATTTTTGAAGGGAAATAACCACGAAAATCATGAAAAAATTACAACATTAGGAAATAGACCTACCCCAATGTTTGTCATCCTTTTAAAACCCATTCCCTCATACCCAAAACAAAACCATGATATCACTAATGATAAATCCCTTGGGTGATGAACTATTGAGCATCCATAACCTCGATAAATGGTTTATAAGACCATACCCCATGTGAGAGAAAAAAACTACGGGAGTCTTAAACCATAATCTTGAGCATCACATGGGTTTTTAGTCCATTTGATACCACACACATTAACAGTTTACTCACACTGTCATTCCCCATCCCCAATGACCAAATCAATAACCTAAATCATATAATATCCATGGTTTCTGGATGGATTAACAAAGAAGGATTCCCTGACTCTCTTCCTACACCTAGAACATGAGTCCTAACATTCTTATCTCAAATCTAACTATAACCACAAAAAACAAAAAAACCTCATTTGATACAATTTATTCATGTACCATCATGGGATTCCATCAAACATAGAACCTAATTTGATTGAAGACATGGATCGAAGGGTATTCTCGATCCCCATGGACTGGGAACTAGTGTCGGGGGAATAACAAGACATCTTAGTAATTGATTTTCCCCAAAATAAATAAACACATCAATGATTAAAAGAAAATAACACATCTTAACCAATGAATTATATTACCAAATTTATTCAATGTATAAGGAAACATAGGAAAAAAACTAAAACCAATAAGGGAAAGGGGGAACCAACTATATAAATCACCCCTATGCCAGAAATGGGGTCATCACCCTCATGATACATCAACCAATACATACTAGATATGAGGTCACAATAATTCCAATCGTCGACCCTCGCCAAGATACACCTTGATTTAACTAGGGTTAAGCGAAACAATGTGTACGTACACCAATTTGTTCATGTAGGGTCTGATCCAGAGATCTATTGGATACCAGCGAAGAAGAGATTTCATGTTATTACAAAAAAAGGGAAATTCAGAAGTGTATACATTATTTAATGGAAAGGAAATATAAATTTGAACTAGGTTATTGACATTACATAATTTATTAAATACACATGAATAATAAAAACCATAAAACAAGGATTAAAAATAAATCATTTATCTATGGAAATATATTACAAAATAATTATGAAACCTAATGATATTTTTGATAAAAAAAATTTAAACAAACATCACACTTTAGAGAAGATGAAGTAGACTAGTGTATACAAATTGAGAATATCAAAAGCATGCATCAGAACTATGATAATTTCCTAGTACTAGCATCAGCTGGACCATAGAACATCATAACTAAGCCAAAAAATCAGTATATCAACCACGTCCAACAATGTTATCATGCATGTGCCACTATATTGGAAACCATTGAGCTGTCTAGTGGTATCCCATCATTATAACATAATTATTTGTTGTCTTTTCCTACTCTAACGTGCTAAGTAAAACTAGGATAATCTACCTCTATAAAATCTAGATTACATGTCCATGGTGACCCTAATATATAACTTGTACCCTCAAAATGTGCTCAATTAACCTTTAAATTCATAAAAACATTAAACTTACTCATGAAAAAATAGTTTCACATCATTCCAAAAAAAATTTACATCTTGAAAAAACAAAAAATTGGATCATTTCAAAAAACATTTTATCTTTTTCATAGGCAATGGACCCCTAAAAATGTTTACACACAAACATTACTTTTCATCAAAAGATATATAAACATTATATCAAATTATATTTCAAACCAATTTTTAAACATTTATAAATAAATTTAAATTTGTTTCTTTTCACATAAAATAATTTCATTTATATGAATCATTTAATATAAATTAGTTTCTCATTAAACAAACTACAATCATAACATGCACAGTAAAACCCACCACATTTCACAACAAATATATTTTATTTATATCCATGAAAGATCTATAACCAATAGTTGACAAATTTTTAGAAGAATATAAACAATTCAACATCCCATAAAATAGTAAATGTTAAGAAAAATGCATTAAAATATATCTTTCTTGGGAAACATTATTCAATTCTTATTCACGAAAACTAAACCTATTCTTTTTCACATTAAAAACTATTTTGAATTACAAAAAACATTTTTCAAACAATGTAACTTATGTGAAAAAGTTCTTTTCATTTAAAAAAAACTCAAAAAAAACACACATCAAATACAATTAAATTTTCACATTAAATTTCACATAAAATATAACTAACAAATTAGTTAAAACATAGAAGTAATTGAATTGCCAAAAAATACTAATTACATTGAATCAACTAACTTATAACTGTGGAAGATTGACCAAAAAAAATTTAATGTTGTGTATTCAATGAAAAATGTTTTCACACAATCAATGTTATATGAAAAGACAAATCACACACTATATAAATAATGGAGATCTTAATAATTGATTTTCCTAATATCTATCTACAAGAGACATAGAATCAAAAGGAAATCAGAGTAAACATACCTAGAGGAGAAGTTGGTGCATCAACTAGGGAATGGGGGGTCACATGCTAGATAGGGGATGTTGGATGGAATCATGCTGCCAAATATATATTGGTTGGTTGACAAATGACAGAGAGGAGAAGGGAGAGTGGGATCATGATGAATGTTGAGGAGACATGAGGGAGGTTGGTGAAGCGTGAGGGTGGCATGGAGCACTGGAGATGCTGACCAGAAGGAAACATCTGAATGGATAACAACCAATGGGAGGGTCAGTGGCGCAATGCAGCATGATAGTGGGAGGGGTGAGGGGAGATTCTAGTGGGATTGAATGTAACGATTGAAATTATAAAAAAAGAAAAATATGAATAAAAAATAAATGGAAAAAAGAAACAAAAATCAATGAAAGAATAAAACATGACCATAATAATGAATTAGAATTATAATCCTAATATAAAATGAAAATTATAAAACCAACAAAAATAATAATAATTTTTTTTTAATCTGACCAAAATAATATCTTATTTGAGTTTCACATTTTTTATGGTTGTGTGCCGAAATATGAACCAAACAATTTTTTATATTTAAACATGTTCAAAATGAATCTTAAATGAAATACCCAAAACAATTAAAATAAAATAACATCTTAGGTCAGAGTGTGATATTTTTTAGGCTTAGGCTATCACTTTATCATTCCTCATGTCTGAACAAAGCAATATTTTCTTTGATTAATCACTATATAGAACAAAAAATCTCCACAATTCTGTAATGTGATTACAATTTTAGTGATCAGCCTATTCATAAAAACCTTGAATGTTTCCTCACATTCTTACATAAAGATATTTTTTACCCCAAACCATGTTAACATATATAACATGTAAAAAATAAGGATAAATTTATCACAAATTATTCATAGCATCCTACTAAACAATGAAAACTATTGATCTAAGTTGCATGAGAGGGTTTGGTCCACTCTTATATTTTATTTTTTATTGAAACAACCATATATATTCCATCACATGTGATCATGTATCACAAGAATGTGATTTGATGCATCGATAATTCAATCTTTTAGAAATTGGTATATAATGTATATTTAAATAATTACAGTAGTACAATCCTTATATGTTAATCATGTTCTATATTTCTCATGGATTTATTGAAAATATAATCCAAAACACTAATAAAATTCATGGTAGTTATTAAATATTATGTTCATCAATTACAAGATGATTCCTACAGAATTATTTGTTCTGAAGGGAATTAATATAAAATCATAGACCCAATAAATTGTTTGGAATGCTTACATATAAATTCATTACTTATTCAATAATAGCTGATTATATCTAGAACAACGTTTCACCTTTAGGAATTACAGATATCCACATACATGATCTAAATTTTCTTATACCCTTTGATGATTATTGTTTTTGCATTATGTTGATCTTACTTAGTTCATGAAAATCTATACAGTTTTTCATTGATCTATCCTTCTTCAGCACAAAGTGAACTTGAAAATCCCAAGGTAAATCAATATGGAATATGAACACATTTCCTAAATGTACTTACTATGAATTTATCAACACATCCAGTTCGATCAGGGCGATCATATAGGGGAATTTGATGATAGGTAAATCTCACGGTATGTGTCTGATTGTGAACTATACCACATGATATGGGTGGATTTCCAAGGAATTAAACAATAAATACATAATTGTAATCCCACTGAATGAGAATTTCTCATAGAATTACCCGTTCCATTGAATCAACCATTTAAGTGATACATTCTTCTTCATACGGAATCAACAACCAAAAAATTAAATTTTTTAGAAGGTATATTAAATATCATCTTGAATTTTTAAAGGATCATGGGATGGTTTAGAATATGAAAATATATTTTGTTTACGTTTTAGTTGATGTCTGATCTATTTAAATAGAGACAATCCATCCCATGTATAGAATCTATATTTACTAAATGAATGTATCAGAATATTTACTGGGATTGTATTCTTGAAAACACCAATAGGATAAGAATCCACAACATGGTCAAAAATAATCAAATCAATAAGTGTTTTTACATATATATATATTCCTGAAGGAGTTGGATATTTTATTCAATAGTTCTAGAAAACATACAATATTTAAAGAAATGCATGTAAACAAAATAAGATAATATATTTTCCATTCGTGATTGAATATTAGGTTTACCATGTACAACTTCATTTCATTACTAAACTCCAGTAGTAATTAAAGAATTATCCTTCCATTATTTCATTTTATTTAGCAGGTTATGATGATTATAACCCTGAAGTACTCAATGTGTAGGTCAAATTTATACATAGTTTTCTTTCACAATATTGTTTTATCATAGGTCCATGGGTGGTTCTCTTTATTAATCTACTGCATCACGCGTCTTATATATCTCTCTTCCAAATTCATGACAATAGTGGCCTTCTCTCCAAAACTTATAGAATTACCCTCATCTGTCTTTGGTAGTTTCCATTATGATTCTTCCTAGATTTTTGAAATGTTAGTGGTTATATTTCTTCCTACCTTTTCATGATATCCAACATATTAAAACTCTATATTGATTTTCATAATAATATATCCATGAAAACATTTTCCAAACACCATCTATACATTGAGATCACATCGATCACATATTCATTACACCCATAGTCTCTAATTGTTAGAGTCATTTGAAGGTGTGGTTCTAAACAATTAGACAATCTATCAATTTGTTATAATTTATTATAACTAAAAATTAATCATACATAGAATGAATCAGGAAACATTCTTCACAAGTCCTGATAGATTCAACTTCATTTGGATCATATATTTGAATTATTTCCCTATATTTATAATTTTATTGTGGAGAATACATGTCCTGAGACGTTATATTAAATTATTTCCGCAATTCTCTTAAATTTCATCATTTTTTGGTGTTCTAAATTAACTCCTCCCATTAGTCAAACTCTCTATGTAGTCAATAAATAACAAGATTCCCCTTCTTTATCACATAATAATGAATCATATAAATGATTTTTTTAATGAGTTACCGCACATTTTTTCGACCGGACCTTCAAAGGAACCACTAATTTTCAATGACAATATCCATATAAAATACATTATTTCAAGTTACTACCTATAAAGAGAAACATGAGGTTTGAAAATGTTCATGTTATTATTCAAATCCTGAAAAAGATGTTTATGCATCAACATGAAACCTTGAAATATACCTCCTCCTGCCTTGGGCATGTCATTTGGGGAATAATTCCACTCTCTCTTTTAAGGGTTCATAGTTTGGTATCTCCCAATTCGAAACTTTTTTTTAAATTTAGATATTCAGAACAATAAATAAATAAATATGTGAATAATAGTTTATCTCTTCATGGATTTAACTCCAATGGATTAACATGTGGGATACCTATTTTTAAAAATGATTCTTGTGATCTTATTCACAAATAAAATCATTCTAAATGTTCTTAATAAAGTCTAATAATACTAATTTACAAATTTAAAAAACCTTTCTCTGATACCATCTATAGTAACAATAAATTTTATAACATTATTATAAAATCACATTGAAGAAAAAAAATAATCACACAATTACTACCAAAAGGTTTATTATATTGGGAATATGATAATGATACCTACAATTTTTATAATAAAAACATTTATATAATTCTTTCTTCTCTACCTTAATAGTGGTCCTCGTGTTCTCTGATGTACAAGTAATCAGATGAGTATATAAAGAAATTAATTTTGTGAGCTAAAATCACACTTAAATGATAGATAATAACATTGATCAATATAATAGAGGATGAGAATAATCATCATAAAAATAAAATATTCATGGGATCATCAACATAATCATATGATGTAAAATTAGATATAGGCATGGAATATGGAAAGGCAAAAAAAATGAAACAATAAGTCTTAATGGTCAACTACCACACATAGATGTGAAAAAAGATATCATTAGGATCATGAATATATTTATTTATATAATGTGTTAATAAAATTACCAAATTAATTAATGTTTCAAATAATTTTGGGCCCACCAATAACATCATAAAATTTACATTCTCTATATAATTTTAGACGCAGACATTATCTAATAACATTTAAATAATCATGTATTCCACAAATAATGTATATCAATATTTAACAAACAATAACACAATGAAAGTAATGGGATTATTTTAATAAATTATAAATTAATCAATAATAAATGTTGTTACCAAATGTATATTTAATAACATAATTGTTAAATGAATCATAATCCTTGATTGAGGGAGGAAAAATTTCATGATATGTAAAAAATTGTATTTATAAAATGAAGATTAATTTGGGAAAATAATTAATTTTTTCATAAAAAATTGTTGGAAGAATTTAAAAATATAATTTTATAGTTAATAATTAATAAATTATATTTATTTAATCAATATATGATTCATACTATGAATTGAGTTAATGATAATAACACAATGGAAGAGAGTTGTGTTCGAAAAACTCATTACCTTATATCGGAGTTATTTATTCATTTAAATATAAACGATAATCAAATAAAATTAAATAATAAAAAATAAATAACTAGTGTACATGCATATTATTTATATTATATTTATTTACATAATTCATATGATTTTAAATGTGTTATAGAGTTCTACTCGATCATTTATGAGTGTTCATTTTCATTGTTTTCATTATCAGTTCACATTTATATGAGTATAGAATATCATGTTGATTAGGTATAGTTCACAAAATTTGAAATTATATATTATTAATGAAATTAAAATGTTTTAAATGGATATATAAGTCATTTTTATAAATTTAATGTGGATAAATCATTTGATAAATTGTTTTTGATAATCATTTATATTTTTGGTTGTTTTTTGAACATCACAAACTACTTCTATTCAATTAATTATTTTAATGTATAATATTTAGTTCCAAAACATATAAAGGGTTATTATGTTAATGTTAAAATATCTTGAAATAATTATATTGGTTTATGATAATACATTAATGGGTTAATTTCAAATCAAAATTCATCATCCATGATGTCGGTAAACTAACACATTAGGGGTGATAATTTCATTTTATAATAAACGAGATAGTGATAAGAGTCTGATGATAGATATTACAATAAAATTATAGAATAATAGTATATATTATATACTAGTTATACCATGTAAATTTTCAAAGAGGATTTGAGGATATAATAAGAAAAAAATAAATTAAACTAAATGAGATTGAAAAGAAAGTGAACTTTAGCTCTAGAATTTAACCTCTTTGAGAATCACATTAGTGAAACAGTTTTGATTTTTTAATGAAAAAATGGGATCATGGATGTGGAGGTGGGGCTTTGGAATATATTTTTGTGTAATTTTGTCATGGATAAATGCTTTGATGGTGCGAGAATAAGAGGTGGTGAGGTGTGCTATTTATAGTTGGTAGAGGGGTGTTTACCCATTATTTTATTCATTATTTTATTAATTTAGATCAATAATATGAATAGATTGAGAGTTATCACTAGATATATTAAAATATAATTTTTTTCTAGATTATAGGGATTAAATTAGCAATGTATCATTTAATTATGTATTTAACTTAAAATGTGTATATATACCATATTTTATTATTCACATTAATAAAACTATTTCAAAAATATCCCCAAAAAAACCTAATAATCATTTGATGTGTAGAATCATAAAATTAAATCCATACTTTCAAAAATTATTTTTATATATGAAAATTTTATTTTATAATTAAATTCATAATTTATTCAAAAAATATTAATATGGAAATTATAATTGATTTCTTCATAGTTTCGAAATCATTTTTTGTTATCATAAATTTACCAAATAATAATAAGACAGAAGTATATTAATATTGACATTATCTTATTAAAATAAATTTTATATTATATAATTATTTAAATTATAAAATAGTAAATAATTATTTATGAATTATACAAATAGAAATAATTAATTTATAAATTTTAAATTATTTATTTACTTGTTTCATGATATAAATTTATCATATGTTAAATGATAATGAAAAAAAATTATTTATACTATCAAAGATGATGTTTCAATTATATTGGAAAAAATATTATTCATGTGGGTCCTGCTACTATTAGATATGTCATGTTCTTTTTCCATCCATATTGGTTCAATAATTTTTTTAAAATCCGCTCATATAATCCATTTTTTCATTTATAATATTTTCATAGTTGTATCCTAGTTATTTTATGTTATTTATATTATGTATCATATTAATATGAAGTGAGGAATTCCATTGATATTTTTTTTGTCATTACAGGTTTTGCTATTGTGAATTGGAGAAATTTTAATGAATCTTATTTTACCCTGTGTTGTGATATATGTTGAATGATATAAAATCTTGTGGAAAACATATGAATGGATAACTATTTTGGAATATGTTAGCCATAAAATATATAGCCCTACAATGCACTGGGTAAATATATATACCTCATGATATAATAAATACAGGAATATCGAGAAACCCTAGTCCACTAAAGGTCTCTGTCTACATTGATTCTATTTTGAGACATCCTTAATATTGATATTAAGAAACAATAAATGATCCAAATACACGATGATAATAATTGTAGTGAAAATAGACTATAGATATGATAGAATGGTGAGTGAAATCTATCCACTATGATTGTCATATAAATTACCCATGACTAAATATATATCTTTCTATGTTTATTTTTTAAAAAAATATATATCTTCTACCAATATTTGTCACGACCCGTTCTCGGGACCCGTGATGTGACTACCCCAAACCCGCCTCCCATAGGCCAGGGGCTGGCGACTAGCACCAAGGCGTAAAACCCGTAAAAAGGGGAAGACATTGCCCTTATAAGGAAACAAACACAACAGAGTAAGCCAGAAAAAGTAAACACTAAGTAAACTGAGTACTAGTAAGTGCGGAAAGTAAATGGGAAAGAATACAAACCCAAACTGAAAGTAAAGTACAATGGGAAAGAAAGTACAACAACTGTAAGTAAAGCAGCAACATCGAGCCGTCCACTGGTAGTCCCACCTGAAGGGTGGGTACAGATATCCACCTCAGCTCCTCAAGTCCACCCGTCCACTCCGTGTACATCCCGCCAAGTGGTCCACCTCCAGGTACCAACATTCTCCACAAGCCTCCACCATGATCAGTGATGTCCGTCCTCTGTAACCAACACAACGTAGTGTGGGCATAGCTCATGCAGGGGTGAGTATACGCTACTCAGTATGGACCCCGAGACCCCTAAAGGTCTCCCATAATCCAAAAAGGATAATCCACAAAAGAATGATAGAATCACAAAGTAATAACCAACACTACTAAGGTATATTCCCAAACATATACCTAAGTCATCAATTCCAGTTCGGCTCCAGCATCCGAGCCCAAGATCGATCACGTCCACACGGGATAACACAACACAATCCACATACGAAGGAAATTCAATCATATCGAAAATAATGATTGAATTTCTAGACTCAGATCACACATGTATACTTCTTCGTAAGATGATAGAGATTATCAGATGTAGCCACTGATTCATCTAAGCCATCGGACCCACACAGGATCGATAGGTACTAACCCCCGCAATGACCCACAGTCATCTGACCCACACAGGATCGGTATGCGCTAGCCCACACGGGACCACTGAGCGCTGACCCACACAAGATCTGAACCACATAGGATCGGTAGCACTGATCCACTGAGGATCGCTGAGTGCTGTAGTCGTCGCTGTCGAACCCACGAAGGATTTCCGTATAGTCATCATCATCGTCACAGTTGCAGCCAGTTCTAGGGTTTCTGCACACAGCAACTCGTTTCAGGATAGTCCGCTCCACGAGCCGAGGGGCTGATAAATCAAGTGACATGAATTCCGGAGTAAATGTACCCCAAGGTTCCATATCGTCAAAGTGAACTCAACGTGACAGATGGCACGTCAATCGGACGCCTGGTCTGAGAGTTACTGGCTTTTTCTTTCCAGGGGCCCAGTTTGTTTTTTTGTCAAAACCAACCCGACCGCACTCCAACTGCGTCCAAACCTCGAGCGGAGTAATCCAAAAGGTCCCTCTAACTAAGAGGAATCCAACAAACTCGACGACACATCAATCGGACGTCCAAAGCTCATGTTATAAGTGTTTCCGCTTCAAGGGCCCGGTTGGTTTCGTGAACTAACCAACCTGGCCGAACCCAAAGTTCTACGAAACCTTGAGTGTAATATACCGAAATGATTGTCTCTATCCAAGGATAGCAGTGCAATTGAGGGTGCATCAATTGGAGGTTTGTAGCCCAAGATATGGGCAAAAGACCGAAAGAGGTCCGAAAATGGGGGTTTTGGGCCCAGACCAAACCAGCTCGAGACCCCCTGGGTTGGCCCGAACTGTCTCGACCCGACCTGGGTCTGGGTCTACCCCAATTGGGCGGAGCCTGGCCCGGCTAGTGCAGACCGGCCCGGCCTGGGCGGCTCACGTGGCCAGCTCGGCTGGCCGTGCTTAGCGGAACAGGGGGGCGCGCTGCCCCCATGATTGACAAAACGCCACCCCCCCCCCCACATGGTGGCCGCTCTCCTTCTAGCCGAAGGTTATGAACCCATGGTCTCCCCCTAAAATGGCCAGCACAGTCTTGAAGGCTGGTTGTTGCCGTCGCGAGACCGACGCGGTTCCGCCCTCCTTCTCCAGCGGCCGGCGGTACCGGCAGCCGCTTCCCACACCACCGCAGCCATTGGACGTGGCCTTATCCGATCAGCACGGCGCGATGGAGCCGCGACTTTGTTCAACTTCAATGGGACGGCCCGATGACGCCTCACTTCTCTGCCTGTTCTTCATTATTTTTGAGCGGTGCAACGGCACAACGAGACATTGCTCGTGCCGCAACAAAAATCAAGCATCAAGGGGGGGGGGATAGTCGGACGTGTTCATGGGTCCGTCCTCCTCCTGTTATTGCGATAATAGGTGGCCCAATTAGAGAACGAAGAACGATGACGAATGTATTCATGAAGAAGAAACACAATTAATCCCCTACCGCAAGTGTTCCTGATTTGTCACGGGGATGGAACGTCGCGGTAGACGGTGTCACGGACGAAGGATCGTCGGCTTCGTAGGAAAGAGAATCATTGGCGTCGCATCGTCAATCTTCGAGGATGGCATCTCTCACCGGTTGCATAGAGGTAATAAGATGGTATGATGAACTCCCCTTTGAAGTGACGAATTTCTTCATCGAAGGCTCGGTGTTCTACGTCGGCGACGGTGCGTTCTTCACGTTCATCAAGGAGGAAAAGCGTTCTTCAGAACATAGAGCTTTCCTCTCCAAAACCTCTCTCACAACGAACTAACCTCTCACGAAATAAGACATTTTCTTATTTTATTAACTCACAAACCAAAAATTTATTTCCAATTTCAAAATAAATCCAAGAATTAATTATTATGAATCAATTAATTAATTTATATATGACATTCATTTAATTGGGGGGGTGTGCGAGTGAGTTACATAATTAATAGGGGTTGGGGAAGTTGAAAGGGTGGGGCTCATGTGGGCCCCACCCCACTAATATCCTACCTAGTGGAGTAGATATGATGTGGGTCCCACTCCAACCACTTAGCTCAGGTTAACACTTCATGGAATAAAAATAAAATGGTTGCACCCTTTTTATTTTTATTCTTTACTAACCCAAATTTTAATAACCTCATCCGAGCAAACGCAACTCCTGAAAAGGTGTTCCTAAGAAATTACCGACGTTTCGGTTTCATCGGTGCCCTTGGAATTCGATTCCGAGCACCGGTCCAAAAGTTAGGAAAACCTGCTCCTTCGTTCACTGAACATACCCAAGCTAAAATTCGGAAAATTATTCCTGGCACACAGGGCCTTGGAATCAGGTGCCTTCAGAAACTGTGTTCTTGTAAAATACAAAAGAAAATTAAGAAAAACATTTCCTTGAATTTTACGGGACTTTACATTACCTCCACCTCAGGTATTTACATCCCCGTAAAGATACATCATAAACTAGGGGAACAAATGTGGGTATTGTGCCCGCATCTGAGCCTCCTGCTAACAAGTGCTCTCCCGGAGGTTCCTGTGCTGCCATCTGATGTGAATTAGAGGAATCAACCGCCCACATAAGACCTGATAATGTTGATCCACGATCTCCACTAGAACCTCTGCAAAAGACGCCCCATCATCAACGTCCAACATCCCATCGTCGATGATATGTGCCGGGTCATGCATGTATTTACTTAGCTGGGATACGTGGAAGACGATGTGCACCCGGTGCAATTGAGGTGGTAGAGCCAGGCGATAGGACACCTTGCCTACCATGCTGAGGACATGGAACAGTACAATGAAACATGGAGATAACTTGCCACCTCGGCCAAATATCTATAATCCACGTTGAGCTGAGACCCGCAAGAAGATGTGGTCGCCATCCTAGAACTCTAGTGGCCTCTGCCTTTAGTCGGTGTAAGACTTCTGCCAGCTCTGAGCTGTCCTCATCTACTCCTGGATGACCTGGACCTTCTCTATCATGGCCTGGACCATCTCTGGTCCCACAAGTGCTGACTCCGCATGGAATTTCCAGCACAGAGGTGATCTGCAAGGCTGGCCATACAATTCCTCGTACGGTGCCATCCTGATGGGGGAGTGGAAGCTGTTGTTGTACGCAAAATCCACTAAGGGTAGATGGTCCTCCCAACTGTGACCAAAGTTGAGGACACATGCTCGGAGCATTTTCTCGATAGTATGAATGGTCCTCTCCATCTGACCATCCATATAAGGGTGAAAGGTGGTGATCATACGTAGCTACATCCTGAATGCCTCCTGCAACCCCTTCCATATTCGGAATGTAAAGTGTTTATCTCGATTGGAGAAGATAGATAAAAGCACACCATGAAGCCATACTATCTCTTGAACATAGAGGCGTCCCAAGCTCTCCACTGAACCCTGCTCTCGGATGGGTATGAAGATGTCCGACTTGGTGAGTCTGTCGACAATCACCCAAATGGAGTCATGACCTCTAGAAGTGTGTGGATGTCTAGTCACGAAGTCCATAGATATCTCGTCCCACTTATACTTCGGGACCTGCAAAGGTTGTACCAATCCTGCTGGTACCTTGTGCTCTACCTTCAACTACTGGCATGTGAGGCATCAATAAATGAATACAGCCCAACCTTCTTCATACCCATCCACCAGTGTTGTCATCTGAGGTCTTGGTACATCTTCGACACTCCTAGATGTACCGCTAAAGGGGAAGCGTGAAACTCCCTCAGCACCAAATCCCATAAATCAGCTGGTACCGTGGTACGTCCTCTGAAAAGGATGATTTTCTCTCCTCCCACATAGAATCCTTCAGGTGCCGGTCCTGAGGATATATATGAATGCCACATATCACAGTTAACGTCCCCATGTTGTGCCTCTCTGACTCGCTGAAGAAGTGGAGGAGTGACTGTGACTGACTGTTGAAAGGTTGCTCCATCACTATCCACGAAGGATATCTGCAAAGCAGCTAGCATCTCTGTCACCTCCTCGAGTAGCTGAATGACCATCCTCCTTCTGAGAGCATCGGCTACTACGTTCCCCTTTCTAAGAGTATAGACCATCTCAATGTCATAGTCCTAGAGAAACTCGATCCATCGCCATTGTCTTAGGTTCAGGTCCTTCTGTGAGAAGAAGTACATGAGACTCTAGTGGTCGGAAAAGATGGTAAAGCACTCGCCCATCAGATAGTGTCACCACATCTTTAGAACGAAGAACACTGCTGCTAACTCCAGGTCATGGGTAGCATAGTTATACTCAATCTTCCTCAACTGGCATGATCCATAGGCGATCATTTCTTGTTCCTGCATCAGAACACATCTGAGTCCAGTCCCTGATGCATCGCAGTAGACTACGTACCCTACTCCCTCCTCTGGTAGCCTCAAGATAGGTGCACTGGTCAATCTCTATCTCAGCTCCTCAAAGCTCTGCTGGCATCTTTCTACCACACGAATGGTTTCCCCTTCTTTTTCAATGCTGAGAATGGTGCCACAACTCTGGAGAAGTCTGGAACAAATCTCCAGTAGTACACAGCTAGTTCCAAGAAACTACGAACCTTTGTCATGCTCCTAGGTGGCTCCCAAGCTAGCACTGTCTCGATCTTCACAGGATCCACCACAACACCCACCTCAGATATGACATGTCCCAAGAAGTGGACCTCACATATACAAAAATGAAACTTCATGAGATTACCATAAAGTTGGTTCTCTCGCAGTGTGTTCAATATAACCCGCAAATGGTAGGTGTGCTCCTCCTCAGTCGTCGAGTATATCAATATGTCGTCGATAAAGAATACGACAAATCGATCAAGGTATGGATGAAAGATCATATTCATGAGGCCCATGAACTCTACTAGAGCATTGTCTACGCCAAATGCCATAACCAATAACTCATAGTGGCCATACCGACACCTAAAGGCCATCTTCTGCACGTCCTCATCCCGAACTCTGAGCTGATGATAGCCTGACCTGAGGTCTATCTTTGAGAACCACTGTGCTCCCTTGTGTAGATCGAAGAGGTCGTCAATCCTCGGAAGAAGATACTTGTTCATCACAGTCACCTGGTTCAGGCTACAGCAATCGACACATAGTCGCAAGCTCCCGCCCGCATTCTTGGCGAACAAAATTGGGGAAGCCCAGGGTGAAACAATATGTCGGATGAATCCCTTTCCCTGCAAGTCCTCTAGTTGTACCCTTAGCTCTCAAAGCTCGACAGGAGCCATCCAATTTGCTGGGGTGGATATCTGGGTTGTCCTGGGGTACAAGCCAATGTTAAGTCTACCTATCTGCGAGGAGGTATCCTGGGAACGTTGTCGGGAAAAACATCCGCCTACTGATCAACCACTGTTGTTAAACTCGGACTCTTCACGTAAACTATTCCTAGGATGAGGCTAGCCAACTAATGAGTGATGGGTTTTCCTCTCCTCTGCGTGAGTCCATCCTGCACTACAATGGTTCCCTTCTCGCCGGTGAAGGTGAACCTTTTCTTGTTGGTGCGAACACATCGCACCTTGTGCCTAATGCAGTCGATCTGATCATGGACTATAGATTACCAATCCTTGACCAAGATGACATCGTAAGGCCTCGACGCCGCTACAAGAAGATCCCACCCAAATTCTCTCGCCTCCTAGAGTAATCTCACACTGCCGGAACCAGTGTGTAATCGTCGAGTCTTCTCCTGTAGGAGTCTCTTGCCATAAGGATCGAGCCAACGGCTCCGTCAGAATCTTCGAGCTCCGAACAAGGGCAGCGACAATGAAAGAATGACTCGCTCATGTTTCTATAAGAATTACAGCAAGGGTGGAATAGACACAGATAGTACCTCGAATCATCTCGGGCGCGCCATGGTCATAGGCCTCCACTACCTGAAGTTGTGCATGTCTATGCCCACCACCTCCCTGTGGTCAGGGTGGACCTCCTAGTGGTGGTGGTGGTAGAGACTCAAAGCATCGCCCACCATCTACTGCTTAACAATCTCTTATGCCTCGTCCACCTGCTCTCTGTAGAATACCACGGTCGACCCTCTGCCTCTGCCTGGGTGGTCCCTCAACCATCTGCTGCTCCTCGGCACGGCAGGTCGGGCAGTCACGAGCCAAGTGGCCATGCCCGCCACATGCATAGAATTGTCTAACTCTCATAAGACTAGATCTACATTGTGTTCCCCGCACCTCTGATCCAGTGTCCTGAGGTCGTCCGCCTGATGGTATGGTCCTCATGGACCCATCTGTCATCCGTCGACTGCCTGCTGCAGAAGACTCTGCTACGTTCCACCCTGCGGCAGGTCTCAATACTAGTGTAGGCTTAGCAAGAAAGCTCTCAAGAATAAGATCTCGCTCAAGTACCCCTTCCTGTGTCGGAATGATGAGGGAGATTAGATATGCCCTGATCTCATGCCTCAATCCCTACTCGATGGTCTGGGCTTGGAAGAATGGGTCCCATACCATGTCTGTCGAATAGCGCGAGAGATCAGTAAATCTTGCCGAGTACTGGGTGACCGTCAAGCTGCTCTGCCGCAGCTATAGAAGCTCATGGATGCGCACCGTACGGAGGGTGGCTGGGACGAACTCTGAGAGGAAGAGGCTCTCAAAGTCCATCTTGAGGAGTGATGCCTCGTCATGCACTTGGAGAATCAAGCTCCACCATCTTCCTGTTGTCGTGTGAAGGAGACTCACTGCAAGGATCACAATGAGGTCAGCTGGTGTCCCCACTAACCTGAAAACTCGAACAACCGCCTCCAGCCAATCCTCGACAGCTTGAGGGGTTGTCTCCCCGCAGAACTTAGGTGGTCACTGATACCAAAACTCATGAAGTGCACGAAGGCGACATGCACTATCACCTGCTGGGGCTGGTAACATCGGTGGCTCGGTGGGTAGTGGTACCGCCGGTGCCTCTGCAGTAATAGGGCCCCGCATTGAGGCCTCGTACCTCGGTGGGCTGTCGTCATATACAAAACTCGGAACCCTAGCTGGTTGTCGTTGTGGGGCCATCCTGAAAAGAACATATGCGCCATGTTTAATACAGTATACCTGGTGAGATGACCCAAAGTAATCACAATGAAATGTTTTAAAACACAATGAAATCAATATTTTCGGGCATTGAGTCGGAAATTCGAAGTCAGGGTCCTAGTGTACGGATAAGGCGGCCGCCGCACCAACACTGGTCTCCCTGGAATGATAACCACACTCAATACTCTTAATACTATTTCTTCACATAGAAAAAGATCAGTGTCCTGAGTTCTGCAGTAGAACCGAACTCATTTGATACTAATTTTTTAAAAACTATTCTTGGGACCCGTGCCATGACAACTCCAAGCCCGCCTCCAATAGGATAGGGGCTGGTGACTAGCATCAAGGCGTAAAAACCGTCAAAAGGGGAAGGCATTGCCTTTATAAGAAAACAAAAACCACAGAGTAAGCCATCAAAAGTAAACACTTAGTAAACTGAGTGCAAGTATTTGTGGAAAATAAATGAGCAAGAATAAAAACAAACTTTTTATGTAAAGTACAACCAGAAAGTAGGTATAGCAACTGTAAGTAATGGAGCATCTCCGAGCCATCCACTCGTAGTCCCACCTGAAGGGTGGGTACATATAGCCACCTCAGCTCCTCGGGTCCGGCCGTCTCCTCCGTGTATGTCCCGCCCAGTGGTCCACCTTCAGGTGTATACTTTCTCCACAAGCCTCCACCACGATCAGCATTGTCCGTCTTCTGCAAGCAACACAATGTAGTGCGGGCATAGCCCGAGCAGGGGTGATTATATTCTACTTAGTAGGGACCTTGAGACCCCCGAAGGACTGCTAGAATCCATAAAGGATAATCCAAAAAAGAATGATACAATCACGAATTAACAAACAACACTACTAAGGTATATTCCCATACATATTCCTAAATCATCAATTCAAGTTTAGCTCCAGCGTCCGAGACCATGTTCGATCACATCAACAAAGGATAGCACAACACAATCCACATTGCAAGGCAAGTCAATCATATCGAAGATATTGATTGAAAGTCAAGACTCAGCTTACACAGGTATACTTCTTCATAAAATTATAGAGATGATCAGATGTATCCACTGATTCATCTAAGCTGTCGGACCCACACGTGATCGATAGGTACTATCCCCCACAATGACCCACATAGGATCAGTAGGTACTAACCCCCGCAATGACCCACACAGGATCTGACCCACACAGGATCGGTATGCACTAGCCCACATAGGACCGCTGACCACAATCCCACATAGGATCTGACCCACAATGGATCGGTAGCACTGATCCACTGAGGATCGCTGAGTGCTATAGTCATCACTTTCGAACCCACGGTGGATTTCTCTACAGTGGTCATCGTCGTCACAGTCGCATCCAACTCTAGGGTTTCTGCACATAGAAATCTCGTTTTGGGAGGGTCCGCTCCACGAGCTGAGGGGATGATACATCAACTAACAAGAAGTCTAGAGTTGACATATCCCAAAGTTTCGTATCATCAAAAAGAACTCAATGTTACAGACGGCGCATCAATCAGACGCCCGGTCTGAGAGTTATTGTCTATTTCGTTCCAAGGGCCCGCTTGGTTATTAAGTCAAAACCAACCCGAACGCACTCCAACTGCGTCCAAACCTCGAGAGGATTAAGACAAAAGGTCCGTCTCACTACGATGAATCCAGCAAAGTCGATGGAACGTCAATCGGACGTCCAGAGCTCAAGTTATAAGCGTTTCCACTCCGAGGGCCCGATTGGTTTTGTGTACGAACCAACCTGGTTGAACCCAAAGTTCTCCGAAACCATGAGTGTAATAAACCAAAACAACCGTCTCAATCCAAGGATCGCATCTCAACTGACGGTTTGTCAATAGGAGGTCCGTAGCCTATGATATGGGCAAAAGACCGAAAGAGGTCCGAAAATGGGTGTTTTGGGCCCAGACCGAGCCGGCCCAAGACACCCTAGGTCGGCCCAAACCAGGCCGACCCAACCAAGGTCTGGGTTCAGCCCAATTGGGCATGACCCGGCCTGGCGTGCTCGGGCGGCCTACGTGGCTAGCTCAGCTAGCCGAGCTGAGCGGAACAGGGGGGGGGTGCGCTGCCCCCCTGATTGACAAAACGCCCCCCCCCCCCCCCCCGTGGGGGCCGCTCTATTTCCAGCCAGGGTTATGAACCCCCAGTTTCCCCCTAAAACGGTCGGCCCGGTCTGGGCGGTCGGTTTCTGCCATCGCGGGACCTCCGCGGTCCAGCCCTCCTAGTCCGTCTGCCGGTGGTTCCAGTCGCCGCTTACCGCACCACCGTAGCCCCACTCAGGCCGCGACCTCTTCGACGTTCTTAGGCGTTTTGTGACGGCGCCATGGCTTTGTTCGAATTCAATGGCGCGGAATGAAGGCATCGCGCTTATCTTCCCATTCTTCATTATTTCTGCATGGTTCAGCGGCACCGCGCTGTCTTTCACTTGCTGCAACAAAAATCAAGCATCAAGGGGGGAAGGAGAGTCGGCCGAGTTCGTGCGGTCCGACCTCCTCCTGTTATTGCGATAATAGGCAGCCCAATTAGAGAATGAAGAACGGTGATGAAATTATTCACGAAGAACAAAACAATTAATCCTCTGCCTCATGTTTTTTTGATTCGTCGTGGGGAAGGTACGTCTTGGTAGACGGCGTCGCGGAAGGAGGATCATTGGTGTCGTGGGAAACAGAATCGTCGACGTCGCGTCGTCGATCTCCGAGGATGGCATCTCTCACCGGCTGCGGAGAGGGAAGAAGACGGTATGACTAACTCCCCTTTGCGGTGATAGAGTTCTTCGTCGAAGTCTCGGTTTTCTACGTAGGTGACGGTGTGTTCTTTGTGTTCTTCATGGAGGAAGAACATTCTATGGAACATGGAGGTTTTCTCTCCAAAACCTCTCGCACAACAAACTAAACACTCAAGAAATAAGACTTTGCCTTATTTAATTAACTCACAATCCAATAATTCATTTCAAATTTTAAAATGAATCCAAGAATTAATTATTAGTAATCAATTAATTAATTAAGAGTTGACTTCATTTAATTGGGGGGGGGGGGGTTCGGGTGAGTTACATAATTAATAGGGGTTGAGGAAGTGGAAAGGGTGGGGATCGTGTGGGCCCCACCCCACTAATATCCTACCTAGTGGAGTGGTTAGGATTTAGATCCCACTCCAACCACTTAGCTTAGGTTAACACTACTTAGAATAAAAATAAAATGGTTGCACCGTTTTTGTTTTTATTCATTACTTAACCCAAATTTTAAAACCTCAAACGAGCAATTACAACTTCGGAAAAGGTGTTACTATGAAATTACCAGCGCTGTGGTTTCATCGGTGCCCTAAGAATTCGATTCCGAGCCCTGGTCCTAAAGTTAGAAAAACCTGCTAGTTCGTTCACTGAATGTACCCAAACTAAACTTCGGAAACTTATTCCGGGCACACCGGGCCTCGAAATCAGGGGCCGTCAGATACTGCATCCTTGTAAAATTCCAATGAAAATTAAGAAAAAATTTCCATTTAATTTTACGGGTCTTTAAAATATTATACACTCATAAAATATATTATTTTTTTCCGTTATGTTTCAAATAATTCCAACTAATAATATTTATGACAAGATTCATTATTTTGGTCTATGATATGATGGTGTTGGACTTTAAAATATTAATCAGATATTCTTATACCCTTTTGGCCATGTTTTTATTATGTGATAACTAATATATCATTTTATTTCACTTATTATAATTCGGTTCACACAAAATATTATGTCCCCTTTTACCATGTTATAATGAAAGGTCATATATGGGGTAGGTATATGATGATTAATTTGTGGATGATATTTATTATTGATATTTATAATCATTCATGAAATAAAAATAATTTTTATTTAGTATCAAATGACAGAAAACCCTTATGGTCCTCTATTGTAAATATATAATTTATATTTAATATTTATATATTAAAATATAATATAAATTAATTAAAGAAATGTTCACTATGTTAGGAATTGGATTATTAGTTTTCTAATCCCTTTTATATTTGTATATGAATGATTTGGTGAAAATCAAGGGGATTATTCTAACTATATACTAATATCCTAATATTTTGGAATTGTAGATAAAATATGGGTTTTCTTGGATTATATTATTATTGGGATACTATTAATATAATTTGTTTTGGAAAAATTTAATGTTGTGGATATTACCTTGAAAAGATTTTGTTAGTATATCTCAATCATCATTCTCAGGTATAGTATGTTTGGATTTTTTTTCATCCTATTTGATAGTAATAAGGGATAATCTTGGTTGTATTCAAATTTTCAGTACAAATAATTTTGATTTATTTGTATTTATGATGATCATGGATTACCCTGTATAAAAAATGATTTCATGTATTAGAATCATGTTCAAATTATTTTTATCTACTATATAATTTTTTTCCTAATTATGTTCTTTCGTAATATGAATTTTGATGCTCATTTTATTAATTTGTGTTGTTATTTGTGGATTTTTCCCATTGGAACCATGTTAATGTAGAATAATATGGAAAATAAAATCATTATCTTACTAGGTAGAAAAATGTTATGAGATTTGTATTCAACAGTCATTCATTTATGCATACACATATTTCTAAAGATATGAATCATACTGAACATTCAAATGAGAATAGAAGTGTAAAATGTAACATTGAGTTCATTATAAGGCAATTTAATTGTTATTTTATTAGATATATTGATTATATAGTCACTAATAATTATATTACTTCTATGAAATATATATTTTATTTTTTCAACTGTGGAGAAAATGAAATATAAATTTTGGTTTCTAATCTACTACTTAGTGAAGTATATCATTGGTGGAATTATATCATTCTTTTGAAAAAAATTGATATAATCTTATATATGGGGTTGCATGTGTTTATGTTTTTATATTTAAATATTTAACTTCCTATGATTATTTATATTCCATGAGTTAATGAATTTCACGAACTAATGTAGATGGATGATTAATCATTTAGTACATTTGTTATAAATGATTCATGGTATGAGTGGAATGATTCTCGAATTTCAATCTATCATAAAATTATTATTTACATTTTCTATAGTGGAATAAAACCATGTAAATTATGGTAGTTTTCTATATGATTGATCATGAGCTGTAATGAATTTTTTTTTGTGATATATATTTTCAGAGAGAGATTAGATATACCAATCAATGTCGTTGTTTTTTGATAAGAAAATATATGTGGAATTAAAAATATATTTTATTAATAAAAATCATGTGGATAATAAAAGGAGAATTTCTATTTTCTATAAGTGTTTAAGGAAACATTCTGGAAATTTTCCTAATGAGATTGGTAAATATCATAATCTTATAATGGAAGAAAAATTGGCAATTAAATTCTATAGTGATGGGAAGAAATAATTAACTGATGATGGAGTGAAAATACAAGACAAAATAAAACCCATAATATAGTTTTTCAAATTCAATGATTAAGTAAATTATTCTAAAATGATCTCAAATGAAAGTGTTAATGGTTGTAATAGTCATCAGTGATGTCTTAATCCATAATAAAATCATAAATTTATACTGATTCATATAGATTATGATTGGAATGATAAAAATGTTGTTAATGTTAATTTCACCATCCATAATATTATTGTTAATGTCCACATTTATTCAAGATCAACCAAAAAATATATATGTAAATAAATTTTCATGTCTATCACTATACCATCTAAAATATTCGATGATGAATAAACAAAGAAAAAATTAATTGTGCTATGATTTCAACTTATGTCTATGATCCTTATGTAATTTGATTTTGTGTGATTCTACATCCGTAAAATCTTGTTTTTCTACATATAATTTAAATCACAGTTATTTTGGGCATGAATAGTGTTAAATTATATAAATCCCTTGCCAATTGATGATAAAGGGATGCCATATCTGATATTTTAAAACAACTGTTGAACATGTATCTGTTCAATAATGAATGTAAATGTCTAATGGAAATTTCATCCATTTTTTAGGGCTCGATTCATATTATAAATTGGTGTTTATGATACGGTACATGGGAGAAACTAAAATTCAATTATATTCTAATTTTATAGGATTATGTTTATATTATTTTATGAATTTCTTGAACTTCCTATAAATTTTGATGTTGAGTTTTTAATAAAGAATATTACAATTGATACTGTTATTTATGAAAATACATACATAATGGAAAATATTGAGATTTGGGATTTACAAAAAAACTCCATGAGTGTATTGATATAGGATTTATTATAACATATGTGCCACTGTTGGGTGAACCTATTAATTTTTTTATGAATAATGTAGGATCTATGTGAATTTATATCGACATTCAGGAACTGAATAAGATCACAATCTAGAATCTGTATCATCCAACTTGTTTTGATTTATTGATCAATTATGAGGGGTTCAATAATTTCATTAGATTTATAATATATATAGATACTATCATTTGAGGGTAGAAGGTGAATAAATACATAATATTATCTTATATACAAGGTATGAACAATATGAATTTTTTATTGTACTTTTTGGTCTTATTAATTGCCCTCTATTTTCATTGATTTATAGAACCATTTCTATAAAGATTACCTTGGTCAATTTTTGTAAATATTTATTGATTAAATTCATAAATATTAATTGTTATGTGATGGGAAATAATGTTTTTTGTGACTTATTTTGATGAACTCAACGAATGTTAATTAGTATGAATAATTTTACTAGGGTTATTTTTGTCAAAAAAATATATTCAATATAGTGTAATATAATATATATATAGGATATATTAATAGGTCCATAAATAAAAATGGTTATTAAACATTACAACGAAAAAATAATGTTACTAAGATCTATAGTTTTTTATGGATATTATCATACTATTGTGGACAATGTGACATAGTTGCCTAATTAACTCACTATTTTACCTAAAAGTGATCCAATATTATTTGGAAATATGAATGTGAGAAATATTTAAATGAATTAAAGTGATGTTTAGTCATCAAACCTATTCTTACACTACCCTACATTAGATATGGGTTTCTTATCTGTGGTGAAAAATAAAAATAATAATATGATTCATCTTCATGAAAAATTATATTTTAATATCTTATGCCTCACATTAATTGAATACTAACAAAGAAGATTAACAAACTCACAATTTTCATTCAGAAACAATTACTCTAGAATTAAATATGATAATATATTATCATATTAGATAAAGTTTTAATATATATACTAATAATATAGGTTTAATATATATATTCACTCATGAATAACTGAATATAAATAATGGGAGACAATTGGATTTCATTAATGATAATGACTCCTTAATACATTACTAATCTGGGGATGAAATGAAAGTGGAAGATACATTGAGTAAAAATGATCAAGTTATAATAACAATAATATTGATGAAATTATATAAAAAATTCTATATTGGAACTGTATAGATATATATATCATGAAATAATGGTAGAAATATTATATTTATCATATTAGAGTTCAAAAATTTATCAATTTAATAATTAATGTGGTATATAATGATGGTGTTGAGCTACAGAAGATGTAATTAAATATTCCAAATTTCAATGTTAATTGTGAACTATGGATAAGGCTTAGAAAATTTTATATTTGAAATCTATAAAAATAAAAAAGAGGGAGTATTTGGTTTAGTCTTATATTTTTACATTCTCTATTCATATTAGAAGTACTAAAATATTGGAGGTCAAAACAGGTAATTATGATGGTATGAAATGATGATTGATATTGCAGATTATATATCCAATTACATAATATATAAGTATATTATGACTATGATACAAAATTATAAGGTAATGTTACGACCATTATGCATGGCATAATGGAATTTGGAATGTATTGCCATTTATTTTTTCTCTAGACTCCCCAAAAAATATATAATCTAGATTGATATTTGGATTATACTCAAACTCTTTTAGAATATATCACACTTCTTTGTTCTGGATAATATTTATCTCAATAATATATTTCCAAAATATATTTTAAGGAAGTTGTAATCATTAATGATGTACTATATTCAGTTTTATCTGATTGGGAACCAAAGATTCCATCACTAATTTGGAAATGTTTTATAAAATATACGTATATAATTATGTGTCTAAAAACAACATATTATAATAATATAGATGGAATGTATAAAAGAAGCCTTAAAAACATTTAGGATTTGTTTCTGTCACTATCTATTTATTTCATAGTTGGTTGGGATCAACAATTTCTAATGTCGAGTTTTATTTCAAAAATTTCCATCACATGAGCGTTAATATGGATTCATATGAATCCCATTGTGGAATGATGTAACGAATTGACCATGGTAACCCTCAAACCTGACACAAAACCAATTCTATTACATACCTGAGGGGCATTATTAATCCACCCGGGCTGGCGATAAACCCCACGGCATCGAAAAAAACAGTAGATGGAACTATTTCTCGCAAAATGATCAAACACATAGAATATATTTATATGGAGAATGGATAATATAGTACGATACTAATGGAAAATATATGCAATAAAATATAAAATATAGTAGAAAAAAAAAATAATCAACGCTCTAAAAACAAGTCCAATTGCATTGAGAAAAACCAAACAACAACACCATGAGGTGGTTTGGTGGAAATCCCACCATCTCTCAAAACCAACCCAAAACTAGGTGAAATGAGACATGCCTCCACACCATGGTTCCTTGTCATTCACTGCATTGGACGAAATATACTGTTCCACACACCAAGGATGAGGTTTATAAGGTATGACTTAAAATGCTAAGTAGGAACCCACCTAGGTGTTACATATCATGTATATATGTAACATATCATGTGTGATTATTTTAAATAAAATATGGAATGATTATACATAAATAAACATTATAGAAATCATGGTAATAATTTCCCTTTTAATATTTATTAAGGTAAAAATGTGCCACATGAATATCAATGTTAATTCAGAAATCCATTCAATATAAAATAGAAGTAGTAAAATGAGAATCAGTACAAATTAAAACTATAGTTCAAACTAGAACAATATGTATACCACCATAAATCAAGAGCACAATCATGTTCTTAGAACGGCGAACAATGTAGCATAGAAATAACCCATGTGTAAAACCCCTGAAAATATCAATATCCATCCCCTAGAACAATGATCCTAGGAAATATAAGAAAGCCCAATAAAAACCTCCTGGTTATCATAATACATGACATATGGCCTTCGATAAAACCTTTCCATCTAATTACCCATGGTATCCAATGGAATCATTTTCACAAACCAATTCCAATGTTTCCAATGTATCCATTTACTTTTCATTTATAAAAAATCTAAGAAGAACCATTTCCCCTCGACAACCTAATTTCAACGAATGAAAATAGTCGTGATCATTTGATAAATAAATTTTAAAATTAATATCAATTATGATAATTATCATACTCTAGAGATAGAACAACCTTCCTCATTCCTAGGTCACAAATTCCCACAATAGGATCCCTGAAAAACAAAAAACAAATAATGACATAGGTGTCCATATAATCTAATCAAAACCTCATTGTTGACCCATCATTGATAAAAGGGGTCGATAGAAATGTAAAACAACACATACCTAACGAACAAACATTTGTCGCACAACATCTAAAAATGTAATTGACTCCTAAATTATATCTCTTAATGATATTGATAAAGACACAAAGAATCACCATCTTAGAACATCACATCTGATAACACAAACCTAGGGGACAAATGTGATCAATAGAAAAAAAACAGAAAGATGACTTACCTATGGAGATGCATCACAACATCAACGATGATCAATCCTCAAAAAAATTGATATAAATTTAGAAAATTCTCCCAAAATCTCTTGGAATAACTCTATGTAAAGAACCAAGGGCCGGGGAAATGAACAGAATCCAATGCATCCACTTAATTATTTTGAATATTGTACAAGGTCCATTTCATGATGTGCAATACAGTTACATAATGTGAAATCTATGGAGTCCCAGTATGCCAAAAAATACATCTTCTCATATTAAAAATATTTTATATAAAAAAATCATTTTTTGAAACCAATCTTTATGATGTAGACATTTATTTAGCCTAAATCCACTATCACGACATGTACCTAGAAACATTTAAATAGTGTGTAACCCTATTACATGGCATGAAATATGTCTATATTATGCAGAAAAAGTTTTTTAATGTTTAAATTACAACAATTCTAGGACTTCCCCATTATAGGTATTCTATAGATTCATTCTCAGTCCTTTATAGACAATGGGAAAATGGATAACCTTAATGAGGTGATTGATGTACCTGAAATATTGGTAACAATTTTTTACAAGATCCCCACTATAAATACATTACATCTTTGTAAAGACATATGAAATGTATAATCCCTTTAAAATGATGAGGCCACTACTCATTCATCAATGATATATTTTTCCATGTATCGTGATAATCAGAAAATTTTTCTATATAACTATGACCAACATAATCAAATTGCAATAAAAGACATTCGCTTGACAGTCAATAATCTCAAATAGTTTTTAAAATGGAATCATCTATCACTGACTCAATTTCTTCCTAACATAAAATGAGAGTTGGATGAGGATGGTATTTCTTGATTCGATACATTTGGAAAAATTCATTAATAACTATTAATTTAATAGGAAATGATAATCAATAATAATCCTAAATAATCCTCTTATGGACCTAATATGGTCAAACACATCTCAAAGCTTACATTACCTTCTTTCCAAGTCAATGGTGACCCAACTGAAGAGAAACATTCATGATATCCCAGTCTACTACAAAAAAATACAAACAATGTCACTGATGGTCTACATATAAATTCATTCATATTTGGGATTTAATCCGAAATAGATATACATATTGGATCTTCTTTGATGTCTTTGAAACAATACATGGTCCAACTAAATATACCTCACCCTTTTCATCCCATCAAATAAGTTATCAGCACAGGCGACAATGCGATGCCTTAAAGGGAGTCATTATGATTGATGACTGATAGCTATTATTATAAAAAGAATCATCTAGTAAAACATTTATATCCCATACCCCTTAGAATTCCACGATATAGGCATGTAGTATAACCTCTTGGATTTGAATAACATGCTCTATCAGACTGCCTTTATTTGGATTGTAAGATATGCCCAAAATGATTTGAGTTCCCATTGCTTCTTCGGGACTCCACCAAAACCATGAGGTAATACATTGATCCATATTCTACACATTTTTTTGAATTACATCCATATAACATCACAATTTCTTTCACATACTACTTACATAGATATAAAACATTAGTGGTGACATTGATCAGAATGAAATGGTCAAAATTCATCAATAGCTCAATAAACAAATAGATATAATTCTTCCATTGAGGATTACATGGTAATCAAATAAAAAAATCTACGGATATTTCATCCCATTTAAAAATTGTCATAGGAAGAGGCCAAAGTAAACTAGAGGGTTTCAGGTGATTTTCATTTACTTATTGGAAATTGTAATAGCAAGAAAAAAACTCCATGATATAATGGATCATACCTAGCACACAGAATCACTACCTATTTACATTATACATATTTAATGTTCCTAGATGAATGGAGAAAATAGAGTTTTGAAAATAAATGAAGACTAAATTACATATAGATTCATGATTGAGAAAACACATCATCATGTGTAGCATACCATCTGAAGAAATAGACCAGTTAGAAATAATTTCTCCAATATAAATGCTTTCTCGAGTCATTTAAAAATCATCATGTTAGTGATTTTAAACAAAATAAACTCCATAAAAAATTATGATACCATAACACTGGTCGAAACCATTCCTGAAACATCACCCCGAGTAACCAAGTGCAACTATGTGAAAATATTTATAGTGTTACACTCCTCCATTTATTTCAAAACAACATGGGATAATGCATTCCTTCTAAGAGTGACTTCAAGGATATAACCCTTTCTTTTGGTGTAGGTGACATAGATGACCAACTTATTAACGTAATCTACAAATCATCTCATTATACGATTCATTTATTTATTTAAATAGATAAATCTCAAACATTTATGATAAGAAAAGACTGTGAACATCTACCAAAAAAAGATCGATCAACAAACACTTTATCTCATGAATTAATTTATAATGATCTACTTCATGAGTTGGAAAATTATCTTAATGTGCCATAAGCTAACGATAACTATAAGATACCACATGGTCATCCTTTATAATATTTTTAAACTTGTACTCTATGAATCAAAGAACACCACACATCCCTTTCTTATCCAAGGTAATATCATAATAGTATATGATTTAAGAAGTTATTCCAGATCACTAAAAGAAGACTAAAACTTCATATCCCATGTGAATCTCACAAGTTTTCTGGTAAGAGTAGTCAATGGTGATTCCAACATAAAAAAAACCTTGAAAAACTATCTGTAATACCTATCAAGACCAAGGAATATCTGTAACTTAATGATATTCAGTAGTTCCATCCAAGACCAGACAACCATCATCTTCATAGGATAAACTGATAATAATTTTTCATAAATCGTGTGTTCTTTGAACATATATTCATGAATTTAGAAACTATACTTCGAAATCATTTCATACAAATACTAATTTCTTATAATTTCAAGAACCAATCTCAGATGGTGCTCATTCTCAAGAACTAATTTATAATAAATCGTAATAATATCTATTAAGACTACAAACATTGTGTTCAGATAATAATGGAATATTCAATTCGTGTAATCCATAAAAATTAATAGAGTGTTTGTCGGACCAAAATTCAACACAAGATATTCATAATGGCCACAACTTCTCTTGAAATATGCCTTTTTTTTTGTCAGACTCTTGAACACCGAGATTATTGAAACCCTATTGTGGATAAATCTTGGATTACACATTTTCCCCCTTTAACATATCAACCTGATCATCCACACTTGGAAAATGATGTTTGTTTTTAAGTGTCACCCAGTTTATCCTTGTATAGTCCACACATTATCGAAGAAAGCCATATAATTTCATAGAAAAGAGAATAGTGGATGACCAAGGCCAAACACTAGGGTGAACAATATCTTTATCCAACATGAATTCTTATAGAATATTGAGCTCTTTCTACTCATTTGGTGTCATATGATTTTAAGGTATTGACATGGGTATTTTATATATTACCTGGTCAATCATAATATTTACCTCTATATTTGAATGATGGCCATAGAATTAACCTAGTAAAATGTCATAATAGTCTTGAACGATGACCTAATGTTCAATAACATCAGATATTCCAATAGAACCAAACAAAAAATAGACAATACTACAAATCTCTAGACAGGATGGTCCAGAACACCAGAACATGGATCCCACTCCACCCTGAAACACATGAGAGTGCCCATAAACTACACAAAATGAAACACATTGATGATAAAAATATACCTGAACTTTTTGTGTGATAGGACAATACATACTGATGATGACATCAAATATATCCATATCAATAATCAAAAAAACCCAGAACAACTCAATAACTAAAATTTTTAACGAACACAATTGACAATGAAACCCCTGCTCAATCCTCTTACTGAGATATGTATGAATCTATATTATAAAGGAAATAAGTTCTATTCTATGTTTATGAGTATTAGTTAACCATAAGGATATAATAGAGAATGACTCATCATTATCAAAAAAATCAACTTATACTGATAATTTGATAAGGATTGTAAATCTCATTATTTCTAAAAGTGCATCAAATTCGACTGGATGTTCATCATCTATGTGAAAATACAACCCACTTAAGTCTTAGAGCTAGAGCCCTATAGTTTTTGAGGATTATAACGAGATCCTAATAGCATTTTAAGCTAACAAAAACATACCATATTGAGGCATATTCATTTCATGAAAGGAGAACTATAAGTGACCAATGTGTACAAAAATATTACACACCATTTCAATTATAAGACAAGAACATCTTGTATGTCCAACCATGCCTCGTGTATATGATGTAAAATAAAAATTTCTAGATACAATATATGGTGAATAGAGGGATCAATACTGAGAACCTCCTCAATGACTTCTTTGATGATTCCACCTATGCCTTTTCATCCAATACATGCCTCAAAATCTACAACTAGATAAAAGAGAAGCATTTAATAACCATAATTCCTTCCATATCTATATATTTATTCATTGCTCCTTATTTCTACTAATCATTGTTATATTGTTTCATTTTGAACTCCAGTAATCTGATATTTTTTCCCAAACCACATAGGAACTTCTGAGATTTCAACTGGAAATTCCTAACAACATCTAGAAAAAAATAGATAATAAAAAAATTGTCATTGTACTGAGCCACGGAATGCCTTCCCTATTAAAAAAATAACACAAAATACTATTCCATAATCATAGAGTTTGTGGAAACTATTGAATGAATATGTTTTTAGAACACATTCAATACAAGTCCATGTGTCCATTCACATGGACCATTGAATCCCCCTGTTACATACTGGCCTCAATCCCAAATTCTCCACTAATTACCATGACATTTCAAGTGTTTCTTGAAATTAAAATATCTGATTTATCCTATATATCTAGACCCACATATCTTGAGGTTCTTTCATTTCATTAATGGATTGTGGCTTCTAACACGAGAAATATTTTGATGAATTTTTCTCCTCTAGCTACTGGATTTCCATCAACAACAACATTATGAACTCATGGTATATCCTTATGAATAGTACAAGATTTTCACATTATAGTCTCAAATAGATTTGGATCTATAGTTGGGTTTATATGATGATAATCTATTGAACTATCATATGGAACACATGGAAGATGTCTTAGAGGCATTATGTTGCACACCAAAACATGAGAACAATCAGACAATAGAATAAATATCATTTGAAAATTGAATAATCATAAGTATAAATGGAAATTAAATACCAAACCCAACACTTGAGACACACATCCCTACATCCCATAGAATCATGAGCCTCGTAACGACAAGAGATGGTGAGACACTCATCACAACACACATCTCATATCCTGACAATCCTATCTTCTATATAACTATGGTAAAAGGTAAGGAATCATGTTGATAGACCTTACCTAATAGAAAAATTTAAGGAACTAGCCCATGTAACCATCAAACCTAGAACCTGGACAATACTATTACAAACCTGAGGGGAATTGCTGATACCCAGATGCTTACTACGAGAACTCATGCTTTGAAAAACAAAACATGTGATATGATTTAACACAACCCTATGAGACACATTGAATATACATATACACAGAATGAAAAAGTCGGTGGAATAATGAAAGAAAATATAGGGCATAATAGTAAAACGATAGTTAAAACGAACAACATTAAATGTAGTCAATGTAAGAAAAATTAGTCAAACTGCATGGTCCACAATAAAACAACTTCTTTATATGATGGTGTGAAGGAACCCCCACTATATCACAACCAGCTTCCCAAAACAAGTTTAAACGAACCTCAATTCCTCTCCGGGGTACCTTTCCATTCTATGAATTCGATGTAAAACCAAATGATTTTATGAGATAGATTTTTTTAATGTCTTTAATGATTTTTTTGTACTCCACACCATGATTATCTTGCGCTATACGCAACACCGTATTACCCCATAGTATACACAACACTATTCTTGGATTGTGTTGCACACAATTTCATGATCAATTTATAGAATTAATTTCATGAAACACTGATTATAGATTTTGTTCAATGTATAAATGAACTAAGTTTATTTTATGATATACTCAATACCAAAGCATTCTTTCACTACACAAAACACTGACATGTCTTTCCTTACAGGCAAGAGAGACCTTCTTCGATAGCTGGGGTTGTATGTTATAATGTGTTTTACTAAACATTGATATATAATTAAAATATTATATTACTATCCATTATGAATAATATTAACATCGTTTTGAATTTTATATAAAAATATCCTTCATATTACACATTTTATAGAACATGATATGAGAACAAAATCAATTTTTTTATTAAATGATATTTTTTAAAAAAACATGCAGTCTTTCCACCTTTTGATGGGGCACCCGTTTTTAATATATTTTTGACACTTTTATAACTTAATTTTATTAAAATAATCTTCTTATATTGTTTTGGGGGATTATAAATTAGTTTTTTTCTATGTTTTTGGACAATTTTCTAATAAAATATAATTTTAATAAATAGTGAAAAATACTACATTTTAATTCAAAAAGACCTTTTAATAAATTTTTTTATATAATTATATTATATTTATAATTGGTTTTAAATTTTTGTTGGATTGTATTTTTATCATTTAATACAATGGTGGTATTTTGAAGTAATTTTTCTATTAAATTGTTCATAAAAACATTTCAATTTTTTGATATTTAAAACTTCATAAAACCAATTTTTTGACAATGGTAATCAATAGTAAAATAATTACTCCAACTTATTTGATTTCAATTTGGAAATTTTTATTCCATATCATGAATAAGAAGGTTCATGTTTTGAAAATAGGTACCTATTATTTTTGAACATTATGAATGCTAATTTCATTAATTATATTATTTACCATGGTTAATGAGTAAATCTGGTAAATAAGGGTAAAAAAATATATTGTAATAATATTAAACTATCTTAAAACATGTCTTAATCCTATATGATGATATATTTTTGACCATGGTCATCCTTGGATCAATTTTGGAACCCCATGGAATCACTAGGATGGGTAAATGAGATTTAGTGAGATTTAATTTAATGTGGTGATAATTTTAACCTAAACATTAATCTTTTTTCTAAATTGATATTAATATGGTGTTATATAAAATATATCTATTTCTATAAAAGACATTAAGAATATAAAAATATTTCATACATAATTTAATTATTTGTATATTTTTTAGTATCTAGATATATATATATATTTATTTATTTATGACACAATTATGATATAATGATTACCTCATTAATGAATGATTAAGAAAATGAATTTATAAATATTAAAATAAATATAATTTGAACATTTTGATTCCATACACAAAATTTTTGGATGAAAATGACATATTAGTGATAATTTAATGCCATTGTTTCGAATAATCAGGTTGATGTGAATTTTTAAAAAATTCATGTATGAATAGTGTTGAAAATTGACATAATTCATAATATAAAACATAAAATAATTTATTAAATTATAATAAATTATGAAATTATATTATTCAGCCCAACGATTAATATACGTTACAATATTTTCTAAATAACTTTTTTTGGGTCGTTTTACATGATATAGAAATTACATTATCCTATAATGTGTAAATAAAATGATATCATAGTAAGATTAAATAGGGTAAAATAAGGGTTAAACCAAAATGATATAGATAAAATAAATATTCAAAACGTGTATAGATGATATTGGATAATTGGTAATTGAATCAACTTCATCATATCATATAATTTAATAATGTTTTTTCCATATAAAATTGAAATTGAATATGTAATAAATTAATATTATAGGACATTCCTAAAATGCCCCTCTCCTCTCTTATAAATGGGAACCACCTCTCTCTACTATTCAATCCATTTTTTTCATTAATATATAGATAAACCATTCCAATAAAAATTCTCAACATCCTTACTTACATTATATAGGTTCAGATATTCTCAAAAGACCAAATATTGTTCCCCAAGTAGAAATTTAATAGAGGCACATCGAGGAAGAGATAATCTCTTTTACCGATTCATTCAAATTTCCTTCTTCTTCTACATCCTATTAATTTGTTGTATAATAAAAAATTAATAACTGAAATATCACACATATACTGATATGTTCTTATAAATATTAAACAGCACTATTTCACCTTGTATCCATCAAATGAAAAACAAATTCAACGTGCACAAATACAAACAACTTTCCGTCTCCATGCTATGGTTTAATATGTTTTTCACCACCATATTACTTGGATGGGTATAATGGTAGAAATAATTAATATATATGATTATTATAAAATTATACTAACTAGGAGATATTATAAACAATCCACTTCAATACCATTTAACAATTATATGACTGATATCATCACTTGTGCGTACATATGACTTACCAACTCCACAACAAGATGATATTGTTTCTCTACATTAACCATTAAACAATTACTATAATGTATATATAATAAATAATCATGAAATATATGACATAATAATTCTATTTTATATCTATATATTTATATCATTTAATTACTCCGGTTCAATTTAAAAGGGAAATCAAAACAACATTCAAGAATATGTACGACCTATAGTCTATTTGAACGGTGTATTCCATTACATTTATCTATTTAAAATATATTTATATATATAATATTTATGATATATACATCATTTTTTACAATGTGGATATATGTAAATCATTATATAAATAAAAATATCATGAATAACAATCCAAAACATGATGATAAATAAAACGATTATTACCCAAAACATTTCATTAACATGGAATTGACAAATGAACGGGTAAAATAAAGTTGTATGTGAAATATATATGATATCATGAAAATTATTATGGTTATTTTAAAATTTAATAATATTTTTAAATCCAATATATATTATTCTCAGGCACATATGGATGAAATTGTATAATAGTTAAGGGATTATTTTGTGTCACTTTTATTTCTGTGGGACATATGCCATATACTCTACCAATTTAATTTTTGTGATGTTTATGCTTCCCATAAATATTTTTATGATGATCATTATGAAGATTATTAATACATATGCATATAATTTTCTGTATTTTATTATTCATATGATGAGACTAATTATAAAGTTTCAAGGGATAATTTTGCAATATCATTTTTATCCAATTTTTTTTATTCATAATTATTACTGGAGTAGTATTTATCATCCATGATCATTTTTTCAAAGAAAATTTTAGAATATATTTAATATTAATATTTGTTTTTAAATAATTTTTTACAATTTTTTACTTGTACTACATGGTATGGAAATAATCTTTCATTTGTTTACTATATGAGAATCTTTTCGACTTTTCCTACAAAAATATAAAAAAAGTATTTATTAACATATACAGAATGAACTGATTTTTAAACATTCATAACACTTTATTTCAAAGAATATATCTTTATATTATTTCATTTTGAATTTCAATTTAATTGTTTTCTTTTAAAATTGATCTATATGTTTAAAAAATAAAACGTTTTTAAGAAGAAATGATATATTCCCTAGGATATACGCTCATGCGTTTTATAAAAATTATTTACAAATAAGATGACATAATGTTATGTTACTATCCCAATTATTAACTAAATTTTAAATTTATTTTGGATAGAATTATTTTTATTAAGTCTATTTATCATATATTTATTATGTTATGATTAACTGATTTTTGAGAATCCCATTTTAATTCTTGGGTTATACTATGGTGAATGTTATTATATTTTTTGGAACATGTCAGAATGACTTCATTATGAGATGGGTGAGACCTATATATTCCTCCAGTGCATTGGGTAATGATTTATATCTCATAAGATATACAAGAATGGAATGTAATGTAAAACATGTTTAGTAATGTAGGGAAGGAATGGAAGGTCAATTTGGTATAGTAATACATGACTAGAACAACAAGATAATATTGTTCAGAAATTGTCTTTGTCCACTAAGATGGTCTTGGCAGTAATGTCTAGTCTACTATGGAAATCATATTATATGTATATAATTTTTTATACAAATTTATATTTTATGCCAATGCTATTCTATCATGCTTTATTTTTCTTTTTGATATATTCCTTACGTACTACCAATTATTATTTTATTACTCATTATTTGGATGTTTAATCCTTCTTATCATTTTTTATGTTCAAATGTATATTATTTGTTTCATTTTCTAGATTTTTACCCTTACTGTGCATTTTATCTCACCCATTAAATGATTTATTTTACCCATGATATGAATAAGTGTTTGGTTAGGAAAACAAAATGGGATGGTCTTTATGAGAGATGTTAAAGATAGTTCACCATGATTAGAAGATTATGTTCATAGTTTCTAAAGACACAAAACTATTATGATCATTGGTCATCAATGTGGGTCATGTAATAATTAATTTTTAAATTAAATGTAATGTCCATGTACTTAAATCCTGGTTATATACAGTTGGTATTATAGAAATGGATTAGTAATCCTTTGGAAACTAGGATACGGAAAAAATTTGTGAGACAGTAGAGATATATCTAAGGTATGTCTTGAGATTTACCAAGGATAAGTAAAGTATATGATACAAACCCAGTTCCTTGTGGTAATCGTGACGGTAATAAGGGTAATCTGAAGATATCATAGATTGAAATATTATACATAATTTTAGATACTCATGTGTTTCTAATATCTGATATGATTTTCTCACACATTTCATTATCATATTAGTAAATAGCAAGAAATACATAGAACATAGTTATCCTGTGAATATTTTTGATGTGAAAATTATGGGAATCATGAAGATATATTTTCTGTTTTGAAATATAATGAAGGGAATCATGATGATGGTACGAGTATTGGTCATAAAGTATAAGATAAACTTTTTGTAAAAGATATATGAAATGTATGTGATGTTCTTCCAGTTTTGATTACATTAAACCTAAGAAGATTTCTGTTGAGATATGAAAATCCATTATTCATATTTTATGAAATATAAATATGATGTATAATGATGATTGGTTTAATAATATAATTGGATAATTGAGGTGTAAATGTTTTGGAATTTAATGATTATGTAAAATCAATCATGAAATCAATAAGTGTTTTTAGTATAAAGATTTGAAATGATAGGATTAGTAGTTCTAAGAAGATAGAGAAATGATTTATGGGTAGGGTTTTATACATGGAGAAAACATTATTAATTTAAATATAACTCATAATATGTACCATATGTTTTGATAATGAGGTTTGGAAACAGATATTTTATATTTCAATTAGAATATTGGATTATTCATTTTTACTCAATTCTAATAATAGAATTATTGAAAAAAGGGTTATGCTATAATTGATGAAGTATAAAACTTTAGGTACATAAATATTATATCCAATATGTATTGGAATAAGAAAACATGATTTTTTTAATAAGTATATCCAATAATTTAAGTTGATAATTTGACTCAAGAGAATAAATGACTAAGGTTGTCACATGATTGAAATGTGGAAACCAAGAACTGCCTTATGGGATATGATAGATAAATGTTATGTTGATTTAGTTCAACTCATTATATGTTTTATATTTTTGAATGTATTGAAATGTTATCAATTTCTGTTTTCTATATGTTATATTCCTGTAGAATTTTGTTATATTAATGTATTATCTCACTATAAGCGGACTTATGCATATTTGATTTCCTATGTTGACCTTTGTGTTCAAACATATGGAATAACCTATCATTCTATCTCATTATCTGATAACACACCCCGAATGAATAATTTGACTTCATTTTTTTAAATAAGATTTGAGGTGAAAACTTTTCATGTCATGGACTACAATGAGATTCTACCAAAATCAAGTAAGAATTTATTCACTTGAAAAATTATTCAACATTAGATAATGGTTCTTAATACACATAAATGTTATCCTAAAACCTTTATATCTAATGAATCAGATGGTCGCATAAATAATCATGGATTAATTACATTCTGGTATTTAACTTTCTCCAAACCATATTATCTATCATTATCCATGAGAACAAGATGCTTAGATTTCTCTTCCATTATCCATGTTTTAAATTTACACATATGTTATTATATGTGAATCCCGGTGATCAGTTACATTGGGTAACCATTAGTTACGAAATATTAATTTAAAATGATGTTTTAGTATCCCTTTTTACGATGGGGGTTTCAATGAAACAATCATTCAAGAAGAAAAGCATTTATAACCATAATGAATTTGAAGGATGAAATTCACTTTAAGTGGTGTAGAATGTAACACCCTGAGATATTTTGAGTTATATTTTTTAAATGTATTTAATAAATTTAGTTTTATACTACACCAATATTAACTTGTCTTATATGAAACACCAATTTAGATTGTAGCATACACAACAATATTCATTGCTCGTGTTTCACACTTTTTCTAATTCCATTGATAGAATTCATTTCATGCAACACCGAGTATAGATTATTTCCAATGTATAATTATAATATGTTTGTATTACATTATAAATAACACTAAAGGATGATTTCACAACATGCACAACTTATTTGGCATGTGTTACATGCAATAGAGACATTTCTTGTTAGATTGCGTTGTAGGAAATACCGAGTAGCTCTAAACAACAATGTGTTGTTAATATATTATATAACTGGCCATTATGAATATTATTAACAATTTTTTTAATTTTATATAACATTATCATTCATCATAAGGATTTTCTGAAAAAAAATATATCCGAAAAAATTCAATTTTTCAGATTAAAGAAGTATTTTTCACAAAATGTAGTTTTACCACCGTTCGATGGAACACCGTTTTTGAATCCAGATTTTGATACTTCTATAAGTCAAACATAAAATTATTAAGCATCTTATTTTTAATAGAAACATAACAATTAATTTTTTTTAATATTTGATATTATTTAATAAAATATAAATTTTGATGAATAATGAAAAACACTTCATATTAAATCGAAACAACATTTTCATATAACAAATTAATATAGTTATATTATCTATTTAAATCTTCTTAAAATGTAATCAGATTATGTTTTTATTATTTAATCCAATTTTATTCATTTTATTTAATTTCAATTTTAAATTGTACATAAGAACATGCCAATCTTCTGACAGTTATTACATCATAAAAATTCTCTTTTTATTTTGACAATGGAAATCGATTTAAAAATAATTACTCCAATATCTGTGTTTTGAATTTAGAAAATAGATTCCATATTTGAATTTTTAACGTTCATATTGTGTAAATAGATATCTTTTATTTTTTTATATTATGAATAATAACATAAATAATTATTTTATTTTCCATGTTTAAAGGGTAAATCTGGTAAATAAGGGTAAATAAATAAATAAATAATAATATTAAACTACCATAACACATTCCAAAATCCTATTGGATGATATATATTTATATATACATGAGAAAAGTTGGGAAGATTTACAGATCCCAGGGATTCCCTATGAATGTAAAAATTACATTTTATGATAATTAATTTAAAGAAAATATAATTATAAGATTAACATATATTTTTTACTAAATTTATTTTAATATTGGGTTATATAAAGGGTATCTATGTCTACAAATAATTATTAGAAATATATAAATATTTTCTATATCATGTTATTTTATTTTTAATTTTTAGTCATTAGATAAATCTATTAATTCATGACACAATTCTGATGTAGTGTTTAACCCATTAATTAACGATACAAATAATTGAATTTATAAATATTAAAATAAATTTAATATGAACATTTTGATGAAAATTTTTTTATAAGGAATTGACATATTAGTTATGTGATAACCCCTTTGGTTCAAAGGAATAAGGATGTTATGAATCTATTAAAAAATTATGTATGCATAGTGTCCAAAATAGGCATATTTTGTAACTTTATACATAACGTAGTTTATTATATGATATTATGTTCCTAAAAATAAAAGATTCAGCCAAATAATTAATATAATTATATTTTTTTTCATAAATATATTTTTGTGTCATTTGACATGATATGTTAATTACATTAACCCACAATGTGTAAATAACATGATATCCCAGTAAAATTAAATAGGGTAAATTTTGGGTTAATCCAAAAACATAAGGATACATAAAAATATTAAAAATATTCCTTAACATTAATTTATGATGGTTATTTTAACAAAAATTAAGCTATATTTTAATTAGATATGTTTGGGACCATTTTAAATCAAAATTTAATTTATAATAAATTAATATTTTTTTACATTGCTAAAGTTACCCTCTACTCTCTATTAAAAGGGACCCACATCTATCTCCTCTTAACACCATTTTGAGACTTTAATCTCAGAAAAACCATGTAAATTTTACTTTTAAAAATCCATAGTTACCTTTTATAGGTTATTGTTTTCTAAAAAGATCAACTCTAGTGCCCAAAGTGAAAATTTAAATGTGGCACGTCTAGGAAGAGGTAATCTCTTCTACTGATTCTTTAAAATTTCATTCTTCTCCTACATAAAATTCATTATATGTTTTATTATAATTTAATAACATAAATATCAATAATATATTTATATGTTATTATAAATGTTAAAAAACACTATTTCATCTTCTATCTATCCTATGAAAAATGAAATCATCGTTCGTGCGTACATACGACATACCATCTCTAGTTTGTGGTGTAATCCATTTTTCACTACCACCTTACATGGATGGGTAAAATTGTGGAAATAAAAATATTATATAATTATTATAAACATAAAATAATTATGAGATATTATACACAATCCTATTAAATACAATTCAACAATTATGGGAATGATATCATCATTCATGTGTACATATGGCTTACTGTAACCATGAAGAGATGAGAAATATTCTCCACATTAATCATTAAAGAATGATTATAAATTATATATAAATAATAATCATGAAATATACGATGTAATAATGCTACGTGATTTATGTTTATATATATTTATGTCATTTTTTAAATTCATTCAATTAAATAAGGAATCAAAAACCGTGTTTATGCATACGTATGGCCTACCATCTCCAAGAATAGTGTATATAATTTTATAAATCTATAAATTAAATAAATATTTATATTTATATGCATAATATTATATATATATATATATATATCTCAATTTTTTCAATATGGAAATAATGAAATCCTGATATAATAGATAATATCAAGAATAACAGTTCAAAACACTTAAGATAAATAAAATAATTGTTACCCAAAACATATCTTATCATGAAATTTTAGAATTAAAAGTAAATATAAATTCAATACTGAATCATATATGATATTAGAAATTTTATTATGGTTATTTTATAAGTTAATAATATTTTTTAACCCACTATACATAATTTTTGGAAAAAAACAAAATAAATTAGACCTAAGGTAAGGGGTTATTTATTGTCACTTTTATTTCTGTAGGATATATGCCTTATACACCACCTATCACTTTTGTATGATGTATATTCTTCTCATGAATGTTTTTATGATTATTATTTTTAGGGTTATTATATTTATATATGAATATAATTTTATATGTTTTATGATTCATATGATTTGAGTTGTTATAAATTCATAAGGGATAAATTCTCAAACTCATTTTTTTACAACATTGTTTATTCATATGTATTTATTAGAGTTATGTTTATCATTAATGAAAATATTCTCTAAATTTTTTTTCATAAAATTTATATTTTTCATCCATGTTTGTTTAAATTCATTTTTACGATTTTTTTTAATTTTATTACTTGGATTGGATGAAATCATTCATTTGTTTACCATATCAGAACTTTTTTTCTTTTTCATATAGATTATGAGTAAAATGTTATTTAAATTATATAGAATGAACATATTTTTAAGACTTCATAGCAGATTATTTCAAAGAATAATTATTTACATGATTTCATGTTTATTTTTCAATAAATTATATCCTTTTAAAATTTCATGAAATTTTGATAAAAGAAAACATTTTTGAATAAGAAAGAATATTTTCCCCAAGAATTAACTTCAATCATATTATCAAAATTATGTTCCATCTGATATGACATAAGGATAGGTTTATATCGCTATTATTACATTAATTTGAATTTTTTAATGATGGAATTATTTTTATTAAGTCCATTTATCTTATATCGATTATGTTATGAGGGAATGATATATAATTATCCCATTTTATTTCTAGGGTTATGCTATGATGAATGTTTTTATGTTTTGTGGAACATACATGAATGTTTTCATTATGAGATAGGTGGGATGTTTATCTACCTACCATTCATTGGGTAATGATTTATATCACATGATATAGACATGAAAAGAATGGCATGTAAATCAAATTAAGTAATTCATGGATGGAACGACAAGTAAATCTGATTTTGTAATACATGGCTGGAATGACAAGTCAACATGGTTCAAAAATGGTCTTTGTCCACAATGATATTTTTGGAAGGAATTCCATGGCTACTATGGAAATCAAATTATATGTATATAATCTTCCTCAATTAAATTTCTATACCAATTCTATTCTATACTAGTTAATGTTCATTTATTATATATTCATTACATACTACAAAATTTATTTGACGACCGAAGATTTTTATTTTAAAATTTTATGTTCCTGTTTATACATTCAAATGTATATGGTTTGTTTTATTTTCTCCATGTTTACATATACTGAGTAGTTTATCTGACCCTTTTAATTTTTCTTTTCCCCATGATATAAAGAATGGTTTTAGGTAAAGAAATAAAGGTGGTGATATTTATGGGGGATGTCGACGATATGTCACTATGATTATGAGATTATATTCCGAGTTTTAAAATACACGAAAATAATAAGATCATTGAAAATATTTTTGTGACATGTTTTATTTATTCCCCAAAATAAATCTAATTTCCATGTACTTCATGTGTGGGTATCAAAATTATATGAAATAAAAATTCCTACGTATCATCGAGGAGGTGCACATGATGAGAGATAACATGCACATCAGTATCCCACACAGGTTTACCATATCAAGTCTCTGTGGAAAAATTTAGTAATGATTATTTTAAATAAAACATCTAATTATATAGTGAAAATAATCTTTATAAAAGAGATGGTAATCATTTCCATTTTACGTAGTTTTAAATAAAATCATTTACAACATGCTTATCAAGAAGATCATAGAAAGCAATGAAGTAAAAAATAGTTGAAGCAGCACATGCATCAGTACTAAGAAACACTATATACCAGACAAGCAGACTACATGTACCATAGTAAATCACATACACAATATAATTTATAAAAGTCAATCAATAAAATTAGAGGAACACCCCATTTTTAAAATCCCAGAAAATGACAATATTAGTCCCGTGGAACAACATGCCGAAGAAATAGATAAAATAACCTTGAGAAAATATCATGATAATAATAAAAAATAGATGATGGAGTCATGCTAAAAATTCTACCCAATAACCAATGGTAACCCTTGTGATCATTTTCCAAAATCAATTCCAATGTTTCAAAAGTACACATTTTTGTTCTAATTTATAAAAAACATGTGAATCCCTATTTCCCTTAAGAACCCTTTGTCAAAACATGGAAAAAGTAATGAAAATTTGAAAAATTAATTTTTAAACAATGTGAAATAATTTTAATTATAATAGGTCAGAGATGAAATATCCTACCTCAAAACTCTGGTCACGCACACCCGCAATGGTATCCCAAAACAACAAAACCAAAATACTGAAAAAGAAGGACCTAGAATGTAACATCCCCAAAGATAATGGTTTAATTGGCTAAATGATATGGCTCATGTCAACAAGGTGCACCTTCCTTTTAGGGAGCATGTCTTATTAGAACTCCACAGTTAAGCATGCTTGGCCTGGAGTAGTGACGAAGATGGGTGACCATATGGGAAGTTTCCCAAGATGTGTGCGAGTGAGGAAAAAACACACTGGAAAGGAAAAGTGTTGGCCTGTGGGGACTTTCATTAGTCAGATGACCCATTCAGGCATGTGGGTGGACCCTGGGGTGGTCCCGATGTGTCTGGGGGCAACTTGTGGTACCTGTTGGGCCAGGACCCGACGACCATGTAAGGGTGGGGTGGTTGTGCTATCACCGAGGCTTGGTTGTCACATTTGGTTTCAGAGGTGGTACCCAGCCTTATGTGTGATGCACTGCCTAGGTTGAGATGTAGGCCCCACAACAGGGACGTTGTGCTCTAAATGGGGGGTGATTGTAACACCCCCAAATGATAAAGGGTTAAATGGATAAATGATATGACTCATGTCAACAAGGTGAACCTTCCTTTTCGGGATCCTGTCTGATTAGAACTCCACAGTTAAGCGTGCTTGGTCTGGAGTAGTGACCAAGATGGGTGACCTTATGGGCAGTTTCCCAGGATGTGTGCGAGTGAGGAGAAAGCACACTAGAAAGGAAAAATGATGGCCTGTGGGGACTGTCATTAGTCAGATGACCCGTTCAGGAATTTGGGTGGCCCCTGGAGTGGGCCCCACATGTCTGGGGGCAACTGGTGGTACCTGGTGGGACAGAACCCGATGACTATGCTAAGGCGGGGTGGTTGTGCTATCAATGGGGCCCGGCTGTCACATAGAATCCATTATACATCTCAATATTGTTCTAAAATAAATTTAAAAAGGTTGGATAAAATGTAAAAAACCACATACATCATGAACATCCATCATCCTGAAAAAAAGTGACCAAAGAATGTCCTCCAAAATTAGATCTCCCGAAGGATCTACAAGAATACATGAAGAACCCCCAACATTATACACTAGACCATATAACACAACCCCGGGGAGACACTATGATCAAGGTAAATTAATAAGGGTAATGACTACATACCCCAAGAGACTCATCACAATTTATATGGTCATACAAAATCAAATGAATCAATCCATATGGAGCAGTGTATCCCAAAATAACCTCAAAGATCTCTAGAATGATATCCAAAGGCCTAGTGAAATGAACTGACTACCAAACAACATCTCTACTATTTTTAAAACTACATATTGGAGAATTCATAATGTTTATCATAGATTAATTCCCTGAAATCCATGGAGTTCATGTTTAAAAATATAACTACCATTTTAGATTAAAAATCCATCATTTAAATAAATCACGATTTGAATCCACTCTTCACTACATGCAATCGTTCCCAATGTGAATCCCCATTCTTTCTATGTAACCATAAATAGTTACACAGTGTGTAATATAGTTACATAGAATGAAATATTTCCAAATCCTATAGAAAAAGAATGTTATAGTTGAAAGTCCAAAAAATCAATGACTTCACCATTAAAGGTTTCCTCCCAATTCCATCAAGGCCTGTTAAAGAAAAATATAAAAAGGATAATCCTGATGTGGTCAGTAATATACCTGAGATATCGATAATGGGTTTTCATAAATGATGTGTATAAATTCACATTATTGGGATAAAATTTTATAAATAATGCAATTGTAACCTAATCAAATTGTTAAATTAGAAAATAATGATGAATTCAATGAATAATATATGAACGAAGATATATGTTAATAGAAATTTTATCAAGATAAAAAATTATAAAACCTAGAATTCAAAGTCGGTGAATATTTATTTCTGTATTTTTTACTTGTAAGAATGAAATGAGAAATTAAAATAAGAGAAGGTTGGTCCCTATGTATATTTGAACAAAATTTATTCATGGACTATTAGTGATGGTATATTATGTCTTAGAGCTTCCATTATACATCTCTAAGGTTCACGAGGTGTTCCAGGTATCTATTATAATGAAGTGAAATACTTATCCATAAAATATAGTAAATTCATAAGTTAAAAATTTGGAAAGTAATAATTTTTTTGAATAAAAATTTGTATAAATAATAGATTATATAGATACCATGTTATAGAACAGTATTACACACCTGATAAATTTTAATTGGATTAATTATAAATTCAAATATACTATATGGGAACCTCATTATATAATTATATAAACAATTACTTAATGGTTATCTCGTTAAAATTATAATTTTTATGGGGAAATTCGTTTCATATGTGTTATAATTTAACACACCATATGTTTTTGGTACATTTCTTTTCAAATAAATTTAATCATATCGATGTAATTCTATACACTGAACATCAAGTATAAATGAACCATAATATAGTTTATCATTATAAACTAAGAATTAAATCAATATTATGAATTAGAATTATTATATTTTTAAAAAATATAAATTTTGAATTTATATATTATAAATATATTACTGAATAAGTAATTAATTATTAGAAATGTATTAATGTACTTCAAGAATTCCATTTTTCGCCAAAAAACGAGTTTCCATTTTCTTCTTTGAAAAATAACATAATAATATATTAAAAAAATTAGGACATTTATTTTTAATAATAAAAATTATTCTTTTAAATAATTCTCATGATGATGAGTATTTATTTTTCTCCTCATGTGCTACATGGGTTTCTTAAGACACTGACCTTAGAAGGGACTCAGATTATGATTATTTAAAATCCTGAGATTCATTTTTATATACATTCAAAAATTTTAATTAACTCAATTATGGGACACATATTCTCAACTAAATGATAATATTTGTAAAAGTGTATATCTTATTAACACACATATGAAAATTTATTTTACAATATATAATTGTTTCACAAGTATCCTTACATTAAGTAAAACTAGATTAGGGTGGGAAGGTAGATTCTATCTGGAATCCCATGAGGGACATGGTATGATGCATTTATTTAGTCATATAATGGACTTAAATTGTCATTATTATTGGAAAAAACAATTTAAAATGTATTGACTATATTGATGTAGACAATGTTGGTGTGGTATACTTTGTATATCTCACAACCTAGTTAGATATCTGTTTGTACCTGATCAGATGTCATAATTTTTAGTTATTATAAAGAGAATTTTCTTGCTTACAATTGTTTTTTAGTACCATGTTGGATTATGATAGGAGATAACGGAGCCAATTCTCATGATAATTTTTATAAAAGTTTTTTATGATTTTGTATTTCTATGTAGATTTTTTTTATGGATGTCTCCCCTATATACTATGTAATAATTTAATTAGATCTAATTAATTGATTTAAATAATTTTATATTTCCTTATTATTCATCTTTTCCCTATTTTTTATCAATGATAATTTTTAATTATGATGCTTGTTTAAGTATTTTACATTGATTATGATTATTATTTACAACAATGTTACACTATGAATCATAAGGGAATAATATCCCCATGGAAACCCCCTAGGATATCTATGATAGTCCAAATCATCCGGTGTACAAGGATGAACTCATGAGTATATGTGTACAACCATTTCATGGATCCTTTCATTGGATTCTATGGTGAGAGGATAGAATGTTTTATTATAGTGTATTTTTCATTTTCCACAATATTTTTACTATTAGATAAGATGATGTGATGTATCATATATTGGTGATGACTTAATAGATGGTAATACCTATCCAATGAATAGTCGAAACCTAAATTACACATGATAGGTTATTTTTTTTCTGGTTTATGCTTGTTATAGTTGAACTAATTTCACCATTGGGTATCTCAAATGTATTTTGATGTAATTATAATTGATATAATATTATTGAGGATATTCTTTTCCTTTTACTTGTAATATAAAGTGTATATATTCACGAATCATAATAGGAACATTTTGGAAAAAATTCAACATTATTCAATAAAATATTTATATTTCTAGAAGAATTATTATTATGGCATATTCTAGGTGTCTGTTCCTTAATTGTTATATATATATTAAAATATGATAATGTTTCTTAATTGGATAATATAGTTGCATTTATAAATTTTCCTACACAAATATGAAATATTTTCAATCATATATTAATGACGATCCCTTAATTATCCAACTAAACCACAATTGAGTTATGAAATATCTGTTATTCGGGAAAAATAATTAGACAATTTGATTTATGAATTCCAATTTCAATTTATGAAATTATTAATTATATAAAAAGGGTTTCATAGTTAATCAAATGAAAACACTACAGATGATGTGTTTCATTTTTATACCATATATAAAGGTTATATTATAGTTACAAGAAATACCAATACCAATGTTTGAATAGTATATCCTATAAAAAATTTAGAATATTGATTAATTTTACAGGAATGTGGAATTCATTTTCATAAAAATTATAATGAAATTCAACAAAAAATTATTATAATATTATATTTATACCTATAAATGGAAATATAATATAAATATAATGGGTTTTTTCTTCTATCCATTGTAATTGAAACACCATATATTTGAACCACTATTATGTTGTAAGAGAACATGACGCTAACCCAAAAATAATTGTGCGATATAATAAGTGATTCTTGAGTATTCATTAATATTATTTATCCCAAATACTTTTCATTAGAATTAGTTTGAGATGTGTGAACCATCATTTGAATTCAATATACCTAACTTTTTTAGATTTACATATTTTCTATCTACTTTTAAATCATAGCTGATGTGTGAATGTGGAATCTTTATATGAATTCCACCATGAAATCCTCATGCCATATTCATGGAGGGTGGTGATGATCATACTACATTGGTGGTGGAACCTGATACACCAGTAGTACCTCGCATAGTTACACCTATGGAACATCCCTCTGATTATCCAATGGATGCTGATGCACAGTCTGAAGATTGTTTCATGGATTTTATACAATATATATAGGGTTCTCCCCAATAGTCCCCTTTTATAGATGAACTAACATAGAATTTCTTTCACCAAAATCCCCACACCTTCTCTAGGGAATGATGAACCAAATATAATTAATCTTTTCTAGAGTCCTTGTTATTTATATATAATCATTTGGATACACATCATATGCTGATGGTCATGATCTCTACATAAATTTAACAAAATCTAGAAAAACATTTTGCGATGTAATTACCCAGACAAAAATTCACCAATGTATGATCAATTAAATCTTCCAAATATCATTTTATTATTAATTTTTCTCCCATAATATGTAATTAGACTGTTACTAGAAGTTTACTCACTTTAAATATGGTTCCATTTCATTGATGGAGTATTGAAATAATTTGTCTAAGAATTAGTGTTTTTTGGTTGAATCATACCATATATGAGCTATGTACTAAGAGGAATTTTGAGGAATATATCTTGTATGAATTTTTATCGCAGTTTAAATTTTTTTAGATATCCAATATTTTAGATTTAGTGAATTGTTCCCTCATTATAGAGAGGAACATAATTGAGGGTTTTCACCTGAGATTAGGGGTTTTAGCTTCCTAGAAGGGGGAATTTTATCTAGAGGAATGAAAAGATAGTTTTAGGGTTCACTTGTGGGTAGTTCTAGCTTGATGAATCTAATTTATAGTATTGTGGTGTCTCACCAGTGTGACAAGGATGTAAATAAAAATATTTAGTGTATGAGGAGCACATTTGAGTGCTTAGATTGTGGTAAAATTGATCCCCATAGTGTTTCTACCAAACTATCAATCCAATGTATAGTGGAAGTGATATTTATAGTGTAGAGACCCATAGCATGACGTACATGGACATTACATTACTTTGGCGGAATACTTAGTACATAACAAAAACACACACACAAGGATCGTAATAGTTTACTGTCTTTGGAAACTCGGAACGTAATCATCTAATCGTGGTGAAAGATCTTCAATATCTCCCATAAAGATCTTCCCTTTTTTTTTACCTAAAACCTTTCTTTATATCCTGGGGAAAAGAAAACATAAAAGGGTGAGCTCAAATGCTCAGTAAGGGTAAACAAAAGAAAATCAATCACATCATATTCATAAGAACATAACTTTTGGAAATCTTAACCTGCAAAATAGAGCATAATTTCATAACATGGGATAAATCATAGTAGTGAAATATAATCCCAATAATCATAACTTAAAACATGAAACTTTGTGGCATACACACATTATCATAGAGAACCATTTCTTGTTAGTCAAGACTAATTGCCAAGACTATCTTAGTGGACAAAGTCCCTTTCTGAATCGAGTAACCCTCGTTTCAGTCCTGTTTCACTGAACCGGTATAACCTACCATTCCAGCCATGTCTATCTCATGAGATATAAAATCTTTACCCAATGAATTTTAGGGAGATATAGGTCCCACCCATCTTATAATGAATCCTTTCTTATGTGTTCCACATAATCATAAACCATACATCATAGCGTAACCCATGTAATAAAAATGGGATTCATAAACAAAATGACATCATAAAACAATTCATATAAGATAAAGGAATTAATAAAAATATTTCCATCACAACATAATCAATCCAATGTAATAATAGGGATAAAAACAGAACCCTTTTATTATCTTAGATGGAATTTTTTTTTGATAAAATACTTGAACTCCATTCTTGAGGAAAATATCCTTTCTACTTCAAAAACATATTTCCTTTCATAACATGTCATACAACTCTAAAATAAAAGATGTTGATTAAAAAGAAACTTTAAAACTTGTAAAGTATGTTTCTTGGAAATAAGGTTTTAAAAATCCAATCATGCCGTATAAGTTAAAAAAACATTCTTCGTACTTTTGTCAGAAAAGTCAAAAAGTACCTCGTACGAAAAACAACAAAAGATTCCTTTCATACATATTACTAAAAAATCACCGAAGGGTAAAAATGGATTAAACAATTGTAGGTGGATGGAAATAATATTACATATTGATGAAACATGGATGTGGATGATAAAATACACCCCAGTAAATACTTACGAATAAACAATCTCGGATAAAAATGAGATTGTGATATTTCCCTTACCTTAGGTCCGATTTGATTCGTATGTGTCCGAACCTCCTGTATAATGATTTAAATAATGTCATTGAATTATTACAGAATCATATTCATTGTTATGATATCATATATGGTTCACTTATGACATTATATTACCCGTTCTTTTATAAATTCCATGTTAAAGAAGCGTTTTGGGTAAAATCGTTTCATTTATCGTAGGTGTTTTGACTTGTTGTTCTTGACATTATTATTACTTATATCATGATTTAATTACTTCCAGAATATAAAATATGATTTATATATCATATATATTTAGTATATATATATTATAGATAGATAAATGAAATGAAAAACACCGTTCATGGAGACGGTAGTCCGTACGTACGCATGAACGCTGTTTTCCTTTCCTTATTGTCTTGAATGGAAGTAAGTAGATGACATACACATATATATATATACATAAATCCAGTATCTTTATAATATCTTATATTTAATTATTATTTCTTATATATACTTTATAATCATTCTTAAATGGTTAACATGGAGAATGAATCTCATCGTGTCGTGGAGACGGTAGTCCGTACGTACGCACGAGCGATGATATCATTTCCATAAATATTGAATTGAATTGGAGTGGATTATACAATATATCAGAATCAATATGATGTTGTAATAACTATATATAGTTATTAATTACACCATTATACCCATCCATGTAAGGTGGTGGTGGAAAATAGATTACACCATGGCCTGGAGACGATATTCCGTACGTACGCACGCGCGGTGATTTCTTTTTCCATAGGATAGATAGATGGTGAAATAGGGTTGTTTCATTCTTATAATAACATATCATTATATGAGTGATACTGATGTTATTACTTCATAATGAAACAACCTAAGAAGAAGAAGTGTAAGAAGAAATAAAGATGAAAGAATTGGTAACGGTAATTACCTCTTATTTGAAGCGCCTCTTTGAGACCTCCTCTTAGGGCACTAAAATTGGTCTTTGAGGAAGACCAGAACCTCTAGGATGTTTCTAGGGAGGATGAGGGGGAGGAGGTGTCCTTTTATAAGGGAGGAGAGGGGCACCTTAGGAATACCTCAAAATATTATTTTATATTAATGTCAAAATCGGTTTATAATGGTTCCAAAGGGTCTTATTTCGAAGCTAAAGTGGGGATGGGTCTAAATCCTATCAACCAATAGGATTTAGACAAGTTTAGGGTATTATGTTAACCTTATCAATTAGATTTAACTCTATGTTAAATAATTTAACTTTTACCGTGTCTTTTTGTTTTCTTTCACTATATGGTTAATACACTTACTATAACATGCCAAACGAACCCCAAATTGTATATTATTAATACAAATATCCTTATCTAAGTCATTTGGCCGAACCTTTGATTTTTAGGTATAAAATAACAATTAATAATATAATATTTGATTTAAAAGGTATTTTGTGTCTATTTTGACACTATTTGATATATGATTTTTTTGAAAGTCATAACAGAATTATATGTTCGAAAAAATTTTATTAAATCAACACTAATATATCATAGTAAATTAGAAAATTAGTGGAATTCATAAAAAGTCTAAAATTACATTCATTTGAGAATTTATAACATCAATTATGTTAATATTTACTTAAAAGGGTAATTACTGCATCATCGTTGTGTCATAAATAAATTAATTTATTTAAAGTCTAAAAATTATAAATAAAATATAATTATCTAGGAAATCTTTTTAGCTTTCTAATGAATATTTATAGTCGAATTTATCTTATGTATAACCCCATATTAAAAATGTTTTAGTTATTAAACTTTGATTTTAACTATTTTAACTATTCATTAAATAAAATAATATTAAATGTCATAATCTAATCTATGTGGACCTAAATGGTCATATTATATTCATAAGGATGTTTTTGGTCTAATTACACTTATCCAATAGAATTATTACATGTGTTAGGGTAATAGTAATATCATATTTACCCTTAATTACCCTATTTACTATTAACAGTGGTAAAAAAAGTAAAAAGTTACTATTCACCAAAAATTATTTTCATCTCATTGAACCACATTTTACTTAATGACATCAACCGTGTCTCTCTGATTTTTGAAATTCCATTCACAGAAGCGGTAAAATTAAGATTTATGAAGAAATTAATTTTTTTAAGTACCACTTAGTAGTTTTGACTATTAATCAAAAATTGATGTTTTTCAGAACAATGCCAAAATTTCATCCTAAGCTATATTTCATATTCTGAATTCAAAAATTAAGTCTATTTTACCAAATTCATTATCATAGAAGTTGCATTAATTAATTTTATAATTAAATCCCACTGTTAAAACAAAGAGCGTGTTTTTAAGAAACAATATCTTTCAAAAGATTGACACTTGTTTATGTCTGGTTTAAATGTAAAATTACATCCAATGACCAACATTGTATTGAATTGTAAAAATATATTCTAAATATACTTTAAAACCACTGAAATTAATAATTTATCACTATTAATTATTTCGATTAAAAAAGTTGTTTTTAATTATAATTTAGAAATTTTCACTATTCATTAGAATATGAAAGTTATCCGAAAAGTACCAAAATTTCACCTTAGGATAAATTCGATACTCCGAATCCAAAAATGAAGTCCATTTTGAGAGCTGAAATTTCTATAATTTTAATAGGTGGTTATTACTATTCATAACAGCTAGTTATAATAATATTTTAATAGCATTTCGTTGTTTAGTGAAACTCAGTATTGCGTACTACACACGCTATCGAGGAAGGTCGCGATTGCGTGTAATGAAAGGCAAGTCAAGGATTTTTGTTGTGAAAGATCCTTTTAGTGTAGCGTACAACACAAGACATTAATAAAATTAAAATGAATATTTTTCATAAAATCTCGGGCTGTTACATTCTACCCCCCTTAAAATGACTTTCGCCCTCAAAATTCATCGGGGTTATAAATGGTTTACTATTTGAAAGTTTCGTTAATAGAAACCCCCATCGTAAAAAGGAATACCAAAACCAATATTTAAAAACAAAAGTATGAAACTTAACGGTTACCCAAATAAACTAATCACTAGGTTTCCACATAGGTGAAAATATGGATATGGAAGAAAAATCTAACCATCATGTTCTGATGGAGAGTGGTAGAGAACATGGCTATGGAAAATCCAACAATCACAAATCCATAAATTTGTGACGATCTAAGGTACCATCCAATTAATCAGATATAAGATCACTAGGACAACATTTTTTTGGTTTTCAAGATCATTTCCCTAAAGTTGAAGAATTTGAATTAGAATAAATACATACTTTATTTTGGTACAGTCGCACTATTGTTCGTGCCTTGAACAATTTGCACTTCATCTATTAAATAAATGAAGTTGAATTTGTTATTCGTGAAGTGTTAGCAGATCATGTGATAGAATGACGGGTCATTCTATCTGTCTCAAACAAAAGGTTAGCCAAGTTTTATATACATAAGTCGATCTATAGTGAGATTAATCATATATGGTTCCTAAAATGGACTTATACTTCATATATCATACTGCTTAATATAATAAAACTTGTTTCTACTAAATAGGGACTTCCTGTAGGCCAGTGGTAGGCGATAAAGGCCAGTCACACTTCGGTTGTGTGTTCGATTCCCACAGCCTTGTCCGAAGCGATGGGCTGTCGCCCGTCCTGCAGGTTGTCCTTTTTCTAAAACTACATTACTATAACATCCCATCAATAATATCAAAAAAAAACATCTATCCTTAAACAATACTCACTTATGTCCAACATAATTCATTTCAATCTTTAGGCTTATCCATAATACTGCAGTCCACTATCATAACATAGTGAAAACGATTACCAGAGATTTAATACCATCGTTGATCCCCATATATCATAAGATATGTTTTGTTGGTCACATTCCAAACATTAAAAGTCCTTAATCATGTATTCTCTTGAATACCTTAGTGAAAACATGAATGCAGTTTAAAGTTAACACTTTCCACATACCAAAATCCTCAAAATTCTATATACTCAAACCATGATATCACTTAGTCCTTATATCAATCATGAGCTCATGAATACTATTAAACATTTCATTTTCTCGTTTTCCCTTCATTATGCCCATATCATCTTATTTCCAAAAAATATCTCAATCACCTTGAATACCACATCAATAAATATTGCAATACAACATTATTTTGGAATCCCATTACATAAACACTTAATCATTCCACCACATCGTTGTCATATTCAACATTGCCAATAGTGATCGCATGTGACTTCCCTTTGTCCACTGCCTTCAGTGGTTGCTCATGTTGATCATCACTAACCCTTGGATTAGGGCATTTATTAGCATAATGCCCCATTTCCTTGCACTAGAAGCATTGAAGTGTTGGTGGTGCATTCTCTGTAGTGTTTGCTTTATTCACATAATTAGAAACCCTTTTTCCATTACTTCGACACTCAGCTGCTCGCTGACCTTCTTTTCCACACTTAAAACATTTTCTAGTCCCTTTAAGACAATCTCCACCATGCTTCTTTCCACACTTTGTGCATAAGGAAACATTCATATTCTTTTCACCATTATTCTGAGATTTCTCCTTGAACTCCATCTTTCGTTTCTTGTCAAAACCATGAGATGGATATGTAACACCAACTTCCATTTCTACCTTGATAGCACAACGCACAATTTCATCATAGCTACTGAAGTCTCTTATAGATAATTCCCTTCGAAGACTTGGTTTTAAGACACTGAAAAATCGATCAACTTTACTTTCAGTTTGGATGATAATGCCAGATGCATACCTTGCAAGTCTTGTAAAATTTGCTTCGTATATACCAACAGATTCATCATCCTTATGCTTTAGATCAAGAAACTCCTTTTCCATCTTTGTTCGAAGAATACGAGGGAAGTACATACTGAAAAACAAGTTCTTGAACTCGTCCCATTCCATGGACTCAATTTCATCCCTTTGCCTCGTATTCTTAATAAGATTCCACCATTGATCAGCATCACCTTCCAAACGATACACTGCTAAGATGACTTTATCATGTTCAGAACATTGAAGAACTGAAAATATCTTTTCAGTGGTACTGATCCATTGTTCAGCAACAAGTGGATCAGAAGTCCCACTGAAAGAAGGTGGACGTTGCCTCATGAAGGACTCAATAGAATACTGTTCCTTTCTCTACTCATTTGGAAGTCTAGAATGATTCATATCTTGTGTAAGGATAGCAATAAGATTATGCACTCCATCTCCCATAACATTTGTTTGTTCAGGAGGACAATCATTGCATTGTCCATTGCATTGATCAACACGGTTCCTTCGGGTTCCAACCATCGTCTAAAACCCAAAAAGAATAGTGTGAGAGGCAAAAATCATGCTAGGGAAAACAACATAATAAAGGGGGAGTACCTTCAATATCTAACATATTAGGTTTAATTCTATGATCTTTAGAGTAGTTCTAGTACTATAACCTATACGTATACTTAACCTAAGGGACATCCCTAGACATACCATAGAAATATCTCTAGGGATCTCACTAACGTTTTCGAATCCTAGTTTCCAAAGGTTGACTAAACCTTTCCTCTAATACCAACTGTAGAGACCCATAGCTTGACGTACATGGACATTACTTTAATTTTGCGGAATACTTAGTACATAACAAAAACACACACACAAGGATCGTAATAGTTTAGTGTCTTTGGAAACTCGGAACGTAATCTTCTAATCGTGGTGAAAGATCTTCAATATCTCCCATAAAGATCTTCCCCTTTTTTTCCCTAAAACCTTACTTTACATCCTGTGGAAAAGAAAACATAAAAGGGTGAGCTCAAATGCCCAGTAAGGGTAAACAAAAGAAAATCAATCACATCATATTCATAAGAACATAACTTTTGAAAGTCATAACCTGCAAAAGAGAGCATAATTTCATAACATGGGATAAATCATAGTAGTGAAATGTAATCCCTATAATCATAACTTAAAACATGAAACATTGTGGCATACACACATAATAATAGAGAATCATTTCTTGTTAGTCAAGACTAATTGCCAAGACTATCTTAGTAGACAAAGTCCCTTTCTGAATCGAGTAACCCTCGTTTCAGTCCTGTTTCACTGAACCGGTATAACCTACCATTCCATCCATGTCTATCTCATGAGATATAAAATCTTTACCCAATGCATTGGAGGGAGATATAGGTCCCACACATCTTATAATGAATCCTTTCTTATGTGTGCCCCATAATCATAAACCATACATCATAGCGTAACCCATGTAATAAAAATGGGATTCTTAAACAACATGACATCATAATACAATTCATATAAGATAAAGGAATTCATAAAAATATTTCCATCACAACATAATCAAACCAATGTAATAATAGGGATAAAAACAGAACCCTTTTATTATCTTAGATGGAAAATAATTTTGATAAAATACTTGAACTCCATTCTTGAGGAAAATATCCTTTCTAATTCAAAAACATTTTTCCTTTCATAACATGGCATACGACTTTAAAATAAAAGAAGTTGATTAAAAATAAACTTTAAAACTTGTAAAGGGTGTTTCTTGGAAATAAGGTTTTCAAAATCCATTCATGCCGTATAAGTTAAAAAAACATTCTTCATACTTCTGTCCGAAAAGTCAAAAAGTACCTCGTACGAAAAACAACAAAAGATTCCTTTCATTCATATTACTAAAAACTCACCGAAGGGTAAAAATGGATTTAAACAATTGTAGGTGGATGGAAATAATATTACATATTGATGAAACATGGATGTGGATGATAAAATACACCCCAGTAAATACTTACGAATAAACAATCTCGGATAAAAATGAGATTGTGATATTTCCCTTACCTTAGGTCCGATTTTCTTCGTATGTGTCCGAACCTCCTATATAATGATTTAAATAATTTCATTGACTTATTACATAATCATATTAATTGTTATTATATCATATATGGTTCACTTATGACATTATATTACCCGTTCTTTTGTAAATTCCATGTTAAAGAAGCGTTTTGGGTAAAATCGTTTCATTTATCGTAGGTGTTTTGACTTGTTGTTCTTGACATTATTATTACTTATATCATGATTTACTTACTTCCAGAATATAAAATATGATTTATATATCATATATATTCAGTATATATATATATAATAGATAGATAAATGAAATGAAAAACACCGTTCATGGAGACGGTAGTCCGTACGTACGCATGAACGATGTTTTCCTTTCCTTATTGTCTTGAATGGAAGTAAGTAGATGACATACATATATATATATATACATAAATCCAGTAGCTTTATAATGTCATATATTTCATTATTATTTCTTATATATACTTTATAATCATTCTTAAATGGTTAACATGGAGAATGAATCTCATCGCGTCGTGGAGACGGTAGTCCGTACGTACGCACGAGCGATGATATCATTTCCATAAATATTGAATTGATTTGGAGTGGATTATACAATATATCAGAATAAATATGATATTGCAATAACTATGTATAGTTATTCTTTACACCATTATACCCATCCATGTAAGGTGGTGGTGGAAAATAGATTACACCACGGCATGGAGACGGTATTCCGTACGTACGCACGCGCGGTGATTTTTTTTCCGTAGGATGGATAGATGGTGAAATAGGGTTGTTTCATACTTATAATTACATATCATAATATGAGTGATACTGATGTTATTACTTCATAATGAAACAACCTAAGAAGAAGAAGTGAAAGAAAAAATAAATATGAAAGAATTGGTAACGGTAATTACCCCTTCTTTGAAGCGCCTCTTTGAGACCTCCTCTTAGGGCACTAAAATTGGTCTTTGAGGAAGACCAGAACCTCTAGGATGTTTCTAGGTAAGTGGAGAAGAGATTTTGGCAGGGGTTGGCCGAGCTTGAGTCCTCAAATTGGTGTGAGGAGGAGGGGGAGGAGGTGTCCTTTTATAAGGGAGGAGAGGGGCACCTTAGGAATACCTCAAAATATTATTTTATATTAATGTCAAAATCGGTTTATAATGGTTCCAAAGGGTCTTATTTCAAAGATAAAGTGGGATGGGTCTAAATCCTATCAACCAATAGGATTTAAACAAGTTTAGGATATTATTTTAACATTATCAATTATATTTAACTCTAAGTTAAATAATTTAACTTTTACCGTGTCTTTTTGTTTTCTTTCACTATATGGTTAATACACTTACTATAACATGCAAAACGAACCCAAAATTGTATATTATTAATACATATATCCTTATCTAAGTCATTTGATCGAAACATAGATTTTTAGGAATAAAATAACAATTAATAATATAATATTTGATTTAAAAACTATTTTGTGTCAATTTTGACACTATTTGATATATGATTTTTTTGAAAGTCATAACAGAATTATATGTTCGAACCAAATTGATTAAATCAACACTAATATATCATAGTAACCTATAAAAATAGTAGAATTCATAAAAAGTCTAAAATTACATTCATTTGAGCATTTATAACATCAATTATGTTAATATTTCCTTAAAAGGGTAATTACTGCATCATCGTTTTGTCAAAAATAAATTAGTTTATTTAAAGTCTAAAAATTGAAAATAAAATATCATTATGTAGGAAATCCTTTTAGCTTTCTAATGAATATTTATAGTCGCATTTATCTTATGTATATCCCCATATTAAAAATGTTTTAGTTATTAAACTTTGATTTTAACTATTTTAACTATTCATTAAATAAAATAATATTAAATGTCATAATCTAATCTAAGTGGACCTAAATGGTCATATTATATTCATAAGGCTGTTTTTGGTCGAATTACACATATCCGATAGAATTAGGACATGTGTTAGGGTAAAAGTAATATCATATTTACCTTTAGTTACCATATTTACTATTAACCGTGGTAAAAAAAGTAAAAATTTACTATTCACCAAAAATTATTTTCATCTCATTGAACCACATTTTACTTACGGACATCAACCGTGTCTCTCGGATTTTTGAAATTCCATTCACAGAAGCATTAAAATTAAGATTTATGAAGATATTAATTTTTTAACTACCACTTAGTAGTTTCACTATTCATCAAAAATTGATGTTTTTCAGAACAATGCCAAAATTTCATCCTAAGCTATATTTCTTATTCCGAATTCAAAAATGAAGTCTATTTCACCAAATTCATTATCATTGAAGTTTCATTAATTAATTTTAAAATTAAATCCCGCTGTTAAAACAAAGAGCGTGTTTTTAAGAAACAATATTTATCAAAAGATTGACACTTGTTTATGTCTGGTTTAAATGTAAAATTACATCCAATGACCAACATTGTATTGAATTGTAAAAATATATTCTAAATATACTTTAAAACCACTCAAATTAATAATTTATCACTATTAATTATTTCGATTAAAAAAGTTTTTTTTAATTATAATTTAGTAATTTTCACTATTAATCAGAATATGAAAGTTATCCGAAAAGTACCAAAATTTCACCTTAGGCTAAATTCGATACTCCGAATCCAAAAATGAAGTCCATTTTGAGAGCTAAAATTTCTAAAATTTTAAAAGGTGGTTATTAATATTCATAACGGCTAGTTATAATAATATTTTAATAGCATTTCGTTGTTTAGTGAAACTCAGTATTGCGTACTACACACGCTATCGAGGAAGGTCGCGATTGCGTGTAATGAAAGGCAAGTCAAGGATTTGTGTTGTGCAAGCTCCTTTTGGTGTAGCGTACAACACAAGACATTAATAAAATTAAAAAGAATATTTTTCAAAAAATATCGGGCTGTTACATATAGATTCCTACTTAATATATATGAATTTTAACTCCATGTAAGGTTTAGTTTTTTTTCTACTACTATCAGATCGTGAAAGGGAGATGGTCATGGACATGGTAGTAAGAAATTGAAGGTTCAGAAATTGTAGAGTAGACATTCCAAGATTATATATGTTTTATATCAAGGAAACTACTTATGAAATTTCTATACAGTGCATCATACACCTAATGTGCTGATTCCACAACCTATTACTATATAAGTTACTATTCTAGTATCATCTACATTAGTTTATCCACTATATTATTTAGGTGCATCACACAGTTTTGTATGTAGGATATTTATGGAATATTTGGTCATAAGGATAGATTTATTTTTATTTTGATAACTCCCAAAAAATGCTATAGGTCAGATCAAAGAGTATATTTTAGTGCAAGGTGTTCCCCATTAAGATATGTGGGTACCATTTCCTGTAGAATTTCATTTTCATAAATTGGTCATCTCCAACATCAATCTATGAATTTGTCAGCAAGTTCCCTACCACACATATGGGGACTAATATCACTAGTGTTTTCATTTAAATCACCCTAGAAAGGAAATATATTTATAAAGCATAGTGGTATATTTAGGTGAGTTGATCTGTAATCATGTGTTTAGTGAAGGGTAAGAATATATCCCCTATGCAAGTCTCCTAATGATTTTGTAAAATATGTAACATGTCTAATTCCAACCTGTGTTGTTTCTATCAAGGGACATAATAATAAATTATTTTACTATATTCCATCCAATAAAATAGGCATAGTTAACCATCGATATTGTTTATAGTGCATCATTTGTTTACATTCCTTATTATAGGATATCACCTACCAAGTTCTAGGATCTCGGGAAAGAGATATATGGCATAGATTAAAAAGTTTTCATATAAACCATTATTTCTCTATTAGTTCACCAATAGTTTTTATAAATTTATTATTGTTTGCTCGTGATGTGAATTTATTAAAAGTGGATGAACAATTTTATGATGAAGAATTGAAAACCAATACCTCATGTAGATGACCTCTTTCACCATCTCTAACGAGTTACCATTTTCACTCAAATCTATTTTAGGTCAACCTACCATATTGTGCACGATAGACCACCATACATCCAACATTTAGTTTCTTTGATATTTTAATATCAATAAAATAACATGATTATGATATTTTGTATTATGGACATTCCCTTTGTTTTCATGGCCTTGATAAATCATGTTTTCCATTTGTATCAGTATTTATTTTTCGTAGTATTTTTTGATGAAATCACAGGATATTATTTATCTAGAAATGATAATTCCAAGATTCGTTGGACTTGAATGAATACACTAAAATAGAACCAATAACATTTTTATCTCCTTAAATTCCACTTTTGGGTTGATAAGTTCCACATCCTAGTTAATAAATTTTTTTATGATGGAATATCTGGTGACCCAGATAAGGTGAGAACCATGGTTTCCGAGCAGAATCCTACTAATATGTTTTATATTAGATGATTTATTAGAATATATAATTGTTATAGGTGATACATTTAAGATATCTTACTCCCAATAGTGACACATATGGGCTTCACTTATAAGAGTGTGAAATTAGTTTGGAAAATATCAGGTGAGATAACCGTTCTCTAGTTAAAGGGGATAAGAAGTAATCATTGATTTTGATTTTATCATAGTCAAAAGAAGTTATATTATCTACTTGTATTATTCAAGAATAGCTCTAGGAGTAGTTTGTATAAAGGGTTTCCAGGATGTATCATATGGGTCTTGCATGAAAATAATTCATTATTGGAATTTTCCTGCACATGTCCATGATATATAAACAATGGTTCATGCATTATGCTTATTGAGTCATTAACTAATTTTTAATAGTTCATTATTAACAATGATAAAAAATTATCAAATACAAGTCAATATAGTGTAACTTCAATCTAAGGTAGTGTAGGCTGGAATAATACATAGATTCATTCAACATCATGATTTATTATACACTATGAAATGGTGATTCCATTGATGACATATTATGATAGATTACTATGATATATGCCTCACAAGATGATGAAAATGAGTTGAATTTGATGTGCCAATTTTTGAAGATGAACCTTGATGTTTATCAATTTCTTGTGTAGTCTCTTTTATCAACTATAGTTATGAAATTCTATTATATGGAATAGCTAATGGGAAGATATCTATCGGATTCCGAGGGAATCATCCTAAGGGGGTGTGTCTTACAGGTGAACCCTTAATCTAGTTGGGTTATAGATGTGGATGAGATCATTATCGTTATTGGGAACATGTGGATTTATGTGGAAATACATGACCAGTTCATGTGGGAATCTCAAGCCCTTATTTGTGATGTTCACCTTGGTATTATAGAGATGAAATGTGACACACTTTTTCTATATTGGAGGCTATGTACGAAGAGAAATATTTTCGGTTTTATCATTAGTTTTTTCACCCGTCATCAGGTGAAGTATTATAATAATTGGATTATTGGATTTATACATTCTCAATAAATTACCAAGTTATAATATAAAGATTTAAAAGTGGGTCTTTTATAGGATTTCTCATATCCCCTCAATGAATTTATGTTGGCCAGGTGATCATCGATAGGTTGTCCATGGTTTACACATACTACTAATCCAATACACCATTTCTTGTTATGATATTGGAAGGAATTATATCCTATTGATTTTGTTAATTCATGGTGTTCCCCATTCTATTTCATCATACCAAGATTCTTGTTTTTCATCACGATTCTGGAAAGCTTTGAAAACAGAACTACGCTCGTATGTTCTCTTGTAAAAAAATAAAACCCTCGTGAAAATGGGAATTCTGATGGGATGGTACTGGTGTTATTGGAAATTCTCATGGAATTTATCCTTAATTTATAAGGTTTATGGAAAAATCATTTACCCCTTTTTGATTTTTAATAGTAACATTTTGTATTAAATGAATATGATGGAACCAAATATGGTTATTTACTGTTGGACATGTGGTTCATCTATGTACTAGTTAGAGGCATGCATGGTAACAATATTGGGTTTAATTTCTTATTTTAGACATTTCAGATCATTTTTAAATGATTTAAAATACATGGCTATGTCTCATTCAATGCATAATAATAATACTGATATTCATTGTCAATATATAGTGTTTGAGGTCAGAAATTATGGTTTTCAAAATATTATTTACATATTAGATAATAGATGAATTTTATGAAAGAGAATGTTTCCTCTCCATTGAATAATTCTATTTAGGATAACGAGAGAGTCTTGATGGTATCCTATCATTTACAGCTACCTCTTAGGTACATGTCTATGAAAAATGTCTTCTATGTATCATAACATAATAGGTATCATGATGAAATGTCTCATTCATTTGAACCCAATGACATTTGTCTAGAGGTGTATGTTTCCCGTTAAGATATTCTAATTCATATATTGAATATGAGCATGAAAGACCACTATAGTTAGATATTCCCACCAGTCTAGGTGCTATGGAAGCATGGATATGACCCGAGATATGAATTCTGATTTAACTAATCAGTGGATGGAACTTTTCTAAATAATGCCTTATCCCCCTCGGAAGGGATAATTGGGAGGAGTTGTTTTAAGCAGGCAAGGTAGTTTTTTTAAATGAAAAAGTGAATGAAATTTTTATTTAAAAATCATAATTGAAAACCATTAGATGGTTGGTTACATACATGAGATTATGACCTCATGCCAATTGAACATCAGAAATCATAATCAAACTGATAGTAAGGATGATAATCATTATAAAAATATTATTCAAAATCTACAGGACCATGAGAATTGGTGACAATGGTTGGTTTAATGTTTGATTAGTCTATGTTTTTTTATGAATAATCTTCTACCTCATCCCATTTGTCATGGATGCTATGTGTTTCTCTTAATTTATTGATTTCATCTAGTATTTTTTAGAACGTTTCACCATCAAATAAATTTTAATGCTCTTCATTTGTAAGGGTGGTGTCATGTGAATAGTAATCTACGAGCTTTAGTGTTCCCTCCTCTTATCATGAGTATCTTGAGTCACATTTACCAACATTGGAGTGAGAACCTCGGCCATTTGTGATGCATCAACACTAACATGCTCATTTTCCCAATCAATAGTAATTTCTATACCCCCAATAAAATCCATTTTATTTTTTAGTGGTTTCTTCTCCCATTTCTTACTAAAATAATCCTCATTATTCCATTTTAATTAAAAAAAGTGAAAATAAAATTCTTGTGAAAATTATTCATAACATGACCATTAATTTGACAATATAGACAAAAATGAGAAAGTCACCAATATTCCACATTAAAAGAGATACCATAATCTAGTCCCCCAATAACTACTTTATAAATCATTAATATATTAAATCAATCTCTACAATGACCCTAGCACAGTAATCGAATTTGGTGTCCTCTGTATTCCGGTCCATTTGGATCAGAAATTCAATAGTTGATGCAATATAAAAAAAATATTTGGATCCCATAATAACCCTTATTTACCATAAATTTTTATCCAAACATGAAATATATGTTTTTCAATATAAAATCGGTTAAACCAATATTCTCATTCTTGAAAAAAATACCATGCATGACCTTAAAGAAATTGATCCCATCCCCCATTATTTGTTCTTCATTTCTTATGATGTGAATATAATGTGAAAAATTCCTCTACCCATGGGTATACATTTACATTTAAATAATTCTATCTTTAAATAATATTTTTCACAAATCATCATGTTTCCAATTCATTTTTCTATTGGTGAGAACGATCAAGAAAATAATGGAATCTTGGAGATCTCAAATCTATCAATGATAAATTATTTATTAGCCATCACCATGGTAGTGTCACCCTATATTCAAAATACTATTGTAAACATATAAATAATATGTATAAATGGTTTTTTACAACTATATCCATCCAAAATACTAGAAAATTTCATTTTATTAAATTTCATATAATTATAAACAGAGTATGGAACCACCCTGCCACTCCTCTAGTGCTAGATCTAGGGTTTCCACCATGAACATCCGATAAAGTACACACTATATCATGATAAGCACCCACCACAACCTACTCATGACATGGATCCCTCTTTCCACCTATGGTTCCATGCTCACTTTGTACCACAAACAGATTCAACATGTCGAGCAGAGATCAATTTTTTTCAATAATGACCATGGGATTACCCAGATCAACTCCACATGTCCTCAGAACTAATGTCTGACTCTCATTATTCAACCTCATTATCTAATTTTCATAAAATTTTCTAATCCCAAAATAATGGTGAGATCTAGAAATTTAAGACCCACATGTCATCATCTTGGTTGGGTGATGCTCATTTCATACCTCTGCCATCACTGTGACACACCTGCCATTACATGTTCCAGCCATCAAAGGATGATGAGATCCATAAATATATCCAACCACCTTTGACTAAGACCTTAAGACATAAAAAATTCCAAATTGAGTATCTCCATCTCCAATCACATACCCATTTCCATGAGTAGGTTCAAGAAAGTGTGTAAGAACCATTCCAAAAGATATACTCCATTTAAAAAAAGATCTGGAACCCTTTCTTGCACAATCTTATTCCCCCCTCTCTATATATGGAGGTATGGTTGTAATTTACAATTATTTTATCAAGTTTTATTTTCATTTAGTTTTGGTTAAACTCAAAAACCATACCTCTTGGTCGGTTGGTTCATTTCTGAAAAAGAGGTAGAATATTAGTTTAAACCGCCCGAAAGACTGAATACATGACAAGAATATAAATGGAAGACATGTATTTGAATACATGACAACTATTTGGATGACCAAATCCATTTTCAAACTATGCAGATGATTTTACCTAGGAGGGAATTCATATGAATTACACAATGAGTAATTCATTACCATGTTGTTTATACTCCCATTAATTTATTTAATTGGATGTGGTTCATTTAAACATATCTATAATTTCATTCTCCCTATGAAAGAAGTGATATGTGTGAGAGATCATCCCCACACCTAAAATATTTTCTTCTGAAACACATTCATATGAGATACATATATTTTTTTCATCATTTATAATGGATCTGTAATGATTTGATATCCACTCATCTATATTCCTTACATAATTTATCATCTTATCACTGTTTGAAATATTGGTGAGATAAAATTTTCTATATTCCAAGGAAATTAATGATTCATTCTATATGTCCTAGAAAAAATAAGAATCAATGGCCAGAAACTAATAAATGCTCACTGATGAACCCAGGGGAGTTGGTCTAGATTTCATCGTTGAATATTTGTTTCATTTATAACATGTGATATTGTTCCAAATTTTTAACACTTCTATAAATGAACCATAATATTTTATAAATTCGTTTGAATTGTTGTCGATGACAAATATTGTCCATACAAGCAGTTAATCAACACCTTTGTTGTTCTATTTGATGAGATCCTCCCATATGGTTGTGTCTTTCCATAATATTCACAATTTTTATTTTTCATATATTATTTAAACACCCCCTAATATTTGTCTTAAAATGTAATAAATTATTTTGGAAATTCAAAATGAATTAACAGAAGTTGAAAGTCATTATTTTGGCCCCGAATCATTAATTTCCAATATATATTTTTTTAATATGTTTTTCCAATTCTTAATATCATAACCACCATTTATATAAATTAAAATATTAATTAATATTTTTTAAATTTTCATGATTATAACACTATATTGAAATTCTGTGGGTTCATTATTGAAATATAATACATTAATTTATATCAAAGGGATATAAAGGGATTCCATTTATGGTTCCCCATTGATGGGGTCTTTGTTATTAATAATTGTAATCGTATATTAATTGCATATATTTTGGGATTTATAGATAGATTTTCCTTGGATGGCCTTGATGTGAATTTTTAGTACCTCCATTTGAGTTATATTGTTTCCCACGGATATACACTATGGACAACCTCAGTGTCATGATGATTATTCTAGGAAATGAGTGATAATATTTCCCATATGGAGACACTGTGGAATTGCTCTATGTCTAGTTTATAATTCAGGGAAATGAGATATACTCAGTCCCCTATATGAGATTCAAGGGATTAGATCATAGCGTTGTTATCATACACCATGTTTTGAGTGATTGTTGGAATTTCATTTATTGATCATCTTCGATAGAATCCAATGGTTTTGGTTCATAATTTTATCTTGTCATGATAAAATTCATTATTTACATGGTTTACCCTAGACAAGAATAGTATCCAGTTATTTAGATTTATGAGTTTTATTTTTATTAAAATTCTAGAATTCTTACTCATTCAATATTGGATACATCCTCCATGGAAAAATGAATTTCATATGGATATAACATATGTTGAAATTTTTATATATAATTACATTATACAATATATCATACATTTAAATGATACAATGATCTATAGATATACAGCTTAGGGTGAAGTGGTTATGTTCTGTTGGGTGTCCCATGAAGAATGCTATATGATGTTCTCAATATTTTGTTAATTATAAAGATTTTATTATTATTGTAATGCTTATAATTTAATATTAATTGACTAAATTGATCTAGACCATTTTTTGGTGGATAGTAAGCGCATCTCACACCCTTCTTGTGATAATCTTATTAGTCGAGTTGTCATCATCATTATAGTTGTGTATAAAGGAAACCCATTTGCATCTGATAGCTTTTTCAGTACTAGAGTGGTGTATGGTGCTAGAGGACCAGACCAATTCTAAATATTGTAGTTTTAGTATCTTTGGTTGGGTTTTTATGCGTGTGGTATATTATTTTTTTACCATATATCATATGCAATCATTTTTTATAAATATATATCAAGGTGTTCATCACTATGTATCAAATATTTATTCCTCTTCAACAAATTTATTATCATGGAATATTGTTTATTCCACATGTTTTTTTTAATTTTTCCATTTCCTATGGTTATTATTTTACAATATGTTATTGTTCGACTCATTAATGAATAGTCTCCCAACAGACAAACACAATTCTCTCACTATTAGTTAGCAACATTCGACATACATGGAGGTGAATTTGAGGTCACATGTCGAACTATCTTGGATACCCTTCCAATTGATTTTGATTTGGGATACTACGTCGATTTTTATTATTACATCAACGTGATACATTTACATCTCCACTATTTTGATTCTAACATTCCAAATTTCATCAATTTAAATGAAAAATATTTTTTCATCCAATTCATCAGAGGAAAATTTCTCTAATTGTCAACAATGTAATTGATTTTACATATCCATATAAAAAATTGATTACTGTAATTTTTCATACATAATGATCTTCTTGATACTAACCTCATATTTTTCACTTTAATTTTTTATTCAACAGTTTTTTATTAATATTTACATGTTAAATTGATAATGATAATTGTTTTAATGAAAAAATCTAAAATATTATGTTGCAACAAATAATAAATCATATAAATTCATAATAATATTTATTAACAATTTAATTAATAAATATTATTTATCAATCATCAACTAATAGTTATAGAATAATATAAATATATATATACATAATGAATATATAGTTCCATGGTATTATTACTTAATTATATCATGACCCAAAATAATCATCAGTTAAATTATAATGGTTAACTATTATCAAAATGATTACAATATAAATAATATACTTTCTTATACATATATATTTTAATATAACAATCAATAAAATTATATAAATTTTATGAATATTTAAAATTCAAGTTTACTAAAAATATTAAAAAAATTACAGGGATTGAATAAAATTATTTTAAATATTTATTTTTTAATAAAATAATTTTTTTATCAAAAACCATATTATAAAAATGACATCATTTAATGCATTAAAATTAATATTTTCTAATTTAAATTTATTAATGGATTTCTGATGATGTTATCTATAATGTTGATGATATACATTAACAGATCCCATGGTGAAGCATAGTATCTATTTGAATCCACATAAAAGAATAACGAGTAGGAAAAACATTTATTAATATTATATAAATGTTCGAAAAATTATTATAGAATCATAATTCTAAACATGAACCTAAATTATAACAAAATTCAAAAAATATGAGAATTTTATTTTCTTTATAATTATTAAGGTCAATTATATCAAAATTGGGCCTTCAAACCACTTCATATATCCCAAAATCAACATTATATTGGATTCATGATCAACTAAATCATTGTTTTCATTTAAAATTTATGAATTTTGACATTTAAAAATTCAAATACAAGTAATTAATAAATTGTATTCCAATATAATACAGTGAAACATTGAAATATAGAAACTTATATTTTATTTTTATTTTTGGAAAAATCAAATTATATTTAATAAAAACTAAATAATTTTGTAATTGATTCATGAATTTATTTCACTTTTAGTATGAATAAATTCATCCAAATTCTAATTCTATGGAAGATATTATGTTTGAAATGATTTTCTAAGAAATAAAATAACAAAATTTTATTATGATGGTGTAATAAATAAATTATAATTTAACAATGAGTAAAAAAATTTATTTATAATTTTTTTTGATATATAATACTTAAATATGTGGTTTCACCTATATTTTCCATATATTGAATGTTGTCAGCAGAATGAATTTTTTTGATCATGATATATGTCTATTTAATATAGATTTTTCATATTCATAACACCCATGATGTATTACCCAATATAATATAACATTACTGCATATCAGGGTCCCAGTTAAAAGTTATTTTCTTATAAGAATGAATATTAAAAAAATACATCTATACAAGAATGTCATGTGCTTACTGAATCTAGCATTGATGAAATTGGTATAAGACTTATATCAATCCATTATTTTTTGAATATTCATTATTCACGTTCCAAATTACATTCATATATAATCATATTTTATGTTTCCCCTTATATTGTCACACCAACTGTTCTAGTAGTGCATATGAGGGTTATCCTCTAATACCACCTCCAACACGCCAATGTGTGATGATCATCACAATGTGTATAACATGGAAACTAATCGGAGGTATTAAACATTTATTATGAATTAATGTAAAATAAATAATAAAAAACTACCATTTAACATATTCATATATCATAATAAACCATCAATATACTAGAATAAAATTTCACTCCGTTGAAAAATAAATATAAATTTTTAGGTCTATTAAAATGGAATAAAAAACGGTGTGATCAAATTCTCAATTATTGTTATATACAAATAACTAAAATGAATAAATAAGAATTATACCCATTGAATGTTAAATAAATGGGGACACATTACTTTTAAATAACTCCCTAATTCAAAATCAATATGGTGTGATAAATTACTGAAAAGAAACCCCATTTATCCAATGAACTAAGGATGAAATACAACCATAAATATCAATATAGAGAGATAATATATGTATGTAATATTAATATAAATAAATGAAATTCATTTTAATGGATTTCTTGTTTCCTAGGAACATTATACCATTAACATCATCATATATCATCAATATAGATTAAAACATACTATGTAAATACAAACATTACTAAGTCTAGTATAATGATTTTCCCATGTGACTATTGATGCCTGAATGGGATTACGTTAACTGATCTCCAACCTATGTATGGATTATCCAAATAATTCCCAATATTTTTAATAGTAGATATAATTCATAAACAATGCCTATTATCATTAAATATTGTTATTAAAAAAATTGTACATTTTATGAATATTTCCATGGTTAATCAAATATCTATTAGGTAAACACCATATTTAAAATTTGTATCAGATTTAGGAAATAATCATATCCATGGTAAATGATATGGATATTTAGAGGAAATATAATGTTCAATGCTCATTAGAAATTGAAACACTTTAGTGGAGATATTGGGTACAAAATTTATTCAATAAAGTGAGTTTTATTACATTCATCAGTCTAAATAATCATTATCCTTCCATGTAATGAATAATAATGTTATTGATAAATGTATACCCATTATTTTGATAATAAATAAATTTTTCCCTTTATTAGTTGAAATACCTTAATAATATAATTAAAATCATTATTTATGGAAACAATAATTTTAATTATGAAAATAATTTTTTAAAGCATTAGAAATTTTGAAAATATTATTATTTAAATATCATTTAGAAATTTTTTTTAGAGTATTAATATCATTTTATTCTAGAAATGAACTAATAAAATATTCATGTTTTATTAAATTAATTTAAGATTATGTCATATAATAATTCCATAAATTTAGTGATGAACATTTTTTAGAGAATAAAATGATTAGAAAAGGTCCAGGATTTGAATGTGACATTACGTTTCCATTTAAATTGTTTTGTAAAATGGAGAAATGGGTAAAAATTTATTGTATTAAATAATTTTGAAAAGGATTAATATTTTTTTACAAAATAATTTTTTGAAGGAATATTTTGTTAAGAAAAAAATTTTGTCATAAGAGAAAAATATAGTTTATTTTTAATAAAAAAAATTAAAAAAATTTCAAGTAAAAAATAGTTGTAAAATGGTAATATCACTAGAAAAAAATGAATAACTGGATGATAATAAAATTAAATGTTTTATTAATAAATGAGCATATAATAAACTTAAACAAATATTTAAGAATACATAATATTGAATAGAATGAGATTGTTAAATAAACTCATACAAGGATAATATTATTGATATAATAATTATTCAATGTATAAAATATGATTTTGAAATATAAATACAAATAAAATAATTGTAAATACAACAAAAGATAATAATAAGTCATTATACACATAATCCTATAATTAATAAAACAATAAATAAATAATATGACCCAAATAAATGAAATTGATTTATTGAATGTTTTTCATCATGGAGGATTTTAATTAAAATTTATGTAAATGAAATAATTAAAACAGAAAATAAAAATTCAATGAGGAACTTATTATTGATGATATTACATTTAAATGGGAATTTAAATTCAAAATATAATTTATATTATGTTTATAACATTCCAATACTCTTTAATGATATGAAATTGAGGCCACATGCATTACATTATTATTCATTAGGCATGTATGTTATTTAACATCAAATACGGTGGTATTGAACAGGTTTTTAATTATTTTAATAAAATACTAATATTTATAATTTCATATATTATACTATTATAACATCATATACCTTGACCATTTATATCAATTATTTATTTTAATTCATTCAGGTGTCAATTTTTATCTTCTCTCTTGTGTGATTTTTAGGAGAGTTCCAATAATTTATCATAGTGTATAGTTTTATAATCTAAATAATGATAATCCTAAAATAAATATAATATTACTATCTAGATATTAATTTTTAAACCAATCATGATTGATGGTAAGGAAAAATGGAGTACATTTCAATCATGGATAGGGTAGGTCATACATATTAATGAGTAAAACATCCATTTTCACAGATAATTACAGAAACATGTTAAAATATTTTACAATTAATTTACTAAAAGAATATCATTTATATAATATTACATATATATAAATTTCATCAATTTTTGTGAGATGATTATAATGTCACAACTCTTTAAAAAAGTAGTATTCAACAAAAATAAAAAGTTTGTTGTCATCTTTACCTAATTGAAACGTAAACAAAGAAATTGATATATATAATCATTATAAATAGGAAAGATTAACATTAATATCAGAATTTATCACATGAATATCTCATATAATTAAATATTTATCCTTATCAAATTCTATGAGAAGCATTAGTGAACATCAAATCAAATCACATTGTAAGGAGGAAGTCCACCATACAAGCAAGAAGTGTAATCTTATATACAAAAGAATATTACGATATATATGAATATAATAGAACAAATAAATCGGTATAAATTATATATATATTTATATCATATATATTATTTATATCAATCATCTAACCATCATTCAGAGTGGTAAATGAAAAATAAACTGCATTGGTTCGTCTGGTGGTAGTCTGTTATAGAAACAAACAATTATTGGGTATCTAATTTGAATTATGTTTGTGGGGTAGTATTTACCCCAATAAAATAAAAACAAATAATTATATATTATTAAATTACAATATTATATAAGAATGTTTGGAAAAAATTGGAGTGGGATATTGTTACAAAATAATGACATATGTTGATGAACATTACCTCTTCTTTGGGTTAATTATATTATATTATAGGAAACCATTCATAAGATTAATTTATGACCAAAATAAGGATTAAAAAATTATTATATTGGTGTTTTAGAGTGAATTGTGATGTGATTTTTCAAATAAAATAGTTAAGGATATGAAGAAAATAACAAAGAGGGTGGTAATGGCATAATTGTCAATTTTGTGAAAGAGTGTATTCATCCACTATTTTTTCATGTCACCATGCCCCAATAATAATTTATAATATATCCTATATGGTGTAATGACAAAATATTTCCATCAACTATGTTTTTTATATGTTTTTGGTCAATCTTACACCTTATATTTTATGTCTATCCAATATGTTATAATGGCTTCTCAATAATTGTTATTACTTTTAAATATTTTCACAAATAATTTAGTTATATAATTATGATTAACTCATAACAAACTATAAATAATTTGTATTCCAAATATGGAATCCATTTTCCAAATTATATTCTTGAATGTAGAAAATTTTAATTTTAAACAAATTTCACAAATAGGAGAAGAAAGAAGGATTTATAATGATAAAATGTTCAAAAGATTACAAATATTTGAAATATCAATTCAATGTTAAGAAAATTAAATTTTTTTTAATATATGTATAATATTACTTTTTTATCTTTAAATATATTATGAAATTTAATTTTTAATTTTAAATTATTCATATGAAATTTTAATAAAATAAATCTATTATTCTATAGTATTCATAAGAAAAATTAATCTTTTAAAAAAATTATCCATTGAGAACATCAAATATCCAAATTTAAAAAATTAATTTTTCGCTTTATATATTTTAAAAAAAAACTGAAATTTTATTTCAAATCATATGTTTCATGCTTGTGTAGTTACCATTAAAAAACATAATGTTTTTGAGAAAACAAATTTTTATTATTTTAAATGACTCGTATTTTATATATAATATATAAATTACTAATAAATATGTTTAATATATATATATTAATATATAATTTAATTGTATTCACTCCTATTATTTCATTTCCTATGTGATAACTATCATATTAAATTATTTTTTTAAAAGTATATTATTGATTGGTAAAACATGGTCTTCCATGTAACATCCACTATCAAAGAAACTCATAGATGATTGTAGCATATAAAAACCATTATTTTTTGTCATATTTTATCAAAAAATTGTATTCTTTTAGAATTATAAGGGTATTACATTCTCTATACATTAATTAAAATGATTTTTCATAATTTAATCATTACCTCAAAAATCCATGGTTTGTATTTTAAAAATCCTTTTTCAAAAAACCCACATAATTAAAAGGTTAATGAAACATCAAATTAGTAATATTTAAAACGGATGTACAATGTTCATATGGAATAAAATGTAGGTAACATGTTGTGTAGGTGAGAATAAGAGTGGGTTATGATATTGGCATATAGGAAAAATCTAAATAATAATATAAAGTGATTTAGGTCACTAATCACAATCAATATAATGATAAATATAATGTTATGTGTCTCAGATAAATAAATTTGATATAATCTAACATAAAATCTAATTTATAGAATATAAATATAATATGAAATCATTTTTCACAATAAAGTTTTCCAACCGTTGGACAATTATTTTAATGCTTATGAATATAATAAGATATACATACATGATATGTTTATAATTTATAATCAAAATTTATTCATTTGTTTTAACTTTTTAAAACTTTAAAATCATCCTTTAAACAATGAATTAAATATTAAAAAATTTAGTTTACATATTGATTACAAAAAGTCATTTTAAAGTATCATAAGATTCATAATGATTTAAAATTATTTATTTATGTACCTATCTATTTTCAAAATAAAATTTGGTTATGACATATTTTTAAAATAATTTAGTAATCACTATAAATTAAAATTTACACCAATAGTTCATCATTAAAATATATTTTTCAAATTTTTTAAATAAAAAATTATGATATATTAACCACTACAACATGTAGGAAATAGATAGGTGAAACCCCCTTATAACCTTTTTGTCATGGGTTGAAGCCGCACTTCCCTATCGGAAATTATAGTTTGAAATCCAAAATTTTGGGTGTCATTTTTCTAATCTATAACAATATAATTCTTAAAATGATCCCAATACAATATAATGTAAAACCATGAAAAAAAAATCAATGAACCACATATTTAATAATTTTTACAATGTATCTTGTTTTTTCAAGGACTAATAATCATATTTGAATATGATTTTAATGTAAATAATAAACCCTAAAGGTTATAAATTCTATTAAAATTATTTCACCTAAAGTTTAAAGTAATTATTCCTCATATAGTTTTCTAAATAAATCATAAACATGACATAAATTTCTTCAAAATATCCTTAGACTTTCTAGAATCCCATCATATTATTACTAAAAAACATGTGTTTATAAAATCAAAAATATGATCACACAAAAAAATATTGAAAAATTATGGAATCCAAAAAAATTAAATTATCATCCTATAACCTTGATAAGGTATTATTTTCACTCTCTCCCTAACATCCCTTTTGGTTCAAATTCAAAAAAAAGTGGTTTTCTGGAATTTCCACTGGCTGAAGAGTAGGTACATGTCGTTTAAGGGTGGTACGTGCATTGTAGTCATTGTTGGATACAAGCTTTTAAGGGGGGGATCACATTTTGAAATGGTTCACATTATTACGTAGTCTTAGATGAAGTGATTGGAAATAAATTCTTGTTTTGTAAATTGAGGTGATGGTTTTTTCAGAATACTTATCCATCATGGACATCACGGGGTTACCTAGGGTTAGACGTCATGACTCGGCCCATGCCATGGTTTTTGTCATGCATTTCGATGATTTTCTTGGTCATTTATTCGCAATCAACTGATCCCTCAAACATGAACACTTCGTTGAAATTTTTAAAGGTTTTATAATTTGATGATTGATTTGATCATATTTGTATGTTTGTATCATCTATGGTATGTATCATCAAATCTATTGCGAGATCTAAATCCAGAGGCCATTTACCTAATTGTTTGAGGTGTGGAGGGAATTCATCTTCGGGGTATGTGGGTTTCCCCTATTCTGTTGACCTCTTTTATAATGGTTTGGATCAATGACCAGGTGAATTAGATTCAAGGGCCTTCATTGATGCTGTCAGGTTTTTATTGTTAGTGGTTTCTAATTCTAGAGTGTATGACCCTATATTTTATGTTGGTAGTTCCGTAGAAATCCTATGTTGAGTAACCTCATTTTTTTTCACAATAGATACATTTTGTTTATTAAAATTGGAATGATTGATTTGCATGTGTTAAAAAGTGTTTTCAATGAAAAGTGTTTTCTCCTGGTTTTTCGATATATATAATAAAATTGGTGTTTTTATGCCACTATAATTTATTTTGAAATGGTTTTGAAACGAATTCATGAAAATCTACACACGGGTTAGCTAGGGTTATTAGGTTGAAGTTTTAGCTTGAGGATATCATCTATTTTTTTATTACAATGGTGGCTTATCATTCGGATTCCCTCAATTTTCTTTGGGAAATAGTTCTAGGGGAACTATATTGACAAATTTGGGGATTTTATCAGGGGGTATTCCACTACATCGTAGGATTGTTAATCTAGGATTAGTTTTTGTAAAACAGATTATTTTGGTATAAGTAATATTAATCCTAAAACTATAAAATTTTATTTGTGTTTTGATACCTGAGATTCTATTTTCTATTTCCTGGATTTATGTGTTAGCCTTGGTATGTATGTTTATACTTATGGAACGTGCTATAGAAAACTAAGCTTCATGATATTTATATATTTTTTTGATTAGAATTGTGGAAAATGGAAATGTTTCTAATGTTTTCTATTAAATTTATAATCTCATTATCATTTAATGATATTATTTAAAACTATTATATAGGAATTTTTATCAAGAGACTAGTTAGGGAACACATGTGTGGGATCCTACTAAGACTGTTAGCTCACACCATGTGAAAATCATCTAGGGTGCATCGACATTTTTCTTATCAGGTGCATGGAATAGAATGTCACTATAGTGAGGTATTGAGGTTTGTGTCATTTAGTTGGTTATCATGTGGTGGTATATTAAGAGATCGTCTATTCCATCATTTGGAGTAGATTTTTGGTTTCCAGTTCATTGTTGTTTGACATGTCTTGAAGTTATAACTACTTTTTTAGTTTTTTGTATCCACTATTTTTTCTAGAGTTTGGGAATACATATATATATTTATATTAATTGTCTTCTATTATTCCTTTTTGTTTAATATATATATGACATTTTTTTATCATGTTCCGATAAATTGTTCCCTTCATTTTCTTGTTTGATACCCGAGTGCTTGTATCCATACTGTGTGGATCAGGAACTCCCTCATAGTATGTGAAATATTAATATAGGTGTCAGGTTTGTGGGAAACTAGGTTTCATTATTATATATTGATATCTAATGAGGTATTTCCTGAATATTCATTGAATGGGGATATCTATTAGAATAAAGGGAGGATTTTTAGGACATGAAAGGTATATTGTGATAAGTTCCTAACTTGATTTTGACACGATGAGACTAAAGCATCCAGGGGGTTTTGCGATATGTGTTTCTAGTGTAGGTTATTTTTAAAAAAATCAATTTTTATTCTTATTTATTTTCTATTTTGATATTAGATTTTATATTTTCTTCATAATTCTTATTTTTCAACTTGCATTAGTATGCCTCTAAGACGTCTTCCACAAGTTTCTCACGAAGGTGAAACTAATGATCCATAAGGAAACCCATATATATATCGAAATGTAATTCATTATTTCTTACCGGTAGTCCATGTATATGATATAGATGTGCCAGAAGTTCAAAATTTAGTGCTTAAGGTTCAACCAGTAGTAGTTGGATAGAGATATTGATCATGGGATTTATTAGACGAGAAGCCACCATCCATTAAAATAAATGATTTACCCATATGAGGAGTAGGACTAGGTGGATAGGATAGATAAAATAAATGATATTCTTGATACAGCATGGAATATAAGGGTTAATTGTGTGGATTTAGACATATGGGCTCAATAAAGAATATTTGGGACTCTATGATCCAGACAGACATACATCTGGGTTTGGATTAAAGGTGTTTCAAAACCCCATTCATTCCATAATTTTGACTAGAGACTCTGATGGTGGATAATTATATATAGTTATATTAATTTTATTTGGGAAAATTTTTTTGTAGGTATACACCAACTAGTCTGATGAACATATTCTTATTTTGCTCCAGAAATGGTAAATAATAATTGGTTGAAGGAGCAGAAGTACCATAAGGTTTTAGAGCATATATCATATCATACATGTTTATTATGAATCATTCTACCTATGTTGAAATTGTAGACAATTCATTGAAGGTATAAATGAATATGGGAGGCAAGGATGGATTTCATACCTATTCTCATCCATCTGGTTGGGGCTTTCGAGTCATGATGGGGAAAAAGAAGAGGATGAATGTATATCATAGATGTGAGGGAGGTGTGTCTATATAAGGAGCATACTCTACACCATCTATTTTAGATAGTCGTGTTCCTATGACATGAAACTAGTGGGGAAAGGGAGAATGCACCCTATATTCTTTTCTTATACTTATAATGACTTGAAATATGTTTGGGAATTTTAGTCACTTGAAATGATTCTTCCAGGCTATGATTATTCTTAGTTATAGTCAAATTTCATTAGATTGAAGGGATACTGTAGTGTAATCAGAAGCTTCAACGACTGTAGGGATTCAACCACATACATTAAGAGTGATGAAATCTCACACATTGGATGAGTGTCTAGTGAATGTAGATACCATCTTATTTACTATGATATGTATTATCCTTATTTCACCTTCTGAAGAAATTTCATTGATTGATGCTAGTTCCTCCCCCCATTTATATATAAAAATTATTTAGGATGTTCTTAAACATCCATCCTAACTTCTTCTCAATAAATTATATTTAGAAACACATCTTGGTATGACAAAAGAGTATCAGTTTAGGGGACATCCTTGTTCACTACAAATTGTTGATATGAAGTAATATCGTACATTCTCATTAGTGATTTTGATCTGTTTGACATCATCATCTATATGGATTTTATTGTCACTTCTTGAGAAGAGGTTGAGTTTGTCATTAGTGTGTCATATTTATAGATTCCAATGTAATCCCTTGATTGATTTAGGGAGAGTGGGATCTGATATCAGGTCATTTATGGCCTTCTTACTCAGAGCATTGGTGTTTTCAATCTAATGATGTGTTACAGATCGATGAAATTTCTTCTCATGACGGTCATCCCATGGTTGTTCAAGATATTTCAAATGTTTTCTTATGTGATTTCCCTAGTCTTACACTTGATTAAGAAATAGATTTTATGTTGTATTTGGTTCTAGAAAAGTTGTCGATATTAATACAATAATTTCATATGGAATCAACATATCTGAAAGAGCTCAATATTCAGTTGGATATCGTATCTGAAAAATTATTCATTCTATATATTATTTCACCTTATGAATCCCTTGTTCTATTTTCCAAGGAGAAAATGGTTGAAATCACTTATGTGTTTCCTATAAATAGATCAACTGTGTATCTTTTAAGAAAAATTATCATTTCCCCATCTGGATCATTTGTTTGATTAGATTAAGGGGTAAATTTGGTTCTTGAATATTGATCTTCTATTGGGATAGCATCATCTCAGTGTCTGTGAGTCAGATATAATGAAGTAAAACTTTAAAATAAGTAATGGCCATTATATATCTTTTGTGATGCATTCTAGTTTGACTAATTCTTAGGCAATATTTATGGATTTGATGAATCAAATATTACACCAACATCTTGTTTCATTTTTTATAGTGTTTTTGGATGAAATTCAGATTTATTCAATGTTAGACTGTGAGCATGATCAATATCTTCATTTGGTTCTTCTTATTATAACGAGTCATCATTTGTTTGAAAAAAATTGAAATGTAGTTCCCCAATTAATAAAGTGATGTTCTTGGGTAAACATTATGAAATTACGTTATGAAATTTAGTATAGTTTTTGATAATGTCTTATCAGTTGATTTAGAAATGTTAAAAAAAAATTTCATTTAAGGAACCACATAATGTCTTTGAGATACGGAGCTTCCTTGGTCTTGCTGAATATTTCCAATAGGGTTCCAAGGAATTTTCTAAAATGGATCCACCATTGATAGATATTACCAATAATGAATTTGAAATAATTATGGGAATTAAGTGTTAGACTTATTTTGAGGAACAATATAGCGTTTTGAAATTTTCTCCGATTCTCATATTTCTGAACCCCTGAATGGGAATTGTGGACTTTTTCATTTCTTCTGGTGCCGGTTAGGGATGCATTCTTAAGAAGAATTTCAATGTGGTAGCTTATGGATCATTTCAACATCGAACACATGGAAATAATTACCCCAATAGTGATTTAGAGGTTTCTACAGTTATTCATGCACATAAGTGCTGGAAGAACCATCTTTTTGTGGAAAGTTTCATGTTTTTTTCTAATCATAAGAGTCTTAGTTAAATATTATCAATGAAGTAACTGAATATCTAGAAGAGGCTATAGGTTTAATACCATCCAAAATTTTACATCAATATATCGTACACCCTGGGAAATGGGATTGTGGTTCCAGATGATCTTAGTAGGAATGTACCGTCAATATATGTTATGCAATCGAATCAATAATGAATCCTTATGAGGATTTTAAATCAGTTCCACATATATGATCTTGAAGACGATTTAGACGTGGTTCTGACCAGTGTCCAGTTATCTTTAACTCTCACAAATTCAATTATATTTAGTTAGTAATAGGATGATTGGTTTCATTTTACTTAGGAATGTCTTTACTGGGTGGAGAAATCTTAAAGTTGGTCTCTATCTCTTGATGGTATGCATTACTTCAGGGAGAATGTTGTTATACAAGAACTTTTATGGAGTTTATTATTAATTTATTGGAACCTCTCATCATGGAACATTTATCTAGGAATAAAAAATTATTATGGGATGTAGAAATGATTCATATGGCATGGTATGAAGCAAAAAATCATGAAGTTTTTATTTCACTGTTACCCCTACCAATATATAATAGATGATCACTTAAAACATTTTGCATTTCTTCAGCCTCTTGTTATGTTAGTTTGGAAATGGAATGAGGTATCTATGGTTATTTTTGATGGATTGACACAAACACCCTATGAAAAAATGGTATCATGGTGGTTGTTCATAAGTTAATGACGCCATTTCATTTCATTACAATCAAATTCACCACTATTGATGATGATCCTGGTACGTTTTCAGTGCATGACGATGTGAGGGTATGTGGGTGTCCTTCCTACACTATTTTGGATAGGGATCATAGGATTACCACATGGTTCTGGTGGGGTCTTCAAGTGGATGTTGTAACTCATATCATGTTCAGAACAATGTACCATTGGTAGACTGACAATCAGATAGAGTGTGTAATTCAAAAAATGGAGGATATTCTTTGTGCCTGTGTCTTAGATTTCAATTGACCATGGGATGGGCATATCATACTGGTTGAGTTCACTTAAAACAATAATTTTCAGTCATCAATGATAATGTCTCTTTTTGAGATTCGGAATCCCCCCCCATGAAGATCAAATCATTATTGAGTTGAGGTGGGCGGAGTATCTCTTGTTAGAAAATTTTGGATCATGAATCATATTTGGATATTTAAAATGTATGAAGATGTTTAGTTACTGACCAAAGACATCAAGAATCATATACATATCAATGGAATTTTCCTTTGAATTTTACTATAACTGATTGGGTCTTCATTGACATGTCTCTTCATTTTGGTAATCATCATCTAAGAAAATAAGGAATGCTGGCTCCAAGATATTTTGGACCGTTTGAGGTGACTGAACATCTCAGACATGTTTCTTATCAGTTAGAATTGATTATTTTGTTAATAAACATTCATGTTGTTTTTCATATATCAGGTCATATGATGTATCAATATGATACTTGTCAGGATCTTAGATTGGTAGAAATGGAGTTGGAGCCAGATGATTCTGTTTTGGAGAAACTAGTTGCGATTATTGATTCTTATGAAAAATTCTTATGTGGGAAGTTGAATCTTTGGGTCTTAGTTCTATGGAAACATGGATTATATTCTCATAAAACATTGGAACGCGAGTCCTTAATGATGGAGCATTGGCCTTATCTTTTTCTAGGGACTACATCTTCCACATAACATCCTAGGGATATAAATTATATATGGTGGGGATTTTGTAACATCATGTTGCCTTGATTGGTTATGTTTTTCCATATCTCACTTTATCTTTTTGGATAAATGATTTCAGAACTGGTTTTTGTCATTTTTTTGATAATGTACATGTTTTGTAATGATGGTACACTCCATATACTAGTTTCTAAATACATGTCTTGAATTGGGTGATCATAATGGGAAATGTTTGACGCCATGACCAGGACATACACATTGTGACTTCACAAAAATTATATTTTTAACCTGTGATGATGGGTTTTTGGTGTACTTATCTAGCGTATACTTCAATATATGACCAATGGTTACACATCTGGACATGTCCCAGGCCTAGGTTTTAGTCACGTGTTTGGCATTTTTTATCATTCATTTCATCTAGAGAACTCATCGATATTAAACCAAAACACTAAATATATTATTTTTTCTGTCTCCTCTCATTTTGGTTCAATCTGATCAGGTTTGGATAATTGTTTTTTCCATGGTTCATCCCTCTAAATCCTTTGTGAGATATTATTTTTAGAAAGAATTTTCCATCATTAGTCTTGGTGTAACGGGTGTTCATCCTTGAGGTATGTGGGTATCCTCTCTTCTGTTGAACACTTTTTTTTAGACAAGGATCAATATTGATGTGGATTTGATTCTAGGGACATCATTGAAATTGTTGGGATTCAATTTTTTTGGGTTCCCAATACAGGACTGTGCGGCCCGAGTTTTGTGGTTGGTGGTTTCGTCTCAACATTATGTTGATAATCCTAATTTTTTTATTGAATGTTTTATATTCTGAAATAGGCATGATTAATTGTATGTGACGAAAATATTTTCCAATGAAAATTTTTTTTCTATAGTTTTGATATGTTTAATGAAAATAGGTATTTTGAATGCAATGTAATTCATTGTGAAATGATTTTGAAATGGATTTATAATAATTTCTATACAGGTTACCTTGGGTATATAGGGTGAAGGTTTATATGGGGACTATTGTCGAATGTTTGTGATTATTAATGAGTTTGTCTTGGTACCATCCACTATATACTAGGCGCATTATCCCAGTGGACTTATACTTCCTCTTTGTGGGTTTACATAGGTCTTATTCCTCTACTTCCAAGGAATATTGTATTAGGTACAATTTTTTTGTGCTTTATTATTGTACGAGTGGTTTGTAGCCTAGACCATTTGTTTTCCTTGGTGATGTGATATATGTGATTATATTTTGTACTGCAAGGAATTTTTATGTTAACATTGATATATATGCATATGCATGTAGAATATGATATGGGAAAAATTTCATTGATATTTATATACATACAATCATTTAGAACTATAGAAAACAGAAATATTTAGCATTCTTTATATAAAACAATTTATCTACATATCATGTAATTTGATTACATAAAAATTTACTACATTTAATGTTAGAGAGATTACTTATGTAACTCATTGTTGGTATGTGAATTTGGATATTGGATAACAACCTGAGAACCTCTTCATTGGTTTGTAGACCGCTGTTTTTCTTTGGGTGATGGGGATGTAAAAGCTATACAGTGAAGCGGTGAGGTTTGTGTCAGCTGGTTGGGTAGTTAGTGAAGATATGGTGGGAGTTCATACTTGACATCATTTAGAGTAGCTATTTGGTTATTAGTCCTTTACTGTGGGACTTTTATTGGAGTTTTAGATATTTTTCTAATTGTATGTTTCTACTATTTATAATATAGCTCATGAATATAAATATTCTTCATGTTCTATTATTCATTTTTTATTACATATATTCAATGTGTTTGATCAGTTTGGGAGAAATAGGTCCCTCTATTTTATTATATGATTCCCAAGTTCCTGTCTCTTTCCTATAGAGACTGGGAATTCCCTTTAGGTATTTGATAGATTGGGTCGGGTGTCATGTCTGAAGGAAACATGGGTTGGTTTATTCCATATAAGGTAATGAAAAAACATGTTCTTCTAAAATTTAACATAACCATTAGATGTTTCATTATTCTTATAACCAATATTTCACATGTAAAAATACCTCTAAAATTATATTATTGATCCCAATACATAGATACCTCATCAAATTTATTTCAACTTATAGTATACCGTGTTTTATGGGTTTATGCAGATTTATTCGATGTAATTATCCATTTAAACCCATAATAATTATTTATAAAGAACCTGAGAATTATCCAAAGAATACACCTATAGTGTTTCAATCCATGGGTGATTAAAGGACCATATTTATGTACCAAGGAATGATTAAGCCATTCCCAACCCATCCTTTTCATTGTTCTTACCCATAGGTACATTGGTGATAGAACCACACCCACTTTTATATTTAATAAATGTATGTATCTTTATGGAAAATCACATAATTTTAATAGTAACAAATGAATAGGATGTTATTATATACTTATCATAAAGGTATATAAAAGGGTTATGATACATGATCATTGTTTTCCTTAATATAGTTCATCAGGATTCTACTAATCAACCTTTTATACTATTTTTAGAGACACCAACCCTCGTATCATAGATTTGGTGCCAATTACCATTACATTAGTAAATGATACATGTAATCACATCATAAATGTCTACCCCATTTTATAGACATTGTAAATTGGATATATACATCATTAATACATTATTATTGATTAATAAAATAAAAACAATTTTTTATTTTGAAAATAACATTATTACATTTATCACATCATTTCATATTAGTCTTTGTAATAATCATGGAATCATGGGGAAAGGTAATAAATTTATGGTGATTTAGAATTACCAAAAATTATTATGTAGAATAGATTATGTCATTAATCAATATAAATAAAAAAGACGGATATATAAATAACAAAGCACACAATCTATTTAATAAACATTGTAAAGAGTAATCAATATAGAAATGTATATAAAAAACATAAAATTTAAACAATACAATGAAAATGAAATTAATCAAGAGATGAATAACAATAAAAATATCATGGACCATAATAATAACAAAAATTGTGTAAAATATTAATTATTGCACATCATGTTTCCATGGAACATGGTAACATTACATTTGATATATATCCTCAAGGAAATTTAAAACATACTAGGTAAAATCTTATTAAGTTGAGGCAAGCCAATTGATTTATCCCATGTGACTACTAATTCATAGAGGTAAATTCATTAACATTATCTAAACCCATGTATTTCATATCTAAATAACTTCTCATATAATGAATACTGTATTGAATTCATTAAAAATGCCCCTTGTTATTAAATATTTTTATTTAGTAAAGGATACTAATTTATCAAAATATTCCATTTAATAAAATAACTATCAAGTAAAAACTAATTTTAAATATATTTTCTATTTTAAGAAATAATAAAATCAATGATAAATGATATAGATATTAAGTTGAAATTTAATATTTAATTATTATCAGAAAGTGAATAATTCAAGGGGATGTAAATTACATCATAAGTTACTCAAGGTATTGAATGTAAATATTATCTACACTAAAAATTAACAAAGTTCATCCATATAAATAATAAATATGGTATAAATATAAAATATACCCTTTAATTATGAATAATGTTATTTAATTATTTAGGAATTAAAATACCCTAAAAATTACATTACATTCTTTCTAGAGGAAAATATCCATTTCAATTTGAAATCACTTTTTAAATCATAATTCATTATGAAAGTCATTTTCTTGGGAATTATTATTTCAAAAAAATTAGGATTTTACTGATTAAAAAATAATAAATTCCCATAAAATAACATAATCATATTTCAATGGACGATTCATTGAAAAGACGGACATGTATGTTGAGAATTTCGTACATGTAATAATAACATTAAATTTTGGACATTAAGATGAATTGAAAATTTTTCATGTTCAAAAAACTAAAATAAGTATCATTTGAATTTTTTGAAATAAAATATAAATAAAAATTACTTTTAATATATCCATTTTATAAGTAAAAATATATCAATTTTAATTTTTTTTAAAATTTTTTATTTAAAATATATTTCAATCCAATGAGTGAAATGATGTTAAAATTTATTAACTCAATATCTAAAAACATTTATGTACCAAAGAGTGGGGAAATTGTTATATCACATGGGAGTGAAAATAAATTACTAATGAATATGAATATTAATTGGTTTTTTCTAAAAAAATCCTTAAAATAAAATAAATGAAGAAACAATATTGATTATAATAATATTTTTATATAAACCATTATAATGATCAAAATATTGGATTATGAAATAATAAATTGGTCAAATATTTATATCAACATTAAATATACATATAATAATTGGAAATAAAAAATCAAATAATAATATTAAATTATAAACGTAACCATATATCAACTAATATAATGATGAATTTATATAACCCAAATAAAATAAATTGGGTTTTGAAATTAAATACTGCTTACTTTTATTTATATTTTCATAGATGGAATAATTGAAATTAAAACACAAAAAAACATTTAATAATGAGCTATACATGATATAAAATTTTAATGAGGATGCATATACAACATAATATGAATATTAGGGGTATAAGATTACAAAATAACTCTGAGAAATAAAATTTAGATGAGTTCCCTTATATAATGCTTCATTTTGGTTGACGGTGCCTTAACAACAGTTATAGTGGTTTTAATGATTTCATTAACATATTAATATCTATAGGATTAGATAAAATCCTTATATAAAATTTTATCTCTCATTCAATAATATACTTTATTTATTTTTCATTATTCCGAGTGTTAATAGATTTGTTTTTTCATGTTTCATTTGTTATGAATGTTCCAATTATTTTTAATGTTAAACAATTATATTATCTCTAGAATAGTAATTATAACAAAATATTAAATTTTTTATATCAATTTGTATTTTGGTAAAAAAAACTAATGCATGTTATGAAATATGATGTATGTTAGGATCATGGAGATGGTAGGCCATAAGAAGACATGCGTAACATTTCCTAATTTCACAATTCAGTATAGAAAGTCACTAATTAGTATTTTAGATTCATATAATTATCCTAATATCATTACTATGAGGTTATATACTTATATATTTCATCCATTTAGATTGGTTATGAATATAGAGTCAGATCACTATATTATTTATATTTATAATTGAACACATCCATGAGATGTGGAAATGGAATGATGCACATCATCAGTTCTCTAGGTAGTTGTTCGTTGTCCACAAGAAAAATGACTTTGTAACCAACTTTATTGTAGTGTTTGAGTGATAATGTTATAATGGCTTGTCGTACAATGGTTGTAGGTTCTATTCCTACAGCTTCATCTAAGGCGATGAGTTATCACCCGACCTGCAGTTTGTCCTTTTCCTAAAACTATAGTATCATAATATTCCAAAAAATTATCATAAGAATTGTTTTAACCTTAAAAAATACAATGAAATGTTCAACATAATCCACTCCAAACATTATAGTTATCCAAAGTACCTATGTCCAGACTCTCTATAAAAGGTATGTAAAATCCAAAATCAATTGTCAGATCAGATTCCCTAGACAGAGTAATGTTTATCTTATTGTCACATAATGAAAATATGATTATTTTATTCATATTAAAACATTAATGAAAACAAAAAGTACTACAGTACAATCCTTATCTATATCACATTTTTCTTATAACCAGAATATAACACTTGAGTCCAAAAATAAAAATACATTAATTATTCAACTTCAACTGTAGTAACAACATATGATTGGCCTTGATCCCTTGGCCTTATCGGAGGTAAGTTTCCTAGGCGGTTAGGGAATTAATTCACATAATTCCCCATTTCTCTATAATTGTAGCATTCAACATTGACATCATCTTTCTTTCCCTTTCTATCACGAGTCTGGTGACCTTTTTCTTCATATTTGTAACAAACTCCCATTCCTTTTAGGCAAATACCAGGGTGTTTTTTTCCCAAAATTATCAAATAATAGAAAATCCTTCTTACCATTTTTCCATTTATCTGTCTCTTATTCGACCATTCTATTCTTCTCATGCTTTAATTTATTTTCATAAGATTTAGAGAATTCTTTTTTAGTATTTATAGCACATGAGACAATGTCTTCGTATGAAGAGAAGGATTGTGAGACTAATGATCGACAGAGAAATGGTTTTAACCCATCAAATAAATGATCAATCTTACTCGTCAGGTAATGTATATAATCTACTGCATTCCTTGCTAGCCTTGTAAGGTTAGCTTCATACTTTGCGACATTCTCATCCTCCTTTTTCCAAAGATTGAGAAATTTTGTTTCCATATCTGATCGATGGTCATGAGGAAAGTATTTTTCTAATAAAATATCACTAAACTCCATACTTAAATAACATGAAACATCTTCATCATCCTTTGTGTTTTTAATTAATGACCACCATTGATCTGCATCTCAGGTGAGGTGGTAAATTGCCATGATAACCTTTTTCCTTTCACAACTCTCCAAAGACTGAAATATTTTCTCTACAAAACTTATCCATTGCTCATCTACCAGTGGATTTTTACCCCAATTTAATGTTGGTGGTTTTTTCCTCATGAAGTGATCTAACATTGATCCTCCGTACTGCAGATTGGGGTGCTCTATACGTGTAAGTTTATTATTCATTACACGAGTTAGTTGTCCCAGTATAATGATTAGTTGATCAACACCAATTGTATAACCAGCTCCACTATAACTATATTGAGAATTAAGGAAATCCCTACATCGAGTGCGTGCATTGATATGATTTCCATTCATTCCACTAGGTATCATTACTAAACAATGTCATAAATTAGATCAGTTTATTAATTAAAATACATAATTCCATACTTAGAAAACCCTTAATATAACTTAAAAAAATTATTGATATAGTCCATAATCATAAAAAATGATTTCTTTGAGGATGTATATACTCATAAACCATACATAATAGTTTTTAAAGAAAATGAGAATTATCCCAAGCATATCCCTTGAGTGTTTCATAACCAAGAGTGCAGCAAGGCCTGTTATCGTGCATCTGTTCTCGTTCGAGTCTAACTCAAAGAGATGTTTTCGGGATTTACCCTTAGGTAATCTGTCCCAGAGATGGCTCTACCTACTCATATCCAGACAGGGATGTATTACTCAGAAAACACACAAAATCTCTACAATACCAAAATTCTAGGAAGTTATTCACCACTAATCCTCAAATTCTATCTCATGTCAATGTGCTCTAATTAGATTTTATCTAAATCTAGCTTCCATGGTTTGTACCAAACTTACTCTGATACCAACTACAACGCCCCGACCCCAGTAACCCAGAGTCGGTGTATTATTACATAACATTGTCCTTATCACAATAGATCATGTCACGAAAGACCGATAAGTTTTGTCTCCTTGGAATCACTAGATACATTCATAATGTTTACATTACATCATAAAGTGAATACTACAACAACATCTTCTCTCCACACTTATATCCCCTTATAATATCCCTACATGTCATTCTTAAAATAATTCTTCACATACTGGGAAAAATAAAACATTGAAAGGGGTGAGCTTAGATGCCTAGTAAGGATATCAATATAACAGAAACATTCATACAAGAGCATAAACATTTAAGGTAATATATAACTAAAACAAAATCCTATTAAAGATGAACTTGAGCATAATATTGAAAAAATAAAATGAAATAATTACATTTACATATTCACATGGATATTCTACTAGTCGAATAATCACATGAATTATCAATAACCACTTTTATAATGATAGAATGCATAAATACAGACTATCATAACCATATAGCCAAGGCCTAGTACCGGGACTACAAATACAATTTTGTCAAAGAATTATGCCAAGACACTATTTTGTCTCACGAGACCTGCCGATGTATCAAGTAGCTATAGCGAGCTCCACCTGTCACTTATTACGTCCAATGAATTCCTAATATGAATATATTTAAACATAACATAAACATTCATATTCAAACAAGCATATGAAATGTCAATACTTTCTCCATAAACCATGAATGGTATAAAAATAACTCATCGACAGTAAAACATATCATAAAACCTTAAATACAATATGTATGTTTTTTATCATAATAAACCAACTTCAAATAAGATTAAAATCCATCAAAGGATTTTGACATAGATGAAATCAAAAATATTTGAGAGAAATATCTCTTTTTTTAAATCTTTTAAAAGTCACATAATTATAAAATAAAACACTTACTTTGAAAATATTCTTATAAACTTGTATGGTAAGCTTTCATTATTTTATAATGGTGGAAAATAGCTTCACCCGACGTATATGTTTATAAAAGACATTCTTACCTTAATTTTGTTGAAAAGGATAGAAAGGTCCTTGTTTGGAAAATGACGGAAAGATTACTTTCAAACCATCTTATAAAAAGTCAAAAAAGGGTATAAATGACTTCAAACCATAGTATACTAAATAGTAAAAATGTTTTGGAGTATATTTTTAAGAAACATGGTTGTGGATGATAAAGAGATCCTTGTAGATAATTACGTATAAATAACCTCAGATAATGAAGAGATTATGAAATAAACCATTACATTTTACTTTTTCTTTTATGAGGGTAGGATAACCTACTATATAATGGTGAAATAATTTTTATTAAATTATACATGAACTATATACATATTTATGATATCATATATAATCTTTTAAAATTTCTTTTTTAATTATATATTTGTATTATCGTCATTTTGAGTTTTACTTACTCATTTTATTTAATATATAAGCCATGTTTGTTATCCATAGGTTGTATCTTATTCATATCCAGAATGATATCAAGTCCTGAAACATTATTTTTAATCATCAAATGAGAATTATACATAAATGGATACGATGGGAAATGAATCTCATCGCGTTCGTGGAGACAATAGTCTGTACGTACGCACGAGTGACGATATCATTAAGTTGATTTTAAAATAATATTTAATTGGATGATATATTATATATAAATAATCATTATAATGTTATTATTTTTATTTACTTCAATTACACATCAATATCCTACCCATCCAATTAATAATGTTTTGAATAACAATTAAACCATGACGTGGAGATGGTAAGCCGTACGTACGCACATATGATGATATGAAATTCAAGGGATGGATTTAATACTAAATATAGTTTTACCATATTGATAATAACATCAATGTATATAGAAGATAATGGATTTATTGTTTTGGAATTTAAATAAAAAAGAATAAAGAAGTTGAAGAAGAAAGGATCTTGAAAGAGGGTGGTGAAATCATTACATCTTCTTTAGGTTCTTAGTTTTTATTTGATCAAAAGGGATCCTTAGGATGGCTTTATGATCAATATAAGGCCTCTAGGCTGAATTTAGTGAAGTTGATATAGTATATTGGTAGGGGTTGGCTGAGCCAGAAATCTTTGCATGTGTGAATAATTGGACAAAAGTGGTGTCCATTTATAAGGGGGTGGAGGGGCTCTTTAGAAAAATCTTAAAGAATTATTTTATAATAAATTCATATTCGGTTTCTAATAGATTAAAAGTAGATTATTCAAAGTTTAAGGTAGGGATGGGTTGAAATCCTTTCAACCAATATATTTTATATGGGTTTGGTTAGTATATTAACCTTATCTTTTAGTTTTAACTCTTAGTTAATTATTTTGACATTTACCATGTCACATTAAATTTTAATATGATATAGTAAATAAACTTACTATATATTTCCAAAAGACCACCAAGTAGTCCATTAATGATACACCTATCATGATATAAGTATTTCGGCCGAAACATATATTTTTAGGAACATAATATCAATTAATAATATAATATTTCTTTTAAAATCTCATTTATATAAATGTTGACACTATTTAATAATAGATTTTCGTTAAAGTCATAAAATATTTATTAATTATAAAAATATTAATTTACCCAATCCTAACATGTCATATTAACCAATTAAATTCTTAGATGTCATCAAAAAATTCAAATTATATTTATTTTATCATTTACAATAAAAATTATTTGATTCGTTCATTAATAAGGAAATTACTACATTACTATTTTATTATAAATAAATTTAATTATTAAATGTATAAAAATTATAAATAAAATACCATCATGTAGGAAATATTTTTAAAATTATAATGAATATTTATAGTCTAAAACATAACATGTATAATCCTATGTAATAATTGTTTTTCTAAAAGATATATGCTTTTGTCATTTTTTTATATACATTAATTTAATTAATATAACGTGTCCTTATCACCTACAAGTGGCTCCATGGGGTCACAAAATTTAACCAAAGATGCCCATGGTCGGACATGTATCGACCAATAAGGTTAGGATGAATTTTAGGATAATTTAATATTATTATAATTTTAATTATTTACCATTATTTACTGAATTTACCATTTAACCAGGATAAATAAAATATTTACCGATGTAATTTTTAGAAATGTCAAAAATAAAAGTTACATATTTACACAATTTGGACATTCTGATTCCAATTATGTAATCCATTTTTCCAATTTCAAAGCACTAAAGTGGTAGAAATAAAATTAAAATTATTTCCCATTGTTAAAACAAAAAGCGTGTTTTTAAGAGATAATAACTATTAAAATATTGACATTTTTTTATTTCCGGTTTAATTGTGAAATTATGTCCAATGACCAAAATTTTGTTAAATTGTAAAAATATATTGTAAATATACATTAAAATCACTCAAATTCATAATTTATAGCTATTAATTATTTAGATTAAAAAAGTAGTTTTTAATTAAAATTTACTAATTTTCATTATTCATCAAAATATAATAGTTATCCGAAAAGTACCAAAATTTTATCCTAGAATAATTTAGATATTCCGAATCCTAAAATGAATTCATTTTTGAGAGATAAAATTTATAAAATTTCAAAAAGTCGGTATTACTATCCATAACGACAATATTGATTGGTCGTGGGGTGTTAAAACTCGAAGTTGCGAAGTACACACGCTACTGTATTATTCAAAGAGATGTGTGTCGTGGAAGCATGGGGTGTTACACAAAATTTTATAAATTTTAATAATATAAATATAATTGACCTATTTTTTCCCTAAAATTAACTAAAATATAATTTAATGTTAAAAATCATTTATACAAAAAGGAACTTTTAAATTATAATCCAAAATATTTAACAATAGATAATGAAAATGAATCCTTTAGAAAATGAATAAATATCATTAATAAAATATATTTTTTCCAACTAATAATATGAATTTTTTATCATATAAATTTAAAAAAAATTATAAAAAAGAATTTGAGTTTATATACTCCATGGGTCATTAATCCTAATTTTATAAAACTTCTTGCTTTTCAGATAACACTTATTTTTTCATTAAAATGATTATTATTTATTTCATTACAATAAATAAGTACTAAATATTTTTAATATATATATTATTATAATTTTCTTTAATAAAATTTATTACCTCTATTCCAACCACTAGGATAGAAATATAATTATTTATAATAATATTAATTTTATATTTTTTCATAGTAAAATGTGGTTTTGTATGTAACACAAGCTGTCAAAGAAAATCATTATCTTGAATAACACAAGATAACAATTTTTTTTAATTTAATACAACCTATGTGATAAAATTTTATTATTTTATAAATTATAGGGTGTTATATAATTTATTATGATAAAAAACATTGAGTTTATAAAACAAGTTTTTCAAAAAAATACATCTCACAATTTCAAAGGTTTTTTTCCTTTTTAATCAATTTATATATAATGGAATTATTTTATAAATTTTTATACCATATTGTTTTAATAATTCATTCACTACTATTCAAACTAGAGAATTTAATTACTAGGATATAAAAATAAAATATATTACAGTTCATTTGAACATGGGGTTTAGTGTATAAAAACATACCAGGGAGATTAAATTTATTTTCCAAATTATATTTCTTAAAATATTAGGTTGATATATTATATCCATCATAAAATAAATTTATCTCAAAAAATTTTTATTTGGTAAAAGAATATTAATATTTCCTTACTTCATCACATCCTTTGGATCCCAAAATGAAACATTGAATTTCAAATTTCCCTAGATAAATTTAAAGAGGTAAATAATCTATTTTTTTGTATTAATTCTGTGATTAGTAGATGTGGTTGATACAATATATATTTCCATAAAAGATATACATATAATATATCATGAAAATGATATAGGTTCAATGGAAGTTCTAAATAATAAGCTATCATTCCTACTAGATCAAGTATATTGAAAAGGATAATATACATAGGGATTAAAATTCACCTTATTCCATATCTCTTAAACTTCTTCTATATGGAAATTCACACGAACACCTTCTAAATGAAATCATATTCTATATACCATCGATGACTATTATCATAACTATTTTTGTGATCCTAGACTACCTTTTTTTGAATCAATTTGACTTTTTCTTTCATTTCCTCATCGTGTTTAGGTCCCAATAGTCTTCTTTCTCTATATTCTTCTCCATACATAAGATTTGAACACTAATTTACATACAAGGGTTCCTTAGATTTATATAAATACATAATAGAAATCTATTTTTAAAATAAAACATTATTATTTAAAAGTGTTTATACCGACCTCTTATTAAATATATAAAAAATAATCAATATATTATATAGGTTTTCAGTGGTTATCTCATACTAATAATCTTTCTAAGTATGGAATGTAGTGAAAAAACATGACATTATTTCCATTACATACAATAGTCTTTTCCAAAATAATAATGTAATCCTTAGGCTCTATTATTGTAAAATAAATTTTTTACTCAATCCAATAATAAAAATTTAGCGATATATTTTATGTAGGTCATATTAGGGGATAATTATTCATTGATAGTGATGATATGTACTAAATTATTAAATATATGAATTACAACCCAAATAAACACATGAGATTTAGATATTTTGAGAGTCCAAAAAATAAAATTCTTGTAAATTTTCACATTTCCCTTCAATTATATGTATTTTTTATATCATCACCATCATATTTTGACTCTCTACATGAAATTATAGGCATAAATGTTACTGAGATATAATATTTGAAATATATCTCTTCATTCCCGCCTTATAAAAATACTCATACATAATTTTACTCAACTTCGTAATTCCAAGATATATTGTGAATAATGAACTAAAAGAATCCTAGAATAACTCTTTTATAATATATGGTTTATATGGTACATATGAAGGGTTCCTAAAATGTATAATTCAATAATAATCAGGGTTGATCTCATTAATATTTTAAACCTTATTTTTGGTTGTTCATCATCCATTATGCCTCTTTAATTCTGAAACTCATAAATGGATTTATACTCATTTCATTGAGAAAATATGTATCCCATTCCTTCAACATATATAGACCCATTAATTTATAATTCAATAATATTATATATTATGTGATCCTCATCCTAGATAAGAATGAATTCCTGTTCTGACTCAATGAATCAATAACATTAATCATGTTACAATGTTGGTAATGTAAAGAGTAGTCACAATCTTAAATCAGGTCCAAACATATTCAATGTTTTAAATTCAACTCTTCTTGAGCGAATATACACTTTAAACAATTTTTATTAGTTTATATGCTACAAATTTCTTCTTAACGATAATTTCTCCAACTATTCAATGAAAATATTTCAACTCTAAATCCATATCATGGGTTGGGTAATTTTTTCTTAGGAACATCCTCTTTTTACTATGACTAATATACAACAATATCATTCTACTTGGTTCCATATAGAAATATTTTATTTTATAAATCACTATAGATTACACACCTTTAAATACTATAGGTAAAATTATGATCATGTATATTGAGGAATATTATCTTTAGTTCCTTGAAATATTCCTCACATTCATTTTCCCTAAGGAACTCGGTGCCATTGTAGTTGAACATGTTGTGTGGATTAGAGGGTCATGAAAAATTTTCCAAAAAGAATAAGTACAATCTTGAAAACAAAGAATGTTGTTGTTATACGTCATAATTCATTTCCAAGGCCAAAATTTAATAACGTTTTTTCATTGATGCGTCAATAGATATAACTATAATTGATATTATATGTCCCAAAGAGAAAACATTTTATATCCTTGATGCACATATTTAATTTTTTTTACAACATAATTCTCTTGTTAGTTTTCATACAATACTAATGTGATCATTACTCTCATAATTACTCATTGAATTGATAACATTATAGTTCATAAATACATCTATATGATGATCAAGTTAGTTTCTAAATATAATATTAATTAAATCCATGATCATATGGGAGAAATTAGTAAGAATAAAAGAAATCACAATTTATTAATAGTTTCGATATCTTATATAGAATGTTGGTTTTGGTATATCCTCTATCTTAACCATTAATTAATAATATTCAAAATAAATACCAATCATCCAATGGTATTGAGATCCACATAGTTGATCAAACAAGTAATTATTATGTAGTAGAGGTTTCTTTTTCATGGTCGTGATATTGTTATTTTCATGATAATATTGAGAATTATCATTGATCTATATTGTAGCTTAATATAAATAATAGGCACATCCAATGATGACACACTTATTGAATAAATCCATTATCATGATTCACCTATAGTTTCTTCAATAACTTTCCTCAACTCAATTTGGGATATTTTATATAAAGTCATTGAAAAATGATAATCAATATTTATGAAGAATGTTGATGGATTGACTTCATGATTCATGAGAATAAATGGGATTTTGTTTTGGAAAAAATTTAAAAATAATTATTTCATTCATTATGAGATTCTCACAAAACAAATGAGAAAAAACCCATATTGAATATGAATCAATACCCATAAAAATTTCGTGGTTTTCATATAAATTTTATTATCACTACTGTATTAAAGGAAAATCATATGTTCTGTTAGAATATCTGACATGTGTTTCCTTCTTTGTAATTAAATGTAGTTTTTATGTAGAGAAATCTAATCAACTTTTGTTATGGGTTCATATCCAACCATATGCAGAATAAAATGATTTATAGGAATAATATTTCCACAAATATAAATTGTAAAATAAACATAAAATTTAAATTTAATCTTTAAACCAATAGAGGTTATCACTACTAACTGAATAATAATTATTTTAATAATCACATCACTTTTAAAGGAAAAGTGAGAATCATCAAATTCCCTCAATAAAACAAATTAACCTGAAAAATGAATGAAAAAATAGGATCTGTCTCTCCAAGAAACTACCTCATGTCACCCAACCCTCACCAATGCATAACCACTCAACCAACTAATCCACACGAAGATGTGCAGGCCTGAAGATGACGGTAAAGCCATACACTCTATGTATTTCAAATCCAAATGTCATAATAGTGTGATGAAATCAAGATCTGAACCCCATCTGGGGAAGATCTAGGAATGGTGGGATGCATTACACCAATACCACATCCGATGAAACGTGAATAACATGAAAAGAAGACTGAAACCAAACCAAAAAAGCCACCCAACCCTAACAACTAACATTACTAAATTAAACCCAATAATTAATGAGAAACATAATATTACCAAAATAAATTTTCCAAAATAATTTTCATAAAATAAATATTACTCGTATGTTAGGAGACTCCGTCACCATATTTTAAAACTCAAAGGCAAGATAATCCCATGTCTGTATATACTCCTCAATGCTAATTTTCCCTTTGTGGAAACCCATAAAAATAATTAGATCTTGTTTATCCACCAATATGAAATTATCCTTTTTTGGGGTCACCTCACGAGGCTGCCCATATTCTTTGTTTCCACCCCTTAAGAAGCATTAAGGAGAAAAACCATCTCTAAATCTTCCTCCTTAGAGCATAATAGAAATACCATGGGCTTCTCCCCCTAGACCACTAATCACGGATGACTCATATCCTCATTTTCAAACTTTTTGGATATAACCATCCATGTAGACAAGGTCTCTAGATGATGTGGTAAGGATGAGTAGTCCGTCCAAACCATCCTCCTCCAATTACTCCTGTTACTCCCTAGGCATGATGTTTTATATGACGAATGATTGTGTTCATCTCCATTGACATATTTCACAAATCCCCAGACTACCTCCAGGGATCTATTACAGTCATCATTCAAATATACCTCCCCATGCCCTTCATATATGTTATTCAAATGAATCTAGTCTGGGAACCTAGTGGCAGGACCCCCTTACAACCCATCACTGGATTGGAAAGACACCTACGAAGAAGGCCCCTAAAACACCTCCTACAGATCACCACTAAATTACCCCTATAACTCAGCAACAAAATTCTACTGTCTATCAACCATTTGCAACCCAGCATCTCCTGGGGTTTCACTCATACCATATCCTACTGATCCATACTATTCTCTTCCACACAAAGTGAATGTGAGGGTCTCTATTGGTCTAACCTCAACCTATTGAAATAATTAGAAACTGATGGATTGACTTGTGGAACAAATGGATTCTTCATCGGTGACCGAGAAGATGGATGACTATACTCTTCCACAAATGTTGCCCATAAATAACTATACTGCCGATATAGTCTCCTCCAATTGAAAACTACCAGAGTAATCTTCCCACCCACCTTGTCTTACACCATAGTAGACTTCTTCGTCAACATCTCTAGCATCCACTACACCCCATGTTCCATTCCATAATAATCACTCCTCCTCAATGAAAACTGAAACCCCTTATGGTAGAAGACCATCAAGTGACCGACAAGATTTCATCATGAAATTAAATTAGTCCAATTTTCATTAACAATATATTGTTTTCAGCAGTATTCATCACCCATAGTGATCCATACATACTCAAATATATCCCTTGATGTATCCAATTTGACATAGAAAAATGGATTGATAGGGTGTCTGAGTTCTTTACTTCGGTAGTCTGAAGACATATATCTACCAATCAAGTTCCTCATCATACGCATAATAGATGGATTTTGTAATGGTAGCATAATATTTGGTAATCATACCCAAGTCACTGTGGTTGTAGGATCAAACATCATATGACAATAAAAGGTACACTTAAAGAGTATAAATAATAATTCATTGATGTTGCGAGATGTTCATGACCTGGCCTTGATGTGATCATCCATCTAGGAGAAGCATATCATAATACATCAATTTTTCAAAAGACACATTGTTGCTATGTCCTGTAAATCCAATGCGTCAATGATGTTCCAATAGAATGATTCTGTAGGATCGAAATAATGTTATAGATGGTGAATATACAAGAGTGGGGGTGAATTGTACACATAAAAAATTTCATTGGAACATTTAAAGATGATTACGGTTAACTATGCTTTCCTTAGATAATGAATGTTCTAAGCTTAACAAAGTTAAACTATTACTTGCTTACAACTGGAAATATATTTCGAATGTAGGTTCTGGAAATATAGATCCGGAAATTGAAACATAACTAAATATTAAAATATGATATTCTACCTTAAAGCGTATAGAATCTAAAAGAAACTGAGTATAAGTAATTAATTATAAGAAGGTTATACTTTCCTTACAATACAATATGCAGCGAAAAAAAACAAGTAGTAAAACTACAAGTGACAAGATATAAGTCTTTTAACCCAAAGAGAAGGGTATCCAACAAATGTGGATAAAGGTCCCTTGATTTATACTTTCAAGAAAGTCTGTCTTACCCACAGCAGAGTAAGACCTCGATACGAAGATCGGAATCTCTATCTTGCTATCCCCGCAAGCACTCAACTTCAAGGTAGTTGGAACCTCTGTCTTCCTCAGTAGGGAAGCCCTCGAACATTAAGTTAGTTGGCACCTCTGTCTTCCTATCATCAGAAGACCTCGAATGTAATCACCAACATTAGAAGTTGCATGAAGAAAAAACTGAATGAGCGGTTCAGTACGCACAAAGAATGAGAATATTTCTCTCTCTAGAAATCGCCTTAGCAGCCTATGGTCTCTAGATCGATCACCTTCATTATGTATAGAGCTCTTTCAAATGAGATCCTACATATAGGTTCGGTCAGCCTCTTTTCCAACAGTCATATTTTCCATAAAAATTGGAGGGACCTGTACACGTGTAACTTAAACAACGGTTAGTTTATAACAGAATAGACGACATCGTTTTATAACAAAATAAGTATAACAGAAAGTACGACATCGTTTCAAGATTAATTAAAAAGTTCAGAGTGAATATTCAGAGTGTATGAAAAATGTCAAAGAGTAGACAAATTATAAAAGTGTAAGAAAAATGGAAGTTCGGAGTCTTAAAAAAAATAATATTCAGAGTCTAAATAAATTCAGAGTATATAAAGCAAAGATGGTCAGATTATGTTTGATAGGAAAATTTGGAATGAGAATTCGGAATGAGAATTCGTCATTAGAATCCATAATGAGAATTCGTAATCAGAATTCTTCATTAGAATTCGGTGTCGAACTTCATGAGTGTTTATATCCAGAATTCAGAGGGGAACATTATTAGAGTTCTTATCCAGAATTCGGAGTGGAACTTCATTACGGTTCTAATCCAGAATTCGGAGCCAAAAAAAGAATTCTTCATATCAAAGTTTTAAACGATTCTGAGAATATAGCAATGAATATGATTCTTATACTTTAGAAATATATGGATATATATAATGAAAATATGATAAGGATACTTTGCCTTATAAAAGAGATTTTCCTTATAAAAGAGATTTTCCTTATAAAAGCGATTTTTTTTATAAAAGTGATTTTCCTTATAAAAGCAATTTTCTTTATAAAAGCAATTTTCCTTAATTATTGGGTGTTTGTGATTTTCAAATCAATAAGGAATGGAAAAGTCATAAGGAAAACCTTATTGACTCAACAATCTTCCCCGTTTTGGAAAGCACAAACATCATTACGAAAAAAGAAATACTAAGAAAAAAATGAAAACATTAAGGATTATCTCCCTTTTCTTGTGGATGTTGATGAATATGACTAACTGCCCCTTAGGCTTTGAAACTATAAAGATCCTATTCTAGATTTTCATAATGGTATTTCATTAAGAATAATAATGTATTCTTTAATTAAAAACTCACACTTAGATAAACACTATTAGAGTTCTTTTTCCTTCTCACCCTTTGTTAGGGTTCTTTTTCCTTTTCCCCCTTTGTTATGGTTCTTTTTCCTTCTCCCCCTTTGAGATTTTCAAAAAGAATTTGGGGGAATGGAAAATATAACAATGTACCTGAAAAATTAGTAACAATAACAAAAGAGACGAGTAAGAAAGATTTTCATTAAACAAAGAAGCTAATATAGAACAAAAATATTGGATTTGTCTATTTTGGATCTTTTTCCTTCGACATGAGACCCTTAATAATAGCCTTTATCTTCTTCATGTCTTTATGGTCTTCATCGGCTTGCTTCTCTAACACAACTATTTTTTCACTTTGAGCTTCAAGATTTTCTTCCTGGGATTCAAGCTTTTCTTCCTGAGATTTCAAAGTTTGTTTTTGTTCTAAAAACATCTCTTCAATCTCAATCCAACGATCCCTTTTATTCCTTCAGCTTTGAGCAACAACATTCAGCTTCCCATTCAGATCTCTGTCTTTTTGAATCCGAAAATTCTTATCAGCTGTCAACTTTTCTTCAAAGGAAAAGGTAAGATCATTTTGCTTCCTGTCTTCTGTCTCAAATGCATCTTTAAAATTATCTTGGAATTCATCCAAGAGCCTCATTTCATTTACAGTATTCTTCGACCAACGAGTCATTTTCTTACAAGGCATTTTGTGGGCTTTATAGCTGACAATATGAGATTTTAACTGAGTCTCCATATCTACACATTTATCCATAACCATGGATACAGAGTCAGTTTTCTGATTCAAAGTATGTTGGAGCATCTGGCATCTTGAATCAATACTTGAGAAGGTCGCAATAAAACCCACCAACTTCTTTAAAGATTTAACAAGAATGTCATATCCCAACAAAGATGACTCTGAATCTGAGACTCTGCTTGGAGAAATTTCTTCTTCAATTTTCTCATCCTTCTTCTTAGAAGAACCACCGACATCTCTTCTCTTTACAGCCACTGAGCTCGGGGTATCGAGAATAAGTTTATTTCCCTTGTCCTCTTTCGGAATGGATTCTTGTTCCGGGGTTTTATGCTCACTCCCAGATACATAAACAATATTGTCTTCATCTGTAACATATTTTTGATCACCATCCTCTACGTTCTCCATTTGAGAAATATCATGTACAATATGTTCTACTTATGCATGATAAGATACTTCTTGTTCTCCTTTCTCCTCATCGTTCCCTGGAGTGACTATCATAGAAGACATAGCTTCTGATGTTCTGAGCCACAAATGTTTCGAAGGTGTCTCCTTATAATTTTCTACATTATTCAATAGATATCCAGTCTCACCACTACCTTCAGCAACTACTTCATCCTCTTCCACTTGCTCAAACTGCTCAACTTTCTCAACATGCTTAGCAACTACCGCCTCCGGAGTGACATAGTATCTTCATGGAGTCTCAGGTAAAGATTCCAAAGAAAAAGATCTCGGGACTAGAATGTTTCCGGAATACATCTCATTAAACTTCAACAATGTCTGATCCACCACAGCTTCAGACATCTTCTTATTAAGCTTCTTTTTTTTCACTTTTTTTTCTAGTTCAGCAGCTATCTTTTCCTTCAAAGCCTTAGCCTCCGCAGGGTCCAAGCCAAACTGATGCTCCCCTTGCACTCTCTTCTCATTGAATTACCTCCACTTAGCAACTACCTCATCAGGGTAAGATTTCTTCTTCTTCAGTTTTGGAGGTTCGGAACGAACTTCCATAGATTTAAGATTCTGTACTTTAACTTCAACTTCTTTCAACATTCTCTTCTCCACTGGCATTGAAGATTTATAGGTTCAGCAACATTCGGAACCGCTTATTCTTGAACTGGCATATCAATGAACTCACCCGTATTCTTGTTTAAAGCAATGTTCATCCTCTTAAGGGTATCATCACTCAGCAAAACATTTTTGCAAACTCTTGGCTTAGACTTGCAGGCCTCCTTGGAAGACTCAAGGCACCAAACTATTAACTTCGAGAAGATTGTTGGATACATTATGATCTGAGCTCTCAGATTCCATTTCTTAACATTCTCAATGGTAATAAGAATGTGTCTCATCAAATTATACTTCCTTTGATTTATCATAAAATCTAGAATAACGATCTCTCTCTTCCTCAAACTGTCTTTGTCACCCTTTCTCGGTACGATAAATTCTTATACCCATAATTCTAGAATCCGAAAATTCGTAGATAGACTAGAAATCTTCGAAGACTTGTCATCTGATAGTCCATGTATAAGGCCCCATACTTAAACCTTACTTAATCTTGAGTTATTACAAGATTACACATTGAGGATCTTTTCGGGTTTAGAGTTTTAGAGAATTAGATCATAAAACTTGCATTACATTCCACATATAAACAAAGTTGGTACATAAAGATAGTATTCTTCTTTCCAATCAATGGAAACATATTTAAAATAAAACATGGATTCTTTCTTGACACTTCCTTGAAACTATCATCATATCATGTACCTTTCCCTTGACCTGTGAAAAAAATTTCAAAAAAACTTGGGTTGAGAATAAAAAGCTCATTAAGGGATATAAAAATATGGAAAGGAAACATGGGTACATATATACATAAGAATGAAATCATACTTTACCCATAAAAAATAATCACTTTAACATACCTCATGAAATCATGAATAAATCATAGAAATCATATGACATAAAGGTAACTTGAGGCATTCATAACATTCTTACGTAGGGAGTAACCCTCTTGGTTACGCTTGCAATACCCATCACAGTATATTCCTTAAATCTCTTTGAAAAAACCTTAATGTTTCAGTACTTCATGTTACCCAATGCATTGGAGAGATATATCGGGCTCACCCGCCCTTAGTTTATCACGGAACAACCCATCTTCAGAATAATGCCCAAGAACCTCAACAGAATTGTATCATATAAAACATGCATAAAGGAAACATAACATTTCCACATTTCAATCACAATATATCAATACAACACATTGATATAAAAACATTATGAAAACCATTTTCAATACAAAAATAAAAGAAATGTAAAACATGGTATTTATTTTTCTTTTAAAAAAAAGGTATGGCTTGTACAGGAATTTGAAACTCAAATAATGGTCACGACGGCAGAGAAGTCATTGTCGCTGCATACGTACGACAAAAACATTCCCTTTTGTCGTTTTCTAAAAACTTCATATAAAAATGATTCCTTTTCATTAAATGAAAAATTCAAAGGGGTTTATACACCTTATAAAATAAGGTTGTGTATAAAACAAAATATACCTCAATGAAAGAAGATTGAGACGAAGTCCCATACCTCGGGTCCGACTTGACTCGATCGTTCTTTAATCTCCTGAATAATAAACTTGAGATAATTTCTACTTGTTTAAGAACCTTTTTCAAGTTCATTATTCCCTTTATATCACTTATTTCCATGTCATGAACACTATGTAATTCATTAAGTTAATAACGGTCATTTTAACGATCATTGGTACTTGAGTCCAAATATGCACGTTATAATTACAAGTTGTTCATGTATCAATTATAACCAAATTTATAAAGATGATGTATATATCATATATATCATATATATCCAGTATATACTTGCATTTATAATATTACATAATCATTTAGAGGTAAGAAATGAAATGCACTGTTCCGGGAGACGGTAAACCGTATGTACGCATGAACGCTACTTTCATTTCTATTTCATATTTTATAGAATGGAATAATAATGATATAAAGGTATATTATAATTCTGGTATAATATCATATATAATATAATAGTTCCATCCTTTATACGTCCCACTTATGGTATTTAACAAATCAAATCACTTTGAGGGGGCGGTAGTCCTCACTTCCTTAAATGAGGATATCGCGTTTACCCATAATGGAAACCATAAAGGTATGCACAAAATGAAAAATACAGAAGCTTAAGGAAAACATAAACATATTATATATCATATATAAATATAGTTACATCTTAATGGACACCTTTCAAGATGTTAAATGAATATTTGAACAATCATCGTTTTGGGAGGCATAAATTCACCATCCACAGAAACAGTATGTCCTTTAACCATTAGATGTTGGTGTGTGTAAGTTTAGCAAGAATACATGTTATAAAAACATCCTATTATATTGAAGATAATGTAGTTGTTACAAAATAAATGAATAAAAAGAGTTAAGGGGGTTGGAGAAGCAAAATAAAACAAAAGGACTCAAGTGATGACATTACCGTAAAATCGGGTAACTCCCTTTGGTTTGAGCTCAAAGGATTCCTTGGGAAGACTTATGCCCAAAGTGAGGCTTCAAGGAGTAATAAAGGGATGTGTAGAGACAATATGGGCAGGTTTTGGCCTAGACAAATGCTTTGGGAGTGTGGGTAAGGGGTAGAGGTGGAGGCCTTTTATAAGAGGAGAGGAGGGGCACTCTTGGAATGTAAAGAAATGATACTTTATTTGAAAACGATTTTCGGATTCAAAAGGTCCCAAATTGATAAAATTCTATGGTAAGGTGATAAGGGTTCGAAATCCACCCATAAAATAGGTTTTGGATATGTTTTGGTCATAAATTTTACATTATCATTTCATTTTATTTAAATCCTTTATTAATGAGGTAATCGCTGCATCATCATGATGTCATCAATAATTTAATAAATTTAATGTCTAAAAATTATAAAAAAAATATCATGATTTAGGAAATATTTATAGATTTCTAATTAATATTTATATTCCAAAAGATTATTTATGTAGACAAAATTAAAAATATTTTACTTAGGTGATACATTCTTTGTCACATTTAACATTCTTTAAAAATAAAAAGAAAAAAAGCCACTTTCTCACAAAAGTGATTCCATGGGGCCCCCATGTTTGGCACAAGGCATCCCATGGTCGTCCATGAGACAACAAGTAGAATTAGGACACATTTTTTGGTCTTTTTGTATTATTATGATATCATTTTATTATCCTTAACTACCCGATTACTCATTAATCAAGATAATTAAAGATAATTACCATCGTTACTATTCATACTGTCAAAAAACAAAAGAGTCATGATTTCATAATTTGTACCTTCTGACTCCAAATATGTATTCCATTTTACCAAATTCCAAACACAAAAATTGAAATAATTGATTTAAAACAAATTCCCGTTGCCAAATCAAATGCGGGTTTTTTTGAAACAATATCTATGAAAAGTTTGGCATTAGTTTATGCCCAATTCCAAAGTGAAATTAATAATAATGACCACCATTGGATTAAATGGTAAAAATATCTTCTAATTTAACTTTAAAACCAATTAAAAAGAAAATATAATCATATAAATAATGTAGATTAAAAATCAGTTTTGATGTAAAATGCAGTATTTTTCACTATTCATTAAAAAATGAACATTGTCAGAAAAATACCAAAAATTCACACAAAGTAAATTATGATGTCCCAATTTTAATGAATAAGTTTATTTCGAAAAATATAGATTATAAAATTGTCAAAAGATAAAATTAAAAATGGTTTCCCATCAAAATTCAATAAAACAATCTTTTAAAAAATATTAGTGTATTCCATGCTTAAGATTGGATTTATTTTCATTTTAAGCCTCTAAAACACTATCTAATTCATTAATAGACATAGATAAAAATATCTATTATTTATTACTTAATTGGGATGTTACATCCTTCCCCCCTTTAGAAAATTGCATCCCTTCAATTTATTTAGTTATCGAATAAATGGGGGTACTTATCCCTCATTGCATTTTCAGATTCCAATGTTGCATCTTCCATCATGTGGTTTTTCCACAAAACATTTACCTGATTAATCACCTTATATCGTAACACTTGCTCCCTGTGGTCAAGAATCTGGACCGGTTGTTCCTCATAAGACATGATCTCTTCCAACTGAACTACCTCTGGACTCAAAACATGAGATGGATCTGGCATATACTTTCTCAACATCGAAACGTGAAAAACATTGTGTACCTGAGATAATCTCTGAGATAAAGCCACCCGGTATGCAACTGATCCAACTCTCTCCAGAATTTCATATGGTAAAATAAACCATGGAATCAACTTTCCTTTCTTACCAAATATCATCACAGTTTTCCATGGTTAGACTTTGAGAAAAACATGATCACCTCCCTCAAAAGTTAGATCCTTCCTCCTGTTGTCTGTATAACTATTCTGCCTACTATGAGCTGTTCTCATGAGTTTCTGAATCAGCTGAACTTTTTCTGCCATCTCTTCTACCAATTCTAGTCACATTAACTTCCTTTCACCCACTTCATCCCAGAAAGCTGGAGTTCGACACCGCTTCCCATAAAATGCCTGAAATGGTTCCATCTGTATACTGGAATGAAAACTGTTATTATATGAAAATTCAACCAAAGAAAAATGTTGGTCCCAAATTCTCTGATAATCCATCAAGCAAGATCGTAGAATATCCTACAAGGTCTGAATTGTTCGTTTTGACTGCCCATCTGATTGAGGATGAAAATCTGTACTAAAATTTAATTCAGTACCCAACGACTTTTGAAGGCCTTTAAAAAAGTTAGAAGTGAACCTAGGATCACGATCAGATACAATGGAGAGGGGAACTACATGTAACCTGACTATCTCTTTAAGATAGAAACGGGAAAGTAGATCTAGGGAAAAAGTATCTCGTATAGCAAGGAAATGAGCAGATTTTATCAAGCGATCAACAATAACCCAGATTTCATTATTACCTCGAGATGTCTTCGGTAATCCCACAACAAAGTCCATGGATATATTCACCCATTTCCACTCTGGCACTGGTAAAGGCTGAAGCATCCCTTTCGGTAACATTCTCTCTACTTTAACCTGTTGACATATCATACACTTCACAGTAAAATCAGCAATATCTCTTTTCATTTCATCTTACCAGTAATAACCCCGCAGATCTTTGTACATCTTAGTACTGCCAGGATGAACTGAAAACAGAGAACTATGAGCTTCACATAACAACTCTCTCATCTTCTGAGAATCACAAGGCACACACAATCTCTTCTCAAATCTTAAAATGCAATCATTATGAATGTTGAATTCAGGAAACTTAACTTTCTGAACTAGCTCTACCTTTTTCTGCAACTCACTGTCTTGCTTCTGTGCATGCTTGATTCTATATGATAGAGATGATCTCACTGATACCTGAAACAAAGCAGAAGAAAATCCTGCACAAAATACATCTATGCCAAAGTTCATCAAATCCTTTACCAAAGGATCACGTTTCAAATGCAACATTTCTAATGAAGCATTACTTTTTCGACTCAAAGAATCAGCCACTTTATTTGCTTTTCCCAGATGGTATTTAATTGTACAATCATAATACTTGATTAATTTCAGCCATCTCCTCTGTCTCATGATTAACTCTTTCTAAGTGAATATATATTTTAAACTTTTGTGATCAGTATATATTTCACACTTTACTCCATACAAATGATGCCTCCAAATTTTTAAAGCGAATACAACAGCAGCTAATTCCAAATCATGTGTAGGGTAATTTACCTCATGAGTTTTCAACTGTTGTGAAGCATAAGCAATTATCTAATCATTCTGCATTAGGACGCAACCAAGTCCTTTCAATGAAGCATCAATGTACATAACAAACTCACCATTCCTGGAAGGTAGTGCCAAAACTATAACATTCACCAATCTTTTTTTCAATTCCTGAAAAAAATCATCACATTGTTTTTTCCAGATAAAATTAACACCCTTCCATGTTATCTTAGTCATTGGACTAGATAACCGTGAAAAATTTCTAACAATCCTTCGGTAATAGCATGCTAAACCAAGGAAGCTACAAATATTAGTTACATTTGTGGGTCTTGGCCAGTCTTCCACAACTTTTGTTTTTGCAAGATCAATGTAACTTACTTGTAATGTAGATATATTATAATATGGTTAGGGGGAATATGGTTTCATGTAGGTCAAATGTATAGTTATTTCCATATTAATATCTTTTTTCCTGAAAAGTTGTAGCTTTTAATACAAATATTTTCCTAAATTATTAAAAATTGATGTACCTCAACCCCCAATGTTCCAAATAAATAAAAAAAATTATAGTCAAATAAATCATGTATTTTCTATCTCATGAAATGTGTATAATGTAATGACATTATAAAAAATGGTTTAGAGGCCTTATAAGAATGATATTCTATAAATAAATATATTGATATGTTGAATTAGATTTAAAAATAAGTAGCATTTTATTGAATTTGTGAATGATTTAAAATAGAATCAAATTTTGTTATTAGCATTACTTTTTGTTTATTTTAATGGAATAAATTGGTTCACTAATTTAAATGGGTTTAAAAAATAAAAAATATAATCATTTTGTGATAATATGTCTCAATAAAATTTAAATAAATGGAAATAAGACACAAAAATAATTTAATAAAAAAATAAAATAATTAGACAAAAAAATATGAAAAAATGAAATGAAACATATCTTAAAATACTAAAACTATTCAATCCCCATATTTATTTTCTATAATATTTTTGTTATTAAATTTTTTCTTTTGAGAAAATATTATTTGAAAAATAAGAATATCGAAAAATATAATTGAAATCAAATGAAAAATCCTAGTCTAAATTTGATTCAACATCATAATGATGTACCTCTTCCCCTTTTGGATCCTAAATATTTCTTCATAACAGATTCAACTTGTGAACATTGAATTTCACTGGTTTTCCTCTTTCTTCATCTTTAATCGAGATAGAACCAAACAGAAATAGATTAGTAACCATGATATTCCCAAACTAGTTGGATTGAAATTTACGAAGTAATAACTTAAATATGTACTAAAAAAATTCTTTCATTGTATTTTTTTTTGAGAAACATCTCATAATTAAAGGGTATGGTTCTTACCATGTGAAACATGTATCTTTCATATTAATTATTCGCCATCTCCACCAACTCCTGAAAACGAAATTTTCTTTTATTTTATAATCAAAAAAAAATATTTTGAATGTTTAAAAATCCAAAATAAGATTTGATTTTGAAATAACCATTTATGGGAATTGACATTACATAGGATCATATAAATGTAGAGACTCCAATTGAGGTTTTTAATTTCGTTATATAAGACAATTGTTCATCATAAAATCCTAATCACTATTAATTTATATTTGGGTTCACAGTTTTTTCAATACTTTGTTTGATTTCTCTGTTTTAAAACAGGCCCATTACATTTTTTAGGGTTATAGGGTATGTCGACCACATATAAAACTACATATTTTTTCAAAATTGATTACAATGTCCTACTAAAAAAAATCTTACCTCGATCACTAAATTAAATTCATTGAATCACATAAAATATTATAATTTATTTCTGAAAAAAAACTCATGTGAAACACCATCAAGAACCAAATAATTCACCCTTTCAACAATTCCTTATCATTACCTCATAATGTAATATATATAATCATCTATAATGTATTATATAATTGTTGAGTAGATCTGATGAATTCATTTCTAAAAAGGATTATCGTACTCAAATGGTAGACAAAATGATTTTACTTCATTTATAATACATTATTTTATCATAAAACTCTTATAATAACCTGATTAATACCATAATTCCCATTTTTCATCATATTTACTCATCATGAATATAATTGAATCATGTTATATGAAACTAATCACATTGAATCTTATCTGATAACACATAAATTTTTCGAAACCGAAGACACCAATTTTTAATTTATATTTAATTTTTTATATTTTTATTGATTATGATCTGATGTTTTTGAGGAATTACAATTCACATGAGATTTCTTATTTATACTTTCCATAAAACCCACACTATAAAATTATAATTAATCAAATAATTTTAAAAAGGGAATGTCCATTTTTGGTGGCTGGAAAATGGGGGGGGGGCTTTTAAATTTTCATCATCTTAAAGATTTATTTAAAAAATTCATCAAATGTAAATGGGATGAACTTTAAGAAAATATATAAAATTGATTTTCAAACATATTAAAATCATTTAGGAATCACTAAATACCTAGAATTATTAATGATGAATCTCATATATCTCACTATTTCTAAGAATGGGAATGATGAAATTTAGTCAACATGGATTTGTTGTCTTTAATTCAATCAAGATACAACATGACTAAGAAGGATCACATTATCTTCTATCCAGAGTCATTTTCCAAAATTTAGGGGATAATTTCTATCAATAAATTTTACAAGTGCATGATCCAAAATATGACAAAAAATTTAAAATGATGAACCAGAAATAGTGAAGTAATCTATTAAAACATCCACGTAGGTTTATAAATATTTTGAGAAAATCCTCATTATTGAAAATGGAAAAATTCATGGATCATTATTTAAAATTAATTAATTTGATAGAAACATAATTTATATATATTTATAATCATAATTTAATTATTATTTATGTATTTTAAAATATGAATTACATGTACTACAATAATTTATTAATATATTTTGACATATAATTTTAAAAATAGAATTATTTAAATTATAGGTTTCATTTAATTATCCTATTATAAAAAATTATTATATATTTCATTTTAAGTGATATGTAAATTTGAAATAAGTGTAATAAAAAATTATTTATATATTTAACAAAAAATAGGTAATCATGGCCATCCCTGATCATGTGATCATGAATAACACATTAGTACCCTATAATGGTCCACATAGTAACTCTAGCCCAAGAGAGTTCCAAAAAATGTTATAGGGATCCATGGGGGATTGGGGATGTGTAGAGACCTATAGGGATTATCCCAAGTAGAGTATAGTTGGGCCAAAGAAGTGTTATGTAGAAGTGTGATTCTCAAACCAACATGACTATGGGGAAAATAATTAGTGGGTTGGGGATGATTATGGTGATGTGTGGGGTTCCTCTAAAACCAATCTAAAATTATTATCAGTATATAGTTTAACATGTTACGTATGTAGTTTCCCCAATGGGGATCACTTTCATTATTGGAAAATTCTCCAATCAGTGTTTTTTATTTTAATTGAAATAATACAATAATGATCTTCAACATGAATCCAGAACTATAAGACTTGAGATATTTCATTGTCCATTTTATCCATGACATTATGTAACTAAACCCAATAAAAAAACAAAAAACTCATATTGATTTCCAAGGAGATCTCGGGAATGAGTAACACATCAAACACCAAGGACTCATGCCATCACAAATCACATTATCCACCTCATAGAACAACATTCGGATAATCTATAATAATAAAACACCATTAATTCAAAGGATATATCCCTCCTTCCACAATTGTTGTCTTAGGGTTGAGGAAGCTCAATTTATCTTTCAAATACAAGTGTAACATCCATAAAACCCTTAATCATACATTAAGGAACATGGAATGTTTTTTCCTCTGAGAAGGATTTGATACCACCATAATAGTAAATGTCATATAATATTTAGAAATCATAATATTTGATATAGACCAAATATATTGTAATAGGTGATCTATAATTTATCCAACGATAGATGTGATCTAGTATAGAACCACCGATGGATTTGGATGATACCATCACTGATGTAGCCACCCGGTTTCACCGACCACTACTCAGTCCTACCTATTTTCATTAGGAAAATTCATAGGATATTCCATTAAATATATTCTTTAACTCTTTTTCCATATCTGAATCCCATTAATGACACTGAATGAAAACATGCTTAATGGTAGAGATATTCTCAGCCACTATAATGGTAAGAGGGTTTGATTAATGTTGTCACTACCCTAACACTTTAAAGTACCTCACAAATACATCCATTACTAAAAAATTCCATACATGAACCACACATTCCATGAATTTGGATTTGGAAGAAACCTTCACCAGTTCTTTTTATGACTACCATTACTGCCACTTCATCCACTAACTACCACAATAACCACTACAACTACTAATAGATTCCATGGTTGACCATAAGGAATCATGGGATCAATTGGATGGAGATGAATTATTTAGGGACATCATACTACACTAATTATATTTAAATGAATACCCATTCCATGAATAAAATATAGATCTCTATCTCAAAACTATAAAGGCTGGATTTGAATCATTAGTCCACATTATCCATTGTCTTCTCCTATGTATACCTTCCCAAACACCACAATGATGCCATATTACTCCAATAACATGTTCCATGAAATAGTATATTTGCCACAATGGTAGGTCGTGGAACTAATAATAGATCCATGGAATGGGGGACCATGAATGAATGGTTTATAAATATATACTTTTTATAAAATAATTCTATTGTGAATGAATAATAAAGGAGAACTCATAGAGAAGGGATGTTAGAAGCACATGTTTTATTACAAACAAGAACCAACAATAGAATTTAAAAATGGTTGATTTAAAATTTTAGATGGCATATATAATCATAACAATGGAATATTCATTATAGTAGATTCCACTTCTTCCATTGTGGAATGGCATTGGTATGATCTGAATTTCTAAAAAACCAATAATTTGTTATTTTTTATAGAATATCATTAAAACATATATTAAATGACTGAAATATATATATATATATATATAATTTTAATCAATGGATCAAATATTTTTCTCCCCTTATATATAAAAGGTTGTTACACTGCTAAAAATGATTATAATATCTATGGAAGACTAATTACAGAGACTTGTTTTTATTGATTTTAATTTTTCTTATATAATTCAGATAAATGTTTTTGTAACTAAATATATCTATTTAAATTAATTATTTTGAATAATTTTATATTGCAATGTCTCAAATTTTTTAATATAATCTCTCATTTTCTTATTATCATCTCTTCATTGTATCCTATTTTTGCAAGAAAATAACTATCTAATAGGTAGATTTTCCAGGGGAATGAGTGTGTGTACCAATATTCTGGTATTAACATCATGTTTTTCATTTACCATTATGGTGAAAATGTTTAATGTGATCATGTAAATTACCCATCATGACATGGAAAATAATATGACGTAAATTTACTTAATTTTATTTTTTCCCTTTTATCCGTTGATAGAAATTTATAAAAATGATAGATTTGAGACATTAATTCGATGAAATGGAATATTTTGGAGTCTTGTCCCAGAAGATTTCATACTCATGAATGAGGTGTTCAATAAACCATTTTATAGAAGTATTTCTAGTCTTTTTTTCTTAGAAATTCATGTCATTATTGTAATTAAAAAAAATAATTGTAATTCAAGAGTGACATTTTATAATTGGTTTTCCATGAAAAATTTAGTAAATTAGAATGAATATTAGTCGAAACACAAATCTAAACTCTTAAAGGGAAATTACTTTCTCCATCATTATTTCATTACTTTTAATTCTAGATTTAAACCATATTCTACTTTATAATAAATAAATAGATATAGTAAAATAATAATATAAATAAAAACTTGTAGGTCATAGGTGAATTGAAATTATTATGTAGACAAAAATAAATCTCATTTTGTGAGAAGTCCCTGAACATCGTCTATATTTCACTAGGAAACATATATAAATATTTTTTCTAGGCCCCATTATAGTAATGCATCAAAACATGTGATACTATGAAATATACAATTAGTAATTAATTTTATTAGCTTTTCCATATATCATATTGATTTCATAAAAAAACATACAAAATATTTCCCATGGATCAATCAAAACATACCATATCGTTGTGGAAGAAACACTTAATTTTGGGTATAAGACAATGATAAAGGGTCTCGCGATGGTGATGATTCCATCTAATAAAAATATATAAATATCTCTTAACTAATAAAGAAGATGATTAATGGAAAAGATATTATATTTTCCCTTAATTAATTAATTAAAATAGACATAAAATAAGAATGTTATTAGCATGGATTAAATCCCAAAAAGGAAGGACCACTAGTGATTCCTATTTTATGTGAATACATCCACGGAGTCTAGAAAAAACCCATTGAATATCAACATCACAAACATTTTATGTTCAAAATACAAGATGAAAATGATGAATGTTTGTTGATTCATGATAATGAAGTTTTATATTCTGTGCTACTTTTTCTAGATCATCATGATATGGAAAACATCATGAATGAGAATGAAATTCATTAAGATCCCCCAATTTATTCTAATGTAGAAGAAAAATCACCACACTACATGTCTCCATACATGTATTTGGAGAAACCACCCATAGTTTTGTCATTTGAAGAAAATATCTATTATCTTGAAAAAACACAATAAAGTGTAATAGTATTTAATAAGTCCCTTCCCATAATGAAATATATTGATCTAGAAGTAAGATATTGAGCTCATTATAATTAGAAATATTTAATTTTAATATTTATTTAATCTAACTGGATTATCGTTATGAAATATATTAAAATTTCTAATTTTGTTATTCAATGCTATTACTTAGAGTAATATAAAATAATTCAATAATCACCTGTTGAGTAACACAATGAACTCCTTGATATTGATATACATAAATTTATAGAATCCCAGGAAGATATATATGTAGTTGAGCCTTGTAAAAATACAAAAGAAGGTTCTCAATTTAAAATGGATCATTTTATTTTCAATATGAATTCTTTCATATGATGTTTTCTTCTTACATTCCCTTAGATATTTAGATTCATGAATCCCATATTTAGAAATCACTATATAATCATGTGATTAAGGAACAAGTAGAAATAATTTAAGAGGATGAATTAAATTTCGCCCAAACCCGTGCATGAAACTAATATATAAATGTGAATGTGGTGTGGGTTTTTATACACATTTCAAGGATCATTCATCAATAATGACAAATATTATGATTTTAGTAAAGAAAAAATGTGTTGTTTCAAATCCATGAATCATTAAGAGTCTAATAATTAGTGATAATAGCTGAAACATCCATTCAAAAGGAAATGTAAATACATGGTCCATATGGGTTATTGAACTATATTTTATATTTATATATTCATTCTATGAATTTTTTTTATTTTACTATTCAAATTAGTTTAGTATGAAGCCCAAAAATTATTTATTTTTTGTGATTTGTATACCATATCATTATGATTGATTTAATAATTTACTTTTAAAGGACCATGGTTGAAAAAATCATTTCATTCATAGTAAAGGAAGTCGACTAATGATTTAGGAGAAAAGGGATATCCCGTCTATAATTTATATTTTAAACTACATTTAATTTTTTTTAAAAATTTACCATTAATAAGAATTAAACTACTAATTTCTTTCATATTGGATGTATTTATTCATTACACGACTTATCTACGAGGCTTGAGTTTTTTAGGAATCATGTTTTTCATGTTTTACATTTTAATGATAATTAGACTGAATGACTAAAATGGAAAATTTATTGATACGAGTTATTCAAGGATGTTAAATGACTACTATTGATTTAAGGGAATTAGATGATTCATCCAAATGAAATTTCCTTAATATATATAATTCTTTTAATTAATAAAAATTATGTGAACTGATTTTTTTTATTAATTCCATGAGTGATTGTCTAATTTTATATATCCCATTATTAAGAGGAGTTATGGACCAAATATTTCCTATATTATCATGATTCTATTTATTGAGTGATCATGGGATATTTCCTCTTCTCGGAATTGAATTTTATTTTTTTGAATCTATGATTAGGGAAAAAATAATATCATTACCATATTTTTATAAAAAAAATATCATATCCTTGATCTATCCATACACATATATCCTTGTGTTACCAATATAGACCTTGAATTCCCATGTATGTAATTTTTTATCTTCCAAAAAAATCTAACCATTCATTCACTCATATTATTATTATTAATGTTATTTTAATGATTAACTCTGTCAGTTTTGGATTCCATGGTAAAAGTAAGGTATTTGTTGTAATGAATAAATGCAAGAGTTTTCTATTATGTTTATTGATAACTTTATTTGATTAATTTAGTATTATTTAATATTTTTTCTCATATTGTAAAATTTTTAAAATTTGGAATGGGTTGTGGAAAGGAAGAATAAAAAATAACAGTCAATAGACTTATGGTCAGTATCATGTATGCTAAGATGGTGGAAGAGAAATTAATTCTAATAATAAATTTTATAAAATTGAAAATAAATTCATTGAAATAAAATTATACAATTATAGGAAATTAAAGAAGGATAAATTAATTCATTATTTTTATATAGATCATGGGCATAAATTGATATTAGGAAGTAAGAGTTCTATTTTTTATGTTGAAAATTTCATTATATCATTGAAATATTTTATATCATGCTTTATAAATTAGATTATAAATCTATTCTTTATGCCTAGATTTTTAAACCAAAATTTTTACCAACCAAAAGAGATATATTCATTTATTATATTTTTTATGTCCTCTTGATATTTTGTTCCTATTTTCCATAAAAATTTTAGATAGTAATTCCTAATAGTAATATGAATAAAGATAATGTTCTAGAGATATGATAATAACTCTATGTTAATATTACTTTGGCTGATGAGAGAAAATATAAAAATGATAGTAAAATTATAATATGGAAGGTTTAATGAATGAAATATGAGGACAATCAATATATAATAATTTAATTCCCATCATTTATTTGAAAAGGGGAAAAGTGAAATTCTATAACTAATTGTTTCATTAAAATGTTTTAGATTGAATTTGTATTTTATGTGCAACATGAACAAAATTTAATTTTACATTGATTTTTTATATTGTCACATTGTTATTTTAATATTAGTTGAATTGTTTCCCACAAAAATCTAATGTTTAAATTTAATTTATGATGAAAATATATTTTATCTTTGAGGGTATGTGACACACACGTATTTTTTATATATAATGAAACAAAATTTTATTATTTTCAAATAATTTTATTTTGTAAATTCCACATATTACAATGTTTTAATAATATATAGGGACTTATAATTAAATACTGATAGTGAATTATAATTTATATGTAAATGGATTTTGTTATTAAAAAATATTATAGTAAATTTTAATTTTATAATATATGTGAATTTAATGTATTTCTAGGACTCACTTTTTTTATATTTTAATAATAAATGCCAACATGGATACAAGTCAACATTAGGTACCCTATTTCACATAGTAATCCCACAGGGGCTAACCCAACCATGAAATCATAGAGGAGGGCTTGAAAAAATGACACGGTCACATGGGGGATATGTCCTAGGTAGAGGCTAGAACCAGGTTGTATGCATGGTGTATATGTAGGAAGATTAAATATATTATATATTATTGGTGGTCGCACACTTGATGTTATTGGAAGAATTCCTCACAAGGATGGGGAACTTAGCAGTTGATATATGTGGTCATCCAACCAACACCCAACATAATTGTTGGTCTAAACCGATGTCTTGACACTTAACCCCTCACCCAGACATGATTGATATCTAAATTGGTAGAATATATTCACATGAAATATATATCTAAATAGGAATGACATTGTAATGCTTCTCACATGACGCTTACACACCATACACTTGAGGTCTACTCCTAAAATATTTCACCTTTGATTTTCATCATAGACCTCCATCTCTAGAAAATAAAAAAAAACCATGTTCTCCCCAAGGGTGATTGACCTCGAGTAACACATCCAACATAAAATCCCATATTTATAAAATATAATTTCCTTCTCCTTAATAACCCATTATTAACCCATTTCGATTGAAATAATTCCATTCAATCCAAGGAGATCTCATTCTATTACTGTAATGGATGGTAGGTTTGAGGAAGTGTTATTTAAACCACTGGGCTATGTGGAACTTCCACCATCCTACACACCATGGCAAAAGAAACATGATATTCTAACATTACTAATATTGATGTGCTACCATATCCAATTTAAGGTTTTATATAACATTAATCTATTTTAATATATGATAAATCATTGAGTCAGGGGATGATGTAATCTACCATTGAGACAGTTGTATATATGATCTACTACTAAACCACTAGTCAATCTAAATGATTCATTCACCGATGTTGATTATTCCATCTACATTCATGTTCTCTATGTCACCTAGTGTCATCAAGAACCAACATGAGAGCTGCCATGGATTCTTTGATAGATCTAATATAAAATGTATTATCAGATTAATGAATCTAAATGATTCCCTTCGGATATCTGGATCTCCTCCCTACCACTGTGAAGTTTGATGGGTTTGATGGTGATCACTACAACATCTAAAAACCCACATGTTACAACACCACTATGTTTTATATAATACCCTTATATAATAACCAATAATTATATTAATGTGTTTTTTAATGATACCTTCACATCTACAATCGCTCCCTACCCACACCACTATTGATGCTACTCGCTACCACCAACACTCCTGTTATTTATGGGAATCTTCAGGGTTGAATCGCTTAAAGAATTTCATCAATTCAATGATCAAATAGATCAGTTGGACAATATAATGAACTAATGAGATTTAAATTAAACCCTTTTATACAAATATTCAATCTGGATCTCTATAAAAATGTTGAGGTGGTTGGATGATAATCCTAAGGTGACATTCTCTCTCAACTTCACCACATCTTACCATGCCATGGAAAAAAAATATTGCACATTGATTAAATAATATACAATGTACAATGTTAAATGAGACACATTGCTGTATCGTGGAAGTAAATATGGATCCTTTGATTGGAAGATCAAGAATAAATGGTTGATGAAGATGTACATTTGAAAATAATACATTTCTAAATGAGTAGTAGTGAACTCATATATAATACCATTTACAATATTCTATTTTACTACCAATTGGAACCAACAATATGTTTGTATAATATTATATGTTATATGGTATATGTGATATACAATAATGAAAATGGTAAATTTCTAATGGTAGATGCTTCTACATACATATTGGAATTTTATCTCAACACTATTATTTTGAAGTGGTTTATAATTAACAGATTAAATATAAAATCCATTTAAAAAGATATATTAAACCATTTAATAATTTCTAAAAATAGAGAAACAAGGTGGATAAATTATATTCATCTATATATAAATACAACAATGCAATGCCATTGATGAAATTACTTGAGGATCCCAAGTGGACTGGCAGTGGATTCTCTATTTTACTATAATTTATTTTTCATTATATAATTTATATTATTATTTTCTAATCCATTCCAAATATTTTAATTACAATTTCCCCATTCAAGTGTTTCATACACCCCCTTATGTTCTTTAATACTTTTTATCATTCAATTATTATCATTTCTTCAATAATGACCAATTTATCTCAAATATCAATGTACAACATGAGGAATGACACTAACCGAGGATTTTTTGTACCTAAATTATATCTATTAGTTCACATGTTTTAATTAAGTTTATGGTGAACAATAATATCCAGTAAAAGTTTGTATATTTACCAAAACCACATATAACTTAACGAAACATAAAATAATTTATTTAAATGTTTTAAATTAATTAATTTTAACATATTCACATCAGGAATATGGAGTTAAAGAGTTATTGGGACGAAATAACACATTGTGGAGCCATGTCTAAGAAGTTTTCACACTATAGATTGAAATTTTCTATTTTCCATGAATATATGAGAATGCACGATCTAATTTTCATTAGAAAAAATGATTTCAAAATCACTAAATATAATCATGGTATTCTGATAGAGAGACTTCATAAATATGTTATACAACTAAATTTAATCAATAAAAATAATAATATAAGGATCCTAAAAAAAATTAAAAAAAGAGATTTCTCAATATTATTCTACATTAACATTTTTAAAAATGTTTCATTGATTTCATTATTCAGAAAAATACATATTTTACTCAAATAATAAAAGAAGTTCATAGGATAATTTGATTTGTAACATATAAAACAATTACCCTCCTCATGTGTGATGATATTGGTAAGCCTCAGTGCTAATATATGAAACATTTAGAAATTATGGTTATCCACAAACGGTGATAAACATGATTCAACATTCTCTTATATAAAAATGTTCCAATAGAGAATGTTAATGTTATTTCCCCTTGATTATACAGTGAAATATGGATTTCTAAATATTTCGACAGTCAATAAAGATAATAATATTGTTTTTAAATCTATTCATTGATGTAATTGTTTATGAATTGGAACTCAAAAGAGATCATTATTTGTCACAATATTTAGTTTCATGTAATCAATGAACATTCAACATTTATTTTAAACTTTGGAAAAGATATTCTCACCAAATTCCATTGTTATGATAGTTTATCAATATTTACCTAAACAATATAGACAATAATCACCAAATGACTTCATATATGGGAAAAAAATTTGTGTATACATAAATGGGATTAATTATTTTTTAACAACATATAAAACCATTGTGTTCGAAGTTTTTTAATTTTTCTCATTGGATTATAATTTTATTCTATCAAAATTATATACACGAAATATGATATAATAATTCCACTATAATCATATAGATCCCATATAATGAATTTTTTTTAAAATCTTTCAGGTCTCATAATATTAGGATCTCTTAGTTCCTTGATAGAACTTATGAAATGATGATATTGAATTGTTAATTATCAAAAATGGATGAACATTTCTGGTTCTCTATTAGTAGTTCCAACTCTAAATCAGGTGGGGTATTTTCATTGATCACTAAATATTTTTAAAATGTATGGTTTTTCAATTAATATTTATATTATAAATTACATTCATGTTCTACATAATTTTACGAACGTCCCAATTTCCAAAGATATTTTTCATGTAAAAAACTGACCCCTTCCTTAATGAATATAACAGTAGGTTCACTGGTTTCCAAAAATAAATAAATATCAAATATGAGGTCAAATGACACTTTTAACGTTGTTCCAATATTCAAATATTCATTATCAGATTTTATTTAGATGCCTCATTTAATATATTAACCAAAAAACAATTTCATTATTCAAAATAGTTATTATATTTTCTTCAAAGGAAAAAATAGGAAACATGTTTTTGAAATCCCAATTTGTCATGTTAAATTAAGGGGAAAAATACTACTCAACTAGGTGGTTTATAGATGGAAATAAAATTAGTGAACAACACCTTCGCTAAATTTATGTGAATGGGTTCCCTCATGAACATTATTGATTTTTTTGGATGTTTTCAAAATGTACCCAATTTAATTATTGGTGAATGAAAAAAAAACCAATCATCATCCTTATAAATGATATATAATTGTACCTGAAAAATATGTCTCTCACATGTATGAAAAACATCCCCAATAACTCTAGTGGATGTGTTAGTACTTTTTATGGATTGTTGAATTATAATTTCTATTGGTTTCAGGTATCTAACATGAAGATATGAGTAATAAAAATGTGGAATAACATTGATGGATAATACCATATCTATAATGAAATCCATGAATTCACATTTAAAAATCATATAAGGAATTTTAGTGGTAGTTAGTTAATTTTAATTTTACTTTAGATGCATGTTTAGTAATGTATGAATCATTCACCAGTTAGTTTTTTTACATCCATTGAGCTCAATCTTGTCGGTACAAATCTATTTCAAAATATATCTCAACATGGAACCTATTTTACATCTTTGAAAGATGATATTTTGACAAGATCATTGATAAATTATTATCAGACTTCCATATCCATAACATTTTTTTCACAATTATTAATTGATGCTTTGCTAGTAGTATAAGGAATTAGTGGATTGAATTTTTTGGGACTATTTGGAGCCCTAATTTGAGAAATATAATGACTATAAATCCACTTCCAATCAATAAATTTTTTAGAAAAAAATATATTCTATTGAGAATATTATTCATTGACTTAAATTTATAAATTTACAATATTTTCCATAGTGGTTTTTCATTATTTAAGTATGTCAAAAATATGTCATGTTCTCTCTATTTGAGGGTTATTCAATATTTTCCCAATCCTATGATAAGTAACAATGAAATTTTCCTTCAACATGTCTCTCATATTATATTTGGATCATTAAATTTACCATCTAATCCTTTTATATTACATGCTACTAATTTTAAATTAATATATAACCACTTTAATACTATTGGTATATATTATATATTATTTCTAGTTTTAGAATTATTTTTGATCTCTCATTCTATATTTTTTATATTATATCCCATATTCTTTTACTCATTTCTTCACTATGGTTACTCAATATAATTTCTAACAGAAAGTGGGAAGAATGACTTTTATGCCAAGCTAATTGTAATTTCTAGTTAAATGTCATTTTTTATAATTACATAATTAACCTTTTAAAATTTTTCATAATAGTTTAAGATTTTTATGTCCATTAATATAGTTTTTTCCAAAAATTATTAAAAATTTTGATTCATATAAATGATCTTTTTTATTATTGGTGAGTATCTAAACAAAGTAAATATATAAATTTTAAAAAAAACTTATTGGGTTATTATGAATTTGTCACTAAAACAATCACTTGAAGAGTAAATTCTAAAATGGAAATTCAATAGAAAATTTTCCTCTAGTATGGGTGGAGTAAATGGGTTATGGGAGAACATGATAAAATTAAAAATGGTTTTAATAATGGTATGGTTACTGAAAATAATTATATTTATAGGTCTAACAGAACGATCTTCATGGAAATATTTCACATAATGAAGACATATTTCACCAGAATATTGATAAGTTTAGGAATGTGTGAAATTAATAACCATAACGAAGTGATGGATTTTTCAACAAAATCTCCTTTAAGATGAACCTATTTCATTTTTATAATAGTAAGTCACCATCATTCATTACAATATTGAATAAATAGTTGGACAATAATATTATTTTGGGGGAAAATAAAATATAGTATTTTTGATAAATTTCTCTATAATACAGTTTTTCAACTTATGTTTGAAAAGACCCATAAATATCATTTATAATATAAGTACTTGTCGAAGTAGAGGAACAAATTTAAAGAGACATATTCTTTGTTTCTATCCTATATATAATAAATGATGAAAATTAATAAAAAAAAATACAATTAAGTACTCCTTATCAAAATCTAAAATAACTCTATTTCATTTGAATTCTATAAACTCTTAGGAGTTTTATATTGACATAATGATTAATAAATATTGATGTTTCATATGAATATAATTGGAGGACAATTTGTAAAATTGTCACGAACTAGCCTGGGCACTTGGGTATCCTGATAACTTAGATGACCTTTACATAGCCTGAAGGGCTTTCCCGATAAGCACAGGTCGGCGACTAGCACCTGGAATCACAAAATATGCAAGAGGAAATGATTTTTCCCTAATAACGAGGAAGAAAAAAAAACAAGAATGTATGCAATATAAAAAGAAACTCCACTATGGGTATTTTACCAGAATACAAAGAGGAATAGAATGAAAAAAGTACTACAACCCCAGTACTTAAAAATTGGTTATAAAGAAACCCCAAAGTCCCTTAGGACACAACTCACCAATGCCAAAGATCAAAAGCAAGAACCACCTCCAAGAGAACCATTACCTTTGCTCAATCCTGGAAGAAGAAAGTCTACTAACACCCAAAGTAAAAATTAGGGTGTGACCTTAATCCTAGTTAGATACCATAATATATTTCGTAACAGATGCTAAATATATATTATCCAAATAAACACTTTCAATTTTCAAATAAACATGTTTGGAAATTCAAAAGTATATTTTAACAAAACATGTTATACATTTTCATATGATGGAAATATCAATTTAATTAAAGGCTTTACAATGATGGAATATTTCTAAAACAATGGATTATATAAAAAAGATATATATAATAGTTTATATAAATTTTTATAGGCAGTTATGGAAGTTCAAAATAATTAGCATACATTTATATCTCACATATAAATAAACAAGCAAGCCACATAGTCATCATAAAAAAGATAAAATATTATTAACCAGTTATAGGACTCCAAACTCTCCATGTGGACTCAGGAAAATGTGTATACACACATACCTATGAAACTGGCCAAAAGATAATCGTCACTAACCATTGGAGATGCGACCCAACGAAAGTATGTTTAGAATGTTGTCATAGCGTAGAGTGTATCCAAATAACGCACTAACTACATAAGGCTTGCATGCACTCTTACACGATGGGTGAAATATTTAAAGAATGCTTAAAATATAATCAATCCCATTATTCAATTTCAAAAGTACCAATTTCATTCCATTTAAACCAAAATAGGTTTCATTCAAAACATTCCTTTTTCACAAGATAAATCACTCGGTTTATATCAAATAATTTTAAGACATTTTCACAAGTTTGAAATCCATTCAATTATAATTCCATAATCACACTGTTTATTTTTTAAATTAAATTCAACAATTTAATTGAAATCATTTCCATGAAATCCATAATTTAAATTTAATAATTTAAATCATAAAATTTTTATAAACAAAACCAATTCAATGGAATTGGGGAATTCTAAATTTCCATGCCAAGACCATTTTGAATATCTCCATTCACTTGAATCGAGTTTCTATCACTTTAATTGAAATAAAACATCAGAAATTATATTTAAATCAACCATTGAATTTAATCAAGAAAATATAATGATATAAAATTTGGTATGTCGAGACGGAACAACCTACCGTAAAGGTTTTGACAAAAACCACAACGATCGAGAACGCTCAAGAAAACCGGGTTGTTCCTTCAAGAACCCACCACACATATCTTCTCTTAGAAAGATAAAGACTATATATCATCATATTTGGAATCCAAAAACATAGATCTACCCACAATAGGAATAGATCTAAGAAACCGTGATAAGAGGAGAAGTATATCTAATTAGATCTATGAAACCAATCAAGAACGAAGAAGGACGATCACATACCTAAAGAATCCAGGTTCGATTCACCAAGAGGAGAATTTTTATCTCCTTTAGAATTATGTGAGAAACTTCATTAACATTAGGAGAAGACAAATCCAGAGATAGGGCCACCTAAGAGGAAAAACGAGGCACTTGGAGGCAAAATCGAGTGAGATCCACAGTTTAAGGATCTCATTTAAGTTTCTGTATAATAGTTCAAACGGTTTGAAAAATCGTGTGCTAGCCATGCCTTAGCTTCTGCATTGGCATCCCTTATCTCACGGTTCAGAAGCACTGTTAGAAAAATGGTGCACTTCCCATGTGGAGGCTACTGCCTCCAACACCAACTGCACATTGTTTGGACACACAATTCAGGCAACCCGTGTGCCACCTGTGCGACTTCTCCTTTTCCCCAAAACAATAATTATTTATCTCCCGAATCTCACATGTCTCTACTCCAAAATAGAGGTACATAGAAACATAAAAAGTTGCTGAAAATGTAACGTGATGTTACAACCTCCCCTCCATAAGATCATTATTCCCCGAGAAATCCTGTGAATAAACATCCATGTCAGAAAGATGAGGCCACTGCTCTCTCATTAGGGCCTCCCTTTCCCACCTCTCATGAGAATTAAAACCATTCTGCCAAAGTACACAGACAATAGGTATCATTCTCCCACGACGTAACATGGTCTCAAAATCAACAACACTGACTGGTCATTTAGTAACAAGTAAATCTAGTTCAATATCAAGATCACTCCAACAAACAATATGAGATGGATTAGAGAGATACTTTTGAAACTGCTATACATTGAACACGTTATGTATCAACATCATCGGTGGTGGTAGAGCTAGATGGTAACAACTTTACCTACAATACCAACAACCTAGAAAGGTCCCACAAAATACGGAGCATGTTTCCCTTGCCTCCAAAGACGTCGATGACCTAATCGGTGAGAGACATTCAAGAACACCTGCTCACCAACTGATAACTATAAAGGTTTACTGCGACGATATGCATAAGACTTATACCGATTCTGTGCTATCAGCATTCTCTGCTGAATCAACTGGATCTTAGCTGGCGTCTCTTAGACCAAACTCGGTCCTACCAAGGATCTTTAACCAAACTCTAACATACATAAAGGATAATTACAAGGTCATTTATACAAAGCCTCAAAAGGATCCATTTTTATCGTAGACTGATAACTTTTATTATATGAAAACTCAAATATCCCCAGATGATCATCCCAAGATCCACCAAAGTTGAGAACACATGGGTGGAGCATATCCTCAAGGATCTAAATAGCTCTCTCTATCTGGAAATATGACTATGTATGGTAGGTAGTGCTCAAACAATCATGAGATCCCAGTGCTTCCTGAAGGCCTATCCAAAAGAGATATGTGAGCCAAGTATCCCTATCAGATACTATAATAGATGGAACTCCATGAAAACAAACAACTTCTTTCACATAGATATTTCCCATCTCCTCAACTTTGGTTGTCTCTCGAATAGGTATAAAGTGAGCTGACATGGTCAGCCTATTGATCAAAACCCATACCATGTTCTTCTTCCTCTGGGTTTGAGGTAATCCAATAACAATGTCCATAGTGATTTCATCCCACTTCCATGAAGGGACTGGAAATGGTTAATCAAAACCCAAAGGTGTCTGGTGCTCTTATTTCACCTACTGGCATGTATAGCAGAGAGATACAAACTCAATGATGTCTCCTCTCATACCTAGCCACCAGATCTATCGCTGCATGTCATAGAACATCTTTGTGGTTCCTGGTTGTACATCCCACTGAGAGTTATGGAAACCCCCCATCACATCCTTCCATGCCTTTAACGGCACAACATAATGGTTTTGATGACATGGAACACCCTCTTTGGAGAACGACCACTGATTTTCGGTCTCCCCACCATAAAGAGAGTCTGTAATTCGGTGGAATTCATCATCCAGTTGTTGTTCCTGAAGCATTCACATGAGGAGAGCTGAAGTAAACTGAAAACATTATAAATAAATATCAATCACCTTCCACTGAACTCCAATATTCAACTGAGCAAAAATATCCATCAAACTCCACTCTTCTGAAGATTATTTCACCGCCTTTGATGGAGGTTTCTTTCTAAACACATCTGAAACTACGTTCTCTTTCCCCTGTGTATAGGCAATGTCAATGTCGAAGGATTGCAGGTACTCCACCCAACGCCTTTGGTGGAGATTAAAATCTTTTTGAGAGAAGATATACCTCAAGCTCTTGTGGTATGAATACACAATAAAACTATCTCCATAGAGGTAATGTCTCCAACACTTATGTTCAAGCACTATAGCGGCAAGCTCAAGGACATGGGTAGGATAGTTCTTCTAATGAAGATTAAGCTCACGAGACCTATAGGCAACAACATGATTGCCCTTATTGAGGACACATCACAACCGTGAACCCGATGCATCGCAGAAGACCACATAACCTATCCCAGCCTCAGGAAGAGTTAACACCAGCCTAGTATTAATAAGACACTTTAGCTCAACAAAATAACTCTAACATTTATCATTCTAGGAAAACTTCACTCCCTTTCGAGTCAGAGAAGTCATTGGAGAATCTATCTTTGAGAAGTCTTTAACAATACGTTGATAATATTCTACTAAGCCCTAGAAGCTCCGAATCTCTAAAACATTTTGTTGTTGTTCCCAAGTAATAACAGCCTTCACCTTCTTAGGAAAAAAAATATTCCTTGTTCTGGTACGACATGTCCCAAGAATTTCACTTCCTAAATTCAGATTTCACACTTTGAATTCTTTTCATAAAGTCGGTGATTCTTAGAAGACTTAGAACCATTCCCATATGATTCACATGATCCTCCTCAGACTTGGAGTATGCAATAATGTAATCCACAAAGACTACCATGAAAGTATAAAGATACACAAGGAAATCCTTGTTCATACAAGCCATGAATATTTCAAGAGAATTTGTTAGGCCGAAAGGCATAACAAAGTACTCATAATGGCCATACCTACTCTGAAAAGCGGTCTTATGAATGTCAGATTCTTTTATCCTGAACTTATTGTAACCTGATTGAAGATATATTTTTTAAAACCACTTCGTTCATTTCAATTGATAAAAAAATAATCTATTCTTTGTAAGGGATATTTTTTCTTTATCATAACTCGATTGAGCTTTCCATAATCAAAACATAAGCGGAGAGAACCATCAACCTTCTTGGTGAAGAGAATAGGCGCTATCCAAGGTGACACACTCGGGCGTATAAAACCTTTCTCAAGAAGATCATCTAATGGAGACCTGAGTTCTTTTATTTCAGCTGGATCCATTTGGTAAGAGGGAAAAGAAACTGGTTGAGTACCAAGCATTATGTCAATTGAGAAATCAACCTCTCTTGCCTATAGAAAACCATAGAAGTTAGATAAAATACACAAGTAGGACTACGAAGACCCGTTTCTCTCATTGTACCAAGGGGTGTGTTAATGACCATCACACAAGATAAAAGCTCCATAGGTAGATTAAGAATATTAACAAGTTGGGTTGATATAAAAGAGTGAGATGCACTATTATCAAAAAGAGATGTCACTAAAGATGAAGCTATAGTAATGGTACCTCTCACAATTATAGAACTTGTACCAGCTACCTTTGGAGACTCTTCCACTATGTTAAGAAGCTTCGTTCTGGATCCCTGTGGCTCGAACCCTTTTTTATGTGAAGCATTTCATTAACACTCAAACATAGTAACATGGAAAACAATTCTTAAAAGAAGGGATACCAAGTATTGGATTCCACTCTATCCAAATAAAAATAGGAAAAATACTAGAACTAATACAGAATTCATATTTCCCTAACCAACTCTGGTGACTTAAGGTTCTTTATGGTGAGAGCTGGCCAGACACAAAATCAAAACTAACTCCTCCTATGTCCTGATAAGAATACTCAATTTCATACTATCATCAAGGAAATATGCTTAACCTGCCCTCTGATACCATTTTTTCATGAACCAGCCCGGGTACCTTGGTAACCCTATAACCGAGCCAGTTTTGACATTGCTCAAAATGCGTACCTGATTCCCATGGGATGGAGACTAGCACATGGAATCACAAGACATGAAAGAGGGAAAATTTTTCCACAAGAATGAGGAAGAAATAGAAATAAGATAGTATGAAAAATAGAAAAACACTCCATTGGGAGTATTTTACCAGAATAGAAAGAGGCATAAAAATCCCAAAGTACTACAACCCATGTACGAAAAAAATGGAAATGAAAAAAATCCCCAAGGTCCATATGGACACAACTCACCACGACCAATGTTCAAAAACTAGAACAACCTCCAAGAGAACCCTTTCCTTTGTTCAATCCTGGAAGAAGAAAGTCTACAAACACCCGAAAGAAAAAATTCATGTGTGAGCCTAAGCCTACTAAGATACCACAAATGATTTCGTAACAGATGTGAAATATAGATTATCCAAAGAAACACTTTCAATTTTAAAATCAACAGGTTTGGAAATTCGAAGGAATATGTTAACAAAACATGAAATACATTTTCAAATGATGTAAAAATCCATTTATGCAAAGGATATTCAATGATCACATATTTCTAAAAAAATTGATTATGTAAATCATTTATATAAAATAGTTTGTATAAATTTTTGCTGGAATGTAAGGTAGTTAAAAAGCATTGGCATACATTTATATATCACATATAAATAAAGAAGTGAGCAACATGGTCATCTGCCAAATGATATATTAGTATTAACTAGTTATAGGATTCCATACTATGTATGTGAATTCCGTAAAATGTTTATACACACCTCCCTATGACACTAACCAAAGGAGACTCCTCACCAACCCGTCGGAGATGTGACCCTCTTCAATTATGTTTTAGAATGTTGTCATAGCATAGAGTGGATCAGTTTAACTCATTAACTACCTAAGGTATGCTTGTGCTCTTACACGAAGGGTGGACTATTTTAAAAATGCTTAAAATATGATCAATTCCATTCTTCCATTTAATAATTTCCAATTTCATTACATTTAAAACCAAAACAGGTTTCATTCAAAACATTACTTTTTCACAAGATAAAACCACTAGGTTTATATGAAATCTATTTATGCCATTTTCACCAGTTTGAAATCTATTCAAAACCAGTTTGATCATCACACAATTCATTTTCACAATTAAATTAAACACTTTAATAGACATCATTTCCATCAAATATAAAATTTAAATTGAACTATTTATATCAGCAAATTTCCATAAACACACCCAATTCAATGTAATTGGGGTTTTCCAAATTTCTATGCCAAACCCATTTCAAATATCTCGATTCACTAGAATTGAGTTTTTATCAATTTAATTGAAATAAAACATAAGAAATTGAATTTAAATAAACAATTTAATAATATCAATAAAATTCAATGATAGAAAATTTGGTATGTCGGGATGGAACCACCTACTCAACGGTAATGAACAAAACCACAACGGTCGAGAACGCTCAAGAAAATCGAGTTACTCTTTAATGAACCCGCCTTAGATCTCTTATCCTAGCATGATCAAGATAAAATATCATAATATTTGGCATACATCCACATAGATCTACACATAATGAGCGTATATCTGAAAAACCGAAAGAAGAGGAGAAGTGGATCTAAGTAGATCTATGAAACTGATCAAGAACAATTATGAATGATCACATACCTCAAGAATCCAGCTTCGATTTACTAATAGGATTTTTTGGATCACCGTCAGAATGATGGGAGAACCATTTATGACCTTAGGAGAAGGAAAATCCTGAGTTAGGGACGCTTAAGTGGAAAAACGAGGAACATAGAAGGAAAACCGAATGAGATCCAGAATTTAAGGTTCTCATTTAACTGGATGCATGATTAGTTTTCATGGTTTGAGAAACCCTACGCTATCCATGTGTTAGCATCTACCTCGGACACCCTTCTCACACGGTTTGGCCGCACGATTAGAAAAACTATGCGCTGACCATGTGGACGTTGATGCCTCCACGACCAAATGCGCACGGTATTTCCGCACATTTTAGACAACCCCTGTGCTGCCCGTGCGATTTACCCTTTTCCCCAAAACAACATTTAATGTTCTCCCGAATCTCCCATGTCACTACTCCAAAAAAGAGGTACATCAAAAAATCAAAAGTACTTGAAAATGTAACGTCATGTTACAAAAAATTCTTTTAGTTGGTGAATAAAACCAGATTAAATTTCAAACACAACATGTGCATCAGGATATCCATTATGATATTTCATCATTTTCATCATAGGATATATCCAATTAACTCATGGATTTGTATGATGTAATTTAAAATTTGGGTTCTAACATGTATTTTATATGTGTTTTTGTGGGAGTATTATATCAAGGGACATGGGGATTTGAAATATCTATTACCCTAGAGTGATATGTTATATGAATTTTCATATCTAAATTATAATATGTTTGTGTTATAATTTACACACAAAACAAATGAATTTTAAAAATAATTTAATAAATACATACTAGAAATGTAATAAGGTGATGTGGTATTTTAGTCATGAAATCACCAATGGATTATTTTTATAGAATTTGGAAATTAAATGTTGCAGTTCCTAGATTTTCTATCAATGATGTTTCAAATTCAGTTACAAATCTTTCACATTAATTTTGATTATTTTTTATTAAAGATACTTTATGGATTTTGATAAAATATAAAATGTAAAAATTATTTTGATACTAGTATATAATAAAAATATAGACTAAAAAATAATATTGACAAAAACTAAAATAGTTTTCAAATTAGAATTGAAAGATTAGTTTTGGAAAAAATTAAACACATATGCCATTCCCATCATTAATTTTATAGAATGACTATCTAATTTAATATCCAAATACTTTAAATAATATCTGTATATGAAGTCCCTAATATTAAATGATATCAGTTAAAGACCCCAATAATATTTATGTCCCTCCTATAGTAGTGATTCAATTATATGATTTCCTACAAGATTACTATCATAATTGAAATCCCAATTCTTGACGATAGGACCTCACGAATGAAATTTAATTATTGAAATCAATTATTTTATTCCATAGATTAGAAAACTATCAAAAACATAAATTTAATATATGTAGTCATGAAATTTAATTTTCATATTAAATAATAAAAAATTTCATTATAGATTCAAAAGTGCTTGCATACGGCGAAATAAAACATGTAAGGGATAGTTTGTCAGTTTCCACCATCCACATAACATGTTGTTTTTTCACACATCGATTTATAATCCCAGATATTTTACATTAAATAATGAATATAGAGTATCTTAATGAACCCCAATTTCAGAACCATTTCATTTCAATCTTAATCTAAAAACCCCATTGAAAATATATTGAAAATGATATATATAGAGGGGGGTCCTTGTAAATCTAATCTCCAATTTTTTTAAGTCTAATGTTGTTACTATTTATCCCTCATCATCATCCAAATATAGTTATGAGGTTTTATATATAATTTATCAAAAATTAATTATCTATTTTTCTCAAAAAATTCAATTAATCTTATCATTTGTATCATATATAACAGATGATTTACTAAAGTCCTATTTTTTATATCTGAAGAAAAACATCATTTTCCTCATGTTTAACACACTCAAAGTCCATCATAGTGGCCAAATTTAAATATGAAATTTAATTTAGAGATGTATTTCTGAATGATCATTTTTATATATAGTTTTAATAAATGAATTTTAGCAATTTTGGATTGTGATATTCATCATTAATTGAGGTGGGACCAAATTTATCATAAAAAAAATATCCACATTGACTAATATATTGAGGAATAAAGAACATATATTCTAAACGTATAATTATTGAGAATGTGTTATAAAATTTCCATAAGAAATCCTAGAAAAAATAAGAAATCTTTTTGGTTTAATATAGAAAATAAAATGCCTAAAATAAAAAGGTAGTAAAAATGTTAAATTTATTGAATAATTAAATTTTAACATTTAAGTTTGAAACTATTTATTATTATATAAATACTTAAAATAATCAAATAACAATACATTTTTTTAAATCATTATAATACAAATAAGAAAAGGAAATATTTTCTCTACCAGTAGTTGATCATACACAGAATTGATTATTTTATATCCCATTTGATTTAAGTGGATAAGTAAATTCGGTATTCCATTAACATAATAAAATATCCGTATATTTAACATACAAATTATTTTATTTGATCATGATTGATGATTATGTTAATGAGATATAATATGATATAAAAATTTCATGTTTATAAACAATAACTCTTCATCAGAGAACCAATATAAGAATATAAAAAATACATTGAAGGATGGATTAATGATCAATATAGGGACTCTATGTAATGGGGAGACATATAATGATGTGATTTGGGTAGTTATCAGATGATCAAAATGTATATTAGCATATAAATTAGTTTGGGGAGGAGATTCCATTTTATATTTTATATGGGTGCCACAATTGGAATTTTTCATTGTCTTAGAATAATGTCAGGCCACATTCATATAAAAATGGATCCAAAATGGAACATTTTAGAAGGTTATAAGTTTATAGTGTATATACAATCATACAACATTATTGAATAATGTTATTAGGTATTTTTATATATAATCAATTTAGGATAAACCAATGGTAGAACTATTATAACCATTTTAATTAATATATAATGTTCTTAAAATTCATTTTGTAAAAATTAAGTTGACCATATTAAATAATATTAATTATTAATTTTTTAAAATATGGAACATGTTTTATCATATTCAATTAAAATTAGTATCATAATTTAATTTAAAATATATTCTACAAACATGACGAAAGTCATTATAAAATAAAATATTTTTCATATGTATAAAATATTTTTAAAAAAAATACAAAATATAATTTAATGAACTACCTTAGATTGGATTGTATAATATTTAACTATTTATATTGTTTTAATTATTTCATAAAAAATAAAATATAAAAAATTATTTATAAAAAATATTTTTCTTAAACACTATTTTTCATCAATCAAAGAAAAAATATACATTCATAAAATTATAAAAATTTCAAAATAAGATATTTTTTAAATTTATATCCAAAAATTGAAGTAAATTTTTTCATATAAAAGTTTATAAAAGTGGTAAAATATATATTTAAATTAATATTACTAAAAATAATGAAATCAAATTTTAATAACTTATAGTTATTAAGAATAAAATTAGATTTTTTGTCACATAACTTGTAAAAATTATATGTGATGAATAATAAAACAATTGGATTAATATATAATATATAGATTTCATTAAAATCACCAACCAATGCTATAAAATTTAATTTATTAATATAAAAACCTCATTTGTCGATAAAAATTTATTTTCACAAAAACATTTATGACACATTCAAATTTATTTTATCATTAGTTTTAAAAAATTGATAACCATTTAATTTAAAATATAAATGTTCTAGTAATGTAATTTTTATAATTTGGATACCCTCTTTGGATAAACTCTAATTTAACAATTTAGTTTTAATGATATACTATAATTTGATTCATTTAGACATAACTATCCATGTATAACAAAATATAGAAGAGAATAAATTTATTTGAAAAATATATATCATTAAATACAATGTCTTCACAATCAATATAGTATCACCTGATTATATCACAATACCCCTTATGTTTATTCACAATTATAGTTATCGTCATCTTTTATGTCAATTAAATTATTTCCCATAGAAACTAATGCATGTTAATTTCCCACATTAACATAACCAAATAGCATAAATTAATGATGTAAAACATTAAACACTTTTATTTTTTTCTCATTAAATTATTTTTTTCTTTTAAATCATTCTACACAATAGAATATTTTTTTAAACGAACTACAATATTGTATTGAAACCATATTATTAAATATGATAGTTTTCAAAAAGTCGTTGGATTTGCGTGTTTGTATAGGATATTTTTTAAAATTATTTAAACATGTTTAAAAAGTAATTTTTGGTTACAAATTAGTTTTAAATGAATAAAAATGCATTTGAAAGTAAAAAAATTGAAATTTTCCTTGAAAAAAATATTTTTGTGTCAAATTTATTTTTACTCTAACAAATTTATTAATCAATGTTTGTGAATAAATTATTATAAAACATTTTATATAATATTTTCATTGATATATTTTAAAATTAATCTATTATTTCTTTTTTTATGGAATACAAAAAAATAATTTTTCTGCATAATATGTATTTTTTAAAAAATTCATTAATTTTTACAAAAAAATTATAATTATAATTTCATGTACTTACAGAAATTGAATAAGATAAAATGATTTCAATATATTTATTCATCATTCCCATGTAGAGGAGGTGGAAAATTTAATTTCTAGTAATTATGGATAATAATTGATGTAAATATTCCTAATAGTGGTAATAGATAAAATGGTAAAAAGGTGTTAAAGTAATGATATAAGGGTATAAATAAGAAAATATCATGTCTAAAAATGGGGTTTCAGGAATATTTAAAAAAATATTATATTTTAATTTGGGATTTTTCTTTCATCTTTTACATAAATATGAGTTTATTATATTTTCTTATTTAAATATTTATAATTATTCCACTCAAAGAACATATAAATGGGAACCACAAATCCTCTATTCATTGCAACTATTTGAACCACAAATATAAACATAAATATGAAAAAATACCATCAAAACATCCATAGAAACGACTTAGATATCCTTTTTCATAAAATTCAATCCTAATGGGATGCTAATAAAAGATTTATATGACGTTTCTTAAAAAATATTTAATTTTCATAACAAAAAACATTTATGAATATTTTCTAATCCATAAATTACAAATAATTAATACCATATTAAAATGATAAAATTTGTATCATTACTATAGTAAAATTATTATATTATAATAGTAAAAAAATATCTAAATAAATTCCATCTAATGAGAAATTATGAAATCATTCAGGCATACATGTGGACTGCCACCACCATGAATAATTGGAAATCATTTTTTTATTTCCAATTTACATGGATAGTAATGATGATATATATAACGAATTTAGAATAAATATATGTGATATAATTATAAATTTTTAATTTTGTATTATAATTTAAATTTCTATCATTTCATCAACATAAAATTAGATTTATTATTCATGCATTCATATATTCTATCATCTACATGAAGTGATGTATTTTATTTTTCATCACCTATTTATATGGGATGTTATAAAAGAATATATAAGATATAATATTAAGGTAATAAATTAATAATATTATTTATATGATGAATCCATTTTCGAGGGTCTATACTTTTAACAATCTAACAAAAACATGCATTGAAAACTGACTAGTTTTGACCTAAATATGTATTTTTCTGAAGAATTGTTATTTAATAAAAAATAAAAACTAGGAGGGAAAATTATATTTTTAGATAAGTAAGAATATAGATATTTTTATATTTAATTTAAAAATATATATTTATTTTATTATTTTTTGAAAATTTAAGAAGTCATATGAAACTATAGGTAATGGTTTTAGTTATAATTTCATTTCTTTTCGGGATTTTCTATACTAAATTTCTATTGTATGAAATTATATGATTATTAACAATTAATATAAATATAATATATTATATTATATTTATTCCAATGAATAATAATTATCAATAATATTTTTCTATATTCATTAATAAAATATATTTTCGAATGGGTTTTAAGAATAACCTACCTTATTTCCTTTTTGGATGTTGACTTTTTCATTATTATCACTGTTCATGAAAATGTTTTTGAATTTTTTTTAGAATACAATAAAAATATAATTTTAAATCATTGAAAATAATAAATTCATTTGATTTATATATTAATAAATAAATCTTCTTGAGGGTTTTTTAATGAGTTAACTTTTTACATTTTACCAAAATTGTAAATGGATTATTTTTTTAATGATTAACAAATGAAAATTTTCCATTCATATTGACTATTGTTAGATTGAATATTCCATAATATAGTTACATAGTTATTTTACAACAATTATATTTCACATTATTATTTAACATTTTTGTAGATTCAGAAGGAAGATTATATTTTTCAAAAAAATTCAATGAAATAGTTTGATGATCTATTAATGGAATTTATCATCTATGTCGTCATCCAATGATGTTTATTATAATAAACAAAAGATATTATATAACAATAAAAACCCAATAAATATATTTATGGATTTTTTTATATAATTATTATTTTTTATGAAACCCAATTATTTTCAATGGGATATCAGTAAATAATTGATTAATGGAATTTCTGATCATGAATAAAAGATATGAATTAGTTTCCTTTTATGATTAGTGGTTATCATAATGATCTCCAATTAATTAATCAATGATATAAATATCATGATGTAATATAGTCTATCATGGGGATTATACCCAATTCATAAAGGGTATCCGTCAATTATTATAATATTTTAAGTGAACTTTTCTAATTAAATGGTTTTTTAGCATTATCATTGCTCCACATTTCCTATGACATGTTATTATGCTTGTGATATGATTTCATGGATAATTATTTACTACTGAAGATCTCACACACTTATGAATCATGAATAATTAAATGATAAAGAATTGTGTTATGGATACTTATATTTGACATATAAGAGTTTGAGTGTGGTATTCATATGTTATAATAATGTTCTCATACTTTAATTCTTATATTATGGTCTAATAGAATAATGGAATGATATAGCACATTTTTTTTCTTGTTGATATTTTTCACATCTATATTTCTTATGTTTCCATTTTCCCCAGGCGATGATGAATGGTTTTAAAGTTCATATGTTTATGAATGTAACTTTGAGATATTAACATTGTGAAATATATTAATTTTATATAAAAAAAGTGGATTATGTATCTTATCTTCAGGGACACTAAACCATTATGGTCATTATCTTGTATTAATATATGAATTTTAAATATTAATCTACAATGATTAAATATTTATATATTTTATTCTATTGTAACCATCAATGGATACAAATGATAGGTTAGTTATTTTCAGATATTACATTATGAATAATATGGCGATAGAATATAAGAAAACATTTGATCAATTTCATGTCATATTGGGTGAACATAAAATACTAATAGGTTGCAAAGAAGGTGTCAAAATTTAAGAGAATTGAGGAATTATAATCAGGATTGTATGATTTCATACACCAATTATTGTATCCACATAGTCACATATTTAGATGTGGTGTTACTCAATGATCTGAACATGGATAAATTATGTTAATAATGAATGTGACTAAATTTTAATGATTATACTCTTGAGAAAATAAACAAAATTGGTGGTGGAATGAAAAATATTATTACTAGAATTCAAAAACCAATTAATTCATTAATGATGATGAGCATCCAAATTAGAAAATAAGCGTCCAAAAAATTATTCATTCTTTGATGAGTAAACATATATCTACATTAAGTGGGTTCTATAATCATCTTGTTTTATAAAATTGGATTTTTACTACATAAAAATAATTTTTTAATTCAAATATAATGGATCTTGTTTTCAAAAAATATTCCACCATAATTAATATAATTTATTATATGGAAAGTCAAACACAAAAACAAAACCAAAAAATTATTTTTTGTTCTATAAATAACCTATAAGTGATAGGTTTAAACTGCTGTAATGGAATTATATATATATATATATATATTTGTGTGTTTACAATAAAATACCAAAAAAAATTACATTTTAAAAATAAAAATATTATTATATTACAAAATTATTGTCACTAGTATAAATACTAATTTATAGGAAATATAAAGAATAATAGATTATATATAAAAAAAATTATTTTCTATAAACACAATATTTCTTTATATGTTATTTTTTTAATTAAAAATAAAATTTATAATATTTTTGATTTGAATTTGATAATGTTAACTTTATGTTTGGGTAAATCATGAAAATATCATCTTAAGGAGAATTTATTTGTCTTTTAATAATTATTATTTTTTAGGTGAATAGTTCAAAATTCAGTTATTTCAAATATAAAGATACTGGAAAATTATTTATATGTATATATTTTAAATTCATGAAACCCTTTTTTGAGAAAAAAATATTTATAATATGTTAATATGGAATTAAAAAACCATTGATTATATTTATAGAACTATATCTGAAAATTTCGATGTTATATTTTTTTTGAAAACAATATTTATAATACATTTTAGTTATATTATTTTGAAATAAAATTTTATTACATTTTTTTATTTAAAATAATTAAATTTTCATTGATATTTTTATGAGTAGGTCAAAATTACATAAAACTGGAAATTTTATTTTTTAGTATATGGATAAATTACTTAGTTAAAAATTAATTATAAGGGTAATATATACTATCAAGAAATAAAAAAATATAAGGGAAACTGACATAAAACTAGATTAAAATTTGATAAATTTTATTTCTGAGTCTTTATCAACACAATAACAAAACACACTTTATTATTGTTTAATATTGTAATCATACCCTTGAATATAATTTTGTACTTTTAATTATTATAAAATTTCCTCATATCTCCATAAAAAAGAATCCTCTCACCCCTAAATTCCCTATTTTATTTGATGTCGTAGGATAAACCAAATAACATCTATATGCTCTTCTAGACACCCTCACCGTGTTTAGGAATAATTTTACATTCCAACATATCATGAATGTGTGCCTTAAGCTGATTCTTAATGGATATCATCCAAAAGTGAAGGGTAAAATTCTTGACTGATCTCTTATAAATCATTCATTTCAATTTTCTGCAACATTAAGATCAAATTTTAGATTATATTATACTTATTTCAACATAAATAATATATATATATATATATGTTTATATTATGAATATATATTCATTAAATACCCAATACCATCATCTTAGAAAAAATAAATCATTATCAAGCACATGTGTATACTACATCCTCTCTTATCAATAAGTTTTATTTTTATTCAATTCCATCCATAAAATTATTAATATGTGTAATTAAATGTTTGATATGATATTCAACAATCTATTGTGTTTTTAACATTATAATATGATTTTAAAAAATTTCTATTAAATGTGAAATGAAAATGTTTCTTATGAATGCGTGTGGAGTACAACATCAATGAGATTATGTACATCAATTTATAAAACAACATTACTTTGTGGAAATTAAATTTTTATAAATTGTAATTTTTTTGGAACTATTTTAAAAAATAGTAATATTAGGAATTCTATTAGAAATATTGACAATATATTGTAATTATTAATTTAATCCCCCATGGTGAAACTATTACAGTACATTTAATAATCTTGGAAAATCATAAAAAATAATATATAATATAATTAATTTTTTAAAGACAAATTATTTGAATACATACAATTATAGTATTATGGATATTATGATGTTATTATATAACAAAAACTACCATGGACATTGTATCAAAATTTATTTGGGGATGTTAACCAAACCACAACAAGTGGGTAATATAATTTTTTTATAAATATATATATATAATTTAAGTGCAAATTATCCTTAAATAAATAAATGAATATTAATAATATATATAATTAGAAGTTTCATATTAAATTTTTTTAGGGAGTTAAGTGGATGTGAAATGTGAACCAAGACTATAGTAATGGTTTCGTCGACTCTATTTTTGATTCATTGGTTCATTATATGTCTTAGAAAAATATAATACTCTTGATTTAATTGGTTCATTGATTCAACTAATATATTATTTATTCCTTATTTTTATCTGGTAATGTTTCTATTTTTCACTAATTATAATTTCTATAATAAATTTTCATCAAATGTAAGTCTAGGATTTTGGAAAGGGGATGTTTGATTCTTACTAATTGATATTTTTTTCATCATTATATATGTGTTTACATTAAAAATAATTACAATTCAAGAAAAATAAATATTATTTATCAACTTTTTTAGATATATTTTCAACTATTTTTTTAGGAATTGTTTCACAACATTTTACTGATATGTTTTTCATATAAAATACAATCAAAATAATAATAATAGAAATTATTTTATTATTAACTGGGGAAGTTTTTACAGCTTTATATAATTTTTTTCAAAGAAAAATTATTTATAATTATTTATTATATGATTAAAAAATAATATCCCTCCGTGGGAAATTTTTTTATCTAATTTTCATTTCATCCATGATATATTTGTTAAAATGATGTTTTCAATATATTTTTATTTTCAATTCTATATTTCTTCAAATGTTTATCATTCTTGAAGTGATTATTTGAAAAAAAAATTATATGCTTTTATGAGTGTACTCATTTTATAAAATGAGATTAGTGATATCTCATGATTTAATATATTAATTTTAGGATTTTTTTGAATGGTGTCATAAACCCATTTTCAATTGGTTCATTAATATATTATTATTGTTTATCTTAAATGTATAGCATAAGTAATTATGATAATGGGTGAGGTGATATAGAAAACACCAAATCATATGTTTATTATTATACACCTAGAGATATTCCAGAATTGACATAATGTGTTTTTTCACATGGGTGTCTATAGAATAGATTTTCATTTATTCTCAGGCATGCCAATAATAATTTTGAAACCATTCTCAATTTAATAATGTATTTTCCAATAATTTTTCCAATTATTATGAGTTTTCCACGTGTACAAGTATTATATCATCTTATTAAACATTTAAAATATGAATTTAATTTTCATGATATGTCTTTTTTTCTTAATTTTTCTTATTTTTAATGCATTAAAAAAAATTATAACACCATTATATGTTTTATGAAAATATACATGTTTTTTAAACCGCATCAAATGATATTTTTTATATTTTCAAGCATTTGAACTAACATTATAATAATATTTCTATTCCCTAGGATCTGAATATTATTATATAATTTCTGAGGTATATAAAAGGTTGTATTATGGAGAACATTAATGTTAATATTTTTTTTTCTTGTAGTGTATTATTCTTATTTAGTTATTTATGGTGTAATTAAACCTATATGTCCTTAAGTTTTGTGAATATTTTTAGATTATATTGTATAAATAATAATATTAATTTATAATTTTATTTGTTTTCCCTAATTTGTTTTAGATTTTACCAATATATATTAGTTTTTTCTTGAAATTATTTTAGTTACCTTATGTATTATAGTTATGATTCTTTAGTAAAAAATATAATTAATTTTCCATGTATTAGAAAAAACTTTCATATTTTGGAAATTAAGAGATTATGTTGTTCTCTTATGAATTTAATACAATTGTGGATAGTATACATTTACATAATATCAAGAAAAAGAATAATTATAAGTATATCCCTAAGCCAGGAAGACATGGTATAATAAAAATACACACCAAGAATATAAAAAATGTTCTTACATAACACAGGATTTGGCACTCTAGGGGGATTAAAAATTTTCAATCAATTATCAATACAAACCACGATGACTGATTTGAATATAATAAAAAAAATTTGTTTGTGGGTATAGTTTTAAGAGACTCTATACATGAGAGTTTGAAAATTGGATATTGAGAAAATATCATATGTATTAAATTTAATAAATACTTCATCAAAGTTTCACATTTTATTATTTTTTTCAATATATTAAATATTCATGATTATAAAAAAATTTCATATACTCAATGTAATGGAGGGAACACAAAATAACTGAGTTATAAATGGGATTAATTTACAATGTGATGATTATCCCAATGAGAAACGTATATTTTTTAAGGATGGAATGAAAAACATCATATAAATGTTGAAAAAAAACATATGATGTCCAGGGAAGAAACCAAAATCATTTCGAGTTCATAAGTACAAAAAAAGAAGAAACTCAGTATCATTTAATTTATGATGAAACCGTAAACTACTTATTATGGTTCATGATATCTATAGGTTTCGGTGTAGATTTTCAATTAAAAGAAAATGAAAATATAAATTCACCATTTATCAAACAATGAGAAGTTTTTTAGTGATCTATCATCATATAGGTGATGATAAAAATTTATGGTGACTCATTTTTAACACTACATGAAAGGAATAACTATTGTTTATGTAATAGGAATAATTCAAGAATATATTTCTCAATAAATATATTCATAAGAATCATTAAAAAATGTTTTGGGAATTCATTTAATTGAGGATAAAATTTCAATCCCTTGGTTCATATGAATAAAATAATCAAAAAAATTAATGTATGCCTCAAGTTTCATAGTTTATTCTAAGAGAAAAATCGATAACTTAATCAAAATAGTAACACATTTCCTTCAATGGAAATTATCAAAAAGATGCCTTGTTATATCAAATGATATATTTGGATGTGGTAATTAACTAGAGATGTAAATTATAACCTATAAAAATTATGTTATAGATAAAATTATATAGAAGTGTAATGGAAGAATTGAATATATAACCCATTATTGAAAAAATAACGATTTCCTAAATTCAATAAATATTAGAAAAATTACACATTAATTATAATTTTGGGATGAATAATATCTTCTATGTGTGTGAATATTGGACACTAATAATACCCCCAATACTATAAACTATATTTTTTCCAGGAGGAATATAATTTCATGATTATCCTATGATTAATAGAACATCATGTTTAAAAAGTCCATGGTTTAGTCATTATTTTCAAATTTAATATAAAATATAATTTTAACATGTTTAGAATATTTAATTTTCATGATAATATTCATTTTTGAAATTATAATAATATATTTGTATTATATTTAATGTTTGATATTTTACTGAGATGTTTCATTTTTTTGTAAAAATTTTAAAATACAAAATTTTTATTAAAGACAGTAATTTCATTTAAATAATTTAAAACATAAAATATATTTTAATTTTGTTTCAATTTAAAATAATAAACAAAAATATTAATCTAAAATAAGTCATTTTAGTCAATTTTATGATTAACTAAGATATAATAACATTATGAAATTCTTAAAATATTTACATCAAAGCCGTTATTCACCTAATGTTTGTGGGATTTGTTATGGTTTTCCAATTTTATGATTCAATCATTGAAAAACAGATATCATATTTAAATAAAATATTTATTAAATTAAAATAACGTTAAAGGAATTATTTTAAAAAATTTAAATGTGAATGTAGTAAAAATTAACTATAGTGGATAATGAAATAATTAGTTTCATTGGCTGGGTGGGATTAAACTAGAATTCTTTGTTGGAGATATACCTAAAATAATAATCGAATATTATTTATTGAGTCTATTATAGTATTTGACATCAAATTATATTAAATATTAATGGTCTATGGAACATTACATTTAATATGGCTCATATAAAATGTCAATTAATGATAATGTTGAAAAAGATACCTCTATTAATATTAATTTCTATAATGAAGTAAAAAAATGAAAAATTGATGTTTATCTTTTTACAATAATTATAATGTTAAATTATTCTTCATCATAATAATATAAATGTCAATTTTATAGATCAAATAATTTATTAAAATTCCTACCAAACACATATGCTGTAATAATTTATTTAACAATTATGTAAAATAAATATTACTATAATTATTTATGGTGAAAGAAACTGAGTGAATTATGGTGTTACATTTTTGGAGGAATATATATTATTATATAGGTTTAAACATAATATATTTTAATTCCATTTATGTATCAATTTTTTTTAATCTCAATATAAATGAAGACAGTCAAAATTGACATTAATGTGATTTCTAATGAAATATATTTTATTAAATGTTTTTAAATATTTAAAAATCATATAATCATAAAAGTGTTGTTTAAATGATAATAAATATATATTAATATCCATTTCTGGAGAAATTGTTCTTTTATAATCAATATATTATCTTATAAATAAAAAATCTATTTTCAGTTGTTATTGTTTACCAGTGTTATATCCCATTACATGTTCTTGTGTAAAAATATAATTTATAACCAAAATATGATTTTAATATTACTAATTATATATAATATTTATAATCAATGTGTTTAATTGTCTATTTATTACACTCTAAATTATGAATAATTTACATGTTACATTTGTTAAGAAATTTTTTAATGTGATGAAATCCAAATATGATAAAGTTATGAAAACATAAAAGATATGAAAATGATTACAATGCAAGTCTTAATGGGTTATAGAGGATTTTATAGGCCATTAAATCCCTTTAAAACATATAATTATAAAATTTAGAGCCCATTAGGGAATTTTTATAAGAAAATATTGTATAATTTTGAGTATTTATTACAATACTGCTATTCCTCACCTATAAATGGGAACACACTCCCCAAATTTCATCAAACCTATCTATCATTTTGGATCATTCAGAACCTCAAAAAATCAACTCCAAAAATCCCCCCCATAATCATAGTAGCCTTATTGTTGGATAAATTCATCTTTTAATGTCATTAGTTGATACCTAAGAAGACACCCAATGATTATTTAATGTTCTTCAATGAGGGTTTTTATTTTTCCCCACTTACTTCAATTATAATAAAAAAATTATTTAAAAAACTCATTATAGTTTACATAATCATATGTATTTATGTTATTTATATGACCTAAAACCACACACAAATCAATCATATGGGTTTGAAATTCAATGATCATGTGTGTGGCAGACAATAGCCTAGTGAATCAATTTCATTCATTTTTCCATTACACCATTTTAATATTGGGAATGATAATAAATTCAATGAAAATATATCATATTTTTATAATATTTATAATTAATGATTAATTATATTCTATAAATATTAAACATTTCATTATATATAATACATTATAACATTTATAATTTGTACAGTGGACTTCTGCCATACGATGAAATGTGATGTTTCACTAATGCTTCACAAAGAATGTGACAAATAAGTAGTTAATGGCTATATAGGATATATATTAAATAACTATAGTATTAATGAATAATGAATAATTTTGGAAATATAAAATATATAATTCATTTCATACCTTTTCACTCCAGTTATATGGATTACATCATTTTTTTGGTGTCTAATACCACCTTCTGAATGCATTGTGACTCTCCTTTCATCACTACAACTCATGGATTAAATATAGAAGTATATATTATCGAATTAATGATATTATTATAATTAATCAATAGTATAATATCACTTAACAATTTTCTAAAATGATTGGTGAAAAATAGAAACCTTACTCATGCATACATTCAATTTTCCATATCTATGATCATAACATACTTCATTTTTCAAAACCAATATTCATTGATGGTTTTAGAAAGTATAATTAGATTATTAATATTATGTTTATTTCATGACTATTATTCATGATATGATAATACTATATGATTTATTAAATAGTCATATCTATTATGACAAAACATACATGTTAAAATAAGGTTACTAACACCCAATATAATGATAAAAATTAGTGATTATTGATAATGATTTGATAAGATATTATAAAAGTATCATATATGATATAATAAATTATATTATGATTCTATTAAAAGATAATGTAATGTATAAAACCACTATACTAGTTTTTTATTCATTATTCACCAATATTGGTTTTGAGTTAAGTGATTTAATCTCAATAAAAATTCCATTAAGACCCAGATTTTATTATGAAGCAATTACATTTTATGAGGTGTATATACTTCACCTTTTCCATTTACTATAATTAATACTCCACTATTAATTTTATTTTAGGATTAAATTTGAAATATTTCATTTAGAATAATTTTACAATAAAATTACATAATGAAAACAGCTATTGGAAAATTACATTTTTTGTGATTGTTAATATTCTCTTGTTAAAATAACATTCTTGTAATAATTTTTTATTGTAAATTAATGTTATCCTAAAAATATATATTTTTGTTGTATAGATATTAATATTACCAAATCATGGAACCATTATTAAATAATGTGTTTACTTTTTACCTTATATGATTAATATGGGATGTATCGATAAATCTGTATCTGTTACACAATATATATATATATAATTATTAATGTACATAGTTTGTAAATTAAATCGATTAAAAAATATTTGAGAAATTATTTATATAGTAATGACATGGTTGGTTCTTAGTGATTGATATCCCCTCAATGCTTCTATTATCTAATCAGATTAATAATTTATCCAATCCGATGGGGCTTTAACCATTTTGTTTTGGATTATCTTATGATTGTTCATGATGGTAATGTTAGCTTTTAACTGGGAAAAATTGATTTAAAAAATTAATCATTTAAATTATTCAATATTAAGTTATATATATATATATGATATTAATACAATGAAATTATCTCATGATTTATTTCATTATTAGTTATTGATAAAATAGAATGTGATTTATGTTATTTATCATTCAATATTGAATATTCCGTATAGATTTATTCATTAAATTTCATTAAATGGTGTGCCTATTATAATATATACCATGTGATGAGGATTATGATTATTTATTCACCAATGCTTCAGTGGTAAATATTACATTATGAGTATTTGTATTCACATATACTTTTTATTATTCGCCGGAATCTGATTCTAAAATATAGGATTGAGTTTCAAGGATTTTGATCTTCTACATTTGTTATGATATAATTTTTCCCATTGTAAAATTGGTATTATTCATGAACTATTTTTATAAAAAAATGAATAAATAATATATCATTTGGGATTTGATTCCTTATATGTGTTGGAAAGCAATAATATATAGGATATAAGGATGATGGTTGTTATAGTTTGTCTCGAAAGATGTTCAATATAAACATTGGAAAATATATTTACAAAAAACATAGAATAGAGAACAGAACTCTATTATTGACTTTTTTTAGAAGAGTATAAGAACATCGTTTTGTTTTTCAAGGTTGAAATTATGTGGTTTATTAGAAATGCATCCCTATATTATAAATTCATGTTGAAATGGTTCTAAAATTGATTATCCCTGGGGAAATAACCTGGAAAAATATGTCATTGGATTGACCAGAACATTAGATGGTGCATGAAAATTGGCCTAACATTACACCTAGTATAAAACTATAATGTGATATGTTTATGAAAAGTAAAATTTTCACTAAAAAAATTATGATGTATTTGAAAACAATTATATCCTTTAGGGTATTAATGTTTAGGATTCATCAATTAACAATTCATAATGTTTAATTTATTCGAACAATTTCCATATATTATGAATTACATATTTAAATTTCAAATTCATAATATTATGAGTTAATTTAATATATTTTATTTTTTCTAAATGGACTACAGAAGGAATGCGGGATTCAATTCTCATAGACAATGTAGATATTTCCCATCATTGGAAGATAACATGGAATGTATTAAAACTGATCATATTATGGAAATATTATGGTATCATAATAATGTTATGAAAACTAACCTTACTCTAATTGGTAAACTTTTTCATGAATTATATTTTACTATTTTAAATCACATGATATTGATGATGCCCCCATAATTTTTTGGGGACTACTAATCTAATAGAAGATAAAAAATTGATTAAGTCTCTCAAAAATAATTTTATTCTATTGGGTTTTCGATAATAGGAAAATTTTACACTTCGTATTGTATTGTATCAATGATGATACCTAACAATGGTGGTAAATGATCCATAATACATTGGATGAAGATGAAATAGAACATATATGATTAAATTGTTTTAAGGAGACATTTTTTTGATAAATACATCCCTTAAGAGAAAAAATTATGTACAATAGAAAAATTCGTAGAATATATAAAATTGACCAAGAATGTATTATCGGGTGAGTGAATAACCCATTAAAAGGATGGTTGGGTACTCTATAGGAAACAATTCAATTATGGGGTGAGAGACTGAACATTTTTTTAAATGGATTAATATAAGTCTATGAAGTATGCTTATCACTGAAACATTTTTATTGATACTATAAAGAATATTTATATTCTGAAAAGATGGAGAAATAATTATTTTTTAAATATGGATTCATAATTAAGAACGAGAAGAATACGAAATAAGTAAATATAATAAATAATGAGAAGAAATAAAAAATGAAATTTTCAACATGTGATAAATATGTAATGGATCACCATGGGAAAATATTGAAGGAATTTGTATTTTTTATATGTTTAGGGAAATGCTTCACCCTGGAAAAGAATTTAAATGGAATAAAGAAGACACTTATAGTATGTCTTTAAACATTACGGTGATGAGATGATTTGGAAATTAATTTCCCAAATATCATTAAAATAAACCAAAAAAAGCTATGTGATCATGGTTGAGACTATACTATTGATATAGCTAAAGTGGAATGATTAATATTATTTTGTTTTTGGATACATGTAATATGTTGTAAATGTATTTAATTTTGAAAATTCTCATTATAATTATTATGAAATATATAAGTATTTTAGTACAATATTATTTCATTAAGGATTTGAGAGCATTTATTTGTATAGAACTATGAAAATTGAATCAGTAGGAATGATGAATTTTTGGAAATCACCTTGTTTTTATATAGATAACTCATAATATTTTACTAATTTTGAGATAATGATGTTTGTATAAAAAGGAAATTCATATGGATAACGTATATTGGATTCCCCCAAAAAAATTTGGAATCAATTAATGATATCAATTTTCAAATTCAGTAAAATTCATTTTAATATTTTTAATATTAATATTTTGGATGTTTCATATAGAATCCATTTATGTAATGTTTTATGTTGAAATTTGCATTTACTTTTTGAGGTTAATGTATTAATTAAACATATAATTATTTATGAATGATGGATAACTTTTGTTGAAAATGTTTTTATATATTATATTATGAATGATATGGAAAGGTTGTTTACTCCTTTATGGGTCTTTTAACCAGTTTAATGTTGGCAGTTCAAGAATTAAATATTTCATTATATATATTCATTCATGGGAGTAATGGATTAATTGATAATTTATTGAGGAAAATACGAAAGATGAAATTGTGATTATAAATTAGAAACATATAATATAAGTATGTTTTCTTATATTTACAGATATTATAAATGTTACTCAACTAAAAAAATGTTCTTCACATTAAATTATTTTTCTATTATCATGATTTTTTATGACATCAATGTTCTGTTTCACACATATTTGGTGTATGGTTTTTTCAATGTTAGCCTTATCATTGTCACCAAAATGACTGTGATCAAAGATATATATCACTCAAAATTAATCCATGTATGTTTGTATTCTCTTCTATTTCAATATTTTCATTTCCCATCAGTGTTTTTATATATTTAAATATAACAATATTATTATTCAATGTGAAATTCATACTTCTATTCTCCTTAAATATGTGGATGTTTTTATCAACTCTTTAATGATGTGGGTATTTGAAAAATTTAATCATCAAATATTAACCCATTGATTAATAAGGAAAATATTAAAATATTTGGAAATAATGTATTTATGATAGGGATAATTTGATAAAATAATAAATTGAAATATAAAAATGATAGTAAAAATTTAATATTTTCAATAGCTTATGATACACGCAATACTGAGTTTAGAAAAATGGATTAGTCATTCATTCCAAACATAATTTAAAATTAAATTTTTACACATTTAGAAAATTTCCATCAAAATATAAAAATTCCTTTTTTTCATTATATAAATATTATATTATAGTGATTTTTTTGGATTCATCTTAAGTATTTAATTTTTTTTGAAGAATATTTAAAAAAAATAAAATTAAAATTATAAATAAAATTTTGAAAAAAATGATCTGAAATATATTTTGAATTTATTTTAAAATAAAATATTTTCAATTATATATATATTAATAAATTTTTGTTCATTTTATTCATTTTAAAATTGATTTTTAATAATATAATTAAACTTTGGAATATATTCATTTTAAAACCTGAATTATCATCACCCCAATAAAAATTAATTCAAATTTCATAGCTTGGTGGATTTAATTTATTATAAGAGATTACATTTTTTTAATTATAAAAATACATAATTTATAATATTTTCATCATATATTTTTCTCACAATTACTAGTGAATGAAGTAAAAATTAATTACAAGAGGTAAAGTAAAACAAGAATTACCTATAGGTTAAACTTGAATGATATATATCAAAATAAATTAAATATTATATCATAATTATAAAATTGTATTATTTATGAAATTTACATCATATTCTCTATGATATTAAAGTTCATTACAATTTTATTTGAATATGACCCACATAATATGTTAATTAAGGAAAGCGTTAAAAAAGATACTTATATTCAATTATATTTTCTTAATGATTTGGAATAGGTACATAAAAAAATATTCCCAATTATATATATATATATTATTTTGTATGATAATATTTTTATTATAAAAATTTATCAATAATTTTTATGGGTGAAATATCTACTTCAAATTCTTATGGAATTCAAACACATTAAGTATTTTGTTAATATGTTAAAAAAATAAATGGTAATAAATTTATTAAAATTATTTTGAACCAAGTTAATTGTTATTTTTCATTTTGTAAATATATAATACTACCTTTATTATTAAATAATAGATTCTAATTCTATCACTGTATTGATATTTTTTAATTTCAATATAAATTGATATTATCATAATCGACATTATTGTCATTTCTGTAATAAATTAAATTATTTTAAATGAATTTAATTTACAAAAAATATTCAACATAAAAAATTTATATCTGTATTTATTAATAATGCATAGATATGATCCATTTGTAATGAATTTTCTCATTTATAATTATTATATTTATCACTAAAAAGTGAAAACCATTTTTAGTGCAATTAATTTCAATGTTGTGTTCTTGTTCATTATGTTGACTTATATTAAAATTCATATCATAAAATGGTTTGAAATTATAGAAAATATTTATAACATTTTCAATCATTAGGTATAATGTTGGATGTATGATTAACTTTAATATAGACAAAATTCAAAACATAACTCTGTTAGAAAATTTGTTACAAAATATAACCCAAAAATGGTAAAAAGTGGGAAACATAAATGTTAAGGAATGATTTTTTTAAATGTGAATTATTGTTTGTAAGAGGTATGTGTAAATCATATATAACCAAAAAAAATTAATTATCAATTTAATTACATTTGGTAATATTGACCTCCCTATAGTGAGTATTGTTGAGTATTTATAAGAATATTACTCATTATTTAGTATAAATGAGTACACAAGCAGTCAATTTTTCACACATATCAATCAATTAGGATTTTCCAATCCCCACCCAAATCAACTATAAATTACATACCCAAATCATGGAATAATTATTTAATGAATAAATCCATACAGTAATGGTATTATTATAATCCTAATGATAAAACTCGCTGAATAGGTAATATTTTTCAATGAGGGACATTATTTTATTTCCATCTCTACCTCATTAATTAATTTTTATAAGATTATTATATTACAAAAAAATTATAAAAAATATAATTATAGGTTATTATGATATCATTATTACCTAAAACCTTACACACATCCAAAAATGGCTGATGAAATTATAATTCCGTAGTATGACAGACTTCCGTATGGTGAAGAGGTGTCATTTATTTTCCATTATGATAATTCAAGTAACTCAATGATAATGGTTATTTTGAAAAAATAGGATTTATAATAATATATTTAAACATGTTTAGCCATTATAACATATAAACCCTTTAAAATTATTTTTTTAGAATATATGATATAGTAGCTCAAGTCTACGGAGGCCTACCTCTTTCGGAAGAAGTGAGTTTTCATTCACTAAATATTCTCATGGTAGGTGAAAACTTATTTTTAATACATATATATTATATATATGGAATAATTAGGAAATTCAAGAAATATTATTAATTATTAAATTATAATATATCTCATTTTATTTCCTTCACATTCACTCAGATAATGTTGACAATATCATGTTGTATGTTTGGACTACCATATTCATGAGGTGATGTCACTTTATTTTCATCCCCAAAACATATGGATGAAATGGGTAATTATAAACTATGTTTTTAATGATATTATAATAATTTTTTAATATTAATATATTACATACCTCTTTTAGTTAATTATCATTGAGAAATTGATTCGTTAGTCATGCGTAAGTATGATCTACCATCTCCATTATTATAACAAACATAATTGATTGCAACCATCAATGGTGATTGGCTTAAAAATGTATAATTGTTGAAAAAATGAAATTATTATGTTATGATTATTATTATTTATTTGATGAAACACTATGATTTGTGTCATAACTAGATATATAATGAAAACATGCATGAGAAAACAAGGAAACTAACATTTAATAAAAGGATAATATTAAAATATTACTAACAAATAAGTGATATCACATTATAAAAGGATTATATATGATGATAAAAATTATAATATTGTAATGGTGAAAGTTCATTACTTGTTTAAAATTAGTATATATGTAGTTAAATAACATTCAACCTAAATGAATCGTGGGGTAATGTATTTCTTCTCAATTTACATTACATTAAGACTTATTTTTTATTATGACCCAATTCATTTTATAAGTTAAATATAGATTCTTTTCGACATTTAATATAATGAATACATCATTTTTATTGACCTTTTAGGTTTAAATAATAATTATTTTACCCACATTAATTTTTAATGAAATTTATCACAGGGTAAGAGTTATTTTACAATCTCACATTCTTTTTGGAATTTTTGTGTTTCTCATGAAAAAAAAATTGGTAATAAATTTACGTTGGATAATAAATTTATCATAAATAAACAATTAATTTTAATTTTTTAATATTATTAATTAATCATTATACCATTATTTCATATTGTTAATAAGTTTAATGTTATTGTATAAACCAGTAAAATATTGATAAATTTGTATCCTCTAGTCAATAAAGTTATTTGATAAGGACATTTTTTTTATAAAATAAGATTTGTAATGGCCCAGACCACTCTGGTCCATTCCTTTGTGAAAATGTGATGTTGGAGGTGTTCCAAGAGGTCAAGGAGACTTGGTGTGTGTTTGGGTGGACTTTTAAAGAAAGTTAAAGGGTTAGGGCCTTCGCACGGGAGGTGGACGGTTTGTCAAACTGTGCGGCCAAATCATTCATGTAGAGAACCCGACCCTAGAAAACCATAGGATTCAGTGCCTTCTGAACATGATGTGTTATCTTCAAATAAAATACAATTTGTTAACAACACATAATGTCCCATACAGGGGATCGTGTGCGGTTTGGGTTCTGGGAAACCGGAAACTTCTGAAACAATTCATCTTTCAAAAGCTAATACCTGAAAATTTTAAATCAAATCGTAGGGTGAGCATTGAAATACTCAGTAAGGGGGTTTTAAAAAGAATTTAAAACACTGTATCATTTTAAAACATTCATTTAAAAGAATTTGAACATTCACTAAGAAAGATTGTAACACACAATACATAACAATGCTTTAATCAAGGTTTTCAAGAAGAATATGAATCAATTATGTCAATTCTTAAAGGAGAGATAATGGTTGTTATGAACAAGTACTACATGTGATTTACTTAAGCATAAATTTAAACAGCTTAAAGAAATGCATAATCAGAGTTGCGCACAAGGAAACAACTTAAATTTCCATATACATAAATCATGGCCCAACTTATACTAGTGAAATATGAACTTTACGAGAGCGTAAGGGCAATGGTCGTAAAAGAATTGGTACATTATCTTGAAGAACACTTGTTACATTAACTTGAATTATGTGGCATCAACATTTAACTTAGACAATCATGAACACATCACCAAGGTCCATCCCCAAGGTGTTATTAAAATTGTAATCTCTAGTGGTTACATCATTACCCACTACAATGGGGCGCTATCAGGGCGCACCCTTAAAATTGTAATATCTAGTGGTTACATCATTACCCAATGAAATGGGGCGCTATCAGGGTGCACCCTTATAATTTTCCTTTGTTATCATGTGAGCCACATCGTTCATAATCTTTTTTATCAACTTGTATATTCAAGATGTCCCATACCACATTGAATATCTCATTCATTTTCACTTTACCCATGGTGTCCCATACCACTATGGGTAATCTGATTCCTTAGTTCATTTAGGGATATGTCATTTGTATGCATTTTGTACAATAATAATAAGAGTAATGAGTCACCACACCCCCCTTTTTTTACATATAATGGTAGATGATATTTGAAAAATATGTTGACAACTAAACAAAGGAATACATAGTTTCATAAAACACTCTTTTTACAAAAGATCATTATTAAAGCATATAAAATGATAATAAATGATGATTAATTCAATGGAATCTTAATTCTTAAAGAATAACTTGTGATCAAATACGGTGATAAAAGCCCCTAAATATGGTAAAACATATCCTGATTAATCTGTACATTCACCAAAATTGTAAGAAGGATTTTATACTAAATAAATAAGGCCAGTGAAATTTCACGAGTTCTGAAAGACTCTTAAATTATTTAGTTAAGTAACATAAACATTAAGAGGTTTTAATATTTGGTAATCTATAAATACAAAAATATGTAATCCCTTGGTTTTAAAAAGAAAACATATCATAATCGTACCTAATCTCATGGCCTAGATTTCATCCAAAATAGAAGTCAAGATCAGGCATTCATCTCCTAAAATCATAACTGCCTCGTTTTGGAAAGGAGAGGAATATTTATAAACATGTAGAAATATATAGTAATATATGTATATAATTTCCACAAAATGATATATGTTATGCATCGGTTCTATGTGTAACCAGTGAAATATATAAACATGTTGGAATACGTAGTGATATATATATATATAGTTCACATAGATGATCTATGTTAAGATTTGGGTCCATATGCAACCAAAAGAATAAAAAAAACGTAGGAAAATGTTGTTATATATATATATATAAGGTTCACATAGATGATATACGTTATGCATCAGTTACATATGCAACCTCAGCATCCATGTATCATTCAGTATATCCTCCACATAATCCTGGAAATAAAATCGAAGGGGGTCTGGGTTCTATATCTTCTATTTATTTATTTTTTTTAGAAATATACCAACCCGTATATACACCACATACAAAAGAAAAGTTTCGTTTTTATATATATATAATTAATGTGAAATAGGAAACGTCAAACATTAGAAATTATAAATATATATCTTTTGTAACATGGTGGAAAATTCCCTTGACAGTATTACAACCAGGGGGTTGGTGTTATATACAACATATATATATATATATATGCAGTATATAGTAATATAGGTTTCAACAAATGAAGGAAAGAAAAAAAACATGGAAATACCCTTACATATGCTTGAGGAGGATGCTCGGTGCCGGCTGCTGGGTGTCCGTGGAAAAGAAGGAGGAGGAAGAGCTGTGCGGTTCCAAGGGGGGGAGGGTTTATAAACGGGTCTGGTGGGCTTGGGTAAATTGACCCACGAGTAGGCCATTGTGGGGGAGATGGAATCACAGTGAGCTTGGTGGGAGGTGTTCGGGGGTCAGTGGTGCAGTGCTTCGGAGGAGGTCGAGGCGTCCTTGGTGTAGGCCTACAGGTGCAGGACCCCGATGCTAGGAAGAAGACGATGGGGCGACGTGGTAAGAAAGGGAATGGTCCAGATTGAAGAGTAGGAGATCATGCAGCAGGAGGGTGCGCGGGAAATCGGGTTAAACAATTTAAAGGGATGGAGGGCTGCGATTGAAACACTGAAAAGATCAGACGACATACGGAGTCGTGGGGGAGGTCGCGCGATTAAAACGGGTTAGGCGGTTGAGATCGACGCGGATGTCGATCGGACGGTCCTGGTTGCGCAGAGCACATCCCACATCGAAATGGGTAGAGTTTGAGGTGCAGTATAAATAACTAGTTGCTCGGGGAGCGGTGCAATAGCACAAACACACACGCACACGATACCTTACACACGGGTCTCCCGCGGGCCTTGGCCCAACCTCACGTAGCGTGAGCCGTGGCCTTATACACGGGCCCACACGTGACCTGGGTAACCTATGCTCGGCCCACACCGAGCCTCTGGTCTGGCTGACTCTCTACATGCGCACGCGCACCTGGGGAACCCGATGGCGGTACCTTGGGTCCCTAGGGGGTCTCGGTCGTGGCCTTGAGTGCTTGTCCCATAAGGGATGACCTTGGCTTGGCCGGCTCCCACATAAATTTTTATAAAAATTTAGTTTTATTATATACTTAGCTCAAATTAGGGTGAAATATAAATATTTGTAGGAATTGAGTAATAACAAATAGTTTTAACTTAAAATCTTAAAACCAATTTCTAGTTTAGATAAAATATTTTAACTCTTGATATAATTTTTTTAAAAGATATACCTTTTGTATAATACTATTATAATCATTAGTATATTTAAATTACTCCACTATTTGTTTTATAAAATTCTTATAGAGACCTATAGTTTCCCAAAAATTACATAGTTGGGGAGATCAAAAGACATAATTATTACAAATGCCATCTAAACATGTTTTTCACAAGAAGAAAACTAAGTATCCATCGGGATTTTGTAAAAAAACCCGAGGAGATTTACTTCTATGAATACTCTTTTTATTTTAAAATTAAGAATCTTTTATGAAAGAATGTTTTAATAATATCATAAAGTTATGAGGGAATAAAAACCGAGTTCTCTTTTAAAGTAAACATTATTAATGGAAACACAATGGTCATTTTGAAAACCCAACATATATATAAATATAACAGTCATAACTCAAATAACTAATATAAATACAGGGGTGTGGGGTACTTCTTAAAACAGAAAATTTGAACAGGAAGGATGGCTCTCCTCATACCATTGGCGTTGAGCATGTGTGTTGTGGCCCTGGCTGTTATACTTTTCACGCTGATGGACTCTGAAGATGAGGATTATCTGATTGCTCGAGTTGTGGTTCTTAGTAGTCTTGTTGTGGATGTGTTAGGTCTTGTGCATGGTATTTTCAACTAGTTGGGACTCGTTGCAAAGTAATGTTTTAATATATATCAGTTTACCTTATTCTCCATGTTTTATTTTATCACTAATTCCTTATTATAAAAACAAATAAAACGAGAGGAATAACACTTCTTACTTAAACCAGTTCATAAAACCGGGGCTTCACAATATCCCCAACTTTAGAAAATTGCATCCTCGCAATTTATTTCACAACACTACAAGGCTCAGAAACGTTCCTACCACCTCCACCAATGAATAGGGTCAATATGTCCATTTAGAGAGATCCCCGTAGCGAAGCTCACCTATTCCAGCTCCCTAATCCACATACACCTAAGACATGAGGGGTTTCACTTATGTTCCGGGCCTTCAGGCCGCCAGAGGGAAGCTCGAACAGTACAAAGTTCTGAAATGTCTTTGCAGACCAAAGTACGAAGGACTTACCGAATTATGTCTCGGTCGAGGATATCGAAGCCAGAGGTATGGTCAAATAGGCTAAAGCTGAGAAGTTGGAGAATATAAACCTCATAATGATTTCCCTCTAACGCAGCCTCCTTAAATTTCACTCTGGACGAGAAGTTTTGGCCTAGGGTGAAACAAAGAAAGAGCCCTTCGTGGTAACTTCCTCGTCGTTCACGTCCGACTAGCTGAGCAGAGCCAATGCAGTAATAGATGGAGGCATTCCCCTGGCAGGTGTGGAGAATCTCCAGACCGTTTTTTATCTCAAACCATTGCTTTCACGTTCTCCGCAAATTTACGAAGGGGTCATACTCGTCCTCACACGTTTTGATCGCAATGATTTCCAAAATCTCGGTGGGAAGAGATAACAGGTGGGTTTGTCCTTCCATCTGAAAGTTTTAAGACAGGAGTTCAATCACTTGAAAATCATCCGGGGACAAAAAAAAATAAAGTAATACAATGAAGGGGAAATACAACATTTCAATAAACATACGTTTATTAGTTTTAGTGCTTGAGTTTCTCTTACTCATTGACTAAACAAAATCCACACAGAGAAGCAAAACTCCCTAACACCTCGAACCAAACACAGGCCGAGCATTCAAGGAAAAAATCACGAGGACACATATGACGTCTTATGAGTCTAGCATGGGGGGCATGAAGTTGAGATATGTCTTCATACACTTTTCGTCTGTAAGATAATCAGGTGGAGTCGTCTTCTAACCTTCCGAAGTCCAAAAACTGACCCCAGAAGCCATAGATTAAAATCTGACAAAGGTAGCCCGCTCGGAGGTCTCCGTTAGTAGCAGCTTCTTGAAAAGGGTTATCAAGCATAGTGCCAAATCTCTCAACTGTCGTGAAAATCTAGAAAAGTCCCTCGTAGTACCTTCCTCGACGTACATAGGAGGGAAACTGGGTTATTATCATAATGAGGTAATCTATTCCTACCCCTTGGTGTAGCTGAAGCACCCGTGGTGAATTGGATACATCGTAAAGGTTTTTTCATGTCATGTGGAGATGGGCATAGTTTAGAAAGTCCTCACGGCTTGCTAAAGACACAATGGTCTCTAGGGCCTCTGTGGGGAGAGATAAGAGATTTATTCCTTCCTTTTCCATCTGAAATTTTAGAAAACCCAGTTTTTAATAAAATAGAAATACATATACATATATATTTTCGTTTCAGTTTCTGGATTTCCAGAGTTATCTAAACCGAACCTCTAATACCAACTGTAGAGACCCTGACCGCAGAAAACCATAGGAGTCGGTGGCTTCTGAACATGATGTGTTATCTTAAAATAAAATACCCTTTGTTAACAACACATCATGTCCCATACAGAGGATCGTGTGCGGTTCAGATTCTGGGAAACCGGAAACTTCTGAAACAATTCATCTTTCAAAAGCAGATACCTGAATATTTTAAATCAAATCATAGGGTGAGCATTGAAATACTCAGTAAGGGGGTTTTAAAAAGAATTTAAAACACTGTATAATTTTAAAACATTCTTTTAACATAATTTGATCATTCACTAAGAATGATTATAACACACAAAACATAACAATGCATTAATCAAGGTTTTCAAGAAGAATATGAATCAATTATGTCAATTCTTGAAAGAGATATAATGGTTGTTATGAACAAGTACTACATATGATTTACTTAAGCATAAATTTAAACAGTTAAAAGAAATTCATAATCAGAGTTGCGCACAAGGAAACAACTTAAATTTCCATATACATAAATCATGGCCCAACTTATACTAGTGAAATATGAAATTTATGAGAGCGTAAGGGCAATGGTCGTAAAAGGATAGGTACATTATCTTGAAGAACACTTGTTACATATCTTGAATTATGTTGCATCAACATTTAACTTAGACAATCATGAACACATCACCATGGTCTATCCCCAAGGTGTCATTAAAATTGTAATCTCTAGTGGTTACATCATTACCCACTGCAATGGGGCGCTATCAGGGCGCACCCTTAAAATTGTAATCTCTAGTGGTTACATCACTACCCAATGCAATGGGGCGCTATCAGGGCGCACCCTTATAATTTTCCTTTTTTATCATGTGAGACACATCGTTCATAATCTGTTTTATCAACTTGTATATTCAAGATGCCCCATACCACCTTGAATATCTCATTCATTTTCACATTACCCATGGTGTTCCATACCACAATGTGTAATCTGATAGCTTAGTTCATTTAGGGATATGTAATTTGTATGCATTTTGTACAATAATAATAAGAGTAATGAGTCACCACACCCCCCCTTTTTTACATGAAATGATAGATGATATTTGAAAAATATGTTGACAACTAAACAAAGGCATACATAGTTTCATAAAACACTCTTTTTACAAATTCTCATTATTAAAGCATATAAAACGATAATAAATTATGATTAATTCAATGGAAGCTTAATTATTAAATAAGAAATTGCGATAAAATATGGTGATAAAATCCCCTAAATATGGTAAAACATAACCTGATTAATCTGTACATTCACCAAAATTGTAAGAAGGGTTTTATACTAAATAAATAAGGCCACTGAAATTTCATGAGTGCTGAAAGACTCTTACATTATTTAGTTAAGGAACATAAACATTAAGAGGTTTTAATATTTGGGAAGTGATAAATACAAAAATATATAATCACTTGGTTTTAAAAAGATAACATATCATAAACATACCTAAGCCCATGGCCTATATTTCATCCAAAATAGCACTCAAGATCAGGCATTCATCTCCTAAAATCATAACTGCCTCATCTTGGAAAGGAGAGGAATATTTATAAACATGTAGAAATATGTAGTTATATATGTATATAAGGTCCACAAAATGATATATGTTATCCATCAGTTTTATGTGTAACCAGAGAAATATATAAACATGTAGGAATATGTAGTGATATATATATATATAGCTTACATAGATGATTTAGGTTACTCTTTGGGTCCATATGCAACCAAAAGTATAAAACAAATGTAGGAATATGTGGTTATATATATATAAGGTTCACATAGATGATATACGTTATGCATCGGTAACATATGCAACCTCAGCATCCATGTATCATTCAGTATATCCTCCACATAATCCTTGAAATAAAATTGAAGTGGGTCTGGGTTCTATATCATTTATTTATTTATTTTTTAGAAATATACCAACCCGTATATACACCACATACAAAAGAAAAGTTTCGTTTATATATATATATATAATTTTTGTGAAACAGGAAACGTCAAACATTAGAAATTATAAATATATATCTTTTGTAACATGGTGGAAAACTCCCTTGACAGTATTACAACCAGGGGGTTGGTGTTATATACAACATATATATATATATATGCAGTATATAGTAATATAGGTTTCAAAAAATGAAGGGAAGAAAAAAAATGGAAATACCCATACATATGCTTGAGGAGGAAGCTCGGTGCCGGCTGCTGGGTGTCCGTGGAAAAGAAGGAGGAGGAAGAGTTGTGCGGTTCCAATGGTGGGAGGGTTTATAAAGGGGGTTGGTGGGCTTGGGTAACTTGACCCACGAGTAGGCCGTCGTGTGGGAGATGGAAACACAATGAGCTAGGTGGGAGGTGTTCGGGGGTCAGCGGTGCAGTGCTTCGGGGGAGGCCGAGGCGTCCTTGGCATAGGCCTACAGGTGCAGGACCCCGATGCTAGGAAGAAGATGATGGGACGACGCTGTAGGAAATGGAACGGTCTGGATTGAAGAGTAGGAGATCGTGCGTGGTGAGGGGGCGCGAGAAATCGGGTTAAACAATTTAAAGGGATGCAGGGCTGTGATTGAAATACTGAAGAGATCGGATGGCATACAGAGGCGTGGGGGAGGTCGCGGGGTTAAAACGAGTTGGGTGGCTGAGATCGACACAGATGTCGATCGTACGATCCTCGTTGCGCGGAGCGCGTCCCACATCGAAACGGGGAGAGTTTGAGGCACGGTATAAATAACTATTTGCTTGGGGAGCGGTGCAGTAGCACAAACACACACGCACACGAGACCTTAAACACGAGTCTCCTACGGGCCTTGGCCCAACCTCACGCAGTGTGAGCCGCGGCCTTATACACGGTCCAACACGCGACCTGGGTAACCTATGCTCGGCCCACCCTGAGCCTCTGGTCTTGCTGACTCTCTACATGCGCACGCGCAACTGGGGAACCTGATGGCAGTACCATGGGTCCCTAGGGGGTCTCGGTCGTGGCCTTGAGGGCTTGTCCCATAAGGGATGCCCTTGGCATGGCCGGGTCCCACATAAATTTTTATAAGAATTTAGATTTATTATATACTTAGCTCAAATTAGGGTGAAATAAAAATATTTATAGGAATTGATTAATAACAAATAGTTTTAACTTAAAATCTTAAAACCAATTTCTAGTTTAGATAAAATATTTTAACTCTTGATATACATTTTTTAAAAGATATACCTTTTGTATAATACTATTATAATCATTAGTATATTTAAAATACTACACTATTTGTTTTATAAAATTATTTTAAAGACCAATAGTTTCCCAAAAATTACATAGTTGGGGAGATCAAAAGACATAATTATTACAAATGCCCTCTAAACATGTTTTTCACAAGAAGAAAACCAAGTATCAATCGGGATTTTGTAAAAAAAACGAGGAGATTTACTTCTATGAATATTCTTTTTATTTTAAAACGAAGAATATTTTATGAAAGAATGCTTTAAGAAAATCAAAAAGTTATGAGGGAATAAAAACCGAGTTCTCTTTTAAAGTAAACGTTATTAATGCAAACACAAAAGACATTTTGAAAACCCAACAGATATATAAATATAATGGTCATAACTCAAAAATACTAATATAAATACAGGGGTGTGGGGTACTTCTTAAAATATAACATTTGAAGAGGAAGGATGGCTCCTCTCATACCATTGGCGTTGAGCATTCGTGTCGTGGCCCTAGCTGTTATACATTTCACGTTGATGGACTCTAAAGATGAGGATTGTCTGATTGCTCGAGTTGTGGTTCTTAGTAGTCTTGATGTTGCTATTTTAGGTCTTGTGCATTGTATTTTCAACTAGTTGGGTCTCGTTGCAAAGTAATGTTTTAATATATATCAGTTTACCTTATTCTCCATGTTTTATTTTATCTCTAATTTCTTATTAGCAAAACAAATAAAACAAGAGGCATAACACTTCTTACTAAAACCAGTTCATAAAACCTGGGGCGTCACAATGCAAGGTTGGTATTGGAGGGAGTATCCAATGAATGTTTAATTCACAATTGGTCTAACCGTTTAGCCTAACCATGCAATGAGTGTTTGAAGAGGAAGTAGCTAGCGCAAGGTTTGGTAAACAGTGCGGACTAACTGCGTGGGCACAAAAAGTTAGATCCTATAATTGTGTATCTAAACTCTTTTGCCTATAAATGGTTCGTTTAAGCCCCTAATCAGCCATAACTCATTATTTTCCATTCCATGGAGGTAGAATAACCTCTCCCAATAGTTTTGGAGGTAATATGGAGGCTTCTCATTGAGAATTGAAGCCGGTTTCTCAAGGTATGTGATCTTTTTTGTTTGGTTTCCTAGATCTACCTATATATACTCCTCCTATCATCTCGAGATCTTATATCTATGTCTGTTATGAGTAAATCAATGTTTGTGGATGTCGATTATGATGAGCATTGGTCTTGGTTGTGTTAGGATAAGAGATCTAGGGGGGATCCTTGGTGAATCGGCCTGGTCTTCTTGGGCGTTATTTGAATGTTGTGTTTTCCATAAAAACCATTAATGTTGGGGATTCGTGGCTCCTCTAATTATTTATGTGCAATCGTAGAGTTACCATTATTCGACCATTGGATAAAAATGTAATTGACTTAATTAAATACTTGAACCGGATTAAATGAATTGTTTTGACATCATGTTGTTGCGTTGTGATGTAATAATGGTTCACCTCATGATTTGCTAAATAATGTGATATATATGCCTTGTTTTTTAGCATACTATTCTTGATGAAATTGATAATTAATGTAAAGACAGAATTATTTGATAATTATTTGGCTAAAGATTAAAAGGCATGTATATGAATCTGGTTATTGCAATTGTTCTAATTTGATGTTAATCAAATTGATGCCGATGTGCATGTTTAATTCAGTTGGTTTGTAAACTGGAAACATGTTGGTGCTTGTTGTTTAATGGCACATAAAATTAATTGTAAAATTAATTTTTGATATCTTACTGATTGGGTTTCCTAGTTTTGGAACCTAAGAATTAAATCTGTTAATTCAAGAGGGATTAAAGAGTTTATTGTTTTATAATTCCTTGAAGGGTTCTGAGTTACCCTCTTGTTTATTGAAAGGGCCATATCCCAATTGATGTGATGTTTGATTTCTGCTTCTTGTGTTGTGATGTGACCCTGGAGGGGTGTTGTAATATGTGGAGGCATAAAGGACTTTTGGTTGTGGAAGCAGATGACACCTAGAGTGGCGAGATGCATCATTTTATGCATGTGGGTGTCAGGGTGGACACTAGGGACGATAGAATAGGATGGATGAGGTAGTTTGATGCTTGTGGATTCATTGGTTGTTTATATGCTTTGGTTTTCCCCACTACTCAAGGTAGCTATTCTTTCATACCATTCCTCTGAAAGGAGTGAAGACACATGGGGTATGCCACCTGCTTTCTGTGTTTAGCCTCTCCAGGTAGATTGGGTCTACATTCTTTCCATAGGCAGCTATGACTCGACAGGTAGTACATCTACTCACCGTGTTTATCCCCCCCGTGTTTAGAAGCATAGAATGATTTTCTAGAATGCCTGGGAATTTGAGAATGTAATTATGTAATGAATTTTTGAATAAATGGTGTTAACCCACGGGTTTAGAAATGCTGGAACATAATGATCAGGTTGTAATTTTTTTGATGGAACAGTTTAATTTGGGTGTGTTGTTAATGAAATTTTAATTTGTAATTTTTTTAGTTAAATAATATTTAAAGAATTAATTAACGTAGAGTGTAACTGATAAAAATTGAATGATGTAATCTAATAAATCTCTTTATATTTTTGTGTGCTTATAGAATACCTATTCATAGAAGTAGCTGCCCGTAGTCTGAGAGACATTAGCAGTAGTTGTGTCTATGATTAGGTAATGTCCATAGTGTGGTTGTGAATTATAGTATATTATGAAAATTTTGTGTTTCTATATGCTACCCCACTCTTTCAGTAAGGGAAACTAACACCCCAAGGATTCTGAGCACTAGGGGGTGTTTTCCCCAATATTCCGGTGGGAGGATGAATGGCTGACTACCCCCTTTAGCCCCGCTCTCTTCTCTTGGTAGATACTTGTTCCATTATAACAATGGCTAGTTTTCCCCATATATGTGTGTAGAGGGTTATAATGGCTTGTGGTTATTTCCACACTTATATTCTGGATATGGTATTCTATGGAATAATATATGTGTAACATGTATAGGATGTGATTGCGTGAGGATCCTTACATGGTGTATGGGCTGTAATGGCCTGAGGTATAATACCCAACATATGATACACATTATGCGAGCTGTGGAGGCTCCCAGAAACTACTTGGTTACTTTTTGGGGTGAGGATGGTGTGGTTCTTAGTCCAGGTTTCTGCAGGCAAGCCTTTGTGGTGCACGTGGTGGTGATTGTGGAGAATAGCCCAGGTGTATTCGGGTAAGCCTTTGAAGAGAGATGCATAGTTCGTATGTCGTTGGGGAAAAGTGGAAAACCAGTGGAGAAGTAGTAGCGGGGTACCCTTGATATTCTTTACTATATTCTACATTCTTTTATGTGTTAAGTGGTGAGATTAGCCATGGTGAGGTTGCGAAAATAGTATACCTATTTAGGTGACGAGTTAGTTACACTTGTTGTTCACTATGCTTCAGAATTCTTTCTTTACTCTTACACAATAGTCTTTGCAGAGGATCCTACTAAGTATATTGTTATAATCACACTAAATATATATAAATTTTTTTTTCAGGTCACTTGGAGCAGGTTGGATATCAAGCTAGTTACTACTAGCATGTGTTTGGAGGAGCTGTTCGGGCTTATGGTTGCTATCGTTTTACTTTCTTTTGGGTACTTGTAGTTTTCCCTTTAAGTAGTAGTACTTTTTCATGGAATTTCATATATGTACATGGGTTTCTTTTATATTTATGTTCTGAGTTAGAGTAGGTTTTTTTCTATCTTATCTCTCTCTTCCCCATGTGTTCTATTAGAGGGTAATGCCTCCCATTTGGGTGTTTATTATACCCTCATTGCTAGTTGTCGACTCGGGGCCTTCTGGAGGTGGGACTCAGGGGTCATTATCTCTCTTTTCGCATTGTCGGACTAGGAGGGGTACACTTTGTGTGGATGGGGTCATGACAAGATTATATTTAGATATTCAGTGATTTACTTTGATAGTAATGAAATGGTAGGACCATATTTATATATATGACCTGGATTCATCAACAGTATCATGACAAGAATAATTTCTCAATGGGATGGTTTATTAATCAGAATGATTTAAATTGTTCTGTAAATGGTATTGAAAATGATGGTATAATGTACATATGAAACATGGAAACCAATAATTTATCAATAGATTCATTAATTATTAATTTATTACTATACACTATATTTTCACAATGACATCGTCCCTTGATGTATTTCATTAACATTTATTTATAAAATGGAATGTGAGTTCAGTTTTTTACTTTCTCCTATTAATTAGTCATATGCTATTCATGTAGTAAATTTTTTTAAATGGAATGATTGTACAGTTATGTACAATTCAATGTTTTTTATTATTATTTATTAATTATTTCTTTCACTATACATAAACCATAAGAACCATTTAATATCATCCATATTTTGTCACGACCCATCCTAGGACTCGTGCCGTGACTACCCAAGCCCACCTTCCATAGGTCAGGGGCTTGAGACTAGCACCAAAGGCGTAAATCCTGATAAAAAGGGGAAGGAATTGCCTTATAAAGTAAAAAACCACAGAGTAAGCCAACAAAGGGGAAGGCATTGCCTGATCTGAGGTCTACCTTTGAGAACCACCGTGCTCCCTTGAGCTGATCAAAGAGGTCGTAAATACTCAGTAGCAGATACTTTTTCCTCACGATCACCTTGTTCAGGCGACGATAGTCGACACACTGTCGCAAGCCCCCGTCCGCCTTCTTGGTTATCAAAATCGGAGAAAGCCCAGGGTAAAACACTATGTCAGATGAATCGCTTGCCCTGCAAGTCCTCCAACTATACCCGTAGCTCTCGAAGCTCAGTGGGGGCCATCCGATATACTAGAGTGCATATCGGGATTGTCCCTAGATACATGTCAATATAATAGTCTACCTCTCTGCGAGGAGGTAGACCTAGAACATCATCAGGGAAAACGTACACATACTGATCCACCACTGTTGGAAAACTAGGACTCCGCACGTCAACTACTCCTAGGATGAGGCTAGCCAACTGATGAGTGATTGGCTATCCTCTCCTCTGCGTAAGTCTATCCTTCACTTCTAAGGATCCCTTCTCGCTAGTGAAGGTGAAACTGCACTCATCGGTGCAAACACATCGATCCTTTTACCTAATATAGTGAATATAAACATGGACTGTAGATAAAAAAATCCATGCCCATGATGACGTTGTATGGCCTCGACGCCGCTACAAGAAGATCCTAGCCGAAGATCTCGCCTCCCAGAGTAAGCTCACACTGCCAGAACCGATGCGTAATCGTCGAATCTGCTCCCATAGGAGACTCTAGCCATAAGGATCGAGCCAACGGCTCTGTCGGAATCTCTGAGCTCCGAATAAGGTTAGTGACAATGAAATAATGACTCGCTCATGTGTCTATAAGAACTGTAGAAAGGTTGGAGTAGACACAGATAGTTCCTAAAATCATCTCTGGTGCACCATTGTCATAGGCCTCCACTGCCTGAAGGTAAGCCTGTCTCTGCCCGCCAGCTCCCTGTGGTCGGGGAGGACCTCCTGCTGTTGGTGGTAGTAAATCCTCAATGCGTCACCCACCACCTGCTGCTCAGCCAGCTCCCCTGCCTCATCTCCCTACTCTCCGCGGACTACCACGGTCGACCCTCTTCCATTTCCTAGGTGGCCCTCAACCGTCTGTTGCTTCTCTTCATGGAGGGTCGGGCAGTCACGAGCCATGTTTCCCTACCCGCCGCATGTGTATCACTGTTTGCTACTCGGAAGGTTGGCTCTACACCGGGTGCCCCGCACCTCTAAGCTAGTGTATTGAGGTCATCCACCTGATGGTCTGGTCTGCCTGGACCCCTGTGAAGACTGTCGACTGCCAGCTGGAGACGAATCTGCTACATGCCGCCCTGCGGTAGGTCTCGCTGCTGCTGTAGGCTCAGCAAGAAAGCTCTCTATGAGAAGGGCTCATTTCAGTACTCCTACCTATGTCTGAATGCTGAGGGATATCATTGATACCCTGATCACATGCCTCATTCCCTGATCAAAGGTCCAGGTCCGGATGGATGTGTCTGGTACCATGTCCGTCGAATAGTGGGAGAGATCGGTAAATATCGCCATGTACTGGGTGACCGTCATGCTGCCCTGCCGGAGCTGTAGTAGATCCTTCATGTGCACTGCACGGATGGTGGATGGAACGAACTCTGAGGGGAAGAGGCTCTCAATGTCCGTCTAGAGGAGAGATGCCTCGTCATTCACCTGGAGCATCAAGCTCCACCATCTGCCTGCTGCCTCATGGAGGAGGATCGTTCCAAGGATCACCATGAGGTCATCTTGGGTCCCCACTAACATGAAAATTCGCACAACCGCCTCCAGCTAATCCTTGGCTACCTAAGGGTCCTTCTCACTAAGGAACATGGGCAATCACTATCACATAAACTCGTGCAGTGAACTAAGGTGACGTGCACTCTCAGAAGCTGGGGCTGTTAGCATTGGTGGCTCGGTAGGTAGAGGTATCGTCGGTGCATCCGCTGTAAGAGGGCCCTAAACAGAGGCCTCATTGCTCGGTGGGCTGTCGTCTCACACAAAGATACGAACACTATATGGCTTCCTTCGTTGGCCGTCCTGAAAAGAAACATGTGTTCCATGGTCAAAACAATATACCTGGTGAGCTGACACAAAGTAATCACAAAGAAAACATTTGAAACACACATGCAATAAATGTTTTCGTGCATTGATTCGGAAATCATAAGTCAGGGTACTTGTGTACGGATATGTCAGACGCCGCACCAACACTAGATTCTCTGGACTGTTAACCACACTCATTACCCTTAACACTTTTGTATCACATAGAAGAAAGATCAGAGTCCTGAGTTCGGAGGTAGAACCGAACTCCTTTGATAACAATTTGTCATGAACCTTCTTCGGACCCGTGTCGTGACTACCCCAAGCCCACCTTCCATAGGCTAGGGGTCGGAGACTAGAACCAAAGGCGTAAATCACGATAAAAAGGAGATTTAATTGCCTTATAAAGTAAACAAACACCACATAGTAAGACAACAGAAGTAATCACTAAGTAAAAATTGGTATAATAGTAAGTGCGGAAAGTAAATGGGCCAGAATTCAAACCCAAACTGAAATTAAAGTACAACTGTAAATAAATTACAACAACTGAAAGTAAAGCAGCAACGTTGAGCCGTCCACTGGAAGTTCCACCTAAAGGGTGGGTACAGATAGCCTCCTCAACTCCTCGGGTCCAGTCATCTGCTCCTTGTATGTCCCGCCTTGTGGTAAAACTCCTGGTACTGATTTTCTCCACAAGCCTCAATTATGATTAGTGATGTTCTTCGACTACATCCAACACAACGTAGTGTGGGCATAGCCCGTGTAGGGGTGAGTACACGCTACTCAGTAGGGACCCCGAGATCCCTGAAGGTCTCCCAGAATCCACAAAGGATAATCCACAAATGACAGATACAATCACGAAGTAACATCCAACAGTACTTAGGTATATTACCATACATATACCGATGTAATCAATTACAGTTTGGCTCCAACATCCAAGCCCATGTTTGATCACATCCACATAGGATAGTACAACCCAATCCACATATGATAACACAACACAATCGACATAGGAAAGCAAGTGAATCATATCAAAGATATTGATTGAAAGTCAAGACTCAGATCATAGAGGTATACTTCTTCGTAATGTGATAGAGATGATCACATGTAGCTACTAATTCATCTAGGCTGGGACCACGTAGGATACTAAACCAGCTAAGCTGTCAGACCCACATAGGATATAGACCAGCTACTCTGCCAGACCCACGTAGGCTACAAGAACAAAGTCAAAAACTACCAGACTGAGGTAGGATACAAGAACAGTAGTACTGCCAGACCCACATAGGATATACGAATAGTAGTCATCACCATAAAACCCACAGAGGATTTCAGTATGGTTTTCATTGCTGCTGAACCCACAGAGGATTACAGTGCAGTCTTAATCGATGCCGAACCCACGGAGGATTTTAGTGCAGTCATCATCATTGTCACAGTCGCAGCCATCTCTAGGGTTCCCGCACACAGCATGCTCGTTTCCGGGAGGGTCTGCTCCACGAGCTAAGGGGGTCGATACATCAACTGACATGTATTCCATATTTGATGTATCCCAAAGTTCGTTCCCAACATAGGAAACTCAACACGACAGACGGCGCGTCAATCAGACGCCCGATCTGAGAGTTATTGGCTTTTTCGTTCGAGGGGCCCGGTTGGATTTTATTTCTAAACCAACCCAACCATACTCCAACGGTGTCCAATCCTCGATCATAGTAAGCCAATAGGTCTGTCTCACAATGAGGAATACAAACAATGTGACGACACGTCAATCAGAAGTCCGGAGCTCAAGTTAGAAGCGTTTACGCTCCGAGGGCCCGGTTGGTTTCGTGTTTGAACCAATCAAGCTATATCCAAAGTTCTATGAAATCTTGGGTGTAATATACCAAAACTACCGTCTCTATCCAAGGATCACATCACAACTGACGGTGCATCGATCGGAGGTCGTATCCCAAGATACATGGGTTTGAACAGAACTGTCCGGAAATAGGGGGTTTTGGGCCCGGACCGACCCAGCCCAAGACCCCCTAAGTCGACCAGAACAAGGTTCGGGTTTGGCCCATTAGGGTGTGGCCCAGCCCGGTGGGCACGGCCTGGCCCAGCTAGCCTAGCCCGACCCAGCCGGCGTGGCCCGGCCCAGACGGCGGGGCCCGTCCCTGCCGGCGCGGTTCTGCCCGGCCTAGTCGGCCCGGCCCAATGCAGCCCGTCCGACCTGGGCGGCTGGTTGGCTTAGCGCTGGTGCGGCCCGCAATGGCCGGCTCGGCAATAGCCGAGCCGTTGTAGAAAAGGGGGGGGGGGGGGGGGGGGGGCGCTGCCCCCTCTTTTAGAACCCCCCCCCCCCCCACGAGGGGGGCCCTCCATTTTCCAGCCGGCGATTACGACCCCCAGATTTATCGAAAAACAGCCGGCCAAGCCGACCGGTGTATCAATGCGGGACCCCCAGCGGGTCCCTCCATCCTTGCCCCAGTGGCCGGCGGTTCTGGCCGCTGCTCCACGCACCACCGCGACCATAGGTCGCGGCGTTGTCCGACCGGCGCGGTGCAATGGTGCCGCGCCCCTCCGCCGCGGCCCCGCTCCGGGCGTGGATTCTTCATGGTTCCCCAGCGCGGCGCGACGGTGTCGCGGCTTCATTCAGCCTCAACAGCATGGCGTGACAGCGTCGTGCATCTTCTCCCATTACTCTTTCTTCCGCGCAGTGTCGTTGCACCGCGCTGCCTTTGCTCGTGCCGCAACATGTACAACATCAAAGGGGGAGGATGTCCGTCCATGTTCATGCGGTCCGACCTCCTCTCGTTATTATGATAACAGGCGGCCCAACATTAAAGTCGATGAATGACAAAGAAAACAAGAAAATAAATTAGCCCCTACCTTGATGAAGTCGTCGAACGAGGTTTGTCGCGGAAATATGACATCGCGGAAGACAGCGTCGCGGAAGGAGGCTTCGTAAGCGTCGTTGACGTCGCGCTACACGGCGTCACGGTGAAGAGGATCATCGGTGTCACGGTACAGGGCATCGCATCGTCGATCTTCAAGGAATTAGCGTTCTTCGTCGGTGTCGGGGCGTTCTTCGCATTTTCCAAGGAGGAAAATGATGTTCTTCGTGGAACTCTCCCTCTCAACACAACGAAGCAACCCCTAATGAAATAAGACATTGTCTTATTTAATTAACACACACAAGCTAACATTCCATTTGAAATTCAAAAGAATTAATTCAATTAATTGAATTAATTAATGATTTTTAACAGTCTAATTAATGTGAGAGTTGACTTGGCATATAATAAGGGGGTGCAGGTGTGTTACAAAATAATAGGGGTTTGAGGAAGTTGAATAAGTGGGATCTTGTGGGGCCCACCTCACAAATATCCTATCAAGAGGGGTTAGGATATAGTGGGGCCCACCTCAACTTTAATAATTAGGGTTAAACTACTTAGAAAATAAAATAAAAATTGTTGCACAACTTTTATTTTATTCATTAGTAAACCCTTTTATTTATTAACCTCATCCTAGAAAAAGAAAGTCTAGAAAATGTGTTCCCAAGCAATTACTGGCATGTTGGTTTCATCATTGCCCTCAGATTTTAATTCTGAGCACCGATTGAAAAGTTAGAAAATCCTGCTCGCTTGTTCACTGAACATACCTGAGCTAAACTTTTGAAATTGATTCCAGGCACACCGGGCCTCAGAATCAGGTGCTGTAAGAAACTGCGTACTTGTAAAATCTCAAAGAAATTTAAGAAAAAATTTCCCTTGAATTTTATGAGTCTTTACATATTTTTCATCCAAACCCAATAATATAAAGATGAATTCAATGAATGAGTTTCATATATGATGAGTTTTTACGTTATAATGCATTATTTTTATTTTTCCTAATGAAATATAGGTATCATGTATGTAATATTGTACACCAAAAATTAATTTTTTTCATACGTTAGGATTTTATTCTTTATAACCATAACTATGTAATAATGTAATTCACTCTCTCTAGGGTATTGGGATCAGGATCATTATAATAGCCAAACCATAACAATTGAACTACATAAACAGTGATGATCAATCAAACAAAAGAAAAAAGGGTCATAATTATTGATCCACCATCATTAAAATTATTAATGATAGAGTAGTTTGGAATTTATTTGACCCATTAACCCAACCCTTGATACATTTAACAATATACTCTATAGAAACATTCAAAACCGATGGAATAAGAGGGATAACAAAAATAACATATAATGAGGTGGATCATGATAATTATGTGATGTTAATCACATAAAGTATTTTTTCTAAGTCTAATAATACTTAATTTTATCAGAGTTTATCACATTTTTTTATGCCAGACATATTTTATAAGAATGTGGAATCCCCTCCCAATTAAATATATTTTTATCAATTGATTTAACACTCTAGTGAAACATTGATAATGTCTATGATTTATATATCTACTCCCATTGTGATTTTCTAAGTTTACATCATATATATCAAATTTGTTTTTATTTGGTTAAATATAAAAAAATATTATGTATATATTATATTTAATTATAAAATTCATATCATTTTTTAGATTAGAAAATCACATTTCCTGTACCAAACCGGCTTACAATCAAGTATTAGTGAAATTATAAATCAGATATATATGTGGAAGTAAAAAAATTATATTTGGGACATATTACATATAACCAAGAGAATATTGACTCAAATGACCATTGAGAGAGTAAAATTTTATGATATTTTTTATTAGAATATACAGAATTATATACTTATGAATTATCTAGTCTTCCGAAGGAGAATATAGTTGAGTTTTTAATGGAGCTATTATCTAGATCATTGAATATAACAAAATATATTACATCTAATGGATATAATTGAATTATATGAGTTAAATTAGAATATATTGGAGATGATGGATAAGGGTGTTTTAAGAAACAATTATTTTCTATGTGTTGAACAAGTTGTCTATTTGGAAAATAATGATTCTATGATTTATCATTTCATTGATTATCATTTAATATTAAACCTAACAATCAATTACATGTATCATATCCCTTGATAAATGATATATTTTATCAACTTAGTAGATCTTGATACTTTTTAAATATATCATTAATTTGGATAATAGTGAAGAAGGGTTATGTTGGAGGATAATTCGAATAGAGCATTACATGTGAGGTACAAAAAATTTGAATTAATAGTGATTCCTTATTGACATTATCATTTCATAAATATAATCAATTATTTCATTAATAGAGTCTATATAGAATATAATAATAAATTTTTTCTTGTATTTATGATGATGTTATTATAGATTCCATAAGAAATGAAGAGCTTGGAGATCTGATTTAGATTATGTTACATCGTACGAGAAAGGATAAATTTTATGAAAATTTATGAAAGCATCAATTTTGGAATCAAATAAATTATTATTAATGGGTTATGTAATGAAAAAAAATCTATATTAGTATAACCAATAATTATTGATGTTATAATGAAATGATCTAGACTGATCAATTTGATAAAGATCCATTATTTTCATGAGTTATCACATCATTACCAATCATTGTGAGAATTGTTTTATTGTTATGTAACTAAATATATATGTTGAAACCATAGGATGTAATGATACATTAGATGTTTTAATATTAATAATGATTCTTGGAATAATTAAATTAGTTTCTTTACTACTTCTATACTTACAATATCTTATATTTTGGAAGGGTTAATAATTTATACCAACTCCTCAAAATTGGTCTTGGGTTTTGACCTCATGTATTATCAGAAGGTAATTTCCCTGTAATAATTATAATTAATGTCTTATGAGAAGATATACCCATACATGATATGGATTCAGATGTTGGGATTTTTTCTTTAATTATTTATATTAAATATCTGTATGAAAAAATTTCCGTTATATATATACTCCTAAAATTTTATGAAATATATATTCAAACATAAGAAATTGTATATATTTTAATGGATAGTTCAGTAATTGAAAAATGATATATAAGTAGAAAAAAATTTCCACTTGGGATGGAAAATGTGATAACTAATTCTCCGAGTTGGAAATACCATATTGTTCTATACAATATTTTGATTGAAAATAACCATTACTTACAGATTTCCATTAGAAGAATCATGATGTCGTAATGTGAGATGATAAATATTATCATTCCCAACCGATTTCCCAATATTCAATTCATATAATGACAATTAAATACCATTAATACGATAAAGTGTAATTAATAAATGTAGTGAGTTTCCTAGATTTAAACATTGGAAATCATGGATCTATTATGTTCTCAACGTAGACTTGATCCCCATAAAATCCAAAATAAAAGAAATAAATTTTGGTTGTTGTATACATGTCATCCCAAACTATTTTTTTGATATATATATATATATATTGATATAAATCAAAATTTATAGTGGCATTACATGAAGAGAGAAAATGATGAATAAGTATATCAATGTTTGGTATACCACTAGGTTATAGAAGAATATAAAAGGTCTAAGTGTATATTTGAACCACTATCCATACCATTATGTAAAAAGAAAATATCAGATGTGTACTACCAATATATATAACGTCTATAATTTTTGTCGGTCAAATTCAAGATGTTATAAAATTAATGGAATTTTATTTCAATGAATTAAATATTATCATTTTGAAATGTGCCTATGATATAAATAAGGGATGTGGATAGGATGTATGGAATACCTTGATGAATTCTATATAATTATTATTTGATTATTAAATAATTTATGTGTAGAATTATTTAAAATGAATTAGAGATATAATTGTGTTTAATAACTTCTTATCATCCTAGACTGATAGTTATTCTTGGAGAATAATTCAAACCATATAGGATTGGTTGAGATCTGTTTTATGGGATTTACAAGTATTTTTTAATCCACACATCCCCATGATAGAGTTCCTATACAAATTCCATTTTTTCATGCTTTCCAATAGAACTGTATAATTCTCTTCATTGAATGATATATTTGATTACAAAATTCTAAGATGATGTTGGAGATAAGAAGGTGATAGATCCATTCATTTGAGGTATGACTGAGTTGTTCTAATCCATCTGGAAGTATCTGATGGTGGGTAAATGATAAATGAATTGTTTATAATATAAACAGTGATTATATCTATATTTGGGTATTAGTGAGAATGTGATTGTTTGAATATATACATGAATGCATGTTACGATATTTGGGCTGAATGGGATGTTAAACACTATATACATTTGGTATATAAAAATATTTGATCACATCGAACTAGTATCATATCTCATAGAACTCCTCACCTCATATCTCATGTTATTTATGTACTACAAATATCATTTATAATGATGAAAAATAACAGATCTATAACTTGTACTGTCATCTGATACTGTACAACTAGAACATGGAGAGAAAAATTAAGAACAACTAGTGTAAATAACAGATAAATGATATAAGGCTAGGATAAACGAGATTACCATTCTTGTTAATGTTACATGGTGAAATAATAATTTATATGAGATATTATGGAATGGAATGGTTGTGTAAATAGAATATTAACCAAATTTATTGCCCTACATCTAGTAAAATAATAATTATGAAAATTTTTAAGGAAAATATTACATAATGACATGTATTTTATTAAACTATACCTCCTTAAATAAAAAATAAGTCTTATATATTAATCCACATAAAATAGAAAAAAAAATTAATGGCATATCATTATGATATAGTCAAAAAAATATTGATGAAATAGTTGTATAAAAATTATAATGAAAATTTTTTATATGTGTGTAAAAAATAAGAAATGAAGAAAATAAATACAACTCACATTAGGTATCAGAAAAACTATTAAAGCTATGAAAAAACAAATTTCTATGCTTTTAAAATTTGATTATTTTTATTTCATAATATATTATTTTATAAATAAATGCTTTAAAATAGTTTCATCAGTAAATTAAAATATACAATATGATAAATAAATAATATACCAATAATAATTTCCAAATAATTTTTTAATCACGAAAGGTTTTATTTTTATCTAAACAAAATATAAATTTTAAGATGTAAATTTTTAAAAATTTAAATTCTATTTTGGATTTATCATAGGAACAAATTCATAGGATGTGTTTATAAGGATTTCCTAAAAATGATAATTTTTAGGTGTAAACTGTGAAATCTTGATTGCAAAAATAACATGACTATTTTAAAAATATTATTATATTAGAGAGAATTAAAAATTAAATAAATTTTTATCGAAGAAAACATTGTTTCTTATTGGTGTATTTATAATTTTAATCATTATGAATATAATTAATATTTAGATGTTTCTCATTATAGAATGAATGTTATTTATATCAAGAATTTACTTAAATAAATTAAATATTAATTTTATTTACATTAAGTATTATCATTTTAAAAATTATAATGTTTTTATATTTATGTAAATTTTTGTGTCATTAAAATCCAATTATGAAATAAAATACATTTCTATTTTAGTATGAAATGATATATAATCTTGGTAATAACTCCATACTGCCAAAAAAACTAAAATGGAATAAAATATATATGATAAAGTGACATAAAACATGTTTAAATCATGTGTTTATTAATTTTAATGACAATTTCTTATCCCAATCTCACCTCAATCTATAATTTTGCATAATATTGAAACCATTAACCCATGGAGAGTTTTTTTAATTATTATTATTATAAATTTTTCTTACCCCTACATTTTTAAAGGATCCCTTCCCCCTTTCACCACGCCACTATTTTATAATCATTTATATTGGAAAACCTTTATCAATGAAACTAAAAAGCATTAAAAAATGAACAATAATGATTATAATTTAAAAAATTCCATTGTTTTGTGTCTTAAGGTGTCACGCCCCGTCCGAGTGGGGCCCGATCTTCAAGTCCCCAAGCCCGTCTCCAATAGGCCAGGGTCTGGTGACTAGCACCGAGTAGGCATGCTTCTAACATGGGAGGCATTTCCCATAATCCTGTACACACACACACATATCCATCTACAAGCCCACAAAGCAGAAAAGTAAAATCTTCTAAAAGGAAAAGATGCATGCATACACTAATACCCAACCACATAGTACGACAGGAAAGTAAAGTGTAAGAAAGTAAAACCCTGGGCCAAAAGTACAATCCCACCAAAAGAAAGTCTGTAACTTGTTCCAACCTGTAAGGAAAGGTACTAGGACAGCAATCTGTAGCCATAGTAACACACCTCGGCCCGTCTGATCTCACTGAGCACCATCCGGTCCTTGTCCACCCAGAATCCTGTCAAAAGCTCGCTCTTCTGCCTAAGACAGGACACGTGTGGGAAAATCCCGTGCAGGGGTGAGTATAACAATACACAGTAGGACACCCCGAAACCACAAAGGAAATACAACAAGTAAAAATACCACAAATGAGAGATATAGTCATCTCAACATAGTATATGTCTACTGAACATATAACAAGAATATCCAGATATACTCATACACAAATGACAATCGCGATACCACCACTTTGATCCAGCTCGAAGATTCCACTAAGCATGCAACAAGGAGATCACACTCCTAGGTCTAAAGAGAGAGAGGTGAAGTACTCATTCCTAGAGAAAACACTCCACAAGTACATTGAAAACTTAATCCCAGATGAGGATCACTACCCAGTCATGGGGTGATTCCTACAACTCAGTATGAGATAATCCCCTATGAAGAGGATCAGCGCCCGAGTTAAGTTGGTCACGTCGATACCAAGAACTTTACCTAGGGTTCCAAGAATGAATAGAGGATCAGGCTCTAAGTATCACAGAGGGGATTCCAGAAACTATATTCAGGAAGTATTGCTGATGGTGTCATACTCCTATATAAGGGAAACGATACCAGAAGCATCAGGGAAAACACAAAGGGTACGAACCCTAAGAAAACTAGTCCATGTCACATAAGGAAAGTAGCTCAAGCCTTGGAGAATTTATTACACGACGTGTTGTATGGTTACACATCATGTCCCTTGACCCCGGGTACTGCCCGTGTAAATGGCCTATGTCGTCTGTCCGGTCTGTGGAAAACTCAACTACACGGTGTGTAAAAAATGTACACTCCTTGTTCCTGACTCTGGGTACTGCCCATGTAAATAGCCCGTGTCACTCGGCTTGTCAGTTAGAAGGTAACTACATGGCGTGTAGAAGGATAACATGTCATCTCCGAGCACCTGGGGATCACTCCATGTATGTTGGCCATGTGCCCGTACACGGTCTCTGACTGTGTCCGTGTCGCCTACCCATGTACCAGTACACAGGGTATCCAGTGTATCAAGCTGAGTATTTCTGGTGAGGGGTACGCACGGTGTGTCCTTGGATGTGTACCATGTCAGTGTCCGTGTCTCCTTCCTGTGTACCAGTACAAGGGTTGTCCCTTGTATCTGGCTGGCCGGGTCTGGCCGGGGAGGGGTATACAAGGCGTGTCCTTGGCCGTGTACCCTACACTTGTCTGTGTACTCCCGAGGTACAAACCATGTAAAACTGCCGATGAACACACGCCGTGTAGCCCATAGTACACGGCGTGTAGTTGTGAAAATTCCAAAACACCGTCTTCTTCCTCGCTCTTCGATCGATCTTCTGGATCCGCGATCCATCATCTGTTATTCCCGATACTCCAGGGTTTGTTTCGACTCATCATACGAGCACCACGACCGGTGTTTTCGGCCATTAAAACGGATCATAAACCCCAAATGATCCATCCGAAGAAAAACGCTCGACTACCCATAACTCTCGATCCACACCGAATCGTCTACTGATATCGTCGTCTCACCTATGTGACACCGCTACGGGTTTGGATCCACAGTTTGGGATCGTAGAATCGCATAATGGATGCATAACAATCTGTCGTTCATCACCCCGCGAAGAACGTGACGAACACAAAGTAGAGAAAGAGAGAAATCCAACGAAATGAAAATGAGGAATGAACCTCCACTGGCATTCGTCACAGCGTTGATCCGCTCCCGTTAATGGGATTAAACGAAGCAGAAAATCAACAACAATGGATTAACATGGATTCAATCTCCCAAAAATCCCTGCAAAAATCCCATCCCACAAGAACGATTGATATGAGGACTAATCTGTTCGTGGATTATCCCAAATTCATCATAGAAATCAACAACAAGGAAGAAATCACAAAAAAACGTCCTACATGGATTCCGCAGCGTTCGCTGGCGATGATCCAGTCATTGCATCGTCATTGCCGCGCTGGGAGGTTTCCTCCAGAGCCTCCAGAGCCGCCAAGGGTTTCAAGGTTATGAGGCTTGTAACCCAAGACCAGTGATCCAACCATTATTTAAAAAGGTAAGGGATATATGTTGCAGCAGATATAAAATATTTCACTGCAGAATAAAATTTTGTTATTTAAATATTTTTTTACGCTTACGTCCCAAAAACTGGATTTCACCACCGTCCTGAGCCGACCGAATATAGGCCGTGCATAAGCTAGAAATGTTGTTCCGAATGCAACGGTGCCCTCATATTTTTTATTCGAGCACCTATTCTGGATGTTATACCACCTTACTAGGATAACCTCACACATGCACAAATTAATTATTAACTTAAATTTAAACATTTCTTCTGGGCTCACTGGGCCCCGGAACTACATGTCGTCTCAGAGCCTGGTCTTGAAATAATTCCCATATATTATTAAAATAATACATGGAAAAATCCATGATATTACTTCCCACCCACATTAGGGCATCTATGTCCCTGAAAAGCCAAAAAATGGTTATTCAAAAAGATGTGGGTACTCCATGCGAATATGATCCTCCCGCTCCCATGTACTCTCCTAGAGATTACCGTGATTCCATCGGACACACACTAAGGGAATAACTCACCCACAAAGGATCTTCTCTTGAAAATCCATGATCTCCACTGGGTACTCAGCAAAGCTTTCTCTATCATCGATGTCCAGCTCGCCATAGTCAATAACGAGTGATGGATCATGCACGTACCTCTGCAGCTGTGACACATGGAAGAGCTTGTGTACCCGGTCCATCTGAGGAGGTAGAGCCAAGCGATATGACACCTCGCCAACTCTACTCAGAATCTGAAAAGGGTCAATGAACCTCAGAGATAGCTTGCCACCTCGTCCAAATCTCTGCAATCCCCATCAAGGTGAAACATAAAGGAACACATGGTCTCCTTCCTTGAACTCCTAGGGCCTCCTCCTCCTATCGGCATAAGAATTTTGCCGACTCTGTGCAGTCTTCATCCATACTGGATGACCTCCACCCTCTCTGTAGTATCTATCACCATCTCTAGGCCCATATTTATTGACTCTCCTGGGTCAGTCCAGCAATGCGGTGACCTACAAGGTTGCCCGTATAGATCCTTGAATGGTTCCATACTAATGGTGGAATGATAACTGTTTTTTTAAGAAAATACCACCAGTGGTGGGTGATCCTCCAGCTACGTCTGATGTCATGTATGCAAGATCAAAACATATCCACCAAGACCTAGATGGTCCGCTACGTCTGACCTTCAGTCTAAGTATGGAATGTTGTGCTCAAGCATAACTGAGTCCCAAAAGAATATGGAAATCCCTTTGACAACCGGGGTGTGAAATGAGCATCACGATCTGAGACGAACATGGATGGAACTCCATGAAGTTGAACTATCTCCTCCACATAGAGGTGTCCCAAGCTCTCTACTGAAATCTGCTCGCATATGGCTAGGAAGTGGGCTGACTTGGGGAGTCGATCAATGATCACACAAATGGAATCAACTCCACTGGATGTACGTGGTAAACCCATAACGAAGTCCATGGATATCTTGTCCCACTACCACTATGGAATCTCAACGGGATGAGTCAAGCCTTTTAGCACCTAGTTCTTAGCCTTTACTTGTTGAGAAGTAAGGCACCGGAAAACAAACTCTACCACCCACTTTTTCATTCGTGGACACCAGAACTGACGTCTGAGGTCCTGATACATCTTTTCCACGCCTAGATTAACTGCCAAAGGGAATGTATGGAACTTTCTTAGAACCTACTCCCACAATGTCACTGGTACTACAGTACGCCCTCTGAAAAGAACAATGTGCTATCCACCTTCGGAATATCCATCATCCACCACCCCCATTAATATCTGAGCACGTATAGTCTCACTACTAGCATCCTCGTGTTGTTCTTCCTTAACTTTTTGTATGAGTGGAGGGATAACAACCATCGACTGAAGGTAAGCCCCCTAATCTCTATCCATGAAGGATAACTGTAAAGAGGCCAACTACCTCGTCGCCTCATCCAGATACTGCAATCTGGATTTCTTGCTTAGAGCATCTGCCACTATGTTCCCCTTCCCAGGTGTGTAAACGATCTCAAAGTCGTAATCCTGGAGGAACTCAAGACATCTCCTCTGTCTCAAAATCGAAGCCTTTTGAGAAATGATATATATGAGACTCTTGTGATCAGAGTTGATGGTAAACCGCTCGCCCATCTGGTAGTTCCACCACATCTTTAATTTGAATACTACCGCTGCCAACTCAAGATCATGGGTCGCGTAGTTCTGCTCATGTGGTCTCAACTGATGTGAGCCATAAGAAATCAACACATGCCTCTACATCAGGAAACAACCAAGCCCGGTTCCCAATGCATCACAGAACACTACGTACTCGACACCATCCTCCGATAATCTAAAGATCGAGGCGCTTGTCAAACTCTGTATCAACTACTGGAAAGCATGTTGGCATCTCTCAGTCCACACAAAAGGCTGCCCTTTTAGGGTCAATGCTGTCTTGGGTGATGCAATTCTGGAGAAATCATGGATGAATATCTAATACTAGCCTACCAACCCAAGGAAACTCCACACCTCTGTCACGCTCTGGGGTGGATCCCATGCTAGTAATGCCTCTACCATGGCTGGGTCCACTTCTACACCATCTGCTGAGATAATGTGTCCCAGAATGTGGACCTCCTGTATCTAGAACTGACACTTCGAGAGTTTCCCGTACAACTGGTTCACTAAGAGTGTGTCCAGAACCATCTTTATGTGTATCGCGTGCTCCACCTTGGACACAGAGTACACAAGGATATCATCTATGAAGACCACTACAAACTAGTTTAAATATGGTTGAATGATCTGGTTTATGAGTGCCATGAACACTACTAGGGTGTTCGTCACACCAAAGGGCATCAATGGGTACTCATTGTGACTGTAGCGGCATCTGAAAGCTGCCTTCAATATATCATCATCCCGTACTCGCAAATGGTGATAGCCTGATCATAGATCCACCTTCTAGAGCCATCGTGCCCCTCTAAACTTGTCGAAGAGGTCATTGATCCTCGGTAGTGGATACCACTTCTTCACGGTCACCTCATTCAAGTTCTAATAATCCACACATAACTTCAATCTCCCGTCTACGTTCTTCGAAAACAGTACTGGGGCCGCATAGGGTGAAACGCTGGTCTCACAAAGCCCTTCTCCTGTATGTCATCCAACTGCACCCTCAGCTCATGAAGCTCTGAAGGAGCCATCCGATATGCTAATGCTGATATCGGTGTCGTCCTACATTGAAACTCAATGGAGAAATCTATCTCTCGACGTGGAGGTTGCCGAGGACATCCTCCGGAAAGACGTCCTCTTAGTCATCCACTACTATTGTAAACTGGAAACTCATAACATCTTTTGCACCAAGGGATATGCTAGCCAACTGATGTGAAATCGGCTGTGCCCTCTTGTGAAGGAGCCCATCCTGTGCTGCCTGAGTCTCTCTTTCACCAAACAAAGAGAACCTCGTTCCATCACTTCGGACACACCGCACACTTCTCCTAAAACGGTCGAGCTGGGCATGAACTATGGATATCCATTCCATACCATGAATGACATCATAAGTCCTTGATGCTACCACCAAGAGGTTCCAAAACGAAACTATCACCTCCAAGGGTCAGGTCACACTGTCAACAGAGGTGTGTGATCCTTGAATCGTCTCCAGTCGGTGTTTTTAAGTGTAAGGGTCGAGTAAACGGCTCAAATAGAATCTCAAGGTCTCAATAGAGATAAGAAGATAGAAAGGAATTACTATCACCTGTGTCAATCAGTACGACAACCAAAGTAGAAAATACACATTATGTATCTCTAATCATTCAGGGAGTACCAGGGCCATAAGCCTCTACTACCTACAACTGTCCCTGCCTCTAACCCCCAGCTCCCTGAGCCTGGGGTGGACCTCCTGGGGGTGGTGGTGGTAAATGGTCAAAACGCCGACCACCTCCAGCTCCCCTCCCAGCTCCTCTACGGCATCTGCCGCCTTGTGGATCTGCCTTCTCCACATGATGCCTCTTCTTCGGTGGTCCATCCACTGCTCCTGTGTCAGTAGTACAATGGGTCAGACAATCTCGAGTGAGATTTCCCCTACCATCACATCAGTAGCATCGCTTCTCTCGAGGCTGGCTGGATGCACCCTGCGAACCATGTATGGTAGATCCCATTTCCATGGATCTCCTTTGGAAATGTTTCCCACCCCTGGGTCCCTGATGTCGGATCCCTGCTGTCGGGGTCTCTGCTGCAGCTCACCCACTATTGACAACTGACGTCTGTCTCTACTCTTCCATGAAGCTCTTGACAACCAATGCCTACTCGAGCACCCCATCATAAGTGGGAATGGTCATAGAGAAGATGCTAGCTTGTATATCTCTGATAAAGCCCCATTCAACAGTCCGAGCTCTAAAGTACTGATCTCTGACCATATCCATCGAGTACTGCGAGAGGTCGGTAAACCTCGATGAATAATAATCATCTATCATGGCTCCCTGCTAGAGGTGAAGAATATCTTGTATGCGTACTACTCTCAGGTTAACAGGTGAAAACTCTTCCCTGAAGAGATTCTCAAACTCTGACCACGCAAGTGTCTCTTCTACATGTTTCTAGATAAACAAACCGCACCATTGCCAAGCTGAGCACTTCAGAAGGCTCGCTGCCAGGATCACCATATTGTCTGCTAGTGTCCTGACCAAACAGAAGACTCTGGCCACTACCTCAAGCTAGTTCTCTACTTCCTGAGGGTCAGGCTCACCTTGAAACCTGAGGGGTCTCTGTCTCTGAAGCTCATAGAGTTCGCTCATCCTTCGCTACTCCTCCACTGGTATAGCAAGCTCTAAACAATGCTCCACAGGTGGCGGGATAATTGGCACACCACCTGATGGTAAAATTAGGGGATTCGGTCCTTGTATCGAGGCTTCATCACTGAGGGGGTCATCCGGGTCATCGAACTACTGGATCCTACTAGGTAGGCATCACGGAGGCATCCTATAAAGAAACAAAAAGTATCTCAATCAGTGAGTATATATGGAGAGCTGACACAAGAAGGACATGGAAACCAAAAACCATTCCTATATGATGAATGTACCATTATTTTCCCCTGCAACTAGTGTTCTCATGCTCCAAGTCGAAAAGAAAGTTATCAGAGTCCTGGTATATGGATACGTTGGCCGCCCGCACCAACACTGGGATCCCTGGCCTGAAAGCCGAACTTGAAACACTTAAAACATTTGCCCCAAACCAACTCACAGATTCTCGGTCTTAAGGTAGAACTGACCAAATCTGATACCAATCTGTCACGAACCGTCCCAGTGGGGCCCGAGCCGCAACTCCCAAAGCCCGCCTCCCATATTCCAGTGGCTGGTGACAAGCACCGAGTAGGCATGCTGCTAAAATGGGAGGAATTTATTATAAACCTGTACACACACACACACACACGCATCTCCAATACCATAAAGGTAAAAAGTAAAAATTGCTAAAATGAAAAGATTCATGCATACACTAAAACCCAAGAACAATGTATGACAGGAAAGTAATGTGTACGAAAGTAAAACCCTGGGGAAAATATACAAGCCCACAAAAATAAAGATTGTATCAAAGTTCAACCTGTAAGGAAAGATACTGGGAATGCAATCTGTAGCCGTAGGAACACACCTCGGCCTGCCAGATCTCACTGAGCACCGTCCGGTCATAGTCCACCTAGAATATTGTCAAATGCTTGCTTGTCTAAAAAAGACATGACACATACGGGAAAAGCCTGTTTAGGGGTGATTATAACAATACCTAGTAGGACACCCCGAAACCACAAAGGAAATACAAAAAAGGAAAAATACCACAATGGAGAGATACAGTCAGCCCTACACAGTATATGGCAACCAAACATATATCAAGAATATTCTGATATACTCATACACAAATTACCTTCGTGATACATCCACTAGGATCTAGCTCGAAGATTCCACTAATCATGCAATAAGGAGAAAACACTTTTAGGTCTGAAGAGAGAGATGTGAAGTCCTCGTTCTGGGAGAACACACTCACAAGTACTCTGAGAACCTGATTCCCATATGAGGATCACAACCCAATCATGGGGTGATTCTGAAAAATCAGTCTGAGATAATCCACTAAGTAGAAGATCAGTGCCCTGGTAAATTTGCTCATGTCGATACTAAGAACTCTACCTAGAGTTCCAAGAATGAATAGAGTATCCGGATCTATGTCTCACAGAGTGGATTACAACAACTCTATTCAGGAAGTACTGCTGAAGGGATCATACTACTATATAAGGGAAACGATACCAGAACCTTCAGCGAAAAGACCAAGGGTACGAACCCTAAGAAAACTAGTCCAAGTCACAGAAGTTTAGTAGCTCAAGCCTTGATGAATATATTACACAGTGTGTAGTATGTTTACTTGTCATGTCCCTTGACCTCGGGTACTGCCCTTTTAAATGGCTTGTGTCATCTGTTCGGTCTGTGGAAAACTCAACTACATGACATGTAGAAAAAGTACACACCGTGTTCTTTACTCCGGTTACTGCCTATGTAAACGGCCGGTGTCACTCCTATTGACAGTTAGAAGGTAACTACATGGCTTGTAGAAGGATCACATGCCATGTTAGAGCACCTCGGGCTCGCCCCGTGTATGCTGGCCATGTGCCCGTACACGGTCTCTGCCCGTGTCAACGTCGCCTGCCCGTGTACTAATACACGGGGTATCCCGTGTATCTGGCCGGGTCTAGCCGGGGAGGGGTATGCACGGCGTGTCCTTGGACGTGTAACCTGCCCGTGTCCGTATCGGCTACCCGTTTACCAATACACGTGGTATCCCATGTATTTGGCCGGGTCTAGCCGGGGAAGGGTATACACGGCGTGTCCCTGGCCGTGTACCCTGCCTTTGTCCATCTACTCCAGAAGTACAAGCCAGGTAAAACCACCGATGAACACACGCCATGTAGCCCCTACTACATAGTGAGGAGTCGGGAAAATTCCAGAACACTGTCTTCTTCCTCGCACTTCAGATGATCTTATAGATCCGCAATCCGTCATCTGTTCGTCCCGATACTCCAAGGTTTGGTTCAGCTCGTCATACGAGCACCACAATGGGTGTTTTCAGCCTTTAAAACAGATCATAAAACTCGAACGATCCATCCGAAGGAAAACTCCCAAAAACCCATAACTCATGATCTACACCGAATCATCCGCTGATATCATTGTCGCACCTCCTTGACACAGCTCCTGGGTTAGATCCGCAGTTTGGGATCGTTACGTTGCAGAACGGGTGTGCAAAGATCCGTCTTTCATCGCCCCACGAAGAAAGAGAAGAATTAGAATAAAATAAAGGGAGAAATCCAAAGAAATGAAAATGAGGAACCAACCTCTGCCGTCGTTTGTCACAACGTTGGTCCTCTCCCATTAATGGGATTAAACGGAGCAGAAAATCAACAACAATGGATTAAAATGGATTCAATTTCACTAAAATCCTTGTAAAAAGCCCATCCTGCAAGAACGATCGATCCGAAGACTGATCTGTTCGTGGATTCACCCACGTATTTCGTAGAAATCAACAACGGGGATGAAATCCCAAAGAATCATCCTACCTTGATTCTACGACATTCGTCAGCGATGATCCAGTCGCTACGTCATTGTCGCCACATTGGGAGGTTTCCTCGAGAGCCTCCAGAGCTTCCATGGGTTTCAGGTTTATGAGGTTTGTAACCCTAGAACTTTGCGCCAACCTTTAATTAAAAGGGTAAGGGATATCTATTGCAGCAGATTCAAAAGATTTAACTACAAAATAAAATATTTTTATTTAAATATTTTATTACTCATACATCCCAAAATCTGGATTCCATCACCATCCTGCGCTGGCCGCAGTTAGGCCTCGCCTAAGGTAAAAATGCTGCTCCGAACGCAACGGTTCCCTCAGATTTCTAACCCGAGCACCCGTTCAGGAGTTATTCCACTTTTTCAGGAAAACCGCAAATGCACACAAATTAATTATTAAATTAAATATAAACATTTGTTCCGGGCTCACCGGGCCTCGGAACTGCACGTCATCTAAGAGCCTAGTCTAAAAATAATTCCCATATATTATTAAAATAATACATGTAAAAGTTTGGGACGTTACATAAGGTTTCACCAAAATAATATCATCAAAATGAGAATGTTAATATTCTCTACTAATCACTTATAAATCATTCAATTCTCCCTGCATCACATTTAGAACATTTTATCAACTATATATTAATGATATAATTATTACTAATATATTGAATTTAATTTATCATTATGTAATTTCTATTATGTACCATGTCCCTTTGATATATAAAAACTAAAATTGACATCGTGCATACATGAAGACTTCCAACCCAATTACTAAAATGTTTAATTATCAACCATATAACTAATAGAATGATTAATTTGGATAATTAGTTCTTTAATATGATATTTATAACAATTCTAATTAACACAAATCCTAAGATAATTTCGTATTTGCTCTCTATTATATCAGAAATGGGCATCTTTCTCATGAACAAGTGCAAAAATTAGCATCCAAAAGATGACGTGCATTGATTTCAATAAACATATAAGGTATACAAATTGAAAATTATGTGTAATATAAAAAATATTTTTATAAATGCATTAATATTATGAAATGGTCACATTAGACAACATATATGTGATATTTACAAAAAACATTCACAATAATATTAATTTCTGAATATAAATATATCATGATACATTTCTTAATATGAGTTTGTTTTTTGAAAAACAATATAACTTCATAATTTATAAAACATTTAAAATTAATTTACTTACCCCATTGAATATTCCTATAATATTATATTATTCAAAAAAACATCTTACCAAGGAAAATATAACAAAATAGATATGGATATGTTTTTTGAACCACATAAATTATCAAATATTAAAAAAATTATGAAATAAATAAAATAAGATAGTAATTTAATGAAAATATATAAAATAAATATTCAAAATATTATATAAAATATTATTAATGATATTTAATTTTATTTTAGTGACATAGGTCCCAGTGAACAGAGAATGGGGACTAAGTTGATGGTTTTCTCCACTAAAATATAGATACATTATTTCATAGAATTTCGTTCTTGAATATAATCACCATTCATTCATTGATCAAAAAAATTTCCTTATTTTATATGATATCCCCTTGGGTATTTTTGGAAATTTCTTTTCGTTATTGATAAAAAGTAATTTGATAATACTATTCAAAAATAAATTTATATTTTTTGTAATAATAAACTCATTCATACCAATATATATTATTATTTCATGTCTATATTGTTTTAAAAAAATAATTTACCATAAATAAATAAAATTATTATTTTTATTATATATTATACATGTTTATATATATTTTTTATAAAATTATAATGATCATGAAATTTATTTAATGTGGTTTTTTATAAAATAACATTAAAATATTAATAAGCAATTTTTTATCATTATTTACCATTATTTATTTAATTTCTATATCATATTTTATTATTTTCAGGTATAATTTTTTTAGAACTCATTATTCTATGTTTTTTAAAATTATTCTTTTCCCATTTATATTTTTTAATTTAATTTTCCATTTATAATTTTTGATAATGTATAAAAAAATTTTGATTACAATTTTATTTCCTATTCAATTTTTCTTCAAGCATTACCCTTATGAAGAGATTCATTAATCACCCTCTATGTGATATTATCATGTGATTTACTTTCAAATATGAAAATGTTTATATCTCATGTTTACAAATGATTATATTATGTGGTTTTTTATAAATGGTGTAAGTAACCCATTATTTTTAAGGGTATCTTAATGTTATTAATAAGGTTTATTTTATATGAAAAAAATGTAAGGATATTGATTTGTGAGGTACTATATCTCATTATGATTCATTGTTTTATGTTTTTATATTATCATATGGTTTGTAATGTCTATAATGTGATTATTTATTGAAGTGTGGAAATAATTAGATTTCTCACATTTCGTGGAAATGATATAATGACTTCATAAACTCGTGTGGTATATTTGGTATTGATATCATATTATCATAAATAATAAAAAAATAATTTGATCATGTATTAAAAAATTTATCATCATAAGGAACACTAATATCTATACAAAATTTACTCAGTGTTATCTCAGGATAAAAAATCTCCATAGAGATTAACATCATTATAATTGTTCTTTAAATAATTGAATAATTATTATTGAAGATTTAACTTTAAAAATATGGGAAGAAAGAATATATTTCATCCTTTATGTTATAATTCTAAAAATAAACATATTTATATTTTCAACAATTTACTGGTATGTGTTTCTTTTTTTCAAAGGAAATACATTGACCATGTGAATTCATAAGATATATATATAGGCATGTTAAAAAAATAATGGTGGGAAAGATCAATTAAAATACTCACCCACACTCAAATGATAATATTGAAAGTATTATAGAAACTATGCCAACCAGTTCATTAATCAAATGGTTATAGAAGAAAATCATCATCAAAAACCTCTTAATCCATGAATGAAATATAAGAATCATAGGATAACACCTATTTTGGTTGGTCAAACCAACAATGAGATGAATGTTAAACAAATACATCACACATTAATAGAGATTTCCTTATTTGATTTTGGATGTTCAAAATTCTTTATCCAGTAAATATTCAATTGGAATCATAACATGACCATATTATTTTATATTTAATTATAATTGATAAAACATAATGGAATGATGATCATGTTGGAACCACCTTGTGTATAATATTGTATTTTTTGTCAACAGTTATCAATTAAGATCAAAATGAATGAGATCATGAAGTACTCCAATGAAATCGTGGAATGGAAGATCAAAATGCAAGAGATCATGAAGCACTCCGATGAAGTGGAGGAATGGTAATTCATATGATTGTTGTACTGATCATATGTTCAAAGAACATGTGTCAAAGGTGATACATTGTTTACAATAATGAAGAATGTGAGGTGTAATCCTTCTGAGGATGATTAAATAAGAATGAGGGTTTTTTATGAAGACCATGCAATTCCACATTATTTCATGAGATCCAAGGGTTTTTTGATAAAGACCATGAAATTACTCATGATTGCATGAGAACCATTCAAGATACTTCTTGATGAATTGAATTATATTGTTTGCACTATGTTGATCATGACGGTTGATGAAGATGACAATTTGAAAATGGTTGGAATTATAAGATGTCCGTACGGGGATTGGAATTCTGAGATAGCCATGAACATCACATTGTCATAGAAGATGATGATGTTAATGCTATGTCGTCAAAGAATATATATCACAATCGTCGTGTTTGTGAAAAAAGCATAATAGTTGGTGAAGGATACAGATATCCAAGAATAAGTGCTTTTGAGGTGATTGTGCTTGTTGAAAAAGAAAACAAACGACATACAAATTTGTTGACAAAGGAGATTCCTTGGTGGCATGTTGATTTCAAGGACTATAGATAATGATCCATGTTTTATTAAAGAATCATCAACAAAGGAATCGATGATCTAGAGGCGGACAAAAATAGCAGATACAAGGTGGCGCTGTTTACTTGAAGAAATAGAATCTTGCACGCTCAGTGTTATTCAAGATTAGAACATGGAAAAATGGAAAAGGAAAGTGGGTTGTGCAAGTGTTGGGTTGGTCACGCAAGTGACCTGCACACCGCGATGAGACTTGTGCGCCAGTTCCTAGAAGGATTGGAAACTAGTGCGCCTATTGTTTTTCAAGAACATAAATTCAAAATATGGAAATGGAAAGAAGGTTGCGCAAGTATTGGTTGGGTCGCACAAGTGAGTTGCGCAACATAGGCTATGGGAGATGAGTTGTGCACCGAGACTTGCGTGCTGAGGGGTCACTTGAGCACCACCGCACAGGTTGACCAAATGCCTTAAAGTACTAGACCACCACTCCTCCTTTTCCATGGAGTTCAACACATAGAAAAATCAGAGCTCTCGTCGCACAGGTGTGGAAGTCACTCAAGTAGTGTGTGGTCATCCAGAGACACGTGCATGCCAGAATCTGTAGCTGTGCACCTGTTGTTGGTTGCGCACCCTAGGTGGTTTGGGAGAGAAAGGAAGTGTGTCGCACATGTTAGAAGTTGTGGAAGGAAGTGTCGCATAGGTGGTTAAGTGATACGTGCACACCAGTTTGGACTTGTGTGCCGAAGACATTCACGCTGTATTGGGACTTGTGCGCCAGGCATGGAGATGAGTGTCAGGTGTTGTTGGAGCTCACCCGTCTTCATGGAGCTATACAAATTCCGTAAGATTTCCTGATACCTTCATTGAAACAAATGATGTATTCATATACAATGACAGAAGACCAATGAACAATTTGGTTTTATGAAGAGAAGTGGTACTGCACACACATGATTGATGTTTAATATCCTCCTTGTGCTTTGCGAAGAGAATAAGAACGGTTCGTGAAACTAAAAAGGAATCTGCACAGAAAGAGGAGAATATATAAATACACTCAGGTGTTAGTATTGGGAATAAAATGAATTGAAGGAGAAGATATAGTGTATTCAGTTATTTCTCTAAAGTAGAAGGTTGAATACAAAATAGCATCAACTCAGTACTCTGATGCAAGAAATGTCTCATGCTAAACAGGAGTCAAATACTTCAATGAAAATATATTGAAGAGACCTTCACGTCTATAAACTGAGCAGGACTTCACCAACGTCAGTGAGCCAGGGGGCAGTCAACGAGAGTATCCCGAGGGATGTAGTGAGCTATCCCTGAACCTTTAATAAAGGCAATGAGCCTGGGATAGAGTGACTGTTCCCGAACCATTGTAATCCACAACTAGTGAAGATTAGTGTAATTTGGTACGACTGGAAACATGTTAGTGTATGCTCCTTATATGTAGCCCTTAGTGGTGAACCAAGTAAAATTGTTGTGTTACCTCTTTGAATGTGATTGTTTCATTGCTGATCAAATCCATCATACTGGTTTATGTAGTTCCTACCAACGTGGGAATAAGATCCACAACTTTAAGAAGAAAAATTTGACACCCTGATCCACCCCACCCCTCTCAGGGTGTCCCAGGGTCCTACAGATCACATATCATTCCATTAAATCCTCTATAATATATGAGTGTGGGAATTTGATTTCCAGAAATCATATCATTATACTTCTATTTTAATTTGATGGGATTCTGGGAATGGGTAGAATCAATTTATATTGGGAACATATCAACTCATGGGAAAGGTATATCCAATTTTTTATTCAAAATCCGTACAAGAAATTATATTTTTGTGAAGATAAATATAAACATATAATGTAACATAAATACATAATATAGGATTTATTATATAGTTTTGAGATGTATATATCAAAAATGTATGGCAAGAAAAAAAAATATAAATTTTTTAATATTGGGTGAGATTTTTATTATATATTTTCATAAGAGATTTCAAGTCTTTACATGAATTATGATGTTTATTTTTAAATAGTATTCATAGCTAGTTTCATAGTTACTAAAAATAATTATAATATATTATAACTAATTGATTTGTAAGAATTAATATTGTTTCTCATGTAAAATGTTAATAAGTGATTAATTTATCTAGCCACATTAAAAAAGATTCAACAATTATTTTTATGAAGATGAATGATGATTCAAATGGACTTTTCATGGACTACAGTGTATATAAAAAGATCACATCCACGAATAAGTTTTATATACCCTATTTTCATTTATTTCTGGATCAACAATGATGATATAAATGCATTTTCAATGTATTTCTATGATATGGAAATCATTAGTTATGGGTCGAAACAGAGGAATCTCATAATAAAACCTGACTTTTTTTTATTAGAATAAATGAATTTAGTGTGAATCTAGTTGGACATATAAATTCAACAAATATATTTATAGATATAATTAATGTTGAAATTGTGGATCTAATTGATCAGGTTTTGGTATCCATATAAATGATAATCTTATACAATCCTTATTCTAAAATTATCATGTCGATTATTCGAATATTGTGATGAAAACCATAAGGAGAAACTATGTGAAACATTTAATGAATGTATATTCTATCAAAATAAATCATCTTATTTTAAGGACCTAATTATAATAGAGGGTATATTGGAAGATTAATCCATGGTTGATGTTATTGACCAATGGTTGAGGCCTACCATAATTACTGAAATCATTAATTTATGTATGTTTAATGTATAATATATATTCCATTTGACTAATTTCAAATGGATATAAAATACATTATACATGTTTATGTGGATGGGAGACCTGTTCATTTTGATTTAAAAAAAATTTCAAAATTGTATGTAATTTAATAGAACCTTTTTAGTGCTCTTACACTCAAGGAATTGTCTTTTTTGTTTATGGGATTATTTTATATTTATACAAAGCACAATGATCATGATTTAGTATGGAAGGTTCTTAAAAATAAGATTCATTTTATGTCCTAAAATTGTGTTATATGGACTATAAAAGAAGTATGTGAACCATGAAGCACACTTTTCTAACCACCAAAGAAAGTTAGTTTGATGAAAACTCAATGTTCATGGAGGAAATTAGATCATGGTAGTATTTTAATCCAATGATCTGATGTGGTGAATTATAGTCCATAAAATGGTTTGTATATGCGGATTACATCAGTTTCCATAAAAGATAATAGTACTATGCGGTCCACATATCAAGTTAATAGTGAAGGCCATCCCAAAATAGAGTTTTTGGTATTTGTGATTAGATCGTTTTCAAGGTTGTATCTTCCTATATAAAGGACCATAATCAAAAAAATAATTAGATCAAATTAATTTAGAGAAGATCATCACTTCTCGACACATTTGGGTATGTACAAAGATGATTATGAGATAGGATATTGTGTCGGATAATAGATTCATGACTAATAAATCTGGAGAAGGATTTAGTTCATGAAATAGATTTGCGGAGTGTATTATATAAAAAAATGGGATCATGAAAAAAGGTGGTCCACGATGCATTATTGTCTCATAAGGTATCAATCATTTGTGATGCAAATGCCATCCACAATGAAGAGGTCATGTATGAAGAAATATCACCATTCATTTCAAGGTAGTTCATGCGGGATACAAGGCAGTTTATTAGTATTTCAATGAAGTTTGTAACGGGTATAAAATAGTTTTAGAATTAAATTTCTACACACTAATAGTCTGCAAAAAATGGATTTCATTTATCGAGTTAAATATGAATCTAATATAGTATATGACTACACATGATGATGCATTCATTTTTTATAATGAATGACATCGTTGTCCATTAACTATGTGCAGATCCATTATTGATTAGTTAGATAAGGATTATGATATAGGAATTATATTCCACCAGTAGTGACTATTGATATATAGTTTTGGAGCGACCCTTTTGAATGTAGAGAGATGACCATAATCATTGTAATGTTAGTGATTATGGTAATATATGTGACATAGCCCAAACAATTATTTGGAAGTGAGGTTATTAATTATTTTTACATCCACATATTTCTATTGTAAGATCCATGTATATATCCAGGTGAGGGGGAACGAAGTAAAATATTTTTTTCTCGATCATGATTTCATTTATTTTCATATAATTTTATCCAAAAGGGATATAAGAGTGTTTTGTTCAAAACGGTAAAAGATCAAAATGGGGAATTTGTTTTAATATGTGATAAATAGATTCACCCACATCCTAGACTAAGGGTATTAAACCCATTTTCTATAACAATTTTTGATCAATAGGGACACATCAATGATGGTATGTGCATGTTTTCTCATGCATCGTATCATGGTAGTAGATTATTCATCCCCAGTGATTGAAGGTTCAAGAGAGATATTAAATAAATCATTATGTAGAACTAGAAAATATAATTTCCTCATTGATGATCTAGAGGAATTATATTTATATTCTAGTGTGTGGTATATATTTGAATCATGAAATCATGAAGTATATATTTACATTGAAATATATGAATATGCATATTAAATGATTGTTTTAACTGATTTTTGATTACGTTTAGTAAATAAAATACCACAATGACATAGAGAACAAGATGGTTAATTATATAAGATATAAATGCCTATTTATAATGTCAATTGTGTGAATTGAATGAGATATAAAATACAATTATTTGAGTGATGTATATGAAGTTATAAGGAAGGGATAAATTTACTATATTTCCACTCTAAATGTTTGAACATCAATTGATGAGAAGATTAAAATGGAATATAAATTTGGTGTGTATTTTTAAACTAAGGTATGGAATTCAAATTACATATATAATTATAATTATATAGTTATATGATTTAGTAATGTATTATGATTCATAATAATAACATAATTTATGTAATAGATATTAGATAATGCTAAAAGTCATCATTCCTTATTTATCGTGGAATAATTAAAATGAATGAATACCTCAAATAAAATATCAAATTAAACAGCCTGTTGAGGGAAATAATATTTCATGTGAAATGATGATTATTAAATTATAATGTAAAGTATGAGAAATTGATTTCTAATGATATGTTACACCCCTTACAAATACATGACATAAATGGGGAAAAAGTATCACAAACCCCTTTATGGAATCTGATGCTAATTAAAGGGCACAATTAAATTTAGATTATACTAGATAACATTATGAAATTAATAATCATAATTTATATTATTGAATATTTTACACTAAATATGTTCACCGAAATATAATTTAAATATGTGTAAATGTTTCATTGAGTACCACTCTCAATCATATCTGAATGAGATCTATGATTCTCCCTGATGTTCTAGAGAAGTGTTCAGTGATATTGGATTATGAAGTTGATCATTATAATTTTAAATAATTCTAAATTATATTTTAATTAATATAGTATGATTATAATGTATGAACATATTCAAAGAACATTATCTTTGGAAATCAATGCTGGATGGGATTATCACCATTCACTAATAGTGTTTTATTATAATAATAAACATCAATCCTACATTCAGATTAGTCTCTAGGATAGCCAACATTAAAGGAATTTTTATAACTAAAATGTACATTGATGAATATGAATAAAAAATGATATTGGTGATTGTGATAGTTTAGGAAATGATAGGCAATGTTAGATCCTTTTAGAAGTATACCAAATCATCGTATAATAAATATGAATGTTATGTTATCAATATTAAGTAAGAACTAGAGTTCACTGTTAGAGATATTTTAATCCATTAAATATCACATGGAATAAATTTAATTAGATTTTTAATGTAATACTTTTTGACCCCTTTGATATACTGGTCAATTATAAATTCCTTATCATATATATATGGTTCCATATTACATTGTTATTCTTCCAAATATTTATAATGTAGAGATATGTTGAATAGATCCCTCCTAAAATATAAATAATAGATACCCTACATGTATATATCACAGGGGTCATACCACATGATCATGACCTAAAAATGTGGAAAACTGTAGATGCTTTTGAATGGATAGGATAAAGCATTTCAGAATACGACCAATCACATTTTCAATTTTTTGTGGTTAGAGTACAAATTTGTCAACGATATGTGGGAACTTGTGGTGAATAATTCATAGTGGTTTGTATCACAATAAATAATTTTTTATGTTATAGTTATTATAATGGGGATATAATGAGACTACCAAATAATATATAACCAATGGAAAATTGAATCAAATATATATTATTGATAGAATTATTTACATGCCAAAAAAAGTTCAAATAAAATGTAATAAAAATAAGATAAATTCATATTAAATATGTTTTTTGTTAGCTAGGAATTGTATTAGTCTATATGAATAAAAAAATGAAACGATGAAAGTTTATTATTTATAGATGTATATAATGAATTCATTTGTTTTCAAATGGATTGAAATTAATATAAAATCATATTAATGTAAAAAATATGTTTAAAACTATTTTTATGAAGGAATTTGTTTTATATAAAACTATATTAAATTAATAACTATTGAATAATTATTTTAATGATAGTTTTAGCTTATATTTTATATGATTTTTTTAAAAATAAAATAATTCTTTATAAATTGTATGTAGATATAATAAATCTAATTTCTTGCTGAAAAATTCATTTTTCAAAAAATATTACATGTTTCCCATTCAGTATTTCTTTTATAATTAATTTAGAACTATTATTATAAATTAATAATATATTGTTATATAAATATTTAGAATTATAATTCTATATTTTGTAGAGATAAATATTATATTTGGTTGTTCAAAAGTTTAATAGAGTTAAACATTCATTAATATTATAAATTTTAAGAGGGTTCACATGGCACTAAACTAATATGATAAATAGTTAAGAAACCTAAATTATAGTATAAAAATTATTTCATTATTAGTGTTATGAAAAAAATATTATTAAATTAAAATTATAAATTAACCATTATAACATAGAGATGCACATGACTATATTATATTTTAATATTTTAATTATTTATATGACTACCACTCCCCTTAGTTATAAATGGGTACCTACTCTCCGATCTTAATCAAAACCAAATTGATACACATAGATAAATATTATCCTACCCAAATATATTCTCATAATATATATGCATATTACAGATTTTATGGAATTTTAAAAATACCAATATAATTACCATTAATAAAATATCTAAAGGAGGATTCTCAATGATGATGTAATTATATTCAATCAATATTTTTATGATTATTTATATTTATAGGTCATGAAAATATTAGTTAACAATATTGATAACATGGATTATTTAACATTTATTTTATATAATATAATTATATTAATTTTACATTCATTATCTATCATTATTCTTTCTAACGATAAATGATACCATCGTTCCTGCATATATGTGGTCCACAACGACTATGAAGATATGTGATTAATTTTTCCTTTCTTTTTTACAGTTATTTTTATAGTTAAATATTTACTTATTATATAGGATAGTGTTATTATAATTATAAATTTATATATGTAATTCATTATTTACATTTCATTTAATCCATCCACCGAATTATGGAAGCATCAATATTTCATACATATTAACTGCCACCACAATAATATGATGAACGTAATTTTTCATCACCAATTAATATGTATTGTAATAATAGTGTATATAATAATAAAATATTATACTAATATCAATTTTTGTATTATATATATATACTGAAACCTTTCCAATGGTGCATGGATCAGTACAATAAAATCGAAACATTCATGAATACCGTTTGAGTTTTCACCATAATGATGTTTGTAACAAAGAATTAGTATTAAATAAGTAATTCAATATTATAAGGGAATATTATTGTATATTAAAATTCTGAATATTGTTATATAATACATTTAAAATAAATAATTGTTTTTATATAGGATTATTAAATGTGTGTAATGAAATAAATGACACGAATTAAGGGTTTATAATATAATCCAATTTTTTTTTATTAAATATGATATATATTATTTAAGAGAAATTATGTTTTTCTTATCCTATAATAACCATCAATATCATATCTTATATTTATTAGTAAATATTTATTTATTTTTTCATTTTTTAGTTTTTTAAACGTTAATTAAATTGAAAACTGGATTAAAAAGTAGACCTTATTTTTTCTTTAGTCAGCAGCCCTTTTCAAATATGGACACATAAATTGAAATAGTGAATAATTTTTCTATTTAAATGATCATATAATTATTTGAAATCATATAATACAATATTTTAATTTATTTTAAATTTTTATTGGAAATATATTTTTTTATCAATGAGGTATTTTTGTACTTTTTTAAAAAAAAATTAAGATTATAAACTCATCTACATTAGTCGCATGAAGATATTTACCCCCATTATTAAAATTAATTTACATTAAGATATCATTAATTGTTTAGTTTTGAATTTTCAAATATAGTATTATAATTATTTTTTTCAAATTAGTTATATTAATAATAATAATTGGTAATTAATATTTTAACATCTTTTTAAAAGAAAATTATAAATCATATTTTAATGTTAATTTTCTTATATGTAAACATATAATGATGTTTTATATTACTCACATTGGAAATGAACTAATAATAAAATCAATGATATTTATCTATTAAACTTATTATTATGTGATTAGGAATTATTATTGAATCCTTTTTGTTATCAAATTGTTTGAAGGAATTGATGATTTTTTTTGATATTATGGAAGTCACATGAGTGGTTTAATTATATTAGAGGTGGCTTCATTAAATCCATATAATTATTAGTTAATGATTTATATCTCCTGAGATAATATGGAAGGGAAAAAATTGAAACATGTTCTTCATGATGCTCGTTCCAAAATGATATCCTTTGATGTGATAATTGGTTAACGCAATGATTTTCTATATTAATGATTATTACATAGTTATAATGACATGTTCATATTTTTATGATATGATATAGGGTGTATTTATTTGTGAATAATAATTTACCACTCTTGTTACTAATGATTTTTAAAATGCTAATTATTTAGCAAAATAATTTCTATTTTTTCATTAATTGATATGTTGTAAACATACAAATAAATAATCATACTCTGATACCCTTATGATTATCATATTACATAATGTGGTAATAAAATTATATATCCTATTTTTACCATTATTTATCATTTTTGAACTCCCTTTATTATTTTCCCATTTTCCTTATGTAATATTGAATGGTTTCATGCTTGATATATCTATGAATGTTAGTATGAGGGGATATCGTTATTAGAGATCATGAATATAATTCATGAATTAATTTTTTTATATATTCCAAAAAAATTAAACCTTTGTAGTACTTATTATAATGACCTAATATTTTATGAAATTTTTATTTTATTAAAAAATTCATCAATTTCGTGCATTACATAAAACACTTCGTTTTAAAGAATTACAATATACTACTAAAATATAAAAATTTAAAATTTAAAATTATAGAAACGATAATAAATTTGTTGAAATGAATATGAATTTTAACATTTTAAAATATTTATAATGGTTTTAGATAAATGAAATATTTATATAATAAGGGCTATATATGTTTTGGAAGGATACATTTCCATTAAAATATTTTTAATTTTCATTACTGAGAAAATTTTATAATAATTTTTTAAAAATTTATTAAATATATATTGACAATATATATTTAGATTTGAAATATAAAAATAAAATTATATTATTGTTAATGCTCGGGAAATTTCTTAAAATTTAAAATTATTATCAAATACTTAATATTTTAATTTTTATTAAAAATGTAATTTTTTTTTGTGAAATTACAAATTACCCTATCAATTGAAAATGTTTTATAACGTAAATATGTTTATAATTATTAAAAATTATGTTATTATAATTAGTTCCTTGTGGTGTTTTGATATAAAATCCATTTATAAAATATAAATCCATTTTGGATGGAAGACAATATTTTTCACGCTTGCAGTTTTAATTTAAATGTAAATTTTTTCACATATGAAAAATGAACTTCAAAAAGTTGATAATATATTTGAAATTAGAATAATTAATATTTGTTAATATGTTTTCCTTTATATTTGGTCATAATCAATAGTAATAATATGATAATTATTTTTCTTATGGACTAAAGAGGGTTTTCTACGTTTCTGGTGGTCAGGATAAAATTAATTTTCCACTCCCATATAATTTTTATTGCATACATTGTATTTCATATTTAAATAAATTGGATTGAAATTCATATTAAATATAATTTTATATTAATGATTAATCTATAAATAATCTAGTTAAATTATACAGGCGAAATATTGTGGAGAAAACATACATGGTAAAAGTGGGTAATCATAGAGGTTAAGGAATAAAATGTTTATATAATGTATAATTTTTTGATATAGATGTTTTAATAAATTATATATTCATATAAATCTGTTATTAATCTTTATTTTTTCAGTGGGATGATCGTGACTTCCAGTAATGAACATTATTGTGCTATTACAAAAATGTCACTCCTCTATAATTATAAAAGTTAAAAACCATCCCAAATTTCATCATATAATCTAAATCAAATAGATCAAACATAACCTGAAAATCCTATTGATATCATTAACCATAATATTGGTATTTTAACCCCAAAACACAAAACCTATGGTCCATAATAAGAGATCCAATTGATGTTTCTCTCTACAATGGTAATTGTCTCCACTATGTTATCGCCATCATTTATGTTAAAATAATAAAAATAATAAAACATATAAAACTAATATACGTTGATATTTTGTGATTTTTATAGACTGACCTGCAAAAATATCCATTTCTATAAAATATTACGTTGAACCATATATCATGTGCATGAAAAACTACCGCCTAATGAACCTATGTAATTCATTTCTCATAATCTACAATAATTGATGGATTTAGTTATGTATATCATATATATATATATGATATTTAGGACAAAAGTTTCCATTTTTAATTATAAAAACTCAAATACCTTCTCACCTTTCAATCTATTGGGAATTCATAACCCTACTCCGGTATAAGTGCGGGCAACAACCTCAACGAAGTGACATGATAAACTTTTAATTTTATATTAGAATGGAAGGTAATGATGAAATAATTAATTAATATATATATATATATATATCATTATACTAAAATATTTTTTATTAAATAATGGATAAAGGATAATTATCTTTCATTCTCTAATTTTGTTAATAAAATGAAAGTATTGTTCATCAATACGTAAGACAAACTGTCTCCATGAACAATGTTACTAATTTGTATTTACCAATTTAATATAGACTATTATTAATAACCATACAATTAATATATATTATATTTATATCATTTATAAAATTATGAATGTTATTTAATGATGAGAATTATATAGGGGCATAAATTAATGAACTTAAACATTTATGTAAACGGAAGAATTAATCAAATCAAACAATGATTTTAAAAATGAATTGTTAATAATAAAGTGATAAATGTTTATAATAAGATAATATATTGTATAATACATGTGATTTTGATTTGGTATTATATATATATTTATCATATATTTATTATATTTGTGTTTTTAATGTGTTTTCAGAAGGTTGATACTTGAAGTAAGTGATGTTCCATCAAACATTTATTTTTGAGTGAGACACTTTCCATATTCACCAAATATTTCTTTTATGTGGTGTATATAATTCTCATTAATTTATTATATGATACGTAATATTATAATTATATAGTTTTAAATATCCAAATTTGATTATTTCTTTTATGGGGCTTATAGTTGAAATGTTTACAATGTAGAATATATTTTTTCCAATATTATAATTTTTTGAGATTGTTTATAATTATTTTTTTGATGAAGAAATAATACTATATAACTCTATATAGACTATTTTATTTTCATCATTAATTAGATAATTATTTTGGGAATAAATTTTTTCCACTCACTTTCCTCTACTAATTTACTAAAAATATCAAAAAATTAAAAAGAATAACATCATTTCACTGGTCAGTCGATTTTTGATTCCATATCTATGTTTTATAAAAATATTTTATAGTTTTCTAAATACAATCCAATAGTTATTTATGTGATTTTTATCATTATTTCTGTTTTCAAGATGTTGATTAAAATAAATCTTCCAATCTTTTATCAATTGTGGTGATATTTATTATTTATTATAAATATATAATGAATTTTTTTTTAAAACACAGAATGATTAGTATTTCACAAAATCATGACTAATTGATTATTAGTAGAATATATTAAGTTTTCTAATAGTTATTATGAATGATAATTTCTTGTTTAATAAATGGTTAATTTTTGGATTTTAAATAAGTGGGTTTAAATAGAAAAAAATATTTCCCCAATGAAATTTTTCGTATGATATTTTAAAATGATTTTCCTTCTATTATGACATCCATTGATGTTATATATTTATTTATTGTGATATGAGCCAATTTTAACATCCATAAATTTTTTTGGGTGGATTTGGACTTTGAAAATGTTTTTTCTATGAATGAAATTTATTTTAACGGATTATTCGATGATAAATTAATGAAATTCTCATGAAAAAATATTTTGATACACCGGTTTAGATTTGATAATGAATTATTTATTATCTTATTAAACATATATGAATGCAATAAAATAAATGATGGTTATTTATGCTATCTAATTGTAATGGGTGGTAATGTTATAAATAGAAGAATATTTTTTACCTTACTAACCAATGATGGGTGGTTATGTTTAATATATAGGATGGGTAGTAAAATTATAAAATAATGATATGTGGTTCATTTCAACACAAGAAAATTGATTTTAAATAATATTTATCATTTATTTATTTATTTTTCTTCACTAATTTTCATATTAAGTAATTTATTGTCCAATTTTTAAATTATTGGAATTATTTTATGTACTTCATAGTTATAAAAATTATTTACAATAACCCATGAAGTGTCAATGTGGTTGTGACGGTGGGATAGTGGTGTGGAACATAACTTCTGCACGTTCTGTTAAACAGTGAGACCAGCATGTGAAATGAATCTATCTAAATGACAGAGGTGAGATGAATGATTAGAACATGACAACACAAAAAATTTGTATAGGATGTTTGTCTTCCCCTTCTCTCTATTAGGGTTCACATAGTTGGTGCTCATTTGAGAGATAATGCTGCCAAACCATGAGGTTTTCTCAGTTGTCAAAAACAAAATTCGGTGAAAATAAATAAAAAATAAAATACAATTAATACAACATAGATTCATAATCACGAAAATATTATTATTTTTATTTCATTTTGAATATTATTATTATTATTAAAATATTTATTTTTATTATGGTTATTATTGTTTTTTTTCTTATTAGGGTGGGGATTAAATAACCCCATAATGGGGTCTCACCCATACCTCATACACGCCACATCTCCTCCCCCTTCCCACTTTGTATTCTCAATACACCCATCTATCAAAGTTCTCCATCATCACCTCCCCTATAAAAATCATTCAATCTCCCTTACCTCACATGTCTCCCTCCACCCATCCATCTCCATGCTCTGTCATCACCCCCAGACGAAGCCTCTCCCTTACACACCACTGCCGCCTCTCCCCTCCCCCTAGTCCTCGTTTCACATTAAAATTCAATTCACAATATTCTATTATAACATTCTTTATCCCCCCAATCCTTTTATTTCATTTTTCATCATTTATGTGTTTTTTACATGTTGGTTTAAACATAAATATTTTTTGTGATTTTTATTTATTGAATATTAATTATTAGAGTTCCTTGGGTCTCATCGAGTCAAATTATAGCTACCACAATAATACATAGAGGGTTTCCATTGTGTTTCAAGTTATGTAATCATTGGTTACTTTATTTTATATCATTTTTTATTAATTTCAATATGGTTTATTAGTTTACAGTAATTTTTCTAGTGTTTGTATTTTCTCATTGATGTGGTTTCGTGTTTCAAGAGTCGAGATAGCTTACATGTGAATCCATAGGAAATCTAAATATATATATATACCCTCTTTTTACATATTTTCATGTGGGTAGGGGATTATGTAAAATATATATAATGATATATATTTTTATATGTATAAATTCATGTCATTGTTTATGTGATAGGTTTTTTGAGTGGTTTATTCTCACATAGAGAATGTCCTATTAATCTATCATGTCTGGTTAGGTAAATCCACTAGTTATTTATTCATGATGTTTTGATGTGGGATATGCTCAAGGTATGTTTTATTTAGTTTTAGTTGATTAAAAATTAAAAATTATATTTTAGGTAATAGATTTAAAAATTGGAGTATTTATTTTTTGGGGAAATATGATTTTTGATATGAAAATGTCATTTGGAAATGGACTTATATTAAAATAATGTATCATTTAAAAGAAAAAATAATTGTAGTTTTTAATTTTTATGTAATTTTATAAATTATTTTTTTTGGAATGAGAAATGAATGTTTCATGGGAATTTAGAATGGTTGTTTTAATTATAACGGGTGACTTCAAATATGGTTTTTATTTTAGATTTAGGTTGAATAACTGATTTTGGAAATTAGAATTGTTTATAAATTACCGTTGGTATTTATATGAATGATCTAACATATGGATGGACACATGTGGTGAGTGGATAATTGGTGGTATGTGATGATGGGTTCTCGAGATAGAATAATGATGTATATATAGGTGAGAATTCATGTAATACATATTGTGGTAATTTATGATGTATTCTTTTTTGAGAAACTATTTTCAAAAATGGTGATTTCAATGTTATGAAAAGTGAGTGAGAAATTGATTAGTGTTTTATTTTAATTTTTCCCATATCCTATCATGGGAACATGGTTTTGACGTGATGAATGTTGGTTGGGTTGGTTATTTGAGTTGGACTTTTTGTTTTTGATTTAGGTGTGAAATTTTTCATTATAATGCATTTTTATTTTGATTCATGCTTATTGTTTTGGAGCATTCCCCAGAAAAGACATGATAAGTATTGGATATAAGTCTTTGGAGGTATTCATTACTGTTTTTATGAAGGATGGATTTGGGAATCAGTGTTGGAAATTATTTTGTAGCATGAAATTGTCAAAGATGAAGTGTTTATATATTTTGAGTTGATTATAAATAATTATTTCTTGGAATAAGTGTATCTATGTACATTTATATTGTCTATAAACTTATATATGTGATGAAACTAATAATGTATACTTAATATTGTCTTATGAAAAGATTTTTTATTGATTGTGGTCACTTGGGTTAAATGAAGGGTTTTATAAGGCTCACTTTCAAAAGAAAATGTTTTAGTCAAATATCATAGGATATTAACTATTAGGGAGCCTATTCTTCCAGAAATCAGATCTCTAGAAAATTTTATGAGATTTAATATTTTCATGATGTCAAGAATCATTGTCTATGGGTATTATTGTTTCAGATTATATCCACAGTGCTAGAATGTAGATGATTTACATTCATCTATTTTAGATTCTTTGTTTTTGAATAATTAATTCTATTGTAAAGTGTAGAGGGACATCATTTTTATTGTCATATTCTTTTTTATTTTCAAATTTCCATATTTATTGTTTTTATGATTATTGAAGGGTCCACCTAGACTTTGAATTTCATAGTGGACTTGTATCATCTTAAACCAGTATATATGTTATTATGCCTTATATATGTTAACACCCAAATGTTGGTCTCATTGTTAATTGGTTTTTGTTCATGGTTTTTCACATTTTGACGATTATTTTGTGTTACAGACCTTATGAATTGTGGGTTGGTTTATAGATTGGATTGGTGTTTCTTTTGTTCCCACCCCCTTTTAGTGGGGGTGTTGGTTAGTGTAGGGGTTTTTTGGTCTCTATTTGGGGTTTCCTCTTTGGTTTATGTTTGTTGTTCTAGAGACGTACCATTATTAAAGTCTCAATTTTTTGGGGTTAGGTGGGTATTTTTTGTGTGAATAACCCTCCAAATTTATAAATAGTTCTTCTCTTTTTCAATTTATCATAGATCTTTTCGGGTGTGACTAGAATAGTAAATGGCCACACTATGTTCACAGATTCATTGACCTTGTTTAGTATGGAGCTTTAGATTGATTCCTCATTTGGCTGGGTAATCTTTTGGCGGCATAATGTGATTATGGTGGATATAATATTCACAACGCGACCATTTAATTTATGTTATTTTGATTAATTTTTTAATTTTTATCTTCACCCTTGAGTTTAAATAGTTTATAGGAAGAATTTTAAATATTTGGAAGTATTTTTTTTTGAATAATTTTCCCACTTGGTTTTTAGTAATCATGTGGTTCACATATTGGTACCCAGGTGGAGGAGTGTTGTATTATGTGGCATTTTCATGGTCTTCTAAACCATTAGAAAATAATAAGAAATGTCTTCATGAAATGATATATATGGTTTTTATGATTGGTGCATGAATTCCCATACCGTGCATCCAACCCGTGTGTCTGACCCTTCTCTCTTATATTGTGTACATGGTTGTTGGATTTTATGGTATTAAGTGCAGCATAACTAGTGATCAAAAATAGAATAAATGTAATCTAAACTAAAATTAATATAAAAAAATAAACGGAATTAAAGATAAATGTTTTAATAATTACAATAATGTTAATAAAATTAATATTATCATTATTACAATTATTATTGTCATGATTATTATAATAATAAATATTATTATTATTACGGTTAGGTTTATGTTTTAATTAACCCATAATGGGGTCTCCCCATACCCATAATGCATCAAAGATCATACTGTTCCCAATCCCAGTACAAGTGATCCCCATTTCCCAGAACCCTAAAGAATTCCACCTCCCCTATGGAGGTCGTTCTTCCTCCCTCACCTCATGAGGAACCTTCACCCTTCCCCATCCCTTCTCACATGACACCCCCAACTAAAGCTCCTCAATTGCACAGTGGTCCTGCCTCTCCCACTCCCTCCTTTATTTATTTACTATACCGATTCAATGCACAATCATCTCAAGTAAGGCTCTCAATCCCTCATCATACATTTATTTAATTCTTTTATTTCTCCATGGGTTGTATAGATGTCTTCTAAACCATAAATTGTTTATTGGGGGTTTCATTTTTTGAATATTGATTGTTTTTGTTCACTAGGTCTAGTCATGGACGAATTTAGCAATCACAATCCAAAATATTTGGTTATCCATGTTTTTGGTAAGGATTATTTGGTTTCCTTTCTTAGTTAAATTTTAAATTAATGGATTGATGTTTCTGATGTTTTGGTAATTATAATGTCTGTGAGGGGTCTCATAGATGGGATTAATGTTGTGGGGGTCGATGGTGCATTAAAGTGAACACATATATAAATAATATATATATTCTCTCATTGTACAAATTTCATTGTATAAAGGAGAATATATTCAGTGCATCTAGGGGTTTGTATATATATATTTTCATATTTGTTTAAGCATGAAGTTCTGGTTTGAGTGGATATTGTAAAAAGGAAGCATGTTGGAGGTAAGTCTCCCATTGTCCTATAATTCAAATAAAAAATTATAATTTATTGTATGTTTTATTGGGTGTTTAATTTTTGTAATTAATATATTATATTGTTATAAAAAAATATTTTTTACAAAATTATATTATTTCTTGTTTTTCAGAACATTCCTTATGTTTCACGATGAGTTATTCTCATTATTTTTTTTGATATATGTTGGTTGTGTAACACAAAGGGACTTAGAAGCTTTATTTGTTTTCCAAATGAATATATATAGGTTGGATTGGAAATTTACAAGGATGTTAGGAATTGTTTACCATTTTTATAAATGTTCAATGACACGTTAGAACTTTTAAATTGTTTTAGAACATAAATGTTTTGGGTCCTTATGTTTTATAAATCAAAAGTATTCTATTTATGTAATGAATCCAATTTGGAACATTGAAAATAATATTTGGAAAGTGAAACCCCTATTAAAATTTGATCCTTATTATTTGGAATATTATACATTAATGTTAATGTGTGATATCTCATATTTACATAGTGAAGATGTTTGTGTGTTAGTGTGTTACATAAATGTGTGCACACCCAAAAAGAGTGAGATTGGTGGTGGGTGGTTGGATAGGTTTTTGGGAAATGATAATGATAAGTTAAAATTTGTTCTCTTGATAAAAACACATAACCACTTTTAGAATAAAAATGGAAAACATCGACGCCTTGATGGGTAGAAAACGTCATGAATGATAGGTAGATTGGTACAACCTTATCTGAGTTCCCCTATAAAGTATTTGAGGCTATAACACTAACTAAAAAATGATGATGACTAGAGAAAATAAAAAAAAATTATGTACTCCTCTCTAGTCGATCATGCATGAGGACACTGAGGGTTACAGTTTATATATCAGGTCACTATGGTATGAGGAATCTGGGTCACCATTGAAACTATGTACTTTGTGTTTTCCCATGATAAATATGACACATATTCGATTTTATTTATTTGTCATTGTTTTCTATTTTATTAAAAAATTTGTTTAAAGCTATACTATTTTCCATTTATTTTAAAATGTCTATAAATTCTTGGAAAAAAATTTCGATATGTAATTGAAAGAAATTTTTTTATAAAAAATGGACGATTTTTACTTAAATTTGAAAATAATAGAAAACATTATTTTTATACTATTATATTCTATACATAACATGAAATTGTTTTGTTCTTAAATGTATGACAATAGAAATAGTATAGTCTAGAAATCATATTTTGATTGAATACTCTTCCTTATAGTTTCATTTTTCATTTATCTTCTTGTGTTACTTATAAATTTGGAGCACTCATTGAATAGTTGCGATCATATGGTTGGAGTTGACCCATGATGTAAAAAGGAGGTAAATGTGATGGTTTTTTACTTATGATACTATATTTCAATTTTATTGTACTATATAATTTTATTTTTTTACTTTTATTTCATTTTTTTGTAGGCTGAATATTTCCCGATAACATAAATTTTATTCCCAGATCTAGTTATTAACTTTATAGATTCAGAATACCCATTAAGTTGTTGTTACAGATTGGCTACGATGATCAGTTATTAGTTGACTAAATTTGGATTGTGCCAGTTCCATTATAAATTGTGGTGTGTATGAATTTTATTTTATTGATTTATCTTAATAGTGAAGAGTATGTCATGGGGTAAATATTTTATGAATGATCCTAATTAAAAATTCACAGTTTCATGTGTGGATTGTTTTTATATGTCTTTTAGATTATGAATTCTAATAATCTCATGTCCCAAAATTAATTCATGAAACTATTTTAATTTATACAATCTAATCATTGTATACAAATTTTTGAAAATTATTATGCAAATTTAATATCTCATGCCTCATGATCCATGATTACCTTATGATTCATGTCATATGAACTAACAATTTTCGTTCAATGAATCTAATATATGATCATTAATCGGTTTTTTATGAACATTTTAGTGTTATTGTAATTATTTTCAACAAATAATATTATCTTATTCTTTTATATGATCATCCGTTACTATACACCATCATTATCCATATTTATAATCCATGGTCATCCTTTATTATGCATCCTTTCCTCAGGTCCTGGTGAGTGGTTTTAAATTTTGTAGGTCTATGAAGAGTAAGAAAATTGTAGATTGTTTCTAGGAAAATTTTATTTTTAATCATAAAATAAGAATATTTTGTATCTAGTTTCAGAAAACAATAAATAATTACGGTCCTCATGTGTGTACTTATAAAATGTGTGAATATTCATATAAAACAATGTAATATTATTGAATGAAAATTAACTGTACATTTATTTGATATCGAAGGATATGTTTATTCAATAGTCAGATTTAGGTTTTTGTAACATAGATTAAAAAATATTTGGTTATTTACCAATTTCAGATATTATTCTAAATATATGGTGAGGAATATATTATTAATTTTTCTATGAAATAAATCAATATCTAGATATTGAATATAGATATCGATTTGACACAATTTTACCTCAATGTAATAACCTCAAAATGGTTTATTTGACATTACTCGATCAACTACAAGTACTTGAAAATATTGCTCACTATATAGATGGAATGAATCTACATGTGTATTTTATTTGGTTAAATCACACATTCATTATGAACTATTATAAGGGACTCAAATCGATCATAAATATAGATAAACAACATTAATCCTATTTGTGATTGAAAAATTATTTATGTTTCCTGATTTATGTATCCTATAAATTATTTCTCTTAATTATGTGGTTTCCCAATACGAGTAGTTATTCTGACACAAGGATTGTTGGTTTTATTCAACAGATGGGAACCAAACAGACCATGTTAATTATTAATGTGGTATTAAATTCAATGAATTTCTGCCAAAGTAACTATATTCTATGAGTTCTATGATATAAAACTGTGTTTCTATATTCAAGTTAATTTCTCATTCAATGAGTCATTGTGAGATTTCCAAAAATATATAAAATGAAAAAATATTTTCCAGTCTCTCGTGAGGAAACATAAATAATATTTTACAATGTCTTATGATCCACTAGTTTTAAATATGTTGATTATATTTAATGGGTAAATATTTTATATTTTGTAGTTCCCATTTCAGGAAAAAGTAATCCGAGTAGTTTACTAATTGGATATTGAAGTAGATCAATGGAAGAAAATTATTATGAAAATGGGTTAAGAGGAATAAATTATTTCCATTGAATGGTATGAGTTTAATAAGATATTTTAAAATAAAATTTATAAAATTTATTTTATAAAGAAGGATATATAAGGTATTTATAGTGAACAAATAGAATAATTATATATTTATTACTACCTATAGAGCAATGTTTAAATAATATGAATGATTTGACTATAATATAATCACCAATCCCAAAAGAAAAATTGATATAATATTTTGGTTTCAAAAACCATATCTTTGAAAATAATTAGATATTAGATGCATTTTTATTTATAGATAAATAATTTGAAGATAAAATAGTATAGAAATTGACATTAGATATTCCCACCATTATTGTTGTTTTGATAAGAAAATATTGATCATGTCTCATTAAAAGAAGAATAAATCACATGTTGACTAAAACCCCAGTCACCAACATGCCAAAAAATTTGAAAAAAAAAATTCATGTGAAATTCATATTTGGACTAGGGAAGTGCTGTAAATGTGGGATGGATGGTCAAAGATATGGTGACTGTTGAATGGTGGTATTGATTTTAGTTGCTAAAATATAGGAATATAAGAGTCTAACTAATTGTCCACTCATGCTCCAATAATTAAAATAAAAGGATTATGATCATTATGAAAACTAGTTAATGAATCTAATTTATTTTTTAGGGAACACTAATAACTAGATATGAAAAATGTTTAATGTAAATGTAATTCCATCGTGAATACCAAATTTTCTTATGAGTATGATGTGGAAAATGGAAGACATTTCATCAAATCTAATAAAGAAAATATATTATTTTATTCTTGATCAACCCACTCTTTTATATAAAAGGAATTAGTAAAGAAAATCTAATTTCAATATATCTGATTATGAATTGATTTTGGGGTGAAAATCCTAATGACATGATTCTCAATTCCTAATTAAATAGTATATCATTTATTGATATTTTTGGGAAAGTGGTTCTTGTAAATATTTTCAATCACTTTTTAGTTTAATTTTTTCTAATTATTGAATGTAATTAGACATATTCATTTAGATATTAATTCAATTTATGACAAAATATAATGATATTTCATATTATAAATGGATACATGATTATTTAATTGTTTGAAAATGACTCAATTATTTCAATTTAATGAACATCTACATTGCTAGACTTGGTTCCTATAAATGGAGTTTATTTTACTATGATGGATATATAAAAAATAACAAAAAAAATTAAATACATATTAATTTCGAGTTTTTTTATATGAATCCAAATTATTATTGTAGTCTCTTAATGAATCACGTGGCTCAGTTCTCAATAGAACTCAAGCATGCATCCAAAACTATATCAAATACTCCCTATATAATAGACCTCATTTAGTTATAGTAATTGATGAAGAAAATCTATGTTAATATGATAATGGAAATTTTTTGTACAATTGGGACACCATGGGGAGAAATGGTTTTCTCTATTAGGATGTGACATGGATCAATGAGTCCTTACATAGAATTATCAAATCATCATATGATAACTATAAAAAATTTTCCTCTACCAAATATGGATGATATGTTGATTAGTTATTAGGAGATGAATAATTTTCCATGATTTACCATCAATATTGATATTTTCAATTGATTATTATAATTGACTATATACTTAATGGTATCTTCTATATGATTTATATACAATGGGAATTTATTTTGATTCCATTTGGTCTTAAATAATTTTCCCATTCTTTTATGGTTTTAAGGAAACAAGTATATAAATATTACCTTGATATGTTTGTGATATTTTGTATCAATTATATATCATATATTATATGATTAAGAAAGAGCATAATATAATTTTAGGATTTTACTAAATAGGACAATGAAGGATAAATTGGTTGAAATATGATTTATATTCGACTTTTGGTAATAAAATAATTCATCTTTTGGGTCATATAATATCATGTTAGGGAATATCAGTAGATCCATAAAAGAATAGGTAATTTGAAATCATAAAATAACAAAAATGATGAAATTGATTTGTAGTTTTCTTAATATGGATGTATATTATTAACGCTCTCTAGATAATTTCTCATGACTATAAATCAAAATCGACAATTTAAATCTGAAAGGGGGGATGATTCTTTTAAAAGAAGATCATGATGTAAATTTCATTGAACTAATGAGAATAATTATCAATACACCTATTCTTAAATTAGACTATTATAGATAAGGGGTTTCAATCTAAATTCATGTATCTATGAATGAATTGGGATTCATCATTATTATAATGGAAATAGTTATAACTTGTTCCTTATAACAATTTAATTCAATAAGAAAAACTACCAAATAAATTATTTGGACTTTCTATTGAAATTTATTGAATTAATGACACATAGGAATTTTTATTATAGAGAACGGTGTGATATATATACTAAACAAAAAAGTTTAAGTTATATATTCAAACATAAATATTTGATTATACACTAGAAAAAATTTATGGAACTTATTATTTTTTGTGAATTTTTAATACTATACCACCCTATGAGAGAAAAAATACTGGTAATTCAATTAGTTTAAAGGATAATTATATAATATAAATTTAGTAGATCAATATATATATATATATATATGACATTATGGGATCTAGATATCATGAAAATAGGGGAAAATATTATCTTTCACATGTTAGTGATCAATCACCTATCAATGTTACGATTGTAGTGTCTTATAAGGAAGAAGTGATTCTATAGAAAAAAGTAATTAATTTTCCTCAACTTAAACTATATTTTAATTGAATGATATGGTCTGTTATCTATTTTTGTGTTTTTTAAATACTAACTTTGATGAAGATGTTACAGGAGGCTCATTTTTCTTCATTCTATATTCATACAAGAAGTATTAATATGTACAATGATTTAAATAATTCTTTTGGATTGGAAAATATGAAGGGAGATATACCAAATTCATTTCATACTTGATTAGTTTTTTGAATTTTATGAATGGTGGGAAAAATAATAAGGGTTCATTTTAAAAAATTACCAATTGAAATGTTTAAATAGTAAAATAACCATGTTTATTTTTTTCATCAGAATCCCAAAATCATCTAAAAGAAATAGTGTCCTTTGTCTTTTATTATTCATCCTTATGAATTCACACACTTTATTTTTATAAGATAAATTTATTAATTTTGTTATATTTTTATAATATATATAAAAATTAGTGGTAATGTTTCATGGATCGAAACATTCTATTGTTTCTAATAGGGACCCATGGTTTACATCAATGACCTAGGGAAGACCTTATTAGGTTCTACATTCAGATTTGAGTTTATGTATAAAATATCATCCTCAAAAATATTTTCTATCTAATGTGACCATTCACAACCTAGTGGATATACTACTATGTTGTTAAATTAACATTAATAGTTGAATGGATCATCACATTCCTCTATTTTACATTTCATTAAACAATATCTTTTACTCATGTTTTTATATGGCACCACTGAGGCCATTTGTTAAAAAAATGTAAAACATCAATGTTTTAGAAATAAGATATAAAAATGAAGATATCAAGAGATGGTTTATATAATTAAATTATACATAGTGTTTTTTCAAATTAACAACGCATCATGTCTTTTCAGAGTCATTAAAGAAGTAATTATAACAATCATTTGCATGATCTAGAGTTTTATGATTAGGATAATGTGTATCTAAAATTTTGGCAATGGAATATGTTCATAATATTTATGATGACATAGAAATTCATACAATAATATATTGTCTTATTCCAGATTCTGGATAGAAGATGTATTATAATTTATCACATGGCTCTTCCACCAATAATATATCTTATTCTTAAGGTGTATCAAGTAACTCTCACGAGGATGTATATTCTGTAACCTTCACATATATTGAAGTCATGGTTGATAAAATGGGATTAAGATATTTATTATGAGGAAAACCCAATGGATATTATATACCATATATATAAATATATATGATACATGAAAACTCATCATGTCAATGTTATCTGGGGAACCAAAAAATTATGGAATCTATATGCCATCATGTTGGTAGGATGATACATGAGTATCGTATGTTTATTATGCTAGAGTGATGAAATTTATATAAGGAACATAATGTAATGTTTTTATAATGTAACACCCAATGATTTAACGATATATATATATATATAATAAATAAAGTCAACATCTTTGATAGCTTTTGTTACACACAACACTGAGTTTAAATAAACTATTATATACCAGTAAATTATTATAATTTTAATATGACTTTTATAAAAAATCTCCGAAATATTAATGTATTAATAATAATAAAGTAATTATAAACTATTTAAATTAGTTTAGATAATTAATATATAGATATATTTAGTTTAGTTGTTACATGTTTCATGTACATTCATTTGGTTTAAAATATAATTTTTTAAAATTTTATATAAAATAATAAAACATGTTTCCTATACTTTTAGATAATATATAAGATAAAAATAGATAGTTTCATACATCAAAATATTATTTTTATTTCATAGTTAAAATTTTCAAATTTTTAGATATGATAACATTTTTGGTGATTAGTATAAAAGAATTTCTTTAAAAAATTTCACCTAAATTAAACAATTTATAAAGTTATATATCATATAAAAATTGTTCCAAAAGATAAATAATATCCATTATATTACTATTATGAGTAAATTTTTGTATTTGTAATAAATTTTATGTTTAATTTTGAAATAGATAATTTTAATACTTTAAAAAAATTTCTATTGAAATTATTTTTATACTAAATGAAGGTTTAATTTTAAATTCAATTATAAAAATAAACTGAATTGAAATTTTAAAAAAAAATCAATATTAGAAATAATAATAACTAATATAATAAAATAATTTCAACATAATTTATTTTCAAATTGAAAATTAATGAAAATAATAATTAATTACCACAGTTAATGATAAAACTTGATTTTGAGTCGTGCACCAATTTTTTTCAATATAACCATCCACATGTAAAAAAATAATGATAATTTTTATTTCTTAATTATAATTACATAGAATTAATTATATATATATATTTTTTATAATTTTTTTGTCATACTGAATAAATTACTTAGGAATATAAAAATACTTTTTCCCTTGGTGAAAAATGAAATGGTAACAACAATTAAAATTATAGTTCAATGGATAACAAGTTCCAAATATGGTTTATATTTGACATTGAAGGTGAATGTTGAAAATATCTTTAATATCCCATATATATCAATTTTTCCCAATTGGTTTGAGATATAAATCCCATTATTTAATAATTTGGGGTATTTAAACAATTATCACTCCTCCTCAATTATAAATTGCCACACCCCATTTATTTAAACCTATTAGGCTTCTATATGAGACCATAAAAATATAAAAACAAACCTAAAATCCTTTAACACTATATAGAGTAAATATAATTCCAACATGGAATCCTAGGGTCCATAATAATATATCAAAATGTGTTATATATAAGCAATGTTAATTGTCTTCTCTGGGAACTTTCTATTCAACTATTTTCTTACTTCATTAATTCATTCCTCATAATTACAATATAAGAAGGCAATAATCTAATATATATTAATTTGCTATTATATTTTTGTAATAAACTCTATTTTTATCTATTTTTATCAAATTAGTAACTAAACTATTGATTCTGTGTATAATAGAATACATCCTCAAGAACTATTGTACTTCTTCTTCTATATAAACCCATTATAGTAGGATATAATGATATAATTAATGTATATATATAAGATAATTAGGATGTAAATATACTAAATAAATTATAAAATCACATCTACAATCTTATATTCCAATATATTGGAAAAGGATAATGTTATAAATGTGTATGTGGGTACTACAACATTCATAAAGAGATGTGATAAATTAGTCTTTTTAATTTTAAATGGATGTTAATTCTAATATATTTAATAAAAATATATATTTATAAGAAAACTATGAAATAAAAATTATTTTTGAATGGTTAAATATTAATTTCCCTTATTTATATCAATTCATTAAATAATAAAAACAATGTTCATGTGTGTGTATGGAATATTGTCTCCATTATTTATATAACAATTTATTAAATCCATAAATTTTATAAACAATTATAAATATTATTATTATTAATATATATGATATTTATATAATTTATATTATTCTGTATATAACATAATTGTGAACAAATTTCATGGGCTGAAATAATTTCACTAAATCATAGATAAAAAAAATTATTACCATGAATAATCAAATAAACAAATCTTTTTTGATAAATGATGGATAATATTTTATGAATAAATATTAAATATTATGATGTATAAGATTATGGTTCTATATTATATTCATAATATTTAAATATTTTTTATAAATAAGGTTCAAACAAGTGTGATGAAATATTATTGTTGAGGAAATGTATTTTCCATGTCAATTATTATTTTTAAATAAACTAGAAATATTGACCATTCCATTCATATATGTGGTCTATTTAAGGAAAAATGCCCTTTTATTGATGAATATTAGTTAAATTAATCATAATAACATATCTATATAATTTTATATAGTTTATTTATTGCAATCCAAATAATTATAATGTTTTAAGGGTATATGCATTAATCTCATCGTTTATCAAGAATATTTTTTATTTGTCCTAGATGATGAAATATTATTATTTATCTCTCAATAATAACATTTAATTTATTTTAGATAGTGTATTTATTGATAATAATTTGTATACAATCATTTTATTCCCCTTATGAACCAATGATATGAAAAATATGCATTTAATGAATGCTCAATTTATTTCGATAATCTGTTGAAAAATAATTTTCAACCATTTTTTTATATAAATGTTTTTATAGTGTTATTTAAAAATATAAAATGTATTTTTAATGTCATATCTCCCTATGTTTGTTTTTTATAGTGTTTATTAAAATGAATCATCATCTCATGTTATAAATGGTGTATTTATTAATGAAATAATGTATTGAATCATTATTTCAATATACATGTCATGAAATAAAATCCTAAATATCAAGAATTATTCATAAATGGATGCATACATTACCTATTTCTTTGTTTATTTTGATAAAAAAAATCCTTATTATTTGGGATCATTTTAGATTTTATTTATGTTTAACCAAAGATAAAATGACATTTTCCTCAATAAATGTTTCAAATGGTTGTTTAATTGAATATTTCTTCTATGTTGAAATCCTTTGATGTGATATAAACATTAATGGTTATTTGAAACAATGATACCACCCATATTCTTCATTTGTGTGGATTTTGTATTTTATTATGATGTATTTTTTCCTATCATTTCATTCATGAGTTATTCTATAAATAATTAATAAAATACATATGACACCCATTTTTATTACATGGTTTATTGTATGATTATAAATATTTTTATGATTTTTTGGCACACATATGTGTGGCTTATGTTATTTCATAGGTGGTTATGTTATGAAATATGGAAAATTAGTTAGGTAAGGATCCAATTACATGTAGTTATGTTATGAACCATGTATGAGATGTTACGTTATATACCATGGATGGATGATGACATTATAAACCAATGATGTGTGGTTCCAACATAAACATAGGGCTAGTGTTCATGTCACTACTATCTAGAATATTGGATAATTCTAGATAACATATGAGATAAATGGGTTATGTTTATAACTTATTTAATTTTCTATGTTTCATGATTTTACATTTATTTCATGTCCATAAGATAATCAGGGAAAAAGAATTCTAGTGTATAACATATTGAGAAATATTTTTTTATTCGAACAAGATTAAAATGTTATGTGATTTTTTATCTCTAAAATATTTTGTTATATACATTATCTCTTGGTACATATTCAATGAATTCCCTTATGATTAATTTATTTTTAACATCCTATATTAATTTCATGATTCAAGTATATGATCATTAATGGATTTGGTATGATCATTGTAATATTATTTTAATGATATCATTAAAATTTTCTAATATTATGGTTTCATGTGAACATATATTAGTTTCCCCAGTGTTTCCATTATTGGGAGTCCATGCTCAAAGAATTCATATGATTCCTTTTCCTAGGTTATGAAGAAATATATTGTGTTGGGTATGTCAATGTAGATTACTAAATGTGGAGATCATTGTATGAGAAATTGAATATAAATAATTTAATAACAATATTTTTTGTATGTTCTTCATAGAAATTATACATGTTTAGATTTCATGTGTGTATTTTCATTATTTGATGATTATGTATGTTAAAATATGTAAAATTATTTAATAATGTTTTTTATTTTCCAAATATGGGGGTATATTATTTTTAATGGTATTTAATATTACTATAAAATTATAACTCCATGTGCCCGCTCTTCCAGACTCAGTTCTTAAAACTGCCGTGTAATTTATAATTTATATAATAAAATGAAGAATTACACAACAATTTAAACAAAAATGGAGATTTTACTGGTCTAGGATCTGGAGGATTGGACTACAACTTACATTAAACATGGTTAAACCCAAAAATAAAACAACTATCCAATATTCTTCCATGTGTTCAAACTTTAAATGAATCAAAATCAAAATATTAACTTCGATGATTTGAGAGAAAAATATTTAAAAAAAAGGGTTGAGAAATCAATAGACCAGTAAGAGGTTTGGAAAGCCATTTATAGATACCCTTAAACATACCTTTATGATAATAACATTTAACAATTAACATAGATATACATTTTTATGACAACATTGAAGAAAAACTATAATGTACTGAAAAATAATTATATGTCGAAAATGTTTTTAAACTAATCAAGTGATGTAGTTTGAAATATTATGCAATAAATTAAAAAAACAACTAAGGCCACTAGAAACATGGAAGGCTATCTTAGGCCTACCCACTTGAGAGATATATTTACTATTAAATTCTCTATCGTATTTTCTATGATCGAGTACCAGTTTATATAAAACAATTATTTTATGGGAATTACTTATATATATATTTATAGTTTTTAGTTATGAATATATATTTATAATTATGTTTGGAACAAATAAATACTAACCATTAATGACAATTACATATTCAACTTTGTATGATCAGATATAATGATAAATTACTTTGCATAATCACATGGGAGTAAAATCAACAAACACACACTTGAAATTTCAATGACATATTAGTTAAATTTTGTTTATGCAAGAAGGTGAACTAATAAAAATAGTGACCATATAATTTAATATTATTAAAATTAATCAATAAAAATAATATGATTAGAAAATTAGGAATGAATTAATGACAAGATCATTTTCCAAATTTAGTGAAAATTCTTTTAATATTTTGAATATTAATATTTTGGATGGTCCATATGTTATCTGTTTATGAAATGTTTTATGATTATATTTGGATTTAATTTTTGAGATTAATGTGTTAATTCACAAAATAAAGACTTATGAATGATAGATAACACTTGATGAAAATTTTTTTATATATTATATTATGAGTGATATGGAAAGTCTTTTCACTATTTTATGGGTCTTTTGACCTGTTTTACGTTAGTAGTTCATGAATAAAATATTTTTTTTGTGTATATTCATTCTTGAATGTACTGGATTAATTGGAAAATGATCTGTGAAAAAATGAATGAAATTGTGATTATAAGTTAGAAACATATAAATTAATTATAGTTTCCATTATTTTCAGAGACTATAAATGTTCCTCAACTCATAAAAAGTGTTCTTCAAATTAAATTATTTTTCTATTATCATAATTTTTTATGATATAAATGTCTTGTTCCACAAATATTTAGTGTTTGGTATTTTTGATGTTAGCCTTATCCTGATCACCAAAATTATAGTGATCAATGATATATATATCTCACTATTAATCCATGGATGTTTCTATTCTCGTCAATTTCAATACTTTCATTTCCCATCAATTTTCATTATACATGGATGAAAAACAATACGATTATTCAAGGTTAAATTCATACTTCTATTTATCTCTAATTATGGCGATTTTTTATCAACTCCTTAACGATGTGGGTATTTAGGAAATTAAATCATCAAATATTAATCCATTGATTTATGAGACAAATATTAAAATTATGGGCAATAATGTTATTACGATAGAGATAATTTGATAAAATAATACATTGAAATTTAATAATGTTAGTAAAAATTGAATTTTTTCAATAGCTTCTGATACACGAAACACTATGTTTAGAAAAATGGATTAGGCATTCATTCCAAACATTATTTAATATATAATTTTAACACTTTTAGAAAATTTACATCAAAAAATAAAAATCTTCATTATTCGTTATATAAATATTATATAATAGTGAATTTTTGAGATTATTATAAAAAATTAATTTTTTTGAAGATTATTAATAAATACTAAATTCAAAATAAGAAATAAAATGTTGATAAAAAATATGATGTGAATTATATTTTGAATTGATTTTAAAATAAAATATGTACAATTTTATATATATTAATATATTTTTGGTCATTTTAATCATTTTCAAATTGATTTTTTATATTATAATTAATCTTTTGAATATCTTCACTTTATTACCCGCATTATCATCACCCGAATAAGCATTAATTAAAATTTTATAAGTTGTTGGAAATAATTTTTTTCAATGGATTACATTTTAGTAATTTGAAAAATATTTAATTTCTAATATTTTCAACATATTTATTTCTCAAAATGACTAGTGAATGACGTAAAAATTAATTACAACAGATAATGTAAAACACGAATTACCTAGATGTTAAACATGAATGATATGTATCAAAATGAATTAATCATTATAACATAATTATATTTTTATATTATTTAAAAAATATACATTAGAGTCTATGATATGAAAATTCCTTAGAAATTTCTTTTGAATATGACCCACATGATTGGTTATGTAAGGAAAATATTAAAAAAGATACCTATATTCCATTTTATTATCTTAATGATTTTGAATAGGTACACAAAACAATTATATCCAATTATATTTATATATTATTTTGGATGATAATATTTTAATAATAAAATTTTATCAATAAATTTTAAAGGTGAAATATCTACATCAAAATATTATTAAATTCCAACCAATTAATTATTTTGTTAATATGTTAATAAAACAATTGGTAATAAAAATAGTAAAATTAATTTGAACCAGGTGAATTTTTATCTATCATATTTTAAATTTATAAACCTACATTTATTTTTAAACAAAATTTTTTAATTCCATTAATTTATTGATATTTTTTAATTTCAATTTAAATTGTTAATGTCAGAATTTACATTATTGTCTGTTCTGTAATAAATTATATTTTGTAAAATGAATTTAATTAACAGAAAAAAGTCAACATCATAAATTTATCAATAAATATTAAAGTATTTTAGATATTATTCATTCATAATGAATTTTATCATTTATAATGATTATATTAACCACTAAAAAGTTAAAAAAATTAAGTTCAATTAATTATAATGTTTAGTTCTTGTTCAATATGTTCAATTATATTATAATTTATTTAAAAAAATGCATTCAGATTGTAGGAAATATATATAATATTTAGAATCATTAGGTATAATGTTGGTTGTATGTATCACCTTAATATAGAAAATATTGAAAACAGAACTCTATTATAGAATTACTTACAAAGGAGAAACCAAGAAATTGTAAAGTAGAGAAACATAAATGTTAAGGAACAATTTTTTAAAATGTGTATTAATGTACGAAATCAGAATGATTAAAAAATAAATATCCCAAAAAAATTAATAATCATTTTTTTTACTTTAGGTATGATTGGCCTCTTAATGGTGAATACTGTTGAGTATTTATAAGAATTTTACTCCTCCTCAACTATAAATGAGTACACACTCAATCCATTTTTCACACATATCAATACATTGGGATTATCCAATCCTCACCCTAATCACCTAAAAATGACATACTAGATTCCTAGAATACTTATTTTGGCAATAAATCCAACATGTAATGGAGTTACTATAATCCTAATGATGAAACCCGAGGAAGAAGTTATATTTTTCCATGAGGAACATTGTTTTATTTTCATCTCCACCTCATTAAATAATTTTTGTAACTTTATTATAAAAAAAATAAAAACATTATATTTATAGGTTATTATAATATAGTTATTACTTTAAACCTCACACACATCCAAAAAATGGCATATGAAATTATAACTCGGTTGTAAGAAAAACATCCACATGGTGAACAAGTGTCATTTGTTTTCCGTTTTGATCATTCAACGAACTCTATGAAAATGGTTCTTAAGAAAAAATATGATTTATTATACTATATTTAATCTAATTTAATCATTATAACATATTATCCCTTTAATAATTCATTTTTTATAATATATGATATCGTTACTCAAGAGTACGGAGGACTACATTCTATTGAAGAAATTTGATTTTACATTCACTAATGATACAAATAGAAGGTGAAAACATAATTTTAATAAATATATATTATATATATGAAATAATTAAAATCATATTAAAAAATTATTTATTATTAAATTTAAATATATATCATTTTATTTCATTTATATTCATTTAGATAAATTTGACAACATCGTTTTGTAAGTGTGGACTACTACGTTCATGAGGCGACATGACTCTCTATTAATCCCCAAACCATATGGATAAAATGTATAATTATAAACTATTTTTTAATATTAATATTATAATTTTTTAATATTAAAATATTACATAACTACTATCTTTAATGATCGTTGAGAAATTGATTCATTAGTTATACGTACGTATGATCTACCAACTCCATTATTATAATAATCTTAATTGTTCATAACCATCATTGGTGATTTGTTTTAAAATATATAATTGTTGTATAAATGAAATTATTATGTAATGAATATTATTATTTATGTAATGAAACACTATGATTTTTGTTATAACTAGATATATAATGAAAAAAAATCATGAAAAAATAAAGAAGCAGACAATTAATAAAAGGACAATATTAAAATATTATTGAGAAATAAGTGATAGTATATTATAAAAGGATTATATATGATTATAAAAATTATAATATTGTAATGGTGAAAGGTAATTACTTGTTTATAACTAGTATATAGGAGGTTAAAACACATTCAACCAAAATGAATCGTGGGGTACGGTATTTCATTTCAATTTACATTACATTGAGACTTATTTGTTATTATGACCCAATTCATTTTACAGGTTATAAATAGATTCCTTTTGACATGTAATATAATGAATACTTGATTTTTCAGAACATTTATGTTTAAATCAGAATTATTTTACCCATGTTAATTTTTAATTATATTTACCAAATGCTAAGGGTTATTTTACAATGGCACTTCCTTTTGGGATTGTTAGGATTCTCCTGAAAATATGAATTTTTTGTAATAAAATTATGTTGGATATTAAATTTATCTTAAATAAATATTTATTTTTCTATTCTAAATATTATTAATTAATCTATACACCATTATTTCATATTTTTCTAAATATAATGTTACTGTATTAACCAGTTAAATGTTGATAAATTTGTATCTTTTACTCAATAAAGATATTTGATAAGGATATTTTTTTATAAAATAAGATTATTATTAGATATTCAGTGATTTATTTGGATTGTAATGAAATGGTAGAGTCCTATTTATATATAAGACCTCGATTCATCAACAGTACCTTGAGAAGAATAATTTTTCCAATGGGATGGGTTTTTACTTAGTATGATTTAAATTGTTTTGTTAAAGCTATTGAAAATTATGGTATGTAGTACCTATAAAACATGGAAACCAATAATTAATCAATATCATCATTATGTATTGAGTTATAAAATATCAAGATTTTTCACAATGACATTATCCCTAGATGTATTTCATAATTTTTATCATTAAATGGAATTTCTGTTCAGTTTTTTACACTTCCATATTGATTAGTCATATTCTATTCATATAGTCTATCTTTATAAATGTAATGTTTGTACAGTTATGTTCAATTATATGTTTATATGATTATTGATAATAATGGATTTCGATATACACAAACCTTAATAATCATTTAATATCACCTATATTTTTCTTCCCATCCCAATCATATAATGAAGAATTCTAGGAATGACTTTCATATATGGAATATTTTTACATTATTATGTATTATTTTTCTTATTCCCAATCAAATATAGGTATCATGTATGCAATATAGTACTAAAAAAATAATTTTCTTCATACTATAGTATTTTATTCATTGTAAACATAACTATGTAATAATTTAATTCACCCTCTCTATGCTACTTGGATTGAGATCATTATAATTGAAAAACCATAACAACTGAACTATGTAAAAGAGGATGATTAATAAAAAAAAGAGAAAATGATCACAAATATTGATCCACCATTACTAAAATTATTAATGTTATAGTAGTTTGAATGTATTTGAACTATTTACCCATCCCTTGATACATTTAACAAAATACTCTGTAGAAACCTCCAATTGATGAAACAATCTACTGGAACATATATAGTGTCTATGATTTAGAAATCTATTCCCATTGTGATTTTTTAAGATTACATCCTACATATAAAATTATATTTTTTTTTGGTTCAAATTAAAAAAATATTTTTGTATATTATCCTCCATTTATATAACCCATATCATATTTTTAGATAAGAAAATCACATTTCCTATACAAAACCAACTTACAATCAAGTATCAATGAAATTTTCAATCAGATGTACATGTAGATGAAATACATTAAATTTGTTTCATTTTACATATAACCAATGAAATATTGACTCAAATGAGCATGGAGAGAGTAAAATTGTATGATATATTTGTTCTATTAGAATATACTGAATTATTTACATATGAATTGTCTAGTCTTCCATAAGTGAATGAGGTTGAGTTTTTAATGGAAATCTTATCTAAATCAATGAATATGACAAAATATATTAACTATAATGGATATTATTGAATTATATGAGTTAAATAAGAATATATTAGAGATTATGGATAAGGTTTTTTAAGAAACAATGATTTTATATAGGCTTAACAATTTTTTTATAGAAAAATAATGTTTCTTTGATTCATTTATTTATTGATTATCATGTGATATTAAAAATAATAATCAATTACATGTATCATATCCCTTGATAAATGATATATATGATCAAATTAGTAAATCTTGATACTTCTCAAATATATAGTATTTATTTGTATAATAGTTATCAATGGTTATGTTGGAGGATACATTCAATAGAGCATTACATGTGAGGTATATACAATTTGAATTAAAATTTATTCCTTATAGACATTATCATTCCCTAAATATCATCATGTATTTTATTAATAGAGTCTATATAGACAAAAATCATTAGTTTTTCTTATATTTATCAAGGATGTTATTATAGATTCAATATTCGAAGAAGTAGTTGGTGATATGATGTAGTGTATGTTACATCATACGAGAAAGGAATAATTTTACAACAATTTAAGAAAGGTTGTATTTTGGAAAAAAATAAATTATTATTAATGGGTAATGTTATGAAAAAAAATCTATATTAGTATATTCATTAATTATTGATGTTATCATGAAATGATCTAGACTGATCTATATTATATAGATTCATTAGTTACATGATTTATCACATTATTACCAATCATTGTGAGAATTTTTTCATTGCTATGAAACTAATTATCTATATTAAAACTAATGGATATAATGTTACGTTAGATGTTTTAATGTTAATAATGTTTCTAGGAATAATAAAATTAGTTTCTTAACTACTTATATACTTAGAATACCCTATTTTATAAATGGTCTTATATTGTATACCGACTCCTCATAAAGGGTCTTGAGTTTTTACCTCATGAACTATTATATGGAAATTTCTCAGTAATCATTATAATCAAATACTTATGAGAAGTGTTAAAAATACATGAAATGTATTCAGAAGTTTTTATTTTTCATTAATGAATTATATTCAAAATCTGTATGAAAAAATGTCTATAATATATATACTCATAAAATATTGTGAAATATATATTAACACACATGAATTGAATATATTTTAATGGATAGTTTAGGAATTGAAAAAGGATTACAAACATGAAAAATAATACCACTCGGGATGGAAAATATGATAACTAATTCTCCAAGATGGAAATACCATGCTAGTATATACATTATGTTAATTGAAAATACCCAATCCATAGGGATTTTCATTAGAAGAATCTTGATGTTGTATTGTGAGATGATACATATTATCATCCCAACCGATTTCCCAATATTCTATTCATATAATGAAAATGAAATACCATTAATATTATGTAGAGTAATGAATAAATGTTGTGAATATTATAGATTTAATCATTGAAAATGATGGATCTAGAATGTTTTCAACCAAGATTTGATCCCCATAAAATCCATAATAAAAGAAATTAATTTGGGTTGGTGTATACATATCATCCCATTCTGATTTTTTGATACATATGTAAATATATATATATGTATATATCAAAATGTATAGGAGTATTACATGAAGAGAGAAAATTATGAATAATTATATAAATGATTGGTATACCACTAGGTTATAGAACAATAGAAATGGTGTAAGTGTATATTGAAACCACTACCTAATCCTTTATATAAATATAAAATATCAAATTAGGAATCCCAAATATATATATTGTCTATAATTTTTGTTTTTAAAATTAAACATATTGTAAAATTATGTGAATTCTATTTCAATGGATTAAATGATATCCTTTTGAATTCTGTCCATGATATAGATTGTATAATTTGATAGTATTAATGGAGTACCTCAATCATTTTATATGATTTTTATTTGATGTTTTATTAATGTATATGTAGAAGTATTTATAATTAATTAGAGATATAGTTGTATTTTATAACTTCTTCTCATCTTATACTGATAGTTATTATTGGAGAATAATTAAAACCATATAGGATAGGTTGAGATCATGTATGTGGGATTTACAAGTATTTATTCATCCATACATCCCCTCGATAGAGTTCTTATACAACATTCATTTTTGATCCTAAATTCAAATAGAACCATATAATAATCTTAAATAGATTTTATATATGATTACAAAATTCTAGGATGATGTTGGAGAGTGGATGGCGATAGATCCTTATTTTAAGGGTATGGTTGTATTTTTCCAATACATCTGGTAGTATGTGATGGTAGGACAATGTTGAATGAAATGTTGGTAATAAAAACATTTATTATATGTTTATTTGGATGTTATTGAGAATGTGTTCATTAGAATACATAAATGAATGAATATTATTAAATTTGGGATGAATGAGATGTTAATCTCTAGATACATTAAGTATATGAAAATAATTAATCATGTCGAACTTGTATTGTATCTCATAGAACTCCTCAACTTATATCTCATGTTCATGATGTTCTATAGATATATTTTTTTAATGATGAGAACTAATAGATCTGTATATTCTACATACATCAGATATTGTACAACTATAACATGGACAATAAAATGACGAACACCTACTGTAAATCATGGATCAATGATATAAGGCATGTATAAACCAAATAACCCTTCTTGAAAATGTTATATTGTGGAATAATAATTTATTAGAGATATTATGTAGAGAAATTAATCTGTTAATATAATATTAACCTCAATTTTTTCCTACATCTAATAAAATAAGTTGTAAGAAATTTTTAAGGAATATATTATATAATGACATGAGTTTTTCTTAAAATATACCTCCTTAAATAAAAAACATGATTGATTTATTAATCAACACACAACACAAAAAACAATTAAAGGTATATCAGTATGATATAGTCAACAAATCGATATCGATAAATAGTTGAGGAAAAATTAGAAAAATATATATATGTGTGTGTAAAAAATACAAAATGAAGAAAACAAATACAGCTCAGAATATGTATCAGAAAACTTATTAAATCTATGAAACAAATAATCTCCAACCATCTTAAATTTTATTATTTTTATTTAATAATATACTATTTCAAAAATGAAGGATTGAAAATAGTTTCATCACTAAATTAGAAGATACAACACTATGAATAAATAATATAACAATAATAATTTCCATATAGTTTTTTTTAACCTGATATGTTTTGTTTTTATCTAAAAAAATATAAATTTTATGATGTAAATTTAAAAAAAAATAAATTATTTTTGGATTTATCGTAAGAAAAAAAACATATGATGGATTTATAAAGATTTTCAAAAAATGATAATTTTTAGGGGTAGAGTGTGAAATTTTGATTGCAAAAATAACCTGACCATTTTGAAAAATAATATTATATTAGAGAGAATAAAAAATTAAATACATTTTTATCGGAGAAAATAATGTTTTTATTGGGGAATTTATAATTTTAAACATTTTTAATGTAATTAATATTTAAATATTTTTCATTATAGAATGAAAGTTATTTATATCATGAATTTACTTAAATAAATTAAATAGTAATTTTATTTAAATTATGTTTTATTATTTTAAAAACTATAATGTTTTTATATTTATTTCAGTTTTGTAATCATTAATTGCAAATTAAAAATACTATCAATTTTATATTTAGTATGAACTGAAATATTACTTTGGTAAAAACTCGTTACCACTATAAAAGCTAAAATGGTAAAAAATATATATGATAAAGTGACATAAAATGTAACACCCCAAGATTTTATAGTGTGTTATTTCTTCAAGATAATTCAATAACTTTCACTACACGCAACACCAAGTTCAATCTCACCATGACTTACCAAACAAGCTGTTCAAAAGAGGTTATGAATAGTGTTAACTAAATTTTAAACTTTATATAATCCTTAAAATTTTAGAATCCATATTATGAGTTTCTTAGACATAATGTAAGAACAAATTCATTTTCAGTATTTCACTTTTACCAGATTTTAATAGTGAACCCTTTTTAGATACTATATTTTAAACTTTTTGACTAAATGGGGACATCCAAAAATTTAAAATGAAACATCCCAAGCTTCCACGGTACGCTAGCCTGTGTTGTACGCAACACCGAGTTCTAACACACCGTAACCAATCAAACTAGCCGTTATGAATAGTAATACCTAAATTTTGAAATTATATATATTTTATATTTTAAAATGGACTTCATTTTTGGATTCGGAATATCGAACTTAGCCTAAGGTGAAATTTTGGTACTTTTCGGATAACTTTCATATTTTGATGAATAGTGAAAATTACTAAATTTTAATTAAAAACATCTTTTTTAATCAAAATAATTAATAGTGATAAATTGTGAATTTGAGTGGTTTTACAGTGTATTTAGAATATATTTTTACCATTTAATATAATGTTGGTCATTGGACATAATTTTACAATTAAACCGAACATAAACAAGTGTCAATCTTTTGATAGTTATTATCTCTTAAAAACACGCTTTTTGTTTTGACAGCGGGAATTAATTTTAAATTAATTTCTGCCACTTCTGTGTTTTGAATTTAGGAAAATGGATTCCATATTTGGAATCAGGATGTTCAAATTTTGTAAATAGGTAACTTTTATTTTTAGACATTTTGAATAATTACTGCGGTAAATATTTTATTTACCATGGTTAAGGGTAAATCCGGTAAATAAGGGTTAAACAATAATATTATAATAATACAAAATTACCCTAAAACGTGTCCTAACCTTATTGGTGGACACATACCCGACCATGAGCATCCTTGGGTCAATTTGGGGACCCCATGGAGCCACTTGTATGTGGTAGGGACACTTTATATTAATAAAGTTAAAATAAAAATAAAAATGGCATAAGATTACATCTTTTAGAAGAACAATTTTTACATAGGGTTATACATGTTGGATTGTCGATTATAAATATTCATTATAAATATAAAAAGATTTCCTACATGATGATATTTTATTTATAATTTTTAGACATCAAATAAGTTAAATTATTAATGACACAATAATGATGCAATGTTTACCTCATTAATAAATCATTTAAATAAATAAGATTATAATGATTAAAATATTATCTAAAACCTGTCCAATTCTTATTGTTTGATGTTATTTAGAATATGAGTCATCTTATCTTCGACCTCAATGATTTTTGGACCATTATAAACCGAATACAAATATATTATAAAGTAATACTTTCACACTTTCCTAAAGAGCCCCTCCTCTCCCTTATAAAAGGAGACCACTTATACTCATTCCTCACACCTCTCAAGCCACTTGGCTAGTCCAAACTCTGCCCAACTAAGCTCCCCACATCCCTCTCCTCCTCCTTGAAGCCTCCCCTTAGGCAGAAAGCATTTCAAGAAGTCCTTTGGTTCCAACCAAAGTGAGTTACCTAAATTAAAGGTAACAATTTCTCTTAAAGTATTTTCATTTATTTTGCTTCTCCAACCCCCAAAATCTTTTTATTTCCTTTCTTTTGTAACAACACCAGTATCCTCAATATACTAGGATGTTGTTATAAGAAGGATTCAAACTACACATACACACAACTCCATCTAATGGATGATGAACATAATGTTTCTGTGGATGGCAAACTAACGCCTCACGAAACGATGATTGTTCAAATACATCTTACCACCTCTCATGGTGGCCATTATGATGGCACTATAATTAAATATGATATTAATGATATATATTTTATATATAAGCTTCTGTAATTCCATTTTATTTCATACCATTATTCGTTTCATGTTGTATATACATACGATAATTTCATTTGAGGAAGTGCGGACTACCGCCCCCTTAAAGTGATATGACTCGTTCATACCACACATGGAACGTATAAAGGATGGTGTTAATGAACTTAAGTAACATATATAAAATATTATATTATACTGGAATAGTAATATACCTATGTATCATTTGGATTTGATTCTTTTAAAATAAAAATTAAATGGAAGTAGCGTTCGTGCGTACGTACGGACTACCGTCTCCACGAACGCGATAAGATTCATTCTCCATCATATCCATTCAAGTATTATTCACATTTTAGGGTTAAAAATAATGTTAATATCATTCTGATTATGAATAAGATATAATCTATCCATTACAAACATGTCTTACGTAACCAAACATTTAAGAAGAACGAATCGATTATCACCCGAAACGACGATAATACTAAGATATTATTAACAAATCAATGTTAAAAGATCATATATGATATCATATTATTATATATGATTCTTGTATAAGTTAATAACAACTATTTCACCATTATACAGGAGGTTAACCTACCCCAACCAAGGAAAAGTACAAGTAAGGGATTTTCTTATCTCACATTCAATTCCGTGAGATTTCCATTATTCGCCACTAAATTATTAAAAGTGGTGTATTGTGTACTGCCATTTGATATATATTATCATGATTATCATTATATTCATGTTATTCTGTAAATCATTTGGTGGTTATTAACTTTTGGCCATACGACTCAGTTGATTAACGTAGTAAGGGGTTTTCATCTCACTCCTTATTCCCGTGAGATTCATGCCATATTGCCACCATTACCTTTTGTGTGGTGTATGTACTGCCCATAATTATATTCTTTGTGTAATACACTCTAATTTATGTGTATTTACATATTCATTGTATGATACCTCTTTCATGGGTTTTATGTTTCATAAGTTACCAAATTGGTAAGGGTTATTTCACAATCTCTTCATTATCCGAGGTTGTTTATATGTAATAATCTACTGGGATCTCTTTATCATCCACATCCATGTTTCTTAAAAATGTATTTCAAAACATTTTTATTATGAGTTAAAGTCATTTATACCCTTTATGACTTTTATAAGTGGTTTATAAAGGAATCTTTCGGTCGTTTTCAAACAAGGTCCTTTTTAACCTTTTCGACAGAATTAAGGTAAGAATGTTTTTTTAACTTATAGGGCGGGTGCGGCTATTTTCCGCCGTTATAAAATCTTCAAAGCTTCCCTTACAAGCTTAAAAGAATATTTTCAAAGAAAATGTTTTATTAAATGATTTCAAAATAAAAGGAGATATTTCTTTAAAAAGAATTTTGATTTCATCTATGTCAACATCCTTTGATGGATTTTACGCTTATTTGAAGTTTATTTATTATAATACAAAACTTCTATATTGTATTGAAGGTTTTGTGATATGTTTGACTGTGGATGTGCTATTTTATACCATTCATAGTTTATGGTGAAACTATTGACATTTCGTATGCTAGTTTTAATCCGAATGTTTATGTTATATTTCAAACTTTTCTTCAGATGAATGTGCTAAACAAGTATGTTCCGGGTTGGGGACCGGTAAAAGTAAGCCCTCCAGGTTGGGGACTGGTAAAAGTAAGCCCTCCAGGTTGGGGACTGGTTAAAGTAAGCCCTCCAGGTTAGGGACTGGTAAAAGTATGCCCTCCGGGTTGGTGTCCGGTTATTAGAGGCACTCCGGGTTGGTGTCCGGTTATTTGAGGCACTCCGGGTTGGTGTCCGGTTATTAGAGGCACTCCGGGTTGGGTTCCGGTTATAAGTAACCCCTAGGTCTTGGGATGAGGCCTAGACAATGAAATTAACGTTTGACATTATGCATTCCAACATTATGAAAGTGGTTATTGATTTTTGCATGTGATTATTCGATTAGTAGAATATCCATGTGAATAAGTAAATGGCATTATTTCATTTTATTTATGCCATACCATGTTGAAAGTTAATATTTAAAAGGCTTTTGTTTTAGTTATACATTGCCTTAAAAGTTTATTATTATTTATGAAAGTTTCCGCTATATTGTTATCCTTACTGGGCATTTGAGCTCACCCCTTTTCTATGTTTTATTTTTCCCAGGAAGTGAAGATGTAAGTTATGAATGACCTGCAGGGATATTATGAGGGGATTATAGTGTGGACTGTGGAAACATTATGTTGTTGTAGTAGTTTTTCATTTTATGATGTAATGTAAAACTTATGAATATATCTAGTGTTTCCAAGGCTACTAAACCAATCGGTCTTTCGAGATTTGATCTTTCTTGTGATCATGCCAATGTTACGAAGTAATGCACCGACTCTGGGCAGCTGGGGTCGGGGCGTTACAGTTGGTATCAGAGGAAGTTTAGTACAAACCTTGGAAGCTAGATTTAGATAAACTCTGATTAGAGCACGTAGACCTAATATGAACTTTGAGGATTAGTATAGAAGAACTTCCTAGAATTTTGGTATTGTAGAGATTTTGTGAGTTTTCCGAGCAATACATCCCTGTCTGGATACGAGCAGGTAGAGGCGGCTCTGGCACAGATGTACCTAGGGGTAAAACCCGAAAACACCGCTTTGAGCTAGACTCGAACGGGAACTGGTGCACGACAACGGGCCTTGCTGCACTCTTGGTTACGACACTCCCGGGGGATATGCTTAGGATAACTCTCACTATCTTTACAAATCATTATGAAGGGTTTATGAGTATATACTTCCTCAAAGAAAACATTTATTATGATTATGGATTATATCCATAAATAGTTCAATTTATGTTAAGTGTTTTATAAGTATGTGATTATGTATTTTGATTCATAAACTGATCTAGTTTATGCCATTGTTTAGAAATGGCGCCCAGTAGAAGGAATGAGAACTCCAGAAATACACATGATTCAAAGAGAAGGAAGGATCATATCTTTCATGGTCTTAAGATAGAATTTATAAGAGAAATAGTCTCCCATGTATTAGCATCATATGAAGAAATAATATCATAAGTAAAGAGTTTACTGAGTCCTATGGCTTTGAAGGGAATCAAGAGAAGAAAAGGATGGAAGAGAGAAAGATGGATAAAGGGAAAAGGGAAAAGAAGAATTTTCCCATATGTGGTAACTGTGGAAAGAAACACCCTGGAACTTTCCTGAAAGGAATGAGAGTTTGTTATAAGTGTGGAGGAAAAGGGCACAAAGTACGTGACCGCAAGGGTAAGAAAATGGTTTCAAATGTACAATGCTTCATTTGCAAGGAGTTTGGACACTACGCGAACCTATGTCCCAGTCATCAGACTATGCCGCAAATGATGCTATTGGATAATAATCAAGTTATGATACTACCACATATGAAGAGGAATGATTAGAGTTATTATGTTGATTATGTCAATTGAGTGTTGTATCAACAATGTACTTGTTATAATAATTATGGAGTATATAAGGATTGTACTGCAGTACTATTTCATTAAGGACTTGAGATTGTGTGGAACAAAGAAAAGTGACTCAATAGCAGGATAAATTTTTGGAAAATATATGGTTGAGAGAATGATAAATCATAATATAGTTCTGATACTGATGTAGTGATTTTAGAATAATACATGATTGATTTGGATAAATTATATTGGATATTCTTGACTACCTTGGAACTGATTAATGATCTGTATATTCCATTATTGTTGGGGTTTAAAACATTTTTGGATTGATGAAGTATATCCAGCATTCTATATGGAATAGGGGAGCAGGAATGTAATCAATAAAGAATATGGTAATTCAGGATGTTTCAGTGTATTAAAAGAATACAAGATGAAGTTATTCATATGCTATTATGGGGTAAAAAGGATCTACATTATTCTTACGTTCCTTATAAATGTTGGACTGTGAGTTTGGACAGAAGTATTTTGGATAGTTCTAGTTTGGATTATTTTGGATTTCCATAAAAGGACAACCCGGAGGTCGGGCGGCAACCCGTCGCGTCCGGCAAGGCTGCGAGACTTGAACCCGCAACCGAAGGGCGACAAGGGTGTATCACCTACCACTGGCCCACGAGATGTCTTGGATTAAATAATGTAGTTTTTTTTAAAAGATCTGGTAGATGAATTATAAATTCATTTATTTTGGAACCCTGTACGAATAGTATAAATAGAAATTTTTTTTACGTTCTATTATCTTTTAGAGTGAAAGATGAGTTTGTGGTAGAAATTTATTAATGGATAAAACTCTAATAATAATGTAAGTATATCTCCTTATGATCTTATCCAATCTCATAAATAAATTCCTCAACATTAATAAAAGGAACTTAGAACAAAAATGTTGTCCTAGATGGTACCTTAAATCATCACTAATTTATGGCTTTGGGATTGTTGGCCTTTTCATAGCCATGTTCTCTACCACTCTCCATCATATAATTGATGGTTAGATTTCTCTTCCATATCCATATTTTCCTACATGGAACCCTAGTATGTGTTATTTTCGGTAATCTTTATACTTTCCACTCTTTATTTTAAATAGAGGCCTCATTAATTCATTTTTCGATGTGGGATTTCAACTAAGATATTTTGAAACGTCAAAAATGTGTTATCCTAATACCCTATGTTTTGTTGAACCGATGGTATTTCAAATCATCATAGATTGATGAATTTAAGGACCTCAATTTTACACTTATTTGTGATTGACGACCTCAATCACCACCTATAAATATTTACGTTTTTCCTCCAATTATATGTCTCTAATTTCCACCAATGTTCTCCTAATCGAGATCATAATTTGGTGGTGACCCTTTGATTTCTCTTTTCCTCATATTAAGACTAAATTTTAGTAACCCAATTTCCGATGTGGGTTTTCCCACAAATATATTTTCTATTTTCAACCTTTTATTTTTGAAGAATAATTTCAAATTGCGAGGACGCAATTTATTGAAGGAGGGGAGAATGTAACACCCCAAGATTTTATAGTGTGTTATTTCTTCAAGATAATTCAATAACTTTCACTACACGCAACACCAAGTTCAATCTCACCATGACTTACCAAACAAGCTGTTCAAAAGAGGTTATGAATAGTGTTAACTAAATTTTAAACTTTATATAATCCTTATAATTTTAGAATCCATATTATGAGTTTCTTAGACATAATGTAAGAACAAATTCATTTTCAGTATTTCACTTTTACCAGATTTTAATAGTGAACCCTTTTTAGATACTATATTTTAAACTTTTTGACTAAATGGGGACATCCAAAAATTTAAAATGAAACATCCCAAGCTTCCACGGTACGCTAGCGTGTGTTGTACGCAACACCGAGTTCTAACACACCGTAACCAATCAAACTAGCCGTTATGAATAGTAATACCTAAATTTTGAAATTATATATATTTTATATTTTAAAATGGACTTCATTTTTGGATTCGGAATATCGAACTTAGCCTAAGGTGAAATTTTGGTACTTTTCGGATAACTTTCATATTTTGATGAATAGTGAAAATTACTAAATTTTAATTAAAAACATCTTTTTTAATCAAAATAATTAATAGTGATAAATTGTGAATTTGAGTGGTTTTACAGTATATTTAGAATATATTTTTACCATTTAATATAATGTTGGTCATTGGACATAATTTTACAATTAAACCGAACATAAACAAGTGTCAATCTTTTGATAGTTATTATCTCTTAAAAACACGCTTTTTGTTTTGACAGCGGGAATTAATTTTAAATTAATTTCTGCCACTTCTGTGTTTTGAATTTAGGAAAATGGATTCCATATTTGGAATCAGGATGTTCAAATTGTGTAAATAGGTAACTTTTATTTTTAGACATTTTGAATAATTACTGCGGTAAATATTTTATTTACCATGGTTAAGGGTAAATCCGGTAAATAAGGGTTAAACAATAATATTATAATAATACAAAATTACCCTAAAACGTGTCCTAACCTTATTGGTGGACACATACCCGACCATGAGCATCCTTGGGTCAATTTGGGGACCCCATGGAGCCACTTGTATGTGGTAGGGACACTTTATATTAATAAAGTTAAAATAAAAATAAAAATGGCATAAGCTTACATATTTTAGAAGAACAATTTTTACATAGGGTTATACATGTTGGATTGTCGATTATAAATATTCATTATAAATATAAAAAGATTTCCTACATGATGATATTTTATTTATAATTTTTAGACATCAAATAAGTTAAATTATTAATGACACAATAATGATGCAATGTTTACCTCATTAATAAATCATTTAAATAAATAAGATTATAATGAATAAAATATTATCTAAAACCTGTCCAATTCTTATTGTTTGATGTTATTTAGAATATGAGTCATCTTATCTTCGACCTCAATGATTTTTGGACCATTATAAACCGAATACAAATATATTATAAAGTAATACTTTCACACTTTCCTAAAGAGCCCCTCCTCTCCCTTATAAAAGGAGACCACTTATACTCATTCCTCACACCTCTCAAGCCACTTGGCTCGTCCAAACTCTGCCCAACTAAGCTCCCCACATCCCTCTCCTCCTCCTTGAAGCCTCCCCTTAGGCAGAAAGCATTTCAAGAAGTCCTTTGGTTCCAACCAAAGTGAGTTACCTAAATTAAAGGTAACAATTTCTCTTAAAGTATTTTCATTTATTTTGCTTCTCCAACCCCCAAAATCTTTTTATTTCCTTTCTTTTGTAACAACACCAGTATCCTCAATATACTAGGATGTTGTTATAAGAAGGATTCAAACTACACATACACACAACTCCATCTAATGGATGATGAACATAATGTTTCTGTGGATGGCAAACTAACGCCTCACGAAACGATGATTGTTCAAATACATCTTACCACCTCTCATGGTGGCCATTATGATGGCACTATAATTAAATATGATATTAATGATATATATTTTATATATAAGCTTCTGTAATTCCATTTTATTTCATACCATTATTCGTTTCATGTTGTATATACATACGATAATTTCATTTGAGGAAGTGCGGACTACCGCCCCCTTAAAGTGATATGACTCGTTCATACCAGACATGGAACGTATAAAGGATGGTGTTAATGAGCTTAAGTAACATATATAAAATATTATATTATACTGTAATAGTAATATACCTATGTATCATTTGGATTTGATTCTTTTAAAATAAAAATTAAATGGAAGTAGCGTTCGTGCGTACGTACGGACTACCGTCTCCACGAACGTGATAAGATTCATTCTTCATCATATCCATTAAAGTATTATTCACATTTTAGGGTTAAAAATAATGTTAATATCATTCTGATTATGAATAAGATATAATCTATCCATTACAAACATGTCTTACGTAACCAAACATTTAAGAAGAACGAATCGATTATCACCCGAAACGACGATAATACTAAGATATTATTAACAAATCAATGTTAAAAGATCATATATGATATCATATTATTATATATGATTCTTGTATAAGTTAATAACAACTATTTCACCATTATACAGGAGGTTAACCTACCCCAACCAAGGAAAAGTACAAGTAAGGGATTTTCTTATCTCACATTCAATTCCGTGAGATTTCCATTATTCGCCACTAAATTATTAAAAGTGGTGTATTGTGTACTTCCATTTGATATATATTATCATGATTATCATTATATTCATGTTATTCTGTAAATCATTTGGTGGTTATTAACTTTTGGCCATACGACTCAGTTGATTAACGTAGTAAGGGGTTTTCATCTCACTCCTTATTCCCGTGAGATTCATGCCATATTGCCACCATTACCTTTTGTGTGGTGTATGTACTGCCCATAATTATATTCTTTGTGTAATACACTCTAATTTATGTGTATTTACATATTCATTGTATGATACCTCTTTCATGGGTTTTATGTTTCATAAGTTACCAAATTGGTAAGGGTTATTTCACAATCTCTTCATTATCCGAGGTTGTTTATATGTAATAATCTACTGGGATCTCTTTATCATCCACATCCATGTTTCTTAAAAATGTATTTCAAAACATTTTTATTATGAGTTAAAGTCATTTATACCCTTTATGACTTTTATAAGTGGTTTATAAAGGAATCTTTCGGTCGTTTTCAAACAAGGTCCTTTTTAACCTTTTCGACAGAATTAAGGTAAGAATGTTTTTTTAACTTATAGGGCGGGTGCGGCTATTTTCCGCCGTTATAAAATCTTCAAAGCTTCCCTTACAAGCTTAAAAGAATATTTTCAAAGAAAATGTTTTATTAAATGATTTCAAAATAAAAGGAGATATTTCTTTAAAAAGAATTTTGATTTCATCTATGTCAACATCCTTTGATGGATTTTACGCTTATTTGAAGTTTATTTATTATAATACAAAACTTCTATATTGTATTGAAGGTTTTGTGATATGTTTGACTGTGGATGTGCTATTTTATACCATTCATAGTTTATGGTGAAAATATTGACATTTCGTATGCTAGTTTTAATCCGAATGTTTATGTTATATTTCAAACTTTTCTTCAGATGAATGTGCTAAACAAGTATGTTCCGGGTTGGGGACCGGTAAAAGTAAGCCCTCCAGGTTGGGGACTGGTAAAAGTAAGCCCTCCAGGTTGGGGACTGGTTAAAGTAAGCCCTCCAGGTTAGGGACTGGTAAAAGTATGCCCTCCGGGTTGGTGTCCGGTTATTAGAGGCACTCCGGGTTGGTGTCCGGTTATTAGAGGCACTCCGGGTTGGTGTCCGGTTATTAGAGGCACTCCGGGTTGGGTTCCGGTTATAAGTAACCCCTAGGTCTTGGGATGAGGCCTAGACAATGAAATTAACGTTTGACATTATGCATTCCAACATTATGAAAGTGGTTATTGATTTTTGCATGTGATTATTCGATTAGTAGAATATCCATGTGAATAAGTAAATGGCATTATTTCATTTTATTTATGCCATACCATGTTGAAAGTTAATATTTAAAAGGCTTTTGTTTTAGATATACATTGCCTTAAATGTTTATTATTATTTATGAAAGTTTCCGCTATATTGTTATCCTTACTGGGCATTTGAGCTCACCCCTTTTCTATGTTTTATTTTTCCCAGGAAGTGAAGATGTAAGTTATGAATGACCTGCAGGGATATTATGAGGGGATTATAGTGTGGACTGTGGAAACATTATGTTGTTGTAGTAGTTTTTCATTTTATGATGTAATGTAAAACTTATGAATATATCTAGTGTTTCCAAGTCTACTAAACCAATCGGTCTTTCGAGATTTGATCTTTCTTGTGATCATGCCAATGTTACGAAGTAATGCACCGACTCTGGGCAGCTGGGGTCGGGGCGTTACATAAAACATGTTTAAAACACGTGTTCAGTTATTTTAATGACACTTTCATAACCCAATATCACCTCAATCTATTATTTTTCCTAATATTGAATTTATTGACCCCGGAATAATGTTTTTTAATTATTATTATTATTATAAATTTTTCTTACGCCTACAATTTGAAAGGAACCCTTCCCCACTTCACCATGCCATAATATTAAAATCATTGATATTGGGAAACATAAATCAATTAAACTGATAAGCATTAAAAAATGTACTATAATGATTATTATTTAAATAACTTCATGATTCGGAAGATTAAGGTGTTACTCAAATAATATCATCTAAATGGGAAAGATAATATTCAATACTGATCACTTATAAATCATTCCATTCTTCCCACATCTCTTTTAGAACATTATATCAATTATATATTAATGAAATAATGATTACTAATATATTGAATTTTATTTATCATGATATAATTTTTATTATGTACCATGTCCCATTGACATATAAAAATTAAAATGAAACCGTGCATACATGATGACTTCCTACCCAATTATTGAAATGTTTAATTATGAACCATATAATTAATGGAATGATTAATGTGGACAATCATTTCATTAATATGATATTTATAACATTGCTAATTAACATAAATCATGTAATAATTTCTTATCTTCTATACATTATATGGGAAATGAGAATCTTTTTTATGCATACTTGTGGAAATAAGCATCCATGAGATGATGTAATTTAATTTCGATAAACACTTAACGTATAAAAAATTAAAGTTATGCGTAATATAAAAAATATTATTATCAATACAATAATATAATGAATTGGAAATATTAGACAATATATATGTGATAGTAACACTAAATTGTCATAATAAAATTATCTTTTGATGATAAACATATCATGATACATTTCATAATATGTGTTTTTTGAAAAACAAAATAACTCCTTAATTTATACAAAATATTAATTTTAATTTAAATAACCCATTGAAAATTCCTGTAAAATTAATTATTCAAAAAAATATTTTACCATGGAAATAAAAACAAAACAGATATGGATATATTTCTTGAACCACATAAATTAACAAATAAAAATGAACATAATATCCCGTTATTTGAAAGGAATATAAGAGTGTTTTGTTAAAAAACGATTCAAGATCCTATCAGGAAATTTGTTTTAATATTTCATACCAAAATTCACCCACCCCCACGAATAAGGGTATTAAAACTATTTTGGATAACTATTGTTTATCAATAGGGACACTTCAATGAAAATATATGCATGTGTTCCCATGGATGATGACATGGTTGTATATTATTCATCCCCTGTGATAAAAGTATCATGAGAGAAATTGAATAAATCATTATTTGCAACTAGAATATATAATTTCATAATTGAATATTTGGAGGAATTGTATTTATATTCTAGTGTGTTATATATATTTTAGTCATGAATTCATGAAGTATATATTAACATAAAAATATCTGAATATGAATCTTAAATGATGGTTTTAACTGATTAATGATTACGTTTAGTCCATAAAATACCACCATGACATTGTGAACAAGATGGTTATTTATATAAGATATAAATGCCAATCTATTATGTATATAATGGGAATTGAATTAGATATAATATATAATTATTCAAGAGTGACATCCATTAAATTATAAGGTAGGGATAAATTTACAATATTTCCACGATAAATGATTGAACATTAATTGATGAGAAGATTAAAATGGAATATAAATATGGTGTGTATGTTTAAAATAAGGTATGGAATTCCAATTAAATATATCATGATATTTATATAGTGATATGATTTAGTAATGTATTACGATTCATAACAATATTATTATTGAAGTAAGTGCTATTAGATAATGCTAAAATTCATCATTCATTATTTATCGTGGAATAATAAAAATTAATAGATACCTTAAATGAAATTTAAAAATAAAGAGCGTGTTTATAGAAATAATGTTTCATGTTAATTGATGATTATTATATGATAATCTATTGTATGAGATATATATTTTTAATTACATGTTACATCCCTTACAAATACATATCTGAAATGGGGAAAACATCATCACATACATCATTATGGGATCCCATGTTAATTAATGGGAACAATTTAAATTAGCTTATACTAGATAACATTATAAATTAATAATCATAATTTATATTATTGAATATTTTACTCTCAATATGTTAACCATGATATAATTTAAATATGTGGCAATGTTTCACCGAGTACCACTCTAAATCATATATGAATTGTATCTATGATTATTGTAACACCCCAGGTAAATAATGAATATGAAATTTTTATATTTATCCATATATGTGAAAAAAATGTTAATATTAATTTAAAGGGAACACTATTCTTGATGGCGTACCCAATATACAACAATGAGTTTCTTGGAAATCTTACGTCGCACTCTAATAATAAAATAATATTATTTTAAATAGTAGTTAACGCCTAGCCGTTGTAATGGAGGGAATGAACAGAACTCACTAAAAAATGATTACATATGTTTGTTAAATATTTTAACATTTATCCAATAAATGTTAGAGGCTTAAAATTCAAATGAATCCAATTTTAATAATAAATACTCTAATATTTTTTTATAAAGATTTTTTTAACGCCTTTTAATGGAGAACCTTTTTTAGTTGTATCTTTTGACAATTTTATAAGATTTATTTGACAAAATAAATTTATTATTTATTATTAGGACATTGAAATTTACTTTGAAAATTTTTTTGGTAATTTTCTGACAATGGTTAATTTTTAATAAATAGTGAAAAAATACTGCATTTAACATCAAAACTGCTTTTTCATCAAATTTAATTATATAGTTAGATTATCTTTTTAATTTGTTTTAAAGTGTAATTATAATATATTTTTACCATTTAATTAATTTTTGGTAATTATAATTAATTTCACTCTGGAATTGGTCATGAACAAGTGCCAAACATTTTATAGATATTGTTTCAAAAAAGCCGCTATTTGTTTTGACAACGAGAATTATTTTTAAATTTACTATTGCAATTTCTATGTTTGGAATTTGTTAAAATTGATTCCATATTTTAAATCATAAGGTCCATATTTTGTAAATAAGACACTTTTGTTTTCGGATATTATGAATAGTAATGGTAGTAAATATATTTAATTATCTTGATTATTTAGTAATCGTGTAGCTAGGGATAATAAAATAATATCATAATAAAAAAAATGACCCTAACATGTGTGATAATGCTACTTTTTGTGTCATGTACAACAAAGGGATTCCTTGTGCCAATCTTTGGGACCCCATGAAATCACTTTTGGGTGAAAGTGACACTTTATCATTTTATTTTTAATATAAGGAGAATATCACTAAAGAACGTATCAAGCAAGTAAAACATTTTTAATATTGTCTAAATAAATTATCACTTGGACTATAAATATTAATTGGAATGATAAAAATATTTCCCAAAACATTTTATTTTTTTATAATTTTTATACATTAAATAAATTAAATTATTTATGATATCATGATGATGAACCGATTACCACATAAATGAATAATTTAAAAAAAATTAGATGATAGGGTATCATCTAAGTATTAAACATGTGTAAAACATATTTGATGGGTGGATTTCGAAACCTAATCACCCTATCCTCGAAATATATTAATGTGGAACCTTTAAAATCCAAAACTCATTTTAATATAAAGTAACATTTTATAACATTCCAAGTGTGCCCTTCCTCTCCTCTTATAAAATGACCCACCTCTACCTCTTTACAAACACCTCCCAAGAAATTTGGTCTGCCAATATCTACCCTTGTTTTATCTCCAAATCCCTCTCCTAATCCTAGAAGCCTTACCTTAGGCAGAAATCTCTCCAAGAAACTCATTTGGTTCAAACCAAGAGGAGTTAGCCAAATTAATGGTAAAGACTTCTCTAATGTTCTTTTGTTATATTTTTCTTCTCCAACCCCCTAAAATCATTTTATTACTTTATTTTGTAAAAACAACAGTATATTAAAAATAATAGGATGTTGTTTTAATAAGGATTCGAGCTACACTTGCACACACAACCATCTAAGGGTTAAATAACTTACTGTTTCAGTGGATGGTGAATTACTGCCTCACGGAACGATGATTGTTCAATATTCTTTCAACACCTTTAAAAGTGGACATTATGATGTCACTATATTTTATATATGATATATATGGTATTTATAATTTCTTTATGCTTCTCTATTTTATATTTTAATCATACCTTTATTCTTTTCATGTTGTGCAAATGTGATAATTTCATATGAGGTAGTGTGGACTACCGCCCCCTCATGTGATGTGACTCATTCATGCAATACATTGAATGTATAAAGAATGAAATTAATGATCTTATGTGACCTATATAAATTATATATTATAATATAATTATAATATATATATCTCTCAATTATTTTTAATTCCATTAATATAATAAAGAAATGAAAGTAGCTTTCATGCGTACGTACGGCCTACCGTCTCCATGAACGGTGCATTTCATTTATTTTTAACTCCAAATGTTATGGAATAGTATAAAATGAATATTTACTAGATATATAGGATATTTAAATCATTAATACGATTATGTAGATGATGTACTTATAACCTCATGGACAATTCTTTTCAAACAAGTTCATTTTTGACTCATGTACCAAACATCGACAAAAACATCTGATATGGACTCAAATAATTAAGTAATTATTATAACGTAATAATATGTGATATTAATGGAATAATAAAAATTAAAGGAGGTCCATAAGAAATTTTAAATTGAAAAAAGTTTATTATTCAGGAATATAAATAAGCGAACAAGACATGTCGGACATGAGGTAAGGGATCCTACCTCGCTCTTTATTTTTATTCACTTTTTTTATGTAGCTTACTTTAAGCTCTTCATTATTATGTTGTGGGATGTTAGTTTTTTCCTATTGATTTAATGTTTATGTTAATATGATGAGAGACCCTACTTGACCTCATCAATCCATTTCTGGAAGCTTTATGTTGCGTCGTGAGGCTGCCGAATTTTAATAAGGGGATTGTCATCTCACTTGTTATTCCCGTGAGATTCATGCTACATTTGCCACTATTTATTTGTGTGTGGTGTATTAACTACCCATTATATTACTATTCGTATAATATAATCTCATTTCTTGGTATTTACATCTTCATTTTATGACCCTTCTTTCATGTGGTGTACGTTTCGAAAGTTGCCCAACTCGGTAAGGGAACCTTTCACACTCCTCTTTTTAAAAGACATATTTTGTTATGTCTTTTAATTTACATATTTTTATGTTGGAATATGTTCTTATATATCCTTATTGATGTAAATTTTATGTCCAAGTGATGATATACCATTTTCTCTCTCATCAACTAATTTTATAAATTTTAATGGATGCCGTTAGGCCGTCGAATTTTACCAAGGGAACTTCTTAACCCAATTTCGATTTCTTTGGGTTCAAAAAGTAGTTATTGAATAATTCATCCTTTAAATATGTGAGAATGAACTTTTATTGTTTTACAGTTAGTTTCCACTTATATTTGGTGTATTTATATTTGTCACAAATGATTATGAGATTGATTTGTCCTTAATTTATGTATAACTTCTTTATAATGGATTTCATCTCATTTTACATTTCTATTGAGACTTCATTGTACTTATACACTAGTTCACTCTTATATGGTGTATATATTGTCTTTTTAATATTATATCATGAATCCACTCATTCTAATGATATTATAAAATTCTGATTAAATTTTATTCCTCAATTATTGTATTCAAGTGTCTCTCATTTTGTTAAAAACACTTTAACTAAAATATCGTTTTAAAAGTTTTAATGATTTATTCTTATAAATATTTCTCATTAATATCAATGTTTTAAAAATTGTTTTAATGATTTATTTATGTTGATATTAATTGTTTAAATTGTTAAAATCTTCAAAGTGGTATGGGACACTTTGATTCAAAAATATATTTATTAAATTTTCTTAAATGGTTTTTGAAAATGGATTTTAGAATGGATTATTTATTTAAATATCTTAAAATGTTATATTGTTATTGCAATGTGGGAATGTTATCATTCCATTATTCTTACATTATGTGATATGATTATGTTATGGTTCATGGTCATTGATTATGAAGACGGTTGGTTCTGTGATAAACAAAGGGCAGGTGAGCCCGATATAGCTCCCCAATTAATTGGGTAACATGAAGGGGTTAAATGTTAAGGTTTCTCTGAAGAGATTTAGGGAATATACTTCGATGGGTATTCTAAACATAACCATGATTGTTACTCCCTACATAAGAATGTTATTAATGCCTCATGTTACCTTTATGTCTTATGGTTTCTATTATTTATTCATGATTTGATTAGGTACATTAAAATGCTTATGTTTTATTAGTAAAGTATGATTTTTTACATAAACTAATGTTTTCATTTCATACTTTTATATCCCTTACTGAGCATTTTATGCCCATCCCATGTTTTTGAAAATATTTTTCACAGTTCAAGGGAAAGATACATGATGTGATGATAGTGTCAAGGATGTGTCAAGAAAGAATCAATGACTTATTTTAAATATGTTTCTGTTAATTGTAGAAATGATTACTATATTTTATGTAACCACTTTGTTTAAATGTGGAATGTAATGCAAGATTTATGATCTAATTCTATAAAACTCTAAACCCGAAAATATCCTCAATGTGTATTCATGAAATAAATCATGATTAAGTAATGTTTAAGGCGGGGTCCTTGTAGTTGGTATTAGAGGTTGGTTTAGATAACATTAGATGTTAGGGTATTATTTAAGCATAAGTGACATTACCATAATGGCTAGGATTTCAGAAAAATTCATAATTTTAAGATAAAGTGAATGAGTAAGTATATATTAGTGTTTATCTTCCTCATTAGTACATGATAATTTGGTTGATATACTCAGACTGACATTTTTTTGGTTTTAGTTGATGGATAGATCTAGCAGGCACCAAAGTGACAATGTGTTTGAAGGAAACTGTGGTGGTTCTCTGATTAAGAGACAGGATGAAATGGGGGATTCAATGAGGAATCTCGTGGTTATTCTAGCCCAACTATAAAGGAGTCATGATTAACCACTTGAACCTTGGTGAGTTCTCTGATGAATCATGTACGAGAGAACTAAATCGATGTGGATGTTCAGGTAGTAGTTTTAAACGTAACCATTAGGGTTTATATGATCCTTACTTTTGAGGTAATTATGGGTTACTATATGTTATGACGGAATTTCCATGACATGAGATAAACTTGAGGTTAGATTATTTTATGGTTATTTTTTAAGATTTTATTGCTTTTTGGGGAAGGTTATAAGAATTATGTAGTTTTAAAAAAAGGACAACATATAGACCATGTGGAAACCTATCGCGTCGGACGAAGCTATGGGAATCGAACCCACAACCAAAGTGCGATTGGTATTTATCGCCTACCACTGGACTACGTGATGTCCCTGGTTAGTTTGACAAATTATTTTTTGTTAGATGATATTATGAATCTAGAATAATTATATTTTGGGTTATCTATGGAAATTATTAACTTATCATAGAGAATATGGGATTAGTTTGATTACTTTTCAATATGATACTTTAAGAGAAACTGATGTTATTTGGAGAGAAATGTTAATTTTACCTTAAAAGACTATGTCATTAAATCCATCAGAGATTTGTGTTTCAATATTAGTTTGGTTTACTTTGAATAATTTTATAGATTGATGTTTATTAAATGGTCTTTGTTTAACTTTGGGTTTTTTTTAAAAATTTTGGAGATTAGGAGTAGTTTTTATTTTTTGTAAAAAAAATTATCCTTTTTGGGTATTATGTGATCTCGCAATAATATATTTGGTTTGGTTTTGGTTAAGGTCTAAAAAAATGGGAAATATATATTTCTGTTTTGTAGAGTAGGTGATTTTCATGAAGTTGATTATAGTATTCTTCATGCGAACAAGTCTTCCTAAATACTCTTCTTTTGGAGAAAATATGAGTTTGAGTAAGGAATCTAGTAAAAGATAAAAGTCTGCATGACATGTAAGTCTGTTTCCTTATGATTTACGTAAGCTCAAAATTGAATTCCTCAATGAAAAGTAACTTAAACCAAAAATTTTGTCTGGTAACTTTTCCTACTGGGGAATCGAATACTGTTTAACCCATTACAAGTTTGTGATTTTATGGTGGTTAACTTTCTCCTAAACATGTTTTCTATCACTCTCTCTCAGATCATAACCCTTTTTTCCTTCCATATCCATGTTTTCCTACATGGAATCCTAGTATGGGTTAAATCCGGTGACCTCTGTACTTCTCTTTCATTCTTTTAAAGTGATAGTTTTACCAACTTTTGTTCTGATGTGGGACTTTCAATGCAGTTTCTGAGCCCAATTTTAAAACTGAAAAGACGCAATTCCAAAAGGGGGGAAGGATGTAACACCCCAGGTAAATAAAGAATATGAAATTTTTATATTTATCCATATTTGTGAATAAAATGTTAATATTAATTTAAAGGTAACAATGTGGTAGATGGCGTACCCAATACGCTACAACGAGTTTCTTGAAATTCTTACATTGCACTCTAATAATAAAATAATATTATTTTAAATGGTAGTTAACACCTAGACATTGTAATGGCGGGAATGAACATAACTAACTAAAAATTGATTACATATGTTTACAAAATATTTTTACATTTATCCATTAAATTTTAATGGCTTAAAATTCAAATGAATCCAATTTTAAGAATAAATACTCTAATATTTTTTTAAAAGATTATTTTGCCGTCATTTAATGGCGAACCATATTTAAATAAATATTTTGACATTTTTTAAGCTCTATTTTTAAAAATAAACTCATAATTTATGATTGGGACATTGAAATTTACATTGGATGATTTTTTGGTTTTTTTCGGACAATGTTCATTTTTTCAATGAATAGTGAAAAATATTGCATTTTACATCAAAAATGATTTTCATCTAATTTAATTATATTGTTATATTATCTTATTAATTGGTTTTAAAGTTTAATTAAAATTATTTTTTTCCATTTAATCCAATGGTGGTCATTATAATTAATTTCAAATTGTAATTGGTCATGAACAAGTGGAAATCTATACATAGATATTGTTTCACAAAAACCCGCTATTTGTTCTTACGACGGGAATTATTTTTAAATTAATTATTGCAATTCCTATGATTGGAATTTGGTAAATTTTATTCTATATTTGGAATCATAAGGTATAAATTATTTAATTAATAATCTATTGTTTTCGGAAATTATGAATAGTAAAGACAATAATTATCTTTAATTATTTTGATTATTTAATAATCGGGTAGTTATTGATAAAAAAATAATATCATAATAATAAAAAATAACCCCAAAATGTGTCTTATTGATACTGGTTATGTCATGTAAGACCATGGGATTCCTTGTTCCAAACTTTGGGACCCCATGGAATCACATTTGGGTGAAAGTGACACATTATATTTTTATTTTTAAAACAAAGAGAATTTCACTAAAGAATGTATCACCCGAGTAATTTTTTTTTTAATTTTTTCTAAATAAATTATCTATTATACTATAAATATTCATTGGAATGATAAAAATATATAAAACATGATAGTATTTTTTTATAATTTTTATACATTAAATAAATTAAATTATTTATCACATCATGATGATGCACTGATTACCTCATAAATGAACAATTTAAATAAAATTAGAGGACATGGTAAAATCTAAGTCTTACACATGTAAAAAACCTATTGTATGGGAGTATTTAGAAACCATATCACCATATACTTGAAATATATCAATTTGGGACCTTTAAAATCCGAAACTCATTTTAATATAATGTAACATTTTATAACATTCCAAGAGTGCCCCTCATATCCTCTTATAAAAGGCCCCCATCACTACCTCTTTAAACACACCTCCCAAGCCTTTGGCTCATCCATGATCTGACTATTGTTTCTCTCCACATCCCTATACTCTTCCTAGAATCCTTACCATAGGCAGAAAGCTCTCCAAGAAACCCTTTTTGTTTAAACCAAGATGAGTTACCCGATTTAATGGTAAAGACTTCTCTAATGTTCTTTTGTATTATTTTTCTTCTACAACCCCCTAAAATATAATTATTCATTATTTTGTAACAAAAAAAGTATATTTAATATACTATGATGTATTTATAAAAAGGATTCGACCTACACTTACACACACATCCGTCTAATGGTTAAAGAACATACTGTTTCAGTGGATGGCGAATTACTGCCTCACGAAACGATGATTGTTCAATATTCTTTTAACACCTTTAAAGGTGGCAATTATGATTTCACTGTATTTTATATATGATATATATGGTATTTTTTTTCTTTATGATTATGTATTTTATATTTAAAATAAACCTTTATTCTTTGCATGTTGTGAAAATGCGATAATTTCATATGAGAAAGTGTGGACTACTGCTCCCTCAAGTTATGTGACTCGTTATTGCAATACATGCAATGTATAAATAATGAAATTAATGAAATTATGTGACCTATATAACACTTAAATTATAATATAATTATAATATATATATCTCTAAATTATTTTTAATTCCATTAATATGACAATGTAATGAAAGTAGTATTCTTGCGTATGTACGGCCTACCGTCTCCATGAATGGTGAATTTCATTTCTTTTTATCTCCAAATTTTATGGAATAGTATAAAATGAATATTTATTGTATATATATGCTATTTAAATCATTAATCCTATTCTGGATATGATGTACTTATAACTACATGGACTATACTTTTCAAACAGGTTCATTTTTGACTCATGTACCAAACATCGACAAAAACATCTGATATGGACTCACATAACTAACTAATTATTATAAAATTATTATATGTGATTTGAATGGAATAATAAACATTAAAGTATTTCCCTATGAAATTATAAATTGAAAAATGTTTATTATTCATGAATATAATGAAACGAACAAGACATGTCAGACTTGAGGTAAGAGATCCTACCTCTTTCTTTTTAAGTACTCATTTTTATGTAACATACTTTAAGCTACTCTTTCTTATGTTTGGGGATGTTATTTTATATTCATCGTGCTTTAAATTTTATTTTAATATTATTAGAGACCTAATTTTATCTCATCAATCAATTTTTGGAAGTTTTATGTGGCGCTGTTAGGCTTCCAAATTATAATAAGCGGATGTTCATCTGACTTGTTATTCCCGTGAGATTCATGCTACATTTTCCAATATTTCTTTTTTTTTTGGTGTATGTAATGCCCATTATTTTAATATTTTTATAATATACTCTCATTTATGGGTATTTAAATCTTCATTGTATGACCATTCTTTCATGTGGTGTATGTTTTGAATGTTTCCCAAATCAGTAAGGGAACCATTCACACTCCTATTTTTAAAAGACTTATTTTGTTATGTATTTTAATTTACATCATTTTATGTTGGGATATGTTATTCTATATCATTTTTTATTTAAATTTTATTTCCATGTGATGAGATACCATTTTCTCTCTCATCAACTAATTTTATGAATTTTAATGGACGCCATTAGGCTGTCGAATTTTTCCAAGGGAACTTCTTAACCAAATTTCTATTTCTTTGGGTTCAACATGTAGTTATTGAATATGTTATCCTTTTAATATGTTTGAATGAACTTTTATTGTTTTAAAATTAATATCCAATTATATAGGGTGTATTTATATTTTTCACAAATAATTATTAGATTGATTTATCCTTAATTTAAGGGTACCTTCATTATAATTGATTTCATCTCATTTTGCAATTCTATTGAGACTTCATTGTTGTTATGCACCATTTCACTCTTATATGGTGTATATACTATCCTTTGGAATATTATATCATGAATCCCTTTATTATAATTATATTATAAAGTTATTATTAAATGTTATTCCTCAATTATTGTATTTAAGTGTCACCCATTTTGTAAAAAACCTGTTAAATAAAATATCACTTTAAATGTTTTAATGATTTATTCGTATAAATATTTCTCATTAATATCCATGTTTTCAAAATGGTTTTAAGGATTTATATATATGGATATTAATGGTTTAAAATGATAAAATCTTCAAAGTGGTTTGGGAAACATTGATTCAAAAATATCTTTTTTAAATGTTTTAAATTAATTTGAAAATGGTTTTTTAGAATGGATTCATTATTCCAATATCTTAAAATATTATATTGTTATAGAAAATTGGGAATGTTATCTTTACTTTATTCTTAAGTTATGTGCTATGATTATGTTATAGTTATTGGGAATTGTTTATGAAGATGGGTGGTTCCGTGATAAAATAAGGGCAAGTGATCCCTATATAGCTCTCTAATGCATTGGGTAATGCGAAGAGGTTAAACGTTAAGGTTTCTCTGAAGAGATTTAGTGAATATACTGTGATGGGAATTCCAAACCTAACCATGAGGGTTACTCCCTACGTAAGAATATTATGAATGCCTCAGGATACATTTATGTCTTATTATTTCTATTTTTTATTCGTTATTTGATTAGGTATGTTAAAATGCTTATGTTTTATGAGTAATGTATGATTTCATACATTGACTAATATTTTCATTTCGTACTTTTATATCCGTTACTGAGATTTTTATTCTCATCTCATGTTTTGGAAAACGTTTTTCATAGGTCAAGGTAAAGATACATGAGGTGATGATAGTTCCAAGCAAGTGTCAAGAAAGAATCCATGTTTTTTTAAATATGGTTTTGTTAATTGAAAAAATGAGTACTATCATTTACATAACCACTTTATTTAAATGTGGAATTTAATGCAATATTTATGATCTAATTCTACAAAACTCTAAACCTGAAAAGATCCTCAACATGTATTTTTGAAATAACTCAAGATTAAGTAACGTTTAATGCTGGGTCCTTATAATTATCCATGATGTTTCATAGTAGTGTTCAATGACATTTGATTATGAACATTAATGGTTATTTGAAAAAATTGATAGTACCCATATTATTCAAATAGGTGAATTATGTTTTTTTATTATGATGACTTTATTCCTACCATTTTAGTCACAGGATATTCTAAAAATAATTAATAAAATACCTATGACACCTATTTCCACTATATGGTTTATGGTATGATTATAAATATTTTAATGATTTTGTGGCACACATATGTGTGGTTTATGTTTTTCTATAGGTGGTTATGTTATAAAAGATGGATGATTGGTTATGCTAGGAACCAATTATAAGTATTTATGTAATGAAAAAATTATGGGATGTCACATTATAAAACATGGATGGATGATTACATTATAAACCAATGATGTGTGCTTCCAACATAAACCGAGGGCTAGTTGGCATGTTACGATTATCCAGTGCAATGGACAATTATGCAGTTCATATGAGATATATGTGTTATGTGTAATGCTGATTTAATGTTCTATGTTTCATGATTGTGCATTCATTTCATGTCCATAATATTATGAGAGAAAAAGTATTATAGTCCATAACATATTGATCAAATTTTTTTCAAACATGTTTAAAATGTTAAATTATTTTTTATATCCAATGTATTTTGTTATATTTATACTCTCTTGGTTCATGTTCAATTAATTCCCTAATGATTCATGTCTTTTTAACATCCAATATTAATTTAATGATTCAAGTATATGATAATTAATATATTGGTTATGAAAATTGTAATTTTATTTTAATGATATCATAATTATATTATTACCTTATGGTTTCATGTGATTATATATTAGTTTCCCCAATGTATTCATTTATTGGGAGTCCAAGCTCTAAGAATTCATATATTACAATTTTCCAGGTTATGAATAAATACACTATATTGGGTATATCAATAAACATTACCAAAAACAATGATCATTATTTGAGAAATTGAATATAAATAATTTAATAACTATATTTTGTGTTTGTTATTCATAAAAATGATACCTTTATAATTATAATTCATGTATTTTCATTAATTAATAAATAATTATCTAAAAATATATACAATTATTGTATGAAATTTTTGGTTTTCCAAATATGGTGGTATATTATTGTGAAAAATATTTAATATTCCTATAAAATTATAATTACCTGATCCCACTATTCTAGACTCAGTTCTTAAAAATTCCATGTAATTTATTGTGTATATAATAAAATGAATAATTACACAACACTTTAAACAAACGAGGCCATTTTACCAGTCTAGGATCTAGAGGATTAGAAAAAAACTTACATTAATCAAGGTAGAACAAAAAAATAAAACAACTTCCCACTACCCTTCCATGTGCACAAACTAGAAATGCATCAAAATCCAAATTTTATCTTCTATGATTGTAGTGAAAAATATTTAAAAACAAACGTGTGACAAATAAATATACCGATAAAGAGTTTTGAAAACCTCTGATAAATACCATTAAACATACCCCTTTGATAACACATTTTAAAAATTAAATTATATATACATCTTTATAACAACTTTGAAAAAAATACTATAATGTATTGAAAAATAATTATACTTCGAAAATGCATTTAAACTAATACAGTGATTCAGTTGAAAATATTAAGCAATATAGTAAAAACCAAACAATTAAAGCCACTCAAAGATTTGAAGGCTATCATGGGCCTACCCAAGTGAGAGATAGATTCATTATTTAATTGCCTATCATATTTACTATGATCTAGTACCAGTTTTTATAAAACCTTTATTCCTGGATTTCTTTATATATATATATTACTAGTGATTTAGTTATGAAAATATATTTATAATAACGTTTGGAAAAATTAATACTAATATTTTCTAACAATTACATATTCAACATTGTATGATTAGATCACATGATACAATACATTTCATAATTATATGGGAGTTTAATCAACATACACTTACATGAAATTTCAATGATATATTTATTAAATTTTGATTGTGCATGAAGGTGAACTAATAACAATAGAAAACATAAAATTATATATTCATAAAATCGATAAATTACAATTATATAGTTTAACATAATGTATGTATATATATATATATAATTTTATATTACCTTGATAAATTAATATATAAATACTTTTTGAAAATTAATAGGTAATTTTCATCATAATTCATATTTTTTTGAGAACATTAACTCAATTTTAATAAAATTGAAGACCGAATATTTTTTTAAATTTCAGTAACCCTTAATAATATATATATATATATAACATTAAAAACATCTTAATAGATGGATTACCCATGCAAATAATTTTGCTAATTTAAATATAAAATAAAAAAAATCTCTATATACATTAATAAGTTATTGTTTTAAAAAAATAGATAATTAATGATATCATTATCCTAATAGAACCCATTTAAAAATGAGAATAATTTTTTTGAAATAAATAGACTAACTATTTCTTATTATAAATTTAGAAAATATATAAATTTAATTAAAACTATCCCTTACACTAAACCATATATTTAGACATAAATATGATAAAATAAATTTAAACATTATAGATTTTGTAGGAGAAACCCCTTTCAAGATTAAAATAGAACTATAAGTGTAAATATTTAATCCAAGAATAAATAATCCCATACAATAATATGATCTTAAAATAAATAAACAATTGAAATAAATATGTATCCATTTATAATTATAATTTCATGATGGAAAAATATGATTCTAAAATAACATTTAAGTAATCCCTTACATATTTTTCAGAATCTTCTTCATAGAATGTTCTTCAGACTATCATCAACATCCTCAATCCTTTGTTAATCACGACTCTGTATGTTAACCGAACAAAAAATGATTTATATAGAATCTTTATATAAATATAAATTGATATAAAACTTATTAATTATTTTTAATATCTACCGATTCTATCCAATAGGCATCAAGAGTTATTTGACACACACACACACATATATATATATATATATATTATAAGGAAACATACTACACAAAATTAATGTGAGTTGTTTCGACCTACATGAAATATGGTAAAAAACATCAATAGACAAAATATTATAGAAAACTAAATATGTGGTTGATGTTTTTTTCATGTCAAGCACAAAAAAAATTATACTATACATTTCTATAGAAAATTTTAAAAGAGAATTAAGATGATATTATTTTAAATCTTATATTCCTCTGATTCGGTAGACCAAAAAACATGCCTAAAACATTGAAAAAATTGTTATATGCTCTAAACCAATCCCAAAACATTTTAAAACAACCACTATTGGTCCGTAGATGTCAATTTACAGATTAAATCAATCAAAACATCAGTATAAACAACAAAAAGATGAGGATAGAATGAAAATTAAGAAATTTCAATCCTATATACTAGTTTCATAGACGATTCAGACGCATAAATAATATACACTACAAATATTCAGATATGATTCATATAAAAATGATATAAACCTACCTTAAAGAAGATTGAAACCCTAACCACGAGTGAATTCTTTCATTGAAACCTACTCTGAAAGACTCGATCTTATATCCAGATCCAGATCTGGACCGCCTTTCTCGGTTTCGACCAGTACACATATGAATGCTCTCATTTGAGATCATATCTAGTTTATCCGATTTCATTTTCACTCAATATAAGCTTTCCTAGGAAGAAATCCTCCCAAAAAAAGCCCACCACTTCAAAATATATTACCTAATGACTATGGTATTTATTTTCTTTTAAAAACTTACAGCCTGTTGAAGAAGAAAAATATTATATAATACTCGCGACATCAAAAAGGATGTTGTCACCACTTATGTTAAAAGAAACATTACTTTTTTCATTTAGTAAAATAAATTGTAGAAAAATATTCCCTTTGAAAAGTCAACGGTGTTTATACAGCATATAAAAGAAAGTCATGTATTAAAACAAAATATGCCTCAATGAAAAGAGATCGAGACGAAGTCCCTTACAAAGATCAATTTTTAAATAAAATCGATCTACTATGTGTATTCAATATTGGCACACATAAACCAATTATAATCACATAAAAATTAATTTCTCTAATAATCAATTAATGACATAAATATAAAAGAGATGATCAACCTAAAGAACAGAAATTAGGTTAAGATATTCCCATATATTGTGTCCGACTTGAGTCGGTCATTCTTTAATCTCCTAAAAAATAAACTAAAGTTAAATTATACTTTCATAAGAACATTTTTCACATTTATTATTCTTTTATATCACTTATTACCATGTTATAAACATTATGTAACCAATTAATATAATAACATTTGTTTTGTGGATATTTGGTACTTGAGTCAAAAATGGACTTCTTATAATTACATGTTATTCATTTGGTCAAAGGTTCATTATATCCAGAATGATATTCAAGATTTATATATCATATATATCATATATATCCAGAATATAAATGTATTAATAATATTACATAACATATGGAGGTAAGAAATGAAATACACTTTTCATGGAGACGATAAGTCGTACGTACGCATTAATGCTACTTTTATTTCTAATTATTATTTCAATGGAATTTAAATATAATGATACATAGATATATTATAATTACAGTATTATATCATATATAATATGATAAACTCTATTTTTTATACATCCCACATAAGCATTAACGAGTCACATCACTTTGAGGGGGCGGTAGTCTGCACTTCCTCAAATAAGATTATCGTATTTACCCACCTTGGAAACCATTAAGGTGTGTTATAAATGAAAGTTACACAAGCATAAAGAAAACATAAACATAATATATATCATATATAAATATAGTTCCATAATAATATACACCATGAGAAGTATTAGGAGATAATCAACAATCATCGTTTTGTGAGGCGTTAGTTTGAAATCCACAGAAACATTATGTTCTTCACCCATTAGATGGATGTGTGTTTAAGTGTAGTTTGAATCCTTCTCATAAAAAGAATACAATTATATTTAGGATACTATTTTTGTTAAAAAATAATGGAGTAAAAAATATTTTAGGTGATAGAGAAGTAAAATAACCGAAAACAATTAATGAGAAACTGTTACTATTCATTTGGGTATCTCCCTTTGGTTGGAACCAAATTAATTATTGAAGTGACTTCTGCCTATGGTAAGGATTATAAGGGGGGGATGAAGGTAGCTTAATTGGGTAGAGGTTGGGTGATCCAAATTGCTTGAGAGGTGTGTGGAATTTGATAGATGTGGTTTCCTTTTATAAGGGGGAAGAGGGGCTCTTTATGAAAGTGTAAAACTATTATTTTATTATAAAAATATATTCAGTTTATAACGGTCTGACAATCATTAAAGATGACGATACGATGACTCGTGGTAGAAATAAAATCATCCAATCAGAATTGGAAATGTTTTGGAAAATATTTTAATCGTTATAATCCTAATTATTTAAATAATTTATTAATGAGGTATATACTTTATCATTATTGTGTCATAAATAATTTAATTTATTTGATGTCTAAAAATTATAGAAAAAATATAATGATTTATAAAATCCTTTTAAATTTCTAATGAATATTTATAGTCAAATATATTTCTTATATGACAACATATAAAAATTAATTACTAAAATATATTTGTTTATCTCATTTTGGCCTTTACTTTTAATTCATTAATCAAAATTGTCATTATCACACCTAAGTGGCTAAGAGGGGTACCAAAATCGACCCATAGATGAAAATGGTCGTGAATTTCTCAAACAGTAAGGTTTGGATAAGTTATAAGGTAATTGTGAATTATTATAATATTCTTTTTACCGTGAATTACACTATTTACCCTTAACCGTGGTAAAAAATGTCCAAAGTTACGATTCACCAAAATATATTTTCATCTTAATGACCACATTTTACTACTTTATAAAAACGATGTATGTTGGATTTTTTTATCTCAATTCACAGAAGCTATAAAATTTCATTTAAATGAAAAAGTCAGTTTTTTTAACTACTACTAAGTGGTTTCAATATTCATCAAAAATTGAAGTTTTTCAGAAAAATAAAAACAATTCAGCCTAATATATATTTTATATTTCTAATTATAAAAAGATTTCTATTTTTACACATTAAAACATATAAGTGGAATAAATAAATTTTAAAATTAATTTCTGCTATGAAAACAAATATCATGTTTTTAAGAAACAATAACTATCAAAAGATCGACACATGTTTATGTCCAATTTCAAAGTGAAATTAATTCCAATGACCAACATTGTATTAAATGGAAAAAATATATTTTAATTAAACTTTTAAAATAATTAAAATGATACTAAACCCATATAAAAAATTATATTATAAGGTACTTTTGAATTTAAATACAATATCTTTCACTATTCATTAAAAATGAACTCTATCGAAAAAATTCCAAAAAATTAGCCAATGTAAAATTTGATGTCCCCAATCTAAAGAATAATTTTATTTGGTCTAATAGAACCTATAAATATTACCAAAACATTATTTAATGAGGATTCACCATTAAAATGCTGTAAATTAGCTTTTTAATGTAAATTATGCTTAAAATTAGATTCATTCACATTTTAAGCGTCTAACATTTTTTGATAAATATAAATACATTTAAAATAAATTTAAAATCATATTGTAGTTAGTTTTGTTCATTACTACCAACACAATGACTATGAGTTATCTACCATTTAAAATAATAATATTATATTATTAATGTGCAAAGTAAGATTTCAATGAAACCAGTTGTTGCGTATCAGGTACGCTATCGAACATAGAAACCATTTTAAAGTAAAATTAATTTTTAATTCAAAAATATTGATAAGTAAAAAAATATCTTATTCATCATTTACATGGAATGTTACACTATTCATCTTTAAGTCCTATGAAAAAAATTTCCGAACATTGGATGAGCATAAAAAATCTCACCGAGGGTTATAAAATAATGAAAGAAAACATTAACCCATTAATAAATAAAATTCAATGAAACTATACATTGCAATCATAACAGCCCTCATGAAATCATAGGATTTATGAATAACAGAGATTAATCATTAATCATAATGGTAACTTGTGGCATACATATCAAATATGCATTACAGCATTCAGATCTACATCAAGGGTTACATTTAGAATCACAATTACAGTATATTCCAAAAATCACTTATGTGAAACATTCATGTTTACCTCTAACACGTTACCCAATGCAATGGAGAGCTATCTCAGGCTCACACGCCTTGGGTTAAAAATGGAACGAATCATATAAATAAACAATACTGAAAACCCATAACATATTCATAACACATAAAAAATCATAAAGGAAAGATAAAATTTCAACATTGCAATAACAATATTTTATTTCAAGATATAGACATAACCAATGTTTTATCAAACCATTTTCAAAACCATTTGAAACATTTAATAAAGATACTTTTGAATAAATGTGTCTCATAACACATTGATGATTTTAAAGGAATTAACATTTTAAAACAGTTATTTCCCTATTAATAAATCATTAAATCCATTTTTAAAACATATACATTATTTATAATGGTTTAGAAGAATAAAACATTAAAACAATATATTAGTTAAGGAGTTATTAACCAATAGAGAGATTCATGAATACAAATAATTAAGGAATAACATTTAATATAAACTTTATAATATCATGAAAATAATGGTATTCATGATATAATATTCCAAAGGACATTATATTCACCATATAAACGTGAATTAGTGAATAACAACAATGATGTCTCAATTTAATATAAATTGAGACAAAATCCCTTATAAAAAATGTATCCTTAGATGAAGTATAAATCAATTACATAATAATGTGTCATAAATATAAATAAAATCAATATAATTGGTTATTCAGTGTAAATCAATCAAAGAACATTCACAAATATTTTTTTAAAAACAACACCAATCACTTGTATGTTTAACTCAATAAATGAAAATTGGGTTAAGATTACTCTTATCATGTTCATTTCGAGGACTTTAGAATTTATCAATGGACTGATAATGTGTATCAAAAGTAAATACACACAAAAGGGAGTGGAAATTGTAACATAAATAAATTATTTGTGATTAGAAACATAATCATAGCAATACATAATTAAGAATTATAAGAATACCCCAAGAAATAGAAATTGGGTTAAAATGTTCTCTTACCGATTTGTGAACTTACGAAACATAAACAACATGAAAGAAGGATCATACAATGAAGAATTAAATACCGATAAATTAAATTATATTATACAAATAATATTATAATTGGCATTACATACACCACACAAATGGAAAATAGTGGAAAACAAAGCATGAATCTCATGGGAATAAAAAGTGTGATGAAAACACCTTACCACGTTGTAATTAATTGAGTCATAAGAATAAAAGTTAATAACCACCAAATGAATTAGATAATATCATGAATATAAATATATTCATGATAATATATATCAAATGGTAGTACAAAATACATCAAATGTAATAAATTGGTGTTCAACAATGGAAATCTAACATAATTAAAATTGAGATAAGAAACCCCTTACCTCATGTCCGACGTGACCTGTTCGTTCTTTAATCACCTTAATAATAAGATAATATTAATTTATAAAAACTTAATAACCTTTTTAAATGTTATTATTTCTTTTATATCACTTATTACCAAGTTATAATCATTATGAAATCATTTAAGTTAATATTGGTCATTTTGTCGATATTTGTTACTTGAGTCAAAAATGAACTTCTTATAATAAAAAGTTGTTCATGTTGTCAAAATTCCATTATATCTATTATTATATTCATGATTCAGATATCATATATATCATATATATATCTAGTATAATTAGGTATTTATAATATTACACAACATTTGTAGATAAGAAATGAAATGCACCATTCATGGAGACGGTAAGATGTACATTCACATTAATGCTACTTACATTTCAAGTTCATAATTAATGGAATGAATACAAAATTATATATAGGTAAAATACAATTCAAGTATAAAATCATATGATATATATGTTACATAATTTCATTAATTCTATCCTTTATATATTCAATGTATTTCATGAACAAATCATATCATCTTGAGGGGGTTGCAGTCCTCACATCCGTAAAATTAAATTATAGTATATACTCATATTGGAAAGCATAAAGGAATATTTTTAAATAAAAATTATAGAAGCATAGAGAAAACATAAATGTAATATATATCATATATAAATATAGTTACATCATAATGACCCCCATAAAATGTGGTATGAGATGATTGAACAATAAACATTTTGTGCGGCGTTAGTTTGTCGTCCATAGAATCAATATGTTCTTTAGCCATTTGATGAAGGTGTATGTAATTTCAGTTAGAATACCTCAAATAAAAAAAACCTAGTATATTTAGGATACTTGTTATGTTATTAAAGAACATAATAAAAATAGTTTACGTGGTTGGAGATGTTAAAGAAAACCAATGAACTTAAGAGAATATGATAGCTTTAAATCAGGTAATTAACTTTTGTTTGAACCAAAAGGGTTACTAGAAGTGCCTTCTGCCTAAGGTAAGGATTCTAGTAGAAAGAGATGGATATTTACTGATTATTTGGGTAGAGTTTGGAAGATCCATGAGGATTTATATGCTTCAGTAATGGGTTAGATGATAGAGATTTTTAAAAGGTGAAGGATGTGATCTTTAGGAAAGTGTGGAAATATTATTTTATTATATAATTATTTTCAGTTTCTAAATGAACAAAGCTTATTAAAGTCAAACATTAAGTTACTCCTGTTCAAAATAAAATTATCCAATATGAATTGGACATGTTTTGTATATTATTTTAATCCTTATATTGTTATTTATTTAAATAATTTATTGATGAGGAAAACACTTAATTGTTATTGTGTCATAAATAATATTATTTATATGATTTATAACAATTAAATTAAAATAATATTTATAGTCGAAGATTTAGCATACATAAACCTATATAAAAATTAATTTACTAAAAGATATTTTTTTATGTCATCATTTCATTTTTGTTAATTAAAATAATGAGTCATTATAAATCTTAAGTGGCACTATAGGGTCCCAAAATATATCCAAAGATTCCCATGGTCTATCATGACTCAGCTAATAATGTTAGGACAAGTGTTATGGTAATTTTATTATTATTATGATTTTCTTTTTACCATGGATTACCATATTTACATTTAACTACGGTAAATAAAAGTCAAAAGTTACAATTCACAAAAAAATATATTCATTTGATTGAATAAAATTTTAATTACTAATAACAAGAATGTATCTTGGATTTTCTAAATTCAATTAACTGAAATTGTAAAATTTCATTTAAATAAAAAATTCAGTTATTAACAAATACTTAGTGGTTTCACTATTCATCGGAAATTGGTGTTTTTCAGAAAAATACAAAAAATTCAACCTAAGATATATTTGATATTATGAATTAAAAAATGATTTCTATTTTACAAAATTGAAAACATAGAAGTTTGATTAATTACTTTAATATTAATTATTATTGTCAAAACAAAAATCCTGTTTTTTAAAAATATTTACTATAAAAATTTTGACGCTTGTTTATGTCCAATTTCTAAGTGAAATTAATTCCAATGACTAAAATTGGACAAAATGGTAAAAATTTAATATAATTAAAAATTAAAACTAATTAACAAGATAATATATACATATAAATAAATTATATTAAAAGGCATTTTTTATTTAAAATACATTATTTGTCATTATTCATTAAAAATGAATTTTATCTGAATAATACTAAAATTTTAACCAAAGTAAATTTTGATTCCTGATGCTAAAGAAGATTTTTATTTTGTCAAATAGAAAATAAAAATGTGACCAAAACTGTATTTAAAGAGGGTTCGAATCAATAGGGGGTAAATTGAACTTTTAATGAATATTAGAGTATATATTTATTAAATTAGATTTTTAAAAAATTTAAGCCATAGAATATTATTGGATAAATGAAAAAAAATAAAATTACATGTATAATTATATTTTAGTTAGTTCTATTCATTCCTACCATTACAATGCCTAGGCGTTAAATACCATTTAGACAAAAATATATTTTTATTATTCAATATAACTCAACGTAGGGTGAAAGGTAAGATTTCAACGAGTTCCATTGATGCGTATATGGTAAGACATCAAACATAGAATCCTATTTAAAATAAAATTGATATTTAATTCAAATATATAAATAAATATGAAACTGTTATATTCATTATTTACATGGGATGTTACACACGATTTCTTCTTAAATTTTTATCGATATGGGTTATCGTTTTAATTTATACTTGATATTTTATTCTAGAATTTATATTTATATACACACTAAACATATATAAAGTTTAAAATAACATATTATGATAACAAAATAATATATTAAATACATATATAATCATATAATTATATTTTATTTATTTATTTTTTTACATGAATGTCATTTTGTAATAATTTTAAAAAATTAGATATTAATCATTTGTACAATCATCAATAACATTTATCTTCAAAAATAGAAATAATAATATTTGTATATTTTAAATAATTTATTAATTATAATGTTGTTAACTAATATTTTCATATATAAAATTATGATATATTTTGGTTATTATGATATGATTTTAATAAAATAACTTGTTATTATAAATAATTTTTATTAAAAAAATAATCTCATAGTACTAATACCATCATTTATAATTATAAAAATATATTATGTTCATATTTATATTCTATAAGAAAATAATAAATTATTATAAAAAATATATTCCTATCCTTGTATCCTTAAAATTCAATTTATATATATTAATTTCCTATGATACTAATTAAATTGATATATTTTGATTCAACACATCTTAAATACTTAAAAATATATGAATTTTTTTTTAAATCTTTTCATAGATTTAATTCATAAATAAATTTATTTTTTATTTTAATATTTCTCAGGGTGTTAGATTCATTCCCCCATAAATTAATTGTGACCTTACAATACATTCTTCACACATAAAAAATTATGAATTTCAATCATCAGAATTAGAGAAACACTAAGGGGACTTAAGTAATTAATAAAATTAAAAACATTATATTTTTTTCATTATAATACAATGTCTAATATCTAATGTTTTCTATATCGTTCCTTTGATACCACTTACTACACCCCCTACCCACATTTCTTGACACACTGCTTAAAAATTTTGTTTAATTTATTTTTTATAAACTAAATTCCATAATTACAGAACACATTAAACAAATGAGTACCTTTTTCCGGTCTACATTATAGAGGATTACACAAAAAAATACTTTTATTATATTTAGACCCAAATACAAAACAACTTTCCACTATGCTTCTCGATGCGCAAACACCAAAAGCATCGAAATCCAAATTACAACTTATATGAATCCTAAAAAAATATTTAAAAAAAAGGGGTGAGAAAATAGCCCTCTAAGGCATTTGAAAACATATTATATATACAATTAATCAATTCCATATAATAATACATTTAATAAATAATGTAGATATACATTTGTATAAAAATATTTATAAAATACTAGAATGTTTTGGAATATAATTATATTCGAAAATGCTTTTAAACTAATCCAGTGATTTAGATGAAAATATTAAACCGGTACTTAAAAACAGAACAATTGAGGACACTCGAAACATTGAATCCTATCGTTGGGCTACGCACTTGAGATATGGATTTACTATCCAATTATCTATCGTATTTACATATATCATGTACCGGTTTTTATAAAAAAAAATTTCTTATCATTCCTTATAAAAATATATTTCACCAGTGCTTTACTTTTGAAAATATATTTAAAATCATATTTAGAACAAATAAATACTAATCATTTCCAAAAAATAAATATTCAATATTGTTTGATCAGATATTATGATACATGACTTTTCATAATCACATGGTAGTTAAATCAACATCCATGCACTAAAAATTTCAAAGACATCTTTATTAAATTTCATTTATGTATGATGGTGAACTAATAACAGTAGCATAAATATAATTATATATTTGAAAAATTGATCAATAACTATTATATACTTGAATGTCATTTAGGTGTGAATATATATATTATATTATATTTCCATTATAAATTAAAATATAAATACATGTTGGATAATAATATGTAATTTTTTTCCTTATTCGATTTTTTTTGAAGATGAACTCTATTAAAATAAAATTGAAGACTGAACATTTTTATAAATTTTCATAACACATAAATATATATATACATATCATAGAAATAATAATTGAAGAGATTAATTTACAATATAAATAATGTTTAAAACTAAAAAATGAAATAAAATAATATCTTTATTTGTAAAGAATATATAGTTGTAATGAAGAAAATAATTAAAATTACCATTCCCTTTCTAGAATCCATTAAAAATTAAGAATAAAAATTTTGAAATAAAAATATTAACTATCTCTTCATTTAAATTTGGAATATAGATAAAATTAAATAAATCACATCTAACAAAAAAATATATTTTAATAAATAAATATGTTAAATTATATTTAAACATGAAAGATTTAATTACTGAAACACCTTAGAAAAATAAAATGGAATTTAATGTGAAAATAAAGAATCCATGAGTAAATAATTCTTTACAAATATAGGATCTTAAAATAAATAAATATTTGAAATAAATTTTTATCCTATAAACAATTAAATTTCAAGAAGTAATAATATGTTCCCAAAATAACTGTTCATAAATCCCTTACTAAAATTTTAGCCTATTATTCATAGTATGTTCTTCAGACTCTCATCAACATTCGTTATCCTTTGGTACTCACAACATGGAATGTAAATCGAAGGGAACACCAGTTTATATAGAATCATCATAGAATTAAAAATTGATATAAAATCTATTAAATATATTTTTCATCAACTACTTATGTCCACTATACATCAAGAGAGATTATATATAATATAATATAATCATGTAACAAAAAATTACTGTTAGTTGTTTTGATCTTCCTGACAGAAGGAAAAAAACATCCATTGATAGAAGTTTCTGGAAAACTAAATATGTTGATCCAGTTTCTTGCTTTTCGATCATGCACAAATTATACTATACATTTATTTCTAAAATTTCAAATGATAATGAAGATGATAGTCAATTAAATTTCATATTCCTTTGATTCAATAGACATGACAAAACAGTTCGAAAAGATGGACAAAATTGTTATCTGGACTAAAAATACCACACAAGATTAGAAAAAACACAATATTGGTCTGTAGATGTCAATGTAATGATAAAATCAACTAAAAATCCATCAAAAACCACCAAAGGATAAGTATTGGGTGACAATTAATATTTGGTGAACTTAAATAACAGTTTTGTAGACAATTGAGACACATAAATAATATAAACTACCCATTTTCAAAAAGGATTTACATAAAAAAATGAGATAAACCTACCTTAAAGAAGATTGAATCCCTAACCGTGACTCAATGATTTCTTTGAACCCTACTATAAAATAATCAAGCTTAAATCCATATACAGATTTGGACCTCCATTCTCGGCTTCGACAACTATGGATATGAATGCTCTCATTTGAGATCATATCCACCCTCTCTGATTTCATTTGAACTCTATCTAAGTCTCCCTCCGATGTTATTCTCTCGTAATGAAGCACACTACATCAAATTCAACCTCAATGCAACTCTCTATATTGGAACAAATTCCTCAAACCTGATTTATTCTTTTATTTTCACATATTTTGATTATTGATTTAATTTTTCATTGATTTTCATTCCACTTTTTATATTTAAATATAAACTAAAAATATATAAAATAAAAAATAAAAAATTATAAATACAAAATCACATTTTAAATACATATATAATAATTTAATTAAATTTCCTTTATATATTTATTTTACAAAAATGACATTTTGTAATAATTAAAAAATTAGGATATTATTCATTTTTTTAATCATTAATAATATTCATGATTCAATATAGAAATAATAATATATGAATATTTTTAATAATTTATTCATTAAAATTTTCTTAATTAATAATTTAATATTTATAATTATAATATATTTGTTATTTATGAAATAATTTAACTAAAATCAGTTGTTGTTGGAAGTAATTATTATTATTTTTTGATAATATCATACTACTAATACAATTCTTTACAATTCTAATCGTATTTTACATGCTTGTTGATTTTATATACAAAAATAAAAAAATTATTATAAAAAATATATTTATGTACATTTATCCCTAAAATTCAATTTATATATATAAATTTCTTATGATTCTATGTGAAATTTTATATTTTGATTAAACCCATATTTTTTTAATTTAATAATATTTGTAAAACCATTATATAAAATACTTTTTTAGTTTTAATTTATATAAAATAATTAATTTTTATTATTTATCTCAGGGTGTTAAAGATATTATCTAATATTTTTAAACTTTATTATCTTAGTTCCTCAATAAGGAACATCTATAATAATAAATATAAATTCTAAAAGAATGAAATGAAAATAAGAGATCATATCTCCAACCACCACTCCCAAAAATAATATTTCCATTCTCAAGGATATAATAAAAAATCAACCATGAAATAGAAGATTACACATTTAAAAATAATGAAATAATGATATCCAAACATGAAAATTGGTAATGGTCGAGTATGGAATGAAAATATAAGATAACATATTAGGGATCACCAATGAATCAATATCCCTTTAGTGGGGGATAATTCTTATTAAATTGTGATCAATGTTCTTGAATGGTGCCATAATGCCACCTATGGTTAAATGGATATGGGTGAAAATAATATACATTTATGATGTACTGAAATTTATACATTTACAACCTTCACTACACAATAGATAAACAGCTTTGATTATACCAAAATACATTGTATTTTCCCAACAAATTCAACTCAAAAATGGAGGACACACATAAAAGATTTGAATATGAATCTATACCCTATAATCAATGTCAAATTCCAACCTGATATCCCCCACCACCACCCCTTGGACATATTTTCTATAGTTAAAACCACCACACATCCTAGTTCCAATTTTACAGAGGACCTTAGTTGTTAGATATTGAAACCCAACCCCTCAATGCATTATGGTCCATCCCAATCTATGGAACCTAAACTCCCTATCGATATAAAGAGAAACTGAATCTTTAATCCTCAACCTCTATTCATCAAGGAACATATATATTTCACTATGTCCATGACAAATAACATACAACACTATATCCTACATGCTCATTCCACAACCACTACCATCCTTGTAAAAATTCAACTCAATAACACATCCACTCTTCTATCCAATCCTTGAAACCATTGTTTTTCCCAAAATACCCATCTAATGGATCAATGAAAACTAGTTCCTTACATTTGATACCTCATAAAATATTCTTCTTGAGAATATAGACCAAAACAATGGTATGAAAATAAATGGGAACAAATTATCCTCCTAATAAGAAACCTCTCAAGGATATCAATACATCTCTAAGACATCCAAAAAAATATAAGTAAAATGTTTATAAAAAATATCATCAACCAGGTCATAAACTAATTAGGTTCACACATATATTGTGAATATATATAATAAATAAAAAATCATGATGGTTTGCATAAATATATGTATTGAAATCCAATGTACCCTCCATTGGGATAATATTCTACTAGATTACATGAACAAAAGGAATTATACACCCATAGAAAACATTCTTATAACAGTCTAAAATCTAAAGAAGCTACTTATAAACAGTTGAATCTACTCCAACATTTATCATTTCATTGTCAATGATATCATAATAATTATTAATATAATAGTGATTTTTCAAATCATGAAATAATTCATCAAACTGGATTATGTTTGTGGGAAGTGATAACATGTAAACAAAATCACTATATTGTTCTAGAATAATGGAATATTGAAGAAATTATAATAAAATCATAATTACATAAAAATATCCCAACCCATAGTGGAGAGATATCTTTTACAACACATGAACTCAAAAATTTAATTATTATTGTCTAATCCTATGAAAAAGATAATTTGTGTACGGATTTGATAATCCCTCAATCCACCAATGATTCTCATATACCTTCAATATCTTTCACTGAAACAATTATTGTATGTCACCAAATAAATCATAATTAAACATTCGACATAATAGAGATTAACAAAATTTAACACTATGTTTTGTAGTTAACTATAACAATCGTGGAGTGACTACTATTATAGTAATAAAACATAACTGATGGTATTTTATTAAATCATAATCTTACAAAATCCATGAAACATGTACGAATCATTTCTTATAATGATGGAAATGTCTTTAAAAATTATCTTTTTGTCAATAGATGAAAAATAATTCCAAGGAATAATTATTTTCCAAAATCATGGTGTATACCAATACAATTCTAGGAGTTAAAATAAGGATCATATATAGATATGATCATATCAAAAATTACATGAACCCTCAAAACCTCCTCTAAATACTAAACCAATTAAACATCTTGAGACATTGAATAATTAATAAAAATTAATTGAGATGAATTCATATATAATCTTTGATCATCAACATAACTTATCATGAATATTTATAGTCAAATAAATTTCTTATATATCACCATATAAAAATTAATTACTAAAATATATTTGTTTATGTCATTTTGGCCTTTAATTTAAATTAATTAATCTAAATTGTCATTATCATACCTAAGTGGCTCAAAGGGGTCCCAAACCCGATCAAGAGATGACCATGATCATGAATTACTCAACCATAAAGGTTTGGATTACTTTTATGGTAATTGTGAATTATTATATTATTCATTTTACCTTGAATTACCCTATTTACCTTTAACCACAGTAAAAAAATGACAAATGTTAAGATTCACCAAAAATTATTTGAATCTTAATAAACCATATTTTAGTTCTTGATAACAACGATGTATGTCGGATTTTTGGAACTCAATTCACAGAAGCTGTAAAATTTTATTTAAATGAAAAAGTTAGTTTTTTAACTACTACTAAGTGGTTTAAATATTCATCAAAAATGAAGTTTTTCAGAAAAATAAAAACAATTCAACATAAGATATATTTTATATTCCTAATTAAAGAATGATTTATATTTTTACACATTAAAAACATATAAGTGGAATTAATAAATTTTAAAATAAAATCATGTTATCAAAACAAATAGCGTTTTTTAAGAAACAATAACTGTCAAATGATCGACACATGGTTATGTCCAATTTCAAAGTGAAATTAATTCCAATGACAAAAATTGTATTAAATGGTAGAAATATATTCTAATTAAACTTTTAAACTAATTAAAAAGATAATAAAACCATATAAAAATTTAGATTAAAAGGTACATCTTAATTAAAATACAATATTTTTCATTATTCATTAAAAAATGAACTCTATCGAAAAAATTACAAAAAAGTACCCAAAGTAAAATTTGATGTCCCAAATCTAATGAATAATTTTATTTGGTCCAATAAAACTTATAAATATTACCAAAACATTATTTAATTAGGATTCACCATTAAAAGGCTGTAAATTATCCTTTAATTGTAAATTATGCGTAAAATTAGATTCATTCACATTTTAATCGTCTAACATTTATTGGATAAATGTAAATTCATTTAACAAACATTTATAATCATATTGTAGTTAGTTTTGTTCATTCCTACCAAATCAATGGCTAAGAGTTAACTACTATTTAAAATAATAATATTATATTATTAGTGTGCAATGTAGGATTTCAAAGAAACCAGTTGTTGCTTATTGGGTATGCTATCGAACATAGAAGCCATTTTAAAAAAAAATTAATTTTTATTTCAAAAATATTAATAAGTAAAAAAATATCTTATTCATCATTTACATGGAATGATACACTATTCATCTGTAAGCCCTATGAAAAACATTTCAGAACATTGGATGAGCATAAAAATTCTCACCGAGGGTTATAAAATAAAGAAAGGAGACATTAACCCATTAATAAATACAATTCATTGAAACCAAATATTGCAATCATAACAACTCTCATGAAATAAGAATATTTATGAATAACACACATAAATCATTAATCATAATGGTAACTTGTGGCATACATATCAAATATGAATTACAACATTCAGATCTACATAAGGAGTTACATTTTTAATACCAATTACAGTATATTACCAAAATCACTTATGGGAAACATTCATGATTACATCTAACAAATTACCCAATGCAATGGAGATCTATCTCACACTCACCTTCCTTGGGTTAATAATGGATCCCATCATATACACCAATAATACCGAAAAACCATAACCTATTCAAAACACATAAAAAACATAAAGGAAAGATAATATTTCAACATTGCAATCACAATATGTTATTTCAATATATTGACACAATCAATGTTTTGTCAAACCATTTTCAAAATAATTTAAAACATTTAATAAATATATTTTTGAATCAACGTGTCTCATAACACATTGATTATTTTAAAGGAATTAACATTTTAAAACACTTATTTCAATATAAATAAATCATTAAATCCATTTTTAAAACAATGAAATTATTTATAAAGTTTTAGAAGAATAAATCTTTAAAACAATATATTTGTTAAAAAGTTCTTAACCAATAGAGAGATTCATGAATACAAATAATTAAGGAATAACATTTAAAAAAACATTATAATATCATGAAAATAATGGTATTCATGATATAATATTCCAAATGACATTATATTCAACATATAAACGTGAATTAGTGCATAACAACAATGATGTCTCAAGTTAATTTAAATTGAGACAAAATCCCTTCTAAAAATTTTATCCTTATATTAAGTATAATCTATTACATAATAATGTGTCACAAATTTAAATAAAATCAATATAATTGGTTATCTAGTGTAAATCAATCAAAGAACATTCACACATATTTTTGTACAAAAAAACCAACCACTTGGATGTTTAACTCAATAAATGAAAATTGAGTTAAAATTACTCTTATCATGTTCATTTCGAGGACTTTAGAATTTACCGATGGACAGATAATGTGTATAAAAATTATATACACACAAAGGGGAGTGGAAATTGTAACATAAATAAATATATTGTGATTCGAAACATAATCATAGCAAGAAATAATTAAGAATTATAATAATACCCCAAGGAATAGAAATTGGGTTAAAATGTTCCCTTACCTATTTGCGAACTTACGAAACATAATCAACATGAAAGAAGGATCATACAATGAAGAATTAAATACCGATAAATTAAATTATATTACAAAAATAATATTATAATTGTAATTACATACACCACAAAAATGGAAAATATTGGAAAACAAATCATGAATCTCATGGGAATAAAAAGTGTGATGAAAACCCCTTACCACGTTGTAATTAATTGAGTCATAAGAAAAAAAATTAATAACTACCAAATGAATCAGATAATATCATGAATATAAATAGATTCATGATAATATATATCAAATGGTAGTACAAAATACATAAAATGTAATAAATTGGTGTTCAATAATGGAAATCTAACATTATTAAAATTGAGATAAGAAACCCCTTACCTCATGCCTGACTTGACCTGTTCGTTCTTTAATCACCTGAATAATAAGCTAAAGTTAGTTTATAAAAACTTGATAAAATTTTTAAATGTTATTATTTCTTTTATATCACTTATTACCATGTTATAATCATTATGAAATCATTTAAGTTAATATTGGTCATTTTGTCGATATTTGGTACTTGAGTCAAAAATGAACTTCTTATAATAACAAGTTGTTCATGTGGCCAAAATTACATTATATCCATAATTATATTCAGGATTTAGATATCATATATATTATATATATCTAGTATATTTATGTATTTATAATCTTACACAACATTTGTATATAAGAAATGAAATGCACCATTCATGGAGATGGTATGCCGTACATTCACATTAATGCTACTTATATTTCAAGTTCATAATTAATGGAATGAAACAAAATTATACATATGTAAAATATAACACAATTTTAAAATCATATGATATATATGTTACATTATTTCATTAATTATAGCCTTTATATATTCAATGTATGTCATGAATAGATCATATCATCTTGAGGGGGCGGATGTCCTCACATCCTAAAATGAAATTATAATATATACTCATACTGGAAATCCTAAATGAATATTTTTAAAAAAAAATTATAGAAGCATAGATAAAACATAAATGTAATATATATCATATATAAATATATTTACATCATAATTGCCCCCAAAAAAGGTGGTATGAGATGATTGAACAACAATCATTTTGTGAGGTGTTAGTTTGTCGTCCACAGAAACAATATGTTATTTACCAATTTGATGAAGGTGTATGTAATGGCAGTTAGAATAAATCAAATAAAAACAACCTAGTATATTTAGGATACATGATATGTTATTAAACAACATAATAAAAATATTTTATGTGGTTGGAGATGTTAAAGAATAACAATGAACCTATGAGAAGATGTTATCTTTAAATAAGGTATTGCCTTTTGATTGAACCAAAAGGGTTACTAGAAGTGCCTTCTACCTAAGGTAAGGCTTCTAGTAGGAAGATATGGATATTTAAAGATTATTTGGGTAGAGTTTGGATGAGCTAAAAGGATTTATATATTTTAGTAATTGTTTAGATGTAAGATATTTTTAAAAGGTAAAGGAGGGGATCATTAGGAAAGTGTGAAAATATTATTTTGTTATATATTTATTTTCAGTTTCTAAAGGACCGATATTATTAAAGTCAAACATAACATGACTCATGTTCAAAATAAAATTATCCAACATTAATTGGACATGTTTTGTATATTATTTTAATCCTTATATTGTTATTTTTTAAAATAATTTATTGATGAGGAAGACACTTCATCGTTATTGTGTCATAAATAATATTATTTATATGATTTATAACAATTAAAAAATACCATTATGTAAGAAATAATTTTATCTTTAAAAATAAGATTTTTGTTTGAAGATTTAGCTTACATAAACCTATATAAAACTTAATTTACTAAAAGTTATTTGTTTATTTCATCTTTTCATTTAAGTTAATTAAAATAATGAGTCATTATAACTATTAAGTTGCTCTATGGGGTCCCATAATATATCCAAAGATAACCATGGTCTAACATGACTCATCTAATAATGGTAGGACAAGTGTTATGTTATTTTTTTATTATTATGATTTTCTTTTTACCATGGATTACCTTATTTAAATTTTACAACCGTAAATAAAAGTCAAAAGTTTCAATTCACCAAAAATATATTCATTTTATTGAATAAAATTTAATTACTAATAAGAAGAATGTATGTTGGATTTTCTAAATTCAATTCACAAAAATGGAAAAAATTCATTTAAATGAAAAATTCAGTTATTAACAATTACTTAGTGGTTTCACTATTCATCAGAAATTGGTGTTTTTCAGAAAAATAAAAAAAATTCAACCTAAGATATATTTTATATTATGAATTAAAAAAGATTTTTATTTTACCAAATTGAAAACATAGAAATTTGATTTATTACTTTAATATTAATTGTTGTTCTCAAAACAAAAATCATGTTTTTTAAGAAATATTTACTATCAATAGTTTGACACATTTTTATGTCCAATTTCTAAGTGAAATTAATTCCAATGACTAACATAGGACATAATGGTAAAAATATAATATAAATAATCATTAAATATAACTAACAAGATAATCTATACATATAAATAATTTAGATTAAAAGGCATTTTTGATTTAAAATACAGTATTTGTCACTATTCATTAAAAAATGAATTTTATCTGAATAATACTAAAATTTTACCCAGAGTAAATTTTGATTCCTGATGCTAAAAAGGAATTTTATTTTGTCAAATAGAAAATATAAAAGTTTACAAAACATTATTCGAAGAGGGATCGAATCAATCGGGGGTAAATAGATCTTTTAATGAATATTAGAGTATATATTTATTAAATTAGATTTATAAGAATTTTAAGACTTAGAATATTATTGGATAAATTTAAAAAATTAAAATTATATGTATAATCATATTTTAATTAGTTATATTCATTCCTACCATTACAATGTATAGGCGTTAAATACAATTTAAATAAAAATATTTTATTATTATTCAATATAACTCAACGTACTGTGCAACGTATGATTTCAAAGAATTCCATTATTGCGTATTCGGTATGACATCAATCATAGAATCCTCTTTAAAATAAAATTAATATTTAATTCAAATATATTAATAAATATGAAACTGTTATATTCATTATATAAATGGGATGTTACAGACGATTTCTTCTTCAATATTTATCGATATCGATTATCATTTTAATTTAAAATTGATTTTTTATTCTCGAATTTATATTTATATATTCACTAAACATATATAATGTTAAAAATAACATATTATGGTAACAAAATAATATATTAAATACATATAAAATCTTATAATTATATATCATTTATTTATTTTTTACATGAATGTAATTTTGTAATAATTTTAAAAAATTAGATATTAATCATTTGTACAATCATCAAGAATATTTATGTTTCAAAATAGAAATAATAATATATAATCATTTTTAATAATTTATTAATTATAATGTTGTATGTTAATAATTTCATATTTAAAATTATGATATATTTTGGTTATTATATAATGATTTTACTAAAATCACTTGTTATTATAAATATTTTTTTTAAAAACATAAGCTCATACTACTAATACCATCATTTATAATTATAAAAATATATTATGTTCATATTTATATTCTATAAAAAAATAATCAATTATTATAAAAAATATATTCCTATACTTTTATCCTTAAAATTCAATTTTTATATTTTAATTTCTTATGATACTAAGTAAATTGATATATTTTGAGTCAAAAAATATTAATTATTTAAAAAAATTTGTAAATTTTTTTAAATATTTTCATGATTTAATTTATAAATAAATTTATTTTTTATTTTAATATTTCGTAGGGTGTTAGATTCATTCCCCTCTAAATTAATTGTCACCTTACAATACAGTCTTCGCACTTACAAAAATTATGAATTTCAATCATCAGAATTAGAGAAACACTAAGGGGACATAAGTAATTAATAAATTTAAAAACTGTATATGTTTTTTCATTATGAGACAATGTCTTGTAACCAAAGTTGTCTATATCGTTCTGTCGATTCCAATTATGACACCTACTACCCGCAATTCTTAACACACTTCTTAAAAATGTCATATAATTTATTTTTTATAAACTAAATTCAATAATTACAGATCACATTAAACAAATGAGTACCTTTTTTAGGTCTAGGTTATATAGGATTACACAAAAGCTTACTTTTATTAGATTTGAACCCAAATACAAAACAACTTTCCACTATGCTTCCACATGCGCAATCACCAAAAGCATCAAATTCCAAATTACAACTTATATGAATCCTACAAAAATATTTAAAAATATAGTGGTGAGAAAATAGCCTTTTAAGGAATTTTAAACCATATTATATATACTATTAATCAATTCCATATAATAAAACATTTAAAAAAATAATTTACATATACATTTGTATAAAAAATTTATAAAATACTAGAATGTTTTGGGAAATAAATATAATTTGAAAACTCTTCTAAACTAATCCAGTGATTTGGTTGAAAATATTAAACTGGCACTAAAAAACAGAACAACTGAGGCCACTCGAAACATTGAAGCCTATCTTGGGCCTACCCACTTGATAGATGGATTTACTATCCAATTCTCCATTTTATTTACATATATCATGTACCGGGTCTTATAAAACAAATTGTCTTATCATTACTTATACATATATATTTCTCCAGTTTTTTACTTTTGAAAATATATTTAGAATCATTTTTATAACAAATAAATCCAAATATTTACAAAAAATTACATATTAAATATTTTATTAAAATATATTATGATAAATGACTTTTCATAATCACGTGGTAGATAAATCAACATCCACGCACTAAAAATTTCAAATACATATTTATTAAATTTCATTTATGCATGCTGGTGAACTAATAACAATAGAAGAAATATAATTATATATTTCAAAAATGATCAATAACAATTATATACTTTGATTTCATTTATGTGTTGATATATATATTATATTATATTTCGATTATAAATTAAAATATAAATACATGTTGAAAAATAATATGTAATTTTTTTCCTTCTTAAATTTTTTTGTGAAGATGAACTCTATTAAAAAAAATTGAAGATTGAGCATTTTTATAAATTTATGTAACACATAAATATATATATATACTTAACATAGAAATAATAAATGAAAAGTTTAATTGACAATATAAATAATGTTTCTACCTTAAAAATAAAATAATTTAATCTCTTTATTTGTAAAGATTATATAGTTGTAATGAAGAAAATAATTAAAATTATCATTCCATTTCTAGAATCCATTAAAAATTAAGCATGACAATTTTGAAATAAAAATATTAACTATCTCTTAATATAAATTTTGGAATTAGATAAAATTAAATAAATCAATCTCTAACACCAAACTATATTTTAATACATAAATATGATAAATTAAATTTAAACATGAAATATTTATTTGGTGAAACACCTTATAAAAATAAAATGGAATTTAATTTTTCATTGATTTTTATTCCACGGTTTATATTTAAATATATACTAAACATATATAAAGTTAAATATAAAATATTATAATGACAAAATCATATTTTAAATACATATATAATCATTTAATTAAATTTCATTTATTTATTTATTTTACAAAAATGTAATTTTGTAATAATTAAAAAATTAAGATATTATTAATTTTTATAATAATTAATAATATTCATGATTCAATATAGAAATAATAATATATTAATATTGTTAATAATTTATTAATAACAATATTTTTAATTAATAATTTCATATTTAGAATTATAATATATTTTTTATGTATGAAATAATTTAAATAAAATAACTTATTTTTGGAAATAATAATTATATTTTTTTGATAATATCATAATACTAATACAATTCATTAAAATTCTAATCATATTTCACAAGCTTGTTGATTTTATTTACAAAAAATAAACAATTATTATAAAAAAATCGTCATGTACTTTTATCTCTGAAATTCAATTTATATATATAAATTTCTTATGATTCTATGTAAAATTTTATATTTTGATTAAAAAAATATTTGTTTTATATAATAATATTTGTAAAAAATTTTTATTAAATTATTTTTTAGTTTTAATTTATATAAAATAATTAATTTTTTCAATTTTTCTCAAGGTGTTAAATATATAATGTAAGATTTTTGAACTTTATGATCTTAGTTCCTCAATAAAGACCATGTATAATATTAAATATAAATTCTAAAATAATGAAATGAAAATAATAGATCATATCTCCAACCACCACTCCCATAAATAATATTTCCATTCCCAATGATATAATAAAAAAATCATCCATGAAATAGAATATTAAACATTGAAAAAATAAAAAATCGTTATATCCAAACATGAAAACTGGTAATGGTTGAGTATGGAATGAAAATATAAGATAACTTAATAGGGATCACCAATGAATCAATATCCATTTATTGGGGGATAATTATTTGTAAATTGTGATCAAAGTTCTTGAATGGTGACATTATGCCTCCTATGGTTCAATAGAGATGTGTGAAAATAATATACATTTATGATGTACGGAAATTTATACATTTACAACATTTACTACACAATAGAGAAACAACTTTGATTCCACCAAATTATATAGTATTTTCCCAACAAATTCAACTCAAAAATGGATGACACACATAAAATATTTGAATATGAATCTAGACTCTATAATCGATGTCATATTCCAACCTGATCTCCCCCACCACCACCCCTTGGACATGTTATCTTTAGTTAAAACCACCACACATCCTTGTTCCAATTTCACAGAGGACCTTAGTTGTTAGAAATAGAAAAACATCCCCTCAATGCATTATGGTCCATCCCTATCTATGGAACCTAAACTCCCTCTCAATATAAACAGAAACGTAATCCTTCATCCTCATCCTCTATTCATTATAGAACATATATATTTCACTATGTCCATCACAAATACCATACAACACTATATCCTACTTGATCATTCCACAACCACTACCATCATAGAAAAAATTCAACTCAATAACACCTCCACTCTTCTATCTCATCCTTGAAACCATTTTTTCCCCAAAAACCAATCTAATGGATCAATTAAAACTAGTTCCTTACATTTGATACCTCATAAAATATTCTTCTTGAGAATCTAGACTAAAACAATGGATTGAAAATAAATGGGAACAAATTATCCTCCTAATAAGAAACCTCTCAAGGATATCAATACATTAATAAGAAATCCAAATAAATATAAGTAAAATGTTTATAAAAAATATCATCAACCAGGTCATAAAGTAGTTAGGTTCATATATATATTGTGAATATATATAATACATAAAAAATCATGAGGGTTTGCATACATATATGTATTAAAATCCAATGTACCCTCTATTGGGATAATATTCTACTAGATTACATCAACCAAAGGAATTATACACCAATAGAAAAAATTATTATAACAGTCTAAAATCTAAAGAAGCTACTTCCATACAGTTAAATCTCCTCCAACATCTATCATTTCATAGTCAATGATATCATAATAATTATTAATATACTAGTGATTTTTTAAATCATGAAATAATTCATCAAACTGGATAATGTTTGTGGGAAGTGATATCATGTAAAACAAAATCACAATTTTGTTCTAGAATAATGGAATATTTGAGAAATTACAATAAAATCAAAATTACATAAAAATATCCCAACCTATGATGGAGAGATATCTTTTATATCACATGACCTCAAAAATTAAATTATCATTGTCTCATCCTATGGAGAAGATAATATTTGGAAGGATTTGATAATCCCTTAATCCACCCATGATTCTCATATACCTTCAATATCATGCACTGAAACAATTATTGTATGACACCAAATTATTCATAATTAACTATTCAACATAATAGAGATTAATAAAATTTCATAATATGTTGTGTAGTTAACTATTACAATGGTTGAGTGACTACTATTATAGTAATAAAACATAACTAATTGTATTTTCCTAAATCATAATCTTAAAAAATCCATGAAACATGTACGAATAATTTCTTATAATGATGGAAATGTCTTTAAAAATTATCTTTTTGTCAATGGGTGAAAAATAATGCGAAGGAATAATTATTTTCCAAAAGCATGGTGTATACCAATAAAATCCAAGTAGTTAAAATATGTATCATATATAGATATGATCATCTCAAAAATTACATGAACCCTCAAAACATCTTCAAAATACTAAATCAATTAAACATCTTGAGACATTGAATACTTAATTACAATAAAATGAGATGAATTCATATATAATCCTTGATCATCAATATAACTTACCAGCAACTAGGATATTTGGAAAAATAGGTGATCATGTCAAAAAAATACCATATCTATTCGATTATGTAATATAATGTGGATAATGAAAACAATGAGACACACAATAAAATTATTTCACAAAATGTAGAACTAAAAATTAAGAGATAAGCTCTAAAAATGATCATTCTCTCATAATACAAGAACAATAAGATTCCAGTCAAGTTAGATCACAACTAGAATAGAATGTACAACCATTGAAAAACAATATATATTGTAGTGAACCACATCACATTAAAATGAATAAATGGTGATAGTCTATAAAAATTACACCCAATATAGATCATCAATATACCATCTGTATAAGAAAACACTATAAAAAACTCAATCAATTCAATCAACCTCATTGGTCACACCAAATATGACTCATCCACCTGTATAAGGAAGGGCGAACACATAATCATCTACTAAATTCTGCATATATTAGAAACTACACAAATATCCTGGTAAAACATGAATATCTTCTCTGTCACCTTCCAATTATAACTGGTGTCTTAGAAAATTTCATCATGTGACTTCCTTCTCAACGAATCAGTAAAAACATTCACATTCACCAATGTTATAAGATAAATGTCATAATCCTTAAATAATTAAATCCATCGTAAATTCTATAAAAATTCATGGCGAAAGAAGATACATCATTAAATATTTTGATATATTCATCTATAATGTTACCACTAATGAGGTATGTAAACTCTAAAATAAGAAAAATATTATAGGTAGTGTTGTTATGTTAATGAGTTCGTTACTCTTGAAATACATAATATATAATTTCTCCATTTTCTTCAATACACTACCCTAGAAATGTATTGATGTGTCATAAAAAACCTATACCAAAATTTCATATTTTTTAAAAATAGTAACTAAGGACCTAAAAATCCTCTCCTTCATGTATGAAAATGTAGTATAGTAGTGGTGTATTCATATAAAATCAAATTACATTCTATTCAATATTTTTTAGGGTCTCAATGCCAGAGTTGTTTGGATTGAACGACCTATAATATGATGAATGATAATAGAAACTCCATAAAAATATATCATTCCAATGGTGAACTCAATAATATCATCCTTAGTCATCAATGAATAAAAATATATTCTATAGTGAGACTCAAAATGACCTATTATATGTTCTTTATAATATCATACCCCACATAATGACAAAAAAACATGTGGTTGATGAAAATGAATGACATCTAAAATTTCATGTAGATTATCTACATTATCTCGCAATGACAAATAAAACGGAGGTTTTTTATAAAAAAATGACAATTATTTGATCAATAAATTCGTGTGACCAAAAAAATCATCAATTCACAAAATGGATCTACAATTTAGATCACAAAATTTTATTACAATGAATTTAATATTCATAAAAGTAATTATAAATGAATTATTCATAAAATAGGTATCCATTACCAATATATTATTATATATTTACCATAAATATATCTTTATTTAATAGATATAACCCATACAAATAATATAATCCTTCAATATACTAATGTGGTTGTGTCTCTTTTCTGAAACATAGTTCATGTAGTGTCAATCTAATAACTAACATAGACTACTATATTAATTATCCAAAAAAGAAGTAGAGAACAATAAAGAGACATTGTTATCTAAATAATTCCTCTCTATTGATGATATTTAATTTGGATCATGATATACCAAAACTCAAAAAGATATATCAAATATGATGAAATTGATATGAGTGTGAATTATTTCTATAATTCTATCAAAAAATTAACATAAACTCAAGGTTTTATTTATATAAAAAAATATTAAAATACTTGTGTGTACCCTTTTATAACACTGAGAATTAGTAATTGATAATTTTATAACTATATCAATATAATCATGTCCAATAATGAAGTCATGGTTGTGGAATTTCTGATACCAAAGGAAGATATTACTCATTAACAATCCTATAAAACACTTTATTAATGTCATTAAATATAATTCATCTCTTGAATAATAAAAAATATTCATCATTCAATACATATAGTCCATTTAATGAATAAATTTATATAGTTATATATTTAATCATATAAAATCTTTGAATTATAAATAAATCCCTAGAATCAGATCATAATCACTTCTCCCAACACACAATCTAGTGAGGCCACATAAAGTATATTTGATTCCAATGGAACATGAATTATATATAAATAAAGATAAAAATAATGGAATATGATGGGTGTAAAGAATACATGAATTAATATTGATTTATATAGTGAACACAGTTGAGTATAATATTGACATATTATACATCACACTATTTCTAGCTTACCTAGAACATAAAACTCTAATGAATTATTCTTGCACATGAGCATCAACCCAGTTGTGGGGGGGGTCTCTCTAAGTGCATACACGAGACCCAGGTTCCAAACCAGGTTAAGGAATAATTTTGGGGGGAAATGCATTAGTACTGTATAAAGCACTGAAGTACTACTGTAGCAGGCACTGTAGTAGTACTGTAGGAGGAGCTGTAGTAGTTAATGTTTGGTACTGTAGCTTCCAGAACTATTAACCATGGGACACCTTTTTGGGATTGGAGTCCATAAGGCCTTCGAGCCTCCCATGGCCATCAGGTCCATAAGGCTTTCGGGCCACCTCAGGGCCCTCAAGGCCACATGATTTGCAGATGCACAGATAGATTCTACAAGAAAACACTCCAGAGGAGGAAAGAGCAGGCCACATCCACTAGAGTAGGGATAAATATAATTTGGAAGAATAATAGGGTATGTCATTTGCTATCGGTACCATGATTGTGAACCCCTGCACATGGACATGCTAGCCTCAGAAATCATGAAAAGGTGGAGATCTTATCATGATTCAGATGCTGTAGAGGAGCAGTTTAAAGTATTCATAGACTATTTGACATCCTTAAGACCTACGGGTCATGTAATGTCTCTAAGCCGACGAGCAATGTAATTCCTAAGCCTACGGGATTTGTAAAAGATCCCCCTCATCCCTTGAAATGGGGGTAATCATAAAATCTATAAAAAATAAGGCATTCAGGACATTCAGCCCTAAATAATAATTCATATAATGACCTATAGCACAACCTATCTAATAATGACAATAAAAACTACTATTATTTTATAACATCTTAATTTTTCTTGATTACAACATTTGAAAATATTAGTATAATATATTATGTTATCATAGAGTTATTTGTATTTTAGGACCCCAATATCAACTTATTGAATGTACTAAATATATTATGAATCAGATGTAATTGTTTTAGGATTATTAGATGTAATAATGAGAAGATTAAATTATGCTAAATCATAGACCATTGTTATCTTATATGTGTTTTGTTTAACGATGTTCAGATATAATTATTTAATGATTGTTGTTCCATGTAAATGAAAAATAAAAAATATTGAATTAATAAAATTAGATTAATAAAAGTAAATATTTATATTAACTATATAAACTATAAAATCCACCAACATAAAACAATTTATATTAAATACTTAGTGATATACGTTTATAAATGGGAGTTTAAGAGGAAATGATTTCTATCATGGAGAGGACCATCAACATTTAATCATAGTGGGTTATGGGTTTGAAAATTAGATTCAACAAATTATGCCAACGATGATGGAATTGTTGGATCAAACCAACTACAACCAAATGAATCATGCTTCATGAATGATTGATTCATTTTTAGGTTGGTATATATTATATGTGAATTTTTTTTCAATATGAAATTTTATTCTATAAAGGATTTAAAATCTGCATTAAATACAATGTTTTGTTCTATGGTTTTGAAATTTTAATTATTTAATAATCATTATATTAAATTTTTTTCTCAACAAAAACATAGAATGGTTTCTATATTTTTTACCAATGGAAATACGAAAACAATTATTTTAATATCTCACTCTTAGGTTACATTAGTTTTCTCTTATAAATCATCAATATTGACCAATTTTTTATTTTGGATTGAATATCACCTATCACGTTTGAACTAAAAATGATTCCCTAGATTTTTATTTCCATGGTTTTGAAAGAATGTGATGATTGTTACACTTATAAATTTGATAAACTATTGTGGTTGGAATATATACATAAATATTGTGATAAAAATTAACCTATTTTGTGTGAGTGATATTGTTGGGAAAAGGCCTCCATTTTAATTTTGGGTAAGTGAGGGTTATAAATTATCTATAAATGTTAGTGGATCCATCGCCAATACAGTTGTAAGATCCTTTGAAAAAATGTTGGATGAAAATATTGATATTGTTTTATTTTTGGTGAATGAGATTAATATGTTCATGGGAACACCACAACATGTTTTTAAACCCATATATTACACATCGTGATTTCATTTTGATGTGTAATATAGGGATTTGTAATGAAATATAGATCACAAATATCTTTGGTTTAGCCCAATTATATTTTTTTCCTTCTCTCCAAGTCACATTTTCCTAGGATATCATTTGTGACATTCAGTGTGATGAAGTATGATGTGTGGACTAACTCATTGGTCACAGTCATCAAATAACTAGATTTTTGGGTTCTGTGACAACAAAACTACTATACACAAGAGTTCAAACATATTATGTGTACATAGTAAAATATATCACTATCATTTAGGATCATTAAGAGTTAAACATTCAAAGCTAGCACATCATGTATCTCATATTCATGTCAAATAAGAGGATTTATATTCAATATATTTGAATGAATTCACAGGACTATGTGGATATTAGGTCTATGATCCTTGTTACCTAAGAATGCATGTAGTGTACAACATCCATTATTCCTTGCCTCCCCATTTCATTCTTATGGTCTAATAATTGGATCCACAAAGAGTCCTTATCAAGTATAAAAACTCTTAGGATATGAAAATATCCTTGTAGGTTTTATAAGTAATACACATGATGGTGGAATGTCTGATATCATTTAACCTCAGTATTGTTTAATTGATATTCGGGTCTAGCCATGATCATATGAGTTGATGTTGGGAGTGATAATCCAATAATGTCTTAATCTTCTCTCAGAGTATGCATTTTATACATCCATTATATAAGAAGGATAATTTTTATTTATACATTTATGGGAGTGGTTCCATTGTATTTTTTGTAAGAAATCTACTATGATTTATATTTAACTGAGATTGGGACCCCAGTAGATTCATTACTCCATCAACATAAGAATCATTGATAGAGGACTAGTTCATCCATTATATTCCAGTGAGGTTTAAATTAGGATAATACATTTGGGACTTCAAAACCACACGTACCTACTTATTGATCCATCATCCTTTGATTTAAATTAATATCTCTATAGTGAAATTCCGATCTCTCATTATTGGGATTCATTAATGATAATATAATTTTTTCAGTTTTTGCCATTTCCTTGTCTTTTTTGGTAATTGTTTGTTTCTATTTCATCTATTTTGGATTTTTGGAATCATATATATTATGTATATACTAAAAAATTAATTTTATTTTCCCAAAAATATTATGTCTATGGAATATTTCAAATATATATATAGTGACCTTGGTTGACCTTCAATCAAATGAGCTATGCAGTTCTTAGTGACAGTGACTGCATGGGGTAGTCAGAATTATAGATCATGATCAAAATATCCTCCTAATCCATTTTTATATTTAAAAAAAATTCATTTATATTGGGATTTTATTATTAAAATTTCATTGGTTTTATGTATTGGTATTTTAGCAAAATGGTTTTTCATAGAGGTAGTTTCATGTGTTGTTTCATCTTGGTTGTGGATAGTTATATTTAATATGTTTTTTTGTGATATACTTGGGGTGTGTGTGTTTTGATTAGTCCATTATGGTTTGGCCTATCATATCCATGAAATGGATACTTGGTGCACATCTCCAACCCATAGGATATGTGCGGTTTTATTAGGATTCATGTTTTTCATTCCACTAGACTGGGTGTAGCCCTAATGAAAAGGTTGTTCACTAACTATTATCGGAGTGGGTCTAAGATAGGAATGATGTTTTGAGTTATATATATTATTTTTAATGGTTTGAGACTCATTGAAGTGGTTTCAATTATATCATGTATGGTTTTCATTCCCAGGATCCATGTGATGGAGTGGTGATCTACATATCTATACATCATGACTCTGTCCACCTAGATAATGAATCAACATTCAATGTAACTAGTTTCTAGGAAATTGATGTTTCATGAACAATATTAGAATGGGTAATTGACTTCCATGTTTTTCTTGAGTCATATCACACGATATACTAATCTAACTATAAAGCATATTACTAATTTCTCAAATTTGAAATTAATAATTTTTATATGGATAATAATATAATGCTCTGATGCTAGATAGATGAGTGATAAGACATTAGTGCAGGGACATGTTCTTTATGATTTACCTCTAAGATTTTAGAGGGCATTGTTAGACCAAATTGATGATGCATGGAATCAATAATATATGTTCATGTTCATTTTTTGTACATCAGTTAGTCGATTATTCTAGTTGGATCAGATGAAAAAGAAAATTGAATGACCTATCTTCATGATTTCAACATTAGATATCACAGTTGTTTCAAAAGAAGCCAAGTCCATTTTTAAATAAGGATTGGATTATGTAGATGGATTTAGTGTCCCAACTCATGAAGATCTCAATATATCCGATGATGTCACTCTTGACCAGTCTTCATCAAGGTGTAGTAGATTGATGTGTGGGTATTTCCACTAGGATCCATGACTATATTATTCAGTCACGTTTTGAATATTATTTTAGAGGTGATATGAAAATAAATTATCTCCCATATGTTGTTTTGGAACACTACAGGTTGGCAGTGATAGATATGGATTGTAGAGACCTAGAAAGAAAAATTGTATGTGGTGACCGACAACATGACCTACTTCCACCACCACTCAACATATGAACCATCCTAGGTTTATATGGCTATTAGTGATGCATTTTTTCTACTAGAGCCAATTTATTGACATCACGACTGTTCATGACATGAATTTTGGTACAAACTACATTTTTTAGTCTCTATCAAAAGTACATATAGACCTTATTATGATTCATTATATCTTCATCATACACATTCATTAAGAGATATATAATCTTACAAATCCTATTTAATGTCAGTTGACGTTATATATTCGAATTGAAAGTGATTCAACAATCACACATTGATTTTATTTGTGTGAGATGATTTCGATTAGAGAGAGATTCACATGGAATCTATTATTTTTCTAAGTGAATCCTTATAAATTCCTATTTGATATGGAAACAATATCAATATTATGTACCCAAATAAACATTCACTATAGAATAGTATGGTTACTATGCACAAATTAGATGATATTATCAATTAATGGATAGAATGATATTCTAGAAGAGTGAGTGAGACTCAGGAGCATGATTCTGGAATTTATATTACATTAGTTTGAAACACTGGCCTTTGGAATAGTGGCTCATATGATTTATGTCCTCTGTTGGAAAATGAGGATTATATGGACACATTCCATGATGATTTTCTGGGACTGACTCTATGTTGGGATATAAATATATGAATTTAATTATAATTTTATAAAACACCAATATACTGTGAATCATATATTTTATGTCCATTTCAGAAAATATTTCTAATTGTATATTTGGAAGACCATCCCGAGTAAATTTTATTTGACACATACTATATCTGATGAGGGATCTAGAATTGATTCCGAAAATAGTGAATTGGAGGATGATACTATGGTCCATTAGCATCACCCGAATCTAGTGAAAAAATAACATTTATTTATTTTTTAGGATGTATAAACACATTGACTAGCCATAATTTCTGTAATTGTTCTCAAAGATTTACCACATTCTCAACTTCTATTAATTTTTTTATGAGGATACCATAAAGATTATATTGAAATATATATATGGAAAGTATTATTATCTATTGATTCCATTTGTTGAGAAGAATTATAAATATATCTCCATGGGACTCATGAAATTAAATTTATAGACCTTTTTTTCATAGTTGTTGGGTTTTCCCTTCATTTAATTATCATATATTTTACATTTGAGACGGAGGATGCATAAAATTTATGGATGATCATAGAGTTCCAATAAGAGAGAAATAATTATGATAAACACTTTATTTTATAATTCTAGATTGTTGAGGTTTGATTTTATTGGGTTTTTTTAACATGGTGGATAGTGTAGTAATGGGCCCTTTTATATTAAATTCATCATTAACTTTGGAATTGACAAATAAATTATTTAATGTACAAATCATTCAGTGTTTGGTTTTGGAATTCTTAGAGATTTATACTAGATTTATAAAAAAATTAATTCCCCTTATATTTGATTAATAAATATAAGTTGATAGTTTTTTTAATGAGAACATTTATGAAGACATTAAGGAGAATAAAAAGACATTGAATTGGAATAATACATTCAGAATAACATTTTATTGTGTTGAGTATATGAAATATTTCAATAAATATAGAATTGTGATGAATTTTTTTTTCGACATGAAATGAATTGGTTATATAAAAGTCTAGAAAAATGATTTCTTATGATGATAACTATATAAACCGTTTTTTGGGTCTAGTCACATTGGTCATTGTCTTATATTTTTGTAGACATTATCTTTTGGGAAATAATTTTACCATTTATAAACTACTATAGAATCTAGTATAACCATTCATAATAAGGCATCAACCTAATATGATTTTATACATTCTTATTCCATTAGGTCTATAAATTTATAATAGATTATTACCTATGAAATGGAATCCAAAAAGATTATAAACATAATAATAAATTATGATCTATCTTAGTGGAAGTGGAATCAGAGTAGTTTCCTTGTAAAATCATACCCCAGTGGAAGAGGTAAGGACATATAACCTCTAATAGATGGTAGACACTTAAAATCATCTTTTGTATGTGAGATATTCAAAGTTTAGTGAAATGTATTGTAATGTTATCATGAAATAGTATTCCTTGATGATGGATGAGAAGGATTCAGAAAAGATGGGTAGTGAGTAATCATATTTCATTAATATATTGTGGAACAATTTTCACAATGTGAGGATGTAATATGGGATTCCCACACATTCCCCTTCATGGGACAACATTGTGTATAAACGATTTACTCAGACCTTCAATAATAGTTTTTTTATATATTAAATATGGTGTGCATTTAAGGACATTTCTAGATACCACTCCATTGACCAAGTGATGGAGAAGAACCATTTTCGAAATAGATGGGTCTTAAAAATTTGTGTCTAATGTGTGGAAATTGAAGGCCCTATAAAAAACATTTATGATGGTAAATCAATAAAAATTAAATCCCAATTATCTATCTAAGATATTTTTGACTAATTATGTATATCAAATCACATATTTTCAATATGGGATCAATGTGTGGTAGATATTTTGGGGTATATATTTGAACTTGAGATTATTTGACTACATGGGATACTAATGAAATTTTTTCTAAATATAATTTTAAATTCGTATCCTAGTTATTGAGAGTATTGTTTGTCGATTTTGTGACCTAGTTATAGATGATCATATTGATTCTCCCCTAAATAATGATAAAATTTAGTACAAAATTTAGTTTTGGAGTATGTGCTGAGAGAATGTGTGTAATATTTCATTTACTATTGGGATGGACTCCAAACCTAGGGGATCTTTCATATAAGTAGATACACCACTAAACAAATTTTTTTCTCCATTACAGAAACTGTATGGGAGAATCTATTTGTCACAATTATAATGAAATGGTATTGAAGAGCCATATCATGTTGGATTCAAGTTGGCCCATCAGACGATGTATAATTTTCATTTTATTTAGTGGTGAATAAAAAGTTATCTAATATGAAAGAAATATATGAGAATAAAATAATAGGACTCATAGTTTTGAATTTGGAGTCTATATTTTCATAAAATAAGAATCCCATAGTCTTTTGGGGAGGTATCAATGGAGTAGAAATGTAGACATGTGGTTCACCAGGTCATTACAGATCCAGGGTATGGTTTGAATGGTTGACAGTCTATTATCCTTTCCTCTATAGTTATATCAGGTGCGTGGAATCTTCCTTGTGAAACATCTAAAGAGACACACGGATGATACATAATGCACTATTGATTACGGTGAGCTATAGAAATATGATGAAATGGACTATTTGTAGTACCAGGTGATGTTTGGGGATAGAAATATGAGGATCATTCACATGCATTCTTTTTCCCAAGTGTGATCATCATACTCTCCACATTTCGAGTGCATGATTTATTTTTATGGAGATATGAAATTACGATGGGAAAAATTTTATTCCAAGACATTTCAGAAATAAACCGACTGAATATTTCTATATGACATCTTTTTCATCTCATTTGAGTCTTATGGTGTTTCAGTTGATTCATGAACTTAATATCGATGTTTTGGAAATATAAAATATGTTAAACTAAACATATATATTATTTTTATTAATATAATTCGATATAAAGGGTTCATACATGGTAAATGAATGTCCTCTATTCAGTTTATAATGTGGTTATTAACCTAGATGTGACTTATTGACGGTACAAATAAAGCTACTAATTGATGTGTATTGACATATGAAAAATTATAAATTTTTTTTTTTAAAAATTATTACTTTCATTTACTAATATAACCTAGACACTCTCTCAATATAACACTTCTGATAGATCATCCATTTGGTTAGTACCATAATGATAATAGTTTTAGAGTAGTGAAATTAGCTATAGTAGATAACATTATCAATGAAAAATGAGAGGTTCATGGGTTGATAATCTGACTAATAGGATCTTACCAAAAGTCACAGAAATCTGGTATCACAACTAAAGAACGATTGATAGTCTTTCATCATCAATAATTGATATATTCATCATGTAGTAATTTTTTACTTATATATTTTTTTCTCAATTAAATTATATTCTTATCATGAATATAGTAACTTCCTAGAGTAACTAGTATTTTTACATTGCCCATTAATTTGATAATTTTATTTTGTTATTGAAATATTATTTTTTCACACATAACATCAATATTATATGTTTTCTATATTTTAACTCAATTTAACTATCCATAGAAGGAATTTATATATATCACAATAATTTTTCATTGGTTATCACCCACAATTATTTTCTCTCTTCTCAATTATCCAGGTTTTGGGTGGATTGTAATCTTTTCAGTAGACTAGTAAAAATTTATTTTGAACAACTAGATTTAGTTGGTAATTTGTGTGTAAGAACATGATAATCATGGATCTATGATAATTAAAATAATAAGGACTAAAAAACATAAATTTTTTTATCATTATAAGATTTCATTGAGTTTGGGTGATCGATAATGATGGAGTAATGTGCTCATTTTTATTCTATCAAATTGGGGTTTGGAGGTATAATTTCTATTGAAGGGGTTCTATGTCCAATAAAATTATAAAAATATAAAATATGATATTTGATGAAAATTTAGGCACCAATTATGTTTGGTTTAAGGAGATTAATATGGTTTGATATAAATGGCTACAATCTGGGTGTCCCATAAAATTCACACCATAATCTTACCATGATTTAATATATAGGGGTTTATCCAAAGAAAAATAATTACATTTCTTAGTGGTTTAGCCCACACACAATGTGTAACCTTTTTTTCTATGTAGAAATGTGCAAATAGAATAAACCCAACATCCCATCTTATGTTGCAAATTGCGTCTATTAACAAAAATAACTTGTTTCATTGGAAAATAACTTATCATATTTTTTTAGAAAAAACCTATGATATCCAGGAGGACGAACATGCCTTGTTACCATGTCATGTGTCATATGGTTCCAATAAAAAACATAGAAAATTGGGAACATGTTGAAAACCATTAATGTTTTTACACATAACATTCGAAAAAATATATTATATCATAATAGAAGATTATACGATATATTTTATAAATACACTCTGAATGATCATTACAGCTTAATTCTCTTAGATATAGGACAACCAATCTTCTTATTTCATAAATTTTGTTCAAAATCTACCAGAAATGTCTTCAAACATAGTACTCTTCACAGACATATGGTAATTTAAAACATTATTCATATCATCAGAAATAAAAACATATGAAAATGTGTTCTCAGATGCCCTGTGAGGTGAAAATATAAATAGTCACTTAATAATAACATGTCTAATAGGGTAGGAGAAAATGAGATTAACATTCAGAAACCATAACCTAAATATCATATATAAAAATACTGAGTCATAAAATAATTCTTTTTCATAAACCAACCCATGATGACCCTAATCTGGTCACCAATTTTGGACAACGACACGTCCAAATGAGCATTCGAGATCCGTACGGGCTAGAAACTAGTGATATGTATTAAGAGAACCCATTAGAAAAACTTTGGACAAAAAATAAAATATAATAAAATAAATGATAATCAAATGGAATAATAAAACTAAACACACATACAGGAAATAAATAAACAACCTCACATACCTCTATGTGATGTCATGTTTCACCCCCAACCACATAACGTATCTCACTCCATGAATGATGTTCAACTGGGAGAGCCAAAAACTGAGTAGATAATGTTGGAATGAGAACCAAGATTCTCAGTAGTTATTCCAAATATAAACCATGGAATTTATGTATTTTCCATTCCCAGAAACATTCCATTAACTCAATTTTTAAAATATTTGTACAAAATTTGGGTTTTCACATTTTACATAGAAAACATTGTCTATCAGGTTTTAGAAAACAAACACACACAGAACCTCAATATTCAAAAGGTTATCTTTCCTCTTTAATACTAGATACCAAATCAATGTATATAAGGATATCATGAAAAATAAATAATATAAAAAAATTACTAAAAATAATATGTGCATAAAAATACATTAAGAAATAATGAAATAAAATGTAAACATGGATGATACTAAAAATCCCTAAAATACACATGGATGTGCTTGGTTTGGAACCAACTACTAGTATATGGTGAATCTCTTAGGTCTATAACCAACAAACTACCCCCAACTATTGATTCCATTGGGACATCCCACCTAGCCTATCTAAAATCCGCGGGGGTAACAACTTATCTAATCAGGGTTGATCAACAACGATCACTCAATACTCAAAAAGTAACCTAATAAACAAAGGTGAATATACAAAAATTGTGTATGTAGGAGGCCCCCACACACATTACTCACCTTACCTTATAACACCACACTTTCTTTCACCAAACACACATACCCTATATGATGACACATAAATGAATATATCTCATAGAGTGGATTCCTAAATATATACATACATGTGTATCACATCATTGAATGTTCCACTTGGATTTCAGGTCACGTACGCTCGTAAAACACTTTTGAAACATTTCAAAATTTCTTTTCGGTATTTACACATGGAAAACCAAATTTATATTTTGAAATATATCATTATATCACATATGGGTTATCACATCATGAAAATACTCAATCCATTGCATAAAACGTAATGTGTTTCCAAATGGGAAGTCTCATATGCTAATACACATCCATCACAATGATAGAAAATGCTATCCAAGACATATACATCCAATTAAAATACACATTTACATCACATGTAACACCCCCAAATGATAAAATGGTTAAATGACTAAATGATATGACTCATGTCAATATGGTGCACCTTCCTTTTCGAGAGCCTACCTAATTAGAACTCCACAATTATGAATGATTGGCCTGGAGTAGTGATCAGGATGGGTGACCTTCTAGGAAGTTTACCACGGTGTGTGTGAGTGAGGACAAAAAACACTAGAAAGGACAAGTGTTGGCCTGTGGGGACTGTCATTACTCAGATGACTCGTTCAGGCAAATGGGTGGACCCCATGTTGGGGACCACGTGTCTACGGGGCAACTGGGTTACCAGGTGGGTCAGGACCCGACAACCATGTTATGGCGGGGTGGCTGTGCTATCACCGGGATCCAGTTGTTACATTTGGTTTCATATGAGGAACCCAGCCTTAAGTGCGCGGTGCCCTGCCTAGGTTGAGATGTAGAGCACACAATGAGGACGTTGTGATGTAAAGGGTTGGGGTGATTGTAACGCCCCCAAATGATAAAGAGTTAAATGAAGAAACGATATGACTCATGTCAACAAGGTGCACCTTCCTTTTTGGAATCATGTTTGATTAGAACTCCGTTGTTAAGCGTTCCTATCCTTGAGTAGTGATCAGGATGGGTGACCATCTGAAATGTTTCCAAGTGTGTGTGTGAGTGATGACAAAACACAATGGAAAAGACAACTGTTGGCCTGTGGGGACTATCATTTGTCAGATGACCTGTTCAGGCACGTGGGTGGACCACATGGTGGGGACCATGTGTCTACGGGGAAACTGGGGTACCTGGGGGGTCTGGACCTGACGACCATGTTAAGGCGGGGTGGATGTGTTGTCACTAGGACCCAATTGTTACATCACATCCCCATTATTTTTCCAAAGGCAAAAAATCATAATTTTTATATGGGAAGTTCCAAATGGGCCCTAATGTTTTAAATCCATATTTATTTAAAAACTAAGATAAAAATTAACATCGCACTCAAGAATGCCAAAACGAGATTCCAAACAAAGTAGAATATTACATTATTTTATAAATCACAAATCTAACTATTTTTTTAATCATGAAACATTTAAGGAATATTCATGAAATTTAAGATAATTCCATTTTTCTATTTGATAGGTGGGGGAAGTTAAAAGTTTGGGGACGTTTTTAAAATCCATATTCTAAAATTGATTATATCCATTTTCACTTGTGTGCCTACCACTGTGTGCTTCTCAAGAACACAAGTGTGTCCCCACATCTGATGGAACACTGCCAATATCAATGAATAAACTAAATAATTACTGCAATCAGGGATGAGAAGGGAACATAAACATCACCATGAATCATTGGAGAAAAAATATCCATAATATCCTTCAAGAAGAGGGAGAATCAAAAGGATTTGTGGTAGAGGGCATTACAGATTGTAGGGGAGGCACCCCTACAAAGTGTGAATCGCATATGGGGATGAGAGTGGGAGGATTTGAGGGTTTATTAATTTGTTAAAACACAAATTTCATTAATATATATAATAAAATAATAATTATAAAAATTATTAACATATAATAATAATAATAATGTTTATAATAATTATAATTATTATAATAATAAATGTTTTAATAAAAATAATATTTACAACAATTTTAATAATATTATTATTTTCATTCACAATAATAATATTATTATTATCATGGTCAATATGTTTTTTTACTTTTTCTTAATTTTTACATTTTATTTTAATTAAATTTTATTGTATTTATTTTATAAATTGGGAAACCGCAGAGTCACTTGAGCTGAACTTATAGTTAATACTCTCAATATGGTGCACGTTCAATGGCCCAAATCCCAAAATAATTTACAAACATCATGAACATTTAACAATCACTCAAAGAGGACATAGAAGATAATATATAATGCCAAGAAATAATATAATATAATAATTTTAAGGGTCGGGATCTGAAAATTATCCCCATCACAAACACTTACTTCCCCAAGAATGTCACCAAGTCAAAGGATAACAAAATCATGAGTCCATGCTCGATAAAACACAAGAGAGAAATCAAGAACCTCAGAATGAAATTTCAAACCTCAAGTCACACCCGAACGATCAAGATAAATACACAACATGATAAAGAGGGAAGAACATGAGTGGTTCTCCCCACCATAATAATTTGACCAGCTCAGAATCTGATAACCTGAATATTACCACTATGATTTAAATGGGTTCCCAACCATGGATCTTCATTGAAAACCTGGTCCTTATAACTAATTCAAATTTCTTTACTATCCATAAAACAACCATAAAACATCCTATAACTTTGGAACATTAAACCGCGACAAAACATTGTTCCATAAAATGAACAAAATTATTCTGTCACTAGAAATGTAATATATTCACACACATATTGGACCGCCAATATTATGGGAATGCTCACAAAAAGGGACATATAATAAAACCAATAAATTAATTGGACCCACTTTCCACCCATCCCACAAAAACAAAAAATCTCGATTTAAGAAAAAATGAAACCACAAATGAAACCAACACATGTAAGGGGTAAAATAATGTTAAGAAAAATGAATTGTTCGAAGAGCTAAATTTGATAATACATTACATTATTGAATTATAAAAGAACAAGTCTATATAACTATACAAAATGAATATAAGATTATAATCGTAGGAAATGTTTTCAGTAAACATTGAATATCTCGTTCCCAACAAGGGAAAAATACCAGGATGACGTTTTCAAATCACCAGTATCTCTGGAGCATGCATGATCTTCACCCCAAGTAATATATCTAGGTATCTAAGGGATGAAGCAACTCCTAACATGAAGTATGTTAAGAAAATCCCATAGTCAATACCCATTCTTTGAGAAATTATTCCAATATATCATTTCCAGATGGCCTAGAAATCCACAATGAGGGATGATCTTCATAGGAATGCAACAAGATGGCCTCAAATTCTTGAACCGAAATAAATATGTAATAGCATGGAATAGTCAAAATAATTAGATACTAGAACTGAAAAATGAGTTTCTGTGGAGACTAGTTCCTCTAACATGAAATTCTCACCATATGTGGAACATTGACACATGACTGGAAACACCAATTTTTCCAACATCATGTACTCTAGAATCCAACTCATTGTATTTTTTAGTAATGATATTCATCTTGCTCTTTCCTTGTTAAGAATGCATCATCATTCTCTATTCATTTTCTCCACCTCCACAAGTAATAATCCGGGAGAAATATGGAATTTAAAACATCACACTTCATCCCAACGGGCAACGATGGTTTGACAAACTAATTTCCACTAGCCCAATGATGGACCTCTGAATAGATCCACTAAAAAATTCACTCTAAGACCATTGGGAGTTACCAATTCCATGAATAAGTGCTCAATATCTTTCTAAAACCATACATCATCTAAATTACTATGGCGACCATAATGGATATGTAACCTTGAAGAATAATTAAAAACTAGGAATGACTCGTCATTTATTTGGATGACCTTTCAAGGTGGCACATTCGGAACAACACCATTGAATGAAAAAAAAACTAATTTAAAATAATAGAACAATCAAAAAGGTTACTCTAAGACAATAAAAATTCTCAGAAGGGAAATAAATACAAAGACACCCAAAACCATTACTTTTAAAGGATACTAATTTCATTTAATTTTCAATTCCCACTTTTTGTAATGATATTAACCAAATATAAAAAGAATTCATTAAAATCCAATTTAAATTTACAATAATCAAATAATTTTTAAAATATATTTTTTAAAAGAAATGCCAATCCTTCAATTTTTAACACAGTACTTTGTAACCCCATGAACCATTTCCTTATGTTGATCTATTTCCATCCATGCATGCAAACATGAACCTTCCAATCACATATCCCCACATTTGAAAATGTCAATAAAGAGTAACAATTATTGAGCCCATCTTTTTTCAGAGAAAATTCCAATATTTAATAAATTCCCAAACCATAAAAATGTGAATTTTAGAACCCATTTTAATGATGTAAATCCATTAATTGATAGAATATTCATTTCAAAAACCCTTCTAATTTTCTTGAAATGCACTAATGCTATCCAGAATCAAATCAAACAACAACATGAAAAGAATTCCAGAATGGAGAACTACTAGATATTCTTATCTCGACAACATACCAGTGAGACATTCCCTATACAAGCTTTAAAAACATCATGGGGATTAAATTGTGTACTCCGACTACAAAAATGTCATTAATTTTTGTGAAATTACGATGTCATATTGGATTGCCTCTTTTTTCATCAATTAATCCAAAAAAATGAAAATACATGGACTCAATATAATAGACAATCCATTATATCTTAATTATTGTCATTTGTAATTTTGATATGGAACCAAACCAGAAAATACCTCCTAAGTTCTAAGAATCATAAAATCCATCTACCAGTCACCCCAAAAAACAGGTTTCATTCCTGATATGGTGTTGACATGATCCAACCTTGGTTGAGCCTGAAATAATCACATGTTCTAGTCTACCCCATGGAACGAGGGTTGTTTAGGATCCACCTGGTTTGGCAACTACATCCATGAATCAAATAAAATATTTTGAATGATTACGACTGTAACACCCTGAGATTTTATGAAAAATATTCTTTTAATTTCATTTATGTCTTTTGTTTTACGCTACAACAAAATTAGATTGTACTATATGCAACACCGTATTAGCTTGTATTATACACAACACTATTCTTGGCTAGTGTTACACACAATTTCATGTTTTTTTGTAGGAATTATTCAATGAAACATTAAGTATAGAATTTGTTTAATTTATAAATCAAATAAGTTTTCATTATGTTATATGCAACACCAAAGGGATATTCCACTACATGCAGCCCATACATGGCTTGCATCACACACAATCACGATCTTGCTCAATAGCGTATGTAGTACGCAATACCAGGATTCCCTAAACAATGATATATTGTTATAATATTCTTATAAAATAGCTGTTATGGATAGTATTAACTATATTTTGAATTTTATAACATTATTATTCATCTTACACATTTTCTAGAACATCCATTGAGAAAAGGAGATATTTTTTCTAGTAAAATAAGTATTTTTCAAAAAATGCAGTTTTGCTGCCTTTAGATGGCAAAACCACATTAAATCTAGTTTTTAACATGTTTATAATTTTAATTTGACAAAATAAAATTCTTATTTGGGATCAGGATATAAAAATTTACTTGGAAAAAATTTTAATATTATTCTGATAACATTCATATTTTAACGAATAGTAAAAACAAGCTATATTTTAATTAAAAATAACTTTTTCATTGCAATAATTTATATGGTTTGATTATATTTTTATTTGGTTTTAAAGTTTAATTTGAATATAATTTTACCATTTAATCCAATGTTTGTCATTGTAATTAATTTCACTTTGAAATTGGACATAAACAATTGTTGATCTTTTGATAGTTATTGTTTCTTAAAAAAATACTATTTGTTTTGAAAACAAGAATTATTTATAAAATTAATTAATGCCAATTATATGTTTTGAATTTGAAAAAATAGACATAATTTTTTAATTCTGAATTTCAAATATATCACAGGCTGAATTTTTGGTATTTTTCTGAAAAAACTTCAATTTTTTGATGAATAGTGAAACCACTTAGTGGTGGTTAAAAAACTGACTCTTTGATTTAAATAAAATTTTACCACTTCTGTAAATTGAATTTTAAAAATCTTACATACATTACTTCTATCAATAAGTAATATTTGGTTCAATAAGATGAAAATAGTTTTTGGTGAATAGTAACTTTTGACTTTTATTTACCGCAGTTAAAGGTAAATAGGGTAATTCATGGTTAAAAGTATATTACAATAATTCAAATTTAACATAAAATTTGTCCTAACCTTATTGGATGAGTATTGGAAGACCATGGTCATACATTGGTAGATTTTAGTACCCCATGGTGCCACATGGTGGTGACAATGACAATTTGGATTAGTTAATTTAATGTAAAGACAAAATTGGCATTATCAAAAATATTTTATTAATTAATTTTTATAAGGGGATATATACATTATCTTTTCATCTATAAATATTCATTAGAAATATAAAATTATTTCCTAAATGGTGGTAGTTTTTTTATAAATTTTAGAAATCAAATAAATTAAATTATTTATGACACAATAATGATGCAGTGTTTACCTCTTTAATAAATGGTTTAAACAAATAATATTATAATTATTAAAATGTTATCAAAAAAATGTCCAATTATGATTGGATGATTTTATTTTGACCATTAGTCATATTATCTTTATCTTTAATGTTTTTTGGACCTTTTTTAACAGAAGATAAGTTTATAATAAAATACTCCTTCCACACTTTCCAAAGGTGCCCCTCTCCTCCCTTATAAAAGGGCACCTCCTCGCTCTCCTCTTTACAAAAAATTGAGCCTTAAATCACGGCCAAACCATGCCCATTTCCATTCTAAACATCCCTATAAACATTTTAGAGGTTCTATTCATCTCAAAAGACCAACTCTAGTCCCTTAAGAGGAAGGTTAAAAGAGGTGCGTTGAAGAGGAGGTAATCTCTTCTACCGAATCATTCAAGTTTCATTCTTCTTCAACTTCTTATTCTTTTGTTGTTTCATTATAATGTAATAACATAAGTATCACTAATATACTGATATGTTATTATAAACATGAAACCATCCCATTTCACCTTCTATCCATCCTACAGAAAATGAAATCATTGTGCGTGCGTACTTACAGAATACTGTATCCACAACGTGGTGTAATTAGTTTTCCCACCACCACCTTACATGGATGGGTATAATGGTTTAAAGAATAACTATATATGGTTATTATAACATCATACTGATTCTGAGATATTATTCACTCTGATTCTATTCCATAAATAGGGGAACGATATCATTGCTCGTGCGTACGTACGGATTACCCTCTCCATGACGCGATGAGATTCATTCTCCATGTTAACCACTAATGAATGATTATAATTGATATATAATGAATAATAATGAAATATATGACATGGTAAAGATACTGTATTTATATATATATGTGTGTGTTTGTGTGTGTGTGTGTGTGTGTCTCTGTGTGTCATCTACTTCCATTCAAGTCAATAAAAAAAGGAAAACAACATTCATGCGTACGTACGACCTACCGTCTCCATGAACGGTGTATTTAATTTTATTTATCTATCTATTATATATATATACAGAATATATATGATATATAAATAATGATTTATATTCTAGACATTACTAATTCATGATATAAGTAATAATAATATCATGAACAAAAAGGCCAAACACGTACGATAAATAAAACAAATTTTCCCAAAACGTTGCTTTAACATAGAATTTACAAATGAATGGGTTATATAAAGTTATAAGTGAACAATATATGATATCATAACAATGAATATGAATCATTAATAAGTCAATAACATTATTTAAATCATTATATAAGAGGTTTAGATATGTACTAAGCATATCAGACCTAAGGTAAGGGAAAATTTTTGCAATCTCATTTTTTTATCTGATATTGCTTATACTTGAGTATTTATTAGGGTTATGTTTATCATCCATGTACATGTTTTCTAAAAATGTTTTCATAAAATTTTTACTACTCTTATATGTATTTTTAAAGTAATTTTTACTTTTTTTTGGCTTTTACAACATTGAATGGAAGAAATCATTCCAATATTTACCATATAAGGTACGTTTTGACTTTTCTAACAAAAGTACGAGAAGAATGTTTTTTTAACTTATGCGGAACGAATTGATTTTTATGGTCTAATAATGCATAATTTTCATAAATATTCTATTTAAATGTTTCATTTTTATTTTCAACAAAAGTCATTTTTTTAAATTACATGGAATTTTGTGAAAATAAAATTATTTTGAAAAGAAAGGATATTTTCCTCAAGAATTAATTTCAAGTGTTTTGTGAAAATTATTTTCCATCTAAGATGACATTATGATTATTTTTCAAGTATAATGTCTCTATAATTTACATGTTTTAATTGTTATTATGATGAAATGATATCCATTTTTTTTATATGTATTACGTTAGGATAAGATGATGTTTATGAAACCCATTTTATTCATTGTGTTATGATGAATGTTTGATGTTTATTTTGTGGGAAAGTAAGAATGATTTCATTATGAGATGGTTGGGATCTATATCCCCCTCCAATGAATTGGGTAAAGACTTATATCACCTGATATAGAAATGGCTGGAATGGTAAGTTAATCTGGTTTCGTGATACATGATTGGAACGAGGAGTGAACTCGATTTAGAAAGGGACATTGTCCACTAAGATGGTCTAGGAAGCAATTCCATGGCTACTATGGAAATCAAATCATGTGCCTAATGGTTTCCACAATGACATGTTTTATTCCAATGCTATTTTATCATGATTTATGTTCCATTATGATCTATACCTTACGTACTGCCAAGAGTTTTTTCACAACTCAATATTTTGACGTTTAAACTTTATGTTCATGTTTTGATGTTTAAATGTATATGGTTCGTTTTATTTTATCCACGCTTACCCTTATTGAGAATTTGAGCTCACACTTTATATGTTTTCTTATCCCCTAGATATAAATAAAGGTTTTAGGTACGAAACCAAAAGGGGAAGATCATTATGTGAGATGTTAAAGATATTTCAACATAATTAGATGATTATTTTTCTGAGTTTCCAAAGACACTAAAATACAACTGTCCTTGTGTGTTTGTTTTTGTTATGTAATAAGTATTCCGAAAAAGTGATGTAATGTCCATTTATGTAAGGGTTGGGTCTCTATAGTTTGTATCATAGGCAAAAGTGGTAGGAATGAATCTGATCCTTGGGAACTGTCACATGTGAGCGTTTGACGAAGCATGGCTCTTCACCCAAGGGCTTCATGAGGAAATGGCTTCCACTGGGGATGGTGGTGTGTCCCTCCCAGGGGGTGTATCCACTGATAGAGTTACTTTATGGAATCAATTATAGTAAACTGGAATTAATTCAAGGTTGCTATAGTTTGTATCCAAGTGAGGTTTAGTTAACCGTTGGAAACTAGGATGTGAAAACATTAGTGAAATACCTAGAGATATTTCTATGGTATGTTTAGGTATTTTCCTAAGGTTAATTATATGTATAGTTTATATTCCTAGAATTAAATAAAATATATTATAATTAACCCTATGTTGTTCGATATTGAATGTAATCCCCCTTGATTATGATTTTTCCTCTCACACTATTTCTTTTGGGTTTTAGAATATGGCTGGAAATAGAAATATTCATGATAATGGAGGATATGATGGACAATGGAATGATCTTCTTCTTGAGAACCCAAATGAAATTGGATCTTAAATACCACATATTGTTATTATTTCTAATCAGAAATCTCATAATATTATCAATAATATCAACTTTGGTATGTTTCCCAACTTAGCTAATAAGAGAAAGATGGAGTTTCATAATGATCACAGAGGAAAGAAAATTCAATTTCTCTCATGTAAATCATGAGGGAAGACTCATCAAGGAGAATGTTTCAAAGGAACTCGAAGATTCTTTGGGTGTGGAAAAGGACACAAATCCAGTAATTGCAAAGGAAAAGGTTCAGTTAACACTATGGACAAGGATAATGGTATTTCTAAGACATCAACAATGGTAAAATGTTTTAAATGTGGAATATACTAGCACTATTCACACCAATTCCCTAAGGGAAGGTCTCATGAAGAGAATAAGAATGGTCGTATGGGTAGTATTTATGTTGATGATGAAGAAGAGACTGAAAATGATATATGAGATGATATAATTGTTGAATCTCAGTAAATTTTCTAAGAAGGCAGTGGAATGATTGGTGTTTATCAAGAGTTATGTTGTATAGTAAATGTTACTACGGAATAAAGACACATCTAAGGATTGTTACACTATTGTTTTTCATAAACTATTTGAAAGTATATGGTATCAATAACCATGAAAGGTGATTCATTTATTTTTGGAAAGTAGATGATATGGGCCTAATGATGGGATAAAAAGATAATGAGATGTTTGATAGTATTCATGATATCATTATCGATATACGGACTAAGTGATATCATTTTTTGAGTATATAAAATTTTGGGATTTTGGAAGGAGGAATGTGTTAACTTTTTACACCATTCATGTATTCACTAAGGTTCTATGGGTATTCATTTTTCAAAATAATACATGATTAAGGTATTCACATGTTTGGAATGTGACCAACAACATATATCTTATTATATATGGGGGGATATATGATGGTGATCACATACTTGTTATGTGACATTTCTTGTAATCGTTTTCATTATACAATGAGATCGAACATATGTATTTTGGATATGCCTAAATATTTTAATTAATTAGTTGTACATCATATTGTTTTGTTTAAGGATATTCCTTTCTCTAGAATGTTATAATACTATAGTTTTAGAAAAAGGGACAACCTGCAGGATGAGCGACAACCCGTCATGTCGGAAAAGGCTGTGGGAATCGAACCCACAACTGAAGTGTGACTAGCCTTTATCGCCTACCAATAATCTACAAGAAATACCAGGTTAGTATAAATTAGTTTTATTTTATTAAGCGGTATGATATATGAAGTATAAGTCCATTTTAGGAACCATATATGATTAATCTCACCATAGAATAACTTATGTATATACATTTTACTAACCATATGTTTGAGACATAAATAATGACCTATCATTCTATCGCATGATCTGCTAACACTTCACGGAAGAAAAATTCAACTTTATTTCATTAATATATTATGTGAAAATTATTCAAGGCAGAAACAACAGTGAGATTGTACCAAAATCAAATAAGTATTTCTTCTAATTCCAAATTTTCATCCATAGGTAAATGATATTGTAAACCAAAAATGTTGTCGTAATGCTATTATATCGGATGAATCAGATGGTACTTTAGATCATCACAAATTTATGTCTTGGTGACTATTTGCATTTTCATAGCGATGTTCTCTACCACTCTCTATCAGAACATGATGGTTATATTTCTCTTCTATATCCATATATTATCCTATGTTCTCCTATGTGGAAACCCAGTGATGAGTTAATATGGGTAACCAATTTTTAATATAATTCACTTTTTAAAATTATGTTTTAGTATTCCTTTCAAAAATGTGGGTTTCTATTAATGAATATTTCAATTAGTAAACTATTCATAACCCTGACGAAATTCCAGGGAAAAATTCATTTTATGGGGGGTATAATGTGACACCAAAAGAATTTTTGAAAAATTTCCTTTTAATTTCATTGATATCTTGTGTTGTTCGCTACACCAAAATTATCTTGTACTATACGCAACACTGTATTAGCTTGCAGTATACACAACACAATTCTATGCTAGTGTTATAGACAATATCATGTTTGTTTGGTGGAAATTATTCTACAAAACATTAAGTATTTATTTTTTAATGTATAAATGAAATAACTTTTGATTATGATATATGAAATACCAAAGGGAGAATCCACTACACGCATCCCTGAATTGGCTTTCATCACACGCAATCGCAACCTTTCTCGATAGCGTGTGTAGTACACAATACATGGATTCGCTAAACATCGATATATTGTTATAATATTATTATGAACTAGCCGTTATGGATATTATTAACTAATTTTTATTTTTATAACATTATTATTCATCTTACACATTTTCTAGAACATCGTGTGAGAACAAAATATATTTTATCTAGTAAAATAAGTATTTTTAAAAAATGCAGTTTTGCTGCCTTTTGATGGCGCACCCACTTTAAATTTAGTTTTTGAAAATTTTATAAGTTAAATTTGACAAAATAAATTATTATTTGGAATCAAGATATAAAAATTTACTTAGGATAAATTTTTCATATTATTCTGATAAATTTCATATTTTAATGAATAGTAAAAACATGATATATTTTAATTAAAAACATCTATTTTCATCGCAATAATTTATATGGTTATATTATCTTTTTAATTGGTTTTAAAGAGTAATTAGAATATATTTTAACATTTAATCCAATGTTGTTCATTGTAATTAATTTCACTTTGAAATTGGACATAAATAAGTATCGGTCTTTTGAGAGTTATTGTATCTTAAAAACATACTATTTATTTTGATAATGTGAATTAATTTTAAAATAAATTAATGCCAATTCTATGTTTTGAATTTGAAAATATAGAAATAATTTTTTAATTCATAATATCAAATATGGTATTGGCTGAATTTTTGGTATTTTTCTGAAAAAAATCAATTTTTGGTGAATAGTGAAACCACTTAGTGGTGGTTAAAAAACTGACTGTTTCATTTAAATGTAATTTTACCACTTTTTGAAATTGAATTTAAAAAATCCCACATACATGGTGGTTATCAAGAAGTAAAATTTGGTTCAATATGTTGAAAATAATTGTTGGTCAATAGTAACTTTTGACTTTTATTTACCACTGTTAAAGCTAAATAGGGTAATTCAAGGTTAAAAAAATATTATAATAATTAAAAATTACCTAAACACTTGTCTTAAACTTATTGGATGATTATTTTCAGACCATGGGAAACCATGGGTTGATTTTATGACCCCATTAAGTCACTTGGTATTGATAATGACAATTTGGATTAATTAATTTAATGTAAAGACAAAATTGACATTAACAAATATCTTTTAGTAATGAATTTTTATAAGGGGTTATATAAATTATATTTTTGACTATAAATATTAATTGGAAATATAAAAATATTTCCTACATGTTGGTATTTTTTATAATTTTTAGACATCAGATAAATTAAATTATTAATGACGCAATAATGATGCAGTATTTATCTCATTAATAAATGATTTAAATAAATAAGATTATAATGATTAAAATATTATCCAAATACATGTCCAATTTTTAGTGGATGATTTTATTTTGACCATGAGTCATATTATATTCATCTTTAATGATTTTTGGACCTTTTGAAACCGAAGATAAGTATAAGGCCCCAGCCTTAAACCTTACTTAATATTGAATTAAATGGATAATTCACATTGAGGATCTTTTCAGGTTTAGAGTTTTGTAGAATTAGAACATAACTATTACATCTCAAAATATTACAAAGTAGTCACTTCTACTAAATTCCCATAAAATAAAAAAACTCTTAAAAATAAACATGTCTAGTTCCATGTTTTAGGTAGCAAGACTTTCCCTTCATCCCATCCTTGACCCTATTCCACGTTAAGTCATGTGAAAAACATTTCAAAAACATGGGATGAGCATAAAAAGCTCAGTAAGTGATACACAAAGAATGAAAACTGTGAATTTTTCCAAACAATAAGTAAACCATGTATACTTTATCAAGGTAGTACTTTTCACCTTTTCGAAGTAGTAAAAACTCTTCACTGAATAAAAGTTCTTTACTTACCCTTCTCTAACCAAAAGATTACCATAAAACCCATATAAAGATCACATAACATATAAAGGTATCTTGGGAAACAAAAATACTTAATTGCAATAACCATAAGGTCTACTTCCACATATATCACTTAATGGAATATCCATTCGGCCAACTTCCAAACATACTTAATGGAATAGCTATACGACCGACTTCTATACCCAATGCATTAGAGGTTATAACGTAACCACCCGTCCTGGTATTCACGGCACCACCCGTCATATGGTTTATCATGTAACCACCTGTAAAATGTCCAAGTACCATCATTACACATAACATATTTAAAATATAAATAATTCAATAACAACATTTCATTTTCAATCAAAATTAGTAATTCTAAGATATTGAATTAATCAATCCATTTTGAAAAATCATTTAAAAGCGATTTTTGAATCAAAGTGTCTGATACCACTTTGAAGATTTTATTGTAATTATAATTTTAAAACATTAATTTCCATATAAATAAAAACTGAAAACTATTTTGAAAACAAGGACATTAAAGATAAAGATTTAGAATAATACATCTTTAAAACATTTAAAATGATAATTTTGTTAAAGAGTATTTAACAAAATGAGAGACTCTTGAATAAAATAATAGCGGAATAACATTTAATCTGAAATTTATAATATCATGAGAATAAAGGGATTCATGATATAATATGTAAAAGGACAGTATACACACCATATAAGAGTGAATTGGTTCATGACAACAATGAAGTCTCAAAAGAATTGTAAAATGATATGAAATCCATTATAAAGAAGGTATCCTTAAATTAAGGATAAATCAATCTCATAATTATGTGTGACAAATATAAATACACCCAATATAATTGGATATTTAGTGTAAAACAATAAATGTTTATTCACACATATTCAAGGGATGACATATTCAATAAATACATGTTGAACCCAACGAAATCGAAATTGGGTTAAGAAGTTCCCTTAGTAAAATTCGACAACGTAACGGCATCACATAAAATTTTAAAAAAAGGGTTGATGAGAGTGATAAAGGGGATCTCATCACTTGGACATAAAATTTACATAAATAAGGATATATAAGAACATATTACAACATAATATTATGTGAATTAAAATACCTAACAAAATAAGTCTTTAAAAAAAATAAGGGTGAAATGTCCCCTTACCGACTTGGGTAACTTTCGAAACATACACCTAGTTAAAAAAAGACAATACAACATTGATTTAAATACTCATAAATGAAATCATATTACACAATTAGTAAAATAATGGGCATTAAATAAACCACTCAAAGGAAATTGTGGAAATTGTAGCATAAATCCCACGGGAATAAAAGTGAGATTAAAAATCCCTTATGAAAACTCGGTAGCCTAACGGCGCCACATAGAACATACAAAAATGGATTGATGAGATCAAATAGGGTATCTCATCATATTAACATGAATTTTATAGAAATAGTAATATAAAAGAACATCCCCCAACATAACAAATAGGATCTTAAAAGAAGTGACATAAAGGAGAGTACTTAAAAAGAAAGAGAGAGGTTAGATCTCTTACGAACATTCTGCAGCCTAACGGCGCCACTCAAAACTTCCAAAATGGATTGATGAGAGAGAATAGGGTCTCTCATCATAGGAACATAAAAATTTCATTAAGAGTAATATAAAATAACATTGCAATAACAAGAATGATGATCTTTAAAAGAAATGACATAAAAGAGCGTACTTAAAAAGAAAGAGAGGAGTAGGATCCCTTACCTCGGGTCCGACTTGACTCGATCGTTCTTTAACGTCCTGAATAATAAACCTGAGTTAATTTCTACTATCATAAGATCCTTTTCAAGTTCATTATTCCTTTTATATCAATTATTTACATGTTATAAACATTATGTAATCATTTAAGTTAATAATGTTTGTTTTGTCGATATTTGGTTCTTAAGTCAAAAGTGGACTTCTTACAATTACATGTTGTTCATGTGGTCAAAGGTTCTTTATATCCAGAATGACATTCCTGATTTGTATATCATATATATCATATATATCCAGCATATACATGTATTTATAATATTACATAATCATTTAGAGGTATGAAATGAAATGCACCGTTCATGGAGACGGTAAGCCGTACATACGCATGACCACTACATTCATTTCTATGTTATATTAATGGAATTAAAACTAAATGATAGGTATGTGTATTTTAATTCCAGAATTATATTAATCATTTAGATATAACATAAATCATATATATCCATTATATATGTGTACTTATAATAGTACATTACATTTGAGGATATGAAATGAAATGCACCGTTCATGGAGACGGTAAGTCGTACGTACACATGAACGCTACTTTCATTTCTATCTCATACATTAATGGAAACAAAAAAACAATGATATAAAGAAATATTATAATTCCATTATAACATCGTATATAATAACTTTAAATCCATCCTGTATCCATCCCATATATGGCATTAACGAATCAAATCACTTTGAGGGGGCGGTAGTCCGCACTTCCTAAAATGAAGATATCGCGTATACCCATAATGGAAGCCGTAAATGTATGCCACAAATGAAAAATACAGAAGCCTAAGTAAAACATAAAAATATTATATATCATATATAAACATAGTGACATCTTAATGGCCACCTTTGAAGGTGTTATATGAGTGTTGAACAATCATCGTTTCGTGAGGCAGAAATTCGCCATCCACAGAAACAGTATGTTATTTAACCATTAGAAGAAAAGTGTGTGTATGTGTAGCTCGAATAATTATTATAACAACATCCTTGTATATTGAAGATACTGTAGTTGTTACAAAATAAATTAATAAAAAGATTTTAAGGGGTTGGAGAAGCAAAATAAAACAAAAGAGCACAAGTGAAGACGTTACCTTAAAATTGGGTAACTCTCTTTGGTTTGAACCAAAAGGGTTTTATGAAGAGCTTCCTGCCTATGATAAGGCTTCTAGGATGAGTAGAGGGATTTGGAGAGAGAAAATGATCAGATATTGGCCGATCCAAAGGCTTGAGAGGTGTGGGTAAGGTGGTATAGGTGGGGGCCTTTTATAAGAGGAGAGGACGGGCACTCTTGGTAAAGTATAAAATGTTACTTTATTTTCAAATGGTTTTCGGATTTTAATGGTTACACATTGATGTTTTTCTAGGATAAGGTGTTAAGTGTTCGAAATCCACCCATCCAATAGGTTTCGGACATGTATAGGTCCTAGATTTTGCAATATCCTTACATTTTATTTAAATCGTAAAATAATGATGTCATCACTGTATCATCATGATGTCATAAAGAATTTAATATATTTAATGTCTAAAAATTATAAAAGAATATCATGATGTAGGAAATATTTTTATTTTTATAATGAATATTTATAGACAAAAATATGACTTGTATAACCTCATGTAAAAATTGTTTTAGTAATACAAATCATGTTTGTGACATTTTTATTTTAACTTTAAATAAAAGGCATAAATGTCATTATCAAACCCAAGTGGCTCCATGGGGTACCAAAAATCGGCCCAAGGGTTGTATTGGTCGCCCATAACTCATCCAACAGGGTTAGGACATGTGTCATGATATTTTCATTTTATTATAATATCATTTTTACCTTAAATCACACTAATTACCTTTAATCGCGATTAATAAACCATAAAAGTTACTTTTCATCAAAAATTATTTTCATCCCATTGAACCAAATTTTACTTATAAATTAAAATAATTTAAATTGGATTTTTTAAATTCAAATCACAGAAGTGGTAAAGTCTCGTTTAAATGAAAAATCAAATTTGGTAACCACCACTTTGTGGTTTCACTATTCATAAAAAATTGAAGTTTTTCTGAAAAAATACCAAAAATTCACCCTAAGATATATTTGATATTCAAATTCAAAATGATGTCTATTTTACCAAATTCATAACATAGATGTTTCATTAATTAATTTTATAATTAAATCCCGCTGTTAGAACAAATAGCGTGTTTTTATGAAACAATATCTTTCAAAATATTGACACTCGTTTATGTCTAATCTTAAAGTGATATTTATTATAATGACCACCATTGGATTAAATGGTAAAAATATATTATATTTACACTTTAAAACCAATTAAATGGATAATATAATCATATAAATAAATTAGATTAAAAAGAGGTTTTGAATTAAAATACAACATTTTTCACTATTCATTAAAAATTGATCTTTTTCGGAAAAAATACAAAAAATTTACAAAACGTAAATTTTGAAGTCCCGGTTATAAAGAAGAATTTTATTTTGTCAAATATAACACATAAAATTTTCAAAAAGTGGATTTAAAAGTGGTTCGCCTTCAAAAGGCGGGTAATCGACCTTTTAAAGAATATTAGAACGTCTATGCTTAAAATTGGATTCATGCGCATTTTTAATCCTCTATCATTTATTGTAAAGAGTAAAAATATTTTACAAACATATATAATAATTTTTTAGGTAGTTCTGTTCATTCCCGCCATTACAACGGCTAGGCGTTAACTTCTTTTTAAAATAATATTATTTAATTATTAGAGTGCACCATAAGCTTCCCAAGAAACTGGTAGTTGCATATTGGGTCAGCCATCGAGCATAGCATCCCCTTTAAAGTAATATTAATATTTTATTCAAAAATATGGAAAAATATAATAATGTCATACTCTTTATTTACCTGGGGTGTTAATCCTTCCCCCCTTTTGGAAATTGCATCCTCACAATTTTAAAATTGGGCTTGGAAATATCCTTGAAAGTCCCACATCGGAACAAGAGTTAGTAAAACTATCACTTTAAAATAAAGAAAGACAAGTACAGAGGTCACCCGAGTTAACCCATACTAGGATTACAAGTATGAAAATATGGACATGGAGGAAAAAACAAAGGGTCATGTTCTGATAGAGAGTGATAGTAAACATCTATATGAGAAAGTTAACCATAAGAAAATCACAAACTTGTGATGGGTTAAACGGTATTTGATTCCCCAGTAGGAAAAGTTAATAGACAAAATTCTTGTTTTAAGTTACTTTTCATTGAGGAATTTATTTTTTAGCTTAACTAAATCATAATGAAACATACTTACTTGTCAGGTATACTTTAAACTTTTACTAGATTCCTCAATCAAATGCATTTTTTCTTCAAAAGATGAGTATTTAGGAAGACTTGTTCGCATTAAGAGTACTATAATTCACTTATAGAGAACCACCTAATCCACAAAAGATAACTATATACATCCCATGTCTTTAATCTTTAACCAAAACGAAAACTAAAAAGGTTTGTACAAGATCAGATAATCCAGAAAAGGATACCCCTATATATAAAGAAAATCTATTCTTAATCTCCAAAATTTTCCCAATAAAACCCAATGTTCAACGAGGACCATTCGATAAAAAATTTGTCCATTAAATCAAACTAATATTGGATCCCAAATATTTGAATGATTTAGTAACATAGTATTCCATGTTAAGTTGTAACATTTATCTCCAAAAAAACATCAGTTGCTCCTAAAGTCTCGCATTGAAAAATAATTAAGCTAATCACATATCCTCCATGATAGGTTAATAAATTTCCATAGATAACCCAAAATCAACTTACTCATAATTCAAAAAATCATCTAACTAAAAATTATCATTCAAACTAACCAAGGACTTCACGTAGTGCAGTGGTAGGCGATAAATACCAGTCGCACTTTGGTTGTGGGTTCGATTCCCGCAGCTTTGTCCGACGCGACGGGTTGTTGCACGGTCTGCGTGTTGTCCCTTTTCAAAAACTATATAATTCATAAAACATTCCACAAAATGAGATAAAATCTTCAAAAATAATCATAATATATTTTAACCTCAAGTTTATCTCATGCCTATAATTTTCCATCATAACATATAATAACCCATAATTACATCAAATGTAATGATCATATAAACTCTAATGGTTATCTTTATAATTATTACTTGAACATCCACATTGATTGGTCATCTCGTACATGATGCATTACAGAACATACCAAGTTTCAAGTGGTTGAGCATGACTACTTGATAGGTGGTTTAGAACAACCACGAGTTTCCTCATTGAATCCCCCATTTTATCAAGTATCTTAATCAGAGAACCACCACAGTTTCCTTCAAACCTATTGTCTCTTTGGTGCCTGCTAGATCCATCCATTCACTAAAAACAAAAAAAAATGTCAGTGTGAGTATATCAACAAAACCGTTATGTACTAATGAGGAAGGTAAACACTAATATATACTTACTCATTCACTTTATCTAAAACTAGGACTCCTTCTGAAATCCGAACCATTATTGTACTTTCACTTATTCATAGAGAATACCCTAACCTCTAATGTTATCTAAACCGACCTTTGATACCAACTATAAGTCCCCGGCCTTAAACCTTACTTAATATTGAATTAAATTAATAATTCACATTGAGGATCTTTTCAGGGTTAGGGTTTTAGAGAATTAGAACATAACTATTATATCTCCAAAGATTACAAAGTAGTCACTTATAATAAATTCCCATGAAATAAATAAACTCGTAAAAAGATACATGTCTAGTTCCATGTTTTAGGTAGCATGACTTTCCCTTGATCCCATCCATAACCATGTTCCACGTTAAGTCCTGTGAAAAACATTTCAAAAACTTGGGATGATCATAAAAAGATCAGTAAGGGATACAAAAAGAATGAAAAATGTTAGTTTTTCAAAACAACAAGTAAACCATGCATACTTTATCAAAGTAATACTTTTCACCTTTTCGAAGTATTTAAAACTCTTCACTGAATAAAAGTTCATTACTTACCCTTCTGTAACCAAATGATTACCATAAAACTCATATAAAGATCACATAACATATAAAGGTAACTTGGGACATAAACATAATTAAGTGGAATAACCATAAGGTCGACTTCCAGACATATCACTTAATGGAAGAGCCATTTGGGCAACTTCCAAACATACTTAATGGAATAGCCATACGGCCGACTTCCATACCCAATGCATTAGAGGTTATAACGTAACCACCCGTCCTTGTATTCACGGCACCACATGTCATATGGTTTACCACTTAACCACTCGTAAAATTTCCATGTACCATCATTACACATAAAATATTGAAAATATAAATATTTCAATAACAACATTTCACTTTCAATCAAAATAGGTAATTCCAAGATATTGAATTAATCAATCCATTTTCAAAAATCATTTAAAATAGATTTTTGAATCAAAGTGTCCCATACCTCTTTGATGCTTTTATTAGAATTAGAATTATAAAAAATTAATGTCCAGATAAATAAATACTGAAAACCATTTTGAAAACATGGACATTAAAGATAAAGATTTAGAATAATAAACTTTTAAAACATTTAAAACGATATTTTTGTTAAAGTGTTTTTAACAAAATGAGAGACTCTTGAATACAAATAATAGCGGAATAACTTTTAATACGAACATTATAATATCATGAGAATAAAGGGATTCACGATATTATATGTCAAAGGATAGTATAAAATCCATATAAGAGTGAATTGGTGCATCACAACAATGATGTCTCAAAAGAAATGTAAAATGAGATGAAATCCATTATAAAGAAGGTATCCTTAAATTAAGGATAAATCAATCTCATAATTATGTGCGAAAAATATAAATACACCCAATATAAGTGGATATTATGTGTAAAACAATCAAAGGTTATTCACACATATTCAAAGGATGACATATTCAATAACTACATGTTGAACCAAAAGAAATCAAAATTGGGTTAAGAAGTTCCCTTGGTAAAATTCGACAGCCTAACGGCGTCACATAAAATTTTACAAAAAGGGTTGATGAGAGAGATAAAGGTGATCTCATCAATTGGACATAGAATTTACATAAATAAGGATATATAAGAACATATCCCAACATAATATTATGTGAATTAAAACACATAACAAAAGAAGTCTTTTAAAAAAAAGGAGGGTGAAAGGTCCCCTTACCGACTTGGGTAACTTTCGTAACATACACCCCGTGAAAGAAAGGCAATAAAACATTGATTTAAATACTAACAAATGAAAGTATATTACACAATTTGTAAAATAATGTGCAGTACATACACCACTCAAAGGAAATTGTGGAAAATGTATAATAAATACCACGGGAATAAAATTGAGATGAAAAATCCCTTACGAAAACTCGGAAGCCTAACGACGCTACATAAAACATACAAAAATGGATTGATGAGATCAAATAGGGTATCTCATCATATTAAAATAAAGTTTCTAGAAAGATTAAAATAAAAGAACAACCCCCAACATAACAAAGAGGAGCTTAAAATACGTGACATAAAGGAGAGTACTTAAAAAGAAAGAGAGAGGTTAGATCTCTTACGAAAATTCGGCAGCCTAACGGCGCCACTCAAAACTTCCAAAATGGTTTGATGAGAGAGAATAGGGTCTCTCATTATATGTACATAAAAATTACATTAATAGTAATATAAAATAACATCCCAATAACAACAAATATTATCTTTAAAAAGAATGACATAAAAGAGCGTACTTAAAAGGAAAGAGAGTAGTAGGCTCCCTTACCTCGGGTCCGACTTGACTCGATCGTTCTTTAACGTCCTAAATAATAATCACGAGTTATTTTTTTCTACGTTTTTAAGAACCTTTTTCAATTTTAATTTTCCTTTTATATAAATTATTGATATGTTGTAAAAATTATTTAATCATTTGTGTTAATAATGTTTGTTTTGTCGATATTTGGTTCTTAAGTCAAAAGTGGACTTCTTACAATTACATGTTGTTCGTGTGGTCAAAGGTTCCTTATATCCATAATGAAATTCCTGATTTGGATATCATATATATCATATATATCCAGAATATACATGTATTTATAATATTACATAATCATTTAGAGGTAAAAAATGAATTGCACCGTTCATGGAGACGGTAAGCCGTACGTACGCATGAACGCTACTTTCATTTCTATGTCATATTAATGGAACTAAAATTAAATGATAGGTATCTATATTTTAATTCCATAATTATATTAATAATTTACATATAACATAAATCATATATATCCCTTATATATATGTACATATAATAGTATATTACATTTGAGGATAAGAAATGAAATGCACCATTCAGGGAGATGGTAAGCTGTACGTACGCATGAACTCTACTTTCATTTCTATATCATACTTTAATGGAAATAAAACAATAATTATATAAAGGTATATTATAATTCCAGTATAAAATCATATATAATAACTTTAAACCCATCCTTTATACATCCCACATATGGCATTAACGGATCAAATCACTTTGAGGGGGCGGTAGTCCGCACTTCCTAAAATGAAGATATCGCGTATACCCATAATGGAATCCATAATGTTATGCCAAAAATGAAAAATACAGAAACTAAAGTAAAACATAAAAATATTATATATCATATATAAACATAGTGACATCTTAATGGACTCCTTTGAAGGTGTTATATGAGTGTTGAACAATCATCGTTTCGAGAGGTTGAAATTCTCCATCCACAGAAACAGTATATAATTTATCCGTTAGATGATGGTGTGTGTAAGTGTAGCTCGAATATTTATTTTAACAAAATCCTAGTATATTTAAGATACTGGATTGTTTACAAACGAAATTAATAAAAATAGTTTAGGGAGTTTGAGAAGCAAAATAAAACGAAAGAGCACAAGTGAAGACGTTACCTTAAAATTGGGTAACTCTCATTGGTTTGAACCAAAAGGGTTTCTTGAAGAGCTTCCTTCCTACGTTAAGCCCTCTAGGATGAGGAGAGGGATGTGGAGAGACCACATGATCAGAGATTTGCCGATCTAATGGCTTGATAGGTGTGGGTATGCTGGTAGAGTTGGGGGCCTTTTATAAGAGGAGAGGAGGGGCACTCTTGGTAAAGTATAAAATGTTACTTTATTTTCAAATGATTTTCGAATTTTAATGGTCCCACATTGATTTGTTTAAAGGATAAGGTGATAAGGGTTTTATATCCACCCATCCAATAGGTTTTGGACATGTTTAGGTACTATATTTGGCATTATCATTCCATTTTATTAAAATCATTAAATAATGAGGTCATCGTTGTATCATAATGATGTCATACAAAATTTAATATATTTAATGTCTAAAAATTATAAAAAAATTATCATGATTTAGGAAATATTTTTAGCTTTCTAATGAATATTTATAGTCAAAAATATGACTTGTATAACCCCATGTAAAAATTGTTTTAGTAAAAAAAATCATGTTTGTGACATTTTTATTTTTACTTTAAATAAAAGGCATAAATGTCATTATCAAACTCAAGTGGCTCAATGGGGTACCAAAAATAGACCCATGGGTTGTCTTGGTCGGAAATAACTCATCCAAAAGGGTTAGTACATGTGTCAAGATATTTTAATTTTATTATAATATCATTTTTACCTTAAATCATACTAATTACCATTAATCGCGATTAATAAAACATAAAAGTTACTTTTCATCAAAAATTCTTTTCATCCCATTGAACCACATTTTACGTAAACATTAAAATCATTTAAATTTTATTTTTTAAATTTAAATCACAGAAGTGGTAAAGTCCCATTTAAACGAAAAATCAAATTTTGTAACCACCACTTTGTGGATTCACTATTCATCAAAAATTGAAGTTTTTTCAGAAAATTACCAAAAATTCACCCTAAGCTATATTTGATATTCCGAATTCAGAAATGATGTCCATTTTACCAAATTCATAACATAGATGTTGCATTAATTAATTTTATAATTAAATCCCTTTGTTAAAACAAATAGCGTGTTTTTATGAAACAATATCTTTCAAAAGATTGACACTCGTTTATGTCCAATCTTAAAGTGATATTAATTATAATGACCACCATTGGATTAAATGGTAAAAATGTATTCTATTTACACTTTAAAACCAATTAAAATTATAATCTAATCATATAAATAATTTAGATTAAAAAATGGTTTTGAATTAAAATACAACATTTTTCACTATTCATTAAAAATTGAACTTTTTCGGAAAAAATACCAATCATTTACACAAAGTAAATTTTGATGTCCCGATAATAAAGAAGAATTTTATTTTTTCAAATATAACACATAAAATTTTCAAAAAGTGGATTTAAAAGAGGTTCGCCTTCAAAAGGCGGTTAATCGACCTTTTAAAGAATATTAGAATGTCTACGCTTAAAATAGGATTCATTCGCATTTTTAATCCTCTAACATTTATTGTAATGAGTAAAAATATTTGGAAAACATATATAATCATATTTTAGGTAGTGCTGTTCATTCCCGCCATTACAACGGCTAGGCGTTAACTACTGTTTAAAATAATATTATTTTATTATTAGAGTGCAACGTATGCTTCCCAAGAAACTCATTGTTGCGTATTGGGTACGCCGTCGAGCATAGAATCCCGTTTAAATTAATATTAATATTTTATTCTCAAATATGGATAAATATAAAAATTTCATACTCTTTATTTACCTGGGGTGTTACAATAAGTATATAATAAAATAATATATTCACAATTTACATAAGGTGCCCCTCTCCTCCCTTATAAAAGGGAACCTCCTCCTTCTCCACTTTACACAACATTAAGCATTCACTATTGGCCAAACCCGGCCCATTTACCTTATCAACATCCATAGAAACATATTAGAGGTTCTGTTCTTCTCAAAAGACCAACTCTAGTACCTTAAGAGGAAGCTTAAAAGAGGTGTGTCGAAGAAGAGGTAATCTCTTCTACCGATTCTTTCAAGTTTCTTTCTTTTTCAACTTATTATTATTTAGTTATTTCTTTATAAAGTAGTAACATAAGTATCAATAATATACTGATATGTTATTATAAATATGAAACAACCACATTTCACCTTCTATCCGTCCTACGGAAAATGAAATCACCGCGCGTGCGTAAGTATGAAATACCGTCTACACGCCGGGTTGTAATTAGTTTTTCCACCACCACCTTACTTGGATGGGTATAATGGTGTAAATAATAAATATATATAGTTATTAAAACATCATAATTATTCTGATATATTATTCACTCAAATTATATTCAATAATTATGGGAACGATATCATCGCCCGTGCGTACGTACGGATTATCGTCTCCACGATGCGATGAGATTCATTCTCCATGTTAACCACTCAAGAAGTATTATAAAGTATATATAATGAATAATAATTAAATATATTACATGATGAAGCTACAGGATTTATGTATATATATATATGTGTCTTCTACTTACTTCCATTCAAGTAAATAAGGAATGGAAAACATCGTTCATGCGTACCTAAGGCCTACCGTCTCCATGAACAGTGTATCTAATTTTAATTATCTATCTATTATATATATATACTGAATATATATGATATATAAATCATGATTTACATTATGGAAGTAAGTAAATCATGATATAATTAATAATAATATCAAGAAAAAAATGTCCAAACATGTACGATAAATAAAACGATTTTAACAAAAATGCTACATTAACATGGAATTTACAAAATAACGGGTAATATAAATTAATAAGTGGACCATATATGATATAATAACAGTGAATATGATTCCTTAATAAGTCAGTGAAATTATTTAAATCATTATATAAGAGGTTCGGATATGTATGAAGCATATCAGACCTATGATAAGGGATAATTTTGCAATCTCAATTCTTTATATAAGATTTCTTATATGTGCGTATTTACGGGGGTTATGTTTATCATCCATGTCTATGTTTTATAAAAAAAATTCATAAAATGTTAAAAAAAAACATACATGCATTTTTAAAATCATTTTTACCTTTTGTTGACTTCTACAACATTGTATTGAAAGAATATTTCCTATGTTTACCATATAGGGTACTTTTTGTCTTTTCCAGCAAAAGTGCGAGAAGAATGTTTTTTCTAAATTATACGACACAAATTAATTTTTTCAGTTTCATAACACCTAATTTATTTAATTATTACTTTATAAGATTTCATGGTTATTTTAAACAAAATTCCTATTCTTTTTAAATTACATTACATTTTGTGAAAATAAAATGATTTTGAAAAAAGAGGATATTTTCCTCAAGAATTCATTTCAAGTGTTTTTTCAAAACTATTTTCCATCTAAGATGAAATTATGATAAAATTTAATGTATAATGCCTCTATTATTTACATGTTTTGATTTTTTTAGGATGAAATGATATCCATTTGTTTTATATGGACTTCGTTAAGATGGGATGATGGTTATGAAACCCATTGTATTCATTGGGTTATGATGAATGATTTATGTTTATTTTGTGGCACAAGTAAAAATGATTTCATTATGAGTTGGGTGGGTCCTATATCTCCCTCCAATTTATTGGGTAAAGAAATATATATAATGAGAAAGACATGGCTGGAATGGTATGTTAATCTGGTTCAGTGATATAGGACTGGAACGAGGTGTGAACTCGATTCAGAAAGGGACTTTTTCCACTAAGATGGTCTTGGGAGCAATGAGTTGACTACTATGGAAATAATATCATGTGCTTAATGGTTTCCATAGTTACATGTTTTATTTCTATTCAATTTTATCATGATTTATGTTCCTTTATGATCTATTCCTTACACACTTCCATGATTTCTTTCACAACTCAAGATTTTGACGTTTAAACTTTATGTTCATGTTTTGAAGTTCAAATGTATATGGATTGTTTTATTTTCTCCATGCTTACCCTTACTAAGAATTTTATCTCACCCTTTATATGTTGTCTTTTTCACAGTATATAAATAAAGGATTTAGTTAAGAAAATAAATGGGGAAGATCTTTATGGGAGATGTTGAAAATCTTTCACCGTGATTAGAAGATTATTTTTCCGAGTTACCAAAGACACTAAACTAATACGGTCCTTGTGTGTTTATTTTTGTTATGTGTTAAGTATTCCGCAAAATTAATGTAATTACCACATATATAAATCATGTGTCTCTATAATTGGTAATATAGGAAAAGGATGTAGGAATGAATATGATCCTTCCGAACTCTCACATGTTAGCGTTTTTATGAAGCATGGCTCTCCACCCAAGGGATTCATAAGGAAATTGCTGCCATTGGGGATGGTGGTGTTTCCAGCCTCGGGAGTTTAGCCACCAATGGAGTTCCCGGATAGGTATCAATTATAGTCCACTATAATTAATTCAAGACTTCTATAATGACCCATGAAAATAAATATAAAAAAACTGAAAATTAAATTGAGGAGTAAAATTAAATGCCTATAGAGGAATTAAATAAAATACCAAATGTACCTAAATCAGACTTTATGGGTCACCACCAAACATATAACAAAGCACACCCTAAATAGATATGTACAACTAGAGGATCCCAACACTAAAATGAGGAGGTTTTCATTAGCACTGAGATTCCCAGCAGGAATTCCAAATATAATCCTCAACATCCTTTTATTTTGCATTATTGGACACATTATATTAAAACTAGTTTGAAAAAACAATTAAAAAACTAGGGTTTTCACGTTTTACTTATCAAACATATGATTTTCTATTTAAAAAAACATTTCAATCATCCATTTTCAATAGATGACTATGCCACTTTGGAACGACATTCCAAACCAAAGTATATAGGGATATTCTGATAATTAAATGACAAAACAGTTTATAAGGAAAAATAACGTTCATTAAAATATAAAAAAACAATCATAAGTAGAAAATAACCATGGGTGATCCTAAAAATCCCTAAAAGACTAAGATATGTTCTTAGTATAGAACCACCTATCAGTGTACAATGAAGCTCTGATGTCTATAACCAGTTATCCACCCTCAAATAGCCAATACATTAACTTATCCCACATAACTTATCTTCCATCCCATGGATACCAAACCATCTAATAGGGGTTGATTAATGACCATCACTCAATTTTCTAAAAGGCACCCATAATCCCATGGTGAATAAACATGAATTGTTTCTATATGAGGCCCTGACAAATGTTACTCACCTTACATGCCATCACCACACCTTCCTAAACGAAACACGGTTACCCTATACAGTAAAATATAACGTCGTATCCCTCATGTAGATGTTCTATATATATATATATACATACATGTGTTTAACATCAATGAAGGATCCAACGAGATAGCCACATCAGATAGGCTCATAAAAACTTCATAAAAATTTCAAAATGTCGATCGGGTGTTCACACATTCAAAACCACATTTCCATTTTCAAAAAAAAAACAAAAAGTACCAACATAGCCCTCACATCATATAAATGGTCAAACCATTCAATAAAACATTTTGATTTTTTATCTTGGGTGCTCACATTTGATAAAAAACATTCATCCCAATGTTACATTGTTCTAAATGGGATACATACATCAAAAACCCAAACACATCTACAATATAACCACTAGATAAATTTTTCAATGTTAACAAAAATCACAATTTTTAAAGGAGTAGTTCCAAATGAGATATTATGTACATAATCAATATCTATTTCAATGCTAGGATAAAAACACACAATGTACTCAATAATTCAAAATGGGATTCCATAACATTTAGAATCCAACAAAAATATCTAAATCATCATGTTGACCATTATTTAAAAAATTACACTTATAAGACATATTTTGAGCAATTTATGATACAAGGACAATTGGGTTTGAAATAAATAGGAAGATATTATTGTGTGACATTATTGAAATACAGGTTTTAAAATTAATCCGAACAATTTTCACTAACGTTTTCACCCATGTGTGCCTCCCAAGAACACAATGGTGTTCCATCATCCAATAGAACATTTCCAATATCTATGAAATTTCCCTAAAAAAATATTCAAGAAACAATACATGTTTTCCAACCAGAATTATATGTCTTAAACCAGTTCCATGCCATATGTCATTACAAATATACACTAACAACACCTTCCCAAATTTCATAATTGCTAATAAATTTTAACAAGGCCAAAATGTTCTCTGATTCCCCCAATTACATTTAAAAGAAAACATAACATGTCAGTAAAGACAAAAAATTTATTTTTTCTTAGGAATTACTCAAGATTGGATTGAAATCATATATTTAATCAAATATATTAATTCCAAAATATGACAAAAAGTAAAATTGAGGTACCATAGAGGTGAAAAACATATCAAAGAAAAAATATCAAACAAGATTGGGTATTTCAACAAACACCCCTAGTGTACAAGACTTCAGAAGAAATATAGAATCACTTCAAAAATTATTTTTTATAAATTATATCACAATAAAAATGAAAAAATAATCTAACAAAATCCATCACATGAATATGAGTCATTTTTAAAAATTAATTAAAAGAATAAAAGTGTCTATAGACTGTATCAGAATGAAAAAAACACATATTCACCAACATTAAAAGATGGTCATGATAATATATTCTTTCTCATGAAAAATAAAAATATCCCACACATACATCCATATATAAATATGTATATATATATTGTTATCCCAATTCACATGATCAATATTCCATGAGGGAACACACACATGGGAGATATATATGATTATATATATTCATATATGACTGTATATGTGCCTGCACCACCAAAACAGATTTCATCACACTACATATAAATCCAAGCACCCCTTGACACCTTAAAACAGTGAAATTAGGAGTTATAAACAATTAATTGGTTTATAAAAATACCCCAAATAGAATACAGTTGAGATAATCGACCGGAACCATCTCTCCATTGGCACAGGATGATAGAACATCAACCAATGGGTCCTAAGAAACAATATATAAAACATTAAAAACCCAGAAATATGATTATACATAAAACTATTCATTAGGTCGAACTCCACCAGATGATGAATTCCCCAAAAATCGACCAGAAACATGGGGTATTAGAGAACAGAGACCATACCTCGAATCTTCGAAGGTAAAGCTCCAATAAATCTAGCCTGAATTAGGAGAAATAGAGTAAGTTAGGGGGGAGAGTTTCATGGGTGAGATGGGAGGCCCCTACCTAGTGTTTGTCACATATGGGGAATATAGGTGGAGGGTTTGAGATTTTTTATTATTCATTTTATTAATATCCAAAAAACATAAACATTAATAATAACACAATAGTAGTAATAATAATAATAATTAAATCAATAATAATTTTAATAATTTTAATACTAATAATTTTTTTAATAATAATAGTCCCAATAATAATATTAATAATATAATATTATCATCCAATATGACGATGATATAAATAATATGGTTAAAATAGATTTTTTAATTCATCATATCATTTATCTAATTTTATTTTCATTTATTGTTTTTTTGAAATCTATATTACTGTAATTTCACCTTTTCTAACCGTACAATTATAGCCAACTATGTGGTGCCCGTACATAGGCCCAAAATCCACCAACATTTCAATAATTCAAAAACATTAAACCAACACATTAACTAAACCTCGATGAGAATATCCAATGTCAATAAATAAAATATTTAAAAATTTTAATGGTTAGGTTTTGACATTCAGGTGAATACATAATGCATTAATCATAATGGAATGAAATATCTGGATACACTATAGCATTTTGTTGAGAGAGTAATGATTTTGAATCATTAAAATATAACATTTTAATGATATATAAAAATAGGCATGTTTACACATTATGTTACTAACATGAAACATATACCTCACATTAACATTAGTACCTGATACTATATCCATAAATACTTATATAGATATAAAGTAAGGTCGAAAAATTAAAATATTTATAAGACTGTAATGCCCAGACCCCAGTTACCCAAAGTCGGTGCATTATTATATAACATTGGCATGATAACAAGAGGTCATGATCCAAATGTCCGATCATTTTTGTTTCCCTATAAATACTAGGTACATATATAGGTTTTTAATAATTTAAATAAATTAAAAAGAAACACTTTTTCTACATTGAAGATAGTCAGATCCAATAGTATATCCTTGAAGTTCAGTCATAATAAACTTATTTTCATCCTAGGTATAATCAATCATACGAAATGTGTGACATCAAATGCTCGATAAGTATAAAAATATAGTGAAAACTATCCTACATAAGAATAAACATTTAAGCAAATTTATAAGTATAAAACAAAAACCATTTAAACATATACTTATGCCTAATATATAAAATATAAATAAAATATGTTCATTCACTTATTCACATTGATATTCAAGTAGTCTAATAATAACATGTAATATCAATATCTATTCTTATAATGATATAATTTATATTTCCATACATCATACCCATATAGTAAAGGCCTCATTCCAAGATTAAAATAAAAATATTGTTAGGGCCATGGGCCATGAAGTTATTTTGTCTTATTAGACCTACTGATGCATTGAGGGGATATAGTAGGCCATGTCCATCACATACAATGTCAAATGCATTCCTCAAATGAGAATAGTGAAACATAAAAAAATCATTCATGTTAAAGTAGAAAATTAAATGTTAATAATTTTACCATAAAATGTGAACATCATAAAAATAGAATATCCACAATTAAAAATATCATCAAACAATCAAAACAATATATAATATTGTATCATAATAAATAAACTTCAATTAATCATATAATCCAATAATAAATGTAAACAATGATATAATCAATCCATAAACCATTTTAGAGAATATCTCTTTATACATTGAAATCATCTAAATGTTTCCTAATTATCAAATAAAACATTTGATTATGAATATATTCTTATAAGATTGTAAGGGGATCTTTTTAGGTATTATAATTTAATAAAATAGTTTCACCTGCCTTATAAGAGGAAAAAAATTCCATAATTTTTTGAAAATTTCATAATATACCTTGTTTGGAAAATTAATGAAAGATTAAATTCAATAATTTTCATAGTATATAAAAAATGGGTATATATTAAATTAACCCATAGTCATTTAAATGGAAAAAATGTTTTGAAATTCATATTTATGAAACATGGTTGTGGGTAATGGAGAAGTCTTAGTGGATACATACATATAAAGAACCTCGGATAATAATGAAATTTTAGAAGTAACTGATACCTTATAATTTTCCTTAGTCCATGGTAAATTAACCTCATGTATAATGGTTAATAAATTGATATTTAATTATTTTATAACCACATACATAAATATGATATCATATATGTTCATTTTATATTGAATTGTTTATAATATTTCAGTATTATAATTGTCTTGGGTGTTAACTGATTCATTTTTATTTATAAGTTTTATTGTGTAAATCAGTATTTTTTATAATAGGATTTATTTTATTCATATACATAATTATTTTATGTTCTTAAAAATTATTTTTAATCCTCAAATAAAAATTATTCATGAAGGGTTATGATAGATAACAAAATTTCAATAGGTTCTGGAGACGGTAACTATTACGTATGAACTAGAAAAAATATCATTCTGTTGATGGGGGAATCATATGTAACTGGTTTGTATATTATATATTAATAATAATTAAAATTTAATTTTTATTATTTAAATAAGTTATAGTCATTATTATACCCATCCAAATAATGATGTGTTGATTAACAAACATCAACAGTACATGGAGATGGTTCGTCGTACATACGCATATATAGTGATTTTATCATTCATAGGATGGATAACATAATGAATATGGTTTTACCATATTCATAAAAACAACCCAATATGTTTAAGGTGATTGATTTATTATTTTATTATGGAAAATATAATTATATAGGATGTGGAAGAATAAAAAAACATTGAAGGAGGTAATAAAATAATTACATCTTCTTCGGGTGCATCCATGGGATTTCAACAAAACTCCTCTATAGGATAAAATTTTTATCAATGTATGGCCTATAATATTTATTTAGGGTTTTTGGGAGGATATTTTAGTAGGGGTTGTATGATTCAAATGGTTTTGGAGGAGTGAATTTAAGAGAAGGGGAAGTTCCCATTAATAATAGAGTTGAGGGGATCATTTGGAAAAGGGTGAAATATTAATTTATTGGGAAAATATTTTCAGTTTCTAATAGCTCAAAATGGCTTTATTTATAGGATAATATTTTATGGGTCGTAATCTTCTCAGATAATATGATTGAAACCTTTTTAGGTTGTAATATTATCCTTAAATTTTAAATTTAACTCTTACATAAATAGTTTAACATTTACCAGGTCTTCTTGTTTTATGTTATTACATGGTTAATATAGAAACTATAAAATGGATAACATAACTCATGTGGTTCATTAATATCATTTTTATCACTATTTGTTTGTAATATCTATGTAATTTTAGGACTATTAAATAATTTAATAAAATAATATTTTTTTTAAAAACTCATCTATGTCAATTTTGACACTATTTAGTATTTGGTTTTTAATTAACTCATCACAACATGATTATTTAGAAAAAAATAACATTTAATAACCCCTAAAATGTAATAATCACCAATAAAATTCATTCATGGCATCATATGTTTAAGTTTACATTTATTTTTTAATTTATAATATCAGTTATTTTAATCATTCATTAATACGGTAATCAGTGCATCATCATTGTGTCATAAATAAAATTATTTATTTAATATATAAAAATTATAAATAAAATACTATGATGTGGGACACAATTTTATATTTCTAATGAATAATTATAGTCTAATTTTTCTTTCATATATTCCTATATTAAAAATTTTGTAGCTATTAAAATTACTATTTAACACTCATAACTCTTCTTTAAATAAAATTTAATAAATTATTTAATCTATTCCATGTAGATCAAAATGGATCATACTATTTTTTATGGTTTAATTTGGTATAAATACACTTATCCCAAATAATTAGGACATGTTTTGGGGTAAATTAATATTATTAAAATATTATTTTTACCTTATTTATCGCATTTACATTTAACCATGGTAAATAAAATTAAAAAATTACTAATAGACATCAATTTTTTCCATCCAAATGAAGAATTTTTTTAATAATTTTGTTAACTATGTCTATCATATTTTTGATATTCAATCCCTAGAATTGGTAAAATTATATTTTATTCAAATATGTAAATGTGCCTAGGAGAGTGAAAGACGTTAAAAAGTGATATAAAATTATATATATATGTATTTATTATAAAATGACTCCAATTAACTAAATTGGACTAATATAAGAATTATGTATCATTTTTTTCATTAAATTAAATTTACATGTTAAAATTAATTATCTAAATAAAAAGTCAGTTTTATACAATAATGCAGTGTTTGTCACTATTCTTCAAAAATTGAATGTTTTAAAAAAATAAAGAAAATTCAACCTAATCAAATTTTGATCATACCAATTTAAAAACAATGTCAATTTATAACAATAAAATTTATAATATTTCTGAAAGTGGGTATTATTATTCATAACATCTTTTTAAACGACAAGTTTGATTAGGTATGGTGTCCTTGATCACAGAGTAGCGTAAAACACAAGCTATTGTAACAATAAATGATAATTCAATTAATAAATGAGAAGCATCCATAGAAGAATGGGGTTTACATTCTTCCATCCATAAAATAATTTCATCCTTGAATTTTTTATAATATTACTACATAAAATGATTCAGGTGGTTCTTCAATATATATTCCCTATGTTCATATGCTGCCTCTTCCATTTTCTGGTTTCTCCTAAGAACATTTATTTGACGAGTCATCTGGTTTCTCAACAATTTTTATATTGTATTATAAATAATTATAGGATCTTCAAAATAAGGTAGATTAGATTTCTATTCTATTTCTTCATAGGTGAGTACATGTATAGGTTCAAGAATGTATTTTCTCAAAAATGATACATTGAACACATTATGATCTTTGGAGTGACATAGAGTCATTTCCAAATGGTATGATAGAACTACAATTTGTTTTATAATATTGAAACATTTGATGTACCATAAACCTAATTTACCAATCGTAAGAAATCATATAACACCCTTACCTAGAAGAACCTTCATGAAAACTTGATCACCCACTTGAAATTCAAAATCATTCCTTCGATTATCGGCATATATCTTTTTCCTACATTGAGATGCATTGATGTGGGTTTTGAGTCTTCTTTGTTTCCATTTATTCATCAAAAACTTCAAGGACTATGATTTTTCATTCACCAACATAATCCCAATAGTTTTTTGTGTGACATCTCATTCCATATACCCTTCATATAGTGCCATCTGAATAATTTAATGGAAGTTATTATGATAGGAATATTCTAACAGAGTTACATAATAATCATGCATTTCTTTAATGTCAACTGAGAAAGATCTCTACATGTATTCTAAGGTTTTTTTAGTCCATTATGATTTTTAATCAGTTTTATAGTGTTAGGAAGTGCTCAAATGATGTTCATTATCAAGGTCTTTCTGAATACATTCCCAAAAACATCATGAAACTTAGAAATCATGATCATAAACAATTGATAGGGGCACATAAAAGAAGTTTGAAAACATCATTAATATATAGTTCTACAAAACGTTCATGTGGAAAATATTATCCTATATAATGAAAATGTATTGACATGGAAAGATGATCATCAATGACCCATATTGCCTCATTTTTTCTTGCAGCCTTTGATAGCCACATAACAATGCCTATCATAATATCTTCCAATTTTTTCATAGGTATCAGAAGAGGTTACATGACTCGTCTTGGATGTTGTCTTCCAGCCTTCACTTATTGACAACCCATACATCATGACACATAATCAGCTATATCTCTATTAATGTTGTCCCACCAAAAATGTTAGATCAAATATCTATACAATATAGTGCTACAAGGGTTTATAGAGAAATAGGGTCTATGTGTATTATCCCACAATTACATTTTTAAATTATGTATGTCATAAAAAAACCATCTTCCCTAATATCAAAATTGCATCTTCATATACCAAGTCAATTTATCTCCCATCATTTACAACATTAAGTTTCTTTTGAAACTCATCATCATCAGTCGATTGTTTTTCCTTTCTAGTAAAAATTGTTTGGAAACCATTTGAAAAAGTATTTATGTTTTTCATTCCATGATTATCCACATATAAATCTTTTCTAGATCCATGAATATAGGATCCCTTTCAACCCTCATATTATTCATAACTCCATGATCCATCCTTCTTAATGATTTCCCCCCTTATTTTACATCCCATGGTGGTAATGTTTTGTGTAAACATAATCCTTGAGTATTTCATTCCATCACCTTTGTTTCATGTTGATTACTTTTTGTGTGAAAATATACATCCAACACTTGTGATCAGTATATATCTCAAAATTTTCACCAGATATAATGTATGTTCATATATTTATAGATAATATTACATCTCCAAACTCAGGATCCTAAGTAATATAGTTATGTTGTGTAATTTTTAGCTGTCGTGATGCATCAACATTAACCCTATCACTCTTTATAAAGACACAAATAAGTCGTTTCTTTAACACATCAATATTAATAACAAACCCACCATTCCCCGATAATATATACAATATAGGATCAATGAAGAATATTGTATTCAATTCATAAAAACATTAATCATACTATTTTTTCCAAAAAAATAAAAACCATTACCTTCAATGTTGATTAATGGGTTAGTAAATTAGAAAAAAATTCTGGACGAAATATCGAAAGTAACCAACGAAACCAATAAAAATGAATAGCTCAGTAATACTCATCGGTGTTGAACATTAATGAATTTCCCTTGACATTTTAGGATCAAAATGGATTCCATTATTTAGACAATATGTCCCTGGAATAAAATATCATGAAATAAATAATTCATAGTTTCTAAAATTCCCATATAATTTTTTAATGATATTTGAGTCTTTTGAAGTGTATGATGATATCAACAATAAATAACACTACAATTTCATCATGATAATCAATGAAAACTATATTCATTAGATCCATGAATACAGAGGGTGCATTTTTCAGTCCAAAAGGAATTACTATAAACTCATAGTTCATATACTGGTTCGAAATGTTGTATTTGGAATGTATTCCATCATCAATCACAACTAATGATATGAAAATCTAAGATAATAATATATATTTTTCTCCATGAAGTTGATCAAATAAATCCCAATCTAAGGTAGATGATACTTGTTCTGTATTGGTTTAGCATTGAACTCTATGTATTAAATGAAAAACCTCATAGATACATCATTCTTCATAACAAAATGAACTATGTCTCCACATGTATATACACAATGGACAATAAATCCTTTATTAATAAATTTCACTTTTTGTTTCATTAGTCCCACTAATTTGGAATTGGTCAATCTACAAGGGTCCTTCAATATGGCCATTGAAACATGAATTATGTATATAGAAAACTCATTTTATTTTTTTGGAGGTTGTCCAAGTAAATCATCTTGAGACATAGAATCATATTATTGAGAAATTGGTAGATCATATATTTGATAATTCCATTAATCTCTCATCATTATTTTACATTCTTTCTCCATAATAATTGAATTTAGTAGAGCTACTAGGGGTGGATCTAGAAGGGAATCAGATGTTGATGTTTTTTCTCTAAAGAAAAGTCATTCCTTATCATCATAAAAAATGTAAACTATTTCTTCTTACAATAAATTTTTTACATCATTATTTTAAAGATAATATATATAAAGTATTATATCATATTCAACTATGTGTATGAAAATAATATTTATATATAAATAATGTTTCTATTCTATAAGGATAATTGATTGAAAATTGTTTTTTACAATTATACTTCTCTTAGGAGTTTTTACTGACAACTCCATTGTTATGACAAATTTTAAATATATAATATTTTCTGAAAACATTTACGATATGAAATAATGCATTGATCTAGAATCAAATTAATCATTGGATAATTTTGAGGAAACATCTAACGTATCTGCCACCACATCATTCAGAACTTCAACCTCAACAGTTGTGATTGCATAAGGATGTTCATGATCCCTTTTCCTTTTATGAGGGATGATTCTATGATGTTTAAGACATTAATGTTCATAATTCCCCAATTCTATAGAACTGTAGCATCGAACATTGGCATCCTCTTCCTTCCCCTTAAAATAAAGTTCTTAGTGGCCTTAATTTACACAAATGTAAAAACTGACATTCCCTTTACGCATGTACCCAGTAGTATCTTACTATAATTTATACAAGATGGTATTTTAGCTTTTCCCTTCTTCACCTTATTTCCTTTGCCTATGTGTTCTACAGATACCTTCTTCTCCTGATTCACATTAATGACGTAGGACTTAGGGAATTTATTTTTTTTCTACATTGAACATGAGAAGATATATTTATATGATGAGAGGGATTTCAAGACTAATACTCGAAGATGGACTAGTTTTAAACCATCAAATAATTAATCAATCGTACTTTGTGGGTTATGTATATAATCTATATCATGTTGTGATAACCATGTAATACTAACCTCATATAGTGGGACATTCACATCCTCTTTTTTCTTCAGACCAAGAAATTGCCTTTCCATATCCACTCCAGGTTTACAAAGAAAGTAATTTTCTATGAAAAGGTCTTTAAAAACTATACATTTAATATTTTTATACTTAATTATTATCCATTGGGTTTTGAATAATTGAATAGCATTAATCTTCATCTTCTTAGAGTTGATATACTTCCATTAAAACCATTTCCCATTCGCTACTCCCCAAATCATGAAATATTATTTCTATGTAATATATCCATTGTTCAGCTACAAATAGATTTGTAGTCCATTTAATGTTAGTATATTTTACCTCATGAAGTGGTCTGACATTGATCATCTGTATTGTGGATCCGTGTGTTCAATACTGATAATGATATTATTCATAACCTGAGTGAGTTTTCCAAGTATGGTTATAATATTTTCAACGCTAGTTGCATCCGTATCTCCACTATAATTTTCTTGAATAGGAAGGAAATCCCAACTTTGATTACATTCGTTGATATAGTTTCCATTACATGCACTAGTCATCCTTTATAATCAATTGAATAATGTAGATTAATTTTATGAATCTCAATGCATAATTCCAAACTTGTAAAATATTTAACAAAAATTGTACAGTTAATGATTGTAATCTATAATGATAAAATAATTTCTTTGTAGAAGTATTTATTCAAAAATCCAACATTGTGGTTTGTATAGAAATTGTGAATTTTTCTATGCATTTACCCAAAGGAGTGTCACACAAGGGGCCCAATAAGACATGTTGTCGTGTACCAGGATAACCCGGGTCAATCTTGAAACTCCTTGTCTGAGTTTTCAGTCCTACATACATCTGTTCCAGAACCACGACCACATGCAGTATCCAGACATGGATGTATTTATTAGAAAACCAACATAATGTGTACATTACCAAAATTTGTGGATTCCCTTCTAAAATATTCCACCCAAGTATATCATAGTGTAATGTTCTCATATAATAGTTTTTCTAAATCTAGTTTCCAAGGTTTAAAAAAAACTTCCTCTCATACCAACATTAATGCATCAACCCTAGATACCCGGAGTTGATGTATTATTACATAAAATTGGCATGATAAGAAGAGATCGTATCCCAAAATACATATAATTTTCTTAGCCTTTGAAGTACTAGATACATAAATAATTATTACATAACACTATGAAATGATAAAAACAAAAAATTTCCCCTTTAAACCCACTCATATCCTTTAGCCAATCCATATAGGTCAAACATAATATATTTCATCAAATTCTAGGCACATAATAAATGGTTGATATCAGATTCTCATATTGGATAACAATATCACTTAAACTACCATAATTAAGAATATATATTTAATCCATTGTTTAAGACTAAAATAGAATCCTTTTAAACATTATATTCTTCATAATATTGAAATTATAAATCAAATAATTCATTTAAAAATTCACATGGATATTCTACTAGTACAATTTTCACATGTAATATCAATACATAATCTCAAAATGAAAAAATGGATATTGTCCGACATCAAAACAAAATAGTCAAGGCCTCATGCCTAGAAAAAAAATTATTTTCAAGTCCTTGTTCTAAGACACTAGTTTGTCTCATTAGATATACCAACGCATCGACGTGCTATATAGGGCTTCACCTGTATCATACTATGTCTAATACATTACTCATATGATAATATTGAATCATAACATAAAAATTCATTTTAAACTAACATACAAATTGTTAATAATTTAACCATGAAATGTGATTGAAATTAAAATAGCAAAACCACAGTCAAGCATATCAAAAAAATGTAAATAAAATATTGAATATTGTATAATAATAAATCAACACAGATAAAAAATATAATCCAACAATAGATTTCAACACTTATGAAATCTATCCAAAAACTATTTTAGGGAAATATCTCATTATAATTTAAAGTAATTATAATGTTGTATAATTATAGATGAAAATATTTTTTATTAAATATAATTATAATAATTTAAGGGAATATTTTAAGGTGTTACAATAGTGGAAAATAGTAGCATCCTCCATATAATATGAAAAAACATTTTTTCCATAATTGGTCAAAATGGTCATATAGTACCTTGTTTGAAAAATGATAGAAATTTTCCTTTCAAAACATTTTATTGAAAGTAAACCATGGGTATAAATGATAATAAGACATTGCATACGAACTACTATAAATTTTTTGAAGTAAATATTTATGAAACCTGGATGTGGGTAATAATGAAGCCACAGTAGATACATATGAATAATCAACATTGGATTATATTAAGATTGTAAAATTAACCCTTACCTTGTACTTTTCCACAGTAGATGGTATGTTAACTTCTATTATAACGGATAAATAATTGTTATTAAATTATACAATAACCACATACATAAATATGATATCAAATTTGATCCTCTAATACTGTATTATTAATAAAAGTTTATTATTTTCATTATATTTGTGTAAACTGATTAATTTTCCTCTATATGTTTTGTTACGTTAATCATGATTGTTATGGATATAATGTATTTGATTAATATCAAAAAAGATATTATATTCATAAAATTTATTTTTAATCATCAAATGAAAATTACTCTCCAATGGATATGATGGGGAAGAAAATCTCATTTCATTGTGGAGATGGTATGTCGTAAAAACGCATGAGTGACAATATCATTCTCTTGATGGAGAAATTGTATATAATTGGTTCGTATATTATATAAAAAGAATCATTATAATTTTATATTTTTTATTTAAATATATTTTACTCATTATTATACTTATCAAAATTATGAATTATTGAATAACAATGTACACCATGACGGGGAGACCGTAAGACATACACACACATGTATAGTGACTTTTTCATTCATATAATGTATAAAATAATGAATAAAGTTATACCATATTTATGACAATATATCAGTATGTAAATAGAAATAAATTTATTATTTTTGTATTGAAACAACATAGAAAGAGGAAGTGGATGATGAAAAGAGAACATTAAAAGATGTGATAAAATAATTACCTATACATCTGGTGCTTCATTTTGATATGAAAAAAAGGTCTCCATAGGATGGATTTCTGGTCAAAGTAAAGCATCTATGAAAAAGTGAGAGTAGCTAGGAGGATATTTGAGCATGGGTTGGCAGATCCAAAATTGAATTCGTTGAATAAATTTAAGATAAGTGGAAGTAAAATTTTATAAGATAGGTGACATGCACTTTAGAAAAGATTAAAATATTAATTTATTATAAAACTATGTTTGGTATAAAATAGCACCAAATGAATTTATTTCATGGCTATGTTGGGGATGGGTCTATATTTTATTATAAAATATGTTATATAGATGGTTATGTCACCATACTAACCTTATCATTTAGATTTAACCCTTAGTAAGGCAATTTATCTTTTACCATGTCTTCGTTTATTTTTATTCTAAATTATTAATATAATTACAATAAAATGTCAATAGAACATGAAGTGGTACATTAATGAAATCTCTATCACTATTAATTTTATTTTTACATAAATTATATGTTAAGGACTAGTATATAATCTAATAATGTTATATATGATATAAAAATTCATTTTTGTCAAATCTGATAGTATTTATTATATGGTTTTTGTAAGAATCATCCTAATTAGAGTATTTAAAAAAAAATTACATTGAATAAACACTAAAATGTCAATTTCACCTTGAAAATTCATGTATTGCATGAAATGATTCAATATACAATTATCTTAATATTTAAAATATCAATTATTTTAATCTATCATTAATAATAAAATAGATGAATCATGATTATGTGACACATAAACTTAATTATATAATGTATAAAAATAATAAATAAAATACTATAATGTAGTATATCATTATATATTTATAATTAATATATATTTTCAAATTCATATTATTTATAGCCTTGTATTAAAAAAAATTTAGTTATAAAATTTGAATTTAACACTTTTAACTCTTCTTTAAATGAAATATAATAAATGTCATAATAAAATCCATGTGGATAAAAAAGGATCATATTCTTGTCTTAAGGCAGATTTTGGTCAAAATAAACATATCCTATATAATTATGACATGGGTTTTGGTAAATTTAAAATATTAAAATATTATTTTTACCATTTATTACCATATTTAATTTTAACTATGTCAAATAAAATTCAAAAGGTACACCTCAAAAAAATTAATTTCATCCTATTGAACCACATTTTTATATTAATGTTAATAGTATCTATCAGATTTTTGAAAGTGAATTTACAGATGCGGTGAAATTATGATTAATGTAAATTTTCAAATGTGGCTAGAAGGTGGGTAAAATATGTTAAAAATATCAATAAAATTTTATATTTGTGATATTATTATTAAATGTATCTAATGTACAACAATGGACTTATATAAGTGTTATATACCCAGTTTGACATTAAGAAAAATTACATTTAAAAATAATTTTTTTATTAATAATCGTGTCTTAAACAATAATTCATTTATTTTTAGTAGTCATAAAAAATTTACTGATTCCAAAAAAATAAACAAAAATTCATCCAACAAATTTTTTGATATTCCCAATCCAAAAAAGATGTCCATTTTGAAAAAAAACTAAAATGAGGTATTACTATTTATAAATTCATTTTAAATGGCTAGTTTGATTGGTCATGGTGTATTAAAACTCAAAGTTGCGTACAACTCCATCGATTGTAATAATTAAATATAATTGTATTAATCAATTTGATGCCTACCATGGATTCTTGGGGTGTAAAAATGAATATAAGGTCCATATATAAAATTATGAACATGTAAGAAGGTTCACGCATAATATAATTACCTTGATAGATATCTATATTTACCCAATTAATGATCAAAATATAATTATAATATATCTCTTACCATAGAAAGAAAATTTGTTTTATTGATATTTCAGTATATCATCATAACTAATTAAAATGTGGAAATTATGAAAATTTTATTGAATAATCTTTAAATAAACATTATAATAATCCATCCAAAGAATGAATTTCAAGGGTTCATTGGATTATATCACTATAAATGTGTATGTTACATCAATGGATATTATCATAGATAAGAAACACGTCTAAAAATCATTTAATCATTTATTAATATATTTATAGTTTTCTCCTCAGAAGAAAATATTAAAAATATAAGAATTTACCAAATAATACAGTATAAATTTCAATGAAAACTAATTACAATCATTTAAGAGAATTGTAAAACCATTGTGTAGTAATGATGGAAGGATATTCTATTCATGATGATTATGTTATAGTACTAAATCCAATCAAATTTTTGAATAAAAACCCAAATGTACCACATATATAGAAACCACTAGATGTATCAAATTAAATTATTTTTTAAAAAAACTAATGGATAAAATTGTCCTTAGACAATAAAATTAGAATAGTAAATTATTTATTTATTTTTTAAGAAAACATGTATATGGATGAAAAACGAATTTTGACCAGAGGGGAAAAATAAATATAGTTTTTCTTAAAAAAATTCACCCTCGTGTATTTTCGAAAAGTGGAAAATGAAAAGATGAAAAGATGTCTATAAAAACTTCCTGATCATAATTATATTATTTATATTATTAAGTATTAATTCATAAAATTGAATAATTTTAAAAAAAATCTTAAAAAATCATGTTAAATATTAAAATTATAACGTATATCTTTTAAAATGCTTGTAATTTCAAAATTTATTTCTCATGAAATAGCTAAAATTAGTGTTATTTTTAAATCCCTATAATTTTAAGGATAATAATGATAAAATACATTAATATTAAATATATAGACCAAAATAAACAAAAAAATGATTATTAAGTAATTTTCCTCAAAGAAATTAAAGAAATTTGAGAAATCACTGTACCCCAAATTCAAATTTCCTAGTAATCAAATTAAAATCATTTGTAATAAATATGAATTTATAATATTCACATAAAAGTTTAGATAAATACTCATAATAACATATATGATACACATAAAAATTTTAGACACACAACTATTTAAATTCCTTATTTAAATTATCATGTTCAAGTGTTTTCCATTTTATTTTTTATGCGAATCATAGTTGTATATTTTGGTCCTTGGTAATTTATCATGTTTCCATCATCTGCATAATTTTAATACTAATTAAAACTACATATATATTAATTATATATATGTAAATGGATATATAGAAGAAAATAATTATATCGTTCAAGGACAATGTACGTCGTAGGTAAACATAGATCATGTTTTCACTTGTTTGAAGGATAGAACAAAATAAATGTAAATAATGAAAACCTTATATTAAATATTATTATATCATATATAAGATATATATTTCTGAAATGTATAAATATAAATATCCATGTAAATTGATGATGATAATATAATTACACCACTACATATATACAGAATGTTTTATGTTTCTAGTTTTTCGGTTTTCACATTACATAGTATATAATAAAGGTGGATAATGGATGTTAAATAGTAATAATAATAATTAATAATTCAAAATAAACTGAATAAATTATTCTTAAATTGAAACCATGTATTTATAGGATGTTCATGATGATCTAAAATAAAAATTCCATGTAAATAGTTATACAACATCCTTGAGAAACCATATATGCATTATAGCTTAATCCATGATGGGATGATATTTTTAAAATAATATCATGATCTTGGAAAGGGGAGTGAAAGCTATAAATATATAATATTTGGCATTCTCATATCTATTAGGATCAAAATATGTGAGAAAAAAAAGAAAATAGTATCACATTTATTTGTTAATGGAGGGGGACTCTTTGAATTAATAATAGCATGCATGTAATAAAAATTAATTTAAGTAATTAAATGGATCAAGATTGATATTTTTATAATATTAGATGAGTAAATATATCATTCCTATGAGTATGTAATATTTTTAAACATTTAATTTTGTAGTCTCTTATCAAATTGTTTTAACCAATCTTCATACTTTTGAGAATTACCTTTATATAATGGTTTTTTTCATTAAGGGTCTATAATGGAACCATTTAAAAGATAATTGACACATAAATGGTAAAGTTTTATATTTAATACTATATACCTTTCAAAGGTAGGAATATATTATTATTAATATGGATTTTAGTTAATTAAATAAAATGTTTTTTTAATATCATTATATTCATTTTAAAACATTACTTTTACTTTTACCTTGAAGTGTTCAACATAGATATAGAATTAAAATATAAACCAGTAACACCAAAAATAAATTTCATTATTATATATAAAATTTTAGAATAAACTATTTCCCTAAAATTTGATTAAATTTATAAAATTTTATTTTTTTAATTTTTCTTATTAAATGATTAAATAGTTATTCAAAATATCCTAAGCATTTTATCCTGCTACAGAATTTTCATAAATTAAAAAATAAATACTATAAAAAAATAAATTTTATATATAAATTTTTTAATTATAAAAAAATACAAACTATTTTTATACTTTTGTATAAATTTTAGAGACATTGATGATTTGAAATTGACATTTTGTATTTAATCTACCCATAAGATTATATAAAATTCATAATATCATAAAATTTCTACTAATTTGAAATATATTTTTTAACTATATAAAATTTTAAAAAAATAAAATTATTTTATGTAATAATGGAATGTGTATTAGAATTTTGAATCCTCAAAAAAAATTTGTACCAAAATTTACACATTTTACACTTATTGATGTGACACATATTTATCACAGATACAATTGATAATGACTAAAATTAAATTGTGACAATTTCCAACCATTTTAAATTATGATTTAAAATGTTGTATACATGTATAAATATTAAATATATATATTTATATAAATAAAATTAATAAAAATTAAATAAAATAAATGAAAATTTGTTTTTTTTGGAGAATTCATTTTTAATCATAAAAATAATTTAATTTCAAATCCATGAATATAGTAGATTGAAATTTAATTATTTATGAAATTATAAATAAATAAAATCATATATCACATTAAATGTCAATCTAAACATGAATGGTAAATTTAAAAATACATGATTTTGTTTAAATAAACAATATTATTCGATAAATAATATTTTCACTATTCACAGAAAGATTAGTAATCTATGAAAAATACCAAAATTTCTCAATAGGTTAAATATAATATCATAATTTCAATAATATTGTACATTTTTAAAAAAAAAATCAAGGTTTTAAATATGGATTATATTTTCCATTCATCAAATGGAAAAAATAATTTGGGAAAAACGAGATTTTTATTCATAAAATGAATTCCCTAAATATTGAGTAATTATTTATTAAAAATTAATGAATAAAAAAAATTTAGTAAGAAAAGTATACATATATTTTATAATTTAGTTACTCGTATTCCTACCCACCAATTAAAAATAACAATAGAAGAATATATTTTAAATATATCACATTTTACATAAATCTTATTGTTTCATTTTAAGCAAGCTATTAATATTAATATTAATATTAATTTTTTTTATTGGAATCTTCCATAGGTAAATAAATATCACTAAAAAAATTATCCTTTAATTAATAGGTTGAATATTTAAAAAATACCTTTATTGAAACAATCATAATATAAAGGGAAAATTAAACATCCATTAAAAATTTAATGTGGGGAACATAAATGTTGCATATTATAAAACATAGTGGGGATGAAATATATGGATATAATTGGTCGAATGGTAAAATATAGATATTTAAGAGAAAAATAACATCCATGGCCGGAAAGAATATGATATATAACATAGTCATGATATATTAAATGTCCAACAATTCATAAATTTATAGTCAGTAAAATGACCATTGATTCATTGAAATTGAAGTATAAGGGAGAAAAATATATTCCATGATATTTTTCTTTATTTTTATGAATTATTTTACTATCATGATAATGTAGTCAAAGAAATATAATTACATTATTTATTCCCAGTTTATATGCATAATACCATCCTTCGGTAAGATAATGATTAATGACACTTCTATTGAATCACATATTCAATGAAATCGACATTAAAGATTAATTTCTTAATTCCACATGCTTAAAAAATCACTGAATAATAAGATCCATTATTAATTCATTATTCTACTATATTTTTACCACAATCAATATTGTTTGTATATTTTATCCAATATATATAAATACAAGTCATCAATATCTAAAATATAAAAAATAACACACAATGATATATATAAGAAATTCATTACATATATAACCTTAAGAATCATAATAAATATGTCTGAACAAATTCAAAACTTAAAAATTCAAATGTTTTAATCACACTTTTTGATTAATGAATAAATATTTACTTTTATCTGCAACAAAGTTGAAGTAGTTCATAAATTAACATAAAAATGATTGGGTTTCCAGGAACATATATTATTATAAAACATACCATTATCCCTAAAAACCATATAACATAATTGAAAATATTAATTACTATTGAATTTAACTCAATAATGTGTATTAAATAATTTTATTAAATGACTTTAACATCATTAAAGTTGACCTAAATCGCATGTACATAAAATCCCCAATCAATTAAATGGTCATCAATATAATATAATTTACATTATCAACCATATTAATTTCTTTATCTAAAAAAATTTTATTTTAACAAATCAAACACATAGTAAAGTTCATTTATCCCAAAAAAATCATACATCCCAAAAACATTTTCATCACTAACTCACATTTTGATTAAATAGATACCGTTAAAAATATTACTGAAAACCCATAATGAAAATATTATGTATAATATTATGGAAATAATTCATTATTAATATAAACTGAATTCCATTGAAAAAAGTAATTCTACAAACATAATTATATAATTTTAATACCAAAACACATTGATCATTTAACATCCTAGTCAAAACAATTAACATCGATCTATCGTCTTATTAGTAAATACCACCAACATTTCATATATAATATATAGTCTCTTCATCATCATCCAAAAAACACAGGTCAAAAAAATTGTTGATTCTATTATCGAGATATACTCCAAGGAAATTTATTTTCATGATGAACATAAATTCCAAATTTAAATCATTAAACCATAAAAGATACCTTATAGAATATATTATTCTATTTTATTTGCATTACAAAAAATAATTTTTTCATGTAAATAATAGTCTATTTGTCATTATATTCCTTACACAGATCATTATTCCATTCATATTTTTCATCAACATTAGTGTTTATTCAAATATTCTAAACATGTATGAAGTCAAATATGTATTCATCTATGGCCTTCTTGAAACTAGATTTTTCTATTATTTTGTGTGTCATTAATCTCACCTAAGTTGAAAATATTAATCACATAATGATATATTGTATTATACATAATATTCAAGTTTCCCATTCCAGATATAGTTTCACAGTCTTACTTAAGAGGTAATTTATTCCATTAGATATCACATTCATTGCTAAAACATTTTCTTTATAGTTATAGGTATTGACTGATACAAGAGAAATAATATGAGAATTAATAACAATAATTCAAAAACAAATAATCATTAAAATTAAATATTTGATTACTCAATTATGAGTCTATATTTCCATTTTATTACAATTTTTTTAACATTTTTCATTAATGGTCATTGTCTATTAAAACTCATCATAATTGTTCATAGTTTAATTATGATTCAAACCAATCATATCCACTGATATTATCAAACTAGTTTCCTAGTTTGGGAACAATCGTCGTGTTCCAGGGTGATGGTCTATATAAAACTAACAAAATAAGTTTAGGGTTATTACCCATATATGTTACATTTACAAAACCATATTCACATGTATTAGGCCTAAATTATTTTCTTTATTAGAAAGCATATAATTTATTACACACCAAATCTATAAGATAATATCCTATACTAAAATTTATCCATATAGTTTTAACTAAACATCCAAATATCTAATATCCAATGATTGCGTAATTTATTAATGGTATACCAACTATCGTTCCCCAAACTTGTATACATATATATTTTATCTCAATTGATTAATATCCAATATATCATACAAATACATGTATATTGAAAATAATGGTTTACTATAATAGTATACTAGATACATAATCATATTATTTATCATATAATATTAAACAACATTTATAAAGATCATATCAAATTGTTGACTTATCAGAAGAACCCTACCAATACCATTCACTATAACAAAGAGAAATGAAACATACGAAATAAGGATATCAGATTCTATATAAGAGAAAATATATCAATGATCCCTGAGGAGTATCATTAGAATAAGTTTATGAGAACATGAGAATATAATTTGTATACAATATGCCACATATAATTGACCATATTCATGATTAATGGCACAAATATTTGATGTATAAAAATTTTTATCCCCGAATGATTCAATGAACATGTTTTATGTTAGAATAACATATAAAATTAATGTTGAAAAAATAGAAACATATCAAATTTTTAAAATTTATAAATAGAAACATATTAACAATTTAATTTAATGACATTAAAATAAGTACCTCACATTACCATATTGATACGAAATCGGCTGTGGACATAATCATATAGAAACACCATCCAAGTCCACCCATAATTTAATGGACATGAAAACCAGTGCTTTGTATAAAATTGGGAACATGAGATCAGGGTCACACATAAAATATTTCTCTCATGAGTAATACATAAATAAACAATGAATTGAAGGAATAATAATTTCTTGTCCCACATATCATATAATCATAATATTTGTCCACATAATAATAATACATGAAAAATATATATAATAACATTCACAAACTAAAAAGGTTTCATATCCAATTATAAATTTTATTATATAATAATCTATGAAAAAATAAGTGTTTCATAAATGTTTAATAATAACATAATTATCCCTTGGGAAAGAAACAAGATTCATATAATCTTCCATAAATTATCATCATCATAATATATATAAATAATGATTCTTGAAGTAATCATTGGATTATATACAAATAAATTCATATGTGACATCCATGAATGATAGTATAGTTTAGAATCTATATCAAAGAATAAATAGAATAATTATAGAGGAAAAAAATCTCCACTTTGAAATAAATTATATAAAATATATCAATTTAACAAATTTTATGGAAACCATTTTCATTGTATAAATAAATCATTAACATATAAATATGAATCAAATACATCCCAGATATCATAGTAGGAAATTTCATTCATTCCTATTATATTAGAAACAATTCATTCACATTTCTATGAAAGAGTCCAAAGTACCCCTTTCTAATAATGAATGTATGAATAATTTTCAATAATTTTTTAAAATTTTAATAATTATTATGAAATTAATTTTAAAAATAGATTATTATATTAACTATAATATATTGTTTTTTAGGTACATTTAATATGAATGAAAATGGATATTTGCCCAAAATAATATGGGTATTTGACAAAAGAAAAAAGTGATGTCTTGTTTTCCATAAAAAATCATTGGGTCTATTATGATATTTAATATTGGTAAATGATTGAAAAATTGTAGTATCATGAAATTAGGGGAGTATAAGTAAATAAAATAGTCTCATGAGATTTAGATCATTCAAAATCATCATTAGAAATATAATCATAAATATTATTGATAAACAATGATTGTATCATAAATCTCATACCATTTTACTATTCTCCAAATCAATGCCTTATGATGTAGGGATCATATAATTATTTTTAAAAAAAATTAATAATCCTGATAGGAGTCATATAATTAATTAATGTGTATTATATACAACACTAAAACGAAATATGTATTGAATATGTAATATGTCTCAAATAAATTATAGTGAGATGAGAAATCCACCAACATTGGGTTAAATTTTCATCAAAATATAACTCATTTTTTGTAAAATAAATACATTTAAAAATAAAATAATGTATAATGTAATTAATTCTATTATCCAGTATTAATCACTGAACACATTTTATCACTTAGTAATTATGAACTTCTCATTAGAATCATTATTTTTGGGGATTAACTGTTTTATTTCATTGTGATAATTTTGGTTGGGAATATCTGATCATTGAAAATTTATCTTGGAAAGATGATAAAAAATTGTAAATAATGATATAAATATAATATATATAATTATATATAATTATATTCCTAAATAAAAGATAGTTATAGAAATATAAATTTCACCGTTTATGTAGTTTATGGACTATGTGTACACATGAACATCGATTAAAAGTTTTTATTGATAGAATGTAAGAAATTAAAAATAATAATAAAATGTCCAATAATTATTATTATAATATATATATATTCTATCATTCTAATCATATGTGTAATGTGGTGATTGAAATTGAATTACTTTGTTAATTGGACATGGAAAATTATATGTGTGTAGTATAGATGATTTTCCTTCCATATGATAGAAAGAAGGTAGACAACGAATATTAAATAATATTAATAAAAATGAAATTTATTCATGATAGTGAGTTAATTATTTTATAATTGATAAGATGTATTTATAGGCTGTAAAATAATTGATAAAATTTGAAATGCTCTATTATGGGTTATAACACTTCATTAGAAATATTATTTTGAGTTACACATTTTTAACTCAAAGGATTATTTTTTATAAATAAAATATGATATAATATGTGGGTAGGGAATATATGAATATATAATTTGTGGTTTTGGATGATTTATAATTTTAAAAATGTGTGATGAAGAGAATAGAAGTGGTTCCCTTTTATGAGTGAGGAGAGGGGCACTCTTAGAATTCCATAAATTATTAAATAAAATTTAAAAAAAAAATTGATTATCAATAGGATCCAATATTATATATTTACTATATAGTATGAGGGTATTTATAAATCATCTATACAAAATATTTACTTAAATTATTCTTTTTTTATTCATTATCTCTTACATTTGAAACTATGTTTTCTCTTGTTGACATTTTTTCAATATTAATGTTTTTAGTCTGTATTGGTCATAAATGTTACCCTAAAAATATTTACCCATAAATGGACTATAGATGATAATTTCAAACTTATTTCATTATATTTTACAAAAAAAATAATTTTAAATCATTAAATAATTATTTCCTTACTATAAAATATCATTAATTACATGTTGGGAAATAATAAATTCATTGAAATTAAATATATCGATGTAGTTATGATATTCGAATATAAACATTTAAAACCACCCAAAATAGTTATAATTATTTTAAAAATTCAATGTAAAAAATTATTTACCAATTTTTTTTTCTTATGATATATTTTTTATTTATTATTCATTTCTATTATTTGAGTAAATATTGTATCATCAGACTTAATGCATTAAAATTAATAATGCATTCCATAAAAATAAAAAAAATGTACTATATAAATGTATGTTATATATATAATATGAAACATTATAATTGAAAACATTATCTTCTTTATCCTCATGTAATAAATTTAGAGATATTATAGTTAATAGATTTTCATTTTTAATCTATTGCTTTCTTAAATTAATATAATCTTCAAAATAAAATAAAAATTTCACTATGTGTCCATAAATTTTGGAATTGGAAGGAAATTTCTATGCACCATTCATAAAATTATATAATGGAAATTTATTGACAATTTAAAAGCTCAAAAACCATTTTTAACCTTATTTTATATGTTTTAACCATATATAGGAGATAAATATTCACACATATTACTATTTATCATCACAAAATATAAATGGGGAATAATTATAAAATTAGTAAATGTTGATTAGTAATTTCATTTGAATATTTTAGATTTCATTTTATATAATTTAATAAAAAAATAATCAAAATCAATAAACACAATGAAATATAGTTTTTTGAAATAAATGCATTATTATGAATAATATGAACTTTTATCAAATTTATGAATATTACTTATAAATTTAGAATTAATTCGATTATTATAAATAAAATAAATAATTTTATAAATTATAATATAATAAAATATGTAATTAGACTTTTTATCCTACTTTATAGAATGAAAATAAATCGTAGTATTTGAAAAATAATTTTTTTCACCATTCAGTGAAAAATAATTCATTTAATGGAAATCCAAAAATTTTGATGCTAATTTTTTTTGATATGATCATATCCAAGATGATGATAATTTTGTAAAATAAAAAATATTTTCCTGAAATTTTTAATATTTAATATACAGAAAGTTAAATCAATTTTATTGTGTTAAAATGTATTTTTGAAGCATAAAATGATATTAATAATGTTTTTCTTCATATTACATAACAATTAATTACAAAATTTATATGTATTAGGACTACTACAAAAAATTACATTATGTGGTTACTCATATTCATACCCTCTACCATGTTATAAAAGAGGTATTTTCTTTAATAATTAAAAATGATGCTTCTGCCACAACAATTTAAAAATCCTTTTAGTTTAATGGGTATTTTATGATAAAATTTTTCAAATACATCATAATTATTTAAAATCACGGTGTTTTTTGTCAAAAAACCTATTTAGGTTATTTATATACTAACTAAATATATGGTATTTACATGCCCCCCAATTGTTTTAAAAACATAAATATTATAATTTTCATCAAAATTTAAGTATTCTACAATTAATTTTTTGATACCATCATTATAGATAGGGCTAATAAAAAATAAATAAAATAGAATTTTAGAAAAAAAACTTTATTTTATTTAAAACATTATTATGTTACTATATATGGATTAAATTATCGGTAATTTATAATATATATATGGATGATAAAAATAATATCAATAATCTAATAGATAATGTAAGATAATATTATCCAAGAAATTCATAGAATAACCCACAAAATTTTGAAGGGTGAATATATAATTGATTAAAAGAAATAAGAGGTCATGGATAATGATTTTATTTCAATATATATTTCCTAATTTTGAGGAATTATTATACTATGAAGATATTGTATTCATGAAAATAAATTTAAATGATTGATTTCCATTTTATAGGAATATTCAATCCTTTAGGGGAAATTTGATCTGTTCAACTTATACCATATCTCATACTCCCAGAAATTGATAATCAAGATTTATTTTTCCATTCTAAAGCAATAATGTTAAAAATTAATGTATTATAATATCCATAACTCATTACTGAAATAAAAAATGTTTACCATAACGAAACTGTTTTTCAATTGTTATCTAATATAGCTAATCAAATTTAAATAATTTAAAACCCTCAAAAGTAACACCAAAATTTCAACATAATACATTCTATAAATAGTTATCATTATTTACCCATTGAAATATTTCTAGAAAAAATAAAGACCCCAAAATAATGAATAATTTTTATGATATTGTTTTTTAAATATAAATGATATATATTATAAAGAAACATCATGATAAAATTCTTAATTTGACATAATAAAGATTATAACACAAAGGCCATATATTCTATGAAATCAAAACAACAACCTAAACCAAAATAAAATTTCAATTAAATAATTTTTATTTTAATAAATAATCATTGTATAATATACAACATAAATACCAAAATTCAATAATCATTATAATATAATTCCAATAGAACTTTGTTATGAAATTTCTAATCAATTCAAAAGATTAAAATACTATAAAACTTATATTATCGTTATCTATCTTCACATTATTGCACGCAACATTATTATCTCATCACTGACCATATATTAAGTGTTATTTGTCCCTCATTCAGGTGTTCTAAAAAAATATATGCTTGAAAATATAGATTTCTTGTTCATGAGTTCGATTTACCATATTCATAATTATAAATAATGAAAATATTATATATAATAATTCATAAACATTCCATGATTCATAAAACTATAATACCATTGATAGATGCACTTTGAATACATAACTATCGTAGTTCAGAACATAAACACTTACAAAATCCAATATCCTTTATAAAAAATCACATAATTTCTTATTCTTATTCTTTAATATATAATTTATTTAATAATTAATTTTTAATATATTAAACTTCTACAATAATAACATTACATGCACTCAATATTCTAACCAAGTTCATGTTATTTCCACCATTAACATTAATTTTAATAATTCACATACATTAAACATTTAAAACATTGAAATATCTATGACAAATTAGGTTATTAATTATATTAATACATTATATTAACCTAATAATTCATTTTTTGATTGAAATTAATTACTATGTGTCTATTTTTTTAATTTAAAATAAATTTAAATTCTCAGATAACATTTACATGAGTGATTTTTCCTACATTTCAGATATCTAGGAAGCTCAATATACTTTTCAGTATGGCCTTTACAACACTCTATTATTATTATGTAAGTTGTGTCAATAATTTCACACATGATATGAATTATAATCATATAATGAGATAGCTAATTTGGAATTGTCAAATAGATTCATATTTAAAATCCTATTCCATTTTGTTTCTTATGAGGAAAATCATTGCATTTTCAACCACATTAATTATTAAAATAATTTATTTAGATCCTTCCATTTACAAAAACCAATTGTATAATATGAGAAATTATTATCACTGTGGGAAGTCAAATAACCTTCAAAATGGTCAACATGATTTTTAAATAATGAATCCAAATTTATATTCTATAACAACCATCTTCTTAACCTGCATCCCTCATGGTAGTAATTTATTAACATAAATTATAACAATTCATAAATAATTATGAATTAACATAATAATATAAACCCACGAGTATCAAACCTGGTGACAATAAGGGAAAACCCACCAATCATGAAAATGGTGTTCTGATATTTGAAAACAACTCTTTTATTGGCTTATTACCAATAGAATAACATTATATGAAAATAATGAGTCTTATAGTATCCAAAAAGGGTTATATTTCAAGTAAGAAAGCATACTCAATAAATTAATACAACCACATGATACAAATTATAAATATTATTATTCATTGAATTTCCACAAATGAAATCTAATCCAAATCTCCAAATGGTTTTCTAAAACATTCCTATGATACCAACTGAAACTATCAATTATTTTAATAAATCAATATTAAATACTATTAAATTAATGTAAATAAATTTTAAAAATACACTCACAATGACTATAATTATTTATTTTCCTTGTAGACTAGATAAAAATTCATCATATTTATAATAAAATCTAAAATATATACAACAAGGATATTCTCACATAGAACTCTTCTTAGATATAACATAGTTAAATCCATTATTCATAACATGGGGAAAAAATATAAGAAATTGGGAGATTATATACCTATTAAGGAAAAATATATCAATGATCCCATAAGTATAATGCCAAAAATAAGGGTATGAGATCGTGATATTAACATTTGAAAACCTTTCCTTGAATCTAGTTGATCGTTATCTATAATCAGGACATATATCATGGCAGTTCAAAAGATAAGAACTATATTGAAAATCAAATAAGAGTATTCATTGGTGAAAAATATATAAATCTTAATTATTCATAAATATAACAGAATAAGATTTTGAATATGTATTTATATCTCTAAACATTTACTCATTAATTTAAGGACACAAAACTAGGTCATCACTTAAACTATTGGAAATGAAATAGTGGCCATGTATGTATGTTTGATCCATTAAAAACATATGTACTTGAAAAGTGGTCCCATGAATAAAATAGAGAAATGAAATTGGGTCCATACCTATTATATTAATCTCATGAGTTATCTATCCTTATCCAATGAAATATAGTGATACATGATTTTTTTACCAACTACATATATTTATCAAATTATTTACAAATAGCTATAAAAAATTAATCTTTTTCATAAACCATGCAAATGAAACATATATTATAGAAATTTAAGCATTTTATCCTTGAAAAAATCATTAAAGATAAACATGTTTCATAATGGTTTTGTAATAACCTGATTATCCAATGCCAATGAAAGTGGTTTTCTAGAGTCATCTCTAAATCATCATCATCATGCAAACAATTAATGTTAATATATGATATCATTGGATCATATCTATATAAAAGCATATAAAATATCGAATAATGTTATCATTGATGAATTAAACAATTATGTTATTATTGTAAAATTTAATATAGTGAATAACCATTTTTAATGAAATTAATTATTTAAAATATAAAAACATACAAAATACAATGGAATTTTTTTATTGAATATAAACATGGTAATATTTAATGTATTTCTTAACTAATTTTTGGTAAATGAAGGAAAAAAATATTTTCATATTGTGTACATAAAAATAAATTTTCATTTATCATTGTTACTACCCCCCTTCACCAAGATGAGAGAAGGGAAAAAATATTTCTAGAACATTCCTTATTCAAGTTTATGAATAGATAATGACCCTCGAGACCCGCTTTCATTGGCTCCCAGAGTACCAACTAGCACGAAGGATATAGAATCACATGCAAGATAGAATGAATTGATCTTTTTCTATTTAGTAGTAATGGGAGAAAAGACATTACATCCCAAAAAGACAAAAACTGAAGGTAAAAGTAAAGAAAAAAGAAAAACATTCCTATATAGATGTTGAAAAGTAATGCTACAAAAGTAAAAGAAAACCCCAAAGGAAAGTACCAAAGAAAATAAAAACAACAACATCAACTGTCCCAAGGTTCGAACTACTACCGTCCCCCATGATCCTCAATGTCCTCCTAGAAACAGGAAAACATTTTATATACGTAGGGTGAATATACATGTATACTCAGTACGAAAAACCAAAATCTCTCACGAAAAATTGGGGAGGCATTCTAATGCCCTGTGAGAAAAGGAGATAACCAGAGCACCTACTAAAGAAACTATGCACCCCATCCTCACCAAGGCACACTCCCTAAATAACGCAAGTCATGTAAGTTAATAGTAATAACACGTCGATGTTGGGTTACCCTACACCACTTTCCCACTGGTTATTGAAAACATCCTAGGTGTCAGACCTCTCCCTCCATTATCACTACAGTCTCACTGCCACACCACACTCACACACACCTAGGCTATTACAACTGCACATCCCACCCCACAAATACTTGTTCTATCACTACCACACATCCTGTAGATAAATATCTAGGCTACAATAACAAAATGTTACCACGCCCACTCACACATGGTTCTGAACAACTACTGTCATGCCTGAAGACCCCTGTGGCTCATCCCCAAGACACTAGGGAAAGCACCTTCCCATACACACCTGAGAAAACCACCACCACGTACCCTAGACGAAGAAACTAAGGCTATAATGGACCTCAGGCTGTCGCAACCTGCCTGAAGAGAATTGGGCTACTCATGAAATGGAGCAGAGAAGGATCTAATAACCAGCCACTCATATGAGTGTTGGGAAAAAATACACTCCCACTGAAATGGGGGTGTCCGACACGAAGTGACCAACAAGGGTAGGGTTTGAATAAGAAACATAAAATATAATTGTACATAATTTTAACAAGCACACATCCCGGCTTAGGGATTCCATAACCAGCCTATACACAAGAACACTATTTTTTATTCATAAACCGCACAACACCCACGATCAATTCACATGTCATTCCTAAAAATATATTCTCATTGAACTCATTCTTGTATTCATAATCAAGTGATACCATTTAAATTATTTATTGACTATTGAGAAATTACTTGGAATTGCCAAGAGGCAAGGAAAGAAAAATAGTAAAACAAAAATTTAAGCATTCACACCCAGTTCTCTTGTAATGCCAGTCCAACAAAAGATGTCTATGAGATCCCTCGAATTACAAGAACCAAAAAATTCCCCTATATAAGGCGTCACACGGTCTCAGATCAACAAACCAAAAACTGGACCACAACAGGGGATCTCATCCCCATCCATGTCACATCCCAAGCATCAACCATGAACATCACCATAACAGAGAAAAAGAGTATTAAAATTTGAATATGCAATTTATTTAGATGTGTATTTCCCTCTGGGTAACCAGGGTGATCACACAAGGATTCTTATTCATTAGGAATCCATTCAGTCAACAAATTTTATAGGATTAACCAGATTCCATGATATAACCATTCAGTCATATAATTAACCCAAAAAACAAAGGATCATTAGTGTAACACCCCAAGCTTCCACAGTACGCTTCTCTTTGAATAAAATAGTAGCGTGTGTTGTATGAAACTTCGAGTTCTAACACACACCACAACCAATCAAAGTAGTCGTTAAGAATAGTAATAACTACTTGTTGAAATTTTATAAATTTTATCATTCAAAATGGAAATCATTTTTGGATTCGTAATATCGAATTTATCCTAAGGGGAAATTTTGGAACTTTTCGGATAACTTTTATATTTTAATGAATAGTGAAAATTACTATATTTTAATTACAAACAACTTTTTTAATAAAAATAATTAATAATGTTAAATTATAATATTCAGAGGTTTTAATTTATAATTAGAATACATTTTTACTATTTTATCCAATGGTGGTCATTAGAATTAATTTCACTTTGAAATTGGACATAAACAATTGTCAATATTTTGATATATATTGTTTCTTAAAAACACGCTACTTGTTGTGACAACGTGAATTAATTATTCAATTAATTAACGAAACATTTATGTTTGGAATTTTTTAAAATAGACATCATTTTTGAATTCGGAATATCAATTATAGCTTAGGGTGAATTTTTTCATTGTTCTGAAAAACTTCAATTTTTGATGAATAGTGAAACCACTAAGTGATAGTTGAAAACTGATTTTTTGTTTAAATGAAACATTACCACTTCTGTGATTTTATTTTAAAAAATCCAACATACATGGTAGTAATTAGGAAGTAGAATTTGGTTCAATGGGATTAAAATATTGTTTTTTGTGAATAATAACTTCTATGTTTAATTAATCGCGATTAAAGGTAATTAGTACAATTTAAGGTAAAAATGATATTATAAAAATATGAAAATACATTTACACTTGTCCTAAATTTATTGGATGAGTCATGTCCGACCAATACAATCCATGGGTCAACATGGGGACCCCGTGGAGCCACTTGGGTAAGAAGATGACATTAAGAACTTTTTATTTAAAGTAAAAATAAAATTGTCACAAACATGTGTTGTTTTGCTATTACAATTATTACATGGGGTTATATAAGTTAACATTTAGACTATAAATATTAATTAGAAATATAAAAATATTTCCAACATCATGATATTTTTTTTATAATTTTTAGACATTAAATAAATTATTTTTTTTATGACACCATGATGATGCAGTGATTACCTCATTGATTAACAATTTAAATAAAATGAAATGATAATGTAAATTGTAGGTATTACACTAGTCAAAAAACATTTAGATGAGTATATTTCGAACCCTTATCACCTTATCCTCGAAATATTTCCTTGTGGGACCTTTATAATCCAATAATAATTTCATAATAAAGTAACATTTCAATCATTCCAAGAGTGCCCCTCCTCTCATCTTATAAATGGCCCCCACATCTACCACCTTATTCACACCTTCATGCCATTTGGATCGGCCAAACACTTCCCTAATACTCTATCAAATTCCCTCTATAACTCCTAGAAGCCTCACTTTGGGATGATGCCTTCCCAAGGAAGCCTTTGGATCAAATCAAAAAGAGTTACCCAATTTAAAGGTAATGTCTTCACTTATTCTATTTTGTTTTATTTTGCATCTCCATCCCCCTAAACTCTTTTTATTACATAATTTTGTAACAACACCAGTATCATCAATATACTACGATTTTTTTAGTATAAGGATTTGATTTACACTTACACACACCTTCGTCTAATGGTTAATGAACATACTGTTTCTATCGGTGGCGAAATGCTGCCTCACGAAATGATGATTGTTCAATCTTAATTTAACACCTCTCATAGTGGCCATTAATATGACACTATTTTTTATATATGATATATATATTATGTTTATGTTTTCCTTATGCTTCTGTATTTTTCATTTATGGAACACCTTTATGATTTCCATTATGGGTTAACGCGATGATTTCATTTGAGGAAGTGCGGACTACCGCCCCCTCTAAGTGATTTGAATCGTTAATGCCATATGTGGGATGTATAATGGATGGAGTAAATAATATTATACATGATAGCATACTGGAATTATATTATACCTTTATATAATTATAATTTCATTCCAATAAATATGAAATATAAATGAATGTAGCGTTCATGCATACGTACGTCTTACCGTCTCCATTAATGGTGCATTTCATTTCTTACATCTAAATGTAATGTAATGTAATAAATTCATGTATATAATGGATATATATCATATATATGATATCTAAATCATGAATATAATTATGGATATAATGGATATTTCACCACATGACCAACTTGTAATTATTAGAAGTTTTTTTTGACTCAAGTACCAAAGATTGAAAAAATGACCATTATTAACATAAATAATTACATAATGTTTATAACATGGTAATAAGTGATATAAAAGGAATAATGAACATGAAAAAGGTTCTTAAGAAATTTGAAATTAACTATAGTTTATTATTCAGGAGGTTAAATAACGGTCATGTCAAGTCGGACCCGAGGTAATGGAACTTCTTAACCCAATTTCCGTTCATTGAGTTAATCTCCTACTTTCAAATTATGCCATGATATTATTATGTCATATCTTTTGTTTTTACTTTCTTTATGTGTACATATAGTGAATACACATAATAGATCTATTTTATTTAAAAAATTATCTTTGTAAGGGACTTCGTCTCAATCTCCATACATTGAGGCATATTTTGTTTTATACACAAATTTCTTTTATACAGTGAATAAACCCCTTTGACTTTTATGTTTATTCAAAAGGAATCTTTTTATATGAAGCGTTTTACTAAATGACAAAAAGGAATGTTTTTTTTGTCGTACGTATGCGGCGACAACGACTTCTCTAACGCCATGACCATTTTTTGTGTTTTTCCTTCCTCAACAAGCCATAATTTTTTTAAATGAAAAATAAATACCATGTTTTAATTTTCTTTTATTTTGGTAGTGGAAATGGTTTTATTATATCAATGTGTTTTACTGATATCTTGTGATTGAAATGTGGAAATGTTATATTTCCTTTATACATGTTTTATGTGATACGATTATGTTATGGTTTATGATATTTTTAAACCTTTTTATATAAGGAATGCATTGGACTTAATAAGTGGCGGGTGGAGCCCGCTATAGATCCTCGATGTATCAGCAGGTCTCATGAGACAAACTAGTGTCTTGGCACGAGGTCTTAAGAAAATCTTATTTTTAGTCTTCGCGTGAGGCCTTGGCTACGTGGTTATGATAATCTAGCATTATATATTCCATCATTATGAAAGTGGTTATTGATATTTCATTTGATTATTCGACTAGTAGAATATCCATGTGAATAAGTAAATGGAATTTTCTCATTTTATTTTTTCCATATTATGCTTAATTTAAAAGGATTTTTTTTAGTTATACATTTCCTTAAATTTTCATGTTTATTTATGAAATCTTTCGCTATACTGTTATCCTTACTGAGCATCTGATCTCACCCCTTCTAATGTTTTAATTTTTCCAGGATGTGAAGAAGTATATTATGAATGACCTGCAGGGATAGTATGATGGGATATGAAGACAATATGTTGGTGTTGTTTTGTTTTACTTTATGATGTAATGTATGACTTATGAATGTATCTAGTGTTTCTAAGGCTACTAAACTAATCGGTCATTCAAGACTTGATCTTTTTTATCATGCCAATGTTACACAATAATGCACCGACTCTGCGTAACTGGTGTCGGGGCGTTACAGTTGGTATCAGAGGAAGTTTAGTACTATGTTTGGAAATTAGATTTAGATAAACTCTGATTAGAGCACATAACCCTAAGATAGAATTTGAGGATTAGTATTGAAGAAATTCTAGAATTTTGTTGTTGTATAGAATTTGTGAGTTTCTTGAGAAATACATCCCTGTCTGGATACAAGCAGGTTGAGGCGGCTCTGGCACATATGTGCCTAGGGGTAAAACCCGAAAACACCGGTTTGAGGTAGACTCGAACGAAAACTGATGCACGACAACAGGCCTTGCTGCACTCTTCGTTACGAAACTCCTGGGGGATATGCTTAGGATAATTCTCATTTTCTATAGAATTCGTTATGAAGGGTTTATGAGTGTATAATTCCTCAAAGAAAACATTTTTATGATTATAGTTCAATTCATGTTAGGTGTTATACAAGTATGGAATTATGTATTTCGATTCATAAACATATATAGTTTATGACATTGTTTATAAATGGCGCCAAGTAGAAAGAAGGGAAAACATATAAATGCACACACTCCATGTAGGGATTTCCCTCCTGCTCAAGATAATTATAGTGGAGCAGGTGATACAACTAGTGCTGATCAAATTATAACCATAATGGGACAACTCAGTCACGTTATGAATAATAACCTTACTCGTATGGAGAACCCTAATCTGCAATGTGGCGGATCAATGTTAGACCTCTTCATGGGGAAAAACCACCCACATTTAATGGGGTAAAAATTTATTAGTAGATAAGAAATGGATAAACTCCTTAGAGAAAATATTCCATGACTTGGGGTGTAGCGAAAGGGAGATGGTTGTCATGGCAGTTTACCACCTCACTGGAGATGCTGATAAATGGTGGTCATTGATTCAAAATACAAAAGAAGATGATGAAGTATCAAGTATGGAATGGAGGGAGTTTAAGGAAATTTTCATATAAAAATACATTCCACATGGCCATCGAGCAGATATGGAAAGGCAATTTCTGATTCTGAGGAAGAAGGAGGATGAGAATGTCGAAAAGTATGAGGCTAACTTTACAAGGTTAGCGAGGCATGCTCCAGATTATATATGCAACCCAAGAAGTATGATTGACAGTTTCTTTGATGGGTTAAAACCATTTCTCTATTGAGAATTAGTATCACAATCTTTCTCAACGTATTAAGATATTGTCCCTTGTGCTATCAAGACAGAAAAGGAATTCTCTAATTCTTATGAAAACAAATTAAAGCAAGAGATGAAGAGAACGGTGGAACAATAGACTTATAAAGGAAAAAGGAAAATAATTCTTTTCCATTATGCGATAATTGTGGGAAGAATCACCCCAGTAATTGCCTAAAAGGAATGAGTGTTTGTTATAAATGTGGAGAAAAAGTCACCAGGCTCGTGATTGCAAGGGAATGAAAGAGGATATAAATGTTGAATGCTACAATTATATGGAAATGGGGCATTATCAAAATAACTGTCCTCAGTGTCATGGAATCATACCTCAGAAAAGGCCAAAGGATCAAGGCCAATCATATACTGTTACTATAGTTGAAGTGGAATAATTAATGTATTGGTGCTTTTGGACTGAAGAATTATATTATGGTTATAAGAATAATGTGATATATATAAGGATTGTACTATAGTAATCGTTGTTTTCATTATGGTTTTAATATAATGAAGGTAATCATATTTTTAGTATGTGACAATAAGAGAAACATTACCTTGTTTGGGGAATCTGATGTTTCAATTGATTTTGGAATTTACAGACATTTTAGAGAATGTTTGGACAGAGGTATTTTGGATAACTATAAAGGTTGGAATGGATTAAGTTTATAATTGGATAGTATTGTTTAAGGTTAAAAAAATTATGAAGATTATTTTTGAAATATTATAATAATATAGTTTTTGGAAAAGGAAAATCTGCAGGTCGGGGGATAACCCGTCGCGTCGGACAAAGCTGCAGGAATCGAACCCACAACCATAGTGAGACAAGCCTTTATTACCTACGACTAGCCTACATGAAGTCCCTGGTTATTAAAAAATAGTTTTCGTAATCTAAATGGTATGTGTTAATATTTGGAACCTTATACAATTAGTATAAATATAATATTTTTGAGTTATGTTACCATTTGGAGTGAAAGATGGGTTTATGGTGAAATTTTATTAAAGAATGAAAGTCAACATGAAAAGTAAGTATATTTCCATAAGTTCTTTGCAAATATCTTAAACAAATTCCTCCACATTATGAAAGGTAGCTTAAAACAAAAAAATTGTCTGTTAACTTTTCCAACTTGGGATTCAATGACCGTTAAACCAATCAAATGTTTTTGATTTTCTTGTGGTTAACTTTCTCCTAATCCTATTTTATACAACTCTCCCTCAGACCTTGATTGTTTTTTTCTTCCATATCAATGTTTTCATATAATCCTAGTATTGGCTATCTCAGGTGACAATTTTACTTCTCTTTATTTCTTTTAATGTTATATTTTTATTAACCCTATTTCCGATGTGGGTTTTCCACAAAGGTATTTTCTATTTTCAACCTTATATTTTCAATGAAAAATTTAAAATTTTGAGGACGCAATTTATTGAATCAGGGGAGAATGTAACACCCCAAGCTTCCATTGTACGCTTCTCTTTGAATAAAATAGTAGCGTGTATTGTATGCAACTTCGAGTTCTATCACACACCACAAACAATCAAAGTAGCAGTTATGAATAGTAATATCTACTTTTTTAAATTTTATAAATTTTATCATATAAAATTGACTTTTTTTTGGATTCTTAATATCAAATTTATCCTAAGGTTAAATTTTGGAACTTTTCGGATAACTTTTATATTTTGATGAATAGTAAAAATTACTAAATTTTAATTAAAAACTACTTTTTAATAAAAATCACTAGTAGTGATAAATTATAATATTGAGTGGCTTTAATGTATAATTAGAATATAATTTTACCATTTTATCAAATGGTGGTTATTAAAATTAATTTCACATTGAAATTGGACATAAACAATTGTCAATCTTTTGATATATAATGTTTCTTAAAAACACTCTATTTGTTTTGATAGTGGGAAATAATTATTAAATTAATTAATGCAACTTATATTCATGAAATATTGTAAAATAGATATCATTTTTGAATTCAGAATATCAATTATATATTAGGGTGAATTTTTCGTATTGTTCTGAAAAACATAAATTTTTTATGAATAGTGAAACCACTAAGTGATAATTAAAAACTGATTTTTCATTTAAATGAATCATTACCACATCTGTGATTTTATTTTCAAAATTATAACATACATGGTTTTCCTTAGGAAGTAAAATGTGGTTCAAGGGGATTAAAATAATTTTTTGGTGAATAGTAACTTTTAAGTTTCATTAATCACGATTAAAGATAATTAGTGAAATTTAAGGTAAAAATCATATTATAAAAATATGAAAATACCTTTACACTTGTCCTACCCTTATTGTATGAGTCATGGCCGACCAATAAAATCCATGGGTCATCTTGGGGACCCCATGGAGCCACTTGGGTAAGACAATGACATTATGAACTTTTTATTTTATGTAAAAATAAAATTGTCACAAACATGTGTTGTTTTACTAAAACAATTATTACATGGGGTTATATAAGAAAACTTTTTGACTATAAATATTTATTAGAAAGATAAAAAGATATAATACATCATGATATTTGTTTTATAATTTATAGACATTAAATAAATTAATTTTTGAATGAAACCATGATGATGCACCAATTACCTCATTAATTAACAATTTAAATAAAATGAAAAGATAATGTAAAATGTAAGTATTACACATTTAAAAAACCTATTAGATGAGTATATTTCAAACCCTAATCACCTTAGAATATAAATATATCATTGTGGGACCTTTATAATCCAAAAAACTTTTCATAATAAGTAACATTTCAATCATTCCAATAGTGCTCCTCCTCTCCTCTTATAAAAGACACCACCTATACCACATTATTCACAACTCAAAGCCTTTTGGATCGGCAAAAATCTTCCCAAATACTCTCTAAAGTTCCTTATATTACTCATAGAAGCCTCACATTGTGCAGAAGTCTTCCCAAAGAAGCCTTTGGCTTAAATCAAAAAGAGTTACCCGATTTTAAGGTAATGTCTTCACTTATTCTATTTTGTTTTATTTTTCTTCCCCAAACCCCTAAACTATTTTTATTACTATTTTTTGTATCAAAACCAGTATCTACAATATAATAGCATGTTTTTATGAGATGGATTTGATTTACACATACACACACCATCGTCTAATGGTTAATGAACATACTGTTTCTGTGGGTGGCGAAATACTGCCTCTTGAAATGATGATTGTTCAATATTCTTTTAACACCTCTCATGGTGGCCATTAAGATTACAGTATTTTTTATATATGATATATATTATGTTTATGTTTTCCTTATGCTTCTGTTTTTTCATTTATTGAACACCTTTACGATTTCCATTATGGGTGAATGCGATGATTTCATTTTAGGAAGTGCAGACTATCGCCCCCTCAAAGTGATTTGAATCGTTAATGCCATATGTGAGATGTATAAAAGATGGAGTAAATAATATTATACATGATATTATACTGGAATTATATTATACCTTTATATAATTAAAATTTATTTCCATTAAATATTAAATATAAATGAATGTAGCGTTCATGCGTACGTACGGTTTACCGTCTCCATGAACAGTGCATTTCAGTTCTTACCTCTAAATGTTATGTAATATTATAAATACATGGATATACTGGATATATATGATATATATGATATCTAGATCATGAATATAATTCTGTATATAATGGATATTTTATCACATGAACAACTTGTATTTATAAGATGTTTATTTTTAACTCAAGTACTATAGATCGACAAAACGAACGTTATTAACTTAAATAATTACATAATGTTTATATAATGGTAATAAGTGATATAAAAGGAATAATGAACCAGAAAAATGTTATTATGAAATTATAAATTAACTGTAGTTAATTATTTTGGAGGTTAAAAAACGATCGAGTCAATTCGGACACGAGGTAAGGGAACTTCTTAACCCAATTTCTTTTCTTTGGGTTAATCTCCTACTTTCAAATTATTCCATGATATTATTATGTCCTATCATGTATTTTTACAATATTTATGTGTAATTATAGTGTATACACATAACAGATCTATTTTATTTAATAAATGATCTTTGTAAAGGACTTTGTCTCAATCTCCATTCATTGAGGCATATTTTTATTATACATAAATTTCATTTATACAGTGAATAAACCCCTTTTACTTTTACGTTTATTCAAAAGTAATTTTGTTATACAAAGAGTTTTACTAAATGACAAAAAGAAATGTTTTCTTTCATACGTATGCGGCGACAACGACTTCTCCGCCGCCATGACCATTATTTGAGTTTCGACTTCATCTACAAGCCATTATTTTTTTAAATGAAAAATAAATACCAAGTTTTAATATACTTTTATTTTGGTATTAGAAATGGTTTTACTATATCAATGTGTTGTATTGATATATTTTGATCGAAATGTGGAAATGTTATGTTTCCTTTATGCATGTTTTATGGGATACGATTATGTTATGGTTTATGATATTTTAAAACCTTTTCATATAATGAATGCATTGGACATAATAAGTGACGGGTGGAGCCCGCTATTGCTCCTCGATGCATAGGCATGTATCATGAGTCAAACTAGTGTCTTGGAACAAGGCCTTGACACAATCTTATTTGTAGTCGTGGCACGAGGCCTTAGCTACGTGGTTATGATAGTCTGGCATTATACATTCCATCATTATGAAAGTGGTTATTGATATTGAATTTTATTATTTGACTAGTATAATCTCCATGTGAATAAGAAAATGGAATTATTTCATTTTATTTTTGTCATATAATGCTGAAGTTCAAGTTTAAAAGGCTTTTGTTTTAGTTATATGTTTTCTTAATTGTTAATGTTTATTTATGAAAGCTTCTGCTATATTGTTATCATTACTGAGCATATGAGCTCACCCCTTCCAATGTTTTAATTTTTCCAGGATGTGAAGAAGTATATTATGAAAGACCTGTAGGTTTAGTATGAGGGGATATGAAGAAAAGATGTTGTTGTAGTTTATTTTACTTAATGATGTAATGTAAGACTTATGAATGTATCTAGTGTATCCAAGGCTATTAGACTAATCGGTCTTTCGAGACTGGATCTTTTGTGATCATGCCAATGTTACACAATAATGCACAGAATCTGGGTAACTTGGGTCGGGGCGTTACTTTTAGTGCACAAGAAAAGACCACAAACGACCATGTTTTTCTGTGGACATAAGACCATTCTATCCACAACATTTAAATAGGGGTAAAAAAGAACATTATAAACATCAAAAACACCCCTTCATCACTTAAAAGTGTTTTTATTATCTTCATGAAGGTCTTGTTTCATCCATCCTCATAGAAATATCAGCATACATTCCCCGCATGGAACACAATAAATAGAGATGAAGGAATAACCCTACATGGATGATCAATGATAAAACTTTTCTCCTAGAGCCAACAACTGTGGATGTGCGACATGTATGGTAGAAACTCTAGGGACTCCAAGAATGAGCAAGAAAGGCTACAGCATGGGAGCACCACTGACCTCAGGAATGGAGACTCTAAAATCACTATGGAAAGAAATAAACTAGCCGAGAAGAAGAAGAAAGAACTATAGTTCAATAAAAATATGAGATCCAGACATTATGGTATATCCAGATCATGAGTGGATTTAAAGGATGGTTGTGGTTTCAAAATGCGGTTGAGTGGTTACACACGATGAAATTTATTTTTACTTAATAATTCTCATTGGGGAGGGGGTGTAACAACTGTATGTTAATAGAGTTTATTTAAAAATAGTAAAACATGCTACTGGGACACTTAGTCTGCGTCCGTTGAGGATCCCCCACTCTTATGAGTTTATAATGTTTTTTAGGTGGATAAAAATGGTCTTGAACAACTTTTAAAAGATTCAAAAGTCTTAAATGTTGTGTTCCACGAAAAAACTGGGCATGAAAAACATGTCAATACCCTCTACCATAGGTGACACATCGATCAAGACCTATCGTTTCACATCGATCTGTGACACATTGATTGGTGACAAACTGATTGCTGTCGCATTGATCGGTGACACGCCGATCGTTGATGAACTGATCAGTGACCTAGTGATCGGTGTCCCACCGACTGGGGACTCACTGATTGATGACACACTAAAAAGAGAAACACCGATCAATGACACACCACGATGGCATCCTGCCATCAAGACGCAACCCTTATGATGTGGCCCTGATGGGTCCAGGTCATTTCAAACAACATATATTTGGAAAAGAGATAGACCAAGATGGTCTGGGCCATTACCTTAGATACCTCTCGATCTATTATCATCCTTTGGAATCAAATTTTGCCCAAATAGAAGAAAGGGGTCTGAACAACAACCTCATAAGATACCTATCAGGGAAAAACCACCCCAAACAGCCATACCAATCACAAAGATCACATTTTCCCAACATAGAGATCTAGGACTTCCTTCCTCCATATCATTATAGTATCCGCTTTGGGCGGTACTGACTCATCCGAATGGGTTTTATCGCATCCACCATAATGAATCTTGATTAAGGATCGGGTCATCCCTTCCCCACATATTCAGATATCTCATAAAAATTCAAAATTAAAGTAATGAAAACATCTCAAAAACCCAACAAGGTGAACATTATGTCACAAACAAGTAAAAAACATAATAGAACAAAACTCAAAATAGCTATTGGTACTAGGTGTGCATCTGTTCCTCTCATTCCCTGGTACTCTTTTCGAGGCCACCATGCCTCCACAACCCATGAACCAAAGGGATGGTTCACCCACAAAGCACTTTCTCCTTCAAATCCTTGATCCTCACAGGTCGCTCCACAAATGTAGAATCGCCCCCTATAACCAAATCATCATATTTAATGATATAGATGTCATCGTGTGGATATCGACGAAGATGGGAGACGTGGAAAATGTTGGGGATACTTTCCAACTAAGGTGGAAACTCCATCTGATATGCAACATATCCATCTCCCCCCAACACTTCGGAAGGCCCAAGGAACCTATGAGAGAGCTTGCTCCCCTTGCCGAAACATCATTTCCCAAGACTAGGGAAAACCTTCTTGAACTCATGGTCTCCAACCTCGAACACCAAGGGCCTCCTCCTACGGTCGGCATATAACTTATACCAGTCTTGGGCTTCCTTCATCCTCTCATGCACAAGTTGAACCTTCTATGTTGTGCTATGCACTATCTATGGGCCAAGAACAACTACCTCCCCAACTTTTGTCCAGGACATGGGCGAATGACACAGACTTCCGTACAAGGCTTCTAATGGTTTCATACCCATAGTAGAGTGAAATATATTATTGTTGGAAATCTCTACTGAGGGAAAATATCATTCCCAAAATCCCATGAATTCCAAAACACTTCCTCGAAGCATATCCTCCAACGTCGGTATGGTTCGCTCTATTTACCCATCTGTAGGGCGGTGGAAGGCAGTACTAAGACATAGATTGGTTCCAAAAGCATGTTGCAATCCCCTCCATGAATGATGTGGTAATCTCTGGATCCTTATCTAAGAATGTGGTCATAATAACTCCAGGAAACCACACCACCTCATCGATGTATCTCTTTGCTAAGGCATCCACCACACTCAACTCCTTGATGACCAAAAACGGCGTTGATTTCGTCAACCAGTCTACCACTACCTAGATTGCATCATAGCCTCCTTGAACCCTGAGTAGTCATGGGACAAAATTTATCGAGTTGTTATACCACTTCTACTCGGGGACATCTAAAGGATGAAACGGACCTCCTGGAACGTGGTTTTTATCCTTCACCTACTAACACACCAGGCACCTTTCCACTAATTCTACCACTGCCCATTTCACCATGGGCCACCAAAATTGTTCTCTCAAGACTCAATACATCATGGAAACTCTATGGTGTAATGCTACGAGTGAGTTATGGAACACATTGAGAACTCCCTCGTGCATATTTTATGGGAAAAACAAATTCCTTTGGAAAATAATTGATTCAGACCATCCACATACCACTCTTCCAGAGCATTAACTTGGTTAACCTGATTGCGCATCACATCAAGCTCTATATATCACCACATAGACTCCTCCACCTGGCACAACAAAGGGAATTACACTCTCAATTGAATCAGAAAACATCTACCACCAGACATCCTTTCATCCAGGTATAGGGAAACCAACTCCTCTATTTCCATCCAAGTATCCAAAAATTCATGAACAGCTTCCCTCCATGACTTCATGGTTAAGGAATCATCCACAACATTCCCAAAAATATTAGTGTACGATATCTCGATGTTGTTGTCCTGAAAAAACTCCACACAACATTTCTGTCACATGTTCAGGTCCCCCTAGGTAAAGATATGCCTCAAACTCTTGTGACCCATGAATACCACTATGTGCTCCACGATGAGGTTATTCTGCAACAACATTAATACAGAAACCACCGCTGTATAATCTAGGTCATGGGGTGAATAGTTACACTCATGAGGACGTAAAGTTTTCGACCCATAAGATACCAGTCCCCGCGGCTGCATCTGAAAACACCCCAGGCCATGTCTATATGCATCACAAAATACCTCATACAATACCCCTACCACTGGACAACTGATCACTGGAGTTCTGACCAACCTTTCCTTGAGATTGCTGAATGATGCCTAGAACTTCCCACTCCACATGAAGGCTTTGTCCTTTCTGGTCAAAGAGGTCAAGGGTGATGAAACTCGAGAGGAGTCTGGTAAAATCCTCCAATAATAGACTTCTAGTCTCCGAAAACAGCGAACCTCTATCACATTCGTGGGTGTTTCCAAAGAAACATCCATTTCAGTATTTGACGAATCAACAACTACCCCTTACTGACACACCACTTGTCTAAGGAAACTCACTTCATATATCATGAACTTATACTTGGAAAATTTCCCAAATAGATGGAGGTGTCAAAGGATTTCCAAGCCCATCCTAAGGTGATTAGTATTCTCCTCTTCTGATTTTGAGTAGATAAAAATGTGATCAATGAACACAATGAAAAACTGGTCCTGAAACTCATAGAAAACAGATTTCATGAGCACCATGAACACACCAAGTGAATACGTAACAAGAAACACCATGAATGAAAAATCAAAGATCCCATACCTACACCTGAAAGTATTATTTGGAATATCACGGTCCTTCACCCTTAACTAGTGATACCCAGACCACAGATGTATCTTAGTGAACCAACCTTCTCCCCTTAGCTGGTCAAAGAGATAATGTATTTTCTGGAGAGGGTATGAGTTCTTGACTGTAAATTGATTTAGTCTTTAGTATTCTATGCATAAATAGAGACCACCAGCTTCCTCAATCGTGAACAAGATCGGAGAACCCCATGGTGACATGCTTGGTCGGACAAAACGCTTCTTCATCAGATCGTCAATCTGAATCTACAACAACAAGAACATTAATGTCGACATCCAATAAGGAGCCTTTGAAACTAGGCAGGCTCCGGGTTGCAAATCTATCCAGAACACAACATCACATCGAGGTGGTAGAGTTCCACTTCATTATGGAAGACGTCCATGAACACACTTACTATCCCCGGGACATCCACCATCTATATATCTTCCAACTCCACTAATAGACCCTCTAACATGTAATGGAGGGGCTCCAATTTCCTTCTATTTTATTGGAAACCCCAAACACCGGAGAAAGCCACACACTGGAATTCCTCATCAGAGAACTTGAATATTCATCAGAATAAGTTGATAACAGCATGTAATGAAAATAGAAAGCCGATAACTATGAGAACATTATATGGTTGTATCTTCAATAGTTGAATATCCATGCTAGACTGATGTGGCGTATCAACAGTCTACACCCTCAGAAATCATAAAAAAAATCAGTTTGACCTCCAAATGGTGTACTCAACACTAGTTGCACTGGAAGTCTCCCAGTATCTAAACCCAGAGCATGGGCTAGACCAGGTGCAACAAATGAATGTGAATCTCCTGTATCATACAAGGAAGAGGAAAGAGTAATAAACAAGAAGACCATACCTCAAACAACTTCTGGCCCTACTAGAATTTATACCTCTATACGATGTAACTATCCAGGACTAGATCCTCTTCCCCTCTGCTGTAGGATGCCTCCCCGACCACACCCTAGTCGAAGTCCCTGAGGATCACCCTACAGTCGGCCTCCTCCTATAACATTTTCACTTGGAGGAGAAGAAGCTCGATGTCCTTGCCGATGTTGCTGCTAAATGGGACTGCCTTGAAGCTACTACTTTTGAGGTGGGTACTGAACCTGCCCACCCCCTATATACTATGCTCAGTCCGAGAAATGCTTCTGATGGTTCCCACGTATGACACAGATGAAACATGTTGGTTCTGGGCCTGCAAAGATGGGGCTAGGACTGGGAGATCAAAACTGGATCTATTGGGGCCTGATCACCACTAGTCGAAACCTAGAAGGCCTTATCCCTGGAGGGCTTCTACTAACATCCATTCCTTATTACAATCTTAAATGAATTCCCTCTCACAACATACCTCCCAGTGTGTGAATCCTCTCCACCACTTTAGCCTTCTTTTGGACCTCAAAGTACTTCATTAGGGTAAAGGGAGTAAAAAAATACTGAAGAGAACTTCAGAGTGCCTTCTCTAAACGTCTCGCCCAAGAATCCTCATCCGGGTAATGGTCCAGAGCAAAATGAAGGAGATCTTTGAAATTTATCCCAAACTCTATCACTAACATACTCCCATTCTAAAGTTAGAGTATCTCCTATCCCTTCTCAACCTTTATCGTGGAAGAGAAGAATTCATCCCGGTACTCCCTCTCAAATTTAATCCATGTAACCTCAACCTCCCTATTCTCCCAAAGGTAGAGCGTCCACCACTAATGTGCTTCTCCACACATCTGGATTACAACTCTACATTTCCACATCTAAGGTGTTGCCATTGTATTTCTCAAGGGCCTTCCACTAAAAAGCATTAACTTTCCTCTACCACTGGTAATCCTCCACTTCTTGGTAAGTCCTATTCTGATCACCCAAGTCAACCTCTTGGGCCTCGATCTCCCACACTACTCTTGGTCGTCATCTGGGTGCCATACCTACAAGGTAAAAAAGGAATGACTAAGAACATGTATTGTATACTATCTCTTTTTTCATAGAATTCTTATTCATTTTAAATCCCCATAATTCCAAATAAACACAAGAACACAATTCATTATGGTGCATGTACTTTTATTGGGGTCTTTACCCTGTAATCACTATAGCCTCAAATGGTCACTCAATAGGCCTAGAGTCCCAACATCGGATCACGGGGGGGACCTAAAATCTTTTGTCCTAGCAGGTATTTCCTGGGCTAAATTACACATCATGTATTCCTAATATTGTTTCCCTACCATCCTAGTAAATCCTCAATGTGCCTAACTCCGAACTCATTTCTATCCCTCGACCGGCTCTGATACCATTTCTGTCACGACCCCCCTTCACCATGATGATGTAAGGGTCCTCATATTACCAAATCCTTCTTTCTTCTTGTTGAAGAAGAGATAATGAACCCAAGGCCTGCCATAAATAGGTCCCAGATTGGAGAATTTCACCATGGGTATAAAATCACACCCAAGGTGGAAGGCATTACAATTTATATTTTGTATGATTGGCATATAAGATACTAAGTCCTAACAACACCAAAACTGAAGGTAAATTTAAATACAAAATAAAACCATTCCCATATGAATGAACAATATTACTGATACAAAAGTAAAAGAAAACAACAAAATAAATGTAAAAAAGAAAAGAAAAACATCAACATCAATTATCCCATGGTCCGAACTAGTACGGTCCTGCATGATCCTCGAAATCCTCCTAGAAAATTGAAAACAATTTATATATGTAGGGTGAGTATATAGATATAATCAGTAGGGAAAACCAAAAGACCTTGTGCACATGTAGGGAGGCATTCTAATGCCTCATGAGAAAAAAAGATAATTATAGAACCCAGTAAAGAAACTATCAACCCCAACCTCACCAAGGCACACTCCCGAAATAATGCAAGTCAAATAAGTTAATAGTAATAACACATACATATTCGGTTACCCCAAACCACTTTCCCTCTGGTTTTTTAAGACATCATACGCATTAGACCTCACCCACCATTAACACCGGCGTCTCACTGCAACACCCCACCCACACACACCTCGGCTATCACAACCGCACATACTTCTCGCAAGTAGTTGGGCTATCACTACCACACATCCCACCCATAAACACCTGGGCCACAATAGCAAAACATAACAACACCCACACAATCCTGGGTCCGATCAACTACTTCCATGCCCGAAGACACCTGTACGACATTCCAGAGACACATGGGAAACTACGTATATACAAACACCTGGGCCAACCACCACCATGTACCCTACTAGAAGAAAATAGGTCTATAATGGACCCTAGGCCATCAGAACGTGCCTAACAAAACTTGGGATTCCTAGTAAATGGACCAGAAAATGATCTAATAACTAGCCACTTATAGGAGTTTTTTGGAAAAACACCCTCACCAATGAAATGGGGGTTTTCGAAATAAATTGCTCTACAAGGGTGGGGAGAGAATATGAAAAATAAAATTTAATTATATATATAGGTATCAAGTACTCATCCCAGGTTAGGGGTTTAATAAACATCCTATACAGAATCACCCTCATAACTATTCATAAACCGCACAATACCCACGATCATGTAACAAGACATTATCGAAATGAAATTATCATTGAACCCATTCTCCTTATCGTATTCATGTGATTAAATTTAAATTAATTCTTCACTACTGGAAATTAACAAGAATATACATGTGGAAGGGAATGGGAATTAGTCAAACAACAATTTATGAATTCACACCCAGGTCTCTTGTAAAGCCAAAACAACAAAAGCAATTTGTGAGATCCCTCGAAGTACTATTACCGAACCAAGCCCCAACTGATGGCCCCAAATGGCCTCATATCCCCAATTCAAAAACTACATGACAACAAGGGATCCCATCCCCATCTATGTCACTTCCCAAACATCAACCGTAAACATCACCAATACTGAGAAAAAGAGTTTCAAAATTTGAATATGTAAGTTATTTAGTTCTGCCTTATCATATGGTTAACTGCGATGATCACACAAGTATTCATATTCATTGGGAATCCACTTAATCAACCGATGTTACGTGATTTACCAGTTTCCATGTCACAGCCATTCAATCATATAATTAACCTTAAAAAATAAAGTATCATTATTGTGAAAGAAAAGACCACTGATGACCTTGATTTTTAGAGGACATAAGCACATACAATCCATAAAATATAATGAGGTGTAAATGTGTACAATGGAAACATCAAACTCACCCAATCATCACATTAACTTCCATTTATTATCTTCCTTAAGGTCTGGTTTCAACCATCCCAATAGAGATATCAACATACCCACCCCGTATGATACACAGTAAAGAGATATGAAGGAATAACCCTACCTAGATGATCAATGATCAATGTTTTCACCTAGTTATGACAACCACGGATGTCTGAATTATAGGGGAGGAACTTTGGGGAATCTAAGAATGAACAAAAAATCCAATAGAACAAGTGCACCACTCACCTCAGGAAATGATACTCCAAACACACTAAGGAAACGAAGAAACCAGACAAAAATAAGAAGAAAAAATTCAACTGTGATAAAAAGATGAGATCAGAATGTTACGAGATATTAAAATATTGAACGGTCTTAATGGAGGATGGTGATTTCACCATGAATTTTGGTCATTACACACGATGTAATTTATCATTTTTTATTAATTCTTATTGTGGAGGTGGCCATAACAGCGGTGAGTTAAAAGACATTATTTAAACAGTGTAAAATGCGCTAACCAAACACACAGTCTAGGTCAGTTAAGGTTCACCACACTAATAATGTAACATCCCAAGTAATTAATGAATAATAGATATTTTTATCTATGTATATTAATGAATTAGATATTTTTTTAGAGGCTTAAAATGAAAATAAATCCAATCTTAAGCATGGAATACACTAATATTTTTAAAAGATTGTTTTAATGCCCTTTGATGGAAAACCATTTTTAAATATATCTTTTGACTATTTTATAAGATTTTTTTTGTAAAAATACACTTATTCTATATGATTGGGACATCAATATTTACTTTGTGTGAATTTTTGGTATTTTTCTGAGAATGTTCATTTTTAATGAATAGTTAAAAATACTTCATTTTAAATCAAAAATGCTTTTTAATCTACATTATTTATATGATTAGATTAAATTTTTAATTTGTTTTAAAGTTAAATTAGAATATATTTTTATCATTTAATCCAGTGGTGGTCATTAGGATTAATTTCACATTGGAATTGGGAATAAACTAATGCCAAACTTTTGATAGTTATTGTTTCAAAAAAACCCACTATTTTTTTTTACAAAAGGAATTATATTTTAAATCAATTATTGCAATTTCTGTGTTTGGAATTTTTTAAAATGGATTAAATATTTGGAATCAGAAGGTCCAAATTATGTAATCATGAATCTTTTGTTTTTGGACATTATGAATAGTAACGATGGTAATTATCTTTAATTATCTTGATTAATGAGTAATCGGTTATTTAAGGATAATAAAATGATATCATAATAATACATAAAGACCTCAAAATGTGTCCTAAGGCTAATTTTTTCCTCATGGACGACCATGGGATGCCTTGTTCCAAACTTGGGGGCCCCATGGAATCACTTTTGTGAGAAAGTGACTTTTTATCTTTTTATTTTTAACGAATGATAAATGTGACGAAGAATGTATCACCTAAGTAAAATATTTTTTATTTTGTATACATAAATGATATTTTGGACTATAAATATTCATTAGAAATCTAAAATGATTTCCTACATCATGATATTTTTTTTATAATTTTGAGACATTATATTTAATAAATTTATTATGACATCATGATGATGCACTGATTACCTCATTAATAAATGATTTAAATAAAATGGAAAGATAATGTAAAATCTAAGACCTACACATGTCCAAAACCAATTGGATGAGTGTATTTCGAACCCTTATCACATTACCCTCTAATTATATCAATGTTGGACCTTTTTAATCAAAAAATCATTTTAAAATAAAGTAAATTTTCTTTACTTTCCAAGAGCGCCCCTCCTCTCCTCTTATAAAAGGCCCCCACCTCTACCTCCTTACCCACACTCCCAAAGTCGTTGGCTCTGCCAACACGTGACCATTTTGTCTCTCCACATCCCTCTCTTACTCCTTGAAGCCTCACATTGGGCAGAAGTCTTTCCAAGGAAGTCTTTGAGCTCAAACCAAAGGGAGTTACCCGATATTAAGGTAATGTCTTCACTTGAGTCCTTTTGTTTTATTTTGCTTCTCCAAACCCCTAAACTCTATTTATTCATTTCTTTTGTAACGAATCTAGTATCTCCAATATACTAGGATGTTTTTATAAGATGTATTTGAGCTACACATACACACACCTACATCTAATGGTTAAAGGACATACTATTTCTATGGATGGTGAATTTATGCCTCCCGAAACGATGATTGTTCAACATTATTTTAACACCATAAAAGGTGTCCATTATGATGTCAATATATTTATATATGATATATAATATTTTTATGTTTTTCGTAAGCTTCTGTATTTTTCATTTTGAGAATACCTTTATGGTTTCCATTGTGGGTAAATGTGATAGCTTCATTTAAGGAAGTGCGGACTACCGCACCCTCAATGTGATTTGATTCGTTAAATACCATATGTGGGACGTATAAAGGATAGAACTATGATATTATATATTATATTATACTGTAATTATAATATACCTTTATATCATTATGATTCCATTCTATAAAATACGAAAAATAATTGAAAGTAGTGTTCATGCGTACGTACGGTTTACCGTCTCCATGAACGATGCATTTCATTTCTTACCTATAAATTATTATGTAATATTATAAATGCATGTATATACTAGATATATATGATATATACATCATTATTACAATTCTGGATATAATGGATACATGAATAACTTGTAATTATAACGGGTTTATTTTTTACTCAAATACCAATGATCGTTAAAACAGCCGTTATTAACTTATATAATTACATAGTGTTCATGACATGGAAATCAGTGATATAAAAGGAATAATGAAGTTGAAAAAGGTTCTTATGAAAGGAGAAATTAACTCAAGTTTATTATTTAGGAGATTAAAGAACGATCGAGTCAAGTCGGACCCGAGGTATGGGACTTCGTCTCAATCTCCTTTCATTGAGGAATTTTTTGTTTTATACACAACCTTCTTTTATACGGTGTATAAACCCCTTTGACTTTTAAATTTAATCGAAAGGAATCTTTTTTTATGAAGCATTTACTAAATGACAAAAGGGAATGTTTTTTTGTCGTACCTATGCAGTGACAACGACTTCTCTGCCGCTGTGACCATTATTTGAGTTTCGGCTTCCTCTACAAGCCATACCTTTTTTTAAAAGAATAATAAATACCATGTTTTACTTTTATTTTATTTTGGTATTGGAAATGGTTTTCATAATTTTTTTATATCAATGTGTTATATTTATATCTTGTTATTGAAAGGTGTAAATGTTATGTTTCCTTTATGCATGTTTTATGTGATACGATTATGTTGAGGTTCATGGGAATTATTATGAAGATGGGTGGTTCTGTGATAAACTAAGGGCGGGTGAGCCCGATATATCTCTCCAATGCAATGGGTAACGCGAAGGAGTGAAACGTTAATGTTTCTCCAAAGATATTTTGGGAATATACTTTGATGGGTATTCCAAACGTAACCAAGAGGGTTACTCCCTACGTAAAAATGTTATTAATCTCTCAAGTTACCATTATGTCTTATGATTTCTATGATATATTCATGATTTGATGAGGTATGTTAATGTGCTTATGTTTTATGGGTAAAGAATGATTTCATTCTTATGTATATATGTACCCATGGTTCCTTTCCATATTTTTATATCCCTTACTGGGCCATTTATGCTCATCCCAAGTTTTTTTGAAATGTTTTTCACAGGTCAAGGGAATGGTACATGATATGATGATAGTGTCAAGGAAGTGTCAAGAAAGAATCCATGTTTTACATTAAATATGTTTCCATTAATGGGAAATAAGAATACTATCTTTATGTTACCACTTTGTTTATATGTGGAATGTAATGCAAGTTTTATGATCTAATTCTCTAAAACTCTAAACCCGAAAATATCCTCAATGTGTAATCTTATAATAACTCAAGATTATGTAAGGTTTAAGGCTGGGGCCTTATAAATTGGTATCAAAGGTCGGTTTATATAACATTAGGAGTTAGAATTATATTAAATGATTATCCAAAAATATTTTTTTATGGTAAGATTGAAGTGATATAGTATTTGAATATTACCATGTTGCTTCATCTAAGACATGTTTGTTTAGAACGGTTTTCCGCAGAGGAAATAGGGAAGCAGTTCTAGGATGGAATGCAAAAGGAAATAACCTTCCGAATCAGCATCATGAGATGGTCGTAATTGGAAATGAACAGTTTGTTGCAGTAATGGCATTGTTGACTCAAGCGATAAATGGTGGTGGTATCCATGAACGAGATCAGCCAGATCAACCGTAGAGGAACATTTCAGTGGTGGAACATTTCATGAGGCAACATCCCCCATCATTTAGAGGATCATCTGACCATGTGCTAGCTGAAGGGTGGATTAAAGCACTGGAGAAGATTTTCGATGTCATGGGGTGTTCAGAAAATCAAAAGGTTAGTCTTTCTATTTACCGTTTGGAGGTTGAAGCAGATCAGTGGTGGTCGATGGTTAAAAATATCAGGGACGCTGATGAGATTGATGCTATCGACTGGGATGAATTCAAAGGTATGTTTCTTGAAAAGTATTTTCCTAAGGCTGTTCGACTTAGGATGGAAAAACAATTCTTGGAATTTAGGAAAGAGGAAGACTCAGTGGCTACCTTTGAAGAAATGTTCACTCGATTGGAAAGGTATGATCCAAATTTTATCCGAGACCTTGATAGTAAAATCAATCGTTTTTACTCAGGATTAAAACCAAAATATCGATGGTCATTAGCTTCTCATGAGTTTAAAAGTTATGAAAAGCTTGTTCGATGTACTGAGAAGGTGTAAATGGAGTTTGTTGATGATCAAGTGTTCTATAACAACCAGCAGAAGAAGAGACTGAGGAGGTAGGAGAAAGGGGAGAATTCTTCAAAAAGGTCTAATGATAAGAAATCTACGTTTTCTGTTTGTGATAAATGTGGAAAAAGGCATACTGGGGAATGTCTTCTAAATTCTGGAAGGTGCTACCGATGTAGTAAAATGGGACATAAGGCTCGCGATTGCACTGAAAACGATCAAGGTGAAGGTAAGACGAAATTTGATTTACAGTTAGTGAAATGTTTTATGTGAAATGAGATGGGTCACTATGAAAATGAGTGTCCGACAAAGAGCTTGAGTGATGGGAAGTAGTTAGACTACAAGCAGTAAGGGGTGGTGAAATCCTTTAAAACTACATCAACAGATGTCGGGCCATCAAATGAAGTTGTATCAGGTACTTTATTTGTTTTTTCAGATTATGCCAGTGTGTTTTTTGATTCGGGGTCCACACATTCTTTCATCTCTAAATCATTTTCTAGTAAAATGGGAATACCATCTCAAGAAATGACTCCTGAACATTTGTTAAAAATACCTGGGGGAAATGTTTAGGCAAAAAGAATTTATATAAATCTTCCTATCATTATCGGTGGAATGAACCTTCTTGGAAACCTTATTATTCTACCTCTAGTAGAGTTTGATGTTATCCTGGGTATGGATTGGCTCTCTATTTACCATGCTAATATTGACTGTAGAGGTAAAGAAGATTATTTTCAGAATGACTTTCAGTTTGTGTACAAGAATGAACCCTTACTGTTGATAACTTATCAAGAGGCCAAGAAACTTGTTAAAGATGGAAATGAATGTAACCTTGCACACATTGTTGAAAACAAGGGAACTGTTCAGATTACTGATGTGCCAGTTGTAAATTAGTATCATGATGTTTTTCCTGATTAGTTTCCTAGAATAATAACATATTGGGAAGTTGAGTTTACCGTTGACTTAGTTCCTGATGCTACGCCAATTTCAAAAACCCCTTATCAAATGGCTCAAATTGATCTTATAGAGTTGAAGGAGAAATTGAAAGATTTATTAGATAAAGGTTTCATTCGACCTAGCACATAACCATGGGGTGCTCCTATTTTATTTGTTAAAAAGAAATATGGTTCAATGAGACTTTTCATTGGTAATAGAGCCTTTAATAACATCACTGTTAAGAACAAATAACATTTTCCTCATATCGATTATTTGTTTGATCAGCTCCAGGTAGCTCAGTATTTATCAAAGATTGACTTGAGATCGGGGTACCATCAGCTGAAGGTAAAGGAAGAAGATGTTCTGAAGACCGCGTTCCGTATAAGATATGGCCATTATGAATTTCTAGAAATACCTTTTTGGGGTAACCAATGCACCTACTGTATTCATGGACATAATGAATAGAATTTTCCATGAGTTCTTGGATAAGTTTGTGGTGGTTTTCATTGATGATATTTTGGTGATTTCTAAAAGTAAATAGGATCATGAAAGACATTTAAGGGTTATCTTGCAAACCTTAATAGAAAATAAACTTTATGGAAAATTCAGCAAGTGTGAGTTTTGGTTGCAACAAATATCTTTCCTTGGTCACATTGTTTCTAAATATGAGATAACTATTGATCCTGCAAAAACAAAAGTTGTGGAAGACTGTCCAAGACACACAAATGTAACTGAGATTCGTAGCTTCCTTGTTTGGCAGGATATTACTGATGGTTTGTTAGAAATTTTTCATGGTTATCTAGTCCAATGACTAAGCTAACTCGGAAGGGTGTTAAGTTTATCTGGACAAAAGAATGTGATGATTGTTTTCAGGAATTGAAAAGAAGATTGGTAAATGCTCCAGTTTTGGAACTACCTTCAGGGAATGGTGAGTTTGTTAACTACAGTGATGCTTCATTGAAAGGAATTGGTTGCGTCCTAATGTAGAATGATCAGGTAATTGCTTATGATTCAGGGCAGTTGAAAACTCATGAGGTAAATTACCCTACACATGATTTGGAATTAGCTGCTGTTGTTTTTGCTTTAAAAAATTGGAGGCATCATTTGTATGGAGTAAAGTGTGAAATATATACTGATCAAAAAAGTTTAAAGTATATATTCACTCAGAGAGAGTTAAACATGAGATAGAGGAGATGGCTGGAATTAATCAAGGATTATGATTGTACAATTCATTAGCTTCCGGGAAAAGCAAATAAAGTGGCTGATGCATTTAGTCGAAAAAGTAATGCTTCATTAGAAATGTTGTGTTTGCAATGTGATCCTTTGGCTAAGGATTTGATGAACTTTGGCATAGATGTTTTTGGTGCATGATATTCTTCTGTTTTGTTTCAGGTATCAGTGAGATCATCACTATCAGACAAAATCAAGCAAGCACAAAAGCAAGACAGTGAGTTGCAGAAAAAGGTAGAGTTGGTTCAGAAGGGTAAGTTTCCTAAATTCAACATTGATAATGATTGCATTTTGAGATTTGTGAAGAGATTGTGTGTGCCTTTTGATTCACAGTTGAAGAGAGAGTTGTTATGTTAAGCTCATAGTTCTACGTTTTCAGTTCATACTGGCAGTACTAAGATGTACAGAGATTTGCGGGAGTATTACTGATGGGATGGAATGAAAAGAGATATTGATGATTTTACTGTGAAGTGTTTGACATGTCAACAGGTTAAAGCATAGAGGAAGTTACCAAAAGGGATGCTTCAGCCTTTACCAGTGCTAGAGTGGGAATGGGATAATATATCCATGGAATTTGTTGTGGGATTACTGAAGACATCTCGAGGTAATAATGCAATCTGGGTTATTGTTGATCGCCTGACTAAATCTACTCATTTCCTTTATATACGAGATACTTTTCCCTAGATCAACTTTCCCATTTTTATCTTAAAGTGATAGTGAGGTTACATGGAGTTCCCCTCTCCATTGATTTTGATCGTGATCCCAGGATCACTTCTAAATTTTGGAAAGACCTTTAGAAGTCGTTGGGTACTGAATTAAATTTTAGTACATAATTTCATCCTCAATCAGATGGGCAGACAGAACGAACAATTCAGACCTTGGAGGATATTCTACGAGCTTGTTCGATGGATATTTAGGGAAGTTGGGAGAAACATCTTTCTTTGGTTGAATTATCATATAATAACAGTTTTCATTCTAGTATACAGATGGCGCCATTTGAGGCGTTATATGGGAAGTCGTGTCAAACTCCATCTTTCTGGGATGAAGTGGGTGAAAGGAAGTTGATGGAACCAGAATTGGTAGAATAGATGGCAGAAAAAGTTCAGCTGATTCAGAAACAAATGAGAACAACTCAGTGTAGGCAGAAGAGTTATGCAGACAACAGGAGGAAGTATCTAACTTTTGAGGTAGGTGATCATGTTTTTCTCAAAGTCTCACCATGGAAAAGTGTGATGAGAGTTGGTAAGAAAGGGAAGGTGAGTCCATGTTTCATTGGACCATATGAAATTATGGAGAGAGTTGGATCAGTTGCATACCGGGTGGCTTTACCTCTGAGTTTATCTCAGGTACACAATGTTTTTCATGTTTCGATGTTGAGAAAGTATATGCCAGATTCATCTCATGTTTTGAGTCCATAGGTAGTTCAGCTGGAAGAGAACCTATCTTATGAGGAACAACCGGTCCAGATTCTTGACCACAGGGATCAAGTGTTACGGAATAAGTTGATTCATCAGTTAAAGGTTTTGTGGAAAACCCACATGATTGAAGAGCCAACATGGGAATCTGAAAATGCAATGAGGGATAAGTACCCCCATTTATTCGATAAGTAAATAAATTGTGGGGACGCAATTTTCTAAAGGGGGGAAGTATGTTACATCCCAATTAAGTAATGAATAATATATATTTTTATCTATGTCTATTAATAAATTAGATATTGTTTTAGAGGCTTAAAATGAAAATAAATCCAATCTTAAGCATGGAATACACTATTATTTTTAGAAAATCGTTTTACTACCTTTTGATGGAAAACCATTTTTAAATCTATCTTTTGACAATTTTATAAGCTATGTTATTAAAAATAAACTTATTATTTTTTATTGGGAAATAAAAATTTACTTTGTGTGAATATTTGGTATTTTTCTGACAATGTTCATTTTTTAATGAATAGTGAAAAATACTGCATTTTACATCAAAACTGCTTTTTAATATACTTTATTTATATGAGTAGATTATCTTTTGAATTGTTTTTAAAGATAAATTAGAATATATTTTTACCATTTAATCCAATGTTGGTCATTATTATTAGTTTCACTTTGGAATTGGTAATAAACTAATGCAAAACTTTTCATAGATATTCTTTCAAAAAAACCTGCTATTTGTTTTGACAACGGGAATTATTTTTTTAAATCAGTTATTGCAATTTCTGTGTTTGAAATTTTGTAAAATGGATTACATATTTGGAATCATAGGGTCCAAATTATGTAATCAATACTCTTTTGGTTTTGGACATTATGAATAGTAATGACGGTAATTATCTTTAATTATCTTGATTAATGAATAAACGGGTAGTTAAGGATAATAAAATGATATCATAATAATACAAAAATACCACAACATATGTCCTAAGGCTACTGGTTGTCTCATGGCCGACCATGGGATGCCTTCTTCCATACTTGGGGGCCCCATGAAATCACTTTTGCGAGAATGTGACTTTTTATCTTTTTATTTTTAAAGAATGTTAAATGTGACAATGAATGTATCACCTAAGTAAAATATTTTTAATTTTGTATACATAAAGGATCATTTGGACTATAAATATTCATCAGAAAGATAAAAATATTTACTACATCATGATATTTGTTTTAAAATTTTTAGAAACTAAATTTATTGAATTATTTATGACATCATTATGATGCAGCGATTACCACATTAATAAAGGATTTAAATAAAATGGAAAGATAATGTAAAATATAAAACATACACATGTCCAAAACCTATTGGATGAGTGTATTTAGAACCCTAATCACATTGAACTCAAATTATATCAATGTGGGGCCTTTTGAATCTGAAAATCATTTTAAAATAAATTAACTTTTCATTACATTCCAAGAGTGCCCCTCCTCTCCTCCTATAAAAGGCCCCCACCTCTACCTCCTTACCCACCCTCCCAAAGCCTTTGGCTCGGCCAAACACTACCCATTTTGACTCTCCAAATCAATATATTACTACTTGAAGCCACAATTTGGGAAGAAGTCTTCCCAAGGAAGCCTTTGAGCTCAAACTAAAGGGAGTTACCCGATTTTAAGGCAATGTCTTCACTTGTGTCCTTTTGTTTTATTTTTCTTCTCCATCCCCCTAAACTATTTTTATTCATTTCGTTTGTAACAACTATAGTATCTTAAATATACTATGATGTTTTTATAATAAGTATTAGAGCTACAGTTACACACACCTACATCTAATGTTTAATGTACATACTGTTCCTGTGGATGGTGAATTTATGCCTCCCGAAACGATGATTGTTCAACATTCTTTAAACACCTTCAAAGGTGGACATTAAGATGTCACTATATTTATATATGATATATAATATGTTTATGTTTTCTTTAAGATTCTTTATTTTTCATTTTGGGAACACCTTTATGGTTTCCATTATGGGTAAACGCGATATCTTCATTTAAGGAAGTGCGGACTAACACCCCCTCAAAGTGATTTGATTCGTTAAATACCATATGAGGGACGTATAAAGGATTGAACTATGATATTATATATGATATTATACTGGAATTATAATATACCTTTATATCATTATGATTCTATTCTATAAATTACGAAATAGAAATGAATGTAGCGTTAATGCCTACGTACGGCTTACCGTCTCCATGAACGGTGCATTTCATTTCTTACCTCTAAATGATTATGTAATATTATAAATGCATGTATATACTGGATATATATGATATATAAATCATTATTATAATTCTGGATATAATTGATACATGAAAAACTTGTAATTATAAAGGGTTTATTTTTACGTCAAGTACCAATGATGATTAAAACGACCGTTATTAACTTCAATAATTACATAGTGTTCATGACATGGAAATAAGTGATATAAAAGTAATAATTAACATGAAAAAGGTTATTAAGAATGTAGAAATTAACTCATGTTTATTATTCCGGAGATTAAAGAACGATCGAGTCAAGTCAGACCCGAGGTATGGGACTTTGTCTCAATCTCCTTTCATTGAAACATATTTTGTTTTACACACAATCTTCTTTTATACGCTGTATAATCCCCTATGACTTTTACGTTTATTCAAAAGGAATATTTTTTTTACAAAGAGTTTACTAAATGACAAAAGGGAATGTTTTATTTGTCGTACGTATGGGGCGACAATGACTTCTCCGCCGTCGTGACCATTATTTAAGTTTCGGCTTCCTCTACATGCCATACCCTTTTTTAAAGAAAAATAAATACCATGTTTTACTTTTCTATTATTTTTGTATTGAAAATGGTTTTCATGATGTTTTTATATCAATGTGTTGTATTGATATCTTCTGATTGAAATGAAGAAATGTTATGTTCCCATTATGCATGTTTTATGTGATACGACTATGTTGAGGTTCATGGGCATTATTATGAAGAAGGGTGGTTCCGTGATAAACTAAGGGCGAGTGAGCCTGATATAGCTCTCCAATGCATTGGGTAACTTGAAGGAGTGAAACGTTAAGGTTTCTCCGAAGTGATTTAGGGAATATACTGTGATGGGTATTCCAAACATAACCAAGAGTGTTACTCCCTATGTAAAAATGTTATGAATGTCTCAAGTTACCTTTATGTCTTATGATTTCTATGATTTATTCATGATTTGATGAGGTATGTTAAAGTTCTTATGATTTATGGGAAAAGTATGATTTCATTCTTATGTAAATATGTACCCATGTCTTCTTTCCATATATTTATATCCCTTACTGAGATTTTTATGCTCATCCCATGTTTTTTTGAAATGTTTTTCAAAGGTCAAAGGAAAGGTACATGATATGATGATAGTGTCAAGGAAGGGTCAAGAAAGAATCCATGTTTTACTTTAAATATGTTTCCATTTATTGGAATGAAGAATACTATCTTTATGTAACCACTTTTTTTATATATGGAATGTAATGCATGTTTTATGATCTACTTCTCTAGAACTCTAAACCTGAAAAGATCCTCAATGTGTAATATTGTAATAACTCAAGATTAAGTACGGTTTAAGGCTGGGGCCTTATATATAAGATTATAAAATATTGTTTATGGATATACAAACTACCTTAAACAGCATGTAAAAGGATCAAAGACTTAAAAGTGGTGTTACGGGAAAATGTTTGGGAAGAAAAACACGACAATCCACTCTACCACCGGTGACACGCTGATCAGTACTGATCCATGACACACTGATCCATAACACACTGATTCATGACACACTGATCGGTGTCCTGTCGATTGGGGACACACAAATCTATGACACACTTGTCCCGGACACACCAATCGACAACACTGATTGAGGACACACCAATTAGGAGAACACCGATCGATGACACACTGATCGGTGTCACCGATGGTTGACACTGTGGTGACATCCTGCCACTGAGTTTCCTACCTTAGGATATAGATTTGATGGATCCAGGGCATGTCAAACACAAGAAATTTGTAAAAGGGATGGACCAAGAGGGTCTGGGCCATTAAAATCATTTTATAAGAATATTCAAAAGTCCATTATTGATATAAAAATTATAAATTTTAAATATTTTTTTAAAAAGTACATCATGTGGAAAATAAAAATTAATCAAAAATAAGATAATATTGAAAAATATATTTTATATTTTTTAGAAAACCATTATATTGATGAAAAAATATATTCTACAAAATTCATAAATACTGTCTCATTTTTCGTAATGAAAGTTTATTAGACTCATTAGATCACAAAAAATGTATAATTATAGAACAACATATAATCTTCATAAATAATAAAAGGATAAAAATATTGATGTTTTTATAGAGTGGTTGGCCAAAAAATTTATCATTTATTATTTATTCATAAATAATCCTGGTAAGAAATGATTGTGTAAAATAAATCATGAACAAATTTGTTAATTTATGAATGAAAACCTAATAAAATATTAGAAAATTATGGATTTATATATCCCTATAATTTTCATGAAAGTATTAAAAACATAAATATTTTATTATTACATTTACCATAAAATGAATGTACTTCTAAAAATGGAATTTGTGTCACAGAAATATATGTGAGACCTTATATCAATTTGAATTAAGCTCAATTTTCATTGAAATCAATCCAGTATTTCGTGAAATAATTTTTAATTTAATATTAATCAATAAATAAATATTGTATGAAATTAAAATATCATAGATGTTTTAGTTATAAACATTAAACCCCATTTATTAATAATTTATTATTAAATTCATCGTCTATATTAGTTAACTATTTTGTTTTATCATGATAGTTTTCATTTGAAGTTTTTTTCCATATTCAATGATCATTGTTACATGACATAAAAAATGCTAATATGATATATATTTTAAATATTAAATATTTTTTCCCATTTATAGATTCTATTAAAATATAAGTATAAAAAAATCAATTACACAATTCATGGATACTATATGTCGTATATACACATTAACAATGATTTAACTTTTCAGAATATGGAAAAAAATATTTTCAAATAAAATTATAGCTTACTAAAAGCCTTGTTATATCAATTATATAATATAGATTTATTAAATTCCCATTTTTAACCATCAACATGTTGTAGTAAAAATAATTATTACACCGCTACGTTGAGATGATATGTCATACGTACACACGAGAAATGTTTTCAAATTCCATAGGGTGGTGTCACACCCATGAATTTTTTTTAAATTAATTATTTATTTAATTTCCATTCCTTAATTTTTTTTGGTGTTTACCACCCATTTTAGTAAAAATGGTGGGTTTTGAAAATTTGGGACAAACTGTGAGCCCAATTCTAGATTAAAAAAAATTGTTTCTTCTACAACTCTTTCAATTTTTACTATTTTATACCCATTCCACATCCCAATTTGAATAAACTGATATATTAAAATCCTCATATCCCTTTGGACTACATATAAATCAAAAATCATGATTGATTTGGGTCTTTGATTAAGGTAATGGGGCTGCCTGTAAGCCCATTTCCTGCCTTAAAGTATTGTTTTTTAAATATCAATATCTCATTCAATTTTTAGTTTTTTCTCATGATTCTACCTCCTGCTCAAATAAAATATCAATAGGATCACCTTCATTACATTTTTTGCAATTTTTGAGATCAGCTGAACTGCTAATTAGGGCGATCATTCATACACTTTCTCTAATCGACCCGATTTGACAAGGTAAAATGTATCTTTTATAATACCTTTAGTTTTTTTTCCTTTTTCACCCATTTAAGTCCCCACATGACCTAATATGTCCCCTAAAAACCTCCATACTAGTTTTGGGTACTTGGATATTTATATTTTGTTGGATTAGGGCCGATTTCTTCAAGATATTTCAAGTAAGGGAATTCCTTCTTGGTTCCTTCAATCCTATTATAGTTTTATTTCCTCTTTCTTGTAGTTCCTCATGTCCATAAGTTGCGGTTTGATCCTAAGGTATTATTACGTATCTTTTTGGTTAGTTTTTGGGTTTCTAGGTCTGGATTTATATTCCTTGTGCTGCGGTGGTGGTGTGGTTAAGGTTTCACTCCAAGTTGTGTGGGTTTCAAATCAAAAGGGAGGTGATTCCTTGTGTGACCATATTATGACGAGTTAACTTGCTTGGTTAATTAATTTAGTATTTTTATAATCTGTTTTGTGTGGTGTGAAAACTATTTTTTATGGATTTGGTTAAACATTAAATTTATAGTTGTATATTAAATTGAATTTGGGTACTTTTCATGTGCGACTCTAGGGGTAAGGTTTTGGGTTCAGTATATAACATATGAAATTTATTTATTAATCTAGAAAGGGTATTCCAATTATGGTTTTTTAATTCCTTATTGTCATGTGGACCATAAGGAGAGTTTTTTGAATGAGTTTAATGTGTAAAATTGTGTTGTACTTCTTGAAGGTGATTTATGAAAACATGTGTTTATCTTGTGTACCTTTGTGGTATTATTTGATGTATTTTTATAACACATGGGGGTGTATTAATAAATTTTTTAGGGGTTAAAAGTCTGTTTTTTATTGGTATTGATATGACTTTGGTTTTGAATGAGGGTTTTGAAATGGGTTTAGAGTGCAAACAATGGTTAAACCTCATTGGTTTGTTTTATAAAAACTGTAAATGTTTTATTTGGTTAAACAAAGTTGGGAAATTGTGTTTATGTACTGTTTGGGTGAGTGTGTTCACCTAATGTGGGTTTTTAAATGGTAATGTGGTTATTTAATATGTCAAACATTTTTAGAATGTTGTATAAATTTCTAAACGGTTTTACTAAATTGTGTTTTCTGTGCGAAACATGGGTCTGGGATGTTTCATGTGAGTTTATTGATAAAATGAATTGTGAAGGTGAGAAGGGTATTATGTGACATGTGTATGGGCTGTTATGTGAGTTTAATATATTGTAACAGTTTTAAAATTTTTTTAAAGGATTTGTGGAAGTGTTAATGAAATGTAAAAAGTATTGTAGGCAATATTTGTGTGAGTTTGATTTCAAAATGCATTTGAATAAAAAGTGGAATTTTTGACTTGTATGATGTACATGGGGCAGTTTGGTTAATGTGTGATGTGGAAGTGATATTTTCATGTGAAAACTATATTTCATGGATTTTTAAACTTGTTTGAGCACAAAGGGAAAACTCATGTATCTAGGTGGGTGGATGTGTACTAGAATTCTAGTGAACCCGTGGGGTTTGGACGTAATTTCACTTATCAAGATTGACGTATACAACTCTAACTAAACTATTATGATGATGATTGGGGACCACTTGGTTATGGATATGATCCCTTCTAGTGGCTTGCGTATGAGAACCGATATTTTTTGTGGTTACTCACTATGATACGAGGTACCTATGACCCACAAATAGCTAGTACCTAGGGGTTATTTCCAATTACTGGTGCTCATTAGATCCTTTGTACATTACTTCGGTATATGGTATTTTTGGTAGGAAAATTCAGTAGCTTTAGTATTTATTTTAAAAATTTTGGACCTTTATAATTTTCCCACATGAAAACTTTTTTCATTTATTATTGCATCCTTTAGAAAATGGTAACATGAATTTCTTATTTACAAAACATGCAATTATTTTTGTCATGAAAATTTTATCACATGGAATCTTTTAGTGTTGGTATCCTACTGGGATTTCACTCACACCCTACATACACCTTTGGGTGAAATTAGACATTCTTATTTTATGTCACAGATTTGGGTACATGTTTTATGCCTTTGGTTCGGGTTTTTAGCGGTTCATCGTGATGCAGCGTCATGGAGTGGCTTGAGGGTGGTGCCTCTTTCCATGTTGAGGTTCTTGGGATATCATTTCATGAGTTTGTACCTTTTTAATGGTCTTAAAAAATTGTTTAAAATTGGGTAATTAAGTTCTGAATTTTAGTAATAGATGTTTTGGTTTGAAATATCCAGATATGATTTCTTTGCTGCATTTGTTGTTTTAAGTATACAAAATCGTGTAAATCATTCCCAATTTTCAGTTTTTTATACACAGGAACTTGTTCCAGCCAGTGGGGATTTGGAACACCCTTCGGGACTTTCCATGGGTCGGTTCGAGTGCTGGTTTTGGAAGTGACCAGATTCGGTTCGTCACAAAATGTTATCAGAGGAGGTTCGCTCTATTTGAGTCATGTTATTTGGAAAATAGTCAGGATAGTCTGGAGTTATGATTTTTGAGACATGAAATTCTAGTTATGTCTAGTGTGCTTGATCACCACACCTCATGACAGGATTCAAGACACTAGGGGAAGTCATGATTTATCTTTGTCTTTTGGTTTTACTAGTCTGACGATGATTAAGAGAAATGAAAAGAGAGTTGGGATAATGGTCTCAGTGAGCTCGCTGGGTCTGGAAAGCCATGTGGAGAAAGGTATATTCCCTAGAAAACTCTCTATGATGGTGAAGTTATTAGAATAAGTCTACCAACCATATTTCCAAGTCACCCATAGAAACTTGTTTCCTCTCACATTGTTTTGTGCTTTAGTTTTGAAATCAGGGAACTTTTGATGTAAAGTGACTTGGTTTTACGAAGCGTAATGTTTTTGTCAAATAATTTTCAAATAAATAGGGATTGGTTTGATTTACGAAATGGTGGAACTGAATTTATAGAATTTTTTTGAAATGGAAAATAGTGTTCTTACACCTCTTTTAAAATAAGGAACCATATTTAAGTTGGGTTTCAAAAGTGTTTCCAATATAGTTTTCTAAATAATTAAAGGGTGTTTTAATGGGATGAGATGTTTTCAAATTTATTTGAATAACATGAATTTGAGTTCTTTTATAAAAGGTTGTTTCCTTAAGAAAAGTTTTGTAAGATGTTAATTTGGATTTTGATCTCATTGTTAGTAGTTTTGAGAAAAAGGTTGGGTTTGTTGACCATTTTTTTTTTGAAATGTGGAAAGAATTTTATTTTTATCCTTTTGTATTTCAATGAGGGACAAAATTCATGGGGTTATATGGGATTATGGATGGTTTATGGCATGAAAGGATGAGTGCCAGGATGAATATGATGACGATGTCAGGTGTGGCACAAAAACACGCATGTGTGAGGACCATGGGGTACAATTGGTGGATATGCTTACCGCTGAACCGTTGGCATTCAAAAAAATGTTTTTAAAGGAAAAGTAGATGTCTTGAAGAATTGTTTGGGATGGTGTATATTGTGTGTTTATGGAAATTTTTTATAATGTGGGATGTTTTGAGTCCAAGATCCCCTCCTGTTCGAACAATGGTTTGGGTTTGTGTTTGGTCGGTAAGGTGGGTAGAAGGACCGGTTTGTAGTATCATATGAGATATGTTTCCCAACATCTTTATGGTTATTCCATTAATGTGTTTGGATCTGTTTTGTGGAATTTTTTACCAATGGACCATCTTGGATGGGTCCATGGGTTCTCCCGTTGGATAGGGTATGCCCCCATTAAGGGTTAGAGCACAGCTGAAGTGCAACCCAGATTGTTTCACCATTGGAAGATCCTTTAGTCGATCAATGTAAGTAATCTTTTCTTGAGAATTGTAGAATTAGTCTACACCACTTACATTCTTGGTTTCTTTTGGATCCTCTTATTGCATAATATCGCTCGTGGATGGTTGAAAGAGACCTTAGTTTCTTAAGCTACCTGATTCGTCAAAGGTGGAAGTTGTCTGGGTTTGTCAGTATGGATAGTGTCTAAGAGGGCCCTTGATTCCATCATAGTCTCTTCGAAGAAGGGGTTTTTGTTAGACCACCCGTGTGGGAAATATGGCCATGAGAGGCTGTTATGGACACTTTCTGGAATGCTGTGATGTTTGGGGATGTTGTATAAGGCCCCCTCCTAGTATTATTTCTATGAGCCGCTTTGGTTATGTTCGGTGACGTATTGTGATGTCACGTGCTCATTTGATTTTAAAGGTGAAATTTTACAATATTTTGTGATTTTTTTTCAGATGTGTTTCTACATTCAGGAGATCCCTCCATCTTCTATTTTAGAGGAAGGTGTTTATATGTGTCCTTCATTTCTGTTGTTTCTAACATAAAGAAACAAGGAGTGATGTGAGTGCATCCTCTAAACCCTTATTGTAGTGAAATTCTATGTTAGGGTAATGTGAGTTCTAGAGTGTATTTTGTCTTGGTGAACCGATCTAGGAATTCATGTAGTTGTTTGTAGAATTAAAAGAATAAATTCTATTTAGGGGTTTCCCAATCCTAACTACGAGGCCAAAGATGCTTCAATCATTCCAGCTCCAGCCATAGGTCCCTAAGAGAAGATGGCACGTAGTCAGAGGAAATCATACTGTAGTTTTTAACATTGTACAAAGAACTTTTCTCAGCATGTGATATGGTAATAGTTTAAACATTTGGTGTGGTTATCTTGCTTCTTTTATTCCTGTTCAGTGGAAGGAGGTGTAGGGCCTCATCCCCATGTTATCATACAATGACTTTCTATTCAACTTTGGTTTCCTTTGGGTTCAGGGGAAAGGATTTAGATTTGTATAGACATGTTGATTAAACATTTAGTAGTAAAAATTACATAGAAAACCATGTAGGTATAAGGATCCACATGGTTAGTGCACAGTTTCCCAAACATTGTAGGCTAACTGTGCGACAATCCCAACACTTTATTTTTTGGGGTTTTCTGTGGTGGCCCATTTTGGTCAGTTAAGATGGTTGATTATTATGGTGGGGAGACCCACTATGATTCTCATGTATATTATTTTGAAAATTCCTAATGAGGTTCTACCCCTTGTATCGGGGAGTTTGTTTGGGGCTCCCATGTTAGTTTCTTGATTCTGTCTCGGAAAAAAAATTAAGTTGTCTCTTATAGTTGGGGAGCCCATTTGTTTATCCTTGTACCAGTTACTCAGTTGTTTACTTTGTCTTGGCTTGGAAGTGGTTAGTCTCGTTTGGATCTATTTAACCACCTAAATCTTTATTGGGTAATCATTGGGATTGGAGATTTCCCAGTGGTTTAGTTATATCAATGTAAGTGTAACCTTGTTTGATGTTCTTGTTTGTTTGGGTAAATTGCTTGAGCCTTGTTCAGATAGTGTTTGAGGAATTTTATTTTTGGATAAAAAATGAATGTGATTGATCATTTTAGTAAAAATTTGTATGTTTTGGTTGTGAAATATTCATTCCTTAATTGATCACTGGAGGTGTTTTGGCCTTTGGGGGCGAAGCATAGCAAAGAAGTCCATTTATGTCTTTCAGTTGGGTTTTGTTTTTTCTTTGTCCATGATGTGGCATTCTGAGGGAGGAATTTTTTATGGTGGGGAGAATTGTCACACCCATGACCTTTTTTAAATTCATTATTTATATAATTTTCATTCCTGATTTTTTTGGGGGGTTTACAACTCATTTTGGTGAAAATGGTGGGTTTTGAAAATTTTGGACAAACTGTGAGCTCAATTCCAGATTTAAAAACAAATTTCATTTATTCTATAACTTCATAAATTTTTACTATTTTATATCCATTCAACTTCCCAATTAGTATACCCTGATAAATTAAAATCACCATATCCCTTTGGACTACATAGAAATCCAAAATCATGACGGATTTTGGTCTTTGATTATGGTAATGGGCTTGCCTGTAATCCCATTTCCTACTTTAAATTAGTTTATTTATAAATTTTAATATCTCATTCATTTTTTACTTTTTTCTTCTGATTCGACCTCCCTTTGAAATCCAATATCCCGTGGATCACCCCCATTACGTTTTCGCAATTTTGGATCTCAGGTGAACCACGAATTAGGGCGATATTTCATACTCTTTCTCAAATCGACCAGATTTGAGGAGGTAAAATGAATCATTTATAAATCCTTCAATTTTCATCCTTTTTCCACATTTTCAGTCCCCAAATGACATAATATGTCTCTTTAGAACACCCATACTAGTTTTGGGTACTTGGAGATTTATATTTTGGTGGATTGGGGCCGATTTCTTCCAGATATTTCAATTAAGGGAATTTCTTCTTGGTTCCTTCCATCCTCTTTTAGTTTTATTTCCTCATTCTTGAAGTTCCACATGTCCAAAAGTTGTGTTTGGATACTATGGTATGATTTGGTATATTTGGGGTCAATTTTTGGTGGTCTAGGTCTGGATTTATATTCCTTGTGGTGCGGCGGTGGTGCACTTAAGGTTTCACAATAAGTTTTTAGGGTTTCGAATCAAAAGGTAGGTGATTCCATGTGTAATCATTTTATGATGAGTTAGCATGCCTGGTTAATTAATTTAGTATGTTTATAAACTATTAAGTGTGGTGTGCAAACTGTTTTTGATGGATTTGGTCAAACATTTAATTTTTTGTTGTATTTTAGCGTGAAATTGGGTACTTTTCATGTGTGACACTTGGGGTAATGTTTGTGTTTAATTTAAAATATATGAAAGTGATTTATTAGTCTTCAAAGGAGCTGAAAATTATGGTTCTTTAATTCCTTATTGTCATGTGGGCCTTGATGAGAGGCTTTTTAATGAGTATATGGTGTAAAAACGTGTTGTAATTCTTGAAGGTGATTTATAAAAACATGTGTTTTTCATGTTTATCTTTGTTGTATTATTTGATGTATTTTTATAACACATGGGGGTGTTTTAATAATTGTTTTAGGGCCGAAAATTCTGTTTTGTATTCTTATTGGTATGATTTTGGTTTTGAATGAGGGTTTGGAAATGGGTTTAGTGTGCAAACAATGGTTATACCTCATGGGTTTGTTTTCTAATAATTATTAATGTTTTATTTGGTTAAACAAAGTTGGGAAAGGGTGTTTATATACTGTTTGGGTGAGTATGTTCACCTAATGTGGGTTTTCTAATGGTAATGTGTTGATTTGAGATGTCAAACAGTTTTATAATGTTTTATAAATTGTCGAAATGTTTTACTAAATTGTGTTTTCTGTGTGAAAAACGGGTGTGGGATGTTTCATGTGAGTTTATTGATAAAATGAATTGTGAAAGTGAGAATGGTATTATATGAAATGTGTGTGGGCTGTTATGTGAGTTGAATATATTTTAATGGTTTTATAAAAATTTTTAAAGGATTTGTGGAAGTGTTAAGGAAATGTGAAAAGTTTTGTAGGCAATTTTGGTGTGAGTTTGATTTCAAAATGTATTTGAATGAAAAGTGGAATTTGTGACTTGTGTGATGTATATGGGGTTTTTTGGTTAATTTGTGATGTGGAAGTGATATTGTCATGTGAAAACTATATTTCATGGATTTTTTAACTTGTTTGATCACCAAGGGAAAACCCGGGTATCTTGGTGGGTGGACGTGTACTAGTATGCTAGTGAATCTGTGGGGTTTGGACTCAGTTCCACATAGCCAGATTGATGCTTACAACTCTAACTAAACTATGATAATGATTATTGTGGACCACTAGATTATGGGTATGATCCATACTAGTTTATCGTACATGAGAACATATATTTTTTGTGGTTATTGTCACCGAGATACGAGGTACCTGGGACCCACAGCTAGCTAGTTCCTAGGGGTTATTTCCAATTACTTGTGCTCTTTAGATCCTTTGTACTTACCCTCAATATATGGTATTTTTTTATGGAAGATTCCATAGCATTGGTATTTATTTTATAATTTTTGGACCTTTAAAATGTTTCCACATGGAAACTATTTTCATTTATTATTGCATCCTTTAGAAAATTGTTACATGCATTTATTATTTACAAAACATGCATTGCTTTTTGTCATGAAATGTTTACCACATGAAATATCTTAGTGGTGGTATCCTACATGGATTTTTCTCACACCCTACTTACACAATTGGGTGTATGTATACTTGCTTAATTTATGTCTCGGGTTTGGGTACACGTTTTATTCCTTTGTTTCGCGTTTTAAGTGGTCCATCGTGATTCATTGTCCTAGAGATGGCTTGAGGGTGGTGCCTCTTTCCATGTGGAGGTTCATGGGTTGTCTTTTCTTGATTTTGTACATTCTTAATGGTCTTGAAACATTTTTTATTATTGTGTAATTCAGTTATGAGTTTTAGTAAATGATGTTTTGGTTTGAAAAATCCAGATATGATTTCTTGGATTCATTTGTAGTTTTATGTTTACAAACTTGCGTAAATTATTCCCAATTTTCAGTTTTTTATACCCAGTCACTTGTGCCTACCCATGGGGATCGGGAACACCCTTCGGGACATGCCAAGGGTCGGGTCGGGTGGCGGTTTTGGTGGTGACCAGATTCGGTTCGTGACAAAATGGTATCAGAGGAGGTTCTATAAGGCCCCAACCTTAAACCTTACTTAATCTTGAGTTATTACAAGATTACACATTGAGGATCTTTTCGGGTTTAGAGTTTTAGAGAATTAGATCATAAAACATGAATTACATTCCACATATAAACAAAGTGGTTACATAAAGATAGTATTCATTTTTCCCACCAACGGAAACATATTTAAAATAAAACATGGATTCATTCTTGAAACTTCATGGACACTATCATCATATCATGTACCTTTCCCTTGACTTGTGACAAACATTTCAAAAAAATGTGGGATGAGCATAAAAAGCTCAATATGGGTTATAAAAATATGGAAAAGAAACATATGTTCATATATACATAAGAATGAAATCATAATCTACCCATAAAACATAGGAACTTTAAATTACCACATCAAATCATGAATAAATAATAGAAATCATAAGACATAAAGGTAACTTGAGGCATTCATAACATTCTAACGTAGGGAGTAACCCTCTTGGTTACGTTTGGAATACCCAACACAGCATGTTCCTTAAATCTCTTCGGAGAAACCTTAAATTTTCACTCCTTCGCGTTACCCAATGCATTGGAGAGCTATATCGGGCTCACCCGCCCTTAGTTTATCACGGAACCACCCGTATTCATAATAATTCCCATGAACCTCAACATAATCGTATCACATAAAACATGAATAAAGGAAACATAACATTTACACCTTTCAATCACAGGATATCAATACAATACATTGATATAAAACAATTATGAAAACCACATTCAATACCAAAATAAAAGAAAAGTAAAACTTGCTATTTATTTTTCTTTAAAAAAAAGGTATGGCTTGTAGAGGAAGCCGAAACACAAATAATGGTCATGGTGGCAGAGAAGTCGTTGCCGCCGCATACATACGACAAAAAAACATTCCCTTTTGTCGTTTAGTAAACTCTTCATAAAAAATAGATTCCTTTTGAATAAACATAAAATTCAAAGGGGTTTATACACCATATAAAATAAGGTTGTGTATAAAACAAAATATACCTCAATAAAAGGAGATTGAGACGAAGTCCCATACCTCGGGTCCGACTTGACTCGATCGTTCTTTAATCTGCTGAATAATAAAATTGAGTTAATTTATACTTGTTTAAGAACATTTTTAATGTTCATTATTCCTTTTGTATCACTTATTTCTAGGTCATGAACACTATTTAATTATTTATGTTAATAACGGTCGTTTTAACGATCATTGGTACTTGAGTAAAAAATAAACCCTTTATATTTACAAGTTTGTTCATGTATCCATTATATCCAAAATGGTATTAATGATGTAGATATCATAGATATCATATATATCTAGTACATGCATTAATTTATAATATTATATAACATTTATAGGTAAGAAATGAAATGCACCGTTCATGAAGATGGTAAGCCGTACCTTCGAATGAACGCTACTTTCATTTCTATTTCGTATTTTATAGAATGGAATCATAATGATATAAAGGTATATTATAATTTCAGTATAAAATAATATATAATATCATAGTTCCATCCTTTATACGTCCCACATATAGTATTTAACGAATCAAATCACTTTGAGGAGGCGGTAGTCCGCACTTCCTTAAATGATGATATCGCGTTTACCCATAATGGAAACCATAGAGGTATGTCCAAAATGAAAAATACATAAGCTTAATGAAAACATAAAAATATTATATATCATATATAAATACAGTGACATCTTAATGGCCACCTATGAAGGTGTTAAAAGAATGTTGAACAATCATCGTTCCGGGAGGCATAAATTCACCATCCACAGAAACAGTATGTCCTTTAACCATTAGATGTAGGTGTGTGTAAGTGTAGATCTAATACTTCTTATAACAACATCCTAGTATATTTAAGATAGCGGAGTTTTTACAAATGAAATAAATAAAAAGAGTTTAGGGGGTTGGAGAGGCAAAATAAAACAAAAGGACTCAAGTGAAGACATTACCTTAAAATCGGGTAACTGTCTTTGGTTTGAGCTCAAAGGCTTCCTTGGGTGGACTTCTTCCCAATGTGAGGCTTCAAGGAGTAAGAGAGGGATTTTTAGAGACAAAATTTCCAGGGTTTGGCCGAGCCAAAGGATTTGGGAGTGTGGGTAAAGAGGTAGAGGTGGGGGCCTTTTATAAGAGGAGAGGAGGGGCACTCTTGGAAAGTAATGAAAAGTTACTTTATTTTAAAATGATTTTTCGGATTAAAAAGGTCCCACGTTGATATAATTCAAGGGTAAGGTGATAAGGGATCTAAATACACCCATACAATAGGTTTTGGACATGTTTAGGTCATAGATTTTACATTATCATTTCATTTTATTTAAAACCTTTATTAATGTGGTAATCGCTACATCATCATGATGTCATAAATAATTTAATATATTTTATGTGTAAAAATTACAAAAAAATATCATGACGTAGAAAATATTTTTAGCTTTCTAATGAATATTTATAGTCTAAAAGATCATTTATGTAGACAAAATTAAAAATATTTTACTTAGGTGATACATTCTTTGTGACATTTAACATTATTTAAAAAATAAAAAGATAAAATGTCACTTTCTCAAAAAATTAATATCATGGGGTCCCCATGTTTGGAACAAGGCATCCCATGGTCGGCCATGAGACAACCAGTAGCCTTAGGACACATTTTGTGGTCATTTTTGTATTATTATGATATTATTTTATTTCTTTAACTACCCAATTACTCATTAATCAAGATAATTAAAGATAATTACCGTCGTTACTATTCATAATGTCCAAAAAAAGAGTCTTGATTGATTAATTTGGACCTCATGATTCCAAATATTTAATACATTTTACAAAATTCATAACCCATATATTTCAATAATTGATTTAAAAATAATTCATGTTGTCAAAACAAATAGCAGGTTTTTTTTGAAACAATATCTATGAAAAGTTCGGCATTAGTTTATGCCCAATTTCAAAGTGAAATTAATCCTAATGACAAACATTGGATTAAATGGTAAAAATATATTATAATTTAACTTTATAACCAATTCAAAATGTAATATAATCATATAAATAAAGTAGATTAAAAATCATTTTTGATGTAAAATGCAGTATTTTTCACTATTCATTAAAAAATGAACATTGTCAGAAAAATACCAAAAATTCACAAAAATTAAATTTTGATGTCCCAATCATAAGGAATAAGTTTATTTTGACAAAAATTGCTTATAAAATTGTCAAATGATAGATTTAAAAATGGTTTTCCATCAAAAGGCAGTAAAACAATCTTTTAAAATATATTAGTGTATTCCATGCTTAAGATTGGATTTAGTTTCATTTTAAGCCTCTAAAACACTATCTAAATTTTTAATAGACATAGATAAAAATATCTATTATTCATTACATACATGGTATGTTTCATCCTTCCCCCCTTTATAAAATTTCATCCCCGCAATTTATTTACTTATCGAATAAATGGGGGTACTTATCCCTCATTGCATTTTCAGATTCCCATGTTTCCTCTTCCATCATGTGGTTTTTCCACAAAACCATTACCTGATTAATCACCTTATTCCATAACACTTGCTCCCAGTGGTCAAGAATGTAGACCGTTTATTCCTCATAAGATAGGTTCTCTTCCAGCTAAACTACCTCTGGACTCAAAACACGAGATGGATCTGGAATATACATTCTTAGCATCGAAACGTGAAAAACATTGTGTACCTGAGATAAACTCGGAGGTAAAGCCACCCGGTATGGAACTGATCCAACTCTCTCCAGAATTTCATATGGTCCAATGAACCTTGGACTCAGCTTTCCTTTCTTAACAAATCTCATAACACTTTTCCATGGTGAGACATTGAGAAAGACATGATCACCTACCTCAAAAGTTAAATCCTTCCTCCTGTTTTCTGCATAACTCTTCTGCCTACTCTGAGCTGTTCTCTTGCGTTTCTTAATCATCTGAACTTTTGCTGCCATCTCTTCTACCAATTCTGGTCCCATCAACTTCCTTTCACCCACTTCATCCCAGAAAGCTGGAGTTTGACACCGCTTCCTATATAACGCCTCAAATGGTTCCATATGTATACTGGAATGAAAACTATTATTATATGAAAATTCAGCAAAAGAAAGATGTTGGTCCCAACTTCCCTGATAATCCATCGAACAAGATCGTAGCATATCCTCCAAGGTCTGAATTTTTTGTTCTGACTTCCCATCTGATTGAGGATGAAATGATGTACTAAAATTTAATTCAGTACCGAACGACTTTGAACGCCTTTCCAAATGTTAGAAGTGAACCTGGGATCATGATCAGATACAATGGAGAAAGGAACTCCATGTAACCTGAATATCTCTTTAAGATACAAACGGGAAAGTTGATCTAAGGAAAAAGTATCTCGTATAGGATGGAAATGAGCAGATTTAGTCAAGTGATCAACAATAACCCAGATTGCATTATTTCCTTGAGATGACTTGGGTAATCCCACAACAAAGTCCATGGATATATTCTCCCATTTCCACTCTGGCACTGGTAAATGCTGAAGCATCCCTTTCAGTAACTTCTGCTCTGCTCTAACCTGTTGACATGTCAAACACTTCACAGTAAAATCAGCAATATCTCTTTTCATTCCATCTCACTAGTAATACTCCCGCATATCTCTGTACATATTAGAACTGCTATGATGAACTGAAAAAAGAGAACTATGAGCTTCACATAACAACTCTATCTTCAACTGTGAATCACAAGGCACACACAATCTCTTCCCAAATCTCAAAACTCAATCATTATCAATGATGAATTCAGGAAACTTACCTTTCTGAACCAGCTCTACCTTTTTCTGCAACTTACTGTCTTGCTTCTGTGCTTGCTTGATTCAATCTGATAGAGATGATCTCATTGATACCTGAAACAAAAAAAGATAACTTCATGCACCAACAACTTCTATTCCAAAGTTCATCAAATCCTGAACCAAAATATCACATTCCAAACGCAACATTGCTAATGAAGCATTACTTTTTCGACTCAAAGCATCAGTCACTTTATTTTCTTTTCCCGGACGGTAATGAATTATACAATCATAATCCTTGATTAATTCTATCCATCTCCTCTGTCTCATGTTTAACTCTTTCTGAGTGAATATATACTTTAAACTTTTGTGATCAGTATATATTTCACACTTTACTTCATACAAATGATGCCTCCAAATTTTTAAAGCGAAAACAACAACAGCTAATTCCAAATCATGTGTAGGGTAATTTACCTCATGAGTTTTCAACTATCGTGAAGCATAAAAAATTACCTGATCATTCTGCATTAGGATGCAACCAAGTCCTTTCAATGAAGCATCATTGTAGATAACAAACTCACCATTCCTGGAAGGTAGTGTCAAAACTGGAGCATTCACCAATCTTATTTTCAATTCCTGAAAACAATCATCACATTCTTTTGTCCAGATATACTTAACACCTTTCAGAGTTAGCTTAGTCATTGGAATAGATAAGCGTGAAAAATGTCTAACAAACCTTCGGTAATAGCCTGCTAACCCAACGAAACTACGAATCTCTGTTACATTTGTGGGTCTTGGTCATTCTTCAACAACCTTTGTTTTTGCAGGATCAATGGTTATCCCATCTTTAGAAACAATGTGACCAAGGAAAGAAATTTGTTGCAACCAAAACTCACACTTGATGAATTTTCCATACAGTTCATTTTCTTTTATGTTTTGCAAGATAACCCTTAAATGTCTTTCATACTTCTCTTTACTTTTAGAAAACACCACAATATCATCAATAAAAACAACCAACATTTTTCACTAGATTCAATTGAGCCATCACTGCAAAAAAACTGGTTTGATCTTGTTCTGACCATCTCAGGATACTGATTTGAAAGGTCATTTCCCTCTGTATGCCTTGCTAGAAAAGCTGTTCTATTTCCTCTACATAAAAGCATTCTTAACACAGAAATATCTTAGGCGAAGCAACATGGTAATCTTTAAATGCTATCCAATTTCAATTTGAACATAAAAAAATATTTTTGGATAATCATTTAATAGAATTCTAACTCCTAAATTTATCTAAACCGAACTCGGATACCAACTATAAGGCCCCAGACTTAGGCCGTACTTAATCTTGAGTTAATACAAGATTACACATTGAGGATCTTTTCGGGTTTAGAGTTTTAGATAACTTGATCATAAAACATGCATTACATTCCACATATAAACAAATTGGTTACATAAAGATAGTATCCATTTTTCCCATCAATGGAAACATATTTAAAATAAAACATGCATTCATTCTTGACACTTCCTGGACACTATCATCATATCATGTACATTTCCCCTGACATGTGAAAAACATTTCAAAAAAACTTCGGATGAGAATAAAAATCTCAGTATGGGTTATAAAAATAGGGAAAGGAAACATATGTTCATATATATATAAGAATGAAATCATACATTACCCATAAAACATAGGCACTCTAACATACCACATCAAATCATGAATAAATCATAGATATCATAAGACATAAAGGTAACTTGAGGAATTCATTACATTCTTATGTAGGGAGTAACCCTCTTGGTTACGTTTGGAATACCCATCATAGTATATTCCCTAAATCTCTTCGGATAAACCTTAATGTTTCACTCCTTCACATTACCCAATGGATTAGAGAGCTATATCAGGCTCACCGGCCCTTAGTTTATCACGGAACCACCCATCTTCATAATAATGCCCAAGAACCTCAACATAATCGTATCACATAAAACATGAATAAAGGAAAAATAACATTTCCACCTTTCAATAACAAGATATCAATACAACACATTGATATAAAAACATTATGAAAACAATTTTCAATACCAAAATAAATGAAATGTAAAACATGGTATTTATTTCTATTATAAAAAAATGTTATGGCTTGTAGAGGAAGCCGAAACTCAAATAATGGTCACGACGGTGGAGAAGTTGTTGTCGCCACATACGTACGACAAAAAAACATTCCCTTTTATCGTTTAGTAAACGCTTCATAAAAATGATTCCTTTTGAATAAACATAAAATTAAAATTTGTTTATACACCGTATAAAAGAAAGTTGTGTATAAAAAAAATATGCCTCAATGAAAGGAGATTGAGACGAAGTCCCATACCTCGGGTCCGACTTGACTCGATCGTTCTTTAATCTCCTGAATAATAAACTTGCGTTAATTTCTACTTGTTTAAAAACATTTTTAAAGTTCATTATTCCTTTTATATCAGTTATTTCCATGTCATGAACACTATGTAATTATTTAAGTTAATAACGGTCATTTTAACGATCATTGGTACCTGAGTCAAAAATACACCCTTTATAATTACAAGTTGTTCATGTATCCGTTATATCCATAATGGTATTCATGATGTAGATATCATATATATCATATATATCCAGTACGTTAATGTATTTATAATATTATATAACATTTAGTGGTAAGAAATGAAATGCACCATTCAGGGAGACGGTAAGCCATACATATGCATGAACGCTACTTTTATTTCTATTTCATATTTTATAGAATGGAATCGTAATTATATAAAGGTATATTATAATTTCAGTATAATATCATGTATAATATCATAGTTCCATCCTTTATAAGTCCCACATATGTTATTTAACGAATCAAATCACTTTGAGGGGGCGGTAGTCCACATTTCCTTAAATGAAGATATCACGTTTACCCATAATGGAAACCATAAAGGTATTCCCAAAATGAAAAATACAGATTCTTAAGGAAAAAATTAAAATATTATATATCATATACAATTCACCATCCACGAAAATAGTATGTCCTTTAACCATTAGATGTAGGTGTGTGTAAGTGTAGCTCGAATAATTATTATAAAAACATCATAGTATATTGAAGATACTAGAGTTGTTACAAAATAAATGAAAAAAAAACTTTATGGGGTTGGAGAAGCAAAATAAAACAAAAGGACTCAAGTGAAGACATTACCTTAAAATCGGGTAACTCCCTTTGGTTTGAGCTCAAAGGCTTCCTTGGGAAAACTTCTGCCCAATGTGATGCTTCAAGGAGTAAGAGAGGGATGTGGAGAGACAAAATGGGTAGGGTTTTGCTGATCCAAAGGCTTTGGGAGTGTGGGTAACGAGGTAGAGGTGGGGGCCTTTTATAAGAGGAGAGGAGGGGCACTCTTGGAACGTAAAGAAAAGTTACTTTATTTTAAAAATATTTTTCGGATTCAAAAGTTCCAACATTGATATAATTCAAGGGTAAGGTGATATGGGATCGAAATACACCAATCCAATAGGTTTTGGACATGTGTAGGTCATAGATTTTACATTATCATTTCATTTTATTTAAATCCTTTATTAATGTGGTAATCACTGCATCATCATGATGTCATAAATAATTTAATAAATTTAATGTCTAAAAATTATAAAAAAAATATCATGATGTAGGAAATCTTTTTATCTTTCAATGAATATTCATAGTCCAAAAGATCATTTATTTAGACAAAAGTAATTTTTTTTTACTTAGGTGATACATTCTTTGTCACATTTAACATTCTTTAAAAAATAAAAAGATTAAAAGTCACTTTCTCACAAAAGTGATTCCATGGGGTCCCGATGGTTGGCACAAGTCATCCCATAGTCGTCCACGAGACAACCAGTAGCCTTAATACACATGTTGTGGTCATTTGTTCATTATTATGATATTATTTTTTTTATCTTTAACTACCCGATTACTCATTAATCAAGATAATTAAAGATAATTACTGTCATTACTATTCATAATGTCCAAAAATAAAGGAGTCTTGATTACATAATTTGGACCTTTTGATTCAAAATATGTAATCCATTTTACCAAATTCCAAACACAAAAATTGCAATAATTTATTTAAATATAATTCTCGTTGTCAAAACAAATAGCTGGGTTTTTTTGAAACAATATCTATGAAACATTTGGCATTAGTTTATGCCCAATTCCAAAGTGAAATTAAACCTAATGACCACCATTAGATTAAATGGTAAAAATATATTCTAATTTAACTTTAAAACAAATTTAAAAGGTAATCTTATCATATAAATAAAGTAGATTAAAAAGCAGTTCTGATGTAAAATGCAGTATTTTTCACTATTCATTATAAAATGAACATTGTCAGAAAAATTACAAATATTCAGACAAAGAAATTTTTTTTTTCCCAATCATAAAGAATAAGTTTATTTTGACATAAATATCTTATAAAATTGTCAAAAGATATATTTAAAAATGGGTTTCCATCAAAAGGAAGTAAAACAATCTTTTCAAAAATATTAGTGTATTCCATGATTATGATTGGATTTATTTTCATTTTAATCCTATAAAACGCTATCTAAATCATTAATATACATAGATAAAAATATCTATTATTCATTACTTACTTGGGATGTTACAGGTTCGCTCTATTTGAGTCGTTTTATTTTGGAAATAGTCATGATAGTCTGTAGTTATGATTTTTGAGACATGAAATTCCATTTATTAATAGTGTTCTTGATCACCACACCTCATGAAGTGATTAAAGTTTCCAGGAGAAGTATATATTTATCTATGTCTTTTGGTTTTTTTAGTCTGATGATGATTAGGGGAAATGAAAAGATAGTTTGGTTAATGGTCTCAGTGAGCTCGCAGGGTCTAGAAAGCCATGTGGAGTCAAGGATATTCCATAGAACACTCTCTATGATGGTGATGTTATTGGAATATGGCATCAAACCATATGTCCAACAACCTAGTGAAACTAGTTTCCTCTCCTACTCATTTGTGCTTTAATTTTTAAATCATTGAAATTTGGTTTTAAGGTGACTTGGTTTTATAAAGAGAAAAGTTTTTGTGAAATGATTTTCAAATAAATAGGGAATGGATTGATTTATAACATGGTGGAACTGAATTTTTAGAATTGTTTCAAAATGTAAAATTGTGTTCTTACACCAATTTTGAAATCAGGAACCATATTTAAGTTGGTTTTCAAAAGTGTTTCTAATATTGTTTTCTAAACAATTAAATGGTGTTTTAATGGGATGAGATGTTTTGAAATTGATTTGAATAACTTGAGAGTGAGTTCTTTTCTAAATGGTTGTGTCCTTATGAATTTTTTTAAGATGTTAATTGGTATTTTGATCTCATTGTTAGTTGTTTTGAGAAAAAGTTGTGTTGGTTGACCATTTTTTGTTTGAAAAGTGGAAAGAATTTTAGTTTTATCCTTTTTTATTTCAATGAGATACCAAATGCATGGGGTTATATGGGATTATGAATGGTTTATGGAATGAATGGTTGAGTGCCAGGATGAATATGAGAAGCGTTCCTAGTGTGGCACAAAAACATGCATGTGTGAGGCACATGGGGTACCATTGGTGGATACGCTAACAGCTAGAACCGTTGGTTTAAAAAAAATGTTTTTAAAGAAAAACATGATGTAATGATGAACTATTTGGGATGATGTATATTGTGTTTTTATGGAAATTTTTTATGATTTGGGATGTTTTGAGTCCAAGATCCTCTCCTGTTAGAACTATGTTTTTGGTTTGTGTTTGTTCGGTAAGCTGGGTAGAAGGACCGGTTAGTAGTATCCTATGAGATATGTTTCCGGACACCTTTATGGTGGTTCAATTAATGTGTTTGGATCTTTTTTGTGGAATTTTATTACCAATGGACCAGATTTGTTGGGTCCCTATTTTCTCCCGTTGGATAGGTTATTCCCCCATTAAGGGTTAATGCACAGCCCAAGTGCCCCCCGGATTGTTTTTCCATTGGAAAATCCTTCAGTTGATCAAAGTAAGAAATATTTTCTTGAGCCTTGTATAATTAGTCTACACCATTTAAATTCTTGGTTTTTTGGATACTCTTGTTGAAAAAGAGTGCTCGTGGATGGTTGAAAGAGACCTTATAGTTTCATAGGCTACATGACTCGTCAAACATGGAAGCTGTCTGGGCTTTTTAGTATAGATTGTGTCTAAGAGGGCCTCTGAGTCCTTCATAGTCTCTTCAAAGAAGGGGTTTATGTTTATACTACATGTGTGGGAAATCTGGCCATGAGAGGCTATTATGGACACTTCTGGAATACTGTGATGTTTGGGGATGTTGTATAAGGCCCCCTCCTAGTATTATTTCTATGATCCGCTTTGTTTATGTTTGGTGACGCGTTGTGATGTCGCGTGCTCATTTTATTTTACTGGTAACTTTTATAATATTTTTTGATTATTTTTTTCATAAGTGTTTCTACATTCAGTAGATCTCTCCATCTTATATTAAAGAGGAATGTGTTTATATTTTTCCTTTATTTCTGTTGTTTCTCACCCGAAGAAACAAGGTTTGGTGTGAGTGCTTCCTCTAAACCCTTATTTCAGTGAAATTGCATGTTAGTGTAAAGTGAGTTATAGAGTGTGTTTTGTATTGGTGAACCCATCTGCGATTTCGTGTAGTTGTTTGTAGCAACAAAATAATAAATTATATTTAGTGGTTTCCAAATACTAAATGTGAGGCAAAGATTCTTCAATCATTCTAGCTCCAGCCATATGTCCCGGAGAGAAGCCGGCGCGTAGTCAGAGGAAATACTAGTGTTTTTTTAACCTGGTACAATGAAATGTTCCCAGTATTAGAGATTGGAATAGTTTAAACATTTTGTGTTGTCATAATTCTTCTTTTGTTCCCGTTCGGTGGAAAGTGGTGGAGGGAATCATCCCCATGTTATGTCCCAATGACATTATTTTCCACTTTGGTTTCCATTGGGTTCGTGGGAAATGTTTTAGATTTTTCTAGACATGTTGAGTGAACATTTAGTAGTAAATATTCCCTAGAAAACCATGTAGGTATAAGGATTCACAGGGTTAGCTCACAGTTTCCAAACTGTGCGGGCTAACAGTACGGCCGTCCCAATTATTTATGTTTTGCAGTTTTCTGTGTCGGCCCATATTGTTCAGTAATGATGGTTGGTTCTCATGGTTGGTTGACCCACTAAGAGTATCATCTATATTATTTTTAAAATTCCTAATGGGATTCTACCCTTTGTACCAAAAAGTTTGTTCGGGGCTCCCTTATTAGTGTCATGATTCTATCTCTGAAAACAAATTAAGTTGTCTCTTATGGTTGGGGAGCCCATTTGTGTATCCTTGTACCAGTAACTCACTTTTGTACTAGGTCATGGAATGGAAGTGGGTATTCTAGTTTGGAGCTATATAACCACGTAAATGTTTCTTGGTTAAACATTGGGATTAGTGAGTTCCCAATGGTTTACTTATATCAAGATAAGTGTAACCTTGTTCGATGTTCTTGTTTGTTTGGGTAAATTGCTTGAGATTTGTTCAGATGGTTTTTGAGGAGTTTTATTTTTGGATAAATCATGAATGTGATTTATCAATTCAGTAATGATTTGTATGTTCTGGTTGTGAAATATTCCTTCCTTAATTGATCACTGGAGGTGTTTTGGCCTTTGGGGGCGAAGCTTTGTAAAGAAGTCCATTTATGCCTTTCGGTTGAGTTTGGTTTTTTCTTTGTCCTTGATGTGGCTTTCCGAGAGAAGAAAGTTTTATGGTGGTGAGAATTGTCACACCCATGACCTAATTTTAAAATTATTTATTTATTTAATTTCCATTCCTGATTTGTTTTGGTGGTTTACCACTCATTTTGGGGAAAATGGAGGGTTTTGAAAATTTGGTCCAAACTATGAGGCCAATTTCAGATTTAAAAACAAATATTGTTTCTTCTATAACCCTTAAATTTTTACTATTTTATAACCATTAAAATTATCAATTGTCATAATCTGATATATTAAAATCCTCAAATCATTTTGGACTACATAGATATCCTAAATCATGATGGATTTGGGTCTTTGATTAAGGTAATGGGCCTACCCAGAAGCCCATTTCCTGCTTTAATTTTTTTTAAAATATTTAATATCTCATTAATTTTTTACTGTTTTCCCATAATTCCATCTCCCTCTCAAATCCAATATCCAAAGGATCACCCCCATTATCGCTTTCACAATTTTGGAGCTCAGGTGAACCACAAATTAGGGAGATCGTTCATACACTTTTTCAAATCGACCAGATTTGACGAGGTAAAATGAATCATTCATAACACTTTCAATTTCCAACATTTCCCCCCATTTCAGTCCCCACATGACCTTATATGTCTCCTTCGAATCTCCATACTAGTTTTGGGTACTTGTAGTTTCATATTTTGGTGGATGGAGGCTGATTTCTACAAGATATTTCAAGTAAGGGAATTCTTTCTTGGTTCCTTCCATTCTCTTTTAGTTTTATTTCCTCTTTCATGAATTTCCCCATGTCCAGAAGTTCCATTTCGATCCTAAGGTATGATTTGGTATCTTTTGGGTCAATTTTTGGTTTTCTAGTTCTGGATTTATATTCCTTATGGTGCAGAAGTGGTGCGCTTAAGGATTGGCACCATGTTTTGAGGGTTTCAAATCAAAAGGTAGGTGATTCCATGTGAAACCATTTTATGATGAGTTACCTTGCTTAGTTAATTAATTTAGAATTTTTAAAATATGTTTTGTCTGGTGTGAAAACTGTTTTTGATTTAATTGGTTAAACATTTAATTTTTAGTTGTATTTTACCTTGAAATTGGGTACTTTTCATGTGTGACTCTTGGGTTTATGATTGGGTTTAGTTTATAACATATGAGGTGATTTATTAGTCTTTAAATGACTTTAAATTATGGTTTGTTAATTAATTATTTACATGTGATCCTTGAAAAGGGGTTTTTGAATGAGTTTAAGGTGTAAAACAGTGTTGTACTTCTTGAAGGTGATTTATGAAAATGTGTGTTTTTCATGTGTATCTTTGTGGTATTATTTGATGTATTTTTATAACACTTGGGGGTGGTTTAATAAATGTTTTAGAGCTGAAAATTCTGTTTTGTATTGGTATTGGTATGATTTTGGTTTTGAATGAGGGTTATGAAATGGGTTTAGTGTTTAAACATTGGTTATACCTCTTGGGATACTTTTATAAAAATTATAAATGTTTTATTTGTTTAAAAAAAGTTTGGAAAGGGTGTCTATGTACTGTTTGGGTGAGTGTGTTCACCTAATGTGGGTTTTTGAATGGTAAAGTGGTGATTTGAGATGTCAAACATTTTTAGAATGTTTTATAAATTGCCAAAATGTTTTACTAAATTGTGTTTTCTGTGCGAAACACGGGTGTGGGATGTTTCGTGGGAGTTTATTGATAAAATGAACTGTTAAGGTGAGAAAGGTATTATGTGAAATCTGTGTGGGATTTTTTGTGAATTGAATATATTTTAATTGTTTTATTAGATTATTTAAAGTATTTTTGGAATTGTTAAGGAAATGTGAAAAGTGTTATAGGAAATTTTGGTGTGAGTTTGATTTCAAAATGCATTTGAATGAAAAGTGGAATTTGTGACTTGTGTGATGTACATGGTATGTTTGGTTAATGTGTGATGTGGAAGTGATATTTTCATGTGAAGAATATATTTCTTGTATTGTTGAAATTTTTTGATGACAAAGGGAAAACCCGGGTATCTAGGTGGATGGACGTGTACTAGTATGCTAGTGAATCAGTGGGGTTTGGCCTCAGTTTCAATTTGCAAGATTGACGCTTACCACTCCAACTAAACTACGATTAGGATAGTTGGGGACCACTAGGTTATGTATATGATCCCTACTAGTGGATCGTGGATGAGAACATATATTTTTTGTGGTCACTCTCACCGAGATATGAGGTACCTGGGACCCACAGTGAGCTAGTGCCTATGGGTTATTTCAAATTACATGTGCTCATTAGATCCTTTTTACTTACCGTCGGTATACTGTATTTTTGGATACAAAATTCATTATCTTTGGTATTTATTTTAAAGTTGTTGTACCTTTAAAATTTTCCAACATGAAAACTATTTTCATTTATTATTGCAACCTATGGAAAATTGTAACAAGCATTTCTTTTTTACAAAACATGAAATACTTTTTGTCATGAAATGTTTATCACATGGAATCTCATAGTGGTGGTATCCTAATGAGATTTCTCTCAGACCCTACTTACCCCATTGGGTTTAAGTATATTTTCTTATTTTAGGTCATAGGTTTGGGTACATGTTTTATGCATTTGATTCAATATTTTAGTGGTCCGTCGTGATGCAGTGTCGTGGAGATGGATTGAGGGTGGCACCTCTTTACATGTGGAGGTTCTTGGGCTATCATTTCATGAGTTTGTAGCATTTTAATGGTCTTAAAAATTTGTTTAAAATTGTGTAATTCAGTTCTGAATTTTAGTAAAAGATGTTTTGGTTTTAAAAATCAATATTTGATTTCTTGGATTCATTTGTTGTTTTAAGTATACAAACTCAGGTAAATCATTCCCAATTTTTAGTTTTTGATACTGAGGCATTTGTGCTAGCCTGTGGGGATCGGGAACACCCTTTGGGACTTGCCATGTGTCGGGTCAGGTGCCGGTCTTGGCAATGTCCAGATTCGGTTCGTGACAGGTGGCATGATTGTAGATAGTGGCATATACATCATCATATAACTAATTATGAATATTAAAGATTATTATTTAATATTTTAATAATAGTTACTATGGATTTATAGGAGGTACAGATGTAATAAAACTAAAGAGACATAATTATGTGTAATAAAAAGTCACTAAGAAACTGCATTTGGACTACACATTATGCCTTATTGGACTAAAAAAATTGAATGTAAAGATACTATAAGATAATTTAAATTAATTTAGTATAATTTCAGGGCTTGTAAAATCTAGTATAGGCTGATTTAATGGATTGAGTAATGATAGGGTAGAAGTTCATATTTATAAGGGAGGATAAGGCCACTTCTAATATTACATAAAGTATTAAATTTAGCCAAAATAAATTTTCAACTAATTCTCTTCAAAATTAGTATATTTTAAAAACTATTTGATTTAAATATTAAATCCTTTCTTCAAATAATTTTAAAATTATATATATGGTTTTTATCAATTATATCTTTACTTTAACCATATATAATACATTTTTGACAATTACTAGAACATATATATGTTCTAGTTATTAAGGGTCAAGAACTATTCCATATAAAGAAATGTGACACATTAATATAAAATGGATTATTTTTTAGACAATATCCAATTAACATTGTCAGTGTTATGATTATAATTATCAATAAATCATTTTATAAAATATATAGTATTAGAAAATATCATTACAGAAATTTTTTATGAATTAAAGTTTATACATTAATGTCTAAATACAATTTCGGAATAAGTATATAAATCTATAAAAAAACAGAATATGATATATTTATGTGAAAAATTAACGGAACACAATACATCACCCTAATTGTATTTCATTTTAATTTTTCAAATTCAATTGTTTTAATATTCAATTAATAAAATAGATACCTTTTCATCACTGTGTATGCATTTATGTTAATTATTAAATTATATAAAAAAATTAATTACTAATGTAAAAAGAATATTTTATACTTCGTAGAATCATTTTTATCAAAATATATCATATTTTTCCATAAGTAAAGGTTTCAATAATAGCATTTTTAAGAGAGTTTCATTTTATATTTATTCTTTTCATAAAATAATATATTTATAATTATCAATGAAAGATATGAAAAAGTTGGCATATATTCCTGAAATTGATTGAAACATCCTTTGTAAACTCATCCGTTTGGATAATTTATGGTATTTGAGAAATTTTAATCGTGTATTATAATATTTTAACCTTATTTTTCACATTTTACACATAGTGTGGCGTTATTTATTTACCACAATTTCTATTTAATATGACACAAAATAAAAATGGTATATATAGAAAATTAAATCCCCTATATTAAAATTTTCATCACCATTTTACATGATTAAATCCCTATAATCCAAAAAAGTATATTTTAAATTAAATGTTCAATGAAAAATGTAAAAAAGATTTTAGAAATAAATTGAATACTTAGGTTTCAAAATTAACATATATCGAAATCAACAAGATTTATTATTTTAAAATTAATAATTATATTGTTCTAAATAAAATTTATCAAATATTATATTAATCAAAACATTAACCTATAATGGTAATTTTTAAATTTACATATTTAATTAAATAATGTTACAATATGAAAATTCTATATTTTCACTATTCACTAAAAAATCACCCATTTCATAACAGTATCAATATTACTCGATAAGTTAATCATTTAAAGTAGTAAATAATATTCTATTAATTGTATAAAAAATTTTGGAAATTGGCATAAACTAATTATAATTTCCATGAAAAAAAGAAATACAAATCATTTTCCATGAAACCCCAATTATGAAGCATTAAATGACTTCAAGAATAATTGATTTCATATTTATGAATAATTAATAAATTACTAAATATTTTATAGTACCATAAAACATATATTAAAAAATGTTGTCACTCAAATTCATTCCCACCAATTCCTAGTATATTTGTTATTAATATTATTATAATATATCACAGTTTTCATAAAGCACAATATTTTGAGTTAATAATCCTATCGATATTATTATTTAGATTAATAAAATTAAATGTGATTTCAATTATAGGAAAAAAATAAATATATATGTAAACTATAAATTTGTTTAATATTACTTATATACACTATGTTGAAAATAAATAACATGACAGGGTGGGAGATCAGGTGTACATTCCTTGTAGCAGATTAATCCATGCATTGAACAATTTCTATTGTGATATACCTCCCATATATAACACTTTTTGACTACGATATTGACATGAATGTATATATTTCAATGTAGTACACCATTAAAAAATAAAGACAACAAAATTTTTTATGTTAATGATACGATGAATGGTGGAATGTGTGATATGACTTTACATATGAAATTATCCACAAGAATTGGAGTATGAGAATGAACCTATCTATTTATAAATTGATTTTCGTTCCCTTTCTGATAAAATTTATATCATGTAATCACTCTCGCATATATTTAATACATGTATTCTAGTACATCAGTACTTGTCTAGTCATGATTCCCTTTTTGGGGTGTAGGTACAAGCATATCCTTGATCACCGATGAGGAGAGGGTCTCTACTAGAGTCAGTAGTCCAAAATTTGTGGAATTTTACTGTGATTTTCACGTCCACTATTATATTCTATTGATTTTTGTTACTGATATAATTTTATTCATTCATAATTGGAACAACTATATATATGAGAATAAATCATCTATTATAGAATATGAATAGTGATATACTCATATATGAATTCATTCTATTTCATCAATAAGAATAATATTTATTTAGAATCATTCTCTAATGTTTCTAGTAGGTTTAGTTGTTTGTTTATTTCTATTTATTAAATTTTGATTCTCAATGTGTGATATGAAAGAGTATATGGTATTCCCACTCATAGGTCATGAAATATAATGAGAATAAAAAATTATATTTTGGCCATGGTAGGATAGTTATAGATAGTTCTTAGTAGTACTCAATGAAAAATATTTAATGAGGTGGTTGGTTTCAAATTTCATGGGAGAAACCTTCATTAATGTATCATTTTTGTAAAGATATCCATTTTCTCATCATAATGTATTTTTTTCTAATTCATTCAATAGATGTATTTATATTCATAAACCAGAATTATTGAATGATATTGTTACATTAAATGCATAATATTATATATTTAGACAATTTTTGTTAGACTTTATGGTTGTGATGTATTTGGTGGTGTTCATGTTTATATGTTTACTAGGATAAAGAATATCATATTCTTTATATATTTACATTATTCTTGTATCCATATCATATAGTGTTGGAGAATTATTTTGGATGTCACTCAATGATTACCTCATACTCATGATGGTCCCTTCTTAATCTAGTGGTGAAAAACCATACAATACTAATTTCTTCATAAGATGTGGGGAAACAATGGGTTATTCTCTCCCCACCCAACCCTCTACATTGTAATAAAATTCTATAGAAACATTCTATTGAGTATTCTTCAAAGGATACTAATGGAAAAACAAATCATGAAGAGGGATTTCATCTCAATACTACTTTATTTGGATAGTTAGTCCCATAAGGATTATATGAATATGAACTTCACATGAATAACAATCGATGAGTAATATTATGGTTGGGGTATGTAGACTTACATACCTATGGGAATGTTATGTAATAGGGTAGAACTGACTCCCTAACATATTTACAAACTGTGAATTTTTGGACATCAAGAGGCATCTCTAAATCATATATAGTCCTTGAGACTCCCCTTCCACAATGAATTGATTATAGATATAATGATTTTAATATCTGTTCATGTATCCATCACCCAGATATATCACAACATCATCAAATTTTGAGACCTTGTACTAGATATATATATTATAAACATTATTAAAATAAATGTTTCAGGATTTATTAGGTAGATGATGATGTAAATAATTATACAAGAGGTTTACATATGTGAAATTGAAATCACAAAATATATAATTCTACTTGAAAAGAGTATGAATATATTAATAAAAACATCATTCAGGTTTTATGAAATAAAAATATTATGAAACTGATCATAAAGCCTATCCCAAGAAACATATATGTCCTCTTGACCCCGGATGGAAAAAAACCTTCCACGATTCCACATAAAACATATAAATTTACAAAGAACCCATGTTTAATATAAAAGAAAAGAATTACTAAGATAAATATCTTCATTCAATAATAATGCCACAATCACTTAATATGTGTAGGATCCTTTATAATATCAAGGTCAATATAATTAATCCAATAGTTATTTCCTTCAAAACGTGTCATTATAGTTTACATAAACCCTGCTGTGATATTCATTCATATCATGTTGAACAACATTTATATGAACATGAATGGGATGTTAACCTTCATACAATAATCCAAAAAATATTTAGGGAATCATAAACATAAAATATATTATGTTTTATCATTAATTAATTAATCATTGTTTAGCTTAATCTCTATTGTATGCCATATTCAATCATAGTCTGAGATAGACATTATTCTTGTTAATTACATATGTATTAAAAATTATAGTACTAACACACAACCTAACATCTTTATTAATGAAGAATTACCTTATTTTATATCATATGGTCTAAAAAATATAATTTCATAGTTATTATCCATTTTTATGTTCACATACAATGTCTATATAATAATATATACCTTCAAACCAAGATAATCATCAACAGTTCCTATCCTCAAGATTCATCATATCTATAAACCATAATCTTTAATATCATATTTTCATGACCCTTATTCCACTACAAACCCTCTTGGGATATTAATCAATTTATGAATGCCCCCCAAATCTGGCTTCCAATTGGGTGGGTGACACATACTATATATAATGGTATATATTTTAAAAAAATAGGGACACAATACCAACATTTAATGAATTTGAGTTTATCTTAAAAGATGAAAAATTCAAATAAAAATAATCACATAGATAAATAAACCATGAATTTATTGTAATTTCATAAAATAAAAAATTAAAATAAATTGGAATTACAACATAAATCTTATGTTGTTACCATGGATCTATACCAACTCATGAATAACTCCACTTTTTAATTCTACATAATCAATCACCAAATAGCTCATGTAGATTTATATATTTATACATATAATGACTGAAAATATATTTAAACATTATAATATCATCCCCAAATACTAGGGAGATATTTTTAAATAATCATTATAAGATATAGTGAATAAAAAAATAATTGAAATTTCATTCTTCAATTGGTGAAAATATAACATATCCTCACCAAGAAACAAATATACCAATGTCATGCAATATAAAAATAATAATACTAATAATGGTACCCCATATATACTTATCCATTGAAATATCTCTAACACACCCCAAATAAATACACCATATGATACAATCTCTTCTAAAATTCATTTTATACCACATGAAAACCTATTATAAATATATCATGAATTAATCTAACATCACATGAAACTTTTCATAAAATATTATCATAATCATGTAACAATTCTATTATTCATGAAATATCATGTATCATGAATTATCCATCAATCCATAACATCCCATTTCTGTACACAAATTGTAAACTACAATAAAAATATTTGAAATACATGTATGTGTTATAACCTGAATCCCCTCTAACACACAAACACATGTTTTTAAAAGTATGATCCCTCAAGTCTATTATAGAATTTTATCCTAGTCTTTAATCAATTATATCCTATATAAAACAATAATTAATTCATTTTTAAGGGATATAGTGAAATAGGGGGAAGTGATCTTTATATTCACAGACCCACTATGATGTTGGTAAAACCCTTAATCCCAAATCCTTTTTTGAATCAGCAAGACACCCAACTCTGGGTGAATCATTGGAAACATGAAAATAGAAAAATAAAAATCAAAACCAATGGAATAATATTTAAATTTTAGAATAATATTTATCAATCAACCCACATGAAACATGATTTTTATTATTATTTCCTTGGAAACATAATTTTATACATCATCACAATTTTTATGATAAAACATCATTATACATCATTGTTTAATAGTTAAAAGATAATAATCCATTACTATTTAAAAAATTAAAACATCTTGTGTAATCAATTAATTACAATATAATCCAGTAATATTTATAATTAATATCTAAATATTAAAATTAAATTTCATTTTATATAATAAATCATTTTAATAATACAATAGTTTCATTTATTTATCATATATAAATATTATCCCTTTTGGAATTAGACCAAATTAAATTAATTTTCCACCACACATTATGAGTAATATAGGACATCAAATGAATTAACATATGTAATATACACAAAAAGTAATATGTTAATAATAATAAATATTTTTAAATCATAATAAAAACATCAGGGAAACCACCCCATTGTATAGAACATCATGAATGATGGGAAATCCCATTGATGAACCCATTCAAATAGATATATAATAGTCCTACCAAAATATACTAGAAAAAATGGAATCAAGAATCTCAATTTTTTTTCTTCCAAAACCATTAATTCCATAAAATATGTCCTACCATTCATGTATCACTAAAAAGTTGCATCTACAATCCTAGAGGACAAATATATAGAAACAATTTTATTCATCAATCAAATACATGTGGAAACACTAGAAAAAACCACAAGGAGAAAAGTTTTCTTAAATAATGGGATCACAATAACCTAAATATTTATACCATTCAAATATCATTTTAAATATTATCGTGAAACAATGGATTCACTATCCATAGGTTTTTGTAGATATAAATCTTTTATCAATAGCTAATAATATCTAATCAAAAACTGTAAACAATATTCAGATGTTATATTCATATTCAAATATTTAAAATGATGAACATAATTTTGATTAACATGAATATCTAATTAATCAATTTATAATTTTATGATTTATATATGTAATACATTTTCCTGTACATGATAAGTGATTATATTACCATAGTCAAAAATAACACAATACAAAAAAAGTATCATACAGAATCATCATCTTAGAATCACCACATGATCTCAAAATACCATTCCAATTCATTATTCATTAATTTTATTGTTTTATTTTATAAAATCCCAATATTAAATTCATATACTAAATATTTATAATCTGATATTTTGACATAAAAATATAATGTCCATTAAACCATTATCTTGATTTAAAAACTTCCTCATTATCTAAGCATGATTAGAAGGATTAGAAAATATATACAACCAACACTCCTATAGAGAATCCCAAAATTTGATAGGAAAGAATACAATATGATATTATCCAATAATTATTAAATAAATACATGTATAAAATGGATCCATGATTCCATATCCTTAAAAATGTGAATGGGGGAGAAAAGATGAAATTGCGAAGAAAAATGACATTTGATCTCTAATGGATCAATCTTTAGTTACTCTCTTCAGTGATCCTAAATTTGTAAAAGATTTAATTTTAATAAACCATTACACAGGCCCATAACCCTAAAACATACTCAATGATTATCACAATTATATATATTATAAAGTGTTTTTAAATAAAATATATTATAATAGAGACCCACTATATATCATATAATATTAAATGACCACATATATCCCATAAAACTATAATATTAAGGTATGTTAATGTCACCAAACCAATAGCATTCACAAACAACCACTCAATAGAGAGTGATAGAAAACCAGACGCCTGAGGATACACATTATATCACTAATAATCAGGAAAAATATAACATAGTTTGAGGTAGAGACACCATAACCTAATTCCAATCCTAATTGTTGAAATAATAATAGACATAATTTATGTTTAATCCAAAAATACCCCACACCAAAAAAAAACATCCCTGAAGTACAACATCATATATAGAGATGAAATTTATTTGTTGCTTCACATATAATGTTAGGTCTATTTAGTGAAAACTATAATCCACCAAACTGCAACATCCCAAGTAATTAATGAATAATAGATATATTTATCTATGTCTATTAATGAATTAGATAGTGTTTTAGAGGCTTAAAATGAAAATAAACCCAATCTCAAGCATGGAATACACTAATATTTTTAAAAGATTGTTCTACTGCCTTTGATGGCAATTTTTTTTTGAATCTATCTTTTGACAATTTTATAAACTATTTTTTTCAAAATATACTTATTCTTTTTTATTGGGACATCAAAATTTACTTTTTGTGAATTTTTGGTATTTTTCTGACAATGTTCATTTTTTAATGAATAGTGAAAAATATGGCATTTTACATCAAAACTGCTATTTAATCTAATTTATTTATATGAATAGAATATCTTTTGAATTGGTTTTGAAGTGAAATTAGAATATATTTTCACCATTTAATCCAATGGTGGTCATTGGAATCAATTTCACTTCGAAATTGGACTTAAACTGGTGGCAATCTTTTGATACTTATTGTTTCATAAAAACACGTTATTTATCATGACAGCGGGAATTAATTATTAAATTAATTAATGTGACTGATATGTTTTTAATTTTTTAATATAGACTTCATTTTTGAATTTGGAGTATCAAATATAGCTTAGGGTGAATATTTGGTAATTTTCTGAAAAACTTCAATTTTTGATGAATAGTGAAACCACTAAGTGGTAGTTAAAGAAACTGATTATTCCATTTAAATGAAATTTTTCCACCTTGATGTTTTGAATTTCAAAAATCTGACATACATGGGTGTCATTAAGAATTATGATGTGGTTCAATGAGATTAAAATAATTTTTTGGTGAATAGTAACTTATTAAGTTTTTAATCGTGATTAGTGGTAATTAAGGTAGTTTAAGGTAAAAATAATGCTTTAATAATATGAAATTACCTGGACACATGTCCTAACCTTATTTAATGTGTCATGGACTATCAATAAAAACCTGGTTCAACTTGGGGACCCCATGGAGCCACTTTGGTTGGGAAATTACATAAATAACTTTTTATTTAATGCTAAAGTAAAAATGACACAAACATGAGTTATCTTACGAAAACAATTTTTATATGGGGTTATACAAGTCATATTTTTTACTATAAGTATTAATTGGAAGTATAAAAATATTTCCTACATCATAGTATTTTTTTTATAATTTTTTGAAATTATATAAATAAATGTATTTATGTCATCATGATGATGCAGCGATGACCTCATTATTTAACGATTTATAAATAAAATGGAAAGATAATGTAATATATAAGACCTACACATGTCCAAAACTTATTGGATGAGTGGATTTAGAACCCTCATCACCTTATCCTATAATTATATCAATGTGAAAGCTTTTGAATCCGAAACTGCTTTTAAAATAAAGTAACGTATCTTTACATTCCAAGAGTGTCCCTCCTCTCCTCTTATAAAAGGCCCCCACCTCTACCTCTTTACCCACACACCCAAAGCCTTTTTCACACCAAAACCTGCTCATTTTGTCTCTACACTTCCCTCTATTACTCCTTGAAGCCTCACTTTGGATATAAGTCTTCCCATGGAAGCCTTTGAGCTCAATCCAAAGGGAGTTACCCAATTTTAAGGTAACATCTTCACTTGAGTCTTTTTGTTTTATTTTTCTTCTCCAACCACATAAACTCTTTTTATTCATTTATTTTGTAAAAACTATAGTATCTTCAATATACTAGGATGTTTTTATAAGAAGGATTCAAGCTACACTTACACACACCTACATGTAATGGTTAAAGAACATATGGTTTCCATGGATGGTGAATTTATGCCTCCCGAATCGATGATTGTTCAACATTCCTTTAACACCATAAAAGGTGGATATTAAGATGTCACTATATTTATATATGATATATAATATGTTTATCTTTTCCTTAATCTTCTTTTTTTCATTTTGGGAATACCTTTATGGTTTCCATTATGGGTAAACGCGATATCTTCATTTATGGAAATGCAGACTACTGCCCCCTCAAAGTGATTTGATTCGTTAAATACAATATATGGGATGTATAAATGATGGAACTAAGATATTATATATGATATTATACTAGAATTATAATATACCTTTATATCATTATGATTCCATTTTATAAAATACAAAATAGAAATGAAAGCAGCGTTCATGCGTACGTACGGCCTACCGTCTCCATGAATGGTGCATTTCATTTCTTACCTTTAAATATTTATGTAATATTATAAATGCATGCATGTATCAGATATATATGACATATATGATATCTACATCATTAATACCATTCTGGATATAATGGATACATGAACAACATGTAATTATAAAGGGCTTACTTTGACTCAAGTACCAATAATCGTTAAAACGACCGTTATTAACATAAATAATTACATAGTGTTCATGACATGGAAATAAGTGATATAAAAGGAATAATGAACTTGAAAAAGGTTCTTAAGAATGTATAAATTAACTCAAGTTTATTATTCAGGACATTAAAGAATAATCGAGTCATGTCCGACCCGAGGTATGGGACTTCGTCTCAATCTCCTTTCATTGAGGCGTATTTTATTTTATACACAAATTTTTTTTATACGGTGTATAAACCCCTTTGACATTTACGTTTATCCAAAAGGAATATTTTTTATATGAAGCATTTTACAAAATGTCAAAAGGGAATGTTTTTGTCATACGTATGCGGCGACAACGCCTTCTCCGCCGCTGTGACCATTATTTGAGTTTCGGATTCCTCTACAAGCCTTACCTTCTTTTTAAAAGAAAAATAAATACCATGTTTTTCATTTCATTTATTTTGGTATTGAAAATGGTTTTCATAATGTTTTTATATCAATGTGTTTTATTTATATCTTGTGATTGAAAGGTGGAAATTTTATGTTTTCTTTATGAATGTTTAATGTGATATGATTATGTTGAGGTTCTTGGGCATTATTATAAAGACGGGTGGTTCCGTGATAAATTGAGGGTGGGTGAGCCCGATATAGCTCTCCAATGCATTGGGTAACGTGAAGGAGTGAAACGTTAAGGTTTCTCCGAAGAGATTTAGGAAATATACTGTGATGGGTATTCCAAACGTAACCAAGAGGGTTACTCCCTATGTAAGAATGTTATGAATGCCTCAGGTTACCTTTATTTCTTATGATTTATAAGATTTACTCATGATTTGATGAGGTATGTTAAAGTGCTTATGTTTTATGGGTAAAGTATGTTTTCATTATTATGTATATATGTACCCATGTTTCCTTTCCATGTTTTTATAACCCATAATGAGCTTTTTGTGCTCATCCCATGTTATTTTGAAATGTTTTTCACAGGTCTAGGGAAAGGTACATGATATGATGATAGTGTCAAGGAAGTGTCAAGAAAAAATTTATGTTTTATTTTAAATATGTTTCCATTGATGGGAATGAATAATACTATCTTTATGTAACCACTTTGTTTATATGTGGAATGTAATGCTAGTGTTATGATCTAATTCTCTAAAACACTAAACCCGAAAAGATCCTCAATGTGTAATCTTGTAATAACTCATGATTAAGTAAGGTTTAAGGCTGGGGACTTATAGTTGGTATCAAAGGTTGGTTTAGATAACTTTAGGAGTTAGAATTCTGTTAAATGATTATCCAATTTTTTTTTTTGAAATGATATAGCATTTGAATATTACCATGTTTCTTCATCTAAGACACGTTTGTTCAGAATGGTTTTCCGCAGAGGGAACAGGGAAGCAGTGCTGGGAAGGAATACAGAAGGAAATAACCTTCTGAATCAGCATCCCGAGATGGTCGGAATTGGAACTGAACAGTTTGTTGCAGTGATGACACATTTGACTCAGGCTACAAATGGTGGTGGTATCCATGCACGAGATCAGCCCGATCAACCGCAGAGGAACATGTTTGTGGTGGAACATTTCATGAGGAAACATCCCCCATCATTCAGAGGATCATCTGACCCTGTGTTAGCTGAAGGGTGGATTAATGAACTTGAGAAGATTTTCGATGTCATGGGGTGTTCAGAAAATCAAAAGGTTAGTCTTTCTATTTATCGTTTGGAGGGTTAAGCAGATCAGTGGTGGTCGATGGTTAAAAATATCAAGGATGCTGATGAGATTGATGCACTCGACTGGGATCAATTCAAAGGTATGTTTCTTGAGAAGTATTATCCTAAGGCTGTTCGACATAGGAAGGAAAAGCAATTCTTGGAATTGAGGCAAGAGGAAGAATCAGTGGATACCTATGAAGAAAGGTTCACTCGATTGGAAAGCTATGCTCCAAATTTTATCCGAGACCTTGATAGTAAAATCAATCGTTTTTACTCAAGATTAAATCCAAAATATCGAAGGGAATTAGCTTCTCGTGAGTTTAAATGTTAAGAAAGGCTTGTTCGATGTGATGAGAAGGTGGAAATGGAGTTTGCCGATGACCAAGTGTTCTATAACAACCAACAGAAGAAGAGAACGAGGTGGAAGGAGAAAGGTAAGAATTTCTTCAAAAAAGTCTGATGGTAAGAAAACTAAGTTTCCAGTTTGTGATAAATGTGGCAAAAGGCATGCTGGGGAATGTCTTCTGAATTCTGGAAAGTGCTACTATTGTGGTAAGATGGGACATAAGGCTCGTTATTGCACTGAAAAGGATCAAGGTGAAGGTAAGATCAAATTTGATTTACAATTAGTGAAATGTTATAAGTGCAATGAGATGGGTCACTATTCAAACGAGTGTTCCACAAAGGGCTTGAGTGATGGGAAGCAGTTAGACTACAAGCAGAAAGGGGTGGTGAAATACTTTGCAACTACTTCAGCAGATGTCAGGCCATCAAATGAAGTTGTATCAGCTCCAGGGAGCTCAATTTTTTTTAAAAGATTGATTTGAGATCGGGGTACCATCAGCTGAAGGTAAAGGAGTAAGATGTTCTGAAGACAGTGTTTCAAACAAGATATGGCCATTATGAATTTGTAGTAATACCTTTTGGGATAACCAATGCACCTGCTGTATTCATGGACTTAATGAATAGAATTTTCCATGAGTTCTTGGATAAGTTTGTGGTGGTTTTCATTGATGATATTTTGGTGTTTTCTAAAATTAAAAAAGATCATGAAAGACATTTAAGGGTTATCATTCAAACCTTAAAAGAAAAGAAATTGTTTGGTAAATTCAGCAAGTGTGAGTTTTGGTTGCAACAAATTTCTTTCATTGGTCACATTGTTTGTAAAGATGGGATAACTGTTGATCCTGCAAAAACAAAAGTTGTTGAAGACTGGCCAAGACCCAAAAATGTTACTGAGATTCGTAGCTTCCTTCATTTGGCAGGCTATTAGCGAAGGTTTGTTAGAAATTTTTCACGGTTATCTATTCCAATGACTAACATAACTCGGAAGGGTGTTAAGTTTATCTGGACAAAAGAATGTGATGATTTTTTTCAGGAATTGAAAAGAAGATTGGTGAATGCTCCAGTTTTGGCACTACCTTCCAGGAATGGTGAGTTTGTTATATACAGTGATGCTTCATTGAAAGGAATTGGTTGCGTCCTAATGTATAATGATCAGGTAATTGCTTATGATTCACGATAGTTGAAAAGTAATGAGGTAAATTACCCTACACATGATTTGGAATTAGCTGCTGTTGTTTTTGATTTAAAAATTTCGAGGCATCATTTGTATGGAGTAAAGTGTGGAATATATACTGATCACAAATGTTTAAAGTATATATTCAATAAGAAAGAGTTAAACATGAGACAGAGGAGATGGCTGGAATTAATCAAGGATTATGATTGTACAATTCATTACCATTCGGGAAAAGCAAATAAAGTGGTTGATGCTTTGATTTGAAAAAGTAATGCTTCATTAGCAATGTTGCATTTGGAACGTGATCCTTTGGTTAAGGATTTGATGAACATTGGCATAGAAGTTGTTGGTGCAGGAAGTCCTTCTATTTTGTTTCAGGTATCGGTGAGATCTACTCTATCAGATAGAATCAAGCAAGCACAGAAGCAAGATAGTGAGTTGCAGAAAAAGGTAGAGCTGGTTCAGAAAGGTAAGTTTCCTGAATTCAACATTGATAATGATTGTGTTTTGAGATTTGGGAAGAGATTGTGTGCTCCTTGTGATTCAAATTTGAAGAGGGAGTTGTTATGTGAAGCTCATAGTTCTCCGTTTTCAGTTCATCCGGGCAGTACTAAGATGTATAGAGATTTGCGGGAGTATTACTGGTGGGATGGAATGAAAAGAGATATTGATGATTTTACTGTGAAGTGTTTGACATGTCAACAGGTTAAAGTAGAGAGGAAGTTTCCAAAAGGGATGCTTCAGCCTTTACCAGTGCCAGAGTGGAAATGGGAGAATATATCCATGGACTTTGTTGTGGGAATACCAAAGACATCTCGAGGTAATAATGAAATCTGGGTTATTGTTGATCGCTTGACCAAATCTGCTCATTTCCTTGCTATACGAGATACTTTCTCTCTTGATCAACTTTCCCGTTTGTATCTTAAAGAGATAGTCAGGTTACATGGAGTTCTACTCTCCATTGTATCGGACCGTGATCCTAGGTTCACTTCTAACTTTTTGAATGTCCTTTAGAAGTCGTTGGGTACTGAATTAAATTTTAGTACAGCTTTTCATCCTCAATTAGATGGGCAGTCAGAACGAACAATTCAGACCTTGGAGGATATGCTACGAGCTTGTTCGATGGATTATTAGTGAAGTTGGGACCAACATCTTTCATTGGTTGAATTTTCTTATAATAACAGTTTTCATTCTAGTATACATATGGCACCATTTCAGGCATTATATGGGAAGCGGTGTCGAACCCCAGCTTTTTGGGATGAAGTGTGTGAAAGGAAGTTGATGGGACCAGAATTGGTAGAAGAGATGGCAGAAATAGTTCAGCTGATTCAGAAGTACATGAGAACAGCTCAGAGCAGGCAGAAGAGTTATGCGGATAACCGGAGGAAGGATCTATTATTCGAGGTAGGTGAACATGTTTTTCTCAAGGTTTCTCCTTGGAAAAGTGTGATGAGATTTGGTAAGAAATGAAAGCTGAGTCCAAGGTTTATTGGACCATATGAAATTTTGGAGCGAGTTGGATCAGTTGCTTACCGAGTGGCTTTACCTCCGAGTTTATCTCAGGTATACAATGTTTTTCACGTTTCGATGTTGAGAAAGTACATGCCAGATCCATCTCATGTTTTGAGTCCAGAGGTAGTTCAGCTGGAAGAGAACCTATGTTATGAGGAACAACCGGTCCAGATTCTTTACCACAGGGAGAAAGTGTTGCGGAATAAGGTGATTAATCCGGTAAAGGTTTTGTGGAAAAACAACCTGATTGAAGATCCAACATGGGAATCTGAAAATGCAATAAGGGATAAGTACCCCAATTTATTCGATAAGTAAATAAATTGTGGGGACGCAATTTTCTAAAGGGGGGAAGGATGTAACATCCCAAGTAAGTAATGAATAATAGATATTTTTATCTATTTCTATTAATGAATTAGATAGTGTTTTAGAGGCCTGAAATGAAAATAAATCCAATCTTAAGCATGGAATACACTAAAATTTTAAAAAGATTGTTTTACTGCCCTTGATGGCAAATTTTTTTTGAATCTATCTTTTGACAATTTTATAAACTATGTTTGTCAAAATAAACTTATTCTTTATGATTGGGACATCAAAATTTACTTTCTGTGAATTTTTGGTATTTTTCTGACAATGTTCATTTTTTAATGAATAGTGAAAATTACTGCATTTTACATCAAAACTACTTTTTAATCTAATTTATTTATATCATTAGATTATCTTTTGAATTAGTTTTGAAGTGAAATTAGAATATATTTTTACCATTTAATCTAATGGTGGTCATTGGAATCAATTTTACTTTGAAATTGGACTTAAACTGGTGTCAATCTTTTGATACTTAAAGTTTCATAAAAACACGCTATTTGTCATGACAGTGGGAATTAATTATTAAATTAATTAATGTGACTTATATGTTTTGAATTTTGTAAAATAGACTTCATTTTTTAATTCGGAATATCAAATATTTCTTAGGGTGAATTTTTGGTAATTTTTTGAAAAAAATCAATTTTTGATGAATAGTGAAACCACTAAGTGGTAGTTAAAGAAACTGATTTTTCCATTTAAATGAAATTTTGCCACCTTTTTGTTTTGAATTTCAAAAATCTGACATACATGGTTGTCATTAAGAAGTAAAATGTGGTTCAATAAGATTAAAATAATTTTTGGGTGAATAGTAACTTATTAAGTTTTTAATCGCGATTAGTGGTAATTAGGGTAGTTTAAGGTAAAAATAATGCTTTGATAATATGAAATGACCTATACACATGTCCTAACCTTATTGGATGTGTGATGGCCGACCAATACAAGCCATGGGTTAACTTGGGGACCCCATGTATCCACTTTGGTTGGGAAATGACATAAATAATTTTTTATTTAATGTTAAAGTAAAAATGACTCAAACATGAGTTATTTTACGAAAACATTTTTTATATGGGGTTATACAATTCAGATTTTTGACTATAAATATTAATTAGAAGTCTAAAAGTATTTCCTACATCATATTAGTTTTTTTATAATTTTTGGACATTAAATAAATAAATCTATTTATGACATTATGATGATGCAGCGATGACCTCATTATTTAACGATTTAAATAAAATGGAAAGATAATGTAATATCTAAGACCTACACATGTAAAAAACCTATAGGATGAGTGGATTTCGAACCCTAATCACCTTATCCTCGAATTATATCAATTTGGAACCTTTTTAATCTGAAACTCTGTTTAAAATAAAGTAACATATCTTTACATTCCAAGAGTGCCCCTCCTCTCCTCTTATAAAAGGCCCCCACCTCTACCTCCTTACCCACACTCCTAAAGCCTTTGGCATGGCCAACCCCTGCTCATTTTGTCTCTCCGCTTCCCTCTCTTACTCCTTGAAGACTCACTTTGGGCAGAAGTCTTCCCATGAAAGCCTTTGAGATCAAACCAAAGGGAGTTACCCGATTTTAAGGTAACGTCTTCACTTGAGTCTTTTTGTTTTATTTTTCTTCTCCAACCCCCTAAACTGTTTTTATTAGTTTCCTTTGTAACAACTCCAGTATCTTCAATATACTAGGATGTTGTTATAAGAAGGATTCAAGCTACACTTACACACACCTACATCTAATGGTTAATGAACATATGGTTTCCGAGGATGGTGAATTTATGCCTCCCGAAACGATGATTGTTCAACATTCCTTTAACACCTTCAAAAGTCGGCATTAAGATGTCACTATATTTATATATGATATATAATATGTTTATGTTTTCCTTAAGCTTCTTTTTTTTATTTCATTTTGGGCATACCTTTATGGTTTCCATTATAGGTAAACGTGATATCTTCATTTAAAGAAGTGCAGACTACCACCCCCTCAAAGTGATTTGATTCATTAAATACCATATGTGGGACGTATAAAGGATGGAACTATAATATTATAAATGATATTATACTGGAATTATAATATAACTTTATATCATTATGATTACATTCTATAAAATAAGAAATAGAAATGAAAGTAGCGTTCATTCGTACGTACGGCTTACCGTCTCCATGAACGGTGCATTTCATTTCTTACCTTTAAATGATTATGTAATATTATAAATGCATGCATATACCAGATATATATGACATATATGATATCTACATCATGAATACGATTCTGGATATAATGGATAAATGAACAAAATGTAATTATAAAGGGTATACTTTGACTCAAGTACCAATGATCGTTAAAACGAACATTATTAACTTAAATAATTACATAGTGTTCATGACATGGCAATAAGTGATATGAAATGAATAATGAACTTGAAAAAGGTTCTTAAGAATGTATAAATTAACTCAAGTTTAATATTCAGGACATTAAAGAACGATCGAGTCAAGTCGGACCCGAGGTATGGGACTTCGTCTGAATCTCCTTTCATTGAGGGATATTTTATTTTATACACAACTTTCATTTATAAGCTGTATAAACCCCTTTAACTTTTACGTTTATCCAAAAGGAATCTTTTTTATACGAAGCATTTTAAAAAACGACAAAAGGGAATGTTTTGTCGTACGTATGCGGCGACAATGACTTCTCCGCCGGCGTGACCATTATTGGAGTTCTGGCTTCCTCTACAATCAATACATTCTTTTTAAAAGAAAAATAAATAGCATGTTTTACATTTCTTTTATTTTGGTATTGAAAATGGTTTTCATAATGTTTTTATATCAATGTGTTTTATTGATATCATGTGATTGAAAGGTGGAAATGTTATGTTCCCTTTATGCATGTTTTATGTGATATGATTATGTTGAGGTTCTTGGGCATTATTATGAAGATGGGTGGTTCCGTGATAAACTAAGGGCGGGTGAGCCCGATATAGCTCTCCAATGCATTGGGTAACGCGAAGGAGTGAAACGTTAAGGTTTCTCCGAAGAGATTTAGGGAATATACTGTGATGGGTATTCCAAACGTAACCAAGAGGGTTACTCCCTACGTAAGAATGTTATGAATGCCTCAAGTTACCTTTATGTCTTATGATTTCTATGATTTACACATGATTTGACGAGGTATGTTAAAGTGCTTATGTTTTATGGGTAAATTATGTTTTAATTCTTATGTATATATGTACCCATGTTTCTTTTCCATGTTTTTATAACCCATACTGATCTTTTTATGCTCATCCCATGTTTTTTTGAAATGTTTTTCACAGGTCAAGGGAAAGGTACATGATATGATGATAGTGTCAATGAAGTGTCAAGAAAGAATTCATTTTTTATTTTAAATATGTTTCCCTTGATGGGAATGAAGAATACTATCTTTATGTAACCACTTTGTTTATATGTGTAATTTAATGCTAGTTTTATGATCTAATTATCTAAAACACTAAATCCAAAAAGATCCTTAATGTGTAATCTTGTAATAACTCAAGATTAAGTAAGGTTTAAGGACTGGGCCTTATACAAATGACCATGTATGGTCTTCTAAAATAAATTCCCCAAAAAATATTTTAATTATTATTTTATATATACTTATAGTTATCAATAATAATATAAGCGGTGAATGAATACACACAATATGATGGAATTGAATCCAAATGTTTTTATTACATTTGTATTAACAATTCTAGTACCAAGGATATATAATATTTTTTAATTTCAATGATTCATATCATTCACAATATTATATATATATATATATATTATAAAATAATCTTCTTAATGTTATGAATTTTTAGAAAACATGGTTCAACCTAGATATAAAATTTATTTTTAATAATCACTACTTGAATGACATGATACGAAAATAATGTGATTCCAAAAAAAATATGTTAATTAATTTAGATATTTCAGAAACATAGATCACATGGAGAATTATTTCAATATCATTCAATGTGATATTCAAACAGTAGGCTTCACATGATGGTTAATACATTTTTCTAAAATTCTCTCAAAATAATATTCCCATGAGACACATAATTGCATTTAGTGACACTAACAACATAATGAATTTTTATAGGACAGAAAATCTCAAAAATATAATGAATTAATTAAAAAAACCTTTTATCGTTACATATACTAGTACCATTAATGGTTTATATGAGAAATAATCAATAATGAAAAATGATAAAAAAAATTATTATTTCATTTCATGTAATAGTCTAGCTATATATTTTCAAGGTAAATAATATTCTTACAATTTAAATATATGATAATAAATTATTAATTCAATAACAAACCATGATTTTATAATATATATCCCTTTAAAAATATATCAATCAATCTATATATTTCTTTCTTATACCTACAACCTATAGAAAACCACAATATATTAATGAGATATAATTAATTAATTTCATAGTTATAAATTTATAATTGAATTTATTGGTCTAAATATAATTATCATTTTTAGTTAACAAATAGATAAACGATAATAATTATCATAAATAAGTATGAAATTCACTATGAAGGTCCTATTTATGTTCAATAAAAGTAAGTAACAGAACTAGGGTATTCTCTAGAATAAGATAATGAAAAACATCAATAAATAAAATTCATAGAAATAGTATATGGGATAAGTTGATGTTCTTATACATCACATTGAGAACTATTTGACAATAATCCCCACTCATTTAAACAAATATTTAATTTCATTCCCATAGATACTATATAGATATATTTTTTGGTTTATAAATATATTTATAGATGGAGTGAACATGTAATTATTAATGAAAAATGATCTATATATATTTTCAATATTTTCATATAATTTTTATATAATAGAATTTAAATATAAATCATAATGGTTTTGGTATATAAAAACATGTTTCTAAATGATTATTAACTAATTAATCAATTGTAAAAAATAAGTAAAAAATTATTTAATGTTAAAAACAACTTTTATAAAGAGCTATATGATTAAATATATTATGTTTTTTTATCATAATAATAATTTATTATTGTTATTTTACAAATAATTTCACATATATAATTGATATTATAAATAAAAAATGACAGTAAGTTAATGAATAAATCATTTAGATAAATATGAATAAATTTATTTTATCATTTAAAAAACATTTTGTCAATATTTTTTCTTCCATGTTATATGATTCTATATTATAATATATATTTAACATTTTTTTTATTATAATCAATTAAAATGTATTTCATATTTCAAATCATAACTTCCAAATTAAGTAATAAGGATAATTTTTTATTCATATAAATACGTTACCCAGGTAATGATAATAAATAAGGTAAATAATAAAATAATGTAATATTGTTAAATAAAAGGGAATGAAGAAAAAATATCTTTAAAAATATATCATCAAATGAATTTCTTGGGGTTTCCTAACATACTTCCATATTTTCATTCATATATTTCAAATTTTTATATGCATTCCCTAAAAATGAAATTATTTTTTTAAGTAGTAAGTTTTAATAGTAAAGATGATCCCACACTTATAAAATAATCAACTACCATTACCTTAAATCCAAATCTAGAATTTTAATAATTATCATCTAATCTACAATATATAACTAAATAATATTCTTAACATTAATTGGGTTGTAGCGATTCCATATGGTTTGATGAAATTATTTTAAAGACAATAAGTTTTCTATGAAATGGTAAGATTTATTCTATGTTTGTGACATCATCTTATCATTTTTTTGATTTATATGTTAAAAAAATATTCTAATTTTTTACCTTTTAAATAAAACATAATTAATATAATTAATCTCTAATATTATAATAAAATTTATTCACACTCATACTCATCCATTGATTATTATATTTTCATGTATGGGTTTATTAAAATAATACAAGATTTATAATATAAATATTTATCATGTATGGATAAAAAAACATATATAATGACATTATATGATATAAAATATTAAATTATTTTATGTATTTGGAATGTGAATTTTTATATTAATATTTATATCAATATTTATATATAATATTTGATTGATAATAAATTACTAACACGATGGAAATATGGATTTCATCATGATGTAATATATATTAGACGCTTGTGGAATGAAAATTTGAATTATAAACTCAAAATATCATTTTTATTATTTTAACATTAATATTATAGATATTATTATGTCATGTGTGTGGAATTATTATTGAAACTATTATACTGAAATAATCATGTAGTGGTTGTGACTACTAACATCGATGATGAATAACAAGTTAAAATAATTAATAAACATGTCATAAATTAAAATAAAATAGTAATACATTGGTTAATAAATATGATCATTTTTCATAAATATATGGTTAATTATACTATGACTATTATACGTGAGTTTTGAGCGCATCTTAAGAAACAATAATACATTTAAATGGGTTTTTTATTATTAAATTTCATTTATTGAGAGGTAATACATATTTCTAAACATAATTATTTGGATATTGATATATTCTATCCTATTAATATGTTATATTTTATCTACTACTTATATTTTTAATATTTATAATTTTTATTTTGAATTAGTTTTTTTGATGGATTTCACTATTTAGTATATATGACACTTCTAAGAATAGTTCACATCCGTAATCATTGTTCTATCTCTAATGTGTCCACATTATTTAAATTTTATAAAAATTATTTTTATCAATACATCAATGACTATTATTTTTTAAAATTACTAAATAATAAATTTTGAATAATTTGATTGTACGTTATTTAAAACAAATAATGAGTAGTTTATGACATCCTATAAAAATATGGGAAATTTTTTTTTCTATTCTCCATAGAAATACCATTTAACAATTTTTTAAAATAAATCAACGAATAACCCCTTAATGTTTCCATTTTTTAATTTTCATTTAAATCCTCATTATTTTTATTTATTTTTTATTTGTAATGTAATGGTTAATGATTTAGAATAATAAATAAAATAAATACAAACCAATTATGTAGGTTTATAGTGTCAAAAGAGCATTTAATTGAATATACAAAATTTCATTTCATGGGTATATTATTGTGGTTTCCAATTAAATTTTTTTTATAAAATATATGATATATTTTATTGATAAATGAGTTTTCAATATTACATGAAACATTAACTTTTATGGAAAAATATAAATTACTTATAAAAAATATTTTTCATTTCCTAGCTTTCATTATCCCCTCTTCCACCAAAAAATTTTATATTTTAAAGAAATGTTTATGATAATCCTATATTTTCATTTTTAATATAATTACATTGGGATATTGATTTATTTGGGAATCAAATAATTGTACTACTTATGTATGTTTATACCAAACCATTGGAAAATATTATAAAATAAATGTTATTTCTATTATCATTTCAAGATCATACAGTTAGTTGATTTAATGTCAAACTCCTAATAATTTTTTAAATTATGTGATGTGTGGTGTCCTATATATCCCTCTAATGAAGTAGTCAAATATTTATATCCCTGTTTATAATAATATATTGGAGTCATCATACACTATCCACTATGGGGATTATGGTGTGATATATGATCCACTACATTATAAGTTGTAAGAAGTGATGCCTAATCCTCTATATTTATTATAGACATAGTAGTTAAATGTGACATATACTATACTTTTTTATTATTATTTATATGAAAACATGATATGTTTTTCCATATTTCAATATTATTTTACATGGTTCTTGAATATTGAAAAATTCATCCATAATATTATTCTCTAGTACATATTTGATCTTTTTAGGTAATATTTATTAATTTATTGCCTAAGAGAAAATAATTTTGGTTCTATTATCTAGTTTATATCATTATTCTCCAATTATAATGTTTTATCTAGTTTTTGTGACATAAACCATTCCAAAACATTGATAAGTTTCTCATACTGAGTGTTTGAGCTCACTCCATTAGTTTTCTACTTCCCAAGAATATTATATTTCAAAAAAATTTAATATGAAGTTATTATAATTATTTTTGGAAATATTTAATAAAAATTTATTAATAATATATAAATTTATGTATTAAAAAAATAATATAAATCATTAGGTTTTTGGATTATGTGTTCATTTATATGATATAATTACTAATTTATAGATATGATGTTAATGATATGTATTTTTAGTAGAAGATATTAGATTTAGTTTCAAAGTGGTTTTAGTGAAATTTAAGGGTAAGGTTCTGGAATAAATGAGAACGCATATTAATGTTACCTTTTTTGAACCAATAAATTCATAGTAAATATATAACTATTATGATTTGATAAACAATAAGATAGAAAATTATATTTCTAATAGATTTTTACAATGAAATTATTAATATAATATTTTTCATTTCACTTATTAATAATGGTTTATTTTAGTAAATCAGTGGAATATAAAATATCCATGTTCACAATGGGTGTTATATACAATGTTTTGGACATTTGAATATGTTACAAAATTTTATGGTATATGGTGTAAAAACATTCATATAAATGATCCCTTTGGTTATAAAAATGTACACAATTGTTGATAGTCCCCATAATTCACCAATAAAGGTGAGACATGTAATTGAATCCCCCAATGTATCCATATACCTAAAAACAATAGTTGACCAACAAATCCATTAATAATAAATTAATATATCAATACTATAGAATGGTTACGTTCTATTATATAGTTTACAGATCATACAAAATAGGGTTTATAAATTTATCACTAAGAAGTTAAGATAACTAATTAGGTAATATCATTTAGAATATAACTAAAATGGATAACCTTGAAAGTATGTAATTTGATTGGATTAAGAAAATATTAAACAGTTTATATTTTCATTTAAATATTAACATGAAAATGGGTAAGGAATTAAAATTGATGAAATAAATGTATAATTATTATATTAGTAATTTTGAAGCAAACTATATGAGATTCCCATGGTAAACCTCATTTTCATATATATTCTCAACAATCAATATTGATAATTTATTTATGGTACTAAGACAACATCATTGAAAGGTGGTAGTTATAAGGCATATTGGTATATATGATTATATTTTTATATGTACTTGTAAGGTATATATAATAACTACTGAATCTAATTATTCTTATGGATTTACTTATTATGAAAGGAAGGTGGAATTTCATTGAAACACATGTTATAGAACACATAGGAAAATTTAAATCCAAATTACCTCATTATTTAAAATATAATTAAACATCCATGAAATTTACTCAACGTTTATGGATGATGATATGCAAGATATGGAGTTGGATATAAGGTAAATTCTTTATGAACAAACACAAAGAGGTTAGTTACCATAAAATAAGAGAAATATTTACATACTAAGGAACCACCAACATTTAAATTTTCTATTTAATGTAGTTTGTACATTATGAAAATTAATTCCATTTTCAAAATTTTATTAAATATTATAGACATTAGTATAATTAAAGAATAAGATAACATGTATAATCCATCCAATAACGTCTACTAAAAAGAACCATAATAATAAGTTTATTATTGGTTCAATTAATCTATAGTCATGATCTAAAAAGTTATAATTTGGTTTAAAATAATCTAATTATTTTATAAAAGGAAATATTTCAATTGTTATTGACTTAGTACTGAGATTAATGGATATTTAATTATCAATGAATACCCATAGTAGTAAAATGATTCAATTGAATATATGTTACTATTCCTCAATAAAGATTTATTGTGGGATAAATCTATAAAATATCTTACTACATTCGTAGTTAGAAATTTTTGTGAAATATTTTATGTGTTGTCTCTACCAACATAGAGAAAATGACAACTTTCAAGAAAATAAAATATCATTTCATATCCCAAATAAATAAAGAATAAAATATTAATTCAAGGATTATTATAAACTATCATTTTTTGACAAATCTATAATATATTTCTTTATAAATAATAATGAGTGTTAATATTCTATAATTGTTTAGTGGAATCATAATTTTGATTTTATGCTATTATTATGGGTGTATAAAGAAATATTTTATTCATAACATCTTGAAATTTCACCAAATAATTATGTTGACTTTTCAATTACACTAATATATGGTTTTATGTGTAAATGAAATGTCATTTTTGTTTTGGAAATTTTGAGTTAATTTGATTTTTTTATAAGGGATCATTTTGAGAAGATATATTCATATAAGAATTATAGGAGTTGGATAATCCTACAGATATAATTTTTAATATGGATTTTGTACCCAATTTTTTCTTGAGTAACAGATTATTCCTTGAGATATTTGTATTAAAATATTAATTTTTTGAAAAGGATTTTACCCTATCAAATGATCACAACAATGTTAGGGGAAACTATACTGGTTTACTATGTGCGGTTTGTTCATTTGGGGTATTTGAATAGATATAGAATAATCATGAAAAATATGAAATTATTGTTTCATATGTATTTTTATGTTTGAAAAATTGGTTTTAAATCCATGTAACAAATAATTAACAAGGATATAGATTCAGTCAACTCTGAGTTACAGTTTTTGTTCATGGTTTATAATAATATACAGCCAGATTGGGTGTGGTGGTATCACATAAAAAATTTGCGTTATAGAAGAAATGTGTTGTCCAAAATTTATTTTGACAATATTATGCAACATAAAACATCTTACTAAAGTGTAAATAATAATAATATCCCATATTAAGTTTTATCTCCCCCACATCTTTTTCTTCTCCATCACACAATGATTAGGGGGAAAATCTGTCATTAGTCATTCAATTATTTTAATATGGTTATTTATTCTATGATTATTCTTTAGTATGATGATTCAATATGTAAACTAAATCCTATGTCATGTCCATTCCAAATAAATTTATTATTTTCAATTGTCTCTGAATATGGTATAATTTATTATTTCACCAAAAAATTGTGTCACCATCACCATGTGAGTATGATAATTCTTTACATGGATAGTGGATAAATTGATATGAGGAATGAACAGTTTCTATCACCATTGCATTATATTTATATCCTCAAACAGATTCATCGTATATTTGTAGTTAAAATTAAAATAATTTTTCTATTATAATTTTTCTGTTAGTTATGGATTATTTTGGTGATACCATTAGATGTAAAAAATTGGACTTATGTGGGTTGTTTATTGGGATATCAATTTTATGGGATGATTAGTTGAGTTCAAAGACATTCATTATTCCTAGATAAAAAAATCAATTTAGGTTTACAATTTAAAAATAATTTTAAAGGAATTATTTCTTGACATAGGTTCTCTGGATTGGTCATGAGCATAGATAAGGATTTGGTGAGGGTAGCTGAGATGGATAGAAGGATATAAATTCATATAAGGAAGATGGTTCTTTGAAAATATCCCTTGGTTTTATTTATTTATTTAGGTATAATGTCATATAAATTCTCTAAATTTTTTGTAAATCAGTATATGATTTCATAATTAAACATTGTCAATGGTGTGGTTCCTCAACATCAGATGAATGACAGATTCATTATAAATTTTTATGATAGGATAAATTTATCATAGAGGCTTACTATTGTGATTATGAGAATATATGTACACTTTGTGTATGTATCATTTTAAACCAATCTATATTATAATGTATATGACTAGGGTGATTGACCAAATGAGGACATTTTTTATCCTTGAGAAACCACATAACCATCGTACTATTATATTATATAGTTCTTATAGTGTTCTATCCCTCTGAGATATTTTGTTATAATTTTGTTAATCCCTATAAACATTTACAATTTTTTTTGTGGAATGACCTTGTATGAACATGGGATGTGATATTATAATTATAAAATATCTTTATAGTTATTTCGGAATAATTAAGCAGAGAAGGATAATGAATCATTGGTATAATTATATTGATATTGTGGAAAATTACTTTGTATTAATCATAGTTATGGCCCAAAAATTTAGAATGAAATAAAGAATCTATAGTGGAGAATCCCGGATTTTTTGTGAAAATGAAACCATGGTGGGTTCACAAACATAACCTTAACCCTAGAGTGGGGAAGTTTAATGAGGAATATGCTTTCTATTTTTTTCCAAATAAAATAAAAAATATTCAAGTCTTGAATGTCCATAATGATGATTTTAGTTTAACTAGACAAGTGGTAATCCATGAGTATGTGTATTGGGTTTTAGAATACATCTAAAATTTTTTATTTGTGTGACATGATATATTATAAGGGGATTCACAACAATGGTGTTTTTAAAAATGAGATGGCCAAGAGATATCCAAGGATCCAGTGTTCATAATAGTTTGTATATATAATTCATTATATATCTCATATCATTCAATAATATCATATATCGTATGTTTACATAAATCCCTATAATCCATTTCTTACACCTTATACAATATAAGAATACAATGATAACTCATTGGTTCTGTATTTAACACATGATAATGTAGCAAATAACATTTATTTATCGTTGGAACCTCTATCCATTATTGTATGGGAATAATATGATACTTTTTATTATTCATTTATTTTAACCATCTACTATTGATATTCTTATTACACTTCCACAGAACTACTCTATACACATCAAATGTATGGGGTGTTTTTAGAAGCATTGGATGAGATACCTTGGGTCCAACTTATTATATAATATTTTGGTAGAATAAGGGATTCTTGTTTACATGAACATGGGAATGGTATTCCATGTGCTTCGAGACATCAAAAACTCATTAGATAAGGTATATTAAATCTTGAGTGTCACCTTAGAACATGAGGGTTAATGGTAGTTATTTTATCAAGAGTATTAATTTATTTTTAACATATGATTATAAATATTGTTCATGCAATATATTTACAAGATATATTAGGTACCCTAATGATTTATCTATACTTGGGTGTACTGACATATTATTTGAGATACTAAGGCACATTGGAACCTTATAGAAATCATAATAAATTTATTTATGTCAGAAATTGGTCTACTATACATAGTCGAGTGGGATGAATCAGATAGATTCTAGATATATAATTTTTATGTTTCTTGAGGATGTTTATAGTTCCTCTATTTCTTCAATTAATGTTTTTTATTTTGAAAATTAGGCCATCCTAGAGTGTTACTAGATGAGATTGGTTACTTTATAATTTTAAATGAAAATTTGATAACCATTTGTTTACAAAAATATGAATATTTTTATTATCTTTTACAAATTATTAATTTTTTTACATTCATATTTATTACTATGATATTATAGTGTAATATCCCTACAGTCAAACCACATATCTTTATAACTAGTTTGTTGTAGCAGGTGAATGTGTTGGAATTGCATTGGTCTCATAGATAACCATCAATTTTAATGTGGATAAAAATATTTTAGTATAATTTAATGTGGGTTTAGATCATTATTATAAATGAGTTACTATTTTGGAATGTGGAATACATGGATTGGGGACATGTCATAGCTTTGCATAAACCTTTTACTGGTGAATAATGAAAAAATATTCTATATAAATTCATAGTTATCAGGTACACTGTATTACTATTATTTGTATTCATGGTTATCGTGGTGTTATTTATTGAAATATGATATTTTTATTTTAAATTGGTGTTTAATATTTTTTCTCATTCATGTAGTCCATATGAGTCTGATGTTAAAGCCTTCTAATTGTATTGTATGTCTCCAAAAAACAATCATATGATTATGTGTGATTGATATCACTTGTGATTTTGGTTTAATAGTCCAATTATTAAAAAAATATTGGAATTTCTAGTATAACATAATAGTGTGATTCTACTCACACAAACCTCATTATTTTTTTAATAAACTGGAATGAGGATCTAAAAAATGTATTTTTCTTTATGTAAAATATATACTCACTCTATTTTATGTATTTATTGTTACCCATATTAGGATGTCGTTTTAATTTTAGTTATTCATGATCAACCAATTATGGATTATTATGATTTATTCTTTGAAAAATAAATTATTATGATTACATAATGTTAATAACAATATGGTGTGATTATAATTAACATAAATATATGACTATGATTTACAAAAAAAATGAAATTCACATGTTTATTCCACTATATGTATGTATATTAGAGAAATATTGTGGTCAATATTATAGTAGTCTCATATGTAGATTCCTAGTGTGTGATAGTGCACTAATTGGGTGGTAGATTCAGTATGTGATTCTTAATATATATATATATATATATATATATATATTAGAACCCTTGAAAGAGTGTTATAAAAATTTAGTTTTCATGAGCTGTTTGATATGGGAACAAAGGTTTTTCCCCATGACAAGTGGCTTTTTTAAGATATGATCTGTTATAATGGGGTGAGGGAATTTTTCATTGTAATGTGATGAAGAATATTAGTGGGTTTGGTTATATGTTTATGGGTAACATTATAAAGATGATAACCTATTAATTTGAGTACTCATAAAGGATGGAATAATTTGGAATATTGTTTGGGTAATGATATCGCTTCTCAAAATTTTCTTACAGTTACTTTATATATATATATGAATTTTTTTTAGCTTTGGCGAAGTTAATAAATAGAGTTGATTTGGGATCAATATATGGGTTTTAATAGTGGAATTAGTAAGTTAATTCGACCCATTATATTTGAGTCCAGTTTTTGAATAGGATTTATATTTTGGCCCCAAAAGGATATATCTATTAGCGTTTGAACACTAATTGAAACTATATGTGTTTTAAAAATTCCTATAATCATGGGAGATATTGTGATACACCCTGGAACGTGTGGAATTGCATGGATTATTAGAATATAAGTGAACCATGATGGTTATAAATAGGTGACACCTGAACATATATAGTTCATGTCATGTTTTATAGGCATGAAAACCATAAATATGTAAAATGAAAAAATTGGGAGTTTTTGTTGAAACCCATTTCGATATCTTATGTGAGTGTCCACTATTTGTTAATAGATAACACTAAGATTGTAAAAAATAATATCTCTGGTGATAGATGAGTTATTGGTTAGTGAGGAATTATTTTCATGTTGAGGAATGTTGATTATGAGAAAATTCTTGTATTCATGGTTCTCTGCCAGATTTGGAAGAGAATCCTATGTGAGGCCACTATGATGATTTTGAAACATTTGAGGCATGTTATCAAGGGTGGAAATGTGATTAGTCTGGCTTTGTAATAATGAAACACATGTCATATTAGACCATGATGAGTTTTTAATTAAGGAGTGGAATAATGAAAAATTTATATTGGGGAGTGAACCATATGATGATAATGTTTGTGACCCTTATTAATAAATTAATTTTTTGTATGTTAGTATAGATGATGTCCTTGTGAATAAGGTATGGGAAATGAATGATTTATGTTGTCACTTCTTGGATATGATCAGGATGAAAATATACAATCATTTCATGGTGTACAAGATGAGTCGGGTAATTTACATCATTTTATAGTCAATGTGAGTTATGATAAAGAATCTCATGTAGTGAGATTCCTATGTTTTATCATGAGATTTGTATTTTGAGATTATGATATACTGAATTCCTTGGATATTGAGAGGTATTTCGTGATCATTAATTTATGGGATGCCTTGGATACTTATTAAGATTTGATGATTTTTTTCTATTACAATTTGATATTCCTTAGTTACATTATATGATATGGTGTTTAGGAATGATAAATATTGATTTTCTTACGAGATGATCCTTGTCATATTCTCTACCCATATGTTATAATATACACTTAATATAATATATTTTGTAAAAGTTTTTAAGCCTATAACATGTTATTCCATATGATCTAATACATTAATCACTATATAAAGTATATATTTTGATCTCAAGTGTCACCATAGAACCCATTAATAAATAATAGTTTTTTGTTTCTTCTATAGTTATCCATTTTTAATTCAATAGTATCTCATATACATACACTATATTTACTAGTTAATTTAGGATCCACATTGGTGGTTTCCTAATGCATTTTATTCATACCATGCCTAAGAGTCCATGAAACTCATGTAATAGTGTATACCTGAGTCATTTCATGTTCATATAATATTTCTGATCAATTAAAAAGATTAACCATAATAACTCAGATTGATTATACAGATTTATATGTGGCGAGGATCAATGATCTTGTTACATACTCCTTGTATTAATTACATTTTTTAAATATTTATATGTGGTGATCATAGTGGGAGATTAATTGAGTTGTATGAATATAATATTATTTATTAAATTTTATCATTACATGATTTTTTTTCATAATTATATGTATTATAATTATATATTACAAATGATTTTTTGTTTTTTAGAATACTATTTCATTCTCAAGTTTTATAGTATAGTCTTCCCATGGACACACCATCATCCAGTAATACTATTTAGTAGACTCAACCATAATGAGGGGTGCTAATAAGGTCCCATCGAGAACTAGTTTAGTTATTATATAGTGAACTATGTTTTCCATTTCAATATGAAAATCGATGAGATTAATTTTTCAATGGATCCTATTTAATAGGAATAGTTTATGAAAAACTTTTTGGAGAATCAAGAAAAGGGTTTCATACGCCCTAGTTCATAACCAGGAAGTTTACCATTCCTATTTCTCAAAATTATAGATGAATCAATAAACCAATGAAATTTATTTTAATGAACATAATATAATAACAACAAATTCATTTTGTGAATCATATTTTTTATCAAAAAATTTGTTGAAAATACATCATATATGGTGACATATGTTTTAGATTCCAGTAAACATGTGTACAATGACATGACATACTTAATTCAACTTTTTCAAAAGAAAATAAAAACATTATGATATAATTTGGAAGCCACTAATAACTACAAATTTCATTATATTTTTCATAGATATAAGGAATATATTATTGATTTATTTTTATGGAATTTTTTTTGTCATTATTGATTAAACTATGATATATTTTTATTTTAATAATTAACATGATATGTATTTTGCAGATATTATAATGATCAAACAAATATACCCTAGATAAGAGGATTTGAAAATTTAATTTTTATTAAAAAAAAGTATTAGTATTAGGTCATGTAATCACAAGATATGTTTCATATCTGGATCACTAAGTGATAGAGGTTACTAAATAAGGTCCTTAAACAAAATCTCTGATTAAAACCCAAAGATTCATTAGGTTTTCCTGATATAATTTATATGGTTTGTCAAATATTTTTTATAACTTTGAAATTCTATGAACAAGTTAATGAAATAGGGAATGAAGTACCTCTAGACAATATAATGTGGTGAAATATTTATGAATCAAATTATGTTGTTTGTAATAGGGCATATAATCAAATTACCCTAGAGTGGGATGATTTATTCATTTAAAATGTTTCATTGAAGAAGGCATTGCAGTGTATCATTATATTATATGTATACATAATATGTTATGATTTAAAAAATAAAATCCCATTAGAAAATTTACTAAATCAAATATATATATATATAGATACTTTGTATATGAATTAATGATTCAATTGTATTATCTATAAGGGGATAATTGTGATATTTATATACTCATAGAAAAATAATAAAGTAAATTTTCACATAGAATGAGAAAATTATGAGACAATATGGATGGTGGTAACTAATACATTAAAATTATTTCACACTATATTACTATCTAATAATTGAAATCAATGTGGATAATCCTCTATGTAGAAATTATCATTCGTCTTTATCCTTGATGAATACGAAATGTGACCAAAACAATTTGGTATATTCAATGTATGAATTTTAAAATGATTAAATAATGAATGAAATTCTATTATTATCCAACTGATTTAAGTTAAATTTATCAATTTAAATTTAATGGAGTCCCATAATGAATATACAGCTTTGTAATAGAATTAATATGTATAAAATAGTTCAACCATGATGATAGTGGGATTATAATATTTAGGATATATATATGTGTCCCTTTAAAAGATTAAATAATGGAATTATTAGATGAACTATATTGATCATAACTATTTCTTTATCATGTAAGAATAATTTTTTATATATATACTTACAAAAATATCAAGTCGTACAAAATAAAGAGGGATATTAAATAGTTTGTATTCAAATTAATTTTTTGATAACCTGTAATGTCTGATAAATATAAATCAATGTGGTTTTCTCAACAATTACCTATTGATGTATGAAAATTAGATAATATATCCATGGAATTGTTTATATGTCTTCTTATGATATTCAATGTCTATTATTCCATATATATAATTGTTGATATTATTTTATAATTTTTATACCTAATTTCCATTACAAACAGTTTTTCATTCAAAAAATATTCAAAGTAATATATAATGAAATATAAATACTACTTGTGGTTTCACTTTTAATTGAATATAACAATGGTCTAAGGATCACATAAAAATTATATAGATTCATAGAATACGTGTTTGACAAAGAGATGAACAATTGAGTAATTTTCATAAGAATAATAAATAATATAAATGGACATTTCATACATTGGATGATTTTTTATGATCATACTCAATAAAATATAAATGATTTTGTGATTAATATAATCATCTAGATTAGTAATGATATTGTAACACCCAATGATTTATTCCCAAAATATTATTTTCTTTCAACAAATAAAATAATTTTACATTGATTTATTTAATTTCACTGGGTTATAAAATCGTTTCATATGGAACTGATTTTTCGTTCACTATTGGATACACCGTCCTGTCATGCTGTACATGCATCACAAACTTGTCATAAATTAAATGAAACACCATGTTTTTACACAAAAAAATATTTCTATTGAAATTATATAAACAATATATTATTAAATGAGATGTTAACCCAGATAAAATAATGATAAAAAATTACTGGTAAACTAAATTTTAAAACAGTTTCATATAAATAAATCATATTTATAATGAAATATAAATGTTTTTAATATATTTGTATGATTAAAATTAATATTTTCACAATTATACTAAATTTTATGTACATCTATAAACAATAATTAAATACATTTTGAAGACCCATTGTATTTATTTTTATATGATAAACTCCATTTTTGATTTTATATTTTATATATTATCTTATGAAGAAATTTTTGGGATTATTATTAGGAACCTCAAATTTCAAGGAAAAAAAAGATACTGAATTTTAATTCATATATGATTTTTTTAATATAATATATTAATATAATTAAACATTATTATAATATTTTTTTACTGATAATTATTTAATATATAAATAATTAAATCCAATTTAGTTAAATGAAGCCAATTTCACATTGAAATTCGATAAAATACCTAGAAATAATTTGATCATTTTGAGTTTAAAAACCATTGTGGAAGCTCCTATGTGGGATTAATTTTAAATTAATTTATTCCAGATATATTATTTTAAATTGGAAAAGAAAATTATATTTTTGGAATTATAAATATTTTTATTTCATTATAATAACATCACAGTTTGTGAGAAAATGTTAGTGAATGCAGTCAAAATTAAATACAAAGTTAATGTAAAATTACGAATAACAAAGGGAATATGCCTTAAACCTAGGGGCCATAAAACCAATAAACGTGTTAAAAATACATTGGTATGACATATATTCACCTTATAATTCATGTTATTTAATTTTTATCATTATTTGATCTATATTACTTGAAAAAGTGGGGTGAATTCCCTTTTCAAAAGTTTCCTGAATTCCACTCCTCTTCCCCTATAAAAATTCACTCACCCGTCTAACTTCCTCATACCACAAAAGAAATTTGGATCAGAAATTATTTTTCTAAAATACCCTAACAAAAAATCCATTATTTATTTAATCATAAATATTGGATGAACTCCATCCATGGAATCCCATTGGTGAAAACCAAATAAGAGTTACCCAAAGAATATGTAAAATACTTCCTCAAGATCCTTTAATTTATTTTCATTCTCCACCACCACATCACTCATTACACCATGAACATATAATAATAGAAAAAATATAAATATACTATTATTCTATTATATTATGTTTTCTACCAATAATTACACACACATCCATATAATGGGCAATGAAAATAAATTTCATATATACAGAAACTACCACATCAAGAAAAGATTACATTGATTGTCCTTTTATCAAAAGTCATTATTTGTAATTATGAAAAAATATGTTAATATATGATATATATTATTTATTTATTCTACAGTAATTATATTATAACAAATATATTTATACATTCTATAATTTTTAAAGACAATAGCATCTTTTGTGGATATGTAGACTATTGCCTTCTCAATATAATGTGATTCTTTCACCCTATTCATCGAATGAATTAAAGATGGGATTAGAGGGATTATATGGTATTTATGAAAACAATAATGATACTAAAATAATTATATGTTTACATATATATAAAAAATATTTTAAATTTTATTTCTTTCTTTCAATGTGATAATAAAAAAAACAACTCTTATTTTTATGTACGGCCTAATTTATACTTGAATGGTGTATTCCATTTCATAATTATGTATTCTATAGATTTTTATAATAAAAATATTCTTAATATATATGTTATTTATATCATGTTTTAAAATAATTAAATTATTATATATTTATAATAACCAAGAAATATAATATTATGACACGTGCAAAAAACAAAGCGGATAATTCCTAAATCATAACATTAACATTGAATTGTTAATAAGAGGGTAATATAAAGGTTTAAAAAATAAATATGCAATATTATATAAGAATATGTTTCTTTAAAATAATTTTAATAGGTATTCAGTTATTATAATGTAATCTTGTCTTAGTACGAGGAGGGTCAAAATATAATTCAAGGAAATATCATCTCATATTTTATATCCTTAATATTAATTTCATGTTAAAATTTTTTTACAATTGAGTGGTTAATATACAACCAATGAATGTATTATATGATTTATATTAAATTATTTATGATTAATTACATTACAATTCTATGATATTTCATTTGTGGGGTTTATGTAGCAATGGTTACCAATTTGGTAAGATAGCTTTGTCTAAATATTTATTTTTTAAAATACATGTGTTTCTATACAGATTCATAATTTTTAGGTTTTATATACATCTATTTAATTTCTGATATCTTGAATATACATATTTTATAGATATTTTAATCTTAATATAATTAAATTTTAATACATAGATAGTATGATCCCATGGTACCTTGTGGTAAGTGTTTATTGAAATGATCACAAAATTTATCTGGATTGTTTATGATTATGTTTCCATTGATGAAATATTTTGACCCATCTCCTGGAAAAAATATAGAGTATTATTACTCTATATGTATTAATTATATCTACATGATACATTATTATTTTTTTACTCTGTTTGGAACATTGTATAATTAGGAAATTTTTTTAGAAAAAAAAATGTATTTCCCTATTCAGTTCAAAATATTTTCTATTAGATAATCCGTCATTTCAAAAAAAAGTTTAAAAATATTTTGAAAATATTTTTGAAGATTAATTTTAGGGAAAACGGATTTAAATATTTTTATGGTTTTCAAATATTCTCAAAATTATTATTCATGTAAAATATTATAAAAATTGTATTATGTATTAAAAAGTTTATTTCAATACAAAAATTATATTTTATATAATAATTTTTTTTAACATATATTTAGAAATTACTTCTTATACATGATTAGATTATTTGATGTTACAAGTCCCTTTTTGTGTAAATGATTCAATTATTCAAATCATATTTTTTCTTTAAACGTTTTAATGATTTTATGGAATGATATTTATAAAAATGTATATCTTTTATAGGATATAGGTTTAAGAATATTGTTCCACTTCTAAGGGATTTATTATTTTTAATCCCAGAAATTTTCATGAGTTATTCTTGGATGAGATTATTATGAATTCTACAATTTTCATAGGTTATGGTGTGATTATATTACTATGAAAACCATTTCTATTTATGTGTTATGATGTGATTGTTTATGATCTTATGGAACATGTATGTATGATTTCAATATGGGATGAGTGGGAATTATATCTCCCTCTAATTCATTATGTAATGATATATATATCGTGTTATATACTAAGATGTTCGAGGTGTGATTCATGACATCTTGAATAACCATGAGAGTGATCCTTGGCAACCATGATGGTATGTGGAGTGAATCCATACAACTAATATGTACATTGGATTGAACCATAACTACCATGATTTTTTTGAGTGTGATCTCATGATACTAATATGGAATTGTAAATAATTCCTAGACTACAATGGAAATCATATTATACTGATTAGTCTACAAAATTTCCATGTCAAATTCCTATATCATTATTTCATTGATCAATTTCTTTATTTCCTTTTGATTTATGTCTTATAAATTACAAATATTTATCCCATGACAATTTATGATCATTTTTATGTAGGGTATTATAATATATTATCATTATATATTTCAAATAACTTTATTACCATTATTATGATTATATATCTCCATTATTTTACCCTTTTATGCATATAAGCTCACCCAGTTTGATGTATCTCGTCTCCAATGTTATGAAGATATTTATTTTATTTTATATTTCAAAGAAGGGTTCGAGTAAAGAAGAACATATTGAGAGATAATATAGTGCACTTTCTTTCTTGTGTTTATTCTTTCATGTTTTTAAATAAATAAAACTAACACAACCTTTGGGAATCTCCTTATAATGTATTATGTAATATAAAAAATTGAGGTATTGATAATGTGTGTAAATTTATGGTCTCAGTAGTTGGTATCGTAAATACGGTATAGTCAACCATTCCACTATAGAATGAAGAAACCATATTGTGAAACCATAGGATATTTATAATGATTATTAAATGGATAATAAAATTCATATGAATATTTCCCAAAATTTTGATTGAGTATAGAGTGAGATTATATATATTAATACATAATATTATGGAAAAACAATGAGACATCATACACACCTATTTTGACATCCTATGAGATATTCATTAATAATTTTCAAATTCATCACAAACCACCATAAAGGATTTAAATCAATTTTTTCTTTTAATATGAAGGATAAAACTATTGTGTCATATATTAAAGGTGTATCATAATTTATAAATCATATATGTTTTTTAAGGAATCTGCGGGACACTATAATGAAAACCTTTTTTTACTGAACAAATTTTGGTTTTAGTCAATGGATAGATCCCAAATGAACCACATTAATGATGATTCAGATGGAAAATGAAATTATTATCCATCTGAGAAACTAAATGATATGGGAGTTTGAATGAAAAGTATCATTGTCATACTGACATATATTTCACAATATCTAAATCATATTAAGAATGAATTCACAAAAATGTGGGAGCAGTATTTTTTTAAGTACATCATGTGGAAACATCCACTAATTTTCAATAGGCCTTCTGGTCTAGATGTTGCTGAAAATGGATTCTTACCATTGAAAAGATACATTCCATACTTTGGTGACCAGAACATGAGAAATTTATGCATTTATCATTTATGAGTACACAAGGACTTGTGGTGTACTCCAATAAAAATTTCTATGAATCAATATGAAATTTTATCCAATAATTAGGATGAATTCATGAAGATATTTTTTTAATTAGAACATTCTTTGTATTCTAATAAAAATGACGGGTAAATAGTACATTGAGATTAAGGAATGGGATGATGGATTTGTTGGTACCTATGAGATTAATTTAATAGATATGGTGAGGCATGGTTTATAAATTATGATCCAACCACAATGTAATATTTATAAGTTTTTTACTGTCTTAATACTAGGTTACAGGAGGATACAAGCTATAAGATAGTTTAATAACAATTAATATATTTTGAATTGTTTTATAAAGGTTGAAATGGATTTTTGAGTCACATATCAATATCATGGTTTTTTGAATAAAAGGAATATGGAGATTAAATGTAAATCTACATACTATAAATAGAAGAATATAATAACTCCATTATGATCTATGAGTCAGATAACCATGAAGTAAATTGATACAAGGGGTCTAATAATTTATTTATGTGTGGAGAGAACATCATCATGTACATAAAATCCGATGTGATGAAAAGAAGTTAGATAATGATGTGAATGGATAAAAATTAGAAAAGAATTATCATCCCATGATTATGTTATATATGTTTTAGGGGAACGTTTATTATCATAATTAATTTCCAAACCCATGGGCCAGTGACAATGATAAACGTCGGCAAACACTTATGCCAAATCAAAATGTAGAACCTCATGCGATCATTATTTCTGAAGAGGGATTTGATAATGGCGTGGTTAAAGGCATACGAAGAATCCAATCTAGAACTAATAATGTCGTATTTTATTCCTGATCTTCCCACACTATCATATATAAATAATTATCTATGGGTATTAAGATTCCACAATAACGATTATATGTATAATTAGAAGTGAATCCTTTGAATGGAATTATATATTCATAAAAAGAAAATGATTCTTACTCAGTTGACATTTATGGTAATGTACTTCCATAAAATCAAGTCATTATTAACTAGGTTGGATTTGATGTCATATAAGGCAAGTATTGAATTTTTCATCATAAATCATACTATAAATAATGAGTAAGGTAAGTCATGGTTGATACATTATACTGTAAAATGATCATCAATCTATGTGATTTTTTTTATGAACATACTATGAATATTTCAAATAATGTATGGGGTTTAATTCCCATTCATTATGGTTTTTATCCGAAATTATTCGGGAGATAAATGACATCAGATGATATACCTATTATTCAGAAGTTTTTTTATTTATTTAACTGAATATTATCCTAGCCTTCCACCAAATCTTGATTTTTTTTCCGAATAGAAGTCAAAATACATTCTAAACCAATTTTAAAGAATCCCTATAAAATGACCATGATTGAGTTGCAAGATTTTATGAATTTAAACTCATAAAACCATTGTATTGGTCTCATTTAGCAAATAATTTCACTTTTCGGTGCTCCTATTATATTTTTTAAAATGAACAAGATATTATGTGAGTGTTCAATGATTATTTTCAACTCAAAATGATCACAATCCAGAAAATGTATCCCCTTCCCTGTGTTGATGAATTATTTAATCAACTACAAGGAGATCAATACTTATCTTACATTTTTCATCATTATATATACCATCAATTCATGTTCATAATGGATGATGTATCCAATTGTGAATTATGCACATGGTATGTACACTATAAATATATAGTAATTCCTTTTGGTCTTACTAATTCCAACATTATCATTATGTATTAAAATATTATTGTTTTTAAGGATTACATTTACTAGTTTTTGGTAGTCATTATCGATGATATAATAATATATTCATTGATAATAGAAAATAATAAAAATTTCTTGATAATTTTACAAATGAATCTATTAATGGATAAAGAATTTGAAAATTTTATAAAATGTGAATTTTGACAACAAAATGACTCATTTTTTGTCATATATTCACAATCAATGGTATTGTAGTGGATCTATCAATGATGGAGGATATTTAACGATGTCCTAGACCAACCATGATGTTTGAGATCAATATTTTTGTAGGTTTATATTTATATTATCAATGGTTGGTGGAATGTTTATCAGGACTTTCTAATCCTTTATCTAACCATACATTAAAAGTTTAAATGTTCATTTATAGTGATTAATGTGGGAAAAATTTTAGGTATCTAAAGTGGTGGTTGGTCGACAAACATATTCTCACATTACCATATAATGGATAAGGGTTTGTAATATTTATGGAAAATATCATAAGCCATTGGGATGTGTTCTTTTGATGAATAACATGGTTATAACTTATGCCTTGTGGCAGCGGAAGATTCCTGATAAAAGTTACCCAACCCATGATTTTGAGTTGGCCAGGTTAATTATTAAATTAATGATATGGGGGAATTATAGTTAAGGATAAAACTATGATATATGTATACATAGATCATAAAATATTGAAATATATATTCAGACAGAATGAATTGAACATGTTCTAAAGAAGATGGTTATAGAATTTTAAGGATTGTGAATACTCAATATGTTACCGTTCTATGAATTAAAACATGTTAGTTAATTCATTGAGTAAAAAGTATCATACTATCTTATCTATATGAGGATAAAAATGATCATATATTTTTAGATTTTCAATGGATGGATATGGAAATCATGATGGTAGTGGAAATATATTATCGTTCCCAAATGAATTTTCAACCCAAAATACAGGTGATAATTAATGAGGCATAAAATGAATTTTTAGAGATAAAAAATAAGGATATAAATTTTCTTGAGTTTATCAATTATTAGGATGGAATGATAAGGTTCATGAAAACTATATGGGTTTCATCCATAGTGGATTTGAAAAAAGAGTTGTTAGTGGATACACATAGTTATTCAATCATTTGTCATCTATGAAGTAAAAAATATGTATAGACATTTGAAAAAAATACATTTGGTGGTATGGCATGAATATTGATATCATGAAGTTAGTATATCGATTCTTGGTATAAATTAATTTTACAGCTATAAGAAAAAATTCCAATGGGGTGTTGGATCCATTACACATAAATTAATGGAAATCGGAGATCATAAGTATGGATTTTTTCCAGGTAATCACAAAAACACCTATAGAGTTTAATACTATATTGGTGGTAGTTGATCTCCTTAATATGGAAACACACTTTATTTAACTCAATACACACTTCTTTCCATAACATATTTTGAGGATATACATCAATAAAGAGGTAAGGAAACATGGTGTTTTACATTTCATTATATCTGATGGGGATCTGAACTATAACTCAATATTTTGGAGATGTACCAACTAAGAACTGGATACATAATTAATTTTCAGCACTCCGTGTCATCCTTATATGGACGGTCATATTAAAAAAAATTAATCAATAGAGGATATTTTGATATATCATTAACTGTATTTTTACGGTGGTTAGGATCAACACCATCTTCTAGTTGTGTTTTAATATAACAATATCATTCACCAAAATAGTTTGATGGATCCTTATGAATGTCCTGAACCATCCCATGGGGCCCATGCCGTGACTACCCGATGCCCGCCTTCCATAGGCTAGAGGTTGGTGACTAGCACTGAAATGTGTATTCCCTAAAAACGAGAACGCATTGCCTTTATTTTCTATAAACACACAATCAAGCACATGACAAGATATAAACACAAGTAAACTATAAATTAAAAAGTGTGAGTATAAAAAGAAAAAGGGGAACGAATACAATCCCAACTGGAAAGTACAAGAAAACTGAAAAGTACATGTAAACTGGAATAGATCTTGTGAACTCCAACAAAAGATCCTACATGATAGGTTGGTACAGCTCTTTAATAACTGTCTCTATGGTATTCCTCATATAATTTCCACTTATGAGTTACCTCTAGTCTTGGTACTCTCATTCGTAGTCACCAATGCCCACCGTCTGCACCAAACACAAAAAATTGCGGGTGTAACTCATGTAGGGGTGTGTATAACAATGCTAATCAGGGACCTCGAGACCCTAAAAGGTCTCTCAAAATCAACAAAGAATAAACTAAAATAATTAAACAAAACTCAATAACCACATATATATATATATATATTCCCATTCATATAGATAGGTTATCAAGTATACCCATCTCAATCATGAGGAAACACAAGGCCCAACTTATTACCTCAAAGCTCAACTGTTCCACGAAGGAAAAAAGGTAGCCCCACAAAGGAAAGTACCACAACGGTAACACCCCACAAAAGAATACCATAATTTTATCACCAAGAAGTAATGAACCACACATATTCTCAACATAGAAGAATACCACAAAGGTATCAACACAAAGGTAAGTTCAACATAGGTACACCACACTGAAGAATACCACAATGGTATAACCATGAAGGAAATTACCACAAAGGTACGCCACATAGAAGATTACCAAAATGGTATCACCATGATGAAAAGTACCATAATGGTATGCCACACAAAAGGATACCAAAAAGTTATCACCACAAAGATAATTACCACATAGATAGGACACACAGAAGAATACCACAAAGGTATAACCATGAAGAAAATTCCACACATGTATGTAACATAGAAGAATACCACAAAGATATCACCATGATAGATAGTACCACAATGGTAGACAAAATAGATGAATAACACAGGGTATCACCACAAAGGTATGGACATAGCTAACACAAGGTATAACATAGGTAGGATGGTAAAGATTATTAGGTGTAATTACTGAATCATCATACTCAATTAAGAGGCAGACCCATGTAGGATCATAAATCATCACAACCATGTAGTATCCTAAATAATTGGACACACATAGGATCCTAGTGCATCATCAGACCCTCACAAGATCCTAGTAAATCATTATACCCAAACTAGATCCTAGTATAACCTTAGACCCACACAAAATCCAAGTACATCATCATACCCACATATGATCCTAGAACATCATCAGACCCACAAAAAATTGTAATAGACCAGACCCATGAAGGAACCTATAGTGGTATCACATGGATTCCTAGAGTGGATCCATGTGGGACCCTCAATCAATGACCAAAAAAGGATCCCAAACCATATACCCACATAAGATCCCTTTCTCTAGTTACAACCAGCTATAGGGTTCCCACACCAAGCTCGCATGATTCTTGGAGTTATCACTCTTCAAGCCATAGTTCGATAATCCAACAAACACAAAGTCCTATGAAGAAGTATCCCAATGGTTTTCTTTTAATACGGGGTCTCAACTCAACTGATCGTGCGTCAATCAGATGGATGGTCTTTATGTTATTGGACTTTTAGTCCTGAGGGCCCAGTTCGATTTGTGTTCGATCCAACCTAGTTGTACACCATGTTTATCCAAATATCATGTGGGGTATAACAAAATGATTGTCTCGATCTAATGATTCTGGCTCCATAGTCGGTTCATTAAACAGACGCCTGAATCTCATGATGTGGCCAAAAGAGCAAAAATGTGTTAAATTTGGTCCGGGTCCGATGCGACATGGTAGGACCGACCCGACCCGGCATGGGTCGACCCGAATTGGTTCAGGTATACCCAACCCATCCCTCTGATGCAGCTCGGCCCACAGTGCGGAGGTCTATTGCGGATGGCTGGAAAAATGCCTCTCCTCCACGCATCGCGCCATCTCTAGCGGTCAGCTTCGCTCCGGCCGCGCCTCGCCTCACCACGGCGGCCCAAGGTCTTGGATCTTATCCAAATATAGATGAATATGTGCATCGCCTCCCCTTCGTATGACCGACCAAAATGCCCACTGCCTCCCTAGCTCTGTCGTGGCTGACGGGCCGCTACCCTTCTCTGACAACGTGTTCGCACTGCTGCCTGCATCACTGCTAAGTGTGGCCCGCGCCATCATTCGTTAGCCCCATATGTGTTAGTATCTGACCTCCTCCATCGATAAGAACACATCAAGAACCAAAAATATTTTCCAAAAGGCTGGTCCATGTTTGTTTGGCCAGCCCCCTCCGCATTTGGTCGGTAACAAGTGGTTTAATAATTCTTGAATCATGAAAAACGTCATGAATGGGTAATGGGGTATTATAAACAAAAAACACTACAATATACCTCACAACATCCTCCCACAAAGACAAAAGAATTGAAGGTCAACCCATTAGTTGATTGAGCCACATTTTACGTATAAATTCACGAATGGGAAATAAGAAAAAAAAATGTGCAAATGAAATAACCCCTACCTCCTGTTGATTGCAGAGAGTCCACGTTTGAGGAAGTGTCAGTATTCTTCATCTCCAGCAACTAGCCTCCAAATATGTAACTCGTTCATTGATCTCTAGTTCGGGGTTTCGGTTTCTCTCATCAACTATTGTAGGTACCTAAACCATACTCCAAGGGTTTTTCATCACTACACTTTGTCAGCATTTCGTTTCTTGGTGAAGCATTGCCGACACATCTCCCCAACCTCCCAATGGTGTAGTTACATAGATTTGAATCGTAAAGCCATTTATCGACTTAACACATTGCAAATCCCACCTTATCGCTCATCATTTGGAGGAATAGAATAAAAATAAAATAATAATGTTATTTTATTTATTAAATTAAAAGTTCAAAAAACTAACATTCTTTCCGGACCTACTGTGGTTGATTTGATGGTCTCCTTAAGTGAATATCATCACTGGGAGTTCAACGGTGTCCTCATATTTCAATTACGAGCATCAGTTCAAAAGTTACAAAACATCACTTGCACATTTTCTGAACATACTCGACAAAAAGATTGGAAATTTAATAACAGTCACCCTTTATCTATATCGGTCGAGGTTAATTACTTCCTATGTGAAAAATGCCCCAACTAATCCAATGGTACTCTCCGAGTTCCAATTTGAGTAACTTTTTATAAGTTATGGATTTTACAATAAAATAATTTTCACTTAATTATATTATTTATGTCCAAAAAATAACATTCACCAGTGGCCCGCGTCGACCAATGTTATTATCGGCATAAATAGAGTATACCATCATGAGTTAAGTGGTTGTCTCAAATTTTTAATATGAGTTACAATTTATGAGTTATAGGAATGTAAAAAGTAAAATAATATATTTAATTATTTCATTCATGATAATGCCATTATTGGGTTTTCTCATTGGAGGCTCACAACAATTAAAAATAAGTAACATTTATGGTAAACTTGCCGTCCTGAATGCAATGGTGCCCTAACATTTCTGATCTGAGTTATCGTTTTAGTTTTAATCCACTTTTTTTTCGGAAAACCATTACACGCACTAATTAAAACATAAAAAAACTATAATGGATCATTCTGGGAACTCTGAGCCTCGGAATCACGCACCATCAGATTTTTTGGTCACAAAATATTTCATTATAATAAATAATAAAGGTAATTTCCAAGATGTTACATTCTCCCCACCATAGGGCTTTACCTATCCGAAATCCACAACAAAGGCAAAACAACCAAATGATGGTACTGACCCTAAATGTAAGCCTCCTTCTCCCATGTGCTCTTCTGGAGTTCTCATGATGCCAGCGTACGCACACCAAAGGTATCGACTTCCCATGAAAGAACCTCTCTTTTCTATCCACAATCTTCACTGGAAGCTCCAAAAATGATGCCCCGTTGTCGATGTCTAGCTTACCATGTTCAATGACGTGAGATGGGTTATGGACGTATCTTTTCAACTAGGTTAAATGGAATCCGTCATGAACTAAGTGCAACTGATGTGAAAAAGAATATTGTTATATCATGTCACCAACTCTGATGAGGAACCAAAAAGTTCTGATAAACTTCGGAGTCAACTTTCCTCCACAGCCAAATATCCACAGACCTCGTCAGGGTGATTCCTGAAAGAATATGTGTTCCCCCTCCTGGAACTCCAAAGGTTTCAAAATATTATCTATAAAATGATGCTGCCAACTCTGTGCAGTCTTCACTTGCTAACAAGTGAGACATCGTGATACAAGCTCTCCCATTGGTTTAATCATCTCTAGCCACTAGTACTTATGTCGGAGGTCATGGTACATCTTCACCAAAATAGGATGTACCGCCAGAGTGGATGTATGGAAATCCCTCAATACCTCCTCCTAATTCTCCACTGGTACCAGGGTATGTCCTCTAAATGGGACGATGTCCTCCCCACCTTCGGAAAATACATCACGTACCTACCCTGAGAATATCTGATCTAGGAAAGCCTCGTTGTCAATGCCCCCCAAGTTATGCCTCCATGACTCACTGAAAGAGTGGGGGAGTGACTGTCATTTTCTGAATATAAGATGATCCATCTCGATCCACATAGGATATCAGCAAAGCGACTCGATGCTATGTATCCTCACTCAGTAAGTGTAGGCCAAAACTCTTATTGAGTGCATCTACTACCAATTTTCCCTTCCCAAGAGTATATATTATCTTAATGTCATTATCCTCGAAGAATTATAACTACTCTATTGGAAAATGATAATAGAACATGAGAAAGAAAATCATAACATATTACATAATTGTGAAGCTGTTTATCAATATATTTTATACAATATATAAATTTATAGAGATTATAATCCATGACATTTTGATAGATGGATATAAGATACACATAACCAATAGCTTATTGGATAGTTTAGAGGTAAAATATATAAGGAGTTATCAAAAAATACAAATTAAATTGCCTAAAAAATTAATGTCTACCAAGAGGAAGAATATGATAATGTTATATAAAACATTGGTTTTTTAATCAATGGTTATTCTTCATTATAATTGAACATGAATACTACAGTACATTGAAAAATATTGGTGTTACACTTGTAGATGATGTGATGCACATATTTGGTTCAAAGGATAGAAAAACAATTTATTAAAATATGTAATATTTTGAAATTATCATATATATATATGAGTTGGATGACACCAAATTTAAGGTTTTTTATTAAAATTGAACAATGATATGAAAATATAAATGGAGTGAAATTTTATTAAATGGTAATTTTGAAAGATAATTTCAGTGTGTAAGGGGAAAAGAAGAGCGGTTAATAATGCATCACAAGTAGTGCATTTTATTATTTCTGTGATCAATATAATTATTTTATTCTTTCATATTTACATTTATGTTTTTCTTTTTCTGATTACTCACATAATAATTTTTTTCGTATACTGGTGGATTTTTTTTTTGATTTTGGATTCTTTGTTAATCTTTTTTACCTTTCTACACTAAAACATCAACAAACATCATCTCACTAAAATCCATTTCTCCCCTACATTGTTACATTTATAACTTTCATTTAAGTTACCTCCACTTCAATTGTGGGAAGATACATGATGATGCCTCTGATCTTTTACAATGTTATCATTATATTTTTAGAATAAAATTATTTTCAAAAGAATTAATGTATTATGTCATATTGTTGTTTAATTTATTTCTTTTCAATATTACCGATATAATAATTGTTGTCACATAAAGGTGGTTTCTTTTGTTATACTTGGGGTTCTTTGTCTAAATTTCATACTTTTTGGCACCCAATCATAGAGAAACATAATCGCCTGTAAATTAGTTTTAACACTTCATTTCATCATTTATCGCATTCATTCAATTTACCTCTACTATCATTGTAGGAAGATATAAAATGCTTCCTATTCTCAATTAAAGATGTAATATCAATGTTATCATAATTTAATCAATGTCTATAAATTTCATTAAATATTTAAAAATTTATGATTAATATATTTATTTTTATTATTTCAAAATAAAATATCATTTTATATTATAGGTGGATTCTATTGATTTATTTGGGGTGATGTATCAATCATTCATGACCTTCTCCAATAAAAAATCCACACACATCATCTCCCTAAAAACCATTCACCCTTATAGTGTTGACATTTATCACATTTATTCATGTTCCCTCCACATCACAATCATATATTAAATCTCGATTTCAGAATAATAAATTAATTTTCTATATAATTAGTGTATTACTTCAAATTTTTATTTAGTTTTTTTTCAATTTTTTAATAATAATTTTTTTCTTATACAGGTGGATTATTTTTGTTGTGTTGATATGGTCTATTAGATGCTGATCACATGGTGTTTATAGATTAGTAAATAATTTCAATGGAAATAATGGTATCAATAAGACTTAGAACTATTTATAAACATTCATAACTGTTGGAATAAGTCACACCTAAATCTGGGACACGATATGACCAGTGTGACTCCTTATACCTTTTCCTATTTAAATTGACATTATTTTTAGTAAAAAAAAGTAAAAAACACAAATCTAATCTATCATCATCATATAGTTTTAATAAATTATTCTAAATATCTATATAAATGTTTTTATGTATATTATTTGGATTCACAAGAATCTGATACATGATGATCCAGATATGCCACAATGTGACCAATAATATTTGAAAAATGACATTATAAAAAAAATTTGTGTCACACAATAAAATTCAAGAGAACACATTTGGATTTTTTTGATAATTTATCGAATCAATTAATAAATTATTTCAGACATTTAGGAATTAGTATCACATAAAATAGATACATGATGTGATCCTTATTATTGAAAGTGTGTTTTTTAATTTGAAAAATAAAATTTTAGAATAAAATACAATTGAATAACTCATATTAAGAAAACCCATTAATATTTTTTTAAACAATATTTCTATGATCTGTATGTTATTTTTGATGGGCTTGAATCAGTTTCACCACAGTTTGATGCACGGTGTGTCATTAATGACTCAATTTCCATGTTTTTAATTAAAATTTACATCAATTTATGTAAATATGAAATATGACAATTATAAAACAATAAAAAATATTCACAATTTTAAAATACAATAGTAAAATGATCAATAAGTTTTTTTTTGATATGTTGGAATAATCCACACCTCAATTTGATTTACAATTTGATTGACATGATTCAAATGGCGTGTTTCAATTATAAAACAAAATTTTTGTAAAAATAAAAAAGATATTCTCAAAACCATGAAAACAAATTAAAATTGTTTTTGAAACATTAGGAAAATGATCCATAAATTATTTGAGATATTTTTGGATCATTTTCACCTTAATCTGACACAATCTGTGACCGATATGATTCCATGTGCATATTTTTATCTTTAATCAACAAAATTTTATTAGAATAAAAACATTCTTTTAAATTATTTATTTATATTATTACTAACATAAGAATTGTTTTCATATAAATGTGAGTTCTGTTCCTCGAGTAGGGGTGGTTTATTTAGATATTTCATGAGTCGCGCTAGGATTAATTGATAAATGAACATTGGTATTTTTGAATATATGTAATAATTAACATTTATATAATATAATAATCCAATGTTTAGAAAGTTTATAATATATTTTTTTCCAAGTGTAATTTTTTTAAATTACATTTCACATTAATTCATCATTTTTAATTATTTATATTTTCATCAGGTGTATTTTATTTTTTGTGGTGTGCTCTTACAACACATTATAGTGGTACTATAATGTGTTGTTACATCACACCGCAATATGTCCCTTTATCAGCAATTTTATAATTGTAGATAATAGTATAAATTATCAGTTCTTTTAAAAGTTCTTATAAACTGTCCTTCATCATCACTTTTTCAGAACTAATAAAATAATCATTATATTCTCTTTCATATGTTTAGATAAATGGATCGTTATGTGGCACTAAATTAACGAGATGACAAAAGTTACATGTATCAATTCATTATAAACACTAAAAAATGAAAATTGCTTTTAACATCTCTCTAGTAATAAACATTTGTCTAAAATTGAAAAATTCCATTTCTAGCCATGTTAATGAGTAGTTATGTAGTAGAGATTGTGACCTGGTATAACTGAATAAAAGTTCGAGAGGGTTGAACCCATTTTGGAAAATATTAATGTAGCTCAAATTTGAATGAAAATTTATGATGGTAAAATATGGAATGATATAAAATTTTAGTTTTTTGATATGGTTTTTCAAGGATCATCCCTGTACAATAAATTTATGAGATTTAGAATGAAATTGATAATATTCTCTAGATATATCCATGCCATTTAAATTATTGATCATATCAGAATGGTATCTTACTTCATGGAAATTCCTCCAAATTTTTCAAAATTAAATAATGTGTACAATGAATATTTCTTAAGGAATTACATACCTAATCCTTCATGTGTACAGAAATCACAGGTAATATAGAAGGAAAAATAAATTTCATACAAGGGTCAACAAGTTAAAATTATTGATCATACATTAGATGCTCTATTTAACAATACCAGTCACCTCATAAATGTTTAATAGGGAATGAACTAGTTACATGACTTTATGTGGGACTTGTAGGATATGATAACGAACAATTATCCTAATTTTTCTCAACCAAAATGACTAATTTTTTGGAAGTAAATTCATTTTATGAGAGGTAGAATTTGACACCATAATTTTTATGACACCTTTTTTCTTTCTTCCTCAGATAAATTAATTTTTTTGGAAGTATTGTGTGTCACCATGTAAAATATTCCATAAAAATTACACATACTTTTAATTATTTAAATGTGACAACACCATTGATTGTGGAACACACAACGTCGTCCTGGAATACGTTAGACGCTACACTGAGTTTCTATGAAACATTATTTTGTTATTATTATAATTTAATGGAGGTAGTTATAATGTAACCATTAACCATTTTAATATTAATGGTAATAAATACTATTAAAATATTTTTATTAATTTTTTATATAAAAAATATTATTGTTAATTAAATATTTAATTTTTAGTAACGTTTTTTTAGGTTTAAAAATAATAATTTCTCAAATAAACTATGTTATTTCTTTCATTGAAGAAAAATAAATAAATTTTTAATAGTTACATAAATTTATTATAATAATATAATACTCATTATTACATTCATGATTTCAAAATTATCTTAGGTGGAATTATTGGGGGATTTTTAGGATCATTTTTTATGTATAGTTGAAAATATTAAATTTTATTTAAATAATGATTTTTCATTTAATATCTTTATATAATAAAAATTATATGTTGAATTTTTATAAATTAAAATTATATAAAAAATAAATATATTAATAAAATCTAGGTCATCAGAACCATTTACAAAATTTTCATATATATAAAAACATATAAATTTTTGATAAATTTTAATTTAAATCCTAGAATATTTTCCCATCTATGAGAATAATTTAAAATTATTTATAAAAATTATTTTGTTGGAATTTTGAGAATATTATTCCATATTTGGAATTAGAATAATTTATAATATTTAATATTATCAAATTAGTCTTTTAACAGAACAATTATTGAATGTAGTACAAATGATCTAAAATTATTATGGTTAAATAAAGTATTAGAAGGGGCTACTCTAAAAAAATACGGTTAAAAAATTATATAAACATGTCCAAATTCCATTTTATTGAAATATTTTAAACCTATCCCACATTATTTGAATTTTCCTCACTATTGGAGCCAAATAACATTGATGAAATGTTGTTGTAATTCCCATTTAAATAATTAAGAATAATACCACACCTCCACCACCATAAAAAGACATTAAACCCTCCATCTTCTTCAAACATCTCATTTTATGTGTATCATCCATACTATATTATTATATCCTTCTAAAAACCATACATTTATACATTAATCCTTCCTTTTCGTAGAAATATAACAACAAAATCTATTTTGTTCAAACAAAAAATGACTTACACCTAGAAGAGAAAACATCAGTCCTCAAGCTCCTTTATTTAAATTTATTTCTCCACTACCTCAACAATAAAGATTCTAAGAATATATAATATCATTAGTATTCAATATATTCTGATATGATGTTATATTAAATTTTTATCTTACACATACACACACTTCCATCTAATAGGTATTGATCATACTGTTACTATGTAAGGGAACATTGTCCTTACCAAATAACGTTTTTATTTTTTCCATTATTAAATTTCATGGATGTGGATTATTGTTGATAATATGTTTAAATATGATATATATTATGTAATTATTTTTAGTTAATTATTTTATAACTCATAAAATTATATTTTACTTCTTTTATAAATATGATATGATCTTTTTTGGATGTATGGACTACCACCTCATCAATGCAACACGATTCGTTCATAGTCTACATAGAATATATTAATGATTGGATTTTTGGAGTTATATGAAATATAGTATATAATAATAATTCTATGATAATGATATATATATATCATTTAATTTATTTCTTTTAATATGTTTATAAATGGGAAATAAAATTTGTGCGTGTGTATGACCTACATTCTTCAGGAAAGTTGTATTTCATTTAATAATTATATACTATATGGATTATTATAATAGTTATATATAGAATATAAATGACATTTATATAATTGTATAAATTGTACAAGTCATGATATATTTATAAGGACCTAATATATAACATTATAAGACATTTGTGGAAAACAGACTAGATATTCTCTAAAGTGTAACCTTACCATGAAATGGTTAATAATAGGTTAATATAATGTAATAGTAATATCCTATTTGGTTTTCTATTTAATAATATTTCACTATATAATATGTATAATAAACATAAATTTAATATTTATGATGATATAATGTGAATGATGGTACTCAAATCATAAGGTAAGGTAACTTCATCTCAATTTTAATATCTCTAATACCCATGCCATATTCACCCAACTTTTTGTGGTGTATATACTAACCATGAGTGTTTAATGTGATTCGTATTATTAAATTTATGGGTATTTAAATTCCCATTCAATTATCTTAATTTGTGGGGATTTATGTTTCAAATGTAACCAAATTTGTATGATTTTTTTTCAAAGTTTTATTTAATTGAGACACATATATAATTATCCACCTACATATTTATATGAGGTGCACATAATTGTATTTGAAATGTTATATAAATAATATCATAATTTAAAAAATATTTTCAATTTTTTTGTTTAAATTTTCTTACATATAGTGTATGATAACATGTTACAATATTGTATGAGTTTTTTAAAATGATCCCATTGTTTATTGATATAGGTTATGATTATACATCCATGGATGAAATATTATTAACAAAATCATAAAGAACTAATTTTTTTCTTATCCTCTATTTAATAAATATATCTCCAAGTAATAGATACATTTTATCCGTTCTTGGTAATTATTATTATTAATTAAATCACATTATAAAAAATATAAATGTATTTCTCTCATTTGTGTGAAATCTATTTTCATTCAAAAACTATGTTTAAAATAAATAAGAAAATGTTTTCTAAATAGCAATGACCATCATTTTAATAGAAAATTATTTTATAATTGACTTAAGGTTTTAAAGCAATCATTTAAAATATATCAATATTATTTTCCAGGAAAAATCCTTTCAACAATGTATAATATCTTAAAAATCATTTTCCAGTGATGAAAGGATATTTTTATAATGATTTTTGTAAATACCTTAAAATTATTTCTTATCTAATATGAAATGTATTTGTTTTAAAAATTCATTTTCTGTGAAATTATTCAATGAATATATTTAAATTATGTGTCTAAATGGTTTATGATTTGATGGAATGATGTTTATGAAACATGTATCTCTTTCATGAGATATCGGTTAATGAACCCCATACATATTCCTTGAGATTTATTCTTTTGAACCTCGCATCTTATCTGTGTAATTATTTGATGGAAAGATTAAAAAATATATCATTTTAAATATATTAATATATGAGTAAATTTTTATGACCCACATTTTTTTTTCATGGGTTATGATATTCTTGTTTATGATAATTTAATAAAGGTATATACAATTTTATTATTAGAATGGTGGGACCTATATCACCCTATAATGCATTGGTTAATTATTTATATCTAATGTGACAGACTATAATGGTATTAGTAGTGAACCGTGACAAGTGATATGGTCATTGATGTGATCCATGACTACCAAGATTGTATGGTGATTGAATTAATATGATTAAGAGGTTGTGAAAGTTAACAACGACTACAAATATGGTACAATTATTGATTTCATACTACTAAGATGACATTTCTAGTATTTCTATGATTAATATGGATATAATTTTATATTATTATTTCTCTTCCTCGATTTTATATCTCATTCAAGTATTATTATTCCATGTCTTATGTTTTTTATTTCCTTTTATTCAAGTATTATGAACTATCAATCATTATGCCATTATTCTATTTTATGATCGTTGATATGTTGGGTATGATCCTTTATTTTATTTTTATATTCTTATAACATTATGGTCATGATTATATTTACCTATATACTTTAATTACCATTAATAAGAATCTAATCTCTCCCCATTTTAAGTATTATTTCCTATAGTTTATTAACATATTTATTATGTTTTATGTGTGTATGAATGTTGAAACTCAAGATGAACCAAGTGGTAGATAATGTATCATACATTCGAACCAGTTTTTATGATTCAATTATTTCAAATGAATTAAACTAACAATGTAGTTGGGTTCCTCTTTTTCTAATATATTATGTATTAAAAAAATTATATATTATTAAATAATGTAATGATAGGGTCACTATGGATAAAATAATAGTTTGCACTCTAGTATTCAAATTGAAACATATGGGGATCATTACAAGAAGAGATGTAGAACTCCAACATACATCTATTTCAATGAATAAGAAGATTTATCATGACCTAATCAAGTCTATAAAATAATAGAGTAGTTTAGAACCCTTATATTAATTTTAAATGTATCAGAATGTAAAAAATATATTTATGTTAATGAGAAATATAATTTGATGCTGGTGAAATAGTATTTCATTATATATCTCTATAGAATTTGGTAATGAGATATGGGATGATGGGGAATGTGTTCTATATTTAAATAATTCTATTTGAGATTATTAATAATATATTAACCATATAATATTAATTAGATCTTTCTCCCTGGATATAACAGATGTATGTTGCTTCTAATATATAACATTACATGAATAACATATGAGAACCCTCAAACATAATGAACATGGAAACTGTGTCATTGGAAGACGATATATCTTGTGAGGTGTACCTATTTGATATCATGGATCGATTAAGAAAATTACTATTATCTAAGACAACCCAACAAGTCAACGATAACTATTGAAATCCAATATTCATCAGAGATACAATAGAAAAGTAAAATTTTACGTGGTAAATGTTTCATTAATTTTGTGTATCTTTATAAGTGAATAATGATGGGTAAAATTATATTATTAAGGGTAAATTGTAACAAAAATAAAATTTGGTATATATTTATCTTAAAATAAATTTAGTATGATCAATAACATTTTTCACAAACAACACCATAATATAAATTTCCATGATATATTAATGAGATAACATTATTAACTGTGACTGTTGTAACAAGTTCTTTTAATAGGTGGGTATAAGAAGAAATAAAAAAGATAAGAATCATATATACGATAGATATAAAAACTCACTATGTAGTGGGAATCTACCATATTAAGAATATTATTCGACAATTGAATATAGGGAACATCAATAGGGTCTTCTATAAACTAAGGCCAAGTTGATCTTAATCTCGTAAATTTGGAGAGAAAACAAGTATAGGAGAAGTTAGAGAATGTAAAAATCACTACATGAAACATTAAGTATGACTCATCCCACATGAACTCTACATCATTTAACCTTAAACATATATTTTTTATGAAATTATTGAAATATTTTAATGTATAAGTTAAGATAAAATAAGCATTTATTGGTTATGGAAATAAAATTTATACTTGTTCTCATTATTTCTTTTACAATATTGAAAAAATATAATTTTTCAAAATATATTTAAATTGATTTAGTTAATTTTATATTTTTTAATTATTATAATATAATTGATTATTTTTTATTAATTTTTAATAATGTAATTTAATTTCAAAATACCAAATTTCAATTATATGAATGATTCTATTTATAATGAAATTTTAAATTAACAAACTAAATTGGTCATTATTAGTTAATGAATTTCTAGAAATGAATTGATAATATACATAATAAAACAATTTAATCATTATTATAGATTTAAACTATGTAAGGAATAATAATAAATTAATTTTATTTTTAAAAACAATAATTTAAAACAATTAATTTATAACACGGTTTGTGTTTTTATATTAAATTTAAAATTTATGTTAGTTAAAAAAATTTATAAAATAAAATCAATATATTATATTTTTCGTCATGTAAAAAATTTATTAATCATAATTTTATTTATAAGAAATATAATTTATTAAGGTAACTGTTAGTCACTACGACAAATACTAAAATTTTGAAATATTGTTGAATCAATGGTAAAAGACATAATATATCCCAAATAATTACCTTTAAAGAAGTGGATGATGGAATTTATAGCAACATATTATATTATAGACAAAATTTTTCAAAAATAAAATCCAATTTATTTTAAAATCATATGTCATTTTAATGTATTTAATGTGTATTTACAAAAATATAACCCCTCTCATATATGTAAGGACACCTCCACCACAACATAAAATCCACCATGAAAAATATAATTATTAACTTTAATATTTCACATCTTATTCCCTAATATGATTATTCCATGTTAAGTTTCTTTCATCTTTTCTAATATGAAAATTCCATTAATCCCCTGACAGATTACCAAAGGAGAAACTATTTCTTCTTTGAATGTGATAAATTCATATCATTTTGTTTATATAAATTATGGATTATCCTCTTATAAAATATTAGATATATTTTTATATTTTTTAATTAATATCAATATGATTCTATAATGATAATATAATAACAAAAACCCTTCATATTTATAAATACATATTTTTATTAAGACATGTTATTGTTTGGGCTAGTTCCACCACCTAATGAATGATGCTATAATTTTTTAGCAGGGATGTTTTTTGAAACATAATTGTGAAAACTATATTATATAAATACATAAATATTTTCTTTGGGTTTTTAATTTATTTATTTATTTATAATTATATCATTTTAAATATGTATCCTAGAATTCATAAAAAACTATAGAAACATACATGATATGGATTTCATCTTGGAGAAAAATTCCAAAAACATACATGGGATGAATGTAAAAATTTATTAATCATTATTAAAATTTTATTGTATTAACTAAAAAATACATTATATTAGGAACTCATGAACATAGATAGACGATAAGAAAACATTATAACAAAATACAAAATGAATGATTAAAACGACAGACATGTCAGAAATAACATGATATTAGTAACAATAATATAATAAATTGATATAAATCATTAATATAAATGGATAAAATGATTAAAAATATCCTTAAATAGATTTTTAATGATTGTAATTCCTCCCTAGAATAATTTAGAGTTCATATAATGAAGTGAAAAACCCATGTAATGGAATTTTTATGCTCAATTTCATTCCATTGATTTTTTATATTATTTCTTTATATACATTAATATATTTTATATATAATTTATATAAAATTAATGTATTATATTATATTTTCTCCATATTTTTCTAGTGAATTTTTATATTCTTAACAATGTCATCCTAAATCGTGGCTTCCAAACGTCATAAAAATATAATGTTATTATGAATAATTTATATCCACTATAAAGGTTGTTTCATCTACATATACACATTTATTACACTTTTTAAACAAATAATTTCTCTATATAAAAATTATATTTTATGTCAATATTAAAAAACTTTTTTTATTATATAAAATGGTTTAAAATGATTCTTATATACACTTACAACATGTAGGATTTTTTAAATTCACAAAAATGGTCTAAAATATATATCATTTTAAATGTTTTTAACAATAATTATACTTCCCACAATAATTAATTTTTTTTGAATCACAAAACAAATTATTTCATAGTTTTTATAAATTATTTATATTATAATATATTTTTTGTATTTATCATCTAGAAAATTTTATTTATGTTTTGAAATAAAAAATATATTTATTTAATTCAACGAAATTTTATTTATATATTCCAAATTAAATATATTCAAAAAAAAATTTATATCATTGGTTCCATTATTAAGGATTATTTTCATTGTTGTATATATATAATTTCGTTAAATTTATTAAATATCATTTTTATTGTGACTAATATGAATTAATTTTATGGTAATATTTTATATGATATATGAATAAACTTCTTCATTATTTCACATACATTATATAGTATATAATTGAGTGATATATTAATTATTGGTTAATTATCTTGATAATTTTATATGTGCTTTTATTATATACTCACATTGCGAGATTCATTTTTCGAAACCAATTTTTAATTTCATGATTTCAATTTATGTGATACCATTTTAAAATGTATGGAATTTCATTTTTTCCCAAGGGTGTTAATGTAGCGTGAAATAAATTATTTTATATGAAACAACTATGTATGATTTAAAATTTTCTTATTAGTTGGTGAATAAATTTAGCTTTAATGAATTGGTTAGTGATTTATATCTTCTGAGATAATTATGCTTTCTAAAACATAATGATCTGTTAAATCTGAGGGATAAGTATTGATGTGTGATCCAATATGTTAGGATGATAATGAACTGATGTTTGAACAACTGTGTTTATGATGTTGTTGGTAGTTCATGTGGATGTGTACTATGATTTCAAATGCGTCCTCTTATTCAAAATTTATATGTTATGCCTCATGTTTATTTTATTCTATATAGATCATGATTATTTTATAATGTTTCCATATCCTTGCACACTAGTATATAATTGATATTATGTGGTTTTATTTCTTAATATAATTTTTATGGTCATCAATTATGGTTCCATTATAATTTTAATTATATATATTTCTAATTAAAAATTTATTAGTACTTATCTTGATTTAACCCTTTATGAATCTTTTGTAAAATTTCCCTAATTAGTGTTTTATATTACACTAAATTTTTTATTAAAATTATATAAAAAATAAAAGAATAAATTTTCCTATAATGATCTTTTTTATGAATTTTATTTGTGGAAATTTTGAAATAGTAATGAACAAACCTAACATTCGTGACACTGTAAAACAGTTTTTATGTTTGATAACATATGATTCATGAGACACCTAAAATAAACCACAATATAATTATAGATAATTATTAATAAATATATAATAAAGGGTAATATTGAAAATTATTATATATTGTGAAGTTAAATAATAAATATGAGATAATTAAAAAAAGATTATTTGGATAAATGTTTTTACATTATAATATGTATTTTATTTAAAAAGTCATTAATGAAAATTTTAGTATTTAAATTTAATAAAATATATTTCATTTATGGATTACACTCATTATAATTTATATATATTTAATTTTATTATTTTATTCTAAAATTATTATTTTAAAGATGAAAATTAGATAATATGAAAATTATACTTTTAAGATTTAATAATTACAGAATATTCTCCTATAATATCATATATACATTTATGTTATAAAATTTATAGATAAGAAATCATAATTCATTTTTATATACTCTTGGAACATATTATGGTATTTGAAATATTTTTTAAAACATAGTTAAAATTTTCCTTTATTATGAAAATTATTTTTTTTCATATCCTCTATTTAAGTGTTTTGATAGTGAAATTAGGTATTGGTTTTCCTTGAAATCCTCTAAAATTTTATATTAATAAAATATATAAATTTATTATATTCAAATTAATATATATGATGTTATTATCATATAAATATATATATTTTTCATGAATTTTGTTTTTTCAGGAAATAGATTTTATGTCATAATGTTTTTTTATTAAAATTTAAATTTCACATCATTGTAAAATTTATCTGCCAAAATTTTTATAAAATATTAAATCACATGATTAAACATTTGTAAAATTATCAAAAAAAAATATTATTGTTAATTATATATGTTAAATTTTTTTTACCAAGGTAAAATTATGTTTGGGAAATTGTTTAAAACTAAAAAATGATTAAATTCCGCTTTTATTGTTTTAAAATTATAGGATGAGTGATGTTTAAAACGATTCTTTTCCCAAACCCACTTTTTCTACAATTTTGTGCCATCGAACCTTGAATAGTTCCATTAAAATTTGATGAAAATTATATCTTATTCTGAATGATACTTTTATTCTCTTATAAAATTGTAAAACTTCAATCCAACCAATATTATACATAAACATTGAAGTATTCATTGATTAAAATCATACTTATTCCACCTAAAACACTATTCTATATACATAATCTTATATTCACCATATATTTATTTAATTCCTTCACTTACTAGTAGTTTTCCAAGAGAATACTAAGGCCTACAATGTCAGTATTAAATTATCATATTCTTTATTTTATTATACTCCTCCAAGAAATCATTTATCACATTTTTAATATAAATATAAATGTATCATTTTTATACTCATTTTTCAATATATTTATTCAATACCCAATATTCTATTCTTTTTATCAAATATCATTATAAAACATCTGCAACTATGAGATTGTACAGACTACCGCAACCACATGGTGATACAGATTTTTTCCATGTCCATCTCTCAAGGATGGTACCAAGGTATTATTTTCATAAATTAATATGTTTCATATGTCACGAAAAATTAATTAAATTATCATAATTCATTAATTATCAATCATATTATTCATTTATATTTTATATCATTAAATTTGTGTCCTTGAAAACTACCACCTCAATGAACAATGAATTCCATTTTTCAAAAAAAATCAAAAATTGTTTAAATAATGATTTTAATGAATATATTTGATACATATTATAAGTTATATATTCTATAAAATGTATACTCACATTATATAATAACATACTCTTACTCCTTCAATCATTACAACACACTCTTGGTTACATTTTCTTAACAACCTACATGTTTGATGTTGTCTTCTTCCTGTAATGGATAAATATATAATGATATACTCTTGTAAAATTATATAATATTAACATTTTAAATATTTAAAAAATATTATGGAGTTTTAAATCAATATCTAATGTGTTTATTTATAAATTACCCTTTACATGTTAAACTCACCAAAATGAGATCATCTTCATTTTATATATCAGAAAACATTATCAAAACTCAAATTAAATAAAAATATAATGGAATTAATTATTTTTAAAGACACATTTAATTAACTATTATGATTTATGAATTAATGCATTTTAAATAAAAATGAATAAAAATACCTTGATAACATAAATATATCATAAAATAATATTTTATGACACCCAATACTGAAAATATGTGATAATATACTATTAAAAATATTTGTAATATTTTATTTGAATTTTAAAAAAATTATATATCTTAATAATTATATTAAATAAAGAATTTATATATATAGTTTATATTGGGTTTTAAGTCACATTCAACTTAGATAAAATAATGTGATGGTATTTTTTGAACTCGAATCCTTCCCTTTGGTTACAATAACTTTACTTTTTCTAATAATATTTCTACTTTGATTGTATATAATGTATCATAATGGAAATTTTTATTTGCACATTCTTTCCACGTGAATTTTTTTAACAGTAATCTATTAATCCATGATTGACCTGTAGTTTTGTGGGATTGAAATATTTAACAATATTTCCCATATATTTCAATGTATTTTTAGTAAATATCATCATTTTACTTCCCACCAGTATTTCCATCCCCTAGTGTAAACTAAAATAGTTTTTATCTAATATTATCCTTATATCCCTCAATATTTATATATAATTTGTTTGATATCATTTTTTTGACGTTGTTTTTCAATAAAAGAATTCAAAAATTTTCAAAGACATTTCCTATTAATAATCCCATATCCATTTCTTATACATCACGATTTCAAGTATAATTTATATCATTTTAAGTTATCATTAGCAGTGTTTGTTTCCATGAATTGATTTTGTGTGTTTCTTATTAATTTTATAAAATATTTATTTTAATTGAAAATGCAATCCTTTTATGGTTTTATGATGAAATGATTTTTAAGAAAAATAATTTTTCCATTTCACTTTAAATTATAATAAATTTTTATAGAATAATGTAATGGAATAAATGTCATCTAATAGATTATCATTTGGTTGATTTGGGTTTTGATATCAATAGATCCTTTTTTATTCATTTTTGGATTACATTCGAAAGAGTTATAAAATTCTTTTTCATCTAATGTTTTATTTATGATAACATGATTGTTTGAGTTTTATGTGGGAAACACAGGTTTGGAAGATGTGGGGTGGGGTCCTAAATCAACCTCCAATTCATATTTTATAGTAACATATTCCAAGACAAAATTGTTGTCATATTTTTTGTTTTCATGAAAACAAAATGTGGACATTCACGGATTTTATAAAAAACATTATATGTGGATATACATGGATTTTTTCATATTGTTTCACTATTCATAATTTCTTTCCACTAAATCTATAAAAATTCTATTATTTATCATTTATATGAAGGGGAATTGAACCTATATATTATAAATATATAATTCTTTCTTATTTATTTATTTTAGGGTAGTTATATATTAATGTGACTTTTTTTGTTTTAAATTATATGGACATAGGTTCCTATTCGATTATCTATGATGGTCACTCATTATATTTTTTTATCACTTATAAACTCATGATATTTTTATATTATGTCACCTCCTTATTCATATATTCCATTATATTTATTATTTAACCATTCTGAATACTTTCTTTGTTTCCATTATATATCATTTAATATCACCACCATTATGATTATTTTCTCCATGTAATCAAGATGATTATGTCAGATGATATATACAGAATAGGGTCTAAAAAAATGGTTATGAATAATTGTTTTTATGTAGAGTAAAATGATATGTTTTTATTTCAAGTATCTGAGATAATAAACGTTATAGTTCCTTTATTGTGAATAATTAAATAAATATATTAAATAAACCATATAATAAATGTATTTTTTATGTTTGGTTATCATCTGTCTCCATAAGTGTAATCATGGAGAAGCATCAATCATTTTTTTGATTAGTTAATAGATCAATATAGTGAAATCATTGAATTAAGTAATGTAGTTGATAAAATACTGATTATTTAGTGATGTGGAAATTATTTTGTTCAATAATAATATATTCATGTTGTTATACTATCTAGTGGGTACATTTGTATTAGAGATTCTCTTAAGGTTAATCACCCATAAACGGGTTCGATGAATATTAACTCGATCAACACCCAGATGAACGATGTGTGTGCCGAAGATGACACAACTAAATATAAATTCTATGGAAATATGATTCAGTTAATTCATTATTTTGTTGTAATGCATGAATTAGGATTTAAATTTGATTTTTTTAGTAGACATAAATGGAAAATAACCACATATAACATATAACGAATCACATATGGTCATATATTAAGAAATGTACATAATTTATGAGTTATTTATTAAAAAATAATAATTTTAACAAAATGAATTTTAATAATATATACAAAAATAATAATTTAATTTAATGGATGAAACATTGGGAACCAATGTAATAATGATTATATCGTAGAACATGGAGAAAATCCAAATGAGCTTCCATGTTTGATCTATGATGGTGTAAATTAAATTTTTGTGATTCTCATTTAATTTTCCCTAAGAACTATTAATTATAGGAATCATGTAATGATCTCAGAAGATACAAAAATAGGGATGCATTCTATAGTATCAAGTATGAATGATCCTCCATCTAACAGTTGTTTCTATTGTCATACACATAATATTGTTCAATGAATTATTATGAAAGAAAAAATATTTTCCATCCTCCAATGTTCATTGCATGATATAATACATTGGATATAGTTTATTTAAATGTAGAGGATGACCAATAGTTGATTATAAATATAACTAAAAAATAAATGGTGGAATTATAATATATATAATTGGATATTTTCAAGATGGTATTATTAATAATAATCTATAATTGAAACTTTTCAATAATATGTAGTGGGAATTCAATTAATACTAACCAATATAGGATGAATTATTTGTAATTTATGAAGAAAATATCACAAAAATTTAATAATATTACTATGGTTATATCTTCCAATTTATTTAAATATAAATAATCTATTTAATGGATTAAAATATTATCGTGAATTGGAATCATCAAATATGATATTTGAAAGCTATTAGGAGATTGTTTGTTGTGTTCTAAAAGTGTACATGGAGAAAGTGAAATATTCTTAAATAAAATAAAATATAAGAATGAAATATTATCATGAATTCTCCAATGATAAACCATATGTGGTACCTAAATTCTAACATCCTCTCTATCAATAAAATGGGAGGAAGAACCCAAGTAATATAACTTATATGAAATGAAATGTGTTTTAAGTGTGGTAATGAATTTCATATTAATGTAAACCAAATAATCAGTTTGATGTTGCTGATTTAGAAAACTAGGAAGAAGAATGAATAAAATATTGTTCCACTAACACTACAATTCTTTTGGTGGAATTATTTTTGTAATTATATAATTAAATTACCAATCCACTGAATTATTAAATAAAATCGGCCTTGAAAAAATTTAATCTAATGTAATAAGGGATATCTTTTGATATCTCTAACAATGCGGTAGATAATGAAATTGAATTGAAGAAATATACACTCACATCACAATAGATCTTATAATGTATTAATTGATTCTGGTTATTGACACTCACATACATTAAAAAACATTTCTATGAATTTTTATTTTTCACCTCAATCCATCAGTAATAAAACATTAATGAAAATACATGGTAAAATATTTATATATATAAGATATATAAATCATACGTGATAGATGTTTGGGGAATATTCTCTATGTAGATCTCATTCATATACCCTTGTATCAATTTTATGTTACCATTGGTATATAGTAGTCATACATATATAGTAAAAATATAAATTAAAAAATATTCATTTTATATTTACAAGCATCTTGTGATCAAATATTAATGAAAGGATTGTTATGAGATCCTCTAAGAAAAGAATTATTTAATACCAGTTGTGATACCCTATAAATAGGTAATATTGGCTTGACAGACTATGTATAATGTCAAAATTAATGACTTTCGTATTATATGGAAGTATTCTAATATATATCAGGATGAACATCATATCCTTCCCAAAGAGTGTGATGATTTGATACCAATACATTTCAAACATTGGTGTGTGGCTATTTTATAATGTTATTATAGAATATCAACCAATAATTACGAATATATAAAGAATCATCGTCAAGGGAATTGGGATGGGTAATTATATGTATGAGTCATTTTTCCTGGGTGCACCAGTGCCATTTTAATGAATATATATAGATCAATACACTTATTATTTAATTATAGTTCAATTATATTATCATGATAAATAACAAATATCATCTTCTTTGTATTGAATATATATTGGATAAACATTGATGATACCATTTTTTTCAATGATTTATTTTCGATCTTAATATCATCATTTGAGGGTTATGAAATATGATCTAACAAATATATTCTTCCTCATAACGTATGGAAAATATGAATTTATATTGATTCCTTTTGGGAATACAAGTACCCAAATTATATTTATGTAGTTGAGGAATTTAATTTTTAGATATTACATTGAATTTTTTTTGGTAGTATTCAGTAATGAAATTAATATATATTGTATGAGAATGGATGATAATTAAGAGAATGTATAAATTACAGAATAGAAATTATGAAACAATAAATAATCCCCAAATATCTAAAAGTGTGAAATTATGTTCTCAATAGTTTTTTAGGTCGTTTTATTACCCATGATGGTTTTGTTATAGACACATCAACCAAATATGTAATTAAAAAATTGTATAGGAAAACCTATTTTACTGATATTCGTTGATTTATTGGCTTTTATGTATACTACATATATTTTATAGAAAAATTAATTTCTGATCATCCAATCCTCTAACCATGTTAATATCGATTTTAGTTATGCAATATAGACATAAAAATGTGTGAAAAACTCGTAAGAGTTAATAAAGATATTGGACAATGAACATATTCTTGCACATAAATATACTATAGAATATAATTAAATGTATACATATACTTCCTTTAAGGGTTTTGATGGATTACTATTCATAAATATTTTTTTTTCTTACACATCATGAGATTTTAAACTCATCAGATGAACTACCCAACTCATGACATAGAGAGGTCGACAATAGTATTTTCCATAAAAATGTGGTGAAATCATCTCTATGGTGAGATGTATATTTTTTATATTGAAAAAAATATACTAAATTATATATTCACAGAAAATTATTTTCAATTATTCTTTTGTATAATATAAAATCTAATCAATGAATCTAATTTTTTAAAGCATTTACACCATCGGATTTTATACAAGGTGGATGATTCATTAGGAATAAATAATAATTATATATAATCAATGATGATTGTTGAAAATTATTTAACTCTATTGTATTTAAAGTTGATTAATATTGAAATCATGGGTAATGAATAAAACACCTCTATCCAATATGATGACTAAATTATCTATTCATTAGAATATTAGTGATTCCAAGAATGATTATTCATAACTATAAAAAATGGTAGTGAGTATTCTGGGGTTCTACATTGAAAAAGGTTTAGTTATATTTTATGGAACCCATATAAGATTATATTAAATAACAGAAAAAAATAATTTACATTAATTTAATTTTCATACCTCATCCATATATATTCATCTATGAGATATAATGATGATAAGAGATCAAAAAATAATCCAATGGGGTAATAAAATGATACAAATCATATATTAGAAGTCACATTGAATAGTATACCAACGAGTTAAGGATAAAAAGATGAATTTATATTATGTATTGTAACCATTAATTATACTACAATAAATATTAGAAAACATTTATGTTAATTTTTTTGTGAGACTCCCAAAAAAATGTAAGGTCCATATTTCTAGTTGGGTTGTTGTACATATCCTTATAACGTCACAAAATTTTATCCCCATAAATGAATATTTCTATCTTGACCAAATATCTAGGATATACATTACTGAACTATTATGAACTCATGGGATATTCCATCATTTATAATTGAGAGTAATGATTTACCTCAAGATACATGAGGAATCACATGATATAATTGAAGATAAGGTAGAGTTTCAACAAATATTTTCACCCTCAGATAGATAATCAATCATAGAGGAACATTTAAACTCTACAGGATATATTGATATTTTTAAATGGAATTCCATGGATATTGGGATCAAAACATACCATTTGTATTATTATCATATAACAATGTTCTCAATTTTATCATTTAGATGGCATGAGATGTGGCACTATATGGGATGAGATTATAGTCTCAATCATGATAGGATATTATTACAGAGAAAATGATGATATATACTAATCATTTGTTACTCGTCAATGAGATGGTTTGTTTTTTGTTATGATTATCTTATTACTATTGATTTATCCATGTATTTGGGTTATGATATTTGTGATGAAATGTAATATGAGACATTGGTACATCAGTCCAATTGAGGTAGTTGATCATGTAGTGGCTATAGTTTATCACTTAATGTAACACCCTTACCTATCCCATATATATAATTTATTCCATATATAACTTTTTAGTAATGAAATATTGGATACATAACATGTACCTAATTCAAAATTCATCCAACTGGAAAATGATATCTTATAGGAGATTTAACTATTGAAAATTATACATTGAAGAGGCAAGTTATTGCAGAAACAAACCACTCCTTTGGACAACGATATGAATATGAATCAAATGTTAGAGTAAGTATAATTGGTACATAATACTGTTATCAGATAAAATTACACTCTATTTTTTACCTCTAGTAAAATTAATTTTTTAAAATAAAGACCTATTGTAGGGAACAATGTAAAAATCCAAATTATAGATTTATAAAGCTGAGGTTATATTTAATTACATGAATTAAATGATATAAGTAAAAACAAAAAGCCTCCAAATATTATTAAATAATTATTAATTATTATATAAGAAATACTAATATGGTATACAATTAATTATTGAGTTGCTAAATAATTTATATGAAGTCAATGATTTACAAAATTTGTATTATATTTTACTATATTAATAATAATATATTAAATATTTTTAAATGAATTGTTAGTATTAATGATTTAAATAATTTTCTTATTAATATATATCACTTTATTTAGGAAACTGCCAAAACATGCTCTTCTTCAATTTCATCATCAAGAAATATTACTAATACCCTTAAAAAATTGAATTGTAAATTTATATTTTTTTAAAAAAATTATATATACGTGAATGATCGTGGAATTATTATTTTTTTTATAAGAACGGAGAACCACACCTCCATTACGAAACTATTACAAAACGACTAATATTTCTAACACCTATTTTGAAAATAGATGATAAATAAAAAATTAATTAGTTTTTAATATATTTATTGGATTTTTATAAAATAAAATTGAAATATATATTATTACAATACATCTTATTAAGATAAATATTTATCATGATATAGTATTTTAGTGAACATTAGACCAAGTATGAGTAAATGTATGTGGTTTGTTTTTAATCAAATCATCCCCTCGGTCATAAAAAATCTATTAAAAGTCATTATGACAAAATAAATAACAACAATATGACTAAAATATTATTTTTAATCCATGAATTTTTTGTAAAACATGTTTTACATCTAAAACATCCTCCTGTATGAGTGTATTTGTCGTTGGAATTTAAATTTGTTAAGAATATTCCAACCTATCTTATTTGATTATTCCCCTATATCCATATTTTTTACTTCTGCATAATATTCACCATTATAAGGTGGAAACAAAGATTTTAGTTCTATATAAAGATCATTCTATTTCCTTTTATTTTAATACTATGTATTTAATATCCTTTTAATGTTGTGAGTTTTCAAACAAATAGTTTTCATATTTTTCCAATTATTTTAATTTCAATGAACATATAATCATAAAAAAATTCATCACATTTTAAAAAATAAATTACATCATTTAAAGGATTTTGATCATAACTTTTTTCTTATAAAATTTATAATATGATTGAGGATAATTTTTTTATTAAAATGAATTTCTATTGTGACTCAAAAATCAGGACTATTTAATTAGATATGAAGAAAAAAATTCAAAAAATTCATTTTTATGGTTTCACAATTAGTTATAATGAACATTTCTTGGATGAAGCAATTTTTAAATAATAATAATATCTACTACCTTTCTATTGATCATTATTTTTACTATAAAATTATCATTTTTATTATATGATTCAATTTTGGATATTTGTGAAACATATATTTCTTCATATTGGTTATTTATTATTAGATAAATGATTTAATTGTATGGAGAACTCATATATATGGATGATGAATGGGGTTATATAATATATCACTCAAATTCATTTAATATTGATTCAAATCGCATTATATATTTATTCATTGATGTACATGTATTTTTCATAAAAAAATTGTGTGTTGGAATTTGGATTTTTTATACAATTTAATTATGAACATATATTGATATGTTAAAAATGTTTCCCAATGCAGATGTTTGTTCCAATAAATCTCATAAATTAGTCTTATTATAATGTAATACTATGGTTTTATTATATTCTAATTTTTATAGATATTAAAACTTATAATATAATTATTTCTTGTTCATTATAGGGGTTTAAGCCTTGTTTTTCACTTTTCCTTGGAATTTTTTTATTATGATGTGATCCTTGAGGATCAATAATTTTATTTATTCAAAATATTATCTCAATAGATTTGTATCTAATATTAACCCATTAATTATGTTTTCCATCATATTTGAGTTCTATCTGTTATGACTTGTTATTATACTTCTATTATTATGAATACAATCTCTTCACTTATTATATTAGTACTCCCTAGGATTTAAATATGATTATGTCACAGGACATACCCATAGTAGGGTCAAGACTATATTGGGTATAGGTAAATTATAATATGGTATATAATAAAATATATCAATGTATATAATATATATGACACTAAGAAATGTAGTTATTGTAATTTTGGCTATTTGTTTATTTTATTAACTAAAACATTAAATATAAGTAATAATTATTTAAAATTAATTTTGGAGTCCATAAATAATTTGTAATAATATATTTATTTGGATTCTAATAAAATACATAAAAAATATTGGTTTTTTGATTATGTGATTATTTATGAGATCTAATTTTTAAATTATGGAAATGATATATAATATATATTTAGGTTAAGTATTAGTTTTCTATAACCAGAATTCATTTTATATATAATATATCAAGAAAAAAAATTGTTAATAAAAAATAGGATCTTTAAAACCATGAAAAGTATTTGAAATTTATTCTTCGACTAGATGATGTTATGGCTATAAAGTGATTTAAAGGGAATTTTTATCAAATTTATACACCTAAAAATTTAAATTATATATTTATGTTTTTCTTATTTTCATGATAAAATAAATTTAATTACTTATTCTAAACATTGAATTTTTATTTGGAAGAATAACTGTCAATATCACCAATAAATATCACATTTATTGTATGATTTTGTGTATTATATACTAATGAAATATATATATCAGCATCACTATTTTAATTGTAATGATAGAAAATTTATTTTAAAAGTTTTTAAAATCACTTTCATTTTATAATGAAAATAATATTCATGTGTACAAATTAGTTTTGTCATCCACTGTAAATGTAAAATATTACAATGTGAGATATATCATAACATGATAATATAATTTTATCATTATACTATGTAAACGTAAACTTTTTTGGGATTCACCTTTTCATGATTGGAATTATTTTTCATTTCAATGACATATGATGTATCAAAATGACACATCATAAATTATAATTAAAAATAAAAAAATAATAATTATCCTTAATGAAGTAATAAATATCTGGGAAAAATTTAAATAAATAAATTATATTAGAATATATCTAATAAATTATTTTTCCCACTTTCAAAATTTTGTAGAATAATATCTCAAAAAACAAAATAGTTTTTAAAAAAATTGAAAAAATATATTATCATAATAAATGAATTCATAAATTTTCAACGTAGATACTTTTAATAAAAATTAATAATAACATCACAATACATGAATATTCATTAATTAGAATTTTAAATAAATTTTATTAGCTATTATGATTGGTTTTGCGATAAAAAACTTTAATAATTACAATATAATTATAAGTAATAGAATATGTTAACGGTACACACATTGTTTTGAAAACATTTATGAAAAATAAAATTAACTAATGTTTGTAATGATAATATATTTATTCCACATATGATTGGTACACGGGTTGAGGAATACTATTGAAAACATGAGTATGGTTATCCCTTGATAATATTTATGTTTTCTAGAAATGTATATAATTATCTAAAAATATATAATAATTTATAAAATGTTTAGAATGAGCATTTAATATTCATTATAAACTCAATTTATTCTAGAAATATGACTATACTACATCCCAATTTTTTTATTTCCATTCAAGAATGGTAGAAATGTTATTGTCTAAAAATAAATGATACATATTAACATATAAAAACTCATATATATACACATTTTTTCTTTATTAGTTACAAATGATTGTTAATTAATCAAACATTAGTGTATACTGTAATTTTTTTCATCAAAGTGAAATTTATTTCATTCAATAGAACAAAAATTATAAATCTAATAGAAATCATATGAAATTTTCTATTTATTTTATTTTTCTCCATGAAATAGTTAAAATAATATATTTACATTCTATATCAATAATTTTAAATGTGGATTTATTTTTATAACTTCTTCAAGAAAAAATACAAATAAATAATGTTTTACTTAATGACAAAAATATTAATTCTAGGAATAATAATAATTAAATTTTATACAATTTTATGCTAAAAATACCGTATATATTATATCTATTTATTATTTACTAGAAATAATTAAAAAAATAAAAAATTTATATTGTGATTGTATTTCATATGTTTCATATATTGTTCTCTGGATCCTATGAGTGGCTTCCTAATCTCTTTTTATAGGATGTTTTGTAATGAATCTCTATATGGATCTATATTCTTTGACCCATAAAGAATGTCTATATGAACTCAAATGAATTTCCTTGGAGTGAATAGATCGAATATAGTGTTGTGCAACAAGATAATCTGATAGTGAATTATTTTCCCCAATCATACAAAACATAATATAATAAATGATTATTTTTAATTCAACAACTATTATATAAATTCTAAAAAACCAAAATGAAGAAATAATTTACGTAATATTATTTACATAAAAAATTTAATGGCACATGTTTACTCAATAACAACATTATCCCCATATTTATGGTTTATTTATGGATCTCTAGTATCAAATTATGTGAAATTTCCTTTAACCACACTATATTCAATCATAGGGACATAACAAAAAACATTCAATTTTGTTGGGAGTGTATGGAATCAGTTGGATCTCTCCAATACAATGATAATATTTCAGTATTGAAAAAACTCATGAAATGTAATATTAACTAACAATTACAAAGCAACATAATATTTTTTTAAACGGACATAAAAAAATAATGTATGAATTTAATGATTTATGATAATTTGTTTTTAATCAATATTTATTTAATGATGACATAAGAACAAATAATGGTTTTAAATCTATTTTGATGTGTGATTAATTTTTTAAAAAATATTTTTTATTATTTCCTTATATTCTCAATTGCAGTATATTTTTTTTTGTTTTTTATCACGAAAAATAATTATTTTATAAGACTTCAATTTTACTATTAATAATTGACAATGATTAATATCATGTTAGGAATTAGAAAAATATATATCTCTATAGAATAATATAACATAAGATATTAACATATCTACGACCAACCAAAATAAATTATAATGAAAGTGAGTTATTTACATTTTTATTATCATATATTTACTTAACACATTCTCTATGGGTTAAAAAAATTAATATCGATGTAGAATAACGATTTTAAAAAACATATCCTGCTAATAAAAATTTATTACATTCTCTCAATTATTTTTAGAATACAAATTATATTATATATAAATAATTTTAGAAAAAACTCTTCCTCATGTATATACAAAAAGTGGATTATCACAATATTATATCTTATAAAAATAATTGTTTCATTTGAAATCAATAATAGCCATCTAATCTAAAATTCATAATCAATTAATAATGAATAAATGAATCATCCAACTCAGAGAAATTATTAAATACACCATCCTAGAAAAGATGACATATTTCCATCCACAACTCTATAAATTTTTTATCCTTTATAGGTACACATGAATTCTTTATACTAATAATCACCTATGAATCCCAATTCATGTATAAAAGGTAAAAAATTTATATTTTGGAGGAATTTGGAAATGTAATTTCATATTGGAATGAACATATGGAAATCACCATTCAAGGCAGTAGAGCAGAAGTATATTTAACTACCATATTTCAAAAATCTCACAAATTATTGTAACCCTATGACAATGATGTATTTGAGAAAGTAATTTATAAAGGAAAAGTAATTGTTAGTGGAATGTCCCAGAAAACAATTTGGATTGAAAATGTAGAATATTGAAAAATCCATCACCAATAATACATATGAGAAAAAATTTAGAATACACGTGTCAGGAAACATGTACAATTATAAATACATTATATATTATTAAAAAAATATATAAATAAAAAAACATTAAATTCTTCAATTAACCAACCAAAAAATAGAACTCCTAGAAACTCCCATCTATATAACTATCCAAATCTAACTGTTATCACAAAATCAGGGATGCTCCCTTAGATATATAGTGGGAGAAATTCACTTCTTACCCTCTTAATCAAAACACAAATTTATAACTCTATGTTAACCATCAATAGATATCCTAATCTAATTAATGAATTCAACTCACATTAATTTCCCCTACCAAATTGAAAACTATATTATGTAATCACCAATTTAATGTAGTAAACATTTAATTTACTAGTTATCATGAAGCTCAATTTCATGATATAGAGTTCAGAGACCATTTAATGGATAAAAAATTCCAAATATGGAGGCATAATAACATTAATTGATTGTATTATTGACTAATAGGGGTGATTTTTACTATCTAGAAGATTTGATATAGAATTAATTGTGTGGTGGATCTTTATAAATAATACATTAAAAATTACAATATTTATCATGGTCTTATAATTCCTATATATAATGAAAACCCTATATCTCTTGAATGGTGGATAATATGGGATATCCAATTCCTTGGATTAATCAACAATATATGACATACCCTATGTATTCTATAAATTCTTTTTATTATTATATACAAATGGTGTTTGTTATCATTGGACGATTAATGATTTATTTAAAAAGGTGAAATTATAAATACAATGAATTATTCTTATAATAGTTATTAAATAATATATATCTAAAAATTTAATATTTAGTATCATTAATAAAAAATTAATTTTTTATCCATTAGATCAATAATAATTTATTGTGTTCTAATGAAGGAGGTAGTAAGTAAATTGCGTATCATAGATCAAATACATCATCATATTGTTCAACAATCTCAAAGTGGATCCATTCTTCATCATTGATTAATAAATTATTGATTTTGGGAAAATTTTTTGTTTTTATTTCCACATTTCTCCAGTGTGAATATTATTAATATAATACCACTCTTTGAGTTTGTGGGAAAATAGGATCACAAGTAATTTTGTGTTATTATATTATAGAAAAGGGTTTCATGAATATTTATTGGTATCTATTTTTCATTTGCTGAGTTCATTTTTAGATGAATATTTATATATTGAAACCCATTTATGGTTATCATAATAAATACCTATTTTTTGATCAATTTTTAATTGTATGGAAACAAGAAAATTTGGGTGTTTAAAATATCAAATATCACATGCATTACATTCTATATTTCATTCGTCAACAAAGAGATAAATAGAATTGTTCAATTAGAATTCATAATATATTGTGATAGAGTCAGTGAACAAAAAATTTATAATGGGATTTGATATGCTCGAATCATGACAGGTTGATTTAACTATGACCAATTAAAAAAAATTGATTAATGATAGATCTTTTGTGGGTTTCACATTATAGCACGAACACTATTTTATTTTGATAAATGATGTTTTAGGGTAGTTGTGTAGTATATTAGGGTTGTTAATGTGATGTGTAATGGGGGAATGTGGGATATAAAGTTGGTTCATGATCTGGTGGAGACAATGGTGTGGTCCCCATGAGAAAATATAGTATTGGAATAATATGTTTTGTGTAAATTATAGGGAGGAATACCAATACATACCCCATATATATGAAAATGTATTAAATTTAGAAAAAATAAAATAAATTTTTTTAAAATAATGATTTTTTATAAAGGAGGGTGGGGTACTTTGAACTTAACACCCTATGATTTATTTAGGAAAATTAATTATTGATTGTGTAGTGTACATGAAACCATAATAAAGGACCATGTTTGACCCATCTGTAATATGAAAAACATTAGATTATTCATTTTAACTATTTCCACTCTCCCAAATATAAGAGTCCACCCCTATATTCTCTTATTTAAACATTAAAAACTATTGGGTTTTGTTGATCCCTTAAAATAATTTCCTTGATACCCTCTCATCATCATGTCATCATATTTTTTTGCGGACATACAACCTATAATGGATTTAGTTTATACATATGAAGGACTCTTCAAGAAGTGTTAACGTTATTCAATTAAGAGTCTATATGTTATTTAATTATACACATCTATAAAATATAATTAAACCACGATGATATAATAGAATGTAATTACCATTAACGAGGATTTTTTATTAAATGTTAGTATCAAAATAACATCTTTAATTATAACAATTTTGTTACAATATCATTATTTTATGTATAATGCACTACCACCTCATGAACTGATTCCATTTATTCTTCCATTTCTAAATTTATATAATTATTATGATGATATGTCTAATATATATATATATATAAATATAATATTTATATCATTGTCATACTTATTGATCCATTATATCATATAAATCTTTTTACCTTCTAATCCAAATGGGATACAATAACATTATTAGTGTGTATGGTGGTGTTCCACCTCACGAATCAATTTATTAATTTTCTCAATAACACTTTACATTGAAGGCATTATATGTAATGTTAATATTATTTTATATAAGTTTCCAAATTTTTATATATATGGTTAATTTTCATTATAAATAATAATATATCATTTAATATTTTTCACTAAAAATATGATAACATCATTTTGGTACCAATGGACTACCGTCTACATGAAGCGAGGTGACTCCCATTTCATCACCACACCACATAGATGAAATATATATGTAATTTTGTTTAAAAAAATACGTAATATATGATAATATTATCGTTAATGTCTGAAAAAATAGTACATACCTCTACTTATCATTGAAAATGGAAAATGTTACTCCTACAAACATATAACCAACCATCTCTATGATTATATCATATTTCATTTCACATTACCATGAATGATGATTCAGTTTAAAATTATAATTTATATATAAAAATGATAAAGATATAGTGATTATTATTATGGATTTTGTGGATTTATATTTTATTCACACGAACATGGACATTCATAAAAATCATTGAATGAGAGAAGAAGGTGATTAACACAGACAAAAATGTTAATAAAAATTTATTATTAAGAAACATGAGACAATATATTATAAAATTAACTTATATAATGTTATAAATATTAATTTATTTGTTTAATTGGTTAATAAATTTTTTAAAACAACATTATAGATGTATAAATCAAGTTGTTGAAAATGAAATATAGAGGTAATGAATTTCAAAATAATTTCATTACATTGAGTCATATTATAATATTATTAACATAGTTTATATTTATGGTGTATATAAATCCTACTTGTCATGAAATATCATGAATGAGTCATTAATGATGGTATTTTAAATTTCAATTGGAATTATTTCATCTAATGTGATTCTTTATAAATGCCACCAAGTGGTAACTGATTTTATTACACAATATTGTTCATTGAGTTATATAAATCTTCATTATCATCGATAATCTTTTATTGTGTGTGAAATACATTTCAAAATATAATGGAATGTTTTCATATTTTTTATTTGGAATTATAGTTTATACACATAATCTCATCATTTACAAAATCACATATCAATGTTATGATCATTTTAAGGTTTTATTTCATAATCTCATTTTAATTGGTATTGTTTCTAATTCAATTTACATTAAATAATATTATATGATCATTTTATAATATATCAATTTAGTTTTGTCATAATATAGTTGTTGATGATAGTTTCAAGTAATATTATCAATTTTTTACTTTAGGTGATTCAATTACAAGGGAATTTTTTATTAAAAATCAAACTTCAATTTTTTATTTAGTTAGAAATAATTTTACAAATCAAACAATTTTTTCAAAAAAAAGTTTTTATAATTAAACATTTTAATTATTATATATATGTTTACCCATGATTATCCTTTTTAAAATAATTAATCGATTATTCATTTTATTTTCCAAAAAAATTTACATTTTTTTACCCGAAATTATAAAATGAATATTTTTATATTGTGTATGAAATGAATTTTATTTTCTCTCATCATGAATATAATTATCTTTCAAAAATAATTTCTAATTATTTATGGGTTTTTAAAGAAAATTAATTAATTTTTTAAAGATATTATTATTCAAAATTTTAATAATATTATCTGGGATAAATATTTTATCTCAGTTTAAATTCATTATATATATATATATAATGTTGTATTAATTTATGAGAAATATGAACATATATTATTAATAATTAAATTTTTAATGATGTTTAATTAAAAAATAATAATTTTCATTCATATTTTCATTTATGATATATTAATGGTATTTCATTTCATCATTGTCAACACCCCATTTTATTACCTACTCTTATAATGGGATATTCTATATTGATAAAATCATCATTATTTCCTTGGAGGAATTAATCTATTTCTAAAGGTATTTTTATTGGACATATGTTTTCTTCAGGGTAAACAGGTTTCAAATATTTTTCTACGGAACATATTTAATTTTCATGGCATAATCATGTTATAAAATCAATAATAATAGTTTTTATACGAAATATGATTTTTTATAATCTATATGTACAAAAAAAAATTTCTTGAAAATTATATATAATGGGAGGGCCAAGATATCCTAATGTTATATTGTTACCGATTTTAGGATTTGATCCCTAAGACAGTGTGAGGTGACCCTATTATATATTATAAGATTAGTGCACCTAGATAGAGATTAAATGAATTTGAAAAAGTTTTGGATATCTATGGAATTATATTGGATGTTGGAAATATTATTATTATAATTGAATGTGTACTATAAGAGGTTAGTAATTGATTTATGAAGATGTTTTTCCAAGATAAGAACATGTTTTTTCTATTTTTGTTGTCATTTTATAATTATTCATTTTATCATGATTTATCTGACATGAAATACGATTATTTATTCCTATGAACCTTTACATTGTACAATAATTATGCCTTATTTCTTGAATTATGATTCATGAATTGATGGGTAAGATCTCTTTATGATTCTAACATACACACTAATTATGTCATCATACCCTAATTCACACCTAATTATCATTGATCTCATTAAATTTTGAATTCTATTTTTTACCATTTCTAAGAACTTGATGTCACCCTTACCTTGTATTCTCTTAAATGCTTTACAATGATTGATTTTGAAAAAATTATTTATATAAGGGAGTTCATCGGGATACTAATGATGAATATATGAGAATTATGAAAACATGGGTTCTGGGGGAGAATAACTCATCTAATGAAAACAATATTTTTTTATCTAGGTTTTTTTCTTACGTATCGATAACAATAATCATAAAAGTTACATGAGAATTTAAGTGATCAAATTTTTATTTTTGATTATTTACGGTGTATATGAAATAAAAACTTCATCAAAATTATTAGCATCAATGTCTGAAGTGTAATGTTCGTGATTTTTTCACTACATCCCACAGTTCAGATATGGGGTTATTATAGTTGGTATTTGTTATGGGTTTATAAAACATTATTAATTTATATTTTTCCATGTGAGGATATATTAATAGTTATGGATTCCATCATAGGTATTTAAGAATACGTCTGATCTTAATTACAATACAATAGACACCCCATTCCATATTTAACTGATAATATCATAATGTGATTAATAATTTTTTAGTGCAAATATTTTTATATTGAAGTATTTTAAAACATATGGATTAACGTGATCTATGAATTTAATTTTATTTAAAAAATATTTATGTTTTTCCTAACCTTTAGAGTTTATATAATCTTCGATATTGAGAAAACACTTTTAATCTGAGGAATAAAGAGATAATATAAAATTTATTTTGTTACAAATAGATTAATGTAAAATAAAAAATAGGTCTCCATATTTTTGTTTTATAATGATGAATGATATTAGATAAAATTTTATGTTAATAAAATATATAATGATGATGTTTTATGGAATTATTTACATTGAACATTGGGTATTACTATTGATTTTTTTATTCATTTTTTGTTTCATCGTATATATATTTAATAAATTTGGAAATTATGTTACCACGTTCTAACAATTTTTTAGTTAGTATATAGCTAGAGATATGGAGATTAGACTATCATCACATTAATTTTTTTTTGTTTTCTTTAAAATTTAATTTTAATTATTAAGGAATAATTATTTAATCTTTATTTTTCATTATTTAGTGAAATGGGTGTGATTTTTGTAGAAGCATACTAATGGTTGAAATTATACTCATCGTGTAGGTATATTTCCTTATGTTATAATCTTATATGGAAAATAATTCCACATTTCTGTGAAATGTATTTAAAAATATGTTATCCATTTACATTAATATGTAATTAATTAGATAGTATTTTATATAATATAATAATTAAATTTTAGATTCTATTTACATTATATTGACCATTAAATTTCACTATATCAATGACCCCAATCTTTATCTATAATTAGTTATATGATTCCTCCATTTCTAGTTATGTCTTCTAATTTTGAAACCATATAATGTGTTATTACAAATGAAGATTGAACATCCATCTCTCTTTTATTATGAGGTTATCTTATATGTTACTTTTTAATATGTGGGTTTACCATAAATGGTTTTTAAATTTACCTTACATTTATTACCTAGATAATGTTAAAATAATAAGGATGCAAATTATTAAAGGGGGAGGATTTAATAACCAAATATTTGAAAATAATAAAAATGTTTGATAGTGTAAAAGATAATAAATTGTGATTATAAATGAGAATATAACCCAATAATACATTATGATATATTCCTTCTTAAAAAAATTTAATCTCCTCATCTTGTTGTACAATCTACCTAGATATTTTTTATTTTTGATTGCTTATTCAAAAAAGAACATCGAGCATAAAAGACATATGATTCAAATAACACTCATAACCTAGTTATTAAATTGGTGAGTATAAATATTGTGGTCTACATTATGATATATATATATATATAAATATATTTTATAATTAATATAATTTATTTGTACTTTAGTATTTAATAATCAATTGATTCAATTATGTCTAATTTATTCTTCAAAAATATGTTTTATTGAAAAAATGTTTTTATTTTTTTTATGAGACAAATATATTAAAATTAATTTTATTAACTGATTTATTATATAATTAATTTAAGTATTTCTATAATACTATAAAAAAAACTATTTTTAGTGGAATTCGATGATTTATCATTTAATTTTTATTTTTAAAAAAATAGTGTAAAAAAATCAAATTTTGTAAAATGACGTATCTATTTAATAAATGAATATATTAAATCAATAATTTATTTTATAAACATGATTTAATGAAATCTATGTAATATTATGATATCAATAATATACATGATAATAGAAAATAAAATTCATTATTTTAATTTTTGTTAGGTTTTCTTTGGGGTTTAAAACAACATTTTTCATTAAATTGTTTTAACTTAAATTAAATTTCTCTCTTGTAATTAATACAAGTATTAGATAATAATAATGTTTTTAAATGAAATTTATATGTAATATATAATTAAATTTTAATTTATATTTATAAAAGTTATATTATAATACATAGCGTTTATACAAAATGATTTTTTCTTCAAAAAGACAGTTCTCAAAACACGCTTCTTCGTCATGTTGCCATGTTTTGTTTTAATTTTTTATAAAATTTTATAATTTTATTTTAAGAAAATAATTATTAATATTAATACTCATGTAAATATTATATTTGGTTAATTTTATGGGAATTTTCTAAGAAGAAATGTTTTATTTATGAATAGATAAAAAATAATTTTTATGTTCAAATTATCTTTTCATTAATTTATTTATAAAAGTAATTATTTTATTAAATTATTTTAAAATTAATATTTGTGAAATTATAAATCTATTTATATTATTATTTTCATTTTATTCAATTTTATATTAATATTAAATATAATTTTTATTATTCATTTGAACATTTTCTATTTAAAAACTCCTTTTCTCCTCACATGTTAAAGATTAATTTTAAAATAAAATGTTTTAATGATATAATTTAAATTTATAAAATTATATTGAAAGTTATTAATAAGTTTAATTTATATATTTTAATAATCTCATCTTCATTTTTATTAATATGGATAGTTAATGCAATTAAAAATAATAACCACGTTTAAAGGGAAATGGGTTTTGCATGGGTAAACTAAACAATATAAGGGTACAATTATTATATAAATAGGTGTTAACGATATTTTATGGAAATATTTTGATAATTAAACTTATATGTTTCATTAATGGCTATTTGGGACCTTTTTCCAATTTGAAAAATGTCTATGGAATAAATTATTTAATAAAATACCTAGTGTGTCTTCTCCCCAATTAGAAAACACCACCCACCACCCACTATTCTTCAAACCATAAATCATAATAGGTTCTAACAATACCATCCATATAAATATGCATCTTACCTATAATCATCCTATATTTTTTTTTCAAATTTTATTTCTCTAATGAATTTTGTGAAAACCTATGGATGATACCAGAATACGATATATTGTTCATCCTTGAGAATATTTTTTATATTTATTTTTGAACATAATTTAATTAATATTAAAACATGATGATATGATAAAATAAAAATTCTATATTAATTTTGAGGTTTTTATAATAAGTTAATAACCTAGTAAATTATCCATTTTCATTAAATTATTAATGAAATAATCATTTTTGTGTACGGTATAGTACCCCATCATGAGGAGAAGTCATTCATTCTTACACATAAACAATTAATTGTTCTGTATGACAGATTTTTAGTATAAAAAATCTATGATATTTATAATATATAAATAACTTTTATATTTATTTCATATACATCTTATTATATTCCATTCCAAATAAGATATTATAGCTTCGTTCATGTGTACAGTAGACTACTGACATGTGAAGCGATGTGACTCATTTTTTTTCATTATCACTTAACATGGATTGTAATAAGGGAATATTTATTAATTATATGTGATAGAAATGAAATGATTATTTTATTAATGACATATTTATCATTATTATTGTTTAATATATATTATTATTTCATTAAACTAAAAATATGACAATATATTTTGTGTACATGTGGATTACGACCTTTATGAGGCTATGTTACTCTCCTTTCATCACCAAAACTCAATGATTATTTATATAAGTATATTTTATGATATTATATTGTATATATAATATTATGATCATTATTGAAAGATAAAAAATTTTGTATCTTTTTTTTATAATGTTTATTGAAAAATGGAATCATTGCTCATGTGCATGTATGGCCTAAAATCTCCATGATCGTAACAAATATCATATTTCATAAAAACACTTCATTATTATATTTAATATCCTAATAAATTTATATATATAATAATTTATTATTTTTTATTATTACAAATTTTAAAAAACAATATTATATTCAAAAGAACATGTTTTCTTAACAAATAATAAATGATAAAACTAGGAAACAATCACATTAATTAATTATAATAATGAATGGATCTTAATTAAATAGTGAAAATATGTCCTTAAAGGATAAAATATTTTTTCATAAATATTTAAATCTTTTTAAAAAATATAATAAAATTTTTAATTCCAATATAATGGAAAATAAGTCATTTTCAATCAAATAGAATCTCATTTTAAAGGATTTCGTATCATTTTCATTTCATTATGGTGTATTTTATTAGTATGAGCCTAGTTTATTAAAAATGGTTTATATACTACCAATTTTACATGTAATAGTAGTATTATTTCATTTTTTGGTATTGTAATTTTAAATTTCAACTACTTCATAAAAATGGATTTTTCTTAAATATTACCAAGTGTTAAATTAATTCATAATTCATTTACATTTCATTGGGTTATAATAATTATTTATTATATTTGATATTATATGAATTTTTGTATAATAAATTTCGATCATGTGATCATAAATTTACATTTTTTATATGAATGTATAGTTAAAACAGTTTATCATTTTGTCAATTAAATTTCTCTTTAATGCTATGATATTTTTTATCATTTCTCTCACAATCTCATTTATCCAATATTTTTTATACATCAATTTCCATTTGTGGAAATTAAATTCTCATAAATTAATAAATAAAAATAATTTTACCCTCAAATATTTATTCATGATGTCTTCCTATTATATTATTAATTTTACACTATTTGGTAAATAAATTAATTGATGTAATTTATTATTAAAATATTACTACATTTATCCCTGTTTTCAAAAATATGTATTCAACAAAATTTTTTTTTTTCTGAAAATGATTAATTTTTTTTCAAACCATATTCAAATAATTTTTAAAAATAATTTTTATCCATATTTTATTTATTTTTTGAATATATTATTCAATAATTTTTTAAAAAAATTACAGTTCTGTTTTATTGAAAATGTATATCGAAGTATTATTTAATTTTTACGACCTGAATAAAATAATTTCTCAATATGAGATTTATTTTCATTGTAGCTTCCATTGTTTGTTTTAATGGTTATTAGAAAACAAAAATATATTAGAAATTGTTAAAATGGTTTTCACAAAATGGAAATGATATTTTATATATGAAATTATTTAAATGATTTTTGAAGACACTTTTATATGTTTCCATGGTTGTATTCTATGAAATTTATTATCACAGTTTAATAAGAAAATTTTGTATTTTAATTTTTTCTTAAAATAACGAGGAAATTTTTTATAAAAATTACATTAATAATATTTTAATCTAATTATGATTTATTAATCCAAATAACTGTTTTTGTTACATATGTTCTAATGTGGATATTTTGTATTGATACTAATCAAATTCTTTCTTAGGTTGTATTAAGAATGTTTCAAATAGAATATTAGTAAATCAGTTTCATTTTCATTTGTAATTCATATTTCAAATATATTGTAATCTAACCCATTAATATTCTATAGGATAATAATATTTTTAAGTGAATAATAGTTGTTTCTTTAATTTTTACAATTATTTCGATGATCTATGTAGTTATTTGGTTGTTCAATGTCATTATATATGACGAGTTATCACAAATTTCACTATGTGACCTTGTTATATCATATATGATAAATGTGTCTATATATGGCAAGGTGATCACATTAAATATTATATCATGGGTGATCCAAGATCACCCACCAATAAATATGGTAATGATTACTTTTACTAGAAAATATATTGGTTGTTATACATTCAGTTGTAAGGGTTCTGTAATGGTTATGTATATACTAAATCAGGGTGATTTTCCATGATATCAACACATTTATATTTTCTTATTATTGGATTATAATGTTTTGATTGATCAATATTTACACCACATGGTTAATGAGTATTCATCCGTTTGAATATTTCATTGGATATAAAAATATGTCAAATTTCCTGATTTATGATTCATGAATTGATGGATATGAGGTCTTTTTTGAATTTCTCATGCACATTGATTTTTTTTATATAACCTTATCCACTAATTATTGTCATTTATTACATCAAATTTTTAATTATTATATTTATCCATGTTTTGTATTTTAGCTCATAATTCTTATGTTTCTTCTTGCAATTGATTAAAATAATGTAAATTATTGAAGTATTCCATGACGGGAGATAATGTGGAAGATGATAATTACATAATGTGAATAATAATAGCATGATTTTTTTGGAGAAATTATCATTTAGTAAGATTAGAATTATTTATGTATAATTTTTTACAAATTATCAATTAGTATAAACATTAATGTTCCTTGAGAATGTATTTGATCCATTTTTTCCTTTTGATGTTGTGAGGATTGTATTAAAAAAGAACATGGTTAGTATTATCATTATCAAATCCAGAAAATAATGTTTCAAATTTCATCCCTGGATCCGTTAGTTCGGGTATATGATTGTTATAAGTAATCCCCCCCACATTACATACTATATCTGAATTTTAAAATAATAAATATATTTTTATTATTGAATCTTATTACATTTATTTCTTCTTACGTTGAATCGTTTTTTTTAATCCAAAGTCGAAATAATGATCCTGATATCTTGAAGAATGATTTGTGTCAAATATGTGACACATAAATATGACCCACTATGCATTACTAAAGTCATTCCATGTAATTTCTATATTTTTTGTTAAAATTTTATAAAAAAATCAACAAAGATATGTCATAAAAAATTCAATAAATTATTATAAGTAGTTTCAAATACATAGTAGTGGTGTGATCTGTTTTTAAATATAAGTCCATTGGAATAGTGATATTGGAAGCTCATGAATTTATAACAATGTTAAATAGAGTGGGGAAAAATTATAATAATAGAATTTATAGGGCCAGGGATTCTCCCCTTATATTAAGTGTGATGATCGGTGAGTCAAAAGTCATTATTTTTCAAATTGATTAACCACATTCACTCATTCCAATAGTGTGTTATCATTTCATTTAGTGTACATATTGTAGGAAACAAATGGTTCATGTAATGTATGATTTGAATACATACACTTACTTCATTTTTAGTTTAAACTCAATTCATATATCCTTTACTCGGTTCATTTAATCTCCACTATGTTAATACATCTTTCCTCGAGGAGGTTCAGTCCACCCTTCAATGGTTTTAGTATTGTAGCATGAGGTTTCCGTTAGAAATTATAGATAAATAATTAGTGGATTGAAATACCTTGAACAAAATATAACCATATTCATGGTATATTATACTTCATGGGTTTCTTGAATTTTAATATTGTATAATTATTTGTGGATAATTTGGATCAACATCCCATTAAAAAACGAATATAATTCAGTGATGAAATTGTATTACCAAATTTTATCTCGTTATGAAATATAATTTTTATTATCTGAAAGGATTGGATGGATTATGACTTGTGGTTACTATGTAATAACTTGGTTTTATTAGGGATGTGACTTTTAAAAAGGATATCCAAATTAGATATCCTACACATTTTAGTAATATAAGAATCCCTAGATTCCTATGGTATTCATATCATCAAGGGATGTAGTCGAGAATAATGAGTATACCTTTTCTTTTCTGAATTATTTTTATATATCATATATATATAAATTATTACTTTCTTTCATATAGTTAATATATAACGTCAATTCATCAGAAGAGTTATTTTAAATATTAAAAATTTTTATTTTTCCTTAAGAGGTGTGTATATAAACACAACTAAATGAATTGTTTTTCCAAAAATGGGTTGTTTAATCTATGATGTAACTATAGAAAAAGATATTCTAGGTGGACATGGCCTGGGTGAAGAATATTTAAAACTAAAAATTATTAATTCATGTCGATTTATTGTTATGTTTGAATATTCATGTTTTTGGTTTTCATTATTGCGATTATTGGTCCTTTAAGGAGTATAAAATGTGAGGTATATAAAATTCATATTTTATATTATATTTAGAAAATTTTTATAATTAAATTTTCTTTTTAATTATCTAGATTTGTTGATTTATATTAAATTAATTTCACATATATTTTCTGTATTTATTTTAATGTATTATTTTCATATCATGTTTGTGTTTTTTATATTATACATAAGTGATGTAACTATTTTTTATTGTTACTTGATAAAGCCTCCAATTATTTGATATATGGCAACTCCGTGATGGTCACTAGCCTTCAACCTATTAGTGGTGATCATTGGGTGGAAGTAATGAAAAATTTCTAGCTAAAGAAGGGTTGATATGGGGCATTTCCTGTCATAGTGTAATGAGAGAAATATTTTCCTTGGGATGGTGAATGTGGTATGTTATCAAATGAGTAATGGTTTTGAAATTCAAGGAGGTGATGTAAAGTCATAATTTCTTCGATTAAAAGTCTATAGACCCCTGAATTGGTGTGATTACTAAAATATATTTTCAATTAGACTCTAGTTCTTATAGGCTTATTCTATCTAAATAAGTCATGTTGCCCACTAATAGCAAGATCGTGTGAAGGAAAAAGCTAAATAATATCTTGTGCTTATTTTTTGTTCTCTCATCTTTAGTGATTGAGGAATCAAGAGTTTTTTCAAGATGTAGGTTTGTGATATTCATAATAACATGTATAAATAATATTATATTTCATATATTTTTAATGGTGATCCTTATCATGGATTAGAAACTACTTCCGTCAATTTTGGGTGAGATTAGATATGTATAAATTATGATACATGAATTAATTTCATATATTCCACATGTATTTTCATGTTTGGTTTAATAATTCATTATAAATGATTGTATAGATTATAATAGTCCATTTTTATTGAGCTCGTACATTAAATTAACTTGTGTTTATATTATGTCAACATACCTAAAAAGATAAATTTTTTTAGTGAATGGTGATTCCTTTAACTCTAGATAATGTTGTTGTAATTTGCCCATAGATGTTTCTATGATAATGAGAAGTTAAAATAAATTTATTTAAAACCCTTTAAATAGTGATACATCAATGTTCGATAATTTTTTGGGCTTAGTAGGAGAATTTTGGTTGTTCATAGATAGTATGTGTGGTTGAATTATAAATGCATAGTGGTTTAGTTAGAGACATAGAAGGGATTAATTATTTAGTTGTGGTTTTGTTTTCATGAGACAACAAAAATTCCATATCCTATAGACAAATAATATGGATGTTGGAAAATTATTTGAAAGATAATCATCCAAATAGGTATAAAATTCAATATATTAATTAACAACTAGTCGAACTAGTGTCGTGGTTGGGAATTTATTTGAACAAGAAATAGTGATGTAAGACCTCTATATTAATAAACCCATTATCTACTAGGAATATTATTTCCTACAAAGTGTGTAGTTATTTAGAAATTGTAGATTTATTTTTCATCTCCAATCTTTCATAATTCTAGATGTACTTCTAATAATATCTATATAATGATGTTCATGAAGGGAGGCTATATTCGTACATCAAAGGATGTAGTCCATGTTACAAATATTATCCACTCAATAGGTACCCTTATGTTTCGTTTAATATATAAGAATTATAAATATTTTAATATAGATTATAATGATTATAATGGAACCTCTATTTTAGTCCTTCTTAACTAAATATTCCACATGTTGTGACTAAATTTTACTCACAAATTATGGGGATTGATACGATAATTTTCATAGATGATGTTAGTTATTCATGGTATAATAATTATTTAAATGATAAAAAATTATTAATATCATAGAGGTATATAAGATTAATTTATAGGAAGTGTTTAGTAGAGTTTTATATTTAGTGATAATTCGATAAATGTCTGTGTGTGAGATCATCTATAATGTGTATTTAACAATTTTAAAAATTAAATTACTCAAGTATCATATTGTATGACTTAATATTCACAATATTTATATGTAATTTAAATTCAAATGAATATAATTTTGGGGAATACATATATGTCATCATAGAGATATCGATGGTTATACCTAAAAGAGAGGGAAATTTTTAAATCCTCATGAACACATGTTATTTATTTCGAGTGTCTTATTTGTGAAATAATTGACACCACTATACCATTGTTTGGTAATAGGGATAACTCCTTTCATGATTATATTTTAATATGATCAATCATTTAATAGATAAATCACCCTAGTCTCATCATTGTTAATTAAAGTATATATTGATCTCTTGTAGGGATTGATTTTGTTTTTTTGGGATTGTAGAAGTCCCCATGTAGATGATGTTTTGATAGTTGATGTGATATTAGCAGCTAGATAATGGTGTGTAATTTCATTATAACAATATTGGAATCACTATTCAAATTATGTATTATGGTCAAATATTTGTAGTTTTGAGTGTATCTTCATATATAAAAACATAGATAGTCTTGCTAAGATTGATCAGTGATGGTTTCCTAAAACTCATATATTACACTATAAGGGTTACATTTGTAACATAAAAATATTATTCCTCTCATAGTAACAATTTTTAGGTGTTTGATAAGAAGGTTTGACATGAAGGTCGGGATCACGTCGCATACTCACTCATGTGGATAGTGGTATTCTCATGGTTTTCACATTATGTATTGTTGTTTAATATCTGAGTTGTATCTTCTATAATGTAGTTTGTATGATTCTTTGGGTTGTTAAATGAATCAATGTTGGTGTTCCCATCCCATGAAAAAAATATATGAGGAACGAGGTTGTTTTTTCAGTGGATTTGTATTTTTTTTATTGATAAAAATGTTATCAACATTTGTGTGGCTAATACTGTAACATCATGTAACCATGATGAAGGATTTTTTCCTATTTAAATGACCCCTTTTTGTTCACTGTCATTATTAGTGGATTTTTCTATAGGTTGTCGAGCAGGTCCACATTGTTTACTAGAGGTTATAGATGTGTACTTTAGGTACACATTGTGTACTAGTTTTTTTTATGTCATGATTGGGGAGATCAGGTTGTTAGTATGTAAACATATTATACCATAGGTACACATCGTGTAGTGTTTAAATATCGGATTCTTTACCCGATGTGATGATATTTAAGGCATAATTATCCACTGAGGCCAAAACAACATGACCAAGGTACATACGTCATGAATCTGAACACACCTCGAATTAATTCACACATTTTAATGTTTTTCATTGTCATTTTATTTCCAAACCTACATGATATCAAACCAAAACTTGTCCTCAATTTATTTAAAGGCTCTTCTCCTTTAGAATCCATTCCTTTGAATTTCGACCCTTCATTCTCTTGCAGTGCGATTCTGGGGTAAGTGTTGTCCTTCATTCATCTAGTAACCATCTTTCTCATCTATTGAGTTTTTTACAAATCACATAGTAATTGATGAATCAATTCCATGTTGGGTTTGATATTTTTCCAATGATAGGTATATAGGTCTTCTGTGTCATTTTCCTCATTAACGGGTGACATTGTGAGTGTTTTGATTCGGAAAGAGGCAGGCGGTCTAGTACCGATTTGGAAAATTTGATTACAATTTTTTTTCATGATTTATTTCAATTTTTGATTTAATATCTAATTCTTAAACACTATTTTAATTGATTTGATTAAATTTTTTAGTTAATTAGGATAATTGAAATTTTCTTGGCATTGAAATTTTGAAAACCCACCAATTCAATTAAATTGGTGTGTGTTTGTGGAAAATGGATGTATAAAATTGTTGAATTTAAATTGTGGATTTGATTGATTCTTTTTCAATTTTATTTTTTAATATATTTATGATAATAAATTTTTAAAATGATGGAATTGGTTTTTAATGGATTTCAAACTTATGAAAATGGCTTAAAATGATCCGATAGAAGCCCAAGGGTTTTATCTTGAGAAAGGGGAATGTTTTTGAATAAAAAATATCTTTTTAAATGAAAAAAAACTGTAAATTTTGAAATGATTTAATGGAATTTATTGTATTTTAAGATATATTAAAAAATTCACATCATTTAAGATCACTTGAATGCCTTAGTTAGTTGGTGAGTAATATGGGTACACCCTAATGTCTAGCAAAATTTTATAACATACATATGGAAGGTCACATCCCTAATGGGAGGGAGATGCATTAGCTCTAGCTATTGTTTGGTGGAAATGATTATAGTAATATTTTATTTATCAACATATAATGTGCGCAATCCAATAGAAGATTAATATTATCATTCCTTTTGGTAGATAACCATATTTCTTATTTGTTAATTTATATTTTAGATATAAATGTTTACTAATGTTCTATGAACTGTTTTACAAGCATGCTTAATTTATATAATTTTTTTAAATATTTCTCATGATCCATTATTATAGATATTTTCAATCTTTTTTAAGGAAAATAATGTGATTTAGAAGCAACTTTTCTTCATTTTGAAAATGAGTAATATGTTTTAAACCTTTTATTTATATTCCAAACCAGTATACCTTGAAAATTTGAAATCATTTCTTTGGATAATAAATATTTGGAATCTTTTATGGAATCAACATTAAAATCCTACTAGGATTAGGCTCAGAACATTATATTTCCTCCAGGATATTGTAGACATTCTTCTTCAATGTTTCATAATGTGGAAATTATCTTGTGGCAGAGGATCTAGCTGTTTAAAATTGGTAATGGTGAGTTGTGTCATTAGGTAACATGGGATATATTTCTCTACTTGGTTCATTTGTTATATAACATTTTGATTTTATTCCTTATTGTATTCATGTACATTATTCATAGTGGTCCATCCTTTGTTATGTGTAATTTACTGTTTGTTTTGTGTTCTTTATGTATTGTTGAAAATTCATTCACACTTGTATATTGTTTAATGTCAGGTTCTTTCCGCTGACCTGTGGGTATTCAGAATGACCATTGGGTTAGGTTAGGGATAGATTAGATATCAGATTATGAGGGTACCTAGGATAGATTGTGACAAATTGATGTGATAGATGGTTGTTCAACATTTTTCATGAAGTCCATATTCAATTTGGAATTCTCATCACATACTAGGAGGTAGTTGGGATTGACATCCATGATTTCTCACACAATAATGACACTTAAGTAACATAGGGTGGATAGGAAATGGATTCTTGTAGATTGGTTCAAGTGTCTTCCCTATTATAATTTGGATAAAGAGAAATAAAAATCTGTTATTTCCATATTTGGTGAATTTTTGTTTCTCTAGTTATTCTGTTTCGGTGTTCATATAATATGTAAATTTAGTATGTAGAGGTTTTGTATCAACATGTCTGTAAGAAGACGTGAGAACCATATAAAAGAAGTGGATTTTTTCAAACATCCACAAGTAAATCAAATTATTGATCCAAATTTGGTAAAGGTGATTGTGTGAACTTTCTTTTTCATGTATAGGAACCACCTCCCTTTTCATGATTAGGCTTCACATGTGTATCTCAAGGGGATGATGTTCGGAATCATTTTCAATAGTTCCATCTCCATAAGCCATCAGTTTTAAAGGTATACATAGACCCTCAATATGTTGAGGAATGTTTTTGAATGATAGGACATATGTATGAGTTCTTAAAGACCAGACAAGATAATATTGATTTATAACCCATTTATGGTGGAAGGACCGATTTGGAGATAGTGGGGCCTGACAATGATGGTAAAGAAACAAAAGGAATTAGAGTGGAATAAAATTTTGATTCTTTTCAAAAACTAGTTCGATCCGGATTTAATATTTTTTGGTATGGATTTATTGATCTTTAAGCATGATAAAACAAAGAGGTCCTTGACTGAGTATTCACTTCTTTTTTCATAGTTGGAACAATTTTACCCTTTGATTTTATATAATGGGAAGATTAAAACATTTCTATTGAAATTTAGACTTCAATAGAATATCTATTCTTAGGTATTCATGTAGATGTTTCAACTAATTTTTATTAGATGGATAGGGATATGTTGGTTGTGATTGACATAGCTGGGATTTCAATACTAAAGGGACTTCCTTTTTCTCCCATTGGAAGTTTTGGTTCCTTCAATTGAAAAAAATGCATGATGATTCTCATGGTATTTTTAAACACCAGATTCATTCCATCAAACATCTCTAAGAGGTTGTTCTATGTATTTCTATACATGATGAATTATATGGCATTATAAGAGGATTTAAATTATGAAAACCAATGACTAGAGTCCATTTGTTTGTTTGGGACACTTATAGTGGTTCTTTCAGCATTTCCTTACTCCACATAGTGGGACCGGATCATCAAATCCTCCAAAAGTATGGGTCAATAAAATATGTCATGTTCAAAATGTATATATACATAGAAATCTATAATGAAGATTCTACACATAGAATAATAATATCTTGATGATGACATATTGGGTCTAGTGATAGTGTTAGGTACCATTAATATATCATTATCTAGAGTTATTTCTTTTTTTTAATACTAGAGAATCTCACTATTTTATTTCATCCCATTTGGATAACCTAAATAATAATCCTACGGAGGAACTATATGGTGCAATGAGTATAACTACACGCCTTGGCTAGAAGAAGGATTGGTGTCTCTATAGTCCTAGTTCTATATTATTTTAATCATATGCGGATCAAGCTTGATGATTTTTGGTTCTGAATATGAAATATCTTCACATTGTAATCAGAATGGATTGGCTCATTGCCAATAAATCATGGATTGATTTTTATCTAAGATGGGACTACATTACTACAAATATTGGGGCACCTCTTTTATTTTAAGGTGAGTGGGACACAATGTCCAAAAGAACTACAAGTACTTATCTGGAATTGGGTAATGTGATATTAGAATTTGATTTTGATTGGTAGTGGGATTCATTGAGTGGTGATCTCCCTATAATTTTCATCCAGTTTCTGAATTTTTTTTTCTTTTTGATTTCTCTTGTCTTCCACCAGTGATATAGGTTTATTTTTATATTTGTTTAATGCATGTATCTCAACTACATTCTATTAACACTTACAAAATGACTCTAGGAAAATTGAGGGAGCTGAGGTCCCAATTGTAAAATATTTTTAAGAAATGATTTATTCACCTCAGTGTGTCACCTTGGGTAGCGTTAGTTCCCTTTATCAAGAAATCATATGTTTCCTTTTATCTATGTTTTTATAATCAAAAGATAAATTAAGTGATGATAAATAAGAAATATATGATTCCATGGATCGATGATTTGATTGATCAGATAGAAGAGAAAAAGTGATTTTAAAAGATAGGCCTTCTATTTGGATTCCAGAAGTTGATGATTAAAAAAATCTAACATGTACAAATCAACCTTCTAGATTCGGTACAGTCAGTATGCATCTCTTTTTATTCCCTTTGGTTAAACAAATGATCCTACCATTTTCATTGATTTAATGAACAATATTTCTCATCAGTATTTAGATACATTTTTGGTAGTCTTTAGGGATGACATTCTTGTCCACTCTATGTATGAGATGGACCATTTGCAAAATCTGAGGACAGTTATGACTCTAATGTGAAATTGAATCCATTTTCAGCATAATTCAAACTATTATTTTTGGATTTGTGGACTAAAATTCATGGGATACATGATGGCATAATTGTGTATATTTGTTGATCCTCGAAATTTTAATGTTGTTATAACATGGGAGAAACCATGAAATGTCTTTTAGATCCGTAGATTATTGATATTTAGTAGATATAATTGAAACTTCATGGATGACTTCTTGAATATGGATTCACTGATGAATATACATACACATAAGGGTGTAATGTTTTTGTGGAATGATAAATTTTAGTGTTCTTTCATTGAGCTAAATCATATGTCGACTACTGCACTGGTAATATCATTTACAGAGTCCTTGTTGGGATATGTAGTTTTTTTTGAATCATCATGTTCTATCATGGGATGCATTCTTATGTAGGGTGATCATGTAGTATCATATGCATCTCATAATCTTGGGCCACATGAGTAGAATAATCCTACCATGATCTTGAATATGCATCAGTGATGCAGGCACATAAGCTTTTTCATCACTGACTTTTTGGAAAAAGTATTACAATGTATTTAAGAAACAAAATCCAATGTTATATCTTTTATAAAAAATATTTCAATCTTGGGGAGATAAATTTTTTATATTAACTATATTCATTCAAAATTGACATCACATATACCTCAGGGAAATATAATGTCGTTGTAGATGCATTGTGTAGGAATATTTCAACCCATGTATTGAAATATTCCATAGAATAGTGGCATTTTAAGGCTCTCTTTTCATAGTTTCATATAAGTGTTCAAATGGAATGAGAAAAGGTTTATTGATCGTAAATTTAGCTTACATCATCTCTCCTAGAGTTTATTATTCATGGTCATCAACTTTATGATGATTTGTGTATCATTATAGAATCCCATTATGGTGAAAAGATAGTTTCCATTTGAAGATTCTCCAAATAGACTGTTAAGGTTTATCACAATCGCTTTGTTGTGATGTTATCTTCATGGAAGGATGTGATGAGATATTTCATTACTCCCAATAGGTAGTTCACCCAAAAACCACAAATATATTCTATGATGTGATATGGTAGTTCTCGTAGTAGGTAATAAAACCAGGCATTAATGAGTTTGTCTTTTTTTTCTCTATGTGATATATGGTTATGGTCATCCATTATAGACCTCTGAGTTCACATCAGCCACATTTAGTTCCTACATGGAAGTGGTATGAGATATCTATGGAGGTTTTAGTTGTGCTTCCACGTACCCTGAGAATGATGAATGAAATTTGGGTTGTGGTTGATAGAATTACCGAATAAGTACACATTATAACTATTCGAGATACAACTAGTGTTGAAGAGTTTAGAAGATTCATCATTAATGATATTGTTGGTCTGAATGGAGTTCCATCTTTTATAGTCCCTAATAATGATACACAGTTTACTTATATATTTTGGAGTGTCTTTCTTGAGGCACTGGGATGTTAGTTCTATATGAGCATGGCCTACCATCAATAAAGGGAATCCAAATAGAAATAACTATAAAGAATAATGAAGATATGCTTCACAGTTGTGTTTGGACGTTGATGGGGCATGAGATGATAAATAATGTCTGATTGGGTTTTCATGAAACTTTAATTACAAGTCCTCCATTAAGATATAACCTTTATTGTCATTAAATGGATGGCCTTTTAAATATTTTTTGTGTTGGTTGGAAGTGGGTGAGTGTTCGTTTTCTGGAATAAGCATTGTGCAAGAGAGAAAAAACTAATATTCAGATGATTTGTTAGAGAATGTCAGTAGAAAAATCCAATATAAATTTTATCCTAATTGATGACATATACAATTATATATTTTAGTTGGTTTTCATGTTTTCGTTAATTTTTCAACCTGGATGGTTCATCGACAACTTTCAATACAATGTATTATTTCTCCTCACTTTGCGGGACCTTTTGAAGATGTTCTGTAATTGGGAAAGGTTTCATAACACTTGGAACTTCCATTGTAGCTAACATCAATACATAACATATTCTATGTATCTCTGTGAAGAATATATCTATCTGATCCATTTCACATTTTGAGCTAGAGTGATGTTGAGATTGAGGCTGAATTATCTTCAACTGAGCAACCAAATAAGATAGTTGATTCCAAGGCCAAGGTACATAATGAGATATTGATACATTTGGTTCATGTAATATGGTAGAATGGATTTGATAGTCAAGATATTTGAGAATGGGAGGAACTATTAAGGGTGTAGTGGAAACATGTTATTGCAATGAAAGCTTCTTCTTAGGCTTTCAGGGGAAGAATTTTTTTATGGATGGGAGGTTGTGACATCCCATTACGTTGAGAAATTATCTTTTCCTTTTTTTGTGTTACTTTTTAGTTAAATGTCCTTAGAAGGGGTTTTATGGTTTTTTCTATAGGAAACAGAGAAGGATCACACTCTGTATGGGAGGTACACATTGTATTCTAGAGGTCTACTTCTTTTACTAGATGTTGGATTAATGTCGTGAATGTGTATATCACACTATGAGTAGGTACTTCTAATGTACCTGAGTTACATTCCATTAGGTTTTAAATATCTAATTTTTAATCCAATGTGACTTAATTTCTTCATACATATCTATTGTTTCATACACATCGTGACCAAGGGGTACACATTGTGACTCCCCCGCACCTTGGTTAATGTCATGATGTTGGTAGTTGTTCTCTATTATTTTATGTCTAGAACTCCTACATCTCAAACCAAAACATTTATTATGCATCTTTTATAGTCACACATCCTTTTGGATCCCCTACAATAGCTATTGATCTTCCTTCCACATTCGGTGAAACTCTTGTGTTAGTGTTCTACATCATTCATTGAGTTTCTCTCTTTATCCTCTCCAGGGTTTTGATAGATCATCTTGGAATCGATCGATTCATTCACTTTTTGGTTGTATGTTTCTTGTAGGATGAATTTTGTGGTAATATACAACATTGTTCTCATTGTTGAGAGTCATTGTGAGTTTTTTAATTCAATAAGAGATTTGTTTTTCCGTCCTGATTTGGCCAATTTGATTACCAAGGTATTTAATGATTTATTTCAAATGATTTTCTAAAATCAGTTACATAAAATAAAATTAAATCTCATTGATTAATACAAAATTCCATTGAATTGAACTATTTGAATTTTTTTTGGAATGTAAATTTGGAAAAACAGAAAATCCATTAAATTATGGTGGATTTTTTGAAATTGGTTGAATAAATTTTTTGAATATAAATTATTTATTTGATAGAAGCATTTTCCATTAAATTGGGGAATTTAATTGTGAGAATGAGGTTCGGTAATGATATATTTGGTTTTGATTGGATTTAAAACTATTTAAAATGGAATATATGTATTATATAGAATCTTAGTGTTTTAATCTAGTGAAAATGGCATGTTTTTGAATAATACATACTTTTGGTAATAAATTTTAATAGATATTCAAATTTGATATTTATGAATTTTATTTATTGTATTTCAAAAAGTCTGAAAATAAATTTTTCAACATGTAATAGATCAAGCATGCCTTAGGTATATGGTGAGTTATTTGGATACACTCTGTGATGTGATAATGTTCGATAACATATTGGTTTCGGGTCACATCCATGATGGGTGGTTGACAAGTCGCCTCTATTCAGTTTTAGTTGGATGTGAGTATACTCATTTTTATGTGTCCACTAATAGTGTTTGTAATTATATTGGTGTTTAATACTATCATTCATTTGGAAGATGACCATTTTGCCCACTTGTTTATTTATATTAGAGATATTAATGTATGCTAATGTTTTTTTAATTTTTTTTCATGCTTACTGAATATATATAAACTGTTTTATTTAAATTTTTTACTTAAGCCATTGATTTATAAATTTTCATTATTTGTTAATGAAAATGTTTTTCATCAAATATATCTTTCCGTCACTTTCAAAATGTATAGTTTATTTAGATTAAATATTGTTTTTATATACCAACCCTTTTTACCATTAAAATATGAATTTTTTTTGGATAATCAATATTTCGAATCTATTATGGAATAATTAGGGATATTCTAATGGGTTTAAGCTCACAACATAATTTTTCAGTCGAGGGATTGTAGATGTTCTTCATCTGGGTTCGAGAAAGGGGAAATGATATCATTGAGGATGTGGTAGTAGTTGAACCTTGGTCAAGGTGAGTATTTTTCATAGGGATGTTGGGGTGTTTCCCCATATTTGTTTACATGGATATAGAAATTTGGTATTTTATTTCTTTTTGTATTCAGGTACTTTAATCCTATTGGAGCTTCTTTTATTATGTATAATGTCTTGCTTCTTTAATTTAGGCTATATTTTTGTTGGCACATTTGTTCCGAAATGAATGTTGTTCGATTCCAGTTTGAAGTCATCATTCCTTGGGGATCAGGATCTCACTTTGGGCTGTGTTAGGGATAGTTGATTATTGGGTAACCATGGTACAATGGATGGTTCGTGAAAAACAATTATGTAACATCTAAATGGAATGGTCAATACATATTGAAATTTGGCTTAATGATAAACCTAACACATATATTTGTGGTGTGGATAATCTTAAGGATTATGGTTCAATTTCGAGATATGGTCATTAATATCTATAAAAATAGATAAAATTCAAAAAAAAAAATATTCTTGATATTTTATTTTATTTTATTAGAGATTCGAATCCAGTAAAAGGATTTTCAATTATAATAATACTAGTAATAATGCACAATGTTAATCTAATTCCATGATCTATTATTATTAATGATTCATCATTGAAGGAAGGGGATGATAGAGATTTTAATGTTGTAACACATTTCACTATTACCATGAATCTTCCCTACTGCTATTGTGGGATACATGTGAAACAAAAAAATCATTGTACAATGTGGATTGGTTATTCTCATGTAAAAACCATATAATGGACTTCTTTGGTTTAGAGGTTGATTTGATTACGGCCTGGTCTTGAGCTCCTTGTAGGTGCAATGGCTTTAGATTTTTCATGATTTGTTGGAGCTTTGATTTTTACATATGACGTGATCCCGTGACAATTTCAATGTGGGTAAGTCTCCCTTGACAACCTCTTACTTTCCAAAATCCATTGAATTTATGTGCAATCGGAAACATGATTGGTCGTTACTTATGTTCAGATCATCGAACCGAGGATGTGTTCCACCCGATTTGTCCACGAATCTGTGTATAGGTCGATGTTTCGAGACTGCCAGTTGATTTTTTTTGGATCACATATTTCAAAGAGTTCTTCTAGAGGAAGGTCTTCATCATTGAGTCTTGGATGCGTTATTGTGTGGACTACTCCAACATTGGTCATCTGGAACAGGTGTGTCAATATGGATAGTTAAATGTTATTTCAAAGATAGTTGAAAGGAGAACCTCTGATGTTGGTCTGGGTATTGGATTGGACCCAGTACTGGGCACAACCAACTATGGTGATCCTGTGATAGCGAGAGAGAATGTGACTGATGGTATGGGTGGTGTCTCTATGGAGTGTGGTGTACTTGTTGCTCCTGATGAGTGGGGTGATCATAGTGAGGCAATGATGGGTACATGCACAGAGTAGGAGGTGCGACAAGCTTTTTACACTAATTTGTGCATGCATGGTTGTGAATTGAAAGAGGTTCGAGATTCACTCAATCCATCCCTAAAACATGTTGTTAATCAGATAAACATTGGACATGGTGCTGAGCACCTACCGTTGTTGAACGGTGCTGATGGTTAGCTGCAACCAGTATGTGGTAGTCATAACAGATAAGAAGTGGCTGCTATAAAGTGGTACAAGCCCTCTCAGGTTATAGAGTTGTGGTCTTGGAGCAGGAGGATCCACCCACTGTGGTGGTTGATCCACGGGTGCATGTAGATGTGAATCTGCATATTGGTTATATAGTCTTGAAAAGGCATCAGGTGAAGTATCAATGATGGGGAATCTTGAGGACCTTGGAATCAATGGTAACCCTCAATGTCTTACTCATATTGATTATAATATCATATCTCAAATGACTGAAGATGAGTCTATGACAAACTCATAAGGTGTCTTGGTGAGGCAAGATGATGGGTGCACATGTTTCATTCCCGCAAATATCACTGTAAATGGGGGAATCTATATGATAATGAAAAGGAGAATGACCTAGGGGTTGTAAGACCTTCTTATAGAGATATAGTTCAAGGGGGGTATAAATATTTTGTCTAAAAGTGATGGTGTGATGAATGCACCTCCAAAGAGGAATCCACGAAAGGACTACTCTTACTTACCAAAGTCAGCAACCACCATGTACTCATCCAAGAAGGACAAAGGGGATATTCCTGATTCTAAACAGAGCCATGTTAGCAAGAAATCAAATAAGGAAAAACTCTATGTGGAGCAACTGTAACGAAGATGAATGTATGCCATGATTCTGAAGCAATATGATATGAACTCCGAGTGGGAGTTAGCTACTACGGAGGATGTGCCTTATCATGGATCTGGTTAGTATATTGATTACTATGATATATAGTTGTTCTTATCTATTTAGAACCTTTTTCTAGTTTTGGATGGATTGTATGTTTGTACTCTCGTTCCTTGCCTCCTGTACATTTCCTTTATTTTAATAATGGGGCAGAAGCCTTCTTATGACTGAGTGTTCCAGTCTTGTTATTAATCAATGTACTTTTTTAAAAAATAAATTTTATTCACTTTATAGGATAAAATTAAATTATTTTGGGAATGATTTTTAGCAAACTAGAATATACTATGTGATGATATAAATCAATTCTTTGTGTTAGTTCCATAATAATCATCCCGCGTCAAATGATAAATATTACATTTACAATAACTTCAAAAATATTTGAACAACATAAATGAATCTTAGGTGTGTGTTATTAAACTTATCAGATCTGTTGTATTATTTCAAATATGATTAACCCATAGTAAAAATGTATTATTAAGAAAAAGTTTATATTAGTCTATAAACATGTATTAATAAGAAAATTCATATACCTATTAATTAATATATCATACAAGAAATTTGATGTTATAATTTTTTTATAACCTTGATTTATATCTAATGGGTGGAATAATTCTATTCAAATATTGTATCCTATTTGTTTTCCATCATTGGGAAATTAAATTATTCATTTAATAATAGTTATCAAAATCATAATGAAATAATATATTAATTTTTCTTTTATCTTTTTAGCATACGATTTTTCTATACGTTAACCATTATAACTAATTCATATGGTCTTTTACATAAAACCTAGGATTTATGAGTGTTATAATAAGAGACATATTCTAATAAATTATGATTTTTTGAGAATTATATGAACATAAGGTCAGATGATATCAAAGAAAAAATATTATTCCATTTGGATGAATCATTTTTTTTTGATATATTTCAATTTGTTTTTTGAAAACCAAATTATGCCTTTAAGTAAATTGTATCGATACTATGGTTGTAATTATTTCATTCCCTAATATTAATTAATGTGAATTTGTGTTGTGATTTTTTTCCTAATAATTTTTTTCTAATGATATATCATAAAATAATCTTCCTTTTTTGGAGTATCATTATGATATCCATATGAATCATTCAACCCTTTTATTTTTATCTCTCTGAATCTCTAATTATATTTTTTAACAATTAATATATTTTATAGAATAATTTTTAGGAGATGTCATGTCACATATCGAAAATGTTATTTTCTCCACCATTTCACACATACTTGGGAAATTCATAATGTTTAAAAAATGCACTGAAATGGATTGAGTGGAAGTCAATTAAAAACATCATCATGGTGGGGTTCAACAGGGTTTCATAAAGATAGAGGGATGTGGATTTTGGTTTTTGGATTTTTGGTGTGATAAAGGATCTAATTAGGAGCCTCTTTATTTCTTTTATATGATTCAATTTCATGTGATTGTGAGTCAGGTATGGACCGTTGTGGGTGAGGGTTGTTCATGAAGGGATCATTTGGGGTGTTTAAGATAAAGTGTTGCCACATAATCTACATTTAGGTGCTGGTTATTTGTTAATTTGATGTGGCATGGGTTGTGGTATGTTTATCTTGATATGTATGGGGTATAGGACCTAGACATCCCCATTTCCAAAAAAAAAAATAAATCTTAAAAGAATAAAAAATTCCTGTAAAAAATAAATAAATAAATGTAAAGGATTAGATATGGGTGACATGAATCCCTCCCCATCCATTATTATATATTTTATTAATAATAGTCATATTAAGGAAGTTATTATTTTTATTATTATTATTATCGAATCATTTTTCAATTATATCTTATTAGAAATATTTTCGATTGACGTTCCATCTATTTTATCTTAATCATAGAACCCAGATTAATGAATAAAGAGAGATATAAGATATAAATATCTAATATGATTTAAATTTCCAGGGTGGTTTCATGAAAATCCTCTCAACTATGTTATAATAAATTACATAATTTTTACATGATTTTATTTTTGAATAAAAAAATTTTTTATTCAGATTATTTCAATAATCTATATTATAATGGTGTGATTAGTTTATTTATCTAATAATTCTTTTAATATAGATAGTCTATTATGTGCCACCAACACCAATTGTGTTATTTTTTCTACATGGTGTGCGGTTCATATATTAATTATGTAATATAATTCTCTAATATATTGTGTGTTACTCAGGGTAAAAATACTCAATATATTCTAGTTTCCCTCCCCTTGAGTGATGACTCCTTCCTCAAAGAGATGTTGTTGCACCAACTATGGCTTCAATATAGTGACATGAGTTTCCACATTGTTTAGATAGTTATGGTTTTACAGTTCCCCACTCTCTTTAAGAAATATAATCATGGTAATGTTATATGTTATACAATAAGATTTTATAATGTATAAATAGATTATATTCATTTGGATGGATAGTTTTTTAATGCCTTTGAATAATTCCTATAGTAATGTAAATATTAGATCACACATATTTGTTTATATTAAAGCCATAAAAGATGATGTGGTTTAGAAGATATTATATATAACATCCCTCCTCCATAGTCAATTTATAATTTTTTGGAACAACGATCTTCACATAACCATATTACTTACTCCATATATTTTAGTGACTAATTAATATATGCATCATTATATGGTGGTATGATGGAGAGACTATAATAAAAAATTAATAAAAAATTATTATAATTAAGAAATTAAAAAAATACATTATTTTAAGTGTGCATATTTATTAATGTATGTGCCAAAAATAATAAAAATAAACTATTCATTAATAAATGATGTAATTCCATAGATTTTGAGATGATACTAAATAATAGTTCATCAATTGCATTAGAAAAAAAAAAGAAATAATCTAAAACTAGGAAAAACAAATAGTTTTTCCCATTCCTAGATCATTCCCAACTTTTATTCTCTACTATATATGTTTAACCCATCCATATCTAGGACTTAACCAGATATAGAACAACAAAAATTTATCACATGCTCAGGTACCCTAGTTCCATGGAAGGATGATTAGGGTGTGTGTTCTACTGTGTAAGGCACCACTAATGACTTTAAAAAATGAAGTATGATAAAAACGTGAATTCAAGTTGATATAAATAATGTAGGTGAAGAAATACAAAAAAATTTAAAACACGGATCTCCGTGATACACATCGGCTCCCATGGTCAATTCTTATCTTCTTCGTCTAGTTCAATGGTGTCTTTGAGAGCAAAATGAAAACCACGCCTCCAAATATTAACACATGGAAATCATGATATAATAATCAATTCTCCAAATTCATAATATATTATGCTAAATCTGATAGCTAGTCTGGAAATATATAAATACCTTATATGATATGAAATCATTATTATCATATTGTTATTCCCCATCAACAATAATCAAACGATGTCAAGGTACTCATCACAGAATTACCAAATAATTCATATTCTCATCATGGTGTTTTAAATTATTGTTACAACATTATATCTGAGAAAATTTCATGGTATTCCAATGAAATCCTATAAATAATCTAGTTATTTACATCAATCATGTATCATATGAAATTTAAGAACTCATTCACCTTTACCAATAATTTAGTATCAAGTTTAAACCCAAAAAATATCATTTCACATCAATAACTCTTATGAATTTTCCTTTATAAAATATTACTTCATACCCATTTATATTCCATCGTTTTTAATAAATATTAATCAAAATATTTCGTAACATCTAAACAACTCCATGATAAATTTCATTTTTACCCATTATATTTATAATTTCTAGAAATATAATTATAATGGGTCACATCAATTTACCATTTCAATATTTTTTTTACATTTATAAATTTACTAATTACTAAATTAAATAATATTTCATAAATTTACATTATCTAATTTACATTAGAAATTTAATTTAATATACATGAAATATAATTATATTTGAACATTCATTTTCCATTATAAACCCCATTATATTCCAAATTAACATATTAATATCAATTATGATTATCACATTCCATTTACTATATTACTACCCAATTTTACTATAATATTTAGTCACATTAATGCCTCATTTATTCGATAATTAATTACCATGAAATCGCCCTTCGAATATGTTAAATTACATAAAAGGATTATATATCTCCATATCATGTCTCTTATCATCTAATAAAACATTATTAAGAAATACAAAAATTTAAGATACTATTATACATGGATATAATTAAAATCTATTAAAATATCATATGGAATTTAATAATTTTGAGGTTACATAACTAATCAAAGGTATTTTGTAAAACAATTTTTAATTACCCATTTCAAATTATTCACAACCCTGCATGTTCTCTTTTTATAATTACAATTAACGAGTGGTTTTTTATCAATTGACTCTTCCTATAAAGCTTGTATTTATGGAACAAATATATAAGATATTCTGTTCTACAATTATATAAATAAACTCTTTTTTAAAGATTCAATTTTAGATTCAGTGTTGAAAAATCATATGGCATTGTTTACTGAAAACTCATGCACAATAAAATTTTAAAAATTACATTGATTAGGAAATAATGAAGAACCACATTAACCATAATTATTAATACAAATTTGATACTAGTGTATAGTTTCTGAAGACACTATTGAGAAGTATGACGAATATAAAATCACTAATTATATGTCATTTCAGACATAAATACAATGATATCACAATAAATAAAAATAAAATTGAATAATGAAGGGACATCGTAATAGAAATTCATTTATCATTATGATTTTTACATAGAAACTATAAATGATCAAGTATCAAGGGAGTATAAGCAACCCTGTTAGAGGAAAGAGAAATTATGTGAGGGGTTTCTTGTAGACAATAAGAGGGGACCAGAATGAGGAAGACATAATGGGGTTTTCAATTGAAATATATGTTCTTTTCCCATTTATAATTTTTTAATGAAACTATAGTTTAGCCATCCCCCCACCCCACCACATTGGTAGTGTATCAAAAAAATATTGGGCTAGTTAACATGTCATCGAGGAGGAATTTCCCCAAAATTGTTCAAGAACTGACTTATTATTTCCAATAAATTACGTCTCTTAATCCTAAACAAGGCTATTGTAAGAACTCCTAGCCCTAAAAAAATTCCCAACTATTATAAAACATGACATTCCAAAAAAACATATTTGCAGTCCATTCATTATATAAAGGGATATGGTTTTATGATATCCCCCGTTATAAGTGATTTTCCCAATGATATGTATCCATGAATCCCAAGGTCCAAACACTCATCCTCCCCACAACATAAAAAAAACTCAACTAGTGGTTTCATGATCTCTTAGGATATTAATATTATGGCATACATTCGATAGTGACCTTAATAAGAACACAGATAAAATCACATGAATCTATAATGGATGGAATTGATTATCCACAAAAAAATATCACAACCTCAATAGTTATAATGGATTTATGATATCAACATAACTTGATTTGAGATCTCTTTCATGTGACGGGTTGATAAAAACAATAATTTAATATACTAACAATGAATATTTATATAAAAAACCTCCAAAAACCAACTCCATAACATAAAATAAAATTGATGCCCTAAAATTGGATACTACTATTTTTTTTATCCAGTCTAGATGCTTATTCCCTATACACACAACAAGGTCAACCTCTACTAGTTCAGGTTCTTTAACTTGTTACTTCTATTTTTTGATAACTAATTATGTTGATCATCACATGAAAACATACCAAATTTTTACTATACACCTTATGAAATTCTTGTTAACATTAAAAGAAAATAATACTAACCGTGATCCACATTTTGTATCCCTCATTACCTCTATGTCCAACTTCTATTCCCATAACAATCCCACTACTTGAGTCAATTTCAAGTCATTACCAAAATAAATAAAACATAAACAAATGATCCCCAAAACATATAAAAACTAAATTATGTTAAAATGGAATGGATTATTCAAATTATATTCACATGACCTTTCTAATCATCAAGTAACTCACACATTTATCACTTGGAGTGACTCATTGTGCCATGAGTCCCATATCATTCAAAACAAAACACAAAAGTTTCATTCATGAGTGTCCATAAACAATATTTCATATTATGATACGATCCCAAGATCAATATTAAAATCATAATAAAACTAAAAACCTATTCTTTCTTTTATAGACCACATTAAATGCCTCATTCACACAATAATTCCACATATTCTATAGAGAAAACTTTTAGTGGTATCCTAGAGACATTTAATCTATAACATGGGTAAACCACAACATCTAGGGTATACAAAATCTCCCTATACCTGATAAAATAAGGTGAAAACCCCTATTCCCCCATAATACCATATCAAATAATTCAATAATATCATTGGAAACCCATGAACAATATCCACAAGTGTCAGTAAAACTATGTAGGCATACCCCCACCCCAAATTTATAGAATACATGAACTTTACATGGTTTTTTTTCACATATTGGTACCTTGGGTTTGAATTGACACACCAAAAAATGTATTTTCCTTATAACATGTGAGTCAAGGAAACCAATATCACCCACATTGGGTTCCATGTAACATCCCAACTAAATATCCCCATATTCAATATTTATCCAAAATAATCAACAAACATGTCTCACATTTCATCTATAGTATTCTACAAAACATCTATAATTTGGCTCACCACAATAGGGTCATGATCAGTTTGTACTATCCCACATACCATGTAGTATAGAAAAATACAGTTCCATTATTTATCTTAATGAACATAACAAATTTATTCATGCATAATGATATCCAAATATTGACGATTTTGAATATGAAATCCCAAATATATTTCATCATTTCTTTGTATTGTACGTTATATAACATGAAATAATAAATTCATAATAATATTTTATTAGGATCATATTACTAATAACCTATTTGAAAAATCTTAGTACAAGTTAACACATCCATCCAAATGTATCTCACCTAATTATTTATTTTTTTAAATACAACTGAAACTCAAAATTTATAATGATAATATATGATCTCCAATAACCTGGGAATAATTATTAATGAAAAAACAATTATTCATGTTCTTCTCAGCCAATACATGATCATCAAGTACTACAACTAACCATAACATCATAAACATTACCATATAATGATAAGTCAATCAATGTGAATATTCATTCCCTAAAAACTCATCTTCATATAAAAACAAGTTAAGAAATCCATGTGACCATATTATAGACCATTTAAGGGCATCCAAATTAGGGTAATAAAGGACTAATCATTATCAAGGTTCCATTTAATCATTCACTAGACACTCATATTAACTTCCATCGGTTGGTCTCATAGGAGTCCATTTTCATTTTATGTATGTTATAAATACACATTATTTTCCATACAAATCAATCACAATGGTTACCATTTATTATTAAAACATTTTCAGTCACTACTATTTGGATTCATGTCTCAAATTCCACTTGTTTTTTAATCCTAGTCACAAGATCATATAATAACTAATGATTAGATCATGGGTAAAATCCATTTATTGTCACTACAAATGATATATAATGTGAAAAACACCCACTAATGGGACTCATAAAAATGATGACATTTATCCCATCCAACCCATTTCGTCATCAAGAACAATGTGTAAGATCACTAAAAACACAATCAAGTCCCACATCTCATGGTAATATTGGATTGCAGATAACTTATGTGCAGTCAACAGATGTAGTATTACATTCAAGGGGACACCAGGAAAAAATATTATAGGCCCACACATCATTTAATTAATGGATTCAAAACCATACTATATTCTATTTAATTTTAATGCTAGACTCTTCAATATGGGACCATTCCATTTAATATTAATTTACATGTCATATGGGGATGTATTTTAAAATTTTAACATATAATATTATTTTTATAACATAAAACTATAATCAAGGGATGAAATCATGTATTTATTTTTATGAAATAAATTTATTAAATATATCAATTTAACAATATATAGAAATATCCATTAAATTGTGAAATTATATTTATCTTTTGGTATGAGAAATTGTAATAAATAATTCATTTTTCCACAAAAGAATATCATTAATTAAATGTAATGTATTTGTTATATATGATTAAATTAAACAACTATACAATAACAACATTTAAATGGTCGATGATGCATTAAATGATAAAAAAATATCACATTCAAGGTTAACAATAATATAAAATCATGAAAACAATATGTAAATCCTAATTTTCATTTATGAAACATGTATATTCCCTCCCTAGTCAAATCAAGATAATATATGTAATTACATTTACCATAACCTAATATATCATGTTCAATATTGGATGTAAAATATGATCCGCCATAAAAGATAGCAGCCTGAAAATGATTCCCATACCTTGACATATAGTCTTCCCTCATAAATGGGTTATATAGTCTAATTAAAAGTCACACACCATTACATATCACAATAAAATTATCCTATCTACATCTCATAAATAGTAAGGAAATTGAAAATCAATATTACAATTCTATAATATACCACCTTTTCGGACCACGTGGATATTCCCAAACCAGTGATGGTAACATGACTACAGATATTCTTCCCAATATTCTAATGATTTTTTACTATAAATATAGTCCAATAAATGCTCAATGGGTTGATTATAACGAAAAAACTATTTAAAATAAAATTATTATTAAAGGAATAAAAATACATCATTCAAAATGATGGTAAAGGACATAAAAGTAATTACAAATTACTATCAAAATAAACCATGATATAATAATTAAAGGTATACCATACATGTCATCCAGTAATTACAAACCAATCAGTTAATAAAGATAGAAGATAATGGAAAAAAATAATAAAATCATGGAAATATAATAGAACTGTTCAATTTATTGAACTGGCCCAACTCTCATCCCCCACCAAGATATCAAAACCATCATTCATTGAGCCTATTAAGATTCCAAAAAGTCAATAATGCAAATCTCTTAGCTACATTAGATTCATGGTGACCTGAAATGGGTGTGAGTATAAATTTGTATGAAAGATAATATAACCCTCACAAATATTTTTAAACATAAACAATTTCTTGCAAGGTGATATATATAAATAAGGTGATAATTGTTATATAAATTAATGAGCACAATTTTTGAGATCCCTAGTGAAATCCATTTTCATATATGTTATGTTTTTCTATTTTATATTTTGTATCTGAGGACATCATGATGCTAATTCTTCAATAAATATCCTCTTGGAATCCCTTTTAACAACAGCATGTTCCCCAACATCATGATATATATAATGAAATATGATATATCACCACAACATTCCCAAATATCATATATTATATAGAATATAATTATAATCCCAAATTTCCCCATAAATAACAATATAATTTAATCTTGAGGCTCATACTAGAATTCCAAGAGAATCCATGTTCTCATCTATAAATATTCAAGAATAATGTGTCACAAAGATTTCATGTACTCATACTTCCATTCCCAAATAATCTAAGTGATTGAAATGTTTTCCCCCACCTTCAGGTATAACAGATAATCAAATATCTCATATTGGAATTTCAAATAATAAATTACCAACAATGCACAAAAAAATTAAAATTTTACATTACTAACCATTCATAAATATATATTTATATATTCAATTGTAAAATATTTCATAATCCATGTATTTCAATTAAATATTACCCCGGATATTTTCTATCATTTACACAACTCGAACATAAAATAATAATTTCCATAATAAAATCTATTAATATATTATAATTTTTATAAAAAGTGAAAAAAATTTACATTTTCAATTTGTATCAACCATTTATATATTTATTTTTTCACGTCATTAATTATAATTTCACATATTAACATTATCCAATTATCTATAAAATTTAAATTTAATTTAATGACCATCAATTCATTTCATAAAAATTATTTTAGATTCCATAATCAATTGTTTCCTAATTTACAATATTATTATAATATCCATATATCACATTCCATTAACAATAATTCCATCTCCATTTACAATAATATATAGAAAAAATATTCCTTTCAAGGCTAAGTCATTCCATTGGCATCAACATTAAAATAAATTCAATTACATTAGATAAAAAAAATATTCCCATATCAATGATCATGTCACTCATTTACTAATTTACAAGGGAATATGAATTCTAAGAAAATAAAATTCATTTATTTCATGAAAAACATTATAATGTCTAATTACACTTATTAATTTTGTGTTCACACTATAAATCAAGGGTATGCCACTGAACCATTCCTAATTCACAATTAATAATTCATTCATAAACCACTATTTACTTATATTATTAAATCATTTCAAATAGATTAATGGTGAAGTGAGGCATACAATGAAATTTAACTCCATTAAAAAAATTGGAATTATTTATAAGGTCAATAAAAATAGGATAATTTTATATTTATGAGTATAACTATAGATTTAAGGTCAATGAATGACCTTTAAGTGTCACCACACAACTCATGCACTTTGAAAAAATATTCAAGACAATGGGATGCCATTATATGGCATATAAAATAACCATATATAATAACATAGGTTATATAGTAGTCCCTAGAATATTAAAAAATTTAAGAAAAATAAGACACAAATGGATTCCCAACAAAATGGGGATTATTATACTAAAATTTTTAGACAATAAATGAATGTTAAATAAAAGGATAATTTGGCTGATATAATTCATTTTCGTAACATTATCTCTAATTTTTCAATTTACATCAATCCAAATTATCAATAATGAAGGGAGAGACATAAATACTCATAGAATGTGGAAAATATTGTGTGGGTATCATACTGGACCATGATAAGAGAAAAAAGAATTATGTATAGGGTATGTGGCCCTTGTGAATGTTTTGAGAACCCCACATATAAAGAATGATTCTATATAAACAATTTATGTGGTTTGTCTAGATACATTAAATGTCATTGAGACATTCCAAATTTTAAAAGAGGCCCCTAAAATATATTTATTATAGCCCTCACCTTCTCCCTAATCTCTCAAAACCTATTTTGAAAAATCGAAACCAAGAAAACATTGGTATCTAAATGTACCAGAATAGGTTTTGGAAATATTTTCATATCTAAAAATAAATATGAGGTGTTGGGTTCTTATCACATACATATGGACATGTGGTTCTAGTTGAACCCTCTTGTAATCCATTAGGATACAATGTATAATTGGGTTGGTGACCCCATTCATCAATGAACTTTAAATACATTAGTAAATATGTAGATCCTTATAGAATTTATACCTTCATGGTTGGATCTATATTGATTAGAATAATTTTATATTATTGAGAATTATAGTAATATATAATATATATATATATATTTACTTTTATACTCTCCCTTGATGATATGTTCTAATTCATGGGGATTGAGATGAATTATATTAATATTATTTCCTTTTGATAATAGTTGACCTATTACATATTTTTATATTAAATAATTGACTGGGTTTATTCCCACATGTGTTCATTCAATGTATAAAAATCGTTTCATATAGATTTATTATCTGGATGTCCATTTTTTATCTTATTCATTTATAACTTTTAATGATGTATGGGGATTATTAGTGTAGTATAGTTATTTAGGATAATTGTTTTTACTTTTTTATTTGTGATAATTCTTCAATATTTTATTATGTGTATATGATGTGTCTTATGTTAATTATATTTAGGTATATTTTGGGAATACAATTCCACTATGGTTTCCATATGTGGTGATTTATTTATAACTGATGTAATATAAAAAATGTAATACAGATCATGTGATTTTTAATGATTCATATTACTATTTACATTTATCATATTCATTAGGGATGTAAATATTGTATGTCCTTTCATGATTATATATCCAATTATATTATATATTCATAAAATGTTGCAATAACCACCTCAATACAATTAGAATTGTGACTGGGTTGAATTTCTTGGAATACCACTGACCCAAATGGAATTCTAGAGGGACCATTTGGTTTATTAGTGACTCGTTTTTCATAACATAATGAATATAAATAAATAACATAATTAAATTATAAAATAAATATTATTATTTATTTTTACAATTAATTTATTATTTTTATTATTTTTATACTTTATTTAGATTATGAATTTTATATTTACTATTTTATATATATTTTAATTTCCAGTTCCACCATAAAAACAAGTGTTTTGTAACAAAATTAATTTAATGTTGAATTGTTATTTATATTTAGGTTAACAATAATAAATATAATTCTTATAAAATATTTATTATATTTATGAGTATCTTGTAATTTTTTTTTTGTTTCTTAAATTTTTTACCATTTCATTTATTTATTTTGATTTATAATTTTTTCGTACAAAGATATATTTTTCAAATAATTCAATAAGATCATTTTTTTCTTTAACCATGTATATCATTAGATAAAATATATCATTTCTATAAACAAGTAAAAAATTACTGGCGAATAAAACAATTTATTAATGGAAAATGATGATGTTAATTGTTTCTGTCATAAAATTTTATTATAATGAATGTTTTTCTAATTTTATAAAACTAATGTTAGGGGTTTTCATTATATGCATTTAATATCAAATATTAAGTGTTGCCTAAAATGTGGGTTATAAATGAACCTTGTGTTCTACTTTTTTTTAATTTTTTAAAAAATAATTTCTTGTATTTCTAAGTATATGTTTGATGAGAGTACCGAAGCAATTTTGAGACTAGAGATTAATAATAATATAACACACATGAAATACAAAACCAAATGTTTTACTTCATATTTTTATTAGAAACAATTAGGTCAATTTATTATGTTATAAGACTAACATTATGTAACTACACAGAGTAATTTACATTGGTTGTTATGATGGTAGGACTGGACAATCTCACCCTTTTGAGAGGAATTGCATCATACGCCTGAACAATAGTATTGATTTAACATATTTTCATATGTATTTTTTGATTCCCCTATAAAAATGGTTACAATGATAAAATTTATTTATCAAATCGTTATTTCCTTGTAAATATCAATAAATTTCGATGTTTTATTATCATTATCTTCTAAGTTAGTGAATCTAAAACATAATGTAGAACACTTGGGCACTCTAGAGTTAATATAGTCTATTGTGGTGGAAATATTTATGTATAAATGACCCGGACTATGAAATTTAAATCCTAAATATCTCTATTACAATTATTTGTACCAATATAGTGTGTTTTCTTTTAACAACACACAATATACAATTTATGATCATTGGAAAAGTACCATTGTGGTTCTTTCAAAGGAATTCAAACAACAACCAATGTATGTTTCTTTTATGTTCATGCATCTTATTTTGATAGAGTTTTGTTATTGAACATCATAGAGTTGTATAAAATTTCTTATTTAAAAATAATCAAACATGATATAGTTTATGTTACATTTTTTAGATTGTTTGATAGATCCAACCCATTCAGTTTAATGTTATGAAGTAATAATGTTATGATTTGAAGTTTAAAATCGTGCATTTTTATCTTGTATGGGATGGATGTCTAAATTTTATTTTTCTGGAACTTTCTATTTATGTACCCTTGTTTTTTGATCATTTTTTCACATAAATAAATAATAAATGGTATGGTTACTAATTAAACAATGTAGAATTCAAATATATTGATATTTCCCTTTGTATTTTAGGGTTTTTCTGTTATGGGGTACATGACCTTCTAGGGGAATAAGGGATCTGTGTAGGTTTTATTCATATGATTCTCATTTTATATTAATTTGTATAGTGACACTAGTAGAGTATTTAATTTTTGGTTAATAAAACTAGCATGATATCCAGATGGGATGCTTATGTCAAAAAATATGAAATGACAGAAGACTAAGAATTACATGTATAATATCTTCTCTTTTCTCTCTCACTGCATGTTGGTGTTTTCATAGGATAATATAGATATCTATATTATACCTAGTCGGATAAAAGTTATGATGGTTTATGCTACAAAAGGGATTACAAGGGGAAACTAAGTAAGGTTTATGAGTGATATTTTCTAAAAAAATCTTTTATATTGTTAAAATGATAAGACATGACATTGGTGGGTCATAATCATAATTTTATTTCAATCTATTTTTCATATAGAAGTTATCCATGTGATGGTATTTTTGGGATTCAAAAGCAATATATTAAATGAAAAATTTTTATGGAAGCAAATATATTCTATCAACTTAACTTATATGGGTAATGCAATTTAATTTTATTGATTCATGGTTGCAATTATAGATAACATAAACAAAATCTGATTTGCCCATCTCAAAAATATGAATATTTTCTCTAATTAAGGTCCTTTATAATGTTTTATCTTGCTGTTTTTAGTTGGACTATGTGTTTTCCTATTGTGGGTTACTTGGTGATGGGGAACTCATGTAGGAGATATAAGAGTTTTTTTTGCTCGGTTAAGAGACATATGAGATGTCTCACTTATGTAATAGATTATAGATAAGTGACACTTGGTTAAGATTCATGGGAATATTCATTATTATGTAGAAGGAAAATATTATTTCACACTCAGTAATTAGTCCTTGGTAAATATTTCAGGATCAGGTAGGAAATTTGATGAAGTGATTCATAGTTTATTGATAATGAAATTTTTTTTCTTAGGTATGTTGATAATGTTATATAAATCTTAGATAAAAAACAATGTGGATGAGTTGGTTGGTTGGAGTAAAAATATTTTATCTATGAGATGACTAGGCTACATAGATGCTAATAAAGGTGGATTTATAATAAAGAGGGAATGATTAACATGTAATGACTATTCATTTCTTTAGGTTTTTCAAATATTGGAGGAAGTGTGGTCTATTTATAAAACATGGAGTTATATTTGGTTGTGATTCACATAGAATATTTTTTTATACGCATGGGGGACAAACATCTATGCATAATAATAGGGGAGCATGATCCTTGGTACATAAATGTTGGTTTGTGGTCAATGGAATACAACATGTCATAATTATAGTCTAGGATAATGAAACCAAAAAATGAAAAACTATGTGTCCATGATTTTATTATTTATCAAGAGTTTTTAATTATAAGAAATTAGAAATGGTATAAACTTGTTCCAATATAAAAACAATATAATTTGATCCAGGAAATCTATTTGGATAAAATTTAAGTAAAATTTAATCGTTTGAAATGCATTACAACCCAATATGTTGTGTGCTATATATTATGTGTTTTATTGGTTCAAATTATCACACAACAACCTAAAAATATGGATTTTATATTTTTGATAAATTTTTCATGGTTAACTTATGAAAAAACATGGCCAATACCGAGCGGGAATTTCTCAAAATCACATCAACCTACTATGAACTATTTTATGAAAAAATGATTCATAAGTGATTAATTGGAATTTTTAAAAATCAAGATTTTTTTTATTTTCATTGTAGTATTAAGGTACTCTGCTTTTAAATCTAAAAAATTTGTATCTAACTGAATAAAATAGAATAAATTTTATAAAAATGATAATGGAATAAATTATTCATCTGTATAAAATGTCTTCATTATTATTGGATTCATTTAAAAATAATGAAATCTAATTCTATGGTATCATATGGATCTTTTCCACATTACATAAAAAATTTGATGAATTATTGTATTTGACTCAAAATTATGGTATTATTTACTATTAGTATGTTCACAAATCATGATCGTAGAGAACCAAGAGGGGAATATGAATTCAGGTTGTTCAAGTTATAAATATGAATAATCAACATGCTGAATCTAAATTTTATCAGGTGGATAATTGAATACTATATATTGAAATCCCTGTAAAAGATTAATGTGGGAAAACACAACAAGAATTAGAATACCCAAATTCAATGATGGTAGGGGGGATATAATGAAATTTTATTTTTTCCACTAGATATGTGTTAAGATATATAGATTTCACTACATGTTATATGGAATATGAATAACTATACAATTTGTAATTTTCATTGGATCCCAATGAATATCAACCTCATTCAAAATGTTAATTATAACTATAATATCCAAATAAAAAATTATTCGGGGATGCTATTGGAACTAGTTAACCCTAACACTATGAACTCTTACAAAGATTGAGTGATTATGAATTGAAATTATGTCATCTTGGATAGGCCTATAAATATAGTTTAACGACTTGTAAAAAGAAAAATATTGATTCATTGTTTGAAAGATGAAATGTGTAATCACTATAATTATATGGATCATTTTTTATAATTCATTTAACTAACAATGTCATTATCTATATTTTAATGACATATAGATCCATTTAAAATTCCTCAATTATTTGTAGGTCCTAATGGTGGTCCCTATGAGATTTAAAAATATTATATATCACCCAATAATTTCCCTAATCAATTAATGCACTGGTGGAGTGGGAAATTAATCACTATGTTCTTAAGAAACCATATTCATATATTCATCATTTTTCCCTTTTCAATTTTCAAACACTAAAACATGTTTATATTCATTATTAAATTGATGCCTTCAGTGGAGAGACTCAATTTTTTCTTATGAATCCATTCATTCATTCTAAAAATAGAGGGTTTTTTTATTCATTTGTTATTCAATGGTAATTTAATCCAATTCTCTATAGTGATAGAATATGGTTTGATTTATTCTATGAGGAGAGTTGTGGTTTTTATAAATAAAGCGAATGGATGACCAAACAATAATGGGGGAAAAGGTACATGTTTAGAAAATATCATAAATTTATGAAAATATTTTAATGATTTAGTCCTCAAATAATTATGTCATTCATATTAGGGGATAAATTTAAAGACTAGAAATTATAAATGTAATTTTTTTAATTATATGGATATATTGTGAGTCTACAAAAATTGATAGAGCATGATTCCGAGGCCCAGTGTGACCTGAATGAATTTCAGAACTTTTTTTAGGTACGTTCGGTAAACGTGTGAGGTAATTTTGTGTCATTGAACTGGTGCTCAAAATTGATATACGAGGAAAATGGTAAACTCAAAGCACCGATATTCGCTTATGAAGACCTTTATCTCGACCTTAGTAGGCCATGGTTGGAAGATATTTTTTCAGATTATCATGGGAGAGTTAAAAGATAAATAATAAAATAAATAAATAACTTTTATTTTATTAATTTGATACATCTCGTTTGAATTTGGTGGTGGGGACTATCTGACCATGAAACCACTTTTTTAATACAAGGTAAACCACATAATTCTCTCAATTAATGAGCCGTCATTAATAATAATTATTTTTTTCCCCACCTCTTGTGGATAGAGGATCTTTAGAAAAAGATTTGGTGGGAGAACTCTTGGTGGAAAAAATTAGAAGACGTAGCGATGAACCAAAAACTCTTCAGATGAAGAACATCGTACACAATTTGGGGAGTGTATCAGAACCGTGTTGTGGGAACAATATATGTCAATTTTTTTATCATTATCTTCTTCTTACTCATGCCACATCCAATGATCAGTCATGGTAGGGAATATTTAAATTCTATTTTTCATAATGAATTATTGTTTCAAATATATGAACTTCCTACTACCGACATAATGCCGAGGTTGTGAGCCAAGAAAACACGAATTGATCCCTCTGCTACTTCAATGATTACATGTTATTCATGATCGAATCAATGGGTTGAGCGAAACCCAACCACATCACCGAAAAAAATTCTAGCAGGGAATAGGGGTAGTGGATGTGACTATGGCCGGCATCGGTAGCGGTGGTGACACAACTGTGATGCCAAAGGAAGTCATGGAATGTCGGCCGTAGTGGTGGAAGAGGTCTTCTGGAACCCGTTCGGCCATGTGGAGGTATAGTGGTGTGCATTTTCACCGCCTGTATAGGAAGAGGTCACGACAGTTTCTCCATAGTGGTGCACCTACATGGCGGCCGACACCTGGCTGATCGTGGGAGAAGCGGCATCGTTGCACCGCTTGAATTGGGAGTCGGTCGGACATCAAGCCTGCCACGTCATGTCGCGCAGAACCCACTCCAGTGGGTCCCATGTAGGTGGTGCCACATGGCGCCTCCAGTTTGGCCAAAATTAAATCGCCCATTGGTCATTGAAAAATCTATGGGGGCGCCTCCCCATGTATCGGCTTGGGCAGACCCCGCCCTGGTGGGCCGCTTTGAGCGGGCCATGACCCAACGGGCTCGGCTCCCAATGGCCTAGCCCAACCAGGTCGGACCAGTTCGGAACAGGTCGACCCGAACCGGGTTAGGATGACACATGTTGTGTCGGATCAGACCCGATCCTATTTTGACCCAAATACGCCTTTTGGCCGTATCTACAGATTTGGGTGTCTGTTTAATGAACCTTCTACGACACCAGAATCCTTAGATTGATATGGTACTATTGGTATGCATCACTTTAGTTTTTGATAATGACAGATTATGGATGGGATGGATCGAACTCAAATCCAACTGGGACCTCAGAACTGAAACTCTAATAACATACAGACTAGTCGTCTGAATGACATGTAGTCTATCACGTTGGGTCCCTTATAAAGTGACAGACCTTTAGGATATGCCTTCGTGGGAATTTGTGGAATTATATGTATCGACCAATGGATTAATGATCAGATCCTCCTGCAATCAATCATTATTAGTGCGAGAACCTTGTGGCTGGCTTTACATGACGCATCTACTAATCTATTGTGGGTAATCTCTAGATCCTATTTGGGTCACCTTCAGAAATGTGTTGGTCATATTCAATCCTGTGTGGGTAAACATACGAGCATCTCGACGAAGTAAGATGATCTAGCAATGTATCTAATCATCTATAGATACGTAAATTAGTTATACCTGGTTTCAGTTGAGTCATTACGTTTATAGTACACAACTGGGTTGGTATATCTTCGTGGCATTCTTCTGTGTGGAGTTCTCTTTGTGGTACAAACCATCGTGGTGTTACATGTGTGGTACTTCTATCTTTGTGATGAAAACCATGTGGTACATCTACCTTCATGGTGTAACCTGTGTGGTACTTCTATTTTTGTGGTGTTACAAGTGTGGTAATTCTAATTTCATGTTGTTACATTTGTTGTATTTTTTCCTCACATGTGATAGGAGTATATTTTGATAATATATGTATTGGTATGGGCATATTCCTAAGTTTTTTTGATAACTATTTCTTCATTCTTTGAGACTATGGTCTTCAATTGTGTTTTATCCTTTTTGGATTCGGAGAGACCTTATATGTATCAGGGTCCCTATTGAGTATTGATATACTCACCCCTTCACGGGATACACCCACACCTTGATGTGTCTTGTGTAGATGACAGACAACATTCATCACGGTTGATGGAGCAAAGACTGGGGCTGCTAAGAGGTAGACCATTAGATGAGATTTGTCGTAGAGACAACTATTTGAGAGTTGTACTTACCCGTTAGGTAGGATCCTTGGAGGGTGTTCACAGGAGATGTTTTCAATTTCACATGTACCTTCCAGTTGGGTTTTTATTCTATCCCCCTTTACATCCTATACTCACTCTATTTTCTATATTGTTTAATTGTGATTGTATCTTGCTGTGTGTATGGATTTTGTGTGTTTCAGGGTAAAAGGAAATGCCTTGCCAGTTTTAGGGATATGAATTTATGATGCTATTCGCCAGCCCCTGTCCCTAGAAGACGGGCTTGGGGTATTCACGATACGAGCCCCAGGCGGCTGATTGTGAAAAATTTGTACCAGATGAGTCGGTTCTATTAGAGAACTTAGATTCTAATATTATTATTCTACAATAGTGTTAATTTTTTTGAGTGTGGTTATCAATCTGGGGAACCCAGTGTTAGTGTGGCGGAAGATGTATCCATACACCAAGACTCTAACATCCTATTTCCGACTCAGTTAACGAAAACACTTATTGCATGTGTGTTATTTAAGTCTTCGTTGTGATCTCTTTGAGTTATATCACCAGGTATAACTTATTGACCTTGGCGCACCTGTTTCATTTTTGGATGCCTCCACACCGCCAGCCAGCCAGGGTTACTGGTAGAGTATGATATGAGAGCCCATCGAGTGACGAGGCATTAGTGCAGGGCCCCATTACTGCAATTGTTAAATCGGGTGGTGTACCTATAGCACAAAAACCCATTGGGAAACCTATTTCACCAGCCCCAATAGTATAGGGTACATGCCGATTGAGCGCATTGCATGAGTTCTAGTGTCAGAGCCCACTGAGGTTCTGGGGAGAGATGGATCCATAGGGATCTGAGGACTGGTTGTAGGTTGTGGGATGAGTTTTTTTACATGTTGTGACACCATTGGATCTCATGGTGATCGTTGCATCCATTTTTCATCAAGAATCATTAGAAAGATGGTGCAGCTTGATTCTCCAAGTTCATGATGAGGTCACTCTCATTTGGGAGGACATAGAGAGCCTTTTCCGGGAATAGTTTGTCCCAACGACCATATTCTTAGTGTATATATAGAAGCATCTCCACTAACATCAGGGTAGCATGACCATGTTTTAGTATTAATAATGGTTCACAGACCTCTTTCGCCACTCCACTGACATGGTGTGAGACCATTTCATTAGGGACTATACCTTTGAGATGGGGCACAAGAGGGATATTAGAGTATAAATGATTTCTCTCATCACCACAATGCATGTAGGGGTGTTAGAGTGAGAAATCATAGTGGATAGATTCCCTATTGAGCAGTCACTACTAGTGAGACCCGCCACCGAATGTTAGTTATTAGAATCATCTGTAGCTGGAAGAAGACAGATGCTACAGATGTCTAAGAGGACCATACTACAAGGTGGAAGACTACTGGATACAAAGTTGGTTTTGTGGGGCTCTCAAGACAGAGCGAGATAGGTGAGGAGCAGGCAGTATTACTCGTTCGATGGGTAGGTTCACATGGCTCGTGACTTCTTGACCTTCCATATGAAAGGATAGCTGACTGTCGATGGACTTTCTAGACAAAGGAAAAGATTTGATCGAGGAGTTACGCAGGTAGCAGGAGGACGTGGCAGAAGAGTTAGTCATACAACAGGTGGTGGGTTCCTATTCGGGGTTCTACCCCCACCACCTCCAAGTGGTCCACCCCAACCACATGGATCAGGTGGACATGGATTAGATCAACTCCAGGCATCTGAGGCATAAGACCACGTCACTTTGGAGATGATGCGATATGTGATCTGTGTCTACTCCACCTTAGCTACAGCACATATATACCCAGTATCCAATCACACAGTTATTTCCATAGACCTCATTTGAATCTTGGAGATTTTGGTGGAGACATTGGCTTGACCCTTATGGCTAGAGACTCCTACAGGGGTAGATTCGATGATTAGACAATGGTTATAGCAGTGTGAGCATACTCTATGAGGTGTAAGATTCAGTTGGGATCTTTTAGTAGTAGCGTCGAGGCCTTATGATGTCATCTTGGGTATCGACTGGTAATCTACATTCAATACCCATATCGACTATATTATGCGCAATGTGTGGTGGTTCTACACAAGTGGGACAATTTTTTCCTTCACCAGTGGGAAAGGAACCATGACAGTACAGTGTGTACTTAACCGGTGGAGGGTGCAGCCGATCCGAGATCTGTTGGGTCGCCTCACCCTCAGTGTGGTTGATATAGAGAGTCTCAGCTATCATGTAGGGGAGGAACAATACGCTAATGTTTTCCCTGATGATGTTACAGGTCTACCTCATCGTAGATAGGTGGACGTTTATATCAAATTGTACTCCTAGAATAGACCGATATCTACACCAGCATATCTGATGGATCCCACGGATCTTCCAGAGTTGCGACTAAAGCTGGGGGACTTACAGAGAAAGGGGTTCATTTAGCCCCATGTTTCTCCATAGGCAGCCCCAATTTTGTTCTCCAAGAAAGTGGATGAGAGTTTGAGACTTTGGGTAGACTATCACTGCCTGAACCAGGTGACTGTGATGAACATGTAACCACTACCAAGGATTGATGATCTCATTGATCACCTAAAGGGAGACCAGTAGTTTTTGACGATAGTACTCATACCAGGGTATCACCAGCTCATGAACCGAGATGAGGATGTGCCGAAGATGACTTTCAGATGTCGGTATAGCCATTATGAGTTCTTGGTTATGCTATTCGGCGTAACCAACGCCCCATCAGTGATCATGGGACCCATGAACAGGATATTACAGTTGTACATTGATCATTTTTTGGTTGTATTCATCGTCGACATATTGATATACTCAACTATAGAAGAGGAGCACGCATATCATCTGCAGATTGTTTTAGACACACTCTGAGAGAACCATCTTTATTGTAAGCTCTTGAATATCCAGTTTTGTATTGGTGAGGATCACTTCTGGGGGATAGTCATCTCGGAGGCTGGAGTTGTAGTGGATCCAAGGAAAATTGAGGTTGTGCTTGATTGGGAGCCAACCAGGAGTGTGATGGTGTTTTAGAGTTTATTGAGACTGCCTGGTTATACCCGAGGTTTTTGATTGACATTTCCAGAGTTGTGTCACCATTATCATCATTGACAAAGAAGGGACAAACCATAGTGTGGTTTGAGAGATGAAAACATAGTTTCCAGGAACTGAGGCAGAGACAAACGAGTACCCCCATCATGTGGATACTAGAGGATGCTGTTGGGTACATAGTCTACTATGACGCATCAAGGATTAGTATCAGATGTGTCTTGAAGTAGGAGAAAGGAGTGATCATGTATGGTTCTCATCCTCTAAAAAAACATGATCAGAACAACACTACCCATGACCTAAAGTTAGCAATAATTGTTTTTCATTGAAGATGTTGTGACATTACTTTATGGGAGAACATTTTATAGTCTACTCAGATAAGAAGAGTCTCATGTATATCTTCTCTCAGAATGACTGGAACCTAAGAGAGTAGCATTGGCTTGATTTACACCAGGACTATGACGTTGAGATATTATATACTCTTAGGAAGGAGAATATATTAGTAGATTCTCTCAGCATGAGATTTGGAATACGGTTGCTGAGTGAGGTGAAAGAGAATAAATCCTCTTTGCAGATATTCTACGTGGATTGAGATGGAGTATATTAACATCATTCACTAACATTCACTCCCCCAATACCTCAGCGAGTTAGGGAGGTGCAACTTGGGGACACTGACTATGAGGACAACATGCTTTGATATCAAGAGGACATGAACCAGATGGATTTTTTGAAGGTGTGGAGCACATCATCCTTTTTTGAGGGCATACTATGCAACCGATGGTGCTACGACAGGAAGTGTTATGGGAGTTAAATAAGACCCTTCAAGAGTTACATCCAGAAGTGGCGATGATGATCCAGAATCTTTAGCGTTAGCACTGGTGTCCAGGAATGATGAAATTAGTAGATGAGTTTATCTCATTGTGCCTTAATTGTCAGCAATTGAAGGTAGATAAACAGGTTCTAGCAGGATTAGTTTATCCAATAGAGGTTCGATAGTAAAAGTGGGATGTAATTTCCATGAACTATGTTATAGGACATCCACACACATCCAAGCGACTTGATTTTATCTGGGTGATTGTTGACGGACTCACCATATCGGCCCACTTCATAACTATTTGAGAGAAGGGTTCAGTAGAGGGCATGAGACGCCTCTACGTGCCTAAGATTGTATGTCATCATGGATTTCCTCTTATGATTTTCTTTGATCGTGATGCACATTTTACTTTTCAGCTATAGAAGGGGTTGTAGGAGGCATTCAGGACTTAGCATCAATTGATCTCCTCATTTCATCCTCAGACGGATGGTCGATAGAGCGGACCATTTAGACCCTTGAGGAAATTATGTGTGCTTTCATCCTTGATTTCAGTAGTAGTTGGGAGGATCAGTTTCCCTTTATGGACTTCACATAAAACAACTATTATCACTCAAATATCGGTATGGGACAATTCGAGGCATTATATGTTCGACCTTGAAGATCACCTCTATGCTGGACTAACCCAGGGGAGTCCACAATCATGGTAACAGAAACAGTACGTGCTACCAGGGAGAATGTGCAGATCATTCAAGAGAATATAAAGACTGCACAGAGTAGGCACATGTCTTATGTAGATAAAATATGGAGACCTCTCGAGTTCGAGGATGGTGACCATGTCTTCTTATGAGTCTCACCTCGATGATGTTTGCAGAGATTTGTCCGGGGAATCATGTTATCTCCAAGGTTCATTAGACCCTTACAGGTCATCAAAAAAGTTTTCGACGTTGCGTACCACCTAGATATTACACCATAGTTGATACAGGTGCATAATTTTTTCCATGTATCCCATCTAAGGAGATACATACATGATACTTCTCATTTCATTGACTGGGGTGAGCTAGACATTGATGATGATGCGAAATTTTTGGGTGATCTAGTGGAAATTGAGGATTGACAGGAGTGAGACCTTCGTGGGTGGTTGATACCTCTGTTATGCATTTCTTTCCAGCACGAGAACGTCTATGATACCACATGGGATCAGGAGGATCAGATTCGGGCTATGTACTGCCACTAGATTCCCTAGTTTGTGTTGTGGAATTCGTGGATAAAAATCCCTGAGGTGGGGAGATTGTAAAGAACCACAATATTCCATGTAGTTTTTTTTAATATATAGAATTATTACCAAAACTCTAAAATTGATGTCATTTTATTCCAAGGATTGGTGTTCCCGGATTGAATTTCTGATCGTTTTTTAGGTACATTATGTAAATGTGGGAGTTTGGTTTTGTAACATTTGATCCAGTGCTCGAAATTGAAATTTGAAGACATCATTGACCTCGCAGCACTAATATTCTCTTAAATAAACCTAAATCTTGACTATAAGAAGGTTGAGGGTGGATGTTATTTTTTTGGATATTCGTTGGACAGTTAAAAATAATAATAAAATTCAAACAATAACCATTATTTTATTTATTTGAAGCCTCACATTTTAATTTGGTGGTTGGGTCCACCCAACCATGAAAACTATTCTTTTTAATGTGAGGAAACTCTTGGAATTCACCAAAATAATGAGAAAACATTAATCATAATTATGTTGGCTCCTCTCCACGTATGGTTGGGGGATCATTGGAAAAATAATTTGCAGGAGAACTCTTGGTAGAAAAAAATGAGGAAGCTCTAAAGAAGAAAGAATGAATCTCCTAATCAAGAACGTTGAACCGACCTTAGAAGGTGGTTGAGAAGTGTATTGTAGGAGAGATGAAAGTCGGTGTCTTCAGCGTCATCATCTTATTCCTCACACCACCACCAACAATCAAACTAATTAAGGAATTTCTTAATTTTATTCTTTATAATGAATTTTTTGTTTCTAATCAATAAACTACCTGCAACCGACCTAACACAGATGGTGTGGGCCAAACGAACGTGGCTAGATCTCTCTGCTACTTCAACATTGATGTGTTCTTTGAGGGAGAATCAATGAGTTGAGTGGAACCCGATGAAGTCACTGGCGACCAATTATCTAGGGAACATGGTGATGGTCGGCACTCTAGATGAGTGTGATGGCAGTGGGGGCGCAACCACACCACCGATAGAGGGTACGACCTATCGGTCATAGCGGTGGAGGCGGTCGGCTGGCACCCAGATGAACGTATAGAGGTAGGGAAGTGCACGTCTATTCTTCTAGTAGAGGATGAGGCCAGGATTTCTTAGAAGTGGTGGCACACCCGGAATGGTGCAGGCACCAGACATGCTGCCGCAGAATTTGCACTATCACACCACTAGATGAGGGAGTCGTTCGGACTTCCAGTTGGTTGTATCACTCCAATCAGGTCCCGCACTGTCAGGTCCGACATGCCAGTAGGTGGTTCCACGTCGCACTGTAGGGTTGGATAAAAAATATCATCTCTTGGGCCATTTATAAATCCAGCGGGGGGGGGTCTCGGCTCAAGAGGTCCCTGCCACCATGGCCCCCTGGCCATAGGCCACCCCAGTGGGCCGCGCGCAGCGGGTAGCACCGCGGGACTCCCTATCATTCCGCTCTGAGTGAGCCATGGCCCAGCCGGCCGGGCTCTCCATGGCCTAGCCAAATCGGGATGGACCGGGTTGGGTCGGTGTAACCCGATGTGGGTTAGGTTGGCACATTCCGGGCCGGACCAGAGCTGGGCCCATTTGGACCCATATACGCCTTTTTGGCGATATCATGATAAATGGGAATCCATTTGATGAACCGTTTGCAGCACCAAAACCCTTGCATTGAGACAATCCTTTTGGTATACTCCAATTGAGTTTTGGATAATGTTCATGTATGGTCGGGTTAGATCAAACCCGAATCCAACCGGGCCCTCTGAACAGAAATGCTAATAAATTACAGACCGGGCATCCGAATGGCGGGTCGTCTATCGCGTTGGGTCCCTTATGACGTGGAATACCATTGGGATAATTCTTCGTGGGGAATTTTTGTTGTCGAAGTATTGACCGATGGCATGAGGAATGGACCCTCCCGGAATCTAGTGTGCTTATTTAGAGAAACCTGTGGCTGGTTGTACATACAGCATTGACTGATCCTGTGTGGGTCATCTACATATACTGTGGATATCACCTTCAGATCCTGTGCAGGTCATCATCAGATCCTATGAGGGTCAGCATATTCAGATCCTATTTGGTTCATCTAAAGATCATGTGTGGGTCGTCTTCTATCACCTGTTGGTCAACAGCAGAGCTTCTCGATGAGGTAAGACAATCTAGCAATGCAGCTAATCATCTATTCATCCGTACATAAGTTATACCTGGTTTGAGACGAGTCATTATTTTTTTGTACACTACTATGTTTGTATTCCTCCGTGTTATTCTTCTATGTGGCGTTACCTTTGTGGTACAAATCATCATGGTGTAACAGGTGTGGTACTTCTATCATTGTGGTGATACATGTGTGGTACTTATACCTTTTTTGTGTAACATGTGTCGTACATCAATCATTGTGGTGTTACTTCTGTTGTACATCTACATTCATGGTATTACCATTTTTTTATTTTTCCATCACCTGTGAGATGAGTTTATATTGATAACATTGGTATATGTACGGTCATATACCCAAGTACTGTTGATCACTATTGCCTCTTGCATTCATATTGAGGTATTTATTTTTGTTTTGTCCATTGTGGATTTTGAGAGACATTTTGGAGAATAGATATCCTACTATGTATTTTTATACTCACCCCTACATGGGATACACCCACACCTTTTTGTGTCTATTCCAGACGACAGACATCTTTGATCCAGGTTGAGGGTGTCAGGACTAGAGGTTACTCGGAGGTGGACCATCAGATGAGACGTACAGTAGAGATGATTGTTAGAGAGTTGTACCTACCCATCAGGAATGATCCTTAGTTGGTGTTCAGAAGAGTTGTTTTTAGTTATACCTATACATTATATTTGGGCTTGTATTTTGGACCCCTTAACATACTATACTCTTTCTATATAGTATATAGTTTACTTGTTCTTGTATGTTGTTGTGTACTTGGATTGTGTGAGTTTCAGGTTAAAAAAGAAATGTCTTCCCGGTTTTAGGGATATGCATTTTCGGTGCTAGTCACCAGCGCTTGGCCTATGGAAGGAGGTCTTGGGTTAGTCACAACAAGGACCCCGGGGGCGGGTTTATGGAAATAATGACCTTAATAAAGTACTCAAAAGAAAATTACATAGAAGATAATCATAGATTGTATCGTCTGTATTATTATGTAGTGTGTCATGACCCAATGAAATTGGTTTTTCACAATTGATTCATACCAAGATAGTATAATGTTTCACATGGAAATGATGTAGTAATCATTCATTGAATTATATAATGATGGATATATTTAAAACATCATGGTATTTGAATCCACTTCAATATTTGAATAGTGTATTGTGTAAATAATATAATATGATTTCAGGATTCAATGAGAAAATAAAACCTGTGGATGTATTTTGACTATTAATAATATAGATAAAACTTCCACACAATAAAAATATAGAGAATGTTTTTAAGTGGAGTCTTTCCTGTTAGACGAGTATATCCAATATTTCATACTTAAAATTAAAAAAAAATATTCTCTTCACAATTAATTCAATATGTTGTCTATTAAATTTAGTTAGTGATTTTTAATATTTTTTAAAAAAATTAGCACTTAGAGGAATAATTGACTTGTGTTTATGGGATTTCAATAGAATTATCCCAAATAAATTATTAGGGTTTGATGTAAATAAGAAAAGAATGGTGTTGTTTCATAAACTAATTGATATTCAAGAAGGGATTCAGGACCCTAAATAGTATGTCAATGTTTGTTAAACACATTCTATTTGGGAAGGATAATACATGTAATTTAAGAGTTCCAAATCACTTAAATATGTTGTTACATAGTGTGAAGACATGGACTTATCATGAAAAACAATGTACATGTGGCACATAATTATCCAATATGATTACAGAATATGAGATATTATCTATAATTTTTCTAGAGCATTGGTTATACTGAGTATGACATTGATTTTATTAATGATCACCTTTTGATCTCTAAATTAAGTGGTTATTTGTATATGCGTGCTATGTAATTTTTTCAAAAAAATGAAAGCGAATAACTTAGGGTTACAGGAATTTTATTATTAAATGATGTTTCATATATTTTTTTGAGAAAAAAACATATCTAATTATATTTTCAATTTAATTTCATGAGATTTAGAATTTGATGGACTTGAATATATGATCATACTAGTTATACTATATTGTGTTGTGTTTTATGAAAATATTTTTTTTAAAGGGTGAGGTGGGATATCATGTGTTTAAAAGAAGACCATTTATTAATGAATAGATAAATGTTAGTAAAAAATTACTCAAAGACATGTGCAAATAGATTTAAGGCCAACATTATTAAAAAAAATTATTTTGTAGGTTTTCATATAGATTTGGGATTGGATATACATGAATCAGTATGAATTAAGGTACCTGAAGATTCATTCCATTTGTAGTTATTAATAAATATTCACCAAATAAATCAAGTTCAAATATAGAAAATGTTACATTTCTCCTAGAATGTTTTTATTGAAATTAACTATATTGTAGGTATAATAACCTGAATATATCATTCATTTAGTGATGATGGATCACAAGGGAAGACTATTATTTGTATTTTAGAGTTTTTCATGGTAGAAAATATTTCATGTAATTTATAATCATGTTGAAAGGCCTCCATTTCCCTCAAATGTGGTGTTATATGATGGGGAATATTATAATAAGAGGTTTTTCAATCATTTGGATGATATAAAAATAAAATGTATTCTCCTTAATGAAGATATATGGAACGATATTTTTTTGTGAATTATAGGGCCTAAAAAAAGACTAATTTAGTTTTTTGTTGGGATTCACTTATAGGTCCATGATAAATGATCTAGGAATAAATAATTATAATGAAATATGATGAATAAATACATAGAGGGTTTTTATTAAATTTTTTTTTGTAACATTATAGATTTTGATATAGGAAGAAACATTATGAATGTGGAGATCATACATAGGGATGGGTCCACGTCGACTATGTTTGAAAATGGGCCCAATATATGTGATCTTGGAATAAATTCATATGCATTATATTTTTAATGAATCTATATAGTGTTCTGAGATAAAAAATATCTCTATGCAGAAATGATTCATATATAAGATAGGGATATAAAGTGAAATGTTCAGGTGTCGCAATGAGAAAATGACAACAATATAATGTAAATGAGGAAGTGAAGAATAACTAGAGTAGAACCACATATAAAAATAAAATAAATAGATAGACATGTGGTAAGACAAAATATATTCATTATTTATCACAAAATTAAAATAATAATTCCAGAAATTGCTCAATCAGAGAAAATTTTAATCATTAGTAATGCGAATTGTTCTATCTTGAATATCTCATATAGCCACTGAAAATGATTTCTTTTAGTTCTAAAATAAATGAAAATTATGGTGGGGGGACCATTATAGTTGTAACTACATGAAATATATAACCTATACTATTTAATTATATTTAAAATTAATAATATATATTCAATGAATCTACAAAATAAAAAAATGAGCTACTACCTAAGCGTCACATCGACTGAACCACTATTACCTTCAACTGAAATCACTAGCTCTCATAGACCTAAAACTAACAAAACTATCTGATCTCAATATCAAAAATCAGCTAAATTTATCCTTCACCTCATCAAAAAAACATCACTTGGTATCCATAACTCCTTCCCCCAATTGAAACAATCTTCACCTTAAGGGTCATTTTTGTATCCACCACATCGTCATCTTCATATATCCACTATAACTAATTGACCATAACCTAAATATCCCAACATCAAATATAATATTATTCAAAAATCATTCCACATCAAAAACAAAAATTAATTCCCATAACCAAAATCATAAAAAATTATCTCTAGGCTCAACAAAGATTCTAATATAATTTATAATTCCCTATTACTAGACAAATTGAAACATAGAAAAAAAAATATATCTATCATGATGATGTATATCAGAAAAAAGAAATTTCGGTAAAATATAAATACTTGGTTCCTCCTAGAATTCAATGGAGAGACAAAATAATATTGATGAATAATGGTGATATGTTATGAAAAAATTTGTATGAAGTGATAATAAAACCACCAAAAACTAATAATGGTGGGATATTTCATCATATATTAAATTAAGGGTATACTATTTAAAATACCAATACATAACTAAAGTCAACCACATAGTGATCTGAGATGTATGTACTGCCCTCCGTATCACTTCATGAATTATATATATCTCCACCAAATAACAACATCACACACTCAAATGATAAAGAACAATATAAATTAAATCCTAACAAACTAGATCCCATTCAAGAATTGATATATGGGTGATTATGATATTACATGATTCAAATATTCAACCACACTCACCAACATCTTTATTCTTATATGTATCACAATTGTGATTATTTGACAACATATTCTATCTGAGATAATTCTTATGTCATACGTATTACATTATATCATTTTTTACACTCCCAATTCCAAATAGGGATGAATATGATTCTTAAATGTTGGTTAAAATTCAATCAGGAAAAGAAAAAAATACATTAAATAAATGAAACGCAAAAAATTATATAATGAAATGTATTAAATGAAAATAGAAACAAAAAAAGAAAATAGACGGGAAAATAAAAATTTCAATAAAGTGAAAAATATATCTTTACCATATCGTTTAATATCTATCCAAGAATCCCCAGTGAGGCTATAAGAAAATAATCTGACCATAGTATTAAAGGGTTATCATTGGGGTTCTAGTACAAAAACATTCTCAAAATCTTCATTGAAAGCAATTAGACCCCTATGTAGGTGGACCCCTCAAATGGGAGTGACAATTTATTAATCGTTGTCATATATAATAATCCATTCTAAGATATTTATGTAATTAAAAGAGATAATTTAAAAATTTATATCTAATATAATGTGATTATTATAATAGGATTCTTATAGATTTTAATAATAAATATTCAACTAATGTGTCATGAAATTTGGGATGTCTGTAATTTGAGATTAAATAATAGAATCTGTAAAAAATGAGGGAATAAAAAATTATGATTTTTTTTATTTTTTTGAGTGCAGGAAAAAATAATGATAAAAATAATTTAATCAATATCTAAACTAGAGATGATGACTTGTTGATATATGGTAATATAATTATAATTAGTAATGGAGAAACTAATATCATATAATCGGGAATAGTGGCAGTACTCCTCATATTATAAATAAGCTTATCAATATGGTACCATTAGAAAATAATATATGGAGTTAATGAGGATCATTCTATATTGCCCCAACCCTCACGAATGGGTGAGACAGTGGTATAAAGGAAATACATTACCCCACCATTCAATGTTTGGTACTTTCTGAGTAATAAAGGACCATATTCCTAATTTTTATGAATGATCAAAATTAGAAGTGTTTCTTAACTCACTATTTTCTGTGATGATAATATATATATCATATGTATTATTTATGTTTGGTGGAATATGTTAATAGAAAACAGTTTTTTTTAATAATATAATACTACACAATATCTTTCTAGATAGGATATTTTGGGTAAAATGAATTGACCACTATTAAAAAGGACTATAATTATTTCCATAAAATTTATATATTGAGTTTTCATAATATAATCCAGGAATCGATGTTATTTCCTTGATGTTTTTAAAATAATTGAAATTTTGAGAATGGAAATGTTTGAATAACTAAAATTAGTAGTAGTGTTCAAATATTAGGTATCCCATAACATATATATTAGGGTTATTTTACAATTACTATATGTCATATAGTGTAGGATATCTTTATAAGGAACTAAAATCAACTATTTTGTTGTTTTAGGAAAATGAACTTATGTCATGATCTTTTATTCAGGCAATATTGACTATTTTACAATGACTTTGATCAAAATTCATCTCAATTGTACAAATCATGATAATAAACAAAAACACAATTAAAATATGATTCAATCTTAGTGAGGGAATAAAGTCAATATTGGGAATTTAATATATTTTTTTAAAACTCAAATTATAGAATGATATTTTGTGGATATAATTTAAAATTGGACACATCAATTTGATACATATATACTATGGGACTTCTTTGATGTTACTCTTGTTGACCAAATTCCCACAAATCATTTTGATTTATTGAATAAAAATGAATTGTTATTCAGGCCAAAATAAATTTTCGCAGGAAATGATCATTAAGCTACATGCTTTCTATTTTTATATCTTGGACCAGATAAATATCATTTTTTATTTATAATCTTAGGAAAATATATGGATGTTAATTTTAACATCATTAATAATATACTAGAACAATGATAATATATAGTGTTTGGGCTCAGAGTAGGTGACTAATGATTCCCTATATAACATTTGAGGAGATGAATCATGGACCACATATTATATAAATGTTTTATTTCATTTTTCACATAGATTATTATCAAGAATAGTAAATTTGAATGAAAATAAAGATGTCTCTGAAAAAAGAAGAAAGGAAACATGATGTGTATGTGGTGCCAGTTCTATTATGTGGTGTAACAAATTTTTTCAAATAGAAGGCTTGTTAAATTAAATGTATAATAAGATTGTATATATGCATATCAAATAAAAATTATGTATTTATACATTATACATAAAATGGGGTAAAATTATATAGATTATATAAGACTGTGTAGTTTATATTTTTACAAGATGGACCATATTTCCTACTATTAAACGTTATGTGATTTTTTTTATTTGATTAGTGTCACGTTGTATAGAATTAATTTGACAACTTTTGTGTTAGATAAATTAAATTATATGATATATTGGTTATAAAATGTAATTAATGAACTTATATATATTTAGTTAATTTTAAGCTAAATTAATGATATGCCGTGTAATTTAATTTCATGCAACTTTTATTTTCATACTTTGATTAAGAACACTAGGCATATGGAAATTTTATTTGACTGGGGATGACTAATGTAAAAAATTAATGTGCCTTATTATTATATATTTACTCAAGGATTCATTTATCTTCTTCTAGATTGAAAATTTATATACAAATAATCACTCACACATAATCCCTAGTGGTTTGTGACAAGAAAATTTATTGATATTTCATATTTTAAGTACATATATATGCCTCTTAATGTTATTAATCTCATGAATTCCATGATTCATTGAATATATTAAATATATATCCATTTATACATGCTAAAATAATTAAATGTTCTTTTTATATTTTGATGAGAAAGAGGGAAACATAGATTCTTTTGTACATTATTTTTATACTTCCCATGGTGTTAATATAACCAATGTGGAAAATTTAGAAACACTATGTCTATTATCCTTGTATATTTCTACTTATGGAGATATTATCTAATGATGATGTAACACTATATTTTATTCCGTAACATTTTATTTTTGGCAATATAATTTAAAAAGTTCTTAAATATACCACTTTTAGTTTATTAATCCTTATGTAATAATTAAATTTATTATAAAAGAAAATGAAAAAGGAAAAAACATTATCCATCAGGAATTAATACACTAGGCTTCACATATCATTCAATTAATTTGAATAAAAAATATTCCATTGTGTCAAAATTATTATTTTGTCATCATGAGGACAAGGATGATTTTGATATATGTTTTTTTTGGGATAATTATGAATAATTGAGTGGAGATGTTGAGGTTTTTTATTAATGAGTTATTGATGATGAAAACCCCAGAATAGGGAAATATTACAACATTGAAAACTATGTGGTGATCCCCTAGTGTTTAAAATGTCCAAAAATAACATGATGTGTTTTTGAAAAGTATTGAAATTCCCAAACCCATGTGGGATGTGTACTTCTTTATAATATGGACCTCCTCTACAAGATGATATAATTTCAAAACAAGTGAATCTTCACAAATGAAAATCTATAATTATTTAATAGATTTATTCGTCTCTAACTACAACTGATACATATATTTTTAAATATATATATATACATGTATTTACTATCCTTATGAGAAATATGGGAAGAATAATTATTAAGATTATTTCCATTACAAACTGAATGATTGGTGTTAGATTGATGTTTTTAATTTGTGAAACATAGTAACTGTATCTTCTTTTGAATCCGGGTGAATACTATAATAGAATTTCATCCTAAATAATCAATATGGTTAAATATGACTTATTTATAGATGGTAGGGTCAATTTAATCAATTTGATATTTATTCTATTATTAGAGTATTTTCATATATATTGACCCGTGGATGAAATTATAAGATGGTGATCATCATTTCTAAGACTGATATTTTTAGTCAAAAGTGAATGTTCTTCCAACCTAAATGATATCATGACAGTTGAAGCCAATGATCAAATTTTAGCAATCAATATCATTAATTTTTATTTTTTATTAAATAATATATCTGTGACAATAAAAAAATATATCTATTCAAAGACATATGATCTGGGATTGTTGAATGATTACCATAATACGAATATGTGGTGTAGTACTCATTAGCATATTTGGATGGATAATTCCCCTTAGCTAAATTGAATGGGTTATTCTCATTGTCTCAATGTTTTTTTATGAATAATATATGACTCTTTATTACTATTGAAATCATCATGGACCCTTATTATTCCATTTCATTATTGTTTTAGTTATATGACATATTTATATGTTGCAAATTATAAAATAAAACAATAATTTATAAATATGTAATTGGGGTATGACTACTTAATATTGTATTCCCATAATGGAAGAATTTACCTGATATAATTATTATATGAAAAACCATTTTATAAAATCATTTTCATTCATATATTTTTTATTTTTTTCAATCATTTTTCTTATTATAGGATAGTATCTTACACTATTTTATTGATATCCTTGTGATTTACTCATGTTAAATGAAAATTATTTACTATAATTTGTAGCAGATCATTGATGGTGAAGAACCCCTAGATTTTGTGACTCAACGAATTGTGGTAAGGGAAATAGTTTTGGTGATTTTCCATCATGGATTCATCTAGGATCATAATTTAATGTAATGTGACCATGTTGTTATATATGTTAGACATGAAGTACCCTAAAACCATAACAATATAGATGGAAAAAATTATTACCTAAATTTTTTCTAGATCACATCTCCATATTGTTTGGCATGATATTAATAGATATTAATTTATATTTCATATATTTTGTAATTTATAATGTAAAATATTGATCAAATAATTCCATGTATAATTTAATAAATATATCTATATTTCATTTCTAAGATATTAACTATCAATACCCTCAACTATAATTCAATATATGGGGGTAGTTTACAACTAGGACTCTGGGTAATCCATTCCAATTACCCGTAGTTTTTCTCAGGGATATTCTGGTCTAAGGGATTTTTTTAGAAACATGATTATGAAATTTAAATATGTGACTATGTAATTTTAAATAATTTTATAATTATATTGTTTATGGGTAATCAATTTTTTATTGTAGAGTAGAATTTCATGGTAAATTAACTATTTATATCTTCTTAGATTTTTATATACAAAGATGAATTGATATTATACTAAATATATATGGGATCATCTATAGCCTACAAAAATAATTTAATCCTACGAACCTCTTATCATTGTGGTCTTCCCAATATTCTTTTACACTAAGATGAAAAATGGATGAGATACTTCTCAAGTCATATAATCCACTAAATATCAATATGTGTATATTCCAATATATTCTTGGTAAATAATAAAATACACCCAATAAATAAATAGAATCCACTTTGTTTATTTAACTAATCCAGTTGATTCTAGATAATAAATATGGGAATTTAGAACATATAATAATAACTTGGATACCACTAGATGAGAAATCCATAGGTTGATTTTTTTAAATAGATTTATAATTTATCTTATGTAGTGATAACTAAGAATAATATATAGTTATTGTATTAAAATTATCCAATATATATGATATCATGTTTATCATGTGGAATTTTTTTCGATTTTAGGTCATTTTTATCATCTCAATTAAAGGGTTAGCTGAAGGAGGAGCGGAAACTTAAAAATTATGATCATACATAGTGGGTGGTTTTAAGATAAAGAACTCATTATTTATCCCTTTAAGCTCCTTTAATATTTACATTAGTTAAGTATTTGGATCTTATTCAATAATTATTGTTTTTTGCATTGGTGGTCGGTGTGTCTTTACATATTTCATTTACAACAGTATCACATTTTTCAGTATCAATTAGGTCGACATTCATGACATTAACCAATAAGATACACATGAAAGGAATCATAACATCCTTTATAAGAGGTATATAATATTTGAATGATTTTTTTATTAATTATAATAGATACTATTGCTGGTAAAAAATTCACTCATCCTAATGGGATGAAAATTTATCTATGTCAATTATTTAAATATGATCAACTATGATGAAGTCTACAACCTATTACTAAGTGTGATTTATGATTGTAAATTGGTAAATATTTTGATAAGATGACATGTATTAATGATTTTGGAAGTATTCAAGATATGATACATATCATGGGTTCCAATGGGTGGATTCTCATGCAGTGATATACTTTTGAATTTCATTGTCTAGATTATTATGGATGTCAGTAATTTCTATAAAATATATTTTATAATTTGGGTCGCACATTAGAGATGAAGGCAGTAGTAAATTAGATCACTATTATATAGTTACTATGTGACTTACTAAAAAAATTATATCTAATCATTCAAATACATAAGATGAGTTTGGTTTTTATTACACTAGTATATGGATAGGATCCCAATGTAGTTGGATATGAAAAATCGGGACACCTGCTTCTGAATAGCCTTTTGTCAATATGACTATCAGTACAGATCCATCCTCAATAGGTCAATCTATGTTTTTTCCAAAGTTGGATATATTTTTTATTATCGTATGGTTCTCGAAAGAGTTACTAGATATAAGATACGAAACGCTAACTAATAGCATTCATTGAATTATATAAGAGAATTTTAAAAAAAGAGAGTATTATGACCAATAGGAATTGATGGTTATTATAATAATTAATATTTTGAATCAAATTTGTTTCACTATTCTTTATTAGAAAAAATAATCCTTGTATTCCCAGTTGTGGAATTTAGATTCAATGCATACATATTTCCATAGGCTTTCATTCATTGTTAGGTTACTAGAAATATTTTTGAATAATAATTGGTGGATAGGATGGGACCACATTCCCGTCTCATCAATTTTTTTGATTATATCTTACAATGATACTCACAATTGGAATTTATATATATTAATCAATATATCACATGTTAATTTTGGGAATGGTTACCACTATGAAATTAAATTTTCAGATATATATTTCAATGTGATAGTCAATATTTATATGTGGTTCTACATATTTATCTTACATTTTAGATATGATACTGTTTAAATTATAATAATTAAATACACTATATATTATCATGATCAAAGGGAAGTTGGTTTTATGGTGTTGTGATCAGGGCCATGGAATTTTATTTCGATATGTCTCCCTAAATTAAATATGAAACCACTTAGTTCTGTGTTTAAATCAAGGAACACAATTTATTTTTAGGATATATGAGAAATATAATTTTTTTTATTTCCAAATCACATGAACATGAAATAATAATATACCCTTTACGTTCATTTATAAGACACTAGGAGGGTTGGTATTGAACCTTAGAGAGGTGTCCTATGTATCTTGGTTAACAAGAATAATAACCATAATAATTATAATTATCATTTTATATGAAGGGAATGTACATGTAGCTTAACATAATTATGTATGAAAAATATATTATGCAATTTAATAGCATAAATATAAGAAATCTAGAGAAAGGGATTCATGAAATTATTGGTGTGATATTTATAAATGATAGGCCATTAAATTATTTCCATGATTTTCAACAATAAAATAGATTGTATAGTTGGGGATCTTATGGAAAAGTTATAATATATATTTCATTCAACTAATAATTCATTCTGTATCATGATGAGGAAGTAAAGCCCAAGGGGATAGTTCATGAATCGTGTAAAATTCATTATTAAAATGGTTTGGGGATTAAACTTAAAAGGAGGCAAATGTCCTGTCATCATAGTAGAATAATATTTGTGGAAATTATTCACAATATTCTATTGTGTTCATAATATGGGTTATAAATATAGAGGATTTTGAAAGGGTTTTTCATTACACGAATTACGTTGCTCTGGTGGGATAAAAGTGTAGTGAATGTGGTGGAACATGATTTTGATTAGAAATTAAACATGAGAAAACCATTTTGATAGACACATTTATTGGTAGCTTGATAAGAGAATATATGGTTTGGGATTACACCATGTAGTAATCCTTGGTATAATTCCAATAATTAAAAAGCTATAAAAAATACATTAAAATTTAATTACATATATGCTTCCTTGATGGAACATCTTTTATGTTGGCAACTATGTATAAAATAATAGGAATATAGATTACACCTAATATGTGGTTTTGTAGGATTTCACATGTGTGTAACTTTGTTGATGGAATATTTATATACTATAAGGATTGTCTCAACATTTTATAAATCCTATAAGATTATTTTGAATGATGAAATATGATGAAACCCAAAGTCGTATCTCAACTCGTGTTGTGGATCATAGTTATCACAAACAAAATCTGTGCGAAACATTCCAAAAAATATATTATTTGACTCATGAGTTTTTGTTTTAGTGAGATATTAATAGAATGTATTTTTTCAAAGGCTTCATACTAGATCCCATTATTCATCTGAACCATGGGTGTGGGGGGAATATCCCATCATATAGACCAACAAGATAGATCTTGGTTTCTTTTAAAGGGACTATGTGAATGGAAATGCCCAAATGGCCTGAATTCCTTCTTTTATTATTGATTTTTGATCAACCCCCTTTCATGGGATGAGGGGGAACCCGTACAAAGACTATAGTCTCAAATATTTCATGACCCATAAGCCTTAAAAAATATACAGACTATACTTGGAACTCCTCCTCCCATCCTTTTCATTGGGATATAATCTATCCACCTTTGTATGGGTCTTCCACTAAGTTTCCAGTGTAAGAAAATGTTGGTCCTCATGGGAATGGAATAACATCTTTTTTGGAAAAATCCACGTAGCTTCTGCTTTGGTGAATGTGAAGGCTCTAAATCCCTATCTAGATTCTAAAACATGTAGATTATGTATGATCATTATGCACAATTTTAGGTTCCCCTAAATCCATAAGGTGGCCCATTGTCTTTGAGGTTTCATGAACGCCTTACTGGACAGAAGGCCTAGGGTGACGCAATGGCCTTAAAAGACCAAAGGACCAAACAGTTGGCCAAAAATACTAAATAGATGAATAACTCCAATTGCTACAGTATCAAATAGTGCAGGTATAGTACCTAATACAATATCTGCTACAGTGCCAACAACTGTTCGACGAAAATTTTTCTCTACCCTATATTGAACTCAGTTCTCCTGGATTCATTTGCTGAGTCCTCAACAAATGGGATAAGGCTCCTATGAAAAATGGGAATGGTATTTATGGGATTAGTGGTAAAAAATTTCTATATAGGTGTCCCATGTGAGGTATCACACTAATATAGGTACCTAGGATGAGGCTTTCTATAATTTGGGTACCTGTGTTTGGTGTTACCGTAATAGGGGTACTACTACGAATTCCTAATTTAGAAGGTGATTTGGCCAATGTCAACATTAGTTTGGAAGCCTAGTGGAAGTCATAAAAAACTATGAGACCTATGTAATGAAGTCATTCTTAGGAAGTGGGCATGGGTTTCGTCACAATTACATAGGATACCATGTTAAATTATGACTATAATAGATGTCCTGGGAGATGTTTCACTTAGGAAAGAATCTCCATCAAGTACTAGGTATTTATTTGATAATGTATTAAATCCCTAATATAACTATTTTAAATGGAACCTCAGATAGTATGATTCATAATGAACAAGGAAAATAGGGATCATGCCTATATTTCCCTACATGATGATTGTAATAATTTGGGCCTATGGGTCTGTGAATTGAATTTGGTGACTAGTGTGTGACTCTTTGGGTAGTGGTTCATGAAATTTCGATCTAGGATAATTTATATTGGGTGTGAAAACCATGGGTCACATGATTGGGAACATATACACGTCCTTGTAAGTCTATGTTAACTAAACAAAGTTTAAAACCATGGAAATTGTTACATGTGAATAGAAAATTAGTCAAAAAATAATATGGAATCCATAAGTTATTATCAATGGAAAAAATACTTAAAAATTTCAAAAATACATACAAATTAAAATTAACATAACATTTGATTTTGGATGTTTCATTTAAACCATGGCTTGTATAATTGATGCATTTGAAACAAATTATGACCCTAGATATTGGAGTCACCCATAGATTGTATTTCATTGATAAATTTCACATAAAAACCACAATTAATTTATTTTTCAAGGTTTAACACACTTTGTCTAAACCATAGATGATTTACATACCCTACTGATAGTTGGAGGTTTTCAAAACATCATACCAAGACTCATAAACCTATTTTTAGAATCATTAATCCCTAGTTAGTTATTAATCATTTTATATTGGGAGATAATATTTATATCATTTTCAGCCATTACAATACATTTCGCATCATATAAGAAAATCCACTTAATTTTTAGAGAATATAATGATATCTATAGAAAGGTGCATGTAACACATTTTCAGGATCCATAATAATTTTTTTTGACACAATATATATTTAATTGTCAATTCAATCAAAATAATATACTAAAAAATTATATATCATAATAATAAATGTTGTATAATTTTAATATATGAGTTTAGTTTTTATTTTCTTTGTGTAAAAACTTATGTTTCAATATTCTAATATTACCTTACTCATATTATTTATGAATAATTAAACACATAAATAATTTTAGGCTATATTTTTTTAAATTTTATATATGATTAATATATTTAATGATTATAATTACACATACAACACATTTTTAGTCCTAAATTATCTTTACATAAGATTTTATACAAATTCACAAATATTATGAGACCTTATTTTAAAGGAATGGGTGACTACCCTCGTGGATTAGTAGTGTACTACAACATCATCACATATAAAAAAAATATTACTATCTTCATATTAAAGTTATTATCAACAAATCATAATCATTTGTAATACATGTGATCTTCATAGGACATACATAAAAAACTAGGATAAAATAAACATGTAGCATAAAATATCAATGAGCGTTAAATCAATGTTAATTCTTTCAAGATCATATAGCTTACCTTATAATCATTATCATCGAATAATCATATAATAAATCCCGAAAATGTGACCTAAACATTATAATGAGATATAATAGGTTTGTTATAGATTCTCTGCAAATGTCATATACTATATATATATATATTCAAATATAAGAAATACTCAATACATTGAAGTTATATATAAATCCATGCTCATCGATGACATCATAACACGAATAAAATCAATAATACCATACATAATTTAAATATTAAAACATTCATATAAAAAAGATTACCAAAACATTGTTTACCTAGAATAAAAAATTGACATTCATCATTACCACCACATATATTATTGAATAACATAAATATAATAAGTTTTATTTTAATTACATATAAATACAAATGATACAAAGAGAGAAATCATAAGATATATTAAAAAAACATGTGTAATATATAATAAATTAAATAGATGACAGTAAAAAAAATTACTAGAATTTATATTTACAATCATGGGGCAATTGAGTGAAGAATTAATCAAATTATAAATATAAAAAATTATTAATTAATAATAATGTAAATCTAAACTACAAAAATTTAAGAAAAATGAATATGGATTAAATAAAATCATTAATTTAAAAATAATGTATTGTAAAATAAAATATTTTTTTATAATCATGATTATATAAAAAATTTCGATGGTGCCTTTTCATAATATATGATATAATAATAATTATTACTATATAAGTATATAACATTGGGTTATACACTTTTTCAGTCTATACTGGATAGTGTGATACATTTACATCACTTGAAAAAGAAATACATGTCTTATTTGATATCAATGATATTCGTCATGATTATTGTACCTAAATTTATCAAACATATTTCTTAATATCATGATATGATACTTTTGGTCCCTGTAATGACTTATAATTAATGATGAAGGATCAAATATTCATATTTGATTTAAAATTGGTTGAATATAATAAATTTTTCAAAAATTGTACACTATATTTTTTTCCAATTAATTGTTATAGAATCATACAACTGACTATAATAATAAGTCCAATAATGTGGTGATAAATAGTTGAAGATGCGTATTTTATCCTTGTACATGACTTTGTGGTTTTAGTATGATGTAATATGAGTGATAAAAATACCATTATTTATTCATAGAGATTCACACAATCGGTGTATTCCATTAGATGAAATTATTCATTTCATTTCACTATGAGATCTCATTTGATCACTGTAATTGAAGATTCAATAATAACAATATTGTATTTTCTTCCAATTTATTAAATTATTCATAAAACATGTCTTCAAAAATCACGTTTTACTTGGTTTTGATTTCTATTTCTTAAACCTATGGTCTTAAAGATATCCATGAAGAATCATCTATCGTATCAAATCTAGTCCCCCAATTCTAATAAGAATTTATAAAATTTAGGAAAAATATATTTTTTTAGAAAATTCATATATTTAGAAATTTTATATTGACATCGTTATATAATATATATTTTCAGAATACATAGATGAATAAAAATCATTAATATTGATATTACAGACAATGACATAGGATAACATTTTCAATGAATTTTCATGTTCACTCATAGTAAAAATAACATAATCTAATTACCTAACTAATTTTTTATATTGAATTATGTTTTAAAATTAAATATATAAGACTTATGTGGAAAACAATAAAATAGTTATATAAGGATGGATCGATATATTTTCTTGAATCATGGGACATGATTTCTGATGAAAAATCATTCAATGCATAATAATAACCAATACATGATACTATATTTTATAGTAAAGAAAAAATTTGGTAATTTATATGAAAAATAAAAGGCATTGTTTTAAAGTCATATAGGTTTTCAATACCAGATGTGGCGATAAGGTGGTATCATTTCCATGAATTTTTTTTTTCAATTTTTACTTATTTTGTATTTTTAATAAAAATTATTTTATATAATAAATTTTAATAAAATTTGTTATATTAATTTATATAAATTTATAAATATAATTTATATTAGTGTATAATAAAAGAAATTTGCACAGCTGTTATTTATAATTTTTTAATTATTTAGTATAAAAATTGATTATTTTAATGTATTAATACTAAAAACATTTATTTACCTGGGGTTTTATTAATAAAGAAATTTTAAATAATAATATAATGCAATATAAATTGATTATATGATAATTTTAAAATAATAAAAAATTATAATATGATATATTAATAATAATTCACAAATTTGGTGATTTATTTATTAATTTTTTTAAAAAAATTGGTGGAAATGATTAAGGATTTAAATAAATATAAAATATATGATTTTTAATATGTATATATATATATATATATATTTTATAATAATACATTTTATCATTAAGAAGTTCATATATATACAATGTAAATTATAAATCTAAGCATTCATATTTGAAATATAAATCTAAATTATTTACATTTATATTTGTATGAAAATTTCATACTCTATTAGTAACTAAATATTAATAGTTTATAACTATTCCTTATGAAATGTTCATTATAATCCATATATAAATTTAATGTATAATTTTTTAATTATTTCATTACATAGAAATATATATTTTTATATTATCAAAGAAATTACATTGTTTTAATTAAATTTATTATAATCTCACCAAAAAATATCAAAAGAGAAATTTTTGATGATTCATATGAGGTTAGAACCTAATAATTTATTTATTTCAATCATGTTTATTGGTTTATTGAATATAAATAAAATGAAACTATATTATTATACTAATTATAGCTTATTTTGAGTTAGAATCATGTTATTACTATAAAAAAATCTTTTCTATTTATCTACGAATTCCGATAAGACTGGGCCAATAAACTCTTTAACTGAGGATTGTGGTTCCATAAAAAAATTACATGTTGTTTACATGAATTTTAATACCTATTATTTTGTATTTCTTGAATATCATAATATGAAAATCCATTTCTTGAACAGATTTCTAGTATCATTTTAATATGATATATAAACATATATCTCTAATAATTTACTTTAATTGTTATTATGTATGCATAAAATGAAACATGGATTATATAATGAGTTACACCTTATAACTATTGAATCATGTTATCTTTCATGAAATATTAATGATTTATAAATCAAATCAAATAAATACATAATAAAAAATATGGACATTCTCAGATTCCGAAAAAATTTGATTCATATAGAAGTAAATAATTATAAATATATATAAAATGAAATATGTTATATACCTTACAATTAAAACATAATTACAAACATGAACATTTGTTATGATTGAGCCAAATAAGGATATGTTCTAGTAGATTATTATCATTAAAGAGACTATAATATTGGTCAATGTTAGTTGGCACTATTTGAAATAACTTTTTCAGATAAATATATTGTGGTAACCCAAAATGTTATGTATGTATATGAATTCTGTTATGAAATTACATGATATGTATTAAACCATGCTATTGATATCCATAGCTATGTAATATTTCTATTTTAGAAAATTGAGATGATTTCAACCTAAATAGATTTACAATGATTGAAAATCAAAATCTAAAAAAACATAGAAATATATGAACCTTATTACTAATAAAAATAATATTTTATCGGCTTGTTATATTAATTGGGGGAAATTCATTAAAGTAATTTTATGAATATACGTAAAAATTAATAGTGATATGAAAAATCTAGTTTTACGTATTAAAATTAAAATGGACACATCCTGAAACATATCAATGTTATATTTTTTGTAAAATAAAAAATTAAAAAAATCCAAAATTGGTGTCAAACATTATGACTATATATCAAATAGGCTGAAATGATGAGTGATTCATATAAATTTTTTGTAGAGGCTCATGCTGTATAAGGCATAAATCATTGATGTTTTACATTAAATAAGAATTAGTAATCTTATATTGATAAATATTTATTAATTATAATTTTTGTAGATCCGACATTTCAAAAGGTATATGAGAATATATATCTATAAAATGATATTTAACCTAAATTACCTTTTTCAAAATATATTTATATAAATTTGATATTAAAATCATATAAAGAATAAGTTTTTTGTGACATTTCATGTGGTGTTTTAAATTTCAAATCTAGTAATGAATATGTTTTTGTAAGTGAATGAATTGATGATAATTGGGACATCACTCATGCTTAATTTAGTTATAGATTTATTCATATAGTCATTAAAAAATAGATTTCATAAACTCATAATTAATTGAAATATATTAAAAATAATTAAAAATTTACCCTATATCATTAATATGTTAGGCATGTTCTATAGGAAATGGGAGTTTTGAGATAATGTTATATAATAATTTTACAAATGGTTATGTGTAATATTATTTATATGAAAAAATATTAAACGTCTAATATAATAAATCCATGATTCATTTTAAATTAATGTAGGTTTAATTAAGGGGGAGAAATATTTACACTAAAAAAATTAAAGAAAATTTTAATTTTATTTGATATGATTATGAAAGAGATATTGAGAAATATCATAGTATTAATACAAATGTCATAAATTGTTTCATTTTTAAGGATATATATGTCTGTATTTAATACCTTAAATCATTCAATTATTATTCTAAAATGAAAGTATTATTTCATGTAATCTATATTAATTGAAATAATTTATGAATTATTTAATCTTAATTCATTGAACATGAGATATAATAAGGTAATAATTCCCTATAATATGATTTTTATCATGTGATAAAAAATTAATGAACATCAAACTGGATTGTGAGGATATGTTATGATCAATATGAGTATGATCAATTATATATATATATATATACAAATGTTCTGTCATATTATATAAAATTGGGACCATATATTCAAATTGCCCCACATAATGTACACCATAAGCATTCTAATATATACTTCATTTGGGTTAAATTTGAGAACAGTTACTATTGATCATTTGACATTAGTATTTCAATAATTTTCATTACATGTGGTGTTTTATACATGAAAACATATCTAATTTTATTTGGGACGTTTTTAAAAAATAGAGATTTGAATGAAACTGATAAATTGGATTGATTTGACTGACTATGATTGGTTGTGTCCAAAAAAATAAATTGTTATTATTTCATGGAACTAACCCAGTTTTTGACTTTGTATGCGAACATAAATGATAAGTTAATTAATTTTTGATCAATTATATAATATGTATCCAATTTCATAATTTTAAAAAATAGAGAAGCTACATTGTGTTAGAATTATCAATATGCCATTCATTAATTAAAGGACATGGAAAGAATGTCCCATTAACTTGTACAGGATTATATCACAATAAACCCATTTGTATTTTGGTTAGCCTTGAAATGGATTATTATACAATTATTAGTATTTCATTATGAATATGATTCAGTATTTTTTATACTTCAATTATCAACCATTACAGTTTCAAATATGATAGTGATTATTTAATATTATGGAATATTTTGACTGGTTCTTGTATAAATTTTTTATGTTAATTTTAAGCACAAATAATATTTTTGTTTTTAACAGTCTAAATAATTAATTAGAAATAATTATTGAAAATCACAGTTAATGTGTAATTACAATAAAATTATTTATATATTTTGAATACTAACCCATATAAAAGCGGAAATAGAAAACCTAATAGAATTTGGGGACATGCTTGATGTAAAAAAGTTTAAATACCAATTATAGGTGATAATTTGTAATCCTACAAATATTGATAAATTACCCACCTCCTTTTTATTATTTAAAATATTTTTAGGATCATTAACACACCATATAATGTGTTTTATGTATTAATAAAAATTTTGAGGGTATTTAGAGTGGTAAATTATAATTATAGGCTACATATTTCTCTATTTTTGGTTTCAAACAAATACATATGCCTCCAATTTTGTTTAATTATAATATAATATAAATAATGGGGATAGTTTTTTCATTAATAGGCTGAAATAATGGTGATTAGTGTTACCTATTGCTTCATATTGTGGAGGGATCTATTTTTTTCAATCGATAGGTTTTCAAGTGTCCTTAAATTATCTTCGTCCATCAATTGACATAAAAGAATAGTTTGAATCATATTAATATAAATAGAATCACATAATGAAATTGGTGATTTGAAATAACATTGGATACTAACTGAGGCATTAACTCATATTTTTATTTTTGATATATATATTTCCAACCTATTAAAAAATTTATGTTTATTTTATTATTATTCTACGATAGGATATAAATTTTATTATAATAGTTTTTATGATTATTTATTTCATCTTCTATATACCTTGGTTTGGTACCTGCAAGAAATAATTTCAGTGGTAAAATATCAAAACATGATAAATGAAAAATACATAATCTAATTAATTAAATATATAATTATATAATTATATATTTTGAAAATTAATAAATCATTATAGAATTCACATTGAATATTAATGAAATATTTTTTTTTCTATTTATGAATAATTCTTGGTATTGGGTTTCCAATTGGACCCTTTTTGAACAATATCATACATTATTCCCTATTCCACTAAAACCCTTAAAGATGGTATATGTTATGTATTAATAAAAATGATATTGAGATATGTAATTAATGTATGTAATTTAATTAAAGTCATCAATATTTTCATGTGATACTTGTGTGAATGAATAATTTTTAAATATTAATAATTTAGATTTAATATATATGTTTCAAATAATATTTAATTAATATTAATAAAATCATTATGAGTCTATATGTCATGACTCGCCTTCACCGAGATGAGGGAAGGGATAGTAAACTTCTAGACCCATCCTCCCTCTAGTTGAAGGATAGATTATGACCCCATGTATCAACATTAATAGGTTATAGAGTGGTGACTATAAATAAGTGTATAAAATAACCTGTAATAATGAAGGAATTAAACTTTTTATTTATTAGTATCATGATATATGATGGTAAGAACCCAAATAACTCCAAAAATGAAGGTAAAAGTAAATCCCACGTATATTTCCATGTGCATGTTCTAAAGGTAAAACCATAAATGGAATAAGCAGAAAAATAAGAAAGTACCAAAATAAAAGAAAAACCAAAATAATAACAACACCAACGTACGATCTAATAATGTATGACCTAGTCCCCAATGTCCCCCTAAAAACCTGGACGCAATTTAATATACTTATCTTGAGTATAGAGCTACACTCATGAGGGAAAAATAAAAACAATCATGCACAAGAGGGGAGGCATTTTACTGCCTCGTGCGAAAAAAAAATAAAAAGTACCTACCGAGGAAACTATCCATCCAACCTCATCAAGGAACACATCCCAAATAATACAAGTTGGGTAAAATAATAATAATGTAACATTGATTTTTGGGTACCCCACACCACTTCCCAATAAGTTATAGAAGACATTCTACGCGTCAGACCCCCCTTCATTATCACCGTATTCACAATTCCATACCCACCCACACACACCAAGGCTTCAACAACTACACCCCCCACCCATAGACACCTAGGTGACAATAATCACAACCATGCCCAAAGACACCTCAGCCTCATCCTGATGATTTTTTAGAACCAAACCCTACCTGCACACACATGGTCCAACCGTCAAAATATACCCTGCCCAAAAAATATTTGGCTACAATGAACCTCAGGCCATCACAGCTTACGTAATGAGTCATGGGATACTCGAAGTGGGTTTAGAAAGGGGTTAATAACCATCCACCTTATAGGATGTTGGAAAAAACACCACCCATGAAATAAGGGTGTTCGAAAGTATGTGATCAACATGGGTGGGGTGAGAATATGTAATATAAAAACTAAATTTATACACATTGGTAGGAAAGAAATCATCCCAAACTATGGGTTCTAAAACCATCCCATGCACAAAAAACATCATTACGATTCATTCATACAAAATCCTAACTACCAAAACCAATCACAACCCATTCCTGAAAATCAATTTCCCATTGAAACTATTACTCTTATCATATTCAAGTGATTCCATTTAAATAAATCTTCACTACCAAGAATCTAACAGACACATCCATATGGAATGAAAAGAAAACCAACCAAGCAGTAATTTAAACACAAAGACCCAGTTCTCTTGAAATGTCCCCACAACCAAAGGGATCTGTGAGGTCCCTCGAAGTACCAGAACCCAACCAAGCCCCAATGTACGGGCCCACATAACCCCAAATCAACAAAATAAAAACTGTACAATACAGAATCTCATCCCAATCCATGTCACCTCACAAGCATTAGCAGAATAATGATACACATCACCAGAATAGGTAACCTCTCAAATTCAATTAATACATTTCATTTGGTTTCATTTTTCTGTTTGGTTGGCTATGGTAATCATATAAGGATTCTTATTTTTCATGAATAAATTCAACTAGTCATGTTTACATGATTATCTTGTTTCCTTATTACAACCATTAAATCATAACATTATCCAAGAAAATAGAGATTCATTAGTGGATAATGATGGACCACCAATGGCCATGATTTTCAGTGGACACATACCCATACAGTTCACATCATATAAATGAAGACATAAAAATTCAAAAACGTTATCATCAAGTACACCACTTTATTTTTTAAAAATGTATTTATTATCTTTGTTAAGGTTTGGATTCATCCATATCTGAAGTAACATTATCGTACACACCCCGCATGATACACAGTAAATAATGACGATGGAAAACCCTACTTGGATGGTCAACAATCGATGTTTTTATCCTTGTGCAAAGAACTGGTGATGTAGGACATGCATGGTGGAATCTCCTAAGACTCTATGAGTGAGTTTTAAAGGCTCCATCATGGGCGCACAACTATCCATAGGAAGAGGGACTCTAAAGGCACCAAAGGAAGGAAGAGAGGCAAGCGAAGAATTGGAATGAAACTATGTGTCATAAATGCATGAACTTGGAATTAAAGAATATGAAATAGTTAACGGATTTAATGTAGGATTGAGGTTTCACCATGATTTTTGATGTTTACACACAATGTTATAAATTTTTATTCAATAATTCTCATTGGAGAGGATTCCATATCAGCTATGATTTAATTGATTTAATTTTAATAGAGGTTTATGTGAAACAATGACACACAGATTGGGTCTGTCGATGGTCCCCCCACTCTAGGGGATTGGAACATCATTTATTGTATTTAATACATCTTCATACTAAATTAATGTGTTATTAAACCATAAAGAAGTTGATATGGGAAACATGGGGAAGGCAACCCCTAAAAATGCCCTGTGGCACCGATCGTTGACACACTGATGGTTGACACCCTGGTGACACCCTAGAACCGACTCTGCCACCCTCACATCTCACTGATAGTGTCTCGGGTTCACCAAACAAAAGAATTTCAAAATGTAATGGACCTGGTTGGTCCATGACAATACATCAGATATCTCTCTAACTATTTCTTACCTTTTGAATCAAAACAAAACCTGATGAAAAGAAATGGGTTCGAACAAAAACATCGAATGATACCTCTCACAACCTAAACACCCTACAGTTGATTGAAATCCAGAACAAACCATGATCTCTATGGAAACCTCTCCCCCATTTATCTTCCCAAAAACTATGGATACACTACATATCCCCTCCCTGAGCGAACCACACAAAAATACAAAGGTCACACCGTTTAGTCATATGGATCAGGATGTCCCTGTCTCCATGTTAAGATACTATACTCTTTGGGAGGTACTAACTCACCCAAATTAGTTTAATCACATCCACATTAATGCATGATGTATAGGGATCAGGTCCTACCATCCCCAAAGTTATGGAACTTTACACATGTTCAAAGAATAAGGGAATCAACCCAACTCATAGTTTAAAAGGTCCAACAAAATATCAAAAACCAGTACAAAACCAATGTGATCAAAAAGAAAAACCTCTTTAGGTACATGGCATGAATCAGTTCCTCACATTACCAGGTACACTCCTCATGGCCACCGTGCCTCTAAAAAACATGAACCAACGGAATGGTACATCCATGAAGCACCTTTTCCCTACAATACATGATCCTTATTAGTCTTTCTATAAACATAATGTTTTCCTTGATATTTAGATTTCCCTAGTCACGAACATGCGAATAATTGTGTAGATACCGATGGAGATAAGAAAATGGAAGATTTCATGTACCCTCTGTAGTAGAGGTGGTAGAAAAAATTTATATGCCACATCACTGACCGCTCAAACAACTCATTGGGTCTGAAGAACCAAGTATAAAGCTTAATTCCCTTTTAGAACATCTATTTCCCATACTAAGGGGAGACCTTCAAGAACACGTGGTCCCTGACCTCGAACACCAAGGGTCTCCTCCTATGATCGGAATTTGACATCTTCTATTCCCAAGCTACCTTTATCCTCTCTTGTATAAGATAAAACATCTCTATCGTTCTCTTCACCACCTCCCGGCCAAGAACACCAACTTTACTAACTTCTTTCCAGAAGACGGGTGAGTGAAACAACCCCACGTACAAGGATTCAATTAAAGTCATGGAAATTTTAGAGTGATAGATATTTTTTTGGAAAACTCTAGCAAATTATTGTGTCATACCCACAATCCCCTAATTTACAAAACACATGATCGTAAAAAATCATCCAATTTTTGGATGGTCAACTCTGTCTACCCATCTGTACGGGGGTTGAAATAAGATTTGAGGAATTTATGGATTCCAAAAGCATGTTAAAATGATTTCCAGACTAGTGAGGTAACCCATGTATCCTAATCCGAGACTATGGACAATGGAACTCCATGAAACTGGACCACCTCATCCATGTTCCTCTATTGTTCATTATCCACCACACATGACTCCTTTTTTTCCATGAAGTGAGTTGATTTGTTCAGGCATTCCACCACTTCCAAGACAGAATTACAAACTCTTTGAACCCTTGGCAGTATTGTGAAAAAATACATTGAGATTTCATCCCACTTATACTGAGGGATATATAAAAGTTGTAACATAAAACCTAGAACATGGTTCTCAATAAACAATTACTGACACACGAGGAACTTTTCCACGAACCCCACGACTACTTGTTTCACCTAGGGCCACCAAAACTGGATCCTCAAGCCTCAGTACATTTTGGAAACTCATGGTTGTACTGTTAGGGGTGAGTTGAGGAACTAACCAAGAAATACCTCACACACTTCCACTAGGATGAATATCATTTAGTGAAACAACATCTGAATCTGTTTATCTTCAGACCATCCATCTAGAGGATTTCCCATGATAACACGATCACGCATCCCATCCAATTATATGTCCCTCCATTGAGATTCCACCACCAGCCACAATGGATAAAATTTCACTACCATCTAGAATAGATATCCACTACCATCCTCCACCACTTTTTACTAGTGTTGGGTAGCCAAAACTTCCATTGCCTTCAAAGCATCTAATGAACCTCTTACCAAATCCTTCAGCAAATTTCTTCTCAAGGCATCGACCACCATGATCCCCTTTCATGTGGTGTTGAAAATAAAGAAATCATAGTCTTGAAGAAACAAAATCAACATCCAATTCAACATGTTCAGGTCCCACAATGAGATGATTATAAAAAATAACTTGTGATTGGTGAAGATGATAAAGTGTTCCCTGATTAGGTAATTCTACCATAACAATAGTAAGAACACAATCGTTGTAAGATCTAGATCATCAGTGTCATATTAATTCTCATGTGGACATAGCTGCCTAAGACTATATATGATCTCCCTTTGGTGTTTCTTCAAATAACACCTCAAAACATGGACAGTAGAATCACAATACACTTTAAAAGTCACCCCTTATTCTAGAAACCTCATCACTGGGGAAAAACAAACATTGATTTCAGGTAACTAAAAGTTACCTGGTGCTACTCTCTCCACATAAAAAATCACCAACTTTCATGGTCATGTTTGTCAACGTTGATGTGACTTGGGAGATTTGGGCCACAAATATTTGGTACTTACCTGCTCTACCCATTATTCTATGATCCTAAGCAATGTTCTTGGGTGCTCCCCAAGAAACAACCACTTCGACATTCAACAGGTCAACTACTATTCTCTGATCTGACAACAAGTGTCCAAGGAAGTGAACATATCGTGTCTTGAACAATCACTCAGTCAACTTCCCATAGGCTTGGTGTTATCAGAGAACCTAAACAACTATTCTCATATGCATGGTGTGATCCTACTCTGAATTTGAGTAGATCACGATTTCATTAATAAAAATGACAACGAACCTGTCCAAGTATTCCTGTAAGATGGAGTTATGATCCACATGAACACTAATAATGCATCCATGATGGAAAATGACATGACCAGAAACTCAAAGTAATCATATCTCCACATGAAGGTAGGCTTAGAGATGTAACCTCCTTCAACCTCAGTTGCTGATATCTTGGCTGCAGGTTGATCTTTGAGAACCATCATTCCCCCTTCAACTAATAGAAATGTTCTTTGACCCTCATGAGAGGTAAATATTTATTGATTGTCGCCTGTTTCTGCATCCTGTAGTCTATATATATCTGGAGACCACCATCTATATTCTTTTAGACCATAAATGGATAACCACAAGGTGACGTGCATGGTCATCCATAACCTTTCTTCATCAAATGGTCAATCTGAATCTGTAACTCTTTCAACTCAGAATGTGTCATCTGATAGGGATCCATCTAGATCCGATGGGAAATAGGTTGTAATTCCATACCAAATTTAACATCACGTAGAGGGAGCAGAGTCACCACCTCTCTAGGAAATACTTCGAGAAATTTTCTGATAATCCCTAGGAATTCGACCATTTATGAATATGCCTTCCCCGCTGACATCTCAGCTAAGAAAGATAGAAGGGGTTCCACTCGACGGATGAACTCATGGCAACCCTAATCACTAATGAATGTCACACATTGTCTTCCAATCATCAAAATCATGACCCTTATTCAGAAGCGTTCGATAATGACACACATAGAGAACATCCATTCAATCCCTAGAATGATAGCATACAGCTTCATATGTAGAAAAGAAAGGTCCCCAATATACTTATGTGTCCCAAGAATCAATCTATATCCCAGGAAAACAACGGACAAGGTGGTCTAACCTCTAACTGATGTTCTCAAAACCAGGTCACAAGATGTATCTCTTTATCTAGACCCAATAAATGGTATAAACTTGTTGAAAAAAATACATGTGAAGCACCTAAATCAAACAATGTTTATACAAGAGTGAAAAACAAGTTGATCATACCCCAAACGTCCTTTGGCCCGGCTAAGAGTATTGCCTCAGCAGCGTGAAACTACCCAAGCCCATATTTTCTTTTCCTCAGCTATAACCCAACTCCCTTATTACTCCCTATTTGAGGTACCTGAGAAGTGACCAGAGGTCATCCTCCTCCTCCAACGTTTATCCTCAGGGAGAGGGAGCTCGTTGTCCCTGATGCTACTACTGAAAGGGCGTGGAATGAAACTAATGCTGCAGAGGTGGGTGTTGAACCTTTCCACCCCCACTGTATTGCACTCAGTCAGATCACTGATTCTTAAGATGCCCATGGCTTCAATAGATGATGAATCTCAGACCTAGTCCCATAATTAAATGGTGATTACCGGGATAATGAAACTGGAACTACTGGCCCTGCTCCCCACTAGCCAAAACCTAGAAGTACCTGATGTTGGAGGCCTACAAATGATAGAAATCTCCAATGGAAAGAGAAACAAGCTCCCCTCTCACAACACACCTCATACTATGTTCATTATACTCACCACGTCATCCTTCTTTTGAAACTCTATGTATGTCAGTACGGTGAAGAGAGTAACAATATAATGAAGAGATGGTCAGAGTGCATCATCTAAACGCCAAAAAAGAGACTCCACATCTTGAATATGGTTTAGAGGAAAATGAAGAAGAACAATGAATTTGACCCCCAACTCTCTCACTGAAATACTATCCTATTTATGGGAGAGTATCCCATGTATCTTCTCAGCATTCCTCATAAAATAATGGAATTACAACCGGAAATCCTTTTCAATCTCACCCCACTTAATCTGAATTTCCATCAACTCTCTGAGGTAGAGCATCCACCATAGAATATCTTCTCCCTTCATCTGACTGACTACCAAAGGAACCTAGTACTCAACAAGAGCCTGGATCATGCTGAAACTTATCAACAACTCCTCGATCCAGCTTTCCGTCTCAATGAATGAGACACTTCCCTCGTACTTCCCTAGGGTCTTCCACAGAATGAAACGAATCATCATCTTCTACTAGTCATCCCCCTCCTCTCGATCAGTCCTCCACTAATCATCTAGATCTGCCTCTTGGACCTTGATCACATGCACTACTCGTGGTCATCTTCTGGGTTCCATAACTATAAGGTATACAAGGAATTCCTACGCCTATGTAGTGTATAGGATTTCTTTCAAATTTTTATTAAACTTGTTATTTATATAAATTCCCAGAACACCCATAGCATAAAATAAAATAGGTTATTATGATGCATGTTCCTTATTTATGTTCTCTGCACTGCAATCAGTGTAGCCTCATTGGGTTGTTCAGTAGGTTCAGAGTCATTGCTTCTGATCCAGAGGAGCCTTAAAATCACCTATCCTGTCCAGTCTTCATGGGCCTATTTCTTGTACCAATATTTCATGACAATGTTTCCCAACCATTCTAGGAAATCCGTACCGTGAATATCCCTGAGATCCATCCTATCTTTCAACCATCCCCTCTGATTCCATTCTGTCACGACCCTCCTTCATTATGATGAGGAATGGGATATCATACTGCTAGAACCATCCTTCTTCATGTTGATGGAGACATAATGACCCCTTAGTCCCACAATCAATAAGCTCTAGAGTAGTGAATAGAACCATGGGTATATAATCCAACATAATATTGAAGGATTTTCCATTTCTTATTTAGTATGATCCTGAGATATTATGGTAAAACCCACAAAAACTCTAGACATGAAGGTAAAATTAAATTCAAACCCCATTTCATATGCATGTTCCATATGTAATCCCCTACAAAGCACAAGAAGACAAAATAGAATGTACCAAAAGAAAAGGAAAACATAAAAAAGAATTGTCCCAATGTCTAATAGTAATATCCATCATGATCCTCATTGTTTTCCAAGAATCTTGAATGCAGGTTTATATATGTATGGTGAGTATACAGGTTTACTCAGTAGTGAAAACCAAAATCTGTCATTCACAAGAGGGGAGTCATTCTAATTCATAGTGACAAAAGGAGATAACCAGAGCACCTAGCATGTAAACTATTATCCCAAAATCACCATGGAACAATCCCCAAATATCAAAAGTCATGTAAAATAATAGAAATTTGAAATCTTTTCTTGGGTACCCCACAACACTATCCCACTGGTTAATGAAGATATCCAAAGCATCAGACCTCCCTCGCAATTATCCCTGTAGTCCAACTACCATACCCCACCCACACACAACTATGCTACAACAACCGCACTTCCCTACCCATAGATACTCTGTCCACTACACACATTCCCACCCATTGGCACTTAGGCTACAACAATCGCTACTATGCTCGGAGACACATCAGATTCATCCAAAAGATTCATGTGAAACAAACCCTACCCGCAAGGCCAGCCACCACAACATAACCTGCCCAAATAATCATGGGATACAATGGACCATAGGCCATCAAAACCTGGTCAAATAGTCTTCGGATACTCTAGAGATGGAGTGGAAATGATCTAATAACCATCCACCCAATAATATGTTGGAAAAAACACCCTCCCTTATAAAATGTGGTTGTTCGACACAAAGTATGCAATATGGTGGGTGTGCGAATAAGAAACATAAAACTAAATTTATACACATAGGTAGGCATGCACTCATCCCAAACTATGGTTTATGAAAATATCCCTTTAACAAACACCCTCATTACTATTCATTCATACAAATGCCTAACAAACACCACCAAGAACAAATCATTCTTGAAAAACAACTCCTCTTAGAACCCATTATTATTATCATATTCAAGTGATTCCATGTAAATAAATCATCACTACTGGACATGTTATATGCATATCCATGATCCATGGAAGAAAAACCACGAAGTAATTCAAACATTCACAAATGGTTCCTGAGTAAATTCACAACATCAACAGTGTTCTATGAGATCCATCGATGTATTAGAACCAAACCAAGCCCCATAGTACAGCCCCACACAACCCCAAATCCAAAAACCACCAACTCTACAACGGCGAATCACATCACCTTCCACAGCACCATACACGCATCATAAGAACTACCATACACATCACAAGAACATTTAATCTATCAAATTATGTCAACACCATTCTTTTTGTTTATTCATTTTTTTGTTTAACAAGGGTGATCACACAAGGATTATTATTTATCATGCTTCCATTTAACCATCCAATTTTACGTGATTTAACAGGTTCTATATTACAACCATTCAATAGCAGAATAATATAGGAAAACAAAGGTTCATTTGTTCATGAAGATGTACCACCAATGACTACAATTATAAGTAGACACAAGCCCATACGATTCACATCATATAAAGGAAAATAAAATAATACCACATTAGGATCATCACACACACCCCTTCATTATTTAAAAAAAATATAATCATGGTTATGGTTTGGTTTCATCCATCTCTGAAATTACATTATCATACCCACCACACATTATTCAAAGTAAATAGAGATGATGGAAACCCCTACATGGATGATCAACGATCAATTATTTATTCCATAGACCACAAACTCGAGATGCGCTACTTTTAGAGGAGAAACTACAAAGACCCAAAGAGTGAACAGGAAAGGATACAGTGTCAATGAAAAACTATCCTTTTGAAGTGTGACTCCATACACACAATGAGAGTAAAGATAGATCATCCAAGAAGAAGAACAAATCATCGCGTGATTAAAGTCGATATCCCAGAGTTACGAGATATGAAATATTAAACATCTTTAAAAGAGTATAATGGTTTCACTTCACTATTGGATGTTTACACATGATGTAATTAATTTGTATTTAACAATTATAATCAAATAGGATTCCATAATAGCTATGAGTTAAAGGGTTTCATTTAAACAGAAGAAAACATGTAACATCAACACACATTTTTGGTTCATCGAGGGTCTCCCCACATTGGGGATTAGAACATCATTTATGGACTTTAAAATGGTATCATATTATATTAAATATGTATTAAAACATAAAATAATAATTACGGAAAAACAATGGAATGAATCCCTCGAAAACCGCCCATGGAAACAATCAGTGACACACGTCTCACCGATTGTTGACACACATATGGGTGGCACCCTTCCATCGACACGGCTTCCCTCACAACACACTGATGGGTTCCAGAGCGCACCAAAAAATAGAATTTGTAAAAGTAATGGATGAAGAGGGTCCGATCCATTACACTATAGGTTTAATATAAAATGTTATTGATAATATTATATATAAAATAATTTTTAAATATCAATGTGTCATATTCCATAAAATAATAATCAAATTTTTTTTTTCATTGTTTAATAAAATAAACATGATGTACTTAGCCGTGCAATAAAAATATTTATCACATAAGGTGAAAAGTATAATAAAAAGCATTATTTGATTTTTCAGTGACATGAGATGTGGAAACCCAATCATATTGTACCCTAGACTATTGTTGTTGAAGATATTTATGAGAAGATATGTGAATGATAGTATTCACTCATAAATCAAAGATTTTTTCTAATAACTAACAAGATTTGTTTTCGTTAATATACATGGCCTAATTTATATTCATTGTTGGGATATTCCATATTGATATATGGATCATTTTCCAGTAAATTTAAAATAGAAATGATTATTATTTTCATGAGTATATATTCATTAAAATATTATATTTAATATTCACATATATGATACTAATAATGAAAAATATTTTTTAGGTATTAATTGAATTAATAATAAAATGAAATTTAATAATGATATATATACTTGAGATAAAAACTTTTTATTTTAAAATATTTTCTAATATATATCTTAGATAAAAATTATTCTTATAAAATGTATTTAATTATTAACACCTGAGAAACGTTAGTAATAATGAAATTTTAATATTACCTAAAAGTAAGTATAATATTTATATAAAATGAATCCAAAGTATACATATCAAATATGATGTATTTTTATATAAAACAACATTTTAATGACACAGAGGAACATCACATATTTTTCTTATTGATATATTTCAAAAAAAATATTTTTGAAATTGATTAAGGGAGAAGAGTATTTATATATTTAAAAAAGATCATAAATTAATGTATTATATATTTCTCTAGTAAATTTGAATCATAAAATTATATGATACTTAGTTCTTAATGATTAATATAATATTCCATCAAAAAAATTTAATTTTGATGTAGCATTAAAGATTTCTAAGGAGTTTGATGAGAATTATATTATTGATGTATTTAAATTAAATTTTTCTTTTTTTGAATTATCCTCATATAGTTATAAGAAAAATGGTAGCCATTAGTTCAAAAAAATTATGAAATGGTTAATATTGAATTTAGTTTTACATGTGAGATGTAATAATACCTAAAAAATTATTATCATATATGGAATTGTATAGATAACCTAAATATTAGAGTCCTTCTATGAGAAATGTCTAATGGGATTTCATTCTTGGATTTTGTAAGTGTTGTCATGTGAATTTATTCACCCATTATAAATAATGAGTTTTAATTTATTATGAGTTTAGTAAAGTATAAAACATAATTATTTTTACTACTCCCAAATGCTTTATGACAATAATGTTTCTTTTTAAAATATGATGACATAGTTATCGAATAGGAAATTCACTCTGATTTAGGTCCTCACACCATAGTTTAGAACATTTTAATTCAAGGAATCATATAATTTATTATAGTTCTATTTTTATTCAATGAATCTTATACTACGAAAAATTAATATTTTGTTAGATTGGGAATAAAAAGTTTTCATTAAAAAATAGAAAGTCCCATGCTGCACAGGGTTCTATCAGAAAAACGTGAATATTGAATAAGTTATTTATATATTACTATAATAATAAGTTAAGTACATAAATAATAGTTATTATAGCCCTTCCCAAGTAGGTAATCCCCATATATATGTATCACTAGTGAAAAAACGTTTAACACATCGGCATTTTTCACTTCGGTTCAATATAACAAACGTGCAAAGATATAATGATCTATATATCACATCGGTTATTTTATAACTGACGTGATATATCGATCAGGATCCATATTTTATGTCGGTTATTGTATAACCGATGTGAAAATCGAATCTGGCATGCTTTATCACGTCGGTTATAAAATAACTGACGTGATAAAGGAAAGCTCGATGCTTTATCACGGCAGTAATTTTAAAACCAATGTGATAAAGGAAATCTTGGTGCATTACCATGTCGGTTATAAAAAACCGATGCGATAAAGCCAATTTCTGCAATTTATTACATCGGTATAAAGGGGCATATATCATGAAAATTATTTTATAAGTGACATGATAAAAATTTTTCTATATCATTTGTTAAATCACTGACGTTATGAAAATTTAATAAAATTGTTTATCATGGCTGTTATTAAATAACTGGCGTGATAAATCATTTAAATGATTTATCGCACCCCATATTCAGTTATTCTGTTTCCTTTGACCAGGCGTCCTGTGACTCATCTCTCTCGCGCAAGAAAACCTAGAATGGATTCATCGAAGTCCTACACTCCATACTCATTTTTCCAACATCATCTTCATATTTATTATTATTAGATTTATCTGGCCAACTGAGATCACTCAAGTAAGCCTCACATGACTCCTTTTTAATTTTTTTCCCATGACACGCTAAACTAATTTTATGAGATGATATTTTTTTTTGGTCTTGCTATCATGGTTAGTTTCATTATGTTCATCTTTTCCATGATAAATTCTTTTTTGGGAAAATAAACCTATGGAAGTGAAATCCTGTATGTTTTTTATTCTATTGTGTTCTATCATGTGTGTGTGTGTAGGAGGTTTCCAAGGGGGTGGGGTTGTAAAGAGGGTGGGGGTCTCCAAGGGGGTTGGGTGGGCTGTCCAGTTGGGTGGGGGGTGTCCAAGGAGTGTCAAAGAGGGGTGGGGGTTGTGTCCATGGGTGTGGGGGATGTCCAACGGGGTTGGGGTGTCTAAGGGTGTGTGGGGGATGTCAAAGGGGGTGGGGGTGGTGTCCAGGGGGTGCAGGGGTTTTCCAAGGGCGTGGGGTCTATCTAGAGGGTTCATGGGGATTTCCAGAGGGTTCAAGGGGTGGGGGCAATCTAGGGGTGTGTTTGGGGGGGGGGGTTCAAGTAGTGGGGGGTTGTCTGGATGGTTGGGGGTGTTCTGGGGGTGTCCAAGTGGGTAGGTAATGGGGTTGGTATCCAAGATGGGTTGGGTTTTCCAAGGGGGTGGGGGATTTTTAGAGGTGTGGGGGTTTTCCAGGTGTTGGGGGATGTCTAGAGGTGTGGGGGTTTTATAGAAGGGTGGTGAGGGGGGGGGGGGGGGTTGTCCAAGATGGTGGTGGTGTCGAGAAGGGGTCCAAGGGGTTGGGGTGGTGTCAAGAGGGTTTGGGGGGCTGTCCAAAGGCATGGGGGTGTCAATGGTGTCCATGGTGGTGGGAGGGGGGGCAGTCTAGGGATCTGTGAGTGTGTTGGGGGGGGGGTCAAGGCGGTGGGGGTGTCCAAGGGGTAAGGGATGTCCAAGGGTGTGGGTGGGTGGGGGTGTCCAATGGGTTGGGGGATTGTCCAGAGGGTCTGGTGGGTTGTCTGGGCAGAGGGGGGGGGGGGGGCTTTCCAGAGGGATGGGGGCGTCCAAAGGGGGGTGGTAGGAGGTGGGGGTGGTGTCCAGAAGGTGTGGGGTGTCCTAGGGGGTGGGTGTTGTCAAGAGGTGTGGGGCTGTCCAGGGTGTAGGGGGGCTGCCCAGAGGGGTGGGGGCTGTCCAAGGGGTTTGTGGTGTCTAGGGGGTGTCCAAAGGGGTGGGGGAGTTTTTCAGGGGTGGGGGATCTCCAAGGGGGTGGTGGTGTCCATGGGGAGTCCAAGTGGGTGGGGGTGGAGTCCAAGGTGGTGGTGGATACGTGTTAGTTGGGATTGACTATCACATTGTTGTTTTTTATATTCTAACATGATGATTGTATTGTTTCATGGATATTAGGATATAATATATTAGTGCTGTTTATAGGGTTGAGGAGGTGTCCAAGGTGGCAGGGGGTGGTGTCCAAGGGGGTTGGTATAGTCTATTTTTGAGTTTTCCACTTTGATTATTAGGGATTCAAGTATTATTAAAAGATGAGGGGTGTTGAAATATAAATCTATTTGGTTATATATATTTTGACCAGTCAATTAATGTGATAAAATTATGGGTTGTGGGGGAGACCATGTCATGGTTTTCAAAGATGCTCTGTTATCATGTCCCCATTGTGCAGTGATGATAGTCATTACACAGTGATTTTCTAAATTCGAGTTATTATTTTAAATTTTATTTGTTTCTCAGGTTTACTCCATTTTCTCTAATTTTCTATCAACCATTGCAGGCCCCATGGTTTTCATGGATTCCTTGGAATATCTTTAAATAAGTTACATATTCCATGTTATTCTTCTTATTTTTTGTTTCTTTTTTCCTTCTTCACCGACTACTAATTCTGCTTCATTAATTATATTATTAGGGTTGTTTGGTCATTTTTAAATTCACTGTTTAATAGTAATCGATGTTTTCTAGGGTTATTAGGAGGGGTGGGGGTGTCCAAGGGGGTGGGGACTGTCTAGAGTGGTTGGGGATGTCCATGGGTGTGGGGGGGGGGATTATACATAGAGGTGGGGGTTATCTAAGGGGATGTTGGTGTCTAGGGGGTGTCCAATGGGGTGGGGGTGGTTCTAAGGGGTTGGGGCTTCCTAGAGGGTTGGTGGGTGTCCAATGGGGTGGGGTGGGGGTGGTGTCCTGGAGGGGTGGAGGTGTTTTCAAGGTGGTGGGGGTGTTGTACAGGGGTGTGGGGGATGTCTAGAGGGGTGGTGGGGTGGTGGGATGTCCAGAGGATTCAAATAGTTATGATCTGTGAAATTTTTCGTAGTGAATGTATACATATTTTTATAATTATACTTCATATTTAATTTTTACAGAAGGTTAAATTTGGAATCTAGTTGCACAAGGATGTATTATTTGTGAACCGTAAGAAGAAAGGATCCATGATGAATTTAAAACTGTTATATCTAACTATATTTTCTTTTTGAAATCATATTCATGCATATTTTTTAAATATGCATATATTTATTATATATTTCAAAACGGTTTTACATTCAAATTATGATTTTTTTCATAAAAACATATATTTGACTTATAATAAATAGACATATAATTTGAATATTTGTTATAGATAATAATGAGTCGATGTTGGATTATGAAACATCCAATGAGCAATGAATATGAGGAAGGTTTTGATGCATGTTTTGAATTTTCTAAACAAAATGTTCAAAGTAGTGACATTTTTATTCTATCTATTCCTTAAATGTTAGAATATGAAGAACATGAAAAGTAGATAGATAAAAGATCATCTGAATTTTCATGGTTCTAATCTGAGTTACAACCCTCAGATTTGGAATGGTGAAACTAGACGAAATGCCAATAATGATGTTGATTCGCAAGGTGGTGACTCCGATGGAATTGAATAAATGATTTGTGATATTTCAGCCAATCAAATTGTGATATAAGTGACAATTGCACGTCTATATGGTGATTCTGAAAATCAATTCTATCATGGTTGTACAAATTTTAAAGTTTTGTAGGTTTTGTAAGGAATTATTAACCTAAAAGTAAAACATGGATGTAGTGACATAAGTTTTACAGAGCTACTATAATTGATGAAATAAATTCTTCCCAAAGATAACGATCTTCCAGATTCACATTATATGGCCAAGAAAATATTATGCCCGATGGGATTGGGATACAATAAAATGCATTCTTGTCTGAATGAGTGTATGATATATAGGAAGGAATATGAATTTATGTCAAAGTGTCCTAAATGTGGGACATCACAATATAATGTGAATAAAAAATCACAGGCTGATGTAGAGATTACAAACATCCCTTCAAATTCATTTTGGTATCTTCCTACAAATTCATCATTTCAAATGTTTATTTGATAATTCACATCATGAAAAAATTTTAAGATGGCATGCTGATGAGCTATTATGTGGTGGAAAAATATGTTATCCAGTTGATTATCTATAGTGTATGAAAATTGATGAGCAGTATCCTACATTTGGAAATGAATTTTGAAATCTTAGACTAGGGTTGTGCACATATGGAATGAATCCATTCCAAACCCTAACTATCAGACACTTTTCATGGATTTTTTTTTTGGTAATTTACAACCTCTCTCCTAAAGTTCGTATAAAGAACAAATATGTCATGTTGAGTATAATTATCTCTAGTCTGATGCATCCTGGAAATTATATTGTTGTTTTCTTGTCACTATTGAATGATGATTTGAAACTTTTATGAGGGGATGGTATTACAATGTATGATTCTGTTGAAATTGAATATTTTCAACAGCATGCAGTGCTTTTTTTCAATATAAATGACTTCCTAGCATATGGAAATTTGTCTGGATACAGTTTTCAAGGGCATAAAGCATTTACAATTTGTGAACAACAGACTTAATGTTGTCAATTGCATCATTCGAGGAAAACAATGTACATGAGGCATCAAATGTTTTTTGCCTATGGATCACTCTTATAGAACACTAAAAAATGCATTCAATAGCTCAGAAGAATTTGATATTTCTCCAAAACCTGTATACCCTGATCTATATCTTGAGAGGGTGAAAAACATTAATGTGACATTAGTAAAGACACATAAATCTGGTAATGATAGACATATTTGGAAGAAATGCTCAATATTTTTTTGAGCTACCATATTTGAGATATCATGATGTTAAACATTATATTAATGTTATGAACATGGAGAAGAATATTTTTCGTAGTTTAATTGAATCATTGTTAGATATTATAGGAAAGACTAAATATGGGTTGAATGAAATATGAATCTTACTATCAATGGGGATACGGTTGGATTTATCTACCACTCCTAATGGAAGTCGAACATTTCTTCCCCCGACTTGACATACATTATCAAAGATGGAGAAAAATGGATTTTTTTCAGTGTCTTCATGATATCAAAGTTCCTCAAGGTTATTATTCAAATGTAAAAAAATATGTTTAATTGTAGGACTTGACGTTGATAGGTATGAAATCTCATGATTGTCACGTCATGATGAAACATCATATACCAGTTGCATTGAATGGAATATTTTCCATCCGTGTCTATAAGACTATAATGAAGTTCTGTTATTTTATCAATTTAATTTGAAATGAGGTGATAGATGTGAATGCTTTGAAAATTTTTCAAAAGGATGCAATTTGTAAAATTTGTTTATTGGAAATGAATTTTCCTCCAACCTTTTTTGATATAATAGTGCATTTAATGATTGATATGGTTCTATATATAATGATTTGTGGACTGGTATATCTTCATTGGATGTATCCTTTTGAAAGGTATATGAAAATATTGAAGTGGTATGTTAAAAATCCATATAGAATTGAAGCCTCCATTATTGAAAATTATATTTAAGAGGAGTTTGTAGAGTTTTTAGGAGAAACTTGGCTGCAGCTCGTCACATAGGTTTGCATCCATCTCCCCATGAATGAGTTAAAAATGAGGGAACATGTATTTTTTTCTTGAAAGTCAAATTGTTGTCAACTGAATAGATGTAGAATTTATAATCATAATTCTTTAATAACATAGCTGATTCTCATCCATGTATCACATTTCATATTAAGGATTTGAAATATTGACATCAAAAGAAGAAAGAAATGTGTATTTTAAATGAGCACTACAAAACATCATTTTCATGGTTTAAAAATACTTTTCTTGGTAGATAAGGTGTATCAGAGACATTAAAATGGATAGTGGGTGGTCTATGATTGAATGTGATAACATGTTTTGGTTATGAAATTAATGGATATACATTTCATCCAATAGCTCAGGAAAACAAAAGTGTTGTTCAGAATAGTGGTGTTTTTGTGTTTGCAGAAGAAATTCATTTTCCGAGTGCTATGGACAAAAACCAAATTTCTGCATCATGTACATATTATACAGTGATTGAAGACCTATGGGAGGTTGATTAAATTAAAATTAAAGTTCTTGTTTTTACTATAAACTGTTTATTAGTAACAACAGTGTCAAACATGATGAATTTGGAATGAAAGTTGTTAATATGAATAGGTTTGAAGACATAGCTGATTCTATTTTAATGGAAACACATGACAACCACATTTTCTATGTAGTATATCAATTAGATATGAAGTGGGTTGTTGTTTTATAAGGGAAAAACAATATGTTGGTGAGGATGAACTTGATGAAGATGTTGATTTATGTGAGATCCCTACTTCCATGGAAATATTCAAAGAACATAATTCAAAGAATGTTAAAGACATGGTTTGTTCCATAAGGAACGATCATGATGAAGGAATTTTGAAAAAAAATCCATTTGTACATTCCTAAAATTATAGGTAACATTTTATTATTTCTTGTTTATATTTATTATTTTCATAAAATGTTTGATATTATATGTTTTATCTTTATTAAAACATGTATTAAAAAAATATGTATATGTTTTTGTTTGTTTTAACTTTGCTTAATTTACTTTATCATGTTTACCATTGCATAAAATATATATCTATTATTCTTGTTTGGTGACAATGACATTACCATGATTACCATGTCTACCAGGTTTACCAAGTTTACCATATTGACTATTTTTACCATTTTTACCATTGTTTAACCTAGTTACAATATTAAACATGTTTACTATTATGTAACATAGTACAATTATCAATTTTCCGGTTATAGTAGTATTGTAATATTTGAATTTGTATATTTGTGAACTAATGTTTCTTTTTCTTTGAAGGATAATGACAGATCAATCAGTCGATCAACCACATGATTCTGGATATGAGCATATTGGTCATACCTTTGGGGAGGAATATTAACATTCTTATCTTGATGTTCCCCGATCTTCTTCATGTGCTTACATTACGAAAAAGAGTTCAAGGGTTAGTAACCATGGGTGCACATGTTTACCAAACTTATCACATGCCCGTACGCAGGATCAGAGGATTCTCATTGAGTTTTATGAGGATGATATTCCTAGAGGTTCAAATGAAAAATATTTTAAGATGTTTGTATCCACTCAGGGTAAGAGAAAAGTAATTGTTTTGTATGATGACTGGAGAAGTGTGGACAAAGCGATAATCTTGATGTTGTGGGAGACAATTTTGATAAGATCTTTTGCAATTGTTTTCCTATTCTATAAATGTTTCTATTATATATAATATGTTTAACGTCATCTTTATCAGATGAAATTTGATATTCCTGACAACAGAGGAGTCAAGAAGAAATACTTATTGATGGTTGCCAGGAGATGGAGGGATTTCCAATCAACCCACACATCTGATTTCATTTTTGGTCATAGGTGTCATGACAATCCATTTTGTATATATACTTTCATAGATGAAGACACATGGAGATAGTTTGTTGAAAGTAGAAGAAATGATTCATTTTTTGTAATGGAAATGTAATTTTTTATAATTTTTCATATATAAATGGCCTTATTAATGTTTTGTTAATGATTTATTATTTTTAATTTACTGAAAACAAGGAAATATCATCAAGTGATGTAATCTAAAAATATATACCCTCATAGTTTTTCTCGGAGAGGGTATACATTATTGGAAGAACAAATGATAGATGAAAACATACAAAAACTAACAGCTGAGTCAACAAGCTCTGCAGAGGTGTCCCCTCCATCCCCTCCATCTAGAAATTAAAAATAGAAGAGATCATGGATGGGAAAAAGGGAAATATCTTTATAAAGATTCAAGAATCGTAGATAAGAGGATTGTAAGATATCTACTTTATTTATTTAAGATAACTATCATCATAATATAATTTTAATCATTACAAAAATGTTCAAAAAAATAATACATGATTATCTTGAGGAGCAGAGCTCATAAGGGGTATTTACAACTGTTGGGAGGCATGATATTTTATCTACAGCATTTGGAATTCAAGAACATCCTGGTCGTGTATGAGGATATCTCACAGGTGTATCGGTAGGAAAAGTGTTTCTACATTCTAAAACTTCTGAAATTTAAAGTGTTTATAAAAATTAGAATCCTTGTAGGCTAATGTTAATTATATTAATGTGATGATTGATGAAATGATAAGAGCGTCGGTAAAGACTATGTTTGTAAACATGCAAATTCAATTTCATACTGCAGCTCTCACTCCTCCAACTCCCCCTGCAGACTCCATTATTTATCCTCCACCTCTGCAAGTAGCTCTTACTCCCCCACCTCAGCCTGCAGACTCCATTTTTTTATCCTACTCCTCTATCATAGCTTCTTACTTATTGTGAGTTGTATGTTGATGATCCTCAACATAATATAGTTGTATATGGGTTTGTATATGGTATATGAGATATAGTTCATCATCTACTATTAGAGGTAGAAAATCAGAAGGTTACTGTACCAAATATTATAGATAGATTAGCTCTAGTACAGTTACCTACAGATGAGGTTATGACAGTTGGACATAGTATCATCCCTTTTTGAATTTGGCCATCCAGAACTCTTCGAATTATTAACATAGAGGTATGTATATTATATCTTCAATTTTATTTTTTTATTAAAGTTGTTTTATCAATTGCAAACTAATATATTTTTCTACTTATTTTTACAGGAATACATCAAAGTAATGAAATACTATATAGACAACAATAAAGGAAAATGGAAATGACATCAGATATAGATTCAAGTAGTCTTGATAAATTATCAAGATATTCATATTTTTGGAGGATCATTATGAGTTTCCAATAGAAGCTCACATTTGTGGATGTGAAATAACTATGGGGATTGTGAAAACTGATTTCCTGGAGCATGTTACTAGAGACCATTTGGGCGTCAATGTGGTGAAATTTTATTCCAGGTATGTCTTAACACCTTTTCCTTGCACTATATTTATTAAAAATGTATACTTATGTCTGTTTTGTATTAGATATATTTAATACATTTGTGAGAAGAATGAGCAGGTAGATGTATATGTATTTATAGACCCGCATTTTATTTTCCCTGAAGAACGTGCCTTAGATGTGGAACAAAGAATGATTTATATTGTTGAAATTCTTTAACAGAATATAGTCACACAATGTTGGATGATGCCTTTTTGTGAGAGGTATGAAACACGTCTCTCTCAAAGTGCTCGTTATATTTAATCATAAAAACCCACTAACCTTAATTTTTTTATCAGTGATAATTGGATGTTAGGGGTTTTTATTCCCAAGGGAGAGAAAACAGTATTGGATATTCTCTGTCCATGGTGATGTGAAGGAAACATTTACAAAAATTCTGTAAAAGTATGTTTCAATTTCTCAATAGTTTTATATATTTTAATGAATTTTAAATTTACCCCATTCGTATTATTTTCTAATATAGGATGGGTCTACTTTCAAAAAAAAAACACAATGAAAAGGAGTAAGAAGATCAACAACATAAATATTAAGGTAAATATCCATTTATAATTTTTACTTTTTGATTTATTACATAAAAATAATATATTGAATTTACACTCATTCAAATAGAATTGTCATGAACAACATGGAATAATCGAATGAGGATATTTTTTCATCAGATTTTTGTATGAAATAATAAAAACTGGGACAGTTATGAACATTGACCTGGTAAGATTTCCTTTTAAACGTGTCCATAATATTTCATTTGATTTAATCATTATATATGTTAAATACTATCTGTTTATTTTTTTCTATTTTATGACCCTCAACCCTATAGTGCTCAGGAATTCAACCACATACAAGTGGAATGGTCAAATTATTTTACAGGTTTGATTGAATTTTAGTTTTTTGTAGTGTAAATTTTAATTTTGATTATTTTCATTATATTTGAGTATTTGGTAGTCATTTAGGTTGGATTTAGTTTTTTTTTTGACATTGTATGTTATGAATGTTATATATTAGAATGTTTAATTTTGATATACTTATTGTTTTGGTATACATATGATGGTTTTTCTGGTATGGATTCTGGTATGGGGGGATGGGTTACAAAGGTGTGTGGGGGGGGGGGGTGTTCAGTGGGGTGGGGTGTATCTAGGGGTGTGGGAGGGATGTCCGGTGGGGTGGGGGGTATCAGGGGTTTCCATGAGAGTGGGGGGGGGGGGCAGTGCAGGGGGTGGGAGCATTTCCAGGAGGGTGGAATGGCTGTCCAGGGGAGTGGTGGGGTGTCCAAGGGGTGTCCAGGGGTGTGGGGGTGTCATGTGGTGTGAGGGGAGTTTCCAGGGGTGTGGGAGGGTTTTCTAGTGGGGTGGGGGGGGGGTTCAAGGTGTCCATGGGGATGGGGGGTGTAGTCCAGGGGTGGGAGAGGAGAAGACACAATCCCTCGGGGGGATGAATGCCACTGGAAGGTACTCATCACTCCCAAATACCAAGCCTGATCTCCCAAAATGTTTCAGTAATGCTTTCTTCCCTGTAAAAATAATTCAATCTATCGCTTTGATGCTAGTATAACTCAGGGAAATGTCCTCATGTGTGATGGTGTTTTCCCCTAGTTATCATAGCATCAAAGTGATAAAATTAATGGTGTTTATAGGGGTAGAAAACATTAGTAAAAGATTTTTGGTGCTCAAGCTTTGCATGTGGGAGTGATGAGTACCTTCCAGCAGCGTTCAACACCCCCCACCCCAAGGGATAACAGCACCTCCTCTCCCAACCCCAGCTGTCCAGGGGATGTCAAAGGTTGCGGAGGAGGTAGTTTAGGGGTGTGGGGGTGTCCAGGGGTGTGGTGGGGGCTGTCCTGTGGGGTGGGAGGGTGTCCAAGAGGGTGGGATGGATGTCTAGGCGAGTGGGTGGATGTCCAGTGGGTGTCCCGAGGTGTTGGGGTCGTTCAGGGGGCGGGGGCAGTCTAGGGGTGTGGGGGTGTCCTATGGGGTGTGATGGTTATGGTCTGGTTTCGGTGGGGTTTTGGTCTGGGCGTGTCTAGTGAGGTTGGGGTGTCCAGGGGTGTAGTGGGGGATGTCTAGTGTGGTGGGATGGTGTACAGTAGGGTGGGAGGGATGTCTAGGTGAGTGGGGGATGTCAAGGGGGTGTCCAGGGGTGTGGGGGCTGTCTAGGTTGTGGGGCAGTCCATGGGTGTGGGGGTGTATAGTGGTGTGGTGGGTCCTGTCTAGTGTTGTGGGGTAGTTCTGGTCTGGTTTTGGTCAGTATTTGGCCAGGCTGTGTCCAGTGAGGTGGGGGTGTCTCGGGGTGTGGTGGGGGCTGTCTAGTGTGATGGGAGGGTGTCCATGAGGGTGGAGGGGATTTAAAGGTGAGTGGGGGATATCTAGGGGTGACCAGTTGTGTGTGTGTGTGGGGGGGGGGGGTTTCCTGGGGGTGGGGACAGTCCAGGGGTGTGGGGGTCTAGGGGTGTGGTGGGGGCTATCTGATGGGGTGGGGGCTTCTGGATTGGTTTTGGTCGGTTTTTGTTCTATTTTTGTCTAGGGGTGTCTAGTGAGGTGGGGGTGGGGTGTCCAGGGGTGTGGTGGGGGTTCTCTAGTGGGGTGGGAGGGTGGGACAGATCTATAGGCGAGTGGGAGGATGATCAGGGGGTGTGGGGGCTCTCTAGGAGTTGGAGGTAGTCCAGGGGTGTGGTGGTGTCCAGGGGTGTGGTGGGAGATGTCCAGTGGGTTGGGGGTTTTTTGGTCTAGTTTTGTTCTGGTTTTGGTCTGTTTTTTTGTTCGGGAGTGTCCAGTGAGGTGGGGTGTCTAGGGGTGTGGTTGGGGCAGTCCAGTGGTGTGGGAGGGTGTATAGGAGGGTGGGTGGGATGTCTAGGTGAGTGTGGGGATGTCCAAGGGTGTCCAGAGGTGTGGGGGTTGTCCATGGGGTGGGGGTAGTCCAGGTTTGTGGGGGTGTCTAGGGGTGTGGTGTGGGGATGTGTAGTGGGTTGGGGGGTTCTAGTCGGGTTTTGGTCGGGTATTGGCATGTTTTTGGTCTGGGGTGTCTAGTGAGGTGGGGATTTTCTAGGGGTGTGGTGAGTGATATCTAGTGGTGTGGGAAGGTGTCCATGAGGATGGGAGGGATTTCTAGGCTAGTGGGAGGATTTCCATAGGGTTTCCAGGGGTGGGGTGGGGGTTTTCCAGGGGTGGGGGTGTAGTCCTGGGGTGTGGGAGTGTCTAGGGGTGTGGTTGGGGATGTCCTATGGGTTGAGGGGGTTATGGTCTGGTATTGGTCTATATTTGGACTAGGGGTGTCCAGGAGGTGGGGGTGTCCAAGGGTGTGGTGGGGGCTATCCAGTGTGGTGGGAGGCTGTCCAAGAGGGTGGGAGGGATGTCTAGGCGAGTGGGAGGATTTCTAGGGGTGTCCAGGGGTGTGAGGGGGTTTCCAGGGGAAGTGCAGGGGGGGTTGTCCTGGTTTTGGTCTGTTTATTGTCTTTTTTTGGTCTAGGGGTGACTAGTGAGGTTGGGGGTATCCAGGGGTGTGGTGGCGTCTGTCCAGTGGGTGGGAGGGTGTCCAGGAAGGTGGGACGGATGTCTAGGAAAGTGGGAGATATCTAGGGGGTGTCCAGAGGTGTGGGGGCTATCCAGGGGTGGGGGAAATCTAGGGGTGTGGAGGTGTCTAGGAGTGAGGTGGGGGATGTCCAGTGGGTTGGGGGGGGGGGGTTGTGGTCTAGGTTTGGTCGGGTTTTGGTCTGTTTTTTATCTCAGGGTGTCCAGTGAGGAGGGGGAGTCCAGGGGTGTGGTGGGGGTTGTCCAGTGGGGTTGGATGGTGTCCAGTAGGGTGGGAGTGATGTCTAGGTGAGTGTGTGGATGTCCATTGTGTATCTAGGGGCGTGGGGTCTGTTTAGGGATTGGGGGCAGTCCAGGGGTGTGGTGTGGTGTCCAGGGGTGTAGTGGGGGATTTCCAGTAGGGTGGGGGGGGGGGGGGGTCTGGTCTATTTTTTGTCCGGTATTGGTCTTCTTTTGGTCTTGGGGTGTCTAGAGGGAGGGCATTTCTATGGGTGCTATGGGGGCTTCCCAATGGGGTGAGAGGGTGTCCAGGAAGGGTGGGAGGGATGTCTATGAATGTGTGGGGATATCCAGGGGTGTCCAAGGGTGTTTGGGGTTGTCCATGGAATTGGGGGATGTCCAGGGGTGTGGGGATGTCTAGGGGTGTGGTGGGGGTTTTCTTGTGGGGTGGGGGGTTCTGGTATGTTTTTGGTAACTTTTTGGTCAATTTCAGGGGTGTGGGAGGGCTGTCCAGCGGTGCAGGAGTGCTTTCCAGGTGGTGTGGGGGTATACAATAGGGTGGAGGTTTTCCAGGGGTGTGGGGGTTTTTCTAGGGGTGGTGGGGTTGTACAGGGGTGTGGGGGGATATCCAGGGGGTGGGGGCAGTCCAGGGGTGTGGTGGGAGTCCAGGGGTGTAGTGGGGGATGTCTAGTGTGGTGGGGGTTCTGGTCTATACTAGTCTGTTTTTGGCATCGTTTTTCTCTGTTACAGGTAATTTGGCGGGGCATAGGAGTGGTTCAGTTTTATTTAAAAAAATTGTGTTTTACATCGGTTATTTTATAAACGAAGTAAAAAATGCATTGGTATTAGGTTTAACATCGGTTATTTGGAAATCGACGTAATAACATCATAAGAAATAGTTTGTACGTTGGTTATGATATAACCAACATAATAAATTTGAATTTATAGTTTTTTAGGTCGTTTATTTTATTACCAATGTCGTATATATGTTTTTACGTCAGTTATTATATAACTGACGTTGTAAACCTCTTTCGAGACAGGTTTATCCCGTTGGCTATAAAAATAACCCTCGTGATAAATGCTTCATAGGAGTTCTTTATGATTTTGATTATATAATTACCAACATAAAAGGGTATATACCATGTTGGTTATTAAATAACTAATATAATAAACCACCACTCTGTAGCATTTTTCAAGTCGTATTTTCATCAAGAGACGTGGAAAACGCTTCGGATTTGTGTTTTTTATGTCGGTTGTAAAAAACCGACAAAAAAACTATGATTATAATGTCTCATGTAATAGCGTCGGCCAAAAGATGATGTTGAAAATAAAAATTAACCACCGTAAAAAACATTTTCTTCACTAAAACCTTTGTTACTATTCATTCATATAAAATCCTAACTCCCAAAACCAAGCACAACTCTATCATGAAAATCAATTCCCCATTGAAACAAATACTGTTATCATATTCAAGTGATTCCATTTAAATAAATCTTCACAACTATGAAACTAACAGGCACATCCACAAGAAAAGAATGGAAAAACAACCAAGAAATAATTTAAACATCCACACTCGGTTCTCTTGCAATGTCACTACAACAAAGTGGATCTGTGAGATCCCTTGAGGTATCGGAACCCAACCAAGCCCCATAGTACAGGACCGCATGACCCCAAATCAACAAACTAACAACTTCACAATAAAGAATAACTTCCCAATCCTTGTCACCATACAAGAATCATTAGATCAACCATACATATAACTAGAACACGTAAGCTCCCAAATTCAATCAATACCTTCCATTAGGTTTCTAATTTTTTTTGTTCGAAGTGGTAATCAGAAAATGATTATTATTTATCATACATCCATTTAACATTAAAAGTTTACATGATTAAACAGATTCCATTTTACAACCATTCAATCATATGACTAGCCATGAAAAAAGATGTTCATTAGTGAACAACGATGGACCACCAATGGCCATGATTTTCAAGGGACACAGGCTCATACAGTTCACATCATATAAAGGAAGATAAACAAATTCAAAAACATCATCATCAAGTACACCATTTCATTCTTTAAAAACCTATTTATTATCTTTTTTATGATTTATATTCATCCATATCTGAAGTTACATTATCGTACACCCCATTATACACATTAAATAGTGATGATGGAAAACCGTACATCGATGATCAACGATCGATGTTTTATTTCTCGTGCCAGGAACTGGGGATGCATGGCATACATGGTAGAATCTCCTAAGACTCTAAGAGTGAGTTGGAAAGGCTCCAGCATGGGCACACAAGAAGCCTTATGAAGTGGGTATCCCAATGCACCAACAGAAGGAAGAGAGGCAATCCAAGATGTATAAAGAAACTATGTGTGATAAGAGTGAGATCTTGAAATTATGTAATATGAAATGGTTAATGGATTAACAGTATTTTTGCAGTTTCACCCTGTTGTTTGATGTTTACACACAATATAATAATTTTTTATTTAATAATTATCATTAGGGGGGATTCCATATCATCTATGAGTTAATTTATTTCATTTAAATAGTGGAAAATGTGACATAATGACACACATATTGGGTCTATCAATGGCCCCCACACTCTTGGGGATTGGAACATAATTTATGGTCTTTAATACATCCTCATACTACATTAATGAGGTATTAATCCATAATGATGTTGTTATGGGAAACATGGGGAATGGAAGCCTTGATAACGCCATGTGGCACCGATCATTGACACACTGATGGGTGACACCACGGTGACACCCAGGCACCGAATATTCCCCACTCACATCTCACTAATGGTGTCTAGGGTTCCCCAAACAACAGAATTTCACAAATTAATGGACTAGGTTAGGCCAAGACATTACATCAGATGCCTCTCAAACTATTATCGACCTCGAGAATAAAAACTAAACATGGTGAAAAGGGAGCGGTTCGAACAATAATCTCAAATGATACCTATCATGACCTATCCACCCTAGAGTTGATCAAAATCCAGAACAAACCATGATCACTATGGAAACCACTCCTCCATTTATCTAATCAACAACTATGGATACACTACCACTCCCCTCCCAGAGGGAACCACACAAACATATAGAGGTCACAATGTTTAGTCATATGGATCAAGAAGTCCCTTACTCTATGTTATGATACTGTCCTATTTGGGAAGTAATGACTTTCCCACATGACTTTAATCACATCCACATTAATTCATGATGATTATGGATCATGTACTACCATTCATAAAGTTAGGGCTCTTTTAACATGGTCATAGAATAAGGGAATCATCCCATTTCATATTTTACAAGGTCCATCACTACATCACAAACCAGTACAAAAACGAAGAGATAAAAACAAAAAATGATGTGGGTACATTGCGTGAATCAATTCCTCACATTCCTAGGTACTCTCCTCATGCCCATTGTGCCTCTAAAAACCACAGACCAATGGAATGGTACATCCATGATGCACCTTCTTCCTTCAATCCTCGATCCTTACTAGTATCTCTACTAACATCACGTCGTCCTCAATATATAAATTTCCCCAGTCACAGACATGTGAATAATTGTGTATATACCAATGGAGTTGAGAAAATGGAAGACATCATTCACCCTCTGTAGAAGAGGTGGTAGAAAAAATTTATATGCCACATCGCCGACCCGCTTAAAAAAATTGATGGGTCTAAAGAACCACGAAGAAAGACTACTTCCTTTTCTGAAACTCTATTTCCCATTCTAAGGGGAGACCTTCAAGAACACATGGTCCCCAACCTCGAACACCAAGGGTCTCCTCCTATGATCAGAATACTACTTCTTCTATACAAAACAAACATTTAACCTCTCTTGTATAAGATAAAACATCTCTATCATGCTCTGCACCACATCTTGGACATGAAATCCTAATTCCCTAACCACTTTCTAGTAGACGGGTAAGAGAAACGACCTCACGAATAATGTTTCAATTAGAGCCACGACAATTGTAGAGTGACAGATATTTTTTTAGGAAAACTCTACCATATACTTGTGTCATACCCGCAATCCCCCGATGTCCAAAACAAATGATATTAAAAAATCCTCTAATTTCTGGATGGTCTACTCTATCTACCCATTCGTACGGGGGTTGAAATAAGCTTTGAAGAATTGATGGATTCCAAAAGCATGATTACATGATTTTTATACCAGTAAGGTAAAACTTGTATCCTGATGTGAGACTATGGAACTTGGAACTCCATGCAACCACACCAAATCATCCATGTACATCTATGGTATGGTATCCACCACACTCGAATCCTTGTTTTCCATGAAGTGAGATGATTTTATCAGACAGTCCACCACTACCAAGACAACCTCACAATCTCTTTGAACATGTGGCAATGTTGTGAATAAATCAATCGTGATTTCATCCCACTTCCATGAAAGGATATCTAAATTTTGTAACATATAACCTGGAACACGATGCTCAAACTTTAATTAATGACACATGAGGCACTTTTACACAAACCCTGCCACTACCTGTTTCACCTCAGGCCCCAAAATAGACTCCTCAAGCCTTGGTATATTTTGGAAACTCATGGGTATACTGCCAGGGGTGAGTTGAGGAACTCACCAAGAAATATCTCAGACACGTCCACTAGGGAAAACATCATTCAGTAAAGCACCATATGAATATGTCTATCTTCCAAACAACCATCCAGGTCATTTCCCAGGATAACACAATTATGATCCCCATCCGATTCTAAGTCCCCCCACTGAGATTCCTACATCTCCCATAATAGATATAAATTCACTATGATCTGGAATAAATAGCCTCTACCATCCTAAACCCTTGAATACTGGTGTTGGGTAGCCAAACCTTCCATTTCCTTCAAAGCATCTGCTGATCCTCGAACCAAATCCTTCTGTAGCTTTCTTCTCAAGTCATCGGCCACCACGATCCCCATTCTAGAGGTGTTGGAATTCAAGAAATCATAGTCTTGAAGAAACTACAACTACATTCACTTCAACATGTTCACGTCCCACAAGGAGAAGATATAACAAAACCACTTGTGATCTGTGAAGAACACAATGTGTTCCCTGATTTGGTAATGTCCACATAACAATAGTAAGAACACAACTGATGCATGATCAAGATCTTAAGTTTCATATTTATTCGAATGGGGACATAACTTCCTAGACCCATATATGATCACACTCTATTGTTTCATCAGAAAACACCCCAATACATGGTCTGTAGAATCACAGAACACCTTAAAAGTCACCCCTTATTCTTGAACCCTCATCACTGTGGAAGATGATAATTTCATTCAGGTAACTAAATGATACCTGGCGCTACACGCTCCACAGAAAATCCTGGTCATTCATGGTCATGTTTGAAAAAAGTTATGTGACTCAAGAAAAGTAGGGCAAAAATATTTGTTAGTAACTTTCTAGATCCAAAATACTATGATCTTCACCCAGGATATTTGGTGCTTCTCAGGAAACAACCTCTTCGACATTCAAAATGTCATCTACTAATCACTGATCTGACACCAAGTGTCCATGGATGTGCACCTCTCGTTATCTGAACATGCACTTGGTCAACTTCACTTAGGGATGGTTCTATCAGAGAACCTCTAAAACTATCCTCAAATTCTTTGTGTGATCATACTCTGATTTTGAGTAGATCAGAATTCCATTAATAAAAACAACAAATAACTGGCCCCAAGTATTCCTAGAAGACGGAGTTCATGAGCCACATGAACACTTCCAGTGCATTCATGACACCAAACAACAAGACCACAAACTCAAATACTCATATCTTTCTACGAAGGTAGTCTTCAATATGTCACCCTCCTTCAGCCACAGCTGGTGATATCTTAACTGCATGTTGATCATTGAGAAACATCATTCCCCCTTCAACAAATAAAAATGACGTTCGATCCTCCGGAGATGGAAACAGTTCTTGATCGTCAACTAGTTATACGTCCAGTAGTATATATATATTCAGAGACCATCATATGTATTCTTTTTGATAAAAAATGGTGCACCACATGATGTTGTGCTTGGCCATACAAAACTTTTCTTCATAAAATAGTTAATATTAATCTATAACTCCTTCAACTCAGAAGGCTTCATTTGATAAGGATCCATCTAGATCGGAAATGAAACATGTTGAAATTCTATCCCAAATTCCACATCACATCGAGGTAGTAGAGTCACCACCTCTCTTGGAAAGACATCGAAAAATTTCCTGATAATCCATTGGACTTCGACCATTTATGTATATTCTGACTCCACTGACATCTTAGATCATAAAGATAAAAGGGGTTCCAATCAATGACTACCCTCATGGAAGCACTACTCACTGATGAATCTCAAACATTGTCTTCCCATCTATGAAATCAAGACCCTTATTCAAAAGTGGTCGATAATGAAACACATATAGAACATCCAATAAATCCATATAAACACAACATAAAACTTAATCTATAGAAAAAGAAGGTCCCCAGTGTACTTATGTGGCCTCAGCATCAATCTACATCCCCAGAAAACATGAGAGAAGGTGTTCTGACCTCCGACTGGTTTAATCAAAACTGGGGGAACAAGAAGTATCTCTACATCTACACCCACAACATGGGATACACTGGGTGCAAAAAAGAAGCGTGAAGAACCTAAATCAAACAAGGCACATGTAATAGTGAAAAACAAGTTGATCGTACCTCAAACAGCCTCTGGACCAGCTATAAGTATTTCCACTATAGCATGAAACTACCCAATATAATCTCATATTCCACTCATATATCATCCAACTCCCTTATTACACGCTTGTTCAGTTCCGTAGGAGTGACCTAATGTCGACCTCCTTATGCAACGTTTATCCTCGGGGAGAGGGAGCTTGTTGTCCCTGATGCTGCTACCGAAAAGTCCTGGCATGAAACTAAAGCAGCAATGGTGGGTGTTGAACCTTCCCACCCCACTGTATTACACTCAGTCCAGGAATTGATTCTTAATATGCCAATTGCTTCCATATATGAAGCATCTCGGTCCAAGGCCAGCAATTAAAGGGTGATTACCAGGAGATCAAAACTGGAACTACTAGTCCCTGCTCCCCACATGCCAAAACCTGGAAGGACCTGATGATGGAGGGCTACAATTGACGAACATACCCCATGGAAAGAGAAACATGCTCCCATATCATGACACACCTCCTAGTGTTTTCATTATCCTCACTACTTCATCCTTCTTTTTAACCTCTATGTACTTCATCAGGGTGAGGGAGTAACAACATACTAAAGAGATGGTCAGAGTGCATCCTCTAAACACCATAAATGATACTCCTCATCTGGAGTAAGGTTCAAGTAAAAATGATACAAGATCCATGAATTTGATTAACAACTCTCTCACTGAAATACTCTCTTATCAAAGAGATAGTATCCCATGTATCTTCTCACCATTCTTCATAAAATAATGGAATTACGGCTAGAAATCCTTCTCAAACTCATCCCATAAAATATCAATTTCCATTATCTCTCTAAGGTAGATTATCCACCATAGACTCTCTACTCCCCTCATCTGACTGACTACCAAATGAACCTAGTACTCAACCAGAGCCCAGATCAAGATGAAACCTATCATCAACTCCTCGATCCAGCTTTTGGTCTCATTGTTTGAGACACTTCCCTCGCACATCCAAATGGCCTTCAACATAATGGAACGAAGCGTCATCTTCCACTAGTCACCCCCCTCCTCTCGATCAGTTCTCCACTGATCATCTAGATTTGGCTCTTCACCCATGATCACCTCCACTACGAGTGGTCATCTCTTGGGTTCCATAGCTGTAATGTATAAAAGGAATGTATTCGCCCGAGTAGCTTAAGATGATTTTATTCAAATTTTTATTAAACATGTTATTTATTTAAATTCCTAGAATGCCCATAACACACAATAAAATATGTCATTATGATGCAAGTTCCTTTATTAAGGTCTCTAAACTGCAATCAGTGTAGCGTCACTGGGCTGTTCAATAGGTTTAGAGTCCTTAATTCTGATCACGGGGGCCCATAAAATCTCGTGTCTAGGCCAGTCTTCACTAGAAAATTTCATGAAACAATATTTCTTGACAATGTTTCCCTACCATGATATGAAATCCATACTGTTCTGATCCCCTACCTCCATCCTATATCTCAATTATCCCCTCTGATACCATTATGTCATGACCCGCCTTCACCAAGATGTGGGATGAAATATCATACCACCAGACCCTTCCTTCATCAAGTTGAAGGAGACATAATAACCCCTGAGTCCCACAATCAATAGGCTCTAGAGTAGTGAATAGAGCCAAGGGTATATAATCAAACATTACATTTAAGGATTTACCAATATTATTTATTATGATCGTGTGATATAATGGTAAAACCCAAAAAAACTCCCAACGTGAAGGAAAACGTACAGTTAAAACCCATTTCCCTGGAATGTTACATATGTAAACCTCTACAAAGCAGAAGGAAAAAATGAAATACACCAAAAGAAAAGGAAAAAATTAACAAAAAATGTCCCTATGTCTGATCTAGTAATATCTGGCATGGTCCTCATTATTTTCATAGAATCCTGAATGCAGGTTTAGATATTGAGGGTGAGTATATAGGTTTACTCATAAGTGAGAACCAAAAGCTGACATTGACAAGTGGGGAGGCATTATAATGCCCTATGACAAATAGAGATAATAAAAGCACCTATAAAGTAAACTATCCACCCAACATCACCCTATTAAACTCCTCAAATAACAAAAGTCATGTAATATAATAGTGATTTCACATCATTTCTTGGGTACCCACAACACTATACCACTGGATAATGAAGATATCCTAAGTGTCAGACCTTCCCCTTCATTGTCACTGTAGTCCCACTACCATACCTTACCCACACACAATTGGGCTACAAAAACAGCACTTCCCTGCCCACAGACACCCTGTCCACCACCCACATCCCTACCCGTAGACACCTAGGCCAAAACAATCACTACCATGACCGAAGATACATGGGAGTCATCCCAATGATTCACGTGAAATAAACCCTACCCACACACACCTAGGACAATCACCACAAAATAACCTTCCCAAAGAATCATTCGATAAAATGGACCTTAGTCCATCACAGCCTACCCAAATAGTATTGGGACACTCTGGGGAGGGAGTAGAAAGAATCTAAAAACCATACACCAAATGGGATGTTGTAAAAAACTACCTCCCTAATAAAATGTGGTTGTTCGGCACAATTTACGCAACATGGGGGGTGAAAATAAGAGACACAAAATCTATATTTATACACATAGATAGGAATGAACTCCTCCCAACCTATGGTTTCTGAAAATTTCCCTTACACAAACACCCTCATTAATATTCATTCATAAAAATGCCTAAAAACACCCCCAAGAACAACTCATTCTTGATAAACAACTCCCCTTTGACAACATTATGGTTATCATATTCAAGTGATTCAATGTAATTAAATCTTTACTACTAGATAACTAATAGTCATATCCATGATCCAAAGATAAAAAACAACCATGAAGTAATTTAAACATTCACAACTGGTTCCCGAGTAATTTCACAACAACAACAGTGTTCTGTGAGATCCCTCGATGTATTAGAACCAATCCAAGCCCCATAGTATATCACCACACAACCCCAAATCCACAATCCAACAACTGTAAAACCAAGAATCACAACCCCATCCACATCACCATACAAGATTCATAATGACAACAAGAAACATCACATGAACATGTATGCTATAATAATTTTTCAACAACTTTCATTTGGTTAATTTATTCTATTTTGGTTAGCCAGGGTGATCACACAAGGATTCTTATTTATCATGCTTCCATTTAACCATCCAATTTTATGTGATTTTTCCATATTAAAATCATTCAATAACAGAATTATCATGGAAAACAAGGGCTCATTTGTTCATAATGAAGGACCAAAAATTAAAAAAAAAATTAATGTGGACACAATCCCATATGATTCACATCATATAAAGGAAAATAAAAGAATACCACATAAGCATCATCATGTAAACACCTTCATTCATTAAATAAATTATTATCTTGGTTATGGTTTAGTTTCATCCATCCCTAATTTAACATAATCGTACCCACCACACTTGATACAAAGTAAATAAAGATGATGGAAAACCCTACATGGATGATCAAAGATTAATGATTTCTTCCTTACACTACAAACTGGGGATGTTCTACTTGTAGAGGAAAAAACTACAAGGACTCCAAGAGTGAATAAGAAATGATACAGTGTCAGTGCACAAATAGCCTCATGAAAAAAGACTCCATACACACAATGGGTTTCAAGATAGGCCAGACAAGAAGAAGAACATAACTTCACGTGATTAATGTAAATATCATGGAGGTACAAGATATGAAATCGTGAATATTAAAGGTGGAGTTTGATTACACTTAATAATGAAGATAATTAATTTTATATGTCATGGAGATTTGGTTCAACCACAGATTCAACCCCTTGAACAGAACGTACACTATCACATGGGCATCTCAAATGGTATCATGGAATTATTGTAATATAATTAGATATTCTTACATATCTAAATTTTATTTAATATAATTAAATTATTAATCTATAACATCATTGTATTCAATGAAAAACATAATCATAAATTTATTTCTTTTTATTGTAGGAAACAGATTCCATCTATGGAATGGGTTGATGGTTCTATATAATCAATAAGTTATGATGGACATTCATAACATCATATTTAATGTTTTTTAAGTAGTTAAATGACAAAATATTCTTATTTTCAATATTAATGAAATTATAAAGTATAAAATATAAGGATAATATTTCATTTATGTTGATAAATTTTAGAAATATTGGACTGTTATAAATATTTTTCTGTGAAAAATAATAACAAGATTATGATAATGAAAAATCAATGGTTTATAAGAATAAATAAAGTGAAAAATGATAAAAATGAGATAATAATCATAAAAATATAAAAATATTCAAGTATATGGATAAATAATATTGGTTCTCAAAACATAATTCTACATTGTTTTATAAGGATAGTGAAAAAGGTAAAGGGGATTCCAAGGATGATGGTGTGTGAATATAGTTTATAAATAAATCCATATTGATGATACCTCCAGTAAATATGAATAATATAGGGGTGAGAATTAATAGATTAGTAATGAAGAGAAAAATACATAGTTATAAATAATAATGTATTCATGGGTATGTTTTATTGAAAATTTAAAAAAATATAGAAAAAATCAATCTTGGAAATCTGATAATTATTCATTGACTAAAACTCATAATGAGTCAAAATAATGAATTATTTATGAGGTGCTAGAATAAATCAAATGAAAAATTGGATAAATCAATTATATCATTGAATTTTTTCATAATTACATTAATATTACCAAAATAATTCTCATTGAAAATTAATAAGATGTAACATATCTAGTGGAAGATATAATTGATTCTATACATTCTATGAGGATCACTCAACATATTATTCAAAATACTATTTTTGAAATTTATTAATGAATAAAATAAATGAATTATGTTTCTAATTAAACTATGGAAACTACATTTTATAACATTTTATCATGTTAAATTGGTTTAAAACATGATCCTTTAATCAAAATGGTGGTAATGGAGATTAAATGAAGAAGAATGTTATAAAATAATTTTGAAAAAGAACATACATATTGAAAATTATGAAAATTATTATGAAATTTAAAAAATTTATGTGTAATGATAGAATAATATTACGATGAATAATCATAAATATATTCACATATAGAAAGAAAAAATATCATATGTATGAAGTAATTTAGAAGTAGTATTAGATTTCAAATTGATCAGAAATAGAAAAAAAATATTTTGAATAACCAATTTATTTATCTTGGAGATTTAATCTCAATTGATAATATTAGTTCAATAATTTATATTAAAGAAAAATATTTTGAAATGATATTTCACATCCACATTCAAATTAATATGTTTAATTGATGTTGGGTTCAATTTTAAGATTACAATTAGTTGTTCAAAAATAATGTAAATGAGATAGTGAAATTACATTATTATTTCAATTCAATTATGTAGTATTTTTTTATGGGTTATCACACCATGAATTCCTCCAATAAATATCTTACCAAACTACAATAACAACTAATGGAAAATTATAATATCAAATATATTAAGAGAAGTAATATAAAAATGATAGAATTGGATATTAATTGTACATAAAATTCTACAAAAAATAAAATACTTGGGTACATGACAGTTGTTTCCAATCACAAATGACTATAATAAGAATCTATTGAATAATATAAATATTAATTATTGATGATATGCTTCTTTTAGAATGAATTGTTTAATCTATTTCAAAAGAGTAATATTTAACTTGATTATTATGATTGAATCCATATATTACCTATTTATCAATGGGTTGGGACACAATTTCAAGATTCATTCTTTTTTATTTTAAAATTACAATCAGAATATTTTTTGTGAGGATGTATACATCATCATGATATTGAAGGGTGAAATAATATTGAAGAAGTGAAAGAGAAGAAGTAAAAATATATTTAAAATTATAATTATCCATGTTCATGGTAGTGTAACGAATAAAATTTTCTATATATTAATTTTTGATATAATATGAATCATTTTCAAAGTCGTGTCCTATGATGGTGTGTTATTTCAGGATTTGGTGAGCATACAATCCACATATGAAATACAGTAAATATTTTGATATCAATCTAGAAATTATTTTCATAAAATGATGAATAAATCCTAATGTAAGGCCCATATAAAAGATATGAGTGCACCACTACTGTCAAAGCATTAGATTCACCCTACGTGCGATATAACCTTTGTTAGTGCATGGTGTTGGTGGGAAATAAGTAGCATAAATAAAATTTATAAAATAATATATATGTTAATTAATTATATATTTTTTATTTATTTACCTTTATCAACAATTAATACTAAATTATAGTGTTGTTTCATGTTTATCATTTAAGCCCTTGTGACCTAGTGACACTTTTGGAGAGAATTTTAGAAGACAACAACGGATTAGAGCTGGATCAGGGACCGATGTGTAGTGAGAACTTGTGGATCTTGAAAATGATAGTAATGTATGATTATACATTATTAGAGATAAGTACAAATACCATATAAAATGTTGATTTTTTATTTCTATCTCATTCATTTATCTTTGTCAAACATTGATCACATCGATGAATAATTATCAATTCACTCATTAAAAGTATACTAAACTAATGGAATAATTATTTTTGGTTTTTCCCTCCTATTTGGTATATTAATTATATAATGGGTTGAGTTTGAACAACCACAGGTTTATGTTCATTCTTTATAGTTTATATAGTATGTATTTCTCCCCTAAATCTTCACAATCTCAACATGGAAAATTTGTTTGGAATTTGATTTGATGAGTATCCATTATTTGGAGTTTTCATGACTATGTTTCTACATAATAGATTGATACCTTTGGTTTGGTTGATGATTGAGTTCTTGATCATGGTTTATCAAGGATGGAGGATGATCTGATGTAGTTCAGAATAGATTTTCAATACACATTAATCACAGTTTTGATGTTTCATATGAAGAATATTTGAGTGGTAATTTCTCGAGTTGATTGAATGACCATATCTAAGATCTTCATTGACTAGAGGCATGTCCAACACAAGATCTATTTATTTTTATGATAATAGATGATTATGTGATGTAGATAACTACTCATATGATAATACAGATGTTCTAAACATCTCTATGTTACATAGAAGGTAAATAAACATTACAACACAAGTGGGACTTACCCAATATTTAGTGCTATAGTATTTTAGAGAAATAATATATATCATGATGTTTGACCCAATGCCACATAGTTTTTTACATGTTGTTGAATTGGTGTGTATCTAGGGAGATACATGGTCACTGGTAGGAAAAATACATTGAGACATTCATCATTACATGGGTATTGCATGGTGAATACAAGATGGAACATGGGCAGGACATGTGGTAAATAGTCATGGGCATATAAAAAAGTAGAAAGTGTTGGAAAAAATATAAATTTATCTTACTATTTCAGCACACTATGTATGTGGAGATTTTTTAATATCACATGATTTTTTTCATTGTTGATCACAAAGGAACTCTACTAATGGAATCTTGGGGATTTAAATACCCTAGAGTCAATGATTTAATTACAGATACTATACTAGGTTTATAATTATGAATGATATTTAGAATTATTTCAGACAATTAAAATGTGGCATGGTGCCCCACAAAATATAATTCTAAATGTTATTTTTTGTGTGAGGTTATCAGTTTATTTTTAAAATATTTTTTAAATAAAAAATACCAAGGGTTTTATTCACACATAAAATATTCAATTAAATTAATGTGTAATATCCTCTTATTTCCTCTTCGTACGGACCTATTTAATTTTTAGATGTTCTCTTTTTTATACCTCTTTTAGATAATACCCATAAATCATTCCTCATAGAGGGTATTTTTTCCATATAGCTAAAGGATTATGGGTCTTGAGATTGGTTGAAGTCCAAATACTCTATGTATTAAATGCATTACATTTATTTATCTAGGAAGGCATATTCATGATTTGTAATATAATTTTCCTATAATTATAATATATATCATTAATGACATGAAATTAATTTCCATTCCATATAAATATTTGGAATTTTTTAAATGGGGTGGACCACTTTTAATTCTACTCACCCCACATTTCATTGTTACTCTCCCATGCATAAGAGAACCTCCCATATGAACTCACATTAAAACCTATGCAAGGATTTTGGGCCAATCATTCATATGGATTCTTATTCATATTTTGATCATATATTTTTATTCCTTTTGTATGTTCCCAAATACATTGTATGTGTTTTCCATTTTCCATTCAACCAATGATTCAATTTTGATATAGGCTTGTATTTATTATTTTCTGGTCATTCATCTATTATTACATTTTTCTCTAATCTAAGATTATATAATTGTAGGTATTGAATAAGGATAGTACTACAATCATAAGGTAGATAGGGTACGACTTATATTTTAATGTCATATGATTTTTAAATTATCATCATTGTGCAAATGAAGGTTTCACCAGGTGATGCATCTAACATTTATCTTCATTAATTTTAATTTTAATGCTTTAGTTCTAACACATATTATTCTTGTTATTTATTTCATTGGAGGTCCATATATCAACAGAATAAAAACAATTAGTATTATACCATTTTATTAAATTTTTTAATCTAATGAAATTATCTAAGACACAATTCAAGTGAAAATATAATTTTTCCTTGTTAAGGTACTTTTTCCGTCATTATTAATTGAATATTAATGATGTTTATGAAAAAATATATTTATTGATTTCTCTATTATTTGATAATTATTATTAATTTTCAAATAATTTGAAGTCTTATATCCCCATTTCATGTCAATGTATGGAATGGAATCAGTCTATTAAATTCTTATAAATTGAAGAGATAAATGATTTCATGTCCATTATAATCCATGTAATGATTAATTTTTTTATAAAGGATTGATCCTGTTAAATGATTACATGAAATGTTTTTGAAGTGCTACATGATTTCATATGACAAATGAAATGAGTATTAGCTACCATTTGTGATTCTATATTTTTATTTTAATAATAATGGCTAGATTTGATCCGTCTATGGATTCCAGAGGAAATACCTTGAGAACATAAATGAATCCATTAAGATTCATTAATGTAATTCGTTTGGGTTGATGATGCATGATATTCCCATTAGTATATGATAAAAGAGTGTACATTGGGGTAAGGAATTCCCCTTGAGGTAGCAAACCATTAGTTCTTATGGGAAATATTTTGTTTATTAGATAATGGCCACTGATTTCATTCTCATGATGGACCTGTTTCTACCATATCACACCTTTATAGATTATTATGTAAATAGGGTGTAGTTTACATAAACATATAGTAGTGCTTATACTCAAAAGAGTAAGTGGGATGTCTAGAATAGTATACATAGACTAGGGAATCCCGAGGTAGGATGATTGACCACCCAGAATTCCACACTTTATATGTATTATTATGAAATTCATCAAATTGAATTCCCAAATGTAGTCAATAATTTTAGGTATGTTTTACCTAATTGATTTTTTTGACTACCTCATAATAGAGATATATAGTTCACTATCATTACAGTTCATGGAGATGTACATGAACCAGTTACACTTTATAGGATGGTTGTTATTGTGTTTCAAAATCACAAAAGGCTGCAATATTATTTAGAGACCATGGGTTTTATATGGCCAAACACTTATTTCTGGGGATCACCTATCCATTTCTCAATGAAAGCGAATATAAACCTAAGGTATTGTGTAGATTAATATATGTTTAATAATATTAAATTGAAAAACTATTATTTCATACCTCTTATATATTATATATTCAACCATACTAATAGGGAGTGGAAATTATTGAATATCCTCTTCCAATCGATTTTTAAATATTATTGAAAGTCCCACTTTGAGGGAAAATGGTAACCTACAAAAAAAACATCCAAACCAGAAGAAGGTCACACAGAACACCTTGGACTTTGATATAATTCAAAATTCAAAAAGACTCAAATAGATCCAGCATTAACGTGCGAGAACCATATTTTAGAAGTCAAAGAACCTATCACAACATATCCCACAAATCCCAATATCCAACCTAGGAGAGCTACACATGTCCTGAAAATACGTCGTCACCATCATCATATCACATCATCATCATCATGAGACCCACGTCCACCATTGCAGACAGAAACAACATCGTCCCTTCACTGACGTGCACAACCAGAACTAGAGACTGTTGAAGACCCTTGAAACCGCCGTCAAACATCGCCGTATTATCAACTCCCATCGAACAAGAAACAACAAGAACCCAATCACAAATGGAGTGAAACCAGAAAACCGCCACCATACCCATCATGAAAGAAGCCAAAACTAGAACCAAAGATCGAAATACCATCAAAAAATATTCTAACTAATCACTTAAGACATGAGTAAAAATCGAAAACCAAAACCCTGCTCAAAGTCCACTCCTTGGGAACACTTCCGTCCACCGAACCACACCTCCGAATACCTTATTGGTACCACTGCTCCAGATCTGACTTGGAGGAGAGCAGCGAAGCGTATGGCCAGAACAGTGGTTTGAGCGTCCGCGAGCTCTGGACGAAGGCAACAACAAGGATGAACAAAAACCAGTGCCCTTCGAAAAGAAGAGGAAGTCGACCCAGTTAGTTCCTTGGGACCCATTGACCGCCGAGCCACAAAAATAATATCCTCATTGAACCACCACTCCATATCCAACCTGGAGAGTCACAGTGGAATTTGAGTCTAGATATGTAGAGACAGTAGCTGGCAGCTTCATCATTAGACAACCAGTCGTGATAAGACCCCTAGAAGAAGAATAAGTCAAAATCATGGAGGAAATTCCAAAGTACCTTCGCCGGAGTGAGAATGAGGAGAAGGACCGAAGATGAAGAAAACAGGGGTGACCGAGCCACGAAAGAAGTTCCAGAGAAATGAAAACACCGATAAGCCATGCTAAAAGAGCATGAATAGTCTGGAGGAGGCAAAAAAAGTTAGGAGGAGGAGAAAGGGGTAGAGGAAAGGAGAAAAAAGGAGAGCCGTTTACCCTGAATCAAAAGATTTTATGAGGAAACCCTAGGAGGGGACGGGGTGAGAGGAGGGCCTAGAGAGAATGGGGCCATCCCTCATCTACTGGAATATCAATTTTATAAATTTATATCACAGGTTTCATGTAATACCATCATATGATATTCATATGTACATTAATTAAAATGAATATATAGTAATTATATTCCATTTTAGGAACACATTGGCCTTTTTCATGCCTATTGTGAACAATGCTTTATATCCCTATTTGGATTCATTTTCTAGGGATTTCATTGATGACATCCAGGTGAATTATCAATATGAGACAAACCATATGAATAAATTTTTATATCAAATTGAATACCCATAGTGAGATGTAGTTATATATTTCACTTAGTAATTGTCTCTTTAGGATTGATAAATATAGCCAACTAGATCATATTATCTCATAGGAAATATTATTAATAAATTATATATGGTGAGATATATAATTGGATGAGAGTATCTTAATCATAACTTTGATATATATTCTTTAATGGGAAGATATTGTTATTAAAGGCACCTATTATAATACTTTACATCCTTACTATCACCAATTATGGGATTCTGTAAGATGGTAAATATTTTTATATGGTCTTAATCATACCAAAAAACCTTTCAAAAGATGAAAAGAATATTTACTTCTTAACATATATTGATTCTTTATGATCCATACATAAGATATATAATTTATTGTGATGCATCGGTTTGCACGATATGAGCATCTCAAATGTAATACATTCGAGTTATTAAAAACCAATAATGGAATTTGTGGCCTCCTGTTTATTAACAGATGACACAATATCAAGAGTTATCCACTAGTGATTACTCCATGTGTTAATGGAGGCACAATTTGATGTGTGATAGTTTTATGGTGCTTACAATCCATTATGGAGTGATGAATATTTCTTAGAAGCATGAGTTGACCCTTAGATAGTGAATATGGGTAGAATACATTATTTACATTTACGTTGATCTTATTTATATGCCTACAAAAGGGAATAATATTGAAAAATATCTATTCATGATCAATCAAACCGAGATATCTTAGGAGACCAGAAATGAGTGGAATTATATGTCCCTGTTTCTGAGATTCACATAAAGTTTTGGTACCATCTTGGAATTTCTATATATGAGTTATTATTAGTGGTCTCTCAACATTTAGAGACTTTAAATATGGGGTATTTTTCATTTCTTGGGGTACATGTACTATGGGAGAGTTTTTTAGGTGGGGACCCACTTCTAATTTCTCTATTGATAGAGATGATATCCTATATATACATGGGAGTATTCTAATTCCTTTAGATTTGGGAGAGGAGATGATGTGAGGATAACATGACTCTTAGTGGGTAGTATAAGCAGGTATCTCCAAGATGTATCCTGATATGCACTAATTATATTGGTGGATTAGGATCAAGTGTTCAATAATAGGTGTTATCATGAGCTGTATCTCCTTTCAATATCTGAAGGTAGAAATGTTGTAGAGTTCTTGATTGATACAAGAATTACTAGTCCAATAATGGAAATAGAAATTTTTATGGTTTTTCCGATTAGATTACCTTGGTTCCCTTGAGGGAGTAAAAAATATTGGAATACATGGATTGACTAACAATGATATCCAAATTCTTTCCAATCATGGAAAATTTATTTGTTGAAGATCTTGGAAGACTATATGTATGTGAGATTCTAAAGCTATATGTTGTTTCTTGAGCTATATTTTTTGATATGAAAACTAATTTTACATTATTAATCTTGAAGTGGATAAAAACACTATGACTACTAAAGTGATTTTTAGCATATTTTTTCTCCCTCAGACTGATGGGATGACCAAATGGTTGATGTAGGGTTTGGAGGACATGCTTTGAGAATGTGCACTTAATTTCAATGGTTATTGGGGGAATCATATAATCCCATTTATTTCACATATAATAATATATTTATTTTAATGTTTTTCTTCCGTATCGGGCCATATATAGTAGGTCATTCCCTTCACCCATTGGATGGTTAGAGGTATGAGAGTTAGTTATACTAGGTCCCTGAATCATGTGTGAAACTTCTGAGCATGAGATGATAATCCATAAATGTATGGTGACTCTACATGTCCATTATATTCAATTTTTGATGGTATTATGGTACAACATCTATTTCCATGAAAAGACAAGAGAGATTGATTATGACCTAAATACTTAGGGGACATGGTTGTTTTCAGATAGAACCATCATAAGGGAAAATATGTGAAGTTTTATTTCATGGGGGATGTCTATAAGAAAAATTTTTCCATTGTGTATTGATATATTTAGATTCTTGTTAAATCTTTTATTGTAGCCCTCTTATGAACTAAACATGGAAAATGAACATTATAGTGGGTCATTGTGTCCTTGGAGGGAATTGAGTAGGGGGATATAACCTCACTATAGGCCAACTATACTATATTTAATTTTAATAGAATTGGGTATTAAATAAATATGTCAATTGGTATGGCTAGTCCTGTTCATATTTTATAATTTAAATTTCTCAAATGTGAAATATCATGAATTATATTATTTAAAAATCATTTACAAAGAGTTAAAATTCACATAAATGTTTTAAAGGGAAGATCACTTTTCTTCTCCATAAGAACTCATTTCATTATTCATCTTCAGTGAATAAGAAGACATCTGCCTTGAGATATAATTTAATCATAAGAATGTTATTGGATATATAAATAAATATATAATATGATATACATTCTAATCATCTTGTTGATTTCATTGTGAAATGTGACCAATTCCATATAAATATTCAGTTTTTATCATTATATTAGTGATTCTATATTAATGTTGCCTCATATGTATTATTTTCATGGATATTATCCATTCATCCATTCTCTTATAATAGAACATAAAATATGGGTCAATAATAAATAAGAGTGCACTACTTACATAAGGTAAGTGTTCTGTGTATTTCCCCTAACTGTATCATCATTTATAAATTACCATCATTGTGCACCAGTGAGTTCCATAGGGTGATGCATCAAAAATTCATCTGAAGTGACTATAATTGTTGGTTTATTATTATAAATAATATTATACACAATCATTATTCCCTTGGAGGTTGGTCCCTCAATGATTCCCACCATATTATTGTGCATAATACGATATTCCATTTTCACATATATTGAAATTATCTAAGACACCATTTGGTTGAGATTTAATCTTATCCTTGTTAAGGTATGTGATTTATCATAATAAAATGAATATTTAATTTATTTAATGGAATTTAGATTAATGATATCACATGTCCTAGATAATTATAATTGAATTATTATTGTTATCATGTCATCTAACCCATTTTCATGTTAACAAATTTTATGTAATGAACATTTTAAATTCTTACAAATTACTGTGATTACATGATTCATGTATTTGATAAAACTTTTCATTATTAGTGACATTTAGAAAAATGAACCAATTAGATTATTACAAATAATATTTATTACATGAACCTAGATTGCATTTGATTAATATAATGATTATAATGTTTTTTATACTGATCATTATCATATATATCTGAATGGTCAAATATGATCCCAACTATGATTCTCAAGGTAAATCATTGAGAACTATGAGGATGAAATTTAAATTCAATGAGACCGTTACGATGAGAGATCCCCATAAAAAATTATTTTAATATTCCTTTTATGTGAATTACCGATTGTATAATTGAAGATTAATGTGACATATAATTCTGAAGATTATATGTACATGGATTCACTTATTAGATTATGATTTATTTCATCAAACACATATAACCATTGATTCACCCCATTGGTATGATTCATGCCTAGTTTTATATTACCACCTAAATCAATATAATATTTTATACTCATTTATAGTGGAAATACTTTTTTATTCTCCTTGAATTATACTCATTCCCCATATATGCATACTTCTTGTGATACTATAGAGAGTTGGATACCCCCTTAGTTGAATGATTCCTTAGATACAACTTGGATCCTATTTTATTATTATGATAATCAACCTTGGTATTTATTAAATATACAAATATTATATATATATATATGTATATCAGAGGAATAAAACATTATTATATTGTACATTACCAGTCCCTAGATGAGGCTGAAGCAGGTATGAGTTGATTATTTTTACTTCATTAGAATATAATATGTCTTCCCTTTATACAATTTATTTTTATAGACTGGATTTTAAACACTCAATTGGTGTTGCCCTACGAAGAATGATCTTACACACCATCCATCCAACATTTACAACCCAGGTTGATTATGTGATTCAATGTATATAAAATTAGAAGTATCTCTCATTGGATGTTACGAACCATGTTTGGAAGCCATCCAACCCGACACCCAAACCTATCTAAAACATGGACTGGAGGTAATTACTAATTCCCATGGGATGGGAACTAGTTTTTAGGTATAAAGTATGTTATTTCAAGATGATTTTACCTATTTATGTCTTAAAAATATCTAACTACAATAAGAATCAAATAAATGAATAAACATAAACATATGGTGTAAAAAATTGAAATTCAATGTTAAAAACAGTAAAAAACCCTAAAGAACAACAATGGGATGTTAATGACCATTCTACACCATAATTATCTATGTAAAAATTGGAAAATAATCCTCAACACACGACCACCAACACCTACAAGTAGTGTATTATTTTAATTTAGATCCACCATCTTCATCGTGAAACATCGTTCTTTTACCTAGGTCATACATAACAAAATATTGAAAAAAATAATGGGGTTTGTGGGGTTTCTTCCAACTCCTAGTACGATGTCACCCAAATGAAGGACTCAATGACAAAACACATTCAGTCAACATAAAATGCATGTTTTTATATAATTCGAAATATTACCTTTTATATAATTTTTTATCAATAAGATAAAATTCATTGATTTTTAAATGATATACAATGGGAACCATTTTCCAATAAAAACTCTAATATCTCAAGAGAGCACAAAGTCGCATGAAAAAAATTATAGGAACCATATAAAATGGGCCAATAGGTTCCACATATCATAGTGAAATGTGCTATTGAAGACCCAAACCACAATATCCACATGCACAGTCTAATAGATATGAACCATCCAATGTATTTGTGGTATCCAATCATCATAATATTTTTTTGGTATTGCAATGATAAATCCTTGTAGACGAATCTAGATAATTCCACTTTTTATTCAAATATCATACTATTCCTATTCCACCAACTTGTCACCTAGGATTCTCATTTTTTCTCTATTTCCAATTCACATTTCTCATACATAATAAAATTCAGATAGACTCACCATGAAATTAGAAAATGTATGACACCGAAAAAATTTTCCTAAAAAAATAAACTAACAATTTCCCAAACCCACAAAATCAATTAAAATTTTGGATTCTCACCACCTTCTTAAATTATTATTCCACATTAACAATTTATAAAAGTCCATCAAGAAGAACAACAGATAAGCACACCTAAAATATAACCATTTTCATTATGGAAACATGATTTTATGGAATTTGAATATTAAAAACATTAAAAAAAATTCATACCACACAAATAATTCACAAAACATAAATAAGAGTAATAATAAACTTTTTAAAATCATCAAAAAATTCTTATGTAAAAACCACCCAGCTCTCACATGGAAACATCTGGAATGAAATGATAAAACACAATTGTTCCATCATAAGAACCTGTAATGTAAGTAACAAAAATAACCATCCTGATTTCAATATACATATCATGATTGGAAACATATTAGTTCAAAACAACCTGCTTGAAATTTGGAACTCAAGAATGAGATATTAAAAACCTTATAATGAGAGAGAAATCCGAAGGATATGGTTTACATGACGTTTCAAGGATTTTCCCGCGCAGAAACAACCCATTGAATGAAGATCGAATTCCATATGAATGGTTAGAGTAGGTATTCATGGATTATAATCTTTCATGGGGATGAGGTTAATGATTTATGATTAAAAAGAAAAGTGGGTATAAGGGTAAATTATCACATTTTAATGACACATAAGAGTAAAAAGATTTTCCCACCACATTTTGTAAACCGTAAAGAATACATTAGATGTTTTTCATACAAGAGGGAAATGTCACACAATCACCACACGCTATTTAATAAATCAGGTGGTTTCCCACTATCCAAATAATCTAACTAGACTAACAGTTTCTCAAACATGGTTCTTGATTTAACCTATCCATGCGCAAACTGTGCACCCCCAGCAGCCATGCCCAAAATCACAATATTTCATCTAAATTTGAAAGTAGATCCTAAATATAGTCACTATAGAAAAAAATATAAAAATAAATCAAAATGGAAATGCAGATGTGACAATTCTCCCCATAATGAAGACTTATCATTGAAGGTCGGTCAAACTCAGGCATGATCAGAGAATAAAAATGAATATTATTACTCAACCCAAAAATTCCAGCTCCATGTCTCATTCCCATAATTACCATTCATCCTATGATAAGGGTCCAAGGTAATGGACATTCCAAAAATCATATTTTTTTGGGAATCCATAATATCCACTAGCCTCTTCATCAAAGAAAAATTAAGGTCCAACTCCCCCTTTTCCAAATCCATCACCGGTGAAAGATTTGGGATATACATTTTTAACTAAGAGACATGGAACACATCATGAATTGATGTTATATAAAATGGAAAACCCATCATGTATTTCACTTTACCAATCCTCTCACTAATATAAAAAGTTCCAACATACCAATACATTAGATTATCTTGTGTACCAAAATAAAGATGACCAAATTGCTGAACCACATTCAAAAATAGATCATCACTCTCCGAAAACACCAATGCATAGAGAATAAAATCATCATAAGACATATGGTGACTCTGAAACATCATCAAATTCCTCTTGACCATCATATGATTATTAAGAGTCTCCTAAACAAGTTACGGTCCAAACATCGTGATCTCTCTCACTACTACCCAACACTATGGAAACAAACATTACAGACCATAATGTTCCACAAAAGGATCCATTCAAATTGATTATTGTATACTACTATTATTTAAAAAATAATCAAATTAAAAATTAATATCCAATAATATACTGATTTCTATAACCAATTCCTAGAACTTTTCCGCCAAAATATAATTTTCCCTTTCAGTTTGACCATCTGTTTGATGATGGTATGTGAAAACAAACATGACCTCAAACCCAATTTCCTATTGAAATACATTCCAAAACCCTGATGAAACATAGGTTTCCAAACATAAATCAATATTATTGGGCACTGTAAGAATCTTTGTAACCTCCTAAATTTTTATCTGACTCAACTCATTCACTTTGGATCAAACATGAATTAGAAATAAATTGGATGATTTGGTCAAATAATCGATAAATACACAAATACTTTTCCCACCATGGGGTGTACTGGGTAATAAAACAATAAAATACAAGGCCATCCAATCAAACTTTCTTGTAAGAATAGGTAGAATTTGAAGAAACCCATAAGGCCTTTTGTTTTATTCTTTAACATTTTGACATGTATAACACTATGATATGAGGTCCTCAATATCCAAAATCATAATTGACCACCATAACTACCAACACAAATCATAAAAAACGTAGTGGTAACATTATGAACATCCCACTATGAATGGTGGTTATCCTACATCACTAATTTCTACATGGATATTAGCACCACCAAGAGACCCATGAAGAACAAAAATACCTATGGTGACAATGACAATTCACATGGTTTCTACCCATCATGGATAATTTAAATAGATTACTGGAACAAGTAATAATGTATATGATCTACCGAAATTAAATACATTAGGGATGGTGGGATCTACAGGATCTCCAAGAAAACACCGTTACAATTCTCCATTGTCTCAAAATTCATTCAATACAAGAGCTCCTATATAATCCCACTAACTACTAGAGATATTCAATTATTTCACTAGTACCTTCCATATTAGAGAATCAGCAACATAATTTCATTTGGATAATGTATTGAAAATATCGAAATCAATCTCTTAAAGGTACTCATACTATTAACGTTGCCTCAAATCAAGATATTAATGGGGGGAAATGTAGGATAAACACTTATGATCAGAATAAACTACAATATTATACCCAAAAATATAATGGTGATTAATTATCATGGAATTCATCAAAACCTCCCACTCTAGGTAATGGTATCACTAATTCTTATCTTGTGGTCATTGACTGCATGAGTATTATGCCACTACATACTCATTATCCATTAAAAACACTTGATACCAATACTTGTGGAATCAAAATAAAATACATAACCATTTCTGGATTTCAGCAAGATAAAATTTAGAGATATGATCATTTTTTCATTTATCTTCATAAATGAATATTGAAAATCATTGTTTTGTTTGAAAATTATCCCATTTTGGGTGAGTTTCATCAAGGGAGATGAAACCATGGAGAAATATCAATCGAAACAAATATAATTCCAATCCATACCTACTAAAAATATGATCTCATAAACATTCTTTGAAAACTCTCATGACATCATTACACTACACTACTCATATAAAACTATATATACTGATTGAAAAATATCATGACCTAGAAACATCACTTATCTGACCTATAAGGTGAACATAGAATGATTAGAATTGAGTTAATTATCTTTAAGAGTTCCTATCACAATTACTAGTTACCATTCACTGTCCTCTTTGGTTCCAGAATAAAACAGGATTCCATTCGTGAATACCACAACAATAGAGTCAAGATACTAGTATTAAACTCTATAAATGACTACCATAAAGATATACAAATTTTTTTCAACCTATTAGGAATGATTATAAACAAAAAATGGTCATACTTACATCATATGGATGTTTTCAAAACATTCACCTCTCTAAATCTGGCTTAGTGATAACCAAAACACAATAAATATTGGAAAACCACCATACCTTTTATGTTAACTAAAAAGGTCATCACTATGAAAAAATGTGTAGTTTCTCATAATTTTCATTATATATATATGTAAGTAATAAATACACCATCAGAGCGATCCCTTTACATTTATCAAAAAAATAAAATTGTAGTACAAATGTGGCAGGCATTAGTGAATTTATCCTGTGGAATATAAGTCATCCATCAGGACTTTTTATTCCTTATAATCAGTGGAACCCATATAATATAAGTTAATATATATCAGTTATGTTCCCAATGTCCACTCAATGGAGAAAAACACCTCCCACTATAATTGTAAATTCAAAAAATCCACTAGAATGATATATAGGAATTAATCCACTATGAGAGGTAATCCACCCTTAGAGGAACCACCATAATCCACCAATGTGATTGAAGAGACCAGATAGAAAATTTTCCCCATCCAGAATAAATGGTCCATCAAGACCCAACTAAGGATACCATGAACATCAAAAAAAACATGGGCACATCCATCACGTTCCACAAACCATAGTCATTTTTTATAGTAATAGATGGGAACCTAAAACCGAATCATCAAATACATATAAAGGATCACATCAAAGAAAACTATTTATAAAATAAATGAATATCCCAATAATGTATGATTATATAAATGTTAGTGTCCATGATTGAAACATGAAACCCAACTCTTGCTTATTACCATGAGGAATTTCCAAATCCATCCCAAAAGTAACAAAGCTTATTTGGTAAATTTATCAAATCCATAATGTGGGAAGAACCAAATGAAATAGAAGCACTAGTATCAATGAGAGAAGTAGCTAAGGATGACACAATAAGAATGGTACCTCAAAATATCACATGCCCTACATCTATTCAACAGAAACTCGATCCATAATATGGATTTTCCATGTCTCATCGTAAAACTAAGAAAAATCATGAGCCTATATATCCAAAGATAATTAATTGTTCTCAGATGATGATATATCTCTACTACCATGTCATCCACATCATGTTCTTACTATCATGGATTGTTCTAGATGGGCTGTAATCCCTATGAAATCTATATATATAGAACCACACCTACAAGATTATGTTCCCCTTCAAGAAAGTTGTAAGTGTACCAGATATATACATCTGTGAAAATGTATGGGAGGATATGTTCACACAGGAAACATGTTCCGTTCATTTCCATGTCGCTAACAAACAACAAACCCCCCATCAGAAGCCAAAAATTAATACTACTATGAAAGATGGCCTAAATTACAACCTACCATCTTCCTTTTCTCTTCTTCCTTCTTCTCCTTCTCAAATTAACTGTTGGTACCCACAACTGACACTGATCCATGGAATTAAGCATTTTCAATATGATGAATTTCTCTCATTTTATTAGGATCAACCGCATCAACATTGGTCTTAAACATGATCAAATTCATTATATTATATCACTTTCCCCAAACACATCTAGAAACATTGAGCATCCATTTTATCAATGCAAACATGTTTGGTGGTCTGCTAAAACAACTCAGTTAGTGGATATAATATTCCATCACAAACACATCCCCCTCAATATGGTCCATAAACTCTTATGATCTGACATTATTCAAGGCCTCAATACAATCATTATAATTTCAAATGACATAAATGTAATTCCAACCCATCTTTTTATGCTTTTGAGCAGGAATTAATGAGTCCCTCACATATGATTGGGACAGTCTTACATGATAGAGGCACATTTCCCCATTATTTCCTATGAAGTGTCAAGAATTTATAAAACACTCCTTATTTTTTGATGCCACTCCTCTTCTAACTATGGTATGATTTTACCATATAATGGAGGTGGAATTTTTAGGAACTCCTACACTTTTCCCCAACTTGTCCATGATCGTATTCTCTAAGATGAGTAGGACCAGATACGGATCTTTATCCCAAATCGTGAATATCCCAAAAAAATAAATCTAATAATCTCTCATAAATTTTTAGGGATAAAACTTCTCATATGCTTCTCATGGATGAAACATTACTCCATGAGGATTCCTTTTACAACAAAACTAACTAATCACCGGGAAAACAATCAATACAACCATTATAAAAATATTGAGTTACAAAAAAAAACAATCACCCACACATTAGTAAATCAAAACATGACAAAATGTATTATAAAAAAACTCCAAACCTAACCTTGTAACCCCATATAGTGATCATATATTGTATGTTGCATGTATGTATCAACTGGAGGTTTTGAAAAATCATATCATATCAACCCATGGTGATAAGAGATCTATCCTGAGATGTGGTGGCTAGATACCCTACTCACTATGTGAACCTCAATCCATGAAAATCCTAGCTCCAATATATTATAAATCATTCAAAAATAACTTCACTAAAAAATATAATAACCTACTCTAATAGAAATCTTTTATTAATTAAGCTAGTAATCCATCCTACCCAACCCCCAACCTAGTTCGTTAAATAGACCAAAATGAGTTCCCGATCGCCACTATCAAGAAACTAATTCATAGGTATAAAATGGTTATTTTAGGATTATTTCAACAATTTATTTAATAAAAAATAACCATAAACAATAAACATCACCTAAATAAATAAACATGACTAGATTATGGATAATAATTTTTCGATTCAAGGATCTAAACATCAATCAGAACCTAAAAGTACTACAATTGGCTGTGAAAAATTTCACTAACACAAAAACCACTCGGTATCACAAGGAACATCATCATTATGCCACTACAAAATACGCCTAAATGTATTGGAACACTCAAATCTAGATACACCTTGATCAACACGAAACATATTTCCATTAACATGGTCATAAATAACAATATCTACATACCCAATATGTTTTTTGTATATTGTGAATCAATTCCTAGTAATAAGACACCCATAAGAAGGATTCCACAAAAAACATTATAAAATAGAAAAATATGCATCTTTTTTTAAAAAAGGAATGATTATCTTTTTTTGGAATATTTTTAAAAGATGATAACGTGGTTTTTTTGTCAGTGATAAACAATTTTCATTGTATACTAATGATAAATACAATTTCTTAATAGATAACTATGTATCAATAAAAATATATAGGCAGTAGGTAAAATGTGAAACTAGGTACCTCATATATTAGTAAATCATGGAAATAAAACCACAGCCCACATAGTCTCATTTGTATGATTGACTATAGAGGAAAGAATAAAAAGTTCTAGTGGTATCCAAACATTCTCATAATTTAGTTAGTGTTGTAATCCTAAATTATTCTAGATGATTCTCTGCCATTCAACATCCATGTAAACTAGAATACATGTTATAGTATGCCGACCTAGTAACGTCAGTTTTATTTTTTTAATTAATTTTCATCACCTAGGTAACATACATCATAATTCTCACATATACGAACCACAAAATTTAAACATGAATGAGTCCTTGAAACATTTCATTGGGAAATACACTTTAAATTTCATGCACACAACAAAATATTTTTAAAATATTATTCAAACAACCTCAATTTTTTTTATCCAATTTGATAATTTATATAACACCATGAGGACTTCCAAAAACACAACACACTGGAAATAAAAAAAAATTCCATTTAGAAAACCCAGTTTCCAGACATATTAATTTCATAACCATTCAAAAAAAATTTCTCCCAACACGCATAAATCCTCAAACACAATTATGTATCATTGAATGAATTTCAAAATCATCAAAAAAAATCATAATCATGGAAACACATTCCACACACTTGGAAACATCATGAAATTATTGAGAAACCACATCTACACCACCGCAAGAACCTATAAAGAGGGTGTCGAGCAATAAGATTCATGATTTCACCAAACATCTCTTGATAGAAACACATTAGTTCAAAAACCCATCTATAAATTAGCAAATCATGAATTAGGGATGAAAACTGCTTGAATGGTGATGAAATTAAGAGGATTGAAGGTTACATTTTGGTTTCCAAAAATACCCACATCAAAAGCTCCCAATGATTGATAACTAATGGCTCTACTAATTCTTGGGGAAGGCACCCATGGAAACAAATCATAAATGGTGTTGATGGGAGTCATTTGGGTTACGAAATCAAAGAGGGTATATAGGTATATTTTAAAATTTTTAATTACATGAACATGTCTCATGGTTTTCTCAGAATTATTTCCAAAAAATACGAAAACCATTCATTCACTCCTATCAAAGAGGGAGATTATATAAGGTAACTACACAGAGATTGAAAATTTTCCATTAACTATATGACTTCACAATGTCCAAATATGCCGAATGGCCTCAAAATTTCATGGGCAAGGTACATGGTTTCCCCTAACCATGCACAAAACATTCCACACTTACATATAATCCCAAAATATTAATTTATCATGAAAAATTCATGTGATATCCCAAATATAAACAAAAGAATGAAAATAAATATAATTTTGACTGAAAATGAAAATATCAATGGGATAATACTCCCCACAATGAATATGTTATATACTTAGAATGTCAACAAAAATCTTGATTAGAAAGCAAAAATATATGTTATTACTCAACCCAATACTTCCACACCCATGTCTCTTCAACATTCTTATATTGTGTCCAATGAAATTAGACCAATGGAATGGACCTCCCATGAAGCAATATCTCTCAAGAATCTAAAATATGCACTAATCTCGTAAGAATGAAAAAATCAGGATTCAATACTTACTCATCCCAATTCAACACATTATAGGAATATAGTTTAAACTTTTTCAACATAAAAACTAGGGAAACATCATGAATTCAAATTAAATATGATGGAAAATCCAAACTATATTCTCCATTACCATTTCTCTAGATAATATCAAAGTTCTAACATACCTATGTGATAGCTTCGATTAATTACCCAAATGATGATGACCCAAGAAAGGTTCCAAAATAAAATAACACTAAATCAACCAAAAAACTCAAAATCTCATAGCCTGTGATAGTTTTAAGAAATATAAGGACATATACCTATCATAAAATTAATCCTGATCAACTAAATATTATCATATTCCTATTTCACAAGGCTTGATCCAAAAAACAAGATATCTCTCACCTCAGACCAACAAAAATAACAATAACATGGGAGACCATAATGTACCTCAAAATTATCTATTTTAACGGAGTATTGGTAACTATTTTTATGTGAAAACACCACCAATATCAATTTGTTATCCCAAGATCTATTGAATTCTATAACACAGGCTCAGATAATTTTTACCGAAATCAAATTTTCTTATTCCATATGACCATAAATCTGGGGTTGGTATGTTGTACTCAACTTGACACATATCCCCATTTCAATTTGAATGAATTACCACGACCACTAGGTATAATGGGGTACCTATCTAAAACAACTTATTTTGGAACACCATAAATCCTCAAAACCACCAGCATGTATTACAAACTAGACTAGTCCACTTTTTATAAATATATGAATGGAACGGAATTTGTTGAGTTGTCTAGATGATGGATCAAATCATTAATAGTGTTCCTTCCATGGGATGTATTAGGTAATCGAACATTAAAATCCAGGATGATCTCATCCAACATCGATGATGGAATGGGTACTGGCTGATGAAAACCTGATGACCTTTGGTTATCTTCATTATCATGATGGCACATAAAAGACCATGATACAAATTCATCTATATCACACCTCATACCAGTCCATAAGAAGTATATATTTACATCATAGAACTTCTTAGTGGTGGCAAGATGAATGGACTGCTATGACCGGTGGCAATTCTATATCACCAACATCATCCTAGAATAAAACACCAAAAGCAGAACCATGAAGTAAAAAACATCCAGAGGAGACAACGCCCATTCACATGGTTTGTCACCTACATTAAAAGACAACATAAACTACTAGAGATAATCATAATTCGGTTTCCCATTCTGAATTGGATTATGCATATAGGGTTTTAGCTATATAGTAGGAAATAAATCACCTCCACTATGATCCACGGTCTCCAAGTGCATTCGATCCTAGAGCTGCATCAACTCCCACTCACCACTAGAGTATTTATGTTCTTTCACTAGAACAATCTTTCTAAAAGTAAAAGCAAGAACCTTACCTCTACATAGGGTGTAAAATATATTGGGATCAAACCCAGTAAGGTTGTCAACCTAGTGATGTTGCCACAAATTCATATATTTCTTGGAATTGTATTTGGATAAACTCTATTCAGTAAAATAAATGAATAAATTCTACCAAAAAAGATAATAGTGCCATAATTTCAAGGAATGAATCACTAATAAAAACTCAAGGTCATCAGTTGGGTAATTCATCTTGTGTTGCTGGAGTTTGCATGAACTAAAATCATCTATATGATATTTCTTCATAAACAAAAAGTCGTGATCGATACCAAAGACATAATAATAAATAAAATAACCCTTTCCTAATTCTATAGTGATAAAATTGGAGGTGTGGTGAACCATCATTTATGCACCTCAAATTATTCTTGACACCTTTGGATACAGTCAATCATTACCACTATTTGTGTATGTGTTGTCATGGGTGAAGCCATCCAAGTGAAATATTGAATGAACCACCTATAATACCTGATAAGGTCGAAAAATATCTTATCCTCCAAACATTATTGGGATTATTTATTGATTCCACTCCACTGATATTATCACGATCCATTGAAACCCCTCATTCATAGATCACATGAACTATTAACATCTCTTCTTTAGTTTATAAGGTGGACATAGAAAGCATAGCATAGTGACATTGATCCCAAAGGTTTCCAAGATTAGTTATCAGATTCAACTTATGCTTCGCTATTGTACAAGAAAAAAATGGGATGTCATCCGTGAACACCACACCCAAGTGGATGAGATACTGGTGGGACAATATATTTTAAATTCAACAATTATTTATAGAAAATTTATTAACCCAAAAGGTGTGAATAAATACTCAAAATGATCATACATTCATTAGAAAGATAATTTTGATACATTGTTCTCTCTAACACTGATTTGGTCATAACTAGATTTCATGACAATCATGGAAAACCAAATTTATATTTTATGCTCGTAGAAATGTTTATCCATATGATGAAAAAGGTAGTTATTATTAATATTTACCTTATTTAGCTTCTAATAATCATTACACATCCCAAGAGATCCATTATCAATTTACACAAATAGAAATGGGCTGGCCCAAGGTGATATGTTAGAGAGAATGAATCCTATGGACTCCAAGTCATCCAATTATACCTTTATGTCCATCAATAAGATTTATGGCCATACGTTATTACGTATGAGTCATTGAATGTGTTCCATATCCCATATCAATAGAAAACTCCACTTCATACTCCTATGGAAAAAATAAAATATTCATTATATTTATATCTAGGAATTCATCCAATCCAAATGATAGGATACCCTTTGGCACAAACAGATTACGTTTTTGTAGTTGTGGATAGGGGAAATAGTCCCTATACAGGTACTTGATTGTTGCTGAGGATTAGGGGAGCATGCAACCGGGCGTAGGCTCGCGATTCTACCGGCTGTTTTGTTCTGTTTTTCTTTCCTATACTTTTACTACACTGTATTGTTGTGCAACATGTTCTGGTAGCTTTCTTAGAATTTGATTCATGTTGCATCATTTTATATACTGGTTTGTTATATCTGCTGCATATGTTTATTTTAGTTGTGTATGGTTTACTGCTTCAGCTGTTGTTGTATGTTTTATTTCATTCCACTCTGCTACACTTTGATAAATGAGGGAATACTTTCCCCGCTATCCTACCTGGAACCTTACTACTAGTAGGCAGTCTCTTGCGTTTGGGGAAATATGCTTGAGGTCACGTGGTGAACCGGGTTCAGGGCCCCGTTGAGTCACACCCAGAATCCGAACGATACAAAGTGGTATAAGAGGAGTTCTTTTCTTTGACTTAATATTTTGAGCCTTAGTTATTGATAAAATGAGAACAGTACTTTGTAATAAGTTGTTCCTGGGCGTAGTGAACCAATGTATAGGGAATAGCCAATTTACACCGTGTTGCAATTTTTCTGATTTTGCAATTTTACAGTTGAATTGATTTTCACCGAAGGGTGACACACTTGTATTGTTCTGGTTATATTTTATTCATGGGTTCTATTTAGATGAAACCTGGTGAGATGAGGGTACGACATCTCATGCATCATTTCATTACATGCTAGAAATAACATTCCATGCATAGTTTCCAAGCCATGTAGGTGCATTATAGATTTCATGTAGTTGTGATAGATGTTGTGCTAGAAAAAGAATTATGTTGTGATAGCTGCTTGAATAGATACCTGCTATTTGATAGGGTATTATTGTGTGATCATGTTTATAGAATGGGGGCCAAACATTGGGTTTTGGGGAATATGGACCTCATTGACTGAAATTTGGTGGATCATTGAGTGTTTATCCAGTTATAACACATATAAAATGCCAAACATTGATTCACGGGGAGTATGGGCCCTCACAGATTGGAATTTGGCACATAGGTGTTGTTTTGCAGTGTCTTCTGGGATCCAGGGATGTTTCTAAGGCATACTGTCTAGAATTATCAGTATACATGCCATGTAGTACATTCAACACGCCGTGTGTGGTCTCTTATTCGTGGAGAAAAATAAATTTTTTTGAGTACACGCCGTGTACCCCAAGTGCACACCGTTTAATCTCTTCCCGTGTCATAGACCGTGTGGGTGGGGACACGGGGAAAGGAAAATCCTTAGGGAGAATACGCCGTGTACCGGCAGTACACGTCGTTTAGTGTTGACCTGGAGACCCGACCGTGTAACTAACAAACACGGGCCACTGTAGTCATTTCTTGAACATGCCTTGTCAATGAAGAACAATCCGTATAGTGTGACCTGGGGACCCAACCGGGTAACTAACAACACAGGTCGGGAAAATATTGTCTTGAAAATGCCAGTTTATATTGACCAGCCGTGTTGTTGGATCAATATATCCAGCCGTGTCACTAACAACATGGGTCGGCGAAGCTCGTCTAGTACACAATGTATACCTATGGTACATGTCGTGTAGTCTTGTCTGAGCACTGACCGTGTGGACTTAGCTGTGTGGATTGGATGATGGAGTGGTGTACACAATTGTGTGGGTGTAACACGCCGTGTAGTGTCAAGCAGAGTAGTCGTCCATGTCACAAATGACACGGGCAGTTGGAAATTACACTGTACATGCCGTGTAGGTTATATAGACTCCATGTAGTTTTGTTCAACGGGAGTCGTGTGGCATAGCCATGTAGAAAGACCTGGGCAGGGGAAGAGAAGTCATGTACACACCGTGTAGTAAATATACACGCAATGTAGCCTTGTTATTCAAATATTGAATGACTTCTTCCTCATGTTCCCTTTTGTGAATCATCATTTTTGGTCTTTGATAATCTTGTTATTTGGTGTGCATTTGACCTTGTAGAGTCATGCCACCTAGAAGAGCACGGGTTGTTCTCCAGGAGAGTGGCAAAGATTTTACTCCAGAGATGGTGGGACATGGGCTACCAGTTGATCCTTCAGTAGATCCAGATGCAGAGCCAGCCGTTATACCAGACACAGGCGTAGATGTGTAGTTACGTGAAGTCATTATACGGTTCATGAAGACCATTCATGGAGCACCGACGGCAACCACATATTTGGGAGAGCTGACACGTATCTTCCAACAGTAGCATCCGCCTATGTTTTCAAGGGATGGTGGTCCAAAGGATGCAGTGACTTTGCTGGGGTTGATACAGACTATTTTTGAGCATCTTGAGATGCCTCCAGGGCGGAGGGTCATGCTCGTGACTTACATGATGCGTGATTCCGCCAAGAGGTGGTGGGATGTCACCACTCAGTCAGACCATCACAGAGACATGGTGTGAGATTATTCTCAGGCATTCATCTATGAATTCTTCTTCCCATAGATTCTGAGAAAAAATAGAGATCGGGTGTTCATGGATCTACAGCAGGGCGCTATGTTGGTGATAGACTATTCTGCTCGTTTTACCGAGCATTAGTGTTTTGCACCCGTTCTGGTGGGTGATGAGACGCTGAGAGCCAGATGCTATACGGATGGTATTCGATATGAAATATGAGAATTGGTGAACATTTTAAAGTTGCATCGGTACATGCTATTGTGAACCAAGCGCTGATTATAGAGAGGAACCTATTGAAAGATAGTGGTGTGGTCCGGGGCGGTTCAGCACCAGTTCCTGGTACCATTTCTACTAGTAAGAGGAAGAGATAGATGGACTTTTCTCTGGGTGGTAGTACCATCCAGAAGGATGTTTCAGGTGGCCAGGTAATGTGCTCCCAGTGTGGTATGGAGGGGCACAAGAGGCCTCAGTTTCCACGAGTCCCAGTGGAGTGCCGAGCATGCGGCAATATGGGTCATCTGTAGTGCTTTTGCATGGCATTTTTAACAGTGTCTTCTTACCAGTCGTGGAACTGGAATACGTCATGGAGTGCAAGCTGAGATGGTGGTCGTGGCCATGGTAGCCAGACCCCAGGATCTCAGAGGCAGTAGGGCGGGAAAACTCAAGGTAGCTAGGCTGTGTTGCAGGGCCGCGGCACTGGGCAAGCATATCAAGTGCAACAGACCCAACAAGAGCAGAATCACAGAGCGTCTACTGTCAGAGGTACTATCCCAGTGGATTCTGTTTTATCTTCAGTAAATTACGATATGGGTGATACACATAGTTTCATATCTGTGCCCATTATGGAGAGCCATGGTCTCTGTGTTTCTACTTCTTCTGCTCTTATGACGTTAGACACTCTTTTTGGGACTAGAACGACTGGTATGAATAAGTGCAAGGAATTCCCCTTTGAGGTTGGTGGGTGTCCCTGCCTTTGGGACATCTATGTCTTAGAGATGATGAGCTATGATTTCATTCTCGGGATGGACTGGTTGGTTCCCTTTCCTGCCGTTGTGGATTGCTATCGTCGCAGGGTGAGTTTCACGTCACTAGAGGGTGGAGAGTTTCTATACAAGGGTGAGTGGGATGTTCAGGCGAGTTGAGCTATACCAGAGCATAATGGGCGAGGTGGAGTCATAGCCCAGATTGTGAGCTTATATTGGGACGACCAGTGGACTTGTCAGAAGTATTTCCCTCCAGTGGAGGATCGTTTCAGGGATTTCTTCTCGAACAAATCTTCAGGTCTTCCTTCGAAGCGTGAGGTAGATTTCCCTATTGAGCGTTGGCCAAGAGTAGCACTACTGCCCCTCACTCCTTATAGGATGGCCACACCAGAGGTTCAGAAGCTCAAGAGGCAGTTAGAGGATTAATAGGTAAAGTGTTTTATCTGACCCAGTACTTCTCCAAGGGGTTCGCTGGTCCTCTTTGTGAAAAAGGAGGACGGTACTCTCAGACACTGTGTGGATTATCGGAAGTTGAACTAGTTGACGGTTAATAACTTATATCCCTTAACAAGTGTTGATGATCGTTTTGATAAACTTCATGGATCATGAGTGTTCTCAGTGATTGACTTGAGATCAGGATATCATCAGTTGTGTGTTAGACCATCTGATATACCTCTCACAGCTTTCAAGAGCAGGTATGGTTTATATGAGTACTTGGTTATATTGTTCAGACTCACGAACACGCCAGTATATTTCATGTATCTGATGAATCGTGTATTCCATATGTATCTAGATTCATTTGTGGTAGTATTCGTAGACGATATCATGGTGTACTCTCACACTCGACCTGACCATGCCACCCATCATGAGATCGTATTGAGTACTCTGAGAGAAAATAGGCTATATGCTAAGACCTCAAAGTTCCACTTTTTGATAGACTAGATTAACTTCCTAGTTAATATCATCTCGGAGGCAAGAGTTTCAATAGACCCAGAGAAGGTAAGAGCAGTTGTTTCCTGGGAGCAGCCTAAGAACGTGTTTGAGATACGATGTTTCTTTGGGCAATCTGGTTACTACAGATGCTTCATCCAGGACTTCTCCCACCTATTAGCACCATTTACGGGTTTGACTAAGAAGGGTGTGAAGTTAGTTTGGTCAGAAGCTTGTGAGACAGCCTTTCAGGACCTGAAAGGACGGTTGACATCAGCACCGATCTTGAAACTCCCGGAGTAGGGGTGGATCTTTAGAGTTTACTGTGATGCATCAGGTATTGGGATGGGAGCTATGTTGATGCAGGGCGACTGAGTTTTTGTGTAAGGGTTTCGGTAGTTGAGGCCACATGAGAGGAAATACCCGACGCATGATCTCATGTTGACTGCAGTTGTGCATGCATTGCGCTGTTGGAGACACTATCTCTTGGGAGAAAGTTTTGTGGTTTTTACCAACAACAAAATTCTAAAGTTTATCATTACTCAACATGAATTGAATATGAGGCAGTGAAGGTGGGTAGAATACCTTCAGTCCTTTGACATAGTGCTTGCCTACACACCTTTTAAAGGTAATGCAGTAGCTAATGCACTGAGCATGAAGACGCAGATATAGGCATTGCAGGAGGGTAGTGGTGAATGGCAGCTTATGGCTTTGTTCTCAGAGATTCATTTGGAGGTGCATGACACTCAGGGGAATACCTATCATTCATCTTTAGCTATGACTCTACCCTCTTAGATAGAGTGAGGATGAGACAACTATCTATTTCAAAATGCCTAGTTCTACTAGAGTATGTGGAAAGTGAGAACCCTTATCATGGTTGGACGATAGGCGATGATGAAGTTTTGTGTTTCTAGGGAAGAGTGTGGGTTCCGGGGGATATACATGTGGAGCTGATGTGGGTGTTTCATGCTTCTGCTTGGTCAGTTCACCTCGGAGTTTCCAAGATGTACCGTGACTTGAGACGTCAGTACTAGTGGTCAGGTATGAAGAGAGAGGTATCTAGTTTTGTTACGAGGTGTTCCATCTGTCAGCAGGTGAAGGCGGAACATCAGAGACCAACTGAGCTGTTACAATAGTTACCCATCCCAGAGTGGAAATGGGATGATTTTCGCGATAAATTTTGTGACTGGTTTGCCGAGGACACCTATAGGAAGTGATGCCGTATGAGTTTTTGTGGACAGACTCATGAAGGTAGCTCACTTATTGCCGATCAAGGAGACCTTCGGTATTGATGAGGTCATAAAGTTGTATATCCGAGAGATTATACATCATCATGGGGTTCCTCGTTATATTGTTTAGGATATGGAAACCTATTTTACATCTCATTTCTGAAAGAGTTTTCAGAGGGCACTCGATACACATTTTTATTTGAGCACAACTTACCGCCCTCAGACTAATGGCCGGTCAGAGCGTACGATACAGGTGCTTGAGGACATACTTCGTGCATGCGTCCTAGACTTTGGGGTCTCATGGGAGAAACATATACCCCTAGTCGAGATTGCATAAAATAATAGTTTTCAGGAAACTATTGAGATGGAACATTATGAGGATTTATATGGTAGGCCATGCCGATCGCCATTGTGCTGGTTAGAGGTAGGTGAGGTAGTTTTACTGGGACCGAATCTCATGCAGGAGACTTCTGAGCATGTCTAGTTGATTCAGAAGTGGATGGATACCGTAGATTCTGGTCAGAAATCTTATGCTGATCGTTGCAGACGACCATTGGAGTTCGTGGTCGGGATCAGGTTTTTTTGCATGTTTCACTAAGGTTGGGACACAAACGGATTAGGATAGAGGGTAAACATTCACCAAGGATTGTAGGGCCATTTGAGATTCTGGAGAGAGTCTGGATGGTTGCCTGTCGGTTTCACTTACCACAGAGGTACCGAGCCATGCACGACGTCTTCCATGTATCTTAGTTGCGCCGCTATCATTCGGACCCGTCTCACATTTTTCATCATGAGGAGGTTGAGCTTTTGGTAGATGTGTCCTTCAAGGAGAATCCGAGTTGTATCATTGATATGAGCATGAATGTTGTCAGAGGCTGGATAGTTCCTCTCGTATGGGTGCTATGGTAGCATGGCTGAGTGCAGGACGAAACCTAGGAGCGGGAGACCGACGTACGTGCTCAATGGCCGGAACTGTTTATTGCTTTAGCTTTTCCACCCTTTGAAGGGCAATTTGGGGATGAATTTCATTAAAGTGGAAAGTTTGTAAGAACCCGATTCTTATTTTGAGGTATGGGTTTATTCGTTTCTCCTATCCTTATGTGTTTTTGAGAGAAATAAGGAAAATGGGGAAAATACTAAATTTTAGGACTACATGTCATTTACTTTTCCACATGTCATGTACTTTTGTCCGTGTGGGATTTGTATACAGGATGTGTAGCCATGCTGACGATTAAGTTTGAAAAAACCGACTACACGCCGTGTAGTGGTCCTTTAAACATCATGAAGTTAGTCTGCAGATGAAACAGTAAGGCAGTGGGAGCAGCCACCAGCTCGGCGACAGTACACGCCGTGTAGTTGGGAATACATGCCATGTACTCATGTTGACGGATGAACATTTTGGTGGTGCCTCCAGATGAACAGTTAAATGAAGGAAGTGCACGCCATGTACTCAGAAGTACACACCGTGTAATTTGTTTTTTTCACTTAAAATGGGGAGTAGCCATCCCTGTTCACAAGGAAGTCTTAGAACACGATGGGAGCATGGGAGGGGATAGACGAATCTTTGATGATCTACAGATCGAGTGTCAGGAATCCGTTTCCGCCTCAGATGATCTCGTTGGAACCGTACAGGTAAGCCCTCTCATCTCCTGACATAGTTCTTGACAATTCTTCCTCTAATAGGAGTTATTTAGGTTTAAGTGGGTTTTCATTCACCTCAGATCAACCTCGTTCTGGGACGATTCGTGGAACGTCATTCGAGTATACTGATCATGGGCGCTTAAGGTAGGTGGCATGGTGTTTAATTTCCGACTGTTGTGCACTTTGTGTATTTTTGTGCTACGAACCCAGGTTGGGGTATCGTGTGGCTGAGGCCTGGGCTATTTAAAATACCAAGAATTGTGTAGGTAATTAAATGTGATATTATAATGCTGTTTAGGATCACTACATAGATCCAGGACCACCCCGAGGGTGCGTTCCTCTGTTTAGCCGTTTGGAAAGGATACCCGAGGTTAAACCTTGTTTATTTTATGCATTATGGTTGCCTTAAGTGCAATTTTATGTGAAATGCTTATTTACATGTTGGGCGAGACCCGGTTACTTGTGCCTGAGAGAGTGTTTTACTATAGCCTAATGGAATGAATTTATTAGACTGAGGGAAATGTTCTCTTAGCATGAGGGAAACATCTTCTGTGCCTTTGGGAAATAGGCTTTGTGCCTAAGGGCAACACTTTGTATGCCTGAGGGTAATATCTATTATGCCTGTGAGTAATTACCTGTGGGTTACATTTTTGATTACCTAATGGTAAGGTTTTTCTTGTCTGAGGACACTAACTGTTTACATAAAAATTCACTTTTGTGGTTTCCTTATAATGAACGATTAAATTAATAATAATATGGATATATAAATGGTATAGTTAGTTACTTTTGAGTACTGATTAGTTTATTGCAAATTTCTACTGCACACATTTGTTGCATATTTTCACACAGTTGGGCACGTGCCTTTGGTGGGTGCCTACTGAGATTATTTCTCACACCCTGTTTGGGTAATGCTTTTCGGCCCAAACAGATTACATTTCTGTAGGTGTGGAGACAGGCAATAGTCCCTATACATGTTCTTGATTGATGCTGAGGAGTAGGGGAGTATGAGACCAGGCATAGGCTCACAATGCTACCAGATATTTTGTTCTGTTTGTCATTCATGTACTTTTACAACACTGTATTTTTGTGTTACATGTTCTGGATGCTTTCATAGAATTTGAGGCATGTTGCACCATTTTATATGCTAGTTTTTTATATCTACTACAATTGTTTATTTCAATTGGGTATGATTTAATACTTCCCCTGTTGCTCTATGTTTTATTACATTATATTTCACTACAATTTTAAAAATGAGGGCATAGTTTCCCAACTATTAGACAAGGGCCCTCGATGCTAGTCGGTAGCCTCTAGCATTTTGGGGAATTGTTGTTGAGGTCACGTGGCAAACCGGGTTTGGAGCCCCGTTGAGTGGCACCCGAAATCGGAACATTACACAGAGAGACTCACTTATTTAATGTTGAAGAAGTCCATCATTTTTTTATCTTTATTGTTTGAGGATAGAACTTTTTGTTGAACAATTCCTCTAAATCCTCCCATGTAAGGCCTTCATGTATTTTATCATACACCGTTATATCCCACCATTAATGTGAAATATACTCGACAAAATAATATTCCATCTTGACCTTTAGCTCTACCTTGTGTCGATGAAGTCAACGATATGATTCATCCTACTCACCATCACCTGTACTTTCTAATGTTCAGAATCACCCTAGATGTTAGGTGGATTCTGCTTCATGTACTAGATGGTATAATCAGCATGACATGAATTAAAATCATGGTTCCCCAAATCCATAGCTTGAAATCCATGGACAATACTATGCCCCATATCATTGTTCCCATGTGGTTTAGCTGCAACCACATTCACCATTGCTTCTTCTGGTTGGTTTCAACGATACCTATTGGGTTCCTTTTTCTAAAAAAACTCTATTAATATCCCAATATAGCAACTAATGGATTAGAAATTCCAATTCTGTCACATAAACTATCAAAAAAAAAATTCCAAAACAATTTTTTTCCTTGTTGAAGCATTTCTAAAAACATTCAACAAGATTTTTAAGATTAAAACATTTTCAAAATACCATAACCATTTCCTTCTTCAAAATCATTCATTTGAATATCAATTTAATATTTTTTTAAAAAATCATAAACTTTCTACAAGATGAATCATTCTTTGAATTTATGTATGCACTCCTAGTGGGAATTCATTCCTCTACAATGCATCTCATTCATGTATCCTTATCTAATCCCAGGGTAATGATATTCCTAAATAAAGGATGTGCCTCAAAACACATACATACCCAACTCCCTAGAAACATCATGTTCATAATAAAAGGGTTAAATACGTCCTTTTATGTTATACAATTCATGTTCCAACAATCCTAATCATGTCTTATATTTAAACCCAAAGGATATAAATGAATGAATTTATACTCCAAGACAAAGAACACTGATGAATAATTGTTTGGGATTGACCATACAAGAAGATACCATTTTTAACACCAAGGAAGGATCAGATTGATACCATTTGTAATGACCCTCCCATTCTCTTTGGATTTAGAGAACAACGAGTCATTATATGACCTTAAGTGAAATCACCAAGACAGTAATGGCTATAAATAAATGTTGAATGCTTTCAAATACACTTGGACGACGATTTACACTTTATTAAATAAACTAATAAACTAAAAAATAATAACTAAACCATTTAATAAATGATGCATGAACAAAAGAAAGGAAACTAAAAAAATTCATGTATCTCAAAACTAGAACAATGAGTCAAACAACGGAATACCAAACCAGATTCAATGTAAACAATATAAAAACTACTCAATACTCTAAGGAGGCCACAAGACACCCTACTCCACAGTTCCAAGCACCACAATCTCCAAACAATGAAAGGATCACGAGGTAGTGATAAAAATGTAGGAAGAACTACCTTTACCCCTTTCCAAAGAAGATTGCATCTGAAAAAGTACCAAAGTAGAAAAATAGGGTTTAGTATTAAACTCAATAGGTTTTTCCAATGACTTCACTAATTATCCCACTAGTATAGAAAATTTATCCACATTTATATAAAATAGTTTATATAAAACAATTTACTAAAACAGTTTATAACCAAATATAAACATGTCGCAAAAATTGATTGCAACCACGTGAAAATGAACTAAAGGTAAAAAAAATTATAGTTTGATATTTTTCTATAAAAATAACCAATAAATTATTTAAATCCAGTTCTTCTTATCATTTGGCATACCCATTATATAGTTCACAACACACCCACACATCCATGCTTTGCTTGACAGTTCAATACTCAAAACTAGTCTATCATTCAATTATCTTATGTATTAATGACACACACCCTAGATCCAGCGTCACATCCCAAGTACAATAATGCTACTCATCCTTATTAAGGGGTCATTAATAATGAACACAAAACAACACCATTTATGTTATATTTTTTTATTTCCAAAATAAATCTTTAAAATAAAACAAACAATTATGGAAAACAAAAGAACAAACAATTTCAAGTAAACATTAAATTTCAACCAAAACTTCCTTTTTATTGAGAACATATAATCCATTTCTTGTTTCAACATTACAATATAACATCCTTTTTAAAATCCATATATTAAAATCAAGTGAAATGTCACATTACTCAAACACCCAATTTTCTAGTTTTCATAACCATCACTCGAGATGATTGTAGTATGTGTTAAACCACGAAATAACTATAAATTAAACAATAAAATTTAATTCTATATAATTACAATTAGTTATACTATTTAGAATCATGAAATAATCCTCCTACCTTGATGGTCCCGACGAACAAAGAACGCCCAAGAAAAACTGGGTCACTTTTCCATTATCATACATGGGATCTCTAATCATAACAATATCAATACCAAATATCATCATATTGGGAATATAAAAAACTATATCTACGCATAACAGAAATAGATCAATGTAACCATGATAATAAGATAAGTAAATCTAAGTAGACCTATGAAACCGATCAAGAACAACGAAGAACGATCACATACTTGAAGAATAAAACTTTGATTCATCAAGGAAAGCCTTAAGATTTAATCCAGAATTCCTGAGAGAGGTTCGATGACCATCAAAGAAGAGAAATCCATAGTTATGGCCACTTAAGAGCCAAAATGAGAAACGTAGAACAAAAAATGTGTGAGATATTATATTTTAGGAACTACTTTAATCCATCTACGTGGTTAGTCCGCACTGTAAGAAAAACTGTGCACTATCTGTGTGTTAAAAACTACCTAGGCTGGACCTCGCATGGATTCCCCATGTGGTCTCCCTAATCGGGATCCATCCATGTTGTAGATACTACATCTAGTGGACCAATCTGCATTGTTTGGAAAAACAATTAAGAAAACTGTGTGCCACATGTGTGACATTCATTTGGCCCCAAACACACTTCATGAGTTCTACCAATTATCCCATCCATCAGCCTTAAGTATTATAAGAATAAAACAAATCATTTATGGGTTAAATACTAGAATCAGAGGGTGATATATTCATTATGGATTCATTCTGAATATGAACTCATTTTATTCTTTGATCAAATATGATTAGATGGGGAATTGATAATTAGTATATAAATTTTTTTCTTGTGTATTTAATTAAAATTTGTATTTCCCTCTATAACATTGGTTTACAAAAATCACCTAAGATCATATTAATTTGCATAAAAACACTATAATAATTGTATGTTATATTTTTTCTTGAGGTCTTCTACCATTCCACGAATGACATTCGAAAAATTCATCATTCATTTATTCAAATCAATTATCAAATTAGTATATATCTATGATACTATTTTTCTATAAAAAAAATCCTTTAATATTATTTAAATATTTTTATATCTTTATGTTTAGATTCTATAAAATAGATGTAATCAATATAAATACAATGATTATCAATATTCATTATGTCTGTATATCCATTTGTAATGTTCAATTTCATTTTATATATATATATATGTGTTTATAAACTCAAGATTATACATAATTTTTATTTACAATGCCTTATGAATCAAGTTCATAATTTTTACATTTCCCCATGTATCACATCTGCAGAGTACTATAAAATATAGATTTAGTCGATTTCTCATAGAATTATTCTTAAAATTAATAGAATATTTTTTCCAAAACATCATGGTATTATATTTCATGGATATTATCCCTCTTTTATGTTAGTGAAACATTAACTTAATGATAAAAAAATCTATATTATTTTTTAATTTATCCAATATCCATACATCACAGTTATTCCATGCATAAATATATTTATAAAACACTCATTATTTAAAAATATCACCTCAATCCCCTTATCAAAATGTTATAAAATATTAATGTGATTATATGTAATCCCATGCATTACGAGAATATCCCTGAATATTTACTTTCCAATCATAGTTCACCCATATCCTTTCAAATTAATAGATATTTTATATTATGTATGGGATTACCCCTAACCTTGTTATTATATACTTTTAAGTAATTATCATTTCAATTAATATTTAAAAAGAAAATTATTTTAAGGATTTATGTATTATATTCTTTTACAGCCATGTAAGGCATGTTTACATCATTACATTATCAGATTGATTTTATTAAAGGAATAAAAATATTAATTTCTCGTTTTATACTATAGTATCATTGAATTTGTTTTTTTTCTGTTCCTAGTTTGAACATAAGTCATGTATGTCCGCCCATGAGAATTACCAGAATAGGGAATTATTATCTCATATTTTACATATTATGATGGATGGACAATATAAATTTCATAATCCCCATGGATTCTTCACCAATAATCAATTAAGAGATTGAATTATTATTCCAACACATGTATACATTGTGTATATATACACAAAAACACTATATTCTTCCCTTAATGAAATGTAATCTCTAATAGAAATTTTTTCATCAATGTCTTCTAGGTATATATTTCGATATAACGTGATATCAATTTTTTTAATCAACTCGTACTTCGTATAGTTTTATTTCAAATATAACATTTATCTTAAGCTAGTTCTTTGTATTATTATTTATCCCAAATATATAACATTGAAATTTTTAGAACCATTATCCTTCATAGTTATATATTTTTCATATATTTTTTAGATTTTACCAATTTTTTTAATTGACATATCTCTTCTTCCACAACTATTATTGGAGTAATCCGTGTATAAAATAATTGTTATAGAACTATAAAATACTCTCCATGTTTTTTTCATTGAATTTTTCTAACTTATCAACAATGGTATTATAAAATAAATTGTCATATTCCACTAGATTATCCCTTTAAAATCCCCCACCCCCAATTCATGGAATTAATATTTTCGATAGTAATCACAACCATTTATATATTGTATTTAGAATTTATTTGATGTGTGTCATCCTTCATTTGAACTCAGTCATATTATCTATAATAACATATATTTTGAATCATTAATATTTTTTCTTAATGAATAATAAAATATAACCAAAGAAATATTTTATCATTCAATTATTGTATTCTTATTCATCCACACAATTAGATCTACATTATAATGAAATACATTAGGTTTATGATATCACTACATTCATGTTCGTGTATCCATTACTCTTCTAGAGTAATTACAGAATAATAATGATATTTATATTTTTCGATGATGAGTATTTTAGGTTTTTCTTCTTTGTTATATTACTGTAACTAAAAGTACACATTATAAGATGTCACATCATTCATTAAGGTTATAATTTTTATTTTTTGTAATAATTTTATTTCATTTTATATTCAATGAATCATCTTATTATGAGACCACTTTATATCTTTATCTTACTAGAAGAGCTTTTGGAATATCCATCCTTATCCACGTTTTTTATTCTATTGGAAACTTAATATATAGAAACCAATCCTTACACATATTTATCCACTAAATTTACATCGACCTCACTACAAGATTTCAGAGAATAGAGAGAAAAGTTATTCAATGATTAGTGAATCATAATTTACATTAGTTTCTTCTTCAGTTTTTTTCATTGGATCAATATTTTTTAGACATTTGATTTTTTTAATGAAATGCCCTAACCTATCATACCTATTTTCTTAATAAATTACCATTTTTTCATTAATTATTTTTGTAAAATTTTGTCGAGTTTCATCATGATCCACTCAATTATCTTTTGATTTTCAAGGATTGAAGTATTCACATACAATTTTTCATAGATGATTAAAATGAAATATTTGTTATGGTGGAATCATGAAGAATTTTATTGACAATTTTGGCTATAATGAAAATATTATTTAATATAATAGTTAAAAAGTTGACCAATATAACTTTTCACATTTGGATATATTATAATTCAGATCCTTATGATTGAAAACATGAAACTTTTTACATGTTTTCTCTTACATATATTTTATTTACTATCTATAATCTTATAAATCATCATAAATTTTTATTTTTTTTATGAAAATCATCATGTTCCAAAAATGGGGATGAACAACACCATTCTCATTCTTATGTGAAATGTGTGAGATGTGTAACTGAATTTAGAAATCCAATGTCACTCTCTAAAAATGTAATTCATTATTACAAAACATTGAGATTAATTTATAATTATTTAAATTTACTATATTTATGGTTCTATAGAATAAAAAATTATGAAGATAATAGAAAATAGAGATCTATATGATATTATCTAGAACATGTACTTAAGAATCACATTAGTTCAAGTAGAATATATTAGGTTATCAATGTATTTGAAAAATATTCATGTAACATATCTTGATACCATATAAATTATATTAGATTGAATAAATAATACAGTCTCAGTGTAATTTTATGATCTCCATGGTATTTTATTTAAATAACATATGAAAATAACTAGAATATTCGTGACTAAAATGAATCAATGTCAAGTCATTGTGTTGATAATAAAATATAGATCTATTCTTTATGATATATTCCCATTTAACACATATTACAGTAGACCTAAAATTTAATTCAATAATTTGTAACAATATCTCTTCCTTAAACCAATTAAAAAATAACATATCTTAACTTTTGAATAATGATTATCTATTACCAAAAGATTATATTATTGATAATAATTAAATACATTCAGGATATCTTCATCATTCATTAAAAAAAAAATTGCCAAAATGTGACACACTAGGATGGATAAATACTTTTTGAAATATATAATTTACATGATTGAATAAATATCATAATTCTATGTTATTTATCATAATGTGATTCTTAAAAATTATTGCAATGTAGGTTTTTTGAATCTATATGTAACTGGTCAATGGGATAGTGTTATAACAACTTTAGGATAAGCTCGAGGAAAATACAATAATATTTTTTAATTAATACTAATTTTCAAATAATGACCTAAATATAATCCCCCACTATATATAAAATATATTTGAATATATATATGATTTATATATTGATCCCTCCTTCTAATGAGTACTACATTCTCTGCATTCAAATAATTTAAAATAACACTCCCCTGATAGAAATATAAAATTCCATAACCAAAATAAAACTAATACATTATAATTAGAACATCATCTAGTAAAATGTGATAAAGAATAATTATCCCACTATTCGATGTTTCCTCATCAATATATCACATCACTGATATATTTTATAAAATATATATTTTTGATTAACTTCTATGGTCAACACCCAGGGCCTTTGAGGTCACTCCATCATAACATAAAAGGTTCAAACAATAGAAATAAAATAATAAGTTTAAATGTTAAAAATTAATCAATGTGTGAACCCTTTTAGATTAATGTCATGATATACCTTCTGATATCCAATTCCTCCTTGGATCTCTACACTATATAACAAGTAACTTACATTAAATATATAATCTTCCCTTCTAACCCTAATGGTGTTAAATTTCATTTCCATGCCGAGGAAACTTGTTCTTGATGATTGGATATACTATAGATATCCCACTTTTTAATCATTAACTCTTCCTTCAAACCAAAATCATGGGAAATTTTTTTGATGATAATTTATTAGTTGAAATAATTTCTAATGATTTATCTAAGATTATCTAGACTTCCAACAATCACAGACAATAAGTATTATACATGGTAATATTTAACATCTTAATTATATACATATAATAGAAATCTATACCATATCACCTATTAAAATCCCAATAACTATTAAATCATCTTAAATATAAGGATGATGGTCAATAGATGAAAAACATGTCATACATCCTCAACTTCTTAGACTATAATGAATCTCTATCCAGTACTCCCAAGCATTGGAAATTCAAATGAGATCCCTCTTAAGACTAACCGATCATGTATATTACCTTCAATATCACTTCTTCTGGCGTCATCTCTTTCAAATAACTAAATAAAAAAAAGGAAAGGCCTAAAAATAGTGATTCAAGAATATAATACATAGATATTACGTATCTTAATATGAATATTCAATACAATTAACCAACATTCACTGAAAGTCCATAATGGTTCTGTGGAATGGGTGACTAGGTACATGATCTATTAATTTGGTGAAATACCTTCTACATCTACCAAAAAGACCATTTACATTATTATTCATCATAAACATTACCAAAAAAATTCTCTTCATCATAATCATTGGAAAGGAATCAAATGAAATGGTTATATTAGATTCTCAATAAAGAAAACATGTGGATGTCAATATTAAATGAGCATAAGTATATTAGAAAATGATTATATCAATGTAAAATACATACCATCTTTTTCATAGACCATTAATATGAGTCACATAATAAATATTTTCATTTAGAATGTCATGAATAATAGTATAATGTGAGAACATAATCCATGATAGTATAAAATAGAAAAAAGACATATATTTGTGGTGTAAACATATTATTGAATCAATTTAATAATGTTTAAATATGGACAATATAAAATATTGATATAATGAAATAAAATTTTGTGCTCACATAAAATTATAGACAAGAAATATAGTTTCTGAATAACCATATATATATGAAATCGGGTCATTGACTAACCTTGTGGATTGAAATAATATCAACAAAAAACATTAAGAAAATGAAATCATCCCAGAAATAACGTAACGAATATGAAATAGTTTTCATGTATAAAAAATTAAACTAAAGAGTTATCCCTAATTTACCAATGCAATATAAGAATACATATGTCCCAGAAATCATGGTTATTTCGAAACAATCTTTGTTGGATATTACATAATGACCATCACATAATGAAACTCATATATATGTATACTAAATTCTCATAAAAATCATCACATCTAATGCCATTTAAATTAATGGTCTTAATGATTATTTTATTGTAATATAAAACCATATTTGAATCGTGATTCATAAAAATTATTTTATCACAAACCTAAACCATTCAGTTATTTAATATTAATTCCATCCTTAGATGTCCCTTGTAAAGAATAACTCATATCCAGGTATGTAATCATAGATGTAAAATTATTTTAAAATCTCACATGGATCATTTTATTAGGAATATATCATTTCCACTTTTGAAATATACATTTTAAAATAGAAAGAATTTACTAAATAAATTTTTTATTAAATAACATTTGAAATATTAAATGGAATCTCTAGATATCTATTTAAAAATTTCATGTATAAAATACATTTTTCAATTTTTAAAAAAATTCTTTTATAAACAAATAAATCAACTCAAAAATCTTTCCCATAAAAATAAACATCTAAACAATGAAAACAAGAAATGAAACCATCTGTTTGAAAATAATATTTTAATCATTGTAATGAATCGTATAATTACTGGTCGGTCATGATGGTGAAAATTTACATTCATGTCATACATTTAAAAAATAGTGATTCATCTCACAAAAAAATGACCTTAGATGAGAAAAAAATGATTCCCTTCATGAAATTTATTAAAAATTCAGAAATTTCATCAATGGATTCAAATAATTAATTTTGAATATTAATAACATTCCCTAAATTTTTTATAAAATCATGTAAAAGGAAGAAAAATAATATTCAAATAGAGATAGAAATAAATTCGAACTTTCCAAAAAATAATATTCAATCGATAGTGTACATAAATAGTGATAGATTTGATGAAGGCATATGTTATAAAAATATAACCATAGGAGAAAAAGTATATTTATTTCAAGATAGGTGGATCATATTTTTTATTCATCATAGAAATACTATCAATAATATATATATGCAATGAGATTGTGACATAAAATCGTCACCACTTTGGTGACAATTTAATCAGAAGAACAATTAATGAATATAAATAAAATGGATATATAAATTATAATACTTTTCATAGGTAATCCTAAAAATATTAATTCATCAACATTGCATAAATCAAATAAAATAAACATGTGGAGAATATTGCTTGTGTCATGGAAAAGAATAGTGAGGCAAAAATCCCTTACCTCGAATTTTTGTTTCTTATAAAGAGATATATCATCTTATATAATAAATAATAACATCTATACATATATTAAAGGATCATATTAATATATATTATTCTTAAAGTGTTTAGTTATACCATTTTATCAAACATTTATAATCAATTCCTTAATAAATATCTATTTCACGTAATATATGATTTATTTTCCATGATTGTTATCAATTTGTAATAATGACCCATTATGTTTTTCTGAGGATAAATAAAATAAATTTTTATAATAATTATATAAATATTAAAAAGAATAATTATATACATATTTTTATTTATTCAAATAATTTGATATTTAATAATGAAATTCTCTGTTTATGCATATGGTAAGCCATAAAAACACATTAACAATGTTTCCTTTTATCAATAGATTTCATGAAAGAAAGATAAAAATAATAAAATTTTATGTAATAAAAATGATTTTATATATTTTATTTATTAATATTAACCAATTATTTCAACAGGAATGTAAATTATAAATAAAAAACATCACATCAGATAGAATGGGGGTAGTACTCCATACCCATAAGGAACATTGTTGTATTCGATTAAGTTAAAAGGTATGAAATAATATTTGATATTATAGTCACATGATTATTTTTATGTTATATGTTTCAATTAAATTAATTAACTTTATCATTATTCAACTCCATTAATAGAGTTAGTGGAAAACGAATAACATTTATTTTAGAGGTTGTATTCCTCCTCATTACATAATATTCAAGTTATAATATCTCAAAATGATTTTAAAGAAAAAAATATGAATCTGATACCATAAATTAATATTTATAATTATGATATAAATATAATATATATATATAACCATTAAATCCAGATTAATAAAAATCCATGAGATGCAGTGATGGAAAATGTATTATGTTGATTTAGGAGGTGATAGTCCACCGTACACATGATCGACAATTTTATTTCCCAAATGGTAAAAGTGGAAATATATATTTATATGGTTGAAATTTATTAAAAATAATAAAATATAGGTATATTTGGGATACTTTTTAATGACATCATAATGGTTGAATAATATTTTATAAGGTTATAAAAAGATATATAATGAAAAATTATATTTAAATATTATACCAATTTTGTGGTAAGTCATTTAGATTTACACCTAAAAAATCACAGGGGAGATTCATAACAAATTTATAGAAAAATTTTTATGATGATTTAATTAATTAATTTATTTGGGTATTTATTGTTAAAAATTTAATATTTTGGATGTGTGAAAAGAAATGGGTAGGTGTTGGCATTTGATAAGTTTGAGAGAGGTCCCTCAAGGAAATTTTTAAAATAAATCTATACCCAAATTAAAATAAAGATAAAATAAAGGATTACTAATAATTATATGATAATATATGATATTTTGACAATATATGGATGTAAAATTAGTTTTTATAGGTTTTTAGGTCATTGATTTTATTTTATTTTATTTTAAAACGCCTTTAGACCAATTTTAACCATAACCGATGTAATTAATTATATTTTTATTGAAATTATTCTTCGGAAAAAAATAATTTCAAATAATTATAAAATAATAATTATAATAATTCTCAAAAAATTTCCATTTATATAATTTTAAATCACATAATTTGAAATTTTTAATTTCAAATTAAACCAATAGAAGTAATGAAAAAGCGATTTTCCAAAGAAAAAATTTTCATATTATAAAAATGATTTAACATTAATAATAATTATTAAATATATAGAAAATAATGAAATTTGGTTAAATAATATATAATAGAACAAATATTACTTTTAAAAAAACATTAAAAGAAATTTCTCATTTATGAACCCTCTAAATGGAATGAAAATTCATTATAAAAACCATTATTTTTTACTTTACCTTGAAATGTTTATATTTATTGTAAATTATATAAAATTATACATAAATTCATGTTTAAATTATTATATAAAAATTAAATAGAATTTTATCAAATAATATTTCTAAAAAAGAAAATTATTTATTTTTAAAACAATTTCACAAAATGAGAAAGCACTAAATTTTTAAAAAATAATGTTTGTATGTGTAAAACTAGCTTTCCATTAACATATAACATGATAACCCAAAATATGAATTTTAAAATATTTTACTTGTTATATATAATTAAATTAATATAAACTAATTCCCAAAAAGATTTCTATATAATTTATATAGATAAAAAAATTTTGTGTGCATGATAAAATTTTTATGATAATGAATTATATTAGCATCAAATGGTTTTTATATTAATTTATGAATTTTTGGTAAATAAAAAAAATTCATATATTTATGGAAACCATATAATTTTATAATATGGATAATCTTATTTCCACACTCCCTTCTATTGGGTGTTTGTTAAATATCAAATTAATGGATTATATATTAATAAGAAGATGGGTTTCATAAATACCAAGGGTTGAGTGTAATGAACGTTAAACTAGGATATTTTATATAACATAAGTTGTCAAAATATTTACTTTAATATAAAAATATTCATAAAATCCCAAGGAATTACATTATTCAATCATTTAAAAAATTTCATCATCTAAATCTTAAAATGTTCTTGATTATCATTGGTTTAACAGTTGAATACTATTTTAAAAAACAACATTGTGAAAAGTGTTGATATAAAGTCACCATAAAAAATATGAAGGGCACAAAGAATAAAAAAATAGGTGTTTTCGTAAGGAGTTAACCGTAATAGGCTGTGAAATTATTTACATGAAGGAAAATACTATTTCCCAAGGATTAATAGATCGGGATAGATAACATTGTCTTGAGATACATTACCGCTAAAATACAAAAATATTGGTGAGTTAAAATACCATTAATTTAACAAAAATTAATTTATTATATAAATATGGAACATTATTTTTGATAAATATTTTTGTAAAATATACTATTAAAATACATAACTCAATAAATTTTTCCAAATAATTTTTTTTACAATCCATAAGAACAATATCATCCTTTTGGTGTGATTTTTTCAACTTCAGCATCGACTATTTCTCAAGAAAATGAAGATGATTTTTTAATTATTGAAGCACTAATAGATCATAAGATCCATAATATAATGATATACAATTAGTTTTAATTTGAATTTATCCTAAAAACTAATATTTTTAGCATGTTTTTTCCAATGGGGATAAATCATTGGTTGGTAAAATAATATAGTAATCATGGAAACCTCATCTAGAGTTCCACATAAAACAATCCATAAATGGATTTATTGAAAACAAATAAAACATCAAAAAATCCAAATGGTAGTGACTAAATAACAAATATCAAATAATTATTAATCCCTTAAATACCATAATGTCTTTTTAATTTTTAATGTACTAAATACGTGAATATCATTTTCATATATTTTCTGGAAACCTTGTAATAAACTAAAATACAAGAATTCATTGGAAAAATGTACATTATTTGAATGATCCACTCTTTCTTCAATCTATAAAATCTCTATATATTATTTATATAAAATAAATCTTGAATTTGTTTATAAACCATTGATAACATATATCAATTTTTAGTCAAATTCATTAATCAATTGTAAGGTAATTAGTAATATCCAATATAATATATTACTATAATATCATTATCCCATCTAAACACCAATGTCTCAACAAGAAAACCATATTATGGGCTGTCATTCCATTAATCATGTCATTTCTATAAAATATAAAATGTATATTATGTTAAATTTTGGAGTTATTAGTACTATTTAATAATAAATTAGCATTATGGATGATAGACTTCTAACTAATAATCCTTATACATGTCATGATTTATGTAACATAATTATTGACATCGAACACAAAAATGATTAATAACTCCAATTAATTCTAACACAAATAATCATGATTCTCCACCTTATTTCTTAATTTCTCCTTACATTCATAATTCATTAATGGGATCTATATCATAAATAATGAAACCATTACTTCATGTAAATAATTTCACATTCAAACTATTCATTTACTGATCCATTTTTTACATAGAAATTACATTATGAAAAAATTCCCCATATATAAAATTTCTTCTTATTCATTTTATAGATTCTCATAAGTGCTTCATATACATATTATTATTATATATAAAACAAAACATTCATTCCCTTTTGGTCTTCAACACTTGAGAACTGAAAAAACACTATCATTTTCATCATTGGTGAGCCTGAGAGTTAGATATTGATCATGTTGGTAATTAGGTAATGTGATACATAATTATGTGTAATCACATTATCATATAGTATTATTATCATTCACTTTTGTTTCACATAAAAATATTTTTTACCACATTCTACAATTAAATAATTAATTCATTTAACCTATATTAAGAAAATGTTATATTTTTTTGAAATAAAATTTATAGTGGAAATACACATGATGATGAATAATAATTTATAGGATGTCTATATCAAGAAATCTTATTTTAAATAAATTACATCGCAGGTTTATCAAGTTTAATATATTGACATTATCCTTTGAAAACCTCAATCTTTGACTGTAAATAAAATGCAGAATTATCATAGAATATACCTTGGTATTGTAAAACTATGTGTTTTGTAAGGCCCATTATTATGTACATAGTTAAACATGATACATTTACAATAAATTTTTTGGATATATTATTACAATGTACATCTCTTCTAGTACCAAGTCAACATGTACTATCCAAACATGAATTTATTTATAGTTAAACCACATAGTCATATCATTACATGAACATTAAAATATTATCATATACATAGGAATATCAGATGTTATCTCAATATTTTTTATCATCATAGATTCAAATCGAAAACTAAACCTATCCTATAAGAGAATCTTTAATGGACTCAGAATACTATGCATAGATATTACATATTATGTATTAATACTAATTAAATTATTCAATTACCACATATTGAAGATAAATTCATATTATCTATAGGAACATCGAAATATAACAAATTTTTTTCCAAATAAAATTACTTCTACTCAAATTAAATTATACACAACTAGAACCCTACATAGACATTTCATAATTAAATAAATTTAATTATAACTATGGAAAAGTAACATAAGATAGGGTTATATTGGAATCTAAGTACAGATAAAATATGGATATATAAAAATGATGATACCATTAGGGTATTCAGGCATGATGATAACAACTAATAAATAATTCCCTTCTTATTGTTTATAAAAATGCATGTCATGGATTAAATACTCATAGTTTATAAGACATGAATCATAGACCATTCAAAAAATCTATTCCTTGATATTATAACATTTTAAAAGGACATATATTGATGGAATACAATTAATATAATATCATATTGAGAATGTTTAATAACATAATTTTGAACTCAATATGTTTAGTATTGTTAATCATAGCCTCACACAAACATTTCTACAAGAATTCTTGTCAATAAATAAACATATGTAAATAAATTTAAATTAAAAAAACAATATGACCATAAAAACAGGACAACACAAAACCTTATGTACATGATTGAAGGAGCACATATAACATTATTAACCTGATATTGGGATCATTAATAACATATTTAACTCATGCATTATCAATATTTACCCAATGGACTGGAGTGTGATATAAGTCCCCCCAATCATAAAAATTTTGTACCACCTTACTAATTAATAATGTTACCACTATCACATAATAAAATTTTTTATATATGGTACATCATTTGAAAATAAAATTTATCATATCAGAATCGAATAAAAGAAATTTTCCTCAGAAAAATGTCAACTAAATATAACCCATCGAAAGAGATGAAATTCATAAATAAAACAATTCAGATAAGTAGTAAGAATTTTTTCAATATATTATATCACTTTATAAATAATAAATAAATCGAATTAATTTTTCCTTATATTGAAAATGATTTTAATGATAACATGAAACATTTCAAGCTGAAAATAACCATTCTTCGTTAAAAATAGTTTAAAAAATAAAATCATTTTTCAATGAGATTGAATTTAAAATGTCATTTAAAACTTATCCAATATTCTAAAAATATAATTTAATTCTATTTTTTTGGAAAATATACACTCTATTTTAAAAAAATTAAAAATTAACCTTTATTGAAATAATTTTATTTTAAAATAACCATATAACATTATAAAGGGAAATTTATATTTCATTAAAACATTTCATGAGAAAAATATTCATTCCACTATGAGAAAATGTTTTCCAAACATAAAAATGATTGAGATTAATTTTATATAAATATAAAAATTGAATATTATAACTTAATGATTTATTTATTAATCAATTATGATAGAATAAAATAATGACAATTTTACATATTAATAAAAATAAATATCCATTGTAGAGATACTCTAAAGACCTAATTTAGAAAACAACTAAAATATTCATATTAAACCATTTTAAAAAAATTTAAACAATAGGTAACACATTATTTTTACAATATTTTTATAATATTAAAAACTCCCTTTATTACAATTTTAAAAAAACCTATAGATGGATGAAAAATAAAATTTGACTGAATATAGATATAAAATGAATTTTATTTACAAGTATAGTTTTGATCTTGTGGGTACATAAAAATTGAAAAAAGGGATATGGTTATTTATTTAAAAAATAACCAATGGATACTAAATTCATGAGTTTCATTAGAGATATATCATAAGTGATCATCATTATAAACATATTCAAAAAAACATGATATAAAATTAATTTGTGACATAAAATCATAACATCTTTGGTAACATTACATTATTAAGCCCTATGACAGACACCACCTCAAATAGATATTTTAAACCGTATAATAATCAGTTGAATCATCTCAATTAAAAATCATGCGAATTATGTAAAAAACTTTAATGAAACACATGTAGAATATGAATTCCGTCTTTTAGAAAATAAAAGTGAGACAAATATTCCATACATCATGTTCCAAATTCCTAGAAATCAACGAAGAATAATTTATAATGTATATAATTTTTTTACTTCCAATAGATGACAATTATTCTTATATATCATACAATATGTTATTTATATAACCCTTTATCAATTGATTATTAACATTTCCTTTTCAAATTCTCTGTTTCGGGTCATAAATGCTTCATTTCTCATGTGTTATATCTTTCATTATATTTTATCATTCATATATTCATTGTAAAAGATATTCCATAATAATAATTATTATTTTAATTTCTTGATTTCTCATTATATAAATATTTTAAATCATTAATATAATATTTAGATAAAATGATGAATTGAATTATTCATATAGACAATGGGTTATACATATAGATGAATTCAATTACATTTTCATATGGATGGAGTGAAGGAAATATAAATAATAATTCACATTTATATATTAGTTATTATTATATATATATATTTGATTAATATAAAGTACATATATAATTATTTCTAAACAATTAAAATAGAATTAAAAAAACCTCACATCAGATCATTAGGTGGCAGTACTCCAAAAAAATAGTGATGTCACTAACCTATCTGGGTACCCCGGTAACCTGATTACAGATCCATCACTGAAATTACTTGAAGGGATTTATCTAACCTCATGGGCTGACAACTAGAACCTAGCATTATTCAAACTAAATGTGGGGAGGATTTCTCCACTTACTATGTGGATGTAAAAGAAACAATATTATATACATGTCAAAGGAAAATCTACAAGGAGTAATTTACCAGAATACAAAAAGGCATAAAAAATCCCATAGAGTGATGTCCCATGTACACAAATAAGGATAATACCATTTATCTTAGAACAAAAATAACAATATTTAATTTTCAATAGTGTGATCCATATCAAAGAGATCGTTTTCCCTTGATATAACACAGAAGTAGATAATATTTAAACGCCTGAAGACATAATTATGGTTTGAAAAAAAATACCAATAGTATTTAACCAAAAGATATCATAACTTATTACAATGATAAATTAACTACAAATGTTATTTTAATTCTTTGTATCCAATTATAGAATTTCAAGGAAACATTAAATCAAATCAAGATTACAATTAAAAATATATAACATACTTTAGAAATTCATGTATCACATTTCAAAAGATAAAATATCATTTCAAACAATAGATACTAAATTTTATTAATATATACATTACATAAATGGAACTGTCCACAAAAATCACCAAAATTATCACTTTTATATAAAATAGTTATTGTATGTTATATGAAATGTGAAATAGTTCACACAAAATAATATATAAATTTTGATTAAAAACTCAAAATATACACAATCAATAGAACTAAGTGATGAATGTTTTTAATATTGGTGTCAACACATGAAAATGTAAATGAGCACATATCTCTCAACAATAGTAAAAGAAAATTCATTAGCATCCCACTGGTGAAAAAATGATTCAATAAAATGAGTTATACACCAATAAACCACTAAATACCTTGGTATTTCATGCTCTCTAGAAATAAATAACTATAGGAAATTTATTTTACGATTAATTAAAATAAAATTCATCTGAGTCACCTTTTCAAGAATTGAACACTTTTCATTTTAAACAAATTATGAGTTCTTATTATAATGACATTACCTTAACCAAGATAAAAATATATGGATTCAATCAAAACTAATTTAAGCCAATTTTCAGAAATAATTATTTCAAACAAACTATTGAAATTTCATAATCCACTATCAAAAATTAAATTCATCATTTTATATTATAAACAAATACCATTAATTCTATAGAAACCCCAAATAAAATAGAATTATAGTTTTTTAAAAAAATCAATAAAATACATATTCAACAATTAAATTCATTCATTAATTTTAATTGATTTCCAGGAATTACACAATTAAAATTAATGAATTTTAATTGCTTCACTTTATATAGAGAGACCCCAAATTAAATGGAATATAGGGTTTTTCAAATATCCTGAAAAAGCAATCCAAAACACCAATTCACTATAATAGTGTTATTAATAAAATCATAAAAATAAATTTATCCATTATAAGAAATTATGTTTTAAATAAAACATAATTTAAATCAAACAATTGAAATGTTAGTTAAATTTGTAACTAATGAAGCAACCACCTAACTTCCTTATCAAAGCACAATGCCCACAATGACACCTACCAATAAGAATAACTGTGGAAAAGATCTAGGTACTCAGATAGGATATTAAATTCCTCAAAATGTGTTATACATCCATCTTGATCAATTTGTAATAAACAAATGCAATTGTGACATAGATATTTGGGGAATGATTAGTTGGGAATTCGAATCGAAAATACAAAAACAATCAATCAGAAAATGAAAGTACTCTAATGTGTTGTATGGCTCCAAAATTACATTGGACGAGATCTTGGGTCAAGGGAATTGAAAACAATAAATAATGAAAAGAATAATCATCCATTACACTAGTTAAAAATTAAATTTTGAGATATTATAGGATGTTTAATCCAATTACACAATGTGTAATTAATAAGTCTCATATATTCCATTAAACCCATAATTTTTTCACAAAAACTATATTCAAATTTATTTATGAGCTACATGTCATGTAGCCTTATTTCATAACGTAAAATTCACCATTATGATGCATAAAATGTAGAATTTTCACTAGAAAATCCATAAAATACCTAACATCACCATTACTCGTATCCTCCAAACATTAATTGACCATAATCAAAGAATGAAAAAGGGAAACCACAAAAAGGATTATAACATACCTATTATAACGGTAGTGGGATGTTACAACCAACCCAATATAAATACTCTCTGTCCCCATGATGTCTAAGAATAAGCATCCATGAAAAAAAGAGGAGTCCACTTCTCTCTAATTAGTGCCCCCTCCCTTTTTTGCGAATATGAACAATGCTACCGTAGAACCCAAACAAAATGTATCATCCTTCCATAGTGTACCATAGATTTAGAATCTACAATCCTGAATGGGTTTTCATTCATAGATAAATCGGGTTCAAATTCATGTTGACGCTAGCTCAAAACTTGTGAGGGGTCATAGAGATATAATCATATACATGATATGCGAAACAAACCATATGTAAATGATAGTTTTGGTGGTAGTGCTAAATGATATAAATCTATTTTGACCATCTCAAACAACTCAAAATGACCTTTAAATTGTGGATAAAGCATCCCCTATATCCCAAGACTTCAATTTCCAAACAATGGTGAATCCTTCAAGAACACACAGTCACAATCTATGAACTCCAAAAAACTATGAGGTTGATCAACATAATAATTATATAAGCTATATTCCCTAAAAATTATCTGATTAATCAACTGAATCATTAATGTCATCTATTGAGAAAAATTTTTCAAACCAAAACATTTCCACCAATCTACAATTAACACAAAATATATTTATAGTTACAACCTTAAAATACAAGAAAATGAGTCATAACGATTGCAGAATAGAAAATATTATTATAAAAAACTAATAAAACCACAAATGATCATCATGTGCTCGAGAAATGTAATGAATAAAATAACAAAGAACATCCTTACAAATATATGTATACATATATATTTTTTTCAATACTTCCTACTTTGGATTTTATGATATATAAAAATTGACCAGAGATCAATGTTCCTCCTGAAGGCCACTCCAAAAATGTAATGTAAACATAGGATCCCTATTAGTGACTATATGATATAGAACATTGTAATAAAGAAAAAGATATTAAACATTGTTATTTATCAACTCCCCAACATCGGCGATATCATGAATGACAAAGAAGTGAGATGATTTCATTATCTAGATGATCATAACCCATATTGTATTATTATTTATTTAGGTATGTAGAAACTCAAAAAAATCCCATGGAGATTTCATTACACATCAATGTTGGGATTCTAAGTGGATAAATCAATATTGATGGTTTCTAGTGCTTGACCTTTACCTAAAACTACATGTTACAATGGGAAACAAATTCATCAATTCATCATCTTATACATGAACAATAGAAATGTTATCGCATATAATAGAACATCTTTATTTTGCCTATTTTCACAACCCACTAGGAACTATGGATGTCCCACATAATAGATTTTCATACCGAAGAAAGTACCGGAAAATGATTATGATAGAATTGAATTCCCTCATTAGAGAATTACCAATGGCCATATATCTCCCATTATAAAGAGTGTCTCTAATTATATAGAACGTTTTATCGTGTTATTGTTTCAAATGAATCAATTTAAGAAGATTAGAGTTCACCAAAACACTGTTAATATAAACCTCATCCGATTCCCAATAACTCTAATATGCATGTGTGTAAAGAGATCCATAATGTTCCACTCTACTAAATATTATATCACCACCTGAGTTAGATGTTTCAATATCAATGTATCTTCAATGAAATTACCATTAATCAAGGTATTGTAGATACCAAAATAGAAAGACTATAGGTATTGCATAAAATTTCTCTGGAGTATATTTAAATCATTTTGTGAGAAAATTTTACTCTTAATCTTAAGGTTGAAAAACACAACAAACCATTATCCATATAAGTATTTACTCCAACTCTTATATATTTTTATAATATCTATATGTTCAATTTTATGGGTATAATAATTCTTTTCATGTTGAAAAAGTATATTTGTTTTATTAGAATCTATTTGATCACCATGCATAAGAATACATCCCAAGGATGAATTCAATACATCATAGAAGACCACAGAACCATTCCTGGACTCTGGAATAGTCAACCATAGAACAATTATCAAAGGGAATTTCAGCACAACAAATGAATTCATACATTTATCATACCATGAAATTTTCAAAACATTCAATGTTATATAATTTATCGAATAATAATAATTTAGGAAGTAATTCATGAACCTATGATAATTTTTGAAAAATTCTATGTATATATGAATCACAAAGACAATACATGGTTCATACAAAGTGTTAACATCCTTCACCTCCATATGATCATTTAAAATCCCATGGTTTGACTTCATGTTTTCCAATAATTTCACCTCAAAAATCTGAAAATCATATTTAAATATATGTCTATAAAAATGCATTTTACATAGAAGAATAAATACTATTGTCAGATGACACACATGAACCACCTCAAACATAAATTAAATATGGATGACATCCATATAGACTACGATAATGATATCCATATAATTATGAAAAACCTATTAATTAATTCAATAAAAATTGAATGAGTTATGGTTTGGACAAATGGAATAAGAAGGCACTCATAATGGTAGTGCTGAATATGAATGATTGTTTTATGAAAGTTAGATAAACTTTTCCCCAACAGACGGTAGTCATATTGATGGTTTAACTCTAAGAACCAATTTTACACCCTGAACTGATCAAATAGATTATCAATCCAGGGAATTGGATTTTTTCATTATCATCACTCATATTATATTTTAGTAATCGATGTATAGGTGAAGTGAAAAGTAAAAATTATTATAAAAGATATCCAATTCAACCAAACGGGGCACACTCGGGAGTATAAATCATTTATCAAGAAGATCATTCAACACTCACATCAGCTCAACCATTCTAGTTTGTTCCATGTGGTAGGATGGAATGAAATCCAATTGAGTACTAGGAATTAATTCAATGGAAAAAATCTACCTCTCTTACCAATGACAGAATAGCGATGTTAGAAGGCAACATGTCAGGAAACATGATGAATATTAGAATGCTATCACCACTAATTTGTTTTTCTTAATACCAAAATAATTAAATGATATTACTTCCCCAAAATCACATAATAATATCTATATCTACCTGACCTAGGGTCCCATTTTCCTTGAAATAAAATGAACACAACATTGGGTGTATTAAAGGAGACACATAAAAGATAAAAATCAATATTGTCTTAATTTTAATTGAGGCAATTCATCCCCAATATGACATCTTATATTTTCATGTTGATAACTAAAAAACATCTTGATAGACCGTCATCTTATAGAGACATGACACAAGAGGGACTACAAAGACGCTATTATATCTCCCTACTAAGGTAATTAGTAATATTCGTAACATAATATTAAATCTCCATATGAATGCTAATAATATTAATTATATGCGTTGAAATAAATTATTAAGATGTGTCACGATAAATTATAGAAGACACTGATGATGAAGCTATAGTAATGGAAACTCTCACAGTTTCTAGATTCGTATCAACATCCTAGAGAGTCTCATACACTATGAAATGAATCGTAGTTCAAGTTGCATGTGGTCGGTACTCTATTACACATGAAGAATTTTATTTCGCCTTAATTTTAGGTGGGGATGATGTCCTCATTCTACTATGATGAGTAGAATAAATATGAAAAAATCACTACAAGTGCCTTAATTTTCCCCATGTGGCATAGTTCTTGTTCACATCAGTGTATAACCTCATCATAATCATCATCTTATTTATTAATAACAATTAGGTGTATAAATATGAGTCATATACATGAAGTGGGCCTTGGGGGACAAAAATAATGTATGTCCAGGGCATCTGCTCTAACATAATTATCCCTTTATGGTTTAAGATGATATATATTATGCAAATAATTTGTACCCAATCCTTAAATTGATATTAAATCCATATAGTCATCCACCTTATTCCATTCAAACTATGTTTTATTCACCGGATAATAGATATGAATCTATGGCCTTTTCGAATATAGTATGATATTGACTAGGGGAAGTGAGATAATCATGAAATGGGATGAAGAGGATTTGTGAGTCTATTTCATTGTCGACAATGCCAATTCCACCTAGTGACATAGGGTGAGGCATGCGAGAAAGGAACAGACCTCTTCTTGTATGGAGGTAACCTTACCAAGGAATTCATTGAATTAAATAAAAAAGGAACCCATGGAGTTGTGTTTCATCCATCATCCCATCATGTCATTTGCAGTATATGAGTCGTCTTTATTTATATTCAATACAAAGGTACATGAGTTCCAACTAACACATTTTCCATGAGAGAATATGAACATGATACCGTTAGAAACAATTTTCTAAGGCTAGAGAGATAGATCCTGTCACGAAGCAGTCAATGTACCCTAGTAACCCAATAACCGAGCCGACCTTGATATAACCTGAAGGGCATTACTGATCCCCATGGGTCAGAGACTAGCACCTCACATCATACAATATATATGTGGGAATGATTTTGCTACAAGAATGGGGAATCAAATGAAAATAAGACGGTATGCATAACAAATGAAACTCCATTCGGAGTGATGTAATAGAATACAATAAGGCATAAAAAGCCCAAATTACTACAACACAAGTACTAAAATGGAAAAAAACAACCCCAAGTTCCCAATGGACACAACTCACCATGACCAAAACTCAACAGATGGATACACCTCCAAGAGATCTGTTCCCTTTTCTTGAACCTGGAAGATGAAAGTCTATAAACACCCAAAGGAAAAGTAGGGCTTGAGCCTAATCCTAGTAGGATAGCACGAATGATTCCATAATAGATCCCATATATAGATTATCCAAATAAAATCATTTAATTTTCGAATAAACAGGTTTGGCCATTCATAAGAATATTTAAACCAAACATTCTATAAATTTTTAAAATGATGGAAAATACATTCAGAAAAGGATTTACAAATGATGTAATATTTCTAAAATAATGGATTAAATAATATAATTACCTAAAATAGTTTATGTAAATCTAAATGGCATGTAAGCAGTTCAAACATTGTCATACATTTATATATCCAATATAAATAAAGAAGAGAGCAATATGGTCATCTTCAAAAAGGTACGATAGAATTTACCAGCTATAGGATAACACACGCTCAATGTGAACTCAGAAAAATTTTTGTATACATGTCTTAATGACACTGGCCAATGGATACATGTCACCAACCTGTCAGGGATGTGTCATACCGCAAGTATGTTTTAGAAAGTTGTCGTTGTATAGAGTGTATCCAAATAACTCACTAACTACTTATGGCTTGCATGTGAACTTACATGATGGGTGAACTATTTTAAGAATTACTAAACATATGATCTATCCCAGTATTCCATTTCAAAGTGACAATTTCATTCCATTTCAAACCAAAACAGGTTTTATTAATAACCATTCATTTTTCACAAAATATAACCATTAGGTTTCTATCAAATCATTTTAAGCCATTTTCACAAGTTTGAAACTCATAAAAAACCAATTTCATCATCACGCAATTTATTTACAAAGTTAAATTAGACAATTTAATCCAATTCATTTCAATTAAATCCACAGTTTACATTAAGCAATTAAATTTTCATAAACACACCCAATTTAATAGAATTTGGTGTTTTCCAAATTTTCATTCCAAAACCATTTCAAATATCTCAATTAACTAAAATATATTTTGTCAATTTAATTTATAACATATTTAGGAAATTGTATTTAAATCAAAAATTGAAAAATATCAAGCAATACAAGGATAATCAATTTGACTGATCAGAACCGAACAACCTTCCTCATGGTTGTCGATTCCAACACAAGTATAAACCATCCCATGTGGTTCAATACTCCACTTCATGATCGTTTTATCATAAGCATCGACACACCAAGGTTCGACAGACGTCAAGTGGTCCTAGAAACGATACAATTTATTTTATCTCAAAAGAAAATAAAATATCACATGTGAGGATCGTCTCTCTCTCCTAAATAATCTCTGGATTATCGTTTTATGTTAACGCATGAATTCTTAGTAAATCACCATAAGAATAATTCTATTCCTCTATTTTATTTCTCATGTAAATTAAATATTACATGTGATTACATTTTAATTCTGCTAAATAATCGTCAAATTATCAATTAAAAATATTACATGTGATAACATATTCTCTCTCCAGGATAATATCTGGATTTTAATTTTAAATTATCACATGAGATGATAATTTATCTCACAAAGATATGTTTCAAAATAATTATATATATTGTCAAATGTGATAATATTTATCCTTCATTGAAAATTGTGCAGTTTATCTTTAGATCAATGAATGCTCTTGCATTTATTAATCAGAAAAATTATCTTTGATAAACTCACAATTTTTATTAAAATAATATTAATAATTCAACTTTTGTAATCTTGAAATTTTCATTAAATAATTATATAAATTATCATTTTATAATATATGTGTAAAAATTATCATACATATTTCAATGAAATTGATCTTTAATAAAACACGTAATTATCCCATGATGGTTTTGATAATATACATCATGTGATGATTACCTTATAATAAAACTTTAATGATTTTTATAATTATATTCTAATAACATATTTTATAAATTTCCGATCTATAATGATATTATTATAATTTTTCAAATATTAATTTATTTATAATTTATAATTTATCAATGGATAATTTATATTCAATGATACTTTAAAATGTGAAAAATAAGAATGAGTAATACCATGCCTCCTTTGAAATAAAAAATATTATTTTAATTATGCTCGTTGAGACAAATTAAATAGTACAAATGGTGTGCAATTCTGATCATTAATGAAGAAGTTATTTAATATTGAATATTAATATAACGATAATAAATAATAATAATAATAATACTCTAATGTAATAAATAAATAAAATCACCTTCTTCTACATTGTATTGTTCGCATAAATGAATAAAATGAAACCTCACGTGAAGGAATGGTCACGCAGAATAGTGTCAGTTTGAAAAAATCTTCAACAATCACATGGAAGGAAATACAGAATCGATCATACTCAAAAGGATCAAACAACACTACAGATTAAGGGTTTTAAAAAAATTTAGACCCCTAAAAAATGATGTACACCTAAAACCCTTTAAAATCACTCCATTTAATCCATGATTAAACCAAAAATTTATGATGGAGTCATTAATTTTCCCTAACTAAATCATTGAAATGGAAATCACTTGAAACAATAAATAAATGAATGGTTTTGAAAATTGAATAACGATTTAATTGAGGATGACTGTGCATAGAAGATGAAGGGATGAAATAAAAACGAATTTCATAATAATAATTAGGATATAAATTTTAAACTAAATTAATTATTTAATATAAAAATTAAATATCATCAAATGTATGCTGCGAATAAAATTTATACCCTGTTTAGGTGAAACACCTCATTCCGGAACCAACAGTCTTATCATATATATCAATGGATGGATGGTTTGAGAGATATTTATGATTAAATATTTAAAAAGTGGTATAATTATATAATTAAAAAAATGTTATTTTTACAGGAGAGACATACAAACGCTCGATGCAATCAAATGTTATACCTTTTCGAGGGTAAACCCCACATTCCTGACCCAGCGGTGGTCTCATATTTCCCTATACGTCTCACCATTTTGAATATATTGAAATAAATTTAATAAATAATGTATTAAATATTATTTAATAACATTATCTCAGGGGAGAAACATTTAAATGTCTTTGCTCCTTCGAATGTTATACCCCTCCTAGGGTAAACACTATATTTCAGACATAACTGAGGTCTAAAATTTCTCCTTTGACCGGCCATTTTGGAGTTATTCAATTATTTTGAATAAATTTATCATGTATAAAATAATAAATTTAATATTTTATTTATTCCTCTTCAAGGCTTTGCAGACCTCCAAAACACATACATACACTGTGATTAACTAAGAAAATATTTAATTGAATATTCTGGAGAATTAATTTGGGGTTTTACCATTCTGCGACGTTCATCAAAAAAAAATTATTAAGAAACCCTTTTTTCCAACTAGAATAATAATAATTTAACATAATAAGGACTATGAATACCTGAAACAGTAACGGGATGTTACAGATCTTCCCTCCATCCTTAAATATAATTTATTAGGTCAATGAGTAGGCCTTGATTGTGAACAGTGGTGGCCCTCCCTCATGATTCAATCATGTCATTTCATACAATTTTCCTAGATTCCAAGAGACATCATAAACATTCATGAAATATGACTTCCCTAGATATCCCCTTGACTACCTTGTCATAAAACTATCTGAAAAATAAGAACACCAAGGTTGGAGTATGAGTGAGGATAGCGATGAACATGATGAAGAACAACCAACTCTCTCATGCCCATTTTCCAACTAATCAAAAGTGATCAATTCATTCATATTTCCTATAATTTCAACATGAACAATGAGAAGATATGAATATATTTTAATATATGTAGGAAAATAAAATAATCAGTTCATCGTGGCCCACGTCACCAAATAGTTGAACGAATTGTCATGACATCATTCTTCTATGGACTTCAAGGTTTCTAGGACAGTCTCCTGGAGGATACACCACATACTGACACAAATTATCCCTCTCTGCCTATTTTATAACGAGCCTTAACGGTGTCCCCCTCCACCCTAAACAAATTTGTAGGGGAGCTTGTTTCATTTTTAATTAAACACTAAATGGGGGCCATTTCGATCACTCTCGGTCACTTTTTCTATTGTTCAAGTGCTTCCTCGATCCAGAAGTGATTAAGTGATTTTCTAGTCTTCTGACCACACCTAGTCTCTTCCTCATTGTTATTCTACACCTCCGCAACATGATTTTGAAGATTAATGGGCTAATAAATAGGGTTCCTTGAATACATGTGGCCCCTCCTAAAATTTCTTCTCACATCATCCCACCTATTTGATCTTATTCTAAAAACCATTCATTGGATCCTTTCTCTACCCCTCCTATTGTCCCACTTCTCAACCACATACTAGTTTATTCTACCCCCTATATATGATTTCCCCCTTTACATGTAGCTAGAAGGTATCCAATCCTTTGTCCACTATGAGTGGTCATGGAATGGAATCCCTCCACTTCGTAAATGTTCATATCCAATTGTTTTTCCCCTACTAACAACATGGGAAGGTTAAAAATATGAAAATAAATGGAATAGAGGAAGAGATCACCCCCATGCTCATTGATGAATGTGTTTCCAAGGTCCAAAGATGGAAATATCCATTATAAATGATTGAAATTTTTTTATGAAATGCACGGGTAATTGGTTCTCGTGTGGAAATAGACATCTTAGTAGTAGAGCTTCCTAATGAAAAGTTCAGTTTCATTATATTTATTTAGCATAAAAATAATCTCAAGAATTACATAATTTACTAGATTTTTATCTATTCCTGAGTTTATACATGTAGAGCTTGTCAAAATGAACATGTGGGTATTCTATCATCTGAATATTTTGTTTCATCATGCTCAATTGGGTGATCAGGATATCACCGCGATGGTTTCTAAAAAAAATTGGCATTTATTTTTCTCTTGATCTATGGTAGTTATGACTACCAGGAATGTGAGAAAAATTTGAAAGACATGTCCATATTTGATCCTGGTAACTGTCAATAGACTATGGGGGGATATTTTATCTTCATCATAGACCCTAAAGAAGGGAATGGGATGGGGTATCTTCCGTAGGAAAGAAAGCATGTACATTTTCAATTTCAAGGCTGGAAATGGGCTTATAGACCTCAGTCACAAGGGTGCCCAGTCATGTCATCCAATAGTAAATGTGGGTATTGAATGACATGGATCCTTCTGAACTGATGGATGGGAATCTTTCATGGCATCTAAATGTACCCTAACACAAATTTCATAACCACATCAAATTCCCCAATATTCATCATTGCAAAAAAACCATTTCATGGAACTGTAGGATTTCTAGAGAGACCATGCTATAGAGAACTATCATGAGAATATTAATTCCTCTTTTTTCCCATGAAGGAAATCATTCTTACAATGGGGGGAAAATATCCTTATAATGTTAACATTTCATCCAGGTACATTTCAAAAAAATGTGACCAATCTAGTACATCATCAAGAGAAAGAATCTTAAGCCCTAAAACATGATAAGGAATATCTTGATGAATTCTAAACATGAGTGTTTTAGAATTTATTATATCAATAGAAGCTATCATGGGGGTGAAATGAACAACCATAGAAAATAGATTTCATGCTCTTCCAAAATCCTATAGTCCAACTCATGTTTGAAAAATTTAATTGACTTGGCCCAGAACATCGATTTATGAATGAAATGGAAAGTTAAATGAGCATTTAAGACTTTCCAATATATGACTTCAATATTTTTCATGGTCCCCATTGTGCGACACCATCTTTTTCTCAGACCTTCCATCATGAAGGTTGGACACTTCAATTTTATCACATTGGGTGTGTTAAAAAACCCAAATAAGTACTCCATTCTTCTAAACCACTACTCATCCTTTTTAGGATCATTAGTACCATTCAATGGTTCTAGAATCTCAATAAGCAATAATTGAGAAATATTTTTGAGAGAATCCCTCTAAGGTTCCATATCTAGATCTTATAAGGGAACTTTATGTAGTGTATCTCCTAGCACATTGACAGTGTGTAGGTTCACCTCTATCATATTTAGGTTCATAAGAGTTTTCTATCACTAATATTCTGTAGAATCTTCCTCCTAGATCTGATTTTTATTTCTTCACATATTAATGACCCTACATAAAATCACTTAAAAATAAAGAATCCATCATATTAAATCTAAAATGAAGTAGGAAAAATAGATTCCAAGAGTTAGATAAAAAAAATATTATTCATCTCTATCAAAATAAATATATGTAAAAGACTAAAAATAATAGGCAATGAGTACTTTACTCACTACCCTCATATAATTAAGGTTAATTGGGGTGAGATATATCAAGAAATATCAATCATAAATACAACATATGTTTTGAAAAGTTCTCAAAATTTCATATAGAACTGCTGGAAAAATCTCATCCTAGAGCTCTTATACAACATTCACATGAACAAACCCAAGTACCATGAATCATAAAAAAACATGGGAATGATGATTACATTAACAATGAAGATATAAAAGTTACAATTCAGTATGTATATCATAATTAACCACACTAGGAGTAATGTACCAAAAGTCAAAAAGGTATAAAAAATCCCAAATCCTACAAACCAAGTACTCAAATAGGGAAACAACCAATTATTTAAGGAGATAACTCACAAATTCTATGATTCAATAACTACATCCAAATACAACTGTTCTTTTACCCATCATTGACCCTATAATGAGATAATCTACAAACACCCAAAGAAACAAGTTTTGTGTGATCCAAATCCTAGTATTATTTTAGAAGAAGATTCCATAACAGATTCCAACATTAAATTTTCATAAAATGTTCATTCAATTCCATGTAAAAAGGATTATAATTTTAATGGAATATATAATCAAATCATGCATACAATATAATTGATGAAAAATACATTACCGATTATTTATTCACATTTAATATGATGGGAAATAACATCAACCCATGGAATTTTCCTTCAATCCATGGATACTTTACACAAATGGAACTTATCTCAAAATGTCCTAAATAAATAGTGTTATATAAAATAGTATATATAAATTATTTTTCATGTAAAACCTTTCACATAATTGCATAATTCCATTTGATGTAGAAACAACGGACCAGCATTATCAACTACCAAAAGGTATGAGTGTTCCATGCTGATGGGATCGCCACAAAATAATAAAAATGTTCATATCTCTCTCGACACTGGTCAAATTAAACTCATCAAAATCCCACTATAGAATAAGATGTGAAAATAAAAGAAGTGTTACCCCAATAACTCACTAACAACCTTGTAATATAATTCAATATAGTAATTAAAAATGTTGGAAAATTTATTTTATGAATGATTAAAATAATACTAATCCCGCTATCTATTTCAAGACTTCTAAATTCCATTTAAAACCCATGATGAGATTTTATTAACGAAATTCATTTTCATCAATACAAAACCCTAAATATTATTTCAGAACCATGTTAATACATTCTTCCCAAATAATTATATTAAACCAATTTATGTAATTCCACTATAAAAATTCACAAAAAATATTCATCGATTTAATTTTTAAACAAATTTTATCAATTAAACAACAAAACCAAATAAAAATGGAATTTTTCTTCTTCATAAATAATCAAATAAACCCATTATAGACAATTAAATAAAAAATTTTATTAGATATGATTTCAATTTTATCTCAAATTATAAATAATCAATTTAAATTCCATAAATTTTGATAAAAACAACATAATTCAATTGAAATGGGGGTTTCCCATTTTCATGGAAAAGTGAACAAAAACCAAAATTTCCCAGAATTGATTTTTAAAAAAATTATTGAAATGAATTTATCAAATTTATGAAAATGAATATTACATCAATCCAAATTAAAATCAACCAATTCAACTGATAATAACATTTTACCCCAAATATAGAACAACCTATATTCCTCTAGGAAGAACAATATACGCAATAAATCTAGCAATATGGAACGAAGGGGTAAAAGATCTAGATACACAACCTAGTTATGAGATTCATCAACAATAGGCTTAGATATGTCAAAATCATGATGAATTATATAAATTTACTGATATAGGGATATATGGTGAACAATTACCAAGGAATTAACACCATAATAAAAATGAAATTATAAATAATTCTTGATACCTATCTAAAAACAACTACAATGAAATTATGTGTCATTAACCCCAATTAAAATCATTTAATTTTCAAGCCTTATACACTAAGAAACCCATTACTTTTTTAAAAAATTATATTTTATTTTTATATAGGATTTACATATCATGTAACACAATTTCACGAAGTGAAATTTTACAAAAGGCTATAGATCATGATGAATATGTGATTGAAACATTAATAATTACCGAAAATCACCAATTCAGGTATCCTCCCAACTAATCATAACCCTACTCATATATTGGATAATGTAAAATACAATAAGGTTAGATCATGCCTAATATAAATGATACAGAAAGTTACAAGAGACGTCATTTTTTTTAAATGGGTTCAAATATAATAAGTAAAATTTAATATGTTATTTCTATAATTATAGTTAGGTCATAAATTTTATATATATACATTAAAATTTCACTACATACAGTCCTTGTATTTTTTATGAAAAACAACCAACATCACATTGTAATGTGGTAATCAATCATTGACTAGATAAAAACTATCTAATCACCAATAGAATGGAATGTAAATAAGGTATATGTGATATCATAATCCGTGAATTATTATATAGAAATATATATTATATATATACTATAAATATCTTATTATTTCATTTCATATGAGGATGTGATGGCAAACAAATTATATCGGTTGGCGAGGCAGTGGTCCAATGTACAAAATATTACTGGTTTCATTTCCTATTTGATTGAATATGACATAGATATTTATACATGAAATTAATATAATAGAATATTAGTAGACGGAAGATACAATATTTATTTTATTGGCATGATTGAATGATATATTAAGGGGTTTGAAAAAGAAATAAAATAGATAATTCATACTTAAGGAGTTCACCTCTTCTTTGGATAATACATTTAGGAATACACATATTTCCTTGTTAGGAGAAATTATAATAAAATATAGGGCCTATAATTTGTTATAATGAAATTATTTTATGAAAATTGGTAGTACATGGTTGACCCATATTATAGATACCTGTGATTTTCAAACATTAACATTACATAACATTTGTGTACTATATAATACATAACACAAACATATTCCCCAAGACTCTATTAACCTTGGGCCTTTGTAAAAATAGAAAAAAAAGGTACATTTGTAAAATACATAAACACCATGATGGTTCATCATGACTATCACATTCCAAAACACATTATACAAAATAAATATCTTAATATTATATTGAAGGAAACATAAAAACAGGTGACATAAAATGCTTGGTAAAGTTAAAAAAGTGAGATATGTAAGCATATCCTTGATAATAATTTAATGAGAATGTGATAATAAAATTATAATATCAAAAAATTTATATAATATAACATATAAAAATCAGGAAATAAATATTAGCAGTTTATAATACCTAAGACATATATTGATAAAATGTATGAGTCATGAATAGAAAATAGAGGAATAAGACTTGGAATTTTTAAATACTCCTAAACAGGTAATATCATTCAATATATGTCAAGACCCATTTATATAATAAATATTATAAATTCATGGGAACTATACATATAATGTGGGATACACCAACTTCTCCAGTTATTTTCCTTTCATTATAAGAGATCATGTTTCCTCATCATCCCATAGTGGATCAGGATTCCATATATTCCTTAGTGTATCAGGTTCCCCGTCTTCCTAGATTGGATCGATTTACCCTGTAATGTCCTGAAATTTCCATTTATTTTTTATTATGCCGAATTATATCGAGAGAACATGCTCTGACGCCACATGATTCCAAGGCCTGGTGATCCCAGTAAGAAATTTTTAACTTTCGTAAGGAATGTTTTGTAAATGTGAGAGTGGGTTTACTAACATTTGAATCATTACCTGGATCTAAAATATGTTTGCACCAATGAATGCAGAATTTTGGGATTTTCCAATAAATTACACAACATCAGCCAGAAATGGCCAAATGGAAAATTTAATTTATGAACGTATTGAAAATATTAATAAAATAACCTAAAGGAATTTCTGTTTGTTTTCTCACTGATGGTAGATGACACAAGCACGATGCAGTGTAGTGATGATGTAGTCCTGATATCCATTAATATATATTATTAATGGCTCTTCAACATGTAGTGGGACGACTCTTATATGATGTGTAACATTGAAATTGTTTCATAAAATAAAAATCATAACGGTGTGTCATTGTAGTGTAACAAAAACAAAGCGACATGTTTTGATTTTATTAGATTGACGTGTTGGTAGAAAAGGTATTAAAATGTTAGGATTCTCATACAAACTTTTGAAGTATTTTCTGCCAAAATAATAAATACAGATCTTTGGTGGGACATCATCAACTTCTACACACCTCAAAGAATGATGAACACCATTCGCCTCATAGACACTCGAGGATGAAGAGACACGATAACAAATATCAACGAGGTAGGTTTTATATTTTGGATTGATGAATTACCATATCTTTTTCTAAAGGAAAACAGTGGGTTAACACATGAATACATTAATATATGGATTGTGCATTCATGTAGGTGGTTGTCATCAATGGGTTATCTATTTGGGTAAATTTTATTTTGGGAAGAATTGTAATCCCTAAACCATTCACTATTAGAAACCATTAATGTGTAGGGAATGGGACAACACCACAAGGCACAGGTCCCACTATACGTGAGTTCATCATGGATTTATCCTCAAATCTGTGACATAATGAATACGAGGTCAAGGAAGGGACGACGGTGACCCCAGAGGCTCGTATGGGAAGGAAAATCTATAAAAAGACCGCGAGAGCATCATTGATGGCCCATTAAAGAAACCATCATCGCATCGGAGAATGACGAAGCCGACGATGGAGGCACATGGCAGCAATAAGTGTTGGGGGTCAGAAGTAGCTTGAGATGGGCCGCAATAGCAGCCAGAGGTGAAGGCAGGTGGTGGGGAGACGCATCACTGATCGGTGCCACATGGAGGAGCAGCCTACGTCCACACCACTCAGGGCTGCATGCAGAACATGAAATCCTACTGTGTGATATAATTTTGGTTGAACATCTTGGCTGGATTCTTCAGAATCATGTCATTGTCCTTTGACAGCTATGGAGAAGGGTCTATGTTGTGTCCTGCGGGGTAGCATGAGGCCATACGTGGCATCTGGCCAGGTCCCATCTAGGTAAGTGAATTGGTCCACCCATGGAGGCTTGGTCAGTGCATGAGTCATCCCCTTTGACGATACCTACCATACTAGGGTTAAACCACCCTACCAAGTCATTTTGTCTGGGTTATACCAATGTCGGACCAGACCTAGGCCCCATTAGCCCCTATTTCACTGAAACGACAATAACTCATTTACCAGGTGTCTGATTAACATGACATTTGTTGAATGAGTAAATATGAGACGAGTTGGTCATTCTAAGCTACTCTTTCATAGTATTGGAGGGGGTTGGTGTATGTATATGTTGGATCAAACTCAAATCCAACCTGGCCCTTTTGTCGAAGATTCCCATATCATACAGAACAGGTGTCCATTCGACATGCCTAATATTGCGCTAGAACCCATACAAAAATAAAATAAAGTTGGTTATACCTTATGGTACATCCTTGAGGTTGAGGTATGGTCGATGGATCAAGAAGCAAATATATATATCCTTAGTGTCCTGGAAGATGAACAGAAGCCATGTGGATCCTTAGTGGACCGGGAGTCGAGCAATTGTCAAGTGGATCCTTGGTGGGCGGGAAAACGCGTAGTAGTCATGTGTATATTTAGTGGACTAACAGATTATCATGATCTCTGTGGATCCATTAAGGCCAGGAAGATGAGAAGCAGTCGTGTGGATCATTATTGGTCTAGCTGATGAGAAACAGCCATGTGGATCCATAGTGGCCCAACAGATGAGTAGTGATTCATCAAGGAAGGGTCCCTCATCAGTAAGATATATTCATTACTATATATGATGAACCTTATTATAATAAATTAGATTATACATGGTGTGAATTTTCCACACATTGTGGCTCTATTTTTTGGCCTTACATTATATCCTTACATGGTGTCTTTACTTTGTGGTTTCTATCTGGTATTTATCTATAGTGGACATGGCTCCCTTTATGAGCTCTATGTTACTCACCCCTGATTGTGCTTCACCTGCATGTGTTGTCTCTTTTGCAGATGACATACATTTCAATGGTGGACTTGTGGCCTAAGACCAGGTGGTGCCTACTGAGATTAGGTAGTGAGGGTGTACTCCCACAGATACTAATAGCTCCCATAATCTTACCATCATGTGGGGTTCTCAACAGCAGGATTTACAAAAAAAACATTCATGTACTAATTAGTTTAATGTTTACAATTATTGGGTTTGTATTCTGGACAACATGTTTTACATTTTACTTGTACTAAACACTTTTATCAGAATTATTGTTTCCTTTTTCAGTTTGTGTGATGCGTTTGGGTGTGTTTTTGAATACATGTACTCAATAAAATGCCCCCCACATTATGGTTTATGAATTCATCAATAGTCTCTAACCCCTGTCTTTTGTGAGGCAGGCTTGGGGGTTTTCACATCATGGGCCTCGAATATGGGTTTTTATAATGTTTTATTAGAGGATGTCAATTCTACCTCAATGATTGGGAGTCTAATTTCTGGTTTTTTGGAAAGTGTGTTGAGTGTCTCATGTTCGACTTTCAAATCCAGGGTGTCTAGTGTTTGTGTCGCGGTCAATGTATCCACGCACCAGCACACTAAATTCTACTTTTCGTCCCTAAAAATGAATATGTTGGTTTAATAAGAGTATCTTCATTATTTTTTATAATATCTTGATCACTATGTATACTCTATTGAAAAAGTAATATCTTGACCTATTTTAGGATTCCTCCACATAGACAACCAGTTCGATTCTAGATATGTGGTCGGGGGGACTGTCTGCCAAGCGAGGATACATCCGTTCAAAGACTACAGTAAGAGATGGCCCAAAATAGTGGTATACAAGTGTTTCCACCACCCATTGATCAACTAGCAATCCCACCACAGATTTTTAATGTGGATTTAACTTTCTATTACAAGACATGGATAACTATTTTTTCCTATATCATGGAGGAATAGGGTTCAATTGTGTTTCACATGCATCTGATCTAACAATAACCCAATATGTATGGTTAAAAGGTCCTACAGATTGCAGGTGTTCCAAGTACCCTGCAGAACCAATTTTTTCAAAGGATGGAATAGGATAGTTTCCAAAAGGGAATGACTTTATATCATTATTTTGAAAAGGGACACCTCATGTGATATTGTCCCACCATTTACGCTATAGTGTAGGAGATAATATAGTTGCATACTATCAAGGCTTCAGACAATTAGAATCCAGCATGGAATCAATTTACGAGGAGTCTGTATCTACATTACTTATAGTCTATGTTGAAACTTTTACTAGTTAATTCTCATTCTAGACACATATTCATGATTGATAGATATAGATTCCTGTTGTGTCCATTTACATGACCCTCTATTTTAGATACTCCTACTATTGGAGACCCAATGACCACACAATGGTTCTGACAGTGTGACCCATCTTTCAGAGGAGAGATTATCAGATGTGATTTCTTCTTAGTAGTGTCGAGGCCTTAATATTTCATTTTTTGTATTGACTAGTATAGTTAATGTCGTCATTGATTGTATACGAAAAGGATGTGGTTTATCCATATTGATGGAACCCCATATCCCTTTTTCATCAGAGGGGATATCCATGCACCTTTTGATGGACTTAGGAAGATGCGGTTGTAGCCAATTTCTTTTCAATTGGATATTTAGACCCTCAGTGAAGGGAATGTTATGTGTCCCCATGTTTCAAAGAGACAATAGAGTATAAGGATGTATTCCATGAAGATGATCCATATTTACCACTCTGTTGAGAGTTAAACTTCTTCTTTCATTCGTACCTTTGGATGACACTGATATACACAAAATCAGATCAGATGGATCTCGTGGATCTTCCTGAATTGAGGGTATAGATGGAGGACCAACAAGGGAAGGAGTTTTTTAGGCCCAGTATTTTACCATGGGAAACACCAATTTTTCTTTTCCATGAAGGAATATGAGAGTTTGAGGATAAGCGAGTACTATCGGCAGTAGAAACAGATAACTAGGAAGACCTAGTATCCACTACCATAGATTTTTTTATAATTTGATCCCTTAGCCAAAAAGGACCGAGGAATAAATTATTTAAAAAAAAGATTACAGATGTCTGAAATACGGGATCATATTACAATCTCTTTCATGAAATGAATGTAAAACATAAAGGATGTCTTCAAACCATGTAATTCATTGATTTAAATCCATGCTTTCAAGTACATAATCCAACATGTTTTCTTCTCTATAAAAATTTGTGATGATATAGTTTAGATCGATAAGAGAATAGATGTAGTTCGTCCAACGAGTAGTAATCATCCATGCAAGATGTATAATGTCGTTCCAAATTTCCTGCACGATGGTTGATGGATCACATTCAATCTATAGATTGTCCCAACCAAAGCGTTTTTCGAAGTCAATTGCATTAATTAAACACATTATCTCAGTTTCAAGAGTGGTGGCAATTCCACTGCTACCCATGAAAAATCCAAGGATCTAACCAAGGTAATTTCTGAAGATAGCATCGCAACCTGCAGGTCCTGGATTTACATTGGAGCACCCTCAATATTAACATTAATCTGTCCAAGGAGATGAGCTTTCCAGAACACTTCTAGAGTATGGAGAGGTTGAAAATAATTTCCATTAATCTGAAGATTCTTTACGATTTCAGATTCATTCATAGTGTTGTGGAAATACCCATTTTGCATCAAAGCGACTTCTCATATGGCAATAAGGATCTGCATCTGACCTGAGTTTTGATTGAGTAAGTAATTGTTATGAAAAATTGAATTCTGAACATATCAAATTACATGATGGAGTTCAGAAACCGCAGCTAAGAAGTGGTCCTTGATTTTCTAAGAGCCATCTATTTCTATACATTATTTTAGTTTTTTCTTAACAGAGTCAATAACCAAAAATCTTCAACCAAAAATGTCAAGAATAATATTCCACATAGCAGCAGTAGTGTCACAAGAGATAAAAAAATAATTATCATCTTCTTTGTGTTGATTATAGAGTTTTCAATTTTAACAGAGCTGGATTCCAAAAGATTGAAGGCAACTCTATGTGGGAACACTATTGTGAGCAAGCAAACAGATGAGATCGAATCTTTGAGGCTTTATCCAAGGCTTGTTAAAATATTTTATCCACTTGAATTCACGTTCTTAGATATATAAGTAATGATTGTAAAAATGTTTAGAGTTATGCATGCCATTATTGGCAGGTTCCCAAGTTAAGAAATCATTAGTATAATAAAAAGAGTAGTTTTCAATGAAATTCAGAATATTTTTTGGGAGATGGTCATAATAAGAGAGTTTAAAATATCTCAATTTGAGAAATTATCATTATCAGAGGTTTTATCAGGAGAAATCATAGTAATTATGTTCTTTCCATTCCAGTTATCTAACCATGCATTTCTGGGAATATTCCTTAGAGACCATCTATCTAGAATTATTCATAATATTAGAGTAAGAAAGTTTGATGGATGGACAGGTGGAGGAGTTAATGAAATTTGAGTTTCCAGTATTATATTGTTCAGAAAATCTATTTTTGAGGAATGTAATAGATTTAGAATTATTATGAAGAATTTTCCAAGTGAGTCTGGCATGAAAAGATTCATTAAAATAATTAAGACTGTTTATGTCAATACCACATTTTTCAATAGGTTTGCAATAAGTTGACCAGGGAATAGTAACAAGGATTCTTTCAAGAGGGATTCCAGACCAAATGAAATTTTTTATAGCGATGTATATTTTTTATAAGATGAACCGTCCATTTATACACAATAATAGATTAAACCAAATTGGAAACTATAGTGAATTTGACCAGGAAAATCCTACCCGCCATAGAGAGATATTTACATTTCCAAGAAGATAGCTGGATTAGACCTTGGTCAACTATTGTTTCCAAGTGGCAAGATTTGTGTATACCCCAAAAAATGGGAACACAATGTTATGTAAAGGGTAGAGTACCTTCTTTTCGACCTAAGTCACTAATAATTATATATTTTCATGTTGGGGGGAATGTTCTTCCCAAAGAAGATGTAGAATTTTTCACAACTAATGGTTTGTATAGAAACATCTTCATAGTGAGAGAGAGTTTGTTTAATGTTTAGAATGTATCATTTATCACCTTGAAGGAAATGTATGATTTCATCATCATAAAAGAGTTGAGTGGGGTCATTCTGATTCATTGATACATAGATGTGTTTTAGTTTATTCTGGTCAACTAATCGATTGAGCTTGCAGCTAAGATAAACTTCTTCTATCGAGAAGAGAATCGCAGATAGAGGATCACCTTGTCTTACACCATTAGTGAAATTGAAGTATCCCTTGGGTGAACCATTTATTAAAATGGAGATAGACACCGAATTGAATAATGTTTTTATTGCTGTAATGAATGAAACACTAAAGAAAAAACCTTGAAGAACATTGAATATGAAGCTCCATTCCATGGTGTCAAAAGCTTTTTTAATGTCCAATTTAATAGTAATGTTACCACCTCTATTAGTATTATTCATGTTTTTTACACACTCAGTGGCAATAAAGATACAACCTTGAATATATCAACCCTTAGTAAAACCATATTTGTTCTTGGAGACAATTTGATCAGTGATAGTTGTGAGTCTAATGCCAATGATTTTAGTGAATATTTTATAGAGGTTATTGATAATGGAAATGGGTCGAAAAAAATGAATCTCAGAGGCATTATCCACTTTTGGGATCAAGGAGAGAAATTGAGCATTAAGAACATAAGGAAGAAATCCATTGAAAAAAAAGGTTTTGACATGTTTGTAATTATGGAATTGAATCACATCCTAATAGTGCTAGAAAAAATCATTATTGAAGCCATTAGGACCCGTAGCACTATCAGGATTGAAACTGAAGACAATGTCCTTGATATCATGATCCATCGATGTGTTGAGGAGGAAAGTGTTGTCTTAATCAGTGAACATATTCAGAAATACCTCAATAATGAGATATTTGTTGATATTGGGATCATTGAAGATGGATTAATATTAGGAGAAAATGTGATGAGCAATGTCATATTCATTATCAAGAAGTTTGTCCCCATCTTTTTAAAAGGTTATCAGTCTCCAATCCTTCCTAATTCATTGAAATGAATTATGTAATTTTGTATTTTTGTCACCATCTGATATCCATTTTACTTGAAATGCTTGTTTCGTCATGTTGTCATTTAAGTTTAGAAAAGGGTTGTGCTTAATTTCGTGGTTTATTTCATGAGTCAGCTCACTATTGAAATCAATAACTAGTGTTATTTTTTTTGAAATTCATTTAAATTTTTATCAAGAAGAAGGATTTCATTGTTAATTTGTTTAGCATTGGAGCTACACCAGCTTTTGAGAGTATGTTTTAGGTTCTTTATTTTAACAGATCAGGAAAAGGCATCATTGTTGTGTGACATTGAGAACCAAATGTTTTTTATGGTTTTGGTGAATTCATCATTAGAGAACCATGCATTATTAAAACTGAAAAGTAATAGAGATCTCATGCCTTTGGTGGAGACATGGACCAGGATGGGATGATGGTTAGAGTTTAGCTTTTGAAGAGTGGTTCTAGTGATAGTGTCCCATTTATCTATGGCGGTAACATTTGTGAAATCTCTATCTAGATTAGAGGCAACCACTCTATTATAATCTCTTCTATACCAAGTATATTTCACACCATAGATATTAATTTCAATTATATTTTTGTCTTCGATTTAAGCTTTAAATTCTCTCATGGAAATAGTATCATGAGAGGGACCAATTTTTCACTTCTGTTGATAATGGAATTGGAGTCTCCAATAATATACCAAGGGTTATTAATATTGGTTCCTAGATAGTATAGGTCTTTCTACAAAGTTCTCCTTTCTTGATATATATTCTTTGAAGAAACATTTGAGGAGAATAAGTACGAATTATCAGTTGTATTGTTGCAGGTGAACACATGGTCAGAAACATTGAAGATATTGGCATTTTTTAAGGAAAAGTGTGAACAAATCCATAGAGAATCAACATTGATGGTATTATCTGTTACACCAATTAACGAGTATTTATGTTGGAACAAATTTGAATGTTTTTCACCAAATTTTTTTTAGGTTCATCAATAGAGAATAACAAAGGATGATGTGTGTTCACCATTCTTTTTAGAACAGTGAAAGTGTCAGATTTAGTTATACCCTTACAATTATAGAAAATAATATTCCTTTAAAAAATTTCATGGAGTTAGAACTCTCTTTTTTCTTTTTCCCTGAATTGTTATTTCTGGAATACCTTATTAACATTTGATCATTTTAACCATTAGTGGTCTATTTTTGTATCTTTATAGACATGTAAACATCTATGTAGGAGCATGAAATAGACATTTAGAAATTCATGGATTCACTCTGAGAGAAGTAGCTTTATGTTAAACTATCTAAGTGTCAGTTCATGATAGAGGAGGTCCGATTTATAGGACACATCATCTCAGAAAATAGAGTTGTTGTGTAATTGTTGAAGATATAGGTTGTGCTATCATAGGAGCCCCCAGGGATCCTTACATAGGTGCATGGTTTCTTTGGGTTTGATAGGTATAATCAGAGGTTTGTGCCTGAATTTTTTAGAGTAGCAACACCCTTGTCACCATTGACATTAAATGGGTATTCCATCAAGTGTATGGAAATATGTGAGTGGTGTATTCATAAGCAGAGGAAGAGACTAATAAGTCCCCCCATCATGAGACTGCTTGAATAGGGCATTGGGTATCTAGTTTTCTGGGGAACATCAGGGACTGGACAGGGCAGTGTCATTATATTGGAGAAATTAGTGATCATGTATGTCCCATGGTTGTTGAGTTTCACGTGCTAAACTAAGCAACCCCTAACCTATAGTTAGCAGTAGTAGTCTTTCTTCTGAAAATGTGGTCACAATACATGATTGGTGAGTGGTTTACAGTATCATCTTATCACAATAGTCTCAGGTATATCTTCTCCTAGATGGTCTTAAAATGTGAATTAGTGATGGCTATAGTTCCTCCCGGACAATAACATTGAGATAGTCTATACTCTTGGGGATGGGAATTGGGTAACAGACGTGCTTACCAGGAGGATTGTTTTACAGCTTCCTTGTGAAGAAACATAACAACTAGTTATAATGTAGATATCCTTAGTGGATGATGATGGAGCTTCTTACCATTAGTGGATGATTGTTACAACCCCACTCATAAAATGAGAAAGGAAGCCTCAATAGGAAAACGATGACTATGAGGCCCGACATGCTCAGTTATCCTTATGACATGCTCTTGGTGGATTTTAAATAATAGGGGAGCACATCATCCATTTCAGATGATGCACCTTAGTACTAATGGCACTGCAGGGTGAGGTGTTGAGGGTGTTCCATTAATCCTATTTGGTGTTATATCCTGGTGGTTCTAAGATTTTTAGAACATCATATGTAAGTACTAGTGGCTAGGGATGAAGAAATCAGTGGAAATATTTGTCCCATGATTCCACAGTTGTCATCAAATGAAGGCAGACATTCAGGTTTTAGCAGGCTTGGCTCATCCAATTGAGATACTAGAGTAGAAATGGGATGGTATCTCGAGGGACTTCATGAAGGGTTACCACATATCATATGGCCATGATTCTGTCAGGTTGATTATTTAATGACTCACCATGTCCGTTCACATCCTACCAATCTTCAAGAAGGGACTGGTAGAGGGCCTGAGAGGCCTCTACATCCATGAGATAGTGTGACTCAATGGAGTGCCTTTAATGATCATCTCCAAATGTGACACATTCTTAACACACCGGTTGTGGAAGGGATTACAAGAGGCATTCGGGACATTCTTTCCCCTGAGCATAGCTCTTCATCCACAGATGAATGATCAGACAGAGCAGAACATACATTCCGTGGGGGAAAAGATTCATGGTTGCATCATATATTTGGGTCGTAGTTGGGGGGACCACCTTCCACTGGAGGATTATGAATTCAACAACAACTATCATCTACCATTGGAGTTGATCCATTCATGTACTTATACGAGCAACCATGCAGTTAACCCCTATACTGGAAAACTCATAGTACTTGGCTCTCATGGGTCCAGAGCTGGAACAGGCTACCACCAAGAAGGTGAAGATCATCGAGGAATGGATGAGGACCACACAGATCATGAATGAGTCTTATTCTAATAGGATAGATACACACAAGGTGTTTTAGGAGGGAGACTATGTATTCCTTCAGGCCTCGCACCAACTAGGATTATAGAGATTTGGTCGAGGATGCATGTTATCCCTGAGATTCATCAGAACATTCTATATGATTTGAAGATTTAGTGAGTTGGAATCCCACCTAGCTCTTCACATATATACACACAAAGTGTTGATGTTTTTAATGTGTCACAGGTGAGGAGGTACGTGCAAGATGAATTAAACTTCATCGACTGAGATGAGCTAGACATTGTCATTGAGATGACATTTCCAGAGTTCTTGGTGGAGATAGAGGATTAACATGAGTGGGTCTGTTAAAGACGATTGGTTCCACTCATGCACATTCAGTGGTAGTATGGGAACCTCCAGGAGAGCACATGGGTGTAGGAGGGTTTTATTTATTCTTATTACCCCCATTATATTGATTAGACCATGTTTTGTCATTTCGGGACATAAAGACCTATGGTAGTGAGTATTTAATGAGTCGTAATATCCTTTTAAATGTTTTTAATTATATGGAAAACAATTTAGACAACATGATTTAATGAAATATAATTTGTGAGGCCTAGTGAGCGTATGATGTAATTTTGAATAATTTTATAGTACCTTCATTAAATTTGTTATGGGTTATTCTAACGTTTGAACTAGTACTCAATTCAAAAAACTAAAGGCACTATTGATCTCAAAACTTTTATATTCTTTTAGAAAGGAATAAACTTCGGTTGGTAAGGGAAGAACAGATAAGATAATTTTCATACATTTTTGAGAAAACTAATAAAATAACATAAAAACATAATTTATTTCTTTTCTCACTGACAAGGGAGGAAAGAACAATGCTATGGTGCAATGGAAAGGCAGTGACGAGACAGAATAATAGTGTTCATTAATGGCTCCTTGACATGATGCGTAATGATGCTTTAATGAAACATAATAGCAATGTTGTTTCATAATTGAATCAACATAACAATATGAAATCACATCATAACAAAAATGATGTGAAATGTTTTCTTTTTAATAGTTTTAAATGTTGGTGGAATGATAATTAATCTCTAAGGATTTATTGATGAACCTCTACCAGATTTTCCTCCCCAAAAATTAATGAAGAACGCTGATTCGATATCATTGACATTGACATACCTCAGGGAACAATGAACACTAACGAACTCCTAGACACTGGAGGATGAAGTGATATATAAACAAACATCAGTGAGGTAGGGGTTTGATTTTTGTTTTATGAACTCCCCATTATTTATCTAAAGGGTGAACAATGGTTAGACCAAGAATATGATAAATTGTGGATTTTGTGTTCTTGGGGTTGGGTGAGGTTATTGGGATTTCAATTCATGAATAATTTTATTGCTGGAATAATTGTTATCCCAAGACCATACAATGTTTTAATCCTCTAACTCGGATGGTGTGGGAAAACATGAAAAAGGATCAGGTACCTCCGCATGAGAATTAATCGTGGTCGTATCCTAAAATCGGCGACATGATGAATCTGGGTCCATGAATGGGATAGTAGCAACCCAAGAGGCCCTGTAGACACATGTGGATCAAGAAATAGACTATAAGATCAATTTCCATGGCCCTCAGAAGAAAATTGAGGCTGCCTGTGGTGGCTGCAGGAGGAGTGAGGAAGCGTGCCATGGTTTCATAACGACTCAACACCGACCGACTCTATGTGGAAAAGCGTCCCGCATGTGAGAAACTATGGTGAGCTAGCAGCATTTAAAATATAGCGTCATGGGTGAATTTGGGCCAGAGATATTTCATGGTCTCATCACCCCCAGGTCGCGGTTGTTTGGGTGTGAGGAAGATGTGTCCCCACGGTCACTCTCTTGGTAGCTAGCGGTTGGGCACAAAATTTAGCCTCATCCCAGAAAGACAGATGAACAGGTCCACCCCTAGTGGACTAGGCTGGTCATAGACCAACTTCTTAGGCATGAACCTCGCTACAGGTTAGAACCTGCCCTATTTGTTTAGGATAACTGGGCCAAAAAATTTTTGTACTAGATCATAATCAGTTCCGGGGACCCTGGATAGGGTCGGACTAGGTCAGACATGTCCATGACCCAACACAGCCCCATTTCAATGAAACTTCAATAACACGCTGGCAGGGTGTTCGATTGATGTGCTATTTGTGGAATGGGGACCCATATGACGAGGCAGCCCATATGAGACGCTTTATGATCATTTTATAGGGGTTGGAATATGGCCAGGTTGGATTGGAATCGAATCAAACCAGGACATTATTAAAAAAAAACTCATATCATATAGAGAGAGTGTATGTTCGGTGCATCGTCTATTGTGCTGGAACCATTTCCACAAAACAGTACTTGGGGTTATTTTATGTAGGAATTATTTTTTGTTAAGGTATGATCAAAGGATGTATAAGAATCCGTGTGACTGAATAGTGGCTCAAATGAAAATCAGTAGATGTGTAGATCCTTAGTGGCCTGACATACGAGCAGTGGCTATGTGGATCCTTAGGGGCTGGGCAGTCGAGAAGAAGTTGTGTCATTCCTTAGTAGCCCGACAGGTGAGTAGATTCCATGTAGATACATAGTGGGCCAATTGATGAGAACATACTATGTGGATCCTTAGAGGCCCGACATAAGAGAAATAATTGTGTTGATCCTTAGTGGCCCGACAGACGAGGAGCGACCATGTATATCATTAGTGGCATGACAGACGAGCAATGATTCATCAGAGATGAGTCCCTCAACAGTATAAAATGTATATCACTATAGCCAATGTACCTTATTCCTAATCATTAGAATGTACCTGGGGTATGTTTTCCATTTTTTAGACCTATTTTTTGGACTTACTTCATGGCCTCACATGGTGACTCTGTTTTGTGGTTGATTTGTGGAATTTCTACATATTTGATTAATGTCCCCTTATGAGTATTGTGTTACTCACCCCTTCTAGGGATTTTCATGAACGTGTTGTGTCTTGTGTAGAAGATAGATGTTTTAATAGTGGACATGGAGGACTTGAAACATGCAGGGCTTAGTGAGATCTTGCAGACGTGGAGAACTCCCACAACATCAAGTAGATACCCTACTAATAACATTACATGGGGTTCTTAGAAGTAGGTGTGTTCACAGTTTTACATGTAAAATTATGTTTTCAGTTAACATTTGATGGGTTTGAATTCTGTCCAACTTTATTTCAGTTGTACTTGTACTAATCACTTGTTTCAGTATACTTATTTTCCCATTTCAATTTTTTGGGTGTAGTTGGGCATGTGTCTACGTATAGGTACATAAGAAAATTTGTTCCATTGAAAGGTTCATGCCTTCATCACTAGTCCCAATCCCCTTTCCTTTAGAAGGCGGGAACGGGGTATGTCATAAGACAAGCCTCGAGGGACTGGTCGGGACATTACATATCTTCTTATATTTGATTGAGACACTCTATATTCCATAATAGATCAATCAGGTTAACATTAATCCCGTAATTATCTAATGACATATAAATCATTACCCATTTGATTGGAAGGAGATATAGATTTCACCCATATTGTAATAAAATCACACATATTTTACTACAAGATCATATATAATCATATCATGACCCATTAATTGAAATGGGTTTCATAAACAGATAATCATACCATAACCTATTAAAAAAGCAACGGTTTCATAATAATTTAATCAAAACTAATTACCGATTAAAAGAAGAATCTTTCATAGACATATAACGCATGATGATGAAACATGATTCATAAACATTATGTAATCAAATCACAAACTATTAATATAAATTAAAAAAATGTAATAATTGGATAATTTGCAAAAAAATCACAATTAAAACCAATGGATTTAATCTTATATGGAATATTTTTTTTAACTATATTTTTTAAAAATGAAATATTATTATGAATTATTTAAATTTTATTATAATAATTTCATTGAAAAATCATTGTGAACATATAATGAATTCATGAAATATATTAAAAACCCATTTAATAAAAATAACATTGAAAACATATAACAAAATATCCAAAACATTTTAAAACTAATTTCATCAGAAAAATATTTTAAAAATATAATGGATTATATCAATACCAATATAAAATTTTTAATTTAATTTTACCTAAAAACGATCTGTAATTATCATTTCTAAAAGAATTTTTTGAAACATTTCTTAAAACATGGTTTTGGAAATTCAAATCATGTGTCTCAAAAGATGAAAAGTTAGATTAAATTACCTTACATATTTTATATCTTTTGAAATATAAACCCCATGAATAATATATAATAAAATAAATATGTAAACACCCATATATTTAAGTTTAATAATAATATAATATATTCATGGGATGTTTATACACAACAGAAACGAAATGAGTGGTGAATAAGGCATAAATCTCACAGAAATACTAGTGAGATTTGAAATCACATTTCATTATGTATTGAATATCATCATACGTGAAAAAACCACATCTATAATAATTATATTTTTCATTATAATTCATTTTCATAAACATATTATTATATATAAAACCATAAATGTATTAATATCACCTTTTTATTAACACATTCATGCTAAAGTTGCATTTTGGGAATTTTTTCTTTGTACATCACATCTCTCTTAATTTGTTATAATTTTTTTCCTCATAATTATATAATAATTAAAATAATTTATGAAATAATATAAATATCATGTATATTAATTATATATATTTATACTAATCTGTGAAATATATAAATATGAAATATATTAGATGGTTCATGGTGACGTTCAGCACTACAGAAGCATTAATGTTGTTTCCATTTAATTATCATATTAAAATATTGAATCTAAAATAAAAATATGTATATATAGGTATATATAATATTTCAAATATAATTTTTATTTTTAAACATATCAATTTATTTTACATAACCCATCCATAATAAATTCCATGTATAATTTTAATGTATCACTTTACTTTCAAAAAGTAGTAGTCCACACTTCCCCAAACTATTTATCATTATAAAAAGAATAGAAATCATAAAGGTATGTGTTATATAATAATTAAATAATCATAAATAAATCATAAATATCATATATATATATATATAACATATTTTCCATTATAGTTCCTAATTGTGATTTTATGTAAACGAAAAAAGAACAATATCGTTTTAAGGAGATAGTTTACTGTATGCAAGAATGGTAGGTTCATTACCCATTAGATGGATGTGTGTGTAAGTGTAGGTAAAGTCATGGTAATAAAACATTTTAATATATTTAAAATACATATTTAGTTAAATTATTATTAAACTATACTATTTTAGTTCTTGGATAATTAATATAAAACAGAAGATCTTGAATAAGAATGTTTACGTCTTCTCTATGTAACTTTTTTTAGATTGCTCCAAATGTGTTAGTAGGGTGAAAGATTTAAAAAATTGAGGGATATATAATGAATTTATGGATGATTTGAGCATATATAAGAAAAATAATTTTCATTCAAAGGGATTTATATTTGTGGAAAAGTGGGAGGGTTGATTTTTTTAGTGGAGGAGTGGGATTTCACCAAAAAAAAATTAAAAGAAAATAACACTAAAATTTTTAATATGAATAGTGTCTCCAATAATGTTCCCAATTGAATAAACATAGTGTATATAGTCTCAATATAGACATAAATGTTTTTTATAACATTATTATAAGTCATTTTGAGGATAATATTTAAGTTTTAGTCATTTGTTAAGCTATTTTTCTTCTTAATCATTGTAATTATATTTTATCACATTCAAAAATATTTTTTGTCATAATATAAGTTGAAATTAATATAAATTATATTTTCTTCTTATAAAAAATATTTAATCTATTTCTCAAAATTTTAATCATATTAGTGGTATAAGTTATTTTAAATTTAATCTCATAATCGTGTCATGGCATAGGGTTTTTTAGCAAAAGAGTTTAAAACTATGGATTGTTTGGATATCCCATTCCAATTTCAAATTTCCTAAAATCCCATAAATTTTAATAAAATATTTATATTAATATCAATACATTGAAAAAATAAATTAAAAATAATTTAAATATAAAAAAAATTAAATGAAAAAATAGTTTTGAATTAAAATTCTGTATTTTAAGAATTCATCGAAAAATGATGTTTTTCAAAAATAATCCTTAAAATCCACCCTAAACTAATTTTGATAATTTAAATTAAAAATATATATTTATATTATAAAATTAAATTTATAAAAGTGTGTAACATTAATTTTATTATTGTAAATATATGGTCATAAAAAAAGTTCATTTGATTAAATAATATTTCCGAATGTATAATGACGTTATCAATATTACATTATTTTTTAAAAATAAGTATATTTATATGAAATTGTTATAAATAATATATAAAATTTATTAATTTATCATTTTAATGAATCTGTTATAACTATCCATTATTACTAATTCATTCAATTTATGTATGTTTCAATGAAACTCAATTTTTCATGTAAAAAAATTCAAGTTAGTTTATCATGTAGTGAAAGATTATATTCGTGTATAGCATATTGGATGTTTGTATTATATTATAATGAATCATACTACTGTAAAAAATAATTTATTCAGTTAAAAGGATAATAAAAAACTCAAGGAGTTACATTTTATCCCCCATTGAAAATTTTAATTATGATGAAAAAAATGAGTACATTTTTACCTCTTTATATCCACAATATCCCACAAAGTTTCCCCCAAAAAGAGATCTATCACAAAAAACATTGACTACTGAGTAGTTGTTTTGTATAAAATTATTTGTTTGATAAATTCTTTCATATGGTCAGTCATCATGAGTATGATCCTACTATAGTGGTATGACCTCTGAGTTCATTACATTGGAAGGGTCAAGTATGTACTTCCTCTAGAGAGATACATGGAACACATAATGGACTTGATGGAGGTTTGAAAGAATTTTCAAGAAATAGGATACAACTAAAATACAATAAACAGTATTATAGGGGAAAATATACCTAGTTCATAGTTTTACATTCTTCATGAATATTCCTCGAGGGAGAGACTCTCTGAAACACAGTCTTAGAAAATCCAATTTCTAGATCAGACTAAATTTTGTTAGTGTAAATTTTCGTTCGACATTGTCATACCTTGATATGTTTCTGAATTGTTATATCCTTATCAAACATTTATTCATCTATCTTATGACCCAATACATATCATTATTCAACTACATCCTATCTAGATAGTGTTCTACATATCTTCACAATGAGGGATTCATAATTATCCATCTCAATTATTTAGTTAAATCTACTAATGTTTGAAAACTAATCCAGATTGTGGTGGTTATCACAATATCCATTTAAATCAAATCAACAATAACTCAACATATGCTCGATGGTTTAATTTAAACTTTTAGAACGAAAATTTTTCTATGGATGATAAATAGAACTAAAACTATATTCTATATCATTTTATTGTAGAAAAAATATTCAGGAACATTTAGGTAAACCACAGTTCCCGATTAGATATAATAGAATGTTGTACTCTATGCAACCAAACCACTTGCCCAATGAATATCATTAAAATTTGATCAATATTGAATAATTATATGATATCAATGAAGTGTTTGTTTACTTATTAAGGTTTCATTCTACCTCTTATAATGCATTTATCCAATTTCTGTATTGGGGGAGTCAACCAACAAAATCTATTATGATGTTCTCAAATTTCTATTATGGTATGGTTAATGTATGGGACATCCCCATAAAATTCAAAAACATAGTCTTGATACTCAATCAGAAATAACACCATGGTACAAAATCAGTGATATAACATTTCATATTATCCCACCAAATGTTTTATTTCATGTATCTATACAATTTTAATCATTGACGATGAATATAGAATGAGGAACTATGAAATTTATCTATTATATTTTTAATCAAATATTGTATGGATATAATATATACATAGATCATGATCATTATCATGATATACTTATCATGGTTAAAATCTTGAACATATCAAACCTTATTTATTAGCTCTACATGTTACTTTTAGGCCTCTTCGATCATCACTTTGAAAGAGGGATGAATAATCAATTGAGCAATGTATGTTTCTAAACTTTTTTCAAAATTTCAAGATTTGTCCTTTAAAAATGCATAAATATTAGGAATTTTTACATCCTTTTCATTGATATTGTGGCATGGTATTCTGACTAAACGAATATTCCACATTTTTCACATTCCCATGGTGGGTTTTTATTGAGAAATAACACTCATATAACAGCAATAAACTGAAGATTTAGTGAGTCATATGTGATTTATGGATGATGTATTTCCATAATATCAATCTATGAACAATTATTTTAATATATTTGATGTCTATTATCAAATATTTCATATTCTTCTTCCAAAATTAAAAACATATAAATAAAACATTCAAATATAACCCCTCCCTTCAAATATAAATTCAACCCTCCCCACCCATTCTACTCACACCTTCCAAACATTGAACCATGAATTCGTTTTACCCAAAAAGGATCTCTATATGACCCCATGTCCATTATATCTTGATCATAACTAAATACCAAAACCAATCCCCTTTAATAGGTCCTAAATGAGAAGTATTGAAGAGTTAAAATCCTCTTCCTTTTCCTTTTTAATTCTTTCAAGTTGTTTACTTTTATTTTTCTGTCCTCGCCTCCTCTATCCAAATGACCATGATAAATATAGTATAATATGGAATATATATTGGTATTATGTAAGTTTAATATCATTACTCAATCACCTTTATCATTCTATATTTTATTTTAAAAATGAAATCATCATTTATGATGTGCTACTTTACATCCTTCATGGATGACATATTTGCATTCATCAATTTATCCATAAATGGTTGCAATGGTCAAATTTTTATTGATATAATAGAATATAATATATTTATTAAATTATATTTAATTCTCTATAACTTCTATATATATTTCATATTAATTCATATGAAAAAACTAGTGAGTAATTATCCAAAAAATGCCAAAATTATCTCAGTGGTTATCAATATTGTTTTATCTAATTACTCATCCACATAAAACATAACCAACTGAATTACCCAACCATTTCAAAATATGTATGGTCATTATTATCATATAAATTCAATTCTTGAGATTTTTACCATTTCTACATGAACTTCTATACTCATATACATGTGCTCCAATCATGAAATCAATATAAATGAACACTATAGGGAAATAAAAGTGTATATGATATCTCATAAAAAGTAAATACAAAAACATAATAAAATTATAATAAATAAATTAAATGTATATATGGTTCATAATTTGTTTAATAATTAATTTAATAAGATTATCAATGAAATTTATGTCAAGTACAAAACACATTCAGATATAATGTTATGGGTTTCTTCCTAAAATTTCATTTTCATTATGTTTATGATTTCTCCCCATAGAAAAATTAATTATTAAATAATTTTTTTAATACTTCTATATTATTTAAATTCCTTCAAAAATAATTTTTGATATAATTTTTTCATTATTTTATATGAAATAATTTTTTATTCTTCCCTTCTCAATCCTTCGAGATAATCCAGCCCGATTAAGTTGAACATCTCGACTTTATGTCCATTTTCAAGTACAATATATTATATGTTTTAAAATACCATATTATTTATATAATAACTAATATTTCAAAAAAATCTATGTTAATAATTTTTTTTTTCATAAAAACAATTAGTCCAATTCAACTCTTCTTTTCAAATAAAACAAATATTTCGCTAAATAATTCCCCGATGATTTTATAAGAGTACTTTAATCTATTTATAAACCTTTATTTATTAGTTTTTTTAATTATGATTAATAATTAATGATATTATATACCATATATTATTGAATGGTTTACAATTAGTTTGACTTTGGATGTTCTATCTTTATATCATTCACCATATTACTTTGATTGGTAAGTGACTATGATTACTAATTGGGAAATTTTTTTAATTAAATTTCTTACTTTCAAAATGAATTTATATTTTTATTATGTGTCACCCATTTCAATTGATAAATTAATTGAATATATTATCTGTCTGGTGGGGCCTTCAACAGCACCTCGATGCATCAGTAGGTCTCATGCGAAAAACTTGTCTTCATATAGTCTAATGTCTTACCATATTAGGTATGGTGTCATGGAAAAAATCCATGATGGTATATTTATCATGTTCCAAATTAATTATTCCCTCATTATGATATGATTATATGATGTTCCATGTGATTATTAGAGTAGTATAATATCCATATGTATGATTTATTTTCATGTGATTGTATGAATTTTTAATTAAGTTTTTATTTACATCATATTTTGCTCAAATTTTAGTTTTAATAGCATGTTTTTATAGCTATTCACCATTATTTATGTATTATTTTCAGCTTCCATTTAATTTATTATATTTATGAGAAGTAGGGATCACATATTTATATTGTTTACTTACACAAGGATGCTAAGATTAATATTATGAATGACATGAAAATTCCCTCAAGAAGAATATTAGTGTTTTCAAAGGTGTATATATGATGTATTTTATTTCATGTTGGAATGTTTAATTTATATATGTATCTTTTTTTCCATAGATTCTAAACTATTCGGTCCTTTAGGGTGCATCATCTTTGTTTATATGATGATGTAATAAATTCGGGCACTGGCTCTGTAATGTATGGTTTGTGGTCCATATAGAAGATTCCACGTAAAGGAATCGACAAAATGTTGTTCCCAATATTTATCATGTATAATTTTTCCATTATTCATATATTAAGATATTTGGGTGATCTTATTAATGTGATTTTTAACTCCAACTCCTATATCATTCAAATTAATAGGATGAAAATCATTACATTATTTATCACAGTCAGTATTACCGTTGTTCTTTCTAGTTCCATCCGTTGTATAAATCCAAAAATTAAAGTGTATTATATATTTTTCATAGTAAGGAACCACATAATCAAGAAAAAACATTTACATATGACTAAATTATTACACTATCCTTAATCAATTAGATGATATGTTTTTCTGAGATGATTCACACACATCGTATTTTTAATTCCTTAATGATGATTTGTGATGATTTTATGATATCACAAAGCATATACCCATTTATTTTAATGCCATGATCATAGTAAGGTCCATTATAATGTATGTGGTTATGTTCAAGAATGGAATTCCTTACCATATCATAGTTTTCACACCAATTAATATTTATGATAGAACGATGTCTACTTGTATTATCCAAATAAGTTTGTATTTATAGGAAACCAATCTCTGAATCCTCTTCCAAATTTAATGGAAAATGTATTTTTCATTTCCATATCGTTATAATTATCCAGATACATATCATTAGATATCACATACGGTTTTATCATCCTAGATTCCAAAGTGTAACTAAATTTTTCTCTGATACCGACTAATGATACCAAATATATATATACATTAATGTAATATCTCTTTTGCAAAATTCATAATACATTACAACAAAAGATTAAAAAATAACATATTATCCCTGTTGATTATGAAAAATTGAATTTTAATCACGAATACATAATTAATATAAATTATCCCCAACTATATTATATAGGAATAAAATTCTTCTTTGATGTATCATACATACTAAGTATCTTCATAACCTGGTAATGGAAACAGAAAAATGGGTGATATTAGATGCTCCGTATTAGTAAAAAAATGGATATATATAAGTATTAACATGATCATAAGGATATGAGAATGTGATCAAAACATTTGAATACTTAAACGGCATATCAAATATCATGAATGTAAATCATGGCCTAAATATAGAAAGTTCATAAGACATAAATCATTATGGAATCATGATCATTATCTATGAAAGAATAACATTAAATAATACATGGAATTGTTCCATTCACTTAATCATATAATGTCAATACCTATAATTCAAGATGAATCTAAATAACTAATCAATTCACTTCAAAAAAATACATCTACTTGGCATGTCACACCAGCACCCCTAGTCACAATCCTTTCCTTGTTTGGGATCAAGTTTCACCATCTTCATATAGTGGATTAGGTTCACCTATTATCCTATATTGGTTTAGGATTCCTCATATCCCTATAGTCAATCAGCTTCCTCCATCATTACATATTGATTTAGGTTTTCTTATATTCCCTAGTGGATCTATAACATTGACATGAATCTCATCATTATCTCATGTCATATAAATCATTACAGAATTCATTGGATCCAGATATAGGTACCACCCATCATATAATAAAATCATATATATACAGTCCAAATGATGATAAAAACATATTTTCCAAACTTAAACGAAATGGGTATAATAAAAATATAATCATATAATATCCTTTGAAAAAAGAGATATGTTTCATCATTATTTCATCAAATGCATAACCCATGAAATGAAGCATGTTTTATAGACATATAACATCTGAAAAAGAAACATGTTTCATTGAAATCATCCAATAAAAAATTAATAAATTTAGACAAAAATATGTATGGAAGCATTGGATAATTACCACTAAAATGAATGAGTAAAAAAATGAATGTTATCTTAGATAAAAAATTGTATTCAAATATATTTTAAAACAATATTTGGAAAATGATTTTATTTTTTATAATGTTTGTATTAAAAAACAAATCCATTTAAAAAAATTACTAACAAAAAGAAGAATGAAAAAATATAAAGACATATTGTAATGTTTTTGAAATAATTTCTATTAACACACTTGTAAATTGTATAAAATTGTCATTAAAATTTTATTAGAAACCATTTATTTGAAATCATTTTTAATTATTATAAGGTAATCTTGAAAAAGTTTTAAAAACAATTTTTTCAAAACAATTTTAAAACATATAATGGATTACATGAAAACCAAAAAAATTTAAATAACAATTTTAAATGATTATGATCACAATATATCCTCTTGAATTATTTTGGAAATCATTAATGAAAGCATGTGTTTTGAAAGTCATGGAATATTTCTCAGAAAATGAAAATTGAGACAGAACTTCTTTACCTATTTGTTATCATATGACACATAAAACCAATGAAAGAGAGATCATCAAAATGATTCGTAAATAACCATGTATTTTTAAATAGTTATTATAGAATATATTAATGGTTAATAGTCTCCCAACAAACAAAACATCAGGTGAATAAGGCATAAATATCACATAAACAAAAGTGAGACTAGAAACATCCTTACATTACATTGTTAATCTCATTGTACATGAACAAAAAAATATTATAATAAATATAAAATTACTAATATATTGTTACAAAACTATATTATTATATCTCATAACATATATGGATGTATTTATAATACTCATTAACACTTCCATCTTCTGGTTACATTTTGGGTAATATATGTTTTGTTCTTCCCATGTGCCTTAATTTTTTATATTTTTTGTCCTCAGAATTATATAATAATTTCCACGATGAAAACTAATATATATATATTCTATATATTAAATATATATGTATCTATAAAAATAAATTTAATATAGAAATATGAAATTCAGTATATCATTCATTGGCATAGTGTGTCAATATCATGTATGAACTTTTTTTTGTTTAATTATCATATTTAATGAAATTGAATGAAATATATGTTCATAGTTATTCATACTAATTTTGGTAGAATTTTTATTTTATATAAATAATATACTTTTCCTTAATTTATAATTAAAACATTCCATGTGATGTATGAATTAATCATATCACATCGAGAGTGTGGTTATCTAGACATTCCAAAACGAACTTATCGTTTTTACACAAAAAGAAAATCATAAAGGTATGGGTTATATAATAATCAAATAACCTTATATACATCCTATAATATATATATATATAACATATTTTTCATCATAATATCCATCCATTAGATATGTTAATGGTAAAAATTAAGAACAACATTTATTGAGGCGATAGCTCACCACACAAAAGAATAGCAATATCATTACCAATTAGATGGAATTTTGATTTATGTGTTGGTAGAAACCTTATAATAACAAATAAATTTATATTAATTTCAATTAGGTATTAATTTAATCAGATAACAATAATATTTTAGGATTTTTATAATGATAATCTTTTTTTGAGGAATTATGATAACTCTTCATTGGGTAACACGTTTTGGTTTCCAACAATGGGATTCGGTATATGGATTTATAACCAAATGAAAGCCAATAGAATGAATGTATATATTATTGTTGGATATTTGTTTAGGGTTTTTTTATCCAAATGTTTTTAGGGGTGTGAATAATTGGGGTGGTTGAGCTACTTTTTTTAGTTGAGGGACAGTGTCATTTTTTAAAATTTTTTAAAATGGAATTCCATGCATGTTATTCATATAAAACATGGCTCCAATAATGGTCCCAATATTTTAATAGATATTATAGATTTGAAATATGTAAATTAAATTTATTTAAAAAATATACTAGTTCATTTTGGTTCATATGTTTATGGCTTAGACATCTGGTAGGATTATTTTTATCTTAATCACTATAATTAATTTCAGTCTCGTTCACAACTATTTTTGGTCATAAATTAATTTTTAATTACTATAAATTATAATTTTTTATGATTCAAAATATGGAACCATATTCCCCAATTTCCAATATAAAAAATATAACAAATTAATTGAATATTAATCTTGTAGATGTGTGGCAGCAGTGGGTTTTTTAGAAAAAAACTATTTAAATGTTTCGAATGTTTTGATATCCAATTTCAATTAGAAATTGGTAAATTTACCTAAATTTGATAAATAAGTGTTCAAATAATATCATTACATATTTAAATATAATTTCCATATAGTTAACTATGTAATTAAATTATATAAAATATATTTTTTGAATTTAAATTTAGTATTTTTAAACATTCATCGAAAAATGATGTTTATTAGAAAAATAATAAATAATCACCATAATAAAATATTGAATTAATCTACTATATTTTTTAGTATTCATCAAAGAATTATGTTCTTCAGAAATATCTCTATATTTCATCCTATGCTAATATTGATATTCTAAACACAAAATTTATTTTTATATTATAAAATTAAATTTATAAAAGTGTATAAAATTAATTTTATTATTGTTAATATATGTTCATAAAAAGATGTTCAATTGATAATATTATATTACCTAACCTATACTAAATTTATCAGTATTACTTTATTTTTTATGGATATGTTTATTTATAATAAACTGTTATAAATAATATTTAAACTTTAATTATTTATGTTTTTAATGGATTTGTTTTAAGTATCATTTTTAAATAAATCATTTAATTAATGGATGTTTCATAGATACTCAATGATTAATGTAATGAATGCCAATTTAGTGTATCATGTTGCGCAATATTATCTTGGTTTATAACATAACAGATTATTGTATTAGTTTATCAATGAACACACTACAATAAAAAAGAATAATTTATTAAGATAAATGGTTCACAAAATAACTCGAGATGTTAAATATTACCCCCCTTTAAATTTTTAATTTTGATGAAAAAAATTATTACATTTACACCTCCTTATATCCTCAAGTTCCCACATAGATTCCTCCAAATATATATTAATCCCCAAAAACATTGTGTAGTTGTTAGTGTTATTTCGTATAACATTCTTTGTTTGATCAATAATTTCATCTATTCTATCATTATAAGTAAGATCTTACTCTAGTGGTATGACTTCTGAGTTTAGTACATGGGAATGTTTGAGTATGTACTTCCTCTAGAGAGATACGTGGATGTCATAGTTGACATGATGAAGGGTTGGAAAAAATTTCAATTAATAGGGTACAACTACAATACAATCAATAATATAAGATGGACAAATATACCTATGTCATAGTTTTATATTATTCCCTAAGCACATAATATTCTTCTAGGTATGGACTCATTAAAACACATTCTTAGAAAATCCAAATTCTATATCACACTAAATTTTATTAGTTTATCATTTATTTTGACTTTTTCCTACCTTGATATGTTATTGAATGATTATACCCTTATCAGAGATTTATTCATTTATCTTATGCCCCAATAAATTTCATTATTAAACAACATCATAACAAGATATATGTATATATATCTTCGTGATGAGGGATTCATAATGAGACATCTGAATTATATAGTTAAAACTTTTGATGTATGAAAACTAAACCAGATTGTGGAAACATCCATTTAAATCAAATAAACAAAAACTCAACATATCCTTGATGTTTTTATTTGATCTGTTAGACTGAAAATGTGTCTAAATATGTCAAAAAGTACTAAAACTATATTCTATATCATTTTATTATAGAAAACTTTTCTAGACCATTTATGTAAACAAAATATCCCAATCAGATATAATAGAATGTGGAACTCGAAGAATCCTTACCACTTTCCCAACGAATCACATTGAAATTTGATCTACATTGAATACTTATCTAATATCAATGAAGTGTTTTTACTTATTATGGCCTCAATCTACCTTCTATCTTGAATTTATCCAATTTCATTGTTGGGGGACTCAAACAACAAAATATATGATGATGTTCTCAAATTTTTATTGTGGTATGGGTAATAGTTGGATCATCCCCATATAATTCTATCAATTAGACTTTATATTCAAGCATAAATATCCCAAAGGTACAAAATCAGTGAAATAACTTTACATGTTATCCCACCAAAAATATTATTTCAATTATCTGTACAATTTTTTACATCAATGATGAATAAGGAATAAATAACAATGAGCTGTATCTATAATCTTTTTTATCAAATATTGTATAGATAGAATATATACATAGATAATTAACTTTATCATTACATACAAATCATGGTCAAAATCTGGAACATATCAAACATTATTTATTAGCTCTACATTTTAATTTTAGACCTCTTTGATCACCACTTAGAAAGAGAAATGAATATTCAAGTTAGAAATATATATTTTAACACTTAATTCAAAATTTCAAGATTCATCCTTTCAAAATCCATAAATATTGGGAATTTTTACATACTTTTCTTGGATATTATTTCATGGTGTTTTGACTCAATGCATTTTCCACCTTGTTCACATTCCCATAGTGGTTTTTGTTGAGAAATAACAATCATATATCAGCTCTAAACAAAAGATTAAGTGAGTAATAGGTTATTTATGGATGATGGATGTATATAATATCAATATATCCACAAATATTTCAATAAATTTGTTGTCTATTTTCAAATAATTGATATTTTAGTCTAAAATTAAAAAAATGAAATAATACATTCAAAAATATACCATCTCCCCCAATATAAATACCACCCTCCCCACACCTTCTTCTCACACCTTCCAAACATTGAGCCCTGAATTTTTTTACCCAAAACTGCTCCCTAGCCGACCCCAACATCCATGAGCTCTTGATCATACCAAAATACCATGACCAATCACTTTAAAGAGGATCTCAATAAGGAGTATTCAAGAGGTAAAATCCTATTTTTATTCCTTTTAAAATTCTTTTCAAGTTATTTACTTTTATTTTTTAATTCTCACCTCCTCTATCAAAATTACCATGATAAATCTAGTATCTTATGAAATATATAATGGTATAATGTTAATAGAATAACATTAATCAATCACCTTTATCTATCTCTATTTTATTTTAAAAATGAATTCATCATTTGGGAAGTACTACTTTACAGCCTTCGTGGATGAAATATTTTCATTCTTCAATTTATCAATAAATGATTGTAATGATACAATTTATATTATTATAAAGGAATATAATATATTTATTAAAATATTTTAAATTTTCAATAAATTGTATATATAAGTCATATAAATTGTCATGAAAAAACTAGTTCTTAATTATCAAATAAACTGCCAAAATAATCTAACTGGTTATCAATATGTTTTTTGTAATTACTCATCCTCATACCACATAAAAATTAATTAAGTAACCATTTAATCATAATTATAGTCATTAATATCATATAAATTCAATTCATGAGATATTTTCCTTTTCTACAAGAACATCTATACTCATATACAGGTGCTCCAATCATGAAATCCAATGAAAGAAATGATCTAGGGAAACAAAAGTGTATATTTATAACATAAAAAAGTAAATAGATAAATTAATAAAATTATAATAAATCAATTAAATGTAGATATGGTTCTGAATGTATTTTATAATTAATTTAATATGATTATCCATGTCATTGATGTCAATTATGAAACACATTCAGAGTTAATGTTATAGTTTTTTTCCTGAAATTTAATTTTTATTGAGATTATGATTTATCCACATTAAAACAAATTTAATTATTAAGTCAATTTTTTAAAACTTATATATTATTTTTATTCCTTAAAATATCTTTTTATTATATTATTTTTTAATTATTTTATATGAAATAATTTTTTCAACTTCAATTTTCTGTCCTTCAAGATATGCCATACCGATTAAATGAAACATCTCAATTTCATACCTATTTTCATGTACTATATATAATATGTTTTAAGATACCATATTATTTCTAATATAACTAAAGTTTCAAAAAAATATATGTTAATTATTTTTTTGTTATATAAAAAATATTTTTCAATTCAACTCTTCTTTTCAGAGAAAACAAATATTTCCCTAAATAATTCCTCGATTATTTTAAGAGTATTTTAATATATTTAAAAAAACCTTATTAATTAGTCGGTTTAATTATGATTAATCATTTATGATATAATATACCATATTTAATTGAATTATTTTCAATTAGTTTCACTATGAATGTGATATCTTTATACTATTCACCATATTACTCTAAATAGTAAGTGATTATGTTTAATAATTAGGGAAATTTATATAAATATCATATTTTAGTTTCAATGTGTATGTATATGTTTATTATATTTAACCTATTTAAAATAAATAATGAATTGGATATAGTATGTGTCTAGTGGGGCCTTCAACAGCCCCGAGATGCATCAATAGTTATCATGCAAAAAACTTGTTTGGATATGGGAGAACGCCTTATAAGATTAGGTATGATGTCACGGAGAAAATCCATGATCGTAAGTTTATCATGTTCCAAATTTTTCATTTCCTCATTATGATATTTGTATATGATATTCCATGTGATTATTTGAGTAGTATAATACCCATATATATGATTTATTTTCATGTGATTGTATGTATTATTTATTTAGTTTTTATTCCCATCGTATTTTGATCAAATTTTAATTTTAATTGGATGTTTTCATAGTTATTCCCCATGAATTATGGTTTATTTTTATCTTTAAAGGAATTTATAACCTCGCTGAGAAGCAGGGATCACCCAGTTATTTTGTTTACTTACACTAGGATGTTATGATTAATATTTTGAATAACATGCAAAGGCCACAAAAAAAGAATATTAGTTTTATCAAAGTTTTGTATATGATTTATTTAATTTCATGTTGTAATGTTTAACTTATGTATGTATTTATTTTTTCCATTGATACTAAACTATTCAGTCCATCAGGATGCATCTTCCTTGTTTATATGATAATGTAATAAATTCTGGCACTGTATTTGTGCTACAAGGTTCGTGTCCCATATAGACGTTTTCAGGTAATGAATTTGACATAATGTTGGTCCCAACGTTTCTTATTTATAAGTTTTACATGATTCATATCTTCAGATATTTTGATGATCATATTAATGTGATTTTTAACTCCATAAACTTTATCATTCATATTATTAGGATTAAAATCATTACATTGTTTATTGTAGTCACTAGTATCATTATTCTTTCTGGTTCCATCCATTGTATAAAACCAAAAATTATAGAGTATGACATTTTTTTCATAGTATGGAACAACATAATCATGGAAAAAAATTACATATATTTAAATTATTACACCATCCTTAATCAATGACATGATATGTTTTTCTAAGATGATTCATACACATCATATTTTTAATTCCTTCATGATGTTTTTTAAAGAGTTATTGAATTTCCAAAGCATATACACATGGTTTTTATTTACATGTGCATAGTAAGGTCCATTGTAATGTAATTGGTTATTCTCAGGAAAGGAATGCCCTACCATATAATAGTTTTCACCTAAATGTACATATATGGTATAACTATGGAAACTTTTACTATCCAAATAGGGTTGTATTGCATGGAAACCACTCTATCTATCATTTACTAAATTTATTGGAATATTTATTTTTCATTTCCATATCTTTATAATATCCAGATACATATCATTAGATTTCACATATGGTTTTGTTTTCCTAGATTCCAAAGGGTAACTAAATTTCATTCTGATACCAACTAATTATACCCACTATTTATATACATTAACGTTATATCACTTTTTCAAAATACATAATACATTAAACAAAAATATTCAAAAATAACATATTATCCACATCCATTATACAAAATTGAATTAAAACCACTAGTACATAATGAGTATACATTATCTACAACTAGATTTTACAGGAATAAAACCCTTCTTAGACGTATCATTATTACTAAGTATCATAATAACCTTCTAATATAATTAGAAAAAGGGGTGAGATTAGATGATCAGTAATGGTAACAAAGGGATATATATATATATGAATTAACATGATCATAAGGGCATGATAATGTGTTCATAACATTTTAATTCCATACACTACATATCAAATATCATGAATGATAATCCTGGCATAAATATTGAAATATCCTGAGACATAAATCATTATGGAATCATGATCATTTTCTAAAATAGAATAATATAGGTATAATACATGGAATTATACCATTCACATAATCATGTAATGGAATTACCTATAAGTCATGATTAATCAAAAGAACTAATCAAGTTACATCAGAAAATTACACCTATTAGGCAAGTCACACCACCTCCCCTAGTCCCAATCCTTTCCTTGTATGGGATCCAGGTTCACCATCATCAGATAGTTTATTATGTTCACCTATCATCCCATATTGTATTGGAATTCCCCATATCCCCATAGTCAATCGGGTTTCCCCATCATAACATAGTGAATCAGGTTTTCCCATATTCCATAGTGGATCAATAACACTGACACGAATAGCATCATTATCTAATGAGATATAAATCATTACAAAATTCATCGGATACAAATATAGGTACCACCCATAACTTAATGAAATCATACATTTATAGTCCAAATGATGATAAAAAACATATTTTATCTACTGAAATGAAATGAGTATCACAGAAAAGTAATCATATAATAACCATTGAAAAATAGATAAGTTTCATCATTATTTCATCGAATGCATAACCCATGAAATAAAGCATGTTTTATAGACATATAATATGTAAAGAAGAAACATGTTTCATTAAAATAATCCAAAAAAAATTAGATACAAATATTTATAGAACCATTGAATAATTACCATAGAGAGTAATGTGTAAAAAATGAATTTTATCTTATATGGAAAATATTTTTCACATATTTTTTAAAAAACATTGGGAAAATAGATTTTCATTATTATATTTTTTTTATCAAAACAAAAAACCATTTCAAAAAATATTCATAAAAAGGAAACATGAAAAAATATACAGACATATTGAAATTTGTTTGAAATCATTTCTATAAAAACACTTTTAAATGGTAATAATGATTCATTAAAAATTTAATAGAAACCATTTATTTGAAAATATTTTTAATTATTATAAGGTAATATTGAAAACGTTTTGAAACCCATTTTTTTTTTGAAAAACAATTTAAAAACATATAATGCATTATATGAAAACCATAAAAATGTAAAAAATAATATTTCTTCATTATGATCATAAAATAACACCTTGATTTTTTTAAATCCTTATTGAAAACATGGCTTTTAAAATTCATGGAAATTTTCTCTTAGAAGGAATATTGAGACAGATCTTATTTACATATATGGTATCATTTGAAACATAAAACCAATGAATGGGAGATCATCAAATTGATTCGTAAATAACCATGTATTTCAAAATATTTATTATAGAATATATTAATGGTCAATATATTCTCCAAAATAAATGGGTGGTGAAGAAGAAATAAATATCACATAAATAAAAGTGATAATAAAATACCCTTAATTTATGTCTTTAATCACATTGAACTTGCACAAAAAAACATTATAGTAAATATATGTTTATTACTTTTGGTTTAAAAATTGTATTATTATATCTAATACCGTATATGGATGTATGTCACCTACTGATTAACAATTCCATCTTATGGTTACATTTCAGGTAATATATGTTTTGTTCTTTTTATGTGCCTTAATTTGTAATATTTTTTGTCCCCTGAATTATATCATCATTTAAATAATGAAAACCATATTATAAATATTATTTATATCAAATATATATGTATCTATAATAATCTATCTAATATAGAAATATTAAATTCAATACATCACTCATTAACTGAGAGTTTAAAACTCATGTATGAACTTTTTTTCATTTAATAATCGTATTAAATGTTATTGAATGAAATATATGTACATATTTATATATAACAATTACTGTATAATTTTTATTTCATATAAACTATATATTTTTCTTCATTCGATCATTGAAACATTCTATGTAGAGTGTGAATTAATCTGATCACTTTGATAGTGTGGTAATCTTAACTTCCCCAAATGAAATTATCATTTTTACACAAATTAAAAATAATGAAGGTATGGGGTATATAATGATCAAATAAAATTATATACATAATATATATATATATAACATATTTTCAATCATAATACACATTCATTAGATGTGTTAATGTAAAAAATTATGAACAACATTTCAGGAGGCGATAGCTCACCGTACATAAGAATAAAAAGATCATTACCCATTATAAGGAATTGAGTTTTATGTGTTGGTATAAACCTTATATGAAACAAATATACAATTATTATTTTTAATTAGGTTGTCATATAATCATGGAATTACAATATTTTAGGTTTTGGACAAGGAAAAAAACATTGGGGAGTTAAGTTACCTCTTCATTGGGTAACACTTTTGGGTTTCCACCAATGTGATTTTTTATATGGATTTATAAACTAATGAATGCATATAAATTGAAGGTATGTATTTTTTAGGTGATTTTAGGGTTTTTCATATCAAAATTTATTAATAGGTTTGAATAATTGGGATGGTAGAGTTACTTTTTTTTAGTTGAGGGGGTGTGTCATTATTGTAAATTTCTGAAAATGGAATTCTATCCATGTTATTCTTCTAAAACCTGGCTCCAATAATAGTCCCAATATTTTAAAAGAGATTATAGGTCTATAAAAAGATAATTAAATTGATTTAAAAAGTATACTAGTTCATTTTGGTCATAAATTTATTTGAAGTTACTATAATTTTAAATTTTTACGAGTCATAAAATGGAATCCATTTATCCAATTTCTAATATAAAAAATTGAAGAAATTAATTTAATAATATTCTTGTAGACATGTTGTGGTAGTGGGTTTTTTAGAAAAAAATATTTCAATGTATATAATGTTTTGATATAAAAATTCAATTAGAAATCGGTTCAAATTACGTAATTTTGATTAATAATTGTTCAAATAATATCATTAAATAATTCGAAATAATTACATTATAGTTAACTATGTAATTAAATTAAATGAGAAATATATTTTGAATTTAAATTTTGTATTTTTCAATATTCATCGAAAAATGAAGATTTTTAGAAAAATACAAACAATTCACTCTTAGAAAATTTTGAATTAAACTTTTGTATTTTTTTCGTTTTCATCCCAAAATGGTGTTTTTCACAGAAATCCCTAAATTTCAGCCTAAGCTAATTTTGATATTCTAAATTCATAATTTATTTTTATATTATAAAATTAAATTGATTAAAGTGTCTTAAAATATTTTTATTATTGTTAATATATGTTCATAAAAATAATTTCAAGTGATAAAATAATATTTCCGAACATATAATAGATTTATCAATATTACTTGATTTTTTATCAATATGTTAATTTTTATTAAAACTGTTAAAATTAATATATAAATTTTTTTTATTTATGGGTTTAATGGATTTTTTTATAACTATCCTTTTTAAATAACTCATTCAATTAATGGATGTTTCATAGAAACTCAATGTTTCATGTAATAATATCCAAGTTGGTGTATCATGTAGTGCAAGATTATATTAGTGTATAACATATTTGATGATTGTTGTAGTTTATCATGAAACAAACAAGTATAAAAAATTAATTTATTCCATTAAATGGTTCACAAAAAAATCGATATGTTGCATTTTATCCCACTTGAAATATTTAATTTTGATGAAAAAATGAGTACATTTATACTTTCTTATATCCTCAAATTCCCACACAGCTTCCTACAAATATATATTTGTCCCAAAAAACATTGAGTTATGAGGTGTGTTATTTCGTATAACATTGTTTGATTGATCAATAATTTCATCTCGTTAATCATATTGAAAAAGATCCAACTCCAGTGGTATGACCTCTGAGTTCAGTACATGGGATGGGTCGAGTGTGTACTTCATGTAGAGAGATACATAGAACACATAATGGACTGAATTGAGGTTTAGGAAAATTTCCAAGCAATATGATACACCTAAATTACGATCAATGATATTATTGGGACAGATATACATATTTCTTACTCATACAATCTTCCTGAACCTCATAATATTCTTCCAGGGAGAGACTCTTTGAAACACATTCATTGAATATCCAAATTATAGATCACAATAAATTTTATTTGTGTAACTTTTCTTTTGACTTTTTCATACCTTGATATGTTGCTGAATGGTTATAAATTTATCGGATACTTATTCATCTATCATAGGACCCAATAAATTTATTAATTCAAGTACATCCTTACAAGATAGAGCTATACATTTATTCACAATGACGGATTCAAAATCATCCATCTGAGTTATTGAGTTAAATATATTGATGTATGAAAACTAAACAAGATTGTGATTAATATAACAAGAAAAATTTAAATCAAATGAACAATAACTCAACATATCCATGATGGTAAAATTTGACCTTTTAGACTAAAAAGGTTTCTAACGATGATAAACAATACTAAAACTATATTTTTATCATGTTATTTTAGAATAATTCTCTAGAACATTTACGTAAATAACATATCCCAATTAGATATAATAGAATGTGGTACTCCATGCAACCATACCACTTACACAATTAATATAATGAAAAGTTGACCTACATTGAATACTTATCTGATATCAATGATGTGTTTTTACTTAATAAGGATTCAATCTTCCTCCTATAATGCATTTATCTAATTTTGGGGTTGGGGTAGAAAAACAACAAAATATATTTTGATGTTCTCTAATTTCTATTATTGTATGCGTATTGGATGGAACATTCCTTTATAATTCTGCCACCTAGTCCCAATATTCAAGAATAAATAACACCACGGTACAAAAACAACGATATAACTCTTCATGTTGTTACACCAAAAGTGTAGTACCCCCGGTTTCTGGTATGTAACCCTTACATGTTTCTTTTCATGGGTTTAATGTCAGGGGTGTTGAATAGTAGAGTCAGGAGAAATTGTAATGATGTTTTGAGGTGAATGGGAAGTCGCACGGGTGGAGCATAGTTTTTCTTAACCGTGCTGCCAAATGGTGGGAACTAGTTCTTGGAGGTAGTGACTTCCACAGGGTCGGCGCATAGTTTTTCATACCCTGTGGACAAACCATGCGAGAAGGGTGTTTGAGGTAGTAGTTAACTCATGGTTGGCGCATGTTTTGTCAATCCATGCGAACTAAGTGTGCAACCACATAAATGAGATCTTATAAATGAGGATCTTATGTGTATTTTCCTTTATAAATCTCATTTTTTCCTCCTAAGCAGCATAATCTCGGTATTTTGGTTCTCCAAAGGTCAAGAAGGGTTATTTCATCGTTTCAGAGGTGATCTAAAGGCTTCTCACGATGATTCGAAGGTGGATTCTTGAGGTATGTGATTGTTCGTTTTTGGTTTCTCAGATCTACATAGATATACTTCTTATATTCTCTTGGTTTCTTATATCTACGCTCATTATGGGTAGATATAAGTGTATGGATGCAAAATATGATGAGATTTTCTCTTGGTTGTGTTAGGATAATTGATCTAAGGAGGTTCCATGGTGAATCAACCCGATATTCTTGTGCGTTCTCTATTTGATAGGGTTTTCGTCAAAACCATTTAGGTAGGGGGCTCTCTCTCAACAACACATGTTAAAAATCATTAGCATAGTTTCAAATTGGTTTATTTAATCTATTTTATTGTGAAAATCATGGAATAAATATCCATCAGTTATGACTTATGGTTTTAATGAAATTGTGAAATATTGGTGTTTTTTTGTCCATAGTGTTTTGGCTTCTTGAATTAAAAATGATGGTTTTAAATTACTGATTTGCTGGAATGGAAATGGTTTTATGAAATATGGGTTTTCAATGAATAATGTGTTTTATTGAAATCATTTGGTATGGAAATGGCTTTGATGAAATTATTTTATTCTTTGGTTATCAATAAAAGTACATTTTTATTGAATGGTTTGAATTGGTTGAACAGACATGGTTTGATAGAAATGGTTATCAATAAAAGGTGTTTTATTAAAAGGGTGGTTTTGATATGATGGTTTGGAATATTTAGTGTGTTTTCATATTGCATTCGGGATGTATAAGGGTTAGGGGTCTCCCCCGTCATTCTAGGATGGATAAGGGTTAAGGCTTTCCCCCGTCAAACATTCATATTGAATTCGGGACAGATAAGGGTTAGGGGTATCCCCCATAAATCTAGGATGGATATGTGATAAGTATCTCCACCGTCAAACATTTATTTTTCATTTGGGATAGATAATGGTTAGGGGTCTCCCCCGTCATTATGGGATGGATAAGGGTCAGGGCTCTCCAACATCCAACACTCATATTGCATTTGGGGTCGGATAACAGTAAGAAGTCTCCCCCATCATTCTGGGATGGATAAGGGTTAGGTCATCCCCCTCTTCTAGGTAGAATGCATGGTTAGTTTCAGGGGTTTGTGGAATGGTTGGGAGTTCCAAAAAAAGGAATGATTGAGAAATGGTTTTAATGATTATTTAGTTATTTTTTGAAAAATATATCTTGCTGGAAAATTGTTTTCAATTTCACTTGTATGTTTTTTGTTATAAATGGTTTTTGGGAAACCTTTTATATTTAGATATATACTATTTTTTAGAAATTGTTTTATAAAAACTGTTTTATATAATTACTGTAAACACTTCTATCCTAGTGGCGTTTGTAGTGAATTCATTGGGGAAAACCTACTGAGTTTTATACTCACCCCTTCGTTGGCATTTTGGTGCTCTTGCATATATCATATTCTGAGACACATGTAAAAGTATGACATCTCATTACTAATGGATCGTGGTAATGATTGGGAGATGTGGTGGTGCTTGGTGCATAGTGCTTGGTGTGGATCTGTGGAGTGTGTCTTGGCTTATTTCCGGTCTTCTTTTTAGTCTTCCACTTGGTACCCTGATATTGTATTGGTTATGTATTGGTTTGTGGAATAGTCTATTTCTTTTTTGGTAATGCATTAGTTTTTTGTTTCATTTACATGCATCATATAGTGGTTTTTAATGATGTTTTGATTGGTTTATTTCTCAAAGGGTAAATCGTCCCCCACTTTCTTTGAAACCTTTCTTCATTTATATCCAGCCTTTGGCATCTTGGGTATGTAGCTTAAGGCCAAGTAATGACTCGTTGAGCACTAAAACCAATGGGAATTGGCGGGTTATTACAAATGGTATCATCTTGTTTGGTCCTTGCCTAACAAGTGGTCATCAATGTTATTGGTCTAGAATTCAAATTCATTCTTGTCTATTCCTTGGGTCGAAATCCTACACCAAAGTAGGATTGTCGGAACTATAAATGTATAGCATAAGAGGATATATCTAACCCATTTATTTTGAACATCAAGTTACCATGGTGTTTGGAACATAAGTGTTTTAGACACACTTCTTGAATGTTGGAAATCTCATTGTCATGGGTTTAGCCAATTAGATGACCATGACATGCAATATAGAGGAATTAATTCCTACAAGGAATGCATATATCATTGTGAAGAATTTGTATGGAATTTTCGCAAGGTGTAACTTTTTGAAAAATACTAAAATTGTTTTCAAAAGAATGATTTTGAAAATATGGTATTTGGTGTATTTTGAAAATGGGTTGATTTTCAAAAAGCATGTTGAATGTTTTCAAAAAATGGATGAACATGGGAAAAGGTTGGTTTGAAAACAATGTTGTGATAGATGATATACTAAAATTTAAAATGTTAAGCCATCAGGTTCTATAGAGTGAGATTGACAGAGGTTGTTGTTGGTTTTGGAAATTGAACCTAGTAGGTTTCATAGGGACCATTCAGAAGAGGGTAGTGAGAATGTGGTTTCACCAGAACCATAAGTGAACCAAAATTTGGTCCAAATCATCGCTCATGTTTTTAAAAATGTTGATTTGGGACTACAACCAGATACTTTGTTTAAGATATCTGTCACTGCTAAAAATCCAAGTGGAAGAAGTACGATTATCTTCACTAGAATAGCTGATAACTCTAACACTAAGAGCAAGAGGAAATCAAACACATTTTCTCAAGGTGGAAGAACACATCATAATCATACCACATGAGAAATTAACCATTCTTCGAGACCCAAGAGTAATCTTGGATGTTTCTAGTGTGGCCCTACAAGCCACAACAAGTAGGACTGTAAGGCACAACCGAGAGCATGCCACAATTGCAACAAGATGGGAAACCTGAAGTGATTTTGTCGCACTAAACCAAGGTCGGGTGTCAGGGACTCTTCTCTAGTGTAACAAACACCATATGCTTCGATGAAACCAGTGAAATCTATAAATAAAAAGAAAAGTGCAACAAAAAATCAATTTTATGGAGCTGAGCAGATGGTTGTCGATGATCAGACTGAACCAACTATGTGTGAGGTATGATTATTTTGGATTCTATAATTGTGAAAGTGTTTTTTTATAATGGTGCATCACATTCCTTCATTGCTATTATTGTTTTTGACATACTCTGTTTAAAACATGAAATGATGTCTTCTGTTTTGAAACAAAAAAGTCATCTTGGTGAAAGAGAACGACAAGCATTTCTGTGTAGAGCATGTGATATAACTGTTGATGGAGGTGAGTTAAAATGGGACTCCTCGATGTTGGACATTGATGTCTATGACGTAATCATGGGTATGGACTGGTCTATAATGTTTAAGGCTCACATCGACTGTTATTAGAGAACAGTTAGTTTCACAACTGAAGATGACATCAACCATATCTTTCGGGGACAGAGAATGGTAAAGAAATGTGCAAAGAGCTTGTTGGAACCAATGGTGGGAACAATGTCTTATCAACTGGAATTGTTAACTATAGCATCAATGAATAAATTTTAGGAAAATATTTTTCTAGCTGTGGTCGATCAATTTCCAGATGTCTTTCCCAATAACTTCTCAGGGTTACCCCCTCTAAGGGAAGTGGAGTTTACGATTGATATATTTTCGGGGACTAGTCCTATTTCCCTACCTTTTTATAGGATTCCACCTACAGTGTTATAAGAATTAAAAGTGCAGTTAGAGGAGTTGTAATGAAATGTGTTTATTCAAACATGTACTTCTCCATGGTCAACACCAATGTTGTTTCTGAAGAAGGCAGATGAAACTCTTCAGCTGTTTGTTGATTATCGTAATCATAACCAAGTTATGATAATGATTAGATATCCATTTCCTTGATGATCTACCAGATCAATTAGGGGGAGCTCAGTGGTTCTCCAAGATTGACTTGCGATCAGGATATCACCAATTTCAAGTTCTGATGGAGGATATTCCAAAGGCAGCTTCCAAAATTAGATATTCCCACAACGAATATGTAGCCATGCCTTTCAGTCTAACAAATGAACCAGTATTCTTCGTGGATTTGATTCAGATGAATGGAAGTTGATATTAGTCTTAGGCAACATGCATGTTGAATATGAAGACTGAGGTGATGTTGGTTTTCTTCTTTTCAGCTATGCATGTTCCTGATTTGGAAAGGATGATCCAAGAAGCACAAATATCTAATGGAGAATGTCTTGTAGTAAGATCAAAACTCAATGGAGGGGAAAACATTTATGGTTGGAAACTTGATGGGGGTTCAGTTTTTTGTTTCAGATATCATATGGTTGTACCTATGGATTTTAAAAAAAAATCCTTCATTCTTACAAACATTCAATATGGGTCGTACACCCAGGTATACAGAAGATGTATAAGGCGTTGAAGGCGTAGTTTTGGTGGAGTAGTAAGAAAAGGATGGTGGTGAAGTTCGTCTTGTGGTGTTTAACTTGTCAGCAGGTAAAAGTAGGGCATCAGTGACCAGCTGGTATGTTATCATCTTTACCTATCCTACTATGGATATGGGATCAGATAACAATGTATTTTGTTACATTTCTTACATGAATGGTCTGAAAACACGATGCCATTTGGCTGGTAGTGAATCGTCTAAATAAGTCATCCCATTTAATACCTATTCGTGAAACTCATACGATGGAAGTTATTTATAAAATCTATATCTGAGAAATAGTAATGAGGCATGGTGCACTAGTTTCTATAGTCTCAGAAAGTGATCTGAGGTTCAAATTTTGTTTCTGGAAATCATTACACCCAGCACTTGGGACTCAGTTGAATATAAGAATGGCGTATCATCCTCCGACGGATGGGCAATCCGAGTGGACAATACATACTTTGGAAGATATGTTTGAAGATTGTGTAATGGATTTTGGTGGCTCGTGGGCAGAGCATATAACCATAGTGGAGTTATCTTACAATAATAATTATCAATCCTTGATACACATGGATCAGTTTGAAGCGTTCTATGGGTGTCCATATCATTCTACACTATGCTGGGTGGAAACTAGTGAAACTTCACTAGTTGTGTCGAGCCTTATCCATGAGACAACAGAGAAGATCTAGTTGACTAGAAAGAGACTGAAGACGGCTCAGTGTCATCATAAATTTTATGCAGATCATTGTCGAAGATAGTTGTCATTTGTTGTGCCAGATCATGTCTTCTTGAGGATCACTCGAAGGCTTAGACATCGTCATTTTGGGGAGAAGGGTAAGTTATATCGAAGATACATTATCCCTTTTGAGATACTGGAATGGGTTGGAGAGGTGGAATATCAGTTGGCATTTCCACCATGGTTTTGATCGATGCATAATGTGTTCCATGTATCTCAATTGAAAAAGTATCAGCCTGATTCTCACCATCTGATTAGATGGGATTGATTTTCCCTAGAGCCAGAGGCTTCAATGATACATACTCTGGTATGAATTGTTGATAGGAAAGAGAAAGTCTTTCATCGAAAAAGAATCAATCTAGTGCAATTTTAATGGAAGTATATTCAGATTCAAGCAGAGACTTGGGAACGTGAAAAGGAAATGAAAGAGAAATGGTCAAAACTCTTTCATCTGCGTAAAGTTTTTCTAATTTCCAGGGATGGAAAGACCAATGGTGGGGAAAATGCAGTACCCCTGGTTTCGGGTATGTAACCCATACATGATGATTTTCATGGTTTTAATGTTAATGGGTGTTTAATGGGAGAGTTGGGAGAACATGGAATGATGTTTTGAGGTAAAGTGGAAGTCTCACATGAGGCGCATAGTTTTTCTAAACCGTGCGGCCAAACTGTGCACAGTGGGTCTTGGAGGCAGTGGATTCCACACAACCGGCACAGATTTTTTCTAACCATGCGACCAAACCATGTGAGAAGGGCAGTTGAGGTAGTAGCTAACACACGATTAGCGAACAGTTTATCAAACCATGCAAACGAACCATGCAGCCACATAAACGAGATCCTATAAAGGTGGATGTAACAAATTTTTTCCTCTATGTAGCTCTTTTTTCACCAAAGGGGCCATAACACGGTATTTTGGTTCTCCTAGGGTCAAGGAGGGTTCTACCATCATTCTAGAGGTGATCTGAAGGCTTCTATTGATGATTCGAAGCTAGATTCATGATGTATGTGATCGTTATTGTTTGGTTTCTTTGTTCTAAATAGGTATACTTCTCCACTTCTCTCAGTTTTCAAGATCTACACCCATTATGGGTAGATCTAATTGTGTGGATGCCAAATATGATGAGATTTGATCTTGGTTGTGTTAGGAGAAGATATCTAAGGAGGATCCTTGGTGAATCGGCCCGGTTTTCTTGTGCGTTCTCCGTTTGTTACAGTTTTCATCAAAACCATTAATGTAGGAGGCTTCTCACTCATATTCTTTTGTTAGAATTGATTTTCATAGTATTAAATTGGTTTATTGAATGGAATTGATTGTGAAAAGAATGGAATAAATCTTCTTTAGTGATTGCTTATGGTTATAGTGGAATTGTGAAATCTTGGTGTTTTGTTGTGCAAAGTGTTTTTGTTTCTTGAATAAAAAATGACGATTCTAAATTATTGATTTCATAGAATGGTAAATGGTTTGATGAAAGATGGGTTTTCATTAAAATGGGTGTTTTATTGAAATGATTTGGTAATGAAATGTCTTTGATGAAATTTGTTTATTCATTGGATTTCAATAAAAGTACATTTTTACTGAAGTGTTTGAATTGGTTGAACACACATGGTATTGATAGAAATGGTTTTCAATAAAATGTGTTTTATTAAAAGGGTGTTTTTGGCATGATTGATGGTAATGTGTGTTGTGTGTTTATATTGCAGTCGGGACGAATAAGTGTTAGCGGTCTCCCCCTTCATTCTGGAATGAATAAGGGTTAGGGATCTCCCCCGTAAAACATTCATATTGCATTCGGTATGGATAAGGGTTGGGGGTCCCCCCCATCATTCTGCGATGGATAAGGGTTAGAGATCTCCCCCATCAAACATTTATAATGAATTTTGTGTTGGATTAAGGAAACAATTCTCCCCCATCATTTTTGGATGGATAAGGGTCAGAACTTCCCCCTCTTGGAGGTATAACGCATGGTGGGTTGCAAGGGTTTGTGGAATGGTTGGGTGTGCCAAAAAAAAGAATGTTTGAGAAATGGTTTAGAAGATTTTTTAGTTATTTTTCTGAAAAAAATAACTTTCTAGAAAATTGGTTTCAATTTAACTTGAATATTTTTAGTTATAAATGGTTTTGGGAAACTTTTTATATATATTTATAATCTCTTTTTGAGAAATTGTTTTATATAAACTATTTTATATAATAATTTCTAACTATTATATCCTAGTGGTGTGAGTAAGGAAGTCATTGGAGAAAACATAATGTGTTTTATACTCACCCCTGGATTGGCACATTAGTTCTCCTGCAGGTGTTGCATTCTGAGACACAGGTAAAGGTATGACATCTCATTACTAGTGGTTCGTGGAGATGCATTGGTGATATGGTGGTTCTTGGTGCATGGAGCTCGGTGTGGAACCTTGGAGTGTGTCTTGGCTTGTTTCGGGTCTTTTGTTTAGTCTTTTTCTTGGTACTCTGATATTGTGTTGGTTATTTACTGGATTGTGGACAATTTAGTTCTCTTTTGGTAATGCATGAGTTCGTTGTTTCATTTACATGCATCATATAGTGGTTGTTAATGATGTTTTGGTTGGTTTATTTCCCAAAATGTAAATCTTCCTCCACATTCTTTGAAACCCTTTTTCATTTATTGCCACATTTCTCGTCTTGGGGATGACGCCTAAGGCCATGTAATGACTCATTGAGCTCTCAAAATGTTGGTCGGAGTGGATACTCAAGAGGGGGGTTAATTGAGTTCCAATTAAAATTTATGTTAAAAACATTTAGGATTAAAATCCCCCAAATTAAAATGGCCAAGTCAATTAAGGTAGTAGAGATATAAGTGACTTATTGTTCAATAGGAATCTCAAAGGTTGATTACTCCTCAGTTAGATCAGAATGGAAACTAATTTCACTTTTGAAATAAGTTTACTAAATAAATCAAATATACACACTAACCAGAACTGACTATCAGAGTGAATTTAAAACCAGATTTCTACATTTTCTAATACAAGCACAACAGATAAATGTAAAACAGAGAAAAGGAAAGATGAACACAACAATTTAAACAAGAGGTGTAGCCTTAAGTCGAGACCTAGTCCTCTCCACTTGGTGATCACCTACCACCAAGAAATTATATTAAAACGTGATAGACAACCTATATTGGGATTTAAAATTGTTTTCACAAACTATCCATGTTTTTTATCCTCTACCACAGATACACATGGAAAAAAGAAACTAAAATCCCACACCAGGCTTCATTCACAATTATACGTGGGAATAAAAGTAAAGAGAGTTTGGTGTGGGGATTTTCAGTATCCCTCAGTTCAAGAACAAGATTCATTGTGTGTAACACCGACACACTGCTCAAAAATGAAAAATAATTAATCATAGTAGAGATAAAGAGATTACGGATAAGTTTATAATTCTCTGTTGTGTTGGTAGATCAGCATTGGACATGTTGGAATGAATGAAATGAAGTTTTGGTCCTTCTCAACATGTTGACTCCAAAATAGAGTGTCCCAACTTCCTAGTTCTGACTTCCAGATATAGAGATGATCCGCTTCTGGGGTTTAGGGCTCTTTTTAGAACACCACTACTGCTTGAAAAATGTTCTTTAAATAGATCTTCATGAAGCTCTATGTTCTTCTGAATGAGTGCTTGAGTGTTTTCTACTTCTTTCTACTGTATTCAGGTGCCGTATATGTCTCTCTTATTTATATTCAATATATATCCACACTTGTCTCTTGTTTTCGTGTGTTTTGATTTATGTCTTTGCACATATATATATGTACACTTTTAAAGCTATGATTTTTCTATTTGTTTCAGCAGGAGCCGACAAGAGAAATGTTTCAAGCACGTGTGTTCTTCTTCATACACCATAATGTCTCCTGATATTCCTGCAAATAACATTAAATAATTTCAGGTGAATTAATTTGTCAAGATATGACTGTTATAATAATATTAATAAAATTGGAAAAGAAAAGAATAGAAAATCATTATATTGGAAGAAAATTCATTTCAAACGGTAGACTTTAACTGTGGTCTTTCCAACTGTGGGCTTCATCGGTAGACTATTCAACTTTGAGCTTCATCAGTAGGCTCTTTGTCTATATGCTTCTAATGGTGGACTTGGTGTCAGTGGATGTCTTGTAATAGTAGTTGTTACTCTATGTAATAGTAACACCTCATTAGTGGACTTTGAACAACATTTGACTATCTCGATAGTGGAAGTTGTCTTGCAGTATCTTTCTACTAATGGTAGACATGTCCAACTGTAGACATGAACAATGAGGTTCTCAATAGAAGACTTGAGAAAGAGTCTGACAGTGAACTTCCAACAGATTCTTTGTCATAGCAGTGACCTTGTGATGGTGACACTTTGTCTGTGAGCTTTGATAAGTAGATAAATAGTAGACTTGTGACAGTAACCTTGTACTGGTAGCCTATATTAGTGACAGTATATCTTCAATAGTCACTTTCTACGATCAATGACTTCATTTAACAGTAAGCTATAACGGTGACCTTGAAAAGAAGGCTCTTACCAGTAGCCTTTAATAGTGAACAAACATTTAGATAAATGTAAATAGTAAGATGATGCAGCAATGTTTTGAGATATATGAGTATTCATTGTTCAAGATAAGATAATTATAAATGAAGATTTAAAATATTAGTAACTTACTTAACATATCATGATCAATATTTAAACATTATTTGGGATTATCAAAACAGGTGAGTCCAAAAATATCCCCCTTTTGATAATCACAAATTATTCCACTATGTATTAAAGATAGATGTCATATATAATAGGGTTATTAAACTAAGATAGAAAATGTCTCAAGTATCAGTGATTAATAATAGTGAAATACCAGAAAATATTGGTACATGGTATTAGGGATAAATGTGGATAAGATTCAACATATAAATATAGTAGTGTATTAGCACATTTCTCCCAAATCACATGATTTATCTAGAATTAGCACAGTATTTATCCCCCTTTGTGATTAGCAAAAAGAAGCACAAATAGAGAGAACCGAGAATGCTTGTATGAAGAAACAGTACATTACAGGTCCAAACAATTTACAAAGTCCCTATCAGAAGGCATAAACAGAGTTAATCCACATCATCTGTAGGTAAGGGGTATTTTTCTTTGAAAGAAGAAGATAAAGGATGAGATGGTGGATCAGCAGGTTTAGGAATTGATGTAGAAATGACTAGAGGGGAAGCAACAGAACCTCTTGTGGGTCTGTAGTGTGTAGCTCGCTGAGGTATTAGTGGAGTGAGGCTTCTGATAGCTTCATCAAGAGACTTCATGGAAGAACCATTAGGTTGAGATGTAGGTAAGGAATGAGGGATGATGACAGGGGCGTAGTCCACAAGGTGAAAGGGTAGAAGAAGGTTTCTAAAATCCATAATAATGCTTCCTCCTCTTTCCATTGCAGATAAAAATTCATCTTTATTCTCCAAAAACATATCCAAAGCAGGGGTCAATTCTCTCAGTTTTCTGACCTACTCCTTGAATTCCTTAGTCACTAGAGGCAACTTCATATTCTCGATGAAGAGAATGAAGTGGTTGGTCATTTGATGCTTCATATAGACCTTCTAAAAGTAAGAATCTACCTCATTTTTAATGGCCTCATGAGAAGTAGTAACTGCCTGAAAGTGTTCATGAAAAAAACTACTGACTTCCCGAGTGGTAGCAAGAACCTAAGAATCAGAGGTGCCACTGGTACTGGCTTTAGCAAGCTCTTCCTGGATCACAATTCTGATCTGATCAAGGTTCAAAGTGGATCTATATTAAGGAAAGGGTTTGATATAGAAAGATATAGTCTCTTTAAAAGACCGAGTCAAGTTACTAATAACCTTCTGAACAATTTCATCTTGACTGTTCATATGTTCTTTGAATGATTTCATAAAAGCCTCAAAAACTTCAACAAACTACTTCACTACTTCGTTGATATAACGAATGTCAGCATTCTCTTGGTTTTTAGAACTTCTCATGGTTTTCAATGATGTAACAGATTGTCTTAGTGCAACCACAACTCCTGTCCAGCTTTCAATTTGAGTATGAAACACTTTAATCTCATCCAAAATTTCTTTCCCTGGACTTGAAACAACACATCCCAAAGATAGCTCTAAGTATTGCTCCACATTCCTCAACTCTTCAACAAGGATATTTTTCAACTCGGCCCCTGATTCTCTCACTGGCTCTTTCATTTCAGCCTTTAAGGATTCAAGGTCCTACTTGGTTTCCAAATTATTATCCATAACTACTGGAATACCTTCAGGTAGGATAACAGAATCCCTTTGAGGTTGGTCTTCCTCATTAGAATCTCCATAATTGAGTCCAAGTAACATGTACCCTAGATCTGATGACCAAACATCTATGTCATACAGTATCGAAACTAAACCAAGATTCTCCCACTCACTTAGAGCTCTCTCCTAAGTATTCCCCTCAACTTGTTCTACTCTAAGTAAGTCCACATACTCCTCTATAACTCCAGCAGATTGAACAACTGTTTGCTCTATTGGTTCACCAGTGGGGTGAGTCACAGCCTTCACCAAGTCATCAATGACATCAATATCACTGGTAGTGTATTCCACTCATTCTTCCTAACCAAACACAATCTTGCTTGTATGATCTATCAGAGGGCTCAAACTGATCTCTTCTTCTTCATTTTCCTCATTATCAGTTTCAAAAATAGCTTAATTTCCTTCATCCTTTTCACAATATTCCTCTTACTCATCCGCTTCAGAGGTTTCCTTGACAATATTATGATATGCTTCTTCTTCTTCTTCAGTGGTCTCAGTATCATTGTCTTTCAGATTAATCTCTCTTCTTGGCAGTTCTTTTGGAGGGATAGCTTCTCCGAAAGCTACTGTCCTTATAGGACTATGAAGAAAATTTGGATCACTCCCATCCTCAATGGTGGTGTTCTCTCTTTCAGGGTCCACAGCTCCTTCAGCCTCCTCCACATCTGAATAAGCCAGTTCTGGCTCATCAAGCTTTAGGCCTGGATCTCTTTTGTCTTTTGGCCTAGATGGATGTGTAGTAGGGTCAAATTTTTCAAATACCATTCATTCATCATTCACCTATGCCTTCTTCCAGGTCTTCAATCTAATTTTAATGAATTTTCAAATCACCATGGAGATACAAAAACTGTTCTAGGCCACTATCATCTCTTCATTATTTCCAGCCACACCCTTTACCTTTAGCATAAATGAAATAAGCTTGGTATGGAATAGGGCATTCGATTTTTATCTTGTCTTAGTCATATCCTCTAATTATGCCATTAGTAACCTAAAAATGTTAATGTACCTCCCATGCTTTAGTAAATATATCAAGAATATGTCCTGGTACATCAGCACTGCAAATTCTCCTCTCCTAGGACTAAGTACATGCTGAATGAATTTGAATAAAAGCATGTCTTCTCCATTCATCTTAGCTACAATGATCTTCCTTGATTTTCCATCTCATGCCAATTCTTCCAGATCATTTTTGTATTAAAAAACAACACTGTTTGAAGGATCCACTCCAGAGTAGTAATCATATACTCCTTAATTAGGAACTCTCAAACAGGTGGCCCACTCAGCAGATGAGAAGATTAATTCACTGAAATTGACTCTGGATATTAACTTATGCACATCACATTGCTCTTATAACTTCTGATATTCATAGAATTCATTCACAAGCTTCAGGTAGTATGGTATATTGTTGTTGGAAAAACATTCAGTCCATCATTGGGAATCTAGTGCTTTCAGCACTAGTGACTAGCTCGAAAACAACCATTCTTCACTTAACTCTTTCTCAACAATGATTTCTCTCTTGGTTAGATGCAGGTTGACATGTTCCTTCAGAGTATTACTAGTGCCACTGTATTCGACTCGAGTCCTCTTTGGTCATGGTTCATCTTCATTGACAGTCGGGGGTCCCTTGGTTCTAGCCATAGAGATTGAGAGAGGTTCGAGGGCTCAGATGAAGGGTTAGGGTTTAAGAATTTTGAGAGCAAGGTTTGAGATCGAGAGAGAATGGTGGATTGAGATATGTTCATCATGTTTGGTTTTATCATTTATGGATTAAAACAAAACAAAAAATAATAATAAGTAGGAATAAAAACGGTTTGAAATCCCGCCAAAATAAGGACAAACTGCGAGGTGTCCAACAGTGAGATGTACTAGTGAGGTACAACTGTGAGGTCTAACTTTGAGGTGTAACTATAAGTTATCACTATGGGATTTGACTGTGAGGACTGACTCTAAGGTCTAAATGTGAGGTCTAAGTGTGAGGTCAAACTGTGAGGTCTAACTGTGAGGTCTTACTGTGAGGTCTAACTATGCTAATCTTAATCATACCTAACTGATGTTTGATGTAATTTAACCTCTGAGAATTCAACATCTTTGTGAATACATCATCCAATTGATGTTCAATGCCAATGAATTCAAGAGTTATATCACGCTTTTGATAATGATCCCTCAAAAATTGATGTCTCACATCAATATGATTTGTCCTAGCATGAGATACATGATTTTTAGAAATGTTAATAGCACTTGTATTATCACACTTTATAGAGAAATGTTTGAATTGATATCCATAGTCCAGTAAAGTGTGTTTCATCCACAGAATTTGAGAACAACAACTACCAGCAACTATGTACTTAGCATCAGCAGTGGATAATGCAACAAAATTATGCTTCATACTACACCAAGATACTAGTGACTTGCGTAAAATGTGACATGTCCCAAAGGTGCTTTTTCTATCTAACTTGCAACTAGAAAATTCATCATCCGAATAACTCAAAAGATCAAATGATTGTTCTTTTAGGATAAAATAATCCTTAGTTGGTAATATGTTTGAGGTATTTAAAAATAATTTTTACAGTAGTTAAATGAAATTCATTTGGGTTGGCTTCAATGCGAGTACACATGATAACACTAAACATGATGTTAGGTCTACTAGCTGTAAGATAGAGTCGACTCCCTATCATGCCTCTGTAGTTGGTTTGATCCAATGGTTCTCTAATTTCATCAGTATCCAACTTACAGGTGGTACTCATAGGTGTGCCATTTCCATTACTACCATCCAAAAAAATGATTTAAAATATCCTTAATATATTTAATTTGATTCAAAATAATTCCATTTTTATTTAGAAAAATCTAAAATCCAAGGAAAAATTTGAGATCTCCCATTAAACTCATTTAAAACACATTTTGCATCATTTTTTAAAACTCAGTGGATAATGAATTTTTAGAAGATCCCAAAATAATATCATCAAAATAGATTTTTACTACTAAAACATATTTAGAAATCCATTTAATGAAAAGATTAGGATTATCTATCTCTTTGGTAAAACCTTTTGAAATATGAAAAGAGCTGATCCTATCATACCATGCTCTTGGATCTTGTTTTAAGCCATATAATGCATTTGATAGTTTAAAAACATGATTGGAAAAGTGGGGATTTGTAAAACCAGGAGGTTGTTCAACAAATACATCCTCAACAATATACCCATTTATAAAGGCACTTATAACATCCCTTTGATAAATTTTGAAATTCAAATGAGCTGTATATGCAAGTAGTATCCTAATAGATTCTAATCTAGCAACAGTTGCAAAGGTTTCCACATATTCTATTCCTTCTTCTTGACTATATCCTTGTGTAACTAGCCTAGCTTTGTTTCTAACTATATACCCAGACTCATCAAAATTGTTCCTAAACATCCATTTAGTGCCTATGGTAAAGGTGTCCTTAGGTCTTTCCACTAATTCCCAAACATTGTTTCTTTTGAACTGATTTAGTTCTTCTTGCATATACATTACCCAAAATTCATCATTGATATCATCATTAATATTTTTAGGTTAAATATGTGAACGAAAAGATTGATGTCCAACCTGGTTTCTTAGAGAGACTATAGTTTTTGTTCGTCTATTTAAATCTCCTACAACAACATCTAGAGGTTGATTATTGAGAGTCATAATACCTTTAAGAAGGTTTGAGCAAGATTCCTCATTGTTGTATGTTGGTTCAGAATCAGTAAGAGCAGATTCTGGAAAATTTCCAGAATTGGATACTTTTATAGGAGACTCACCATCCTTATCATTAAGGTTCATATCTGACAAATATTCCATATGATTTTCAAGAGCGGTTTTAGGCTCATGTTGATCAGTCTCATCGAATTTGATATAAACTAATTATTCAACACAATTTTTTCCTTATTTAAACCTCTATAGGCTTTACATGAGATAGAATAACCCAGGAAAATTCCTTCATCACTTTTGGAAGATTCTTTGTCAAGATTATCTTTAGTATTATGAATAATGACTTTGCAACCAAAAAATCTAAAGTATTTAACCTTAGGTTTCCTATTATTCCAATGATCATAAGATGTACTTTTTAGAATAGTTCTAATTAAAACTATGTTGATATCATAAAAAGTTGTATTTATAGCTTCAAACCAAAACTAAATAGGTATGTCATACTAATTAAGCATAGTTCTAGAAATTTCATGAAGGGTCATATTTCTTCTTTCTACAACTCCATCTTGTTGAGGTGTTCTAGGGGCATTGAAATTGTGACAATATCCATTATGTGAGAAGTAGGATTCAAACTCATGATTCTCAAACTCGCGGCCATGATCACTTCCTATAGACTTAATTCTATGTCCACTAATATTTTCTAAAAACGTGGAATACATCATAAAGTAAAAGCAAGCTTCACTTTTTTTAGCAAAAGAGTATACCCAAGTATACCTAGAAAAGTCATCTACAGGAACCCATACTTGCTCTATACATTTTCTAAAATAATAAAACAAATTTTGAGACATAAATACCATGTTAGGTCCTATAGAATATTGTTTCTCAATAGTTTTTCTAGAACATGTAGTGAACTGTACAGATTTTGGAACAAATTTGGTTTTGCTAATTTTTTCCTGTCCAGGCTGATATCCTAGACCTGTTGTATATTTTGGAGCAATATGTTTTCCTAAAAACTATGTCAAGGTATCCCTACTAGCAGTGAACTTCTCAATATCCTTTCTGAATACTTCATTAGATAATTTTAGTTGAGTGTTCTCTTTCAGTAGTTGAGCATTGTTTTATTTTTCTTCACATATATCTGTTTTACTATCACTAGTCAAGGAATGTTGTTTCTTTAAATAATTATATTTATCTTTTAGTTCATTGTATGTATCTTCTAGTATATTGCAATATTCATACAGTTCAGTCGTAGAAATTTTTTTGTCATTATCTGAATCACTGTTATTTCTAGAATAATAGTATTATGCACCATGGAATTAATTGTTACCTCTGATGTCTATGTCCTAAAACATAGATTGGAATGTTTGTTCTGTTCGCAGTCTGAAGCATCAGATTCACTCAAACTGTCATCCAAAGCACTCTGGGTTTCTTTAATTTATATTTTATATCTTTTTCACGTATAATCATATTTCATTTTGATTTTCATCATCGAGTAGTCATCCTTGATTTGTCTTTTAATCTTGCATTCATAGAAGACTATATCATCTTCCTTATCAGATTTCTTCAAATCCTTCTTCCAATGTCCCTTATTGTCATAATTTCCTTTGTAGTTTTATTTTCTGAAAAACATATCCTTCCTATAGAAATTCTTAAATCTATTGGCTATTTGAACCATTTCTTCATCAATTTCTAAATATGAATCTTCACTTGTTGAACATTCAATAGGTACATGTATTATCTCCTTGTCTTTTCTCTTTGAAGAAGAAGACTTGAATGCTCTAGATTTTCTCTTGGGTTCATTATATTCTTCTTTGTTCATCTTTATATCTTCTAAATACATCATTAGTTTGCCAATAAACTCATAAACAGGTTAATTGTTGATGTCACATAACTCTTGGATATACACAGAAGTGCCTCTCCATCTATGTGGAAAACATCACAATATTCTCATGATCTGCCCCTTCTCTGGAATAACTTTTCCCAGTGAACTCATGGTGTTGAAAATCTCATTAAACCTAAGGTACATATCAAAAATGATTTCATAAGGACTCATCTTAAAATTTTCATATTTAATAGTATAAGTATTCAATATCATTTCCCTTACATTGGTTGTTCCTTCATGAGAAACAACCAAGGTGTCCCAGATTTCATGATCTGTTTTACAAGCAGAAATTCGGTTAAATTCCTCATCTCCTAAAGAAAAGTAAAGGAAATTCATAGCTTTAAAGTTATTGTTATAGTCAGACATTATAGTATCATCCCAGGTAGATCTAGCAGTTTTGGGTATCTTATATTTTGATTCCATAGAAGTCCAAATATCAAAACCAATACATTCCAAATGAATTTTCATTTTGATTTTCCATTGATCATAATTCACACCATTAAAGAGAGGTGGCATGTTAGTTGCATCACCTTCTAGTATATTTTCCATAACAAGATTTTAGAAAATATATTAAAGAGTGAAAATTTAGAATTAATAGAAATTTAATATATTTAAGATAAAACTAAAATCACATTTTTAAAAACACAGGGTTTGAAAACTTTTTTATGAATAAGAATGTAAACCTCTGATACCAAATGTTGGTCGAAGTGGATACTAAAGAGGGGGGTGAATTGAGTTCCAATTAAAATTTCTGTTAAAAACTTTTAGGATTAAAATCCCCCAAATTAAAACAGCCTAGTAAATTAAGGCAGTAGAGATATAAGTGGCTTATTGTTCAACATGTTTCTCAATGGTTGATTACTCTTCAGTTAAATCAGTATGGAAACTAATTTCACTTTTGAAAAAAGTTTACTAAATGAATCAAATATACACACTAAACAGAACTGACTATCAGAGTGAATGTAAAAATATATTTCTGTCATTGATAATACAAGCACAATGGATAAATGTATAACATATTAAAGGTAAGAAGAACACAACAATTTGAACAAGAGGTGCATTCTTAAGTCAAGACCTAGTCCTATCCACTTCGTGATAACTTGCCACCATGTAATAATATTAATAAGTGATACACAACCTTTATCGGTCTTTACAACAGTTTTCTCAAACTGTCTATGTTTTTTAAAATCTTCCACAGTTATACATGGGAATAGGAAACTACCAATCCACACCAGGCATCTTCCACAGTTATACGTGGGAAAAAAATGTAACGAGAGTTTGGTGTGGGGATTTTCAGTATCCCTCAATTCAAGCACAAGAGTCAATGTGTGTAACACAGACACACTGCTCACAAATGTAAAATTATTAAACACAGTAGATCTAAAGATAGTAGGGATACATTTAAAATGTTCTGTTGTGTTGGCAGATCAGAAATGGACTAATTGGAATGAATGAAATGAAGTTTTGGTCCTTCTCTGCAAGTTGAATCCCAAACAGAGTGTTGCAACTTCCATGTTCTGACTTCCAGATGTATAGATGATCAACTTCTTGGGTTTAAAGCTCTTTGTAGCACACCACTATAGATTGAAAAAATTTATTTAAATTGATCTTTGTGAAGCTCTATGTTCTTCTGAATGAGTTCTTGAGTGTTCACTTCTTATTTCTAGTTTATTCAGGTGTTGTATATGTCTCTCTTGTGTATATTCAATATATATCTACACTTTTCATTTGTGTTTGTGTCTTTTGATGTTTGTCATTTCACATATATATATGTACAATTTTACAACTGATTGTTTTCAATTTGGTTCAGCAGGGACCGACAAGAGAAATGTTTCAACCATGTGTGGTCTTCCTCGTACATCGTACTATTTCTTGATATGCCTAAAAATAACATTAATTAATGCCAGGTGCATTAATTTTTTCAGACATGACCGTTATAATAGTATTAAAAAAATTTGTAAAGAAAAGAATAGAATATCATTAGACTGGTAGCAAACGCATGTCACACGGTAGACTTCAACTGTGGTCTTTCCAACTGTGGACTTTAGTGGACTATTCAACTATCAGCTTCATCGGTAGGCTCTTTGTCTATAAGCATATAACGGTAGACATTGTTTCAATGGATGTCTTGTAATGGTAGATGTTACTCTATGTAACAGTAACTCCTCATTAGTTGACATTGAACAACAATCAACTATCTCGACAGTGGAAGTTGTCTAGCGGTAGCCTTCTACTAACGGTATACATGTCTAACTATAGACTTGAAAAGTGAGGTTCTCAATAGAAGACATGGGAAAGAGTCTAACAGTGAACTTACAATAGAAGCTTTGTCATACCAGTCACCTTGTGACGGTGACTCTTTGTTTGTGTGATTTGATAAGCAGATCAACGGTAGACTTGTGATAGTAACCTTGTACCGGTAGCCTATATTAGTTACAACAGATCTTCAAAAGTAACTTTCTAGGATCATTGACTGCATGTAATAGTAATCTATAATGGTGACCTTGAACAGAAGGCTCTTACTAGTAACCTTTAACAGTGAACATACATTTAGATAAATTTAAACCATATGCAGATGTAGCAATGTTATGAGACTTAAGAGTATTCATTGTTCAGGATAAGATAATTATAAATGCAGATTAAAAAGATTAGTAACTGACTTAATATATTATGATCAATATTTAAAATGATTTGGGATTATGAAAACTGGTGATTTCAACACAAACCAATGGGAATTGGGAGGTCATTACGAAAATTAATATTTCATGTATCTATACAATTTTGTACATGAATGAAGAATAGATAATGGAGAACTATGAGATTTATTTATTAGATTTTTTATAAAATATTAAATAGAATTAAATATTCATGGATCATGTACAGTATCATTCCATACTGATTATTGTTGAAATATAGAACATATCAAACCTACTATTGTAGCTCTACATCTTACTTTTAGGCCTCTCAGATCATCACATGTAGAATGGGATGAATATTAAATTGAGAAATATACGTTTTTCCAATTCATTCTAAAATTAATGATTCTTCTTTTGAAAATTGATAAATATTATGATTTTTTCTTCTTTTTCAAGTATTTTTTAGCCTAGAATTTGGACCAAAAGAATTTTACGCATTGTACACATTCCCATGGTGGGTTTTTATTGAGAAATAACAATCATATATCAGCAATAAACACTATATTCTGTGAGTCATAAGTGATTTATGGATTATGTATTTCCATAATCTCAATCTATCGACATTTTTTTAAGATATTTGATGACCATTATCAAATAATTTTTATTCTTCTTGAAAAATTAAAAACAAATAAATTTTTTTTAAAAAGTGACCCCTCTCCCCAACTATAAACACCATTGTCCCCACCCCTTCTAATCTCACCTTCCAATCATTGAGCCTTCAATGTTTATTTCCCAAACCTATTCCTGAGCTGACCCCCACGTCCATGAGCTCTTGATCTTTACAAAATACCAATACCAACCCCGTTAATGTGGTTCTTCATAAGGAGTATTCAAGAGTTAAAATCCTCTTCCTTTTTCATTTAAAATATTTTGAAGTTATTTACTTTTATTTTCATATCCTCACATCCTCTATCCAAAAGAACTTAATAAATCTAGTATCATATGAAATTAATAATGGTATCATGTTAATGTAATATCATTCCTCAATCACCTTTCCTGATGTCTCTAGGGAAATAAAAATGTATATTATAACTCATAAAAAGTAAATAGATAAATTTAATATAATTATAAAAAATAAATTAAATGTATATATAGTTCTAAATTAGTTATATAAATAATGTAATATGATTATCCATGACATTGATATCAAGTATGAAACACATTCAAATATAATGTTATAGATTTCTTCTGGAAATTCCATTTTCAATCAGCTTATGATTTATCCCCATCAAAAAAATAATTATCAAGTAAATTCTTTAATACATATATATTATTTTTATAACTTCAAAAATAATTTTTTATACAATTTTTCATTATTTTATAATAAGTAATTTTTGTTATCTTCCCTTCCTAATCCTTCTAAATATGCCATCCCGATTAAATGGAACGTCTCGATTTCATACTGATTTTCATGTACCATATATATTATGTTTTTATATAGAATATTATATAAAAAATAACTATAATTTCATTAAAATATATTTTAAATAATATTTTGTTTTATAAAAACATTTTTTTCAATTCAACTCTTGTTTTCAAATAAAAAAAAACCATTTCCCTAAAGAATTCCTCGATAATTTTATATGATTATTTTAATCAATTTAAAACCCCATATGGATTAGTTGGTTTAATTATGATTAATATTTTATGATATATTATTTTATATTTTATTAAATGGTTTATAGTTAGATTGACTGTGGATGTGCTATCTTGATACCATTCACCATATTACTGTAAACGGTATGTGATTATGATTACTAATCGTGGAATTTTTTTTAAATTACATATGTGGTTTTAAATATAAATGTATATGTTGATTATGTTTCACAGATTTAAAATGAAAAATGAAATGGATATAGTATGTGTCTGGTGCAGCCTTCAACAGCCCCTCGATACATTATATGGTCTCATGTGAAAAACATGTTTGGATATGGTCTAACAGCTTACCAGATTTGGTTTGGTGTCATGGAAAAATCCATTATGGTAAGTTTATCATGTCTAAAATTATAAAATCCATCAATAGGATATTAGTATATGATGTTTCATGTGATTATTTGAGTAGTATAATATCTATGATGTATTTCATTTCATGTTGTAACGTTTAAGTTATTTTTGTATCTTTTTTTCCCTATATACTAAAATATTACATCCTTTAAGATGCATCAACTTTATTTGTATGATAATGTTGTAAATTTTGGAACTGGCTCTGTGCTGCAAGGTTCGTGGACCATATAAAAATTTCCACATAATGGATTCGAAATAATGTTGTTCCCATATTTTCTCATGTAGAATTTTTAGATGATTCATATTTTTAGATATTTGGGTGATCGTATTAATGATATTTTTAACTCCAACTCCTATATCATTCAAATTCATAGGATCAATATCATTACATTTTTTATCACAGTCACTAGTACCATTGTTCTTTCCAGTTCCATTCATTGTATAAAACAAAAATTTATTGATTATTAAATAGTTTCCATAGTAAAAAACCACATAATCATGAAAAAAATTATATATGTCAAAATTATTACACCATCTGTAGTCAATGACATGATAGTTTTTTCCACGTTCATTCATACACATCTTATTTTTAAATCCTTCATTATGATTTGTGAAGAGTTTTCGGACTCCCATACTTTATACCCATGGCTTTTAATGCCATGTTCATAGTAAGGTCCATTTTAATGTATTTGGTTCTGCTCAAGAAATTAAATCCTTACCATTTCATATTTTTCACACCAATATACATATATGGTAGAACCATGAATACTTTTTTTATCCAAATAGGGTTGTATTTCTGGGAAACCACTCTCTCTATCCTTTACAAAATTTCTTAGACAATTTATTTTACATTTCCATATAGTTATAATTATCTAGATATATATCATTAATGTTCACATATGGTTTTATAATCCTATTTTCCAATGGGTAACTAAAATTTTCCATGATACCAACAAATGATACCTACAATTTATATACATTAACATTATATCTCTTTTGAAAAAAACATTATACATTATAGAAAAGGATTCCAAAATAACATATTGTCCTAGTTCCTTTGGAAAACTTGAATTATAATCTCTAGTACATAATCAATATTCATTAACTTTAACTAGATTTTACCAGAATAAAACCCTTCTTATACGTATCATACTTACTATGTATCTTTATAACCTGGTAATTGAAACATAAAAAGGGGTTACATTAGAGGCACAATAACTGTAAAAATGTATATATATATATATATATATATATGAATTAACGTGATCATAAGGTTATGAATATGTGATGATTAATTTTAAATACCATACACAACATATCAAATATCATGAATGTAAATCCATGCCTAAATATGGTCTTCATAAGATATAAATCATTAGGGAATCAAGAACATTATCTACAAAAGTTTAATATAGGAATTAGACATGGAATTGTGATATTCACCTAAACATGTAATGTATTAAAATATAAGTCAAGATACATATAATGAAATATTAAATTCACATGATAATACTAAACCTACTTGGAGTGTCACACCACCACCCCTACTCACAATACTTTCCTTGTATGGGATCGAGTTTCCGAATATTCAAATAGTGTATTAGGTTTACTAATCAACTCATATTGCATTGGGATTCCCCATATCCCCATAGTCAATTGGGTTTCCCCAACTTAACATAGTGAATCAGGTTTTCAAATATTCAATAGTAGATCTATCACATTGAAATGAATCTCATCATTATCTCATGAGATATAAATCTTTACAGAATTCATTGGAGCCAAATATAGGTACCACCCATCACCTAATGAAATCATACATATATAGTCTGAATGATGATAAAAAACATATTGTAACCACTAAAATGAAATAGGTATCATAAAAATGTAATCATATAATAACCATTGAGAAAAAAAAGATATGTTTCATAATTATTTCATCAAAATCATATGCCATGAAATTAAGAATGTTCTATAGATATATAACATGTGAAGAAGAAACATGTTTCATTGAAATCATCCAATAAAAACATCAAACATTTAGATAAAAATTATTTATGGAAGCATTGGATAATTACCACATAAATTAATGAGTAAGAAAAATGAATGATAATTTATATGGAAAATATGTTTCAGAAATATTTTGAAAAAACTTGGGGAAAATATATATTTTTTATAAATATTTATATTAAAACAAAAACCCTTTTCAAAAAATTATTCATAAAAAAGAAACATGAAAAAATTTAAATACATATTAAAATGTGTTTTAAAACATTTTCCATTAAATCAATTTTAAATGTTAAAATTGATTCATAAAAAATTTATTTGAAACCATTTATTTGAAAAATAATTAATATTAAAAGGTAATCTTTAAAATTTATAGAATCCATTTACTTCCAATTTTTTTTAAAACATATAATGGATTACATGAAAACAATAAAAATATAAACATAATGTTTCCTTGATTATGATAAAAAATAACCTCTTGAATTGTTTTCAAAATCATTACTAAAAACATGGATTTTGAAATTCATGGAATCATTATCAGTGAAAGAAAATTGAGACAAAAATTTATTACCAAATTGGTATCAATTGAAGCATAAAACCCATGAAAGAGAGATCATAATATTGATTAGTAAATAACCATGTATTTTCGAATTGTTATTATAGAATATATTAATTGTCAATTTATTCTCCCAAAAAAAGAAATTTGTGGTGAAGAGGGCATAAATATCACATAAATAAAAGTGAGACTAGAAATCCCCATACCTTATGTCTTTAATATCATTTTACATGTACAAAAAAAATTATAATAAATATAAGATTATTAATTTTTTTTATTAATAACTTTATTATTATTTCTAATACCATATATGGATGTATGTCTCCAACCCATTAACAATTCCATCTTATGGTTTCATTTCGGGTAATATATGTTTTATTCTTCGCATGTGCATTAATTTTTTTTTTGTTCATGGACTTATATCATCATTTCTAGAATGAAAACCATGATATAAATATTAGTAATATTTAATATATAGTTATCTATAATAATATATTTAATATTGAAATATGAAATTCAGAACAACATTAATAGACATAGTGTGTCAAACTCATGGATGAACATTTTTTTCGTTTAATTATTGTATTGAATGTAATTCAATGAAATATATTTACATTATTATATATACAAATTACTTTAGAATTTTTATTTCATATAAATCATACATTTTTCCATAATCCATCATTATAACTTTACCTGTGGAGTGTAAATTAATCAGATCACTTTGAGATTGTGGTAATCTAGACATCCCTAAACGAAATTATCATTTTTTTAAAAAAATTAAAGGCTTGAATGTACGAGTTATATAAAGATAAAATACAATTATATACATCATATATAATATATATAACACGTTTTCTATCATAATACCCATCCATCAGAGGTGTTAATTGAAAAAATTAAGAACATCATTTCTCTAGGTGATAGCTCGTCGTACATAAGAATAACATGATCATTACACATTATATGGAATTTAGTTTTAAGTGTTAGTGGAATCCTTATAAGAAACAAATATACGTATAATAATTTTAAATATGTTATCATATAATCATGGAATAACAATATTTTAGGTTTTGGACAATGAAAATAAAAAAAAATATTGAGGAATTATGTTACCTCTTCATTTAGTAACTCTTTTTGGGTTCAACCAATGGGATTTTTTATATGAATTTATGACCAAATGAAATTTTATAGTATGAAAGAATATATTTTTGAAGGATATTTTTGTAGGTTTTTTTAATCCAAATGTATTTATATGTGTGAATAATTGTGAAGGTTGATTTACTTTTTATATTTTAGGGGGAGTTTCATTATTGAAAATGTATGAAAATATAATTCCATGCATGGTATTCTTATAAAACATGGCTCCAATAATGGTACCAATATTTTAAAAGATATTATAATGGTAAAATATGTAAATTTAATAGATTTAAAAAATATTCTAGTTCATATTTGTTTATATCGTTATGGTTTAGACTTCTGGTTGGATAATTTTTCTCTTAATCATTTTAATTAATTTCAATCTTGTTCACAATTAATTTTGGTCATAAATGATGTTGACAAACATATAAATTTTTAACTTTTATAATTCATAATATGAAATCCTTTTCTCTAAATTCCAATATAAAAAATTAACGAAATTAATTTAATATTAATCATGTAGACGTGTCTCGGTAGTGGGATTTTTAGAAAAAATATTTGAATGTTTAGAATGGTTTGAAATCCAATTTAAGTTATGATATTGCTTGAAATTACATAAATTTGATTGATAACTATTAAAATAATATCATTAAATATTTCAAAATAATTACAATATAGTTAACTATGTAAATAAATTATATAAAAAATATGTTTGGAAATTAAATTCTTTATTTTTCATTATTCATCTAAAAATGATATTTTTTAGAAAAATATCAAAAAATCACCCTATGAAAATTTTGACATCCCAAATGAAAATAAATCCATTTGAGAAAACGATATATTAAAACATATACCAATATTAAATTTTTTATTATAAATATGTATTATTTATATATGACTTGTATGAATAATATTTAAAAATATTAATACATATTTTTATTTGATAGGTTTTAAAAATATAATTTAAAAATTATTATATTAATTTTATGTTTCATAGAAACATGTGGTTGAGTGTAATGAAATCTATGTCAGTACTGTGTGTAATGTAAGCCTATCATAATAACGTCTATAATGAATGTTTGTATTAGTGAATATTTGATTTCCAAAGATGCAAAAAAAACTATTTTATTTTAAAAAAATGTTCGAATAATCATGGGGTGTTAAAAATTTATTTTTTTGATGTTTGAATGTTGCATTATATGGGAAATCCTATTATGTGTTTGGGAGATAAAAATTGTTGATTTATCTGAAAAAAAATTATAACCAAGTATTAAACAATAAAAAAATAATGTAAATGGATCTATCTTGAACTTCAGATGATAAAATTTAAAAAAAATTATTTAAAATCTATGATGAAAATGTTTCTAGTTTATTTTACAAATTTTTATTTCATTTTATCTCCTAGTATATTCATTTTAACCTCATCCATTATAATTTTTTTTTATTATTTTATTATTCATTATTGTAAAAAACTAATTTGAAATCATTATAAAATATTATTTATTTTGATTATTAATATTTTATACATTTTCCAAAATTCATATCATAGAATTTGATTTATTTTTTTAAATTGAATCTCGTGATATAAAGAAAGCATGGTTTTCTAATGACAAAATATTTATATGTTTAAACTATTTTATGAAAAAATTATTATTAAATTGATTACAAACATCTAGATTGGATTAATAAATATATAATTTACCTCCAAATAATTTGAAAACTATATATATGGAATTTTATATTCAAATTTTGGTTGAAATGAAATGAATATATCTAATATATAAAATCATTTTAATCTTTTCATCGTCATGTTTGTCTTTTCATAAAATTTTCCAAAATTATTCTTTTGATAAATATGTAATGATTATTTGGAAATGATAAAAATGTTGTAAATTAAATTTTATGAAAATTGTAAAAGAAAATTACTAATAAGTGTGAAAAATAATACATATAATCATTTTAGAAAAATTAATGTTTTAACCATAAAACATGACTTCATGTAATATTATATATAGAAAACACATAAGAATAACGTTAATAAAATTTATTGGATTTGTAATATATAAATTTAAAAAAAAATAAAGATTATTTATATAATTTAATGAGATCGAATTCATATTTGTGAAAAAATATTTTTTTTATAAAACGATTTCCTACATCTTTCCATCAAAATTATAATCATTATTAATTAATTGTAAACCAATCAATTATTATTAGAAATATTTTTTTTATTACAGATCTTTTCATTATTTAGTAAATCCTATTATTAACAAACATTCCAATTTCTATAAGATTGTTATACTATTAAATAGTATCATTTTAATTGTATGGTGTGTTCCATTGAAACTCAGCATTACAAATATCAGAAGATAAACCATGTTCTGTTTATTATGCAAGATATTTAAAATTTTAAATTTATTTGAATATAGATTCAAAAAATCTAAGGGTTTTACACTATTATTAGATATATAGTTTAATTTATCAATTTAAATTTCATTCTCTAAAATCATCATTTCTATCTAGTACATGTGAATATTGGAGAGGGTTCATCAAAAAATCTATAGTCTCTCTGACGGTATATATTTATTAATTGAAGAATGATTAAATCATTCTACTATTACACCTTCAATTTCATGGATGTGAATTTAACATGTATGTAGATATTAATGTTCACTTATATCACCTTTGACTCATCATGATCACCCATAAAAATATTTCCCAACATTTCAAGCTATACAACATAGTAATATAACTAAAATAATCTATATTCTCAGTACATACCCAAAATAGACCAAATAAGATAACATGATTCATTAACAACATTTATGTAATATAATCATTGATATTATCATTATATATTTATAAAACTTTACAAGAAAACATACCAAAATTCATATTGAATAGTTATTTTTTCCATAAACCCATAAAAAAAGATAGAACCAACAATATAACTTCTCCAATATGAAAGACATAATCAAAACTTCTTATATCCATATAAAAACTCGACTCTTACTAAATAAATGTCACAGAATTTTTTCATTACATTAATTATAATGACCAAATCATTTATTGGAATAAAAACCTAAGTGGGAATAGTAATTACGATTATAGCTATAGAGGTTTTTAACCTAAAATCATTATAAAATAAATTTAGTATGATACATAACATTAACGCAATTATATCAGATCATATGGTACATTTAATCATGGTATGTTATTTCCTTTACATATATAACATACAATTTTTGAATTATATTACTGCATTTAAAAAATATTCTGTACCCCAACAATGCCTAACTAAAAAAAATATTCTATATATTTATAAAAATCTAAAAACAAATTTGTTAACAATTCATAATATAATTCATCAAGGGTCTGTAGTAATGAGAGGGTTTGCCTATGTATCCTGCATCAAATAGGCTATAAGGTGGAGTGTAGTACAATGGGTGTAATCAGACAACATAGAATCAAATAAACATATAAATTCCAATTTTGAATGAATAATACAGCATTTAATATTAAATAAATAAATAAAAAAACCTAGTATTCAATCAAATGGAATCCAAAACCACATAGAAATAAATGATGATATCTTCTAAAATAGTACAAATTGATATTATCATACACCTCCAATTGTGACTCGGACCATTATAACTATGTTACATATTTGTAATAATAAGATTTATCACCAAAACTAACATATACATTTTTAGAAAAAATAATATATATGTATATATATGTGTAGCACCATAAAATTATATTTAATAGATTCTTATATTGTAACATTGACCCTAATGTGGAAGAATCATTCTAAATCCTTAATGAATAAATAATATTTGTCAACATCATATCATAATATATCAAATCATGGAACTATCATCAATATTATATACACATATCATATACTCGTACAAAATTACAAACATAACTACATATCCATTGAAACATACTATATAGAACTACAAAATCTCTCATACTACAATTTTTTACAACACAACCACCTCATAAATACAACATATCTACATTATCTGAATATAACCTCATCACAAATTCAATCACACATAATCGCATCACTATATTGTGTCTTGGTGAAGGAGTGGATGACTGGGAGTATTCAAAGTTTATCATCGTGCTCATCCTATATAATTGCTGAACATCCCAAACCATGATCCTCATATTGGTTTTATTTATGTTACATAAGAAAGTTGATGTTTGTAAGAACAAAAAGTATAATAGATATATAATGATACATAATTTCTTTCATTTCGATTACATACCAACCTAAGACCTCCACAATTACAACAAAAACATACACTATCACATCCCCACGATGGTAGTAACTTAAAACCCCAAAGACACATTAATCCAGTACTACAATCATAAAACATCTTCCAGTGAGACATAAACAAACATTTCATTCATATTTTATTAAAATGCCTCATTTTTAACAATACATAATAATAATTTCATAAGTCATTTTTATTCTACAAAATATAACCCCAAATTAATATCATTATTCATTAGTTTTTAGGTATTGTGGATAATAATAGGTTAAATGTATTATTATTTGAAAATAAATAGTGAAAATAAATATTTTCATATAATAATTGATTTATTATAAGAAATGTAATGAATTATATTATATATAAAGCATAAAAGGGATAAATATTTGAAATTTAACAATGTGATGTCGATAAAAACATAGAAATATGGGAATATGGAAATAATTTATTATTTATCTGAAGAGATATAGTTATTTTGAGTGAAATAGAAAGATTTAAATCATACACATAAAATAAATTTAGTGGTTTAGTAATTAATTTTCATACAATTGTTTCAATAATGGTGAATTCTTATTCTTCTATGAATTTGACAAGAAGAATCTCATTATTTGTGGCATATACTGTGGGATATACCACTGTTTCTCTCGATATTGGGTTACTGATGAGCAAAATATGAAATTTTGAATTTGATATAATCCATTAAAGTATTATTCTTCCTCAACATTTGAATTCTATTATTCTCTTCAATATTATAATTTAGGTGTAACATTTTCATTTCTGTTTTTTTTATCTTGATTGGTCACATAAATTATATTTTTTTAATGTTTCAACAATATTTTACATTATATATCTGTTTCATTATTAAATCATATCTACATAATTCTTAATAGCCATTCATTCATTCAATCCCATGTTCGTGCTTGTTGGACCATATCACCCATTTGAAGATCTTTTATAGTGACTCGATTTTTATGGATCATATACCTGATTAAAATTTATAACTCAACGGTAACTAATGTTACACATTTATTATGCCTCTGGATCATGTTGGAGTCAATTCCAATCTAAATATGAATCTTCACATCCCTATTCATCTTTATATGTTTGGTTAAAATTTATATTTTGTTCATGATAATGGATAAATCATCCAATTGGTTATTCAATTTTTTTAAAAAATTGAAATGGGTTTTTAATATTGTAGACTAAAATACCCCGTGCATTCATATTATTTTGTTATATTTATCTATTGAATTAAATCTCTATTTAATAGTGTTCATCAATATTATTAATTTTCATTTACATTAATAATCATTTTAACCTTCTATCCACCAGATCTAATGGTTTACACTGTCTTTTAATTTAGTATACCGGGACTAATGTGTTAATTTCATGTTATGTCACACTGATTTAATATCATGGTAAATTTTATAAAAATGTCTTATGATTTTATAGACTAGTTTGAGTGGGGATTTTTTATGGGGTGTATATTTTTAAGAGGTACAAAAATCATAAATAGGAGGACTTCAAGGATTCAAATATCTCAATTTTTGTGGTTGAAAATTACAATTGTGAAATATTTAATATCCTCATAATGAAATGATGTTTTTCACTTCCCTATTCACCTATGGTGCCAATTTATGGTTATTATGGTTAAATGGGAATTGATGGTAGTTGGTGATGTTTTCTCTAGATTATTATCATCCTACATATTTATTTGAATATTGTGAAAATATTAATAGGGACTCAAATATTGTTATCCACAATAAATTTAATATAAAAAATATATTTTTGGGGAATGATAAATGTATTGATAAAATGGATTAGCATCAGACCCTATCCTAGTTCCCATGAGTCCCTCTTTATTTCTAGGTCATCTGATCAATTTTTTGAAATTTTAACTACCCAATAGTGTTTTAGTGGCATAATTTTTTCATATATTTCTATTTTGAGGGGATTAAATATATATTATTATTTTTAATTATTTACCATTAAATATTGATGTTTATGTTTAATCATTTAGGGAATTCATTTCAGAGTACTATGTGTGTTGGTGAAATAATTCCATTGTGATATTTGATATTGGTTATTTGGAATATTCATTATGGGACTTGGAAAACAAAGGAAAAAATTATTATATTTTCATAAATTATAATATTGATTCTAAAAAAACTGAAAATGTTAATATTTTATATCATTTAAAGGCTAACATAATATTGATGAGATCATAATTTCTTAGAAAATAAGGAATTACACTTTTTGATGGTTTTTTAAAATGATTAAATAATTTTAATGATGTTAGAATAAATTTCATACAGGAAAATAAATCCTAAATATATTTTCAAATATAGAATATTTTATTTTGTTAAAAAATAATTTATTATGGTCCAATCCATTTTATTGGTCATGTTAGAAAGATTAATTTTCTTAAAATTCATGTACAATATGAGAAGATAGAAAATAATAGTCGTAATGGTCGTAGATTAATAAATATATATAATATAGGTTTTTTATTTCAATTTACATCATTATAGTGTACATCTATTGTGAAATAAACTAGAGAATCTAAAAATGGGGACTCATACAAGCTTATGTTTATAGTGATTCTTATAATCCAAGATTCTGAAAAGGAAAAAATCTATTAGATTTTTCCAAACATTAATTTATATTATAATCATATAGGGAGAGTTATTGTGTTTCTGATAAAATATATTCCTAATGATGAAATAAATAAATTGATTATCAATTTATAAAAAATATTATTTATGTTATTCATAGTACATATTACAGTACTTTATCTTTTTCAAGGTAAAACATATAAGGATAAGGAACAAAAATGAAAAATGTTTTTTAGGGGACTATTAGCTATTGATTTTATGTACGGTAGTTTTATTTTATACCTAATAAATAATACCCAAATGTATGAATATATGTATGAAATAGTTTTTATATATCACGTGTTATACCAAAATGGGAATTAAATAAACAAATTAAAATTTTTCATAGACTAGGAAATTTCATAAATATTTAGGAATTAGTTTAAATTAAAATTGAATGGATATGTTTCATGATTTATAAGGACTATAGAGATATATTAGAAATTATGATCAAAATAAATCACAATGTATTTGTGGAATGATCACAGCTAATTGAGATAACATATATTTATCCCAACCATTATAAAAAAATTGATTTGAATTTAAAAGTTCATAAATATTCTACATGGATGAATTAGAGGATAGGAGAAGATTTCTATTGTGAAATAAAAATTTTACTGGATAAGAAAAAAATAGATTTATTCAATATATCATTACTAACATATCCAATTTTATTGGATGATGGAATTGCATTCAATGAATATCCTTGATATATCTATATGTCTAAATAATATGAAACTTAATACATTTAATTTCCTATTTATAAAATAATATAGAGTATGTTTGTAATGATGTTGTGATCAGTTTTCTGTTAAATGATTTAACTCTATTAATAACGACTTTTTCATAACAATATTTGATAGAAAATATGTAACAAGGTTGATGTAAATGATTTATAAATTCTAGATTGATTTCATGTACTTTATATGTGATACCAGTGTTGATTAAATAAATTTTAATTTAAATAAACTAAAAAAGAATTCACTAAAGTCATGTACATTGTTATTGTTTAATGGATTTACCCTTGTTTGAGTAGTGATATTTCACAAAACATTTTTAATGAATGTGTAAATTATCATGGACTGAACATAACCTAATATTTGTATCAAAAAAATATTTTTATAATATTGGATTTTGGTATAAAGATACATTAAAATGTGTATTATACTATAATGTAACCATACAAATGAAAACAAAGTAGCATCCTTGCATTATGGGGATCAATAATTTCGTTATATGGGATTTATATTTCCTGAAAAGTAAATAATGTTAGTGTAAGAATTAAAGACTTTAAGTATACAAAAGAACAATATTCAATGATGTTTATAATTAAGCATCGATTTATTCAAATTTTTAGCACACATATTCAAGACATCCTTTACGGTTACATCTGATACGTACTATGAATCATATATCCCAACCCATATTAATTCCTTCATTTTTAATTAAATATAACAATTACTTCATAATTTAGGGGAAAACTCATTCAAATTTCATTTATTTAATTAGTCAATTTATTTTGATATTCTTCCATTATAACTGATAACTATGGAATTCCATGCATACCTACTACACCACACTACAACATATCTTAAATTAATAAACACCCTTTATCATATCATAACATTGAATGACATGAATCCTCTGCAACTATAATCACAATTCGTATTTAATATAAAACTAAAAAAAATCAAATTGTCTCATCTATTTCAAACAAAATTTACAGATAATAAATATCATATCAATAATATGTGTAGGGTAGGAGGGGACCTCTCCCACTCATCTTATCTCCAATGACATAGGCGTTAATGTCAATCATGTCAGGCCCTACCTTTTACTGGAGGATGTTCCCTAGACTACACTAAAGGGATCTCAACCACCAACATTCTACCCATTAATGATCATGACTACATCCCTTCTTTAAATTTTTTCTCTCAATTGACAAGGGATATAGAATTTTTTATAGGATCCCTGATGATATATATTTTTACATGTCAATTCACTGATGCTTCCTCTATTATTCATCTTACATTGAATAAATGATTCCAGAAACATCGATCATCAATGGATTCCTATGACCATTTCATATTTGGATCATAGGGTATATAGGAATAAGAATTTTTTTGACTCCACATCTCGAATAATATTATGGTTAAATTTTCCTTATCTAATGATCTAGTCATGGCCTAGTCTAGAACATATTTTATCTATTACGGATATTAGTTCCTTCCCTTCAAATGGTCATATGATTTTTATATAAATAATTATTCACCATCTCTATTGATTTTGGTAAGGTTTCCACAAAAAACATTTCCTTTTCAAAATACATATATTTATCATATTTTAGGGAACCTAGTATGTATGTATTAGAGTCATAATTCGATTAATTTCCTGTGTGGAAATTTGATCTAAAAGGACAATAGATTATGTTCTAATCAATTAGAGTAAGTCTATATATGGAAGTAATATGATAGTGTAATTGTCTATAATATATTGTATAGTTGATCTTATAAGAGTGGGGATTTACCATCATTTTCTCAGACCGTGTAGGATGATGGTATTTTGAATTCATGTGAAACAACCCAAGAGGGGAAAGGAAAATCCGTACATCTACCTCATGAGATGAAATTCAAAGATATTATTATTATATTAGCATGTGACCTCAATGGGTAGAATCATCTAGTATCGTTGAAACATTATGGAACTACATATTTCATTAGTGGTATCATTAAATATTTGAATGATAATAATATAAGTGTAATTAATTTTATGGTAGAAAAGGTATCTCGTGTTAGTGAATGGGGTGTTGAGATGTGTCGGGATCCTACTGCTGATCAATGCATAGTTATGGGAGACACCAATATGTAGCCTCATTTAATGGGGTATGACTTCATATATCCAAGAGACACTGATATGAAAAAATGGGAGCCAATGTATAATGATTTTAGCTTAGGTGAACAGTAAAAAAATCATCTAAATGATACTCTTAATTTGTAAAACCCCTCAAAAATTACTTATTAGAAGGAAATTGTCACTAATAAAAAAATTGTGAGGGAAAACACTGCCCATATGACTCCAGGGAGTGTAAAAGCATCATTTATGGACATTACTACACATGGGATAATGAAATTTAATGATACTGAGGGATTCATTAATGTGCCCCCAAATAGAAAGACAAGGAAATACTACTCAACCATGACAAGGACCATGCATATCCTATCCTCCTCTAAGGGGTCACGAAATGTCGATTTTGATATTATCAAAATCATTAATTAAGGTAACTGTCAATATGAATGATAAATATATAATTTATATAGTCATGTGGAGGATTTTATATATTATTATACATAAATGTATTATGATGGATGTGGGAAATTGTGTTCTTCCTTGTATTATCTTAATGTTGACTCTTTTTCCATTTTTAATAAAGGATTATAATCTTATATTCTAACTGAACATTCTTGATAATATAATAATAATATCAAAAAATTATATTCCCATTACATTTATTACATTTTTATTTTATTTTCTCCCAATATAAAAAATTATTCAACACATCAATTAATAAAATTATATTCATAATTATATTATTATCTTAAAAACCAATAACAATAACATTTAATTTATCTAGAATAATTTAAAGAACGTTTGAACCAATTTCAGTTCTAATTAATTTTTTCATCTTTGGTAAAAAAATCATGCATTTTAAAAATATAAGAAAATTTATTATAAATAAACATTAATTTGGTAAATAGAATTTAGGTAATCTGAATTGTCTACCTCAAACAGTTGTGTGATAACAAAAAATACCTTATATGATTTGAATGTGATGATCATAATAAAAAAACTCATAATGATCCTCCACTTATAATATAACACATAAAACTTCTATTAACACAACACCAATTGCTTTACGAATAAACATTAATAAGATGTAAAAGAAGATGATGAAAATAAGATGAAAATAATCCAGCGACAGTTAACCACAATCATAAAAATTTGACCTCTTATATAGTAATTAACCAAATGTAAACAATAGGAAGTTTATTCTAATGAATAAAATGCATATGGTTTCCAAAATATGGGACGGTGAAAAAGAGAATGAAATAAATTTTAGAAATAACTAAAATTAATAATTTAAAAATACACATGAAATAACTTGTTAAAATACATCTAGTTATGGTGAAACAGGGTTCAGTGAACATGTACATCTAAAACCATGGTGAAAAACATCTTACCTATCACCCATAAATTAGGATAAATGACCATTCCATTTTTTTGAGATCACAGAACATTATGTTTTAATTTTATGTGTAATGTTGTAATAACAAAAAAAATAAACATTCATGATACAATATTTTTTCCTCTAATATAAAAAACAACTATAAATTTATATTTAAATCACTCAATATACATCACGGTGAAATATAATGTAATTATAGTAAATAAATAAATAAATAATAGATAAAGAAAAAATTACACTTCAAATATTTTCATTATAAAATAATACATCATGAATAAAAAATCATGATGTAATGAATAGAATACAATAACAACAGGAAATGCTACCCTCTTCATACTACTGGGAAAAAGAAAAACATAATTGTAACTAATTGTTATATAGTTGTTTACAAGTTGAATTGTCATATTAAACTCAAAATTTTTTAACATCCCTTCAAAACTTATTACCAATTACATTAACACATAAAAATCTCAATGTAGATGGACTGATATAATAATAGGCTCAAAATGTTATTTTATAATTTATTGAATTTTTAATATAAAATATGATAATTTATTCCCTAATGAAATAATACATAATACTTTTCATTAAACTCATTTCCAATATTAAATATCGCTCTCTAATTATAAATCTCTTTCCTGATCTTCTCCCCATCATCATTTGTAGAGAAGTAGTAAACATTCCGTTAATGGATAATAATTCTTACTGATGTATTCAAAAGATTCATTTTAGATTGTGGATTTATTTAGAGGAAAAAATATGTAACTAACATTATAAGGATGTCCTCGAAAAAAATTATTGGTGATGATTATACTTAAATATTGAGGTTTACATTGTTTTATAGTATTATCCTATAATTTTATCATTTTCCATCATATTAGATCATGTATATAAGTTTTTTTGTTTTATATAATATATTTTTCCTTATTGATTTACTAAAATAACGTTTTTTAATATCAATGAATGTATGGGTGAAGTATATATAAAGAAAAAAATAAATTAAAAATAGTTTATTATTTTTACATAAATATGACATGTCATATAATACCATGATGTATTTTATATTTATTGAATAAAAAAACAATTAGAATATGAATATATTTTCAAAATTTAAATACAAGTTATATTTATTTTTATATATCAATGATTTTACTAAAACATTCCTGAGTTATAAAAATTTTATATCCTAGAAGAACTACCATGATAAAGAAAGTACTAACAATCCATGGTTCTAGTAATAACATTCAGAATTTGTATGTAAATTTCTATAAATATCTGTGAGATTTGTGATATAGATAATGAAATATTCATTTTTTAACAAATCTCTCAAATATCATCATTGTGGTTTTGTATTATCTTGGTTAAAATTAAAAAAATTATATGTTCCCTATAATTTTCACACAATTTATTTTATTTTAAAAAATATAATTTTTAAAATTATTATAATTTTAAAACATTGAATTATATATTGATGAATATTTGAATTATTTGTTTAAAAACATAAAAACAACTTATTGAAATTGTTTTTGTACAATGGGTGGACTTGATCATGGTATTATGTTTTCTACGAAAACATTTAGTAGAGATAATGACCATATATATCTTATGGCAATATTATGACCATAATAGAAGACAATCACAGTAATATTGAAAACATTACAACCATGTACAGTCACGAGCATATATGTATTTTATACATAAAAGCATGACTGATATCGATCATAATAATAAACCCATTGTTTTCAAGCTAAAAATTTTCCATGGAAGATGGATGCATATATTTTTGTTTAAATATATAATTGTTAAAGTCATTGTAGTGTTTTTAGTGGTGGCGAGGTAATAATAATAATAATAGTAATAATCATAATAATGGTGATAATTTTACAATTGATAATTCCCAAATTTAAAATAATATTTATTAAAAAATATATATTTCATCGGGAATTTTAATTATTATTTAATTATTAATATAATATCATAATGTAATAGTAAATTAATGTATTATAAATCCAATATTAATTAATTTTCTATTAACTAATACATTTATTTAATAATTATTCATAAATATAACATAAAAATGATAATGATTGAGTGAATATGTGGTACCACATCAACCATTAAATGCTTGAGGTCGAAGGTCCTACCCTTGATGACAATGAATCTTGTGTGATTTAATTTAAGTATGGCAGTAGCATTACAGTTGCAAATGTGAAATATTGTTGAACTTTATCAACGATATGTAATATAGTATATATAGTAGTAGCTGTGATGATGTTATAGTTATTTTTCTATGAGATGACATTGAAAAATAAATTTAATTTCAACGAGCATGTAGGAAAGTGGAACCTACTCCTACTCGGCATCCAAACGACCAAGTGTCGAATCTGTATAAGGGAAAATTTATATGTTACTATAGAAGTAATATATAAGGGTACTATAAAAACTCTATATCAGTGACAGAACTATTGAAGTGGTGACAGTGTAGTGGAGGAGGCACTATTGGATAAAATCTAGTGGTGATGGTATGGTAATAGCCTGGGTAATATAGCAATACTATTAACTGAAGGGCCCTTTGGGCCAAAAAATTGTCCATGAAGCCATTTATTCAGGTCAATTGGCCTTGGGCCCTTAGACTATGTAATGGGCATCCCTATACCCACAAAAAAATGAACTTGTGGCCCAATCTTAAAAAAAATTATTCATTTGGGTCGTGTAATACATTATACAGCCATTGGGAATTTATTCAATGAAAAATAATTACTGTTCTAGTTAGTACTTATAAATCCTAGTTGGGAGGGATGATACATTTTCATCTAAACACCATGGGAATGTGAACACATGTGGATTTTAATCCCTTCTACCTATAATTGTAAGACAATTATGAAATTATTATTAAATAAATTTTTATGTTTTTAAATTAATTGTAATTTATTATGTATTATTTATTAGTTATCAAAAAATAATTAATAATTAGTACTTATTAATTATTAAATATTGAAAAAAAATTCTATTTATTATTTAAAATTATTAATTTATTATTTATAAGGTATTATGTATTAAATATTAATAATTCAATGGTTATACACAAATTTATCATCGAATAGATATATTTATTTTTAATGAGTTTAAAAGAAATCATTTCAAATAAATATTGATTCTTTCTAATTAATATTTATTGATTGGTGTTCTATTACAAAATATAACATATAAATAATTTGGTTTAACATAATGACTATTATTGAATAATAATTATTACATTTTAAATTGTAACTATCAATTACTAATTTCTAATTGATAATTGTAAATAAATATTTATTACTATATATTAATTTATATTGAGTGATTATTTATTCTAATTTATACCGATTAATTGTTATTTAATAATAATTATTTATATTTTATAAATCATTAATAAATAATAATAAAACATTTATTATTTTATTATTTTTTATTTTCTATAATTATTAATTATTTTTTTATAATTTAGGTTTAATTATCAGTTTTTATGTTTTACTTATCATCAATTTATAGTATTTATATAATAATTTGTTAATAATTATTATCCGTTATGAATTATGGTTTAGTAATTTATTATTAGTAATGAGTTATTAATTAGTTATTATTAATTATTATATGTAAAAATATCTTAGGTGATTATTAATTACAATTTCATATCAATCAGTAATTTGTATTGAACCTTACACCCAACCCAAAAAAGTTATTGTCCAATTTGGATCTTTTATAAGACATATGATAAAATATTTAAAATAGTGATTTGGAAAATAAAACCCTATTACAAGAATCCTAGACTTATTAGAGAGATATATGGGGTACTTGAGTTCACAACACTTCCTATCGTTACCCTATATTTATATCATGTTTGAAAATTTGTTACAGACAAAACCACCATCCCACAATGAAATTATCTGATTTGACCTTTATAGAATGGATGGCACTAAAAATGACATATATGGGGGTGGTACTTCAGGTCCACATAATGGTTCAATGAATATTCCATGGGGAATTAATTTTGTATTTCATGTCGAAGAATAATTACTAATTACTAATTTTAAATTATTAATAGTTTTAAATATATAATTATTTTACAATATCTGACCCCATCGGGACTCCATTGGATTTCCATATGTGAGCAGGATTGCACTTTAAATCCCTCCACCACTGGGATCCTACATATGAATAACACCATGGTTTGAAACACATAATATAGAAGGCCATACAATTTTTATGTATAAACAAACAATGTGAATAGTAAGCACAATCGTCACAATGAATTACATATTCTTCACTATGTGAACAAAAAATAAAAATAAATTATATTTAGATAAATATATTTAAAATACCAAAATATGAATTTTCATATACCCCACTATATAATTATTTTTTCATGTTAAAGAAAATTAAATTTGATACACAACATAATTTAGCAAAGTTGAATAATTACAGAAAAACGGGGTTAGCATAAATATATACTCATTAGGTACTTCCTCCTATCTGTCACATGTAAATTAAATATGTATAACAAATTATCAGTGAATGAAATATATATTAATAATTAAAATTTAAATAATAATAAAATAATACAAAATTTTAAAAATTATGAACCCCTATATTCTAACATACCTCACCCCATCATATATACATTATCACAATTTCTATCACATTATTCACTATGTCATCTTATCTAGAAATATTTTTATAGTATGTTCATCCTTAGTATATACCAACTATTTTTAGATGATGACAAATCTATACTAAAAACCAAATATGGTGATACAATAGTAATGAAAAAACAACAAGTGAATCATGTACTACAATACAAAACCACTCAATAACATCGTCCTCTAGGAATAACCCATCAAACATTCCACCAAAATTAACAAAAATACCACACCCCCTTAATAGTACCAAAATATAAACAATCATGTATAGTACAATTCATGATATAATGTGAGCATCATTTATAGAAATAAAATATATGTATTTGCATCAAGTATATATTAGCACATTCAATAATCATGTTATAATCACGATAATGATATCACAAAATAATCTTCATTAATTTTAATTTTATATTCATTTTCCACAAAACATAAACATATCCTTGGACCATATTTTCCTTCCATCCTAAATGATACCTCACACATAAACTAATAAAAAATAAATGAATATTATAATAAATTATTTTACCTTATCTTCAAAAAATTATTAATTACAAATTTTCACAAAATTCATGTATAATAATTAATCAGCATTCCAATAAACTGAAAATATTTTATGACAAAATCAATTTTCATACACTATTAAAAACCATTCTTCTAAAAAATTATTATCTCTAGTTTATAAAAACACATATCATTTTTATTTATAAAAATTATAATTTTCATTGGTTAATTTATTACTCCTCAATTATTATGTTTATCATTCATTTTACTCATGGAATAATGCATACATAAATAATCACATAAACCCAATCATTGATAATAAATTTATTTATTAATAAATATTAATATCTCATCCATTGTAAACATGATGAAAATAATTCGGTCAATATTTGAAACCCAATTATCTAAACACCCATTTTTAAATGAAACACACCAAACTAGTTACCAAATTTTCCACAAATTATTCTTACCAACAGACCTTATTCAAAGTAATATGATCAAAGATGTGTGAATAAAATATAGAATTAATAAAATTTGGAATATTATATTAGATAATGGAGTCCTAATATCATGGAAATAAGGACTCATGTATATGATAATGGTGAAGAAACCAACCGAACATAATCCAATTATCTTCCTTTGGTTCCTATGAAGAACGATATTTTGAATGGGAGAAGATTTTTTCTTGAATTTATAATTATACCAAAACAAACAAAAACATAGTGTTTCATTGAGTATGGGGACATTAATATTGAATCAATACTAACTTACAACCCTACTTTTCCTTTAAATCATCAACTTCATTTCTTTTAAAACAAATATCATTTTTACTACAACACAATGTGGCTAATAAAAAATTATCATGGTCCCTTTAATGTATGTTTTTAACATTTATACAACTGAATCATTGAGATCATTAAACCATTCCACCTAAAACTATAGTGAAATAAAAATCAGTGTTTTCATTACCCCTACAAATTTGGATAATGATTCCATAAATATGAAAAATGTAAATTTGAATATGAAATATTGAATTTTATATATCATTATTATTTTTTCAAAGAATTATTTTTCCCACTATAAAAAATTGTGAAATTTGTCTCAACATCACCATTGTAGGACCAATTTCCATGCTAGTAACACAAGAGTTAAATCCATGAAAAAAATACACCAACCATAATTAGTGTGGAATAAAATAAAATTTATTTTTTAAAAAATCATATAATCATATCTATTCACCCATATGTTATATTATAAATCATTTCAACCATCAAAAACACATGAAAATTAGTTAACCAAGAGAATATGGTACCTTATAATAGATACCAATTACAAAAATTCATCCTCGAAAATCACAACAAATCATTATTGAATAAAACAACAAAAATTACATAATCACTGCAAGATATACATCGAAAACAATAGTAGTGTATAATTTTTCATCCGTTGTCAATAAAATATCAATAGGTTTATAAAATGATAATGATTAATTGATGATGTGTGAATGTAAAGTTTGTGATAAAGTTATGATGATATTTGAAGAGGATAATTTTTTCCAAATCATTTTTCAGTTAAAGAATAAATATAAAATTAAATTGGATGTCATGTTTACATATTCTCTAAAAAAATTAAGATTATTTTTAAACTGATATGATGTTACAAATCATGTGGTAAAGAATTATACATTTATAAAACTTTTTATGAACCCCACACAATACTCTATTGCATGATGAATGTGGGAGATCCGTCCAATTACTTCTAATTTGAAGAAGGTTGTGAATTAAAGCATACGATTGTTTTTGATGATCTTCAAAGAAGAAGGAATATGATTAAAAGAAGAAATATAACTCACAACAATGATTCCATGTATTATGCTTTATTTCATTATGTGAATAAGAGTTCCATGCATCATCTGTTATTGAAATAAAAGAGTAATATTGAAAATGATGGATTTGTTATTCCAAAACGAAAAGAAGGATGATGTTTGAAGATAATGAATGAAAGGAAGAAGGGAATCATATTTTATAGTGTAATATTATATTTTTTATACTTTCTTAACGAATTTTTTATGTCCCTTAACAATAAAATAAAGCCAACCATGCCGGCCAGCTGAATCCCTCACCAAAGGCATATGTGGGGCCCGAGGGTCTACCACACCCAAAGGGAAGGCCTCAATTCCAGAATGCAAGAGGTGCATGTAGGCTATGTATAATCCCGTAGGTGTCTGGATGGTGGTGAACCATTGTGGAAAGTACATATTGGGTTCTAGTAGTGTGGTCGTAGGAGGCAGAGTGGGCACAAAGGGCGCTCTCATAGAGACCCAGTTCAGGGAAGCACCGATGGTGGGAGAAGAGTAACATGGCACTAAGGTCGCATTCCTAGATTGAAATTACTCTCTTCACATGCATCTCAGTTTTGATGTGATGAGACTTAAAATTATTAGAATTCAATCTCCTATCTCTAAGGAATCGTAGACATGCAGTCCACCATCTGTTCAATCACGAGATTGATTGTGTGAATCCGAGCCATCCATCTATTCACTGGGGTTCCAGATTTTAACATGACCATCTGATCAACTCCACTGAGGTCATGTTCAACATTCTCTCTCATGAAGACCATCATGATGCCACTGCTCGCCACAAATGAAGTCAATCAACCACGACCTATCTTCGTCAATTATTGAGGATGAAATATCACGCATGAGGATCATCTGAGAAACATGATATCATGCATGCATATAATTTTCTATGAATGAAACAAAACATAAAATATCAAAGGAGCCAGTGGAAAATAAAATTGTCAAGGATGAACTGCCCATTCGATATACAAAGAGAAGATTTACATTCGTTTAAAAACACATACATATGAGGACTATAATGAGAAATAATGTGCCTTTGGTGAACATAAACAAGCCAAGATATGCAGAAAATCATTGAACATGTTTGAATAATTTAATTCTCTAGATCCCAACTTATTAAATGATGAATTTGGAAGATCATATAAATTGGGGTTTATACAAGATTTGAATGTAGTGATATGAATTATTTATTTCCTATAATGTAGGATACCTTGATTAAAGATGGACTACTAAAGAGATCGTGAAATAATATTTTTTCTAGAGATACAAAGCAATGCATACAAGGTTCTGTGCAGCCTTTCTATGTGATGATGTTCCATGAATCCCTTGCGCGAAGGAGAACTGTGAACCATTATTGTTCACGAATGTGTAGATATTGCCTATATATATAAAGAAAACACAAATAGGTGATAGGTTTTATTAATCCTTCATCATTCTTCCTAGATGTAATCACGCGGGTAAACAACCGGTTCACACGCACCCTTCCTACAAATTCTCAAAGACAGAACCCAGATCCATAAACATGTGTTGATCTGAAGGATAACCAAACACACTCTCTATGCAAAGAACCAGAACACCCTTCTCACGAAATATATAAATATATATACATATATATACATTGTTTGTGTTTGCATGATTTTGTTTTTGTGTGTGTGTGTAATAAAGAAGGATATAGACCTTCGGGTTTGTATAATATCACACCATGTGCGTGTGAACAAGTAAAAGATAGTTTACACCTACACTTCCCCTAGAAATGAAAAAGCCACCCAAGGCACGTTTTGGAAGATAGAATGTTCATGAATGATACAGATTCATGATATGAGATACTAGAAAAAACCCTAAAGTAGATCACGCCAATTCATATTTGAAGAAGACATTAGCATTCAATCACACATGACATACAAAATGGAATGAAATAAATAATATTTTGTCTATCTTCTTTTGAAGAATAATGATTTAAGTGATATAAATGTAAAGGGGAAAAAGGGGAAGAGTTCATGAATTATTTCATGCCCATCTACACATAAAGACACATAAAGGAATAATTTATGTCTGTGAAAATTGATTGAATAATAATAGATAGACAATGCATGTGAATGAAATACACTAGTAGATTCTAAAATATTCTAGATACTATGTGGTAGGGTTTACAAGAAAGATAATTTCCATTCATTTAATCATGCATAATCACATGGACGTGTGCCAATTAAGATGATTCCAAGTAATCTTATCCTCGTTTTATGAATATTAACATGAGTGTATGTGATTCTTTCTAATAAAAATGGTGTTGTTTTAATAAATTCAATTATTCAACAATAGAGTAATAAATTGAGATATCCAAATAAAAGAGTTATTCTAACCAATGAAATCAATGAATGGATTAGATGTGAATCGAGACTAAACCCATATAGAAATAATGAAGATCTTTTATCTCAATATAGCAAGTTATATTATTCAAGATGACAGACAAAGATAACATATTTCAATATAATTTTTATAACAACCCTTCCATTAATTACAAACATATACATGAAATATTACATATAATCATCACTTGATTCAACATAGAATAAATATAGGTATAGTGATATAGGTCCTAGTAACATTACATAATGTATTAAAACATGAAACACAACAAATTTATTGAAAACATTCTTTACATGAACTCTATATTCACTCGTACATAACATTGCATTAGATAACCTATGGACATGCGTAGGAAAAGAGTAAACTACAAAGCCCAGTATGAGAGTTAAAAATTCATAACATGAAGAATGTAGTACATTTTAGTAAATAGTCATATCAATGTATAACAAGAGAATAATGAAAATAAGGTCTTTATATATCATGATTATCAGAACATGGAAATGTGGCCACCACACTTAAAATAGTATTTTCATGAGAAAAGGATCATTGCACAAGGATCATGAGAAAACCCTCAAAACACTTGAGTTATTATGAGTGATCCATCATTGAATTTGACATACCATGATACCAATAATTTCCAAATTCTTGTGTGCTATCAGGGTGCGCCATTCTTAATCATTTCATTTCACGCATATGTGTTACACATGGATCATATATCATTGATTCATTAAACATTATCATTTATTATAATATAATGGAATGAGAAATTAATACATGAAACTCCATGATAAATATGTAAATGTTCATAATGGTGAATACCGTTGATAGTGAAATAGGCATGGAATTATCTACATAGTGACATTGGCTTGGAATATCACTGTGCAATTTCTGCAGCCTAATGGGGTTACATAAGAAATTTGTAACAATGTTTGAAGAGATAAAGTGGTTTTTACATAACATATACATGAAATGGATAGTAATTGGTGTCTTATAAATACATGGACTAACATTTTTAATGGAATTTAGATGTATAAAACAAAAGTATTTCTTGAATGTAAATAAAGAGAGAGAAATCCCATACAGAATGTTCGAATTATAACATGTGTACATGGGAGGCATTAATGAATGATAAGGGGAATTTAATCATTAAAACATACGGTGGGATGTATAGGGGAGGATAAAAATCCTACTACATGATTTTTAAATGAAACGAAATAGTATTCCAACATAATGAAATTTGGACAAAAATGAGATATGAAAAAAATCCATTACATGGATGTGTGATCCAAACGGATAGGGAGAGGCTTCAGAGAGGCTTATTGGGACATTGGGATGCGAGGGGAAGAATCTATATAGTTAAGTAAATAGGTATGTCAAACACCAAAAGATATTAGTGATGAGAAATTGGGATCACAGGTGTGTTTGTGTAGGAAATGGGAGAGAATTCTTTATTATTTCAGTTTTGGCCACAACACATTATACTAAACAAAATCACATTCCAAAACAAGGTTTTTTCCCATGTTTTGTTCCAAAGGGTAGCTAAATCATCATTTTATAATTCCAATGGCCGCACGTATTAAAATATTAGGATTACATATGTGGAGGTGAGTCACTCTCAAGGAAATCAAATTGAAAATAAAAATTCATTATAAGTCTTGGAGGGTCCACTAAGGCGTTGAAAATTTAATCAAATAAACCTAAAATAACAATATTTTAATAGTAAAACATATATTTTCCAAATATAATGTTTATATTATTTTATTTCATCTCTATTGGGTCATTATGATGTTATAAAACATGTTATATATTAAAATTGTATTTAATTTTTACCCATAAATTCGATTGTCTTATAAAAATATTAAAAATTAAACATTGTGTAAATTACATTTCTAGATTCCAAAGTTAATTTTCATCATAACTAAATACTTTTCTAAAATGTGAATTTTTACTTTTTTAAAATAAAACATTTATTAAAAATTCATGGGTTTTGACAAAACGATCATTCAAACCTTAATAAAAATTTCAACAGTATTAATAAAATTAATACCATCATTTATATGTAATAAAATTTAATTTATTATTTATATATAATTAACATATTATTAAACAAAAAATCAATTAATTCATCAAAATTTATTTTTTAATTGTATAGTAACTATAAAATATGCTAATTTTAGCGTTATAAACTTTTTACAAAGTAAAACTAATAAATTAATGTATATTCTCTATAAAAAGTATTGTACATAATCATAGTGAAATTGTATGATAATCCAATCCCTTATAACACACGCATAAGACCGAAAGGTATGGTGTTATATAGTGACAGACTTTTGGTGTGGCTTAGATTACATCGATTGGGTGGTAATCTCTATTTAGTTCCACATCTCCTATAGGCGGTTCCGCTCAAGCTCAAAAAGTTGATGATCGTCTTGGGATTTGTCAATAGTGAATCATAGTGATGCCACCTCTTCTCAGATCTCCGAAAAATGGATTTAATATGGATAAATTCTACTGGATGAGGCCATCACTTCTTTTGTCAATGTAAATTGTATTTTTTAAAGCCTTATTTTATAATATTCATGTGATCCATGTTCAATGTCTATATTAAAAATGACAAAAATTCTTGATTGTATTTTGGAATCTAAAAACATAAAACCAATGAAGTCCATATGTTATACAACCATTTTATATAATAAGAAATTTAATTAGATCATGAGTAATTTTCATTAATAGTAGTTTATATTGTTAAAAGCATCACCCATTAAAAAATTTCTAAATCAAAAATTTCATTTTCCATTTTAAAAAATTATGTGGGTAACATTACTTTATCAATTCCTCTAATTCCATATTTTCTTCTTCAAACATGTGGTTTCACCATAACACTTTCATTAGAGGCATTTTTTTATTTTGTAGAACTTATTCCTTATTCTCTATGATGTTCTTCGGCTTTTATTTGTATGAGAGTTCGTTCCTTAATTGTACCACCTCTTTATATAGTACATGAGATGGGTCAGGTATATACTTACATAAGAGAGATTCATGTAATACATCATTTACCTGAGATAGGTTCAGTGCGAGTTATAGTCGATAGTTCAATGCTCCAATGTAGCAAAGGATCTTAAAAGGGCTGATGTGCCTTGAACAATGCTTTCCCTTCTTCTATAATCTAATAAAACTCCTCCACAATGATATGCGGATGAATACCGAGTCTCAAAAATCAAAATCTAGGTCTCATAAATTATTGATACCATAGATCTTCTGTCAACTATGACCAACATTATTCTGTTGTTGGGTGGTCATAACCGTCTCTACCATTTCTTCGACCAAATAAGGACCTAGTATTTTTCTCTCACCAAATTTTTCGCAACATGTCAATGTTATGAACCATTTCCCATTAAAGGCTTCATAAGGATCCATTCGGATGCTTGAGTGAAAACTGTTGTTGTAAGAGAACTCAACTAGGGGGAGATGTTGATCCCATCATACTTTTAAGACCATTAAAAATTCTCTCAACTAGTCCTTATGTAATATCCCAAGGTTTTCTAAAAATAAATTGAAAATGCTTGAAATTTTGTTTAAGTTATATATTTATAAGTATCCTTTAAACATAATTTTATTTATTCTATGATTTGAATTTCAAAAAACTGTCATCTACAATTTGGTTCAGTATGTTATTTAGAGTCTGATGAAACAAACTTGTTTTTTTGGTGAATAGTAACATGCCCTTATGAATAGTAATATGAATAGTAATATGACCTCATGAATATTAAATAATATTATTATTTTATTTTTCCATGGCAATAGGATAATGGGATCTTAATTAATTTTCCAATGTCACATGAAACAAGTTGCACTTAAATATTGTTATTTTTCGAATTAACTGTGACCTTATTTAAAAATTAAATTAATAATATTTAGAAAATTATTTTTGAAAAATGGAGTTCATTTTTGAATTCTACACATCGAAAAATGGTTGGGGTAAATTTTTGGTATTTTTCTGAAACTCTTGAATTTTCGGTGAATAGTGAAATACGGTAAAATACCGTATAATCAATTTATTAGTAAAAATGCACTATTTATGACATAATAAGTGATGAAAGGCCACTTGCCTCGAACTCACTTGATATTTTCACTAATTAAGGCCAATTGATTTGAGATTATTCATAGTCTTGATAAAAATATTATAATAATAATTAAAATAATCTAAAATACCTCCCCTCCCCCACAATAAATACCACCCTCACTCCCCTCTTCCTCTCACACCTCTCAAGCCTTGAGCATTGTCTAATTTCTGCCAAATTCCCTCCCCAATCTTCTTCCCCACTTCCTAGAGCTGCTGGTCTCACCAAAAGACCAAAATCAAAGCCCTTAAGAAGGATCTCGAGGAGAAGAGATCAAGAGGTAAACATCCTCTTTCATTTTCATTCATTCCATCCATTTTATGTTATTCTCTTCCTTTCCCTTTGTCATTTGTTGGGATATTTCATTTAATATTTCCCCTTACTGTTCAAATTTTGTATGAATGATGAGATATTCCATTCCTCTCATCAATCTTATTTTTGTGAAATTTTAAGAGACGCCGTTAGGCTGCTGAATTTTTGTAAGAAATTTCTCATGTTTTCTTCATTTCAAGATTCCCTTCTCTTCATTCTTCACCCCCTCTTATCCAAGAGGCATGAAATCTCCAGAATCATGTATATTCTGGATGTTTTCATGTTTATGGATAATTACAAATCATTATTCCTCTCCTCTCTCACTTATTTAAAGAATCAAAAAACATTGTCCATTTGTGTCGAATTACCGATATCGTGGACGATGTATTTTCAATCTCCATTAATTCTTTCAAGTCTAGTCATGAAACCTTTTATATGGTTTAACCAGGTTATAATAGATGTTTTATGAATCATATAAGGTTATGGAATTCTTTTGTACTCATGATTCAAATTTACAAGACTAAATGAATTTGTAATTATCAAAGAACCACTTAAATTATCTAAACGAACATAATTAATGTTTAACTTATAAATCATCATCATATAAAGTACCAAAGTGGTAAATGGTATAATCTATGGTACTAGAATTATGTAAATACTAATCCATTCCAATTCTGGAGTTTCACTTCCAATCAACAAGAACGATTCATCATGAACCGATTGTGAAAATCACAAAAGAACTCACCCAAAATAATGCAAGGAACAAAATACTAAGAATTATGGGGTGAAATGAGGTTCTGAAATGACCATATAAGATGTTATAAACATGAAAATGTTTCTTTAAATTACTAATAACACTCTTTTAACCATTATACAGGAGGTTTAAACAATTTTGAAGTAATACAAGCCCAAGGTAAGGGAATTCTTAACCCGATTTCCATTCTTTGGGTTAACCTTCTACTTTATAATTTATGTGCTATTTAAATTGTTTGTGTGATGGGTTATGTTTATATTATGTTTAATTATGTGTATTTACAGAGTATATACATATTCCATCCACTCAATTATGTCTCACTTCAAGTATATGATGTTTATAAGGGACTTTTCTTCTAAAATCCTCTTTTAAAATTCCGTTTTATAAGATTCAAAGGAAATGTTTTTATGCTATTGTATATGTTGTATGATTATGTTTTTGTTATTGGGCATTGTTTATGATGAAGGGTGGGACCTATATTTCCCTCCAATGCATTGGGTATGAGTAAGTTGTAGGTCGGCCGTATGGTTACTCCAAGTGTAACTGTGATGGTTACACAAAAGCTGTGAGGGTTACAAATTTTAAGGTAGCCAAGATGGTTACGAGATTATGTAAGTAATGCCCCAATATACCTCTATGATTATAATTATGTTTGTGTGGATCTTGTGTAAATCTCATGTTACTCTAAGTAATCTTTTATGGGTGGAAAGCCTGTCTTTTGAAAATGTTTTCATACGTCATGCGTATTAATGGACTAATGTGATTTTTCCTTCTTTTTCATACCTTACTGAGGTTTTGTGCTCATCCCCAGTTTTTAAATGATTTTTCACTGGTTAATGATGAGTTATACAAGGATGGAAGACATTTTAAATGTTTAATAATTGTCAAGGAGTCTTGTTTTGTGTTTTAATGTTTTATATTCTGAGGAAAATGGAAACTGATTTTATGGTATCCACTATGTAACAATGCGTAATGTTATGAATGTTTTGTCTTAATTCTCAAAATCTCTAAACTTGAAAAGATCCCCAATGTATAATTAAGTGTTTTCTTAAATAAATACAAGATTATGTATGAAATAAGTGCGGGTCCTTATAGTTGGTATCAGAGGATGGTTTAGATAACTTTAGGGGTTATGGTGATGCTAATAGAATACCATAAATAATTCTCAACCTATGTTTAATTTGTTATAGAATTTAAATATTACCATGCTGCTTCATCTATGAAATGTTTGTTTAGAATGGTTGTGCGCAGAAGGAATATGGATGTTGAAGAGGATAGGCACCGACAGAATGACATCCTTCCTGTTCAATGGCCTGGAATGGTAGGGATTGGAACCGAGCAGTTTGTGACAGTAATGGCTCAGCTAACACAGGAAATAAATGGTGGTGGCATCCATGCCAGAGGACAAATAGAGGTACCCCAACGGAACATGACAGTGGTGGAACATTTTATAAGACAACATCCTCCTGCATTCAATGGATCTTCTGACCCAGTGGCAGCAGAAGGATGGATTAAAGCTCTTGAAAAGATATTTGATGTTATGGGATGTTCGGACAATCAAAAGGTAAGTCTTTCCATTTATCGTTTTGAAGGGGATGCTGATCAGTGGTGGTCAATGGTAAGGAATATCAGGGGTAGAGAGGATTTTTATGCCTTAGTGTGGGATGAATTTAAAAGTCTTTTTCTTGAAAACTATTTTCCTAAGGTGGTGCGACTTAGAATGGAGAAACAATTCCTTGAACTGAAACAAAAGGAGGAAGATTCAGTGGCTATGTATGAGGCGAACTTCACCCGACTGGCGAGGTATGCTCCAAATCTTATTCTGGATCTCGATAGCAAAATCAACCGCTTTTACTCAGGATTGAAGCCATGGTATCGAAGGGATTTGGCCTCCCGTGAATTCAAAAGTTATGAGAAACTTGTCTGATGTGCTGAGAGGGTAGAGATGGAGTTTGATGATGATCACATGCAATTTGGAAACAAAGATAAGAAGAGGTCAAATTGGAAAGCAATGGGTAAGAATCAGCCTATGAAATCTGATGGTATGAAAATACAGTTTCCAGTTTGTGAATAGTGTGGCAAGAAGAACCCTGGGGAATGTCTTATCAAAACTGGGATGTGTTTTAAATTTGGTAAGTTTGGACACATGGCCCGAGATTGCAATTAAAATGATCCAAAGACTAATCCTGATAAGAAAACTGTAAAGTGTTTTAAATGTGGTGAGATGGGTCACTATGCAAATGCCTATCCAAAGAGGGATCCAAATGATGCAAAGAAGCCAGACTACAAGCATAAAGGTGTAGTGAGATCCTTTGCGACTACGTCAGCAGATGTTGGGCCATCCAATGAAGTTGTATCAGGTACTTTGATTGTTCAGTCAGATTTTGCTAAAGATTTTTTTGATACGGGGTCTACACATTCCTTCATCTCTGAGGAATTTTCTAGTAAATTGGAAATATCACCTCAAAAAATGATACCCGAACTTGTTGTTAAAACACCAGGGGGAAATGTTATATCAAAGAGGATTTATAAGAATATTTATATTGTGGTATGTGGAAAGAATTTACCTGCAAACCTTGTTGTTTTACCCTTAGTCGAGTTTGATGTTATTCTGGGGATGGACTGGCTTTCTGATTAACATGCTAAGATTGACTGTTGAGATAAAGAAGTTGTTTTTCAGAAAGAGTTTCAATTTGTATTCAAGAATGAACCCATACAATTGATAAAATATCAAGAAGCTGAGAAACTACTGAAAGATGGAAATGAATGTTATCTGGATCATATTGTTGAAAACAAGGGAACTATTCAAATTAATGATGTGCCTGTGGTAAATGAATACCTTGATGTTTTTCCTGAGGAGTTACCCAGTGCCATACCTAAACGAGAAGTCGAAATCACAATTGACATAGTTCCTGATGCTAAGCCAATTTCAAAACCCCCATATCGTATGGCTCCAATAGAACTTCTTGAATTGAAAAATCAGTTGCAGTATTTGCTTGTCAAAGGCTTCATTCGTCCCAGTACTTCACCATGGGGAGCCCCTGTTTTGTTTGTTAAAAAGAAAGATGGTTCCATGAGACTTTGCATTGATTATAGAGCTTTGAATAACATCACTATTAAAAACAAGTATCCTTTGACTCATATTGATGACTTGTTTGATCAGCTCCAGGGAGATCAATACTTTTCCAAGATTGACTTGAGATCCGGATACCATTAGCTGAAGGTCAAGGAGGGTGACATCCCGAAAACTGCCTTTCGTACTAGATATGGGCATTATGAATTTGTTGTTATGCCATTTGGGTTAACTAATGCACCTACTGTATTCATGAATCTTCTTAATAGAGTATTTCATGAGTTCTTCGATAAGTTTGTGGTTGTATTTATTGATGACATTCTGGTTTTTTCTAAAAATAAAGAGGAGCATGAAAAACATCTAAGGGTTGTTTTACAAACTTTAAATGAAAAGAAACTATATGGAAAATTCAGAAAGTGTGATTTTTGGTTGCAACAGATTTCTTTTCTTGGGCACATTGTAAATAAGGATGGAATAACAGTTGATCCTGCCAAAACAAAAGTAGTTGATGAATGGCCAAGACCCAAAAATGTTACAGAGATTCGTAGTTTTCTGGGATTAGCAAGTTATTACCGACGCTTTGTTAAGAACTTTGCACGGTTATCTAGCCCAATAACTAAGTTAACACAGAAAGGGGTTAAATTTGTTTGGACATAGGAATGTGATGTTTGTTTTCAGTAACTAATGAAGAGATTGGTGAATGCTCCAGTTTTGGCCTTACCTTCCCGGAATGGTGAGTTTGTCATCTACAGTGATGCTTCTTTGAAGGTACGTGGTTGTGTTTTGATGCAGAATGATCAGGTAATAGCCTATGCTTCGAGACAACTTAAACCTCATGAGCTGAATTATCCCACTCCTGATTTGGAATTGGAAGCTGTGGTTTTTGCATTGAAAATATGGAGGCATCATCTATACGGAACCAAATGCCAAATATATACTGACCATAAAAGTCTTAAGTATATATTCACTCAGAAGGAATTAAACATGAGGCAGAGAAGATGGCTAGAACTGATAAAGGATTATGACTGCACGATTAATTTCCATCCTGAAAAAGCAAACAAAGTAGCGGATGCCTTATGTCGGAAAAATCATGCATCATTAACCATGCTACATTTGGAACGTGATCCCTTTATTAATGATTTGATAAATTTTGGATTAGAAGTTGTTGGTGCAGGTAATATATCTGTTTTGTTTCAGGTTTCAGTGCAGTCTTCGTTGTTATACAGAATTATGAAAGCGCAGAGGGAAGACTGTGAGCTACAGAAAAAGGTAGAATTGGTTAAAATGGGTAAGTTTCCAGAATTTAATAATGATAAACATTGTGTTTTAAGGTTTGAAAAAAGGTTGTGTGTGCCTTGTGATTCCCAGCTGAAGAATGAATTGTTGTGTGAAGCTCATAGTTCTCCATTTTCTGTTCATCCTGGATGTACTAAGATGTACAGAGACCTTCGGGATTATTACTGGTGGAATGGGATGAAAATAGATATTGCTGATTTTACAATGAAATGATTGACATGTCAGCAGGTTAAAGAAGAGAGACAGTTATCGAAGGGGATGCTTCAGCCATTACCAGTGCCAGAATGGAAATGGGAAAATATATCCATGGATTTTGTGGTGGGACTACCAAAAACTTCTCGACGTGACAATGCGATATGGGTTATTGTTGATCGGCTAACAAAGTATGCTCATTTTCTTTATATTCGAGATACAATGACATTAGATCAGCTTTCTTGATTGTACCTCAAAGAGATTTTCAGGTTACATGGAGTTCCTCTTTCCATTGTGTCTGACCGAGATCCCAGGTTCACTTCTAAATTTTGGAAGGGACTTCAGAAGTCTTTGGGAACATAGTTGAATTTCAGTACAGCATATCATCCTCAATCAGATGGGAAGTCAGAACGCACAATTCAAACTTTGGAGGATATTCTTTGAGCTTGTTCAATGGACTATCAGGGAGGTTGGGATCAACATCTTTCATTAGTTGAGTTTTCTTATAATAACAGTTTCCATTCCAGTATTCAAATGGCACATTTTGAGGCCTTGTATGGAAAGCGGTGTCGGACTCCTGCGTTTTGGGATGAATTCGGTGAAAGGAAGTTGATGGGGCCAGAATTAGTAGAAGAAGTGGCTGAGAAAGTGAGGATGATCCAGCAACACATGAGGACAGCTTAGAGCAGGCAGAAAAGTTATGAAGATAACAGAAGGAAAGACTTCTCTTTCAAGGTAGGTGACCATGTTTTCCTTAAAATATCTCCTTGGAAAAGTGTGATGTGTTTCGGTATGAAAGGGAAACTAAGTCCACAGTTCATCAGTTCTTTTGAAATCTTGGATAAAGTTGGAACAGTTGCGTACCGCGTAGCTTTTCCTCCGAGCTTGTTTCAGTTACACAATGTTTTTCATGTTTCGATGTTGAGAAAGTATGTTCCAGATTCATCACATGTCTTGAGGCCGGAAGAAGTTCAGCTAGCAGAGAACCTTTCTTATGAAGAAAAACCAGTTCAGATTCTTGATCGAAGAGAATAGGTATTGCGGAATAAGGTAATCCACCCTGTAAAGGTTTTGTGGAGAAACCACATGGTTGAAGAAGCAACATGGGAGTCTGAAAATGCTATGAGGGAAAAATAACCTCAGTTGTTTAATAAGTAAATAAAATTTCAAGGACGCAATTTCAAGAAGGTGGGGATAATGTAATATCCCAAGGTTTTCTAAAAATAAATTGAAAATGCTTGAAATTTTGTTTAATGTATATATTTATAAGTATCCTTTAAACATAATTTTATTTATTCTATGATTTGAATTTCAAGAAACTGTCATCTACAATTGGGTTCAGTATGTTATTTAGAGTCTGATGAAACAAACTTGTTTTTTGGTGAATAGTAACATGCCCTTATGAATAGTAATATGAATAGTAATATGACCTCCTAAATAGTAAATAATATTATTATTTTATTTTCCCATGGCAATAGGATAATGGGATCTTAATTAATTTTCCAATGTCACATGAAACTAGTTGCACTTAAATATTGTTATTTTTCGAATTAACTGTGACCTTATTTAAAAATTAAATTAATAATATTTGGAAAATTATTTTTGACAAATGGAGTTCATTTTTGAATTCTACACATCGAAAAATGGTTGGGGTAAATTTTTGGTATTTTTCTGAAACTCTTGAATTTTCGGTGAATAGTGAAATATGGTAAAATACTGTATAATCAATTTATCAGTAAAAATGCACTATTTATGACATAATAAGTGATGAAAGGCCACTTGCCTCGAACTCACTTGATATTTTCACTAATTAAGGCCACTTGATTTGAGATTATTCATAGTCTTTATAAAAATATTATAATAATAATTAAAATAATCTAAAATACCTCCCCTCCCCCACTATAAATACCACCCTCACTCCCCTCTTTCTCTCACACCACTCAAGCCTTGAGCATTGTCTAATTTCTGCCAAATTCCCTCCCCAATCTTCTTCTCCACGTCCTAGAGCTGCTGGTCTCACCAAAAGACCAAAATCAAAGCCCTTATGAAGGATCTCAAGGAGAAGAGATCAAGAGGTAAACATCCTCTTTCATTTTCATTCTTTCCTTCCATTTGATGTTATTCTCTTCCTTTCCCTTTGTATTTTGTTGGAATATTTCATTTCATATTTTTCCTTACAGGAAAAATTTTGTATGAATGATGAGATATTCCATTCCTTTCATCAATCTTATTTTTATGAAATTTTAAGAGACGCCGTTAGGCTGCCGAATTTTTGTAAGAAATTTCTCATGTTTTCTTCATTTCAAGATTCCCTTCTCTTCGTTCTTCACCCCCACTTATCCAAGAGGCCTGAAATCTCCAGAATCATGTATATTCTGGATGTTTTCATTTTTATGGAAAATTAAAAATCATTATTCCTCTCTTCTCTCACTTATTTAAAGAATAAAAAAACATTTTCCATTTGTGTCGAATTACCGATATCGTGGACGATGTATTTTCAATCTCCATTAATTATTTCAAGTCTGGTCATGAAAAGATTTATATGGTTGAACCAGGTTATAATATATGTTTTATGAATCATATAAGGTTCTGGAATTCTTTTGTAATCATGATTCAAATTTACAAGACTAAATGAAGTTGCAATTATCAAAGAACCACTTAAATTATCTAAACGAACATAATTAATGTTTAACTTATAAATCATCATCATATAAAGCACCAAAGTGATAAATGGTATAATTTATGGTACTAGAATTATATAAAGGCTACTCCATTCCAATTCTGGAGTTTCACTTCCAATCAACAAGAACGATTCATCATGAACCGATTGTGAAAATCACAAAAGAACTCACCCAAAATAATGTAAGGAACAAAATACTAAGAATTAAGGGGTGAAATGAGGTTATGAAATGACCATATAAGATGTTATAAACATGAAAATGATTCTTTAAAGTACTAATAACACTAATTTAACCATTATACAGGAGGTTTAAACAATTTTGAAGTAATACAAGCCCAAGGTAAGGGAATTCATAACCCGATTTCCATTCTTTGGGTTAACCTTCTACTTTATAATTTATGTGCTATTTAAATTGTTTGTGTGATGGGTTATGTTAATATTATGTTTAATTATGTGTATTTACAGAGTATATACATATCCCATCCACTCAATTACGTCTCACTTCAAGTATATGATGTTTATAAGGGACTTTTCTTCTAAAATCCTCTATTAAAATTCTGTTTTATAAGATTCAAAGACAATGTTTTTATGCTATTGTTTATGTTGTATGATTATGTTTTTGTTATTGGGAATTGTTTATGATGAAGGGTGGGACCTATATTTCCCACCAATTCATTGGGTATGAGTAAGTTGGTGGTCAGCCGTATGGTTACTCCAAGTGTAATTGTGATGGTTACACAAAGTAAGGTAGCCGTGAGGGTTACAAATTTTAAGGTAGCCAAGATGGTTACGAGATTATGTATGTAATTCCCCAATATACCTCTATGATTTTAATTATGTTTGTGTGGATCTTGTGTAAATATCATGTTATGCTAAGTAAGATTTTTTGGGTGGAAAGCATGTCTTTTGAAAAAATTTTCATACGTCATGCGTATTCATGGACTAAAGTGATTTTTCCTTCTTTTTCATACCTTACTGAGATTTTGTGCTCATCCCAAGTTTTTAAATGATTTATCACAGGTTAATGATGAGTAATACAAGTAAGGAAGACATGTTAAATGTTGATGAATTTTCAAGGAGTCTTGTTTTGTGTTTTAATGTTTTATATTCTGAGGAAAATGGAAACTGATTTTATGGTATCCACTATGTAACAATGTGTAATGTTATGAAAGTTTTGTCTTAATTCTCTAAAGCTCTAAACTTGAAAAGATCCTCAATGTATAATGAAGTGTTTTCTTAAATAAATTCAAGATTATGTATGAAATAAGTGCGGGTCCTTATACCTTATGTATTTGAGTAGTCCGCTCATATTGGCTATCTGTTTGAGGATGGTAATCCATTCTGAACTCTAACTCAGTATCCAAATCATGATGAAGACTCTTCCAAAATAGATTTTTGAATCTTGAATCTCTATCAGATACAATAGAAAGTGGTACTTCGTTCAGCCGTACCACTTCTCTGAAATATATTTGTGCCAATTGATTTAATGGTAAATCCTCTAGAATTGAAATGAAGCATGCAATATTTGTAAGAAAATCCACAACAACCTAGATAGTATTGTTTTTCTTGGATTTATTCGGATGCCCGATGTTGATTTCCATGGTTATTTACTACAATTTCCATGATGGTATGGTTAATAGCTGTAATATCCCATTAGAAATCTTACCCTCAACCTTCCCTTTATGAAAAACTAGTCACTTTGATGTATAATTACTGATCATCTAAATCATGTTATCCTACCAATAATGCTCTCAGATATCTCAAAACATCATTGTGTTTCCTGGGTGGATAGAGAAATTTGATCTTTTTCCATTATATGAAACATCATTAATTAACATTGGATTTGATTGAACATGTATTCATAACCCAAATCTCACAATACATTCTTTATTAACATTGAAATCCATGGATTTCCCTATTCTAATTTTTTTCACATTCTTCTGAACTCCCACATAATCTTTTTGAGAGACCTTTAACCTTTCCAAAAGGGAAGGTTATGAAATTATTTGTTAAGGATTGATTTTATTCCTTTATTTATGATTCCCATTTCCATATTCATCAAATATAAGAATATATGATCTTTTTCAATTCTAATTAATGATATAATATTTGGGTAATTTCTACTTCGAGCATCTACCACCTAGTTTTCTTTCATATGGAGGTAATGGGTTCACCAGTCACAGTCCTTGATCATATTTTACCAAATTTGTTGGATCATATTCAACTATTTCTATGTGAATGTCTACTTGAGGATTTTGGGATCTGTATATATTTCACACTTCTCCTGAGAGAGATAATTTTGCCTGATTTTCTAGGTAGTGATCACTTCCGCTAACACTAGATCGTGGGTGGGACTTCCTTGAGGCATATGTAATGACTTTGAACATTTTTCCTTAAAATCCATCAGCTGATGCCTTAAAACATATTCCAGAAGAAAATTCCCACATATTGCAACATGTGATACGTCACTTATAGAAGTTTTTTCACTAATTATTTAATATCAATTTCGACTAGCGACTTAATTTTCATAAAAAACATTAAAGATATACTAATAGGATGTTAATTTAAATAAATTACAAATTGAACCAAATTGAAGTTTTGTTTACATGTTATTCTTTTCTCATTATTTATCTAATCATATGACTTCTTATGATCCCTTGGTCAAGGATATTTTTGATTCTCATCATGCTTCTTAGTATTTTAAATATAACTTCTTCTTTGATAATTCTTGACTTATCCACATTTATTATATAGAACATTGTATAATTCCCTTCATGGATATTTGTTTCAATCCATCAATATATTGATTATTTCATGGAAATTGTATAATTTTTTCCATTCCTTTCCACAATTACAACATCTCATTATCCTTTTGTGACATTTCCCTTGGTGCCTCTATCCATTTTTGTTGCAAAGAGGAAATTGGATCTTATTAACCTTATCATAATTATCAGATGGACATTCATGATATGTCATATTCCTCTTCCTTGATGTCCTTGGGCATTAAAAAAATTACCAATTGATAATCCATATTTTTTATAGCTGGTTTGGCATAATCATGATAATTCCAACGCGAGCTCTCATTTTTTTGGCAGTCTCACTGGAACATTCATCATATTTTCCTTTGCAACAGTTTTTATCTATATACCTCATATTACCAGCCATTGGATGGAATAAAAAGAAATTTTGGAGTACATATAAATGGTAATCCAATGAAAAAACAGAGGACATATAAATTACGTTTATTTCATTAACATAAGAATTTATTTTCTTAAATCTACATTATCCATGATCTTCTTCCCAACATATATTCATAAAGGAATTTTTTTATTTATTTAATAATATCTCACACTAAAAGTATGAATTTTCAAAATCATATCCCCCTTGAGTGTCGTAACCAAGAGTGCGGAAAGGCCCATTTTCGTCTACCAGGATACCCGAGGTCGAGCTCGAAACTCCTTATTAGAGTTTTCACTCCTAGGTACATATGTGCCAGAGCCGCCTTAACTGCTCGATCCAGACAGGGATATATTTTCTTGATAAACCACATAATCAATAATAACCAATACATAGGTATGTTTTTATTACACACAATCTAGTCCCTAAGGATTTCAATTGTGTATTAAAATTATAATCCCATTAATAATTAAACCTATCTTTTGATATTATCTATAACTACACTACTTTTTATTACGCACATAAACAAGTAATATTACATAAAATCTTTACTTGATAAAACATTGAGGATTTATAGGTCTAGTGTATTTGGGTATTAGTAACATATCTAACCATCTTAAATTTAGAAAAACAATATCTTTATTGAAAACATAATTTAATTGACAACAACATTACATCATACATAGCATTCCATGGGATAACCAAAAGACAAGCATAAGAAAAGGGTGAGATATAATGATTTGTAATTGAGTAAACAAGTCATGAAAAGAGTAATACAGTACATGTTAGGCAATAGACATAACAAAATATGATAAGAAAAAATTAACATAAAGGCATGATATAACATGATTATCTAAATATGTAAATGTGGCAAAACCACATAACATGGTATTAGCATGAGCCAAGGCTCATTACAATGGATCATTTGTAATCCCTAATTTCATATGAATTAGCATTTGTAAACCCTAATTTCACATGGAGTATAATGATACAAATCCTTACACAGTGCATTGGAGCACTATCAGGGCACACCCTTCTAAATCATTTCATTTCATGCACAAGTTTCCCACATGGATAAATAACAAAAATGTATTAAGCATAAAAATTTATTACATGATTAATGAATATAGAATAATAAACGATACTCCATAATTAATAAGAAAATATGTATAAAGGTGAATAGACTTTGTAGATATATGGGAATGGTATTCACTAAATAGTATCTTTGGCTTGGAAAATCGCGGTGCAATTTTGACAGCCTAACTGAGTAACATAGGAATTTCTAAAAAAAAATTGAAACAGAATAGTGGTGTCTCACCACATGTAAATTAAATTTACAGTTAGAGGTGTTCTATAGATACATATCCCAACACGTTTAATGGAATTGTGATTCATAAATCAAAATGATTGCTTGAATGAAAATGAGAAGAGAGAAATTTCTTACAAAATTTCGGCATCGTAACAGGTTTACATGGGATTCATGAATGAGATAGAAGTGGTTCTATCATCATTAAAAAAATAATGAGGAAATAATGGAGGAGGTGATATGTTTTACTCAATCATTTTTAATTGAAAAAGTTATAACAACAAAATTAAATTTGGAAAAAAATGAGAAAAGAAAAATCCATTACATGGATGGGTAATCCTAAAGTGTTGGGAGACACATGAGAGAAGATTCATAGGTGCTTGAGGTTCCTTGGTTGGATTCTAGAGGGATTAGGGAAGAGTATTTTTGAGAACCAAAGTATTTGTGTTATGTGGAATTTGGATCTTGCGAGGGTTTATATAGGAAAAGATAGGGAATTCATTGTTATTTAGGTTTTGGCCATCACATATTAAATTATATAAAACCACAAACTAGAGAATTATTTTTCTAATGTTTTTTTCTAAAGTGGGTTGGAAAACTTTATTTTATATTGAAAATTTCCAAACTACTTAAAATAATTGGCCATCATATGTGGAGGTGAGTCACACTATTGGGGAAATAATTTTCAAAAGATAAAATGATTTACAAGTCTTCTAAAGTCCACTATGGCTTTGTAAAATAAATAAAAAAAACCTAAAATTGCATTATTGAAATTAAAAAATATATATTAACAGAATATAATGTTCATATTATTTAACTAAATCACTATTGGTCATTATGATATCATAAAACACAATATATTATAAAATTGTATTTCATTTTTAGCCAAAAATTCGACTATCTCAAGAAAATTAAAAAAATTATATTCTATAATTTTGACCTCTTCAATCAAAAAATAATATTCATTTTATCTAAATAATTATCAAAATATGTGAATTTTTACATTTAAAATAAACACTGACATTTATCAAGAATTCGTTCATTTTGAGAAAAAAATGTTTCAAACCTTAATAAAAAATTCAATTGTATACATAAAAATAATATGATAATTTAAATTTAATATATTGTAATTTATTAATAACATCTCATTAAAATATTATTTAATTAAAAAATTTATAAATTCAACAAAATTGTTTTCATGATTTTATATTAAATATTAAATGATTTTTTTCTATAAAAACTATTTACAAAGTAACAGTAAAAAATTGACGGTGTATTATGTATAAAAAAAATAATGTACTTAATCATAGTAGTAGAGTCTTGTTACATAACGCCTTATAACTCCCTCAGAAGATCAAAGGGTAAGGTGTGTGATGATGACTGAATCGTGGGGTGGCTTCGATCACATCGCTCAAGTGGTAATCTCAATTAACATCCACTTCACCTGTAGGCGGTTCCACTCGAGCATAACATGTTGAATATCAAAATTGGATTGGTCAAGAGTGAATCCCAATGATGCCACATCCTTTCCAAGCTCTATCAAATTGGATTTGTATGGATCAACTCTACTGGACAAGACCATCACTTCCTTTTTCTGGGTAAATTGGATTCTTTAAAGGCCTATATTTAAAATAATCATTTGATCATTGTTCAACGTCTATAGTAGAAACTGTAACATTTCTTAATGATAAGTTGAAATCCAAAAACATAAAACCAAATAAGTGAATATGTTTTAAAACCATTTTTCAGAATAATAAATTTAATTATATCAAGAGAAAATTTCATTAATGAATGCATGGGCCATTAATATTTCTTCCTATCAAGATTATTTAAGAAGTAGTGTGTATAATTTTAACACATTTCCGTGGGGATGGAGCTTCATTATAAGAATAATTAATTTCCCAATCATTGTGAGACTGATGACTGTTCAAAAAATTGTTCAATATTATTGAGCATGACAACATTATTTATCAAAGGATGCTGATGATTCTTGAAGAGATTCACGAGCATGTGGGATTCAGAATTCCTGTGATGGAAGATCAAAATATCCATTTATAGTGAATCAAGAAGCATCCCATGAGAATGATAGGAGGATGAAGTATTCAGTGTGACTCTAAAGTAGGCATGTGGGACTCTAGTATCACTATGGGATGTAGTAAAAAGTAACTCATATAGAACATAGTATAGATAAAGTGGGACTCTGTGTCGATCTTTGTAATTGATAATAAGATTATATTCAAGATTCTGTTTTGGGGAGAATAACCAATATAGAAAGGAGTATGTATATGAACAGAACCTTTTAAATCATTGTGTTCGGTGTATTTACATTTACAACAACATTTGAGGAAATGACTGAGATACACATGAAGAATGATCAAATACTTATCCAACAATAGTGGTTTAATTAAAAAGCATCAACTAACAAAAATATTTAAATGGTCCACTTATTCTCCCCCACCCCCTCACATTGATTCACACTATTCTAGGAACATTATTTTATATCAGATCAAGGATACCTATAAATGATCTAAGAGAATCTTTATGACATGATGATTTGACGAGATGAATGAGAACCCTCAAATGGATATATTTTAGAATATTCAAAATATAATAAAGAATAAATAGGAATGAATGATGAAGAATTAGCTTACAACTAATTGGATGAAACCTTCTAATTAATGTAATCAAAAAGTTAAAACTTGTTATAATACTAATTATTATTTTGACTAATCTTGTTCAAGTTGTGATGATGATATATCAATTAGTTATCTTCATACTACACTCAAATAAAATCTATATAAACTCACTAGAAAAGTATAAAGACATATTGTTCCATGCATTAGTACTCATCAATATGAAATGTAACGTCCTGATTCCAGGTGTTACTCAACTGGTGCCCCAAACCTGGTTTTCCATGTGACCTCAAGCACATTTCCCCAAATGCCAGAGGCTGCTGACAAGCAGGAGGGGCCCAGGTATGATAGTGGGGAAACTATGCCCACATTTGTCAAAGTGTAGCGCAGCGGAATACGAAATAAAACATACAATGAAAAGTGGAAGCAGTAAACCATACACAACTAAAACAAACAAAATTAGTGGATATAAACAAAATTATATGAATAATGATGATACATGTCCCATGTTCTTAGAAAACAGCCAGAACATGTTTTACATCAATACAGTACAACCAAAAGTAGAGTACATCAGCACAAAGCAAAACAGCTGGCAGCAGCATCGCAAGCCTAGGCTCGATCCCATGCCCTCTTACTACTCAGCAGAAATAATGTACCTATCACGACCCGACCTCGGGGCCCGTGCCGTGACTACCCCAAGCCCGCCTTCCATAGGCCAGGGGCTGGCGACTAGCACCAAGGCGTAAAATCCCGGTAAACAGGGAAGGCATTGCCTTTATAAGTAACAACCACCACAGAGTCAGCAAGCGGAAAGTAACTACAAAGTGCAGAAAAGTAAAGGGGGCCGGAATACAAGCCCAACTGAAAGTACAACTGAAAAGGAAAAGAACAGCAACTGAAAAAAAGACGGCGGCCTCGTGTCGTCCACTGGCAATCCCACCTGAAGGGTGGGTACAGATAGCCTCCAGGCTCCTCGGGTCCCACGTCCGCTCCGAGCACGTCCCGCCCAGTGGTCCACCTCCAGGTACCGTGCTGCTCCACGCCCCAACCGTGATCAGCGCTGTCCGTCATCTGCATCCAACACAACAAGGTGCGGGCATAGCCCGTGCAGGGGTGAGTATAAGCTACTCAGTAAGGACCCCGAGACCCCCGAAGGTCTCCCGGAATCCACAAAGGATATAGCATAAAAGGAAGGTGCAATCACGAAGAAACATCTAACTCGACTTAGGTATATGCCCATACATATACCTAAGTCCCCAATTCTAGCTCTGCTCACGAGCTCAAGAACGACTCAATCCACACAGGAAAGCAAGGCTCAAATCCACCAGGGAGAGTAAATAGTAAATCCACATAGGATAGTTCAACACATTCCACAAAGGAGAGTAACATAAGATTCAGCTCAACCAGGTATACTTTTTCATATGACGTCAAAGATGATCACTAATCCATCTAAGTCGTCGGACCCACGAAGGATCGATAGGTACTAACCCCCGCAAAAGACCCACACAGGATCGGGCTCACACAGAACCTGTAGTAAGGACCCACACAGGATCGGGCCCACATAAGACCTGTAGCACTGATCCACGTAGGATCGCTGAGTGCAGTAGTCGACGCAGTCCACTGAGGATCTCCGCACAGTCGTCGCCGCAGTCCACGAAGGATCTCTTCTCTGTCGTCGTCGCAGTCCACGGAGGATCTCTGCTCCGTCGTCGTCGCAGTCCACGGAGGATCTCTGCTCTGTCGTCGAAGTCACAGCCAGCACTAGGGTTCCCGCACACAACGAGCTCGTTTAGGAGGGTCCGCTCCACGAGCCGAGAGGCTGATACATCAACTGACACGTAGTCCGAAGTTGATGTATCCAAAAGTTCCGTATCGACAACAGGATCTCAACGCAACAGACGGCGCGTCAATCGGACGCCCGGTCTGAGAGTTATTGGCATTTTCGTCCGAGGGGCCCGGTTGGTTTTTAGGGCAAAACCAACCCGACCGTACTTCGCCTGTGTCTGATACTCGGGCGGAGTATGCCAAAAGTTCCGTCTCACTTAGAGGAAACTACCACAGCTGACGGTACATCGATCGGACGTCCGTAGCTCAAGTTATGAGCGTTTCCGCTCCGAGGGCCCGGTTGGTTTCATGTACGAACCAACCCGGCCGAACCCAAAGTCTTCCGAAAGCTTGAGTGTAATATACCGAAAAGACCATATCGATCCAAGGACCGCGTACCCGCTGACGGTTCGTCAATCGGAGGTCTCAGGCCCAAGATACGGCCAAAAGACCGAAGAGGGCCCGAAAACGGGGGTTCTGGGCCCGGGGCGACCCGGCCCGAACCACCCCTGGGTCGGCCGAACCGGGTCGACCCGGACCGGCCCGACCCAGCGAGGCCGGGTCCGGTCCGGCCGGGGCACGGCCCGGCCGACCGGACCGGGCGGCTCGGTTTCGGCCGAGCGGCCGAAGAAAACCGCCGCGGGTTTGACCCGCGGCTTGGAAGAACGCGGCCCGCGCGGGCCGCGTGCTGGGTGGCCGGACCGTGGACGTGGTCCGGCGGTTCGCCGCCGCCGCGGCCGAGCCGCGGCGGATTCCTCCGGCGGCGCTCCGGGCGCCGCCGCCTCCGATCGCCGGCGCCGCCGCGCCGGCGACCCGCGCCGCCGCCGCCTTCCGCGGGCCGCCGGAGTTGCTCCGGTGGCCCGTTTTGCCTCCCGTCTGCGCCATAGCTCTTCCCGGGGGCCGATCTTCACTGTGGGATCAACGGATCTCCCCTGCCGCACGGTTCTTCGTCATCCGCCAAATCCGCACAACAAAAAGATCGGCGGAGGGTTGCCGGGTCTTGTTCGTTAGATCCGCACCCTCCGCGTTAGTCATAAAATCATCGGGAGGGATTAAGGCAGCCACAATTTTATCCAAAAATAAATTTGTTCAAGTTTGGTTCTTTAATTAAAAAGAATTAGATCACGGGAACGAATCACCAAGAAAATTATAAAATCCCTACCTCGAAGTCGCCGTCGGACGTGAGGTCGTCGCGGAATCTCTCGTCGCGGAAGGAGGGGATCGTCGCGTCGTCGCGGAAGAGACGTTCGTCGCACCGCGGGAAAAACGTCGCGCCGACGATCTCCAAATCTAGAACAAACGGATTTAATTAATTAAATCCGTTGTCATTGAAATTAAAAGGGAGAATTAAATGATCCGTTTCTCACCTTAGTTGCCGAACGAGGATCGGCTGTGGAAGAAGAGGCGTCGCCGAAGAACGTCGCGGGTAGAGCTCGTCGACGTCGCAGATCACGGTGTGCGTCGTCGAATTCCGGTCACCGGCGTTCTTCGCATTCTTCGCGTTCTTCGCGAGGAGAGTGGAGGCTCAGAGAATTCGCACAACGATGGCAATCCTCCAAAATAGACAAGTTTGTCTATTTTATTAATTTGCCAACGAACGCAAACGCGTAAGTAACGACCCATTAAATTCGTTGAATTAATTCAACGAATGAAACAGCCCATTTAATTCACGAAATAAACCGCCCAATTAAATGGTCTGTTAAGAAATTAAAGAAAATGCGCCGGTTGACTTTTCAGTTACTTTGACGGTTTTCACGGGTGCGTTACTTAGCGAAAGAAACGGAGGGGCTCGTGCGGGCCCCACCACACAAATATCCTACCAAGGGGTAGGGTATTTCCGGATAGCACCCTATCCGCATTAACTCAGTTCAAGTGTCTTCCAAGCGGCTTCCAAGCGGCTTAAGTGAAATAAAATAAAGTTGTCGCACAACCTTTATTTTATTTCTGACTTAAAGCCCAAAATTTTAAAAACCACGGTTGAGCAAACGCAACTCCGGAAGAGGCGTTTCTAAGCAAATACCGGCGCTGCGATTTCATCGGTGCCCTCAGAATTCGATTCCGGGCACCGGTTCAAAAGATAGAAAAACCCGCTCGTCCGTTCACTGAACGTACCCGAGCCAAACTTCGGAAATTGATTCCGGGCACACCGGGCCTCGGAATCAGGTGCCGTCTGAAGCTGCGCTCTTGTAAAATTCCAAAGAAAATTAAGAAAAAAATTTCCTTGAAATTTGCGGGTCTTTACATTACTCACACCTCAGGGCTTTACGTCCCCGTAAAGATACATCAAAAACTAGGGGAACAAATGGGGGTACTGAGCACGCATCTGAGCCTCCCGCTCCCAAGTGATCTCCTGGAGGTTCCCGTGCTGCCATCTGACGCGCACAAGAGGAATCGACCACCCACGTAGGACCTGCTCCTGTCGATCCTCGATCTCCACTGGGACCTCCTCAAAAGTCGCCCCATCGTCCACGTCCAGCTCCCCAAAGTCGATGATGTGCGTCGGGTCGTGCACGTATCTCCTCAGCTGAGACACGTGGAAGACGTCGTGCACCCGGTGCAACTGAGGTGGTAGAGCCAGGCGATAAGCCACCTCTCCTATCCTGCCAAGGACCTGGAAAGGCCCTATGAAGCGTGGAGACAACTTGCCGCCTCGGCCAAATCTCCGTAAACCACGTCGAGGTGAGACACGCAAAAAGACATGGTCGCCATCCTCGAACTCTAGTGGCCTCCGCCTCCTATCATCATATGACTTCTGCCGGCTCTGAGCTTTCCTCATCCTCTCCTGGATGATCTGGACCTTCTCTGTCGTGGCTCGGACCATCTCTGGTCCCACGAGTGCTGACTCCCCAGGGTCTGTCCAGCACAACGGTGATCTGCAGGGTCTGCCGTACAACGCCTCGTATGGTGCCACCCCGATGGTGGAGTGGTAGCTGTTGTTGTACGCGAACTCCACCAAGGGTAGGTGGTCCTCCCAGCTACGACCAAAGTCGAGAACACATGCACGGAGCATGTCCTCGAGTGTCTGTATGGTCCTCTCAGTCTGACCATCCGTCTGAGGGTGATAGGCTGTGCTCAGATGGAGCCGCGTCCCGAACGCCTCCTGCAACCCCTTCCAAAGCCGGGAAGTGAAACGAGCATCTCGATCGGAGACGATAGACGATGGCACACCGTGAAGCCGTACGATCTCCTGGACGTAAAGACGTCCCAAGATCTCCACTGATCCCTGCTCTCTGATGGGTAAGAAGTGTGCCGAATTGGTGAGTCGGTCGACAATCACCCAAATGGAGTCGTGACCTCTGGAAGTGCGTGGAAGTCCAGTCACGAAGTCCATAGATATGCCGTCCCACTTCCACTCCGGGACCTCCAAGGGCTGTACCAAGCCTGCTGGTACCTGATGCTCTGCCTTCACCTGCTAGCAGGTGAGGCATCATGAAACGAACTCTACCACAACTTTCTTCATGCCCGGCCACCAGTGCTGTCGTCTGAGATCCTGGTACATCTTCGCCACTCCGGGATGCACCGCCAAGGGAGAAGTGTGAAACTCTCTCAGCACCTCCTCTCGTAAAGCGACTGGTACGAAGGTACGTCCTCTGAAAAGGATGTCGTGCTCTGCTCCAAGGGAGAAGCCATCAGGCGCCTGACCTGAGGATATCAGTGCACGCCGGGTCTCACAGTCAGCGTCCCCACGCTGAGCCTCTCTGACCCTCTGTAGAAGTGGAGGAGAGACTGTGAGAGACTGAAGAAAGGCTGCCCCGTCTCTATCCACGAAGGATATCTGTAAGGAGGCTAGCTGCTTCGTCACCTCCTCAAGTAGTTGAATGCCCGTCCTCCTGCTGAGGGCATCGGCTACCACGTTTCACTTCTCAGGAGTATAGACTATCTCAAAGTCATAGTCCTAGAGGAACTCAAGCCATCTCCACTGTCTCAGGTTCAGGTCCTTCTGAGAGAAGATATACCTGAGACTCTGGTGGTCAGAAAATACTGTGAAGCGCTCGCCCATCAGATAGTGCCGCCAAGTCTTCAGAGCGAATACCACTGCTTCTAACTCCAGGTCATGAGTGGCGTAGTTCTGCTCATGCGGCCTCAACTGACGTGATTCGTAGGCGATCACGCCCCACTCCTGCATCAGGACGCACCCGAGTCCAGTCCCTGATGCATCGCAGTAAACTACGTATCCAACTCCCTCCTCAGGCAACCTCAAGATAGGTGCGCTGGTCAATCTCCGTTTCAGCTCCTGGAAGCTCTGCTGACATCTGTCTGACCACACAATGGGTTTCCCCTTCTTGGTCAAGGCTGAGAGTGGTGCCGAAACTCTGGAGAATTCTGGCACAAATCTCTGATAGTATCCGGCTAGGCCCAAGAAGCTCCGCACCTCCGTCACGCTCCTAGGTGGCTCCCAAGCTAGCACTACCTCGATCTTCGCGGGATCCACTGCAACTCCCGCCTCAGAGATGACGTGCCCCAAGAAATGGACCTCACGTAACCAGAACTGGCACTTTGAGAGCTTGCCATAAAGCTGGTGCTCTCGGAGTGTGTCTAGCACAACTCGTAGGTGGTAGGCATGCTCCTCCTCAGTCGTCGAGTATACCAAAATGTCGTCAATGATGACCACGACAAATCGATCGAGGTATGGCTGGAAGATCCTGTTCATGATGCTCATGAACACTGCTGGAGCATTGGTTACACCGAACGGCATAACCATGGACTCATAATGGCCATACCGACATCTGAAGGCCGTCTTCTGCACGTCCTCGTCTCGAACATTGAGCTGATGATAGCCTGACCGGAGGTCTATCTTCGAGAACCACCGCGCTCCCTTGAGCTGATTGAAGAGGTCATCAATCCGTGGCAGCGGATACTTGTTCCTCACTGTCACCTGGTTCAGGCGACGATAGTCGACACACAGTCGCAAGCTCCCGTCCGCCTTCTTGGCGAACAAAATCGGGGAAGCCCAGGGTGAAACACTAGGTCGGATAAACCCCTTGCTCTACAAGTCCTCCAACTGTACCCGCAGCTCTCGAAACTCGGCGGGGGCCATCCGGTATGCTGGAGTAGATATCGGGGCTGTCCCGGGGTACAAGTCGATGTAAAAGTCTACCTATCTACGAGGAGGTAGCCCTGGAACGTCGTTGGGAAAGACGTCCACGTACTGGTCCACCACTGCAGGAAAAACTGGACTCCGCACGTCCACTGCTCCTAGGATGAGGCTAGCCAACTGATGAGATATGGGCTGCACTCTCCTCCACGGAAGTCCATCCTGTGCTGCAAAGGATCCCTTCTCGCCGGTGAAGGTAAACCTGCTCCCGTCGGTGAGAACACATCGCACCTTGTGCCTAAAACAGTCGATATGGGCATGAACCGTGGATAGCCAATCCATGCCCAAGATGACGTCGTAAGGCCTCGACGCCGCTACAAGGAGATCCCAGCCGAAGCTCTCGCCTCCTAGAGTAAGCTCACACTGCCGGCACCAGTGCGTAATCGTCGAGTCTGCTCCCGTAGGAGTCTCTAGCCGTAAGGATCGAGCCAACGGCTTAGTCAGAATCTCTGAGCTCCGAACAAGGGCAGAGGCTATGAAAGAGTGACTCGCTCCTGTGTCTATAAGTACTGCAGCAAGGGTGGAATAGACACAGATCGTACCTCGAATCATCTCTGGCATGTCGGGGTCGTAGGCCTCCACTGCCTGGAGCTGGGCCTTTCCCTGCCCGCCAGCTCCCTGTGGTCGAGGTGGCCCTCCTGGTGGTGGTGGGGGTAGAGCCTGGAAGCGTCGCCCACCACCCGCTGCTCGGACAGCTCCTCTGCCTTGTCCGCCTCCTCCCTGCGGACCGCCACGGTCGACCCTCTGCCTCTGCCTGGGAGGCCCCTCCACCGTCTGCTGCTCCTCTGATCGGCGAGTCGGGCAGTCACGAGCCATGTGACCCTGCCCGCCGCAGGAGTAGCACAGCCTGCCTCTCGGAAGGCTGGCACTCCACTGTGTGCCCCGCACTGCTGAGCCGGTGTCTTGAGGCCGTCTGCGTGGGGGTCTGGTCTGCCTGGACCCGAGAGTCATCCGTCGGCTACCTGATACCGAAGACTCAGCTACCTGCCGCCCTGCGCTAGGTCTCGCCGCTGAATAAGGCTCTTCCAGGAAGCTCTCGATCAAGAGGGCTCGCTCCAGTACTCCCGCCTGGGTCGGAATGCTGAGGTAGATCAGCGACGCCCGAATCTCCTGCCGCAAGCCCTGCTCGAAGGTCCGGGCCCTGAAGAAGGGGTCTCGTACCATGTCGGTCGAGTAGCGAGATAGGTCAGTGAACCTCGCCGCGTACTGAGCGACCGTCATGCTGCCCTGGCGCAGCTGGAGAAGCTCCTGGATGCGCACCGCTCGGAGGGTGGCCGGGACGAACTCAGAGCGGAAGAGGCTCTCGAAGTCCGTCCAGAGCAAGGATGCCTCATCGTGAACCTGGAGCATCAAGCTCCACCATCGTCCTGCCGCCGCCTGTAGGAGGCTCGCCGCGAGAATCACCATGAGATCCGCTGGTGTCCTCACTAGCCTAAAGATCCGTACCACCGCCTCTAGCCAGTCCTTGGCGGCCTGGGGGTCCGCCTCACCGCGAAAACTGGGTGGTCGCTGGCTCTGAAACTCATGCAGTGCCCTGAGGCGACGTGCATCGTCAGCGTCTGGTTCTGGTAGCATCGGTGGCTCGGTGGGTAAAGCTACCGCCGGTGCCACTGCTGGCAAAGGGCCCTGCACCGAGGTCTCGTCGCTCGGTGGGCTTCCGTCGCGCCATACACTCGGAACCCTAGCTGGCTGTCGTCGCGGGGCCATCCTGAAAAAGAGAACAAGAGCACCACAGTCAGAACAGTATACTTGGTGAACTGGCACAAGTAATCACAAGGAAAACTTGAGACTTTCATGGAGCAGATCAGTATACCCGGTGAGCTGACACAAGTAATTACAAAGAAAACTTGAAACACACACGCAATCAATGTTTTCATGCATTAAGTCGGAAATCAGGAGTCAGGGTTCTGGTGTACGGATACGTCGGCCGCCGCACCAACACTGGGCTCCCTGAACTGATAACCACACTCAATACACTAAACACTATTGCTTCATATAGGAAGAAAAGACGATCAGAGTCTGCGGTAGAACCGACCACCTCTGATACCAATTTGTCACGACCTGACCTCGGGGCCCGTGCCGTGACTACCCCAAGCCCGCCTTCCATAGGCCAGGGGCTGGCGACTAGCACCAAGGCGTAAAATCCCGGTAAACAGGGAAGGCATTGCCTTTATAAGTAACAAACACCACAGAGTCAGCAAGCGGAATGTAACTACAAAGTGCAGAAAAGTAAAGGGGGCCGGAATACAAGCCCAACTGAAAGTACAACTGAAAAGGAAAAGAACAACAACTGATGAAAAGACGGCGGCCTCGTGTCGTCCACTGGCAATCCCACCTTAAGTGTGGGTACAGATGGCCTCTAGGCTCCTCGGGTCCCACGTCCGCTCCGAGCACGTCCCGCCCAATGGTCCACCTCCAGGTACCGTCCTACTCCACGCCCCAACCGTGATCAGCGCTGTCCGTCGTCTGCATCCAACACAACAAGGTGCGGGCATAGCCCGTGCAGGGGTGAGTATAAGCTACTCAGTAAGGACCCCGAGACCCCCGAAGGTCTCCCGAAATCCACAAAGGATATAGCACAAAAGGAAGGTGCAATCACGAAGAAACATCTGACTCGACTTCGGTATATGCCCATACATATACCTAAGTCCCCAATTCTAGCTCTACTCATGAGCTCAAGAACGACTCAATCCACACAGGAAAGCAAGGCTCAAATCCACCAGGGAGAGTAAATAGTAAATCCACATAGGATAGTACAACACATTCCACAAAGGAGAGTAACATAAGATTCAGCTCAACCAGGTATACTTTTTCAGATGACGTCAAAGATGATCACTGATTCATCTAAGTTGTCGGACCCACGAAGGATCGATAGGTACTAACTCCCGCAAAAGACCCACATAGGATCGGGCTCACACAGAAACTGTAGTAAGGACCCACACAGGATCGGGCCCACACATGACCTGTAGCACTGATCCACGTAGGATCGCTGAGTACAGTAGTCGACGCAGTCCACTGAGGATCTCCGCACAGTGGTTGCCGCAGTCCACGAAGGATCTCTGCTCTGTCGTCGTCGCAGTCCACGGAGGATCTCTGCTCTGTCGTCGTCGCAGTCCACGGAGAATCTCTGCTCTGTCGTCGAAGTCACAGCCATCACTAGGGTTCCCGCACACAACGAGCTCGTTTAGGAGGGTCCGCTCCACGAGCCGAGAGGCTGATACATCAACTGACACGTAGTCCGAAGTTGATGTATCCAAAAGTTCCGTATCGACAACAGGATCTCAACGCAACAGACGGCGCGTCAATCGGACCCCCGGTCTGAGAGTTATTGGCATTTTCGTCCCAGGGGCCCGGTTGGTTTTTAGGGCAAAACCAACCCGACCGTACTCCGCCTGTGTCCGATCCTCGGGCGGAGTATGCCAAAAGTTCCGTCTCACTTAGAGGAAACTACCACAGCTGACGGTAAATCGATCGGACGTCCGTAGCTCAAGTTATGAGCGTTTCCGCTCCGAGGGCCCGGTTGGTTTCGTGTACGAACCAACCCGGACGAACCCAAAGTCTTCCGAAACCTTGAGTGTAATATACCGAAACGACCGTATCGATCCAAGGATCGCGTAGCCGTTGACGGTTCGTCAATCGGAGGTCCCAGGCCCAAGATACGGCCAAAAGACCGAAGAGGGCCCGAAAACGGGGGTTCTGGGCCCGGGGCGACCCGGCCCGAACCACCCCTGGGTCGGCCGAACCGTGTCAACCCGACCCGGCCCGACCCGGCTAGGCCGGGTCCGGTCCGGCCTGGGCGCGGCCCGGCCGGCTCGGCTTTGGCCGAGCGGCCGAAGAAAACCGCCGCGGGTTTGACCCGCGGCTTGGAAGAACGCGGCCCACGCGGGCCGCGTACTGGGTGACCGGACCGCGGACGCCGTCCGGCGGTTCGCCGCCGCCGCGGCCGAGCCGCAGCGGATTCCTCCGGCGGCGCGCCGGGCGCCGCCGCCGCCGCCTTCCGCGGGGCGCCGGAGTTGCTCTGGTGGCCCGTTTTGCCTCCCGTCTGCGCCATAGCTCTTCCCGGGGGCCGATCTTCACTGCGGGATCAACGGATCTCCCCTGCCGCATGGTTCATCATCGTCCGCCAAATCCGCACAACAAAAGGATCGGCGGAGGGTTGCCGGGTCTTGTTCGTTAGATCCGCACCCTCCGCCTTAGTCATAAAATCATCGGGAGGGATTAAGGCAGCCACAATTTTATCCAAAAATAAAATTGTTCAAGTTTGGTTCTTTAATTAAAAAGAATTAGATCACGGGAACGAATCACCAAGAAAAATATAAAATCCCTACCTCGAAGTCGCCGTCGGACGTGAGGTCGTCGCGGAATCGCTCGTCGTGGAAGGAGGGGATCGTCGCGTCGTCGCGGAAGAGACGTTCGTCGCACCGCGGGAAAAACGTCGCGCCGACGATCTCCGGATCTAGAACAAACGGATTTAATTAATTAAATCCGTTGTCATTGAAATTAAAAGGGAGAATTAAACGATCTGTTTCTCACCTTAGATGTCGAACGAGGATCGGCTGCGGAAGAAGAGGCGTCGCCAAAGAACATCGCGGGTAGAGCTCGTCGACATCGCAGATCACGGTGTGCGTCGTCGAATTCCGGTCGCTGGCATTCTTCGCGTTCTTCGCGTTCCTCGTGAGGAGAGTGGAGGCTCAGAGAATTCGCACAACGATGGCAATCCTCCAAAATAGACAAGTTTGTCTATTTTATTAATTTGCCAACGAACGCAAACGCGTAAGTAACGACCCATTAAATTCTCTGAATTAATTCAACGAATGAAACAGCCCATTTAATTCACGAAATAAACCGCCCAATTAAATGGTCTGTTAAGAAATTAAAGAAAACGCGCCGGTTGACTTTTCAGTTACTTTGACGGGTTTTCACGGGTGCGTTACTTAGCGAAAGAAACGGCGGGGCTCGTGCGGGCCCCACCGCACAAATATCCTACCAAGGGGTAGAGTATTTCCGGATAGCACCCTATCCGCTTTAACTCAGTTCAAGTGGCTTCCAAACGGCTTCCAAGCGGCTTAAGTGAAATAAAATAAAGTTGTCGCACAACCTTTATTTTATTTCTGAGTTAAAGCCCAAAATTTTAAGAACCACGGTTGAGAAAACGCAACTCCGGAAGAGGCCTTTCTAAGCAAATACCGGCGCTGCGATTTCATCGGTGCCCTCAGAATTCGATTCCGGGCACCGGTTCAAAAGATAGAAAAACCCGCTCGTCCGTTCACTGAACGTACCCGAGCCAAACTTCGGAAATTGATTCCGGGCACACCGGGCCTCGGAATCAGGTGCCGTCTGAAGCTGCGCTCTTGTAAAATTCCAAAGAAAATTAAGAAAAAAATTTCCTTGAAATTTGCGGGTCTTTACAGTACCTGTATAGGGACTCTTTCCCCTATCTAAACCTACAATAACGTAATCTGTTTTGGCCGAAAATCGTGACCCAAACAGGGTTTGAGAAATATATCTCAGTAGGCACCAACCAAAGGCACGTGCCCAACTACGTGTAAGCATGCAACAACATTGCAATGGTAAAATGCAATAAATTAAGCAGTACTGAAAAAAAACTAACTTAACAATTAAATTTCCATTTTATTATTCATTTAATCCATTCAATTTTGTAACATTCGATGCTTAACAACACAAATCCCTCAGGCCAACCAGTATCGGGCCCTCAGGCTAATATAGTGAACCACACCCTTAGGATATACAGAATCTCTCCCTCAGGCATTTTCCTCAGGCATAACAGAATTCTCGCCCTCATGCCTACGAAGTGTCTCCCTCAGGCACATATGTCAAGCCCTCGGGCATGGAAGGTTTCCCTCCGGCGAAATAGAACATTGCCCTAAGGCTAAAACAGTCACGCCCTCAGGATAAATCAAAACACCGCCCTCATGCATAAGTAACCGGGCCAGGACCAACATATAAACATGCAATTTGAATACAATTCCTCTGAATGAAAAAAGTAATGCATAATTTAAACAAGGCATACCCTCGGGTATTCTATCCAAATGGCTAAATAGAGGAACGCACCCCTCGAGACGGTCCTGGATCCAAGAAATGATCCCAAACAGTAGTTTTACAATTTATTCAATTACCTATATAGTTATAGTTTATTAAAATAGCCACGACCTCAGCCACACGACACCCCAACATGGGTTCATGGCAGAAAAATTCACAAAACACATGACAGATGGAAAACTAAACACCAAGCCACCTTCCTTAAACGCCAATGAACGTTATACCCAAACGCCGACTCCAGAAACGCCCATGAACGGTGTAGATATGATGAATAACAAAACCCATTCAACCGTAAATAACTTTCCCTCGGGAAAGAATTGGTAAGAATGGATTGAAGAGAATAAACGGCTTACCCGAGCGGTTCCAACGAGATCATCCAAAGTGGAATCAGATTCCAGAAAAACATCTGGCAGATCTTCAATGGTCTGGCCTCCTCTATTAGCTACAAAACTGCTCAAATGCCTCCTCTTCCAAAAGAGGAGGCAACTACCTATTTTTAGCCAAAAAAAGTACACGACGTGTACTTCCATGTACATGGTGTGTACTCCTTTCATTTAACTGTTCATTTGGAGGATCCCCACCAACGCGACACTGTTCGCCTGCCGACAACACTACATGGCATGTACTCTTGAGTACACGGCGTGTACTGCCGCCTACCTGGCGACTGGTCCACCGCCTTACTATTTTTTCCTGCCAACTAACCACATGGCGTGTAAAGGACCACTACACGGCGTGTACTCAGTTTCTACACCATTTTTCACCGACATGGCTACGCGTCCTATGTACTCATCCAAACATGGCCCGCAGTACACGTTGTGTGGAAAAGTGCACGAAATGTAGTTCCAAAATTTACGATTTTCCCAATTTTCGATATTTTATTAAAAACACTTGGAGAAATGAGAAAAGAAGAAGCATTTACCTCATGGTGAAGAACCTGGTTCTTACAAACATCCCCCCTTTTAAAAATTTGTCCCTGAATTACCCCTCTAAGGGTGGAGAAGATATATCCATGAAAAACTCCAGCCACTAAGCACGTACATCGGTCTCCCTCTCCCAGGATTCGTCCAGCACTCGGCCATGCTGCCATAGCACCCATATGAGAGGAATTGTCTGACCTCGGAGAACATTCGTCCTCCTGTCAACAATACAAATCGGATGCTCCAAAAAAAGACGCATCTGCCTCCAGCTCAACCTCTTCGGGCTAAAATATATGAGACAGGTCTCAATGATAGTGACGTAATTGAGATACGTCGAAGGCGTCGTGCATGGATAGGTACCACTGCAGTAACAACAACCGATAAGAAACCAGACCGACCCTCTCTATAATCTCAAATAGTCCCACATACCGCAGTGAAAGTTTACCCTGTCACATGATCCAAATGTGTCCCAGCCTCAGCGAAACACGTAAGAAAACCTGATACCCGACCACGAACTCCAAAGGTTGTCTGTGGCGATCAACACATGACTTCGGATGAGATTGTGCGGTAGCCATCCGGTTATGAATCAATTGGACCATCTCAGACCTCTCCCACATGAGTTGTGGCCCCAGTAAAGCTACCCCACCTGCCTTTATCCAGCACAAAGGTGATCGACATGACCTCCTATATAGAGCCTCGTAAGGTGACATCCCAATAGTTTCTTGAATCCTATTGTTATAGTAAAACTCGACTAAGGGTGTATGATTCTCACACAAGCCCCAAAAGTCTAGGATTCATGAACACAATATGTACTCAAGCACCTGTATCGTACGCTCTTGCTGGACATCTGTCTGAGGGTGGTATGATGTGTTCATAAGAACCTGTGTACCCAGTGCCCTCTGAAAAATCTGCCAGAAACGAGACGTAAAGCGGGCCTCCATATCTGAAATGATAGAACGAGGGACACCATGAAGACGTACGATCACTCGGATATACATCCTTCTGATCTCGTCAACACTGAAGGTCTCCTTGATTGGCAAGAAGTGATCTACCTTCATGAGTCTGTCTACAACAACCCACACGACATCATTGCCTCTAGGTGACCTTGGCAACCCTGTCAAGAAATCCATTGCGACATCATCCCATTTCCACTCTGGAATAGGTTTTTGCTGTAATATCCCAGCTGGTCTCTAATTCTCCACCTTCCCCTACTGACAGGTGGAACACCTCGTAACAGAACCAGCTACATCTCTTTTCATACCCGGCCACTAGTACTGACGTCCCTAGTCACGATACATCTTGGTAACCCCAGGATGAACTGCCTAAGAAGAAGCATGAAATGCCCACATCAGCTCCTCGCGTATATCCCCTGGAACCCATACTCATCCATGGAAATGCAAAACCTCATCATTACCTATCGTTCAACCAGAAGGAGGGTCCACTCTTGCTAGCAACTCCCGTAGAACTAGGCCTTCCGAATCAGATAGTTTTCTCACTCTCACTCTATCCAGGAGGGTATAAGGTATAGCTAAAGTGCAAAGATAAGTCTACCCAATACTATCATGACCCTCCAGAAGCATCTCAGAGAATAAGGTCGTGAGCTCCGACTCACCGCTGGCCTCATGTATTGTGTGTATTTGTGTCTTCTTGCTCAGTGCATCATCTATTGAATTACCTTTACCAGGTGTATTGGAAATCTCAAAATCGAAGGAATGTTGGTATTCAAACCACCTCTTCTGCCTCAGATTCCAGTCATGCTGAGTAAATATATAATTGAGGCCTATGTGGTCGGTGAAAACCAAAAAATCATCCCCAATAGATAATGTCTCCAACAGCGCAACGTATGTACGACTGCATCTAACTCAATATCATGCGTCGGGTAATTCCTCTAATGTGTCCTCAACTGTCGAGACCTGTACACCACAACTCGTTCTCCCATGAATCAACACTACTCCTAGTCCAATACCTGATTCATCAGAATAAACTATATAGCTATTCCCCGGCTCTGGGAGTATTAGGATTGGTGCTGATGTCAACCTTCCCTTCGGGTCCTTAAAATCTGCCTCGCAAGATTCCGACCAAATTAACTTCACACCCTTTTTAGTTAGACCTGTCAACGGTGCTGCTAAGTGGGAGAAGTATTGTATTAAATTTCTATAGTAACCATCCAGCCCTAAGAAGCTTCGTATCTCGAACACATTCTTAGGCTACTCCCATGAAACTACCACTCCCACCTTCTCTATGTCTACTAAAACTCCTACCTCAGAGATGATATTTCCCAAGAAGTGAATCTGGTCCATCCAAAAGTGGCACTTTGAGAGCATAGAATATAGTCGATGCTCCCTCAGTATACTGAATATGATCTCAAGATGTGTGGAATAGTCGTGTCAAGTGTGAGAGTACTCCAAGATGTCGTACATGAAGACTACCACAAAAGAATCAAGATACGAATGGAACACACGATTCATTAGAGCAATGAAAACCACTTATGCGTTCGTGAGCCTGAAAGGAATAAATGTATACTCACATACACCATCCCTACTCCTGAATGTAGTGAGAGGTATATCAGATGGTCTCACACGTAGTTGATGATGTCCTGATCTCAGGTCAATCCTTGAGAACACTCGTGCTCGATGAAGCTGATCAAAAAGATCATCAATCCTTGGTAAGGGATATCATTTTATAAACATCAAATAGTTCAGCTTTCGATAATCCACGCAGAGTCTAAGAGTATCGTCCACCTTCTACGAAAAAAGGACCAGAAAACCCCAAGGAGAAGTACTGGGTTGGATAAATCCCTTTTCCTGCAACTCCTCCAACTGCCTCTTGAGCTCCTGCAATATAGGTGTAGCCATCCTATAAGGAGGAATGGACACTGATTCTTCTTCTGGCACATTCTCAATATAGATATCCACCTCTATCTACAAAGGTAGACCCGAAAATTCGTCTAGGAAGACATCCCTTAAGTGATCAACAACTGGAGGGAAATCCGTCGGACAAGTCCCCTGGTCATCCAGATATAAGCTCGCAATCTAGGTTGTGACTCCACCTTGCCCATGATGCTCTTGTCCAGCTTGACTTTCCTGAAAATTCCACTCACCCTTGTATAGAAAATATCTTCCCTCTGGTGATGTGAAACACACCCTGCGATGATAGCAGTCTACAAAGGCTCAAAAGGGAACCAACCATTCCATCCTGATAATTACATCATAAGCTGTCAACCCTAAGACATAGGGGTCCCAAATATAGTGACACCCACCAACCTCAAGGGGAACTTCTTGCATTGACGCACACCAACCATTCTAGTTCCCAACAAAGATTCTAGCGTCATGATATCGGAAGAAGGAAAAACACAGAGCCCATGGCTCTCCAAATGGGCACTGATATGAAACGATGTGTAGCACCTGTATCGAAAAGTACTGAAGACAAGACAGAAGCTACTAGAATAGTACCTCTGACCATAGAAGGTTCGAGATCCTTCTCCTACTGGGTCTGATGCACAGCATAAGCATGCCCAGTGCCACAACCCTACAACATAGCCGAATACCCTGAGCTGTCCCGCCCTGCTAGCTCTGAGCTCCTGGTGTCTGGATACAACGACCACGACCACCATCTCTGCCTGCATGCCCTAACATTTTCCAGTTCCTTGACTGGTAAGAATCAACTGGTCCTACTCCTGCATGCGGGGTCTTCAATGAACCCCTCTTACTAGAAACTGGTGGATACACCCTACAAAAGTTCTGCAGATAGCCTATCATGTCGCAAGATCGACACTCCACTGGATCACGTGGACATTGCAGCCTCTTGTGCCCCTCTCTACCACACTGGTAGAACCTGAATGGGCCACCAGAGGAAACTGCCTGGCTGGAACTGCCACCCTAAGAGAAATCCATTTGTCTCATCCTCTTTCCAGTAGAAGTATTACCAGTAACTAGTGATGAACCGCCCTGGCCCACACCACTAGCTTCCCATAGGTTCCTCTCTAAAATCAGCACCTGATTTACAATATCATGGATATTAGGAAACCTAAAAACATTCACCAGTGCTCGGATGTCATACCAAAGACCATCCTCAAAACACCTGGCTCTCAACATCTCATCACCCACCAGCACGGGTGCAAACCGCTGATGCTCCGTAAAACGAGCGGAATAGTCCATCACTGATATAGCACCCTGCTGCAGATTCATGAACTCTCGAGCTCTATCTTCCCTCAACGTCCAGGGAAAGAAAAATTCAAATAAGACAGCCTGAAAATCGTCCCATTCCATGTCCTTGTGATGCTCTGACTAGGTGGTAATATCCCACCACCTCTTGGAGGAATCACACAGCATGAAAGTCGTGAGTTTGACCCTCCACCCTAGAGGTGTCTCAAGATGCTCAAAAATAGTCTGCATTGACCCTAGTCAAGACTTCGCAGCCTGTGGTCCGCCATCCCCTAAGAACGTAGGCAGATGCTGCTGTTGTAATATAAGTGTCATCTCGGCCATAAATGTGTCACCCTACGGTTCTCCCTGAAAGGTCAGCATAAACTGCAATAAGCCTTCCCATAACTGCGCCACCGCACTTGTGTCCGGTATAGAAGCTGGTGCCAAATATGGCTCTGCTGGAGGATCAACTGGTAGCCCATGGCCCACATATGGCTCTGCTAGAGGATCTACACGGCATTTATACTGACTACATGGCATGTACTTGACTACCCTTCCCCTACCCGGGTCCTTCTGCGCGGCTAAGCCACACGGCCCCCGTTTGAACAAAACTACACGGTGTGTATATTATCTACACGGTGTGTATGGTGGTGTTATGTCCTACTGCCCGTGTCGTCTGTGACACGGATGACTACTCGGGATGACACTACACGGTAAGTTACACCCACACATGGCATGTCAACATCCCCGTTTCATGGCCATACGACTAAGTCCTCACGGTCTTTCCTCAGACAAGACTACACGGTGTGTCCCCAAAGGTACACGGAAAGTTCATGGAACGGTGACACCGAACCGTGTTGTTAGTTACATGACCATGTCCCCAGGTCACAATACACGGTGTTTTCATAATTTACACGGCTTTTTCTGTGAAGGAGTTCACCGTTTCGTGTAGTTAGTTACACGGCCGGACTCCGTGTCACAATACACAACATGTTCATCATTGACACGGCATGTTCTGTACAGGAGTTCACCGACCCGTGTTGTTAGTTACACAGCCATACTACGGGTCAGAACTACACGGCGTGTATATCTGTACGCAGTGTGTTTTACCCAAGCTCTTCCCTACCCCATGTCACAGCCCACACGGTTTGTGACACGGGAAGAGACTACACGACGTGTACTCAGAGTACACGGCGTGTACTTAAAAATTTCATTTTTCTTCCCGAATAGAAGGCCATACATGGTGTGTGTAAAAATACTACATGACGTGTATACTGGTTTTCCAGAAAGTATGCCTCAGAAACTTTCCTGGATCCCAGGAAATACCAAAAACCAACACCTAAGTGTCAAATTCCGACACGTGAGGGATCATTCTCCCCACGAATAAAAGTTTGACATATTATCTGTGTTACAACTAATAAACAATCAATGATTTATCAAATTCCAGTCAATGGGGGCCCATACTCCCCCAACACCAATGTTTGGAATCCATCATATAAATAGGATTACACAAAATATTCCAGGTATTTATCAAGCAACTATCACAACAACATGCTTTTCTAGAAAAACTATTATCACAACAGTATACAACTTCTAATGCACCTACATGGCATGGAACTATGCATGACATGTGATTTATAGCATGTGCCTACATGATGCATGAGATTTCATACCCTCATCTCCTCGGGTTGCAACTAAATAGAACCCATAAATAATTTATAACAGCATAATCCCAAGTGCATCACCCAACAGTGAAAACATATCAACTGTAAAATTTGCAAAATCAGAAAATTTTCAATACGAGGTAGACTGGCCTTTCCCTGTATGTGGGTTAGATACGCCCGAGCACAGCATATTACCAACTACCATTCGTCCTATCCTTGACTACGACTCCAAATATTAAGTCAAAGAAAAGAACGCCTCAGATACCACTTTGTAACGTCCCAGTTCCAGGTGCCACTCAACAGGTGCCCCGAATCCGGTTCGCCACGTGACCTCAAGCGCATTTCCCCAAACGCCAGAGGATGCCGACTAGAAGCGAGGGCCCAGGTCTGATAGTGGGGAAACTATGCCTTTTTTGTCAAAATGTAGCGTAGTGGAATATGAAATAAAGCATACAACGAACAGTGGAAGCATTAAACCATACACAACTAAAATAAACAACATCAATGGATATACAAACAGTATAAGAATAATAATGTTACATGTCTCATGTTCTATGAAAACAGCCAAAACATGTTATACATCAATATAGTACAACCAAAAGCAGAGTACAACAACACAAAGCAAAACAGCTGGCAGCGGCATCGTGAGGCTAGGCTTGGTCCCATTCCCTCCTACTCCTCAGCAACAATCATGTACCTATATATGGACTCTTTCCCCTATCTACAACTGTCGCAACGTAATCTATTTGGGCTGAAAAGCATGACCCAAACAGGGTGTGAGAAATATATCTCAGTAGGCACCCACCAAAGGCCCATGCCCAACTGTGTGTAAGCATGCAACAATAGTGCAATAGTAAAATCTAATAAAGAAAGCAGTACTGGAAAGTAACTAACTTAAGAATTAAATTTCTATTTGATTATTCATTTAATCCATTCAATTTAGTAACATTATGTTCTTAACAGCACCAAGCCCTCATTCCAACCAATATCTTGACCTCAGGCTAATATAGTGAACCACATCCTCAGGCTATATAGAATCTATCCCTCAGGCATTGCCCTCAGGCGCAATAGAATTCTCACCCTCAAGAATACGAAGTGTCGCCCTCAAGCACATATGTCAAGCCCTCAGGCACGAACGATTTCCCTTAGGTGAAATAGAATGTCACCCACAGGCTAAAACAGTCACGCCCTCAGGCTAAAGAAAAAAACCGCCCTGAGGCATAAGTAACCGTGCCATGCCCAACATATAAACATGCAATTTGAATACAATTCCTCTCAATGAAATGTAATGAATAATTTAAACAAGGCATACCCTCATGTATCCTGGACAAACAACTAAACAGAGGAACGCACCCTTCGGGATGGTCCTAGATCCATGTAACGATCCCAAACACCAGTTTTAAAATTTATTCAATTACCTATACAGTTCTAGGATGTTAAAATAGCCCTGGCCTCAGCCACACGACACCCCAACATGGCGTCGTGGCACAAAAACGCAAAAAACACACAACAGTTGTAAACCTAAACACCAAACCACCTACCTTAAATGCCAAAAAACTTTATACCTGAACCTCAACTCCAGAAATGCCCAAGAGTAGTGCAGATCTGATGAAGAACAAAACCCATTCAAATGTAAATAACTTTCTCTTGGGAAATAATTTGTATTAACGGCTTCAAGAGATGAAAGGGCATACCCGTGCGGTTCCAACGAGATCGTCCGAAGCAGAATCGGATTCCAGACGAACACCTGGTGGATCTTCAAATGCCTGGCCTCCTCCTTTGGCTCCAAAACGGCTCAAATGCCTCCTCAACCAAAATAGGAGGCTACTTCCTGTTTTAAGCCGAAAAAATAAAGTACACTTCATGTACTTCCATGTACACAACGTGTAATCCTTTCATTTAACTGTTCATCTGGCGGCTCCCCGCCAGCGCGACACTATTTTCCTGCCGACAAGACTACACGACATGTACTCTTGAGTACACGACGTGTACTGCCGCCCAGCTGGTGGCTACTCCACTACCTTACTATTTTGGCCTGCCGACTGACCACACGGCATGTAATGGACCACTATATGGCATGTAGTCGGTTTCTACACCCTTTGTCATCAACATGGCTTCACGCCCTGTGTACTCATCCTAACACGGCCAGAAGTACACAGTGTGTGGAAAAGTACACAGCATGTAGTTCCAAAATATAGTATTTTCCCCATTTTCCATATTTTATTAAAAACACTTAAGGAAAAGATAAAATAAGAAGCCCGTACCTCAAAGAGGAGAACCATGTTCTTACTTGAAAATATAATGTTGAAAGAAGAATTTAATTCCATGAATGATGCATCGGATAAATGGATTGGCATATCCAACTCTGTCAAAAAACTAGTTAAAGGAATGGTATAATAAATTTCACTTTTCAATGAAATACATTATCATGATTCTGAAAAATATCAAGTGAGTATTTTTTAGAATAAATTATTTTAGATTTTATTTGTAGAAGCCTTCCATTAATATGAAATAATTCACAAAGTATCTATGGTATTCAAATATGCTCAACTATTAAACATAACTAATAGATAATGAAGCATGAAATTTCCTTTCACAAATTCAAAGGAATTAATGGAGAACATATGATAATGTGAATTAGAATTATAAAAGGAAACTATGGTTAGTTGAGGATGATAAGAACTCTATAAACATGAAATGTTTTGAATTGGATGTGATATTGAAAAATCATCAATCTCCCTAAGATGAAACACCCCAACTAGCTGAAAAAAGAGATCATCCAACAAATGTTTTCATTGAGGATAATTATTTTAAAATGTTCTCTAAATCATCCATTAATCCAATGGAAAAATCCTCTAAGGAACAGGTATCATCCATACCATCTAGTAATCAGGTTTCTAAATGTGTTTCCAAAAAAATATTAGGTTGTAAGAAGAATTTTAAACATATATATATGAATAAAGGTTATAATAAACCTTCCACCTTGACTAGGGTGGAATGAAATAATTTGTTAAAAGATGGATACCAACAAGGAGCGCCACACATCAAGAATGATAACCAACAATCTCATGCCTAATATATCTTGTTCTGATGATTTGGGGGTCAATATTGTTGTTGAAACAATAATGTTCATTGTGCATTATAATGCTAGTACAATACACTAAATGAAAAGTCACAAAGTAAGACCAACTCAAGGGGGAGCAAGAAAGTGAAAAGGATGAAAAATCAACTATTCAAAATGCATATATACACTGCTAAAGGATTTTGAATGGTTGATAATATCTATGATGTACGTAATGGAAGTAGTCACAGTATTGGTACAACTTCATCTCATCATGTTTCCAAAGATTATTTAAAAAGAAGACAATATAATCTGGTTAATAAATAAGAACAATCCTTGGTATGAAAGCATAAAAATGGGGAAAATGAAAATTCCTACAAGTAGTTTTGAAGAAGTAAGAATAAAAAGTTTGTGGATTCTAATCCCTTGAAGTAGATGGGTGATGGATCCAATAGTACTACGAATAAAATTTTATTTACTGTGAGAATATAATTCATACTATGGATCACTGCATACAAGCCAAGGAAATGAATTGAAGCAAGCTGGACATAATAATTCAATCTATCAAAGAGAATATAAGAATAATTGAATATAATTTTCCTCAGAATGAATAAATTCATGTATTGAAGAAGCCATGTGGATGATCCAATCTAGACTATGCCATGAAATATTTTTTAGTTGTCTATTCTAATCAAATGGAAATTTTTAGTGATCTAAAAGGAGAAGAAAAATAAATAACTAGCTAAAGATAATGAACAGGGAAAATATGTATATTCATGTTATGAAAATATTGGAATTTCATGAGAGGTTATCACAACATGACAACACAAGTGTCTCACAGGACCATTGTGTGAGTTAAAAAAATTCTGGTCAATCTATTGAAAAGTGTATGTCAATTATTCCAGCGGAAGAAGAATTTCAAAAAATAATGAAAATCTTACCATGATATTATAGTGCTCCAAAATTACTTGAAAAAGTGGGTTCTCACACTATGAGGTATAAAAAGTAATAATATTCACACAAGCACTACCATCATTGAATATCACATGTTTATGTGTTATAATTAGACAAAATAGAGAACCTTGGTGGGGAAAACAATCCAAACCATGTTTGTTTACCATGATGAAGAAAGTAGACTTTATATTATTCCCTTATACTTTTTTTATATATGTGTTATTACATTACATGGAATTTATGATCAAGGTCATTCTAAAATTGATAAATGAATGAAATAATTGAATAACTACTAGTTGAACACATTATTCATGATTTGATAATTACATTAAGTTATCCACAGTGAATTATTGTCAATATGAATATCTTGATGATGATCTGATTATTATTTTACAATAAGTAAAATAAAAGATAGTGAACCACTTGAGGGGGAATAAAAATGAGGATTTTATATAAAGGATTATGTAAAGACAAACCATTAAAATCATACAATCTCAAGATGTTGAATGTGATGTATTCCAATCACACTTTCATCCATTGTTTGTACTTGTTTTTATAATGTTAGTTAAGGGGGAGTTTTTCATTGATGATAAAATGGGATTAAAGGGGTATATTAATCTTCTAACTCAATCTTTTTAATATTATTGGTGATATATGTGAAGGATTTAACAATTCATTGATAAATTTGACTATTTCAAACACCTGGGTTATGAATTGATACATTTTGAGCATGATTTCGCATGCATTTTTGTTTATGGGAAGCAATGAAAACCATTATCATATCACTCTATTAATCTACATCGGGTGAACCCTATTAGATGTGGGGTTGATTAAATAATTTATCTCTTCTATGTAAACCATGTGACATCATCACTCTCTCAGAACTGATAAAGAAGATGTTCTTTAAAGGGGGGAGAAATTGTAATTGAAAATACCACTCTTATCCATTGAATTTTTTTCCATTAAGTGAATGAAAAGGATGTCACACATATTTACATTGGATAATCAATATGAAATTATGATGATGATTGAAGAGGAAAGTTTTTCTAAAGCTTATGTCACTTGCATAATAATTATGAAATGACATTGGATGTCATTCATTGAAATTATACAAAAAATATACATGATTATAGAACATATAATATGTTCCAAATCATGTGGAAATGAATGAACCATAGTTACAATATTTTAATAAACCTTTTCAATATTCCATTTCATGATGAATGTGGGAGATCCATTCAATTCTTTTTAATTGGTTGAATATTGTTAATTAAAATAGATGATTGTTTGTGCTGATCTTCAATGAAGATTACAAGGGTGTAAAAGAAAACATATCACTCACAACAATTATTCCATGCATTATTCTATATTGAATTAGGAGATGAATATTTCCATGATCCATCTATTATTGAATTAAAAAAGTAATATTGAAGAATTAGTGCTTGTTATTACCAAAAGAAAAGATGGATGATGTGTGATGAAGACGAAATAAATGAGGAAGGGATTGGTATTTTATGGTGGAATATTATATTTGGTATACATTTTTTTAACATTGTTTATCATTCCCATTATCAAAAAATTGTTCCCACCATGTTGGCCAGCTGATGACCCCACCCAATGCATATGAAGGACACAAGGGTCTACCACTATCAAAGGGAATGCCTCAAAGATAGCCCATAAGCGGCGCATGTGGGCCATATATAATCATGTAGGTGCACGCACGATGGTGAACCCATGAGGCAAAGGGAAAGTGGGAGATAGGAGCATACCGGGATGAGGCATAGTGGGAGCTAAGAGAACACCTATATAGAACTGGTTTAGGGCGGCACCAAAGAGAAATAGGAGTTATCTGGTGCTATGGTCACATGCTAAGATTTTTATACTACTCCACACTTGAGACTCTATTTTGATTCAGGAGAGAATAAAAATCTTGGAAAGAGATCTCAGTCGTCCGATGAATCGCGGAATTGCTCTCTATCCTCCAATCAATCGTACGATTGATCGTGCATATCCATGCCATCCATCGGATCTTGGCAGTTCTGGATTGATGAACTACCATTTGATCTAATCCACCAAGGTCATCATCAACCTCTACTCGCAAGAAGTCCATCCTGAAGCCACTGCTCAAATCAAACTATGAAGATCCACAATGATCAAGCTCCCTGTCACTATCGAAGAAGAAATATCATGCGTGATGATTGTCTTAGAAACACGATGTCATGCATGCATACCTATTCAATGTACAATGTGAAGACTTCCATGCATTCAAAAAACGCATGCATGTGAAGACTACACTATGAAATAAAGAGCCGAAGGTGAATAGAAAAATGTGGAGATATGCAGAAAATCATTGAACTGGTTTGAATAATTCAAAGATGAGTATCTCTGATTATTTAATGAGGAAATTTTATGATTACATTTTTCAGGGATTTTAAATAGATTTTAATGTGTAATTACACATTATTCATTTCCTATAAAGAGATTGGCATTTACCTTGGCTCTATTATTAAAGAGATCATGAAAATATAATGTTTTGGTTAAATAGAGCACTGTATGTGAGGTTCTATGCAGCTGTGTTATGCGAAGAAGTTCCGAAGATCCCTTGCACGAAGGATAACTGTGATCCTTCTTTGTTTGAAATATATGAGATCTGAAGAGAATGTGCAAAGAAAAATAGACTAACATGTGATATGATTTTATAAACCCTGTTTGTGCATCGTGGAGGTATTCTCATAGGTAAACAGTCGGTTCACATGAACCCATGATGAACCTTTGCAAAGACAGAACCAAGATCCACATACCCTATGTAGCTCTAATGAAAAATCATGCACACTCTATGAGAAAAGAACAAGAACACCCTTCTCACTATATATATAAATATATATATATACACATTGTTTTTTATTGAAGGATTCTGGTATTTTGTGAGTGAAAATTTATGAAGGATACATTCCTTCATGATTATATAAGATCCTCCCTTAATGTAAGAATAATTAATGGACGGATTAAAAATACACTGGCCTTGGAGAAGAAGGGACCCAAGGCACATAGTGGAATATGGAGTGGCATGAATAATCCACATGAATGCATATTCATGATTTTAGATACATGAAAAAGCCAGAGACTGCATCACATCAACACGGATTTGAACAACTCATTATATTTAGCACAAACATGACATATAAAATTGAATATAATAAATAAGATTTTGTGTGAAATCTTGTGAGTAAGATATAAGGAGTTGAGAATAAAACAAATGATAAATGGTGGAAGAATTCATGCATTCATGCATGCCCAAGCATGCGTAAAGGAACTTAATGGAATAAAATTTGTTTGTGTGAAAATATATTAATGAAAAAGAGATATAAAATTCACATGAATGAAACACACACATTGATTATAAAATATTTTAGATACTATGTGTTTGAGTTTACCAGAAATATAATGTGCATGAATGAAATCACGCATAATCACATGCAGATGTGTCAATTCAGATGATGCCAACTAAGTTGATCCTCGGTGTTTGAAAATTCACATAATTATATTTCATTGATTCTAAGAAAACTAGGAGATGTTTTAGTGATTTAATTTATTGAACTAATTTAAAATAAATTGAGATATCCAAATAAAAGTGGTATAGGATCCCATGTGATCAATGAATGATGTAGATGTGAATTGATACTGAAGCCAGATAGAGTTAAAGAATATCTTTTATTTGAGTATACTCTGTTTGAGGATTCCTGAAGACAAACAGAGCTATCATAGATCATGATTATTCATGGATATCATGATTCTTGAATATGTAGTGTGCATCACTTGAACACATCTAAATGATGTTGGGTCATCATTAGAAGAAGAATGAATTTCCATTCATTCCGAGACTGAGGACTGATTAGAAAAGTGATCCGATTAAATTTTCAAGGGCAACACACCATATTAAATGTTTTTGAAGATTATTGAAGAGATTCATTAACATTAGTTATTTATAAAACTCATTAGGGGAGATCCCAAGATCCATCAATATTGAATCACAAAGTATCTCTTTTGAAAGTCAGGAGGAAGAAGTCTTTAATGAGAATCTGAAGCAAACCAGTGGGACTCTGCAATCATTGTGGGAAGCAGTATAAAGAACCTCCTATGGGACTAATAAGAGATATAGTGGGACTCGGTATCGACCGTTGTAATAGATAATAATATTATTGTAGAGAATTTTTATTATAGAGAATAATAATCACTGAAAATAGCATGACTTTGAGTCGAACCGTGTAGAATATTGTGTTCATTGCCTTTACATTTACATCCACAATCATGGAAAGGCTGAGAGACATAGAAGAATAGATCGAGTCTTTAACAATCCATATACGTTTAATTTAAAAGAATAAATTAGAAAAAATATTTAAGGGGATCACTAATTCACACCTCCCCTATCAGTGGATCACATTGATCTAGGCACATCAATAATAAATTCCACCATAGGAAAGGTTCAAATGGTAAAAAATGTGAAATATTTCTATAAATCATATCAATTAATCTTAAAATTTTATCTATATTACAAAAATAATATTTGAACCAAATTTATGTACACCACACACACACATCAATGAATAAATCTCCCATTTTAATTTAAATACACTTCAATTCAACTTTAAAATAATCACCAATGGAAGGATGTTTCCTTATAGAATGATATCTTATAGATCATGAATTTCAACTTTTTAGTCCCAAAATATTGGTTATTCATTAACTCCCTATTAAAATTAATTAATTACATGGGATTAATCATTAATATACATATTATGATGTGATATATGATATATTTCCTGAAACTTATCCATCTATGTTTGGAGTTGTTACATAAAAACCATATTGAAAACTCATTGTTCCCCATAAAATGGTTCAATAATCAACAGAGAAATTTTTCAAACATTGATAATCCTATTATTAAATTTTTTTTTGCTAAACTATTATGAAACATGATCACCATCCTAATATGCCATATAAATGGTCCACTAATTAGGTAATGTCCTTTTTATCTAGTGAATCATTCATCAACTATCGAATAATAGTTATATTATTAGTCATTATATTCACCATGTTGTGATAAAGGGGAATTACCTTTATTGTGAAACAAAATATTTTCATTTACGTTGTTTATGTAATATATTAATAGATTATGATTATGATCACACTCAGGGATAAATCAAAATCTATGGTGAAATTCAACTTGAAATCAAAGATAATATAATAGAAATTTTAAAATAATTTAATAATGAAATACATAAAACTCAAACATGGTCAATTATAATTGACATTTTTGACCATTTATTGTTAATCACCATAATGATTACATGGATCTGAGAAAATTTGAATCTACTTAATCTTATAAATGTTATGATATTAGGAAACCAAGATTTGTTAATGATTCATGGATGATATGGATTTTGTAGTTATTTTGAGGATTGAATATTTTTTATGCTAGAATGATACATTATTTAAATTTTTATGTGTGACTCCCCATGATTTTACGATATGTTTCCTCCTAAATAAATTTAATTTCATGGGTAGATTATATTGGACGCAACCCAAGGCCTAAATGGACCATTATATACTATTGAATATTTTTTATTTAACACTATCTGTAATGTTCCTAGGAATGACTAATATTAATAATATTAGGATATTTTTATATTTCATATTTAATAAAATAATTTTTCATCCCCCAAATGGTTTTTTTGGCCTAAGATAAGAATGATTCCATAACTACGCAATAAAAACAAATATTTTTCGAAAGGAAGTTTTATAGTTTTTTAATGATGAAACTATTTTAAATCCAATTATGATCAATTTATTTACATTCTCTTACAAATTATACATATAATTTTAATTTTTAATATAAAAAATTACATTTAGATAGATTTTTGGTATTTATCTGAGAATTTTTTTTTGAATAGTGAAAAATACTACATTTTAGTTGTAACACCCCAAGTTTCTATAGCATAATTCGCATTGAATAATACAGTAGAGTGTGTTGTACGCAACTTCAAGTTCTAACACACACCACAACCAATCAAACTAGACATTATGAATAGTAATACCCACTTTTTGAAATTTTATGAATTCTATAATTAAAAAAAGACTTTATTTTTTGATACGGAATATCGAAATTAGCTTTGGGTAAATTTTAGGTAATTTTCGGATAATTTTCATATTTTCATGAATAGTGATAATTACTAAATATTTATTAATAACATTTTTTAAAAAAATTATTTAATAGTGGAAAATTATGAATATGAATTTTCTGAAGGTATAATTTGATTAAATTTTTATCATTTTAATCAATATAGGTCATTATAAGTAATTTCACATTTAAATTTGACATTAACACGTGTCAATCATTTGGTGGTTATTATTTCATAATAACACTCTTTTTGTTTTAACAACAGGAATTAATTTGAAATTAATTTCTACAAATTATGTGTTTTGAATATAGAAAAATGGATTCCATTTTTGGAATCATGAGGTCCAAATTCTATAAATAGTTATCTTATATTTTTTAGGCATTTTGAATAAATACTTCAGTATATATTTTATTTACCATGGTGAAAAGGTAAATCTGCTAAATAAGGATAAGAATTAATATTATAATAAAACTAAATTAACCTAACATGTGTCCAAACCCTATTGGATGATAAATGTTTGATCATGGGAATCTTTGGGTCGATCATGGGACCCCATTGAGCCACTTTTAAGTGATAATGACACTTTATAGTAATTTTGATAAAGTAAATACTAAAATGACATAATATTATATCTTATAGAAAATCAATATTTACATAGGGTTATATATGTTATCCTTTCGACTATAAATATTAATTAGAAATCTAAAAATATTTACCACAGAATGATATATTATTTAAAATTTTTAGATGTTAAATAATTTAATTTATTTATGACACAATGATGATGCAGTAATTACATAATGAATGAATGTATAAAATAAATTGTAGTATAAATACTAATATAAATATAATTTCAAAGTGTTTATGACATCCAAGAATTTTATAAGTGAATATGAAATATTAAAGTTCATTTAATGAATTTTCTTCAAAATAATAATGTTTTTATGACTTTAATGAAAATAAATTATTAAATAATGTCAAAATTTGCATAATTGATTTAAAAAAACAAATATTATATTTTTAAATGATATTCTATTACAAAAAATATATGTTTCAGCCAAATGACTTATATAATGATAGTTTCGTCATTAATTAACCACTTTGGGATCTTTTGGTAGTATATAGTATGTTTATTAACTATATAATATAAAAATACAGAGAGACATGGTAAATGTCAAAATATTTACCAAAGAGTTAAATATAAATGATAAAGTTAATATGGTTACCTAAACCTTTATAAAATTTATTTATTGAAAGGATTTCTACCCATCCCCACCCTAGACTCTAATAAAGTATGTTTGGATCCAGTATAAACAGAATATAAATTTATTATAAAATAATATTTTATGCTTTTTCTAAGGTGTCTCTCACCCCTCTTATAAAAAGGAACTTCACCTTCTCTCAAATATAGACCTTAAAATCCTTTTGGATAGGACAAACCCTACCCAAAAAACCTCTCAACTTCCCTGACATCATCCTAGAGTCCTTCCTTTAGTGAGAAAGCCAACATAAAGATCCCTTTTGATAAAATCAAATGCAAGAAAATGATGAAGAGGTAATAATTTCACCACCTTATTTCAAGTTATTTTCTTCTTCCACTTATTCTTTCTTTGTTGTTTCCATTATAAAATAATAAATACATTATATTTTGTATCTTGTGATGTTATTATAAATATGGTACAACCATATTCATTATGGTATCTATCCTTTTATTGACATGTCACCAGACGTGTGTACGTACGGATTACCGTTTCCACGTCGTGGTGTAATTGTTATTCAATAAATTATTATTTAGATGAGTATAATAATGATGTGTAATTCATGAAAATAAAAAATATAAAACGATAATTATTCTACATATATTATATACCATCAAATTATATAATATTTTAATATCAAAAAAATGATATTGTTGCTCGTGTGTATGTACAGATTGTCGTCTTCACATAGACATGAGATTCATTCCCCATCATATACATTAAAGAATAATTTTCATTTGATGATTAACAATAAATTCTAAATACTTTATATAATTTTGGATATGAATATGATACATCCCATACAAAAAAATATTACTCACATAACAAATAATATAAAGGAAAATGAATCCGTTAACACCAGAAACGACGATAAAACTACGATATTATTAACAAATCCATTTTAAAAGATTAAATTTGATATCATATTAATTTATATGATTCACGTATAATTTAATAACAATTATTTCACCATTATACAGGAGGATAACTTAGCCTCAACCAAGTAAAATTGCAAGGCAAGGGTTAATTCTACGATATGTTCATTATCTGAGGTTGTTTATACATAATTATCTATTGGGACCTCTTTATCATCCACATCCACATTTCTTAAAAATATATATCAAAACATTCTTATGATTTTATAAAATATGGGTTAATGAAATTTATATCCTTACTTGACTTTATATAAGATGTTTATAAAAGAATATTTCCGCCGTTTTCCAAACAAGGTCCTTTTTAACCTTTTCGACACAATTAAGGTATGAATTTTTTTTAACTTAAATGGTGGGTGCGGGTATTTTCTGCCATTATAAAATATTAGAATCTTCCCTTACAATATTATTAGAATATTTTCAATGTAAATGTTTTATTTTATAATTATGTGATATTTAAATGATTTCAACAATGAGATATTTTTCTCAAATAGTTTTGATTTCATCTATGTCAACATCCTTTGATGGATTTTAAGCTTATTTGATGTTGATTTATTATGATACAAAAAATCCATATTGTATTGAATGTTTTTTGATATGTCTGACTATGAATGTGTTATTTTTATACCATTAATGGTTTATGGAGAAATTATTGACATTTATAATGCTAGTTTTAATACAAATGTTTATGTTATGAATAAACCTATTCATATGAGGAATGAATTGGACTTAGTAAGTGACATGTGGATCCCGCTATAGCTTTTCGATGCATCGGTAGGTCTCATGAGACGAACTAATGTATTGGCATTAGGCCTTGACAAAATCTTATTTGTAGTCTTGGCACAAGGCCTTGACTATATGGTTATGATTGTCTATCATTATGCATTCCATCATTATGAAAGTGGTTATTGATAATGAATTTTATTATTAGACTAGTAGAAAATACATGTGAATAAGTAAATGGAATTATTCTACATTATTTTTTCCATATTATGCAGATGTTCAGTTTTAAAAGGCTTTTGTGTTAGTTATACATTACCTTTAATGTTTATGATTATTTATGAACGTTTCTGCTATATTATTATCCTTACTGAGCATCTGAACTCACCCCTTTCTATTTTATATTTTTCTCAATATGTGAAGAAGTATTTTATGACTAACATCCATGGATAGTCTGAGGGGATATGAGTGTGGACTATGGATACTATACTGTTGTAGTTTTTTCACTTTATCATGTAATTAAAGACTTATGAATTTATCTAGTGTTTTCAAGGCTACTAAACTAATAGGCATTTCTAGACTAGATCATTTGTGATCATGACAATGTTATGTAATAATGCACAGACTCTGGGTGACTAGGGTCGGGGCGTTATAGTTGGTATTAGAGGAAGTTTAGTACAAACCATGGAAGCTACATTTAGATAAACTCTGATTAGTGCACAATAACCTAAGATAGACTTTGAGGATTATTATAGAAAAACTTCCTAGAAATTTTGTATTATAGAGATTTTGGGAGTTTTCTGAGAAATAAATCCATGTCTGGATATGAGAAGGTATAGGTGGATCTGGCACAGAAGTACCTAGGGGTAAAATTAGAAAACACATCTTTATGCTAGACTTGAATTGGAACCGGTGCATGATAAATGGCCTTGTTGTACTCTTGGTTATGACACTCTCGAGGGATATGCTTAGGATAGTTCTTATTTTCATTACAAACAATTATTAAGGGTTTATGAGTATATATTTCCTCAATGAAAACATATTTTTTGATTATGGATTATATCCATAAAATGTTCAATTTATGTTAACTATTTTTAATGTTTGGATTTATGCATTGAGATTCATAAACTAATCTAGTGTATGCCATTGTTTAGAAATGGAACCTAGAGGAAGGAATGGAAACCGTATCAATGCAAACACTCCATTTATGGATTTTCCTTTTTCTCAAGATAATTATAGTGGAGATGGTTTTGCAACTAGAGCTGATCAGGTAATCACCATACTAGGACAACTCACTCAGGATATTAATAATATCATTACCCGTATGGAACACCCCGACCCATAACTTGGAGAATCAATTTTAGATCACTTTATGAGGCAACAACCACTAATATAAAATAGGAGTACAAATCCATTGGTAGTTGAGCAATGGATAATTTCTTTAGAGATAATATTCCACGCCTTGAAGTGTAGTGAAAGAGAAAAAGTTGTCATTCCAGTTTCCCACCTCACTGGAGATACTGATCAATGGTTTCCATTGATTAAAAACAAAATGGAAGATGACTAAGTATCAAATATGTAATTAAGGGAGTTTAAATATCTTTTCTTAGAAAAATACATTCCTCGTAACCATCGATCAAATATGGAATGGCAATTTCTGGGTCTGGGGAAAATGAAGGATGAGAATGTCACAAAGTATGAGGATAACATTACAAGGTTAGCGAGGAACACTATAGATTATATACGTAACCCAAGACATAAGTATAATCATTTCTATTATGGGTTAAAACCATTTCTATATCGAGCAATAGTCTCATAATCCATTGTCGACGTATGATGATATTGTCTCATGTGATATCAATATAGAAAATGAATTCTCTAAGTCTTATGACATTAAAGAAAATCAAGAGAAGAAGAGATCTGTCGAATACTATAAAAATGGAAATAATGGAAAGAAGGGAAATGTTGAATATCCATCCTGTAGTAAATGTGGGATGAAACACCGTGTTACTTGCCTAAAGAAAATGGGATTCTGTTACAAGTGTGGTGAAAAATTCCACCAACATCGTGATTGAAAGGGGAAGAAAGAAGCTACTGATGATCAATGCTACAATTGTAGGGAGATTGGACATTATCCAAATCAATTTCTTAAGCGTCAAGGGAACATACCTCAGAAAAGGCCAAAGGATCCAGGCCAAGCTTATGCGATCACTACTACTAAGGTAGAAACTCTGAAAGATGTAGTGGTAGGGAATTTAATGGTTTCCTCATGTAACATCCCAAGTAAGTAATGAATAATAGATATTTTTATCTATGTCTATTAATTAATTATATAGTGTATTATAGGCTTAAAATAAAAATAAATCCAATCTTAAGCAGGGAATACACTAATATTTTTTAAAAGATTGTTTTACTGCCTTTTGATGGCAGACCATTTTTAAATATATCTTTTGACAATTTTATAATCTATATTTGTCAAAATAAACTTATTATTTATAATTGGAACATCATAATTTACTTTGTGTGAATTTTTGGTATTTTTCTAACAATGTTCATTTTTTAATGAATAGTGAAAAATACTGCATTTTACATCAAAACTGATTTTTAATCTACTTTATTTATATGATTATATTATCTTTTGAATTGTTTGTAAAGTTAAATTAGAATATATTTTTATAATTTAATCCAAAGGTGGTCATTAGGATTAATTTCACTTTGGAATTGGGCATAAACTAATGCCAAACTTTTCATAGATATTGTTTAAAAAAACCCGCTATTTGTTTTGACAACGGAAAATATTTTTAAATCAATTATTGAAATTTCTGTGTTTGGAATTTGGTAAAATGGATTACATATTTGGAATCAGAAGTTCCAAATTATGTAATCAAGACTCTTTTATTTTTGGACATTATGAATAGTAATGATGGTAATTATCTTTAATTATCTTGATTAATGAGAAATCAGGTAGTTAAAGATAAAACAATGATATCATAATAATATAGGAAGACCACAACATGTGTCCTAAGGCTACTGGTTGTATCATGTCCAACTATGGGATGCCTTGTGCTAAACTTGGGGGCCCCATGGAATCAATTTTGTGAGAAAGTGACTTTTTATCTTTTTATTTTTAAAAAATGTTAAATGTGACAAAGAATGTATCACCTAAGTAAAATATTTTTAATTTTGTCTACATAAATGATCGTTTAGACTATAAATATTCATTAGAAACCTAAAAAGATTTCCTAAATCATGATATTTGTTTTAATATTTTTAGACATTAAATTTATAAAATTATTTATGACATCATGCTGATGCAGTGATTACCTCATTAATAAAGGATTTAGATAAAATGAAATGATAATGTGAAATCTATGACCTACACATGTCCAAAACCGATTGGATGGGTGTATTTCAAACCCAAATCACCTTAACCTATAATTATATCAATGTGGGTGATTTTTAATCCGAAATTCATTTTCAAATAAAGTAACATTTCTTTACTTTCCAAGAGTGCCCCTCCTCTCCTCTTATAAAAGGCCCCCACCTCTACCTCCATAACCACACTCCCAAATCCTTTGGCTCGGCCAACCCCTTCCATTTTGTCTCTCCACATCCATATATTACTCCTTAAATCCTAACTTTGGGGAGAAGTCTTCCCAAGGAAGCCTTTGAGCTCAAACCAAAGGGAGTTACACGATTTTAAGGTAATGTCTTCACTTGAGTGCTTTTGTTTTATTTTGCTTCTCTAACCCCCTAAAATATTGTTATTAATTTATTTTTTAAAAACTCCAGTATATTCAATATAAATTGATGTTGTTATAAGATGTATTTGAGCTACACTTACACACACCAACATTTAATGGTTAAAGGACATACTGTTTCCGTGGATGGTGAATTTATGCCTCCCGGAACGATGATTGTTCAACATTCTTTTAACCCCTTCAAAAGTGGCCATTAAGATGTCACTATATTTATATATGATATATAATATGAATATGTTTTCCTTAAGCTTATGTATTTTTTATTTTTGGCATACCTTTATGGTTTCCATTATGGGTAAACGCGTTATCTTCATTTAAGGAAGTGCGGACTACCGCCCCCTCAAAGTGAATTGATTCGTTAAATACCATATGTAAGACGTATAAAGGATGGAACTATGATATTATATAAGATATTATACCATAATTATAATATAACTTTATGTAATTCTGATTCCATTCTATAAAATACGAAATAGAAATGAAAGTAGTGTTTATCCGTACGTACGGCTTACCGTCTCCATGAACGGTGCATTTCATTTCTTACCTCTAAATGGTTATGTAATATTATAAATGAAAGTATATACTAGATATATATGATATATATGATATATACATCATCATTATAACTCTGGATATAATGGATACATGAACAACTTGTAATTATAAAGAGCATATTTTGACTCAAGTACCAATGATCGTTAAAATGACCATTATTAATTTAAATAATTACATAGTGTTCATGACATGTCAATAAGTGATATTAAAGGAATATGGAACTTGAAAAAGGTTCTTAAACAAGTAGAAATTAACTGAAGATTATAATTCAAGAGATTAAAGAACGACCGAGTCAAGTCAGACCTGAGGTATGGGACTTCGTCTCAATATCCTTTCATTGAGGCATATTTTGTTTTATACACAACTTTCTTTTATACGGTGTATAAACACCTTTGACTTTTACATTTATTCAAAAGGAATTTTTTTATACGAAGCATTTATTAAATGACAAAAGGGATTTTTTTTGTCGTACGTATGCGGCGACAATGACTTCTCTGCCGCTGTGACCATTATTTGAATTTCGGCTTCCTATACAAGCCATACTTTTTTTAAAAGAAAAATAAATACTATGTTTTAATCTTCTTTATTTTGGTATTGAAAATGGTTTTCATAATGTTTTTATATCAATGTGTTGTATTGATATCTTGTTATTGAAAGGTGGAAATGTTATGTTTCCTTTATGCATGTTTTATGTGATAAGATTATGTTGAGGTTCTTGGGCATTATTATGAAGACGAGTGGTTCTGTGATAAACTAAGGGCGGGTGAGCCCGATATAGATCTCCAATGAATTGGGTAATGCGAAGGAGTGAAATGTTAGGGTTTCTCCGAAGAGATTTATGGAATATTCTGTGATGGGCATTCCAAACGTAACCAAGAGGGTTACTTCCTACGTAAGAATGTAATAAATGCCCCAAGTTACCTTTATGTCTTATGATTTCTATGATTTATTCATGATTTGATGAGGTATGATAAAGTTCTTATGTTTTATGGGTAATGTATGATTTTATTCTGAAGTATATATGTACCCATGTTTCCTTTCCATATTTTTATATCCCTTACTGAGCTTTTTATGCTCATCCATTGTTTTTTTGAAATGTTTTTCACAGGTCAAGAGAAGGGCACATGATATGATTATAGTGTCAAAGGAGTGTCAAGAAATAATCCATGATTTATTTTAAATATGTTTCTATTAATGGGAAAGAATAATACTATCTTTATGTAACCACTATGTTTATATGTGGAATGTAATGCAAGTTTTATGATCTAATTCTCTAAAACTCTAAACCCGAAAAGATCCTCAAGGTGTATTCTTGAAATATCTCAAGATTAAGTAAGGTTTAAGGCTGGGGCCTTATAACTCAAGTTTAGAAAATGCATTATTTGATTATGGATCATCTCATTGTTTCATATCTTCCAAGATTGCTAAAAATGTTAGAAATTTCCAATTTAATTTAACAAGGGAGTTGTCAGAAAAAAATCATAAAGGAAGTATCATTGCAATAATGTTTTTTGAATCAGTCCCCATTAAAACACATAAATGTTCTTTATCTGCTGATCTCACGGTTATACCAATGATTGAATTTTATATAATCCTTGTTATGGATTGGTATTCGAACCACGATGAAAAGATTTATTATAAGTAGAAATAGGTTACAATTTTTGATGATGATAATAAAGAAAACCTTATCATTAGAGAAGAATCGTCAACACTTATTTCTTATTTAGATCTAGGCCCAATAGCTCAAATAAATTAAATTATTTGGGAGGAAGAGAATGAAATAATTGTGGGTGTGGAAAGAAATGTTCAAATAGAGGATGTACCTATTGTGAAAGAATATGTTGATGTGCTTACAGAATATTTACCTGGACATCCTCTAGAATGATAAATTGAGTTTTCCATTGACATAATTCCCAGTTCAAGGCCCATATCGTAGACCCCTTAGAGAATGGCCACTGTGGAATTAGTGGAACTAAAGAAACAACTACAGGAATTTAGTAATAATGGATTTATTCTCCCTAGTGTTTCTATATGGGGATCCTCTATCCTTTTTATAAAAAATAAATATGGATCTATGAGGTTATGTATCGACTATAGGGGGATCAATGTTATAACAATAAAGAACACATATCCCCTACACCGCATTGATGATTTCTTTGACCAACTACATGGAGCTCAATACTTTTCAATGACTGACCTTTGATCTGGATACCATCACTTGTGTGTGAAGAAGGAAGACATTTCAAAGACATCATATCGAACCAGGTACATGCATTACGAGTTTACAGTAATGCCTTTTGGATTGACTAATGCACCCTCTGTCTTCATGGATCTAATGAATAGAGTTTTCAATGAATATTTAGATGATTTTGTAGTGGTAGTTATTGATGATATCTTAGTATACTCCAAAATCTACGAAGATCATTAAAATCAGTTGCGCATTAACCTAAAGACTCTGAGAAGACATGATTTATATGAGAAGTTTAGCAAGTGTGAATTTTGGCTTTAGGAGATTTCTCTTCATGGCCATATTTTCTCTAAGGATGGAATCTCTACTGATCCTTCTAAGACAAAAGTAATCCATGAATGGGCAGTACCAACGAGTATAACTGAGGTACACAGTTTTATTGGTTTAGCAGGTTACTATCAAATTTTTTTCAAGAATATTTCCCGATTGGATAACCCATTAACGAAGATCAAGCGTAAAGGGGATAAATTTGTTTGGACAGAAAATAGTGAAGAATGTTTTGAAGAACTGACGATAGGAATATTCAATGCTCATATATTGACTCTACCATTGGGGAACGATGTGTTTGATATTTATAGTGATGCATCAATGAACGAACCTGGTTGTGTCCTTATGCAGAATGGTAGGGTTATTACCTATGCATCAAGACAGCTGAAAATTAATGAGAAAAAATATCTTACTCATGATCTTGAGTTAGAAGATGTAATTTTTCATTAAAGATATAGAGACATTATCTCTATGGGGATATGTGAGATTTATACTGACCATAAGAGTTTGAAGCATATTTTTTCACAAAAATAACTCAACATGACGCAAAGGTGATGGCTCCAACTACTCATGTATTATGATTGCATGACACACTACCACCAGCGGAAGGAAAATAAGGCACTAGATGCTTTGAGTAGAAAGGATCATTGAGTTTTAAATAAGATAAGAGTTGAAATGGATCCTATATATATGGATCTATTAAATATGGATATTGGAATCACTGAGGAAGGTGAGACATCAATACATTTTCAAATGGTTTCCAAATCATTGTTACTAAAAAGGATAAGAGTTCTCAAACCGATGATAAAGAATTTCGTAAAAAGATTAATGTTGTGAATGATGGGAGATTGATTGACTTTCTGTATGAAGATGAAATTCTGAAATTTTGGAATAAACATTAAGTTCATGATATAAATGATTTAAAAAGGGAATTTTTGGATGATTATCATAGTTCAAATTTCCTTATACGCCCTAGGAGAACCAAAATGTATAGATATTTGAAGGCAAATTTTTGGTGGGACCGCATGAAGATAGAGATTGCTGATTTTGTGTAAATATGTATGGTTTTTCAACAATTGATAGCTGGAAGGCAACAGCCTGGAGGAGTCATGAAACCTCTTCCCATACCTGAGTGGAAATGGGATAACATTATGATGGACTTTTTCATTGGACTACCACAGACCCCTATAAGGAACGGTGCAGTATGGTTCATTGTTGACCGTCTTACCAAGTCATCACATTTTCTTAGTATAATAGAAGATTTACCACTTTAACGTCTAGTTTGACTGTATATTAATGAAGTTGTAAGACTTCATGGAGTACCCATATAGATTGTTTATGATCTTGATCCATGTTTTACATCATGATTTTGGAAAATTCTTCATAAATCCCTAGATACTGAACTTCATTTGAGCACTTCCCACCACTCCCAACCTGATAGACAATCATAAAGGACTATTCAAACATTAGAAGAAATGTTTATATATTTCTCACATGATATTTAGTGTATGTGGGATCAATATTTACCTCTGGTAAAATTGTCCAATAACAATAGCTTTCATTCAAGTTTTCAGATGGCACCATATGAAGCGTTATATGGAACGAGATGTTGCACACCACCCTATTGGGATGATGATGGTGAAAGAAAACTCGTAGGCCCAAAACCTATAAATGAATCGATGGAAACGGTGTAGGTAATCCAATACTAAATCAAAGCAGCACAAAATAGGAATAAGATCTATGCTGATAACCGAAGGAAGGATTTTGAATTTCAGGTTGGAGATCATGTATTCTTAAAGGTATCTCCAGGGAAGGGTGTTATACATTTTTGTAATAAGGGAAAATTGAGTCCCATGTACATCGGACCTTTTGAAAATCTAAAAAGAATTGTGGTTGTAGCTTACTGTTTGGAAATGCCACAAAATCTCTCCAAAGTTCACAATGTGTTTCACGTATCACTGATGAGAAAATACATTCTTGACCCAACGCTTGTACTCAGCTATGAGGAATTGGAACTGGAACCCGATCTGTCTTATTGCGAATAGTCTGTTAGGATCCTTGATACCAGAGAACAAGTGTTGAGAAATCGGATGACTCATCTTGTAAAAGTTCAATGGAGAAACCATAAGATGAAAGAGGCAACGCGGGAACCCGAGGAACATATGATGAAGTACCACCTAAGTCTTTTTATGTAGTAATATTCTAGAAATATCAAGGATTATATTATTTGAAGGATTGGAGAATGTAACACCCCATGCTTCCCCGGTATGCTTCTCCTTAAATAATACAGTAGTGTGTGTTGTATGCATATCCGTGTTCTAACAAACACCAGAACCAATCAAACTACCTGTTATGAATTGTAATACCCACTTTTGAAAATTTTATAAATTTTATCTTTCAAAATGAAGGTAATTTTTCTATTCAGAATATCAAAATGATCTTAGGGTGAATTTTTGTTACTTTCCTAATAACATTGATATTTTTTATGAATAGTGAAAATTAATAAGTTTTAATTAAAAACAACATTTTTAATAGAAATAATTATAAGTGATAAATTGTGAATTTGAATGGTTTAGCATTATAATTAGATTATATTTTTATCATTTAATGCAATTTAGGTCATTATATGTAATTTTACATTTAAATTTGACATTTAAAATTATCAATCTTTTGGTAGTTATTATTTCATAAAAACACGGTTTTTTTAACAATGGGAATTAATTTTAAATTAATTTTTACCACTAATGTGTTTTGAATATAGAAAAATGGTTTCCATATTTGGAATTAGTATATCTGAATTGTCTAAATAGGTAACTTTTTTTAGACATTTTGAAAAATTACATCCGTAAATATTCTATTTACCATGGTTAAAAGGTAAATCAAGTAAATAACGGTAATAAATAATATTATAATAATATTAAATTACCCAAACACATACCTAACCCTATATAATGATACATGTCTTGCCATGGGCATCTTTAGGTCGGTTTTGGGACCCCATGGATCTACTTGTAAGTGATAATGACACTTTATATTAATTATGTTAAAGTAAACACAAAAACAACATAAGCATATATCTTATAGAAAAACAATTTTTACATATGTTTATATATATTATATTACTGACTATTAATATTAATTGGAAAAAAAAGATTTCCTAAATAATGGTAATTTATTTATAATTTTTAGACTTTAAATATTTAAATTTATTAATGACATAGTGATGACACAGTAATTACCTTGTTAATGAAATAATCAAATAAATGGTATTATAAAAACCAAAATAAATTCAATTTCAATGATTTTATGACATACAATAATTTTTTAAGCGAATTTAAAATATTGAGGTTGATTTAATTGTTTGTTTCAAAGTAAAAAATTCTTTTATGACTTTAACACAAATAAATTTTTAAATTAATTCAAATTTGACATAATAGAGTTTTGAAAAAAAAATATTATTAATTGATATTATATTAATAAAAATTTAAGTTTCATCCATAAAAATTATATAATGATAGGTTCATCATTAATGAACCACTTGTGGTTAGCTTGTAAGTAAATAGTACACTTATTCTATCCATCCATTGAATGACATTTCACCATACGTGTGTAAGTACAGATTACCGTATTCACGCTGTGGTGTAATTGTTATTCAATACATTATTATTTGGATGGGTATAATAATTATGTGTAATTAATGTAAATAATAAATATAAAATGATAACGATTCTTTATATATTATATAACATCCAATTATATATTATTTTATTATCAAAATAATGATATTGTCGCTCGTGCGTTCGTACGGATTATTGTCTCCACATAACGATGTGATTCATTCCCCATCGTATCCATTCAAGAATATTTGTCATTTTATGATTAAAAATAATGTTTAAAGACTTGATATCATTATGGATAGGAATAATATACATCCCATTAATAAAAAATATGACTCACATAATAATGAATATAAAGGAAAACGAATCTGTTAACATCCAAAACGATGATAATACTATGATATTGTTAACAATGCAATGTTTGAAGATCATGTATGATATCTTATTAATGTATATGATTCTTGTATAATTTAATGAAAATTATTTCACCATAATATATGAGGTTAACATACCCTCAACCATGTAAAAGTGCAAGGTAATGGTTAATTCTACATTCTCATAATTATCTGAGGTTGTTTATATGTAATAATCTATTGGATCCTCTTTATCATCCACATCCATGTTTCCTGAAAATATATTTAAAAACATTATTACTATTTTATAAAATATGGGTTAAAGTTATTTATAGACTTATTTGACATTTTATAAGATGTTTATAATGGAATCAGTCCGTCATTTTCCTAACAAGGTCCTTTTTATCCTTTTCGACAAAATTAAGGTAAGAATACCTTTTTTAACTTATATGAAGATTGCATCTATTTACCACTGTTATAAAATCATAGAATCTTTCCTTACAAGATTATTAGAATGTATTCAAAGAAAAGTTTTTATTTTCTAATTATGTGACTTTTAAATTATTTCAAAAAGAGATATTTCTCTCAAATAGTTTTGATTTAATCTATGTCAACATCCTTTGATAAATTTTAATCCTATTTGAAGTTGATTTATTATGATACAAAACATCCATATTGTATGGAATGTTTTGTGATATGTTTTATTGATGATGTGTTATTTTTATACCATTCATGGTTTATCGATAAATTATTTACATTTCGTATGCATGTTTTAATACGAATGTTTTGGTTATGTTTAAACATGTTCATATGAAGAATGCATTAGACTTAGTAAGAGACGTGTGGATCCCACTATAGCTCCACGATGCATTGGTAGGTCTCATGAAACAAACTATTTTATAGACACAAGGCCATGAAAAAATATTATTTTTAGTATTGGAACAAGGCCTTGACTATGTGGTTATGATAGTATGGCATTATGTATTCCATCATTAGGAATGTGGTTATTGATAATTCATGTGATTATTTGACTGGTATAATATCCTTGTGAATAAGTAAATGGAATTATTTCATTTTATTTCTTCCATATTATGATGAAGTACATGTTTAAAAGGATTTTGTTTTAGTTATGCATTTCCTTAAATGTTTATACTTATTTATGAATGTTTCCGTTACACTGTTATCTTTACTGAGCATTTGAGATCACCCCTTTCAAAGTTTTATTTTGATCAGGATGTGAAAAAGAATTTTATGACTAACCTACAAGTATATTATGAGGGGATATGAGTGTGGAATATAGAGAATATTCTGTTGTATTTTTTCTCTTTATCATGTAATTTTAGACATATGAATTTATCTAGTGTTTCAAGGATACTAAACTTATCTGCCTTTCGAGACATGATCTTTTGTGATCATGCCAAAGTTATGTAATAATGCACCGACTCTGGGTAACTGGGGTCGTAGAGTTTCATTAGTTCATAACATCATTTCCAAATATTTTATTAATATAGTTAAATTATTTTTATATTTTGTTTTAAATTGAAATTATACCACTTTTATATAATTTAAATAAATTAATGGCATTGGAAACAATTTCAAATTAAATTTAGAAAAAAACTTATAGAAAAAATTTGGTTATATTTTATAATGACCCGTATATTTGGAGAATAATACATTTTCAAATATATTAATATTTATGATTAATAAAATAATATTATGTAAAAATGACACTTTTTGTGATAGGGTACTCAACATAGAACAATGGGTTTCATTGATATCATATGTTGTATACAACTTTGAGTTATACCAAAAACATAATCTAATTATAATATTAATTTAAATGGAAGTTATCTCCTAGACATCGTATTGGAAAGAATAAAATGAAATAGCTAAAACAATATTATTAAATTTTCTTAAATTTATCAAATAAAATGTAGATTCCTAGAATAAGAATAATTACTATTTTATGCATGAAATACTCAAATATTTTTAAAAGGTCATTTTACTACCTTTGGATTCAGAACCATTTTTAAAACTAGGTTTTCTCACATCTATATGTTCTATTAAGAAAAATAGTATTCATATTTAGAATTGGGACATAAAAATATAATTTTTATGAAAATTATGATTTTTTCTGGTAAAGTTTATTTTTAATGAATATTGAAAACACTGCGTTTTAATTCGAAACTTCCATTTCTAGCAATTTATATATATATACATATATAGATTATAATTGTAATTTTATTATAGTATAATTGTATGATATTATAATCATTAATTCCATTTATGTTCATTGGAATAAATTTAATATTTTAATGCGGTGTAAACACAAATCCATCCTTTTATAGTTATTACTTCTTAAAAACTGGCATTTTGGTTTTGACAATGGGAATTAATTTTAAATAAATTAATAAAACATAATTGTTTTTAAATAGAAAAAATGGATTACATATATGGGATAATAATGTTCAAATTTTTTAAATTGGTAACTTTTAGTTTTTTACATTATGAATAATAACATCCGTAATTATTTTATTTTCCATGGTTAAAGTGTAAATCTGTTATGTAAGGGTACAGAATTATATCATAATAATATTAAAAAAAACTTACATGGTCATAATCATATCATATGATATTAATATGATGAATTGAATGTTTGGGATGATTTTGGGTCCAATTATAAACACATGGATGTGAAAAAGAAAGTTTATAAGAATTAATTTAATGAAAAGAAAAATATAATTGAAACATGTATCTTTTATTATATAATATTTTATATGGGTATATATATGTGATATATTTGTGTATAAATATTCATTTTAAATATAATCAGATTTTATATATAACGATATTTTATTTATAATTTTTAGACGTTATATAAATATATTTAATTATGACACAATTATGATGCAATGATTACTTCAATAATAATGGATTCAAAAAAATGATATTATAAATGTTAAAAAATTTATTTTTGTTATTTTTATGTCATAAACTATTTTTATTGATGATATTGAGATTTAGGTTTGAGTTAATGCCTTTGGTTCGATGAAATTGGGTTTTTATGAAATTTTAAAAATGTCATGTATGAATTGTATTGAAAATTTACATAATTCTTAACCTAAAATATAAAAGTGTTTATTCAATGATATTAAATTAATTGAAATTTTAGATTCATCCAAATGGTTATGAAAAGTTCTAAATTATATTATTGACTCATTTGTTGAACATTTTTCATGTTTTGTTAAATATTGTGATTCTCAACGTGTTGAATGCATGATAATACAGTATAAGTTAAAGGGGTAAAATAAAATATATATATATATATATATATTAAAAAATATACAAAACATATCTAATTATTATTGTATTATTTAATTTAAACTAATATTAAACATATATATGAACTATATGAATTTGGACTCATTTGTAATCGAAATTTAATGTATAATAAATTAATAATACTTTAAATTCCTAAAGTGCCCCTCCTCCCTCTTATAAAAGTCCACCACCACTACACATATTATAACACCTATCAAGACACATTTTTTCATAAAAATTCCACACAAATAATCTCCCAAAATAAATACCTTCCTTCAAGATGACTTAACATGGGCATAAGGAAATTCAAGAAGGCCTTTTGGATGAAATAAAATAGAAATACACTTTTTAAGAGGTAACCTCTTTTATAATGTACATTTAAATTATTTTACATCTTCAATACCTATTATATTATTATTATTTTATTACATAAAAAGAGTATCTTAAATATACTAGGATTTTTTATGATAAGGATTCGAACTATACTTACACACACATCCATCTAATGGAGATGAACATCCTATTTCTGCGGATGTCGAACTACTGCCTCGTGAAACGATGATTGTTTAATATTACCCTATAACCTCTTATTCCTTCAATTATGATGGAACTATATTTATATATGATATATATTATATATATATTCTCATTATTCTTGTGTTTTTTTCATTTATAGAATACCTATATTCTTTTTATAATGTGTAAATATGATAATTTCATTTGAGGAAGTGCGGACTACCACCCCCTTCAAAGTTATATGGCACGTTCATTCCATATATATAACGTATAAATGATGGAATTAATTAAAATATTGAACATATATAAAATATTATATTATAATGGAATTATACTATACATACATCTCATTTATTTTTTATTTCATCAAATATTAAAAAGAAATAAAATTAGTGTTCAAGTATACTTTTGGATTACCGTCTTAATGAATGGTCCATTTCATGTACTATCACAAAATATTATAGAATATTATAAATAAATATATTTATTGGATATTTATAACATTTAAATCATGAATACTATTCTATAGATAATGTACTTTTGACCACATGGACTATTTGTTATTATATAAAGATCATTTTTTACTCTTTTACCGAATATCCACAAAACGACCAATATGAACATAAATATTTATGTAATTATTATAACATTATGATAAGTAATATAAAATGAATAATTAAAAGGAATACATGTTTAATGCATGTATAAATTAAGCTATGTTTATTATTCAGTAATATAATTATCAAATAAGACAGATTATACTCATGGTAAGGGAACCATTGACCATCATCTTTTAGTCAAAGACTTATTTATGTGTAATGAACCAATGTTTTTCAATGGAAATTCTGTTCTTATAATTATTTCATAAAATCACATGAAAACAGAACATTATGAACTACTAAGTGAAAAGTTACCTTTAAACATAATTTTTTCACTTCTGTGTTTGGAATTTGAAAATCTGTCATACATGGTTGTGTTCAAGATGATTTTTGGAGTCTAATAAAACAAAAATAATATTTAATTAATAGTAACCAAAGTCTTATAAATAGTAACATACCCTTATGAATAGTAACATGACCATTATGATTAGTAAATCATCCTACATAAGAGTAATCTTACCCATGAATAGTAGAATAAAATTTAGACATCATAGAAAGTGAAAATTTGACCTTAGTAAATGTTTTTGTATTTTGTAAGTCACACTTAATTAAATATAAATAATTAATTAATTTAAAATATAAATAATTTTAAATGTGTTTATTAATTATCAAATAAATTTATTACAGTTTTTTGATAATTCTATAAGACCCCGTGTAATTTTTGAAAGCACTATAAAATCAGTTTTATTTTTAAAAATTGTTTTTTATGTAAATTATGATTTTAATTAAATATTATCTTAATCATATTTAGAAAATTACTTTTTAAAAATCTAAATAATTTTTTTATTCTGTGAGTCAAAAATTGGTTGGTCTAAATTTTTGGGATATTTCTAAAATACTTGAAATTTTTATGAATAGTGAAATACCGTAATTTACAAAAATAAGCTAAATAAGCTAATTATGGAGTCATGTATGATTTTATGCTGATGTATTCCCACTTGGTTCAGGATCACGTGATAAAATTACTATTCATGGTTATTCAAGACTCACTATTCCTTGTCATAGATGAAATTAATAACCAAATGAATTTTATATTAAGGAAACCCTTCTCCCCTCAACTATAAAAACCACCCTTTACACCCTTATTTCCTCACACCTATCAAGATTCAAGCCTTCTCTATAACTCTTCCCATACATCCTCCCTAGCTGCGTTCCCATTTTCATGAGCTTCTGGTCTCATCAAAAAACCAAGCCTAGCTACATTATGGAGGATTTCAAGAGGAGGATTTAAGAGGTATTTTCCCTCCCTCTTCTCCTTTAATTTCCTTTCATGTTCATGTTCATTTCTTGATCTCTTCGCACATATCTTCATTAAAATGGTATTTTATCTCCATTATTATACATGTGCGCCGGAAATTATAATGCGAAATATGAATGTTTGAATGTTATATGTGGGCCCAAAATTATACATTGCTCTAATGCATTGGGTAATGTGATTAATCTCATGAGAAAATGTAAAATTATGTGTGAACAATATGCTATATTTTTTCAGATTCATGTGTTTTTTTAGCCCCTAAGACATGATGTCTCTTTTTTATGCATCACCACATTTGAAGTCTCTTAATAATTCATCCTCTTATGTTCATGATTCTTTGCCTATGTTATGAATAAGCTCACCCAATTATATATTGCTCTTCTCTGTCCTCTTAATGGGCTTCCAGGTCAACCCTTTTGATCTATATCCTCAGATGGCCACATGTACTAAGGAGAGGACAAGTGCCAATAAGAAGCTAGAGAAGAAGAAATTAAATAAATGTTTATGTTTGATGATGTAATTGTTGTGTATGGTCCTGATTTTTCCAAGGAACTAAACCTTTGGATCCTCTATGTTTAATAATATTATTTTTTTATCTTTAAAATTCTGTAATAGTAATGTAAGAAAATGTTGGATCCTGATAGTTGGTATCATAGGAAAGGATTAGTTAATTTTGGAATTAGAATTAGCGAACCCTGGAGAAAACCTCTAGTATGAGACTATGTTAATATATGAACACTAGAATATTTACATAGGTATCCCATAAGTTATTTTTTTTGTATAAATTGTTCAAATGAATAAATTATTCATGACTTGTATACTTATGTTATGTTCTATCCTTTTATATTTTAGAAAATGGAGGGTACCAGGAGAAATCTTTCCAACAACTCTTGCGAGGGACAATGCAACAATTGCCCGAATAACATTCCCAGTGATTTGGGATGTGGAGTTCAAAACATCATGGAAATTATTAACCAATTATCACAGGATATTAAAAAAACCCATAATAATGGGGAACGTCTTCCCACACCAAATAGAGAGAAACTGGATATCAAATGTTTTATGTGGAAATGACCACTGGCGTTTTATGGATCTTCCAAACAACTAGTTGTGGAATAGTGGGTCAAATCCATGGATAGGATCTTTTTTGTTATTCGATGTTCTCATATGGATAAGGTTGCCTTATCCATTTATCATCTAGATGGAGTAGCAAATCAATAGTGGGATTTGATTAAGAACGACATGCTAAGTGTGGAAATTGAATAGATGGAATTGGAAGACTTTAAGACAATATTTTTCTCAATAAGTATTTCCCATGAACTATTCATATGAATATGGAGAGAGAATTCATATAGGTCTAGTAAAATGAAGGAAAATCAGTCACATCCTATGAAGTGAATTTCACAAGGCTTTCAAGGTACGCTTCAGGTTTTATTATCAATAATGATAGTAAAACTGATAGTTTCTATAGTGTATTAAAACCACACCTTCTAAAGGCTCTTGAAATTAGAGACATTGGGAGTTATGAATAAGTTATTCGATGTGACCTCAATGTAGAGATGGGGTTTGGAGAATGGTCCCCAGGATATGGGGATATGAAACGAAATATGGAGTTTCAAGCTGGATGATCTAAAGACAAAAGTGGGATGACAACTCAATGACCCACATGCCAAAAATGTGGGAAATTGCACCATGGGAACTACCTCAATGGGATGAGGAAGTACTTCAAGTGTGGGAAAGAAATACATCATGCTCAAGATTTTCGAAAAGACACAAAAAGGAATGAGAATGTAGCCAATGAAAGGAGAGAACCACTCATGGATCAGTGCTACAACTGTATGGAGTTAGGGTACTATGAAATCTAGTGCACAAAACCTTGAGCTCTCAAGGGTAATAAGCACCAGCATCCTCTGAATCCAAAAGAACAAGGGAAGGCTTATGACACCGCTAATGCGGAAGTGGAGAATGATAATTATGTTATATAAGGTACAATTCCAATTCACTCAATAATGGAAAAATTTATATTTTATTCTGGTTCTACGCATTCATTTATATCTTGAATGTTATCTAGAACTATAGAATCCAATCCCCAAACCCTTGAAGTAGTGATATCTGTAAAAACACTATGTGGTGAAATCATTGCAACCCAAGTGTTTGACTCCGCTTCTATTGGCGTATCTGCGAAGATGCTTTTGGAGAATCTCGTAATACTTCCATTGGTGGAATTCGACTCTATAATGGGAATGGATTGACTCGAATTATATAGATAACATATTAACTATCAGGAAAAGGAAATATTTTCTCATATTTTGAACCATACCATGCTCCTCTAAAAATTCATGGATGATCGTGAATCTCCTTTAAAAAATCCTTCAATGGTGTGGGTGTTTATTTTCTTGAACAAGCATACCTAACCCAAATGGTTGAGTCAATGGAAAGATCCAACCTTGAGGAGATTCCCATTGTGAGTGAATACGACGATGTATTTCTCAAAGAGTTACCCATAATTACCCTTGATCGTGAGGTAGAGTTCTCAATTTAACTCATACCCGGAGCGACCCCTATCTCAATGTTTCCCTATAGGATGGATCCTATCAAAATGGAGTAGTTAAAGAAGAAGATGCAAGTGCATCTGGAGAAAGGGTTATTACAACCTAGTGCATCACCTTGGGGTGAACCAGTGATCTTTGTGAAGAAGATGGATGGAACAATGAGGCTGTATACAGATTATCGGGAACTCAACAAGATCACCATAAAGAACAAGTATACTCTTCCAAGGATTGGAGAATTGTTCAATCAGTTAAGAGGAACTAAATAATTCTCAAAGGTGGATATTTATTCTGGATATCATCAGGTAAAGGTAAAGAAGGATGATATTCAGAAGACTGCCTTCTGAACAAGGTATGGGGACTATGATTTTTTTGGTGATTCCAATTGGACTTAATAATTCCCATTCAATCTTTATAAATTTGATGAATAGATTCAATTTAATTTACCTTGAGAAATTTGCGGTAGTGTTTATTGATGATATTCTCATCTACTCCAAGATCAAGGAGGAATGTGATGAAAATATAAGACTTGTGTTGGAGACATTAATAAAGGATAAGTTGTACACCATGTTCAGCATGTGTGACTTATGGATGAAGCAAGTCACGTTCTTGGGACATGTGATCACAAGTGAGGGAATTTCTGAGGATCCTTCAAAGACAATGAAGATTGAGGAATGGACCGGGCCCTCTAGTGTCATAGAAATCTGTAGTTTTCTTAGATTAGCTAGGTAATACTGACGTTTTGTGAGAAACATCTCACGATTGTCAAGCCCGCTAACTAAGTTAACAGGAAAATGTGTAAAGTTTTTCTGAATAAAAGAATGTGAGGGAAACTTCATGGAGCTAAGGAGAAGGCCGATCACTGCACCTGTACTCACACTAACAAGAAGTGGATAAAGTTTTGTAATATTTAGTGATGTTTCAAAGAAAGGCTTGGGTTGCGTACTCATGAAAAATGATAATATGATAGCCTATACCGCACAATAGTTAAAGATCCATGAGCAGAACTACCCGACCCATGATCTAGAGCTGGCAGCCGTAATTTTTACCTTCAAAATCTGGCGGCAATAACTTTATGTTGAGAAGTGTGACATATACACCAACTATAAGAGCCTAAAGTATATATTCACACCAAATGAGAAAAACATGCATCAAAAGAGATGGTTAGAGATAATCATGGATTATGATTTCTCCATTCACTATCATCCTGGAAATCGGAACAAAGTAGCTGATGCACTATGAGGAAAATAACTTGTTACTCTATCCATGTTGTGGATTGAGAAAGATAATATATTCTTGGGTTTGAAATGAATGGATTTGGAATTCATAAGCGCAGGGGATACATGTTACCTTTCCCAAATTATTGTTCAACCATACATCAAAGAGATGACTAAAGAAGCACCAAAGGATGATATGGAGATACAAAAGAGGGTGAATGTAATAAAAAAAGGGAATCTGCAAGAATTCCATATCGATGATGATGGTTTTATTCGGTTTGGAACATGGATTTTTTTGACTTCATCACCTGGGATAAAGAAGGAGATATTGGACAATGCAAGTAGATCAACATTCTATAGCCATCCTCAGAGTACCAAAATGTACCATGATCTCCGAGAACACTTCTGGTGGGATAACATGAAGAAGGAGATTGTGGACTATATATCAAGGTGCTTGGTATGTCAGCAAGTTAAAGTTGAACGACAAAATTCCAATGGTATGATGCAACCATTGCCTATACCCATGTAGAAATTGGAAAATATTACTATGGAATTTGTCATAGTTCTCCCAAAGACGTTGAAGGGAAATAATGTGATATGGGTTTTGGTTGACCGACTCACTAAGACATTCCATTTTATCTGTATTTGGGAATATCTTTCGCTTGAACAACATGCAAATATATATGTGATGAAAGTGGTGTGACTGCACGGTATTCCACTCTCAATTGTCTCTGACCATGATCCATGGACCACATCTAAATTCATGGAGTATCCTCCAACATGATTTAGGCACTGAATTGAATTTTAGTACACCCTATCACACCAAAATTAATGGCCTATCTAGAAGGACTATTCAGACTTTTGAAGATATTGTAAGATCCTGCTCTCTAGAATTCAATGGTGGATGGGATCCGCATATTCCATTGGTATAGTTCTCATACAACAATAGCTTACAATTGAGTATTCAAATGCCTCTATATGAAGCTCTATATGGAAAACGATGTAGAACTCCAACCTGTTGGGATGAAGTTGGACAAAGAAAGCTACTTGGACCCGATCTTGTTCAAGAGATGACAGAGAAGGTTCAAGTCATCCAGAAACAGATCAAAGCTGGTCAAAGTTGAAAAATGAGCTATGTTGAAACCATTGATGGGACTTGGAGTTAAACATTGGAGATAATGTCTTCCTTCGAATATCTGCATGGAAACGAGTCATGCGATTCGAGAAGAAAGTGATGTTATTCCCAAGGTATATTGGCCCCTTTGAGATCCTTGACTGTATAGGAGTTGTGGCCATCTTGCACTTCCACCGAATGTTTCTCAAGTTCATGATGTGTTTCATGTATCACTACTGAGGAAGTACATACTATACCCCTGAAATTTACTAAACTCAGAGGTGGGGCAGCTGGAAGATGATCTCTCCTATGAGGAGTAGCCAGTAAAGATTCTGTATTGGAGAGATATGGTTCTACACAACAAAACCAATCATCTTTTCAAAGTGTTGTGAAGGAACCATAAGTTTGCAGAAGAAAATTGGGAACCAGAAGAGGAAATGAAAGAGAAACATCCTCAACTGTTTATGTAAAGTGAAATTTCCGGGGTGAAATTTCTTAAGGGGGGAAAAATGTAATGACCCCATGTTTTTCAATGGAAATTACCTTCTTATAATTATGTTATAAAATCACTTGAAAACACAACATAATAAACTAATATGTGAAAAGTAAAATTTAAAAATATGTTTTTCACTTATTTGTTTGGAATTTTGAAAATCTGACATATACAGTTGTGTTCAAGATGAATTTTGGAGTCTAATAAAACAAAAATAAATTTTTAGTGAATAGTAACCTAACCTTATGAATAGTAATATACCCATATGAATATTAATATGACCCTTATTAATATTAAATCATCCAAAATAAGAGTAACCTTACCCATGAATAATTAAATAATATTTAGTCATCTTAGAAAGTGATAATTTGACCTTAGTAAACGTTTGGTATTTTGTAAGTTATAATTAATTAATTATTATTAATTAATTATTTTAAAAGAAAAATTATTTTCTTGAAATGTGTTCATTAATTATCAAAGAAATATATTATAGTTTTTAAATTATTTTATTAGACAATATGTAATTTTTGAAAGCACTATAAATTCAGTTTTAATTTTAAAAACTGTTTTTAATTAAATTAATTTTTTTATTAAATATTAAATTAATCATATTTAGAAAATTATTTTTGAAAAATGGATTTCATTTTTGTATTCTACACATCGCAAAATAGTAGGGGTAATCTTTTTGCATTTTTCTCAAATACATGATTTTTTTATGAATAGTAAAATACCGTAATTTACAAAAATAAGCTAAATAAGCTAATGATAGTGTCTTGTGTGATGTTATGCTGATGTAATCTCAAATGGTTCGAGATCACATGATAATATTACTAATATTGGTCCTTCAAGACTCACTATTCCTCATCTTATGGGAAATTAATTAACTAATGAATTTTATATTAAGGAAAACCCTGTCCCATCCAATATAAAAACCACCCTTCACACCCTCATTTCATCACACCTCTCAAGATCCAATCCTTCACTAAAAATTTCCCAAAAAACCATCCCATCCCCTATCCTTAATTTAAGACCTTCTGGTCTCATCAAAAGGCCATGCCTAGCTTTCTTAAGGAGGATCTCGAGTGGAAGAATTAAGTGGTAATATCTCTCCCTCTTCTCCTTTAATTTCTTTTGATGTTCAAGTTCATTTCTTGATCTCTCCCCAACTATATTCATTAAAATGGTATTGTAACTACAGTATTATACATATAGTATAATTCTATGATGCTAATGGGATATTATATCATCCAACCCCCTTTCCCTCTTCCTTTTATTTTGTTAAAAAGAACATTTTTTGTGAGGTGTTAATTTATCACCTTCAAGAACGACATGGATTCTTCATCAATTTCTACCTTCAGATCTGGTCATAAAACCATTTTTATTGTTGAATCAAATTTTTTTATATGTATTATTTTCTATTTAATGTTCTATAAATTACTTATGTCCATATTACTATGTGATAAATCAAAACAAGTTCGTTGTGAAAAAAAAACCACCCAAATTAACCCAAATAATTATCATTTAATTCTTATCTAATGATTCTTCCACAAAGATATAATATGATTCATTATAATATCATTAAATATCTGTAATATAATTAAAAACATGTAATATCAGTTCTAGATGTTTACCCATGTTCTACCCAAGCATCAATTTAAGAATACAAGTGAACCACTGAAGAAAACCATAAAAACAATCATTCACGAACAATGTTTTAAAACTCTATAACTTATCCAAAGGCACCTAAAATCACATAATGGAACAATAATGAACCATATTAATGTACACATGGTAATGTATTTCTAATTAATTAATATAATATCATTATATTGGACATTAATGAGAAGGATACATTCAGAGACAAGGTAATGGGAAACTCTCAAACCCAACATTAATTCATTGGGATCTCCCACTTTCACTTCATTTTTTTGATATGGGTATTGAAATAAAATCATTTTTTCATCATTTTAATTCATTTTCTGGGATATACATGTTTTCCACCATTGTTTTGGTTAAACAAAATGTTTTCCAAAAGAACACTTCTTTTAAGAACTCACATTTTACTTCTCATTCATGGTTGATAGTTCTTGTATCATGTATGTAATTCCATCATTGTTTTGGGATCCCGGTGTTTATGAATTTGTTTTTATGAGATGAAATATATTCCTTAAATGGTTTAGTTATTTTCATTATTAATATACATTCTATGTGGAATTCATGATAATGATAATATTATGAGGTAACAGATGCGCTCGGAATTATCTTGCGCTATATGAATGTTTGAATGTGATGTGTGTGCCCATAATTATACAACACTCCAATCCATTGGGTAAAGTTATGAATCTCATTAGTAAATGTGAAATTATGTGAGAACAGGATGCTGGAATTCTTCACAATCATGTGTGGTAGTTACCCACTAAGACATGATGTCACATTTTTATGCATTCCAGCGTTTCATGTCTCTTAATAATGGTTCGTGTCATGTTCATGATTCTTTGCCTATGTTATGAATATGACCACCCAATGCTATATTGTTCTTTTCTATCCTCTTAATGGGATTCTAGCTCACCCCTTTTGATTTATATCCTCATATGGATACATGTACTACGGAGAGGACAAGTACCAATAAGAAGCTAGACAAGAAGAAATTAAATAAATGTTTATGCTCGATGTTCTAATTGTTATGTATGGTCATAATTTTCCCAAGACCCTAAACCATTGGATCATATATGTGTATTACTATTCTGTTGTTTATCTTTAAAATGATTTATTAGTAATGTATGAAAATGTTGGGTCGCTATATTATGTTATGTATTTTAATTTCCATTTTTTATATGGGGTATATTCTCATATATCCTTATTTTTGTCCATTTTATTGACAAATGATGAGAGAACATTTTCACGATCATCAAATCAGTTTCTGATTTTTTATATTACTCTATTAGGAAGAAGAATTATCCTATGAAAACATTTTAACCAAATTATCATTCATTGGGTTAATCTTCTACATTTTAATTATTTTGTGATACTATTATGTAATAAATATCATTTTAGGTGATTTGGTGTATTTATACATTAATTATCTACATTAATAATGAATACACATAATCAATATATTGTATTTAAACAATGATCATTATAAGGGACTTCGTATCAATCTCCATTCAATGAGGCTTATTTTTGTTTATACACATACTTATTTTATACAGTTTATATTTATACCCATTCTATTTTAATATTATATAATGATTTTCAAAACGAATCTTTTCATTTATGAAGTGATCTACTTAATGACAATGGAAATGTTTCCTTTTAATATATGAGGTGAAATCGACCTTTCATACAGCACAAGCATTACCTTCTTTTTTTTTCTCCCATAGGAAGTCGTAATGTTTTTAAATGAAAAATAAATAACAATTACCATATTTACATATATTTTAGTAGAAAATGGTTTTGATAAAGAATAGATATTTTCAATATCTATAAATTATATATTGTGACTGCAATGTGCAAGTGTTGTCTTTCTTTTATTCTAATTTTTTGTGCTATGAATATGTTATGTTTCTTGGAAATTGTTATGTATACATGTGGTTCTGTGATAAAATATGGGTAGGTGAGATCAATATTTATCTATAATGAGTTGGGAAACATGAATCTGGTAAACATTAATATTCCATCTAAGAGATATATATAATATACTATGATGGGTATTCCAAACATATCATCATATGTAGCTGTTAAAGTTATAATTTAAGTATGTTATAGATTCTACAAGTTACCTTTTTGAATTATAATTTTTAGGATTATTCATAAATCTTATATTTCATGAGAAATGTTAAAGAACATATGTTTTATGAATGAAAATTATGGTTTCATTAATTTGTATGTATATATGGAATAATATCTTCATTCAATAATTTATATCTCTTAGTGAGATTTTTTTTATCATACCAAGTTTTAGAAATGTTTTTTCATAAAAAATAAGGTAGGGTAAGCGATAGGATGGATTCTAGAAGATTTATATAAATAGAATAATTCTTGTGTTTTTTAAAGGTGTTTTAGTTTTGTACAAAATTTTTATAGAGAAGATTTGTATACTTTATAATTTTTTAGATGTAATGTAATATTTATGGGAAAATTATCAAAAACATAGAACATCAATATATACTTAATTTGAATTATTAACATAATACAATACTATTTAATTATTAAGGATGGTACCTTATAGTTGGTATCCGAGGAAAATTTAGATAAATTTATAGGTTAGGGTTATAGATGGGTGTATGTAAAGGATATCATATAACAAAGAAGGTTATTATTATATGGAATATTTTGGAGGGTTATGGATAAATGGGTGGATTAGATAAAAACATAAACAATGGATATATAAGGATTTTTAAGGATAATATTGATATAAACGTTTTTATGTTATCATTACCTAATATAGGATTTTTTTTGTTAACAATTTGTTTCATGTATATGAGTTTATTATTTTTTGTACATTAATGATCATTGGACAAGATGGACGTAAAAAAGATCTTTCAAATGTTTCTTCTCCCTACCTAATGATATGATCATCACTGTTATGGAAAATCTTGTTCGAATGATTTTGATAGCTTCTTGAGTATTCAAATCACAAATATGAAATTGGTTTCGTTATCCAATAGTTACTCATTTCTAAAACAATTTTATGGGTAGTTGTTTCTTTTTCATTTGATTCCATGATATACTATTTTAAAACCCTATTGACAAGTGAAATTATATAAGTTCATTGAATTTTTACTTTAAGAAAGTATGAAAAGATTCCGAAATGGAAAGGGATCATCCTGAAGATGATGATATCTCGATTCAAGGTATGTTTTATTTTCTCATCCATAAATAAAAAGGAATATGTGGATTGATATTTATAAATAATAATGATATTTTATTTATATGAATTAGGTATTATGAAATAAAGAGGAATCAAATAGTTAATGTATTATGATGAGAACTGACTAATTAATAAGTCTATATATAATGCATTCAAGAGTTATAGTGGATTTTAGGATGATGAAATGTATAAAATTATTATAGTTGTCTTGATGATGGGATTACTTTTTATGACATACTCTATTATGTGTAACCACGAAGATATATATGTGAAAATTGTATTCAAGAAATAATTATATTTTCTTATGAGGAGATAATGGATTATATTATGGGTTGATATGATTTTTTGTTTTTGAGGTGATTAATTGTTATTACAATTTGGGATACAAAATGAATGGTATTAGATAACCTTTGAGGATAAATCATGATGTGGTAATGTTTGAATGAATTATCATATTTTTTAGAATCTTATGATAATGATATGGTTTTAGAAAAAGGATAACCTATAGGGTGGGTGGAAACCCATCGCTTCCAGTAATTCCATATGAATTGAACCCACAATCAAAAGGCGACATGGGCGGATCGCCTACCACTAGCCTACGTGAAGTCCCTTTTTTGTAAGACTTATTATTTTTAGTTAAATGATATTATGTATCAATAATAAATTTTTTTTGGAACATATTGTTTATCTAATGGACAACTTATGTATTTGAAAATGATTTTTTGTAAAAGTGATAAATGTTATTTTGGAATATGTTATCTTTTTTGAGATCAATATATGCCTGATAAAAATAGATTATAATGGGATTTAATATGTATAGTAATGCTTGAGATATTATTTTGGTTAAATCTTTATTTGGGTAGAAATATTGATATTTGTGTAATTTATGGAAATGATTAACCTATCATAGAAAATATTTGATTAGATCAATTAATTTTCATTATGAGACATTATGATTATTCGATGATATTTGGAGATAAATGTTAAAGATTTATAACGGAATACTATGTGATCAAATCCTTTTTAATTTTGGAGTTCAATATTAGTTGGTTTATTTGGAATAATTTTATTGATAGTTGTGTATTGAATGGTCTTTGTTGAACAGTGGGTATTTTTAGTTCAATTATTGATATTAGTAGTAGTATTGTTTTTATAATGGATTATCTTTTTTAGGGATTATCTGATATCATAAAAACCATTTTGGTTTTGGTAAATTTATAATTATAGAAGAAATATATAGTTAATTATTTCTGGATTATGTGATTCTATAGATGTGAATTCTAGCGTTTCAGGTGTGACTTAGCCATCATGAATACTCATCGTTTGGGAAAAGATGATTTTGTGGAAGAATTTATTAAATGATGATATTGTATAGGAATAGTATGTATATTTACTTATTTTATTAGTCAATCTCAAAAATTAAATATTAAAAATTATGAAAACGACACATAAAAAATTTTCCGATTACTTTTCCTACTGGGGAAACAAATATCATTTAACCTATCATATGTTTTTGATTTTCTAGAGGTTATCTTTCTCTTGGTAATGTTTTCTATCTCACTCCATCATAAAATGAAACATAGTTTCTCTACCATATCTATGTTTTCTACATGTAATTTGAGTATGTGATATTTTGGGTGATCATTTATTTTATCATTAACTGATTAGAAGTTATATTTTTATTGAAACTTTTTCTGATGTGGTATTTTCAAGGACATTTTTGATCCCAATTTTAAAATTTCACGGAAATTTTTTTTAAATGGATAGAAGGGTGTAACATCCTTGATATTTATAGAATTATAAATTTTAATATCTATTATTTTTTATGAATTTGATATTAATTTTATATTAAATAGAATATTATGACTGAAAAAATACTCAATTAGAAGAACATGTTTCTTTGAAATCATTCGACGGACAAAAATTTGAGTTATACCAAAACAATTATATAATATAAATATTATTATAAATGGTAGTCAACCCCAACAGTTGTATTGGAAATAATTAACATTAATAACTTCAAAATTATTATTAAATGCCTTTAAATTTATCCAATAAATTTTTTATTCTTAAAATATGAATAAATCTATTATTAAGCATTAAATACTCTAATATTTGTAAAAGGTTGTTTACCACCTTTTTTTGGAGTACAATTTTTTAATATAGTTTTTTAAGAATTTAATATTATATTTCACATAATAAAATTCTTTTTTAGAAGTGGTGCATCAAAAATTAATTCGGATGCAATATTTTTAATTTTTGATAATGTTTAATTTTTAATGAATAGAGAAAAATACTGCGTTTTCATTCAAAACGGCCTTTTCATCAAATTTGTTTATATAGTAATAATATCCTTTTAATTCATTTTCATGTATAATTTGATTATATTTTTATTATTTAATATAACTATGCTCATTGGATTTAATTTTTCAATTTAATTGGACACAAGCACATATAAATCTTATAATAGATATAATTTCATAAAAATTTTCCTTTTGGTTTTGAAAATGGGAATTAATTGTAAATTAATTACATCAACACCAATGTATTGAATTTGGAAAAATAGATTCCATATTTTGAATATTATGGATCACATTTTATAAATGGGTATCCTTTATTTATTGACATTGTGAATAGTAACTACGTTAATTATTTTATTTAACATGGTTAAATAAAAAATATGGTAAATAATGGTAAAAAATAAAATTTTAATAATTTTAAACTAATTTAAAATGTTTCATAATGCTGTTGGATGAGTTATATAAAACCATTAGATTCAGCGGGCCGATTTCAGGACCCCATGGGGCAACATGGATATGAGAATGACATTTTATAAGAATTAATTTAATGTAAATCAAAATGTGACATAAACATGTATCTTTTATTTAAAAACATTTTATATGGGTTATACATGATATATATTTGACTATAAATATTAATTAATAAGATAAATGGATTTCTAAAATCATGATATATATTTATAATTTTGAGACATTAAAAGAATAAATTTAATTTTGACACAGTGATGATGTAGTGATAGCTTCATTAATAAATGATTCAAATATATGACATTTTAAATGTAAAAATAAATTTGATTTGATTTTTTGGATGTCATAAACATATTATTTGAAGGATATTGAGATATTATATTTTATTTAATTCATTTTTTTCAAGTAATTAGTTGTTATGAATTTGTAAAAAAAGTGAAGTATCAATATTGACCAAAAATTGCATTATTCATAACATAAAATATAAAATAGTTAATTAAATGATATTAATTTCCTAAAAATAAAATAATCAGAGAAAATGTTATCATATGTTTAAAAATCTATTAATGACTCTTTAATTGGAAATTTTTCATGTTTTGTAACTATTTTTAATTTAAAAGTGTTAAATGCATAATAAAACAGTAAGAGTAAAAAAAATTAAATAAAAAAGATAAGGACCAAAAATACCCACAACCTATTTAATTATTATTGGATGATATTATTTCGACTTAAACTCATTTTATATTCAATATATCCTAATATTTACTCAATTATTAATCCAAATAGAAATTATAATAAGTTAAAAATTATATACTTTCATAAACAACATCGTCTTCTTCGAATTAATGTCCACCACCTCTACCTATTTAATCACACTTCAAAAGACCCTCGACTCATCCAAAATCTGCCCAAATAATCTCTTATCATCCCTCAATTCCTTCAATAATCATTACATTGTGCATAATACAATTTAAAAAAGACTTTTCACACAAATCAAAGGGAGTTACATGTTTTAAGAGGTATCATTTTCTTTATTGTACAACTCTATTATTTTACTTCATCACTCCATGTTCTATTATTATTATTTTATTAAATAAAAAAAATGGAATCCTAAATATACAAGGATTTTTATGATATGGATTTTAACTACACATACCCACACCTCCATATATATGATATGAACATATTGTTTCTTTGGATAGAGAACTACTGCATCACGAAACAATGATTTCTCAATATTCCCCTACCACCTCTCATTATTGCAATTATGATGGCCCTATATTTATATATAATATATATAATATTTATATTGTCTTTAATCCTCTATATTATTCATTTACAGAAAACAATTCTTCTTTCTTTAATGTTTTATTACGATAATTTCATTTTCGGAAGTCTGGACTACCACCCCCTCAATGTGATATGACCTGTTTATGCCATACGTGGGAAGTAAAAAAGATGAATTTAATGAACTTATATAACATATAAAAAATATCATATTATATTTAATTATAATATACAAAGTTATCATTTATTTTCCATTCCTTTAAATGTGAAAAAAAAGAAAGTAGCGTTCATGCGTACGTACGACTTACCATCTCCAGGAATGGTGCATTTCATTTATTATATTCAAATGCTATAGAATATTATAAATAAATAAATAAATATATACATATATATACATGATATATATATTATTTAAATGAAGAATTCTATTATGGAGATAATGGATATTTGACCACATGGAAAATTTGTAATTATTTCATGTTCATTTTCGACTCAAGTACAGAATATCAACAAATTGAACAATATCAACTTATATAATTATATAAATTTTATATAATGATTATATGTAATAAAAATGTAATAATAAAGATAAAAAAGGTTTTGAAACTAGTAGAAATTTACCTATATTTATTATTTATGAATATAAGGAAAAAATGAGGAAACTAGGACTCCGTGTAAGGGAACCCATCACCATCTTTTTTTAGTAAATTAATTCGATTATTTTATTTTTTTTAGTTTCCATTGAATTTTTATTTTTTTTATATTATCATATATCCTTATTTCTATCCATTTAATTTTATATAATGAGATACCCTTTTTAATCTCAATAACTCATTTTCTAAATTTTTATGTGATGTTGTTAGACTGTCGAGTTATTTTTAGGGAACATCGTAACCCAATTTTTGTTCATTGGGTAAATATTATATATTTTTTATTATGACCTGATATGATTATATAGTAATTTAATTTTTATGTAGTATATTGTATTTATAAATTACTTATGAGTACCTATAGTGGATACACATAATTGATCTATTTTATTTACAAAATGATCATTGTAAGGGACATCATCTAAAACTCCTTTAATTGAGGCATATTTTGATTTAAACATGACCTTATTTTATATGTTTTATAATAAAACCCTTTCTCATTTAATTTCATTCAATGATATTCAAAATAAATCAATTGTTTTACGAAGTGTTTTACGAAATTTAAAATGATTTGTTTCTTTTTAACATATGTGTTGACAATGACCTTTGTACCTCTAAAAGAATTATTTGATATTTTCATTCCATAACCAGCTGTAATGTTTTTAAATGGAAAAACCATATACAGTATTTATGTATTTTGGTATTGAAAATGGTTTTGATAAATCATGGATTATGTCAATATCTTGAAATGATATATTGTGATTGCAATGTTAAAATGTGATATTTCCTTTATGGTCATTTTATGAGTTATGAATATGTTATGTTTCATGGGAATTGTTTACATATACAGGTGGTTCGTTGATAAACCAATGGAGGTTGATCCAGAGATATCTATCCAATGCATTGGTTAATGTGACTTAGGTAAACTTTATTTTTTCTCCTAAGAGATTTAGGGAATATAATATTTTGGGTATTTGAAACGTTACTCTATATGTAGAAGTGAACTCTACAATGTAAGTATACTAATGGATGATAAAAGTTAAATTTATGAATTTTTATTTCTATGATTTATTCATAAATTCTAGGATTTCTTGATTTATGTTAAAGATCGTATGTTTTATGATTTAAAATTATGGTTTCGTTGATTTAAATTTAATGTTGGTCGAATTTTTTACTCTCCTTATTTTATAACCCTTACTAAGATTTTTTTTCTCATTCCTATTTGAATATTAGTTTTTTAATATGTTATAATGATGTGTACGAGGAAGGAAGAATCCATGCATATTTAAATCTAGAAAAGCAATTATTGTTTTATTTTAAAGAGTTTTAATTTTATAAACAAAATTGGTTAAAGAAGAAGTGTCTACATTGTAATATTTGAGGTTTAATGTAATAGTTATGGACTACTTGACTAAAAATAAAATCCTGAAAAGATCCTCTATGTGAATTCTTAAATTAACAGCATCTTATTTAATTTTTAAGCCAAGGGTCTTATTTTTTAATTCTTCCAACTTTGTAGTGCGGTCTACTAGATTGATATTATGGTTTTTGTTCTACTATTGGATTGAATTTTAAAAAGATAAAATATTGGTATTAATCCATATTAAATTTTTATCCTCATAAGAAAAATGTAATTTTTTTATCTTATATATTAGTAAAATTAGTGGTAATTAATTACAATAGTTAAAAGTAAATCATGAAATAAAACATAAATATATTATTATAGGGATTATTAAATTACATGACCATATTTCATAATTTTATTGGATGACTGAGATTAAAAAAAAGTCATCCTTGGTCCGATTTTATGGCATATTAGAGCCACATGGATTACTTTATGGATTTTATAGCATTTTATTCTATAGAATGCCTAATATGTCCAACTCTAATTTTTATTAAATATTATAATTTTATATATGTTCTTTCAAAAGATGAATTTTAGGATCAATATTTTTTATAAAGGTAAAATTTTATATTCAACATGTTGCTTTATTGTAATTATTTATGAAGGAATAAATAAATTAAATGCATTCACAATGATGATGCAATAATTGTTTAATCAATGGAAAAATCATGCTAATGATATTAAAAATATTATAATAAATATAATATGATATAATTAATTTCGTGCAGATGTTTTATTGAATAAATTGAAATATTATTGAATATTTAAAGGAGTTTTCTATGTGTTATCATGTTGTTACGATATTTTTAAAAAGTTATGTAATTAATATTGTCAAAATTAACACTAATGATATCATAACATAATTAATTTTTTATTTATTGATAATAAATTAATAAAAAATATAAATTTTTAAAAAATTATTGGTGTAAAGATAAATATATCATCAATAGTCCATTTAGGGAACATTTTAAGTTTGAATGTAACTATATTAACCCTGATGAAATTTAAAACACATGTTGTCATGGTAAGTGTTATTGATGTTCAATAAGTGCTAATGGAAAATGATAAAGTGAAAAAATTGACATTAATTTATCATAAAATTATTGTGAGAAGATAATTAGTCTGTTATCTCAATAATAACAAATTTTATATGTTTAATAGACACAATTCCATGATAATGATTTATATATTATTTAAATCAATGACATTTACAAAATGTCTGTCACATTGTATTTATTATCTTTTACGGTTTCACATAAGGTAAAATAATTATATAAACGAAACTAAAAATTCATATTCATTTTATGAAATTTATTTTAATTATTAAAATTTTTATTTAATTTCATTAATGTATATCATAGTTTCATTTTCAATTCAAAATATTGATTATTTAATTATTAGAAAAAAATATTATTTTCAAAGTATTAATATTTATATATTTCTGATGAGTGAATGGGTATAAAAAAAATTAAACACCTATAAGATAATATATAGTTATATTAAAAAATAATCTTTTAATTAACAATTTTTATTTATTTATTTATTTATAATATAAATGAATATTATGAAATTTGAGAATAATGATATTATATAGAATTAATATATTAATAAATTATTTCAATAAAAAGATGTTAAAAATTAAATATTTTTATAATAAATGATTTAAAATTTATTAAACTATTCATTTATTTCCTTTTATTATGTTGTTGTCTCTTGAATAGATACATAATATTTTAATATTTTGATGATTTCTGAAGGTGACATTCTCCTCAATTATAAAAGAGTACATGTTCCAACAGTTCTTCACACCAGTACGATCCATCTAACTCAACCAATAATTTCCCGTTTATTCCCCAATATTTATAACCATTTTATGTAGTTTCTTGTAAATCAAAAATACTAAATATGGATCCCTTGAGACGATATCTAAATGATGCCTTCGGAATAAGAGGTAATCAAATTTACAAACTCGTTCTAGATAATTTATTATTCTAAATCAAATTATTTATTGGTTCAATTTTTCTATAATAAATTATGTATCACATATATTATGAGATGTTATTATAATTATGATAAATCTCTATTCCATTATTTATCCATCCTATAAATAATGAAAACATCATGTTTGTGTGTGTGTGTATTTACGTACAACTTACCGTCTCCACACCATGGTGTAATATATTATTCATAAACACATTTGGATGGGTAAAAATTAGAAAATAATGAATATATATGATAATTATGAAATTATATTTATTCTGGGTATGTTAATATAACATCCCCTACTTTACTCATTCATCATTAAGTGAATGATAATGTCGCTCCTATGTAAGTACCACTTACCATGCCCATTATGCGTTGTGATTCATTTCTAAAGTAAATTGTTCATGAATGATTAAAAAAATTATTAAAATTATTATATACAATATCAATGGAATTTTTTTAATTTACAAGGTGATTTATATTTTATATTCATAGGAAATTGGGCTTTCTGAAAAAACATGCATAGTGAATGATGCAGTTAATAACCAGAACAAGGGAAATGACTTATTTTAATAACTAAACAATATAAAGAGATCATATATGATTTCATAAATATTATTTTGGTTCTATTATAAATTAATAACGGGTTTTAATCCATTATAATGAAGTATAAATCACATTCAGCTAATAAAATATTCAATGTAATGGTTAATTTCAAAATCACATTACTATTTTTGTTTGATTATATATTAGTATACGATGTGGGATAATTATCATCCATGTCTATGTCTCTTAAAACTACTTTACAAATTTTGTTACTATTATCTTACCTATGTTTCATTTATATTACCCATATTCTACTATTTATAAAATGGTTTGAATGGAATGTTTCTATCATTTTCCATATGAGTTATTTTATGAAATTTTCAAAAAAAATATTGAAAGATTATTTAATTTTAACTTATAGGCCATGAGAGGATTTCAGGGCTATTAGGACATATTTATGTTTGAAGTCATCCATTAAAATATTACAAAGTTATTTTTATATAAAACTTTTTCTTTTATAAAAATTTAGATTTTAAAATATTATTTCCAACTAAAATGATATCTTGTAAATATATTTCAAATGATAATATTAAAATATTATATTTTATGAGATCATATATTTCTGATCTTATATTTAATTTTTGATGATATCTAATGCAAAATTCTACGACATTTTATTAATTTTTATGGTTATTTTGACTATGTATGTGATATTTTGATACCATTCATGGCTTATGGGCAATGTTTTCATATTTCATATGGTATATTTATTAATATGAATGTTTTTGTTTATGTTATATTATAAGGAATGAATGTAACATAGTAAGGGATGGTAGAGGCCCGTTATTTCCCATAGATTCTTTTATAGCACTAATGAGAAGATATTAGTTAGGGTAAAACCTCCATGTTTATCTTAAATCAGTTTTTTATTTTCAGGAGGATAGATCATGGAACAAAAAAGGCTGGTTTCTACCTACATACATAAATTTTCATGAGAATAGATCTTTATTGTAACAATGATGATGATATATCTTGATAGTGCTGGTGTACAACAATATTCATTCCATTGTAATTATTATTCCATGTGTTTATTTGATTATTTATAATATTCTAGAATATTTTTCCTAGAATATGTTATTATTTAAATGGAATTATTATCTATTATTTTACAGTCAATATTCTTTATTCCATATTTAGTCATACATTATGATGTATTCATTCACTTATAGAACATTTGAACTGACCCATTTCTTATGATTTATTTTCCTTCTGATTCGAATATCTATATTTTGAATGATATATATGTTTATAATTATGATATTAGGGTCATGATCGAAAAATATAAATTGTTTATTTTATGTTTTACAATGTAATGTGTTTTTCAAGTATGTATCTTCTTTAACAATAATAACAACATAATCATTACTTCATGATATAATTCCTTTTTTTCAAGTCAATATAATAAATTAAGGCACGAGTTGCACTCATATGGGGTCTGGGAAATATAGTTGGTATCAATGGTTGTTTTGATATATTCCTACGAAACTAGACAAAAGAAAACATGCAATTGAAAACTCAGGCCTATGAATGTATTTGAGGACAAGCTTATGTATAGGATGTCATCTTATTGATTTGTTAATGAAAATTTATGACCTATATTCAACCTATGGACTAATATATTGAGATAAATAGTCCATGATTAAGACATCCTATAAATGAATCTTCATGACTACGTCATTAGGATTTGTGTTTCTCATTTTTCACCTTATGTGTTGGTCAATGGTTAGAATCAGCAAGATTATACAAGTAGTGGCTGTTTTGATGATGATGAAGAGACTAGAAAATAAATATTAAATGAATAATTCATTATGTAATAAGATGATGAATCAGGGACAATGTTTTACGAATGAGATAAATTATCAGAGATGTTTTGTATTTGGATTCAAAAATTATTTCATCAACGATGATTTTATTATAAAAATCATGTTATATATATGTTTTATACATAATTACTTCTTTATTAAATATTTGGATGCACATAAATTTTATTGTGTTTTATTACGGTGACCAAATATTTGGTATGTGATTTTAAAAGCTAAATTACCTTTTTAGGGGAACAAGATCTGAGGTTTGATTTTGGAACATTAGGGAAATTTGTGGATAATGATTAAGGACATATATATTCTGGTATATTGTTATGGTTATAATGGATTCTGCTTAAAATTACATATTATTGATTGATGTTAAAGTATGATTTATTGTATAACCTCATCATACAATTTTGGTTTTGGATAACATTTAATGGTCAATGGAATAACATATAGATATCTTGATAATGATTCATTTGGGAAATAATTAATAATTAATATTTATCATTATGTTTATGAAATGATTTAAAATTAGATCCAATCACATACAGCGAATGAGATTAGGTTTATAACATGGAATGTAATAATGTAATTATATGTTACTAAGTTATTTACCAATAGATTAAAATAATCCCTCATCTATAAGAATGGAAATGAGAATGAGAAATTTTATTAGTTTAATTTTCATATTTTAAAATCAATGGTCGCTATAAGGACCCGTCCTTGAAACATTACATAATAATTAGTTATTTCAAGACACATTGAGGTTCTTTTCAGGATTAGAGCTTTAGTGAATTAGGACATAACTATTACATCTCAAATATTAAAAAGTAGACACATATACTCAGATTCCATTTTTTCACAAAATATAGACTCTTGAACAAAAGAGTCATGTCTAGTTCCATGTTTTAGAAATAATGACATTTCCATGATCCCATTATTTACCATATTCCACTTTATGTCCTGTGAAAAACATTTAAAAAACTTGGTATGAGCATAAAAAACTCAGTAAGGGTTATAAAACAAGGAAAGAAAACATTAGTCCAAGTATACATAAGAATCAATGAAATCATAAACTACTCATAAAACATAAGAACTTGAGAATACATCTTGAAATAATAAGGTTTATGAATAACTCATAGAAATCATAAGATCTAAAGGTAACTTCAGGCATTCATAACATTCTTACGTAGGGATTAACCCTCGTGGTTACGTTTGGAATACCCATCATAGTATATTACCTTAACCACTTCAAAGAAACCATAGCGTTTAACTCCTTCGAGTTACCCAATTCATTTGAGAGCTATACCGGGATCAGCCACCATTAGATTATCACGGAACAACCCGCCTACATAAAAAATTCCCATGAAATATAACATAATCGTATCACATAAAACATCCATAAGGAAACATAACATTTCCATATTTCAATCACAAGTTATCAAAAACACATTGATATAATCAAAAAAATTATGACAAACATTTTCAACACCAAAATAAAATAAAAGTAAAACATGGTATTTATTTTTCATTTAAAAAAAAATTATGGCTTGAAGAGAAAGTCGAAACTCAAATAATGGTCACAGTGGTGGAGAAGTCGTTGTCACCACATATATAAGACAAAAACATTCTCTTTTGCCATTTAGTAAAATGCTTCATATAAAATGATTCCTTTTGAATAAAAGTAAAATTCAAAGAGTTTTATACACCGTATAAAATAAATTTGTGTATAAAACAAAATATTTCCTCAGTGAAAGGAGATTGAGACACAGTCCCTTGCAAAGACGGTATCCTTATATTAAGGATAAATCAATTACATAAATATGTCTGAAAAACATAAATACACCCAATATAAGTGGATATTATGTTTAAAACAATAATAGGTCATCCACACATATTCATAGCATGGCATAATCAATAAGTAGAGGTTTACCCAAAAGAATTGTAATTGGATTAGAAGTTCCCTTACAGAAATTCACCAGCCTAACATCGTCACATTAAAATTTAGAAAATGAGATGATGAGAGATAAAATGGAATCTCATCACATGGACATATAATTTAAATCAATAAAGATATAGATGAAAATATCCCAATATAATAATATGTTAATTAAAATACATAACAAAAGAAGTCTTTTTAATAGAAGAGGGTGAATGGTTCCCTTATTGAATTGGGTAACTTCTGAAACTTACAACCCATTAAAGAGGGGTCATTAAATGAAGATGTAAATACACATAAATTATTTTATATTACACAATGAATACAATCATGGGGAGTACATACACCACACAAAACGAAATAGTGGCAAATGTAGCATGAATCTCACGAGAATAAAAAGTGAGATAAATACTCTTTAGCTCGTGCTAATGAAACAAGTCGTATGACAAAATGTTAACAAGAACCAAATGAATCACATAATACCATGAATATCATGATAATATATATATATATAAATATAAATTCTGTTATCAATACACCACATGTAATAAATAAGTGGTGAACAATAGAAATCTCATGGAATTAAAACTGAGATGAGAAATCTCTTACAAAAATTCAGCAGCCTAACGACACCTCTTAAAACATCCAAAAATGGATTGATGAGATCAAATAGGGTATCTCATCATATGAAAATAAAAATTAAACTAAGAGGAATATTAAATAACATCCCCCAAAATATGAAATAAGAGATTAAAATAAGTGACATAAAGGAGAGTAATTAATTTGAAAGAGAGAGGAAGGATCCCTTACGAAAATTCGACAGCCTAACAGCGCCACTCAAAACTTCCAAAAATGGATTGATAAGATAAAATATGGTCTCTCATCATATGATCATAAAAGTTTCTATAAGTGTAATATAAAAGAACATCCAAATCGTAATAAATAGGATCTTAAAAGAAATGACATAAAAGAGAGTACTTAAAAAGAATGATAGAGGTAGGATCCCTTTCGAAAATGTGGAAGCCTAATGGCGCCACTCAAAACGTCCAAAAATTGATTGATGAGGTAAAATAGGGTCTCTCATCATATGAACCTAAAAATTTCAGTAAGTGTAATATAAAATAAAATCCCCCAACATAATAAAGATGAGCTTAAAATAAGTTACAAAAAGAGAGTACATAAAAAGAAAGAGAGAGGTAGGAACCCTTATCTCATGTCTGACATGTCTTGTTCGTTTATTTATATTCTCGAATAATAAAAATTGGTCAATTTAAAATTTCTTAAGGACCATATTTAAGGTTTATTATTCAATTCATATCTAATATTATAATGTTATAATAATTAGATAATTCTGTGAGTTCATATCAGAAGTTTTTATCGATGTTCGAAATATGAGTTAAAAAAGAACTTGTTTGATAAGAATTGTCCTTGTAGTTATCATTAAACCATCTCCAGAATAGTATTAATGATTTAGATGTCAAATATATACAGTTTATATTCATTTTATACTATTCCATATAATTTGGAGATAAAAAAATGAAATGCACCATTCATGGAGATGGTAGGCCGTACGTACACATGAATGTTACATTAATTTGTTTTTCATATTTATGGAATGTATAAAAAATGATATATATAAATATATATATTATAATTCCGGAATTATATTCATCATTTATATTTAATATATATCATATATATAAATTATATATATTTACTTATAATAGTACATAACATTTGGAGATATGAAATGAAATGCACCGTTTATGGAGACAGTAATCTGTATGTACGCATGAACGCTACTTTCATTTCTATTTCATACATTAACGGAATTAAAACATTATGATACATATATATAATATAATTACATTATAATATTATATAATATCATTAACTCCATCCTTTATACATCCCATATATGGCATTAACGATTCAAATCACTTTGAGGGGCGGTAGGCCCCACTTCCAAAAATGAAATTATGGCGTTTAACCATTATGGAAATCATTAAGGTATGGAATAAATGAAAAATACAGAAGAATAAGGAAAAGATAAACATAATATATATCATATATAAATATAGTGTCATCTTAGTGGCCACCATGAGTGGTGTTAAAAGAAGATTGAGCAATCATCGTTTCGTGAGGCAGTAATTTTCCATCCACAGAAACAATATGTTATTTAACCATTAGACGGAGGTGTGTGTAAGTTTAAATCAAATCCTTCTCATAATAACATCCTAGTATATTTAGGATACTGGTTTTATTACAAAATAGAGGAATAAAATGAGTTTTGGGTGTTGGAGAAGCAAAATAAAACAAAATAACCTAAGAGAAGGCATTGCCTTTAAATCGAGTAACTCCCTTTGGTTTGAACCAAAAGGGTTTCTTGAAGAGATTTCTGCCTATGTTAATATAAGTCCCCAGCCTTAAAACTTACTTAATCTTAATTTATTACAAGATTACACATTGAGGATCTTTTTGGGTTTAGAGTTTTAGAGAATTAGATCATAAAACTTGCATTACATTCGACATATAAACAAAGTGGTTACATAAAGATAGTATTCTTCATTCCCATAAATGGAAACATATTTAAAGTAAAACATGGATTATTTATTGACACTTCCTTGACATTATCATCATTTATTGTGCCTTTTACTTGACCTGTGTAAAAAATTTCAATAAAACTTGGGATGGGCATAAAATGCTCAGTAAGGGATATAAAAATATGGAAAGGAAACATGGGTACATATATACATAAGAATGAAATCATACTTTACCCATAAAACATAATAAATTTAACATACCTCATAAAATCATGAATAAATAATATAAATCATAAGTCATAAAGGTAACTTGAGGCATTTATAACATTCTTACATAGGGAGTAACCCTCTTGGTTACATTTGGAATACCCATCACAGTATATTCCATAAATCTCATTGGAGAAACCTTAAAGATTCACTCCTTCGCGTTACGCAATTAATTGTAGAGCTATATCAGGCTCACCCGCCCTTATATTATCACGGAACCTACCGTCTTCATAATAATGCCGAAGAACCTCAACATAATCGTATCACATAAAACATGAAAAAAAGAATCATAACATTTCCACCTTTCAATAACAAGATATCAATACAAGACATTGATATAAAAACATTATGAAAACCATTTTCAATACCAAAATAAAATAAATGTAAAACATGGTATTTATTTTTCTTTAATAAAAAGGTATGGCTTCTAGAGGAAGCTGAAACACAAATAATGGTCACGGCGGCAGAGAAGTCGTTGTCATCGCATACGTACGACAAAAACATTCCCTTTTATCATTTAGTAAATGCTTCATATAAAAAAGATTCCTTTTGAATAATAGTAAAATTCAAATGGGTTTATACACCGTATAAAAGAAGGTTGTGTATAAAACAAAATATGCCTCAATGAAAGGAGATTGAGACGAAGTCCCATACCTTGGGTCCGACTTGATTCGAACGTTCTTTAACGTCCTGAATAATAAACTTGAGTTAATTTCTATTTGCTTAGGAACCATTCTCAAGTTCATTATTCCTCTTATATCACTTATTTCCATGTTATAAACATTTTGTTACCATTTATGTTAATAATGTTTGTTTTGTTGATATTTGGTTCTTAAGTCGAAAGTGGACTTCTTACAATTACATGTTATTCGTGTGGTCAAAGGATCTTTATATCCAAAATGATATTCCTGATTTGGATAGCATATATATCATATATATCCAGGATATATGTGTATTTATCATATTACATAATCATTTAGAGGTAAGAAATGAAATGCACCGTTCATGGAGACGGTAACCCATACGTACGCATGAACGCTACTTTCATTCCTTTGTCATATTAATTGAATTAAAACTAAATGAGAGGTATGTATATTTTAATTACATAATTATATTCATAATTTAGATGTATCATTAATCATATATATCCATTATATACATGTACTTTTAATATTACATTACATTTGGGGATAAGAAATGAAATGTACCGTTCATGGAGACGGTAAGCCGTACGTACGTATGAACGCTACTTTCATTTCTATCTCTACATTAATGGAAAGAAATAATATTGACATATAGGTATATTATAATTCTAGTATAACATCATATATAATATCATTAAATCAATCCTTTATACGTCCCACATATGGCATTAACGAATCAAATCACTTTGAGGGGGCGGTAGTCCGCACTTCCTTAAATGAAGATATCGCGTTTACCAATAATGAAAACCATAAAGGTATGCCCAAAATGAAAAATACATAAGCATAAAAAAACATAAACATATTATATATCATATATAAATATAGTTTCATCTTAATGGCCACCTTGGAAGGTGTTATATGAGTGTTGAACAATCATCGTTTCGTGAGGCAGAAATTTGCCATCCACAGAAACTGTATGTTTTTTAACCATTAGATGAAGGTGTGTGTAAGTGTATCTCAAATACATATTATAACAATATACGAGTATATTGAATATACTGGATTTGTTATAAAATAAATTAATAAAAATAGTTTAGGGGGTTGGAGAAGAAAAATAAAACAAAAGAGCACAAGTGAAGATGTTACCTTAAAATTGGGTAACTCCCTTTGGTTTGAGATCAAAGTCTTCTTTGGGAAGACTTATGCCAATGTGAGGCTTCAGGAAGTATAAGAGAGAAGTGGAGAGACAAAATGGGCAGGGGTTGGCCGATCCAAAGGCTTTGGGAGTGTGGGTAAGGAGGTAGAGGTGGGGACCTTTTATAACAGGACATGAGGGAGACTCTTGGAAAGTAAAGAAATGTTACTTTATTTTAAAATGAATTTCGGATATTAATGGTCCCAAATTGATTTGTTTCGAGGTTAAGGTGATAAGGGTACGAAAGGAAACTATCCAATAGTTTTTAGACATGTGCAGGTCCTAGATTTTACATTATCTTTCCATTTTATTTAAATCTTTTATTAATAAGGTAATCGCTGCATCATCATGATGTCAAAAAAAAAATTAATAAGTTTAATGTCTAAAAATTATAAAAACAAATATCATGATGTAGGAAATATTTTTACCTTTATAATGAATATTTGTATTCCAAATTATCATTTATTTAGGAAAAATTAAAAATAATTTCTTTAGGTGATACATTCTTTGTCACATTTATCATTCTTTAAAAATAAAAAGATAAAAAGTCACTTTGTCAAAAAAGTTATTCCATGGGGCCCCCATGTTTAGTGAAAGGCATCCCATGGTCGGCCATGAGACAACCAGTAGCCTTAGGACACATATTGTGGTCTTTTTTTATTATTATGATATCATTTTATTATCCTTAACTACCTGATTACTCATTAATCAAGATAATTAAAGATAATTACCGTCGTTACTATTCATAATGTCCAAAAACAAAAGAGTCTTGACTACATAATTTGGACCTTATGATTCCAAATGTATAATCCATTTTACCAAATTCCAAACACAGAAATTTCCATAATTGATTAAAAAAATAATTTCCGTTGTCAAAACAAATAGCGGGTTTTTTTGAAACAATATATATGAAAAGTTTGGCATTAGTTTATTCCGAATTCCAAAGTGAAATTAATCCTAATGACCACCATTGGATTAAATGGTAAAAATATATTCTAATTTAACTTTGAAACAAATTACAAAGATAATCTAATCATATAAATAAAGTAGATTAAAAAGCAGTTTTGATATAAAATGCTGTATTTTTCACTATTCATTAAAAATGAACATGGTCAGAAAAATACCAAAAATTCACAAAAATTAAATTTTGATATCCCAATCATATAAAATAAATTTATTTTGACAAAAATATATTATAAAATTGTCCAAGGATAGATTTAAAAATTGTTTTCCATCAAAAGGCAGTAAAACAATCTTTTTAAAATAATAGTGTATTCCATGCTTAAGATTGGATTTATTTTCATTTTAAGCCTCTAAAACACTATCTAATTAATTAATAGACATAGATAAAAATATCTATTATTCATTACTTACGTGAGATGTTACATCCTTCCCCCCTTTAGAAAATTGCGTGCCCGTAATTTATTTACTTATCGAATAGATGGGGGTACTAATCCTTCGTTGAATTTTCAGATTCCCATGTTGCCTCTTCCATCATGTGGTTTTTCCAAAAAACCTTTACCTGATTAATCACCTTATTTCGTAACACTTGCTCTATGTGGTCAAGAATCTGGACTGCTTGTTCATCATAATAGAGATTCTCTTCCAACTGAACTACCTATGGGCTCAAAACATGAGATGAATCTGGCATATACTTTCTCAACATCGAAATGTGAAAAACATTGTGTACCTGAGATAAACTCGGAGGTAAAGCCACCCGGTATGCAACTGATCCAACTCTCTCCAAAATTTCATATGGTCCAATGAACCTTGGACTCAACTTTCCTTTCTTACCAAATCTTATCACACTTTTCCATGGTAATACTTTGAGAAAAACATGATCACCTACCTCAAAAGATAGATCTTTCATCCAATTGTCTGCATAACTCTTCTGCCTACTCTGAGTTGTTCTCATGTGTTTCTGAATTATCAGAACTTTTTCCGCTATCTCTTCTACCAATTATGGTCGCATCAACTTCCATTCACCCACTTCATCCCAGAAAGCTAGCGTTCGACACCGCTTCCCATATAACACCTCAAATGGTGCCATCTGTATACTGGAATGAAAACTGTTATTATATGAAAATTCATCCAAAGAAAGATGTTGGTACCAACTCTCCTGATAATCCATCGAACAAGCTCGTAGAATATCCTCCAAGGTTTGAATTGTTCGTTCTGAAAACCCATCTGATTAAGGATGAAATGCTGTACTAAAATTTAATTCAGTACCCAACGACTTCTGAAGGCCTTTCCAAAAGTTAGAAGTGAACCTGGGATCACGATCAGATACATTGGGGAGGGGAACTCCATGTAACATGACTACCTCTTTAAGATACAAATGGGAAAGTTGATCTAGGGAAAAACTATCTCGTATAGCAAGGAAATGGGCAGATTTAGTGAAGAGATCAACAATAACCCAGATTGCATTATTACCTCGAGATGTCTTCGGTAATCCCACAACAAAGTCCATGAATATATTCTCCCATTTCCACTCTGGCACTGGTAAAGGCTGAAGCATCCCTTTCGGTAATTGCCGCTCTGCTTTAACCTGTTGACATGTCAAACACTTCACAATAAAATCAGTAATATCTATTTTCATTCCATCCCACCAGTAATACTCCCGCAGATCTCTGTACATCTTAGTACTGCCAGGATGAACTGAAAACAGATAACTATGTGCTTCACATAAAAACTCTTTCTTCAACTGTGAATCACAAGGCACACACAATCTCTTCCCAAACCTCAAAACACAAATATTATCAATGTTGAATTCAGGCAACATACCCTTCTGAACCATCTCTTCCTTTTTCTACAACTCACTGTCTTTCTTCTGTGCTTGCTTGATTCTTTTTAATAGGGAAGATGTCACTGATACTTTTTCAACTCAAAGCATCGGCCACTTTATTTGGTTTTATTGGATGGTAGTGAATTGTGCAATCATAATCCTTGATTAATTCCATACATCTCCTCTATCTCATGTTCAATTATTTTTGAGTGAATATATATGTTAAACTTTTGTGATCAGTATATATTTCACACTTTACTCCATAAAAATGATGCCTCCAAATTTTAAAGCAAAAACAACAGCAGCTATTTCCAAATCATGTGTAGGGTAATTTACCTCATGAGTTTTCAACTGACGTGAAGAATATGCACTTACCTGATCATTCTGCATAAGGACACAACCAAGTCCATTCAACGAAGCATCACTGTATATATCAAACTCACCATTCATGGAAGTAAGTGCCAAAACTGGAGCATTCACCAATCTTCTTTTCAACTCCTGAAAACAATCATCACATTCTTTTTGTCCAGATAAACATAACACCCTTCCGAGTTAGCTTAGTCATTAGACTAGATAACCGTGAAAAAGTTTCAAAAAACCTTCAATATTAACCTGGAAAACCAAGAAAACTACGGATCTCAGTTACATTTGTGGGTCTTGGCCATTCTTCAACAACTTTTGTTTTAGCAGGATCAACAGTTATGCCATCTTTTGAAACAATGTGACCAAGGAAAGAAATTTGTTGCAACCAAAACTCACACTTGCTGAATTTACCATACAGTTTATTTTATTTTATGGTTTGCAATATAACCCTTTAAATGTCTTTTATTCTCCTCTTTACTTTTAGAAAACACCAAAATATCATCAATGAAAACAACCACAAACTTATCCAAGAACTCATGGAAAATTCTATTCATTAATTCCATGAATACAGCAGGTGCATTGGTTCACCCAAAAGGCATTACTACAAATTCATAATGGCCATATCTTGTACGGAACGCAGTCTTTGGAACATCTGTTTCTTTTAACTTCAGCTGATGGTACCCTGATCTCAAGTCAATCTTTGAAAAATACTGAGCTCCCTGGAGCTGATCAAACAAATCATGGATATGAGGCAAAGGATATTTGTTCTTAACAGTGATGTTATTCAAGGCTCTATAATCAATGCAAAGTCTCATTGAACCATATTTCTTTTTAACAAATAAAACAGGAGCACCCCATGGTGATGTGCTAGGTCAAAAAAAACCTTTCTCTAATAAATCATGCAATTGCTCCTTCAACTCTAAATGTTCAATTTGAGCCATTCGATAAGGGGGTTTTGAAATTGAATTAGCATCAGGAACTAAGTCTACGGTAAACTCAACTTCCCGATCTGTTATTATTCCAGGAAACTCATCAAGAAAAACATCAAGATAATCATTTACCACTGGCACATCATTAATCTGAACAGTTCCTTTATTTTCAACGATGTGTGCAAGGTAACATTCATTTCCATCTTTTACAAGTTTCTTGGTCTCATGATAAGTTATCAACAGTAAGTGTTCATTATTGTACACAAACTGAAAGTCATTATGAAAAGAAACTTCTTTAGATCTACAATCAATATTATCATGGTAAATAGAGAGCCAATACATACCCAGGATAACATAAAACTCTACTAGAGGTAGAACAATAAGGTTTGCAAGTAGGTTCTTTCCACAGATAAGGATAGGAAGATTCAAATAAATTCTTTTTGCCTCAACATTTCCCCCAGGTGTTTTTATGAAAATTTCAGGAGCCATTTATTGAGATAGTGTTCCCATTTTACTAGAAATGTTTTCTGAGATGAAAGAATGTGTATACCACAAATCAAACAACACACTGGCAAAATCTGAAAAAACAAAAAAAAGTACCTGATACAACTTCATTTGATGGCCTGACATCTGCTGAAGTAGTTGCAAAGGATTTCACCACCCCTTTCTGCTTGTAGTCTAACTTCTTTCCATCACCAAAGCTATTTGTCGGACACTCATTTGAATAGTGACCCATCTCATTGCACTTAAAACATTTCAATGACTGTAAATCAAATTTTGTCTTACCGTTACCTTGATCTTTTTCAGTGAAATCACGAGCCTTATGTCCCATCTTACCACATCAGTAGCACATTCCAGAATTCAGAAGACATTCCCCAGCATGCCTTTTGCCATATTTATCACAAACTGCAAACATAGATTTCTTACCATTAGACATTTTTGAAGAATTCTTCCCTTTATCCTGCCACCTTGGTCTCTACTTCTGCTGGTTGTTATAGAACACTTGATCATCAGAAAACTCTATTTCTACCTTCTCAGCACATCAAACAAGATTTTGATAACTTTTAAACTCACGAGAAGATAATGCCCTTCGATATTTTGGCTTTAATCCTGAGTAAAAATGATTGATTTTACTATCAAGGTCTCGGATAAAATTTGGAACATACCTTGCCAATCGAGTGAACCTTTCTTCATAGGTAGACACTGAGTCTTCCTCTTGCCACAATTCCAAGAATTATTTTTCCATCCTATGTCGAACAGAATTAGGAAAATATTTTTCAAGAAAATTACCTTTAAATTGATCCCAGTCAAGAGCATCAATATCATCGGCATCCATGATATTTTTAACCACAGAACACCACTGATCTGCTTCACCCTCCAAATGGTAAATAGAAAGACTAACCTTTTGATTGTCTGAAAACCCCATGACATCGAAAATCATCTCCAGTGCTTTAATACACCCTTCAGCTAGAACAAGGTTAGATGATCCTCTAAATTATGGGAGATGTTTCCTCATGAAATGTTCCTCCACTGACATGTTCCTCTGCAGTTGATCTGGCTGATCTCGTGCATGGATACCACCACCATATATCGCTTGAGTCAACTGCGCCATTACTGCAACAAACTATTCAGTTCCAATTCCGACCATCTCAGGATGCTGATTCGAAAGTTTATTTCCTTATGTATGCCTTCTTAGCACCGCTTCCATGTTTCCTCTGTGGAAAACCATTCCGAACAAACATGTCTTAGATGAAGCGACATGGTAATCTTCAAATGATATATCACTTCAATTTGACCAAAAAAAAATATTTTTGGATAATCATTTAATATAATTATAACTCTTAAAGTTATCTAAACCGACCTTTGATACCAACTATAAGGCCCCGGCCATAAACCTTACTTAATCTTGAGTTATTACAAGATTACACATTGAGTATCTTTTCGAGTTTAGAGTTTTATAGAATTAGATAATAAAACTTGTATTACATTCTGCATATAAAATAATTTGTTACATAAAGATAGTATTCTTCTTTCCCATCAATGGAAACATATTTAACGTAAAACATGGATTCTTTCTTGAAACTTCCTTAACACTATCATCATATCATATACCTTTCCCTTGTCCTATGAAAAACATTTCAAAAAACTTTGTATTAGCATAAAAAACTCAGTAAGGGATATAAAAATATGGAAAGGAAACATGGGTACATATATACATAAGAATGAAATCATACTTTAACCATAAAACATAATCACTTTAACATACCTCATCAAATCATGAATAAATCATAGAAATCATAAGACATAAAGGTAACTTGAGGCATTCAGAACATTCTTACGTAGGGAGTAACCCTCTTGGTTACGTTTGGAATACCTATTACATTATATTCCCTAAATCTCTTCAGAGAAACCTTAACGTTTAACTCCTTTTCTTTACCCAATGCATTGGAGAGCTATATCGGGATCACCCGCCCATAGTTTATCAAGGAACCACCCGTCTTCATAATAATGCCGAATAACCTCAACATAATTGTATCACATAAAACATTCATAAAGTAAACACAACATTTCCACATTTAAATCACAAGATATCAATACAACACAATGATATAAAAACATTATGAAAACCATTTTCAATACCAAAATAAAAGAAAAGTAAATCATGGTATTTATTTTTCTTTTTAAAAAAATGTATGGCTTGTAGAGGAAGCCGAAACTCAAATAATGGTCACGCGGCGGAGAAGTCATTGTCGCCACATACGTACGACAAAAAAATTCACTTTTTTCGTTTATTAAACGCTTCGTATAAAAAATATTCTTTTTGAATAAACGTAAAAGTCAAAGGGGTTTATACACTGTATAAATGAAGGTTGTGTATAAAACAAAATATGACTCAATGAAAGGAGATTGGGACGAAGTCCAATTCCTCGGGTCCGACTTGACTCGATCGTTATTTAACGTCCTGAATAATAAACTTGAAGTTAATTTCTATTTGCTTAAGAACCTTTCTCAAGTTCATTATTCCTTTTATATCACTTATTTCCATGTTATAAACATTATGTAACCATTTAAGTTAATAATGTTTTTTTGTTGATATTTGGTTCTTAAGTCGAAAGTGGACTTCGTACAATTACATGTTTTTCGTGTGGTCAGAGGTTCTTTATATCCAGAATGACAATCCTGATTTGGATAGCACATATATTATATATATCCAGAATATACATTTATTCATAATATTACATAATCATTTATAAGTAAGAAATTAAATGCACCATTCATGGAGACGGTAAGCCGTACGTACGCATGAACGCTACTTTCATTCCGTTGTCATATTAATGGAATTAAAACTAAATGAAAGGTATGTATATTTTAATTCCAGAATTATATTCATCATTTAGATGTATCATTCATCATATATATCCATTATATACATGTACTTTTAATAGTACATTACATTTGGGGATAAGAAATGAATTATACCGTCCATGGAGACGGTAAGCCGTACGTACGCATGAACGCTACTTTCATTTCTATCTCATACATTAATGGAAAGAAATAATAATGATATAGAGGTATATTATAATTGCATTATAAAATAATATATAAAAACTTTAAATCCATACTCTATATGTCCCACATATGGCATTAACGAATCAAATCACTTTGAGGGGGCAGTTGTCTGCACTTTCTTAAATGAAGATATCGCATTTACCCATAATGGAAACCATAAATGTATGCCCAAAATGAAAAATACAGAAGCTTAAGGAAAACATAAAAATATTATATATCATATAAAAATATAGTGTCATCTTAATGGCCACCTTTGAAGGTGTCATATGAGTGTTGAACAATCATCGTTTCGTGAGGCAGAAATTCGCCATCCACAGAAACTGTATGTTCTTTAACCATTAGATGACGGTGTGTGTAATTATAGCTTGAATACTTATTATAACAAAATACTAGTATATTGAAGACAATTGAGTTGTTACAAAAAAATGAATAATTAGATTTTAGGGGTTGGAGAAGAAAAATAAAACAAAAGAGCACAAGTGAAGACGTTACCTTAAAATTGGGTAACTCCATTTGGTTTGAGCTCAAAGGCTTCATTAGGAAGACTTCTGACCAAAGTGAGGCTTCAAAAAGTAAGATAGGGAAGTGGAGAGACAAAATGGACAGGGTTTGGCTGAGGAAAGGCTCTGGTATTGTGGGTAAGGAGGTAGAGGTGGGGTCCTTTTATAAGAGGAGAGGAGGGGCACTTTAGGATAGTAAACAAATGATACTTTATTTTAAAATGAATTTCGTATATAAATGGACCCACATTGATTTGTTTCAATGATAAGGTGATAAGTGTTCGAAATCCACCCATATAATAGGTTTTGGACATGTGTAGGTATTATATTTTACAATATCTTTCCATTTTATTTAAATCCTTTATTAATGAGGTAATCGATGCATCATCATGATGTCATAAATAATTTAATAAATTTAATTTCTAAAAATTATAAATAAAATATTATGATGTAGGAAATCGTTTTAGATTTCTAATGAATATTTATATTCCAAAAGATAATTTATGTAGGAAAAATTAAAAATATTTTACTTAGGTGATACATTCTGTGTCACATTTAACATTCTTTAAAAATAAAATGATAAAAAGTCACTTTCTCACAAAAGTGATTCCATGGGGCCCCCAAGTTTGGTACAAGGCATCCCATGGTCGGCCATGAGACAACCAGTAGCCTTAGGACACATGTTGTGGTCTTTTTGTATTATTATGATATCATTTTATTATCCTTAACTACCCGATTACTCATTAATCAAGATAATTAAAGATAATTACCGTCGTTACTATTCATAATTTCCAAAAACAAAAGAGTCTTGATTACATAATTTGGACCTTCTGATTCCAAATATATAATCCATTTTACCAAATTACAAACACAGAAATTGCAATAATTGATTTAAAAAATAATTCCCGTTGTCAAAACAAATAGCGGGGTTTTTTTGAAACAATATCTATGAAAAGTTTGGAATTTGTTTATTCCCAATTCCAATGTGAAATTAATCCTAATGACCAAAATTTGATTAAATGGTAAAAATATATTCTAATTTAACTTAAAAACAAATTCAAAAGATAATCTAATAATTTAAATATAGTAGATTATAAATAATTTTTGATGTAAAATGCAGTATTTTTCACTATTCATTAAAAATGAACATTGTCAAAAAAATACCAAAAATTCACACAAAGTAAATTTTGATGTCCCAATCATAAAGAATAAGTTTATTTTGAAAAAAATAACTTATAAAATTTTCAAAATATAGATTTAAAAATGGTTTTCCATCAAAATGAAGTAAAACAATCTTCTAAAAATATTAGTGTATTCCATGCTTAAGATTGGATTTATTTTCATTTTAAGCCTCTAAAACACTATCTAATTGATTAATAGACATAGATAAAAATATATATTATTCATTACATACTTGGGATGTTATAGTTAAGGCTTCTATGATGAATATAAGTATGTGGAAATATAAAATTATTAGAGTTCGGTTGAGTCGATGGCTTGAATGGTGTGGGTAAGGGGGTAGAGGTGAGGGCCCTTTATAAGAGGGAGGAGGGGTACTCTTGGAATGTCTAGAAATGTTATTTTATTTTAAAACGATTTTCAGATTTTAAATGTCCCAAATGATATATTTCAAGTATAAGGTGATAAGGTCTCAAAATAAACCCATCCAATAGGTTTTAAACAAGTGTGAGTCTTATATTATACCTTATCTTTTCATTTTATTAAAATTGTTCATTAATGAGGTAATCACTGCAGCATCATGGTGTCCTAATTTTTTTTATTTTATGTCTAAAAATTATAAAAAAATACCATGATGTACGAAATGTTTTTATACTTCCAATGACTATTTATAGTATATGATATCATTTATATAGACAAAATTAAAATTGGTTTACTTAGGGGTAACATACTTTTGTTATATTTTCCTTTCATTAAAAATAAAATGATAAAATGTCACTATCACCCAAAAGTGATTCCATGGGGGTCCCTAAGTTGGCACAAGACATCCCATGGTCGGCAATGACACAAAAAAATAGAATTAATGCACATGTTGGGGTCATTTAAAATTATTATGATATTATTTTATTACCCTTAACTACCCGATTACTAATTAATTATGATTATTAAAGATAATTACCGTTGTTACTATTCATAATGTAAAAAAACAAAAGTGTCATAATTAAATAATTTGGAACATATAATTCCAAATTTGGAGTTCATTCTACCAAATTCCAAAAAAAATTGCATAAATTAATTTAAAAAAAGAATTCATGTTGTCAAAACAAAAGATAGGTTTTTCAGAAGTAATATCTATCAAAATATTGATTTGTTTTTACATACAATTTAAAAGTAAAATTACATCCAATGAACAAAATTTTATTAAATGAAAAAAAATTAAATTACACCATAAAAAAATTAAAATGACAATTTAACTATATAAATAAATTGGATGAAAAAAATGTTTTGAATTAAAATGCAGTATTTTTCACTATTCATTAAAATTGACCATTTGTCAGAAAAATAACAAAACATCACCTTAAGATATATTTGATATTTCAAATTCAAAAATAATATCATTTATACCATATTAAAAACATATATGATGCATTAATTAATTTTATAATCAATTCCCGCTGTCAAAACAAATAGCGCGTTTTTAAGAAACAATATCAATTAATAGATTGGGACTTGATTATGTCCAATTTCAACGTGAAATTAATTCAAAATACAACAATTTGATTAAATAGTAAAAATATATTTTAATTAAACTTTAATAACAATAAAATAGATAATTTATCAATATCAATAAATTATATTAATAGGCTATTTTGATTTAAAATACAACAATTTTCACTAAAATGATCTTTATCAGAAAATAAAAAAAAATTACACAAAGTAAATTTTTCTGTGTTGATTATCAATTTGGATTTCATTTTGTCAAATATAACATATTAAAGTGACAAAAACTATATTTAAAAAGGGAACACCATCAAAAGGAGGTTAATCGGCCTTTTAAAGAATATTAGAATATTTTTATTAATATTGGATTCATTTTAATTTTAAGCCTCTAACATTTATTGGATAAATGTAAAAATATTTAACAAACATATATAATCACTTTTTAGTTAGTTTTGTTCATTCGCACCATTACATCCACAATGAGTTTACTACTATTTACAATAGTATTATTATACTATTAGTGTGCATCGTATGATTTCAAAGAAACATGTTGTTCCATATTGGGTACGCCATCGAGCATAGAATCCCGTTTAAATTAATATTAATATTTTATTCACAAATATAAATTAATATGAAAATTTAATATTATTTATTTACCTGGGATGTTACATCCTTATCCCCTTTTGGGAATTGCTTCCTCAAAAATTTAAAATTGGTCTTGGGAAAATCATTGAAAGCCCCACATTGGAAAAAGTGTCAGCAAAACTATCACTTTAAAAGAAAGAAAGAGATGTACAATGGTTACCCGAGTTAACCCGTACATGGATTATATGTAGGAAAACATGTATATGGACGAAAAAATGGGTCATGTTCTGATGGATAGTGATAACAAACATGTTTAGGATAAAGTTAACCACTAGAAAATCACAAACATACAATGGGTTAAACGGTATTTGATTCCCCAGTAAGAAAAGTAAAAAGACAAAAAAAAAATTAGTTAATTTTCTTTGAGGAATTTATTTATTATCTTAAATAAATCAAAAATAAACATACTTACTTGTCTTGTAGTCTTTCATCTCTTACTATATTTCTTACACAAACTCATATTTTCTCCAAAATATGAGTATTTAGGATGACTTGTTCACACTAAGAGTGCTATAATAAACTTCTAGAGAATCACCTAATCTACAAAATAGAACTATATATTTCCCATGTCTTTATACCAAAACAAAAAACAAAAAGGATAGTACAATAATAGATAATCCCCAAAAATGATAATACATTATAAAAAAAATCTTGTCTTAATCTTCAAATTTTTCCCAACAAAATCCATAGTTCAACAAAGATCATTCGATAAACAATTGTCCATAAAATTATTCAATGTAAACCAGACTATGGTTGAACCCAAAATCTTTGAAGTATTTAATCATATTGTCTTCCAAGGTAAATCGTAACATTTATCTCCAAATAACATCAGTTAATTTTATAGTCTCATATTTAAAAGTAATTAACCTAATCACATATCCTCCATGATAGGTTAATAATCTCCATATATAACCAAGAATCAACCTATTATGGATTCATTAAATCATCTAACTAAAAATAATTAGTCAAACTATCCAGGTACTTAACTTAGTCCAGTGGTAGGCAATAAATAATAGATGCACTTTGGTTGTGTGTTGGATTCCCACGGCTTCGTCCGACGTGACGGGTTGTCACACAGTCTACATGTTTTCCATTTTTCCAACACTATATAATTCTTAAAAAATAACCCAAAAAGAGATTAACTCTTAGAAAATAACCATATCATATTTTAACCTCAATTTTATCTCATTCATTTCATTTTCCATCTTATAGTAACCCGTATTACTTCAAAAGTAAGGATCATATAAACCCTAATTATTACCTTTATAAATATCAGCTGAACTTCCACATAGAGTTGGTTCTCTCGTACTTGATTCATTATAGAACTGAACAAGGTTCAAGTGGTTGATCATGAATCCTGATAGTTGGTTTAGAATAACCACAATATTTTTAATTGAAACCTACGTTTCATCCAGTCTCTTAATCAGAGAACCATCATAGTTTCCTTCAAACCTGTTGTCATATTGGTGCCTGTTAGATCCATCCATTTATTGAAATATAAAATTTCAGTGTAAGTATATCATTAAAATCATCATATAATATCATATGAGGAGGTTAAATACAAAGATACAATTATTCATATTATCTTAAACTCATTCACATTATCAAAAAATCTATAACTATTTCTGAAATCCAAACCATTATGGTAAAGTCACTTACACGTAAAGAATACACTAACCTCTAGAGTAATCTAATCCAACCCTTGATACCAACTATAAGGACATGGCCTTAAAACATTAAATAATATTCAGTTATTTCAAGAATACACATTGAGGATCTTTTCATGTTTAGATTTTTAGTTAATTAGTACATAACTGTTACATATCAATGAATACAAAGTAGACACATCTACTCAGTTTCCATTTTCGCACAAAATATAAACTCTTGAAAAAATGATTCATGTCTAGTTTCATGTTTTATACATCATCACATTACCTTGATACCATCATTGACCCTATTCCACTTTATGTCTCATTAAAAACATCTCAAGAACATTGGATGAGCCTAAAAATATCAAAAAGGGTTATAAAACATAGAAAGAAAACATTAGTCCATGTATACATAAGAATAAATGAAATCATACTTTCATCATAAAACATAAGAGCTTGAAAAAACTTCTCGAGATTAAAAGGTTTATGAATAACTCATAAAAATCATAAGACAAAAAGTTAACATGAGGAATTCATAACATTTTTACGTAGGGAGTAACTCTCGTGGATAGGTTTGAAATACCCATCATAGTATATTCGCAAAATCTGTTCTGAGAAACAATAGCGTTTAACTCTTTCACGTTACCCAATTATTTGGAAAGATATATCGGGCTCACCCGCCCTTAATTTATCATAGAACCAACAATATTCATAATCATTTCCAATGAACCATAACATAATCTTATCACATAAAACATGCATAATGGGAACATAACATTTCCACATTTCAATCACATGATACCAAAAAACACATTGATATAACAAAAAAATTATCAAAACCATTTTCAATACCAAAATAAAAGAAAATTAAACCATGTTATTTATTTTTCATTTTAAAAATAGTTATGTATTGTAGAGGAAGACAAAACTCAAATAATGGCCATGGTGGTGGAGAAGTCAATCTTGCCGCATACGTATACAAAAACATTCCATTTTGTCGTTTTGTAAAACACATCATATAAAAAGATTCATTTTGAATAAAATTAAACATCAAACGGATTTATACAATGAATAAAAATAGTTGTGTATAAAACAAAATATTCCTCAATGAAAGGTGATTGAGACGAAGTCCCTTACAAAGACAGTATTCTTAGATTAAGGATAAATCAATTACATAAATATGTGTGACAAGCATAAATACACACAATATTAGTGGATATTAAGATGAAAACCATCATAGTTCATCCACACATATTCATTGAACGACATAATCAATAAGTATAGGTTTAACCCAAAAAATTGAAATTGGTTTAAGAAGTTCACTTATGGAAATTTGACAGCCAAACAGTGTCACATTAAAATTCAGAAAATGAGATGATGAGAGATAAAATGATATCTCATCAGTTAGCCATAAAATTTACATCAATAAGGTTATATAATAGAATATCCCAACATAATAAGATGTAAATTAAAAGGCATAACAAAAGAAGTCTTTTAAAAAAAGGAGGGTGAGAGGTTCCCTTACTGAATTGGGTAACTTCTGAAACGTACACCCCATGAAAGAAGGGTCATTCAATGAAGATTTAAATAACCCTAAATTAAATTATATTACATAAAGAATACAATCATGGGAAGTACATACACCACACATAAGGAAATAGTGTCAAATGTATCATGAATCTCATGGGAACAAAATGTGAGATAAAAACTCATTACCTTCTGGTAATCAATTGAGTCGTATGACCTAATGATAATAATAACAAAACAAATCACAGAATATAGTGAATATCATGATAATATATATATATATATATCAAAAGGTAGTACTCAATACACAATATGAAATAAATATGTGGAGAACCATTCAAATCTCACAGAATTAAATGTTAGATAAGAAATCCCTTACGAAAATTCAGCAGCCTAACGACACCACTTAAAACATCCAAAAATGGATTGATGAGATCAAATATGGTATATCATCATATGAAAATAAAAATTACAGTAAGTGGAATATAAAATTACATCCCACAACATAAGAAATAGGAGCTTAAAATAAGTGACATTAAAGACTGTACTTAAAAAGAAAGAGAGAGGTCAGATCCCTTATGAAAATTCGACAGCCTAAGGACGCCATTCAAAACTTCCAAAAATTGAATGATGAGATAAAATAGGGTCTCTCATCATTTGAACAAAAAATTTACAGTAATATTACTATAAAAGAACATAAAAATAATAATAAAGAGGATATTAAAAGGAATGAAACAAAAGAGAGTACATAAAAATAAAGAGAGAGGTAGGATCCCTTAGGAAAATTCGGCAGTCTAACGACACCACTCAAAACTTCCAAAATGGATTGATGATATAAAATAAAGTGTTTCATCATATGATCATAAAAATAACAGTAAGAATAATATAAATGAACAGTGCCCAAACATAAGAAAGAGTACCTTAAAATAAGTGACATAAAATAGAGTACATAAAAAGAAAGAGAGAGGTAGAACCCTTACCTCAAGTCCGACTTGTCTTGTTAGTTTCATGATATTCTTGAATAATAAACATTTTTCAATTTAAAATTGCTTAAGGAACTCATTTAATTTTAATTATTCAATTAATATAACATATTATAATGTTATAATAATTAGTTAATTATGTGTTTTCATATCAGACGTTTTTGTCGATGTTCGGTATATATGTCAAAAATGAACTTGTTTGAAAAGAATTGTCCATGTAGTTGTAAGTACACCATATCCAGAATATTTATAAATATTTAAATATCATATATATCTAGTATATATTCATTTTATACTATTCCATAACATTTGGAGATACAAAATGAAATGCACCGTTCATGGAGACGGTATGCCGTATGTACGCATGAACGCTACTTTCATTTGTTTGTCATATTAATTTAATTAAAACTAAATGATATATATATATATATATTATAATTCCAGAATTATATTAATAATTTAGATGTAATATATATCAAATATATACATTATATATATTAACTTATAATAGTACATAACATTTGGAGATAAGAAATGAAATGCAATATTCATGGAGACAGTAATCCGTACGTACTCATGAACACTACATTCATTTTTATTTCATACTTTAATGGACTGAAAACATAATGATACATATTTATAATAAAATTACATTATAATATTATATATAATCATTAACTCCATCCTTTAAAAATCCACACATGGCATTATCGATTCAAATCACTTTAAGGGGGCGGTAGTATGCACTTCCTAAAATGGAATTATCACGTTTATGCATTATGGAAAAAATACAGGTGTGGAATAAATGAAAAATAAAAAAGCATAAGAAAAAAATAAACATAATATATATCATATATAAATATATTGGCATCTTAATGGCCACCATGAGCAGTGTTAAAATAATATTGAACAATCATCGTTTCATGAGGCAGTAATTCGTCATCCATAGAAACAATATTTTCATTAACCATTAGACGGAGGTGTGTGTAAGTGTAAAGAAAATATATATCACAACAGCACCATAGTATATTTAAGATACTGGTTTTAGTACAAAAGAGAGTAATAGAAAGTGTTTAAGGGGTCGGAGAACCAAAATAAAACAAATGAATATAAGAGAAGACATTAACTTTAAATCGGGTAACTTCTTTTGGTTTGAACCAAAAGGCTTTCTTGAAGATAATTTTTCCAAAGTTAAGGCTTCTATGATTAATAGAGGAATGTGGAGATATAAAATGTGTAGAGTTTGGTCGAGCCAATGTCTTGAGAGGTGTGGGTAAGGGGGTAGAGGTGGGGGTATTTTATAATAGGGAGGAGAGGCACTCTTGAAATTTCTAGAAATGTTACATTATTATAAAATAATTTTATGATTTTAAAGGTCCCAAAATGATATATTTAGAGGATAATATGATAAGGGTTTTAAATACACCCATCCAATAGGATTTATACAACTGTACGTCTTATATTTTACCTTATATTTTTATTTTATTTAAATTGTTCATTAATGAGATAATCACTGCATCATCATGGTGTCATAAATAAATTTATTTATTTAATGTATACAAATTATCAAACACATACCATGATATAAGAAATATTATTAGCTTTCCAATTACTAATTATATTCAAAGATATTATTTATGTAGACAAAATTAAAATTTATTTACTTAGGGGTTACATACTTTTTCTATATTTTCATTTCTTTAATAATAAAATGATAAAATGTCACTATCACGAAAATGTGATTCCATGGGGTCCCTAAGTTGGCACAATTCATTCCATGGTCCGCCATGACACAACAAATAGAATTATGACACATGTTGCGGTCATTTTTTATTATTATGATATTATTTTATTACCCTTAACTACCTGATTATTAATTAATCATGATAATTAAAGATAATTACCGTCGTTACTATTCATAATGTTCAAAAAAATATTTTTAATTACAAAATTTGGACCTTATGATTCCAAATATAGAATCCATTCTACCAAATTACACACATAGAAATTTCAATAATTAATTTAAAAAAAGAATTCTTGTTGTCAAAACCAATGGCGGGTTTTTAAGCAGTAAAATCTATCAAATAATTGATTTGTTTTTACATCCAATTTTAAAGAAAAATTATGTACAATGAAAAACATTTTATTAAATTATAAAAACATAATTAAATTAAACCGTGAAACCAATTAAATTGACAATCTATCTTAATAAATAAATTGGAGGAAAGTGCAGTTTTGAATTAAAATGCAGTAGTTTTCACTATTCATTAAAGATGAACATTTGTCAGAAATATAAAAAAATGTCACCGTAAGATATATTTGATATTCCAAATTCTTAAATTATATAAATTCTACCAAATTTAAAACATAGAAGTTACATTAGTTAATTTTACAATCAATTCCCATAGTGAAAAGAAATGGGGTGTTTTTAAGAAACAATATCAATTAAAAGATTGGCAATTGTTTAGATCCAATTTCAAAGTGAAATTAATTAAAATGACCACAATTGGATTAAATGGTTAAAATATATTTTAATTAAACTTTAATCCCAATTAAAAAGATAATCTAACAATATAAATAAATTATATTAACATGAGGTTGTGATTTGAAATACATCGATTTTCACTAAAATGATCTTTATCAGAAAATAGAAAAATATTACAAAAAGTAAATTTTGAAGACATGATTATAAAGAAGAATTTTATTTTGTTAAATATAACATATTAAAGTGATAAAAATTAGATTTAAAAAGGGTTCACTATCAAAAGTTGGTTAATCGGCCTTTTAAAGTATATTTGAATATTTCATCTTAAAATTGGATTCATTTTCGTTTTAAGACTCTATAATTTATTGGATAAATATAAAAATATTTAAAATATATATATAATCACTTTTTATTTAATTCTGTTCATTACCACCATTACATGGGCTTGAATATTACTACCATTTACAATAATATTATTACATTATTAGTGTGCATCGTAAGATTTCAAAGAAACTCAATGTTGCATATTGGGTACGCCATCGAAAATTGAATCCCCTTTAAAGTATTATTTATAATTTATTCAAAAATATTAATAAATATGAAAATTTAATATTATTTATTTACCTTGGATGTTATAGTCGCTTTTACCCATAACATGTTTATGGTTTTGTGACGGTAGATTTTCGGATGATCGTGTTATCTATCACTCTTCTTCACAAATTTATCATTTTATTTCTCTTCTATTTCATGATTTTAATTTTACACTACTATTTTCCTATTTGATAATTGATTTTTTTGTGACCTTCCCAATTCCCTTTCATTCATATTAAGAGGATTTTTTATAAACCAATTTTGGATTTGGGTTTCCCACAATGGAATTTTCAATTCTTATAATTTTATTCTGATAGTGTAATTTCTAATGAAGAGAAAACTACTTTTTGAAGGAGGGTATAATGTAACACATCAATATTTTATGATATATCTCCTTTTATAAAAAATTAATTTAATAGATTTCATATATTTAACGTAACACTAGGATGAAATGAATAGTTATATAATATTAATTATTATTATTTTAAAACAATGAATTAGGTTGGATGGAATAAATAGTGTTAAATTTTTTGAAATATATAAATTTATAATTTTTTATAATTTTTTATTCATGATATGATTTTATAGGAATAATATTAGGATGAATCCAATTTTACACAATAAAAAACTATAATTTTCAAATGGATGGTTTACCATATCCTAATGAAGAACCTATTTTAAAAATATTTTTTAAAATATTTATATAATTTATTTTTAAACATATACATATTATTTTAATATGATAAAAAAATATTTAGATTGGTTGAATTTTTTTATACTTCTGGGATGTTTTAGTTTTTTCATGAATCGTGAAAATTTGATACATTAGTTCCAAAATGAATATTCAAATAATTTTATAGTATAGTTGAATTATTTTTTAAATTTGTTTTAATGTATAATTATTAAATTTCTATATCATTTAACCAAAAAAATCATTGGAAAAAATATCAGATTATATTTAGATATAAACACATACAAATAATTTTTATGTTTTAAATTTAAGATGCTATGTTTTCTCATTTGTATGATTTGAATTAAAAATAAATTTACCAATTAAATTAATTTAATAATAAAAAATGTTAATAATTTATTTTTAATTATGAAATTTTTATTCGTAATTATATCAACATAGTTTTTATACAAATTATTAGTAGAAGTAATGAAAATTTATTACACTAGTTTTGGGAAAATTAGGTAACTAAGGGTAATAATAATATTATAATCATTATAAAATTACCATAAAAATATTCCTAATTTTTTTGGATGTGTTACTTTTGACAAAAATAATATTTAGGAATATTTTATGGTCCCTTGGATCCAGTTGTATGACTGTATGAATTATATAGTAAATTATTTTATGGAAATTTCAATATGTCACACTCTTATTTTTAATAAGTATCATATTATTATACATGATTATTTAAAAGATATATTCAAATATAAATCATAATTTTAGGTAAAATAATGTAAATATTTATCATATAATTTATTTTTATTTTATTGGAATAAATTATAAAATTTATGGATATCACAAGGATGATGTCAGAATTGATTAATTAAATGATGAATAAAGTAACTGATATTAAAAATAGTCATAAATGTAGTTTAATATAATTAATTTCATCCATGAATTTTATAGCTTCCATCAAAAAAATTAGTGACTATTTAAAATATTGTTTTAAAAGAATATAATTTTATTAATATATATTTTAAAATTCAAGTAATTAATAGTGTCAAAATTGAGAGTAAGTATATTATAAAAAAATAAATATTTTTAAATGATAATAAATTCATTAAAATATTAAATTAGGCATTATGAATATCAAAATGATAAATATTTCAAGAATATTCTATTTATGGATCATTTTTCATTTTAGATTAATTTTATTAACCCTAAAGGAATAAAAACTCATGTCTTAATGGTTAGAGTTTGAAAGGTTAAATAACGGTTAAATAAAAAAAGAAAAGATAATAATGTGTCCTAAATATAAAAACCAATTTCTTTATTACACATTTAAAATTGATTTATTACATGGATTTTCAATTATTATAACTCATACATTCGAGAGTTCTATTGTCTAAGGATATTAGTAACATTACATAACAACATAAAACATAAAATACATTATCTTTATGGAAAATATATTTTAAATGACCAAAACATTCATTTGTACTTAATAATGTGTGGGATAACATGGGGACACACATAAGGAAGGGGAGAGCTACAATGCCCCGGTAATGGAATAATTATGGTATAAAATAAGGATAATAATTCATGTTATGAAATGTATATCATTTAATCATGATGATGATGAATATATTGGTAGATATGGCATGATAATCATAACATTGAAATGTGTTAACAACTTAAAAAACAACATCATAAAAAAAGGATTCATGTAAACCCCTATCCTAACATGGTGTAAAAAACTCCAATATAAAATTTCAGGTAATACCCCATCCCATTATGATAAATAATGAATCTAAACATTAACTAATGAATTAAAGCTCTATTAGGGTGCAGACTTCATAATCATTTTTATAACTTGCTTACGTGTAAAATATTGATCATAAAAAAGGATTCATTCAACATCATTATTTATTTTAGGATAAAGGAATGAGGAATAAAAAATATACTGTACAAAATCAAGAATAATATGTGCATAAAATTGAATCACCTTGATAGAGGAATGAGTATAGAATTAAATACATGATGATTTTGGCATGGAAAATTGCAATTAAGTTTGGGCAGCATAACAAAATAATTTGCTAATGTGTAAAATAATTTGATAAGATATAAAGTTGTATTTTATAATTTATACATGAAATGGATATTAAAGGGGAAATGGAAAAAACAACAAAACATATTAAATGGAATTTATGAAGCATAATACAAAAAATGTTCTTTAATGGAAATGATAAGAGAGAAATCACTTACAGAATTTTGTTTTGGTAAAAGTTGTGTATAAAGGATAATGAATGAAACGATGAAGGTGTAAAGAAGATATAATTATTTTTAACTAAAATTTAATTTATGGTTAGTATGAATGAACATATACCACCATATTCAAAATGATATTATTAGGCATATCACAAAATGAGTGGATGATAAAATAGGAAAGCGAAAGATCTCTTACAAAAGTTTGGCATAGTAATGGGTGCACATAAAGTATAATATGCGTCTCAATATTAGTTTATGGAAGATCCCATAATTTATACATTAAATTTATTTTAATTATGTATTTAATAAGGTATCCCGAATCATGTAAATGTAAATTAACAGGCCTGACATAAAAGAGGTTCTTTAAGAAGAAAAAGTTAGTTAGATCACAAACATGGATGTGCTACTCCAAAGGCTTGAGAGGATTTTTAGGAGATTGGTGAACCTCGAGAAGAATCTATGGAGAATGTGGAAGAGGCTGGTATGGCCTAAATGTGTTTTAGTGTAGAGTAATGGGATCATGGGTGGGTTTATATAAAAATAGAGGGGGATTTATTTATTATTTTTCTTTTGAACAATACAAATTAAAACATTCAACAAATTTAATCAACCTTTAGTTTTTTTGTAATTGATTCAAGAAAACTGATTTGTTATAAATCATTTTATATGTCTGAGTTCCAATTATATTAAAATATTGACTTATATTGGGTGAAGGTGAGTTATAATTATAAGGAAATTATTTTAAAATTTTAAAATATATTAAATGATTTGGAGGATTATGTAATACATTATAAAAAGAATCAAATAAACTCAAAGTTGAATTATTTTAAATTAAAAACTATTATTTTTACAAAGATAAATTTTAATGTTTATTACATCACTATTAAGTCATTATAATGTCACAAAACAAACTATATATTTATAGTGTATTTAATTTTCACCTAAAAATGTGGTTGTATCAGAAAATTATGAAAAATTAACAATTGGATAATTTCAACATCCATATTCCAAAAATAATATGTATTTATCAAATATATTTTCTGAATATGTAAATTTTTTCTTTTTAAATAAAAACTAGAATTTATTTGATATTAACGGGTATAGATAGAAACAGTTTTCAAACTATAATAATGATTAAATTTTACTTACAAAAATTATATGATTATTAATATTTAAAAAAAATTATTTACTAATAATTTTTTATTATAATATTATTTATTTCAAAAAGCCATCAATTCATCAAATGAGATTTCATAATGGAATTTTATTATTTGTCGAATATACTATTTGTGTTTTAAAAATAATTCACAATGACATAATAATATAATGAATGTATATTCATTATACTATACAAAAAATATTTCACAGAATCATAATGCTTGTTTTTTTGTTATATATCACTTTACTGCACCATCATATTCTGAGAGAATAATGTGCATGATGATGGGGCATTCATGTGGCCAATTTGTGAATATCATTTGGATTATGATCTAGATAAACATGAAATTATCATGATAATGGGTTCTCATATGATTATGTTGATTTATCTACGATTGTACATTGTCTATTTAAAACCCTAGAAATTATATCACCCTCATATGCACTGATAAATTAGATTCATATGGAATGATGGTATTTGTTGAGGTTGTCACATACTTTTTTGATCTAAATGGATTTTTTAATGCCATAAATTAAAACTAGTCAGGGATCACTATTGAACTACTATATTATAAACTATAATGATACATAATGGTCATTTAAATCCAAATTTATATATTAATCAAAATATTTTTTCCTATATTTTAATTCTATAATACCTTTTATTAAATGAAAAAGGATAATTTTATTCATAATACATTTTGTCATTACAACATCCCCCTTAAGAAAATTTTCCATCAATATTGACATTTCCAACCCTAAATTAGATAGGTGTAACTCTAATTCATCACCTCATATGGTTCCCAGGTTGTTTCTTCAAACATATTGTTTATCCAAAGAACATTTATGTGGCATAATTTCCTTAGTTCATAGAACATTTTATCTACAATTTTAGATATTCACATACCTCTCCTTATATGAAAGGTCATTCTCCAATGGTACCACCTATAGATTGAGTACATGTTATGGTTCTGAGTTGTAATTTCTTAAGAGGGATACATAGAGTACATCGTATACTTGAGATTGGATTGGGGGAGTGCTTGTTGGTAGGCCACAAGTCTGATGTGATCAAATATCTTAGATGGGAAGATGGACCTGGGATAAGTTATTACGTTATTACAAATTCTCATCACTGTGATCCATGTAGATATAAAAGGGAATACCATGTCATGAAAATAAAACTCTATGTGACGTCAATTATTATTAGCATGGATATTTTTTCGACACTAAGTAGCATTGATGTGCAAATGGATGATCATAACCTTCTCCATCATTTCTGTGACTATTTCCCTAACCAATAAGTTTTTTTTCTGAAACATCATCCCAACAAGATGATGTTCATCAGTTCTTCTAATAAAAGGATTCATAAGGATTGATTTTGGATTCTCAAATAGAAATTGTTTTTGTAATACAACTCCAGAAAAAGAAGTTTTTGGTCCCTTCAAACTTTTAATTCAATTGGGTACAGTCTCAAGATGTCCTAATTTCTTTTGATATTCTATTAGATTGTCCATTAGTTTGAGGGTGATAAGTTGTACTGAAATTCTGCATAGTGTTTTGGGAATGTGGGACACTTTTTAATATCATATAGGTAAATCATTGATCTCATTCAGATTCAGCTTATAGTGGTACTCCATTAATCCTTTACACTAATAGGATATATATCTGTTCAATTTCATCCTGAGAGAAATATGTTCCATTCGTAATGAAGTGTGTAGTCATTTTATAATGACCCACAATAATCCAAATTTTATTGTTTCCTTTGGATGTATTCGTATGTCTAGTGATAATGTCTATAGAGATGCTTTTTAATTTCAACATTAGTACGGATAATGGTTTCATCATCCACTTAGTCATATACCGCTCAATATTCACTTGCTGACATACCAAGAAGCTTGATGTATTTGTAGTGATCTCCTGTTATATGTTATCCCATCAATAGTTGTACCAAATATCACAATACATAATTTTGTTTCCAAGGTGAATTGTGAAATTTGAACTATTCCTATCATCCAAAATTTATTTGCTTAAATCATGATTTTATTAAACATATATTCTTGACCTAAATCATTTAATTCATTCATCATTAACACTAAACTCTGAGAATTTCACTTTTATAATAGTTTCCACTTTCTTTGAAATTACCTAATCCTCTTCTAGAGAATCCACTAACCATTACAATAGAGGAGGTTGGGGAATAATTTTTGAAAGGATTTATGTGGTCTCATTTGTTTGATTCCCATGTAACACATCATCAAATATATGAAGATTAGATCCTTTTAAATTCTCATCAATGATTGGTTCCTTTCTACATTGAGAATCTTCCACCTTGTTGGCATTCCTAGGATATTAGTGGATTGAGAATGTATAATCATAGAAGATCTCTAACCATCATCATTGGTTAATTTTTTTCTCTTTCTATGTGAATATATACTAGGTACATTTATTATTGGTATATATTTCAAACATCTCCAAAAATTGATAATGATGCCAGATTTTCAATGGAAAGATCATAGCTGCTAAATCTAGATCATGCATGAGATATTTTTTCTCATGAATATTCAACTACCATGGGGTTAGGATACTGATTTGTCATTTATTATCCACAATAATCACAATCCCTTTATTGAATCATCGATAATGATTATAATAACCTCCCCCTAGTTGATAGTGTGAGAACGGGGTCAATGATAAGAATTGTTTTAATATCTTGGAATATTTCTTTACATTCATCATTAATAGAAAACATGAATCCCATCCGCGTTACCTTGGTAAAAGGTTTTTACAATCATTGGAAATTTCTCAAAAATTGGTGATAATATTCATCTAACCCACATATTTTATGGATATTTTTCCTAAATGTTGGCCTTTCCCATCCATCAATTATATTTATATTGGAATGAACCAGTGACATCCCATTGGTCCTAATGATATTCCCCATGAATGAGACATCCTTAAACCACAACTCACACATTCTATTATTTTTGCAGATAATTTCCTTAGACAAGGTCTTTAGCACAATGGTAAGATGCTCCTCAGGATAATCCATGATTTTGGAGTTTATTAGAAAATCGTCTATAATGACTACCACAAATTTGCTGTGGTAATAAAAAAAATTGATTATTCCTCAAGTCCAAAATTAATTTTACAGCATCAGTGAGTCCTAATGGCATCACTACGAACAAATAATGTGCATACATTGTATGAAATGTTGTATTTAGGATATCCTCCTTCACCATTATTGGTAATATCCAAACCATTGGTACACTATGGATAGGTCTTGTCATCCATGTAGATAATCAAAAAAATTCTCAATATTTGGAGAAGGATACATATTAATTATCAATTTTTTGGCTCATCATAATCAATAGAATTGTGCATTGACCTATCCTTTTATGGATGAAGAGGAATAGTGAACCCCATTGTGAAGCACAATGAATTTTAATCCCTCTATCCATATTCTCTTTTAGTTTTTCATTATATCTTCATGTTACCCATCAACAATTCTATTTGGAGTCATGGATATTGTCAATGACCCATGTATTTTATCAATCAAGAATTTATAATGTCTTCTATATGGAAGACAATAAAAAACATCAAAACCCACATCCATGAATTCCCTCACAACTGGAATATTTTCTACTATGGTCCCTTCCTTAGACTCAAACATCTGAGAAAGATATTCATTCTCATAGGGCATTAATATTTATTATTTGGGTGACTTTTGCTGAGTGATATTCATCCTTTTCAGTGAACATGTATGGAATCAGGGGTCGATTCATCTTATATAGAGTTATTTTCCTCTCATTATAAATTATTTTAGCTCACTATAAATAAATTATATACATGCCTACAATTGCATCAAATTCTATGAAGGGATGTATAAAAGGGTTTAATGTGATGTTTAATCAGGAAATTGCGATAGAAAGTAGTTATATTTACAGTATGAAAAAATATCCTCCTTTTTTCGTCTTCACTAACATCACAACATTTATTCTCTGAGGGGGTTTTGAATTAATCCTCTAAACATTAAACATATTAAATAATCCATATAACTAGAATAAAAAGAATGATTTCTATTATTTAATGAATAAATTTCATATATGTTCACAATTCATTGTTAGGATTCACTTTTTTAGTGATGGAAAAGTTCCTCCCTTGAAGACTTAGAGGTTTTTAGTTGCCTCCAAAAACCATTGTCCTAGGGCACTAGTTTTCAAAGTGCACCGCTACCATGTAGTTGTAACAATGAAAAACAAATTCAGTATTAACCAAAGAATTCTTTTCCTCTGTCACATTAGTTGGTTTTTTCTATAAGAAATCATTTTCTAGGTTCCCCTCTCTTCCACACCTAATGCATTAACATATTACCCTTATGTAATTTCCAGGGTGTTTCTTTCCACACCATTGACAATAGGGGGACTAGAATTTATTATCACTATTGGATTACTACATTGGACAAGTAGAATTAAATACCACAATAATATTATTATACCCATGATAACAAAGAGATTTACCAATATCCACATAAAAATTTGGGTCACATTAGACAATTTCTTAATATCTATAAAAGTCAAAAATTTCAAATTATTTTTGGAGACATGGCTTTATCCCACAGTAGAAGTTTTCAACATTGATATTTGGGGTAATGAAAAAACCAGAAGCATATAGTGCATGTACTTTGAATTTTTTTCGAACTCCCCAAAATATTTATCTTTCTCTTTCTTTGGATTAAAGAAATCACTTTATATCTGTCACGACCCGTCCTCCGGTCCTATCCCGTGACTACCGCTAGCACTTATCCCATAGGACTGTGGCTGGCGTTAGCACCAAAGGTATAAATCCCGAAAAAAATGGAAGGAATTGGCTTTATAAAGTTAACAAACATCGCAGAGTATGCATGCTGAGTAAACAGTAAGTAAACTGAGTACAAAAGTATGTGCTAGAATGTAAATGGGCCAGAATACAAACCCAACTGTTTGTAAAGTACAACTGAAATGAAAGTACAACAAGCGAAATGTAAAGCAGCGAGTCCGAGCTGTCCTCTAGAAATCCCACCGAAAGGTTGGGTACAGATAGTGTCCTCTGTTCCTCAGCTCCAGCCGTCGGTTCCGAGTATGTCCCTTCCAGTGATCCACCTCCAGGTACCATCCAGCTCCACGAGCTCCCACCTCGATCAGCGTTGTCCATCGTCTACATCCAACACAACGTAGTGCGGGCATAGCCTGTGCAGGGGTGAGTATACGCTACTCAGTAGGGACCCGAGATCCCTGAAGGTCTCCCAGAATCCACGAAGGATAAACCACAAAAGAATGATACAATCATGTAGTAACAACCAACTTAAGTATATGCCCATACATATAACTAAGTCTTAATTTCCAACTCGGCTCCAACACACGAGCCCATGTACAACCCAGTCCACATAGGAAAATATAACCCATTCCACATAGGAATTCCCAACCCAATCAACACAGGAAAGCACAACCCAATCCACACAGGAATGAAAAATAATCATATCGATAGTATTGATTGTAAGTTAAGAATCAGCTATATACACTTCATAAGATGATTGAGATGATCAGATGTAGCCACTGATTCATCTAATATTTCGGACCCACCTAGGATATAAGACCAGCTAAGCTGTCAGGCCGACAAAGGATACAAGACCAGCTACTCTGCCGGACCCACATAGGATACAAGTACAGAGTTTTATACTACAGGACCGACATAGGATACAAGAACAGTAGTCAAATACTTCCAGACCCACATAGGATACAAGAACATTAGTCATCTCCATCAAACCCATGGAAGATACCAATACGGTCCTCGTCGTTGTCGAACCCACGAAGGTTATCAGAACAGTCGTCATCGTCGTCGCAATCGCAACTAGCTCTAGGGTTCCCGCACACAGCATGCTCGATTCCTAGAGGGTCCGCTCCACGAGCCAAAGTGGTCGATATATCAATTGACACGATGTATGGAGATAATGTATCCCAATGTTCCATCTCGTCAAAAGAAACTCAACGCATCAGACAACACGTCAATCGGACACCCGGTCTGAGTGTTATTGTCTTTTTCGTCCCTAGGGCACATTTCTTTTTTAAATAAAAACCTACCCTACCATACTCCAGCTGCATCCGAACCTTGAGACGAGTAATCCAAAAGAACCGCCACACTAAGAAGAATTCAACAAAGTTGACGAAACATCAATCGGACGTCTGGAGCTCAGGTTATAAGTGTTTCAGCTTCAAGGGCCTAGGAGGTTTCGTGTTCGAACCAACCTATCCATACAAAAGGTTCTACGAAACCATGATTGTAATATACCAAAACGACCATCTTGATCCAAATATGTCTAAGAAACTAATGGTGCATCTATCGGAGGTACGTAGCCCATGTTATGGGTGTTTGAATGGATCTATCCGGAAACAGGGGGTTTGGGCCCGGTCCGACTCGGCCCAATACCCCCTAGGCGGCCCGTACGGGGTCCGGTCCGGTTACATGTGGCCAAGCCAGGCTGGCGTGGCTCAGCCCGGCATGGGTGATTGCCCAATGAGTGGATGTGTAAGGGGGTGGGGGTGGCCCCCTAGTTTTGAAACAGAGTACCCCACTTGGGTGGGGGCCCGCCCTTGCCACCTGCTGAGTGTTACGACCCCCGGTATTCTAAAAATCAGCTAGCTGTAATGGCCGACCGGTGAGCCGCTGCAGGACCCCCGTGGGTCCCCACTACCGTTTCGCTTGCTGCCGTCTGAGTCCGGCCACCCCCTCTGCACTGTCGTTGTCCTTGTCCGACCGCCAGGGTGCAACGACGCCGCGCCCCTCCGCCGCTACTCGCTCATGGTCGTAGCTTCCTTCGGCTTCACCGGTGTGGCGAGACAACATCGTGCTCCTTCGCCGCGGTTTTCCTAGTTTCCACGTGGTGACGTTGCACCATGCCACCTCCATTACAAACCACGACAGTGATCAACAACCAAGGGGAGGAGGATCAGCCTTGTTTGTGAGGCCTGACCGTCTACTGTTAAAAAGATAACAAGCGTCCAAGAAATTATGAAGAACGTCAAATAGTAATTCTTGAATGATGAACAACCACAACCTTGAAGAAGTTTACGGAATCTAGAATCACAGAAAATGGCATCGTGGGATGAGGATCTGTATACATTTATGGAGATCGTTCGAGGAGGAAGCGGTGTCTCCCTTTCGTTGATGTGGAGAGAAGATGGAACAGCGTGTCAGGGTTCATCGCGTTCTTCAAAGAGGAAGACGAAGTTCTTCAAAGTGTAGAACTCTCCCACTCTCAACACAAAAAAGAAACCCAAAGTAAAATAAGGCCTTTGCCTTATTTTATTACCTTTTCCAACATTTTAAAATTCAAAAACCTAAACTCACTTAATTAATTAGTCTTGAATTGTCTAAATTAATGGTGTGTTTAGTTGGCATGAATTAATGTGGAAGAGGGTAGCCACAACTTTTAATACATGGAATGTTTATAGGGTTTAAAGAATTTGAAAAGGTTGGGCTCGTGTGGACCCCGCCTCACTAATATCATACCAAGAGTTAGGATTTTAGTGGGTCCCACCCCATCTCCCACACATGTTAGTTAACCTCTTATAAGTGAAAAATTGTAACAGAACTTATTTCACTTAATTCTTAATCAAAATTTTTTTAACAAATATTCACGAGCAGACACAACTCCATAAAAGGTCTTCTTAAACAATTACCGTCGTTTCGGTTTCATCGGTGCCCTCGGATTTCGAATCTGAGCACCAGTTCAAAAAATAGAAAAACATGCTTGTTTGTTCACTAAACGTACCCAATCTAAACTTCGGAAATTTATTCCGGGAACTCCATGCTTCAGAATCAAGAGTCGTCAAGAAACTACGTACTCGTAAAATCCCAAATAATTTGAGAAAAAAAATTCCTTTGAAATTTATGGTTCTTTACAATACTCCCACCTCAGGCCATTACATCCCCATAAAGATACATCACAAACTAGGGAAACAAATGAGGGTATTGTGCACACATCTGATCTTCCTACTCCCAAGTTCTTTCCTGGAGGATTCCGTGCTGCCAAATGATGCACAATAGAGGAATCGACCTCCCACATAGGACCCACTCTCGTCAATCCTCAATCTCCAACGAAAACTCTACAAAATTCTCCCCGTCATCAATGTACATCTCTCTATGGTCGATGATATGCGTTGAGTCATGCACGTATCTTCTCACCTGAGATATGTGGAAGACGTCATGAACCCAGTGCAACTGATCTAGTAGGGCCTGGCGATAAGCCACCTCACCTATCCTGCTGAGAACCTGGAATGGTCCTATGAATCACGGAGATAACTAGCCGCCCCAGCCAAAACTCTGTATTCCACATCGAGGTGAGACCCACATGAAAACATGGTCCCCATCCTCGAATACTAGTGGTCTCCGCCTCCTGTCATCATAAGACTTCTGTCGAATCTAAGATGTCCTCATCTGCTCCTGGATGACCTGAACCATCACTGTCGTGGCTTAAACCATCTCTAGACCCACAAGTGCTGACTCCCAAGGGTATGTCCGGCATAGAGGTGATCTGCATGGTCTGTCGTACAATACCTCGTATGGTGCCATCCCGATGGTGGAGTAGTAGTTGTTTTTGTACACAAACTCCAACAAAGGTAGGTGATCCTCCCATCTACGAACAAAGTCAAGGATAGATGAAACGAGAATTTCCTCAAGAGTCCGAATGGTCATCTCTATCTGACCATTCGTTTTAGAGTGAAAGGTGGTTCTCAGGCGTAGTTTCTTCCCAAATGCCTCCTGTAACCCCTTATAAATCCTGAAAGTAAATAGAGCATCTCAATCAGAGACGATAGATGATGGAACACCATGAAGCCATACGATCTCCTAACGTAGAGGCGTCCTAAAATATCTACTGAGCCCTACTCTCTGATGGGTAAGAAATGGGCCGACTTGATGAGTCGGTCAACAATCTCCCAAATGGAGTTGTGACCTTTGGATGTATGTGGAAGCCCAGTCATGAAATCCATAGATATCACATCTCACTTCCACTCCGTGACCTCCAAGGGTTGTGCCAAGCCTGCTGGTACATGGTGCTCCACCTTCACCTGGTGACAGGTGAGGCATCAAGAAATGAACTCTGCCACAAACTTCTTCATACCTGGCCACTAATGCCGTCGTCTGACATCCTGGTACATCTTCGCTACGCCTGGATGTAATGCTAAAGGGGAAGTGTGAAACTTTCTCAGCACCTCCTCCTGTAATACAGCTAGTACCATGGTACATCCTCTAAAAAAGATGATGTTCACTCCTCCTATAGAAAAACCATCAGGTGGATTTCCTGTGTAAATATTTGCACGTCGTGTCTCACAGTCAACGTCTCCACACTATTCCTCTATGACCCACTGAAGAATTAGAGGTGTGACTATGAGCGATTGAAGGAAGGCTACACCGTCTCTATCCACGAAGGATATCTACAACGCGGCCAGCTGCTATGTCGCCTCACCAAGTAGCTGAATGCTCGTCCTCCTACTGAGAGCATCGAATATTAAGTTGCACTTCCAAAGAGTATAGACTATCTCAAAGTCATAGTCATGGAGGAACTCGATCCATCACTGCTGTCTTAGGTTCAGGTACATCTGCGAGAAGATGTACCTGAGACTCTGGTGGTCTGAATAGACTATAAAGCGCTCGCCCATCAGATAGTGCTTCCACATCTTCAGACCTAAGACCACTGGTACTAACTCCAGGTCATGGGTAGTGTAGTTCTACTCATGATTCCACAACTGTCGTGATTCATAGGGGATCACTGCTCCCTCCTACATCATGACACACCCGAGTCTAGTCCCTGATGCATCGCAGTAGACTACATATCATAATCCCTCCTCTGGTAGCCTTTAGATGGGTGCCCTGGTCCATCTCTGTCTTAGCTCTTGGAAGCTCTGCTGACATCTATCTGACCACACGAAATTTTTCTGCTTCTTCATCAAAGATAAATGTGGTACAACAACTCAGAAGAAGTCTATAAAAAATCTCCGATAGTACTCAGTCATACCTATGAAACTATGCACCTCCTTCACGCTTTTGGGTGGCTCCCAAGCTAGCATTGGATCTATCTTCGTAGGATCCACCACAACTCCCACCTCAAAGATGATGTGTCCCAAGAAGTGGACCTCACGTATCCAAAACAGACACTTAGATAGCTTACCATAAAGCTGGTTCTCTCAGAGTGTGTCCAGTACAACCTGCAAGTGGTAGGCGTGCTCCTCCTCAGTGGTCGAGTAAATCAATATTTCGTCAATGAAGAATACAACAAATTGATCAAGGTAAGGGTGGAAGATTCTATTAAAGAGGCTCATGGACACATCTGGAGCATTGGTTAAAACAAAAGGCATAACCAAGAACTCACTGTGGCCATACCGACACCCGAAGACCGTCATATGCATATCCTCATCTCTAACTCTGAGATGATGATAGACTGACCTGATGTCTATCTTCGTGAACAATCGTCCTCCCTTGACTTGATCGAAGAGGTCATCGATCCTCATAGGTCGATACTTGTTCTTCACTATCACCTGGTTCAAACAATAGTAATCCACACACAGTCGCAAGATACCTTATTCCTTCTTGGTGCACAAAATTGGGGAAGCCTAGGGCGAAACACTAGGTTGAATGAATCCCTTGCCCTGCAAGTCCTCCAGCTGTATCTGTAGCTCTCAATGCTCAGCGGGAGCCATCAGATATGCTGGAGTAGATATCGGGGTTGTCTCAGGGTATAGGTCAATATAGAAGTCTACCTCTCAACGAGGAGGTAGTATTGGATTGTCGTCAGGAAAAACGACCGCATACTGATCCACCACAACAGGGAATCTTGGACTCCACACGTCAATTGGTACTAGAATGAGGCTAGGTAAATGATGAGTGATCAGCTGTCCTCTCCTCTGCATGAGTCCATCTTGTGCTGCAAAGCCTCTCTTTTCACCGGTGAAGGTGAACCTGCTCCCATCAGTGCAGATACTCCGCACCATGCGCCTAATATTGTCGATCTGAACATGGACCGTAGATAACCAGTCCATGCCCACGATGACATCGTAAGGCCTTGACGCTGATACAAGAAGATCACAGCTGAAGCTCTCGCATCCTATAGTAAGCTCACACTTCCATCACCAATGTGTAATCGTCGAGTCAGCTCCTGTTGGAGTCTCTAGCTAAAAGGAGCGAGCCGACTACTCCGTCGGAATCGCCGAGGTCTGAACAATGGCAGCGTAAATGAAAGCATGTCTCACTCCTGTGTCTATAAGAACTACAGAAAGGGTGTGATAGACATATATAGTACCTTGAATCTTCTCTGGTGCGTTGTGGTCGTACGCCTCTGCTGCCTGAAGCTGAGCCTGTCTGTGTCTGCCAGCTCCATGTGGTTGGTGTGGACCTCCTGGTGGTGGTGGTGGTAGAGCCTAAAAGCGTCTACCACCACCTGCTACTCGGCCAGCTCCTCTGCCTCGTCTACCTACTCCCTGTGGAATGCAACGGTCGAACCTATGCCTCTGCCTGGAAGGTCCCTCCATAGTCTTCTGCTCGTCTTCATGTCGGGTCAGGCAGTCACGAGCCATGTGGCCCTACCCGCCTCACGCATAACACTATCTGCTCCTCGGAAGGCTGGCTCTGTGCTGTGTGCACCGCACCCTTGAGCCAGTATCCTGAGGTAGTCCTCCCGATGGTATGATCTTCTTGGACCCTTGTGACATCTGTTGACTTCCCGCTGCAGAAGACTATGCTACGTGTCTCCCTGGGGTAGGTCTCACTACTGGTGTAGGCTCCGCAAAAATCACTCTACAAGAAGGTCTCTATCCAGAACTCCTGCCTACGTTGGAATGATGAGGGAGATCATCGAAGCACTGATCTCATTCCTTAGTCCCTGCTCGAAGGTTTAGGTTCGGAAGAATGGGTCTCGTACCATGTCGTGGAGTAGTGTGAGAGATCGATAAATCTCACCGAGTACTGGGCTACTGTCATGCTGCCCTGCCGCAGCAGTAGTAGCTCATAAATTTAAAACAAACGGAGAGTGGATCGATATAACTCTGAGCGAAAAAGCCTCTCGATGTTCGTCCAAAGTAAATATGCCTCGCCGTGCACCTGGAGCATCATGATCCACCATCTACCTGCTTCCACATGCAGGAGACACACTGTAGGGATCACCATGAGGTCAGCTGGTGTCCCCACTAACCTGAAAATTCATACAACAACCTTCATCCAATCCTCGGCTGCCTGAGGTTCTATCTCCCCGCAGAACATGGGCGGTCTCTGATGATGAAATTGGTATAGTGCACTAAGGCAACGTTCACTCACAGCGGATGTGGCTGGTGGCATCGGTGGCACAGTTGGTAGAGGTTCCGTAGCTGCATCCGCTATAATATGGCCCTGAACCAAGGCATCATCACTCGTTGGGCTGCCGTCTTGCACAAAGCTCGGAACCCTAGCTGCCTGCCGTCATGGGGCAATCCTGAAAAGAAACAGGTGTGCCACAATCAATAGAGTATACCTAGTGAGCTGACACAAAGTAATCACAAATAAAATTTTTGAAACACAAATGCAATCAATGGATTCGTTCATTGAGTCGGAAATCAGAATTCAGAGTCCTGGTGTATGGATACGTTGGGCACCGTACCAACAATGGACTCCCTAGACTGATCGCCACACTCAATACCCTTAACACTATTTCTTCACATAGAATAATGATCAGAATCATGTGTTCTTCTGTAGAACCGAACTCCTCTAATACCAAATTGTCATGACCTGTCCTCGGGGCCTGTGCCGTGACTTCCCCAAACCTGCCTCCCATAGGCCAGGGGCTGGCGACTAGAACCAAAGGCATAAATCCTGATAAAAAGTGAATGCATTACCTTTATAAAGTAAACAACCACCATATATTATGCATGCTGAGTAAACACTATGTAAACTGAGTACAAAAGTTTTGGAAAGTAAATGGACCAGAATACAAACCCAAATTTAAGTAAAGTACAACTGAATTGAATGTACAACAGCTGAAAAGTAAAGCAGCAAGTCCAAGTCGTCCTCTGGAAATCCCACCTGAAGGGTGGGTACTAATAGTCTCCTCTTCTCTTCAGCTCCAATCGTCCGCTCTGAGTACGTCCCATCCAGTGATCCACCTCCATGTACTGTCCAGCACCATGAGCTCCCACCTCGATCGGCAATGTCAATCATCTGCATCCAACACAACGTAGTGCGGGCATAACCCGTGCATGGGTGAGTATACGCTTCTCAATAGAAACCCTGAGAGCCCTAAAGGTCTCCCAAAATCCACGAAGGATAAGCCTCAAAGGAAAGATACAATCATGAAGTAACAACCAACTTAGGTATATGCCCATACATATACCTAAGTCATCATTTCCGGCTCGGCTCCAGTACACGAGCCCAAGTACAACCCAGTCCACACAGGAAAACATAACCCATTCCACATAGAAATTCTCAACCCAATCCACACATGAAAGCACAACCCAATCCACATAAAAAATCACAACAATCATATAAATGATATTGATTGTAAGTTAATACTCATATCACAGAGGTATACACTTTGTAAGACGATAGAGATGATCAGATGCAGCCACTGATTCATTTAAGCTATCAGACCCACATAGAATACAAGACCAGCTAAGCTGTCGGACCCACAAAGGATACAAAACTAGCTACTCTGTCAGACTCACATAGGATACAAGTACAGAGTCTAATACTGCTAGACCCACATAGGATACAAGAACAGTAGTCAAATACTTCCAGACCCACATAGGATACAAGAACTGTAGTAATCGTCATCGAACCCACAGAGGATTCCAGTACGGTCATCGGCCTTATCGAAGCCATGTAGGATTTCAGAAAAGTCGTCATCGTCGTCACAATCGCAGCCAGCTCTAGGGTTCCCAGAAACAACATGCTTGATTCCGGGAGGGTCCGCTCCATGAGCCAAGGGGGTCGATACATCAACTGACACGAATTCCGTATTTGATGTATCCCAATGTTCCGTCTCATTAAACGGAACTCAACGCATCAGATGGTGTGTCAATCAGATGCCTGGTCTAAGAGTAATTGGCTTCCTTGTCCCAAGTGCCCAGTTGGTTATTATGTCAATACCAACCCGGCCATACTACAACTATGTACAAACCTCAAGTGGAGTAATCCGAAATAGCCATCTCACTAAGAAGAATCCAAAAAAGTCCACGGCAGGTCAATCAGACGTCTGGAGCTCGTGTTATATGCGTTTTGGATCTGACAACCCGGTTGTTTTCATGTTCGATCCAACTTGGATGTACCCAAGGTTCTCTTAAAACATGAGTGTAATATACTGAAATGATTGCCTCAATTCAAGGATCGTTACGAAACTGACGGTGTGTTGATCAGAGGTTCGTAGCCCATGTTATGGGCATTTTGAACGGATCTGTCCGGAAACAGAGGGTTTTGGCCCGGTCTGACCCGGCCCAATACCCCCTTGGTAGGCCCGAACCGGGTCACCCCGACCTGGGTCCGGATCCGGCTCGGTTGGGCGTGGCGTGGACCAACTGGAATGTCCCAGCCTGGCGTGGGCAGACAGTCCCTGCGCGGGCTTTCCGGCTCGGTGCGGGAACCCGCACGCTGAGCAGACGCGGAAGCGTTGGGGGCGCTGCACCCCTCATTTTGAAACGGTGGCCCCCACTTGGTCGGGGGCATCCATGCCACCTGCTGGGGGTTACGACCCCCGGTCTTCCTAAAACGGGCTAGCCGTAATGGCCAGCCGGTGATCCGCCACGGGACCACTGCGTGTCCCACCTTCTATTGCGCCGACGACCGGCTGAGTCCGGTCGCCCCCTCTGCACCGCCGCGGCCTTAGACCGCGGCTCTTGTTCTACCAGTGTGGCGCGACGAAGTCACGCCCCTCAACCGCAGCCCGCCCCCAGCTGTGGCCCTCCATGGTGTTCTGGCGCGGCGTGATGGCACCGCGGCCCTCCGCCGCGACCCGCTCTTGGTTGCGGCTTCCTTTGGCTTCACTGGCGTGGCGCGATGGCACTTCCCTCCATCACCGCGGTTTTCCTCATTCCCGAGCGGTGTAATTGCACCTTGCCTTCTCCTTTCCAAACCACGCTGGTGATCAACAACATAGAGGAGAAGGATCAGTCATGTTTGTGCTGTCCGACCTTCTCTCGTTAAAAAGATAACAAGTGTCCAAGAAATAATGAAGAACGTCAAATATTAATTCTTGAATGATGAACAACCCCTACCTCGAAGAAGTTTACGGAAGATAGCATCACAGAAAATGGTGTCGCGGGGTGAGGCTCTCTATACGTTGACGACGATCGTCCGAGGAGGAAGCGACGTCTCCATTTATTTGACGTGGAGAGAAGATGGAAATGTGTGTCGTTGTTCTTCACGTTCTTTAAGGAGGAATATGAAGTTATTAAAAGTGTATAACTCTCCCTCTCTCAACACAATGTTTCAACCCAAAATAAAATAAGTCATTTGACTTATTTTATTACCTTTTCCAACATTTTAAAATTCAAAAACCTAAACTCACATAATTAATTAGTCTAGAATTTTCAAAATTAATGGTTATTTTAGTTTTCATGAATTAATTTGGAAGAGGGTAGACACAAAATTTTATATAATGGGGGTCTAGATGCGATAAAGTATTTGAAAAGGTGGTGGCTCATGTAGGCCCCTCCTCACTAATATCCTACCAATAGTTAGGATTTTAGTGGGTCCCACACCAACTCCCACACATGGGAGTTAACCTCTTAGAAGTGAAAAATTGTAACACAACTTATTTCACATAATTCGTAATCCAAATTTTTTTAACAACTCTTCATGAGCAAACGTAACTCGAGAAAAGGTCTTCTTAAGAAATTACTGGCGCGACGTTTTTCATCGGTGCCCTTGGATTTTGATTCCGAGCACCGGTTGAAAACAGAGAAAAATATGCTCCTTCATTCACTGAATGTACTCAATATTAAATTTGGAAATTTATTTCTGGAACTTCGGGCCTCGGAATTAGGTTCCGTTAGAAACATCGTAATCGTAAAATCCCAATGAATTTAAGAAATAAAATTTCCTTGAAATTTACGGGTCTTTACAATATCTTATGACAGATGGTTCTCGTAAAATATATATCAAAATATATTTATTAATTCCATCCTCTATATTGCATAGCTCTCTTACTTAGGCATCATATTCTAGATCAATGTCTACCTTGGATCAACTTTACCCTCGATATGAAACAATCTGGAGGAACCTTCTCTTATTGATTATATTTAAGGATATAAAAAACTTTTCGATAGAATTGATCCATTGATCTGTGATTATGGTATTAGTTGATCCATTAAATGTAAGAGGAATTTGTAGCATGAGGCTCTCATCTACAGGGTTCTCCCTCTTTAGGGGGGGTGGGAGATCCTCTTGATGTAGGTTTCAATTCATAACTTCAGTTAAAAGAGAGTTTATAGTAATAATGTATGGGATTCCCCCTCCCATTGGTTTGGGTATCTTATTGGGGAAATCCTCACACTTCCCTTCGTATCTATTGTTAACATGATTCCACCTATTTGATAAAATTTGATTTAATAAAATGATAAATAGGGAAGATTATAATAAAATGATATACAAATTATGATAATATAATGAAATTGAATAGATAAATTATAAATTACATTTATCTCATTAATTTATGTGTTTTTAGGCATCATTCTATGTTATAATGGGTCTACACTTGAACATATTGTATTATGGGAAATATTGTTGTTCCCCTAATAATGTCACATATTATGCTTATGAATTTTCTGAATAATATCCCATGGGTTTTTTAATATAATTGTTTAGTAAGGATCATTGTGATGCAGTAGTTCCCTTTCTAGTCAAGCTCAAATTAATGTTTTTAGGTTTTACCCCTGGATACATATATTCCAGAGCAACATCCACTTGATTGTTTCCACAAAAGGATGTATTTTCATGATAAATAACATACTATATACTCACAAAAAATATATGGTTTTTTCATATAAATATTCTTATCCATAAGGGTTTTCAATATGATAATCGAATCTTAGTCCGAAAAATTAATAAACCAATCCTCTTATAGAAACTATAAAAACCCTGGTTCATTTGAAAAATTTAATTGGAACTAATCAATATATTTTAACATAATTGAGCTCAGAATATCATGTGGTCTAGTGTCATATGAAATTATGAACATTAAATTACATCTTAAATGTTAAAAAATATCATCATTTTTTAAAACATATTTTACATTGCCACAATATTCTTTCGTACTTAAAACTCCACGGGATAACCTAACGACATACATTAGAAAGGGTTGAGCTATAAATCCTAGAAAAAGAATATACGTGGAATAACTTGAGGATAATAATAAATTTTAGGCAATTAATATCAATGACGAATGAAGGAACAAGAAAATAAAGTCTTGATATACCATGATAACCATAACATGGAAATGTGGAAACAACCGAATAGAGTTCATCATAAAAAGGGTATAAAGTAAACCCCTATCACAAAATAGTGGAAAAAGGACCCATTAAAGAATCAGGTAAACCCCTACCCCTACTTGATGTATCAGGATACAGAAAAGTACCCAATGCATTAGAGTGATAGCAAGACACACAATTAATAATCATTTCAATATCAGGGTTAAGTATTCCACCTAGATCAAATAACATGGATTAATTCAACATAATCATTTATTACACGATCAAGGAATTTGGAATAAATACATTATATTACTAGAAAAAATATGTGCATAAATATGATTACCCTTGATAGATGAATGTGTATGATATTCAATACACGGTGATTTTGTCATGGAAAATCACTATGCAAATTCCGGAGCATAATGGCGTCATATGGAAATTAATAAAACGTGTTTATGAGATAGAAAGGGGTCTATCATAATTTATACCGGGAATATAAATTAACAAGATGATATAACTAAATTTCCCAACTTATGAAATGGAATTTTTGATACAAAATATAAAATAAGTTCTTTAATGGGAATGGGGGGAGAGAAAACCCTTCTAGAATTTGTACATGGTAATAGGTGTATAGAAAGGATCATGGATGGAATAATGAGAGTGTAATGATGATCAAATTATTTATATATAAAATTGTAATTATTGGTGTTATGTACTTACAAAATCCAAAATAAAAAAAATGTAAGTAAATTTAATATCATAAAATCAGTGCCTGATAAAAGAGGGAAGTGAAAGTTCTCTTGGGAAATTTTGGCATAGTATAGGTGTAGATAAATAATCATATTTTGGAAAAATTTTAGTGAAAGGTATATCCCATCATTTATACTTCAAACAGAGTGTATGGATACCTGTAACATCATATACCAAATAATGAATAAGGTAATTAAAAGAAATGATATAAAAGTGGTGCTTGAAGAAAAAAGAGAGAGCTTGGTCCCTTGTATGTGTGAATACAATGGATTTGAAGAGGATTAATGGGATATTGTAGGCCCCTTTAGAAAAATCTAGGTAGTAGGTTGGAGAGATTGGGTGATATTAATATAGTCATAGTGAATAGAAATCCGACCTTGAGTAGATTTATATAGAAATGTAGGGGTATTTCATTATTATTTTGGTTTTGGACACTACACATTAACATGTTATAAACCACAAACCATCCTATGGATTCTAAAAAATGTAGTTTTATAAATTATTTTATATAGAGATCGGTGAATACGTAAAAATATTTCCCTTAATAGGTGGAGGTGAGTTATAATTTCAAGGAAATTATATTAATAACATAAAATATATTATATGTTTTGGAATAATTATTAAGGAATTATAGAAAAATAAATTTAAATTAATATAAAATTATTCCAATATAAAAAATATATATTTGTCATAAGATACCTTATATAATATTTATTACATTTGTATTTGGTCATTATGATGTTATAAAATAGTTTATATAATTATATTTTATTTAATCTTCACCTACTAATTCAAATGTCTTACAAAATTATGAAAAAATCACAATTTGATGATTTCATCCTCCATATTAGAAATATATATTCAAATTAACTAATTAACTATTTTATTATGTTAATTAACTGTTTTAAAATAATATTTCGATATTTATTGAAAATTGATGTGTTTTGACAAAACCAGTTTTCAAACATTAAAAAAAATACATATGACATCCTAAAAATTAAGTGATAATTAATATTATATAAAAATAATATAATAACAATATTATTTTAGAAATTTTTTATTTCAAAAATCCATTAATTTATAAAAATATATTTCTTAATTAAATTTGAATATTATCTATAAATATTATTTCTTCTTTAAAAATTATTTACAAATTAAAAATAATTAAATGAAAGTATAATAATAATTCTATAAATATAATATCAATAATAAAAATGATAGGGTCAATTTACATATCCCTATATTAAACTGGTATATTACCTCTTTTTAAGGAAGGCGATGGCGGGGCATTCATGCGGATGTTCAGTGAACATGGTTTTTGTTGTGATCTCAATGAGCATGAACTTATCATGTTAATAGTTTTTCTCATGGTTATGTTTTTTGATCTCGGCAACGGATTGGTCTAGGGAAAAATCAATAAATTCTATCTCCCTTAGAAGATCTGTTAAATGGGATTCATTGTGAATGATCCAAAAAGGTGACTCTATCAATTCCTTTTTTTTGCAAAAACCTATATTTACACGATACGTGTGATCACTATTAAAAGGATATATAATCAATGCTAATTATAACTAACAATAATTTAAGTCCAACTGTAATTAATTAATAGTATATGTTTATTTTTTCTTATATACATAGGGCATTTAAATAAATCAAAATGATTAATTTTATTTATCACACTATGGATCGTTAAAATAACACTGTATAAAATATTGTTCCTGAAGTTAATTTGTCCTTTATAACCATAATATTTATTGATGTTATTTAATGGAAAGTATTGCATTATAATAACTTATATATTAATTAAATCATATATAGTTAAAAAATTTTACACACATTGTATTTAATCAGTTTTATATATTCACATATGGAAAAATTATGATATGAACGAACCTATATGTCTAAAATGATTTTAATTAAATTAGGTTAATTATATAAATTTATTATAAATTTTTAAAAATTATATATTTAAAATAATTTATTTATAATTTTTAAAAATTATATAATTAAATTAATTTATTTTGTCAATACAAAAATAGTGTTTATTTAATTAAATGAAAAATGAAATAATTAATTATAAAACTATAAATATTTATATATATTGGATTAGTTAATGTGTTTAATTAATTTTATATAGCTATAGGATATAATAGAGTTGTTTTAAAAAAATATTATCATTTCCAAATATTGAAAATGTAATTAATTTCATATCAAAATTATATTAAAAAAATAAGAATAATTATATTTTATTAATTAAATATCAATAATAAATTATTATTTTTAAACGATAAATAATTATAAATAAGAGAACTAAAGAAATAAGTTATCTTAATATATTCATTTGTAGTCCATTTTTAAGTACATGGCTCTATAGTACTTTTATTATATTTTATTATTTTAGAGATTTCTGAATGTGACCCTATCCTGAATTATAAAAGGGTACATCTCCCATCACATCATCAAATTGAATGAAAAAATATATTTCACCCAAAAAACCCTTTAATTACCAAATAAATTTAACCAAGATATAGTGTTTTTCCTCTCCAGGAGAATAAATATATATCCCTTGGAAATAGATCTAATGTAAGTCATTCAGAGATAACATATTCATTTTTACAAACACGTTCATGTTAATTTATACATCAACATCCACTTAATGAGTTGTTTCCATTATAATGTAACAAATATAGTACTATATATATCATTATATATTATTATTATAATGGTACAACTGTATTCCCTAATATACAATTCCTACAAAAAAATAAATGCACTTTGTGTGATTTCGAATGGCTTATCGTCTCCACATAATGGTGTAATATGTTTTTGGTTACCACTTTAAGATGTATATAATGAAGGAAATATTAAATATGTTTTATAATTGTTTCATGAATTTTATTATTTAAAAATTAATCTACAATCTACATATTTACACATCCACCATTAAGGGAATGATATTTTTGCTAATGTGTACATACGACTCTCAATCTCCTTGATGGGTTTTGATTCATTTCTCATGTTACTTGTTCATGAATGATTTCATAAATTTATATAATGAATAAATATAATATATATAAACTAATTATCATTATTTATATAATATATGTATTGACTATTTATATTAAATTGGACTTACATGAAAAAATATTGCATTATAAAAGGAAACACTTAACACATGAAAATGGGTAATAAAAGAATATTATTTATAAACGTTATAATAAGATTAGTATGATATCATAAATAAAGATATGTTTATGGTATAAATTAATATAATTTTTTAAATCATTATATAGGAGGATAAAAAACATTAAACTAAATCAATCAACAAGGTAAATTTTAATATCACAATCACTTTATTATTCGTGATTTTTTTTACGTAATCATCTAAGGTGGAGTATTTATCCCCCATATACATATTTTATACAAGTATTTTCCAAAAAATAATTTACTATTATCATAGAAATATTATATATCTTTTAACGATTGTCTAATATTTATTATGTTGGTTTAAAAAGTAATAACGTCTTTCTTTATCAGGTAATAATTCAATTTTGTCTATAAAAATATTGAAAGAACAATTTTTTTAAACTTATACGGTATTAGAATATTTAAAAACCACCATGATTCCTTGATGTTTTGAAACATGAATTAAAATTATATAGAGTATTTTTTAATTTAATGTGTTCATTTATAAATTCATGATATATAAATAAATTATTTCAAAGTAAAAGAATATTTTTCTCATGATATTTATACTGATTTTGATAGAGTATTTTCATCTCTGTGAACAAAATTATTTGAATCATAAGTTTGATTTAGGATTATATATTTTCAAAAAATATACCTTACTTTATATAAGGTTTTATGATCAGTTTGAATGGGGATTTTATATTTTTATAGCATTCATTTATTGTGGATAATGTATTTACATTTAATTTTAAAACCTTTCAATAAGAATTTTTACAACATTTATGAATGAATATGAGGAATTCATTGGACTTAGTATATGATAGGAGTGTCCCACTATAGTCCCTCGATGCATCGATTGATACCACAAGATGATTTATTTTAGCAACGAAAACATCACATTTTTTCTAAGAAGTTTCAAATTTTTAGGTGGATAGATCTGGAGAGAAATCAGTTAAGTTTCTACCAACATTCCTAAACATTCTCGAGGATAGATCTAGATAGTAACTATAATGCGGGTAGATCATGATCACACAAATGTCCAATATTTTTAATTCTATCATTTTTATATTTTAATGACATTGTTTGATTTGTTAGAATATAAATGGTTAAGTTTTATAGCTCATGTAATTTTTTAAATTTATTTTATATTAGTTATTTACCAGTACAAATTTTGTATTCCATATTTACTAATAAATTTTACTCTACAAATTACCATACTAAGCATGTGAGCTCACCCATTTCTAATGTTTTAATTTTTTTCATGATATTATGATATTTATTATGACTAATATACATGGTTACAGTAAGGGGTTTAATGTGATGTTTTATGAAATTTCATTTCATATTTTATTTTTAAAAAATAAATGTTTTTTTCAACTATGTATCTAGATTACGAATATTACTATACTAATCAATCCTTCAAGATTTTATTTCTTGTAGGCATTTCAATGCATTAAAGTACGACACCAAATCTGAGTTTCCATTTTAAAGGAATTTGAGTATGACAATGAATATACTAATTTAATTTTGAGTATAATATGTTCTAGGAGGGTGAATGTCACAATGAATCAGTTGTTTAAAAGAAACAATGATGTGAATCGTAAACAATGAATACATGTTCTTTTAAAACATTTTAAGGATCACAATTTGAATTTGATTATGTAAAAACATTATGTCCATAGGACGGTGTATTAATCCATGTTTATATACATTCTAATGAATGAAATATGTCAAATACCATTGGTTTATGTGATTGTGGTTGAGGTATCATAGTGTTTTATAGAAATTTGATGTTCACATCATTCTATGATGCAATACATTTTGTGGTCCATGAAAACAACTAATCTGAATGAATAATGGGTAGTAAACCATTCTTTGGAGGATATATGATCATGGTCTACATATATGAAGGAAAAAATTACTACCCATTGAATTACACCATTCCATACCATATGTTTTAATTTCATAATTTAAATAAAAATATGTAATTGTTCAATGAGTTATCGTTAATTCATGTCATTATGATTTTTTAGAAGCTATTTAAAATGTTTATTTTTTTGAAATACAATTTATATATATAATGGTATTCACATATGATTCAATAATATTTATAGATGGGATTTACCATATTATCAAGGAAGAATTGGTGAAAACAGTAGTATTATTATTTATACTAGAAAATGGTACATAATAAATAGTGGTATATATAGAGGAATTATATTCTCCTCAATATTTTCTTGAGATATATATTTTAGTGTGGTTTGATATTTTTTAAGGATTTTACTCAAAATAGATGAGTTTTTTTTGGATTTTGAGATGGTGATGTCATGGTATTCTGAGGTTGATGATCAGATAGACAAAGCTATGTTATATCAGATCCACGATGAGTGTAGATTTTAAAATAAAAAATTTTAATTTCTTTTTCATGGGGTTCACCTATTTAAGGATTACTTCAACATTAATGGATTTTTTCTGATATAAAAACTTTTCCACTATTTTAATAATATGAGAGCATGATGAAAATGATGATTGATCAAAATCATTTATTTAAGGGACAATGTTTAGAATTAATTATAACAATCTACAAGGACATATCAAAAGAAGAAATTAAAATAGTCCACTATGGAAGAAATTTATTTTTGCGAAGGGATATTTGTAATGGATAATGGGCCCGTCACAAATAACATGTTATAGGCGTTATGTGTGACGAGCATATTAACATTTATGAAAATTTTTGACCCAAAATTTGAGAATATATAGAATCCCACATTTTTTATCACATAAACATTCATTACATTTTACAAAACCGAGGATCTTTAAGGTTTAGTGTCTTGGAAACCAAGAACTTAAAATATGAAAACATAAAACATTCTTTTTAAGAACTTGAAAGGATTCTCCTCATGTTCATCCTAGGTTAATTACTGAATCTCATAACTTGGGGACATACATCAAAAGAAAGGGTGAGCAGGCGGCCCAGTATGGTAAACAAGGGGAAATATTTAACATGTGAACTTGGGATATATCAACAATGTCATGAAAAAGAACATTAAGGCATCAGAAATAAATCGTGAGGCATGTGATAATAAATATAAAAATTTTCATAACATTAAGATGTGGCTACAACATTTAATATTTTAAATCATTTCTGTTTCACCAAGGTCCATCCCCATGGTGTCATTAAAAATTACCAAGTTTATTTAACAAGGTATCAGTCTAAAAAATCATCTCTAGATATTAAGTCATTACCCAATGCATTGGAGCGCTATCGGGGTAAACCCTTGACATGTCTTTATTATCATATGATCTGCATATATCATCATAAATAATTTCATAAACAACACATATAGCCTAAAATAAATTGGTTTCATTTCATAATCATAACATTTTAAAAACTGCATTGAAGACATGATCTTTATGTCACTTTTATCCCACGGAAAGAGAAAGTGGGTCTCATGTATGTAAATCCCAGAATTTAAAATAGAATGTTTTGGTATATATGTGAATACTAATTTTATGAAATAGCTTTGAGTATTCACTTAATAAAATAAATGAATTTTAGAATAAGAGAGAGATATTTTGAGATGGAAATTCTGCAGCATAATGGCTATGTTACGAGGTTTTACAAAACATTGAAAAGAGAGGGGACATGGGTCACCCACTCATTAATGATCCATAAAACAATAGGGGGAAAGAATATATGGGATTTAAGAAAATGTTAATGAAATTTGAACGATATACCATATGAAACGAAGAACATGAAAGGAACACAAAAAAAATGATTTCTCTTATGAAAATTTGGCAGCCTAACGACATCACTTAAACTTCAACAAAAATCAATTGATGATATCAAATAGGGTCTATCATCATATGAAAAAAAATATCAGTATTATAGATATAGAGATTATACCCCAACATAATTAAAAAGGAAATTGAAGTACTTGATATGAAAGTAGATCTTTGAAAAATGAGAAAGGTGAATGAATCTCTTAAAAATTCAGCAGCCTAATGTCGTCACATGAACTTTAACAAAAATGAATTGACGAGATCAAATAGGGTCTCTCATAATATGAACATAAAATATAATTATTATATATATAGAGATCATACCCCAACATAATAAAAAGTAACATTAAAGACTTGACATTAAAGTAGAACTTTGAAAAATGAGAACGGTGAATAAATCCCTAACAAATTCAGCAGTCTAACGGTGTCACTTGAACATCAACAAAGAAATGAATTGATAAGATAAAATAGGGTATCTCATAATATGGACATAAAATATCAGTATGATAGATATATAAATCATACCCCAAAATAATAAAAAGTAACTTGAAAGACTTGACTTGAAAGTAGATCTTTGAAAAATGAGAAGGGTGAAAGAATCCCAAAAAAAATTCCAGACTAACGGCGCCACATAAACTTTCTTAAAACGAATTGATGAGAGAAAGAGGGGGTATCTAATCATATAATCATGATAAGGGAAGTAAGATGAATATAAAAGAACATCCTACAACATAAGAACCTGGAGCATAAAAGAAATGACAAAAAAGAGATTACTTGAAAATAAAGAGAGAGGTTGGATCCATTACCTTAAAACGTAACTATTAAAACTCAATGGTTGGGTCCTTGAGGCCTTGGGTGAACCTTGGGAGGACTCCTTGGGATATAATGAGACCAGAGATTCGTTGGGGGAGAGTTTAGAGTTTAATGGATGAGAGGATGGCTTGGTATTTATTGGGAATGTGAGGGGACAAGGCATTAATGGCCAAGGTACAACTCATTGGTGGTTTTGGAAAAACTATGGGCTTGCCCATGGTATTTTCCCATGGTATTGGACAATTTTGACACCTCATAACTTATATTACTATTTATAAGTCGACCATATTGATTACATACATAATACATCTTTTAATGATGTCATTAAACACCTGTGACTTAAAAACTGTATTTTCACTATTCATCAAAAATTCAACATTCTCAGAAAAATCCCAAAATTTCACCATAATAAAATATGGATGATCTGATTTCAAAAATGAACTACATTTTATAAAAATAATTTTCTAAATATTTTTAATTTAATTTTTAAATAAATACATTATTCACCGAAAAATCATTTCATTCAGAAAAATCACCAAAAATCACCTTAACATAATATCGATGCTCTGAGTTCAAAAATGAAATCCATTTTATAAAAATATTTTTCTAAATATTTTTAATTTAACATTTAATTGAAAACACTATTCACTCAAAAAAACTAATACCTGACTAATAATTTATGAAACCATTATTTATCCGTTTTATTGAATCTCATTACTTAATCAAGGTGGGAGGATTATATTAATACTTTCTTTAAGATAGATTACTAATCTATTTGGTCACATTACTAATACTAAGCATAAAATCACTATTCATAATTTAATATTCATCAAAAATCATGTTGATCTTATTGGACTCTAAATTTCGTACTGAACATAATTGTAGAAGACCATTTTTTGAAAATCATTACACATTTTTAATTATTTAAGGTTTACATAAACAATTTTTTTTAAATATCCATTCTCTAAAATTCACCAAAAATATGCATATTATATCTATCCGGAAATTTGAAAATTCATAAACTTCATCATAAGAAGAAATCAAAAATTTTATTTAAGTCAATGGATTACACAAGGCTATTACGGTATCATTACATAGCCCCCTATAACACCAGCATATGACCTAAGAGTAAGGTATGCTAGGGTGATAGAATCCAAGGTAGGCTCGACCAACATCACACGAGTAGTAATTTTATCAGTTTTACCATCTCACGAAGGCAATTACCTTCTAGCTTCACATGATCAAGTTCAGCTTGGGTTTGGTCCAGTGAAAAGCCTAGTGGTGCTACCTCCTTCCCATGTTCTATTAGATGGGCTTCGATCGGTCCAAGACTACTGGGTGAGGCCATCAAATCTTCATTCTATATTAGTTAACCAAGATTACTTGTATTTTGAGACAATAATCAAAACGTTTAGTTTCCAATGGTCATATTGACCAATGGTCATATAACAGTCAAAACCCAATGGTCTCATTTTAATTATACCAATGTTATCAAATGAAAGAGTTTTGTTGAGTAAAAAAAATTACACACAAAATCAGGAAACAATATTTATTCAAAATATCAGGTCATTACAATCTTCCCCCTTATGAAATTTATTCCTTTCCATTTTTAAAATTGAGTTTTTATATTTCATTGAAAGTCCCATGTCAGAAAAAGAGTTAGTAAAACTATTATTTTAAAAGAAAGAAAGGAAAGTACAAAGGTCACCCAAGTTAACCCACACTAGGAATCCATATAGGAAAACATGGACATGGAGGAGAAAACAAAGGGCCATGTTCTCAGGGAGAGTGATAGAAAACATGATTATGAGAATGTTAACCACGAGAAAATCCCAAACTTGTGATGTGTTTAAACAGTCTTTGATTACCTTTTAGGAAACGTAATCCAACAACTTTTTTGTTTTATGTTCCTTTTCATAATTTTGAGGAATTCATTTACTACATATAACAAAAACATAAGGAAATATACCTACATTAAAGTAGATTATCATCCATTAATAAGTCTCTACCAAAACTAATCTTTTCTCCAAATGATTAGAATTCAAAAACACTTGGTCTCATCAAATGCATAAGAATCATATTTTAGAGAATCACATAATCCACAAATGATTAACTACTTATATCTTCTATCATTATACATTATCCCAAAAATAGAAATGGTAAGGTAAAACAACTCTTCAAAAAGAATGAATCCCATAAGAATTGAAACTAAATTTAAATATTCTATGTTCCATTGTACTACCCAATGTTCATCATAGACCATTCCATAAATAACGGTCCTCAAAATTCCTCAAAATAAACCAATATAAGTTTTGAACAGAAATACAAGAAGGATTTGATAACATAGTCTTCCAAAATAATCTTTATTGATCATCTAAAAACAACATCAACCACTCCTAACATCTTATAACAAAAGTAGCAAACATAAACATATTTTACCCAAGATATGTTAATCATTTCCATAAGTAACCCAAATTACTATAAGTCCACCTAAAATTCATTGATTCTTCAAAATATTAGTCAACCTTACTCCTCAATGAAAATAACGTAGTAATCTATTTACCTCGATCATATAGGGTCCCCAATATAGTGAACGTCTTCCAAAATAATAATCATCTTTTAATCCCCTAATCATCTTTGTCATATTAATACGACAATCGTCACATTTCCTATCACATTGGTTGTTGGGACATGATCTTCCATTTCGCACCATTAACTGAGAATAGAAAGTATAATTGGGGGCTTAAATACTTAGCCAATAATCATGGAAAGGAACTTAAAGCATATAAGGATAACTTGTAGAAGAAATGTATACCCTAACTTATGATCCCCTAGGTTTCAAACTAGGTTATCCATTATCATATATTCTTATGTGAATATTTATTTTATTTTATCTTTGTTCCTTTAATAATGGTTCATAATAAGCTTATGAATTTACCAAAGCATATCTCCCAGGAGTGTCGTAACTAAGAGTGCAGCAAGGCCCGTTTTTGTGTACCAGTTTCAGTTCAAGTCTAGCTCAAAGAAGTGTTTTTAGGTTTTACCCCTATGTAAATCTGTTCCAGAGCCACCTCTACCTACTCGTATCCAGACGAGGATGTATTTTCTTGACAACCCCTTACTCAATACTAACCAAAATACCAGAATGATTTCCTATATTTAAACTTTTCTATAGGGTTCTTCCTAGAGTTATCATATCCTAATTTCTACATATAACTAAACCATCCTTTGATACCAACTATAGAATCCCTCCTTTTTATCACATAAACATTCATTACATTTTACAAAACTGAGGATCTTTAAGGTTTAGTGTCTTGGAAACCAGGAACTTAAAACATGAAAACATAAAACATACTTCTTAAACACTTGAATGCCTTCTCCTCATGTTCATACTAGGTTCATTATTGCATCTTATAACCTGGGGACATGCATCAAATGAAAGGGTGAGTAGAAGGCCCAGTAAGGGAAACAAGGGGAAACATTTATCTTGTGAACTTGGGATACATCAATAATGTCATGAAAAAGAACTTTAAGGAAAGAGAAAGAAATTGTGAGGAATATCATAATAAAAATAACATTTTTCATTACATGAAGATGTGGCTAAAACATTTAATATTGAAAATAATTTCTATTTCACCACGGTCCGTCCCCAAGGTGTCATTAAAAATTACCAAGTTTATTCAACAAGGTATCAGTCTAAAAGGTCATCTCTAGAGATTAAGTCTTTACCCAATGCATTGGAGCGCTATCAGGGCGCACCCTTGACATGTATTTATTATCATGTGATCCACATATATAATCATCAATCATTTCATAAACAACCTATATAGAATAAAATAAATAGGATTTATTTTATAAACATAACTTTTTTAAAAAATGCTTTAAGAACAAGATCTTTATGTCACTTTAAACCCACGGAATGGGAAAGCGTGTCTCATGAATGTAAATCCCAGAATTTAAAATAGAAAATTTTGGTATATAAGTGAATAACCCTTTAGAAGAAAGAGCATTGAGAATTCACTTAGTAAAATAAATGAAATTTAGAATTAGAGAGAGACATTTTGAGATGGAAATTCTGCAGCATAACGGCTATATTATGAGGTTTTAGAAAAATTGAAAAGAGAGGGGACATGGGTCAACCACTCATAAATGATCCATAAAATAGTAGGGGGGGAGAATATAATGGATTTAAAAACATGGTAATTAAATTTGAAAGATATACCATATGAATTGAAAACAATAAAGGAAGACAAAAATAAGATTTCTCTTATGAAAATTTGGCAGCCTAACTACGTCACTTAAATTTAAACAAAAATGATTTGATGGGATCATATAGGGTCTCTCATCATATGAAAATAAAAGATCAATATTATATATATAGATATAATACCCCAACATAATAAAAAAGGAACTTGAAATACTTGACATGAAAGAGGATCTTTGAAAAATGAGAAATGTAAACGAATCCCTTAAAAATTCGGCAGCCTAACGACATCACTTGAACTTCAACAAAAACGAATTGATGAGATAAAATAGGGTCTCTCATTATATAAAACTAAAATATATGTATGATAGATATAGAGATCATACCCCAATATATTTAAAAGTACCTTGAATGACTTGACATGAATGTAGAACTTTGAAAAATGAGAAAGGTGAATGAATCCTTTAAAAATTCGGCACCCTAATTGCGTCACTTGAACTTCAACAAAAATGAATTAAAAAGTTCAAATAGGTTCTCTCATCATATGAACATAAAATATCATTATGATAGATATAGTGATCATACCTCCACATAATACAAAATAGCATTAAATACTTGACATGAAAGTATAACTTTTAAAAATGAGAATGGTGAATGAATCCCTTAAAAATTCGGCAGCCTAACAACGCCACTTAAACATTCATAAAACTAATTGATGAGAGAAAGAGGGGGTATCTAATCATATGAACATGAATGGGAAGTAAGGTGAATATATAAGAACATCTTCCAACATAATAACTGGGATCAAAAAAGAAATGACATAAAAGAGAGTACTTGAAACGAAAGACAGAGGTCGGACCCCTTACCTTAAAACATATCTTTTAAAATGTAATGGTTGGGACCTTGAGGGCTTGTGGGAACCTTGGGAGGACTCCTTGGGAGGTAATGAGACCAGAGCTTTGTTGGGGGATATTTGAGAGTCGAATGGATGAGATTATGGCTTGGTATTTATTGGGAAAGTGAGGGGACAAGGCATTAATGGCCAAGGGACACCTCATTGGTGGTTTTGGCAAAACCATGGGCTTGCCCAGGGTATTTTCCCATGGTATTGGCCACTTGGGACACATCATACATTATCTTACTATTCATTAGTCTACCATTCTAATTACATACCTAATACATCATTTAATGATGTCATTAAACACCCGTAACTTAAAAATTGTATTTTCACTATTCATCGAAAATTCAACTTTCTCAGAAAAATCCCAAAATTTCACCTTAACCAAACATAGATGCTCTGATTCCAAAAATGAAATCTGTATTATAAAAATAATTTTCTAAATATATTTAATTTAATTTTTCAATAAATACACTATTCACTAAAAATTCATTTTTTTCAGAAAAATCCCCAAAAATTACCTTAACATAATATCGATGCTCTGAGTTCAAAAATGTAATCCATTTTATAAAAATAATTTTCTAAATATTTTTGATTTAATTTTTAATTAAAAACACTATTCACTCGAAAAAAATAAAACATGAATAATAATTTATGAAACCGTTTTTTAACCATTTGATTGAATCTCATTACTTAATCAAAGTGCCTAGATTATATTAATACTTTCTTTAAATGAGATTACTAATCCATTTGGTGACATTACTAATCCTAAGCATAAAAGTACTATTCATAATTTACTATTCTTCAAAAATCAAGTTGATCTTATTAGACTCTAAACTTCGTACTGAACATAATTGTAGAAGACCATTTTTTTTAAAATCATTACATATTTTTAATTATTTAAGGTTTACATACACATTTTTTTAAATATCCATTATCTAGAATTCCCCAAAAATATGCATACTATATTTATCCGAACATTTGAAAATTTATAAAATTCATCAGAAGAAGAAATCACATTTTTTATTTAAGTCAAAGAATTACACAAGGCTGTTACGGTCTCATTACATAGCCCCTTATAACACATGCAACCTAAGAGTAAGGTTTTCTACGATGATAGAATCTGAGGGAGGCTTGGACAACATTGCACGAGTAGTAATTTCTATCAGTTTGAACTTCTCGCAAAGGCAACTCCCTTCTAGCTTCACGCGATGAAGTTCATCTTGGGTTTGGTCCAGAGAAAAGCCCATTGGTGCTACATCCTTCCCATGTTCTGTTAGATGGGCTTCGATCGGTCCAAGACTATTGGATGAGGCCATTGATTCTTCATTCTATATCAATTAACCAATATTACTTGTATTTAGAGACAATAATCGAAACGTTTAGTTTCTAGCAGTCATATTGACCAATGTTCATATAACAGTTAAAAACCAACGGTCTCATTTTAATTATACTCATGTTATCAAATGAAATAGTTTTGTTGTGTATAAAAAATAGAATAACAAACAAAATTAGGAAACAATATTTTTTCAAAATTTTGGGTCGTTACTGCAAATCAGTGGGTATGGGTATTTGCGACAGGTTCATATTCCTGTCGCAAATAACCGGCGACAGTTTTTTGTATTTGTGACAGGATATGTGCCCCATCGCAAATTATTTGTCAGCAGGTACCATTTTTTCTGGGGCCCTTCGCAAATAACTTTTTAACAGCAAGCATTAATTAATGGGGAAGAATGATTTGCAACATGCCCCATCTCATATTCCCATGTCACCATTAATCTAACTAATATATATCCCCATCTATTTTCCTATCATTTCACTCTTTACTCTACTTCTTCTTCTATCTGTACTTAAAAAGAAATTGTAAATTTTTTTAGTATAAACATACAAATTATATCATTATCTATGACATTAATACTTCAAAAGTGTCAGTTTAAAGGTATTAATCAATTATTGTACTCTTTAGTCAATTTATTTTATTTTCATCTATCTATTAGTTTTGTTAATTAGATGTAATTTAATTAAATTCGAATTAGATATTTTGTTCAGTGTTTATTTTTTATTAATAGTTATATCTATGTGATAATTGGAAATAAATTGTAATAATTTTAAATAATTTGAAAAAATTAGTTATAAGAGTTATTAATTTCTAATAAGCAGTATTAATTTGTTCTAATTAATAATAATTTGGTGTAACTATGATTAATTACTAAATATTACTAATAAATTGTATTAATCATAGTGAATTTTATTAATAAGTAATAATTAGGTACAATCCGAATTAATAAGAAAAAATTAGTAATAATTCTAATTAATTATAATTAATTTTAATGAATACATATAATTTGTATAAATTGAAAAAATTTATAACAATTGGAAATAATTAGAAAATATTTGAAGTAATTATAAATAATAATGATTAATTTGTTATAAATTTCAATAAATATAAATAATTCGTAATAACTATGATTAATTAGTAATATTAATGATTTATTAGAAACAAATAGCAATTATTAGTAATTAAGTTTACTAATTAGAAATAAATTGTAAAAATTAGTAATAATTAGTAATAATTAGTGATAAAATGTATTAAATATTAGTAAATTGTAATAAATTGTAATAAATAGTAATAAATAGTAATAAATATTGATAAATTTTAATGAATAGTAATAATATGTAATAGTTAGTAATAAATAGTAATAAGTAATAATTAATAGTAATAAATAGAAATAAATGTTAATAAATTGTTATAATTGGAAATAAATAGTAATAAATAGTAATAATTAGTAATAACTAGTAATAAATAGTAATATTTTGTAATAATTAGAAAGATTAAGTCACGATTAGTAATATTTATTAATAATTGGAAATAATTTGTAATAATTAGTAATAATTATGATAAATTAGGAATAATATGTTTTAATAAGGATTAATTAGTAATAATTACGATAAATTATTGATAATTAAGATTACATATCCATAATTAGGATTAAATATTTTTTATTATCAATAATTATGATTATTTATAAATAATTAGAAATAATTAGTAACACATAGTAATAAGTATTAATAACTAGTAATAATTATTAATAATTAGGAAAAATATTCCATAAATATAAATAATTAGTATTAAATTGTAATAGTTAGTAATAATTAGTAAAAATTAGTAAAAAATACTAATAATTACTAATAATTAGTAATATATATTAATAAATTGTATTAGATATTAATAAATAGTAATAAATAAAATAAATAGTAATAAATAGTAATACATTATAATAATTAGTTATAAATAGTAATAAATTGAAATAATTAGTAATAATTATGATCATTTATTAATAATTAAATTAATTTCAATTAATTTGGAATAAATAGGAATAATTATGATTAATTATCAATAATTAGGAATAATTACGATTAATTATCCCTAATTAGAATTAATTTGAAATAATTTTTTATAATTAGGATTATTATGTAATAATTAGGATTAATAAAATATAATTAAGATTACTTGGAAGTAATTAGGAATAATTAAGGTTAATTAACAATACATAAGAATAATTTTTATTAATTAAGATTAATTAGGTATATTTTCCGATAATTAGTAACAATTCATATTAATTAGAAATAATTAAGATTATTTAATAATAATTAGTATTAATTATTAATAATTATTATTCATTAAGATTAAATAAGAATTATTATGATTAGTTAGTAATAATTTTTACTAATTATAGTTATTAAGTATTAATTATAAATAATTAGGATTAATTTGGAATAATTAGTAATGATTAGGAATAATTAGTAATAATTAAGAATAATTACAAACAATTAGGTTCGATTAAGAGTAATTAGGATTAATTAGGAATAATTTGTATTAATTAAGAATAATTAAAATTAATTAGGATTAAATAGTAAATATAGTATTATTTATTAAGAATTGGGATTAATTAGAAATAATTACGAATAATAAGAAATATATAGTAACAATTAGAAATAACTATGTATAATTCATCAAATTTCTGATTAATTTGTAATAATTAAGAATAATTAGTTGTAATTAGTAGTAATTTACATAAAAATTAAGAATAATTACTAATAATTAGTAATAATTATTAAATATTATGAATAACTTTTAATAATTAGGTATAATTAGGATTAATTATAAATAATTAGTATTAATTATGATTAATTATGATTAACTACAAATTAGTAGGTATAATTAGTCATAATTAGGATTAATTAGGAATAATTAATAATAATTATGAACAATTAAGAACAATTTGTATTTATTAGTAATATTATTGATTAATTAATATTAATTAGTATTAAATAGTAATAAATAGGATTAATTTGTAATAATTTGGGTTAATTAGAATTAATTTGGAATAATCACTAATAATTAGGATTAATTAAATATATTTAGGGTTAAATATAAATAATTAGGAAAAATTAGGGATGATTAATAATAATTAGAAATTATTACTAATACTTAGGAATAATTACTAATAATTAGTAGTAATTTTTAATAGTTATTAATATTTAATAATAATTAAAAATAAATACTTATAAATCATAATAAATTTGAGTACAATGATAAACTGGCCCAATTTCTAGCGGATTGGATGCTTTCCTATTGATCGACGCCTCAACTCCTTATAAATTTATTCAACTGAAATCAATATGAAAAATCTGCTTATCCATATATTGGAGAGGATTTTTCTTAATGATTTATGTTGGAGAAAGTAGAAATGTGGTAATTTTTGGACAATATATACACTTCTTCCTAATAAATCACCCCCTGCAACATTCTACGACTAAAATAACTATGATTATTCTTCTCTCAAATATAAAAAATTAATTTTATTATTCATTAGAGAATGCAGATAATCATAATGAGGCCTCCGTATACTCCATGCTCGTTCATAATAAAATGGATATTTGTATGTCAGAGAATACTTTTTATAGTGATTTTTGTAACAAAATGTTTTAAAGGGATGATTTTGAGTAAAAGCTAAAAAAATTGCATAAATAAATACTAAATAATATAATTTTTTACAAATTGAGAAAAATGTGTATTTAATTTATTTTTTCGATATTGATTATACAATATCAAATTATACAAAATTAATAATTAAATCATATTTTATAGAAAAATATAGAATGATGAAGTCGAAAAGAAACTTTATTAGATGATCAAGCTTGGATAACTCTGTGCAAGAATCCAAGTTTTTCGGGTTTAAATCCTCTATATAGTGTTGTTTTTAAAGTTTTCATATCACATTCATAATTATAACCTAAAAAAATTAGAAATGAAATTTATGTGTCCTTTTAAAAAATGTGATATGATGACATATGACACATTTGGAAATGTTAAAGGCCATTTATTATATTTTGGTTTTCAACCACATAATTTTTTTGGTATCAACATTGTGAAAACACTTCCAAATAAGATATTAATAATTTTAATAGTGATCCAGCATGATCTAAATAATTAGTACATGTTGTGTCTTGTCTGTCTGTTCAACAAAAAGAAACTTATGACGATAAATCATTAGTTGGAACATTTTAATTTATTTGAGTTGTTGAGGTTTGATGAAGATGCCTTATATTCTAGTTTCAATGAAATAAATTTGGAATCATTTTCTATATGTATGGACATTAAATCATATAATGAAATGCCAAATAATTAATTTGATCAGATATTCTCATTTGAAAAAAAATAGTGCCACTTAAAATAAACGTGTTCCCTAAAAATTTATATAAGATCAAGAGGCTGGTTAGTAATCTGGGTATTGTATATCATAAGAGTCATACATGTTCAAGTGACTGAAACTTATATTATAGAGGAAATGATTTATCAGATAGTTGTAAAACATGTGAAATATCATGGTATAATGATTCTCAACCAGATAAATATGTATATTTTCCGGTAATACAACTGAGATATTTTCCACTCACACCCAGATTTCAACATTTTTTATGTCTCCGAACAAAACAACATTTATATCATTACAGAAAACTATGATTTCAGACAACAAAAGCATAAACCATCCCTCTGATGGTGATCCATGGAATTATTTTGAGAAAGTGCATATGTTGTTTACTTAAGAAGCCCAAAATATAAAAGTGGGTCTTTCTTCTAAAGGCTTAGGTCCATTTGGTTCCTACAGTAGTAAGTATTCATATTTTATTATCTTTAAAACAGTTTATAATTTCTCTCCATGGATGTTGATTAAGGATACATATATATCTTTGACTTTATTAATTCCTCGTAATCCGAAAAAGAATCTAGAGGTTTATTTTAAAACATTGATTGATTTTTGGAATTCATTGTGGGGTGATGGTGTCAATAAATATGATGTTGGTGTGAAAAAAGCATCCAACTAAAAACTACATTAATTTGGACAATTAGTGACTTACCAGCATATTGAATGTTAACAGGATAGAGTATACATGGTCTAAAATATTGTCTGTATTGTATGATAGACGAAAAAAATGTTTATACTCATACATTGAATAAACCATGTATTTGAAACATTCATCGAATATTTCATCCAACTAATCATATTTTTCTAATGAATCAAATTTCATATTAGAAATGGAACATTCAAAAAAATGGGCCTCTATAATTGATCTCAGTTACATAGTTGAAATTCATTGTCTCTTCATTACCATCGATCACATTTGGACCAACAATAAACTAACAAAAATTGATGTGTTTTGAAAAGTGAGTAATTGGATAAAATAAAAAAATAGGGATTTTCCATATTGGTTTGATTTTTTGTACATCATATGTTGGTTGTGATGCATATTTGGAAGAGTATTTTTGAAAATTTATTTCATACTATTTTTGATACACTAAGGAAGACCCATTATAATATAAAGGTATGATTTGATCTTGCAGAAAATTTTATGCAACTACAACTTGAACTGTTTGAAAATGACATATCATAGAACTTATAGAAGAAAAAGAATCTAATACACATTAAAATTAAATTTTCTTATTATTTTATCAGTGTATTGAAGATTTGAGACATCCAGATAGTTATGCTTCCAAATTGGAATGTTGTTTTAAAAATAGTCATATTAGTAGAATAAAAAGACATGACCATCATGTTTTAATGGAAATAACATTTACTATTAGATTAAAATGTTTGTTAAATCATATTATTTGGGATAAAATTATGGAATTATCATTTTTTCAAGACAATTGTGTTTTAACAATAGACTATGATACTATAACAAAAATACATAAAGATATTATTTTAATTTTATGTAAACAGGAAAAAATCTTCCCACTAGGTTCATTTGACTTCATAAGAATTATTATATTAAATTTTCCTCAAGAAAAAAAATGTTAATTTCTAGAATTTTTTTAATGATGTACCCATTTGAGGGATGCATACAGATATTGAAGAAAATATGTTATAATGAATCAGTTGAAGGCTCCATTATTGGATCTTATTTTCATGAGAAAATTTCTTTTTTACTACTATCACTACATTCAATCTGATTATACATAAAAGAAAACACTGCATGATATGTAAAGAAAGAAATTTTGATAATGACATTAGCAATCAATTATCATTTTTCATTCCGCCCGAACATGGCTTCGGTGGAGTTCTTGAATGATGGATTTCAGATAATGAATATCACAGAGCTCATAAATATATTCTTCTCAATTGTGATGAAGTTACACCATTTATTTTATATTTTCTCATGCCAATAATTTTATATTTTTAGTAATAGTACAATAATCATATATTATTTTTATGTTATATGATAATGATATCAAGAAACAGTTACCAAAAACTACAACAACTGCTCCTTAAGAAAGACATCAAAATGAAATTTTCTACTGGATTCAAAAAATGGTAACATAAATTATTATTCATTTCACATAAAAAATTATCTTAATATGTGCTATAGTGATAATTATTTTAAAACTATTCTGGTATCTCAATATGGTAATAAAATTGATAATCTATTTTTTGTATTGAGTATCCAACCATTGAAAATTATCAATTATTATATTACATATATGGTGAATGGTTTTTGATTTCATACTCGTGAATATGGGGAATTATTAAACAATTAATATAGATGTCTTCATGAGAGTATCAAATCATATAGAAAGTGATTTTTACTTTTATGACATTTTGGAAGAAATCATTGAACATTGTCATCTGAGACAACGTTACATAACCGAATTAAATATCAGATGCTGTATACAAATAGAGGTTTCCATGTTCATATAATCCATAGAATCCTTGATATTTTCTATAAATGTTTTATTTAATTAAATTAACCACTTTTATTGGATCACGAGGAACATTAAATTTATTATTCAAATATTTGTTCAATTTCATGTGAGTTGGTTGATTGGTGGAGCATAATAAAAAACAAATCTTGAGAGAATAAATTTACTGAAAGTGAATGAAATTCCACTGAAGTGCAAGGAATTATAATTTTTTAGGGCAGCCCTGAATCCCACTTTTTCAAGAAGATACATGAATATCATTGATGACCCCCAAAGTCAAGGGACAATGGTGGCGAGGATATTAATGTTGATAAATCTAATTTTGAATTGATAATTGATAAAAAATCTGAAACTAATATAAATATTTATGATGAAGAGGATGAAGACGAATACATTAACATCAACAACTATGATGATGTGGATGATGATGGAAATTGACAAATTATAATGGTGGTTATAATAATATATAATATATATCAATATATTATTGTTGTTATTAACTATTTTCAAATAATAATCAATTCATGTTTCAGATGGATGATTATCTGTATCATATGTTATAAGAGGATGATATACCTTTAGACGAGGAGGAGGTCTGATCAGTTGACCCTTAAACTATAGGCAGTTTAGGGTGCACTCAAAGGGGGTGTGGTCTTTCTCGGCAAGTGATTACCAATACAAAACCCAATTGACATCAAAATATTGGGTTCGATCCATGCACATATAGGTTTGTATACTTATGAATTTTAGTTATTTTTCGTTAATTGTTTTATATTATAATTGTTCAATTAATTATTCTTTTTCTCACAGCCTTATGAATATAGTTGTAGGATAGAGGGAACTTTATTGCACAATTATTTTTCTGATGCATGGGTGTCAAATGATCAGATTCCCATTGATGTTCAATATAGTATTTTTGAGAATTGGATGGAAAATAAATAAATAATATTTATTTTAAATTAATTTAATTAATAACATGATATAATAAATTTTATGTAAGGTTTACGGTATCCCATTGAGGAGAGAATGTGTGAGGCTATTTATAATGTATTATAGGGAACTATGTATCCGTTTTTCACTACATTTATTCACAATTTGAAAAATATTGCTGTGATGAAAAAAGTGAAAGATTATGATAAGAGATTTCATGTAAAAAAACATTTTTTTATTTTATCACATGTATCAGATTGATTATATACACACTAGTTTAGTAGGAGGTTTCTATGTATATCATCAGTAGGTTAGAAGAATCAGCGTACACAAGAGGTGACACATCGATCTGGTAGTTGTACATTTAGTATGCATAGGGAGCTTATGGAAAGTACATTTTTTTAAAATATTTTATATAATATTAAATTTAATGTGTTTATTTTATATTTGTATTAGTAGTCAAGATAAACCATTATAACATAGTATGTAATTTATAAAAGGATGTATATTTATCCATTTACTGGGGATATTATATGTTTTCACCAATATTAAAATGTGGTCATTATTTTTTTTTTATTTTTAAATTTAACTACAAATAAATTTTCATCAATTTTTTTTTAAATTGAGATTGATGAAGTCATATGATGTTATGATGTCTCAGACAGATATTGATTCTCTGGACGAGACCAATGGTTATACTAGTGCCCCATGATTTGATGTGTCATCATTGATGCAGACAACCCTGTATGGCTTCGAGAAAGGATGAGTTGTTTGTATTAGAACTAGACTGTACACTATGGGTATTTATGGAACCACTCCAATATCAGCGTCCAGCTTGCGAGGAGATCACAAGGAGTCTTCATCATCTCACACACATTATTAGGATCACCTGTGAGCTCATAGTGAGTTTATAGAAATGATGCATATGGAGTAGGTCGAGATCCACCCGTAGAAGAAATAATGGTAGGAAGAGTTCCTCTAACAGAAACGGTAGTCACAACAACAATAGTATATGTAGTATGAGATGCATCAATTGAGGTAGGAGTAGGATCATGAGTTGTTAGAGTACATGAGACGTCGGACACACAGTTTAGGAATGGAGTTCCCTCCATCTCATTAATCTCCTCTAGACGACCATCCCCTTGATCAGTTATGTATTGTTATTATATGATGTAATTTTTGAATGCATTTTTTTCTAATATTATTAATTTTACGATTTATATAGTGTTTGTTTTATATTGTCTAAAAACTAAATTTTTTTATTTATATACTTTATTATTATATTTATTATTTTATTAAATTATAATTTTTAATATTTGTTTAATACATATGGTTATATTATATTACTAATATAAATAATTCAATAATATTAATAATAATATTATTATATTGATTATTTATCAAATTAAAAAATTTATTTTTCGTATATTAATATTACTATTATATTAATATAAATATTATATTATATTTTTACTTATAAATAATTTTATTTAATTAATATTAATATTATAATTTTATTTATATTAATATTATATTATTATTCAACTAATTTGGAACATTCCGACGGTCTGTCACAAATACTATTTGCAATGGTCTATTTGAATAGGAAAATAATTTGGAATCAATTTGTGATATGTCAATGGCCCATAGAAAATAGTTTCTTAAAAAAGGGATGACGGTTTCTTGCGACTAGTCTAATGCCCAATGAAAATAATTGTTTTTGCAACAGGCCCTCACAAAAAGAAATATTTGCCACATTATTTTCCACAATGGTTCATTTGTGACAGGACACCATCACAAATGAATATTTTCTATTGGATCCCATCACACATGACTTGTCATAATAATTCATGTTTCCAGTACTATAACGAAAAAATAATCTTCTATTTTAATAGAGGGGGATTATAGGATATGTATAAACGTAGTTAAATTGATAACATCAGTTAAATTTGAAGAAGTAAATTATAGTGATGATATTCTATTGGATTATTTGGATAGTCCTTAAATATTAATGGAAACTACCTACACAATTATAGTGTGGCACTTGTGTTAATTTTATTAAACTACTATGATCAACTTGATATAATCAATTTGACTTCATAATTATTTTTGATTCATCAATTATCATTAATGAAATGGACAGATAGTAAAGTTGATATCATTGTATCATAAAAAATTATGTTGAAGATGAAAAAATAATTTCTTATACCAATAAATGGCTAACCAAATTTCCTATAAACAATCATTTTTAGTCAATGTTGATAAAAAAGAATAAGATAATAATGTTTTCACATTGGTGGAATGTTAGTGTTATGTAAATCTTATAAATTAATTTTACCATAGGGTAGAAGTTTGAAAATTTGAAAAATATATCCACTAAATATATTGACATTTTTATAAATTTTCATACCCCAAAACATTATTGTTTTTTTCATAGATGTAGATAAAATTTGGTGAATGAATTTAACATAATATTATTGTTTTACTTTTCAAGAATGAATCTATGATTCAAAGTATGAGAGAGGTATAATGAGGGAGATATATATTTAATATGTTCCAAAATAAATGTAAAAAGATTATCTAATCGGTGATTATTAAACGTTAACAGTTAATGACAAAAAAATAATTTCAATAGAACAATAAATAAATGACTCTAATGATTATTTGGGATATACATCATAACTTGTTGGCCTTAATTCCTTAAATCATCTGTACAAAAAAATGTGGTCAACACTACCTCCCATACATGTCCTTGTATGGAAAAATTACAATATATTGATTCCATCTTTTATATAAGTAAACGTGAAAAATTATAAATCATTTTCCCAATAACCACAAAAATAAAAACCACTTACATGCAACATGCCCCCTACTATTTGAATCATCCACGTCATCTTCCAATATATCCAAAGATAAAATGTCATGCTAATGCATAATTTAGAGACAAAAACATGTTTTAATACATTATATAATCTTTATATAACGTATATAAATAATTATAATAATTTTGAATTTTATAATTTCTACCACATGTTACATATAATACCTTTCTAGATTATCTACCATCAAATACTCCTTAATTGTCAAACAATTATATTACATATCAAGATATCCCAAATAAACCAAATAGAATTTTATCATCCCTACCATAGGGAAAATCTTATAATGAAATTAATTGACACATATTATTATTTATATAGGGATCCTATTTGGTTTGTTACAATATGTACACAATTCAATAGTCCAATTTAACTATATAAAAAACAAGGAAACAATATGTGTAATTGTCCACTATATTCTTCATAAAAAACCATAAAAACATTCCTGGAATATATGTTTAATCTTATATGCACATGGATGTACTACTATTCTTCTATAATTAATCTCATGTAGATAAATTTATCAAAAAATTAATATGAAAAATACCGTAAAAATAACCATACTTATTATTACACATAATTTAACCATCCAAAAATATAACCTCCATAAATAATATCATTTCTTCAAGCCTCTACATTATGAACTCGAAACTAATATTGTTGAGCATGTTAAAACAAAAAATAATTCAGTATCATGTAAAATAAAAAACAACAACAACTAACATCATCTGTAAAAAAAATTAGAAATGAAGGTTTTTACACAATCATTAATTTATCACATTTTTCTAGAATAATATATCTATATATTGTTCATCACAAAGAATCAAATACACCATCTCAAATAAAAATATCTAAAATTAATATTCATATTGAAATTCATCCCAAAGTTAATATTTCATACATGTTATGGACCATATGAATTTTTATTTATCAAATTGAATCATACTAATGTACTTTTTAGCTTCATGTATTGAATAATTAATGTATTTAAATATTTTCCGAATTAAATTATAATATAAATTACTGAAATTATTTTAATCTATTCATATTGTAAAGAAGAACATGATAATCATCATAGTGAAGTACATTAGAAATTAAGGATGTATAAATTTATGAATAATTTACCTTGTGTTTTTGTTTTGAAAAAAGTTTTATTAATTAAATTAAATGTGAATGTATATATTTGGATCTATAAAAGAAGAAATTTATTTATCATTGGACCAGGCCAAAAACATAGAAGGATATCCATCGCTTTATTTTTTTATCACTGGAACTCTCATACGTTGAAATAATGGGTGGGTTATGAGACCTCAATAGCACCATCCAATATTCCACAGGATTCTGACTAGTTATGGGAGATTGATATGTATTGCGGGGAGGTAAAATCCACTGGTATTGAGAACATAAATATAGAAATAAATAGTATAAATAGAATAATCATAGTAATGGACAAGTGAATACAATATATCATATAATTTGAAATAAATCTAGGATCAAGTAAACCAAAAAATAAACCCATTTAAATAATCCAATAAATAAAAAAGGATTAATTAAAAATCATGTGGAGATATAAATACATGTGAAAATGTAATTAATATTATAATAGAATAATATTTCATTATTATAGTCAAAATACCCAGGTCTGGAACCCCATTTCGGTCTCATCTCAAAACACCAACCAATATAGAAATAAACAATCATCATAATGGTCATTTACCCTTTTCAAATCCTATGTAAATGTAATCTTCTTTGATACCAAATGGAGGCTCATGTAAGATATCATAATAAATTAGTATTTCAACACCATTGAACCTAAACATAGCTAGTAATATAATAAGTGAATTCAATAATTCAATAAAAATATATATTAATTAATTGACATTTAATTTAATACAACTTAGATTTTCTTCTGTATGTTTTTGGAATATATCTAAGTATGTACACATCCATTCAAATCACAACCATAATCCAAATAACCTATTTCGGCACGCTGTTGGAATATATCTGATCATGATTCACAATGATGCCAACCATAGTGACCTATCTACTATATAAACCCAAAAAAATCTACATCTATCAATCCTTATAATCATTTGAGATTATTATAAGGGTCAATATCAATATATAATACATATAGCCCAAATTAAGTACAATCTCTTTATATTAGATTCTAATTAAAAAATATTGGTCGAACCAACAATATAATCATTAGGTCCCATGTATAATCTAGGCCATGTCATGTATATATGAATTTATAAAAAAATTAGGCCCACACATTATGTATAATAATTACACCATATATTAGGGCACATCCTCGTATATAATAATTTTGTCATTTAATAAATCAATTCCAAATATATAATAATTATAGTAAATATCTAGGCCATGCTTAGTATTTATAAATTACATCATGTAACAAAATGTTACATAACAGAAACTATAACATAAAATCACATCATATTGCTCAAAATTTAATAAAGAAAATTTCCATTTATTTTTCCATTACACATTCCATTTATCAATTGTTCAGTATCCATTTATGTGCCATCCCTTAAATAACATTCTAATACACGGAAAATATATATGAAGAAATCTCCAAAAAAAATAATTCCACACAAACAAAACATCAATCAATTAGTTAACTAATTTATAATAAATATGCCTCTTTCCTAAATGGTATCTATAATCAATTTTAAAATAATTAGAAAGAAAGGTAATTTAAATAAAAAATTTAATTCATTAGTAATGAATTTAGGTGCAAAATATCTTGGAATAATTAAAGTATTGCACATAATTTTGAATTAAAAAACCATAGGATAATGGATTAGACTCATTAAATATAAAATAATATTAATAGATACATTCCGAAGGTTAAAACTAATTAGGAGAAAGGTGATAATGTTTATAAGAATGACCTAAAACAACCCAAGTCGATAACACAACCACATGTAGTCTAATGATTCCACTACCCTAAAAGATGACTACATAACTAGAGGGGAATACCAAATCCAACATGTTACGAATGATCAATCAAAAAATGATTTCTACAATGGATGAAGGAATTCTAAAATCACATAATGAACTGTCCTAGTTTTAGAGGTGGAATTTACATAGATTTAATGAGTTTAAAATTAGGCATACAGTAATATAAACCTGTTGTTTTTTAAAATAAATGGCATGTAATGCATTTACATTTCATGTGATCATTTTTAAATGTATAGTCTAAATAAATGTCACATCAGATTATATTAAACACAAATAGACATTAACATGATTCCAAAGGTCTACATAATGTGTAACCATTTCACAACTTATACATGCTCACAACAACTATATGGAATAATATAAAAATAATTTAATAGGTACATGGTGTATTTACCACCCATCATATTATTTCTTAAACCAAAATTGAAAAAAATAACCAAATCACCTCCAAATCCACATAAATCTTAGAAATACCTTACAAACCCTTTTAACTCATATATATAAGAACTCAATTAATTCGGAAAAGCTATAAATTTTTTAATAATATGTTATTCTCCCCAAAAATGTATTTCCATTCCCAATCATCATTCAGCCACCACAGCTCAAAGAAATTCCAATGGTGGATGTACATGTGAAAATGGGGAATTAAAACCTCCCATTATATAACAGATAATTCCCTAGATTCTATTAAACGCTCAATCTAGGATTAGGGATAATTTCTAGATACTATGATGACATATCAGATTCCCTATCCCATGTGTCCAATTATTCACTGCCATTATACCGCTACACTCAAAGCAGAGGTATAATAAAACGATGAAGACACATTTTCCTATGATCCACAATCCACGTCAGAGACTTCTCCAAGGATATATTATAAAAAATATTGGCATTCCTATCATCTAATACATGAGATGGGCCAAGAATATATTTCTAAAATCATGACATGAAAAACATGTCATAGATGGACAATATAACATCCTAATGGTGTCTCCCCGTAATATTATTTATCTTATACGATTAATAACTAAATATATGATAATTTATATTATTTAATACTGTACAAAAATAATTTCTATAAAAGTTGTTGAATTTTGAGATACTCACCCCTAAGGCACCTAAACGTCATGTTTCATATATATGAAGAGTTCCATCATCCACACTCATCAGAAGACACCAAAAGAACCACAATCTGTCTTTCAGATCAAATAATCATCAACCACATATCACATTCCATGTGTATAATCAAACATAAAGTTGAAAGATGATAGATACACAACCCACCTTCTCTTACAACTGTTCAAGTCCCTCATTGATAATATATACCTATGTGTCATGTTTTATGTGTATAAAAAAACTCTCAAACATATGAATATTAATTTATAATAGCAGGTCATGAACCATCACAACTAAATCCAGATCATGGGTACGTTAATTCCCCACATGTGGTATCCAGTGGATTGATCCATATGTAACCTTGATTTCAGCCTACATCAAAACAATTCCCAGACCAGCTCCAGATGCATCCCTATACATGGTATATTTTCAAACAAGTGTAGATAATGTGAGGATATGTTCTAAGTTAAACCTACATATCAGCTCTTGAAAATATCATTTACAAGTTTCTAACACACAAAAAACATCACTACGACCTGGTTAGAACGTAACATCAGTTATTCAAAATAGGAGAAGTACAAGATAAATAAGTGATAACAATTTTCTATATCATGGGAACATTGAATCTTGAATTTATTCATGAGTCCCTCTCTATATTTCATAGTTTTAAAAATTTATGTATCTTTTAAAACACCATATTATAATCTGAAAAGGTCCAGTAAGTGCGCATTATCAATCCAGAAATTTCATTTAGATATATTGGCACATCGTTTATTCTAAACCAATTTATTCAAGATGATGTTATGTTTTTGGGAATGATAATCACATCACTGGGAGTACACTAAGATATCAATGAACCACTCCCCCCTTTTTACATCATAAAACAATGAAATATTTGTTAAATCTAATCCATTAATATAGCTAGTGAATTAGTAAAACCAAACGACATCACTATGAACACAAAAAATCAAATCCAAATACTAAAAGATGTATGAAGTTTTTCTGATAGACTCACCCTCAAATAGTGGTATAAAGATACAAAATTGATTTTGGATAATATACTATTATCTCTCAACTGATCAAATTATCATTGAGGTATGGATCTTGAAACCGGTTCCTAACCATAATATTGTGAAATTATTAATAATCAATACATATGTATAAATAAGCTTTGTCATTTTTAGTTAAAAGAACTGTAGAACACTGTACTGTCATTCTAGTCAAATTAATCTAAGATCTTAAAGTTCTCCCAAATTAATATTGAACACCCAATTCACTACATACATAATTTTATATGGATTGATAAAAACTAGCTCCAATTATAGTGCAACTAGAATATTAAATCGGTAATTATCCAAAGAACATAGTCATGGAAATCATTTGTTAATACATCCTAAAAATGACTTACCACATTGGGAATGTAATTGAGAAATATTCCACCATCATATAAATTATTATTGATTATTCATCCATGATACAATCTATTCAGCGTTGAATTAGTCATACAATACTAGATTGAATATCCCACCCATCCAGGTGAGAATATGTTCCTCTTTATGGAGATAAAAAGGTATCTCTCCTATAATAATATTTAATATGATGTGAGTATAGAAATAACCTATACATACTATGAATAAAATTTATTCGAATTATTTCCAGCACAAACAGTTCAAAATGGTAATGGAAACCACCAATCAATACACAACAGACCATGCATCATTTGGTATACTCCGACCACATTAAAAAAATTGTATCGATGGTAATGGAACATTACATGCTTTCAAAATAAAATAAGAGGATAAAAATTAATTTCATTCTCATATTTCAAACAAAACACAAGAAATGAAATGGTATATATGTATAATACCTTTCATGGTAAAAGGTCTAACATCAACAATAGTCATAGTAGTCTACATAAGGTGTAGCTGAATATCCCCTCTACCCTCATCTCCAGTTAACCTACCCAATGATTTTCCATCTACCTACAATATCTATTCTTACCCTAGGGTCCCATGTGAACTACCTCAAATATAACATTCTATTGAACTCCATCTATCCATCATCTAGTGAGTAATTTATCCCTTCAAAAACTACAGTACATGACATAATCACCTTCCACTTTCAAAATTATTTACCCCTATAAAACATATAATGGTTTCCTGTACTATTTTATTCTAGGAACTACATTGTTGGGTATGGACACTAATGCCTAATTTGGACAATCATTACATGTATATAACATTATAACCATAAAAAATCTTGATATGGTTGTCCACTTTCTTGACTACTCTAATCACAAATTCCAATTAAATTAATATCATTGTGGTACATTTTCCAACAAAAATAAGAGTAATCAATTTTCCATAATGAAATTGTATGGTTAATTCCTGGGGCCTCTCTTAGATTATGTTCAATGATACGTTCTCGATTATTAACATACATATAAAATCATAGAACAAACATGTATACCTAAAACATATTATCATTCAGAATAAAAATATGAAAACACACATATCTAAAGATATCTTCAACAACTAAAAGTTGTAATAAATCATTGATGTTCAGTGATTTATCTGACATAGTCCAATACTAACATACCGTACTAAGTAGGGTGAATAAACTCATAACACTTCTAATCCATACAACATCTGAGTATATAAATTGATGTGGAACATAATTTCAATTACCATCCATGATAACTCATCTAAATGCCCAACCTAATCCAAAATATCTCAAAAATTATTCACAAGTCCATGAATAATATATGCAGAATGTATCACCCCTTTATTTTTTGGTGTCTCAAGGTGATTAATGATCCCGTGGGATGGATCGATCCAGAGCTCAATACTATAGGGGCCTCACCTATAATGATCATACATGGATTTTTCAGCCACAACTATATCATTAGCTCAAAAATAAATGGCATGACGTGAACATTTTCATATTATATGGATCAAACTACCCAACGGAAGTCATTGTGATGAAGAACATCCATCTATCCCCCAGAAGATAGAGGAATATATGACTCATATATGGTAGGATCATTCTGATTTACACTATCATGATTCTTAACATGAAAAATGTGATGATTCATTGTACATATAATATAAATAAATTCCTTATAATTATATGTCTAATAAGGCTTTTATCCTCAACTTTTAAAGATAATATGAAACCACTACTCCTAGTCTCTTTAATCATGGATAAAACGAATTTTACAATGAAATATTTGGTTATTTATTTCATTTCGAAAATAAATAGTGTATCTTACAACACATTTCCTAAATGAAATTCTAAATAACATGAAATAAATATGTCCATATCATGAATAAATCAGGACAATATATATCCATATGTGTCTATCATGATTCATGCATAGTCATATCATTCCATAATAGGCCACCAATATAAATCTAATGAACCAATAATATAATGAAATTATAACCTCAAAAAACATGGGGATCAACCATGTTGATATAAAATCAATTTTAATAAGAAAACAACATTAACATAAATCCCAATACTGGGTACATAGATTATCCACTGTACAACGGTAAGCTAATATCATGAATAGTCTCATTACCAACTCCCAAAACATTGTCTCGCCCTTTATACCTTTCAAGAAATGAAATGTAATAAAAATAAAAAACTAATTAAACTTATAAACATTCTAATTGTTCATAGATCTAACCTTATCACACGTAGATAGAAAGGGTTGGTTATGATTCATCTATTGTGTATCCTCAATTTACAGAGGATTCCAACTAGTAGTAAAAATATGATAATAATTTTAGAGAGAATACAAACCTAGTATGGATTTAAATTGAAGAAAAAATATATAGTGTGAATTTCATAATATGAGTAATATACAAGAATAAATAATATCTCATAATATCGGGAAATAAACAAAAAAAATATATAATACAATAATCATAACTAAATAAACCAATAAATGAAAATTTATTAACATAATATCCCTATAAAATGTAACTAATTATTAAACATAGTGTAATAAAATTCAACAATTAGTTGACACAAAGAAACTCAAATTACAAAAGTCACAAACAGAATGTCATTCCTATCTCCAAACATCATCCCATCCCCCATGTGGTAATGAAAACAACTTCCCTTTCCATTTTTCAATCGTAAATATGTTTATTCTTTTTTACATACCAGACGACATCCCATGTATGGTGTGAATTAATATTAGTTGGACGATACCACATTCTCTAAATATAACCAGTTGGATAATATGTTCATGAAATAAAGTAATAAATATGTGTATTAATTATTTAATACCTAAAACAATACGTCATCAAACTTTTTCATCACAATCCCAAAATATCTCAGAGTATTATGAAAATTAGTGAAAATCCCTACCCAAAAATAAATCACCTATTTCAACAGCATACAGGTATGTCTCTATTCATGTACCACAACTATTCCAAACATAACCATATATCAATTGTATAAATCCAAAAATTCTAGGTCAAGCCTTCCTTATAATCATTTTAATGTTTAATTGGGTTAAATAATAGTATATTAAAATTAGAGAATATATCTGGGCCAATCCTCATATAGAATAATTTTGACATAAAATCATGGTCGAGCACAATATTAGAACATTAGATCTTGTATTAGGGAGAAGGCTAGAATATAAGCACTCCAACAATAAATTTGGCCCATACATAATGTATAAGCATCACTACATAAATAATATGCACACATGGTATATAATAATTTCAACAACAAATCAAGGACATTCCATGGGTACATGAATTTCTAAATAAATGAAGGTCACACCAAGTATATAAGCTTAAAAGTATGTATAATAATGAATAATCATAATACGATTATAATAATATCATAGCATAAGCATAAATTAATAATTATTCAATTTTCCCTAAATCATTAAATTATGAATTTAATTTATCATTTGATCATAAACATATAACATTTATGTCATTTCAATAGTCAAATTATCAAATGGGTTATTTATATCATGAAATCACCCAAAACTCATTTCATGCTAAAAAACAGTAATCTGTTTTTCAATTCATTTATAATCAAGAGTCTTCTCACCTGAATAGTATCCATTATTAATGTCATAATAATTGAATAAAAAAATTATTGAAAATTTCTAATTGATATGTTAATTAATTTATGATAATGTTATATTGGAGAAATTATAATTTTTTACATACAGTAGAATTTAAAAATTGTCTAGTTGAGGTTTAAATCCTATAAAAGTAATAGTTAATTAACACAATAATTCCAATGGGTAACACCAATGATGAATATAGTGTATATAATAAAAAAACGAACCAATAATAACAAATGTCAAAGTCAAAACCAAATGTTGTGGAAATATTAGACCAACATAATGTATAATAACATAATAAGGGAAAAAATCTATAGATATATTAGGTAACTGATCACAATAAAAGGATGTCTAGAACAGAGAAAGGGCATAATAATTATTTGTATAACCAACATTGTTCAAGAGAAGGATGATTCACCAAATGAATGAGATTAAAATTTTGTGTGACACTATTGAAAACTATGTGTTTGGATATTATATTTTATATAATACATTCACACATCATGTATCCTTTTTTGGTGGGATATGGTGAAAAAATGTTTTATTGGATTATATTTAACCCTAGTCTCCTTTTTCCTGACTTGTAACTATTTAAAACCTTTTATTGATTCAAAAACTATGTCCAGAATTATTTACAAATCATGTAATGGGTTTATAACATATAATTTTTTTAAGACAATTATTTATCCCACAATCATTAAAAGGGATAAAAATGCATCTGAATCCCTACGATGCATAATAAAACACCATAATCCTAATTAATAGAATTATAAATAGACACCATTAATTCCCAAAAAAATACATATTTTAAAATTATGCAATTTTTCCGTACTAAAGGAACATTTTCTCCGAACAAGACCCCTCATGAAAGGTTCACATTTAAAACATAGAGACATATATAACATGGAAAGATATGATATTACATTACAAATCATCATAATTAAAGGTTAATGAAAAAAATTACACAAGTCATCATTTGGAATTAGTTGAATTAATTTTTTAAATGATCACATAGATGAATTATAATTATAGAGAAAAATGTGAAATATATATTGATCATAAATGATTAATATAGGTGAATATAAATTCTCACTATATTAACACTCTTTGTAATGGAAAATGTGTAAAATTATTTTAGTCTAATGGATAATGAAATTATTTATACTTTGCGGTTAAAAATTGATAAAATATATAAGATTTTTCAATTCATTGATCATGAAATTTTGATTTTTGTGGAGAAATATTAAATTCCAAACATAATTGTTCCACCATCTATCCATGTGAGTATTAATGATGAAAAATAGATAAATATGAAACTATAAACAATGTTTATAAATTTTAATGATTTAATAATTGATTATGGTAGAATGTAATGTTTTCGTGACAATGTATGTGCTCCATACATTTTAGATTTGATGCAGGAGAAGTTAGAGGAATCCCATGGTTCTACAATATTTATTAATCAAATAAGAATGAATATGTATATATAAATAAATGTTTATTTTTGATGGAATAACATGAATAATGAATATACATATTTTTTATATCATTGATTTTTATGTAATCATGTTAAGGATGGTGGAAAATATTAACAGGATTTTACAAGCATTACCCATTCCTGAATGGAGATCGGAGAACATCACAATTGTTTTTTGTGTTTGAATTCAATAAATGACTAAAAGATATAATTATATTTGGGTTTTATTTTATTATCTTAAAAAATCACCATATTACATTGATATTATATAATATTTTTCTTTGGTGTAAATTTAGACAATTACATATGAAATGTATAATGTTTTCATGGATTATGACATTCTATTATCTCTGAACATGAGATGAGGATTACATAAATGGTTAGATAATTCATCTTTACGAACTATAAATATAGTTTAGTTTCACTTAATCATATCTAACTCATCTAGTTGGTCATTAGTAGATAACTATTTAAATATAGATGACATTTTGATATCATTTAATATGGATTTTAAAATAATATTGGATCAACACCTTACTATAGTAGTGTTATTTGACAAAAATAACATTGATATTGAGCATTAAAATTTATTATTGTGAAGACATCAATTCATATAAGAATATAATCCCATAATTTTTTAATAAATATCTTGAAAGGAGCTATTGGGACATGGTATTGTATGAAAATAACTCAGAGGGTAAGATTCATTCAAAATCACTTCAGCATAACATCGAGGCACTATAAATATGATGATTATAATAATCATTGAGATATAGAGATGGAATTTAGAAAGAATTTTAATTTAATAATTTCACTGTTGTATAAGGTTTTGAGAATAATAAATAATCAAAATATAATCATTATTTATATTACCTCATTCAATATTCTAAATCAAGAATGGATGGTAGGTTATAACATTCTACATCTACTAAACTTATCTAATGTTAATTATTTGTTTTATGTATCTATCATATGTATGTACATACATGACCTAGAAATTTTAATGTTATTAGATGTGTTACCAAGAAAGAGAGAAGTTTTCAATGAGAACAAAGTATAAAAAATCATGAATCATATAGATAAAGTGATATAGGGAAGGACCACTCACCTCATTAGTGTTCAATATTGGAATCAAAAATTAAAAAGATAAATCTATATGGGATCCAAAGGATTCATTTAGATATATATAACCTCATTTTCATGGATCATAGTTATGAATGTTATGGGAAATTATATTGTAAATGATTTTGGAATATAACACCATTTATATTTTAGGAATTGTTCTTAAAAAAATAATATTATTTGAAAACATATTATACATACCACACATACTCTAAAAGTTCCATATTAAAATGAAATTATAGAAAAGGGCATTTAATTGGTTGTATAAATATAAATAACCAAAATTTAAAAAATATATCAATAATGATTTATTGTGAGGTAGTTATTCTTAGTTGTGTTTTTATATGTTTAAATAATTAACATAAAAATGTTTATTTATCTTATTTTGAAAAATAAAACTGATAATTTTAATAAATTTAGAATTTTTCATTCAAACAAAAAACATAAATTTTCAATTCAATATTACTAAATTATCAAAGAGTTAATTTTTTAAATTTTTTCATATGGATACATTTCTTTGGATTAATGAAAAAAAAAATTTAAAAAAATATTCCCTTATCATTTAAAGAATTTAGAATGGTTATTTATATTCTAAAATGGAATTAAATGTGACATTAGTTATATTATATTATGAATAATAAATACTAGTTCATTTGATTCAATTTAATTATGAAAATTCATATAATAATATTTTAATCATAATAATACATTTCAATTGAATAATAACACTTAATAATATTTGTGAGATTACATTTATTTTTATTTTTTTGAATAATGTAATTTAAATTTGAAAACATTTATTCAATTTTTTTTTTAAAATAGGGAAATTATGTAATAAATTCATATTATTTTGTATCGAAATGATTAATAATAAGAGTATGAAATTTTTTACATGATCAATGTTAAAACATTATTACATGGGTCTAATCTAAAGAGGTATGGGATAAAATTACAGCAAACCATTTCGAAATTCTATTTAATAGACATATTTTTTCTATGAGACTACTGATATATAGTAATAATCTAATGTTTCCTCTCTCACCCAAACATATAAAAGGTCACCCCTCTACTACACTCTCATTCAAAAAATTAAAGATGGTTGTGAATGAAAAAAATTAAAAATCCATTCCTTAAATCCCCCCAGACGTAGAGTCTAGGGATTTATTTGAATACCAGCATAGGAAGGTATTCACTATATAACTAATGTGGTTGTTCAGAGAGTCAGTATAGTTCATAAATTTGTATTTTTTGTTTATTTCTTTATATAACTACATAAATCAATCAATAACCATTAATAGGTAAAATAAAATTATATTTGATATACTAATATTATATATTTAATTTTTCATTGACTATATTAGTCTCCTCTTACAGAAATAGGGAAATAGAAATGGTAATCATGTGTATAGAATAATATCATCTCATTAATAGTTGTTATTAATCTTCCATGACATCATATACATGAAAAATATGATTATGTTTCAATATTAAATATATTATATTTATAACATGTTTATACATTAAGAATTAAAATGTCACATTTTCCTTATTACATTTAATTATTTTTTATAATGATAACATCACTCATACGTACAATTATTCTGATATATTTTACAAGAAAGGAAAATATAATATATTTAATGAATTTATATGATATATATTTTACTATAATGATTTTTAAAATGGTATTTTATTTTAAAAATTCATTCGTTAATATTATGAAAAATGGTAACAATGTTTATGTGTATATATTAACAAAGACATCCATAAAGTGTGAAATTTATTTTTCTATAACAATATTTTATAGATGACACTATATTAGTATACAATGAATATTTATAATATTAATATCTTGGTTAAAATTCTACAGGTTATGAAACCATGATCAATGTACATTGAAAATAACTACCAAACAAAGAAATATATAAAAAAAGTAGTTGTCACTAAGAACAGTAATTTTTATAAGTAATTGATTATACATTTGTGATAAAAGGTTACAATTAAATCATATATTTTATGAAATATATTTTGTATGGACCTTTAATATATTGTAATATATAAATATATATGTTATATTGTATTTTCATATTCATATGATTGACGATAGACATAGTGTAAGGATTTCTAGAGACAATCTATTTAGTTATTAGTATTATTTATGATGATGTTTTTGAGAATGATGTATCATGATATATATCTCATGAAACTGATGAATTTTATTCTCCATAAGTTAATTATTTATAAGAAGTTTTACTCATTCATTTTTCTCTCATTTAATGATCATCATACTAAATGAATATATTCATTGAAAACAACCATTATTTCTCTCTTTGATCGAATATCCTTTTTCTTTAATGCCCATATATTCTATTTGTTCTAGAATTAGTTCAAAGTGTATTAAATTTTAATTTTTTTTACAATTTTTAATGTTTTTTATAATGACATATAATTAATTATAATTAAATTTTTCAATCCATTAAATTTTTTACATTTTAATAAAAATGTGAAATGAATCATTAATTTAACATAAATTACATGAATTGAAATCCTCATACTCCTGACCAAACAATAATTTTAATCATACTTTTAAATGTATCCATGATTGATTAAAATTTCAATATTATCTATATTATTTGGGAAATTTTCAAATTTAAAATATCATATTTTAATGATAAAATGGTTTGTCTCGAAGGAATTAAATCACGTCATATTTTAATGTTTTTTTCATTTATGATTAAATATTTTGATGCCACTTTTTTCATGGTATGTAAATAGTGATTCTATTTATAATATTTATATATATAATTTATCATTTCAAAAACAAGATGTGAGTGATATGCATTCGTATTCCATCAGTTATACTATGATGTATCATTGAAATTAATATGAAAACAATTTTTTCAAGTGATATTCTATGATTACATGTTTTCGAACCCCATTTAATATTCAAATGTTATGCTATTAAAGATGATTAATGATCTTGTGAAAAGAATTCTAAATTATTATCATTATTTATGGGTGTATTATGAATTATATAATCATTTAATTCAAATGTTAAAGATCGACATCTCATTAGGTAAATATGACTAGAAATGGGAGAGAACAAATATCAACATTAGACAGTAGATAATGTTATAGTAAGGGGAGTAAACCATTTCTACTATTTTTATTTTGGGATTGAAACCAATAAACATGGATAGTCTTGGAAATTATCCTTGAATATAATGGAAAGAATTATCTCTTATTAGGTGTACTTCAAAATTCCAAATATTATGCCAATATTATGATCTCTATGATTTTCTTCTTTTATTTATTTATGATTTATTTTTTATTAAATACCTTTATTTATATCATAAATCATTATATTGATCAATGATATTTATTTTATGGGTTTCATATTTTATTCTCATATTCCCATTCAAATATACTCATATTATATTTATGTGATCATTGATATCTGCCATGATTACCCATTTTGATATTATGATCTCAATAATTCATACGTTTACTTTTCCCATGTTTTGATGAGTAATTTTTACAATGATAAATCGAAAAAGAATTATTGTCTAGAGGACATTGCAGATGATTATATTGATCTCATATGACCAATTTTTTTCATTCTCTTTCCAAATGCACTTGAAATATATTCTTATTGAACAAATTAAAATTTATATAATTAATATTCAAGTAATTATATGTAATATATTTGTATGAAATGTATGGGACCATATAGATAGAATCAGTCATGGTGGTATTACAATCATACAATAATTATATTAGTCCAATAGTTCCAAAAATATTACGAGAATCTTCCAAAGAATTGATAGAGGAACCAAACTGAAAAGGAATATAAATGAATCCATATAGGATTCAAAATATCATAAGCGTTATATCATGAATGATTTTTCCATAACTACATCATTAAAACATTTCCCACAACAAGATTATGATTTTAAATATTGAATATTATAAAAGATTAAAAAATTGAAACAAAAATTGAAAATGAACATTCAGGAAATCAGAAAATATCAATTTAAAATCATTAAAAATGAATCATTCCACAATATGAATCAAATAATATATCCATAGGGGAATCTAATAAAAAATCAAGAATAAAAAATCCCAGTTAATCCAAGTGAACATATGAGAAAACCCTTTGTTGGATCCTCATCATCCCAAAAACTACCTACAATTTCCCATTTACAATAATGAAAATTAAATGACTATAAAAAATAGCATCATACAATGAATGAAAACCATAATCAAAATTGACACATGTTCATTCCTAAAACACCATCATCCCATAGTGGGTAGCCAAAGGATCATAAATATTAATATCTCAGATGCAAATCATCTCAATGTTCTCAACCTCATTAAAACATGATTGCTTTCCCTCAAATACAAATTAAAAAAACTTATCAATGGTCAAATTTTATAATGGAAAAATAGTAACATTATGGATCCATCATGGGCATATATGTTCCACATTATATAGATTATTTTTATAATGTACTAAAAATATCATTCCACATGAACCTAAATAATTACTATTTCATCCCAATATGAGAAATTGATGAAATATTAAATCAATGCAGGTTACAAATAGTGAAAAACAGGGGAATGTAACGTAGATATAGTAATGTGAAAATCCACATCTTATTCAAAGTAATAAAACACAACTATCAAATGTTTATGAACTCATTGAAGGATAATTATGATGATAATATCAACATAAACATGAATCATAAATCACAATGATGGAATACATCTGTGACGTTGGTAATTTTAAAAAATTATAACTAGAACTCATAAATAATAAACATTCAACTCAAGAAAATACAATATAAATTTGTGGAAAATAATTACATAAAATGAAAACTCCTATGACATTTACACCGACCAAATAAATTATTTTTTTGGTTAATCATTACTTGAAATAAAATTTAGTTTTGATCATTTTGTGCATTTACCTCAATAATAGAATGCAACCGGTTATAATTTAAAACTTCTAGAATGATTGTTGCAGACATAAAATTGAATAATTAATTATAATTAATATTTTAGAAATTGAATAAGTACATATTATTTATTCAACAACTTATAATTATTCATATTTCATGATGGAAAGAAGAGGTTATTGGTTTCAATACAATGAAATAAAATACTAATTCATATAAATTTATAGGATAAATCCATGTTTGATCCTTGTGTATATAGAAGAACTATATAATAAGAACCATGATAAATAAAAGATATTGTAAGACATATATGGTGGTGAGATCAAAACACAATAAATAAATATACTATTTTTTTCAAAATTAAATTACATAATATCCATCACAAACCAAAAATAATTCTATAAAAAACCAAAAAAATTATTACAATTTATTTAAAATTCAATAAAAAAATGAACAACAGATATATTTATTTCTATAAAAATCCTACTAAATTCTAATATTTTTTGAGAATGTAGAAAATAATATAAAAAAAGAATCATTTCATTAATCAAATATATTTATATAAAAAATGTTAAAATACAATTGTAACTAAAAATAAATATTCATTCATTATGATTTAATTTTAACTACAATTATATATTTTTGTAATATAAATTAAAATAGAAAAGTGTTCAAAATCATCCTCTTTAAAAATTACATCTAATGTAAAACGTTTTAAAAATTTCAATTCTGCCTTCTCAATGTCACATAAAATCCATGAAAATAAATAACATTGTATCTTTTTCAAAATTCATTAATGGAAATTATAGAAACTAGCTTTCATTTTTAATTCCAAAAATATTATTCACATGTTAAAAAGCATATATATTTATGAATTTATTATTAATATTTTTATAACTAATAGATCACAATAAAAATAAATTTATTATCATTCTAATTAAAATTTAAATTTAAATTTACCTATACTAATATAATGAATAATCAGAAACCACAATTAAATCTTATTGATAATAGGAATACAAAAAATTCTAGAATGAATGAAGGAAATTCAAGATCCTAGAAACTCATGAAAATGTGATGAATATCTTGATGGTGTGTCCAGCTGTACACTAGTGACTGGAATCACAGTGGATGTACTAAATGTTTCAATTTTTTCAATTATTTTCAAAACCAATACAAGATCCGAATCCAAAATAATAGAGTTATAAAATAATGAAATTACTACTTCAAAAGTGGAATCTATATCACCCACTTTATTGAGTTGAAAACCTCATAATCATACATGACTAAACATTTATAATGTTCTATTCAACATAAAAAAGTATTCATTATTTATAAAATAGATGAGCTTTTTTTATCCATTTTAGAAAATTTTCTTCAAAAAAATGAATTTTCACTTTAAAAATATTTGCCTATATATAATACATTTAACAACTTTTTCAAATCTCCGTATTTTTATTTGAAATACATTTTAATTTCTGATAAAATTTTTCCTAAACATATAATCCAAATTATAAATTAAATTATTAAATTATTCATTTAAAAAAAATTTCACGATAAGATACTCTATCGAAATTTACAAAACCAAACCATCTCATTAATGAAAAATTCAATAAAATATTCATATTACAATCAATTTTTAAACTAACCCACAAAAAAAAAATAAGTTAATAGAATCACATTACAATATGTAATTTTCTAAATGAACTAATGTTAACATATGGATGTTATATATGGATTAAAGGACAATATGATATTGATTAAAGGTTCAATGGAAGTCGTATTGATTGAGGCACTCAGGCACCAAATGGTTTTCTAGGCCTTGTGAGATCATAGTAGAACACCTGATAAAATCCCATTCTCACTATCAAATCATATAAATCACTTGTAAAATGTTATGAAACCATCCAATATACCATCCCAAATTTTTAGGTGAAAATAATTTTCACATACATTAAGTTCATTCAAAATCCCCAAAAACATTAAACTAACACAAGTGCATCATAAAAAATGAGAGGGAGTGACTTTTCCAAGACAATAGTAGAAAAAATGATATATATAAATACATGATGGGAATAACAATATAATATTAAATAAGGGAAATATTTTGTTTCATATAAGAAACAAAAAAAGTGATAGAACAAAATATTAGCTAAACAATATCCATGTTACACGATAAAAACTATAGAAAACTAAAACATAAATATGTATTAAATTTTATACTATTTTAAAATTTATAAAATATCACTAGTAGATACCCTGACAAAACTAAAAGAAACATATATACCTCACTATAGTTCCATTCCATTTGCTGTATGAAATGAAACATCAAGGCATATAAAATGCCCTTAGTGGATCTCATAGTGTGAGATATAATAGATCAGTAGTATCCTACACAAGTGTTTACTATAAATCCTATTTACAACATAATAAAATATAAAAATTTATGAAAACAAGGAATTATAATAATTTATATATAATTAAAGTCAAAATAATTGTATTTTTTCATGTTTTCCCATTGTTCAAACTTATTAAATTACAAATTTTTTTAGGTATTTCATATATATCAAGTCAAAAAAAAATTGAAGATTGTGGAACACATCATATTCTATACAATATAATTCATATTAATATGTAACATAATTAAAAAGATCATAGATGATCAGACTAGTTTGGAAACTCATACCTAAACCTAGATACTAATGTTCTTGATGATTCTAGATATATACCTCGAATCAACTGAGTAGTGGAACGCCCTAGCAAGTGATCCTCCCAAACGATTCAATCATTTAACTAGAAAAATAGTCCTATGGTGAAAATGAATACCCCATGAGTGAACCCCTTGGATGTATCAATAGATAGAGCTTATTACTAAACATTCAAACAAAGTAACAAAATCACCCCATGTGATAATCTTTTTAAACCAAATAATTAAAATAATTATTTGGTAACCATTTCAAATAATCAAGTCAAAATTAAATAAAATTCAATTTCCTAATACCCAATAAATGGTTAAAAAATATTTTTAAAAAAAATCTAGTTCCACACAAAATTTATTCACTCCAATTTATTTATAATGGAATTTATAAAGGCATAGAAAAACAGTTCATCCCACTTCTACTAGAAATATACCAACCAACCTCAAACATCATTCACACACACCCATAGTAGAATCCTCCAACATAGGTAAACACATGGAAAATAAAGGAGGCTTAATAATGAATTATTAAATAACACTGTCAATTCAATATGTAATTGGTTGGTTGAGATGACAAATCAGCACATATCATAATGAATTCTAGTTATAAACCACAACCAACACAAGTTTTATATTATTAAGGAAGATCAAAAATCATAGATATTGTGTTTAATGGAAAAATTTAAGATAGACATGTGTATCAATATATGTAGCTGAATTGTGTTGTCTCAGTAAATGAAAACAATGATGGATAAGGATCTCATACCAAGAGTGATTAGCCCTAAATGATGAAATAATCAAAAAATGAAAAATTTCCTCAAATTAAGAGATATTAGAAAAATTTCTTTTGATAGCTCTTGGATACTGATAAAAAATATTATGGTCAAATTAATGATTAAATACCCACAAAGATAACTAAAAATAACAAACACAAATTCATCCATGAATTGAAAAAATTTGATTGAATGAAATTATAAATTAATAAATGATATCAGAAAACATGTTTCTTTAGATTAAAATTCTTTAATTTTGACCATTTCATGAGGTTTCCCTAATTTACATCATGTCAACATGTCATGCCTTGATCCCAATTCATTAAATATGGCGAAAAATGAATCACGTTATGTAAAACAATCATGTTTTGATAAATTTAATTAGAAATAAATCATTTCATATATCTAAGAATGGTCTGTTAGTAATTTTACATGTTTAAACACCTGAACTATTAATACCATCAAACATAAAACCTCATATTCATGTATATTTTCTCTAGAAAATGATCATTATCCCAAAAATCCCCACAAAAAAGCCACACAAGTTGGGAAACAAAATAATATATGATAAATATTTTAAAAGGAATTCTTTAATGTTAGTGGCTTCCAACAATAAAATTTTTATTTCCTTGGGATGTCATTTTTAATAATGATGACTATAATGATATGATAAACTATTATATCATCAACAACTAGTGATACTGAGTGGGATGATAATCTAATCTATGATTCCATATTATAATGATCATCATAATAGAGTTTTGATGATGAATTTTACCAGATATTAAATGATATATACCATTTTATCTATAGAGGAATAATATATCTATATCTGGATCTACTCCAACTCAAAATATTAATTGGATCAATATGCTACGTTATGAGCTTTGATGTGTGTAAAATATCTTGAATTCCCATTAACTGAACTATCTGTTCCAATGAGTGTGAAGCCTTACCAAGATGAATTTTGACGTCAAATAGTCCCACAAATCATATATTCACATTTACACATTTTCAAAGTAGCTAATTACCTAACTAATGAGAAACTATTTATAAAACCATTTATCAAATAGAGAATAAAAAACAATGGTGCTAAAAATATGGTTGTGATTTCTATCGAATCTTAACAATAACCAGACAAAAAAATATATACTAAATCACTATTAACATCGCTTGAACTAGACTCAGTAATAAAATATATCCATCACCCACCTCTTCCTAACAAATAGGTGTCCTTCCCATGTGTCCATATATGGCATCAAAATGTGATTGACGGATCGATGAATTTTAACTAATTTTTTTTATGAAAACATAACTTGTAAAATATAGTTATCCCATGATCCAATCAATTCAAAGATATGGGAACAATGTATATCCTCTTGTACCATAATTTCATTACCATTACATTAGTCTATCAATGGATGGATGCAATAACTCAAACATACATGAGACCCAATATCCTATTGAATACTCTTTGATAACCATTTAGTAATCCTTGGATACCTAACAAAAACAATGGCACATAGAATTCATTGAAACCAAAAAACTACATGCACATAATTATTACCATGGTCTCGAAAATTACTATATTCTATTGTTGGAATTAATTTATTTGACTTAATTAAATTATTATTCCAATAATAGAGAGCATTACTACCTTAGGGAGTCCATGGTCATCAAATAGAAAATTCAATGGAAATGTTGTCACATCATACAATCATCACCGAAATAAGATATAATAATCTAAATGGTTCTATATTATAGTGCTATATTTCGTTAATGTGTAAGGACATGAAACATAATATACAATACCAATACTCATACATGGACACAAGAATCATTTTCTCATGTAACAATAAAAATTTATCATTCTATGATTTACAAGTGATGAGGTTTTAGGAAAGTAAAAAAATTGATCTCATAAAATATACTGGCATGAAAACCCAATTACTATAGAATTTAATACTATTTGACGAGAGATACTATCTAGATATATTCTCCCTTCCATATAGTGTTTTTTTTAATTCATTTAATTCATCATATTGATGTTAAAGATATTGAATAGCCAAAAGGATAAATGATGATATCTTAACAACAGATAGAACCATACATTAAACAATCTATTCAGCCTACAAGTTAATTTTTTTGATGATTATAAAAATGTTCCACTCATCCTCATATTCCAAAATATATTTGTTGAATATTTTTTGTTAAGATAATATTGATTAAAATTCCACGTACCTCTAGTGTTGATCATTTAATAGCCAAAAATATAAATGTATTCTAACTTATACCAATTTCTTTGATAATATTATTTAAAAAAAGATATATCTCATACTATTATAGTAGTAATAGACAATGATCCTCTTCTATAAAAGATATTTTCACCATCATTTTAGTGTGTCCATAATTGTGGGGTTCTCATAATCATTAGTGGGAAAAATATTACTATGAGGTACCAGTTTTAGTGATCTATAAGCCCCCACAAGATAATCTTGTACTAGCATAACACCAATACCATCTCTATAAGTATAATATAATATCAAATTCTACTTAATTGGTGAAATAATTAATTTATAACAAAAAAATTTAATTTATAACAACATCACTTCACATTATATGATATAAATAAGTGTTACCTCATTAAAAAATTTTCATTCAAATAATTTAATTAAATCACTTTTATGTTATCCTTGCTCATTTTGTTTTAAATGAATTACTATATACATATATTAGTTCATCATTATCTGATAAAAATTTTATAAGTCTTTCATATCAAGAAATTCATTCAGTACAAATAATTAAATTTATCCAATTATATAAATTTATTTAAAAATATTAACTAGATGATAAAATCCCTTATCACAATATGATTTTTCAACTAATGAGTCATAAATAAATGAAAATCCATAAAAAAAGTAATTTTTTGCATCACTAAGGAACATATATTTAATGAAAAATAATTATTCCGAGGAATCCATGTTCTAAACACTACCCAATGTTCTCAAAAAGAGTTATTTAGAGAAGTTATCATAAAATATTAAGAAGTGTTACATTTATTAGAGATTATACATCTCAAAAATTTAAGGAATTGTGGATATATGATGAGTGAAGGAAACTAAAAATATAAAGAATAATTATTTGGTATGTTTTGTGTACATAAATTAATAATATGAGTCATGGGGCTTGGAATATAATTGGTATAAAAAAATACAACAAAAACATAATTTTTTTAAAACAAGTTTCTTTTTTCGAGTTTTTCAATGTTGAATATTATCATAAATGAATTTAACTCCCTAGCCAATAAAAATTCACTTTAAAATTATATTTATTAACTCTAATATAAACGGTTTGACGATACAATGAAGTAATTCTCTAAAATATTCATTTTGAGATTTAATCCCTCCTTTAAACTAGGAAAATCCAAAATATATAGTGATTAAAATTACCACAACTTATAAACCTAGAGAACAAAAAATTGGTATATTGTCCCTTCTCAAAAAAACACAATAATATAACCAATTTTTTTAAAAATTGAATTTTATCATTCAATTAATGTGGCATTGGATTAATTTTTAAGGTAATTTGTTTTTTAGATCATATGAATGAAAAAATATGTTAACCATATTTATATAATCTACCAGTAGAAGGAGTAGCCATGTTTGACTATCAACCCATGAGAAAATGCATATTATTGAGTAGATTTCATTATATCAGATGATTAGTTAATTTTAGATATTAAAAATACATTATCAATGATATAATTATAAAATAAACTATGGATCACAAATAAACGTTGACGTAGTATTATGTTTTGACAGAATGAATTATTTCTAAATGTAACCTAAAGAGGTGGATGTCAATTACTGAAAACCTATTCCTTATGACATGTAAATTACTAACATTTTAAATAAAAATACACATAGCACAACCCTATAGATTGGGAATTATACTATATTTAGAATATTTGTTATTAGATATTAAAAATTATAGATATTTTTAAAACTAAACTTAATGAAAACATATTATACATGATCATAATTTTACATCATTCATAAAATTTCATTTGATAACATAGGAACATACAAATGAAATGGGAGAGATATATACATCAATATGGGAATAAACAAAAAATAACCTTAAGATAGTATTGCATTTGTGGAAATAGGGTTTTCAATGGATCATAAATGTGGTTTGAAACATAAACATGAATAGTTTTACATGATATAGAATTGAAACATAAATGAAACATGGGAAACGTGGGAAAAACATTAATAATGACAATATAAACCAGGTTATAGGATAACTAAAAAACATAACATGGATGAAAAAGTTAAATAATTGATTATATTCACTCCCTATCCCCATACATTATGTATCATGATTCGAAAACAGTACACAATGCATTGGATCTCTATATAATTTTGGGTTCACCAATAATAATTATTTTATCTACATGCATAATTGTGACTTATTGATCATAAAACATAAGGATTTATTTCATATGTTTAAACTACATAATAAATAAATAAGTTGAATATAAATGTAATTCCTCATTCAATTAATGATTGTTACTTCTAGGTAAATATCGTTGTGTGAAAATGGGGTTGGATACTCATGACATAATCATTTGGCATGAAAAATCGTAAAAATATTTCATTAGAATAATGATGGTTCAAAAATATTCACAATATGGTTTGGTAAATGTGAAATGGGTCACTCATCATTTTGAAATACAATGTTATGGAATATTCATGTGAAAATACCTAACTGAATGTTTTTAAAAAGAAATAAAAATACATAAAATACAAACGATTATTAAATAAAGGGGATAAAGAAAGGTTACCTTACTAAATTTTATCATATTAAAATTTTAGGTAAATTTTATAATGAGATGGGATGAAAGATATATAAATATTGAACCTAAAATATTAAATTTGAGTGATATATATATAATTTCATGAAAATAAATCCAATTTACATTCTAAAGGAAAATTATAAAAATGTTGTTGAGTTTCAATGAAGAGATAGAAAGGACACATACTTTGATATTGATATTCCATAATCCTTCTATTATATTCTTGATATATTGGGGGAACATTGGGAGGAATATATATAGTGGAGTAAAATGTTTTTACATTAATAATGTTTTTAAGTGTTTTGTAATGTGATTTGTGGGGCATTTATATATGGACCATGTCCTAAACATTACATAATCTTGAATTAAATAAATAATTCACATTGAGGATCATTTAATGTTTTGTGTTTTAGAGAATAATTCCATAACAATTACATTTCATATCATAAAATTTCAATTTAGACACTTATACTCAGTATCAAATTTCATAAATAAAATATAAACTCTAAATAAACAAGTCGAGTTCCATGTTTTATCATGGGTTCTCTTTGATCCCATCACTAAACCTATTCATCATTATGTCCAGTGAAAAAAATTTCAAATCATTTAAACAGCATAAAAAGCACAATATGGGTTATAATATAAGGAAAGGAAACATTAACCCAACAATAAATAAAAATCAATGAACCCGTGCTTTTCAGTCATAACATACCTCCTGAAATCATAAAATTTGTGAATAACACATAGAAATAATAAATCATAAAGGTATCTTGTGGAATTCATATCCTACATAATTTGTATCTATTATAGCTAAGTATCATTTTATGTGATATACCCATATCAAACTTTTCATTAGATATCATAGGAGAAACATAAACATTTCCCTCTGTCACATTACCCAATGCATTAAGGAGTTATCTCGGGCTCACCTGAAATAGGTTTATCATAGAACCGCCCATATATGTAAAATGTTCCCAATAACCATAAAATATTCATAACACATAAAACAAAAATAAAATAAACCAAACCATTCCACATTTTAATCACAATATATTAATTCACGATAAGGTCATAATCAATGATTTACCAAACCATTTTTAATACCATTTAAAACATTTAATACCGTTATTTGGGAATCAATTTGTCCAATGAAACTATGATGCATTTAAAGTAATTAACATTTCAAAACTATAACATACATATAATTAAATATATAACACCATTTTAAAATTTTTTTCATTAATGAGAATGATTTAGAATAATAAATTATTGAAATATTTGAAATGATGTTTTAGTTAAAGAGTTTGTAACCAAATAAGAGACACTTGAATAAAAATAATTGGGGAATTACATTTAATTAGAAAATTATAATTCATGATAATAAAGGGATTCATGATTTAAAATTCCCAAGGACTATATATAAACCAAATAAGAGTTAATTGGTGCAGAACAACAATGATGTCCCAATGGAATGTAAATTTAGACGAAATCCCTTATAAATACTTTATCATTAGATTGAGGATAAATAAATAACATAATAACGTCATACATTAAATATTATTGGATAATAATTGTAAATTAATCATAGAACATTAACACATATTTTTGAAAAAAGAACACCAATGACTTGGATGTTTAACTCAGTGAATGGAAATTGTGTTAAAATTACTCTTATCTTGTTCATATCGATGACTTGAGAATATATCAATGTAGTAATTATGTGAATAAAAAATATATCCACAAAATAGAATGTGGAAATTACAACATAAATAAGTACATTGTGATTCCACACATTATCATAACATGAAATAATTCAGAATTATAACATTAACCCATGGAATGGACATTAGGATAAAAAGTTCCCTTACCGATTGGGTAACTTATGAGACATACACCACATGAAAGAAGGATCATACATGGAAGAATTAAATTCCCAAAAATTAAATTATATTGAACATCGAATACTATCAATATATGTACATACACAACAAAAAAATTAATAGTGGAATATATAGCATGAATCTCGCTCAAACAAAAAGTAAGATGAAAACACATTACCACATTCTAATCAATCAATTAGTATGAAATAAAGTTAATAAAAAACAAATGAATCACAAAATAACATGAATATAAATAGAATAGTGATAATTTATATCAAATTGAATTACTCAATACACCACATGTAATAAATTAGTGGAAAACAATGGAAATATCAAGAAATTAAAAGTGACAAAAGAAACCCCTTACCTCATGTCTAACATGGAACATTTGTTACATGTTATTCTTGAATAAGAAATTTTAGTTAATTTATACATTCATAAGAACATTTTTCACTTCTATTAAACCTTATATATAACTTATTACTTTGCTACAACAATTAGATAATTACTTGAGTTCATTTTGGACATTTTGCCGATGATCGGAACATGAGTAAAAAATGAACATGTTATAATTACAAATTGTCCATGTCGTAAAAAATCATTTATCCAAAATATTTTTCATGATTTATATATAATATATATCTTATATATCATGTATATATATTTATTTATAATAGTACATTACTATCATGAAGCAACCTGGGTCGACCCTGAACTGATCACCAGACCAGGTCCACGACATGGCCTAGAGGCGTTCTCGATCCTCCCGAGCACGCGACAAACTTCAGAGAATCAATAGTGGAAAATTGGGACTGATTTTTCCCAGTGAAAATAAATAAATTAGTGGAAATTTAGCAAAATTAGAAGTAAATAAACAACACCAAAAGAAATAATGGCCAACAAAAATCAAAAAAACTGACAATGACCAAAACAACTCACGCTTGAGAGAGCCGCTCAACAATCCACAACCAAATCTCACCCACAGAAAGAAAACTAGGGTAAATCCTCCAACAAAAATAAAAATAGGAAAACAAAGTAGGTGTGAGTATTAAAACCCAATATTCTTGCTGAAAAACTATTACAAATGCACTACTATTATATAATGAATTTACCAATTTCAAGTTTGAACTACATTAAACGAAATATGGGGTTTCCACATACACATTCATTTCAAAAATATATATCAGTCCATTTCCCTTTTAAATTTAAAATTGAATTTAATGTTTGAAAGGATAAAGAGTATTCCATTTAAAAAAACATTTTAGAAAAAAATTTAATAACCTAATTTTTAGATTTTAGCCAAAAGGAAAACCACACATACCACAAAACACACACTAAGGGCAATAGATCAAGTGTCACACATGGTCCAACAACCAATCTAGACCTCTCAATCATCTACCACATACAAATAAACAATAACAAAAATATATGTCTAATCTATGATATTGTGAACAATCCAGAAGGTACTATACATGTGACTCATCCAGAAGACATGCCCTACACAATGACGTCATAACGCCCTAACACCTGGTGTTTCCCATCATGGCCTAACTGAGGGGCCCAATCCCATAGAAATAATAAAAAACATCACTTTGTTATGGGAAAATAGCCAATGTGTGATCTAAATATGTTCATGAATCTTTCTCAGATGAATCACTTACTATGTGAGGTTCCCATGCCAACACATTCTATAAAAAGAGTGTGATTCAATAATGTCAATCATGTAAAAAAGCCATGATTCACAATCATCACACACAAATCACGCAACCAACGAACACAAAAATATCAACCCTTATTCAACTCAATGAATTTTTTCAAACAAAATTTATTTTATCAATGTGCCAATTGATCCTTAACAATTGTTAATGAAAAACGTCATTTCTCCAGAGAACCAAAACACATTATAGCGCATTATAAGAAATAATTTATCATATAACAAGAACTAAACATGAAATTCATTAAATTATGTTGATATTATGAATGTCCATTCATTATGTATTGTTCTTCAAGCTACCAAGAAAACATTTCAAGTGACGTGTATAAAATAAACAGTTATTTTTTACATCGAGTAATTATTCCAAAATTAATTGTCTAATAATATTTCTCATCTATTAACATTCAAAAAATATCAATCAAATAATAAATTCTAAATTTAATGGAGAGTTCAATGGGGGACATACCTCGATTCACAAACCAATCACGATGGTGCAACATGCCTCGCGCGATGCATAGGAACGTGCAAGCTGACAACCGTAGTATCACGGAGATACCTCACCAAAGCACTACATTCATAAAGATAACTGAAAACACAAAAGGGAAAATTTAAAATAAATAAATCAAAATACCAAGAAAACCTCACCTAACCCTATGTGAAAGAGAAATGAAATGAACGAATAAGACAAGAGACAGTGCGAGGGTGCGCTCGATCAATGTGTCCTTGTAAAAGAGGAAACGACTAGGGAGGATTCCAGTGAAGAGCGTGGCCCAACTGGGATGTTGAGAAATGTATGTACTAGGGAGGTGTTGGCATGATCCACGTACAATTCACTGGGGGGGGGGGCAGTAGGATGATGTTCATCTTCTATAGTGAAGGGGGGGAGTATCAGGTTGTCGTGCCTCTCCTAGATGGACAATATAGGGGTGTTGCGTTGTTGCTAGCTGTCTAGAATAGGGAAAGGGGACATCAACAAGGGACTACTCGTAGGAAAAATGGAGGTGCATATGTGGGCATAGCTAGTCAATGGTGAGGGAGGCACTTCTAGACGACGACTATGAGGTGGAGGAATGCCGGAGAGGCGAGTGTACATGGAGGAGTCAGAAGAATAATGGGTGTAAGATAGTGGAGGATGGAGGTGGCCTTTTTTTATGATGATCGTATGAAATAGGAAAGGGCGTTGGAGGCGCGTCAGTTTTAAGAGAGGCTGGTGCAATGCATGAAATCCCAAGGGGGTGTGGCACTATGATGACAAAGAAAAAGGGTGACAAGTAGGGTGAAAATAAGTTGGATAGGAATCAGGGCTCTGGGCAGTGGCGTTACGTGCATGTTGCACGCTGAGCAGGGTAGTGGGGTAGCTCACTAGGTTCAGTGTCATCCAGCGGGAAGAGGTTGCATGACATAATGAGGTGGGGGAGGTCGAGGGTTCTATGCCACTAGAATCAAGAGGCCTAAGGTCCCTATGTGTGCTGGGAAGGAGGGCCATGGGCCGAGCGTGGTGGAAGAAGGTGGACTGTCAGCTAGCCTTCTTGTGCCGAACAAGGAGAGGGACTGCAGAGGTGGTTAGCCTGGAGGAGATGGATTGCCAGTGGTGGGGTGCACTAAAAATGAGGCTGATTGCATGTGGTCTGCTCGTGACAGAGGTGGCGGGGGGGGGGGGGGGGTCAGGCACTGCTCGTCACTAAATAGGAGGAGGGAAGGTGTGAAGTTGGTGCACAGATGGGAAGGGGGATCCAGGGCACGTAGGTTGGGCATGAGGCAGCTCACGGTGCGGAGGAGCCAGAGAAGGCTGGCTGGGCGTGATGCAGAGCATGGTTGATGGTAGCAGGGTGCTGCTAAGGGAGGATGAAAAAGAAAGGGGTGAAAACCACAAGGAATAAGAAAAAATAAATGAAAAAGAATATGAAAAAAAGGTAAATAAAAAACACAATAATAATATTACTAAAAATAAAAATAAATTTATTCTATATTAATAATATTAATATAATAATAATAATAATAATAATAATAATAATAAAACAACTTTCATAAATAACTAAAAATGATAAAAATAATAATTTTAAATAATAATAATTAAATAATAATATTTCTATATTATTATTCCTGACAAAATAATATTATTACAACAATAATTTATTTATTTAACCAAAATTATAATGAATTTCTTTCCAGTCACAAAATTTAATTTATTTTTCTAGTATAACTCAAACACTACAATTTTGAATGTTCTTGGACTTACCGCATAACATTCTCTGGTTGTGTGGTCCCCACATGCCAGCATATATATCATTAGTAGTAATATTAATATTAATAATATTAACCATAATTACAAAAAAAAAATAATTAATGTTATTATCCAAGAAATATTATAAATAATGCAATTAATTACAAAACATATTCATTTTAATTTTTTTATGATAGATGGGTTGTGTCGTTGCATTGTTGAAGACGCACGGGATAGCCAAAACACGCTCCACCCAGGTGCTCAGCGAATTCTATAATAAAATGTGTGTTTTCGGACAAAAATAAAATATATTTGTTAGGATTCAACCTGAACCTCGACCAAAATTTATAAAACCAAAGACAATAATAAAATAAATAATAATAAATATGTTAGGGTGTGGAAATTATCACCACCATATTGTTTTCTACCCTTGGGATGCCATAAAAATACCAAGACCCTAGATGAATCTCCTTATGTTTCACTCACCCCCATATGTTTAAGTGCCTCCAGTTGATCGTTCCAAACAAACACCAAACTCCAATGACATGCATCTTATCCCCAAATAACGAAAACATTAAACACCACCAAAAAAAACCCAAAACAAAACACTTATATTCACATAGGGAGGCCCAAATGAACTCCCCCAAAGAAAACAAGATATCTGAATTCAACGAGACCCGTGATGGTTCTCCCTAATATAAGGACTGATGATATTAACCGAACATGAAAACATTCAACACAGACCCCCACCCCCCCCCCCCCCACCACCACCACAATGGGGATAATAGAAAGGCCCAACTGATAGAGCATCATAACTACTGCCATCGCTATATCAATGACGTCGCACCCTTGGTAGAATAAAAACAATACCATAATAAAGATGAAAATTAAACCCATCCCATTTTCATTGTTAGGGATCATCTAACTATGCACCGACTTCACTCTGGGACATATGGATGGATATTTGTTGATTAAAGTATCTCCTACCTCGCAATCAGGCTTCAATAATTGCTAAACATAACACACGAACCATATTTTTACCAAAGACACATCCATTAGAATAAATGTTTCAAAGAGGATCGATAAGAACCATACTTACAACTAATGGAAAAGAAACACCATAGGATGCTATAAGAGATGACTACTACATACAACGAACATACAACTGTAAAAAATCCAAACTGATCCCCAATCATTGTCATACTCCTGCTGACAGGAGGAGGTAACCTTTAATGAGCCAGGTCTGGCTTTAATGGGCTTCTTTGGAACCCCTTGACAGAATTTCTGCACATAACCTAGGTTCCCACAGGAGTGGTAAGGTAATAGATAATTCATGCACATTGTCCTTTTGTGCCCCTACATACCAATATGGTGACAAATCATGACATTAAAATAGAGATTTGATGACTGAAGGCCTAAAGGCCTCTTGATTCATCTACTAGTTCCACCAACTTCAGGCTGCTTCCCATTCCACTTATCGTTATCTTCTACATTGCTTCCCAAGGGTAGAGGATGATTTTCCACCTCATGTCCTCCTACTAACTCAGCTTTGATGAGGAAAGCGTGTCTCACTACATCAGGGAAGGTGATTACATTGAACTCTTCCACCTTAGACTGCAACTCTGGATGTATTCCAAGCTCAAAATATTGGGCATTCAGATGATCATTTCCATCATAACCCAGTTAATATGGATTCATGTCTAGGAATGGATAAAAGTATTCCAACACTGATCTAACACCTTACTGAAGACCGCAAAACTCCATATTATTCCTCAACATTGTTAACTCAGAGATGTATTTTTTGATGAATAACGACGTGATGAACTCCCATGTGATATCTTCTCGAGGATTTCTTCAAGAAAAAGACTTCAACTACTTCCAGGTAGGACCTTCAAGCATAATGGTAGCCAAATTCACCTTCAATGACATTGGTAGTGTGAGAGAATATAAGTTCCTATTAATATTCCACAACTACTATGATGCTCCAAGATGATCGCCATTCCCATAAATGATGGGAGGGTTCAACTTCCAAAACACATATTTATATTCCACAGATTGATCAATAATAGGATTTTCTGAAAATGTACCACCCGATGCTTCTCCTTGGTCATCCATCTAACCTTCATGGGTGAAAACACTAAGGAGGATGAAAACAAGGAGTGAGATCAAAACATGGTCATTACCATTTAAAATTCAACATTTTATATTTTCCAAAATAAAACATTACAAAACAAATTATATTAAATTAATGAATACCCAAAAAATCCACAAGGAGAAACTAGAGTCGATGGGTGACTTAGACATATGGTTGGATGTCACACGCCAGTCACACCACTTTCACAAGAAGAACTATAGGGTAATGACCAATCTCTACATGTCTTTCCAGAAAATGAGAGAACATGGTGGTCAATTTCCCGACTCCCATTTAATTTCCCAATACCAAACAATCCATAAAAATTAAATTTCATCGACATCCCGAACATCCCATGGAAACCTAAGGTTCAGAAAGAGCATGGGATCATTATCTTTTTCCAGTTCTTACACCTCATGTCCCGACAATCCCACTCCCCTTACCATGACAACCTCAAATAACAAAGGGTTCCCTAAAAGAGGACAATTGGAAATGATTCGACCCCGTGAAAATAAATAATTTATTGGAAAAGTACAATAACATGATTTAAATAAACAACACAAAATGAAAGAATGGCCATCAACAATAAAATACCCTTCCCATGACCAAAACATCTCATGACACCCAGATTCTCTAACCAATCCAAAACCAACTTCTTCCGATGCAGAGAAAAGTTGAGTCAAATCTCCAACAAAAATAAAAACATGAAAACACAATTGGATTGAGTATTAAAACTCAGTAGGTGTCTCTAAAAAACAATAATTAATTCACTACAATTAAATTAATAATTTACAAATTTTAGGTTTGAAGTAAATTATAAAAAATATGAGGTTTTCACACAAAAATTACTTTTAAAATATATATCAATCCATTTACATTTTTAATTTTATGAAAAAATAATTCTTGAAAGGAGAAAGGGTATTACATTTAAACAAATCATTTTTATGAACAATTTAGAATCCCAAATTTTAGTTGCTATCTAAAATGAAAACTACACATAACACCTGACACAAATTAAGGAAAATAGATAAAGTGGCATACTGCGGCTAGCAACAAATCTAGATATCTCAATCATCCCCATCATTAAAATAAACACTAAAGGAAGCAAGGGTCACACCTCAGAGAATGTGAACAATCCAGAACACACTATACATGTGACACATATTGAAGGCTTGACCTACTCAATGCCATCATAGTGCTCCATTTCCTGGTGTTTCTCTACATAAACTAACTAAGTGACTTAATCCCATTGAAATAATAATAACAAAATATCTCATTGCTATGGTCACCTAGACAGTGTGTAATCTAAACTAGTGTAGCAACCGTTCTCAAAAGATTCACTTACTTTGGTCGGTTCCCAGGTCAACACGTTTAATAAAAAGGGGGTGAGACAACAAAGTCAATCTTGTAACTAGTCACGATTCACAATCATCACAAAAAACTCATGAAACCAGTGTTCAAAAAAGGATCACCCCTAATTCAGTAAAAACAAATTTTCCAAAATAATTTATTATATCACAGTTCCAAACAAGCCTTAACCAACATTAATAAAAAACATCATTTCCAAAGATAACCAAAACACTTGTTCATGCATTATAAAAAAAATTTATCATAAGAAAAACTAAACTTGATATTCTATAAATTATGTTCAATGTCCAATCGATATTTTTATCACTAGTCGAACTGAGAATTTCCAAAAAAAAACATTTCCAATGACGTGTGTAAAATAAACAGCTATTTTTTACATCGAGTAATTATTCCAAAATTATTTATCTAATACTAATTCTCAATTATTAGACATAATAAAAAATAAATAAATTAAAAAATTAAAATTTCAAGGTGAGTCAAGTGGAGGACCAACCTCGACTCGCATATCAATCCTGATGATGTGACATGCCACGCGCAGTGCACAAGTACGTGTAAGCAGACAACCCCAGTATCACCAAAATACCTTGACAAATCACTGCAATTGTAAAGATAACTAAAAACTCATAATCCTAAATTTAAAATAAATCAAATAATAGACAATGAAAATCTCGCATTAACCATTGTGCTGGAGAAATGAAACGAGCGAAGGAGGAAAGAGCCAGTGTGAGGGTGCACTCAATCAAAGGGATCATGCAAAAGCAGAAAAAACCCGTGAGGATTCCAATGAAAAGTGTCGCCTGAATGGGAGTGTGCACGATGAACATACTATAGGCACATTGGTCGGTAGTGTGAACATTCCACTGGTAGGGCCGGATGGATGGTGCACAACTGTTGCAGTGAAGGGGCAGAGTGTTAGGATGTCACACCGCTGCTAGATGGATGAATCAGGTGTAGAGACACAAAGGTTGACATAAATAGAAATTATAATACATTCACTAAATACTTAATACATAACAAAAATATACACCCAATGTCCATATTATTTTAGTGTCTTTGGAAACTCGAAACAAAATCTTCTAATCATGGTGAAAGATCTTCAACATCCCATATAAAGTTATTCCACTTTTTGCATTACCTAAAACTCTTATTTATATCCTGGGTCAAAGAAAACATAAAAATGGTGAGCTCAAATGCTCAGTAAGGGTAAACATAGATAACATAAAACAATCCATAATCATTATAATGTAAAAATATGAGTATGAAATCTAAACATCAAATTCATGAGCAATGACATAAAATATTTTAGTACATAAGGCATAGATCATAAAAGAACATTAATCATGATAAAATAGAATGTGGAATAAAACTTATAATTGTGGAAGAACATTAATCACATGATATTATTTCTATATTAGCCAAGGCATTTCTTCCAAGACCATCTTAGTGGACAAAGTCCCTTACTGAACATAGTTCACTCCTCGTTCCAGTGATGCATCACTGAACCTGGTTAACTTTCCATTACATCCATGTATATATCATTAGATATAAATCTTTACCCAATTCATTGGAGGGAGATATAGGTCTCACCCATCACATAATGAAATCATTCTTTCATGTGCCACAACATAAACATAAATTATTCATCATAACCCAAAAAATAAAACGGGTTCCACAAACATCATCCCATCAAAACATAATACAAATAAAACAAATGGATATCATTTTATCATAAGAAGCGTGAAACAATGTAAATAATAGAGACATTATTCCTGAAACATAAATATATGAAATAATTTCATCTTAGGTGGAAAATGGTTTTGACAAAACAGTGGAAATAAATTCTTGAGGAAAATATTTGTTCTTCTTCAAAATCATTTTCTTTTCACAAAATGCCATTCAATTTTAAAATAAAAGCTTCTTTATGAAAATAATAATGAAATCATGTATAGTAAGATTCATGAAAATATGAATTTATAAAACCATAAAATTCCATTCATTCCGTATATGTTAACAAATCATTCTCCTCGTATTTTTGTCAGAAAAGTCCAAAAATTCCTCATATGTTAAACAAAGGAAAGATTCCTTCCATAACACAAAGTAAAAGTGAAAGAGGGGTAAACATGACATTAAACATACATGTAAGAATATTAAACTCTTTATGAAACACATTTCTATTTACATAGATGAAACATATAACCCTAGTTAATACATATGTATAAGCAATCTTGGATAAAAATGAGATAGCAAAATTATCCCTTACCTTATGTCCAATTTCATCCGTATGTGTGAGAGACTCCTATTTAGTGGGTTTAAAAATATTATTAACTTGTAAAAAAACCATAATAATATTTAATATATCATATATTATTCACTTATGACTTTATATTATCCGTTCATTTGTCTATTCCATGTTAAAGCTGCGTTTTGGGTAAAATCGTTTCAGTTATCGTCTGTGTTTTGACTTGTAATTATTGATATGATTAAATAGATCGTGATTAATTAATTCCAGAATATAAAACATGATTTATATATTTTATATATTCAGAATATACATAAATATAAAATATCTATAAATGGAAAGAAATACACTGTTCATGAAGATGGTAGGTCGTACGTACGCATGAACACTGTTTTCGTTTCTTTATTGAATTGAATGGAATTAAGTATATGACATACACAGATATATATATATATACATAAATATAGTACAATTATTATTTCATATATTTCATAATTTCTTATTATATCTTCTTTATAATCATTCTTTAATTGTTAACATGAAAAATGAATCTCATCACGTCATGGAGATGGTAATCCGTACGTACGCACGAGCGATGATATCATTCCCATATTTATTGAATGGAATTGGATTGGATGATATAATATATTAGAATAATTATGATTTTATAATAATAATATATAGTTATTCTTTACACCATTGTACCCATCCAAGTAAGCTGATGGTAGAATAACCGATTACACCACGTCGTGGAGATGGTATTCTATACGTACGCACGCGCGTTGATTTAAATTTTCATAGGATGGATAAAAGGTGAAATAAGGTAGATTCATATTTATAATAACATATTTGTATATAATTAATACTTATGTTATTACTTTATAATGAAACAACTAAATAAGAGGATGCATATGAAGAATGAAACTTGAAAGTGTCGGTAGAAGAGATTACCTCTTCCTCGATGGAACTCCTATAAACTTCTTCTTATGGCACTAGAGATGGACTTTTGAGAAGACCAGAACCTCTATGATATAACTAGAAAGGTTGAAAAGAGGAATTGGCAGGGTTTGGATGAGCGTAAAAGCTCAAAATGGTGTGAAGAGGAGAGGGAAGAGGTGCCCTTTTTATAAGGGAGGAGAGGGGTACTTTTGGAAACCTCAAAAATATAAATTTATAATAAATTCAAACCCCAGATAAAAACATCCAAAAGAAAAAAAATCCGATAATAGATGATATAGGGTTGTAATCTAATAAACAAATAAAATTTAGACATATTGGTATTTTATTTTAATCATTATCAACTTGATTTATCCTTTTTTAATCTATTTAATATTAGTAGTGGTTATAAGATTCTAAATTTTAAATGGTTATAAATAATTACCTATGTGTTTTTAAATGTCCATAATTGAATAATTATTGAAATTTTAGAAAATATAAATATAAATATATAATTTTTAAATATTTTTATTATTTTTAAACAATTTTATAATATGTTATTTTTATAAAATAACAATAGTGTGAATTTTGACATTATTCAATAATTTAAATTTAAATAAAATCCACACAAGGAATATATTCTAAAAAATATTTAATAGATTCCTAATATGTCAAATTTGTCTAGAATATTCGTGGAGCACATTAAATAGTTCATATAATATTTATTATAATATTTTTAAAACCATTTATTTGTTAAATATCTTAATAAAATAATTAGTACAACATCATTGTATAATTATTTATTATACTTATTTGTTGCATAAAAATAAAAAAATAAAATCCTATGATGAAGATAAATCTCATATATTTTATAATAATTATTTTACCCAAATTTATCATCTTAAAATAACAACATGTAAATTGTTATTTTTATTAAATTATGAAGGTGACAATTTTGGAATCATTTAAAATAAAATAATATATGTGTCATAATCGCCTTAATAAGGATCCAAATGGTCAAAAACTCGGCCACTGGATTACTAGGTTTTATATATACACTACAAATATGTTTTTTTTAGATTATTGGGCCTTTTGATATGTATTACTATTTAAATAAAAACTATATTATTTATTTTTTACTAAATAAATAATTTCTTCATCATTAATGTATAAGATAATAAGGTAATTAACTAAATCTTTAAAATTACAAATAAATTACAATGATAATGAATAACATTTTAGATTTCAAATTAGTATTTATAACAGAATTTATATTCTGTATAACCTTATATTAAAAATACATTAATTATTAATGTTTGAGTGAGACATATTTCACTTTCCTTTAAATATAAAAAACTAAAGGTAAAAATAAATTACAATTGGGTTCCATTAGATTATATTTCGATAAATTTATGATTTAGGGCAAAATATAATCATCCAATTATATTATGACAAGTGTAGGGTAATTTTATAATATTATATTTACCCTTGATTACTCGATTTATCTTTAAGTATGGTAAATAAAATTTACCGTAGTAACTATTCATAATGCCTAAAAAAAGTAGCTAATTAACATAATTTGGACCTAATCATTCCAAATATGGAATCCATTTTTCCTAATTCAAATCACATAAGTTTTAGAAATTAATTTAAAATTAATCCCATTGTTACGAAAATAAGTTTTAAAAGTAAAAAAATTGGAAAAGATTGAAATGATTTTACCTATCAATTCAATGTAAAATCAATGCTAATGTCATAATTTATATTAAATGCTAAAAATATATTCTATATATACTTTAAAACAATTCAATATTATAATTTAACCATATAATTTATTATGATGAATATAGTTGTTTTTAATTAAAGTATAGCATGTTTTTACTATTTAATAAAATATGAATGTTATCAGAATAATATGAAAACTTTATCCAAAGTAAATTTTTAAATACTGATTCCAAAGAAGAAATTCATTTTTTAAAAATGAACTTATAAAATTTTAAAAAACTTGATTTAAAGTGGGTGCGCCATCAAAAGACTACAACACTGCATTATTTAAAAAATACTTATTTTACACGAAAATTTTATTTTGTTCTTATACCATGTCCTAGAAAATGTGTAAGATGAATAATAATGTTGTTAAATTCAAATTTTATATTATACAATTCAAAACGGCTAGTTCATAATAATATCATAATAATATATCGTTGTTTAGTGAAACTCGGAATTCCGTACAACACACGCTATCGAGGAAGGTCGTGATTGCGTGTAATACCAGCCAAGTCAGGGTTGCGTGTAATGAAAGACTCCTTTGTTATTGCGTATAACAAAATCCAACCATATTTCATTTATACATTAAATATATATATATATATATATATAAACTCAATGTTTCGTAGAATAACTACTATCAAACAAACTTGAAATTGTCTGTACCAAGATCCAACATTAGTGTTGCGTATACTGCAAGATAATACAGTGTTGTGTATAGTTCAAGATAATTATAGGTTAGCAAAAAATAGAAGATTAAAAAGAATATATCTTAAAAAATATCAGTTTGTTACATTCTACCCCCCTAAAAATGAATTTCTCCCTCGAAGTTTGTCGGGGTTATAAATGGTTTATTACACGAGAGTTTCTTTCATAGAATCCTACATAGTAAAAAATAATACCAAAACATATCTTTAAAAACTAATATAAGAAATGTAATAGTTACCCAAATTAACTAATCACTAGGATTCAATATAGGAGAACATAGGTGAAAAATGGATATGGAAGAGAAATCTAATCATCACATTCTGATGGATAGTGGTAGATAACATGTCTATGAAAAGACAACAATCACAAAGCCACAAATTTGTGATTATTTAAGGTACCAACTGATTCATCAGATATAGGAGAACAAGGAAACCATTTTTGGTTTTCAAGAACATTTCCCTAAAGATGATGAATTAAAAGATATACTTACATGATTTTGGTACAATCTCACTACTTTTCGTGTCTTGAACAATTTCCCCTTCTTCTCTTTAAGAAATAAAGTTGAATTTTTTATTCGTGAAGTTTTAGCAGATCACATGACAAAATGATAGGTCATTCCATTTGTTTCTATTGAAAAAAGTATATCACAATTTATTAAGTATAAATAAGTCCATCTATCTTGAGATTAATCATATATGGTTTCTAAAATTGACATATACTTCATCAATAATAGCGCTTAATAAAATAAAACTAGTTTCTACTAACCAGGGACTTCCTGTAGGGCAGTGGTATATGATAAAGGCCTGTCGTACTTCAGTTGTGGGTTCAATTCCCACAGCCTTGTCCGACGTGACGGGTTTTCGCTCGTCCTATGGGATATCCTTTTTATTAAACTATACTATTATAGCATTCCATAAATAGTATGGAAAAACATGTTCTATCCTAAAATAATACTATATTATGTCCAACATAATCCATTACAATATTTAGGTTTATCCAAAATACATATGTCCAATCTCATAGTATAAAGAAATTTATTACTATAGAGTTCATATACCAAGCATGTGAATTCCATCATTTATCTCACATATATCATAAGATATATCTTGTTGGTCATATACCAAATACTTAAATACCATAATCATGTATTCTTTTGAAACATTAATTACAATAGAACCTTATTGAAAACATGAATGCTGTCAAATGTTAACTCATTCCACATACCAAAATACCAAAATTTCTATATACTCAAACAATGATATCACTTTGTCCTTATATCAGTCATGAGCTCATGAATACTATCAAAATTTCATTTTCCCTTTATCCCTTCATTATATACATATCATCTTCATTCCAAAAATATCTGAATAACATTTCATGTTTACCAGTACCATTCATCATATACTTTCAAATAATTTAGGAAAAAAATATTTTAATATTCCTTATATGTTTCTTAATTCTATAGTACCATTAAATTACCTATACAACATAAATCATGATAAACATACAATCATTCCACTACCTTCTTAAACCATTTACCCACCTTCAACACTTCTTTCATCTCATATATCATTTTTAGTCTCCCCATCATCATCCACATAAATACTTCCCATATGATCATGCTGATTCTCTTCATGTGATTTCCCCATAGGGAATTTGTTTGCATAATTCCCATACATTCCACATTTAAAACATCTAATCATTGTGATGTCGTAGCAATACCATTATCCTTCTCCATGGTGTTAACTGAACCCTTTCCTTTGCACTTACTGGATTTGAGTCCTTCTTTCCCGCACCCAAATCATCTTCCAGTTCCTTTGAAGCATTCTCCTTGATGCCTCTTCCCACGTGATTTTCATGAGAGAAAATTAACTTTCTTTCCCCTGTGATCATCATGAATCTCTATCTATATCTTATTAGCTGATTCAGGAAACATACCAAAGTTGATATTATTGATCATATTATGATATTACTGATTGGGCATAATAACGATGTTTGGACTTCCAAATCCCATTTCATTTGGTTGGTCATGGTGAATATCATTCCATGGTCCATCATATCCTCTATTATCTTGAATCTTCTTATTTCCAGCCATTTTCTGATACCTAGAAAGAATAGTGTGAGAGGAAAAAATCATGCTATGGAAAACAACATAACCAAGGGGGAGTATCGTCAATATCTAACATCTTAGGTTAAATTCTAATATCGTTACCGTAATTAGATGACTATAACCTATACATATACTTATCCTTAGGTACATCCCTAGACATACCTAAGAAATATCTCTAGAGATTTTACTAATGTTTTGGCATCCTAGTTTCCCAAGGTTAACTAAACCTCCGCTCTGATATCAATTGTAGAGACCCAAATCATGACATACATAGACATTACCATAATTTCACAGAATACGTAATACATAACAAAAATAGATTCCCAAAGACCATAATAGTTTACTGCCTTGGAAACTCAGAACAAAATTTCCTAATCATTGAGAAATATCTTCATCATCTCCCATAATGTTCTTCCACTTTTTGTTTTACCTAAAACTCTTATTTATATCCTGTGGAAAAAAAACATAGAAAGGGTGAGCTAAAATTCTCAGTAAGGGTAATCATGGAAACCATAAAACAATCCATAAACATTAGAATGTAAAAACATGGGTATGAAATCTAAACATCAAAATCATGAGCAATGACATAAAAATGGCAGTATATAAGACATAGATCATAAAATAACATTAATCATGATAAAATACCATGGGAATAAAACATGTAATTGTAAAAAAAACATTAAGCACATGATATTATTTCCATAGTAGCCAAGTCATTGCTTCCAAGACCATATTAGTTGACAATATCCCATACTGAACCGAGTTCACTCCTCATTCCAGTCTTGTATCACTGAACCAGATTAACTTTCAGTTCCAGCCATGTCTATCTCATGAGATATTAATCTTTATCCAATTTATTGGAGGGAGGTATAGTTCCCACCAATCTCATAATGAAATCATTCTTACATGTTCAACAATATAAAAATAAATCATTCATCATAACCCAATGAATAAAACGGGTTTTATAAATATCATCCCATCATAACATAATCTATATAAAAAAATGTATATAATTTCATCATAAGAAAATTGAAACCATGTAAATAATAGAGACATTATACTTGAAACATAAACCTACTAAATAATGTCATCTTAAATGGAAAATGATTTTGAAAAAACACTTGAAATAAATTCTTGATGAAAATTTCCTTTTATCTTCATAATCATTTTCTTTTCAAAAAATGCCATTCAATTTTAAATGAAATGATTTTTGTTTAAAATAATCATGAAATAATGTTGAGTATTTTTCATGATAATAAGGAGTTATAAAACTGTAAAAATCCATTCATGCCGTATAAGTTAAAAAAACATTTTCCTCATACTTTTTCAGAAGAGTCAAAAAGATCCTCGTATGGTAAACAAAATAATGATTCCTTCCATAACACAAAGTAAAAGTCAAAGAGGGGTAAACATGAAATTAAACATAACTGGAAGAATATTAAACACTTTATGAAAAACATTTTCATTGACATGGATGAAAAATATAACCCTAGTAAATACTTACGTATAAGCAATAACAGATAAAAATAAGATTGCAAAATCATCCATTACCTTATTGCAAATTTCTTCTGTATGTGTGAGAGACTCTTGTGTTGTGGGTTTAAACATATTATTAACTTTCAAATTAACCTTAATAATATTTATTATATCATATATGATACACTTTTTACTTTATATTATCTATTCATTTGTCAATTCCATGTTAGAGCAGCGTTTTGGGTAAAATCATTTCATTTATCATCTGTGTTTTGACTTGTAATTATAAATATGATTACTTAGATAACGATTACATAATTCCATAATATAAAACATGATTTATATATAATATATATTCAAAATATACAAATATATTATTGATCAATAAATTTAATGAAATACACTGTCCATGGAGATGGTAGGTCATACGTACGGATGAACGCTGTTTTCGTTTCTTTATTGAATTGAATGGAATTAAGTAGATGTCATACATATATATATATATACTTAAATCCAGTAAAATTATTATATCATATATTTCACGAATACTTATTATATATACTTTATTATCATTCTTTAATTGTTAACATGGAAAATGAATCTCATCACGTCGTGGAGACGGTAATCCGTACATACGCACGAGCAATGATATCATTAAAATATTTTTTGTATGGAATTGGAGTGGACAATATAATATATTAGAATAATTATTATGTGATAATAATCATATATAGTTATTCATTATACCATTATACCCATCAAAGTATAGTGGTGGTGGAAAAACTGAATACACCACGGTATGGATACAGTATTCCGTACGTACGCACACGTAGTGATTTCATTTTCTATAGGATGGATAGAAGGTGAAATAGGGTTGCTTCATATTTATAATAACATATCATTATATAATTAATAATTATGTTATTACTTTATAATTAAACAACTAAATAAGAGTAAGTAGAAGAAGAAAGAAACTTGAAAGAGTCGGTAGAAAAGATTACCTCTTCCTCAACGGACCTCCTTTAAACTTCTTCTCAGGGCACTAGAGATGGTCTTTTTAGAATCCAAGATCCTCGATGATATTACTAGAGAGGTTGATAAGTGGAAATTTCTGGGGTTTTACTAGCTTCATGGCTCAAAATGGGTTGAAGAGGAGAGGGAAGGGGTGCCCTTTTTATAACGGAGGAGAGGGGCACTTTTGGAAATCTCAAAAATATTAATTTATAATAAATTCAAACCCCACTTAATAACATCCAAAACGAACCAAATCTGAACATAGTTGACATAGGGTTGTAATATCATTAACCAATAAAATTTATTCATGTTGGTAATTTATATTAAAAATTATCAACATGATTTATCCTTATTTAATCTATTTAATTTTATTTGTGGTTATACGATTCTAAATTTTAAATTTTTATAAATAAATATTTATTTGTTTTTAATTGTCTATAATTGGATTATTAATGACATTTTAGACCATATCAATTTAAATTTTTAATTTTTAATTATTTTTGTGATTTTTAAACAATTTTATAATATTTTTTTTATATAAAATAATAATGGTGTCAATTTTGACATTATTCATTTATTTTAATTTAAATAAAATCCACACAGAGTATATATTATAAAAAACATTTAATAGATTCCTAATATGTCAAATATGTCTAGAAAATTCGTGGAGCACATTAAATAGTTCATATAATATTTATTTCAATATTTTTAAAACCATTTATTTGGTAAATCTTTTAATAAAATAATTAGTACAACATTTTGGTATAATTATTTAATAAACTTATTTGTTAAATAAAAATTAAAAATAAAATCCTAAGATGAATATAAATCCCAAATATTTTATAATAATAATATTACCCGAATTTATCATCTTAAAATTACAACATGTAATTGTTAATATTTATTAAATTGTGAAGCTGACAACTTTGGAATCATTTAAAATAAAAAAATTTAAGTGTCATAATCACCTTAATAATGATCCAAATGGTAAAAAATTTGTCCATTGGATTATTAGGTTTTATATATACACTACCAATATGTTTTGTTCAGATTTGTGGGCCTTTTGATATGTATTACTATTTCAATAAAAACTATATTATTGATATTTCAATAAATAAAAAATTTATGCATCATTAATGTATGAGATAATAATGTAATTAAATAACACATAAAATTGAAAAAAAAATATGATGATAAAAAAAAATATTTAACTTCAAATGAGTATTTATTACCGAATTTATATTTTGTATAACCTTATATTAAAAATAATTTTATTATTAAAGTTTCAGTGAGATATATTTCACTTTTCATTAAATAAAATAAACTAAATGTCATCATCAAATACAAGTGGGTTCTATTCGATTCAATTTTGATTGAAGTATGATTTAGGGAAAAATATAATCATCCAATTATATTAAGATAATTGAAGGGTAATTTTATAATATTATATTTACTATTAACTACCCGATTTATCTTTAACTATGCTAAATAAAATTTGTCGTATTTACTATTCAAAATGCCTAAAAAAGTAGCTTACTAAAATAATTTGGACCTACTAGTTCCAAATATGGAATACATTTTTCCTAATTCAAATCACAGAAGTTGCAAAAATTAATTTATAATTTATCCCGTTGTTAAGATAACGAGTTTTAAAAGTTAAAACATTGAAAAATATTGAAATTATTTTACCTATGAATTCAATGTAAAATCAAAACTAATGACATATGTTATATTAAATGGTAAAAATATATTCTATTTATACTTTAAAAACATTCAATATTATAATTTAACCATATAAATTATTATGATGAAAAAAGTGGTTTTTAATTAAAATATAGAGTGTATTTACTAGTCATTAAAATATGAAAGATATCAGAATAATATGAAAAATTTATCAAAAGTAAATTTTTATATCTTGATTCCAAAGAAGAATTTTATTTTTTAAAATTGAACTTATAAACATGTGACAACAAGATTTATGCTGGGTGCGCCATCAAAAGGCTGCAAAACTACATTTTTCTAAAAAAATTATTTTACCCGAAATTGTTTTTATTATACCATGTTCTATAAATTGTGTATGACAAAAAATTTTTTTACAAAATTAAAATTTTATTTTATACTATTCATAACAGCTAGTTTATAATAATATTATAATAATATATCATTTTATAGTGAAAACTGGTATTACGTACAACAGATGCTATCAAGGAAGGATGTGATTGCGTGTAATGTAAGCCAAGTCAGGGTTGCATGTACTGAAAGACTCCTTTTTTATTGCATAATAAAAAATCCATCCATATTTCATTTATACATTGAATAAATATATATATATATAGTCAATGTTGCATAGAATAACTACTATCAAACAAAGTTGAAATTGTGTGTACCACGATCTAAGATTAGTGTTGCATATAATGCAAGATAATACCTTGTTGCGTATAGTTCAAGATAATCTTAGTGTAGCATACAATAGAAGATTAAATAGAATATATCTTATTAAATCCCAGTTTGATACATTCTACACCCCTAAAAATGAATTTCTCCCTCAAAATTAATCAGGGTTATAAATGGTTTATAACATGAATGTTTCTTCATAGAAACTGACATCTTAAAATGGATTACCAAAACATATCTTTAAAAACTACAGTATGAAATGTAACAGTTACCCAAATTAACTAATCTATGGGTTTCCACATTGGAGAACAAAGGTAAAAATATGGATATGCAAGAGAAATACAACCATAAATTTTTGATGGAGAGTGGTAGATAACATGGCTATGAAAAAGAAAACAATCACAAAGCCATTGATATGTGATGATCTAAGGTACCATCTGATTCATCAGATAAAAGAGCACTAGGACAACATTTTTGGTTTTCAAGATCATATCCCTAAAGTTGATAAATTAAAATAAATACTTACATGCTTTTTGTAAAATCTCATGGTTCTTCATGCCTTTAACAATTTCGACTTCTTCTCTTTAAGAAATTATGTTGAATTTGTTATTCATGAAGTGCTAGCAGATCATGTGATAGAATGCTAGATCATTCCATTTTTCTATCACAAAAGGTTTATTACAATTTATTAAATATACATAAGTCCATATATCTTGAGATTAATCATATATGGTTTCTAAAATGGACTTATATTTCATCTATCATAGCGCTTAATAAAATTAAAATAGTGTCTACTTACCAGGGACTTCCTGTAGGCCAGTGGTTTGCAATAAAGTCATGTTGTACTTCAGTTGAGGGTTTGATTCCCTTAGCCTTGTCTGATGTTATGGGTTGCCACTCGTCTTATGGGTTATCAATTTTCTAAAACAATACTATTATAACATTCCAGAAATAACATCAAAAAAATTTCTATCATAAAATAATACCATCATATATGCAACATTATACATTCTAATCTTTTGGATTATCAAAAATACATCTGTCTAATCTCATAGTATAAAGACAATGATTACTAGAGAGGTCATATACCAAGCATGTGAATACCATCATTTGTCTCACATATATCATAATATATATCTTTTTTGTCATATTCTAATCATGTGAATACCTTAATCATGTATTCTATTGAAACATGAATTATCATAGAACCTTAGGGAAAACATAAATGATTTCAAAAGTTAACTCATTCCAAAAACCAAAATATAAAAATTTCTATATACTCAAACCATGATATCACTTTGTCCTTATATCAATCATGAGGTCATGAATACTTTGAAATTTTCATTTTCTCTTTATCCCTTCATTATGCGCATATCATCGTCATTCCAAAAATATCTGAATAACCTTTCATTGTTACCAGTACCATTGAACATATACTTTCAAATACGTTTGGAAAACAAAAGTGTAACAATCCTTAGATGTTTCTTTATTCCATAGTACCATTAAATTACCTATACAGCATAACTCTGGATAAACATACAATCACTCTACTACCTTCTTAAAACATCGACCAAGCTTCAAAACTTCTTTCGACGCATATATCATTTGTAGTCTCCTCATCATCATCCAAATAAATACTTCCCATATGACCATGCTGATTCTCTTCAAGATATTTTCCCTTAGGTCATTGGTTTTCATAATGCCCATACATTCCACATTTAAAACAACTAATCATTGTTGATGTCGTAGCAATACAATTATCCTTCACCATGGTGTTAACTGAACTTTTTCCTTTTTAGTTACTGTATTTGTGTCCTTCATTTCCACATCCAAAGCATCTTACAGTTCCTTCTATACACTCTCCTTGATTCCTCTTCCCACATGACATACGTGAGAGAAATTGAACATTCTTTCCTTCATGATCATCATGAAACTCCATCTTTCTCTTATTAGCTGAGTAGGGAATCTTACCAAAGTTGAGAATATTGATCATATTATGAGATAGCTGATTAGGCATACTAACAATTTTTGGACATCCAAATCTCGTATCATTTGGTTTATCATAGAGAATATCATTCCATTTTCCATAATATCCTCTATTATCATGAATCATCCTATTTCCATCCATTTTCTAAAACCCAAAAAAATAGTGTGAGAGGAATAAATCATGCTAGGGAAAACAACATAATACAAGGGGAGTTCTATCAATATCTAACATCATAGGTTAAATTCTCAGATCATTATTGTAATTCTAGGAATATAACCTTTACATATACTTATTCTTAGGTACATCCCTATACATACCTTAGAAATATCTCTAGAGATTTCACTAATGTTTTCACATTCTAGTTTCCAAAGGTAAACTAAAACTTCACTCACATACCAATTGTAGAGACTCAATGCTTGATGTACATAGACATTACAATACTTTCGTGGAATACATAATACATAACAAAAATGGATTCCCAAAGAACATATTAGTTTAGTGTCTTTGGAAGCTCAAAACAAAATCTTCTAATCATGGTGAAAGATTTTCAACATCTCCCATAATGTTCTTCCACTTTATGTTTCACCTAAAACTCTTATTTATATCCTTGGGAAAAGATAACATAAAAAGGTTAAGCTCAAATTCTCATTATGGGTAAACATGGAGAACATAAACCAATCCATAAACATTAGAATGTAAAAACACGAGTATGAGATCTAAAAATTGAAATCACGAGCAATGACATAAAACATGCCAGTAAAAAAGGCACAGATCATAAAATAACATTAATCATGAATAAATAGCATGGGAATAAAACTTCTAATTGTTGAAAAACATTATGTTCATGAAATAATTTCAATAGCAGCCATGGTGTTGCTGCCAAGACGATCTTAGTGGACAAAGTCCCTTTATGAACCGAGATCACTCCTTGTTCCACTCTTGTATCACTGAACCGGATTAACATTCAGCTCCTGCCATGTCTATCATATGATATATAAATATTTACCTATTACATTTTAGGGAGATATAGGTCCCACCCATCTCATAATGAAATCATTCATATGTGTTCCGCAACATAAACATAAATCATTCATCATCACCCAATGAATAAAATGTGTTTCATAAACATCATCCCATCATAACATAATCCATATAAAACAAATGGATATCATTTCATCATAAGAAAAGTGAAACCATGTAAATCATATAGAAATTATACATTAAACATAAACATATGAAATACTATCATCTTAGATGGTTAATGGTTTTGATAAAACACATGAAATAAATTCTTGAGGAAGATATCCTTTTTTCTTCAAAATCATTTCCTTTTCACAAAATGCCATCCAATTTTTAAAGAAATTATTTATGTTGAAAATAATCATGAAATGTTGTAGAGTAATATTCATGAAAACATGTAGTTATAAAACCTTAAAAATCCATTCATGCCGTATAAGTTAAAAAAAATTATCCTCATTGTTTTGTCAGAAAAGTCTAAAAGTTCTTCGTATGGTAAACAAAAGAAAGATTACATCCATAACACAAAGTAAAAGTCAATGAGGGGTAATCATGCCATTAAAAATACATTTAAGAATATTAATCACTTTATGAAAAACAGTTTTATTGACATGTATGAAAAATATAACCCCGTTAAATACTTAGTATAAGAAATCTAGGATAAAAATGAGATTCCAAAATTATCCCTTACCTTATGTCCAATTTTTCCAAATATGTGTGAGACTCATGTATAGTGTGTTTAAACATATTATTACCTTGTAACAGAACCATAATAATATTTATTATATCATATTTGATTCATTACGACGTTATATTATCCGTTCATTTGTCAATTCCATGCTAAAGTAGCATTTTGGGTAAAATCGTTTCATTTATCATCCGAGATTTGACATGTAATTATTAATTTGATTACTTAGATCATGATTGCATAATTCCAGAGTATAAAACATGATTTATATTTAATATATATTTATAATATATATATATATATATAATATTGATAAATGGAAAGAAAGACATCGTTCATGGAGACGGTAGGCCGTACGTACACATGAACGATGTTTTCGTTTCATTATTGAATTGAATGAAATAAAGTAGATGAAATATGTATATATATATATATATACATAAATCCATTAGCATTATTATGTCATATATTTCATGATTAATTATTATATATACTTTATAATCATTCTTGAATTGTTATCATGGAAAATGAATCTCATCGCATTGTGAAAACGGTAATCCATACGTAGGCATGAGCGATGATATCATTCCCATATTTATTGAATGAAATTGGAGTGGATGATATAATATATTAGAATCATTATGATTTTATAATAATCATATATAGTTATTCTTTACACCATTATACCCATCCATGTAGGGTGGTGGTGGAAAAACTGATTACACCACGGCACGGAGATGGTATTCCGTACATACACACACACATTGATTTCAATTTCTGTTGGATAGATAGAAGGTGAAATAGGGTTGTTTCATATTTATAATAAACTTTCATTATATAAGTAATACTTATGTTATTACTTTATAATGAAAAAATTAAATAAGAGGAAGTAGAAGAAGAGAGAAACTTGAAAGAGTCGGTAGAAGATATTACCTCTTCCTCGATGGACCTTGTTTAAACATCTTCTTACGGCACTATAGTTGGTCTTTTGAGAAGACCAGAACCACTATGATATAACTATAAAGGTTTAAAAGATGAATTTTCTGTGGTTGGCTGAGCTTCAAGGCTCAAAATGGTGTGAAGTGGAAAGGGAAGGGGTGCCCTTTTTATAAGGGATGAAAGGGGTACATTTGGAAACATCAAAAATATTAATTTATAATAAATACAAACCACACATAAAAACATCCAAAATTACCCAAATCAGATCTTAGATGAGATAGGGTTGTAATATCATTAACTAATAAAATTTAGACAAGTTGGTAATTTATTTCAAACATTATCAACTTGATTTATCTTTATTTAATTTATTTAATTTTATTTATGGTTATAAGATTCTAAATTTTAAATTGTTATAAATAATAAATTATGGGTTTTAAATTTTACATAATTGGATAATATATAAAATTTTAGACCATTTATGTTTCAATTTATTATTTTTAAATATTTTTGTGATTTTTAAACAATTTTATATTATGTTATTTTTATAAAAAATAATATTGTCAATTTTGAAATTATTCATTTATTTTAATTTAAATAAAATCCACACAGAGGATATATTTTTTAAAAAAATATTTAATAGATTCCTAAAATTTTAAATTTTTCATGAAAATTCGTGGAGCACATTAAATAGTTTATAAAATATTTATTTTAATATTTTTATAACCATTTATTTGGTATATATCTTAATAAAATAATTAGTACAACATTTTTGTATAATTATTTAATATACTTATTTGTTGTATAAAAATTAAAAATAAAATCCTATTATTATGATAAATCTCATATATTTTATAATAATAATTTTACTCGTATTTATCATCCTCAAATAACAACATATAAATTTTTATATTTATTAAATTGTGAAGGTGACAACTTTGGAATCATTTAAAATAAAATAATATAAGTTTAATAATCTCATTACTAAGGATCCAAATGGTCAATAATTAAGCCAATGGATGACTAGGTTTTAAATATAAACTACCAATATTTTTTGTTCAGAATTTTGTTCCTTTTGATATGTATTAATATTTCAATAAAAATTATATTATTGATTTTTCACAAAATAAATAATTTCTGCATCATTAATGTATAAGATAATAAAGTAAATAAATATATCTTAAAAATTACAAATAAAAAACCATGATAAAGAAAAACATTTTAGCTTTCTATTGAGTATGTATAACTGAATTTATATTTTGTATAACCTTATATTAAAAATACATTAATTATTAATGTATGAGTGAGCCATATTTCACTTTACTTTAAATGAAATGAAGTAAATGTCATAATAAAATACAAGTGGGTTCCATTATATTCAATTTAGACCCAAGTATAATTTAGGGAAAAATATAATCATCCAATTATATTAAGTCAAGTGTAGGGTAATTTTATAATATTATATTTACCCTTAATTACACGATTTACCATAAACTATGGTATATAAAACTTACCGTAATTACTATTCATAATGTCTAAAAATAAAAAGTAGCTTATTAAAATAATTTGGACCAAATTATTCCAAATATGGAATGCATTTTTCCAATTTCAAATCACAGAAGTTGCAGAAAGTAAATTAAAATTAATCCTGTTTTTAAGAAAATGAGTTTTAAAAATTAAAACATTGCAAAAGAATGAATTTATTTTACCTATTAATTCAATGTAAAATCAATGCTAAGGCCATAAGATATATTAAATGGTAAAAATATATTCTATTAATACATTAAAACCATTCAATATTATAATTTAACAATATAAAATTTTATGATGAAAAATGTTGTTTTAAATTAAACTATATCGTGTTTTTTACTATTCATTTAAATATGAAAGTTATCAGAATAATATGAAAAATTTATTCAAAGTAAATTTTAATATCCTGATTCCAAAGAATAATTTTATTTTGTAAAATGGAACATATAAAATTGTCATAAATTAGATTTAAAGTGGGTGTGCCATCAAAAGGTGGCAAAACAACATTTTTTTAAAATTACTTATTTTACTCGAAAGAATTATTTTGTTTTTATACCATGGTCTTGAAATTGATTAAGAATAATAATAATGCTATAAAATTAAAATATTATATTATACTATTTATAATGGATTGGTCGTAATAATATTATAATAATATATCATTGTTTATTGAAACCCGGTATTGCCTACAACACACGCTCTTAAGGAAGGCCGCGATTGAGTGTAATGAAAGTCATGTCAGGGTTGCGTGTTGTGAAAGGCTACTTTGTTATTACGTATAACAAAATCCAACCATATTTTATTTAAACATTGAATATATATATATATATATATACTCAATGTTGCGTAGAATAACTACTATCAATCAAACATGAAATTTTGTGTACCACGATCCAAGATTAGTGTTGCGTATACTACAAGATAATATAGTGTTGTGTATAGTTCATGATAACCATAGTGTAGCGTACAATAGAAGATTAAAAAAATATATATATTATGAAATCATGGTTTGTTACAGCAGGGGTGTTAAGTCGCTGATGGCCGGCCGAAACATGGAAAGAGGATGGTCCCGGCCAGCACACATGAAAACTGGAGGTGCGCCTATGGATGAAGTTGGAAAAATGTGTGGGAGGAACTGCTAGATAACGGATGTGAGGCATGGGTGTTCTGGAGGGGCGAGCGGACGTGGAGGAGTCAACTAAACAACGTGTTCAAGGGAGGGCCACAAAGGGTTGTGGTCGGTTCGAATACTGGTCAAAAGAAACATGAAAGGATACAGGAGGCGCGGTAGGTGTAGGAGAGGACGGTGCAACGTAGAAGATCCTGGGGAGTGGCATGAGGAACTATGCAGGAAAAGTAAGATGGTGATTGGTAGGATGAATGTGAGCTAGATGAGGACTGAGGTGCCATGAAACGACATTACACACTGGCCGCACACTAAGTAGGGGAGTAGAATAGCACACTAGGGTTGGTGTCATCCAGCGGGAATATGGTGTGCGACAGGATGAGGTGGGAGAGGTCGAGTGGGCTTCACCATTGGATGCAAGAGGTTGGGGGTAACTAGGTGCGATATAAAGGAGGTCCTAGGGCCGACACAGGTAGAGGAAGGTGGAGGCCATCAGGTGGCCTGCTTGTGCCAAACAAGTAGTGGGACTACCAAGCTGGTCATCCTAGAGGAGATGGTGGTTGGCAGTGGGGCGCGCTTTAAAGGGGGATGTAGGTTTGTTATCTGCTAGAGTGAGGGAGTGATGCAGGTGGGGGAGGGGGCACTGGTTGTCGCTGTAGAGGAGGAGGTAAGGCTCACAGTAGGTGCATGGAAGGGAAGGGGGAGTCGGAGTAGGCAGGATGGGTGTGAGGTGGAGCTGCGTGCTGGGGACCCAGAGTAGGCTGGATGGGGGTGAGGAGGAGCAGGGTGCAGGGCATAGGGTTGTTGCTAAGGGAAGATGAAAAGGAATAGGGAGATCACAAGGTGAAATAAAAAATAATAATCATAAGAAGAAAATTAAAAGGTAAATAAAAAAGAAAATAATAATAATAATAATAATAATAATTTTATTCTATATTAATAATTTTAATATTTTTAATAATAATAATAATACTAATACTAATAATAAAAACATTCATAATAAACTAAAAATTTAAAAAAAATTAAATAATAAAAATTCTTTAATAATAATTTCATATTATTTTTCATGAAAAAATAATATTATTACGGAAATACGTTATTTATTTAACAAAATTTTAATTATTCTGTTTTCTTGTCAACTCATTTGATTTATTTTACTAGGTTGACTCAAATGAAGTATTTTCACAATTTCCTAGGCTAACCGCATGGATTCCACAAGTCTGTGTTTCCAGCACATTGGCCATGATCTCAATAGCAGTAAAAATAATAATAACAATAAAAATAATAATAATAATAATAATAATAATAATAATAATAATAAGAAACATTATTACAAAAATAATCATAGTAAAAATTATTAACAATGAATTTTTTTTAATAATGCAATAAATTACAAAACTTATTCCTTTAATATATTTTGAAGACTGGTGGATTGTGTGGTTACATGGGTGAAGTTGTGTGGGGTCTCCATACCTTGCTCTGCTTAAGAACACAACGACGTCTACTATAATATGTGAGTTTTGGGACAAAACTCAAAAAATTTGTTCGATAATCATTCTGAACCTCGAAAAAATATTTTAAAACAATAGAAAGTAATGAAATGAAAAATTAGATAGGCCGAGGTGTGACAATAACATTTAGAGATAAGAAATGAAATGAACCATTCATGGAGACGGTAAGCCATGCGTACGCAGGAACACCGCATTCATTTTTATTTCATATTTAATGGAATAAAAACAAAATGATACATAGGTATATAAAAATTAAATTATAATATGTAATGATATATATGTCATATAATATAATTACCACCATCCTTTATACGTTCTATGTATGTCCTGAAAAAATCATTAAACCTTGAGGGGGTGGTAGTCCGCTCTTCCCCAAATGGAATTATTGTCTTTACACATTTTGGAAAGCATAAAGGTATATTTGTAAATGAAAATTAAATAATCACATAGAAAACATAAAAATAATATATATCATATATAAATACAGTGCCATCATAATGGCCTACATGAGATGTGATAATAGAAGATTGAACAATCATCATTTCTTGTGGAAATAGTTCACCATCGACAGAAACAAAATATTCCTTACCCATTAGATGGTCATGTGTGTAGGTTTAGTTTGACTACTTCTCATAAAAACCCTAGTATATATGAAATACTGGTGTTGTTATAAAAGAAAAGAATAAAAAGTTCTTAGGGGGTTGGAGAAGTAAAATAAAATACAAGAACTTAAGTGAAGACGTTGCCTTTAATTCTGGTATCTACCTATTGTTTGAACCAAAAATTTTATTTGAATTTCCTTATGCATAATAGAATGCTTCTAGTAGAAGTAAAGGTATATAGGGAGCATAATTGGTAATAGGTTGGATGATTCAAGGGTCTTGTGATGTGTGAGGAATGGGATATAAGTGAGGGCTTTTATATGGGGGTGGGAGAGGGGCACTTTAAGAAGGTTTAAAAATATTATTTTATTATATAATTATTTTCGGTTCTAAAGGTCCAAAAAATTTAAATTTGAACATAGGATGACTCATGTTCTAAATTAAATCATCCAATAAAAATTGGAAATGTTATGGATATTGTTTTCATCTTTATAATCTTATTTAATTAAATCATTCATTAATGAGGTAAACACTACATCATTATTGTGTAATAAATATTTTTATTTATTTGATGCCTAAAAATTAAAAAAATATATAAAATAAGAAAAGATTTTATCTTTCAAATTAATATTTATAGTTGAAGAGATAACTTATAAAACCTATGTAAAAATTGATTTACAAATAGATATATGTTTGTTTCATTATTATCCTTACTTAAAATTAATAAACATTAAGCTTCATTGTCACTCTTATGTGAATCCATGGGGTCAGAAACTCTACCCAATGAAGACCATGGTTGGAAATGTATTGTCCAATAGGATTAAGACAAATATTAGAGTAATTTAAAATTAATATACTAATATTTTGATAACCGTATTTATTAGGTTTACCCTTCAACCATGATAAATGAAATTTTTACTGATGTAAATATTCATATTTTCTAAAAATAAAATACACTTATTTACAAAATTTAGACCTCTTGATTCCAAATATTTAATCAATTTTTACATATTCAAAAAACACAAGTGTCCAAAATTTATTTAATATTAATTCCCACTATCAAAACAAAAAGCGTTTTTTTTAAATAATAACTATCAAAATACTGATAATTATTTATATCCAATTTCAAAGTAAAATTACATCCGATAACCAAAATTGGATAAAATTTTAATAAAATAATATAATTACACTGTAAATCCAATTCAAAAGGTAATATACCCTTATAAATATATTATATTAAAAATATGTTTTGAACTAAAATACAATATTTTTCACTAATCATTAAAAACATAATCCTATCAAAAAAATACAAAACATTTACCCAATGTAAATTTTTGTGGCCCAATACTAATGAAAAATTTTATTTCGTGAAATAGAAAATATTAAAGTAACCAAAAATATATTCAAACATGATTCTCCATTAAAAAGTGGTAAATCAACCTTTTAATGAATATATGAGTATTTGTGCTTAAAATCAGATTCATTCTTATTTCAAGCCTCTAAAATGTATTGGATATATGTAAAAAAAATTTATTAAAATATTTAATCTGAATATGGTTAAATTTATTCATTCCATCTAATAAAAAGACAATGCAATAACTACCATTTGAAATAAAAATATTATATTAATATTATTTAATATTACTCAAAGTTGTGGGAAACATATGTTTTTAATGAAACCTATTGTTGCATATAAGGTATTCCATAAAACATATTATACCCATTAAGGTAAAATTAATATTTATTTCAAAAGTATTAATAAATATAAATATGTTATATTCTCTAATTACCTGGGATGTTATAGTTTATATAGGAAAATACTTGGTATTTATTTATTATATCTAAAATAATCGCTTTGAACTCTATATAATATTGTAATCAAAACCAAAAATTCATACATGGTTTTCCTCATGGTTTAATCGAAAATGAGTTTTTTTTATTATATATTTTTTTGGATGGACTCAATAATATATTACCCTTTGTGATGTGGAAGTGATTCATGATTATAAAGAATTGATATTGAAAACATAAAACATAAAATTGTTATTAGAAGAATAAAAGAGTATATATAATATTAAAAATAAAACGTAACAAAAAACATTTTCAATTAGAATCAAATATTTTTTCGTGTTTCCCATTTATATCATTTAATAAATCAGTTTTGAGCCATTATTAAGTTTCAATACACATGGTATATTTATATCTTTTTTAATTTTTACATTAAAATTTAACTATCTCATGAAACTATTAAAAAATATATATTGGCTAATTTTCATATGGTGGTTACGAAAAAATATTTATTTTATCGAATCTATTTTTTAAATAAGTGAATGTTATAATTTAATTCAATAATTTTCATTAATTTTAATTGCATGTTTCATTAAAAATAACAGTTATCGAGCTAATATAAAATTAAATTTTACCCCTTATAAATTATACCACTATCTATTTATATTAAAAAATATTTTATTTTAATATTTTATTAATAAATAATAAAATATATAAAATTCACTAATTTATTAACAAGTAATATCTTCAAAGAAATTACATGTGATAGAAAAATACAATTTGTTTTTCATAGTTTCAAAATTAAAATCATTTAAAATGTAATGATAATAATTAAATATATTTATTAGTCTATAAAATGACATATTCATATAGTTTGGTACTAGATAAATAACCCTTTAATACCCCATTAGACACCTTGAGGGTAAGGTCTGTCATTATGATATTTCCATGGGATTGTTCAGTGTACATGGTTTGGGTTGTGGTATCATTGAGATTGAACATCTTGCTAAAATGGTTTTTATATTGTTATATTTTGTTGATTTAGACATAGGTTTGATTAACGGAAACACCAAGTGATGATATCTCTATCATATGATTTGATAAGATTTCGTCATTAGGAATGATCCTACTTCCTGAGTCGATTACTTATTTTGTCAATGTCAATTGAAATTAACATAACCTTATATATATACTAATAATATTTTAATGATATAATGACTTTTTTATAAATGGTATTTATTTTTAATGGTCTTCTAAATATAATAGGATATAAAATTTCAAAAAACATTATTTTTTTCTATAACTATAATTTATAGTAGGGAATTTAATATAATCACAAAATTAATTTGGTTTATAAATATAATTTTCATTTAATTATTCCACCATTCATAAATATATCCATTTAATTTTTAAATTAACAAATAAAAATAGATTACGGTTATTCTATTTCGCCACCATATCTGGTTACCATTCCACTTTTGCGAACATTGGGTTTTTCTATTTCACCTCTACCATGTGCATTATCTTATTTCATATAATGTCTTATCTATTGTATATGATATTCATCTACTACTCAGAATATGAGAGGTAATTAGTCAATGATACCACCATTGGATATAACACTTGTTAGGCGTTTGGTATCTATATCCTTGGGAGGGTAACATAGAACAAATTACTTGCTTAATATGGGTTTTGTCGGAGTTCTATTCAATATGTTACAACTCATATGTGATATCGATATCAATTGAAACATAATATCATGACTATGATATCATTTATTACAAGATATCTTGTATTTTATACATGGATATATTCATAGGAATATTACTTCACTAACCATAAAAACGAGGTCTCATTGAAAATTTCACCATATCTCTTCTATCGAATCTAATATTCCCATATGTAATTCTTAATGGTCATAAAAATTTCAACCATTTAATTGAAAATTCCCAAATATAATAGTTTTCATTCCCCATCATTGTCTCATCATGCATGTTTTCATTATCTCCTCCTATAATGGAATTCATTGCAATCAAATTGGATTATTCAGTGGGAACAATTATTGTATGATAACTCAACCATAGGAAGATGTTGATCCCACCTACCATTGAATCCCATTGTGAATAATCTATCATATCCTTGAATTTCCAGATATTCCTCTCAAATTTATCATTATTTTGAGGGTGATATTAGATATTAATTTTCAATAAAATATTTACTGGATGTTAGGGACTCATCTAGAACATGGAGGTAAATCATGGGTCTCAATGAGATACATTCTATTGTATGTTCCAGGAATCCCCACAACTAATATAATATATATACTTTTATTTTGATCATTATATAATTCATATAAAATTGAGATTAATTGAGATGTATTTGTATAACCATTTACTATGAACAACATTGAATTAATTTCACAAGTGGTCTTTGGTAGACTAGTGAAAAATATCATGGGTTTGTATTCCAACTTACATATGTTTATGGGAAATGGTTTCATCATCACATATGATTTATTACATTCATAATTAATTTTCTAACATACAAGAGACCATGAGTTATATTACATGTTATCGTTTTTAACATGGCCCCCTAATAATTCTCTCAATGATTTTGATGAATAATTATACTCCATGAATGGATGGAGAACGTCATATTATATGCATAACCCAATAACACCTTCTATATATAATGATTTTATGGTACACATATTTGTGAAACATATCATAAAACTCATTCTATATTATTTTTAACTCTTATGAATTACCATTTTATATATATTTGTTTTTAAATTTATGCATAATATCATTTATCATATTTTATCTTTTCATGAATGGGAATATAAGAAATAAAATTTGAAAGGATTTGTGATCTGTCGTCAATTAAGAATCTTGTGTCCATCTATTTCATGTTTATGAATATTCAATACTTCTCAGTTATCATCAATGATATAAATTAAATATTCTTTATACATAGTTAATCAACAACTTTATCTATTTTATTAGGATAGTATTGGGCCAAAGATTAATGTCTATTATAATATCCAACCATATCTGACAACACATATTCATCTCATTCTATTTGAATATAGTACTTAGGTAATATTTTTCCATATATATTCCCATCATTACACCATTGAGATATGTGTGACATTTTTTAATGTGAGGATCAATACATCCTGTTCTAGATTATGTATTGGGAGTGATATTAATGAATATTAAAATTACTTCAGTTCATTGGTTGCCAAATTGTCATTCTATAATAGTGCAAATCCCAAGTCTTTCTTCAATCCATTATTGTTTAAATTGAAAATTTTCACTCTTGTGGTAAATACAAGTATCCATGCACTGATATTTTTTTTACCAACATCTTGATGATTTCTTCGAAGTAATTATTGTTGAAAAATTTGACTCTATTATATGTTATATTGAATATATGATCTGAAAATCATGATATGTTTTCAAAAGGTTTTTGATTATACATAACCTATCTAGGGAAACTAAATAAAAATATCAAATATTTTTTCCTTTACTAGTTAAAATTATATAACAATGGTGAAGGGTCAAAAAATATCTCATTTCTTATGATAACATTCCCAAAAAAATGTTACATATTTGGAAAAAGAAAATTTTGTATACATTAAAAAATATTTATTCATTCCTATGGTATTTATAATATTTCTCATATTATCATCATGATCATATTACCATTTGGATTATATTATAATATATTCTTCCAATTTTTTTAATATTTTCAGTGCAATCTATAAATAAAAATTACAATGTCTATGAAATTTTCTATAGCATTACTGAGTCATTATTTCATTAACAAGAACTCATAATGCACATACATTGTAAAGAACCCAGTTTTGCGGATATCCTATTTCTTATCCAGTACATGATAGTACTATAACCAATGATCTTACATGGATAAGTATTAGGCCTCATGTTGCTGATTGAACATCTCAAAAATTCATGGGAGAGGATACTTGTTCATCATCTTGATTTTATTGAGATCGTGATTAAAGATGCAAAGGTACATTTACCCATCCTCATTCTTAATGAAGAGGAATGATGAACCCCAATTTTTAACATTTTTCCCTATGAACCCTTTATCTATATTATCATTTCGAGTCATTTAGAGATTCTATATTTCCCTAATAGTCATTATATACAGTGTCATGGATATTTGAAAATTCTTAATAATATGTCTGATTAATAATTCAACCTCTCACCTAGGGTGAAGGCCTAGTAATTATTCTGGAAACACACCAGTGTATTCCCCTTCATATTAGAGGGTTAAATGTTGATATTTCATTAGAATAAATCATTTGAGTTGAATACTCTTTCTAATTGGGGATTAATATATATTCCTGAGATGTTGGTATTAAAGAAGATTCATCATCCTAGGAATATGTGTATTGAATTATAAGTTGATTCATGATTTCGACGTTGAATTACAACTATCATGAAGATATATTTTCCATATAAAAGTATTCCATTCATTAATTATTATAATATAAACAAAAACTAAAGGAAAATGGTAATATTTCCAAGATGAACATTCCAAAAAACCTCAATATGTGATAATATTATTATATATGATGTTCTAAATGATATCAAATCATTTTAGGTGGTGACTCGATGTTCATTGAAATACTAAAAGATGTGATAATAAAAAATTATGTGGAATATAACATCACATACATAATTATCATGTTGTTGTTTCACATATTCTAGTCATCCTGATCCATCCCCACATATGGAATTTCATATTCCATTATTATGGGAGATGTTTTAATTTTATCAATTTTATTGGCCCCATGAATTGGGCATTTTATTAGTTAATTCCATAATTCTCTATAGTTACATCACATAGTATATGGTACAATATATTGAATTTATTTCAATTAATCACATTCTTTATTTTATCCATGATAATTGACCACTTTATTCCCTCATAATTCAACACTTAATAACTCTCCCAATTCATGTGGTATATTACCCCTATCACCTCTCTCCACATTTTATCTCTTACATGAAATTTGATTTTATTTCCATTATTATCTTCATGAAATGAATTTTATTTTGATTTATTCCTCCAATATTTGAATTATTTTTACCTTAAATTATTTGAAATTTATTAATATTTGATTTTTATATATGGGATGGAATAATCACATTATTACATAACATGACCCCTTCATGTTAGTAATCTCATATAGATCATATCACAAATCCATACACGTTTTATCTTTACCTGATTCCTCCTATTTCTAAACATTCTACTGAATAAAGGGAAATTAGGTATGATTAATTTAACGCTATTAAACTATCAATTTGAAATAAAATAACATTATAGGGATACATCCTATAATACATTTATCACATAATATATTAATTTATAAGAATCATTATATGTTATACACGATCTATTTCTCAACAAAGGATCTTATGGAATGTTTTTCTCTTTTAATAAGGGATCATAATAGTTTGTGAATTTTCTAATGAATATTCCACAGGAGTATTTGACATGGTGTAAAACATGGAAGATTTTCATGCGCCATGTGATGATTGAGTCTAGCTTAATACACCCTTTTCTAGATAATTACACCTATAAAATTGTATGTTATATCCGCATAAACTTTTACTATCCACAAATGGTTATATTTTAATTGAATCCATTTACTCAATATTAATTAAAACAAAAATTATGGATTTTTTATTGTGTTTAGTCTTAACCCTTAGGCTTTAACTACAATTCATAATCATAATACAACAAAGAAATACACCTTCCTCAGATCACAACTATAAAATCCCAAGAATTTATTAAATATTTTTCCATTTTTAACTATATAAGAATGGAAACTATTCAAACAATAACATCAGTAAGACTATTGTATTTTTTTTTAAATTGGATACATTAAATATCAATATAAACAATTGTGGTACATCAAAATTATTAATAATTTCCCTAATATGATTATAATTTTTATCGATCATAAAAAGACATGTAATATCATAGGGGAATACCTAATAAATGGGCGAGTTATAATGTGCAGTAGGTGATTAAACATATGAAAAAATAAATAAATTATTATATATTAGAAAATATTAATTTCAATGGAACATAATAGGGGTTAGAATTATAATTAGGAATATTAAGGCATAATATATCAATGTAACATAAAGGTGACTTGGAAAAATGTGTGAAAAACTGCAAACATGAAATCATAATCATAGTTCATGGATAACCACCAGGAAATAATAAAACTATGTACATTTTCCCATAATAGATAACTATCACTCCAAAATCATATACATGATGTCTCATGAGGAAAAAAAATTTAATAATGCATTAAATAACTCCATAATTCTGGGCACACCCATCGCTTTCCGATAATGTATTTACAGAAGTGTACAACATAGATCAAACCAAATAATAATGTATTTTATAAATTTTGACCTTCCAATAAATGAGTGTCGGTTATATATATAGAATTAAAAAATTATTGAAGGATTGGTACATCTATTTGAATAATCTTTATTGAAAATTGGTAAGGATATTCAAGACAATCAATTGGAAAGTAAAATAATTTTTAATTTTCTATAGCATAATAATAGTACATAATGATTCATAAAATAGATTAATGAGAGTTAATGGGGTTTATAATAACTTGGAAATACAATTTATTGTATTTGTTATGTAACTAAAAATCATAATATTAGGAATTGGAAATAAAATGACCAGAATAAGAATATACTATAATGAAGATGATTGAGAGACGATCCCTCACAAAATTTCATCATCAGGGCTGTATAGGTAAATGCTATAATGTGTTGGAATAAATGATATTTCATTATTAAGGAATAGATTTTAGAGTATATGTATATTTATAAATTCATTAAAACAAAACGTATTGAGAATCAAATTTGTAAATACAAGATGGTTCGTGAATTCAATAGACGGGAGAGGGGTCCCTTATATAGAGAGGGTGGTTCTAAAAAACTTATTAGAGGATTATTGAATGATTTGAGGATCCTTACTAGGATTTAATATGATACGACATATTAAAGATGTTATAAATGGTTTTGAGTGAATATTAATGGGATCATATATATGTTTAAACGGTTATAAAATGGAGAGTGCATTATTATTTCCCAAACATTGGATTTGTAACCTATATAATTTTGAAATGAAACCCCAAAACCTTAAAAGGTATTATTCTAGTTTTTTGTCCAAAATATGAGTGGTTTTTTTAATTTTTAAGGCATAAAGATTAATTTAAAAAAAATATTTCCCTTATTTTTGTTAAAGTAAGTCATATTTATAAAGAATTGATTTTATATCTATAATAAATAATATAACTTTTGGAGAATAAATTTAGGGATCCTAAAATTTATATAATACATAAAAATAAAAATAATATTAAATTGGAAATAAATATGTGTTCATGAATCCCATTTATAGAATTTATTACATCACCTTTTGGTCATTATTATGTCATAATACGATGTTTATTTATACTGTATATACTTTTTACTCAATATAATGAATGTCATTGAAAATTAGGAAAAATTATCTATTAGATAATAGCAAAATTTTTATTACAAAAATAATATTTATTTAAAAGTAGTTCTAAAAATGTGAATTTATATTTTTATATCAAAAGTGGACATTTATTGAGTAAATGTTTTAGATCGATAATAATAGTTTCATAAACAGTATAAAATAAAATTTTGCTTTATAAATAATATTATCATTTATATTTAATAAAATTTATATGATTATACATCTTTAATAGTAAATAATGCCTTTTTAACAGTTCATGAATTAATCAAAAAACAATATCTTTATTGTTAGTTTATATTTCAATAAAATGAATTTTTTTTCATTGTATCAACTTTAAAATCATTAAAATTTAATGTAAAAAATAGGTAAATAGATTAATCATTATATAAAATATAAATATTCATAATATTAGGTTCCTGAAAAAAAATTTCATTACTAAACCAGAAAACTTCTTCAGGGTACGGTGCATGATGTTGTGATTTTTATGGGGGTATTTTAGCGTACATGGTTTTGATCAAGACATCAACAAACTTGTACTTCTCTTGTATATTATATTGATCATGCATTATTTTTTTATATTTTATTGGGCTTGGAAAAGAGAAAACCACATTTATAATATCTCCCTTATTAACTATGATAAAAGTTTTTCATAGTGTATGATCAAGTTCGTTGTGTTCGTTGATTATTTGGTATGTGTAAATTGGATTTATTAAAGACCAATATTTAATCTAATCATATTATAACTAATCAATAGATAATTTATCATTGGATAAGATTAATAATATAATTTTTTATATGATAGAATATAATATTTGAAATAAGTGAATATGTTTTCTGTTATTGTAACAAATAAAAGGGAAATTAATTAAATCAAAAATGTAATTTTGTTCATAAAATTTCAAGTCGTTATATAAACCAACATGAATCAGAGGGTGACAATGATTTGAAGATTTGGAAGGAAACTATAATGAACGGTGGGTGAGGACATGTGATTTGGATAAATAAGTCCTCATAGAAAATTTATGATCAATATCATTTTATTAATTCGTCTTTATTCATTAATAGAAATGTATGCATCATTCCATCATGGATTGAATAAAAAACCTAAACCATGTAATCTTTTTTCTTATTTATTTACTCTTATAACATTTTATTATTATTCTATTCAATAAAATATTATTTGTTCAAATTGACGTTTTATGTTTTGGTGTGATGAATTTCGTGCTTGTTCTTCCATGTTTTAGGGATTATTTAGGGGTTTTATTCAAATATTATTTAATTATAATATAATGTTTCTGGAGATTTTTTATCGTGATGTGATCAATATATTTTCACGAGAACAATAACATGTAAAATATATTTTGGATGGAGAAATATTTTAGTATTAGGTCTCATTATAGGTATTTCCAATGAAATTTTTTGTTTCATGATGATGTCATTTTCATTATAAAATATTTTCATTAACTTGTTCCTTGAATTTTTTTAATTGATTTAATAAATGTTATTGGGTTTTAAAATTTATAAAAATATGGTTTCAAATGAAAAAAACATTAATAGGAGGATTTTTCTGAAATTGATTTGAGGTTTTTTAAAATTCTAATAGTGGATTTTTTTGTATAAACGCAATAATAATCCCTAGGATGTCACTAGTATGGAATTATTGAAGTAGTATTAATTTGAATAGATTGAAAATAAATCACATGGTATAAATCGTATGTCACATTCTTTTAAGATGGCATTAACATTAAAATTATTAATTTATTCATCATAAATCAGGAGTACTATGGTTGATATGTAGTAGAAACAAATAATTATGAAATAAATGTTTTTAATAATTTTAGTATTTGTCATGAATATAATATCATGAAGGTTTATGGATTATTATATGAATAATTTCAATGAAATTAAAAGTTATATGGAATCGGTGTATATATACATTAGATACTGAATTTGTAAACTTGTGTTATTTTCCTTCCATCCATAGTAATAGGATAATATATTGTTGACTATGTGTAATTATAATGGAAATATATATCTAATGATCTTGAATGTACGAATCCTAATATTGAAAATAAAAAATAATTACATTGATATTCATGTATTTTATAATAATGCATATAGTGCAGAAGGAATAAGTCATGTTGTTAGAAAAAAAAGGTATCCAAAAAGGGTGGAGGATCTAATGATGTGGATGATAAAAAATGTAGATCCCCTATTGTTTTTGATATAAAATAGTGCCACATTTAAATGTATTATAGTTTCATTTCGGATAAAACTAGTATATGAACTTCTATATGTGGTCATATGATTATTTTTAGGGTAAATGTGTGGTTTTATATTTTATTTACAAACCCAATTGAGTTATGGATGATAGGATCTTGAGATTCATTCTATTTAATATGTGATTACATGAATATTTATGGTTTCATCATAAGTTGTTTCTACAATATTCATCCAGAGGATTGGAAATCACATGAGATTGTGGAAAAAGGTGATGAATGTTTTCCAAAAAAGATCGAATGATTGTGGAACTATAATGTTGTGTGGTAAATCACTCTATAAAATAAGATAATACTTTATTTTTGATAAATCGATGAATAATAAATCTACATGGTGTTCATGGATTAATAAAAATTATTTTACATGGAAACATGCTACTAAAAATGGAGTTAATTATAGGACATGGTATCATATAGGTTCATTAATTAGAGTAATGCATGTTTGTGAAGTTAATTTTTATATTTAATGGAATGATAATCTCTATTACCATATTGAAAATTCAATTAATATAATATTTAAAAATGGATTACTAATAATAATAAATAGTAGAATTTGATACATATGATGATATCATCATTATAAAGTACTATAATGATATATCTAAATTTTTAAAAAAATTACAAAGAACTAAAAGATGTTGTTGGTTCACAATAATATTTTGGGACCAAATATAGTGAGTTATTATGGAGGTTAACTATAAACCAATACATTAATTGATAACATAAAATAATGGGATTAGTTGTACTTCATCTAGAACATGTCTTTTCTGTTTGAAACATTCATCTCGTATTAAGAAATAGTTGAAATAGATTATATGTTTATAATGTTTTTATGAGTATAAAATGGCGGTCAGTATGGAATATGTGTTTTATATATGATTATTTGTTAGGAGAGTTGTAATGCCCCGAACCATGTTACCCAGTGTTGGTGAATTATTACATAACATTGGAATGATTACAAGAGATTATGTCCCAAATGATCAATCATTTTAATATCCATAAAATTACTAGATATATGTAGAAGATTTAGATTAAATTATATAAAGAAAAAACAACATTGTGTCTCTTTATAACACACTAATATCCCATAGCCTATCCTTTCAAGTACATCATAATATATTTATTTTCATCCTTGTAAAAATACGGCATATTAAAGGTGTGATCTCAAATGCTTAGTAAGGATAAAAATATAGATAAATCTATCAAAAATAAGAAAAAAATTATGTCATTGTATAAGACTAAAACAAAAGACTTTTAAACATAAAATTCAGCATAATATCGCAAAGTTAAATCAAATAATTCCATTTTATTATTCACGTAGATCTTCTACTAGACGAATAATCACATTTAATATGAATATCCAATTTCATAATTATGGAATGAATAATTTCAGACACCATAACGACATATTGAAGGCCTCTTTCGAAGACTACCAATTAAAATTTTGTCAATGACTTTTGTTAAGAAACTATATTGTCTCATAAGACATACGGATGCATCAAGGGGCTATATTCAGCCCCGCCTGTCACTTACTACATCCATTGCATTCCTCGTATGAATCAATTGAAAGATAATATAAATATTTTTATGAAAACTACCATACAATATGTTAATACATTTATCATAAAACATGAATGTTATAAAAATATCACATTCATAGCCAAATATATTAATAAACCTTCAATAAATTAGGTAATATTGTATCTTAATAAACAAGCTTCATACATATGAAAATCCAAAAAAAGATTTTGACATAGATGAAATCATTCCCAAAATTATTTGAGAGAAATATCGCATTCTACATTGAAATTGATTAAAATTTATATAATTAAAAAAGAAGAATTTATTTTTTAACTATTTATAAAAGGTTGTATGTGAAAAATATAAGGTGTTATAATGGTAGAAAATAGCCACACCCTCCATATATGTTAAAAACACTTTCTTTAATTTGTCAAAAAGGTCATAAAGCACCTTGTGTGAAAAAATAAGAAATGATTATATTCAAAAAATGATTTGAAAAATCAAAAATGGCTATAACTGAAATTAACTAATATTATAGGAATTTTTTTTGTAATACTTTTTTAAGAAACATAGATGTGGATGATAATGAAGTCCTAGAAGACACTTATATAAAAACAACCACGAATAATAATCAGATTGAAAAATTAATACTTACCGTGTACATATACATAGTCAAGGTTACACTAATCTACATTATAATGGATGAATAATTGTTATTAAAATAAATAAACCACATAAATAAATATTATATCATATAGGATCCCTTAATATTGCTTTGCTATTAATATTTCAGTAGTATCATTGATTCGAGTGTTAAGAGGTTCATTTTCCAGTATATGTTTTGTAACATAAGTTATTATTGTTATTGGTATGATTTAGTTTATTAATATACATAAATATATTAATTAGTTAAAAATTATTTCTAATCATAAATTGAAAATTATTCGTGATTGGTTATGATGGGGAATGAAAGGCTAATATGTCGTGGAGACAGAAAGCCGTATATATGCATGAGCAACAATACCATTTTATTGATGGAGAAAACCAATGTAGTTGGATGGTATTTTATATATACAGAATCATAATATTTATTATTTATTATTTACATCAGTTATAATCACTATTATACCCATACATATAATGAAGTGTTGAATAATAAACTACACCACAATGTGGAGATGGTAATTCGTATGTAAGCATGAATGGTGACATTGAAATTCATAGGATGGAGAGAATAATGAATATGGTTGTAACATATATATAATAACATGAAATTATGTAGAGGGTATTGGATTTATTATTTTTGTATTAAAACAACAATGAAAGAGGAATCGGGAGAAGATAAGAACTCTAATAGTTGTGATGTAATAATTACATCATATTCAGGTGTTTCCTTTTGATTTTCAAAAAACAGGTCATTAAGATAGCTTTATGATCAATGTATGGACTATATGATGATGTGAGGGTAGCTGGGACGATATTTTATTTGGGTTTTCCATAGTCAAATGGTTTTGGAGATGTGAATTTTAAAGAAGTGAAGGTATCCTTTAATAAGAGATATGAGAGGCACATTAGGAAATTATTGAAATACTAATTTATTTTAAAATAATTTTCAGTTTAAAATATCTAAAAATTGATTTATTTATAGGATAAGGTCGGGATGGTTTGAAATAATCTCAACCAATAGGTTTTAGACATGTTTAGTTCACTGTATTTTTGTTATATTTTATATTTATCTGTTGGTTAAATAGTTTAACATTTCCCATGTCTTCTGGTATTTTTATATTACATGGTTAATAAACTAACTATAAAATGAATAAAGAACAAAAAGTGGTCCAAAAATAAATATCTATGTTGTTATATGTTTTTATGAATAATAATATATATTAAGGTGTATTATATTATTTAATAAAATGGTATTTATTTTAAAAATTCATTTATGTCAATTTTGACATTGTTTTGTATTTAGTAATTATGAAAGTCATGAAAATTTATTGATTATAAAAACATACATTTAATCCTCCCTAACATGACATATTCACTTATAAATTTCGTAGATGGCTTAAAAAATTCAATTAAAATTTATTTTAATATTTATTATATAAATTATTTTAATAATTCAATAATAATATAATTATTGCATCATCATTAGGTCATAAATAAATATAATTATTTAATGTATAAATATTATAAATAAAATAAAATGATGATTTAAATATTTTTATATTACTAATTAAAACTTGTAGTATAATTTATCTTATGTGTATCCTTATATTAAATTTAATTTGATACTAAACATTGAATTTAACACTTTTAACTATTCATTAAATAAAATAAAAAAATGTCCTAACATAATCCAATAGTATAAGAAGGACAATATTTTCATTCTATGGATTATTTTGGTCAAAATAAACTTATCCAATATAATTAGTACATGCGCTGGGGTAATTGTAATATCAATTTTTCATTTAATAACTCTATTTTATTTTAGTCGAGGTAAATAACATTCAAAAGTTACAATTCACCAAAAATTATTTTCATCCTATTAAAAATGATTTTACATATGGATGAAAACTATTATAGTTATATGTTTGAAATTTGATTCACAAGAGTTGTAAAATTACATTTTATGCAAATTTGTAAATGTTCCTAGAAGGTAGGTAAAATACATAAAAACTTTCAACAACATTTTATATATCAGATCATATTATTAAATGATTCGAATGAATTAAATTGGACTAATATAGCTATTAGGTATCTATATTAAATTTAAGATAAATTTAAATTAATCATAATATTTATTTAAATTAAATATTGTTTTAAACAATAAAGTAGTGTTTTTCAATATTCATTAAAAATTGAATGTATTTAGAAAAATACCAAAAATTGACCCTCAGATAATTTTGATAGTTTGAATCCAAAAATAAAGTCTATTTAGAAAAAAAAATTATAAAATTTCAAAAAGTGGAAATTACTATTCATTGCAACGTTTAAAATGGCCACATTGATTGGTCATGGTGTGCTAGTACTCAATTTGGCATACAACATAAGCTATTGTATTATTCATAGAGATTTATATCGCGGAATCGTGAGGTATTACATTCTTCCATCCTTCAAAAAATTTCGTCTTCAAATTTTCTAAAATATTACATCATAAAAAGACTCTTCTGTATCTTCATCATATGTTCCTCAGATTTTTATGTTTCCTCTTATATTTTTTGGTTTCTCCGTTGAACTTTTACCAGATGAGTCATATGGTTTCTCAACACTTGGTCTCTAGTATAAATAATTTTAATAGGCTCATCACAATAAGACAAATTTGGTTCCAATTATATTTCTTCATAGGTGAGTACATGCGTTGGGATATGCAAGTATTTTATCAATAGTTATTCAAGGAACGCATCATGAAAATGATGGAGATTTGGCGGCATTTCCAAATGGTAAGATACAACTCCCATTCATTGTAAAAATACAAAATGGTCTGATGTACCTGGGAATTAATTTACCCTTATGACCTAAATTTATAACATCATTCCTTGGAGATAACTTCAAGAAAATATGATATCTTACTTAAAATTCAAAATCCTTCAGTTATCAGCATATCTATTCGGCCTACATTTAGCTTCTTTGATATGTGATTGTATAACATTCATCTCATTCATTATTTCCCCATAATGTTCAAGACCTACGAGTAATTTATCACTAATTCCATCTCAACCAGTTGGTGTGTGACATCTATTTCCATATAACTCTTCATATGATGCCATCTGAATACTCAAATTTAAGCAATTATTTGAGGAAAATTCTACTAGAGGTAAATAATGACCCACATAACTTGAATGTCACATGATCAAGATGGCAACATGTCTTCAATGGTTTGAATAGTTTATTCTAATTTTCCATCAGATTGAGGGTGTTAGTCAGTGCTCAAACTAACATCAATATTCAAGGTTTTCAAAAGACTTGTTCAAAATACTCAAGTAAAATGGGGACCGGAATCAGGAAAAATCAATAGGGGTACATCATGAAGTATTAAAACCTCATTAATATATAGTATTTCTAAACATTCATGTGGTAAATCATCTCTTATTCCTGAAAATGTTTTGATATGTTTAGACAACCAATAATGACCCATATATCCTCAATCCTTCTAGGAGTTTTTTGTAGCCCCATGACAAAGTCCATCATAATATCATCCCTTTTCTAGTTAAGTACGGGAAGAGGTTTCCAGAATCCTCTAGGATGTTGTCTTATAGGCATCACCTGTAAAAAATTTGTACATCAAGAAACATGATCAGCAATCTCCCTCTACATGTTGTCCCACCAAAAATTTTATTTGAAATATCTAAACATCTTAGTGATACAAGGGTATATAGAGAAACTGGATTAATGAGAAACATCCCATTATTCCCTTTTTATATCAGGTATATCGAGATCACAATGTCGATTCCAAAATCAAAAAATTTCATCATAATTCTCGAAGGTGATCAGTCTACCATCATTTGCAGCTTTATTTTTATTGTGAAACTCTACATCATCAGTCTGAGAACTTATTGTTCCTTCATCAAATGATTTTTTGGAAACCGTTTGGAATAATATTCATGATTAACCTTCCATGATTATTCTCATATCCATATTTACTATATCCACGATCATATGATCTCATTCAACTCTCATTGTGTTCAAAAATCCACCATCTTTTCATCTCGAATCATCTTCCACCATATTTCCCTTCCCTAGGTGGTAGTGTTTAGTGAAATAATAATCCTTGAGTTGTTCGAGGCACCACCTTTGCCTCATGTAGAGTTATTTCTATTTGAATATATACATTAAACTCTTATGATCAGTATATATCTCAAATTTTTAACATGGAGATAATTTCTCCAAATCATCATAGTAGATATTATACCTAATAACTCAAGATCACGAGTATGATAGTTTTATTCATTTTTTCTTACCTTCCTTGGTGCATAAAAAATAAAATTATCATTCTTCAGAAGGACACAACCAAGTACATTTCATGAAAGATCACTATAAATAACAAGACCATCATTCGAAAATGGTAGAGTTAAGATAGTATCATTGAATAATGTTCTCATCAATTATTTAAAACATTTATCAAACACTTTTGTCTAAAAATAATTTAACACCTTTAGGTGTGATCTTGGTTAATGTGTTAGAATAACCAGAAAAATAATGGGCGATATGCCTATAGTAACCTGCTAAAAATATGAAACTCTGTAACTCAGTTATACTAATCGGTGTGGGCCATTCATGGATATCTCTTTTCATTTAAGGATAAATAATGATTCCATCAGTAGAGGAAATATAGCTAAAAAATGAAATCTCAGGATTCTTGAATTCACACTTACTAAACATCCAATATAATTCTTTTATTTTAAGTGTCGGCTAGAAAACAAAGGGACAATTATTTTGTCCTAAATGCATAATATAAAATCTTAATGCCCATAACTAGAACAAAATGAGGTCTTTGGAATGTAATTATTCTTCATGAACAATTGATGATATCCTGATCGAAGGTAAATCACTGAAAAATATTGAGCTCCATGATTTTAATCAAATAAATCATCAATGTGAGGTAGGGGATACTTTTTAATTATTATTATAACATTTATCTCCCTATAGTCGATGCATAACCTCATAGATACATTTTTCTTCTTGAAAAAACATGGGATCCCCACAGAGAGACAATAGGGAGAATAAATCATTTATTACCTAATTCTTCTAGTTTTTTATATAGTCCAACAAATATTATTTTTAAAATTCTATAAGGTGTCTTAGATATTGACCTTGAAAAATGAATTATGTCAATGAAAAATTGAATTTATCAATTTGTAGGATGTCTTGGTATATACTCAAGAATACCATCAAAATGTTCTTGCACAATAGGTTCATCTTTTATTTGACCATTACATTCCTCACCCATAGTTTTTTCACTCCCATACACCCCAATAATTGAATTTAGTAGATCTATTGGGGATCTATATTAGAATCATATGGTTACATTTCTTATGTAATGATATTATATTCCTTATCATCATAAAAAAGTTATCCTCTTCCTTCTTACAATAAATTTTTGTATCATGGTCATAAAGACAATACATACCAAATATTATATGACATTAAATCATGGGTATGAAAATAATATCAGATAATAAAACACGTTTATATTTTATAATAGTAATTGATTGACATTTCTTTTTGAAATGATACTTCCCTTATGATGTTTGACTGACAACCCCCTTGTTATGTAATTGTGGAAATATATATTTTTTCTTTAAAAATTTTGAAGATATAAAATAATTCTATGATTCATAATGAAATAAATAATTGGATAATTTTTTGAAAATGATTAAAGAAGCTTCCACCATGACATTCAGAACTTCAACCTCACCAGTTTTGATTTATTATGCTTGGACTTGCTCCCTTGTCCTTTTCTGAGGTAATATTTCTTTAACACATATGACATTAATTTTTGTAATTCCCTATTTCTTTAAAATAGTACCATTGAACCCTTTACTCCGCTTTCTTCCCCTTGAAATCACTAGCTTGGTTGAATTTTTTCAATATCTATAACAAAATCCTTTCCCCTATAGTCGTGTAGGGGGATGTTTCTTCCAACAATTACTAATGGATGAAAATTCAACATTTCCCTATATCCCCATATTTCATTTTTTTGAGTGTTTAGATGTTCTATTATTACCATTCATTGTTTTAATGTCATAATAGTAACATAATTACTTTTATATCTTGATTGATCATCAGATTATATCTTCTTACAATGATAAAGATTGAGGTAATAATGATTGAAGAAAAAATGTTCTTAACCCATCAAAGAATAGGTAAATTTAACATCATGGGTTACTATATAATTTGTATAATTACTTTCTATCATTTTAATTTTAGCCTCATACGTTGCGACATTTTCGTCGTCCTTTTTCCTCAAACTCACAAATTTTAATTCTATATCTTATCGATGATTACAAGGAATGTTTTTTCTATGATAATATCTTTAAACTCCCTATATTCCCTATTTTATACTTTTTCATCCTCCTTTGTTTTTTGAACTAATAACCACCATTTCACTACATCTCTGATGAGGCAATAAACCAACATGAAAACTTATTCACTTTTAGTATTCCTGAATGCATGAAATATATTCTCATAAGAACTTATCCAATGATCAGATATAATGGATTTTTAGTCACATTAAATGTTGGTGGATGATGAATCATGAAGCAGTCTAACATTGATCATCATCATGGTGGATCAAGGTGCTCTATATTGGTATGTTTATTATTCATATCCTTATTGAGATTTCCAAGTATGGTTATAATATGTTCATCAACAGTTTCATCACTAGCACCACTATAATTATCTTGAGTATGATGGAAATCCCTACATAGATTACGTGCTTTGATATAATTTATATTCCTTTAACTGGGTACCATTTTTATGAAATGGCATATAATAGATTCGGTTATGAATCACAATACATAATTCCAAACATGTAAAATACATAACATAAATTGAAAAAATCATGCATATAATCAAAAATTATTAAAAAATCATTGGAGATGTGTTTAATAATTATTCCATCTTTATGGTTTGTTAATATATTGTGATTTTTCCTAAGAATATATCATTGGATTGTCAATCTAGATGCATAGTAAGGCCTGTTGTTGTGTCTAGGATACCCTGTTTCTAGCCCAAAACACCATGTCGAAGATTTCACTTCTAGGTACATCTGTGAAAGAACCACATCCACTTGTTGTATCCAAATGGAGATTTTTGTCATTTAAAACCCACATAATATCTACATTAGAGATTTTTTTGGATGTTTTCCTATACCAATCCTCAATGTCTATATTAGTGTTATGTTCTCTAATCAGAGATTATATAAATATAGTTTCCTAGGATTTTACTAAGGATTCTCCAATAATATCAATAAGGACCAACCCTAGTTACCCAATATCGGTGCATTATTACATAACATTGAAACGATCATAAGAGATCATGTCCATAAATACTTATCAGTTTATTAGCATTTGAAGAAGTAGATGCATACCAATGTTTTTCATTTTAATTTGAAAAGGGAAAAAATTACATTATGTATCTTTTGAATGCACATATATCTGTAATCCAATCCCAAAAGGTTGATCATAATATACTTCATTGAATCCGGAAAAAAATAAGAATTACAAATATGGTGATCTCAAATTCTCAGTAAGGATATCAATATAGCAGAATATATCATAAATAAGAATAATCATTTAAGTTAACGTATAGACTAAAAAACAAGACTTTTATATATAAACATCATCATAATATGGAAAATACAATTCATATAACTCCATTTTATTATTCACATGAATATTATACTAGTCGAATAATCATATGTAATATTAATATCTAACTTCATAATGATGGAATTCATATTGCCAAATATCATAACCCTATAGTCATGGCCTCATGACTAGACTGAAAATGAAATTTTTTTCAAGGCCTTGGGCCAAGAAATTATTTTGTCTCATGATAACTACCGATTCATAGAGGGGTTATAGCGGGCCCTTCCCATCACTTACAACTTCCAATGCATTTCTCATATGAAATGGATGAAACATGACATAAAAATTCATATTAAAACTATCATATGAAATGTTAATAGTTTGAAAATAAACATAGAATTTTATAAAAATATAAAATTGATAGTAAAAATATAAAAAAACAATCAATAGAATATGATAGGTTGTATCATAATAAATCAACATAAAAAAATTGTACATTAAAATAATGGATATTGACATAGATGAAATCGTTCCAAAAACTATTTTAGACAAATATCTATTTCTTCATTGAAGTTATTTAAATGGTCCAAAATTATAATAGAAAACATTTATTTTGAATATAATAATATAATATTTTTACAGATGCTTTAAAGGTGTTATAAAAGTGAAAAATATCCCGACCCCCCGTATAAGTTAAAAAAACATTATTTCCTTATTTTTTAGAAATGGTCATAGTGTACATTATTTGGAAAATGATGGAAAGAAGCTTTTAAAAAAAATTACCAATATTCATAAGAGGGTAAAAATTAATTTAACCCATATTCTAGGAAATAATAGAAATGTTTTGAAATACATTTTTATGAAACACAATGGTGGATGATAGTGAAGTCCCACTAAATACCAACATATAAACAACATCCCATAATAAATAGATTGTAGAAGTAACCCTTACCTTGTAATGTTCCTTATTTAAGGGAATGTTTACCTAAAGTGTAATAGTTAAATAATTGTTATTAAATTATAAACGAACCACATAGCTAAATATGAGTTCATATATGATCCCCTAATGTTTCTTTTTAATAAAATTTCTGTAGTATCAATCTTTCAGGTGTTAAATGATTCATTTTATTTTATATGTTTTGGTATGTAAGTCAGGATTGTTAGGGATATGATGTATTTGATTCATAAAAAAGTTGATATTATGTTCTTAATTTTTTTTAATAATAGTATGAAAATTATTCTTGAATGATTTTGATGGATAATGAAATCTCATCGTGTCGTGGAGACAGTAGGTCGTACATACGCACGAGTGACAATATCATTCTACTGATGGTGAAATAATATGTAGTTGGATAGTATATTATATATATAAATTATCATGAAAATTTTATATATTTTATTTACATAAACTTTTCACATTGTTATACCAATTCAAATAATTAAGTGTTTAATAACAAACTACACCACGATGTGGAGATGCTAAGCCGCACATATGCACATATAGTCACTTTTCCATTCATTGGATGAAAAGAATAATGAATATGGTTTTACGATATTCATATTAACATAATAGTATGTAAATGGTAATATATTTATTATTTAGTTAAGGAAACAAAAAATATAGAGGATGTGGAAGAAGAAAAGCAATTTGAATGTGGTGATGAAATAATTTTCTCTTCATTGTGTGATTCCTTTTGATATGATCCAATGGGCACCTTACAATGGATTTATGATTGATGTAAGGCCTATAAAATGTTGTGACAGCATTTTGTATTTTATTTTACTAGGGGATGTCAGAGACAAAACACTTTAACGGTGTGAATTTTAGAGAAGGGGAGGTTCACTTTTATAAGTTAGGTGAGGGGTACTTTAGGAAAAGATTAAAATATTAATTTAATATAAAATAATTTACACTTTCTAAAAGATCAAATAATTTTATTTAGAGGATAAGGTGGGTATTGGTTGAAATACTCTCAAAAAATAGGTTTTAGACAGGTTTAGGATATGATATAAACCATATCAATTAGATTTAACTCGTGGTTATATAGTTTAACATTTTCCAAGTCTTCTTGTATTTTAGTAATAAATGGTTAATAAACATCCTATGAAATTAAAAGGGAACATAAAGTGGTTCATAAATGAAATTTATATCCTTCTCAAAGTCCTTAAGTCTAATCCTAGATTTTTATGTGTATTATATCATTTAATAACATATTATTTGTTTTAAAAACTCATTTATGTCAACATTGACACTATTTTGTATTTTGTTTTTGTGAAAGTCATAATTACTTTATACTTAGAAAATAATTCATTGATTCATTGCTAACATGTCATATTCACTTAAAAAATTCATTGAAGGAATCAAAAGTATCAGAATAAATTTATTTTAATATTTATAATATCAATAATTTTAATCATTCAATAATAAGTTAACTACTAGATCATCATTTTTTTCATAAATTAATTTAATAATGTATTTTATTAAAATTTTAAATAAAATACAATGATTTCAGAAATATTTTTTTTATTTATAATGAATATTTATAGTCGATTTTATCTTATGTGTAACACTATATTAAAAACGTTTTAGTTATTAAACATGGAATTTATCACTTTTTTCTATTTTTTAACTAAATACAATAAATTTCCTAATCTAATCCATGTCTATCATGGGGATCATATTTTATAAATAAGGATTATTTTATTCAAAATAAACTTATCCAATATAATTAGGACATGTTTTGGTGTAATTTTAAATCATTATTACGTTTGATTACCCTATTTATATTTAATTGTAGTTAATAAAATTCAAAATTTACTATTCACCAAACATTATTTTTATCCTATTGAAACACATTTTAATTAATAATTACAACCATGTCTATTATATTTTCGAAATTAAATTCATATATGTGGTAATATTACGTTTTATGCATCTTTTTATGTTTTCCTATAAGGTAGGTAAAATACATTAAAAATTTCCAATAAAATTATATATATATAATCATACTCTAAAAAGAATTCAATGAGTTACATATTAATAAATCATATATTTTGTATCTATTTTGATATTAAAATAAATTTAAATTAAAATAAGTATTCTTTAAATAAAATTTCGATTCAAAACATTAACATAGTGTTTTCAACTATTCATCAATAAATTAACCTTTTCCAAAAAATAGAAAAAATTCACCCTAAGGTAATTTCGATATTCATAATCCCATAATGAAGTCCATTTTGAAATATAAAATTATAAAATTTGAAAAAGTGGGTTTTACTAATCCTAACTTTTTTAAATGGAATGTTTTATTCTTCGTGGTGTGCTAGAACTCAATGATGCGTAAAATGAAGGAAATTATATTATTCAAAGAGAAACGTATCCTGGAAGCTCAAGGTGATACAAAGGGATTAATTATTAGGTGATTATGTTAGATATTTTATAGTAGAGTATTTTTTTAGAGAATATATTCTTATTTTGTGAAAATTATTAAAAAATAGTATTAAATTAGGGTTCTCTATGGTTTTTAGGTGGTGTGATAGAACTGTGTAACTCTCATAGTTGATCAATGCCTATATTCACCAATTCTATTATAATTTTAATATAACAGTTGTCCATTAATAATATTTTACTACAATTACTTCATCATACTCAAAAAAAAACTATTGATGATGGAAATAAATGAGACAACCAAGAGGAAATATCATATGTGTGAGACATTGATGGAAATGGAAATATGAAATTGGAATTAAACTATTTGATAATGATCTCCATAACGTCATAAAAATTGAGGGTGTTATCATAAATGAGGTCATCATATATTAGGATGATAAAATCATGGAAAATATATAGGAATTCTAGTGTATCGTTGAAATATATAGTTCACATTAATAAAACACTAACAAAACATCCCAAAAAAAACACAGTGAGAATAAAACATATATAAATACCATAAAATTTTCTGATCTTACTAGAATAATGGGTATTGTTATAATTTTGTTTCAAAAAAAGGGTAATTAGATAATTAATTTATTAGTGAATATTTATCTTGCGAATTTACCACCCCTCATTTTTTAGTACTTGAATGAGATTGACCTTATTAATAACCATGTAGATTTAAGTATTAATGGATTCATATTCATTGGACTGATAATATTATTCTTTATTTACATTCAGTGAAGGATAAAGAGTCATTATTAACGAAAGAGGTAATTAATTTACTGTGTATAATTAAATTTTATATAGAAATGATTCATTTAAATGATTAAATCCATGTGTTTAGAACAAGGAAAGAGTAAATGAAAACTAATGGGTTGAATGTTTTTGGAGAAAGTTTTTTATCATCTACAAGAAGAGGGAGATGGTAAGAAGAAGTATAATTCTATGTTATTAGTGAAATTATTTAAATATAACAAATGTTTTAACCTATATAATATCCATTACAATGAATTTATAAATAAATATATCCTAATCATGATAATTATGGTTTTATAATAATATAGTGCTCTATAGAAGATTGATCTAAAGACAAAAATCCATAATGGAGATTAAGATGATGTGAATAATGCAGATCACCCATCTATTTTTTTGGTCCAATTGACCCAATCTATCTTTTGTTATATCCAATGTATATAATATGGTTTGAAGAATTATTGAAGGGGTAGAATGAAAATTTAATTGTGTTCTGGAGGAAATATTTTTATTTGGAAATAATAACAATTTGTGTTACCAAAAGGTGATGGATTATGGTAATTTTATGGTTGTTAAACATTATATGTATGAATTAAATACAATATTTCTGATGAATGAAATGATCACTGAGAGAATGGTATAGTTTTCTAAAAAATTTACTTCACATATTTTAGTATGGAAAAGAGTCCTTTTGGATGTGGACTGTAGATTACTGAATTTCTTGTACATTATACCTAACTCTTTTTCTACATCCAAATGGTCTCGAATGATTTAGTTTGTAACAAATGAAATCTATAACCACACCAGTTGATGTAAAATTAAATATATGTGTGGGTATGTAACCATGAATGTAATTTGGGTATTATTACATGATATGGGTTAAATGTAAATAAATTGTTAGATAATGGATGTATTTGATGGTTTTTAATGATCCATGTATTCCAAAAAAATGTTATTTTTCTATAGGTTCATTTTTAGTCATATATGAGATAACTAAGATAGTTTAAAGTCAATATTATATTACATGATGTGTTATGATTGTTTAGAAATTTTCATTGAATCATATTAAAATTACTAGGTTATATAAATGCTGATTTTTGTAGATATTCTGGATCTTGTCATACAACTATGAGATATATTTTTATGACTCTTGTAATAATAGTTATATAGATATCGTAGCATCAACCTCTGTATCATATTATATAAAATAATTAGAGTAAATTAAATTGACAGATATAGGGAAAGAGAATGTTTTGATGAAGCAATTTTTAGAGGATATTATTAAAACACATGAAGTTGGGATCATATTTTGTGACTCATTCAACATGAATCACTTTCCCAAAAATACAATTTTTTATTCTTTTAAAATTTACAATTAGGTAAAGTACCACTATAAGTATAATTTTTTATGACAGAGAGTTATAGAAATGGAAAATATAATTTGTATTGAATATAAATAGAATGTTAATATAGTTCACCACTCAATTAGTGATTAGAAGTTTGAAAGAAACTTTATTTTTGGGTTTTCATGGTTATTCACCATGTACCCATATTAGAAAATCTATGGATGATGTCTGTATGGGAGCATACAGAGGCCATAGTTGTATTGTTAATATCAACATAAAGTGGGAGAATTTTTGGTGAGATATTTATTGTTCTATATGAAGGATTTTAATATTATTATAAGCGAAAAATATTATAACCATATGTTTTAAAATTCTATGGATATATCGTAGTAGTAACAATTTATCAGGCCACCATAAGATGCATACCAGTCTATAGGGGCCAGTACATTGAATATTCATTCGCAGATGTATATAAAATATTTTATATTATTGATATTTTCTAAAATATAATTGTACACCAGCTGGGAATTTTGATATGGTTATATTATTTGACCAAATAACATAATTTGGAATTCGACATATATGCATTATATGGTGTTGATGACTAGAAGCAATGATATAAAATCATATAATGGGATGGATAATAATATGTTATTAGGAAAACAAATAATTCTGAGTGATCATGAGATTGATGTCATTATAGTCACTCCGCTTCATTCATTGAATAAATGATAGGGATTATTAACATATTCATTTTGGAGGAATCTATAACAACAAATTCTCATTGTTTAATTTTATTTTATTCATGTTTTCATCTGATCTTTTTTTATATTATTTCATGTGTTTAATTGGTATTTTTATTTTATGGTGGCTGTAAATTGATTCATGTTCATCGATATATTTGGAAACATTTTTTGTGTTCATTCTTGAGTTTTTTGTTCTAAATGCTATTTTCATGTGGAATTGATTCTAGTAGTCTAATAAAACCCTTTTGATGATCCCAAAAATCATTGTTTTTAAAACATGATGTATTTGACTTTAATATGTTTTCAACCTCTATAAAAACCATATTATTAAATAAAAACACCACCACCACTAGGACATTATACTCAATAATGACAAATCCAAACAATACCTGGCTTTATAAAGACTAAGACATGACATGTTTTCATCAAAATCTCAATGTATGTTCTCTATACCTAAAATTCACTTCCAAACACATGACGAACATTCCATTCAAATAAAATTTATTTAAATATTGGACAATGAAAATTATAGTTTCTATATTATTTACTATAAATTATAAATTTCTATTTTAATTTTTTAGTTATATCAATAAATATTAATTTCAATAAGATAAATTTAATAGCATTTATAACATAATAATAATATCATATATCATTTAGTGGACATGGTATGATAATATAGTGATAATGTTTCATAGGAGATTGTTTTTTCATTTTGGGTGGTCTCTCGAGGAGTAGATAAATTAGATATGAAATAGTTAGAAAAATAATAAATTTATAACAAATTTTAAACAAGTAAATATAATTTTAAATTTAATAATAATACATTAATATTTTAAAAAAATTATACAATCTAATGGTGATGATATATAAACTTTGACACACATATACATACATTTTTAATCCCAATCTGTTTTCTTAGACACTTTATTATAATAAAAAGCTTTATATTCCATGTGGACATCCTCATATCCTATAACCATGATAATGTGAAATATTTACTTGTTTTGGGCTTGCGTAAATATGAGAATATTAATTTTTTTATATTTTTTAGTTTAAAATCTTTTTAACATCCTCTTATAATTATCATTAAATTAATGTTAGATTTATATACTATGTTTACATAATGATAAAATTTCATTCAATGATGACCATTATTTAATATCATAGTTATAAATTAATTAATATTGTATTATTATGGAATATAAAAATATATATTAGGATTCAATGTGATATTGTAATTTTCATATATTTATAATATTAATCTATAGAAATCGGGACATTGGTATAGATTTATGGATGTCCATGATGTTCAAGATCTGTCTAAAAATGTTGTGGTTAACTACATGTTTGACAATACATTGTCTTTTGTTGATTATTCTTTCATATTATTATAATTATGTTTATGAATATGGTTAATGTATTTATACATGATTTGAATATGGATATGTGTTAATATAATTAAATTTTATATATAGGAATGTAATATTAATAATGTGTTGTATAAAGTGTAATAAATTAAATTTTTTTGGATCATACTTATTTGGTTTAAATAATAGGATATAAAACTAATTTTCTAGATTATTACAAGCATATAGGTATTAAATAATATTAATTGAGTTTTTAGGAAAAACATTTATGATTTTAATTATTTATATATATATGAAAATGGTAATACTTTAATAAAACTGTGAAATACTTATTTTGTGAATACATCCAAAAAAACACTCCATGACCTCAATGCTTCTACATAGGTAAAGAATGAAAAATATAAATTGAATGTACCTTAAAAATTGAATTTATAATATGGGGAATGTGATTTGATATTAATTGGGATATGGTAGATATATTGTTTTTCATTACCTGTTCATGTTGGAGGACTCTCTAATATGCCTTTATTTCTTATAATGTAATGTTTAGATAAAATTTAACAAGATTAATACTATGGATTATTATAGTTGTATACAAATTAATCACTTAATAATATTTTTATATGTTATTTTTTGATAACATGTACATTGGTAATTTGAAGTCTAGTTAGAGTCGACATGTGTTGAAAATTAAAGGAAGGATTATCTGAGTTTGTATACTAGAATGTGTACATGATAGGTTAATGTTACGAATTTTGTTGTTGGGGGAATTGTGTTTACTCATACAGATAAGACGACACTGGGATATTATGTATTGATATATTAGTATTTATAGAAATTTTTTTACAAAATTGTATGTTTATGTTTCTCAATAATAAATGAAATGATTAATTAAAAAATATTCCTGAGGAATTTAATCTATCCAATTAATCTATAATGTGTAGTAAATTTATTTTGGTGAAAAACAATTTTAGAAGCTAATTAGGGTTCCATTATCTTTTAGTTAAGAACTCTATAATGGATAGGATATTATATAATTATTTAAACCATGAAAATCTAGTTCTTTACCGTATATGAGAATATGAATGGAAAACTCTATATTTTAATTTATAACAATATCCTAGGTGTATGAATAATTGGTATCTAGTCAATGATTTGGATAGAAATATATTCAGTATCAATTTTTTTTTTATCTTATTATAATGTACAATAAAACTATTTATATAAATTTCATATCAAAAACCTGAGTACAATGACATGAGTATTGATACATTGAAGAACTAGATATTATATATAAAATGTATTTAAAAGGGGTATTATACATGGTTGGGGAGAAGAATGATGTTTCTTATATGTGTGAAATTATAATAGCAACTTAAAAAGCTATCATAGATTTACAAACAGTTTTATGAATTTATACTTTAATATGAATATTTACAGTTCAAAACCATTTTAATGATATTTTTTATAATAAATTTATAATAATTTAAGAACATCGATAAAGAAATATTTATCTCTGTTCCCCTAATATTATTAACTCAGTAACAAGTTTGATTGAAACAAAAAACAACCCTACTATTGGTATTTATCATCCATACTCTTTCTTGGTTAGTTACATTGTTTATAATCTAATATCACTAATAAGAGACATATAAACTATTTGTGATATTTTGTATTGGAGACCAATTATTCACCCAATATATGTTGTTGTTTTCTCAAATCTAATAAATTCATCCAGCCATAGGTTATTCTTTTTATGGATTGAATGATATTTCCAACCTCCAAATTTTTGTAACCATGTGCCATTGTGAGATTTTGGATTTAGTTTACAATATTCCCAAAAATATATAATTAAAGTAGAAAATACATGATTTTATCTATATGATAGATTTATAAAATGGTTAGTCCACTCTGTTATCTAAAAATAAGTTGTTATATGATTGTAATTATGTCTTTTGATAAACTATGAATTGGGATTATGTATGAAACACAAAAACATTTTAATAATTTTTTTTCTTATACTCCAAATATATATATTGTGTGAGATCATCAGTTTAGTGGATGAAATTTAAATAATATTAAATACTAAAATGACATTAAACAAGATTCTCTCCCAATGAAATCTCTTATTATATAATTTTACAAGCATTATAATTATTATTTTGAGAAATTTTGTATATTGAACCTATAACATACCTAAATGGTATCTATGATAACTATGATTTGTTAGGGAAATGGATTTTTGTCATAATATTGTAAATGTTTTGGAATTAATTTTTTGTCATTCTAAACAATGAGTATTAGAAATTAGAATTTCGTAAAAAATTTATTCAAAAAAAATTAAATAAATTGAGATAATTCAAGAAATGGGAAATAAATATATGTGTTGGATATAGTACAGTTGGATCTCTATTTGAATTGGGAAAATATTCTCTATGTCACCAATTAGATTAATTCTGAAAATAAACATATATTTCCATATTCTATCTATAAATAAAAATTTTATTTCTAAATATTAAGTTAAAAACAAAAGATTTAATTTATTGAAAATGAAAAATAAAGGGATCTATATGACTAAAAAATGTGTTATGGAATTGGGAATCATCTAAATGGTCTAATTGTTTTAAAATGAATAATTTCATCAAAATTATTTAATAAAATATTATAATGGTTGTTTTTCTAAATTCAACTAATCATTGAAAATAATGCTTTATAAATATAAATGAGAAATACATCTATAGACTTCAATATAATGTGTTGTTAGACACTTTCGATAATTTTTTCGAAATTGTAAATCATCCTTTTATGAAAAAAAATTACCAATGCACTAGTAGATTGAACTATTTTATGTTTTATTGGGTTATATTTTAAATTCCATGTTGATGTGTATAGAAAAATGAGTTAATTTTAATTTTTTGGGACTAGATACTTCCGAGTGACGACAAGTTAGTATTGTTTTGTGTTTCATGTCATATTTTTTTATAACCATATATATATATTTATTCAAATCAAAAAAAATTATATTATGATATTTTTTTTTGAATATTATTCAATCTTATTGGGATGTTAAAGACATGAGATAAAAATGTATTTGTTAATCAATATATTATAGAATTTTTTCACAAATCAATTCATTTAAAACAATATAATGGAATAGTGTTTAGTAATGGATTTATAATATCATTTAGGTTAGGGTTTCATAAATGATGAGTCATTACAGACATATTATATCAGTATATGAATATTATCTTGAAATAATATCTTTTATAAAAGACGTAATTATTTATTAGTTAGTTAGAAAAAATCCCCATGTGATATTGGATGATTGATATCCTAATATATATTTTATATATATTTTTGAATATGAAGCATTTGTAAAATGTTCAGATTATAAAAAACCGGGGCACATATCACATTGTTTTATTTCAATTGGTTTCCATATGAAATCACTTGGAAATTATATCTATAATTTTAACTAATGATATGTGTTTGAGGACTAATAATCTATATTATATGAAGATGAATATATAATTCAATAAACAAATGGATAGAATATTGATGTTGGTGAAGTTCAAATTCAATAAATTTAAATTTTTCCCATGATTTAATGAGAGGATAGTCCTTAATATTTTATATAATTATAATTTTTTGTGTTAAAGAAACCAAATAAGTCTATTAATATTATATTAGAACATAATAGATATGTATTTAATATAGATAATGGTGATGAAAAATTATTCATATAAGATAAAACAACTATCTATCGAGAGTTTATTGAGAAGTTATATTTTAATATATAGTAAAAGTCTTGGATATTTTAAATAGTTTTCACATTCAATAACCATGTATGGAAATTGGTGGATTCAGATAAAGTGGTGAGACCCATTTATAAAAAATGGGTTTTCAATTATATAAATAATATATATAGTATAATATATTTTTATAAAGCATTTATGGTGGTAAATGTATAAAAAATTTCTTGGTACTAATTTTAATAATACAACAAGAGTGTCCAGGATAATAAATTGTATTATAATATTTCATTCAATAATAGACCATTATGATTATGAGACATATCAAATAATTTTTTAAAGGAAGTTTATGTAATTGGAATTTTTTGGGGGAGGTAAATTTTCTAAAACATATACATATTGACCTTTTAGATTTCAATTCAATGTTATATAATTTAGAACATCAAATTTATGGATTAATATGGATTTTTGTAGATGTATTATCAAGATTAATGGTGAAACCAATTATTTTAGAGTCATAATACTATGTATAGTTCATGAATAATATTAAAATTATTGGAATGAGTTTTGATATATCATAGGATTTTTTTTTGATGAAATAATAATTATTAGAAATGACATCTTACATTTGTTATCAATGAGAATATTTTTGAGGAAATTATTATCAATGAAAATCATTTATAAATCATCGAATACAATGGCCATGAATATAAATATAGAATTATCTACATTTAAATATATTCTATGTAATAATAATTTCATTGATAATTTAATTAATTGGATGTTCAATTAATACTCAATGACGATGACTTTATATTGTGGAATATGTCTGATGAATACTTGATTTATTTAAAAGTTATTATAATGAATATAAATGTATAGTATTAAATATATATTATTATTGGGATATATCAAGATTATATTTAAATATAATCATGATTATTATTCATATGGTTCAGTCATTACTAAAAGGTTCCAATATAATACTAGTGATATTCGCTATATTATTATTAAGTCTATCGATAAATAGAAGAGATGATGTAAATATTTATTCCTAATCAAGTATGATAATGTTGGATTTCAATATGATTTCATGTTTTTGGAAAGTGATAGTGACATATTTTAGATTATTTCTAAATAGTCCACTGTGGATTTATTATTATTATGTTATAGTGAAGCAGTAGATTAAATTATGTGAAGTATGTTTTTTATATAATGAATTTCTTCATTAATCACGTGTTTTTTCAAAAAAATCGAGTAGATGATAATTATTTTTAACATGTGGGGATATTTCATAGTATAAGAAAATCAATCAAACTATGGGACCAAAAAACTAATCCATTAATACCATATCATTTCATTAATAATAGATAGGTATGATGTAGAGATCTTTTGGATGGATAAACATAAAAATATAATATATATTTTTAAAATCATCTAATAAAAATTAGTAATGATATTCATGTAATGTCTATTGGTTTTATATACATGATAGGCTGATTGAAATGGATATCATCAACATATATCTCATTATTTTATATAAAAAATAAACTTTGATATTATAATTTAATACTTTTTGTTATGTATATTAAATTCAAGTGTGAATGAAAAAACACATCAATGTAATTTTAATATGTTTCAACTATTCAATGATTAAACATAATGTTTCATCATTTGGGATGATATTTTATGATTAAAATGATTGTAATATATTAAATGACATATTGTAAATTTTAATCAAAATTTATTTTCTAACATATATCACATTGAATTTTATATATTATATGACATAATTATGTGTTAAAAAATATGAAACCCCATTACCAATGATTAATAATATACTTATCATGTGAAAAATTATTAATTGATACCCTTTTAAGAAAATATTATGATTATCTAATCTATATATTGTTGGGAATGTCAATAATAATGTTTTCACATGAGTATAATAGAGAAAAAATTATCCACTTGTATTTAATACCATCCATTTGCCTTTTCAATTTAATTAAAATAATGAAACGATTGGTCATTCATAGTAAATATAAATTTGATATAAAAAACTATTTTATTGATTTTAATTTTATGTATTCATTAATTTCATTAATTTTATTTTTTGGAAGAAATCATGACTGATTTTATCAATGTGTGATTGAGATTTTACATGTGTAGTGTTCATTATGTTTATTTTAAAATGTAATTTTCTAAAGACACATATTATTTATAGTGGTGCATCTTGTGGTGGGAATTTTTATAGTGATATATGAATGTATCTGGTCAGGGTTAAGCTAAATTACATTATAGAATGAATAGTAATAGAATTTTTACTTTAGTTAACTTTTATCAAACAATTATAGTTTATGGAATTCATCGTTTTTTAAAATGATGCATGATTCTTTAGCACTACAACATAGGTATGGGAATAAAGAAGATTTTTTAGAGAATGTGTTTATCTAAACGTAAAATATTTTTAATGAGAATAATATATAATGGAATTATGATTTAGTTAAAAAGTGTTATAATGATTTTAATTATTTCTTTGAAGATGTATAATATTTTTTTTATTTTTTTTATTTTTATATGTATGGGTGAATAACCCACATTTTTTTTGAAAAAAAACTTCACATTATTATAGGTATAGTTATCCTACCACAATACCCATTGGTACTTTGGAAATTAAATAATAATTCTAGACAACTAGAAGGCCATAGTCAGAACGTATGAAAATAAACATTCCCAAATGGGATACTTACATCCTACCATTATGGCCAAGTAGAAGAATCAGGTGTAGTGACCTATCAATTTTTGGTGCCCTATAGTCATCACACCATAATGCAGATGATGCCCCATCCAGTATTGTAGTCAAAATAGTTTTATTAACATCATACGTGACACATTTGAATAAGAAAAAGTTGTCTATCCATTGTGTCCATGATGACCATTTGTTTCCATTCACAATCTGTGTAATCACCCATATCCCCAACTATCCTCAATCTAGCCATTACTATTCACTTATAATTTTTTTGAAGAGTTATTAGTGACCCATGTCATGGAAAATCCTCAAAACCCACCTAATAGGGAGAAAATACCATTAAATATGAATTATTTATTTTTTATTGATTATTATTGATGTTTATTAATTATATTATATAAATTAATTTTGAGACATCCCAGGAATAAAATTATCGGAGTGGATATTGTATGGATTATGAGAGTTCTGATATTTTAATGTTTCTATTTAATTTTATTATTTATTATAAAAATATAAATTATTTATGTTTTTTTATTTAATTTAATTTATATATATATATATATTACCAAGAAATATTTCAATAGTTTTACATGATAATTCATAAATAAATAAAAATTAATCAGATAAATATCTATGTTTTGCGGGAAATAATGGTTAATTTCTCAAAAAATATAAATATTTTGACTTAGATTATTAGATGTATTTAATGATCCAATTTATCATGTTATCTTATTAAATTTATCTTCTATGATGTGATAAGGTATTTGACGTATTTAATCAAATTTTATATATTAATTAAATAATATTCGGTTTGAAATACATGTTCTTATTCTTATTAACGAATATAAATAATTATAAAACATGATTTTACACTATATATTTGTTTAAAGTATATTATCTATCAATTAGATAATTGTATATTAGAGATGATGAATAATTAAGTGAAATTAATTAATGATTTATTTCAAATTTATTTTATATTTTTTTCACTTCTATTTACTTTATTCATGGCCATAAAAGTGTGGATAAGATGATGGAGCAGATAAAATTAGTACATGACTCAATGAAAGATATTTTTTTTTATTTTATCTAAAGATTATCACATTCTTATTGATAATATATTATTTTATTAAATGAAATAATAGAATAATTAATAATGGATAAGGTTTGTTATATTAGAGCTTTTTGGATGATTACCGATATTGCTAGAAATAAAAATATATCATTAATATGTAGACACATTATATATGATATTGAAAGGAGGAAATTTTATTACCAATCATATTATAATATATATTGTTTATGAATATTGGTTGATGTTATTGAATAAATGATTTTCTTCCCTCGTTATTTCTTAAAATAATATCAAGGTGGTCAAACATATATTTTAAATTGTATAGAAATAATTTTATAAAATAACTTCTTGACATAGGTAGTGACAAACCAATGATGTAATTTTTGGTCTAATAAAGAATCTAATTAAAAATATTTTTTCTATAAATTGACATTAAATCTAAAGATAACAAAATGGTGGATAGAACCATATTTATTTTTCATTATAGTATTTTTTGTTTTTGAGTGGATGGAAAACACAATATTTGTTTACTTTTCTAATATATACATGGTTATTTATAGAATTAAATTTTTTTGGGTCATATCATTAATTTGTACAGGAAGTCATCTCTCATTTAGATGGAGCACCAATGATTTAATACCAGAAGAATTAGAGGGAATGAATTTATCATAGGGTATATATCTATAAATTTATGGGATTCTAGATGTTACAAATTTTAACCCCATACATTTATTTAGAATTAACCAAACAAAAAAATAAATCCACTTGTAAGAATTCGATATTAAAATTTCAAAGTACATGACAGGATCACCAATTAAGAAATAAAATTTCACATCCATGCAATAATAATATGTTTTAAAAATTCTATTTTATTGAGGATATCACAATCTATGATATGTTTAATTCATTAGTAATTTTAAATATACTCATAAAAAATTCGACAATGGAATTATATACCTAGGATGATAAATAAGTCATGATTTATAACTTGATATTTTTTGTGACATCCACGATTCTAGTACCACTCAAAAATACCCCATGTTCGTTTGGCCACATGATCTCAAGTGACCCTCCAAATACATTATTGTCATCCGAGATGCAGTGAGGTTCTACAATGAGTCTCTAGGGAGAATATTATTTCAGAACCTATGTGTAGCATTATAGATATAATAACTAGATAATATTAGCATATATAAATAATTGTCACATAAGTGAATGTCACTAAGACAGCATGAAAAGTGAATCTCCATGTAAGAAGAAGATATTAATAACCAAGAACAAATAATAAACAAATAACTAGTAAGTATATCATATAACATATAATGGTAATATGTGGCAAGTTTCTATAAAGTAAGAAAATAGGGATATATGAAGCAGAAATACGTACTATGATTGTATCAAAAATAAATCCCAAAATGGAAATCTATATAAACATCCCTTGATCTATCTCACTCATATTCTACCAGGAGCCCATCCCAAGACATGAAGTATTTAACCATCTGGTGGAGGATGCTTCTCCTTATCTACGCCCTCAAGAATGTACTCTTCCTGGTTACCAACACCGGCCTGAATAGGTTATGTGATAAAATCAGTAGGCTACCATCATTAGAGAGTGTGAATATACTCTTCATGTTTATAACATCGAAGTGTGATGATATAGTAGCGTAATTATGTGGTAAGAACTATAATTGGGTTATCTTTAGTTCCTGAGGGAGTCCATTAAGACAATACCTACATCATCATATGCTCAAATATCTCAAAATCAGTAAATAGGGTCCCATTTCCCAGTATCACAGTAGTTGTGGACATCATGGACATATCAAATTTATAAAAGTATTCCTTGCTCATGTCACATTTATAATGGGAAGCCACTCTCATATCAAATTTATAAAGCGACACCATCACATTATCACATTTATAGTGGGACACCATGTACGTACAGTTATAAAAAACAGAATTTTATTCATTCTCGATTATAATAACTAATATTTTATTCCATTCCCTTGCATCATTAAATATGTGTAATTATTTTATTTAATACATTTAAAGTTATAATATATAACTAACTAATACACAATAAAAACCAGGGTGTATCTATTTTTTCTTTTAGAATGGTGATATGGTCAGACCACTCACATTCTATTCAATTAATTATAATTAAAATGGGTATTATCCATGCTATTCTACTAAATCTAATCCATTATAAATAATATATCATCATTTTATAGTTTAACCAAACACATCATTGTTTTTTGGGTGTATGTTCTTGAACGAAAATTAGGCTTATAGAGTGAACACACAAAGGGATGTCTAACATAATGGTTGAGAAACTCAACCACAATCTCCTCATAAATTATATCCCTTAAGTTATCCTATATAGAATGAAATATGAGTAATTGATGAAAACTCTAATAGTAGGTCATATGATCCTTCACTTCAATATATTATTCATGAATTAGAGAAAAAAAGAACTGCTCATCATAAATTAAGATCATACCTAGAGGAATCCATAGAGTTGAATGGTGAAAAAATTAGACATCATATAATGATGATAATTAAAAAACCATTTGGAGAGATGTTGGGATACTATATGAGAGGATGAAACTCAATTAGGTCAATATAAATGAGAAAAATAGTGCTTGGGTAAAATGTTTAATCTGTTAATGATTTTTTTAATATCAATCCTGTAATTTTGGGGAGCATTGTTCAGTAGAATGAAAGGAAAAAACATGCACCACCTATGCATGTATGAATTAATAAACATAGTACCCAGATTTTCAAGACACACAGTTTAGGAAATTGTGCTCTATTCCTACGAAAAAAATGTTTTAAAAACAATATACCATTTTCATTTGCATGTGGTCTAAACAATAATGTTTCATCAAAATGTTCAAACAACTAATGTCACTGTAAATCCCTATAATATTTTAGGGAACTAAGCGACCTTCCATGAATGGTTATTAATTACCATGTGACTTCTATGATTTTCCAACAAAATATGGGTTATATGATTTGAAGAATCGCCTATCTCCTACAAAACAACCATGATCTGATTTGGATTCCATGTTAGGTAAAAAAAATTATATTGAACATAAAATAGTATGTACTTTAAATAAAAAAAGGATCATAATATTTCCTAGATTAATGGAAATCTTCCCCACGTTCACCTTCCCATGTATTTTAAAATACATATGAGAATAAGTACCTCCAAAGAGCATGTAAATGAAGCTCCAAATAACATGTCTCATGATGTACATGTTTGTGCTACTATACCACTCGAATGAAGGATAAATACTATCCTTAGAGAGGATTCATTAATAATTAAATAATTTATACATGGTACTCCTAATAATTCATAATATTATATCTCTACATCCTCAGGATAAAAATTATGAGATGTGTCAGCATGATATCTATGAAGCTGTGAAGTTTGGAAGACCAAATTCATGGAAATGTACCATAGTGGTAATAAAAACCTATAAGATACCATCCAAGATCTCTACATTATCAATAAATACCCAAAAGAGGAATGAAATATATTCCCCTCTCTTAGTATCCCTATATACCAATGTCTAGTAGATTCCCATAAGAAAATAATATCTCAACCCTTGAACATTAGAGGCTATAGATGGTGATCAAGAGAATATTTATATCTGGACTAATCAGTATACATCTCCTTCATGAAAAGTATAACCTATATAAATTTATAATGAATGAGAAAAGGGCCTTGTAACATTGCCTCTCAATCCGCTAACCTGGAAAAGAGAGAACAACACGACCAACCATATAGGGTCTTGTGAGTATCCATTTGAATCCCTACCTAATAACTATTGTAGTAGGAGAACCCAAGGAGAAGGATATTATTCTCCCATGAACATTTTATATCAATGTTTCAAGGATATATCATGTTCTATATAACATCTATATATTGTTATAACATTCCATTAATCTGAGGGTGAAAATATATGCTCAGAATCTCTTATGTAGCCATAGCCATCTGTAACCCATTCTAGTGCCTCAATGTGTAATGTGAATCCCTATCTGAAATGGTAGTAGGATGGATCCTATGTATTTATATATTTTAACAGACAAAAAATATTTCAATCCCATCAATTGATAATGTATCATGAAGATTAAGGATGTGGGAATCCTTCATCCATCAATCCCTAATTACCAAAAAAATCATTGCCTCTAGGTGACCTCGGTATATTGAAGAAAACAAATTCAAAGATAAATCATCACATTTATATTTTTGAATATAAAAGTTCAATAATAATCTATCTGGACACCAGTGTTCCAATATAATCTCTTATAAAGTGTACCACCTAGTAAAAAAATCTATCATCTAACTTTTCATCCATATCAACCAATACTATAGTAGGACACTGTAATACAACATGGACTTACTGGAATGAACTGAAAATTGATAAGTATGGGACACCCGCATCACCTCCTCCCTCATATTTTTGGTAACTAGTATATACCCATGTATACATAGGATATTAATACATTCAAAAGATTGATATGGAGTTGTTCCCTCACTAGATATACTCTCTCATAAGGCCAAGAATTTATGATATGAATGTTTCCACATCATCTCCTCCTAAAGATGGAAATAGTTTACTAATACAGATGAATGTATTGAATATACATGATATTCATGAACCATGATATGAATATCTGAAAATAGATCCATAGGTTTCCAGTTGCTACGACGATCTAGATATTCTTATTTCTGAGTCATCCTACGTAAATATCCAACCACATCATTTCCCTTCCCTTGTTAAAGGCTTGATCAAAGTCAAATTAATATACCTATTCAACCCGACATCACTACCAATGATTCAAGAGACATGTTTTAAAATTATACATAAGGATTTTGTGGTTTGTAATCATTACAAATTGTCTCATATTAGGTAATGACTCAAAAAGTCACGGTGGGTACAATAGATGAAACGTGATATCGTGTTTTTGGTAATTTTACTCAAGGGAAATCTTTAATTGTGTGATAAAAGAAATGACTCATACTTCCTACATCATAACATATCATAGAACATTACAGGAAGCCCCACAATATACAACACAGTTTCTTCCAAACTCCAGCATTATTAAGATCACTGCTAACATCAATCTCCCTACCATCTCATGTGTTGATGTATCACCATATTAAGATCATATAAACATCAAAAAAAATTCTAACATCCTAAAATTTAATTATATGTGTCATATGCCTAATATAAAACACATCTAGTAACTAGGAATCCCTAAGAAATATTGAACATCAAAGGCATTATTAGGATTCCCCCATGTAACCACCATTAAAACATTCACCAATTAAACATAAAATCCGACCTATAAGATAACATGCCCTAAAAAGTGAAAAACAATTCTATATGTGATATATAATAAGAATAGTAAAAAAAATTTAATATCTCAGTGAATTCAAAATGATATCATGATCAGTGGAATTGTGGCATTACATATGGTAAAATATCAAGATATCATATAAAATTACCAAAAAAAGAATATAGATAAATATGTAGTACCTAATTCATCAAGAACCTAAATATAAATGACATTATAATAAATCCAAATAGAATAAAAAGATACCCATATGAGATGTATAAACCTGATAATGTGGATTCTGGGATATTTGATGTTTTTACGGAGTTTAGATTTTAACTTCACCTCAAGTAAATCATTATGAAAACCATCACTCCTCAGATATCGACCAAAACATCATCTCTACATGTTAGAGCATACAGGCTCTTCATAGTGAGAAAATTCAAAATCCAGTAATCCACCAATTTTATGAGTGTTCAATCCTCCATCAAGGAAAAAAGGACTATTTATCCAAAGGGAGATATATTAGAATGTATAGAACACTTTTCCTCAAAAATATTATAGCTTTCTATTGAGATCCTGAATCTCAGTTGTATAAAGGAGCGTGTAAATTTTTATATCTCTAGGGAATGTCTTATTTGTAAACAAAACCCATCTCTCTAGAGTTATTCTAGAAAGTTCATTTTGAAAAACATCCATAAATAGAATTACTATAAGATAGAATTCAACCTCCTGTAGTCCGGCTAATTTATGTAATAGATTCAAATATGGGTCATCACTCCTCCTTGCCCAACATTCTCTCCTCCAACTCTACACACATAAACATCCCATACTCCATTATGAATATAAGTACCATTATATATATTTTTAAAATAAATCATATGATAATAATAATCTACAATGGCATTATAATTAACAAAATAGATTCTATGAATGAAATCAAATCCCATCATCTCAAGGAAAATAGGTCCAATATGAAACAACACTATCATACCTCAAGGGGAAATCCTTATACTTGTGTGAACAATATGATTTATTACCCAAAAAGTGTCATGTTTCATAACTCCACTAGAATACTAATCACAAATTCCATTTATATAAGGACCCTACCTTAAACCTTACATAATCTGGTGTCTTTATCAATAATTAACTTTATTTCACATTAATGATATTTTTTGGTTTAGATTTATGGAGAATTAGGGTATAACTATTACATTCAAACTAAAAAATTACAAGGTATGCCCTTATACTCTATCAAATATTTTCACACTAATAAAACTCATTATATAAAATTATAATTATTTTCTTGATAAAAATAGTTTTTAATTATTTTATTCTCTTACCCTTATATCTTAGTTCGTTAAAACAATACAAAAACATGGGGTGAGTAATAAATTATAGAAATGCATATAAAATTAGAAAAACAATTGTTTGTCCATGAATATTTAAATTCCAATAATATATTTTCACAAAACCAATCTTTTCACAATTAAAACATAAACCACTTAACAGAGATCATGTAATTATAAGATTATTACAAAAATTCATAGAAAAAATAAAACATAAAGTAACATATGGCATACATATCAAACACACATTGTTTCTTTGAAAACTTCATAGAGAGTAACCTTGATGGTTACAGCAAGACTACCCATCACAGTATATTCACTAAATATCATAAGAGAAACATTATATTTTACATATATCACATTACCCATTGCATTTGAGAGCTATGTCGGCCTCACACACCCTCAGTTTATTACAGAAGAACCCATATACATATGAAATTCCCGTAAACCATAACATTTTCATCACATAGAATCACATATAAAAAAATAAAATTTCAACATTTCAATCATTAGATATCATTTTGATATATTAAAATAATCAAGTAATTTAAAAATAAAAAACATATTTTTGAATCAAAGTGCCACGTACCACATTTAATTTTTTGAAATTAATTTAAATTTAAAAACCATCATTTCCACATAAATTAATCCTTAAAACCATTCTTAGTTCATGGTCATCAATGAGAATAATTTAGAAGAATAAATAATTAAAATATTTAAAATAATGTTTTAGTTCATGTGTCCCTTTTCACATTAAATAATACATGAATAAAAATTATTGTTGGAAAAAATTAAACAAATCATATATTATCATGAATGTATGTTAATTCATGCTATAATATGTGAAAGGATTATATTTACACATTATTATTATGAATTGGTGAAAAACCCAATAAGTCTCAATGGAATTTAAATTGAGATGAAATCCCTTACAAAGATCATATAAATGAAGTAATAATTTTACAGTGGGTTGATTATGTGTAGAAACAATATGTATACACAATGGGAAGACAAAATTAATACATAAATAAATAAAATTTAATTCCACACATAATTATGGAATAATATTATCAACAATGTATGCGTAAAACCCAATAAGGGAAAATTGAGAGTATAATATCCCATACACTGAATCTGACGTGTCATGTTCGTTCATTAATTTTTGAAAAAAAAATATGTTAATTTATACTTCCTTTAAAACCTTTGAAATTTTATTATTAATTTTATATCATTTATTAACATATTACAACATTTAAATAATTATTTGAGTTCATATATGACGTTTTGTTGTTGTTTGGTACTTGAGTAAAAAATGAACATGTTTTGAGGAAAATTATCCATGTGGTCATAATGTAATTAGTCTAAAAAATAACATTCTTGATTCCAATACAATATATATCAAAAATATATGTATTTATAACAGTTCATATCATTTTTATAAAATATATTAAATGAACTGTTCATCGAGAGTGTAGGTCGTACGTACGCTTGAACACTATTTTAATTTCATTGTCATATTTAAGGAATGAAAACTAAATTATAAATTGGTATATTATAATTCATTTATAATATCTGTATTATATATGTTAAAATATTTTACTTACTTCAGACTTTAAACATTCCATTTATTTCTAGAATGAGATAAATCACTTTGAGGGGCCAGTAGTATGTACTTCCTCAAATGAGATTATCATTTTCACACATTATGGAAGGAATAAAGGTATGTTTTTAATACAAATTTCATAAGAATAGAGACATAATAAATATAATATATATCATATAAAAATATAGTTCCATCATTATGGCCACCATAAGAGGTTGTAGTAGGAAATTGAATAGTCAACGTTTTGCGAGGCAGTTATTCACCAAACATTGAAACTGTATGTTTGTATCCATTAGATATAGGTGTGTGTAAGTTTAGTTTCAATAAATATCATAAAAAATCATATTCTATTGAGTATAATAGTGTATATATGTAATCTTATAATAATAAGATCGCAATATGTGAATAAGTAAATTATATGCAAGATGAAAATGGGGAAAAGTCCCCTCATCCAACTAGTTTTAGACAAGTCTATTTCCCAAAATAAACATTATCATTTAGCATTTACCCTTAGTTAAAAACAATATCTATGACCACATCATCTTATATTTTCATAATATATGGTTACTATAGTAACTATAAAATCCATGAGAACCCAAGTTTGATCATTAATGAAATTTATAACAATATATAAGTCATTTAGATTAATATTGTATTTTTAAGACTATTATATCATTTAATTAAATTTTATTTGTTTTAAAACTCATTTTGTCAATTTTGACTCTATTTAGTAATTTATTTTTATTAAATTCATGAAAACGTCATTACATCGAACCATTGGTATTCACAAAAATATAATATTTGAAAATAATCTATAAAATTTGTTTTATGAATTAAATATTTTCAAATTACATTTATTTTAATATATATAATATTATTTATTATAATCCTCCATTATTAAAGTACTCACTACGTCATCATGGTTTCATAAATAAATTTATTTATATAATTCCTAAAAATTATAAAAATAATACCATTATGTATGAAACATTTTTATATTTATAATTTATATATATAGATCAACAGAGCAGTGATCTAACCCTATATTAAAATAGTTTTTGTAAAAGATAAATGATTTGGTTATATTTCCCTTAACATTAAATTAATTTATATAAGATGCCATTATAACACCCATGTGGCGCTATGGGGTCCTAAAATTGACCCAAGGATTATCATGGTCGGACATATTTCATAAAAAAGGATTAAGACACAAGTTATTCTATTTTTATATTATTATAATATTATTTTCATACACCTATCAACTAGATTTAGCAATTAACCATTTTAAATAAAAATAATTACTAAAGTTACTATTCATAATGTCAAAAAATCCAAGGTACTTATTTAAAAATCATGGACCATCATATTCCTCATATGGTATCCATTTTCCAAATTCAAAACACATAATTTTTAGACTTAAATTTAAAATTAGTTTTTGTTCTCGAAACCAAAAAAGTGTTTTTATGATATAAAAACTATAAAAATATAGAAATGTTTTCATATCCAATTTATATGTGAAATTAGATTTTATGAGAAAAATTGGATTAAATGGTAAAAAAATATTACAATTACACATTAAATTTTTTTGAATTTACAATATAAATATATAAATAAATTATAAGATAATTAAGTATTGAATTAAAATTCAATAATTATCACCATTCAATAAAAAGTGAACATTATTATAAAATCACAAAAAAAAATTACCATAGTAAATGTTGATGTATTGATTATATAGAAGAAGTTTAATTTTTCCAATAGAACATATAAAAGTTACAAAAACATGATTAAAAAGGCTTCAACATCAAATCCACTAAAAATACATTTTAAATATATTAGAGTATTTTTTTCTAAAAGTTGTATTCATTATCATAATTAGATCCTAAAATTTATTACATAATAGAAACAAAAATTATAAAGAATGTAAAATACAAATATATTTAATTATGATCATTCTCTCCAATACAACATCTTGGAGTTAAATACCATTTAAAATAATAAAAATATTGTTTTACTATTTTTTGTAGAAAATAAAGTTGTGTGTAGCCTAAGATTTCGAATAAAATCATTATTTTTTATTTGATACACTGTTGAAAAAAGATCCCACTTTAACATAAAATTAACATCTTACTGATAAATTTTTATAGATACTATAATGTGTTATTCTATAAAAACCTGGGTCATTACATCAATCTCCCTTTTTCTAAATTGCATCCTTGAAATATTAAAATTAGTCTTAGAAACATTATTTAAATTCCCAAAATAGAAAATGAGTCAATAAAAATATCATTTTAAATGAAATAATGATTAGTAAAAACGTCACATGGGATAACACATGCAAGGATTCCAAGTTGGAAAAATTGGATTTGGAAGAAAAATAAACAACCATGTTCTGATGGGGTGTGATAGAAACCATGATTAGGTGAACTTTATCACTCTAAAAACCACAAACATTGTGATGTGTTCAACAGTCTGTGATTACATAATTGGAAGAGTAAACTGATAACATTATTATTTTATGTTTTGTTCCATACTGTTGAGGAATTTATTTATGATATTAACAAAGAACATAAAGAAACATACATACTTGTGATGTATAGTTTCGTAAATTAATAAATATATATGACAAATTCATCTTCTCACCAAAAAATTAGTATTCAAGATCATGACGTCACACATGAAGCACTAGGATAATCTTCAAGAGAAACATAAAATCCAAAAAATACTATCCGAATATTTCCTTTGTCTTTATACATTGACCAAAACCAAAATGAATAGTAAAATATCAGATAATCCCTTAAAATGAATATTCCTTTATAAAAGATAATAATAATTTTAATCTCCAATATTTATCAAATAGTACCCCAATTTTAAACATTGACCATTCTTCAAGTATTTTTACATATAATTCATCATAATTAATAATCCAAAATTGTATTGAAACCCAAAATTCATAAGGATTTAATTACATATTCTTCCATGATAAGTCATTACATTTATCTCTAAATAACAATAACTACGCTATGAGTCTAATATGTAAAATTAATTAACCAAACGAAAAAATTATTAAAAATAGGTTAATCACTTCCATGAATAATCCAAATCACAATAATTACATAGAAAAACAAAGATTCTTTGAAAATAATATCCAACCATTACTCCTCAAATAAAACCCCATTATATTCTATTTTCATTATGCTTAGAGGGTTCCCAAATTAGTGAATGTCCTCCAAAATAAAATTGGTAATTTAATATAAAAATAATTTTCCTATATAAAGGATATCCATTGGAGAAATCATATGTTCTCAGAAATGAACTTATTTTTGATCCATAGAATCATTTAATTAAAAATAATAAGCCATAAATAACAGGGACTTCACATAGGCTAGTGGAATGTGATGATCCCTTTTAACAATCATGTGTGGGTTTGATTCCCTTGGCCTTTTAAAACATGATGTGTTGTCACCCATCTTGCGGGTTGTCTTGTTTAATAAAACTAAAACATAACAGTAAAATGTATTAACATTAATGGTTGTGTTATACCATTCATTTTAATCCAAACTCATAACATTTTCAACATCATAATTCATGAATTATTATATATATTTACATTTTCTCATACATATAACAAAATAAAACTTTTCCACATCTAAATAAAATCATTCTTTCATAATGGTGTCCACTTGGTTTGATCGTCATCATATTCTGGTGAATAGAATTTCTATGCATTGAAATAATGATTTAGAGATCCTAAAAATTACTATCTTCCAATATCCAAATTCACCTTGTATAGCATGGGTCATATGGGTGTTCATAAGAAACTAGTTTTGGAATTATATCATGTATGAAATATAATTTCAAAATATATAATAAATCATGATTTTAATAATACAGTCGGACCAAGTTCGAGTTGAAACATTCAATCAATTTTCACTTTAATGAACCATAAGTATATTCTGATATAATATATTTTATAATAAAATATAAAAATCTTACATAAGGGTATCCTTATTAAGAACATTTTTCAAAATCATATTTTTATTAAAAATATAATGAAAAGTTAAAATATATGATAATGCCTTGATAATATTTTAACTTAATGAAAATATGATAATAATGAGAGAATTGGATTTGATTAAATACCACCAATGATCTATGATAGTTTCAAGGTATAATGGATGTGTTTGATATCTCAAACAACTATGTTAAAGTGAGTTGTATGTTAAAAAATGTTTCACAATCATCCAAACGTGACATTACAATAATTATAGCAATAAAGTCATCACGAATAGAAAATAATGATGATTTAGATCCCTCTCCATCCATTTCTAAATGACATTCCTTGATATGAAAAAGTAATAAAACTAGGATTTAATTTAAATAATAGATATTTATAATTATGATGAGGTTATCAAAAACATATAATCCCTAATGTTTTCTATACCGACCTCTGATACCAACTATAATGCTTGATCATTAAAACATACATAATCTTTAGTTTTATCAAGAATTTATATTACCTCATATTGAGGATCTTTTGAGCTTCATGTATTTACATAATTAGTCCAGAACTATTAAATTACATCCCAATAATTTCAATGTATACCCTTATACTCTATCAATTTTTTTCACAACAATAAAACTCCTTAAATAAAAGAATAATTTTTTTTCTTGATAAAAATATCCAGGAATACTTCTTTTCCCTTATATTTAATTATACCGTGTAAAAAAATATTCAATAAATGGGATGAGCATAAAATTTTTTCAAAATAATATAGAATAAGGAATAAAACAATTCATCCATGAATATTTAAAACCATTGAAAACATATTCAATAAATTATAATTTTCATACATATAACATAAACTAGATAGATTAAATCATGTAATAATATGTTTACTACCAAACCATTTAGAAATCATAAAACATAAAGGTAACATGTGGCATCCATATCATACATGAATTATTGATTTCATAGCTATATATTGGTTAACCATCATGGTTATGATTGGAAATCCCATCAAGGTATATTCCATTTATATTGTAGGATAAACATTGGAATTTACCTTCATCATGTTAACCAATGCAATGTAGAGCTATCCCGAGAACTCATTCCCATCGTTTATCACAAAACCACCCGTATAAGTAAGAAATTCCCATGAACCATAACATAATCATAACTTATGATTAATCATAATGGAAAATTAACATTTCCACAATGAAATTACTAGATATCGCTCCATGATACTGATATAATCAATTCATTTAAAATAGTCACAAATAAGGGTTTGGAATCAAACTGTCCCAAACAACATTGAATCTATTGAAAGGAATTTACACTTTAAAAATATAATGTCCATATAAATAAATACTTATAATCATTTTAAATACATGGTAATTATTTAAATAAATTTATATGAATAAATCATTAAAACATTTAAAATGTAGTTTTAGTTAAATAGTCATTTACACCTTGAAAAAATAAATAAATCAAAATAATTAAAGAATAAAAATAAACAAAACATAAATACCTAGAGGATAAATAGATTCATTATATAATATTTCAAAGGGTAATATGTACACCATATAAAATTTAATTGGTGGATAACAACTAATAAGTCTCAATGTAATGTAAATATAGATGAAATCCCTGACAAAGATCATATAAATGGCATACAAATTTTTCAAGGGGAGATTGTGTGCTTAAAAAGATTATCCACAATAATGGAAGTGGAAGTTATTACATACATATGTAAATAGTGATTCCAAACATAATCATGGAATAATAAAATCCACAATGTATGCATAAAACCCAACAAATGGAAATTGAGTTTAGAAATTCCTTTTCCTTCAATCCGACTTGACATGTTCATTAGTTAAATTATTGAATAATAAATTGGAATAATTTATACTTGTTTTATATCTTTTTAATGTTTATTATTTATTTTATATCACTTAATACCATGATATAGAAATTAGATAATTATTTGAGTTCATATCAGAAATTTTGTCGATTTTCGATTCGAGTGTCAAATATGACCAGGTTTTGATTTAAAATATCAATGTGGTCATACGTCCATTATCTCCAGAGAAATATTATTTATATAAATATAATATATATCCATTATATATGTATATTTAATAGTCAAAAACATTTGGATATATGAAATGAAAAGAACTTTTCATGGAGGCATTAGGTCGTAGTACGCATGAACTATACTTTCATTTAATTATCACATTAATTGAATGAAAACTAAATTATAAATAAGAATATTATAATTCATGTATAACATCAAAGTTATATATGTTACATAATAACATTTAATTATTTCTTTATATGTTCCATTTATTTCATGAAAGAGTCATATCACATTGAGGGGCGATAATCCAAACATCCTCAAATTAAATCATCAAATTTAGACATTATGGAAAGCCTAAATGTATGCATTAATTTAAAATTATAGAAGAAAATAGACAGACAATTATGATGTAGAGACCCGAATCTTGACGTGCATGGACATTACATTACTTTTATGTAATACATAGTACATAACAAAAACACACACACAAGGATCGTAATAGTTTAGTGTCTTTGAAAACTCGGAATATACTCTTCTAATCGTGGTGAAAGATCTTCAAAATCTCCCATAAAGAGCTTCCCTTTTTTACCTAAAACCATTATTTATATCCTGGGGAAATTAAAACATAAAAGGGTGAGCTCAAATTCTCAGTAAGGGTAAAAAAAAAATATCAATCACATCATATTCATATGAACATAACATTTTGGAAATCTTAACCTGCAAAAGAGAGCATAATTTCATAACATGGGATAAATCATAGTAGTGAAATTAAATCCCAAAAATCATAACTGAAAACAAGAAACATTTTTTCATACACACATAATCATATAGAATAATGTCTTATTAGTCAAGACTCACTGCCATGACTATCTTAGTGGACAGAGTCCATTTCTGAACTGTGTCACCCTCGTTTCAGTCCTGTTTCACTGAACCGGTATAACCTACCGTGACAGCCATGTCTATCTCATGAGAAATAAAATCTTTACCCTATGCATTGGAGGGAGATATAGGTCCCACCCATTTCATAATGATACCATTCTTATGGGTGCCACAAAATAATAAACCATACATCATAGCATAACCCATGTAATAAAAATGGGAATCTTAATCATTGTGACATCATAATCCAACTCATATAAGATAAAGGAATTCATAAAAATAATTACATCATAACATAATCAAATCAATGTAATAATAGGGATATAAATATAACCCTTTATTATCTTAGATGGAAAATAATTTTGATAAAATACTTGATCTCCGTTATTGAGGAAAATATCCTTTCTACTTCAAAAACAATTTTATTTTATTAACATGTCATATAATTTTAAACTAAAAGAAGTGGATTAAAAATATACATGAAAACATGAAAAGTAATCTTCTTGTAAAAAATGTTTTAAAAATCCATTCATGCCATATAAAAAAACATTCTTCTTTTACTTTTGTCGGAAAAGTCAAAAATTACCTCGTACGAAAAACGACAAAAGATTCCTTTCATATCTTTTACTAAAACTCACCGAAGGTTAAAATTGGATATAAACTATTGTAGAAGGATATAAATATTACATATTGAGGAAACATGGATGTGGATGATAAAATACACCCCAGTAAATACCAAATTATAAACAATCTCGGATAAAATGAGATTGTGATATTTTCCTTTACCTTATGTCTGATATGCTTTGTACGTTTCCGAACCTCCTGTATAATGATTTAAATAATGTCATTAACTTATTACAGAATCATATTAATTGTTATGATATCATATATGGCTCACTTATGACTTTATATTACCTGTTCATTTGTAAATTCCATGTTAAAGAAGCATTTTGGGTAAAATCGTTTCATTTATCGTAGGTGTTTGGACTTGTTGTTCTTGAAATTATTATTACTTATATCATGATTTACTTACATCCAGAATATAAAATAGTATTTATATATCATATATATTCAGTATATATATATATATATAATAGATAGATAAATGAAATCAAACACACCGTTCATGGAGACGGTAGTCCGTACGTACGCATGAACGCTGTTTTACTTTCCTTATTGTCTTGAATGGAAGTAAGTAGATGAATTATATATATACATAAATCCAGTAGATTTACCATGTCATATATTTCATTATTATTCACTATATGTACTTTATAATCATTCTGGAATGGTTAACATGGATAATGAATCTTACCGCGTTGTGGAGACGGTAGTCCGTACGTACGCACGAGCGGTGATATTGTTCCCATGGTCGCAGAATTGTTTTCAAGTGTATGTATACTATTTCAAAATCAATATCACTTTATAATAATCATATATAGTTTCTCATCACACCATTATACCCATCAAATTAAGGTGGTGGTGGAAAATAGATTACACCACGGCGTGGAGACGGTATTCCGTACGTACGCAGGCGTGGTGATATCCTTTTTCCGTAGGATGGATAGAATGTTAATTAGAGTTGTTTCATATTTATAATAACATATCAGTATATTATATATACTTATGTTATTACTTTATTATCAAACAACTAAATAATAAGAAGTTGAAGAAGAAAGAAATTGAAAATGATTGGTAATGGATATTACCACTTTTCGATGTGCCTTCACTTAACCTCCACTTAATAATCTAAGGATGGTCTTTGAAGAAGACAAGGACCTCTAGGACGATACTAGGGAAGTGGAGAAGATATTTTGGCAGGGGTGGCCGAGCTTGAATGCTCAAATTGGTGTGAGGAGGAGAGGGAGGAGGTTCCCCTTGTATAAGGGAGGAGAGGGGTACCTTTGGAAAAACTAAAAATATTATTTTATTATAAATCCAAATTCGGTTTTAAATAGATCCAAATTGATTTGTTTCTAAGAAAAGGGGGGTACGGGTCGAAATCCTCTCATCCAATAATATTTAGAAAATTTTAGGTTCCTATTTTAACCTTATCATTTAGATTTAACATTAAGTTAAATAATTTTACTTTTACCGTGTCTTCTTGTGTTCTTACACTATAAGGTCAATAAACTAACTATAACAATCCAAACAATCCCCAATTTGAATATTATTAATATATATAACCATATCTAAGTCATTTGGCCGATCGTTAGATTTTTAAGAATAATATAACAATTAATAATAAAATATTTGTTTTAAAAATCTATTTTATGTCAATTTTGACACTATTTAGTAATTGATTTTTATGAAAATCATAACAGAATGATAAGTTCGATAAAAGTTAATTAAATTAACACTAACATGTCATATTAACCTACAAAATGAGTGGAATTCATAAAAAGTCTCAAATTATATTTATTTGGGTATTTATAACATCAATTCTGTCAATATTTTATTAATAAGATAATTACTGCATCATCGTTGTGTCATAAATAAATTAAATTATTTAATGTCTAAAAATTACAAATAAAATACCATTTATGTAGGAAATCCTTTTATATTTCTAATGAGTATTTATAGTGGAACTTATCTTATGTATAACCCTATATTAAAAATGATTTACTTATTAAACATTGATTTTAACTATTTTAACCCTTCTTTAAATAAATTAATAATAAATGTCCTAATCTAATCCAAGTGGGCCTAAATGATCATATTTTATTCCTAAGGTTTTTTGGTCGAATTACACGTATCCAATAGAATTAGTTCATGTGTTAAGGTAATAATAATAACATTTTTACCCATTATTACCCTATTTACTTTTAACCGTGGTAAAAAAAGTAAAAAGATACTATTGATCAAAAATTATTTTTATCTCATTAAACCACATTTTACTTACTAATATCAACCGTGTCTCTTGGATTTTTGAATTTCTACTCACAGAAGTGGTAAAATTATGTTTTATGAAAAATTCATTTTTTTAACTACCACATAGTGGTTTCACTATTTATCAAAAAAATGAAAGTTTCCAGAAAAATACCAAAAATTAAGCCTAAGATATATTTGATATTATGAACTAAAATATGATGTCTATTTTACCAAATTCAAAACATATCAGTTTCATTAATTAATTTAAAAATTAATTCTCGTCGTCAAAACAAATAGCGTGTTTTTAAGAGATAATAAATATCAAAAGATTGACACTTGTTTATGTCTGGTTTAAATGTGAAATTACATCCAATGACCAACATTGTATTAAATTGTAAAAATATATTCTAAATATACTTTAAAACCACTCACATTAAAAATTTATCACTATCAATTATTTCGATTGAAAAGTTGTTTTTAATTAAAATTTAGTAATTTTCACTATTCATCAAAATATGAATGTTATCTGAAAATTACCAAAATTTCACCCTAAGCTAATTATGATATTATGAATCCAAAAATGAAGACCATTTTGAAAAATAAAATTTAAAAAATTTCAAAAAGTGGTTATTACTATTCATAATAGATAATTTCAATACTATTTTAATAGCATATCGTTGTTTAGCGAATCTTGGTGTCGCGTACAACACACGATATCGTGGAAGTCGCAATTGCGTGTAATTCAAGGCAAGTCAAGGATGTGTGTTATGCAAGATACTTTTGGTGTAGCGTACAACACAAGACATTAATGAAATTAAAAAATATATTTTTTATAAAATCTCGGGGTGTTACATTCTACCCCCCTTAAAATGAAATTCGCCCTCGAAATTCGTCGGGGTTATAAATGGTTTACTATTCAAAATTTTCTTTCATAGAAACCCAGATCGTAAAAAGGAATACCAAAACCAATATTTAAAAACAAATGTATGAAACATAACGGTTACCCAAATAAACTAATCACTAGGTTTCCACATAGGTGAAAATATGGATATGGAAGAGAAATCTAATCATCATGTTCTGATGGAGAGTAGTAGAGATCATGGCTATGGAAAATCCAGCAATCACAAAGCCATAAATTTGTGATGATCTATGATACCATTTGATTCATCAGATATAAGATCACTAGGACAACATTTTTGGTTTTCAAGATCGTTTCCTTAAAGTTGATGAAATTGAAATTAGAAGAAATACATTCGTGATTTCGGTATAGTCTCACCATTGGAAAATTTCCACTTCATCTCTTAAATTAATGAAGTTGAATTTGTCATTCGTAATGTGTTAGCAGATCATGTGATAGAATGATGGGTCATTCCATCTATCTCAAACAAAATGTTAGAAATGTTATCAAAAAATACATAAGTCCATCTATAAAGAGATTAATGATATATGGTTCCTAAAATGGACTTATACATCATATATCATACTGCTTAATATAATAAAACTAGTTTCTACTAAACAGGGACTTCCTGTAGGCCAGTGGTAGGCGATAAAGGCTAGTCGCACTTCAGTTGTGGGTTCGATTCCCACAGCCTTGTCCGAAGCAATGGGCTGTCGCCCGTCCTGTAGGTTGTCCTTTTTCTAAAACTATATTACTATAACATCAATCAATAATATCGAAAAAACTTCTATCCTTAAACAATACTAACATATGTCAAACATAATCCATTCAAATCATTAGGCTTATTCTAAATACTTCGGTCCAAGCTCATAGTATAAAAATACTACCCATAGGACCATACTGATTCTCTTCAGGAGACTTTCCCTTAAGGCATTGGTTTTCATAATGCCCTTACATTCCTCATTTAAAACATTTAACCATTGTTAATGTCGTAGTAATACCATTATCCTCATCCCTGGTGCTAGCTGAACATTTTCCTTTGCACTTACAGGCTTTGTGTCCTTCTTTTCCACACCCAAAGCATCTTCCAGTTCCTTTGAAACATTCTCCTTGATTCCTCTTCCCACATGATTAGCATAGGGTAAATTGGACATTCTTTCCTCTATGATCATCATGAAACTCCATCTTTCTATTATTAGCCGATTCAGGAAACTTAACAAATTTTACTTTATTGATCATATTATGAGATTGCTGATTCGGCATAATAATGATGTTTGGACTTCAAAATCCCATTTCATTTGGTTTCTCATGAAGAATATCATTCCATTGTCCATAATATCCTCCATTATCGTGAATCATATTGTTTCCATCCATTTTATAAAAACCAAAAAGAATAGTATTAGAGGAAAAAATCATTATAAAGGGGGAGTAACTTCAATATCTAACATCTTAGGTTAAATTCTAAGATCGTTACCATAGTTCTAGGACTATATCCTATACGTATAATTATCCTTAGAGACATCCCTTGACATACCTTAGAAATATCTCCATGGATCTCACTAACGTTCTCACATCCTAGTTTCCAACGGTTGACTAAACCTTTCCTCGGATACCAACTGTAGAGACCCGAAGCTTGACGTACATGGACATTACATTACTTTTTAGGAATACATAGTACATAACCAAAACACACACACAAGTATCGTAACAGTTTAGTGTCTTTGGAAACTCGGAATATAATCTTTTAATCGTGGTGAAAGATCTTCAACATCTCCCATAAAGATCTTCCCTTTTTTTTCCTAAAACCTCTCTTTATATCATGGGGAAAAGAAAACATAAAAGGGTGAGCTCAAATGCTCACTAAGGGTAAACAAAAGAAATATCAATCACATCATATTCATAATAACATAACATTTTGGAAATCTTAACCTGCAAAAGAGAGCATAATTTCATAACATGGGATAAATCATAGTAGTGAAATGAAATCCAAATAATCATAACATAATACATGAAACTTTGTGGCATACACACATAATCATATAGAATCATATCTTATTAGTCAAGACTCATTTCCAAGACTATATTAGTGGACAAAGTCCATTTCTAAACCGAGTCACCCTCGTTTTAGTCCCGTTTCACTGAAACGGTATAACCTACCGTTCCAGCCATGTATATCTCATGAGATATAAAATCATTACCCAATGCATTGGAGGGAGATATAGGTCCCACCCATCATATAATGATACCACTCTTATGTGTGCCACAAAATCATAAACCATACATCATACCATAACCCATGTAATAAAAATGGGAATCTTAAATATCGGGACATCATTAAACAACTCATATAAGATAAAGGAATTCATAAAAATATTTCCATCATAACATAATCAAATAAATGTAATAATAGGGATAGAAACAGAACCCTTTATTATCTTAGATAGAAAATAATTTTGATAGAACACTTGAACTCTGTTCTTGAGGAAAATATCCTTTCTACTTAAAAAACAATTTTCCTTTATTAACATGTCATACAATTTTAAGCTAAAAAAAGTTGATTAAAAATAAACTTGAAAACATGAAAAGGAAGTTTCTTGTAAATAATGTTTTAAAAATCCATTCATGCCGTATAAAAAAACATTCTTCTCGTACTTTTGTCAGAAAAGTCAAAAAGTACTTCGTACGAAAAATGACAAAAGATTCCTTTCATATCTTTTACTAAAACTCACTAAAGGGTAAAATTGGATATAAACTATTGTATAAGGATATAAATATTACATATTGAGGAAACATGGATGCGGATGATAAAATACACCCTAGTAAATACCAAAGTGTAAACAATCTCGAATAAAATGAGATTGTGATATTTTCCCTTACCTTATGACCGATATGCTTTGTACGTATCTGAACCTCCTGTATAATGATTTAAATAATGTCATTAACTTATTACAGAATCATATTCATTGTTATGATATCATATATGGATCACTTATGACTTTATATTACCCGTTCTTTTGTAAATTCCATGTTAATGAAGCGTTTTGGGTAAAATCATTTCATTTATCGTAGGTGTTTGGACTTGTTGTTATTGACATTATTATTACTTATATCATTATTTTCTTACTTCCAGAATATAAAATATTATTTATATATCATATATATTTAGTATATATATATATAGTAGATAGATAAATGAAATGAAACACACCGTTCATGGAGACGGTAGTCCGTACGTACGCATTACCGATGTTTTCCTTTCCTTATTGTCTTGAATGGAAGTAAGTAGATGACATATATATATACATAAATCCTGTAGATTTAACATGTCATATTTTTCATTATTATTCATTATATATACTTTATAATCATTTTGGAATGGTTAACATGGATAATGAATCTCATCGCGTCGTGGAGACGGTAGTCCGTACGTACACACGAGCGATGATATCATTCCCATGGTCGTGGAATTGTGTTGAAGTGTATGTATACTATTTAAGTTTCAACATAACTTTATAATAATCATATATAGTTAGTCATTACACCATTATACCCATCCAATTAAGGTGGTGGTGGAAAATAGATTACACCACGGCGTGGAGACGGTATTCCGTACGTACGCACGCGAAATGATTTCCTTTTTCCGTAGGATGGATAGAAGGTTAATTAGAGTTTTTTAATATTTATAATAACATATAATTATATAAGAAATACTTCAGTTATTACTTTATTATGAAACAACTAAATAAGAATAAGCTGAATAAGAAATAAATTGAAAAAGATCGGTAGTGGATATTACCTGTTTTTGACGCGCCTTCACTTAACCTCCACATAATGAACTAAGGATGGTCTTTGAAGAAGACAAGGACCTCTAAGATGATACTAGGGAAGTGGAGAATATAATTTTTCAGGGGTTGGGTGAGCTTGAATGCTCAAGGTGGTGTGAGGAGGAGAGGGAGGATGTGCCTCTTTTATAAGGGAGGAGAGGGGTACCATTGGGGTAACTAAAAATATTATTTTATTATAAAGCCAAATTCGGTTTTAAATAGCTCCAAATTGATTTATTTCGAATCTAAGGTAGAGATGGATCTAAAGCCTCTCATCCAATAGAATTTAGAAAAGTTTAGGTTCCTATTTTAACCTTATCATTTAGATTTAACATTAAGTTAAATAGTTTTACTTTTACCGTGTCTTCTTGTGTTCTTACACTATAAGGTCAATAAACATACTATAACAAGCCAAAAGAACCCCAAGTTTTTTATTATTAATATATATAACCTTATCTAAATCATTTGGCCGAACATTAGATTTTTAGGAATACAATAACAATTAATAATATAATATTTGTTTTAAAAAACTATTTTATGTCAATTTTTACACTATTTAGTAATTGATTTTTGTGAAAATCATAACAGAATGATATGTTCTAAAAACATTAATTAAATCAATAATAACATGTCATATTAACCTATAAAATAATTTAAATTCATAAAAAGTCTCAAATTATATTTATTTGGGTATTTATAACATCAATTATGTCAGTATTTCATTAATAAGATAATTACTGCATCATCGTTGTGTCATAAATAAATTAAATTATTTAATGTCTAAAAATTACAAATAAAATACCATTAATGTTGAAAATATTTTTATCTTTCTAATGATTATTTATAGTCGAATTTATCATATGTATATCCCTATATTAAAAATGATTTACTTATTAAACATTGATTTTAACTATTTTAACCCTTCTTTAAATAAATTAATAATAAATGTCCTAATCTAATCCATGTGGGTCTAAATGATCATATTTTTTTCCTAAGGTTGTTTTTGGTCGAATTACACTTATCCAATAGAATTAGGAAATGTGTTAGGGTAATAATAATAACATTTTTACCCTTAATTACCCTATTTACTTTAAACCGTGGTAAAAAAAAGTAAAAAGTTACTATTCACCAAAAATTATTTTCATCTCATTGAACCACATTTTACTTACTAACATCAACCGTGTCTCTCGGTTTTTTTAAATTCTACTCACAGAAGCGGTAAAATTAAGTATTATGAAAAATTTATATTTTTAACTACCACTTAGTGGTTTCACTATTTATCAAAAAAATGAAAGTTTCCATAAAAATACCAAAAATTAGGCCTAAGCTATATTTTATATTATGAACTAAAAAATTATTTCTATTTTACCAAATTCAATACATATAAGTTGCATTAATTAATTTAAAAATTAATTCCCGCCGTCAAAACAAATAGCGTGTTCTTAAGAGATAATAACTATCAAAAGATTGACACTTGTTTATGTCTGGTTTAAATGTGAAATTACATCCAATGACCAACATTGTATTAAATTGTAAAAATATATTCTAAATATACTTTAAAACCACCCAAATTAAAAATTTATCACTATTAATTATTTCGATTGAAAACGTTGTTTTTAATTAAGATTTAGTAATTTTCACTATTCATCAAAATATGAAAGTTATCCGAAAATCACCAAAATTTAACCCTAATCTAATTTCGATATTCCGAATACAAAAATGAATTCCATTTTGAAAAATAAAATTTACAAAATTTCAAAATGTGGTTATTACTATTCATAACGGCTAGTTTCATTAATATTTTAATAACATATCGTTGTTTAGCGAAACTTGGTGTTGCGTACAACACACGCTATCGTGGAAGGTCGTGATTGCATGTAATTCAAGGAAAGTCAAGGATGCGTGTCGTGCAAGATCTTTTTGGTGTAGCGTACAACACAAGACATTAGTGATAATAAAAAGAATATTTTTCATAAAATCTCGGGGTGTTACATTTGATATATATCATATATAAATAATATGTAATTAAAATGGACACAATGAGAGGTATTAAGAGAAAATTTAATTATAATCGTTTCGTGAGGTAGTAGTTTGACATACATAGAAATAGTATGATCATATCGATTAGATAGAGGTGAGTGTAGTGTAGATCAAATACATCTCCTAAAAATATCCTGGTATATTTTAGGGATAGTAATTGAAATGTAATCAAATATTAATAATATCACTTGGTGTGAAGAAGTAAAATAATGCAAATGAACTTTAGAGTAGATGTTTCCTCTAAAAAGTATAACAACATTTGATTTCAGAAAAAGGACATGATTGAATTGAATTATTCCCTAAATCAATATTATAGGTGTAAGGGATGGATGATTGGAAATTATCCGGGATGAATATTGATGATTCAAGGGTGTGGATATGCTTGAGTAAGTGACTAGCTGTAGTAGACAATTTATGTGGGTGTAGGGATACTTTTGGAATGTCATAAAATATTTTTTTATTATAAATTTATTTTTAAATTATAGTAGATAAAACTGTTATGTTTTGATTATAAGTGGTTAGTTGGAATAATTCCTCTAAACCAATAGGTTTTAGACATTTTTTGGTCAAAATAAAATAACCTTATATTTGGGCTTTAACCCTTAGTTAAAAACAGTTTCTATTATGAAGTCATCTTGTATTCTCATAATATATGGTTACTATAGTGATATGAAATTCTATGAGAATCCAAATTACCTAATTAATGACATTTTCAAATTTATATAATTCATTTGGATGAATCTTATATTTTTGAGGATGATTATATTATTTAATAAAATTGTGATTATTTTAACAACTCATTTATGATAGTTTTGTCACTATTTATTAATAGATTTTAGTTAAATTTATATAAACATGATACCATATAAAAAGTCGAATTATATAAATTATTATTTTTTATAATTATCCATAAAATTCATTGATGGAATCAAAATGTTCAAAATAAATTTTATTTATTATTTTTATTACCATTTAGTCAAATAATTTATTAATAAGGTATTCAGTAAATCATCATTATATAAAATATAAATTTATTTATTTAATGTATAATAATTATAACTAAAATTTCCAGATATAGGAAATATTTTTATCTTTTTAATGAATATTTATAGTATTTTTGATCAGTAATATAACCTTATATTAAATTTTTTTTAGTAAATGATTCATGTTATTGAAATTTTTCTCCTTACATTAAATTAATTCTTATAACATTCCATTAACAACCTGATGTGGATCCATGTGCTCCTACAATTGAACCAAGGATGACCATGGTTAGAACATTCCCATACAATATGATTAGGGTGGGTGTTATGATAGTTTTATATTATTATATTTTTTTTACCCTCATTTACATGATTTACCAATTTACCATGGAAAATAAAAATAATTACTAAAGTTACTATTCATATTATCCAAAAATAAAGGGTACTTATTTATAAAATTTATAAATAAAGACTCAAAATATAGAATCTATTTTTCCAAATTCAGAACACAATATTTTTCGAAATTAATTTAAAATCAATTCCCATTTGCGAAACCAAAAAGCGTGTTTTTAAGAAGTAAAAACTATCAAAAGAATGACATGTTTTTAAGTGAAATTTAAATTTGTAATTACTTCCAATGAATAAATGGATTAATTGATAAAAACATAATGAAAATACACATAAAAACTAACTAAAATGGAAATATAATTATATAAAAAACTTAGATGATAAAACTTTTTTAAATTAAAATTTAATGTTTTTCACTATTAATTACAAAATTAACATTATCTGAAAATAAAAAAAATATAAAAAAAGTAAATTTTGATGTCCCATTTTAATAGAAGTAGCTTATTTATTAAAATAAAACATATAAATGTGAAATTATCATGATTAAAAAAGGGTTCTTCATCCGAAGGTAGTAAAACAACTATGTAAAAATATTGGATTATTTTATGGTTCAAATTGGATTCTTTCTATATTTAAGCATCTAAAATTTAGTCAATAAATGAAAAAAATTAATAATAATTTATATAACTAATATTGTTAGTTCTGTTAATTCCATCCAATACAATGCCTAGACCTTATCTTCCATTTAAAATAATAATAATATTATTATATTACTATTTTTTTGTATAACTCAACATTTTGTGTAGCATGATATTTTGGAGAACCCAATTGTTCTATGTCAGGTACGCTATCAAAAAAGATTCATCTTTAATGAAAACGTACTATCTAATTCATAAATATTAATATATATGAAATTGTATTATCCAATAAATATCTGGGTTAGTAGAATGTATATCTACAATAAGAACATATATGAATTAATGTGATGAATATTTATCGAATATGGTATATAAGATAATATAGGATACTATAATAGAAACAATAAATATAGTTGGTCTGGTATCTCTCTCATCTTGTATAGGCTGTACTGAATAAATTGGGCCGGATTCATGGAACTTTAATGTGTACTTAATATCTGGAGTGACTTCACAAAGTTATTGATATGTATTCTAATCAAATCTATTCTGTAATTGACCTCATCCTTTTTTATACAGCCTACTGTACTTCATATGCTAGCCCAGTTAAGTTTCATTGATCTTTATCCTGATGATGGAGCTGGCATGGATCCTTTCCCACTCAAATTAGATTGGATTGTCCTACAAATTCATTTTTAATGCCCCAATAAATAAACACATTATCACTAACAGTGGTATTTAAGGAACTAGAGACATATCTTCCAATGATTACCACATAGGTTACAAACCACATAACCTTCTGTGGTAGTCACCTAGCTACCACTACACATGCTTGTATTCTCAGAGAATCACTTCCAATTGCTAGTAAAAAAACTACACTATCTAGGATTGATACCACATTTTCTAAAATCATATACTTCCCATAGGTTATATTTATATATTATTACATGGATCACTACATAAGATATGGTGTTCAACTAGAAAACATTTATCTGAGATAAAATTTTTTTCTTTATGACAACATAAAATATAATCACATTCGTTGGCTCATCATCAGTATTGATGACACCAAACCACTAAAGCTCCATGAAAAAAGTATTATAGTCCATAAATATAGATAATACATCTAACGGTTTATTAATTTTCTCACATGAACATCTATCATGGAATCATGAATGAAATAATCAATAAACCAAGACTGGATATCTTTCTAGGATACTTCTTGAAATTGACCAACATATGTTGGAATATCCCACCATTAAATGGAAAATCAATAAAGAATGTAAATAGATCATTTCAATCTCATATTTATATGTGTATATGAATTCGGGTATATATATATCAGCATTACAATCAACAACTCTACATAATGTTGTCCTCTATCCCCTAAAAAACATGGGAGCATTATATTATTTGAAATTCCAAATAAGTTATTTGATATAAGGGGAAGAGAATAGAGATCCCTAAATCATATATATATAAAATATAAAACAACCTAAAAATTATGCATCATTACAAGTGCAAGTAAAAAAGAAGATATTCCACAGGAGGCACCAATGGAAGTATAACAAGTGGATCAGGTTCAACCACCACTAAGGAATGTTCATCATTTCTCTTATAGGGTACGACTGGAGGACACCATGGTGGAATTTCTATATAATTTCCAAATACATAACAATGAAAAGATATAGTATCTAAATAATCCAAATATATAGATATAGAATTTTTTAAAATCAATTCAATATAATTATCACTATCCTCCTCCATCTCAATGATTCAGTTTTGGGTGATAAAATCACTTATATAGAACAATAGAGATGTCACCAATATCCCATCAGAATGTCTACGATTGGGTCAAGTAACATAATTTTATATTTCAGGTTCATTTTAAATTTATGTTTACATTTCAATTTTATTTAATTTGTTTATCAATATGACTAACCACTTCTGATCCATAATTGCTGATACGCCGTATGAACTGAAGAAGGGTTTGCACTAAGTCAGTACCATAACACATTAAAATCAATTTTACAAGTGGGTCAGAAAATTAATTCCATAGTTGACTCTATAAGTTTATTACTATATAAAATTAATGAAATTTTTATTATGTCATTGAAGGCACACTAATTTCCAACTATGTTGTATCAATTCCATATAGGAATCATTAACCGATGAAATTATATATATTACAATAAAATCAGTCATGGACGCAAAAAGAAATGTAATTTATACAATTATTATATATGGAATTGAATATGCATGGAATGTGAGTTTCTGATGAGGTTCCTAAACTAATTAATTCATTGATGATTCCTTTATCAAAACTCATCATGACAATTATAAATTATTGTAAAATATTATATCAACAATAATATCATATTTTTAGTGAATCTACTAATGGTAGATTAAAATAAATTTTAATTATAATCATATAGGAAGTTTATATTTTAATTTAAGATAATTTTATTTTTCTCTATACACAGGTTTGCTACTCACATACATATCTCATTATGAAAATCATGTATCATAAAAAATATACTTCATATTTTGTCAAAAATGTATGTTATGAAAATAAATCCCTCACACAACATTTGTATATCATTTACCTAGGTTCCACTCCAAGGATCCCTGAACATGGTTTGTGACATGGCCTCATGCACACCTTCCTTTATTCCAGAGGTTTTCGACAACCAGTGAGGGCCTAGTGTGTGTCCATGGAGAGAATATTCCAATATTAACAATGTTTAGAAAAAATGTATATAATAAATACTACATAGTGGTATCATATATAATAATATGGCGTAATAGATAAAGACACTAAGACACATAGTCTAGTAACCCACCATTGTGGATGATGATACCAAAAAAAATGAAAGAATATTCAACAACTAATAGAAAACTATGTCATATGGAAAACTTTGATAATGTAAGTCATAAAACTATAAATCATGAAAACATGGATAAACAAAAAAGTAAGTATCATTATTCTTGATAAAAAATGTGTCCCAAAAGTGAAAAATATATCTCAGTATCCCATGATCAAGCATGTTCATATTCTATAAATGTACCATTATATGTTACATAAGAAGACACCCATTTCTAATAATCCTCATCCCCTTATCTACACCAAAATTCATTTAATTTTCTTGGGTACTATGGGATACCTAGATTTTGTGTTAGATATACTCAAAAGGCCACCACCAATAGTGTCTCTATATATCCAATGAATTCGTAAAATATGGATGTGTGAATGTATTGCAATTTAATGCAGTAAAAAAATTGTAAATAGGTCTTCTCTAGCTCATTAAGGAAACATGGATTACACTACAAGATTTATCCCATTATAGAATATCACAGAATATGTGACCAGGGATGCAATGTCCAGTATCACAGAAGTAGGATATTCCATGCCCATTATCATAGTATAAGGACAACATGTCCAATATAATAAAAAGAAGGGATTTAGGGTATAGTATGACTATAGGGGTAATCATTCCTTTATATTACTACAAAGGTCTCCATTCGTGGTATCAGATTTAGTAAGGGAATCCATTACTGTATCACATTAATAATGGGAATCCATTTGTTCAAATTTTTAAAAGTACTCCAAATCCAAATAATTTTTATAAAGGGATTCCATGCCCATATCACATTTGTAATGAAATTACATTAATGTATAACATTTATAAATGGAAACCATTTCTATATATAAATAATTAAAATAAGGGACTACATTCCCTTTATTAATAATTAATCATGGTTTTCATTCAAACACATCATTATATATGATTATATATGTGCTTTAATATAATCCAAGTTATAATCCATATGTCATTGTCACATAATATCAACACGGTCGTATCAATTTTTACATTTGGAAGGGTGAAGTAGTCATTCCAGTCACATTCAATTAAATTCATTATAATTTATTAGTGTGTTAGCCTTTTTCCACTACATCGAATCCACTGCTAATATTATACCACTATTATGAATTATAACCAAATACTCCAACATTTTTTGGGGTATAAGGTCTGGAAAGATAGTAATGAATATAGAGGGAACACTCAACTGAATTTCCCACACTATATTAAACTAAATGAACAAATATTTATGTTCATAAATGTCATTTGGATCAATATATTACATCCAATTCAATTAGGGTAAAAATTATAGAAAATTCATGGTGAAACTGATATGACTAACATATAAAATATGTTAAAATATGAATACATTAACAGATAATTAGTAGATCACCTACTACATTCATATAAAAAACTATTTTTCTAGAATTAGTATTCAGTTATGCATTTATCAAAATATGTCTATTAAAAATACCAAATTCAAAAATATAGAATTATGAACCTTCAAATGAATTGTTTTTTTTTCAATCTTTAGATCATACACATATTGATGATTTCATAAGGAGATTATTTGAGAGACCATATGTTTGGAATAAACATAATTATATCAAATGAAATGATAAAACGCTAGGTGGGGTATGATTTTTATTCACATAGGTGTTTTTTTATTTTCCCGATATTAAGAGGGGCGCATGGCTTGGTCATAGTGTCAGACATACCATGCGCCAACTATTTATGGTTTAAATTCTAGAGAAGATACAAGATATTATTAATCACACTATTTGTGAAATAAACTACCTTCATTTTAAAAGGGATCTAATTAAAACATTGGACCATTAGATTGGGTGTTCAATAAAATATCCATGATTTCTTTAAACATTGTAGTCCCCAGTTTGTCACTGTCAACCCCAATTATTAGGTGTATTTATACAACCTATCATGCATGAGTTAACCTATTAGTCAAACTATACTATTTTTTATAAACTATAGAGTAATGGGAACTGAAAAAGTCTCAAACACCCTCTAAAAAATCTATTATTTAATTTGGATATCATATTATATCCAAAATAATGAATTATTCTAAATTTAAAATGTTCCCTTCCTAAGATAAATATGGGTTTCTTACTTGTTTCATGAATTACATATTTTAATTAAATTATTATTTTTAAATAAAATAAGGGATATTGATTAAATTGATAAAGTCTATTATTATTGTTAGTGGTATCTTTGAGAAAATATGACACATGGGAATATATGTGAAAGTACTAAGGGGCTATAAAAAAATTATTAATTTTTAACATAATTATTTTTATTAAATATTAATATAATTTAAATATTATTTTTAGTGATGATTTTTTTAAATGATGTTTAAATTATAATATCCATAAATATTATTACATGAATTTCAATATATTTATAAGTAAATAAGAAACTTTTTTATGTATTATTTAATGAATTAAAAAATAGGTTTTATTTAAAATAATTTTATGTGATTTGAATATATCATTTTAAATATGCTTCCATTAGTGGGGATAATCACATAGATTCTATACTTACATTAAATGAATAATAAAGATACAAAATATATTAATAGATCACGATTGTGTATCAAAATGTGATATATTTAACATCATATACTTGTGTGAAACATACATTCTAAGAATGAATCAATAGATCATTACATATTATTTTATATATCGTAGTGTCCAATGATTTATGATTTGGATAAAATTATCGAAATTATATATACGATATGAAGAATTAATACAATAATTAGAAGGGTAATATAATGAAAAATATTTACATAGATAAATCCCTAACACATAATGATTGTAGAAAATGATAAAATAATGAAAATGATATATGAAGGTGGAATGAGATGAGAAAAATGTGATATTTTTGGGGAATAAGTTTTCATTCATCTTTTATTGAGGTAATAATCATATAAATGTAATGAAATATATTATCATTATTGAGGTCATATGATATATTTTTTAAAACGATTATGGGATGCATGAAAGTGAATGGAAAATATTTTTAATATCAATGTAGTATATTCTATAAATATAACGGGAGATAGAAATTTATAGTACTAATCATATAATAAACTCTATTTGATTGAGTTTAATGAGGGGGACCTATAGTATATTAAAGATGTCACACCATGGTGAAGGGTAGAGATGGAGCTATGCCATTGAATAGAAAATCTAAACTGGAGCTACAATGAACCATCATGTGAGGGTGACATAGACCTATATCGTAATTTAATAATTGATTTTTTTGGCAATGAATATAGCACTGAGATATTATTTATAAGTAATATTTCATCATATATATTGTATTATTGAGATACATAATAATGTTTTGAGATATGTGGATAAAAAAATTCAAGACTTTATACTAGTCGATAATTGTCTAATATTCCATTTATCATGTTACCATATTTTTCCAATCCTTATGTAGTTTCCCATTTAGATTAATCTTTTTAAACCCTTCACAGATTATATTTAAATATTGAAATATGTGTATATTTAGGGATATGAATTATCAAGAGTTAATGTAATGACTATTAAACTTATTAATATATATTAACATTTAAATTTTGAACAAATGAGATATAATTATATAATATTGTTAGAAGGGTAATTTGTTATGAATATTAAAAAGTTCTATTAAATTGGTCTCATGCTAATGAAACATCATTGAATGTGCCTCACAATATTTATCTAATTGGGACACAATCACTGATATCAATGTAATGGTTAACTATATATATGTTTTGGTTATAATTAAATAATTTTGAATTAAGAATTTCAATAATAAGCATGAAAAGATTTTTTAGATTATTTTGGATACTAATTTTCGATTGAAATATTTTATTTATAATAATGCCCAAATTTATAAATTCATAGTTCCATTGATTAAAGTTAAACTAATATGATTCTACTTATATTTTTTCACGAAAAAATATTTTAATATACAAATTTTTTGTAAATTTTATTTCACAATAATCACTGAAAATATTTATTCATACAAATTTATTTAGAAATTTTATAATGAAATTTACTTATAATGTTAATGTTTCATATCATGAAATAAGAATGTATTATTTTAAATAATAATTTATTTCAATATATTCATTCTTATTTGATAAAGTGTTCAAGAGATTACATTATTAAGTCATAACCAATAATATAAAGACAAACATGGATAACTCATTAGATAGTTTTCCTTGAAAATATTATAAAATAGAAAATTATTTTTTAAATTATATATCTATGACGATATATTAGAAAAATATAACATAATGGAATTTATTTCTAACATTTACTATTGAATTTATTTATGAAAAATATAAATTTTATAAATTTGTAACACTTTGATATTTTAATAGAAGAAAATTAATTTTTATAGAATAAATGAAATGAAACACTGAACATAGATTAGAATGAAATCCCAATAATTTTATTATATATTTAATTTTAAATAAACACAATCTCTTTGAAATATTTCATCAAATGTGACCCTGATATTTTTATGTTTGATATTGTATTTAACATGAAACACTAATAAAAAATGATTTAAAATATATATAATTATTAAAAAAAATGTTAAATTAGATGGTATGAATAATATAATATACTTTATTATATATATAAATATATATATATTTTAAAAAATATTTATTTTCATTAAATTTTTTATATGTATGGATATTTAATTTTCAGAAATATATTTTCTTCAAACATTATTTTGATTTATTTTCCTGAAAAAATATTATAATTGTTTTCTAGAAATTTTAGGAAATATATTTCTAAAAATGCAATTAATATTTTAAAAATTCGTATCAAAATTAACATTGGGTGCAATTATTGTAATTTTTAGAATATATTTATTTGGCAGTGAATTGTGAAAAATACCAATTTCGTAAAAAAAATCCTTTATTTTGAATAATTAACATAACATAAAAGTCACATTATGTTTTGAATATGATTTCATGGAAAATAATTATTTATTATTTTTTAAAACCACTTAATTAAATTTGAATAATTATTATATTATATTTCATTATATGATTAATTTTTCGTCTAAATATTAGATTCTTCTGAAATATTTCATGATATACATAATGTTTCCCAATTTTAATTAATTATTATAACAACTATTGTGGAATTATTTAAATAATATCTAGATATTATTTATAAATAAATGTAAATTTAAATTTACAAAATGTTTCTTATTATAACTAGATTAAATAAAAAATAAGATTATTATTGAAAAAATTAATATTTTAAAAATATATATTCATCATCTCATATTTGGGGTTTTCTAAATTTAAATATTTAAATGATTAAAGAAATTAATTATAAAAATAAGTATTATTTTTTAAATATACATATAAACATTATATTATGGGGCATTTTTATAATTTTCTGAAAATATTAGTTTTATAATGATTAATAAATAATAAATAATTTTAATTGAAAATTGACATATCACTAAAATTATTTGTAATGATAAATTACATATATAATTATTTTTTAGTAAATTTAGTAAAATGATATATCTATTAACACAATTTATGTCATCTTAATCAATTTCAATTTTAAATTGGATATAAAAACATCATAGATTTTTGACCATTTTCTCATTGAAGACCTATTTTCATGTCACTTATATATTGATTAATTTTATAATTTATTATTTCTATATCACAAAATAGATCTAGGATAAGTTATTAAAAATATGGAATCATATTATATTATATTATATTATAATCATATTTTTTTTACCAAAATGAACAATGAAAAGATCTAAAATTAATTACCATGGTTAGTGTACAAATGGATTTATTTGGGGTTGAAATAAAATTATTTGGACTGAAATGACATAAAAAGTGTATAAAATAAATTTTTTCCCCATATATATACTTTATACCTCATATAATTTATTATTTTATATTATTGGAGCCTTTTTATTTAAAAAACATAGTTGGAATTCATTATTTTCAATAGTTACAAGTCTACCCCTCACACCACTAATAAAAGGAAACCACCACTTATCCTTTTATCACTCTATATAAACCATTTGGATAAAAAAATAAATTCCCAAATAACATATATAATTACATCCAATATAAATATAATTCATATTTTGGGTATAAATATATTAAAGGAATGCCTTAGGTCAAAACCATAAGATGTTACCTGAATAAGAGGAAATAATTTTTAATTTGTGTTTTTGATTTATTAATTCATAAAAATCTATAAAAAATATTAAAAATTATTATATAATAAAATAAATACCTTAAATATTCTAATATTGTATTATTTTAATGATAAATTTCCTTCTCCACTTTTAGAAACTAGGTTTCAAAATCATTATTCAAAATTACAGAGGACAATCGCCTCACAAACAAATGTCATCCATTTTTTGGTTACCACCTATCACTATTGGGAATTAATTTGAATATGATATATATATATATGACATTCATAATATAATTATACCTATGAAGTAATTATATCATTTATTACTTTTTGAAAATTTAATTCAGTAGGTGATTGGATAATGTTTCTCCTGTGTATGGTGTACTACCACCTCATAATGCAATTTTATTCGTTTTCAATAATGCTCTACATGGAAAATAAAAATGTAATTTTCAAAAAATATTTTTAAAATTTGTGAAAAATTTAAAAAATTTACTGACATTTTAATCATTATAAATATATAATATAGAAACTTATTTCATTTTTCTCCCTTACTAAAATATGATTGTGTCATCTGTGTTGGTGTATACCACCTCCATCAATATGTGATGTGACTCTAACTCTAAATCATCACACAAAATGGATGATATAAAAGTATATCTAATGAAATAATATGTTTTTTTTATTATATTATTATTTTTATTTCTTGTAAATATATTTCTAACCTCCGTTAAATAATGATCTTTGAAAAAGGGAAATATTACTCATGCATACTTATGACCAACCCTCTCAATGACCTAAAAATACATCATATTTAAATCCATGATTCATAAATTATATTAAAAGTAATATTGACTTATAAATATTCTAAATATGTCATTATTAATATTCACTATATGAGTGAACCTTTTTATATGCCCTATACGCAGAAATTTCAAAACAAAAAATGAATTGGAAATGATGGAAATCAACACACACAAAAATGAAAATAATGAATAATTATTCATGAAAGAGTGATAATATGTCATTACAGGTTCGTATATGATTTGATAAAAGATATATGGTTCTTCCACAAAACAAAAAAATTTCATAGACCAATATATAGTAGGTTAAAAATTGTTCCAATAAATGGAATCATAGGGTACATTATTTCATTACTCAACTACTATTACTTGGTTTTAACATCCAATTCACTGATTATATAATATAATTTGTTTATTTATTATAATTATATTTTATGTTTAATTTAATGATATATTTTTTAGGGGAAATTTTTTTGATTCTACCAAAATGGTAAGAGTTTTATGTTATAATCTAAATGTTTATCAGTGCTGTCTATGATTAAGTGACCAATATTGAAATATCATGAAATTTCTATAAATTATTCTCATTATGTTTCTTATATTGTGGTTATTCTATATATTTTCATTTAATATTTCCATGTATACACATTTTTTATAATATAATTGAGAAAATGTTTTTATGTAATATCATCTTAATTTCCATTTTTAGTAGAAACAACTTTTCCTTCCAAAAAAATGTTTTCAAGAAATAATTTTAAAACAGATTGTAGAATTCCTAATATTATTTACTAATGAATTTTTAAAAACTTTATTAAAATTTTAAAAAATTTGTGAGGAATCATTGTCTCATTTTTAAAACATATAATTATAATTTTAATGATAACATGAATGAAATATTTGATTAACATGTATGACATAAATGGTATTTTTTTGTGCCATGATAAATTTTTTCTTTGATGCTTAATTTATATGTTTTTTTATTTTCAAAAAAATTATATAAAAAATTGAAATGTTTTTTATAATGGAAGGGTTAATTTTCTAATTAAATTTTTTAAATTATTTTAAATCATTTATTATATATAAATTATGAAAATTTAAATGGAAATTATTTTTATTATATTTATTGAATACATAACATTTTAAAATGATAAGTTTCTTAATGGAAATTTAATATTAATGAAAATTTATTTAAAGATATTTTAGTGGTGTTTAAATTCCTCATAGTAGGTATCCAATTTTTTTTCCTGTTATCCATTGATGATATTTGATAATGATATCATCGTCATCCATTAAATACTTGTAATAAGATTTTTTAATGGGGATTATTATGGAACCCATTTCACCTCGAATGGATAATACAGTTTCAATGACATATTAATTGAACCCATTTTATTTCAAATTTTTAATCATGATTCAATGAGATATATATGGAATATGTTTCTTTTCCATTGGATAATATAATTTAAATGAGGTTTTTATAGTAATAATATATTATATATGGTCTAATAATGATTCAAAGATATTATTATGGAACCCAATTTTTTCTTATAGTATAATCATGTTTCAAATTGATTTTAATATCAAAATAATTTTTTCTACAGGAGAATCCTGTTTCATAGAGAATATTATTGAACATGAATCATTCAAATGAGTGAATGATGTTTCACAGAGATTATTATGGAACCATTTTATATTTAATTGTATTATCATGTTTGAAAGTGATTCTTATAGAACCATATTATTTTCATTTTATAAAAATGAATTAATGTTATTTAATGGAATCAATTTCTTTTTCCATTGGTTACCCATGTTATAACATGATTTTATAAAATCTCAAGGTACATTAATCATGTTGGTCTTATATAAAATTATATACGATGTATTTTCATAGATTGCATCGAGTGAGACCAATATTACTAATACAACTCTCGAACCAAGATTGTACTCCAATGTAATAGGTAAGAATAATGTTCTGTAGATAATTGTATAGCAAATCATTCATATTGATATTCCATTTTATTGGCCTTATATGTTTTTTAGTATATTCTATGAAAAATATTTCCCAATTTAACTATATAATTTATCTATTAATTTCATTTGTTTAAAATTATTTCATTTATAAAATTGTTATCACATGGATCGTGATTATTTAATTTTTTAATATATAATTTTTAAAATATATATACCATGTTTCATGATGGATGAGATTAGTATTTATGGGTTTTTAGTTCTTCTATAGGTTGCTCATTCAATAAGATTATGTCATCATACACCTATGTAGTTCATGTTCTCTTTGATGGCATTCATTTGTTAATGATTATGTTTACACATACTGATCATCTAACCTCACCATTCTAATCATCATCATCACCAAGTTATAAGACGTGAGATTGAATTATAATGTTAATAATTCATTTAATATAGATTATTATGGTGACTTATTTAGAAAAAATAAATGATATGTTAAGTGAGAGAAACCCCATTTAACGACAATATTATTATTCATTGTGATTATTTAAAAATTATATACAGCTCTAAAAAATCATTTATTATTTTAAGTGATCCAATTATTTATTTTGAAATTTTATGTTTTGGTGGAAAATAATTATTCACATTAATCATTGTAAATGATTGAAATGTATTTTTTATATTTTCTACACCAGATCAGGGATTGTGGGTTCGAGGGTATTGTTGTTGCTATTGGAGAATGTTTTAGAAAAATTTAGATATTATCTTATAGTCATGTTAGTTTATCATATGAATTATGTATAATGTCATAGGTCTATAAGATAATGAATTCTTATAATAAATTATATAAGACACCACTTTGAGTTTTAATGTGATGATATCTTAAAGTGATTATTATTATTTTAAGAGTCATTTTATTATATTTTGGAAATTGTAAATATATATTTTTTGTTAGTGGACATTTAAATATTTTTTGATATAATTTTTATGAAATTGAAAACCTTTTGGTTTTATAGGATCTTTGAAATAGAAGTAATTATGGGAACACTTGTTTTATCATATATATAATCAAGAGATTGAATAATGATTAAATGAAGAAGTTGTTAATATTATTTAAAAATAATATCACTATAATATGTTAGATTTTATTTTTATTATATTTAAATATTATATGGATTAATTTTGAGACATGGCGTTGAGACAACATGAAATTATGTGCTCCGGTGAGTCAAGAATAAATGATTATATTGCATTAAAATGTGAATATCATGTCCGAAACTATTTCCTAATAATGTTGAATAACATATAAACATTATCCTAGATTATACATATTATGGTACAATGATATTTAGAATGGTGTCTTTTCCCAAGGTGTGTCCTAACAATGGTCAACACAGGTCTGTTGGGGAATGTTTTTTCCATGTGTAGAAATAAATATAGTACATTGAATAAGAAAATTGAATTTCATTTTTTAATGTAGAGGATTTTTATTCATTAATTATAATATAATAATAAAATCATATGGTTACTCATATAACCGTATAGAATTATAAGATTTATTTAAAAAACCGTGGAATAATCCCTTCAAGCAGATGGTGAAAAAATTATGGGTTAACGATTAGAAAATAACGTTCTTGAATGATTAAAACAAGTAAAACCATGTAGTGATCATTATTCTTTAGTCGCTTAACAAAATTTAGTTAGAGCATGTGATTTAATTCATTTATTTCCCATTCTGAATTACATGATGAACACGAACAAATCAATGTGCAGATAAATATGTGGTTCGATTATACTGCATGATGGATTATCTTTATAGGATTTATAGGGAGATTCTCACTTTGATTAAATTTATGAATGATTCCATTATTGTTATAATGAAAAAATCATGATCAACAAAAACATCAATTGAGGTCTGTTTCTCTTGATTTTGGTTTGTACACCCCCCACCCACCCCCATCACTAATATTCCTCATTCTTGTTGGCATTCCAAATTCATTGATGTGGTTTGAAAACCATTTTAACAATCAATCATTTCACATTCAATTCATAGAACAATGATTTTTAATCATATATCCAACCAATATATGACTCGATATTGGTGATAGGATGGTTATTTATTGGATAGAATGATAATCAGTGACTATATCATGTTTGTTGGTGCATAATGAAGATTGATGATGATGCATTTTCTTACCATATTAAATGCTAGAACCATGCCTATTTGGAAATGTCCTGGCTCGATGAGCATGTATAATGAGTTTCATGGAAAACTGATGATCAAAATAGAGTTTGGACTATCAACTAGCATGAATGTGGTGTTGAATATGGGTTTTGAAAAAACACAATTCACAAGGCCTGTTGTCCATGAGTACACAGTGTGTGTCGCCCATGGATGAAAATTGTGTGTTTAAGAAAAAAATATATGGACATGGTGTAGATTACATGAGATTACTATATGATGTGAACATTCCCCCATGGTTTGGCTTGAACCATGTAGATGGGTTGCCCCATGTACCATTACATCAGAATAGATGCATGGGATAATTCTACGTACTGGCACACAACCTAATTACGTGGACCAACCCACGTTATAGGGAAATATCGTATAACCAATTCACAAACTCAATACTCTTATACATAACATGAGAAGAATGACATAAGACCATATACATGGGCAACACCCATGGTAAAGGGACAAGAGGGGTTCCCCTTCCACAAACATTTTACACATTTCTACATTGCATGAATCTATGTTCCTACAAATTTTGGACCATCTTCATTAGTTTTTGTACCATTATCTATTCTATAAATGTTGGTGTGATTCGATTCCTACTCCTATGACTATGATACTTTTAGTAGAACCTCTTATATATATTTGATGGAGTCCCTTAGAGAGTCCTAGAGTGGGATCCTTTATTCATCTTCATACTCTAGGTGGGTTTATTGGTAACGATGTGATAAACACAACACCTCAATGATCCTATACATAGAAGGGTTTAATCTACATTGTGTTTTTAGTATCACCCCATGTCCATTCCTATGATCCTCAAACATGTATTGTTTTCTATTTGGAATATCTGCATATTTTTTAAATAAAATTACCCAATGATAACTACTTATCTTGAGAAGTCATTAATTCTATTAGACTCAAGAGTGTGTTCACATTGAATATTGCGTTATGGAATCTTTGAGGTGAAATTTTTTGTGAAAGTATACCATGGTTGAGGATTAACTCTAAACTATGTGTCTTGGATTTAGTATATCTGGATATTCTTAATATATTTAATGTAGAAATATACCTATGTAGAGATGAAAATAATTTTAATTTCCATATTGGTTAGTGTATTTGGGGTGTCCTACTGAATAATTTTATACACACCCCTATAATATATTTTCTCACATGGGTCATGTATTATTCAATTGATTGACCATTAGGTAGAGTCTTAGGTTGACCAGGACATGATGTGTATAGTGAGTTGGGATAAAATGAGGTGTTTTACAAAAGCTTCTGACAGTAGTCCCAATACCTTTTTCTTATAGGATGTACTTTTTATTATTGAACCATTTTTTGTGTGACTGTATTCAGTGATATTTAAATTACATTTGGATATTTTTGGTAATCTATATTTGATATATTTTTGTAGGAATTCATTGTCCACATTAATTCATTCATATTTCAAAATTTTATATTCTTGGATATGTGTGAGTGTGTACAGGGAAATAAGAAATGCCTCTCATGTTAGTTATATAACTACTCAGTGATAGTCACCGTCCCCTAACATGTTGTAGGTGAACATTGGGATTTAGGGTATAGGCTCTAATAGGAACAGTCTTAAGATATTAGTATATGAGATTTTCATTCTATTTTAGGGCTAAGAGTCTTTGATATTGTCTTGGGGAAATAATATCTAGTGTTCGAGCTTAGCATTCATGCGAGGAACTGCACATTTGGTGTGGTTGATGACGTATCCATACACTAGGACTCTATTAACCTACATTTCAACTCAATACATAAGAACACTAAATCTATGGAAAAAAATTATCCATGAATCATATATGATTGGGTTGTGGTATCTAGGTCCCTCTTTAGTCAACTATCTAGATATACACATTGACCATGGTTCACCATGTTTACATTCATGATTCCTCCCCAATGAATACCAGATGGTATTCAACAGCTTTCTCATAATGTTGACCCCATTCGTGATGAGGTTTCAATAAATGGGCCAATTCCTGAGATAATACCTCCGGGTGGTGCACCATCAATACCACCACATATTGAGTATCACATAGTACTCATTGTAGAAGCGGATGAGGGGCGTAGTTTTAGTGAACTTCTCAAGTTTCTGTAGCAGAAACCCCTCTGGTTATAAGATGAGCCCAACCCATAGGTGGATGTGGACTATAATGAGGAGGTGACCCTTGTTTCCATTTTTTTAGGACCCCAATAGATTAGATGGTGGAGTTTTGTTATCTATACGTACGATGAGGTGATTCTTTTTTGGATAGAGTTCGGGTACCTATTTATAGAGGAGTTCTCCCGAGCTACAGTAGGAGTTGTACTTATACATGAGAATATTCATCTTCAACAGGGAAAAACATTAGTATTTGATTATTCATTAATTTTTATGATCATTTACTTTTACTCGATGGATATGGTTTCAGATCTATTATATTGGGATTAGAACATTGAGCGAGGTATGTATATAGACATGTTATCCAATTTTATCCCTCTATGAATTACTACAGATATATGAGTGCTAGAAAGTTCTTTGTTTGTTGAATGCTTCATGACATAGTAGATATAGATAGTGGTGGTCATATGTGGGAATGCTGGGAAAAATAATTCAATTGTTGGGATTCTACATGAATCTCAAGGACATAGAAATGGGATTAATTTCAATAGAGGGTAATGAGATATAGGTTCTTTAGATGAGGGCTCATATGGAGGTTCTATTGAATCTAGATATTTCAATTATTTTCATGTTACAGATGAGGACATAGTAATGGAGATTGAACAACCCATCATAATGCTAATAGATAGATTTTAGATGGACCACCAAGCAGAGGGAGTTAAAGGAGAAGGAAGAAGCCTAGTATGACGAATGTGGTAGGGGAACAAGGACTGTGTCATGAGGTGGTAAAAGTTTTAAATTATTTCCAACATCAACCATGGGTGGTCAGAACTAGTGCTTGAGAGATTGAGGTCTGGGGCGGGGGAGAACTGCACGCATTTGAGGCATACGACCCAGGGACTCAAAGAATGATTTGAGATAATATCTATGTCTTTTATAAATTATTTGTAGTATGTATATACAAGATTTCTTATCATTATTTTCATTCCACCTAATTTTTATGATACCTAGATATTCTTCTTGATCCATTGATGAACCCCTTATTCTTAAAGACAAATACTAGAAATAACACAGTTATCACACAACTATCTAGATAGTGTGACATAACCCATATTGGTGAGAGATTATGTTAAAATATCATGGAAACATCATCGAGGATATACGTCATCATTATTTGTATTGACTATTTGTCTAGAGTCAATGCCCATATTTACTATTTTCATTGAAGAGTGTTCTGTGTCCATGGGGAACATGTGGTTTTCATTTACCGGTGTAGAGAAAAACCAAGCAGCGTGTGATAGAATCATGAAAATGAGGGTGCAACTAATTACTCATTAATTCGCTACACTTACACTTGGTGTAATGGATGTTGTAGGTATCTATTTTCCTATTGAAGTAATGAAATATGATGTTTTATTTTCAGAATATGTAATAGATTTCACTCCCCAAAAATGATATTGACTAAAACATTTATTTAAACCCCCAGGGTGTCACTGATATATACATCAATATATCGTACATCCTTATTAGAGAATCATGAAATGACAGTGTTGTTGGAAGACATAAATGGTAGGGGCTATGTGATACATAGTGTATCACCTTGGGAAGTCCCAATTTATTCCAAAAAAATCATCCTTGAGATTGAGGATTAGTTTGGACTGTCGTTACCTAAACTAGGTAACCCTGAAAAAAAAATATCCACTACTGATGATCAATGACCCCATCGATCAGTTGAAAGGGGAATGATGGTTGTTGATGGTTGACCTCAGATCAGTCTATCTCCGACTATTAGTACAGGATGATGATATACTAATGATACGTTTTCTAGGTTTCTATGATCATTATGAGTAATTGGTTATACCTTTTGGAATAATAAATTACCTAGAAGTGTTTGAGGGAGTAATGAATCAAATCATTCATCATTGTTATACTTATTTTTGGTGGCCTTCTATGATGATATCCATGTGTTTTTAGTGGATGAGGAGGAGAATGAAAAATAATTGAGGATATGTGTGGATGTACTCCTAGAGAACAAGATTTATAGTATGACCTCAGCGTTTCAATTTTGGATTCCAGAAATCCACATTCTAGGAATATCTATATAAGCGGATTGAGTTATAGTGGAACCATATATGGGAGAGGTAGTGTTTGCATGGGAGACACATATGATCACATTGTAGGTGAAATATTTCATTGAATGGTAGAGTATTATTAGTGAATAATAAGGGATTTCTCTAGAAATTAGTACCCATGATAGAATTCACTTGAAAGGGGATTCCATTCATGTGGACAGTGAAATGTCATTTGACATTTTAGTAGTTGAAGAAAAGTTAAATCAGGTATTCGATAATGAGATTTACAAAGGAGGGTGTCGATTCGGTAATGTTCCGTGATGCATCTATAATTGGGCTTTGTTGGGCCTTGATTCAAGGTAAAGTAATGATTGAATATGGATCACACTAGTTGAGACCGCATGTGTTGAACTACACATCCTTTTATCTTGAGTTAGCAGATATAGTATTCACATTGATGATGTGGGGACATTACCAAATGGGAGATAGGATTATCTTCATCTCCGACAATAAGATTCTAATGTGTATCTTCAATCGAAAGGTTCACAACATAAGATAGATGTGATGGATAGAGTTTGTCCAGGACTATGAATTTTTTATTTTCTATATGAATGGAAAGAGGTACATGGTAATATATTCTCACCACAAGAGATATAGTTTTTCATAAATTAACAACTTGTGTGAGTAGTTTACCTCATTCCAATTATCCCATAAGGATGGATATGGAGAATCATATCTAGATATGAGGATTTTCAACCCCTCTACCATTAAAAATATTCATGGAGGCATTAGTTGGGGATAATGACTACAAGATCATTCTTTATGATATATTCATTTGTCATTCTTATGATTGATTATATAAATGTGGGGAGAACATTGATATTTTTTGAGGACACATAATGCTACCAGTGACATTGCGGTAGGAAATTTTTAGGGAGGTTCATATTCCCCCATTGGCATTAAATCCATTTGTGGGAAAAATATACTAGGACCTATGATGTCAATTTTTGTGGCCATCAATGAATAAAGGAGTTTTATAGATAAACTATAGATTCCTTACATTCCAGCATGTGAAGGCTGAACACCATGTTATAATGGGTCCGGCTCAACCCGTTGAGGTGCTATAATGGATGTGGTATGGGATATCTATGGTCTTAATGATCTCTATACCACATATGTACAAGGGATATGGATCCATTGGGTTGATCATTAACTGACTCACCAATAAATCTCACATCCTAACAATCAAAGCGAATAATTATGTAAAGAGATTCAGATGCCTATATGTTCAATAGATAGATAAAATCATTGGATTTCTATTGACTATTTTTTCTCATCATGATGATCACTTTATTTCCGGATAGTGGAAGGGATTATGTGCGGTGTTGTGGACCTCATAGTGCTTGAGCACAATGTTTTAACAACAATCTAATGGCCATACATAGTGGAAAATTCATGTTATAGAGGAAATTATGTTTTCATAGATGTTACACATTGGTCATATTTAGGAGGATCACCTACCATTGGTTGAGTTTTAATAAAATTAAAACAAACATTATTGCATCAGAATGACTCCATTTGAGGCATTATAAAGCAGACCTTCTAGGACACCCCATCACTGAACTATCCTATGAGAGTCATCACTCATGGTCCTAGAATTTGTGTGAGCTACTACAAAGAAGAATAATATCATCCTACAGTATATAATGAATTTTCATAGTTGTCATATTTCTTATTCTGATAGGCAGTACAAGCTATTATAGTTCAAGGAAGTGGGTCATGTGTTCCTACAATATTTGAAATGACGTGGATTATGCAGATTTGGATAGGACAGAAAGCTATTTATGAGGTTTGTCATTACATTTCAAATACTTTTTATTGTTGAAGAGGTGGTATAACTCGTGAATCTATCTCTATAATGGTCAGTTATAGAACATCTTCATTGTGTTTCAACTGATGAGGTACATGACTGACCCATCACACATCATCAATGGTTGAGAGATTGAAATCGAGGATAGATTGACATTTGATGAGTCCCTAGTCAAAATAAAGGATCAGTATGATAGAATCCCTATTAGGTGGTATATTTCATTAGTGTGTATTTGATGGAAATACCTGAATCTTTATGAGAAAACATTGGGGTGGGAGAATCAGATTCATGCAATTACCCACATCATTTTGTAGTATCATATGATTGGAATCTTACGTATGTAAAGCCTCATGGTGGGGATTATTTAATAACATTTAGTTTCTATATATTATTTTAAAGTATTATGTTTTTTAATTTCAACACCATTCTCTAAAATGACAGGCGATTATGAGGCCTTGTGTTTCACGATTAAATGTTTAAAAATTTTTAAACTATTTAATATCACTATCACGCACTTTTTTTAAAACTGTGTAATAAAAAGTAATATGTTTCTTTGATCCACCAAATGAGGGAACTATGGGGCTCAGAATGAAAACAATACCCTAGGTGTGAACCAACATTTTATGGAATGATTCCTTTGTGGAAAAGTCATTGGGATCATATAAATGAATAAATTGATTAATGTAATATTATTTTCATTCAATTTTTTTTGAAGATTCTATTAATTTAAAAAATACAATACTATGAAAATTTTTCATGGATTTTCACCAAAACCTAGAACATTTCAAAATACATTGAGAGAACCTTCGAGGAATCCTCTTAAGAACTTGAATACAAAATCACCGATTTATGATTAGTGCACTCCGATCACGAGGGATCTTTCAAATAATGATTAAATAATGACCATTATTCATCAAAAATTGATCCAAATTATGGTAGGGTTTGTGATTTAATTTTTTTATTCCATGTTCATGAATTTCTCTATCAACATGAACCAATAAATAAAGATATTTATTCGTGGTTTGATTGTATTATCTGATGGTTAATCATTGAGGGATTTATCATGATATTACCTTTGTGAATAAATATTCAAAAGTCTGGATTTTAATTATAATAGAAATGAACCAAGATAAACATAAACATCGACCAATGTTAAATCCTCATGAATTTTGTTTGAGCTTTTCTAACCTGATTCACAATTTTTATGGAGTTCTTCATTATTCTCTATGGTTCAAAACCCCTTTTAAAAATCAATCGTTGCCTATTTTATTCACGATACATTGATTTGAAATCACAGATCTGATATCATTATGACTCAATGAATGTGAAACAATGGATACATATGTATATTGAATAACAGATGGTTCTAATATCATGATCATCAATGTGTAATGAAAAATATATATCATTTGTTTAATGATCCAATTCAATGAAAAAATCATATTTATTTGGGTATGAGAGGGAAGAAAAAGCTCAAACATAATGATTCATCGGAACCCTTCAATTAAAATATAATTTCCATGATTGATTGGAGTGAGTGGGAGGATGAAGTCATGTTTACGAAAAAAAACACAAGATGTGTAGTCCTTAACTACAGAGTGTGTTCCCCCCATGGATGAACTCAGCATATACCAGAAGGTGTACATGAAAATGTGGTGTAGTACAAAGATTTCTTATATGGTGTGTACTCCCCCACATGGGATGTCATGGACCATGATCATGGGTACCACATGTAATGGTATTGATCACAGATACACATGTTGATATCTAGTACTAGCACATGGTCGGAGTACGCTGGCAGACCCCGGATACTAGGACACAAGGTATAACCAATTAACATGTCATGTACTATTTTAAACATCATGTGTGGATTAACATGGTTCATTTTATAGAGGATGTACATGGGACTTTGGGACACAACAGGTTCCTCTACTACACATTGTGTACCACATTCTAATTATCTTGGATCTATTTTCCTTTATATCATAGGAAATTTATTGTTCGGCTCTATTCCCGTTATCATTTCCCATAACGTTAGGTGTGAGCCATTTCTTACTATTATGCCTACGATCCCTTCAACAGGCCCTCCTAGATTGTGTTTTCGGAATCCCCTCGAGAGGACTGGAGTGAGATCCTCCATTCATTTCATGACCGAGGTTCAGTTATTCTTATCAATGAGACCAACATTATGAGGGAGCCATTCCTCTACTTGGTAGTTTAAAATCTAGTTTGAGTTTATTCAATGCATCGTAACCATGATTAGTTCTAGTTATACATCACAATGCATTTATAGAAAAAAATGTTTTCTATTTGAATATGAATATATTAACCATAGTAAAACTATTTACCAACAACATATAATTGTGACATAAACCCATCCTTTAAGATTTTATGGAATTATTCATAAAAACAAAAAATATATGTAATCTTATAAAAATAGGGAAATAAATACCATCATGTTACTCACTTACATTCTATGTGTTAATCATGTAGAAAAGGGTTACTTCGGGATCACCATGTAGGTGAAGCTTGAGAGTGTATGATTTAGATGGTGTTATTTCCTCAATTCCCCATCAATATTATTTTTTGTATTATTTATAGTTTATAATATTTTTAATCTCACATGGTTTATTCATAAAGATCAATCACAAGAAACTCATAGATGGATGATCTTAGGCAGAAAATCCCAAATATCGTTGAATTCCTTAAAATTCTAATGGATGATTATACTAGCCCTCTATCGTAGTATATAGAGAGGATAAACATATGTTAACCATTAGTACCCTAAACATGATTCAAAAACCTCATAAATGGTTTTTTATCATGTGTTACAAACAATATTTTAGTGGGTTAGTATATTCTATCTTCTTTATATGTTTTTTGAAATGTTTCAAATTGGAATATTGGTACATCAAATATTTAAAATGATCAATGTAATAACAAATACATAATAAAATAAGATATTGGTTTCATGGGCATATGATGTTACCATGTGATATCATTCATCTCATGAGACTCAAAAATTGAATCCAGTACAATAAGACACCCAACAAAGTAATATAATCATCATTCATTTTTCATCCATGATTTGGACCATTTATTTTTAAGTGAGACTCCACATTATCATGTGAAATGTCGAGAGGACCTAAAAAATTCATTTCTCATAAACACCTTGTAGATTTTACTCCTTGCTTCTACAAATTTTAAATAATTTATCACACCCTTTCATAATTGTTTACATAAAAATAATAGGTTTCCATTTCACGAATGAAAGTCTAGGACATGAGATAAACTTGGGGAAAATAATCGATGACTAATTTTTATATATGATTATGCTGAAATATAATAACTAAGATTCCAAATTTTGATCCTCCAAAAAATGTTGTATGTAAAACCAACATCTAAAAATTTTAATTATTCTATATAATTGACTATACTATATAAATTTTGTAATGATCCCTGATCAAAAAAAATCCATTCATTCAAATTGTTCAGTATGATACATGTTTCATTTCTAGATTCATGATGGACACATCCAATAATTTCATATTCTTCAACATATATGGTTTTATTAATATTTATATCACATGATAGTGTCATCATTACCTCCCATTTTGACCCTTCAAAAATTAACGTTTCAAGTATTACCTTTTTGTGTTTCCCCTTCTGTGATTACATTTTCAAAGACATCCCACACATGATCTTCCTTTAATGTGATTTTTGTTCCCCCTTACATGTGTCTTCATACATTATCTTTGTTACCTAATATACTATGATATTCATTTTAATGGAATGACCATTTTTTCTAGGACTAAAACAATAGAAATAAAACATTTAACCATTCTCTAAATAATATATATGTATACAATTATGTATTTCCTATTAACACCCACCCATTTCCTAGTCAATTCCAATGATCAAATGGTGGTTGTATGATGTCACCTAAAATTAATTGATTCCATGGGAAAATTAAAATAATTTAATCTTATGATAATAATAGTCTAGTTAATGAAAAAATAGGATTATTTTTTCTCTCCGATGGTGGATTTATTTTTCATTCAATTTTTTTTGTTAGATAAAGGCATCCCTATTTGGGAAGGACCCTATATTTTCATGAATGATATTTTATCTCTCCTGTATTCTATAAAAATAAACTTTCACCAATTATCTGGGATGGAACACTTCCAAATCCGAATTATAATTCTGTATTATTCTAGATCATATATCTTTAGAAAATCACCATAATTCCTCACAATATATTCTTTTAATGGACTATATTCCAAATGAAGCATATTTGGGCTTCCTCACATTGTGTTTATTCCAATTATCATCAACTACACATCATTTATTTCCTGATATATGAATTATAAGTTGATGGGGAATGAATTTAGGGAATCATAATAATCTAAAAGACCCGAATATATATAATTTTGTAATATGGTAAATCTTATGAAAATATATTAATTTTTACATTGACTATGATTCATGTGGGATTAGATGATTAGGTTGATCATTCCATTAATTCTACTAAACTTTTAAATTTGGGACTCCATAATTGGATTAATCCTCATACATATGAATGTATGGAATCCTCGTATTCATAATCCCCATTTTATTCCTTTGTAATGAATCATTCATCACAAATGTGCACCTTTAGAATGACATTAAACGACATAAATTGCTTACTTACCAGAAGAAAATAAATTTCATTGGAAATTCCTAACACAAAACATAATCCTATGTCATATAAACTTGGTCATATTTCATAACTCCACCAATAAGATACCTAATAGGGTTTTTCAATGTAAAAAACAACCGCCATTAGCAATTTTTAGTAATAATTTCCCTAACCCAATAATAAAATAACTTTTTGGACCCATTTATTATTCTCAATAGTCTAGTATCATTATATGACTTATAAAAGCAATGAATTATTCCCTTCGGGCAATTATTTACTCCCATTGAAACATATTACTTATGAAAATTTCCATCCCCTATGTAACAATATCCCCACCTTGAGAATATTTATATTCCCTTGAATAATAATCACTATACTTTGTGGACTCTGTTTCGTTCATAAGGCTAAATAAGAATCCAATATATTGGGATTTATATAAATATCAAATACTAATAAACCCCAATGATGCTGAAAATTTTATAGTTGTTAATAACAAAGAATTTAAATTGAATCATCGGTCTACATTGAATTTATAATTTTTCAGAAGGGAAATTAGAAGTGTCACTAGCATTAATTGGAGGGTTTATGTAACACCCCAGGTAAATAAAGAGTATGAAATTTTCACATTTATCCATATTTGTGAATAAAATATTAATATAACATTAAAGGGGACGCTATGCTTGATGTCATACCCAACACGCAACAACGAGTTTCTTGGGAATCTTACGTTGTACTCTAATAATAAAATAATATTATTTTAAATGGTAGATAACGCCTATCTGTTGTGATGGCGAGAATGAATAGAACTAACTAAAAAATGATTATATATGTTTTTCAAATATTTTTACTTTTTACAATAATTTTTAGAGGATTAAAAATGCGAATGAATCCAATTTTAAGCGTAAACATTCTAATATTCTTTAAAAGGTCGATTAACCGCCTTTTGATGGAGAACCTCTTTTAAATCCACTTTTTGAAAATTTTATGTGTTATATTTGACAAAATAAAACTCTTCTTTAGAATCTGGACATTAAAATTTACTTTGTGTGAATTTTTGGTATTGTTCCGAAAAAGTTCAATTTTTAATGAATAGTGAAAAATGTTGTATTTTAATTCAAAACCTCTTTTTAATCTAATTTATTTATATGATTAGATTATCTTTTTAATTGGTTTTAAAGTTAAATTAGAATATATTTTTACTATTTAATCCAATAGTGGTCGTTGGAAATAATTTAACTTTGAAATTGGTCATAAACTAATGTCAATCTTTTGATACTTATTGTTTCATAAAAACACGATATTTGCTCTGACAGCGGGAATTAATTATTAAATTAATTAATACAACTTTTAAGTTTAGAATTTTTTAAAATATACATAATTTTTGAATTCGGAATATCAAATATAGATAAGGGTGAATATTTGGTAATTTTCTGAAAAACTTCAATTTTTGATGAATACTGAAACCACTAAGTGGTACTTATAAAAACTGATTTTCCATTTAAATGAAATGTTGCCATCATTGTGTTTTCAATTTCAAAAATCTGACATACATGGTTGTCATTAAGAACTAAAATGTTGTTTAATGGGATTAAAATAATTTTTTGGTGAATAGTAACTTCTTATGTTTTTAATCACGGTTAGAGGTAATTAGTGTAGTTTAAGGTAAGAATAATGTTTTAATAAAATGAAATGACCTAGACACATGTCCTACCCTCATTGGATGTCTCATGGAAGACCAATACAATCCATGGGTCAACTTTGGGACCCCATGGAGCCACTTTGGTTGGAAAATGACATAAATACCTTTTCATTTAATGTTTAAGTAAAAATGATACAAACATGAGATGTTTTACTAAAACAATTTTTACATGGGGTTATACAAGTCAGACATTAGACTATAAATAGTCATTTGAAATCTAAAAATATTTCTTATATCATAGTATTTTTTTTTATAATTTTTAGACATTAAATAAAGAAAATTATTTATGACATCATGATGATGTGTGATGACCTCATTATTTATAGATTTAAATAAAATGGAAAGATAATGTAAAATATAAGACCTACACATGTCCGAAACCTATTGGATGAGTGGATTTAGAACCCTTATAACCTTATCCTCTAAAAACATCAATTTGGGAACATTAAAATCTGAAACGCATTCTAAAATAAAGTAACATTTCTTTACTTTCCATGAATGCCCCTCCTCTCCTCTTGTAAAAGGACCCCACCTCTACCTCCATTCCCACACTTCCAAAGCCTTTGTCTCGGCCAAACCCAACCAATTTTGTCTCTACACATCCCTCTATAACTCCTTGAAGCCTCACATTGGGAAGAAGTCTTCCCAAGGAAGCCTTTGGTCTCAAACCAAAGGGAGTTACCCGATTTTAAGGTAATGTATTCACTTGTGTCCATTTGTTTTATTTTGGTTCTCCAACCCCCTAAACTATTTTTATTCATTTATTTTGTAACAAATCCAGTATCTTAAATATACTATGATGTTTTTATAATAATTATTCGAGCTACCCTTACACACACCTACATTTAATGGTTAAAGAACATTTTGTTTCTGTGGATGGTGATTTTTTGCCTCACGAAACGATGATTGTTCAACATTCTTCTAACACCTTAAAAGGTGGCCATTAAGATGACACTATATTTATATATGATATATAATATGTTCATGTTTTACTTAAGATTCTATATTTTTCATTTATGGCATACCTTTATGGTTTCCATTATGGGTAAACGCGGTATCTTCGTTTAAGGTAGTGCGGACTACCGCCCCCTCAAAGTGATTTGATTCGTTAATACCATATGTGGAACGAATAAATGATATATTTCATGATATTATATATGATACCATACTAGAATTAAAATACTATTATACATTATTATGTTTTGATTCCATTAAATATGAAATAGAAATGGAAGTAGCGTTCATGCGTACGTATGGCTTACCGTCTCCAGGAACGGTGCATTTCATTTCTTATCTCAAAATGTTATTTACTATTATATGTACATATATATAATGGATATATATGTAATATATTACATCAAAATTATGGATATAATTCTGGAATTATAACATATATATATATATATATATATATATCTCATTTTGTTTTAATTACATTAATATGACAAAAAATGAAAATAGCGTTCATGCGTACGTACGGCCTACCGTCTCCATGAACGGTGCTTTTAATTTTTATCCCCAAATTCTATGGAATAGTATAAAATTAATATATACTTGATATATATGATATTTAAAACATCAATACTATTCTGGATATGATGTATCTATAACTACATGGAAAATTATTTTCCAACAAGTTCAATTTTTGACTCATGTACCAAACATCAACAAAAACGTCTGATATGAACTCATATTATTAACCAATTATTATAACATTAAAATATGTGATATGAATGGAATAATAATATTTATAGGAGGTAATTAAGAAATTATAAATTGGAAAAAGTTTATTATTTATGAATATAAATAAACGAACAAGACAAGTTGGACTTGAGGAAAGGGATCTGACTCCTCTCTTTCTTTTAAAGTACACTCTTTTATGTCATTTATTTTAAGCTCATATTTCTTGTGATTGGGATATTATTTTATATTAATCTTACTGTAATTTTTATGTTCCTATGATGAGAGACCCTATTTACTCTCATCAATCCATTTTGGATGTTTTAAGTGGCGCCGTTAGGCTGCTGAGTTTTCGTTAGGGATTTTTCATCTCACTTTTATTTCCGTGAGATTTATGCTACATTTGCCACAATTTCCATTGAGTGGTGTATGTACTGCCCATTATTATACAATTTTTTTAGTATAATTTTATTTATGGGTATTCAAATCTTCATTGTATGACCCTTCATCCATGGGGTGTATGTTTCGAATGTTACCCAACTCGGTAAGGGGACCTTTCACCCTCCTCTTTTTAAAAGACTTCTTTTGTTATGTATTTTAATTCACATACTATTATGTTGGGATATGTTCTTATATATCCTTATTGATGTGAATTTTATGACCAAGTGATGAGATACCCTTTTTAACTCTCATCAACTCATTTTATGAATTTTGAAGTGATGTCGTTAGGCTGTCGAATTTTACCAAGGGAACATTTTAACCCAATTTCGATTTCTTTGGGTTCAACATGTAGTTATTGAATATGTCATCTCTTGAATATGTTTGAATGAACTTTTATTGTTTTACACTTAATATCCACTTATATTGGGTGTATTTATATTTGTCACACATAATTTTGAGATTGAATTATCCTTAATTTAAGGATACCATCTTTATAAGGGAATTCATCACATTTGACATTTCTATTGAGACTTCATTGTTGATATGAACCAATTCACTCTTATATGATGTATATGCAGTCCTTTGGAATATTATATCATGAATCCATTTATTCTCATGATATTATAATGATATGACTAAATGTTATTCCTCAATTATTGTATTCAAGTGTCTCTAATTTTGGTAGAACCCCTTTAATCAAAATATCGCTTTAAATGCATTAGTTATTTGTTCTTATTAATATCCATGTTTTAAAAATGGTATTATGGATTTATTTATACGGATAATAATGGTTCAAAATTCTAAAAGCTTCAAGGTTGTATGGGACACTTTGATTTAAAAATCTCTTTATCAGATGTTTTAAACGGTTTTGTAAAGGGTTTCTTTTTGAATGGATTCATTATTTCAATATACTAAAATTTTATATTGTGATTGAAATGTGGAAATGGTATGTTTCCTTTATGCATGTTTTATGTGATACATTTATGTTATTGTTCTTGGGAATTGTTATGAAAATGGGTGGTTCCATGGTAAACTAAGGGCTGGTGAACCCGATATAGCTCTCCAATGCATTGGGTAATGCGAAAGAGTGAAACGTTAAGGTTTCTCTGAAGAGATTTAGGGAATATACTATGGTGGGTATTCCAAACGTAACCAAGAGGGTTACTCCCTACGTAAGAATGTTATGAATTCCTCAAGTTACCTTATATGTCTTATGATTTCTATGATTTATTCATGATTTGATGAGGTATATTAATGTGCCTATGTTTTATGGGTAAAGTATGATTTCATTCTTATGTATATATGAACTCGTGTTTCCTTTCCATATTTTTATAACCCTTACTGAGCTTGTTATGCTAATCTCAAGTTTTTTTTGAAATGTTTTTCACAGGTCATGAGAAAGGTACATGATATGATGATAGTGTCAAGGAAGTGTCAACAAAGAATCCATGTTTTATTTTAAAAATGATTCCATTGATGGGAAAAAAATGAACACTATATTTTATGTAACCACTTTGATTAAATGTGGAATGTAATGTATGTTATAATGCACCGGCCTTAAACCTTACTTAATATTGAATTAAATGATCAATTCACATTGAGGATCTTTTCAGGATTATATTTTTATAGAATTAGAACATAACTATTACCTCTCAAAAGATCTAAAAAGTAGACATGTCTACCATGTTTCCATAGAATAAAAAAACCTCTTAAAATGAAACATGTATAGTTCCATGTTTTATATAGCATGACTTTACCTTGATTCCATCCATGACCCTATTCCACCTAAATTCCTGTGAAAAAAACATTTCAAAAAAACTTGGTGTCAGCATAAAAAGCTCAGTAAGGTATATACAAAGAATGAAAAATGTTAGTTTTTCAAACATCTAGTAAATCATGTATACATTATCAAAGTAATAGCTTCACCTTCATGAAGTAGTAAAATATCTTCACTGAATAGAATATCATTACTTACCCTTTTGTAACCAAAGGATTACCATAAAACCCTTATAAAGAACACATAACATATAAAGTAAACTTGGGACATAAACATACTTAAGTGGAATAACCATACGGTTGACTTCCACACACATCACTTAATGGAATAGCCATACGGCCAACTTCCATAAATACTTAATGGAATAGCCATACCACTGACTTCCATACCCAATGCATTGGAGGTTATAACGTAACCACCCATCATATGGTTTATCACGTAACCACCCATCAAATGTCCATGTACCATTATAAAAATCATAAGACATAAAACAAATATAATGGAAAGAAAACAATTCCACACTTTGATCACAATATATCACTTAAATAAATTGACATAAGAAATCTATTATAAAAAATATTTTCAATACCAAAATACATAAAAGACTATATGGTATTTATTTCATTTAAAAAAACATTACGGCTTGTTCAGGAAGCCAAAGACCAAATAATACTCGCGGTGGCGGAAAAGGTCGTTGTCACCGCGTACGTTAAAATAAACATTCCTTTTTTTTGTTTAGTAAAATTCTTCATAGAAAAATATTCCTTTTGTATAATGGTAAAAGACAAAGAATTTATACACCGTATAAATGATAGTTGTGTATAAAACGAAATATGCCTCAATGAAAGGAGATTGAGACGAAATCCCTTACCTCATGTCTGACATGACTCGATCGTTCTTTAACATCCTGAATAATAAACTTGAGTTAATTTATGCTTTATTAAGAAACTTTTTCAAGTTAATTATTCCTTTTATATCACTTATTACCATGTTATGAACATTATGTAGTCATTTACGTTGATAACGGTCGTTTGTTGATATTTGGTACTTGAGTCAAAATTGATCTTCTTACAATTACATGTTGTTCGTGTGGTCAAAGGTTCATTATATCCAGAATGATATTCATGATTTTGATATCATTTATATCATATATATCCATCATATACATGTATTTATAATATTACATAATCATTTAGACGTAATAAATGAAATGCACCGTTCATGGAGATGGTAAGTCGTACGTACGCATGAACGGTCCTTTCATTTCATTGTCATATTAATGGAATTAAAACTAAATGAGAGAAATTTATATTTTAATTCCAGAATTATATTCTTCATTTATATGTAACATAAATTATATATATCCATTATAAATATGTACTTATAATAGTACATTACATTTCGGGATAAGAATTGAAATGCACCGTTCATGTAGACGGTAAACAGTACGTACACATGAACGCTACATTCATTTCTATCTCATACATTAATGGAAAGAAATAATAATGATATAGAGGTATATTATAATTCCAGTATAACATCATATATAATAACATTAAATCCATCCTTTATACATCCCACATATGGTATTAACGAATCAAATCACTTTGAGGGGGCGGTAGTCCGCACTTCCTTAAATGAAGATATCGCGTTTACCCATAATGGAAACCATAATGGTATGCCCAAAATGAAAAATAAAGAAGTTTAAGGAAAACATAAACATATTATATATCATATATAAATATATTGTCATCTTAATGGCCACCTTTGATGGTGTTAAAATAATGTTGAACAATCATCGTTTCGGGAGGCCGAAATTCGCCATCCACGGAAACAATATGTTCTTTAACAATTAGATGTATATGTGTGTAAGTGTAGCTCGAAATATTCTTATAACAAAATCCTAGTATATTTATAATATGTATTTGGTACAAAAGAAATGAATAAAAAGAGTTTAGGGGGTTGGAGAAGCAAAATAAAACAAAAGGAATCAAGTGAATACATTACCTTAAAATCGGGTAACTCCCTTTGGTTTGAGCTCAAAGGCTTCCTTGGGAAGACTACTGCTCAAAGTGAGGCTTAAAGGAGCAAGAGAGGGATTTGAAGAGACAAAATGGGCAGGGTTTGGGCGAGCCATAGTCTTTGGGAGTGTGGGTAAGGAGGTAGAGGTGGGGGCCTTTTATAAGAGGAGAGGAGGGGCACTCTTGGAATGTATGGAAATGTTACTTTATTTCAGAATGAGTTTCGGATTTTAATGGTCCCACATTGATGTGTTTCGAGGATAAGGTGATAATGGTTAGAAATCCTCCCATCCAATATGTTTTGGACATGTTTAGGTCTTAGATATTATATTGTCATTCCATTTTATTTAAATCGTTAAATAATGAGGTTATCGCTGCATCATCATGATGTCATAAATAATTTAATTTATTTAATGTATAAAAATTATTAATCAAATACTATGATGTATTAAATCCTTTTAGCTTTCCAATAAATATTTATAGTCCAAAAGATCATTTATGTAGACAAAATTAAAAATATTTTACTTAGGTGATACATTCTTTGTTACATTTAACATTCTTTAAAAATAAAAAGATAAAAAGTCACTTTCTCACAAAAGTGATTTTATAGGGCCCCCATGTTTGGCACAAGGCATCCCATGGTCGGCCATGAGACAACCCGTAGCCTTAGGACACATATTGTGGTCATTTATTATTATTATGATATTATTTTATTATCTTTAACTACCCGATTACTCATTAATCAAGATAATTAAAGATAATTACCGTCATTACTATTCATAATGTCCAAAAACAAAAGAGTCTTAATTAAATAATTTTGACCTTCTGATTCAAAATATGTAATTCATTTTACCAAATTCCAAACCAATAAATTGAAATAATTAATTTAAAAAAACTTCTCGTTGTCAAAACAAATAGCGGGTTTTTTAGAAACAATATTTACGAAAAGTTTGGCACTTGTTTATGCCTAATTCCAAAGTGAAATTAATCCCAATGACCATCATTTAATTACATGGTAAAAATATATTCTAATTTCACTTTAAAAAAAAATAAAAAGATAATATAACTATATAATTAAATGATATGAAAAAGTAGTTTTGATGTAAAATGCTGTATTTTTAACTATTCATTGAAAAATGAACATTGTAAGAAAAATACCAAAAATTACCCCAAGGAAACTTTAAATGTCCCAATCCTAAATAATAAGTTTATTTTCAAAATAGAGCTTAAAAAATTTTCAAAAAGTGGATTTGAAAGGTGTTCTCCATCAAAAGGCAGTTAGTCAACCTTTTAAAGAATATTAGAATGTTTATGCTTAAAAACTGGATTCATTTGCATTTTTAATCCTCTAACATTTATTGTAATGAGTAAAAATATTTGACAAACATATATAATCATATTTTAGTTATTTCTATCCTTTCCCAACAATACAATGGCTATGTGTTAACTACCATTTAATATAATATTATTTTATTACTAGTGTGCAACGTAAGATTTCAATGAAACTATTTGTTGCGTATCGGGTACACTATCGAACATAGCAACCCCTTTAATGTAAAGTTAATATATAATTCGTAAATACTAATAAATATGAAAATGGTTTATTCATTATTTACCTGGGATGTAACATCCTTCCCCAATTTTGGGAATTGTGTCCTCACAATTTTATTCACTTATCAAAATAAGTGGGGGTATTTATCCCTCATAGAATTTTCAGATTCCCACGTTGCCTCTTCAACCATATGGTTTTTCCACAAAACCATTACCTGGTGAATTACCTTATTTCGCAACACTTGCTCACTTTGGTGAAGAATCTGGACTGGTTGTTCTTCATAAGAGAGGTTCTCTTCCAACTGAACTACCTCTGGACTCAAAACATGATATGAATCTGAAATATACTTCCTCAACATAGAAACATGAAAAAAATTGTGTACTTGAGATAAACTCAGAGATAAAGCCACTCTATACGCAAATGATCCAACTCTCTCCATAATTTGATATTGTCCAACGAACCTTGAACTCAACTTTCCTTTCTTACCAAATCTCATCAAACTATTCCATGGAGAACCCTTGAGAAAAACATGATCACCTACCTTGAAAGATAGATCCTTCCTCCAGTTATCCGCATAACTCTTCTGCTAGCTCTAAGCTGTTCTCATGTGTTTCTGAATCAACTGAAAGTTTTCTACCATCTTTTCTACCAATTCTGGTCCCATCAGCTTCCATTCACCCAATTCATCCCAAAATGCTGGAGTTCGACACCACTTCCCATATAATGCCTGAAATGGTGTCATCTGTATACAGGAATAAAAACTGTTATTATAAGAAAACTCAACCAAAGAACGATGTTGGTCTCAACTTCCCTGATAATCCATCGAACAAGCTCGTAGCATATCCTCCAAGGTCTGAATTGTTCGTTATGACTACCCATCTGATTGAGGATGAAAAGATGTACTAAAATTTAATTCAGTACCCAACGACTTTTGAAGGCCTTTCCAAAAGTTAGATGTAAACCTGGGATCACGGTCAGATACAATGGAGAGAGGAACTCCATGTAACCTGGCTATCTCTTTAAGATACAAACGGGAAAGTTGATCTATGGAAAAAGTATCTCGTATGGAAAGGAAATGAGAAGACATAGTCAAGCGATCAACAATAACCCAGATTGCATTATTACCACTAGATGTCTTCGGCAATCCCACAACGAAGTCAATGGATATATTCTCCTATTTCCACTCTGGCACTGGTAAAGGCTGAAGCATCCCTTTCGGTAACTGCTGATTATCTTTAACCTGCTGACATGTTAAAAACAACACAGTAAAATCTGAAATATCTCTTTTCATTCCATCCCACTAGTAATACTCCCGCAGATCATTGTACATCTTAGTACTGCCAGGATGAAGTGAAAATGGGGAACTATGAGCCTCACATAACAACCCATTCTTCAACTTTTAATCACAAGGCACACATATTCTCTTCCCAAATCTCAAAACACAATCATTATCATTGTTGAATTCAGGCAACTTTCCCTTCTGAACCAACTCTAACTTTTTCTGCAACTCACTGTCCTGCTTCTGTGCTTGCTTGATTCTATCTGATAGAGAAGATTTCACTGATACATGAAACAAAATAGAAGAAATTCCTGCACCAACAACTTCTATGCCAAATATCATCAAATCAACAACCAAAGGATCTCGTTCCAAATGTTGCATGGTAAATGAAGCATTACTTTTTCGAGTCAAAGCATCGGCCACTTTATTTTCTTTTCCCGGATGTTAGTGAATTGTACAATCATAATCCTTGATTAATTCCAGCCATCTCCTCTGTCTCAAGCTTAGTTCTTTCTGAGTGAATATATACTTTAATCTTTGGTGATCAGTATATATTTCACACTATACTACATACAAATGATGCCTCCAAATTTTTAAAGCAAAAACAACAGCAGCTAATTCCAAATCATGTGTAGGGTAATTTACCTCATGAGTTTTCAGCTGATGTGAAGCATATAAAATTACCTGATCATTCTGCATAAGGACATAGCCAAGTCCCTTCAACGAAGCATCACTGTTTATAAGAAACTCACCATTCCTGGAAGGAAGTGCCAAAACTAGAGCATTCACCAATCTTCTTTTCAACTCCTTAAAACAATCACCACATTCTTTTGTCAAGATGAACATAACACCCTTATGAGTTAGCTTAGTCATTGGACTAGATAACCGTGAAAAATTTTCAACGAACCTTTAGTAGTAACCTGCCAAACCAAGAAAACTACGGATCTCGGTTACATTTGTGGGTCTTGGGCATTCTTCAACAACTTTTTTTAGAAGGATCAACAATTATGCCATCTTTTGAAACAATGTGACCTAGGAAAGAAATTTGTTGTAACCAAAACTCAAACTTTCTAAATTTTCCATACAATTTATTTTCTTTTAAGGTTTTCAAGATAACCCTTAAATGACTTTCATGCTCCTATTTACTTTTAGAAAAAATTAAAATATAATTAATGAAAACTACCAACATTTTTCACCTGAGTCAACTGAGCCATCACTGCAAAAAACTATTTAGTTCTGATTCTGACCATCTCAGGATACTAATTTGAAAGGACATTTCCCTCTGTATGTCTTCCTATAAAAGATGTTTTGTTTCCTCTATGAAAAAACATTCTTAAAACAGAAATATCTTAGGCTAAAAAACATGGTAATCTCCAAATGGTATATCATTTTAATCATACCATAAATTAATTTATAATTTAACAATTTTCTAAATCCTAAAGTTGTCTAAACCGACCTTTGATACCAACTATAAGGCCCCGACCTTAAATGTTACTTAATATTGAATTAAATGAATAAATCACTTTGAGGATCTTTTCAGTTTTAGAGTTTTAGATAATTAGAACATAACTATTACATCTCCAAAGATCTAAAAAGTAGACACTTCTACCAAGATTCCATTGAATAAATAAAACTCTTAAAATGAAACATGTCTAGTTCCATGTTTTATATAGCATGAATTTCCCTTGGTTCCATCCTTGACCCCATTCCACATTAAGTCCTGTGAAAAAAATTTCTAAAAAACATGGGGTGAGCATAAAAACCTCAGTAAGGGATATACAAAGAATAAAAACTATTAGTTTTTCAAACATCAAGTAAATCATGTATACTTTATCAAACTAATACCTTCACCTTCATGAAGTAGTAAAAACTATTCACTGAATAAAATAACATTACTTACCCTTTTGTAACCAAAGGATTACCATAAAACCCATATAAAGAACCCATAACATATAAAGGTAACTTAGGACATAAACATACTTGAGTGGAATAACCATACGGTCTACTTCCACACACATCACTTAATGGAATAGCCATACGACTAACTTCCATACATACTTAATGGAATAGCCATACGACCGACTTCCATACCCAATGCATTGGAGGTTATAATGTAACCACCCATCCTGGTATTCATGTCACCACCCGTTATATGGTTTATCATGTAACCACCCGTCAAATGTCCAAGTACCATTATAAAAATCATAAGACATAAAACAAATATAATGGAATGAAAACAATTACACACTTTGATCACAATATATCACATAAATATATTAACATAAGAAATCTATTATAAATACAATTTTCAATAACAAAATACATAAAAGAGTATATGGTATTTATTTCATTTAACAAAACATTATGGCTTGTTCAGGAAGCCAATGACCAAATCATACTCGCGGCAGCGGAAAAAGTCATTGTCACCGCGTACGTTAAAAGAAACATTCCTTTTTTTCATTTAGTAAAACACTTCATAGAAATATATTCCTTTTTTATAAAGGTAAATGTCAAAGGGCTTTATACACCGTATAAAAAATAGTTGTGTATAAAATGAAATATGCCTCAATGAAAGGAGATTGAGACGATGTCCCTTACCTCGGGTCCGACTTGACTCGATCGAACTTTAACATCCTGAATAATAAGCATCAGTTAATTTATACTTGATTAAGAACCTTTTTCAAGTTCATCATTCCTTTTATATCACTTATTACCATGTTATGAACATTATGTAGTCAATTAAGTTGATAACGGTCGTTTTTCGATATTTAGTACTTGAGTCAAAAGTGAACTTCTTACAATTACATGTTGTTCATGTGGTCAAAGGCTCATTATATCCAGAATGATATTCATTATTTGTATATCATATATATCATATATATCCAGCATATACATGTATTTATAATATTACATAATCATTTATAGGTATGAAATGAAATGCACCGTTCATGGAGACGGTAAGCCGTACGTATGCATGAACTCTACTTTAATTTCTTTATCATTTTAATGGAATTAAAACTAAATGAGAGGTATTTATATATTAATTCTAGAATTATATTCTTCATTTCTATGTAACATAAATTATATATATCCATTATAAATATGTACTTATAATATTACATTACATTTGGGGATATGAAATGAAATGCACCGTTCATGGAGACGGTAAGCCGTACGTACCATGAACACTACTTTCATTTTTATCTCATACATTAATGGAAAGAAAATATATTGATATAGAGGTATATTATAATTCCAGTATAACATCATATATAATAACTTTAAATCCATCATTTATACTTCCCAAATATGGTATTAATGAATCAAATCACTTTGAGGGGGCGGTAGTCCGCACTTCCTTAAATGAATATATCGCATTTACCCATAATGGAAACCATAAAGGAATGCCCAAAATGAAAAATACATAAGCTTAAGGAAAAAAAACATATTATATATCATATATAAATATAGTGTCATCTTAATGGCCACCTTGGAAGGTGTTAAAATAATTTTGAACAGTCATCATTTCGGGAGGCCGAAATTCGTCATCCACAGAAAGAGTATATTTTTTAACCATTAGATATAGATGTGTGTAAGTGTAGCTCGAAATATTCTTATAACAACATCCTATTATATTTAAGATACTGTATTTGTTACAAAAGAAATGAATAAAAATATTTTAGGGGGTTTGAGAAGAAAAATAAAACAATAGGACTCAAGTGAAGACATTACCTTAAAATCGGGTAACTCCCTTTGGTTTGAGCTCAAAGGATTCCTTGGGAAGGCTTCTACCCGAAGTGAGGATTCAAGGGGTAAGAGAGGGATGTGGAGAGACAAAATGGGCAGGGGTTGGCCAATCCAAAGACTTTGGGAGTGTGGGTAAGGAGGTAGATGTGGGGGCCTTTTATAAGAGGATAGGAGGGGAACTTTTGGAATGAAAGGAAATGTTACTTTATTTTATAATGAGTTTCGGATTTTAATGGACCCGAAATGATGTGTTTCGAGGATAAGGTGATAGGGGTTCGAAATAAACCCATACAATAGGTTTTGTACATGTGTAGGTCGTGTATATTACATTATCACTCCATTTTATTTAAATCGTTAAATAATGACGTCAGCGCTGCATCATCATGATGTCATAAATAATTTAATTTATTTAATGTCTAAAAATTATTGAAAAAATACTATTATTTAGGAACTCTTTTTATATTTCCAATGAATAGTTATAGTCCAAAAGATCATTTATGTATACAATGTTAAAAATATTTTACTTAGGTGATACATTCTTTGTTACATTTAACATTGTTTAAAAAAAAGATAAAAAGTCACTTTCTCACAAAAGTGATTCCATGGGGCCCCCAAGTTTGGCACAAGGCATCCCATGGTATGCCATGAGATAAAAAGTAGTCTTAGGACACATTTTTTGGTCATTTATTATTATTATGATATTATTATATTATCTTTAACTACCCGATTACTCATTAATCAAGATAATTAAAGATAATTACCGTCATTACTATTCATAATGTCAAAAAAAAAGAGTCTTAATTAAATAATTTGGACCTTCTGATTCCAAATATTTAATTCATTTTACCAAATTACAAACACATAAATTGCAATAATTAATTTAAAAAAACTTCATGTTGTCAAAACAAATAGCGGGTTTTTTAGAAACAATATTAATGAAAAGTTTGGCACTTGTTTATGCCTAATTCCAAGGTAAAATTAATCCCAATGACCATAATTGAATTACATGGTAAAAATATATTCTAAATAAACTTTTAAAAAATTAAAAATATAATATAACCATATAATTAAATTATATGAAAAAGCAGTTTTGATGTAAAACACAATATTTTTCATTATTCATTGAAAAATGAACATTGTCAGAAAAATACCAAAAATTAACCCAAGGTAAATTTCAATGTCCAAATCATAAATAATAAGTTTATTTTGAATAATAGAGCTTAAAAAATTGTCAAAAAGTGGCTTTAAAAGGGGTTCGCCATCAAAAGGCGGTTAGTCAACCTTTTATAGAATATTAGAACGTTAATGCTTAAAAACTGGATTCTTTTGCATTTGTAATCCTCTAACATTTATTGTAAAGAGTAAAAATATTTGAAAAACATATATAATCATATTTTAGTTATTTCTATCCTTTCCCACCACTAAAACGACTATGTGTTAACTACCATTCAAAATAATATTATTTTATTATTAGTGTGCAACGTAAGATTTCAATGAAACTCTTTGTTGCGTATCGGGTACGCTATCAAACATAAGAACCCCTTTAAAGTAAAATTAATATATAATTCATAAATACTAATAAATATGAAATTTTTTTATTAATTATTTACCTCGGATGTTACATATGTTTTAAGATCTAATTCTCTAAAACTCTAAACCTGAAAAGATCCTCAATGTGTAATCTTGTAATAACTGAAGATTAAGTAAGGTTTAAGGCTGGGGCCTTATAGTTGGTATCAATGGTCGGTTTAGATAACTTTAGAGGTTAGGGTTAATTCTAAGGATAAGTGACATTACCATAATGGTTAGGATTTTAGAAAGATTCCTAGTTGTAGATAAAGTTAGTGAGTAAGTAAATCTTAGTGTTTATCTTCCTCATTAGTACATGATGGTTTTATTGATATACTCACACTGACATTTCTGTTTTCAGTGAGTGGATGGATCTAGCAGGCACCAATGTGACAATAGGTTTGAAGGAAACTGTGGTGGTTCTTTGATTAAGAGACTGGATGAAATGGGGGATTCAATCAGGAAACTCGTGGTTGTTCTAAACCAAAAATCAAGGAGTCATGATCAACCATTTGAACCTTGGTATGTTCTGTAATGCATCATGTACATGATTACTAATCGATGTGGAATTTCAGGTAATAATTATTAAGGTAACCATTAGGGTCTATATGATCCTTACTTTTGAGGTAATTATGGGTTACTATATGTTATGATGGAAGTGAATGGCATGAGATAAAATTGAGGTTAAATTATGTTATGGTTATTTATGATGATTTTATCTCTTTTTGGGGAATTATTTGAGAATTATATAGTTTGGAAAAGGGACAACATGCAAACCGTGTGACAACCCGTCGCATCGGACAAAGCTGCGGGAATCGAACCCACAACCAATGTGTGACTGGTATTATCACCTACCACTGGACTACGTGAAGTACCTGGTTAGTTTGACCAATTATTTTTACTTAGATGATTTTAGGAATCAAGAGTACATTTATTTTGGGTTATATATGGAAATGATTAACCTATCATGGATGATATGTGATTAGGTTAATTACTTTTCAATATGAGAATTTAAGAGCAACTGATGTTATTTGGAGATAAAAGTTAATTTGTACCTTTGAAGACTATGTGATTAAATCCTTAAAATATTTGGGCTTCTATCTTAGTGTGGTTTAATTTGAATAATTTTATGGACAATTGTTTTTCAAACGGTCTTTGTTGAACTTTGGGGTTTTTTGGACAAATTTTGGAGATTAAGAATAGATTTTCTTTTTATAAAGGATTATTCTTTTGTGGATTATCTGACCTCATACTATCAATTTTTGTTTTGGATTTTGTTTAAATATATGGAAATATATAGTTCTCTTTTGTGGATTAGGTGATTCTCTAAATGTTTATTATAGTACTCTTTATGTGAACAAGTCTTCCTAAATACTCATCTTTTGGAGAAAATATGAGTTTGTGTAAGGAATCTATTAAAAGTTGAAAGTCAACATGATAGGTGATTATGTTTCCTAATGAATAAATTCCTCAATAAAAAGTAACTTAAAACAAAAATGTTGTCTATTAACTTTTCCTACTGGGGAATCGAATACCGTTTTACCCATCACAAGTTTGTGATTTTATTGTGGTTAACTTTTTCTTAACCATGTTTTCTATCACTCTCCATCAGAATATGACCCTTTTTTATTTCCTCCATGTCCATATTTTCATACTTGGAATCCTAGTATGGGTTAACTCGGGTGACCTTTTTAGTTATCTTTCTGTATTTTTTAAAGTGATTGTTTTACTGACTCTTGTTCCGATGTGGGATTTCCAATGAAGTTTCCAAGCCCAATTTTAAAATTTATAGGACGCAACTCACAAAAGGGGAGAAGGATGTAACACCCCAGGTAAATAAAGAGTATGACATTTTAACATTTATCCATATTTGTGAATAAAATATTAATATAACTTTAAACGGTATGCTATGCTTGATGGCATACCCAACACGCAACAACGAGTTTCTTGGGAATCTTACGTTGCACTCTAATAATAAAATAATATAATTTTAAATGGTAGTTAACACCTACCTGTTGTGATGGCGAGAATGAATAGAACTAACTAAAATATGATTATATACGTTTGTCAAATAGTTTTACTTTTTACAATAAATGTTAGAGGATTAAAAATGCGAATGAATCTAATTTTAAGCGTAAACATTATAATATTCTTTAAATGGTCGATTAACCGCCTTTTGATGGAAAACGGCTTTTAAATCCACTTTTTGACAATTTTATATGTTATGTTTGACAAAATAAAATTCTTATTTAGAATCGGGACATAAAAATTTACTTTGTGTAAAGTTTTGGCATTTTTCGGAAAAAGTTCAATTTCTAATGAATAGTGAAAAATGTTGTATTTTAATTCAAAACCTCTTTTTAATCTAATTTATTTATATGATTAGATTATCTTTTGAATTGGTTTTAATGTAAAATTATAATATATTTTTACCATTTAATCCAATAGAGGTCGTTAGAATTAATTTCACTTTGAAATTGGACTTAAACTAGTGTCAATCTTTTTATACTTATTGTTTCATAAAAACACGCTATTTGCACTGACAGCGGGAATTAATTATTAAATTAATTAATTCAACTTATATGTTTTTAATTTTGTAATATTTAAATCATATTTTAATTTGGAATATCAAATATAGCTTAGGGTGAATTTTTTGTAATTTTCTGAAAAACATCAATTTTTGATGAATAGTGAAACCACTATGTGGTACTAATAAAAACTGAATTTCCGTTTAAATGAAATTTTTCCATCATTGTGGTTTTAATTTCAAAAATCCGACATACATGGTTGTCATTAAGAAGTAAAATATGGATCAATGGGATTAAAATAACATTTTGGTGAATAGTAACTTATTATGTTTTTAATCGTGATTAGAGGTAATTAGTGTAGTTTAAGGTAAGAATAATGTTTTAATAAATTGAAATGACATAGACACATGTCCTACCCTAATTTTATGTGTCATGGCCGACCAAGAAAATCCATGGGTCAACTTGGGGACCCCATGGAGCCACATTGGTTGGGAAATGTCATAAATACCTTTTTATTTAATGTTAAAGTAAAAATGAGACAAAATGAAATGTTTTACTAAAACAATTTTTACATGGGGTTATAGAAGTCAGAATTTTGACTATTAATATTCATTGGAAATATAAAAATATTTCCTACATCATATTATTTTTTTTATAATTTTTAGAAATTAAATAAATTAAATTATTTATGACATCATGATGATGCAACGATGACCTCATTATTTAACGATTTAAATAAAATGGAAAGATAATGTAAAATCTAAGACATAAACATGTCCAAAACCTATTGTATGAGTGGATTTATAACCCTTATCACCTTATCTTCGAACCACATCAATGTGAGTCCATTAAAATACGAATCTCATTCTAAAATAAAGTATCATTTCTTTACTTTCCAATAGTGCCCCTCCTCTCCTCTTATAAAAGGCCCCCACCTCTACCTCTTTACCAACACTTCCAATGCCTTTGTCTCAGCCAAACCATGCCCATTTTGTCTCTCAACATACCTCTATAACTCCTTGAAGGCTCACATTGGGAATAAGTCTTCCCAAGGAAGCCTTTGAGCTCAAACCAAAGGGAGTTACCCGATTTTAAGGTAATGTCTTCACTTCTATCCTTCTGTATTATTTTGCTTGTACAACCCCCTAAACTCTTTTTATTCATTTATTTTTAAACAAATACATTATCTTCAATATACTAGGATGTTTTTATAAGAATTATTCTAGCTACACTTACACACACCTACATATAATGGTTAAAGAACATATTGTTTCTGTGGATGGAAATTTTCTACCTCACGAAACGATGATTGTTCAAAATTATACTAACACCATAAATGGTAGCCATTATGATGACACTATATTTATATATGGTATATAATATGTTTATGTTTTACTTAATCTTATGTATTTTTCATTTATGTCATAGATTTATGGTTTCCATTATGGGTAAACACGATATCTTCATTTAAGGAAGTGCGGACAACCGCCTCCTCAAAGTGATTTGACTCGTTAATACAATATGTGGAATATATAAAGGATATATTTCATGATATAAAATATGATACCATACTAGAATTAAAATACTATTATATATCATTATGTTTTATTTCCATTAAATATGAAATAGAAATGGAAGTAGCGTTCATGCGTACGTACGACTTACCGTCTCCATGAACGGTACATTTCATTTCTTATCTCAAAATGTTATGTACTTTTATAAGTACATATATATATAATGGATATATATGTAATATATTACATCTAAATTATTGATATAATTCTTGAATTATAACATATATATATCTCTCTCATTGTGTTTTAATTCCATTAATATGAAAAAAAATGAAAGTAGCGTTCATGCGTACGTACGGCCTACCATCTCCATGAACTGTGCTTTTAATTTTTATCTCCAAATGATGTGGAATAGTATAAAATGAATATATAATGGATATATATGATATTTAAAACATAAATATTATTTTGTATATGATGTAACTATAACTACATGGAAAATTATTTTCCAACAAATTCAGTTTTTGACTCATGTACCAAACATCGACAAAAACGTCTGATATGAACTCATATTATTAACCAATTGATATAACATTAAAATATGTGATATGAACTGAATAATAATCATTATATGTGGTCCTTGAGAAATTATAAATTGACCAAAGTATATTATTCAGGAATATAATGAAACGAACAAGACAAGTTGGACTTGAGGTAAGGGATCTGACTCCTCTCTTTCTTTTAAAGTACACTCTATTATGTCATTCTTTTATGCTCATATTTCCTATGATTGGGATGTTATTTTATATTAATCTTACTGTAATTTTAATGTTCATATGATGAGAGACCCTATTTCATCTCATCAATCCATTTTGGAAGTTTCAAGTGGCGTCGTTAGGCTGCCGAGTTTTCGTACGAGATTTTTCACCTCACTTTTATTCCCATGAGATTTATACTTCATTTGCCACAATTTCCTTTGAGTTTTGTATGTACCGCCCATTATTATACAATTTTTTTTAGTATAATTTCATTTATCGGTATTCACATCTTCATTGTATGACCATTCTTCCTGGGGGTGTATGTTTCGAAAGTTAGCCAACTCGGTAAGGGGACCTTTCACCCTCCTCTTTTTAAAAGACATCTTTTGGTATGTCTTTCAATTCACATACTATTATGTTCGGATATGTTCTTATATATAATTATTGATTTAAATTTTATGACCAAGTGATGAGATACCCTTTTTATCTCTCATCTACTCATTTTATGAATTTTGATGTGATGTCGTTAGGCTGTCGAATTTTACCAAGGGAACTTTTTAACCCAATTTCGATTTCATTGGGTTCAACATGTAGTTATTGAATATGTCATATTGTGAATATGTGTGAATGACATTTTATTGTTTTACATTTAATATCCACGTATGTTGTGTGCATTTATATTTTTCACACATATTTTTAAGATTGAATTATCCTTAATTTAAGGATACCTTCTTTATAAGGGAATTCATCACATTTGACATTTCAATCGAGACTTCATTATTGTTATACACCTATTCACTCTTATATGGTGTATATACTGTCCTTTAGAATATTATATCATGAATCCATTTATTCTCATGATATTATAATGTTATGACTAAATGTTCATCCTCAATTATTGTATTCAAGTGTCTCTAATTTTGGTAGAACCCCTTTAACCAAAATATCACTTTAAATGTTTTAATTATTTTTTCTTATTAATATCAATGTTTTCAAAATGGTTTTAGGAATTTATTTATAAGTATATTAATGGTTTAATATTTTAAAATCTTCAAGGTGGTATGGGACACTTTGATTCAAAAATCTCTTTATTAGACGTTTTAAATGGTTTTGGAAATGGTTTCTTTTTGAATGGATTCATTATTTCAATATACTAAAATGTTATATTGTGATTGAAATGTGTAAATGTTATGATTCCTTTATGCATGTTTTATGTGATACGTTTATGTTATGGTTCTTGGGCATTGTTATGAAAACGGGTGGTTCCGTGATAATCTAAGGACGGGTGAGCCCGATATAGCTCTCCAATGCATTGGGTAACGCAAAGGAGTGAAACATTAAGGTTTCTCCGAAAAGATTTAGGGAATATAATGTGGTGGGTATTCCAAATGTAACCAAGAGGGTTACTCCCTACGTAAGAATGTTATGAATTCTTGAAGTTACCTTTTATGTCTTATGATTTCTATGATTTATTCATGATTTGATGAGGAATGTTAAAGTGCCTATGTTCTATGGGTAAAGTATGATTTCATTCTTATGTATATATGAACTCATGTTTCATTTAAATATTTTTATAACCCTTACTGAGCTTTTTATGCTCATCCCAAGTTTTGTTTAAATGTTTTTCATAGGTTAAGGGAAAGGTACATGATATGATGATAGTGTCAAGGAAGTGTCAAGAAAGAATCAATTCTTTATTTTAAATATGTTTCCAATGATGGGAAAAAATTAATACTATCTTTTATGTAACCACTTTGTTTAAATTTGGATTGTAATGTATGTTTTATGATCTAATTCTCTAAAACTCTAAAACTGAAAATATCCTCAATGTGTAATCTTGTAATAACTCAAGATTAAGTAAGGTTTAAGGCTGGGGACTTATAGTTTAGGTAACACATATTGAATCTAAAAGATAGTTACTCTTACCTGTTATGAGGAGAATGTAAAATATCCTCTAAACTAATGCATATTTTGATGTTTTTTTTCTATGAAGTCCAAGATAAGTTTTGCATAATGACATTTTCATCAAACAATTATGGATGTGATAGAAATTAAAGATTCCTTCAGAAAAAACATATATGATCTACCTTTTCTTCATCAACATGATTTATTTTTTTTATTCTCAATGTACTATTATATTGTTTTCTACATTCATGGCTACATATATTTTTCAAATTTGATGTTCTAATCTAATTAAATAATGATTGACTATTTCATGAGTTTAAGAAAAATTATTATAATACTAAATATATTTTTTTAGAACAAAAATTCAAAATATAACATTGGTCTAAAAGTAATAAGAGAGTAGTGGGGAAATTAATGAATAATATATGTATCATATAAAAATATTTTAGAGAGAGATATAATGTAGATGTAAATAAATAAAAATAATTTTCTCAAAATAATTTGATAGATGCAATCAAATTGAAAAGCCGATTTTAATAATTATATTTATATAAGGTGAAAATAATATATATCATGGAATATAAGGATAATATATAAAAAATGATTGAATAAATGAAATAAAAATAAACCGAAAAATTATGTAATGAAAGATAAAAAATATAAAAAAATAAAAATAAATGCACCATTAACCCTTAGTGGGAAGTAAAAGATGTGTTTTTTAAAGAAGCACTATTTTGGAAAACATTTGTTCGAAATAAACATCTGTCTCAAAAATGTATATCACTGAAAATGTTTTATAATTAATAAATATTTATTTTTAAGGACATACCATTCAAAAAATGTAGTTAAAGTGGGATAACATGATGTAATAATGAAGGGTTCAAGATTTTCCCCTTACCATGTATCTAAACGCTTTCTTAACAATAATGTCCTATATGACCACATTAGACTCATTAATTTACAATTAATGAACCTTATATACATGAATATGGTATATAATTGTTTCAATATGTTATTTTATGTGCCTTTCTATGAGTTATAGCATTTAAAAAATATTGTCTGTGAATATTCGTTTTTAAGGTTTTCTTGAGCGATTCACATATATTTATAAATGATTGTTCATGTAGAGCACGGGTAAACGTATAGAAAAAATATTTCATGTTATTAATTATATTCTAGATGATTAAATTTTATTATAATTAAATTTATTGTATACAATGTGCATGATTCATTAGATAATAATATAACGATGGTCGTTTTGGTTAATTTTTTCAAATTTTCATCCACAACGAACTTGTTTTGTTTAATCATTTAATAATATTTACCGAAGTAGTTACATAACATGAAATAAAAAATAATTCATATAATATAATCTGTTTCAACCATAAAAATGGTTTCATTACTAGATCTAAAAGCATTATATTTGATTGAAAATATGTCATTCTTGAAGGTGATAAAATAACATCTCACGAACAATGTTCCCTTATATAAAATCAAATAAAAAGGAGAATGGGGTTGCATGATATAATAACCCATTAGTATCAGAACATTTTATTAAATTTATAACACTTCAGTTACCTTACCATGTGGATAATGATAGGCGGGGAGAGAATACGTGATGAACTTGAAATTGAATTCATTTTTAATGGGAAAATAGAGAGATAGAAACTACCTCTTGAATCATCATATTTAAATCCTCCTTATGGAAGCTAGGCGTATTAATTTGATTAGAAAAGAAGATATAATAATAAGGGGAGGGGATAGGGAATAATTTTGTGTATATTTTAGATAGGGTGTGAATCTTGAGAGGTGTGAGTAAATGACGGTGTGAAGGGTGGTATTTACAGTTGAGGGGAGAGGGGATTTCTCAATATAAAATTTATTAGATTATTATTTCTTTACAAGGTAAGGAATAATGAGTCATAAGTGACAAAAAATAGTAATTTTATCTCATTTAGACGAACCAATTGGGATTACATCATCTTACCATCTTGCATGACTCTATAATTAGCTTATTTAACTTATTTTAGAAATTATGGTATTCCACTATACATCAAAATTCTAGTATTTTAGAAAAAATCCAAAAATTTTACCCAAACCATTTTTAAATGATTAAAATTAAAAAAATATGCACATTTTACCTAAATAATTTTATAAATATGAATAATAAATTTTTAATTAAAATAATTAAATATATGAAAATTATAGTTTTTAAAATTAAAATATATATAATATTACTTTAACAAATTATGTATGGTCTTATAAAATTATATTAAATTTTAAAAGACATAGATTTTTTAATTCATGAACTCATTTTTTGATTTTTAAATTTTATTATATTTTAATTAATTATTATAATTAATTATTTATGACTTAAAAATTTACCAATACATTTACAATTGTCAAATTTTCAGTTTTAAGATTCCTATTTTTTTAAAAAATTATTCATGGGTAATTTGAAACATATTTTGAAGTATTCAAAGGGTTATATTTGTATACATAAGTGTAGGTTACTATACATAAGGGTATGTTACTATTCATAAAAAAAATTCCCAATCGGACTCCAAACTTCTTACTTATTACAAAGGTGTATGTCAAATTTTCGAAATCCAAAACATAGAAATGTAAAATTTATGTTTAATGATAACATAGTATTTAGTATCATAATAGTTCAATTTCGTTCTTAATGGAATTATACTATAAGGAATAATTATAATAGGGTAATTCCATTCCTCAAACATTGGGTCATTACAGATGAATAGTTATCCAAAATGTACTGCAACTATATTGATAATTGTTATTTCAACTAGGTATCTTAATGGGTGATCTTAATGGTTAGGTTAACTATTCACCAACCATGTGAATCACATCAATCAAAAACATCATTTATTTTTCCTGGTTTGGACATGGTTACTCTTAAATGAACACTAACGATTTGAACCCCACCATATTCCAAAAATAAAATGATTTAAAATGAAATGTCTCCAAAAAATGGATGACATTAAAAGAACTAATAATGGATACTCAAAATTAATTTAGATATTGGGTGTGTTAAATTACATTCCACCATATCACCCACTTACCTCAAAAATTTATATAAATTATTTTTTCTCCATATAAAATAGATCCACCAAACCCGTCCATGGAAGTAATATTCTTATTCTTTAAAGAAACATATAATGATTCCAAAAAAAACTTGAACTAATTGAAATGATTTACCCTACAACACTTTCTTGGGGGAATTTATAATTCATATTGGTTTCTCAGTCCTCGATGCATTGCTCCCAATAATGAAATCATTAATATATTAAAATATATATTGATATAGGTAATAATTATTTAGATGAAAAATATTGAAATATATATGGGTCATGGTCAACTAAGGAGGGAATTCCACAATGTATTCAACCATCCCAACCCTCTTGGCGATCTCAATTTTTCTTAATTACCATAGATAAATATTTCACCACATCATAATTCTATATATATTCAAACCAGGTGACATAATTAAAAAAAAGTTCCCCAAAAAATATCCAAGTTAGGGAACCTAGGATATACATAAGACATATAGTGACTAAAAAAAGCCACCAATTTCAATAGATTAGCTTGAATCTTTAATTTATCCTGTTTCACAGTTTGTGTCCCTAATACTAATTTCTCTCTTAACTCTGAATAGTACATTAGATCCCAAAATAGATAATGAGAATTAGAATTATATGATGAAGTATCAATCTAGGATTGTTAATTATTGTTTAAAAAAATCAATGATCACCATATGGTTATCCAACAACACAAAAAATTCTAGGGAACATGTGTTAAAAAAATTCCACAATAATAAAAAAATTCATCTTAGTTGTCCATTTTTCGTAGTACAGTAAGTCATTATTGAAATAAAATGTGATCACATGATCTTCTGGATGCCATTATATAAATAATATGTTTATAATGTATATTTAAAAATGATGCTAGAATATGGAAATTGAAGAACACTCACAGTCTCCTAGAAATATAATCTCTCATGGTACATCACATTTGGGTATCCCTATATGAATTTTAAATGGATAAAAACGTTATATGATCCATCACAGACAATATAAAATTCTAAAAATGAGTGTTTTGAAGTATCCTAATGATAAAATCATTTAAGGCCACATATAAAATCCACCTGTGTTTGAGATGTGGCTACAAATTACCAGATAGATTTCAATGCATTTCATTATTATCCATAAAGCTAAAACACAATTTCATAAAGTATTCCACAACATGTAACACACTTGACCTCTATTATAATAACATAACATCATATTATATTTTAGTGGTAAATAGTTTCACAACTAATTGACATAGATTGAAATCCTATTTCAAAAAATTAATTAATGATAATGGTACAACATTTTAAATATGAAAAACGAATATAATGTTAGATATTAGAAACCACGAATATATGGTCTCCTAATGTACTAATACTCTTCATCTCAAAAATTCATTAATACATGGTGCTCAAGAATGGAACGTGTCAATAAAAAAGTAATGGGGATTATATCATCATCCTCTAACATAGACTTCAAATGATGATGAGAGAACTGACCCATTAGTTTCCACCCTTCAATGTAATCTCTCATGTCTATAGAACTATGTATTATACTATTGGAATTATTAACCACGTTACTATTTCATGGAATATATGTCTTAAAAATCAAATAATTTATGTTATTCAACACATATACTTTTCCTAGGATAAAAAATTTCAAAAAAATATCATATAGTTGTATAATTATAATAAACATCAAATTTCTCACTAAATAGGTTGTCACCAATAAGAAAATATAATTCATCACTATAGTGAAAGAAATATCATGTTGCAGGTAATTTTATCATGTGGTTAACATTGGTTAAAGACATACACAACTATATGATCACCCTGGTTAAGAACAAAAACCATCTCAATAATTAATTATTCAATGAAACAAATATATTTTTCAAAAGCTTCATGTAAAATCAATATATTAGTTGATGAAAATTTTCACTTTATATCATAAAATGAGACCTAATATTTGATACTTGAATCAAAATTCACCCCTATCCAAGTGAGAGATATTAGAGGGGGTGTTATCCTAATGATGTCCTTCATGAACAAACTATTTTATAATACAAACCATAATATGATAGTAATTATGAAAAAATTTCATATGATCCACTATATACATAATGGACCTATACTTCATTGGATTTTCTAAAATACCCAATATTGAAACCACATACATGATGTGGTTAATCTCATTTCATCCAAAACAAAACATTGATAATTTTCCAATGTGGTGGTGATTATTCATGATTCCCATAGAAACACTCAAATATCCTATATCGTCCTACTACATCTTATAGAAAATAATAATAACATACATAATATCGATGATTAAAATATAAAAGTATCGATTGATTAAATTGATCATCATATCAATGAATAATTATGGATCATCCATCAACCCAAATGGAATATCCAAATACACAGAATTAATATACGTACTAGGGATATCCATCATTGAAATATCGTCATCAATCACCATATGTTGGTGATAACAAAAGGAATAAAATATATTTAGAAGCCATTTACCCCCATGCTTCTTAACAATGAAATCATAAATACATAAAATGTGGTACATATTTTATATTGTTAAGAGGTTCAAAATCCAATAGTAAATAGACATATAGAGGGTCATGTTATATTTATTATAGAAAATCCCTAGGGTAGAACATGAGGGAACACATAATCAAATGATTCTTCTATGATAAAAATCATCCTTTTGAATTATTAATTGTTTTATAATATTGGATTCATAAAATATGAAGAGAGACATATAATTTATATCCACCTACCTCTACATGGCTAATAAAAAAAATAATATAGGAACAATGAAGAGAATTCAATAACCATGTGAGGTAACTAATTAAAAAATCTTCCTTTATCAATTTATATGGGTGTATAATACACATAAAAAATTGTTTAGAAAATTTTAGAATAGTTGGTCCCTTACTATTAGACTTTAGTTTGAATTCTCCCTTGAACACTCATGTGATTTTCTATATAATGGAAAAAATTCAAAATAAGATTAGAGCAATTGATATGATATTTGTAGGACTTTCTTCTTACCAAAACTATGATTATATCCATAATATCAATTTTATGATTATAAAGTCACATAATAACTCAACATTAAAAATCACAATTTCATCAAAAGGAAACTGAAAAACTAATTCCTTATTATTCCAAAGAGATGTTCAATTTTCCATCACATATAGAATATGATCACATGGACGATTTATAATATAGATAATACATATGTATAAATTGAATGTGTTGAACCAGTATTAAATGAATAAATATCTATACTGAATGAAATAAATATAGTGCCACTCATTATCAAATACCCTAATGTTGAAGGGTAAAATAAATCCAAAATTTAAATCAATTATAAAAAAAATATTAGTAACCCAAAGAATGATACTATTATTATTTATAAACATATCGAACGATATTATTTTTTCCCAAAAAATATTATCATTTGTTTATCCCAACATCCTTAATTACATAGAAAAATTTCTAAGGCTACAATACCATTTCTCTATGGATTATCCCAAGACACCACTATCCCAAACCAGTTATCTTTTCTGTTTAAAATAATTTAGGATGGTGCTCTTCCCCATAGACTCAAATCTAGTTCACTAGAATTGAGAAATTCATTAAGCAATTTTTTTCCAATAGATTCATCTACATCAAATAAAAAAACATTCCAAAATAAATAAATAAACTGATATCTAAATTAAAAATCCATAAAAATATTAGTAGGATCAATACCCATACCAAAAGTTATATTTTATGGGGTGATAAAGACAATAAAAATTCGGGTATTTATGTCCTATAATTTGTAATTGAATTAAGAAAATATAAGTAGATACCCATCACTATATGACACACATATCACTATTCTAAAATTTCTCCTCAATCCCACATAAAATAACACTTTCCCATGGAACTATCTTCCACCACGTGACATGTTGATTTTACCTAAATTTGATAATATAAAGTCTATGTAAACACACTAGGTGTATATATAGTGGTAGATTACTATATTGAGTAGGATCTCCTCAAGTATTCCATGAAAAAATAATTCAATGAAAAAAATAATCCATATTTTATTAAAATAGATTAAATAGTGAAATCATTATATATATAAAATAAAAAAATTAAAAAAAACATTCCATAAAATCATAGAACAGTGTAAACCCCCCAATGGTAACGAAATTTGGCCCTCATTATATTATCCTCACACTAATTGTGGTTTAAAAACACAATTTATTCATGCCTAGATACTAGATAGACGTTCATGATATTTAATGTATCTTCATGACATCCAACTATCGAACCTAAATCAATATAAATGTGTTTAGTATGTTTTAAATGAATGAAAAATTTTAGGCTGGGATAACCCCTAATATATGTACTATTCTTAGTCATCCAACAGAGGTACCCACGTTTCTGATGTGTTATAATCTTTTTAATAAATCCTTATTCTACATTCAATTCATTCAATAAAAATACAATTTTGATCATTTTACACCTCAACAAAAAATTAACATTTTTTAATAAACTAAACAAATACAATAATTCGTCAGAACATAATTTTCCAAATTGTTATATATTTCTATTGAAATTTATAAAAGCATATTTTATTCATAAAACTATATTATATCATGAATCCACAATGCAGTAACAAATTATATCAATTAAAGAAAATTAGAATTCCAAATAAGTGGAGGAATAAATTTTTGAAGAAAGAAGAAAATAAAAACACCAAAACACGGACCATTAAATTATTATCAGGTAATCCATTGGAATACATAGCTATATTGATGTCATAAAAACCTACTTAATTGTATATTAAAACATGGAATAATGAAATAATTACATTATTTGATGAAATATTTTATAATTTATTAAATACACCACTAGAGATACAACCAAGAAAAAGTTAATCAGGGAAAATTGTATGCCTAGTGCCTGAGAAATCGAGTAAAGATTAGAGGGGGAAATCAAGATAAAAACGAGTAATTAAAATATAATTCATTATATATATTTTTTGGAAAATCCATATGTCATTCTAAACCACGAACTAACCATAAATATCACCACAAATTCATCTCAGAACATTAGTCTTTTCTTTACATGGTTAGGTAAGCCATGTGTAACTGCGGGAAATATAACTATTGATTAATACATTCCTATTGTAAATTATAATCATGGTTATTCCCTATGTTATGATAATAATTCTACACCTACTATTTTCTATATGAACTCAAATATAAAATTTAAGTATCCATAAAGAAAAATATGATTATAAAAAATAGTTGAATGTCATACCAAAAATAGACATAGTGGGTGTGTCATTATATATGTAGTGTTTGTTTTTCATTCCCCTCAAAAATTTAAATATGGATATAGTTTAATGTCATAGATATTACATGTAATTATTTTAAAAAAAATTATATGGGATTATTTCATGATCGGGAGCTCTGACGACACTTGATTCCAATTCTCAGTGAGCTGACAATAAGTGTTTGTAGTTTTTTACGTGTATTTTAAATAGATCACATATGTGTTTTTGGAAACATATAAATAAGATCCCTAATTAAATATATGTGGGAACCATATAATCAAAAACAATGACATTATCTATGTAAATACTCAACCTCTACCGGCACAGTTTTAGGGAAAACAATTTTTTTTCTTTTTAAAAAACAAATAATATAAAATTTCAACAGGAAAAATAAAATAATTTTTTAGTTTATTTTATTCTAATTTCAAATTTTTTGTGACATAACAATGTTTTAACCAGAGCATAATAGATGATGATTCATAAATGAAACAATTTAATGATGTTTCTACACAGTGTAATAAAAACGAGGAAACATGTTTTCGTTATTTAATTGGTTAACCGAAAATGAGATCATGGGAAAAATATTGTATGTCTCTAAACCAGTAAAAATTTGTTGATGGCGAGTGACAATCAACGACCCTCCACAAATGACAGATTAAGTAATGGAATATGATAGTGGTGCAAATCTTAACCAATAAATGATCCAACCTTGAGGTTTGGGTTTTAATCTAGGTGAATTACCTTTTTTCCAATTCATTTATTCTTGGGAATAATGTTGGTCAACCAAAGAATAGGTGACTTAAAAATTTATCACTTATATGGGATTTTTTCTAATATTGGGTATTGAATCAATGTTATCCATGTAAGATACATAAATATCCTCCCAACATGTTTTTTAATTATAAAGTGGAGGGATCAGGATGATACAATGAAGGCATAAATTCCTCTATTAGGGAAATTCATGTGTTCTTCATGAATAGATATCTGGATCAACTATAAGTCAACCTATATTGTGAAGTAGTGTTGGCGATAAACTGAGGATCCCAAAGACGTTTGTGGATCAAAAAATGGACCATTGGAGTGGGTCTACTGGCCCGCAGAAGGAACCACTAGTGCACTAGGGGCGGAATCTTTCTATATTAGAGGATGAGTCTACTGGAAATATCCACGATTAGTGGATTAGGTCTTTCATTAATAGACATCATTAGTGAGAGGGATCATTACAAGTTGTGGGCTTCACATGGAATGGGGGGCATGGTCTAACCGGGTAGTGGTAGAGGACCCCGTGGAAAACCCCATGGTGGAGGGAGACTTGACGGGTGCCGTGTCTCGGGAAGAGAAAGTTATCCCACTCATGGAGGTCTGGATCCAGGAAACCTGACAGGCAAGACCCACTTGTATTCCCTATGGCATAGTGGGTAGGGACCAGTTGTTCTATGCATTTCCAAATGGGATCGGTCGGATCCTGACAAGATCAGACTCGACACGGGTTGGAATTGGGTTTGTTTTGGACTGGTGACATGTTATACACATGTTGGGTCTGACACGGGATGGATCAAACTGGAGTCCGATCAATGGACCCCAGGTCGGGTCGATCCGATAGCGTCGTACCAGACCCCGACCAGACTAACCCCTTATCAATAAAACGAGCATAAAAATCAAATCATACATCCAATTGATTAGAAGATTGTGGAGATATGACCCTAGAAATTAGAAAATCTTATTGAATTATTTCAGGCGAGTTTTATTGGAATTTGGGATACAACTAATGGAATGAGGAATAGATTCTATGAGAAGAAAGTATGCTACATGAGGGAATCTTGTAGCGAGTTGTGACGATAATTTTTTGATGAGAAGATGATAGTGGACCAATAGAAATAAGAGATGAGTGATCCTTAGTAACCCATCAAACATCATTGATGAGCGGACATCTGTTTCCTAGAAGATGAGTTGACATAAGTGGCTCAGGAGACCTCAGTGGCTAGCAACCAATGTGCCTTAGTAGATGAATAAATCTTAGTGGTGAAATAGGCCTCAGTGATGAACAGACCTTAGTGGCCTAGTAGATGAGCAAACCTCAGTGGCCTTGTAAATGGGGGGAACATAGGGACCCATCGAACCCCATTGAATAGTGTACCTCAATGGCCCAACAGACCTTAGTGATGAGTGGACATTAGTGGCCAAAAGACCATAGTGTCTAATCAAGGATGAGTCCCTTAGCAGCACAAGATGTACATTATTAGTATTGATTGTCATGATTTCAATAATTTTTGTTGTACATCAATGACATGACCATTACATTGAATATACTATTTTTATGGTTTGATGTACATACTAATTATTGTGTTTGTCACCCGTGTATAGGCTCAGTCAGAACATATCATATCCTGTGCAGAAGATAATGTTTTGACAGAGTCCTTGTTGGTCCAGTATAAGGTGGTTCCCATTAAAAAAGGATATGTCAGTAGTGCTCCTACAACTTCATGTAGCTAATAATCATATACTCTTAAGGTATGTTTTTTGCAGACATGTTTCTAGAGACTTTTTACACCACTATTTTCATATATACTTTTTTTGGGTTTTTATTCTGGAACCCTTTACTACCATATTTGTAATGTTTAATCTCAATGGTTTTCCTAGTTTCATGCATGTTTCATATTTTTAGCATTCTCAGATGGGGTTGTGAGTGTGCATGTGTACAGGTACATAGAAAATGACACCTAAATGAATGATTGTTCATTCAGTGTTAGTCATTAGCCCCTTGACTAGTGTATGTTTCCATGGGTATTTTCATAAAATTCCCCAAGGGACATGTCGTGAATAAATTGAATCAAAGTATGGTGATTCAATCTTTAGGACAAAGAGTTTGTGGATTTGTTTCGGGGAAACAATTTTAAATTTGTTGAGTTTGACATTCAGTCTCAAGGAGTCTGGTGTTTTTGTGGCGGTTTTCATATCAAGACACTAAGAACATGAATCACACTTCTTATATCAGTACTTGAAAACACTAGTTGGATCAATAAAATAATAATTGAGGGTGTTTTAATGTCTTTCTTCAGTCAGAGTCAGCACACAATATATATTCTATTGACCTTCATTCATCATGACCTATTTCAAGATGCCACCACGCAAATATCTAGCCATGAATCCAGTGCAGGAATAAAAACATGTACACCCAATGATGATGATATAGATTAGGGAAAAGTAAATGTGGTGGACCCACATTGAGGGGAAATAGTGTTTCTGCCACCCATTGATCAAATTTTCACTAGTAGTGATATCAGTAGAGAATACAGACATGCTTAGTGTCATAAAATGGTCATATTTGTAGAGAACTACCGAGATCAGGGGTGATAATAACACCCATGTGGCCAAGGAATGGCTCGAGGCAGTTACACGGGCTATCCATATAGTGAGGACGCCTCTTGACTAGACGAATATCTTTTCCATGAACCTTCTTAAGGACTTGGAAGAGAGGTTGTGTAGCTTGATAATCCAGACACATTATGAGGTGAACATCACCTATACATACATTGATCACCTATTCATGGATGTGTTATTTCTAGTGACATTGTGCTCAGTAAGATTACAGGGGCTACTGCACCTATAGATGGGTAGTATAGAAGTAGCATAGTAAATTGTGTGATTCATCAATATTTATCATTAATCCATTGACATGGTGTAAGACTCATTCATTAGGGATCCATATATTGACCAAGAACTATACCATGAGATCAGGGAGTTCATGTAATTGCATAGCATCCCTACTCAGTTCGGGATTCAATAGTGAGCACTACTCATATAGATATACATGTCAGAGAAGGCGCCAGTAGTTGGAGATACAAATAGACATCAGGCTACATATTCTTTAGTTTTGCGTTGGTGGCTATTGTCACGGGAACCTTAATTGGTAAAGAGTTCTGGGGGAAAACACGAAAATGTATGATTGGTGGTACATGGAACCTAGGGCAGATGGATTCATCAATGGAGTAGGGTGTGGTAGTCATATGGAAGGTAGGGACACATTGTTTGTAATTTCCCAACTCGCTGCACATACGAATGATAGATATTCAATGGACCACTAATGTAGAGGACGTGTATTGAGCATGGTGGTCCAAAGGGAAATGGATGTGGTAGGGTCAAGTAGAGAAGTAGGCAGTGGGAAGAGGTTCGAGTTGCTACCACCACCACCAAAGGTGGTCCACCACGGGCTCCAGGAGCTGGTGGACATGTATAAGGCCATCTTCAGTTGATGGTGGAAAATGAAAACAGTTCCACATTGATGATTAGAATTACAATATTTTTGTTCTGCTCCTTATCTATACTTCTTATCAACACAGGTTCTAGTAACTCTTTCCCCGCCATAGATGTTATCCAGAGATCAAATATTCTGGTGGAGTCATTATCATGATCATTACGATTAGATACTCATACAAGAGGGGATATAATGATTACACACTAGTTCTTGTAGTGTGAAATTACTCTTGAAGTCATGAGAATTAGCATGGAACTCTTAGTAGTGGTATCGAGGCCTTACGGTGTAATGTTGGTTGTGAACTGGTTATCCAAAATTCATGCTCATACCAACTGTATTTGGTGCAACCTGTTGTGTTTCCACATAGATACGACCATGATTACCTTAACCAATAAAAAGGGAACACATGAAACATATGTAAGACTTTCAATGCGAATGGGGCAGCCAAGCACTCACCAATAGTCTATCCTCACCCTTAGCACATAGGATGAAAAGATTCCTCACATTCATGCAGTGGTGGATGAGTATAAAGACAACATTCCTGTGGATGTTTTTGGATTACCACCTAACATATAGATTGAATTCTTCATTGATCTGTACACCATGATTGAACTAATATTTATACTAGCATGTGTGATAGCTCATGCGATGCTTTGTGAGTTAAGGGTACCACCGAAGGATCTAACGAGGAAGGGAATCATGGGGCCCATTGATTCAATTTTGGTAGACCTAGTATTGTTTTCCAAGAAGGTAGATGGGAGTTTTAGGTTTTTCATGGACATGTGACACCTAAATCAGGTGACCATAAAGTATGTGAATCCACTACCACATATTTATGGTCTCTTTGATTAGCTGAAGGGGCGAGATGGTTCTAGTAGATATACATCAGATCATCTTATCATGAACTTCATGTATGAAAATAGGATGTAGAAAAGATTACCATCATGTTTCAGTATGGACACTATGATTCTCGGTGACTCCCGTCGGCATGACTGGTGCCTCATCAGTATTCATGGGACTCATGAATAGTATCTTCTAGACCTACCTTGACCAGTTCACCATGGTATTGATTGATGAAATCCTAGTGTACATGGAATATGAGGAGTAGTATGTGAGACCCCTGTGGATAGTCTTGGAAACAATCTAAGAGTAGTGACATTATTGGATGATCTCAAAGTGTCTATTCTATATTTGAGAGGTCCACTATCTAGGACATGTTTTTTAAGAGGTTGGAGTTGTAGATGATCTAAAAATGATATATGTGGTATATTCTTGGGGGCCACTCAAGAGCTTGAATGAATTGCAATGTATCATGGGATTGGATGGAAACTACTAAACGATCATCCATAATTTTGTTAGGGAACCAGATCCCTTGTATGATTTGACATAGATGGGACAACCCTTCATTTAGATGGATAGCTGATATCAATTTTTTCAGGTATTGTGGTAGACATGGATGCGTTCCCAAATCATGAAACTATTGGACGGGGTCATTGCATCGGAAATATGATGCGAATAATCAGGGACCATATTAAGTTTTTCTTGATGTAAGAGAAGTTATTTATCACTTATAGTTCACAATGGATGAGGAAGAATGTGAAAAATTACAAGACCAATGACCTACGACTAGAAACAGTGTAATTTTCATTGATGATGTGGTGAAAATACTTTATGGGAGATAAGTTTATAGTCTACTCTGACCGTAACAGAATTAGGCATCTATTCTACCATATGGACCTGAACATGAGGCATCAGTGTTGGCCATAAATCCTCCAAGACAATAACTTCAAGATAGTCTATAATCATGTGAATAAAAATGTGGTCTTAGATGTGCTCAGTAGGTGATTTGGTTTCCATTTGGTGAGTGAATTGTCAGATTAGTAATCTGTGATATTGAAATCCATTATGGATGGCGATGGAGTAGCTTAAAATATGTCGATGGCTATTACTACCCCACTCATATAGTGAGTTATGGAGTCACAATTGGTGTATTTTTATTGCGAGGCACTACATATTCTTTTATTCTCAGTAGAAGGTCTTAATAATATTAGGTAGGTAGGGAGAACATCTGTCTTTTGAGTGGGAGAATTGTTGTACTAGTGGACTAAATGTAGGAGGTTCTAATGGAGTTATAGAACTCTTATTTCGTGATATATATATGAGTTATAATGATGTACTAGGATATCTGACGTCTGTAGTGGTAGTTCAGAATGAAGAAGGAAGTGGTGGAGTTTGTTTCGCGGTGACCCACTTGTCAACATGTCAAGGAAGAGCATCTGGTTCTAGTAGGATTGACTCAAAACATTTGTGTACCAGAGTGTAAGTTGAATGGTATATTAATGGAATTCATGAAGAGATTACCCCTTACATGGAGATATCACAATAAAAACTGGGTATTTATTGAATAAATCACCAATTCATCCCACATCCTACACAACCAATAGGCGGTTTTAGTATAGATATTTGGTTGTCTCTTCATGAATTAGATATTTTGACACCACAGAGTCCTATTGACGATAGTATCGTATTGAGACACAATTTTTTCATCCAGGTTGTGGATGAGATTAATGGAAGAGTATGGGAATCATTTATTTTTTTTTAAAGATTTCCACATGTAGACATATGGTCAGATGGATAAGGGTATCCATGTTTTAGAGGACATGTTTTAGGAAAAAATATTGGACGTCAATGATAATTGGAAGGATTTTCTTCCTATAGTGGAGATCACATAAAACAATGGCTACCACTCAACCATTTCTATAGAACCATTTGAGGAATTTTTGGGAATCCATGACAGTTTTTATTATCTAGTACAATCCCAAGGGATTCACACTCATGGGATAAAGTTGGTTTATCCTACCACTGAGAAGGTGCATGTCATCAAGAAGCGAATGAGGACTACACATAGTTGAAAAAAAAATATTATGATGATTGGAGATGGAGGCCCTTAGAGTTTGTGTAGGTAGACCATGCCTTTTTTTTGGTCTCACCTAGATTGGGATTACATATCGTTGGTCAGGGTGACAAGTTATCTCTAAGATTCATCATCTTTTTTAAAGTTCTTGGAATAGTTGATCAGGTAGAATAATGCCTGACACTTCCCACATAGATGATACGAGTGCAGAATGTCTTCCATAAATCACAACAGAGGATGTATATTCATGATCTATCCCACATTATCAACTGAGTAAATATGGACATTGACAATGATAAGATATTTTCAGAGTACCCTATAACGATTTTGGATCGACATGAGCATGTCCTTCATGGATAGTCGATTCCTCTAGTTCACATTTGGTTGCAGAACAAGAATCTCTATGAGAGAATTTGGGAGTGGGTGACACATATGCATTCTCAGTACCCCGATTTTTTATTTATCCTTCATTATGTCATATGAGGATGTAGAGGCATAAGGTTGGTTGAATTTAATGTCCTATTAATTGAATTTAATTTTTTTAAAATGATATTATTTAGGGAAAATGTTCTCAGATGACAGTTAATTCTGTGACCCGATGAGCCCATAATAAGTTATTTATATTATTTTAGTTTTTATTAAAATAGAGCATGTATGTTGTTTTGGAAACATCAAAATCGATGATAGGATATAATATCAGAGGATACCATATCGTCTGGAATGATGAAATTAACTATAGAATGGATTTTCCTCAACTAGTATAGGTTGAGGGAAAATGTTGTTTTTTGTTCTTATAATGAAAAATATGAAAATATTAATAGAAAATTAAATTTAAAATATATTTTATATTATTTTAATTTCAAAATAAATTGCAACATTATAATTTTGAAACCCTAGAATTACATAAATGTTTTTTTTCAGAAATGAGAATGTGTAATTACTATGTGACTCTGCATAATAGAAAAGATGAAATTCGTTTTCTCTCTTTAATGGGTAAACTATATACGAGAGCATAGGAAAAATCTAGAATTTCTATGAACCATTAGATATTTTTCATTGGTGTGTGATGATCATGGAACAACCAGCAATGATGGATTGAGGAAGGATGAATGACAGCGATGTAATCATTGCAAATGAATGTTCCAACATCGTGGTAATAGATTGATTCGAAATTAATTTTATTTCCCCCTATCATTTATTTGTGAAACGAATGCATGTAAACCAATGAACATGTGACACATAAATCAACAAATTATGGGACAAATTTTTAATCAGGGGGTTGTATGTGAGTTATCCATTTATGATTAATAAATCTTATCCCAAATTTTTTTTAATTGTAACATGGAGTGATTAGGATGACACGAAGAAAGACCATATCCCTCCCATGAGGGCATTCTTGTGTTCATCATGACCAGATCACCATATTGACGACAAGACAACCAGAATACATAATATTGATATAGATGACACACAGATCTTGATGATTATCAGAAATTGAAAAATGGACCACCTCACTCGGGTGTTGGTTCAGGTCCACCAGAAATGTAAGATGGTGACACTATTAGACACAGAATGTCGCGTCATTTCATGTGGCTGGAGGGTCGCACTCCTACTGGACCACAATAACAGACCACTTGGCGACCGACAGGGTGGAGGTAGACGCGACGATCAACATTTATAAGGTGTAGGAAGTCATCCCACTCACGATGGGTAGGTCTATAGAAGGTGGATTGCTATGGGTGACCCCACAAGCCTTAACCGAGAATCCTAATGGGATGGACTCACAACTCATCGGGTTGGACTCGTGGCCCAGTGGGACTGGCTGATCCCATAAGGGTGGGTTGGACTTGGTCTGGGTTAGTGGAACAAATGCCTGGTAGGGTTGGGATGGTCCGATAGGGTTGGACTCGAGCAGGACCCCACTAGCACCTTTTTTGTAAAATGAGATTAAAATTCAAATCATACGTCTAATTACTGAGATGTTTGTGGTGTGTGGATTTTAACAAGGACACACACATTTTAAAATACACAATGTGATTTTTTTTATGTAAGAATACTACCAATGGATTGTGGGGTAGATTCTCTTGAATCATTTGCATAGTGAGCGGGAATCTTGTGGCTAGCTGTGACAAGATGTAATTGACAAGAGGACTGCAGTGCCCTATTAAAACATATTGATGAGAAAACCTCAGTGGCCCACCAGATGAGTGGACCTCTGTTGACTATCATACCTCATTGAATTGTGGACCATAATGGCCTAGTAGATGAGTGGACCATAGTGGTCCAGTAGATGGCTGAACCTTAGTGGCCCAACAGACCTCTGTGACATGTAGACTACATTTTCATAGATGTCCCTGGGGATGAGGGGATCTCAGTGGCCTAGTAGTCCATTTTGACTCATCAGTGACGAGCCATTCAGTTGAAAAATATGTTCAAAAATACAATTGATAGTATTTCCTTATATAATTTAGTTTATACCTATGTTAATTTCTAATTACATTTTTTGTACATAGTTAATTGTGTTTTGGTGTCCCCAATGTGTATTGTGTTACTCACAGGTACACAAGCTCCACTAGTATGTATCGTGTCATATGCAGATGACTGACATAATGACAGAGACCTTGGAGGTCCATGACCAGGAAATTCCATGTGAGCACTGATAGGTGAGCCATAATCTTTAATATTAGGCAGCTACTCTTAACATAAACATTATGTACTCTTTCAAATAGTTAATATTCTAGAGACTTTCTACCACCATGATTATATATTTTTTATTGGGTTTGTATTCTTACCACCATAACCTATTTCTACATATTGGTTACTCACAGTACTTGTCTTAGTTGAATGTATTTTTTCCCTTTTAAGCATTATAGGTCAGGTTTATGAATGTGTGTCTGTGTAGAGGTAATCGAAAAATTGCTCTCCACTTGTAGGATAATTCCATCATTACTAGGTTCCAGCCCCTTGCCTTTTAAAGGTGGGAATGTGGTAGTCGCAACACGTGCCTCACAGGATGGGTTATGTCATATAGGGTTAGAAAATATAAAAGATTGGTGAGAGTATGTTGTATATAGTTATTCTAGAGGCACATCACATTCCGCATTGCCTTATTTTTTATGTCTCATCTTCTATATAGATATTGATCATGAAATTTCATTTTTTTGATATAACACATTCATGAACTCTTTTATCAATTCATTTAGACTAGAATTTGGTGCCCTAGAGGCAAGATCCCGTTGATTATACTATGTATAATGATCTAAATGTTCATCATGCAGAGGTATGGAGGTATCTATATTAGATCATTTGAATGAGGAATCGGTTTTATAATCTGATTAGGAAAATTATATATGATTTAATTGGAGTAAAGACCTAAGGAGTGGGTTAGTAGATATTGTTTTTTTTGTGAATATGTAGAGTCATCCAAATAAGTCATTCTATTTAATAAGAATATTTAATACCCCCTGAATCCATTTTATTATTATGTTAATTTTGACATTATTAAATCATATTCAATGAATTATAGGAGGAGGTTGATATTAATATTTTATATGTTCTAGGATTATGACCCACATGTTTTTTTAAATATTTTATACAAACAATATTTTAATATCTTGAGTTACATGTAGAAATTATTTTCTTCATATTATTATGTTACACATCATAATATGAGAATATTTGATATCACGTATTCCCCACATCTCCTAGTATTATGAAGCTGCAATAAACTACTAAAATTATTATTTAAAACTGATAATTATAACCCAGAAGATAACGTTTGTGGTATGGATAAGAATTACTATATATTTAAAAAAGTGAATAATGGTTTTATATAAATTAAATATATTGATAAAAAAGATCAATAATTTTACTAAATTCTTTAATGTCTCAAAAAACATTTTATATAAAACACTATTTTAATTCATTTTTTAGAAAATAATACTATTTTTTTGACAATTTTTAATTATTTTAAAAAATATCCATTTTTAGTAAAAAATTAAAAATTAGTTTATAGATAATTTTATGTAATTTTTTTTAATATATAATTTTCAGTAAACAATAAATTTAAAAAAAAAATAAAAAATTGGGCATTCATTTAAATATTTTAAAATTTCTATTTTTAAAAAATAATTAAAAATTAAAATGATAGAAATTATATATATATATTAATCCAATTTATTACATCTAGATGAATTTTATATTGATTCTTGGTATTAATACATTCAATATTTATGATATTTTATCTTTAGAAAACTACATGTTCATTCCATCTACGAGTTTTAGTTTAATAATAAATTTTAAACTTACATGAATAGAGTTTGGAACAAAGGAATACATTTTTTAAATAATTAAAATATATATTATTTAATATTATAAACACAATTTTTCACTATAATGAATATTAAATAATTTTAAAAAATTTACTTCTTTTAAGGTAAAAATATGTTTACCGAGGGTTAAACTGGAGTGGTAAGGGTAAAAAATGACCCAAATGATATATAAATATTATTTTTTGTTCATATTTATACATTATATTTTATTATTATCTATAATTTTATATTTTAGAAATAGTTTTCATGATAAAAATGTTGCTGGAATTAATTCATTTCGAATTTCCAACAGTTATATCTCTACTACATAAAATATGGCACTTCTATCTTGAATCACAACAGTTCCAGAACCAATTTTCCTAGCCAATATCTAATCAAATAATAACATTTTTTCCATACCCAAATTATATAATACTCTTATTTATAGGAAAACCTTCAAAGGAAGGATTTAGGTGTAATCATAAAGATGTTGCCCGAAGAAGATGTTGCATTCATCAATGATTATTTTTTAATTTATTCATCTGAATACAAAAAATATTATTATATTAAATATAATAATATTTTTTATATTATGGGAATGTCTTATATGTATATCCCTTTATAAGATATCATCAATTGTATGTATAGTAGACAACAACCTTTTGAATCGATGCGACTCGTTTATCACCGACCCCTATCACAGATGGATATGATGATGTAAATAATGTGTATATGAATATATATATATCTATATCTGATATTTTTACACATTTATACTTATTATTATTTAATATAAACTATAATTTTTTTTAACATTTTATTATATGGGATTTACAATAACATCGTTCGTATGTACAAAGGTCTACCACCTCACAAAGTGGAGTGATTTGATTATGACATAAGATTTACATGGCATGTAAATTTTTATAATTAATTATTATATTTAATGTAAAAGAGATAATAATGATTAATTAATATTTATTTATCATTTTCCTTTCTTTATTTTCATACTATAAAATGGAATCAATTTTCAAACCTATATACGTCATGACATTTCTAAGAATAGTGTAATCTATTTTCCACTATCCACTTTAATAAAAAAAAATAGGTATTTATTAATATAAATGAAATCTATTTCATATGTAACCTAATTAATATTATTTAACCATGACCAACTTACAATGATCAAAATAACTGAATGATAACATACATGGAAAACTATATAATTAATACCCAAAAAAGTTATTTTAATAATGAATTGTTAATAATCAAGTGATAAAAGATTATATATAAATAATATATGATATGGTACCTATTATTATTATTATATAATATATGTATAATAAAACCTTATTTATTATAATATATTTTCTATTGTGTATTATGAATTTATAGAATTATGAGAATACATTTTCAACTCAAATTTATTTTGTGTAAGACAAATTCCATATTCACAATGTTTTTATTTTAAGTTGTGTAAATTCCACCCAAGAATGAATTTTATAATTATTATAATTACAATTATGGATATTTACATATTCTACTTAAGATCAATCTTTTATGAGGATTATCATTAAATTTTACCAATGTGGTTCTAATATTATATAAAAATCACATTATTTATTTTAATTGATTATGATTATACAACTGATTGTGATATATTTTGATATATATCCCAATGAAATCATAAAATTTTCATATAGATTGTATATTTCTAGATAATACATGAAATAATATTATTTTACTTTATTTATGGACTTAATATTTCAAATGTATATTATTAAGTAAAACTGATTTTATTATTCTAATCGAGATAAAATACATTTTATTCAATATATTAATTTTTTTCCAAAAAAATTAAAAAAATGTTTTTATGAATAATTAATGTCATTATTCAATTTTTGAACTTTAAAAACAATGGTTAAAATAGAATCATCATGTTATATAATGATAATTCCAAATTTTTATTTCAAATAAAAAAATGAAAGGAATGAATCTTCTAAACCGTACTACGTGAAAATAATTTTACTTTATCATGACGAATCATTTCGTTGATGATTACATTATAATAATCCCATTTTTATTCCATTGTAAAATATTTATATAATTTACTATGATTTAAAAATTATTTTTAAATGTGGAAAGGCTATATTATTCATGAAATTTTCTAGGTGATATTTAAAAATAATTTCCCATCTATGATTTCATCCTTTCATATTACTTTTAAATTATTTGGTAAATTATTCAATGATACCATACTTATTATTTCTAAAAATGTTTTATGCGTATAATCATAAAATATTTACGGTTACTTTTTCTTTTCTGTGGGATATAACATGAATAATTTATTTTGAATATCACTTCATTTCACTTGTCATGATATTATGAAATAATAAAATGATCATTAAACCTCTATATTTTACAGAATTTATGATTTGATCAATGTTATGAAATCCCATTTCTTTTCAATGGTTATGATATGATGAATTCTTTATTATCGTGTGGAATATTAATTTATTATTTTCATTATTTGATGGATGTGAAATATATATCCCTACAATTCACTAGAAAATATTAATATATCATGATAGAGACACGACTTAAAGAGGGACTGAAAACAGATCAGTTAGGAAATTGGAATACTATGATGTTATTGGGATTGAAAATTTAATATTACAGTGGTTTAGAGTGTGAACCCACTCTAATATTATAACCTTGTTAATCGTCCCTGAAATTTTAAGAAATTATTTCTATATATAAATTTATATTAGATTTTTTTTTAATGATGAAACTTTTATGGTCTTATACCTTGCGTTATTTTATTCATTTATGATTCATATATTATGAAAATCTAGTGAATATTTAATTAATTGATATTTATATAATTTATATACAGTATGGGTTATCAAATGGTATTCTCAGGTTATCCTATCATAATGGTCATGTCTATCTTATGTGATAATTTTTACCACTCTTGCATACACATAAAAAGTATCTAATCCCACAATTTCGAATGTTTATATCTATAGGTAATTAAGAAAAATATTATGTATGACATTTCTAAGAATGATTATTTTTGTGTGTAATATAGTTGGTGATTTTGTTGATCACTTATGAACTGGTTCATTATATATCGACATATTTCATGAGACATAATGAAAATGTTCTATATGAATTTACATGTGTAATGTAATGAATATTAAAATATTTTTATGTAATACTTAAATATGATTAGTCATGGACAACCTAGTTGGTGTCGATGGATAATTTTTGTTACAAATATGGTTAATAGGATGAAAAATATTTAAGGGAACCCTTGGGACTATCGTATGTATTAGAAAACATCGAAATTTATTGAAAATAATATATTTTTGTTTTCCATGAAAATAATAAGTATGAAGAAACTAAATGTCTAATTTTTTATAACATAGAGGTACCTTGGTATAATAACTTTAAAAAATGAGTGTTCGAATTGACTCTAGAGACACGTCGTACATGAATATGGGATGTACGGCTCATCAATTTTGACACTAACAAGGGTAATTATTTGGGTAAATAAAATATCCATTATATATCTTAACAAATTAGTATACTAAATTATAAACATAGATGACTAATTATAAACTAGAGGTGTCAATGATTTAAAATAGATTTTCTTGATTTTGATATCATAACTAATTTATCATGAATATGTTTTTTCCACTATGATTTGTATTTCCCACATTATGTTTTTCTCTTTTAGTCATTGGTTGGAACCTAAATAAATCATGTTAACAATAAATTTGATGGATAATGAAATCATTTCCATCCAATAAAATGTAATTTTGTTGGAGTTGGAATTAAAAATATTATTTAAATGTTCAGAAAAAAAAATTATGAAATGAATTATCCAGGACCTCAAATTATGAAAACGGGGGAAAATACTTTTGAGTCTATCATGAAATAATTAACATACTATTCTAGTTATAATTTTATATTAATTGTTTCTATGAAAATAATTAACACTATAATAATGATATCTGCATTTCTCTAGTGTTTAGAATATGAAAATTTAATTTGGGATATCTACTAACTGGAATAATATGTAGATAAATATGTGATTCCTATCAAGAATAAAAGGAATAAGATGAAACTAACACCATGAGTTTGGATGAGTTTTGGAAGACATGCATAGAACAATTTTAGTATTATCATTCAACCTAAATGTTATGATTTTTAATTCATTAATATATGAAAACCACTTCTCATAAGGGATTCATTAATAATAGAATATAGTATATATGAAGAGATTTTTCGAATTCCTATCAAGGAAGAAATTGGTGTTTGAATTATGAATGAATAAAATTGTTTCAATAAGAATAGAATAATAAAATTAAACCAAAAAAATAAATACCATGGGGAAGTAAAAATAATATTTCCATTAGTCTCGATGTGTGGGAAGAAATATGGAGGAAATAAACTACCAATGTTGTCGGAAAGATATAGCATATAATGGTAATAGATAAAAATCCTCAATGAATGATCCATTCACAATATATTATTTTATGTGCATAAAAAATGGGAAATAAGATAACAAATTCGAAAATCGAAGGGACATCAATAAAGAGTTATGATTGAAGCCTCTAATGTTTGGGTAAAATTTTAAACACATGTGATTACTATTTTTTATGAAGGGTATTATAATGATGTGGTTATATTTACCCATATAGTCTACTATTGAATATATAAGGTCTTATTTTAAGATGTACCTACCAATAATATAGTATTTGATAAATTTTATAAGGGTATTAAATTTCCTCCCCACAGAATAGATGATGAATAATCTATAAGAACACTACATTGTTCATTAACCTCATATCATTTCTATGATTCTTATCAAGTTAATGTTTCTCTGAATTTACATCGGTGAAATATTATTCTTCTCCATTAGGATTAATTTGATGATATCATAGGCAAGGATTCTTTATCACTAAATAAATTATACATCAATTACTAAGGATGATATGTAACAACTTATATTCCAAATAAGCTTTTGATCATCCCTAATAGTGATGATAAGTGAGAACATCTGATGGAAATCATATTCAATTTTTGGTTTATGAGTCTCGTGAAAAATGGTTGTGTATTTCCTATGGATTGGGGTATACTCATCAATTATGATATTCTAATTATGCACAGGTTTCTAGATGAATTTTTAAAAAATTAGCATATACTTCTTCTGAATTGATATATTGAGTACCCAATAGATCACTTATTTGGTTCCATACCTATTTCAACGACTACATATATAATTTTTGTAACGCCCCGACCCCAGTTACACAGAGTTGGTGCATTATTGTGTAACATTGGCATGATCACAAAAGATCATGTCTCGAAAGACCGATTAGTTTAGTAGACTTGGAAACACTAGATACATTCATAAAAGTTACATTACATCATAATGTGAAAAAACTACAATAACATAGTCTTCATAGTCCACACTCATATCCCCTTCTGAATAACCCAGCGGGTCATTCATAAAATACTTCTTCACATCCTGGAAAATATTAAAACATTTAAAGGGGTGAGCTCAGATGCTCAGTAAGGATAACAATATAGCGGAAGCTTTCATAAAAAAATAAACATTTAAGGCAATGTAGAACTAAAAAAAGTCTTTTAAACATGATCTTTAACATAATATGGAAAAAGTAAAATGAAATAATGCCATTTGCTTATTCACATGGATATTCTACTGGTCTAATAATCACATTCAATATCAATAACCACATTTATAATGATGGAATGCATAATTCCAGACTATCATAACCACATATCCAAGGCCTCGTGCCAAGTCTACAATAAGATTTTGTCAAGGCCTCGTTCCAAGACAGTAGTTTGTATCATGAGACCTACTGATGCATCTAGGAGCTATAGCGGGCTCCACCCGTAACTTATTAAGTCCAACGCATTCCTCATATGAATAGGTTTAAACATATCATAAACCATAACATAATCATATCACATAAAACATGCATAAAGGCAACATAACATTTCCACATTACAATCACAAGATATCAATACAACACATTGATATAATAAAAACATTATCAAAACCATTTTCAATAACAAAATAAAAGAAAATTAAAACTTGGTATTTATTTTTCGTTTAAAAAAAAGTTATGGCTTGTAGAGGAAGTCGAAACCCAAATAATGGCCATGGCGGTGTAGTAATTTTCGCCACATACGTACGACAAGAAAAAAATTCCTTTTATTCGTTTATTAAAACACATCTTATAAAAAGATTTCTTTTGAATAAATGTAAAAGTCAAAGGTTATACACCGTATAAAGGAAAGTTGTGTAAAAAACCAAATATGCCTCAATGAAAGGAGATTGAGATGAAGTCCCTCACAAAGATCATTTTTTTAAATAAAATAGATCTATTATGTGTATTCACTATAATTACACATAATGAAATTACAAATACATGATAGGACATAATAATATCATGACATTATTTGATAGTAGGAGATTAACCAAATGAATGTAAATTTGCTTAAGAAGTTATCTTACCTTGCGTCCTGTCTTGACTCGACCGTTCTTTAACCTCCTGAATAATAAAATATAGTTAATTTATAGTTTATAACGAACATTTTTCATGTTTCTTTTTCCTTTTATATCACTTATTACCATGTTATCAACATTATGTAATTATTTAAGTTAATAATGGTCGTTTTGTCGATCGTTGGTACTTGAGTAAAAAATAAACATCTTATAATTACATGTTGTTCATGTGGGGAAATATCCATTATATCCAGAATTATATTCATGATATAGATATCATATATCTCATATATATCCAGTATATACATTCATTTATAATATTACATAACATTGAAGTTAATAAATGAAATGCAACGTTCATGGAGACGGTAAGCCGTACGTACGCATGAACGCTACTTTCATTTCTATTTTGTATTTAATGGAATTAATTTATAATTATATAAAGGTATAATATAATTACAGTATAATATAATGTATAATACTATTTACTCTATCCTTTATAAATCCCACATATGGCCTTAACGATTCAAATCACTTTGAGGGGGTGGTAGTCCGCACTTCCTAAAATGAAATTATCGCGTTTACCCATAATGGAAATCATAAAGTATGACACAAATGAGAAATACATAAGAATAAGGAAAACATAAACATAATATATATATCATATATTAAAATAGTTTCATCAAAATGGCAACCATTAGAGGTGTTAAAAAAATATTGAACAATCATCGTTTCGTGAGGAAGTATTTCGCCACCCACAGAAACAGTATGTTCCTTAACCATTAGACGAAGGTGTGTGTAAGTGTAAACAAAATCCTTTTCATAACAACATCCTAGTATATTTTCTATACTTTTGGAGTTACAAAATAAAGGAATAAAATGAGTTTAAGGGGTTGGAGAAGCCAAATAAAAAAAACAAAATTAGAGAAGTCATTACCTTAAAATCGGGTAACTCTTTTTGATTTGAGCCAAAGGATTCCTTGGGAAGACTTCTGCCAAAATTGAGGCTTCTAGGAGTAAGAGTTGGATGTTTATAGAGTATTTTTTCAGAGTTTGGCTGATCCAAATGGCTTGGAAGGTGTGAATAAGGTGGTAGTGGTGGGGGCCTTTTATAAGAGGAGTGGAGGGGAACTCTTGGAATGTAATGAAATGTTACTTTATTATATAATGAGTTTCGTATTTTAAAGGTACCACACCTATATAATTCTAGGATAAGGTGATAAGGGTTCGAAATATACTCATCCAATAGGCTTTAGACAAGTGTAATTCTTAGATTTTACATTATCCTTCCATTTTATTAAAATCATTAATTAATGAGGTAATCACTGCATCATCATGGTGTCATAAATAATTTAATTTATTTAATGTATAAAAATTATAAAACAAATATCATGATGTAGGAAATATTTTTAGCTTTCTAATTAATATTTATAGTGAAAAAATATGACTTTTATAGCCCCATTTTAAATTTGTTTTAGTAAAACAACTTATATTTGTGACATTTTTATTTTAACTTTAAATAAAAGTTATTTATGTCATTTTCCAACCAATGTGGCTCCATGGGGTCCCCAAGTTGACCCATGTATATTATTGGTCGGCCATGACTCATCCAACAGGTTTATTACATGTGTCAATGTAATTTCATATTTTTATTATATCATTTTTATCATAAATTTCACTAATTATATTTAATTGCGATTAATTAAACTTAAAAGTTACTATTCACCAAAAAAATTATTTTAATCCCATTGAACCACATTTTACTTCCTAATGAAAACCATTTATGTCTTATTTTTGGAAATCAAATCACAGAAGTGGTAATATTTCATTTAAATGAAAAATCAGTTATTTAACTACCACTTAGTGGTTTCACTATTCATAAAAAATTGATGTTTTCAGAATAATGCCAAAATTTCACCCTATTCTATAATTGATATTCCAAATTCAAAAATGATGTATATTTTATGAAATTACAAACATATAAGTTGCATTAATTAATTTTATAATTAACATCCGCTGTCACAACAAATAGCGTGTTTTTAAGAAACAATATATATATCAAAAGATTGACAATTGTTTATGTCCAATTTCAAAGTGAAATTAATTATAATGAACAACATTAGATAAAATGGTAAAAATATATTCTAATTATACTTTAAAACCACTCAATAGTATAATTTATCACTATATATTATTATGATTAAAAAAATTGTTTTAAGTATTTTTCACTATTCATAAAAATTTGGATGTTCTCATAAAATTAAAAAAAATTCAACATAGGCTAATTTCGAAATTTAGAATCCAAAAATGAAGTCCATTTTGAAATATAAAATATATATAATTTCAAAAAATGGTTATTACTATTCATAATAGCTATTTTGATTAGTCGTGGTGTGTTAAAATCTCGAACTTGCGTACAATGCAAGATATTGCATTATTGAAAGAGAAGCGTATCGTGGAAGCTCGGGGTGTTACATACTCCACTCCTCCAATAAATTGCGTCCTCACAATTGGAAAATTTTCTTGGATAATAAATTGTTGAAAATAGAAAATACCTTTGTTGAAAACCCACATCAGAAATAAGGTTAACAAAATTTAGCCTTAATAAGAGGGAAAAAGAAATGAAAAAGTCACCACCCAATTATGATCTCGATTAGGAGAACATTGGTGGAAATTAGAGACATATAATTGGAGAAAAAACATAAGTATTTGTAGATAGTGATTGAGGTCATCAATAACAAACAAGTGTCAAATTGAGAGCCTCAAATCCATCAATCTATGTTTATTTAAAATATCATCAGTTCAACAAGACATAAGGTATTAGGATAACACATTTTTTGTTTTAATATCCCTTTAGTAAAGATTAAGAAATAATTTATTCATATAATAAGATATAGGTATATATATTTATGCTTGACAAATATACTTTCATCCTTAAACTGATTTCTACCACAATCTCATCTTTCACTCCAAATGGTAACAGAACACAAAAATATTTTATTTATCCTAATTGTATATGGTTCCAAATATTACAACATACCATTTATATTAGGAAAACTATTTTGTAATAACCAGGGACTTCCTGTAGGCTAGTGGAAGGTAATAAAGGAATGTCGCACTATGGTTGTGGGTTCGATTCCTGAAACATTGTCCGACGTGCTGGGTTATCCCCCGACCTGCAGGTTGTCCTTTTCCTAAAAATACAGTATTACAATATTCCAAAAGTAATATTCAGAAATGTTTTAAAGTTAAACAATAATATCCAAGGTTCAACTTAATCCATTCCAACCTTTATAGTTATCCAAAATACCTCTGTCCAGACTTTCTCTAAAAGGTCTCTAAATTCCAAAATCAATTGTATCATCAGATTCCTCAGACAAGGTAGAGTTTATCTTATTGTCAAATACAAAAATATGATTACCTTCATCATATTAAAACCTTAATGAAATCAACAAGTACTACAATACAATAATTATATATATATCACATTATTCTAATAACCCGAATATAATCCATGAGTCCAAAAGCACCAATACATTAATTATTCCACTTCAACTGTAGTCACAGCATAAGATTAGACTTGATCCCTTGGCCTTTTCTAAGTTAATTTTCCCTGACGCTTAGGACATTCATTTTCATAATTCCCCATTTCTCTACAATTGTATCATTCAACATTGACAACCTCTTTCTTTCCCTTGCAATCACGTGCCTGGTGACCTTTTTATCCATATTTATAAAAAACTCCCATTCCTTTTAGGCAAGTACCATGGTGATTCTTCCCACAATTATCACATAATGGAAAATCCTTCTTTCCCTTTTTCCCTTTATCCATCACTTGTTCCACCGTTCTCTTCTTCTCGTGCTTTACTTTGTTGTCATAATACTTAGAGAATTCCTTTTTTGTCTTGATAGCACACGAGACTATATCTTCGTCTGTTGAGAAAGATTGTGATACTAAATCTCGATGGAGAAATGGTTTTAACCCATCAAAGAAAAGATCAATATTACTTCTTGGGTTACGTATATAATCTGCAGCATGCCTCGCTAACATTGAAAAGTTAGCCTCATACTTTACGATATTCTCATCCTCATTCTTCCTCAGACTCAGAAATTGCCTTTCCATGTCTCCTCGATGGTCATGTGGAAAGTATTTTTCTATGAAACATTCCTTAAACTCCCTTCATTCCATACTTGATACTTCTTCACTTTCCGTTGTGTTTTGAATCAGCGACCACCATTGATCGGCATCTCCAGTGAGGCGGTAGACTGCCATGACAACCTTCTCCCTTTCCCTACTCCCCAAGGCATGGAATATTATCTCTAAGGAGTTTATCCATTTCTCAACTACTAATGGATTTGTACCCCCATTAAATGTTGGCGGTTGTTGCCTCATGAAGCGGTCTAACATTGATCCTCCACGTTGCAGATCAGGGTGTTCCATACGATATGGGTTATTATTCATAACCTGAGTGAGTTGTCCCAGAATGGTAATAATTTGATCAGCACCAGTTGTATCTCCAACTCCACAATAATTATCTTGAGCAGGAGGGAAATCCCTACACGGAGTGCATGCATTGATACGGTTTCCATTCCTTCCACTAGGCTCCATTTCTAAACAATGGAATAAACTAGATTAGTTTATTAATCAAAATACATAATTCCATACTTTTAAAACACGTAACACTAATTGAACTATTTATGGATATAATCCATAATCATAGAAAAAGATTTCTTTGAGAAAGTATATACTCATAACCCTTAAAAGTGGTTTGTAAAGAAAATGAGAATTATCCTAAGCATATCCCCCAGGGGTGTCATATACAAGAGTGCAGTAAGGCTCGTTGTCATGCACCAGTTCTCGTTCGAGTCTAGATCAAAGCGGTGTTTTCATGTTTTACCCCTAGGTACATCTGTGCCAGAGCCACCTCTACCTGCTCGTATCCAGACAGGGATGTATTGCTCGAAAAACTCACAAAATCTCTATAATACCAAAATTCTAGGATGTTCTTCTATACTAATCCTCAATGTCTATCTTAGGGCTATGTGCTCTAATCAGTGTTTATCTAAATCTAGCTTCCAAGGATAGTACTAAAATACCTCTGATACCAACTTTAACACCCCGACCACAGTTACCCAGAGTCGGTGCTTTATTGCGTAACATTTTCATTATCACAAAAGAGCATGTCTCGAAAGACCGATTAGTTTAATAGCCTTGGAAACACTAGTTACATTCATAAAAGTTACATTAAATCATACAGTGAAAAACTACAATAACATGGTCTTCATAGTCCACACTCATATCCACTTCTGACTAACCCTACGGGTCATTCATAAAATACTTCTTCACATCCTGGATAATATTAATACATTTAAAGGGGTGAGCTCAGATGCTCATTAAGGATAACAATATTGCGGAAGCTTTCATAAATAAACATAAACATTTAAGGCAATGTATAACTAAAAATATACTTTTAAACATGAACTTTAACATAATATGGAAAAATTAAAATTATATAACGCCATTTGATTATTCACATGGATATTCTATTGGTCGAATAACCACATGCAATATCAATAACCACTTTCATAATGATGGAATGCATAATGCCAGACTATCATAACCACGTAACCAAGACCTTGTACCAAGTCTACAATAAGATTTTGTCAAGGCCTCATGCCAAGACACTAGTTTGTCTCATGAGACCTACTGATGCATCGATGAGCTGTAGCGGGCTCCACCCGTCACTTATTAAGTACAATGCATTCCTCATATTAATAGGTTTAAACATGTCATAAACCATAACATAATCGTATCACATAAAACATGCATAAAGGCAACATAACATTTCCACATTTCAATAACAAGATATAAATACAACACATTGATATAATAAAAACATTATCAAAACCATTTTCCATACCAAAATAAAAGAAAATTAAAACTTGGTACTTATTTTTCATTTAAAAAAAAGTTATGGCTTGTAGAGGAAGCTGAAACCCAAATAATGGACATGGTGGAGGAGAAGTCGTTGTCGCCACATACGTACGACAAAAAAAACATTCATTTTTTTTCGTTTAGTAAAACACATCGTATAAATAAGATTCCTTTTGAATAAATGTAAAAGTCAAAGGTTATACACCGTATAAAGGAAAGTTGTGTAAAAAACCAAATATGCCTCAATGAAAGGAGATTGAGACGAAGTCCCTCACAAAGACCATTTTTTTAAATAAAAAAGATCTATTTTGTGTGTTCACTATAAGTACACATAAATAATGTACAAATACAAGATAGGACATAATAATATCATGACATAATTTGAAAGTAGTAGATTTACCCAAAGAATGAAAATTGTGTTCAGAAGTTACCTTACCTTGCATCCTGTCTTAACTCGACTGTTCTTTAACCTCCTAAATAATAAACTAGAGTTAATTTATAATTCCTTAAGATCCTTTCTCAAGTTTTTAATTCCTTTTATATCACTTATTACCATTTTATTAACATTATGTAATTATTTAAGTTAATAACGGTCGTTTTGTCGATCGTTGGTAGTTGAGTCAAAAATAAACATCTTATAATTAAAAGTTGTTCATGTGGTGAAATATACATTATATCCAGAATTATATTCATGATATAGATATCATATATCTCATATATATCCAGTATATAAATTCATTCATAATATTATATCACATTAAAGGTATGAAATGAAATGCACCGTTCATGGAGACTGTAAGCTGTACGTACGCATGAACGATATTTTCATTTCTATTTCATATCTAATGGAATTAAGTTATAATTATATAAAGGTATAATATAATTCCAGTATTATATAATGTATTATACCATTTACTCTATCCTTTATACATCCCACATATGGCATTAACGATTCAAATCACTTTGAGGGGGCGGTAGTCCACACTTCCTAAAATGAAATTATCGCGTTTACCCATAATGGAAATCATAATGTATGCTACAAATGAGAAATACAGAATCATAAGGAAAACATAAACATAATATATATATCATATATGAAAATAGTTTCATCAAAATGGTTACCATTAGCGGTGTTAAAAGAATATCGAACAATCATCGTTTCGTGAGGCAGTATTTCACCATCCACAGAAACAGTATGTTCTTTAACCATTAGACGATGGTTTGTGTAAGTGTAAACCAAATAATTATAATAAATACATCCTAGAATATTTTATATACTGTTTTTGTTACAAAATAAAGGAATAAAAAGAGGTTAAGGGGATGGAAAAGCAAAATAAAACAAAACATCATTAGAGAAGACATTACCTTAAAATCGGGTAACTCTTTTTGATTTGAGCCAAAGGCTTCCTTTGGACGACATCTGCCCAAAGTGAGGCTTCTAGGAGTAAGAGTTTAATGTGGAGACCATATTTGGGTAGATATTGGGTGAGCCAAATGTCTTGGAAGGTGTGAATAAGGTGGTAGTGGCGGGGGCCTTTTTTAATAGGAGAGGAGGGGCACTCTTGGAAAGTAATGAAATGTTACTTTATTATAAAATGGGTTTCTGATTTTAAAGGTCCCACACTTATATAATTCTAGGATAAGGTGATAAGGGTTTGAAATATACTCATACAATAGGCTTTGGACAATTGTAATGCTTAGATTTTACATTATCCTTCCATTTTTTTAAAATCATTAATTAATGAGGTAATCGCTGCATCATCATGGTGTCATAAATAATTTAATTTATATAATGTCTAAAAATCATAAAAAAAATATCACGAGGTAGGAAAAATTTTTATATTTCTAATTAATATTTTTAGTCAAAAAATATGACTTGTATAACACCATTTAAGAATTGTTTTAGTAAAACAACTTATGTTTGTGACATTTTTATTTTAAATTTAAATAAAAGTTATTTATGTCATCTTCTTGCCAAAGTGGCTCCATGGGGTCCCCAAGTTGACCCATGTACTATCTTGGTCGGCCATTACTCATCCAATAGGTTTAGGACAAGTTTCAAGGTCATTTAATATTTTTATAATATCATTTTTACCTTAAATTTCACTAATTACCTTTAATCGCTATTAATTAAACTTAAAAGTTACTATTCACCAAAAAATTATTTTAATCCCATTGAACAAAATTTTACTTCCTAATGAAACCCATGTATGTAGGATTTTTGAAAATCAAATCACAAAAGTGGTAATATTTTATTTAAACGAAAAATCAGTTCTTTAACTACCACTTAGTGTTTTCACTATTCATAAAAAATTGATGTTTTTAGAACAATGCCAAAATTTCACCCTAAGCTATAATTGATATTACAAATTCAAAAATGATTTCAGTTTTATGAAATTCCAAACATATATTTTTCATTAATTAATTTTATAATTAATTCCAGCTATCACAACAAATAGCGTGTTTTTTAAGAAATAATATATATCAAAAGATTAACAATTGTTTATGTCCCATTTGAAAGTGAAATTAATTCTAATGAACACCATTGGATAAAATTGTAAAAATATATTTTAATTATACATTTAAACCACTCAATAGTATAATTTATCACTATAAATTATTTTGAATAAAAATGTTGTTTTAAGTATTTTTCACTATTCATAAAAATTTGGAAGTTTCAGAAAATTACAAAAAATTCAACATAGGCTAATTTCGACATTCTAAATCCAAAAATGAAGTCCATTGTGAAATATAAAATATATATAATTTCAAAAAGTGGGTATTACAATTCATAATGACTATTTTGATTGGTCACAGTGTGTTAGAATCTCGAACTTGCGTACAATGCAAGATATTGCATTATTGAACGAGAAACATATCGTGGAAGTTCGGGGTGTTTCAATTTTCATGTTCTTGTTGTATAAATTGAAGAATAAAAAATATAAGAATAATTAAAATGAATTAATGTGGCCATGTGTGTCACTAAAAAGTGCAATTTTCCTTTATTAAGAATAAATATCTATCGATGTGACTATGAATTGATTATCCTAAACTGAAAAATATCACTAATAAGAAAAATTTTTCCTTTCCCAATATAAATTATTTATTGAAACACTGGGCTGACCAAAATAATTTTATATGATTGAGCATTATTATGGATATCAATTATTGATTGTTATTAATGATAATATTCCAAATATATAATTTTGTACATGGTTTAAGAACTATGAATGCTTATTTATTTCATTTAGTCTTACTAATCCCACCTCTATCTTTATGGATTTAATGAATGTTTCATTTTAAAATTAACATGATTAGTTGGTGTATATTTTATAGATGGTATAATTATTTTTTCATAGATAATGAACGATAATAATGATCCCATTATAATTATTATAAAGAGACTAATAACAAAAAATATGTATCATGAATTAAAATTGATATATTTGAATATAAATGGTTTTATTTTTAGAACATATAATCTCATGCAAGTTTATATCAATGGACAAATAAAAGACGTAAGCTATTGAATGTTTTACTAGAAAAACTGTATTGTAACAAACTAGGTACATATTAAATAATTCGATTTCATATTTATTTGTATTATTAAATTAAATCAATATTTTCATTATGTTAAAGAGTACCTAAAATAATTAATTTATTATATGGTTGTTTATTTAAAACATTTATTTTCTAAAAATTTCATTTTAATTTGATGAAACTAATTTAGTTTTTATATTAAAAATGTTATATTTATCATTTAATTTTTTTTGAGAATTTTCTAATAATTGTTACATTTTAACAAATAATGAAAAAATACCGAATTTTTATATCAAAAGTAGATTTTTGTATAAATTAATTATATTCTTAAGCTAAAATTTTAATTTTTTTGTACAATAATTAAGTAATATTTTTATCTGTTAATCTAATGTGGACTCAATTTCACAATCAAATTGGATATAAAAACTATATGATCATTTGAATGTTTTACTTTAAAAAACAATATTTCTCAATCCCTCAATGATATTAATTTTAAATTAATTTTAACTAATTATGTTAATTTAATTTTTTAAAAAAATATATATATAAGGTTTTAATTAGTATAGAATATTTTTTCTCAATATGATATATATTATTTTGGTTAATAGTAAAATTTCTATGTTTTTACAATGATAATGGGTAAATCAGGTAGTTATGGTAAAAAAAATATTTTATGTATTATAAAAGTATTCAAAACATTGACCTAAAATTATTAGATTAGATATTCCCTAACAAAATCAACCACGAGTCTATTTTACAACCATTTGGTGTTGCATGGATAACATTAATCCATTTAGATTATTTTATTTCAAAAAATCCAATTTAACAAATTAAGGATTTTTTCATGACATTCATATAAGTAAATATTCATGATGAAAAAAATAGGATTGATTATTTTGAACCGAAATAATTTATTTTCAGGATTGATATTTATTTTTAGTTTTTATATGAAATAATTAATACTAATTACTAGGCAATGCTAATGTAGTTCTTTTTCAAGAATAAGAAAAGCAAGCAAAAATGTTTTTAATAAAATTATAACAACTATTAAAATAATTTTTTGGAAATAATATTTATATAATCAAATTATGACAATTTTCATGTTTTGATTCGAATTTTTGACAATTTGTAACCACATGAGTATTTAATGACATTGATAATATTTTATATAGAATAAAATCATGTTCTTCAAACTATAAATTTTAGATTAATTAATGTTTTAATATGAGTTTTTATTAATTTTTTTTAAACAGTCATATACTTTGGAAAACTTGTTTTTGTCATATAATTGTTTTAGTAATATTTAATGAATAAATAATTACCTTTTTTTCTTAATCAATTATGATGTAGTAGTTATTTTATTAGAGAATAAAAAAATATAGTGATTTTAAAATTAAAAAACTAGTATAATTAAAAAACTTTAAGCTAATTTATGAATTTAATAAATTAATATTATATTTACTTCATATTATTCAAAACTTTTATTTCATTATGAAACATTTTTTGGATATTTTTAATGTTGTAGTTATGAATAACGTGTAATTTGAAAAAATTTATTTTTCATGAATAACATATTTTATAAAATTATTTAAAAATACAAAAAATCCTTAAAAATGTTAAATGGGATAGGATTTGGTTTAATACTTAATACCCTTTAGTTTTAAATAATTTTTTTCCCTTTAACGATATAATATATTAAATATATTTTAATTATTGGGATAATTCTTATGTTACTGTACACCATAATTATAAATAGAGACTCCTTCCATCACAAATTTGACCACATTATGCCATCATGGTCTGCTAATCTTTACAAATATCCCCTAAAATCGTCCCATTCCATATTATAGACCTTCTGGTTTGACAATAATAACTCTTCCATGAATTTTTATAAGGTTCACAATGAGGGATTTTAAATAGGATCGATTCGTTCTTTTTCTCTTTTAATTTTTTTTTCACTTCTACCTTATCCCCACCTCTTATACAATGAATCATTACAACTAATGTATGATTTATATAGTAATATTTTTTATAATACATTTATAATATAATCTCTTATCTTTTCTATTTTATTTTATAAATGATATCATCTTCCGTGTTGTTTCGATTTACCACCATCATGGATGGTACACCTTTATATTCTGTTATCGCCTTCCAGGCTTGTCACTAAACAATTATTATTGTTAAAAAATAATTTAACAAACATATTATAAATTAAATAATTTTATGGATCGAATATATGAACATGATATTACATGTTATGTTATATGTTCTGGATGATATTAAAAATAATGGAAATAAATTAAATCATTCTCATTACTGTTTATCTTATAAATATTCCTCATATTCGAATGAAAATGATATTTTGTAAAATTTTATTTTATTCACGCATGTTAATTCCATTTTATCCCGCATATAAATTTTCTCTCCCATTAGGAATGAAAATCCCCAACGAAATAACCTTGGAAGCCATGAAAATAGTGAATATGAAACAACAGAAATAAAAAATTATTATTAATAAATGGGTGAAATGATTTTATAATTTGATCATATAGGATTTTATAAATATTAATATCGTTTTATAATAAATTAATAACACAATTTAATCTATTATAAATGGGTTTTAACATGTTTTATTTTTTTTGATACTAAGGTAAGGGGATTCATATCCCAATTTCCATTATATTGGGTAACATTATACTTCATTGATTTATTCATTATTTGATTATTTTTAAGATGAAATTTTTGTTTTATTAAATTTTATTATGTTTATTTAATGTAAATATACATATTGAAAACCAGTTATTAATTCTCAATTCAATTATATGATATTTTTAAGGAATTTTTCATTAAAATTCATATATAAAATTTCAATTTTTTTACAAGTATACAATGAAATGTTTTTATGATAATTTTAATAATGTTGTATGATTATGTTATGGTTATTTTGAAAATTTTATGATGATTTTTTGGACCTATTACTCATTCCAATGCATTAAGAATGTTTATGATGGATGTTGGATGTAATGATTCCTCCTTGGGTAACAGTAATGGTTACTGGATAAAGTAGTTGTGACGATTACATCATAAGGTAGCCATGAGGGTCAAAAATCATATTGAATACAAAAGGGGTGAAATAATAAGAATGTAATTTTTTATTTTACATAAAATTTAATTAATATTTTATATAATTTATGGGAATATCTTGTTTTCACAATGTATGTGTATGATACTTTATGGGTGGGATGTATGACTTGGTGAAAATATTTTCAAATGTTTATACGTATTCATTTACTTACAATTCCATTCAATTTTATATCCCTTACCAAGATTTTTTTCTCTTCCACTATTTTAAAATGTTTTTCATGTTTTAATTATGGTATTATCAAAAATTAATTATTTTTTCATGTTATTAATAATTTCATGAAAAGAATCCAAGTATAATTTTATAAAGTACTATTTTTCATAAAATGGATACTATTTTCATAGTATACTCGTTGTATGAATTTTATATGTTATGTATGTGTAAGATCCTAATTATCTAAATTTATACTAGAGAAAATATCATCAATTTGTAATAATGTAATTTCAAAATTAAAACTCACGGTTTTGTAATGTTTAGTGGGTGGGTCCTTAAATTTGGTATCAAATGACAGTTTAGAAATATTTCGGGGCATTTATGATGTTAATATAATACAATAAATTAACAATTACTATACAATTAATATGAAATTATATATCATTTGAAGGATAAATGTTTCTTCATCCAAGATAATTTTGTTCATAATTATTTTTTTGCAGGAAAAAAAGCTAATGTATAAAAGAACACAGAGGTTGATATCATTCCAAATCATCAACCTAGAATGGTAGTAATTAGAACCATATAGTTCTATGATAGTTTTGGATCAATTGATATAGGCTATAAATAGCGTCTTCATCCATTCAAGAGAGCATCTAGAGCTACCACAGTGGAATATGATGACAGTGAATCATTTTTTGGGGCAATATCCTCCTAATATAAATTAAAATTATTACTCAATTTCATAAGAGAGGTAGATTAAAGAAATTGAAAATACTTATCTTTCATTGGGTGTTCAAATAATCAATAGGGTAGACATTCTTTTTACTAATTTTAATTTGATGTTGACCAGTGGTGTTCAATGATCATGAATATCATAGATAGTGGAGAGATCGATGTATTCATATAATATTAATATATGACTATTTTCCATGAAAATATTTTCCATATGTGGTTCAACATTGGATGGAAATCAAATTCCTTGAATTTAAATAAAAGTAGGATGATGGAGTGGTCGTGTACAATGAAAACAAAACCTGATTGGAATGGTATTCCATAAATATAATTTAGTATATTGATCCTAATATCAAATAATATGTACTCATAATTGAATCAAAGATATCGAATGAAAATATCCTCACATGAATTCAAAAGCTATGTGAAACATGTTTAATAGGTCGAGAGGGTTGATATATAGTTTTCAAATTATAACATGTACATTGTCAGAAATAAGATGAAATGGCATATATGGAATTAAATGGGTATGAGTAGGTCAATGAAATGTTAGTATAAGAAGATTTAATTTATATTTTTTGGGAACAATTCTAAAAATCACCCATGTAAATTCCTTAATAAAACAAGGTTGTTTTTTGTGGTAGGTTTGTACATATGGGTAAATATTGAAAATAATATATTCTAATCATTAATTATGATAGGAAAAGAGTAATTTGCTTCAAATGTGGTGTAATGGGACATTATGAAAATAACATCCCAAATAAATATTTAAATTATGGAATAAATCCAGAATGCAAGTAGAAATCTATACTGAAATACATTGTGACTACATCAGTAGATATTGGTACATCCAATTTAGTTATATCAAGTACTCTATTACTTTTATCAAATTTTTATAATTTCTACATTGATATGAGGTATACATATTCTTTTATTCTTGATGTATTTTTTGGAAATTTGAAATTTTCCCCTCATGAAATGAAATTAGAACATATGATGAAAATAATATGGGGAAATATTAAGGTGAAATTTCAATTTTATATTTTTCCTATTGTTATCTTTGGAATGAAATTACATTCAATCCTTTTTGATTACCCCTAATATAGTTTGATATTATTATGGGGTAAGGATTTAATTTGTATATAAAATTTTATGATTGTTTATAAAGGTAAAGAAGTTATTTTTAAAAAATTGTATTTGTTTGTATACTTTAATTAACCCATAACATTGATAACATATCTATAAGCTGTAAAATTATTAAATTATGGGAATGTATGTTATCTTGAACATATTTTAGAAAACAAGGGAAATGTTTTGATTAATGATGTGTAAATAGTGATTGAATACCTGGATGTATTTCCTGATGATATACCTAATGTTATAACTGATAGAGATGTTCAATGTAAAATTTAATTTGTTCATAATGCTAAGATAGTTTCATAACCCCATTATCGAATATATCAATGGGAAATTACTGAATTTAATAAGCAATTGTATGAGTCGATTTTCAAATGTTTGATTCATCCTAGAACTTCTCCCTTGGCTGCTCCTATTTTTTATTAAAATGAATGATTGTTAAATGATACTTTTCTTTGATTATAATTATTTGAATAATGATACTATTGATAATGTGTATCCCTTTCCTAATATTGATTACATGTTTGATATGCTCCATGGGGATTAGTATATATTGATGATGGACATGACATCCGGGCATCGTCACCTAAATGTGAAATTACAATAAATTTTTATTTTTTTTAATATTTATATATGAATTATAACTTTTTAGCTATGCCCATTGGTTAGAGAAACGATCCCACAATAATTTTGGATCATAGGAATATATTATTAAATGAAAATTTTTATATGTTTTTGTTAATTTCATTTCTTATATTTTTTTATTAAATTTGTTTTGATGATCAAGGGAAAAAATATAAGGATTGTTCTACAAACAACAAAAGAGATGATGTTATTTGGGAAATTTAGAAAATGGGATTCTTGTTTACAATAGATTTCATTCCATGAGAACATTGTTAATAAATATGAAATTAGAGTTGATCATTCAAAAATAATATTTAGGAAAATCCATGAACTACAAATGTTATTTAGAATATTAGTTTTATGGTGTTAGAATTCTATTATTAATGGTTTATTGTGAACATTTCACTGTTATCTAAAACACTAACTATGATTACATGAAAACGAGTTATGTTTATTTAGACCATAGAATGTGATGTTTTTTTCAATATCTGAATGAAAGATTAGTCAGTACTACAGATTTGTACCTACCTTCCATAAATGATGCTTTGTTTTATAAAATTTTATGCTTCATTGAACATCATGATGTGATTTATATGAAGAATGATCTGGTAAATCTCTATGCTTCATGAAATCTGAAACCTCATTAGTTATATTACCCCACATGTGATTTTGTATTGGTATTTTTGGTTTTCAATTAAAAAAATTTTGGGGAATCATTTAAATAGATCCAAATATGAAATATATGACGACCATAAATGTTTGATGTATATATTTAATCTGAAGGAATTCAACATGAGGCAATGATGATGGCTGCAACTGATAACGGATTGTGATTGCATGGTCAGGTACCATCCAATAAAGACAAACAAAGTATGTTATTCCTTGAGTTGAAAACTTCATTCATCATTGACCATGTTTTTTCGGACATGACACAATGATTAATTATTTTATGAATTTTTTCTTGGAAGTTGATTGTGTAGGAAATTCCCCTATTTTTTATATGATCAGTGTCATCATATCTGTTAAATCGAACTAAATATGAATAAAAGGAAGGCTATTAGTTGCATGAAAATTTTATAATTGGTTAAGTAATGTAAGTTCTCAGAATTTGATGTTGATAAAAGATTATGTCTTGAGAATTTGAAAAATATTCTACATGAATAGTAACTAATAGTCAATGAATGAATAGTTTTTTGATGCTCATAAATATTCATTTTTTGTTCATGATAGCATCACTATGATCAATATTGACCATTTAGAGTATTACCTGTGGGATATAATGAAAATAGATATTTTTTATATTAAAATGAATTTTTGTACTTTTCAATTGGATACTGAATAAAAATATTAAAAAAGGGTATACTTCTGCCTTCTCTAGTACCATAATGGAAGTGTGTTAATATATCCACTATCATTATGGTGTGGTTACTAATGGATCCTTGAGGTAATAATGTGATTTGGATTATTATTGATCAGATTATTAAATATACAGATTTCATTCTTACTAGGGATAATATTTCGCTAGATCAGCTTTCTCAAATATAACACTTCGAGACTTCCAGGTTTTATGGAGTCTATCTCTCAACTAAATCTGACCATGATCCAAAATTCACTACAATCCTTTGGAAATTACGTCAATTTTCAATGGGAACAAAATTAAATTTCATCAACAGTTTTAATCCTCATTATGATGGATAGATAGAAGGAATAATTTAGATATTGGAGGATATACTTTGAACTTGTTAAATGGATCACCGTGGAAGTTGGCATCAACATCTCTCATGTAATGATTCTTCTAATAAAAACAGTTTCCTATCCAGTATACAGATATAACCATTTGAGTCATTATATGGAATTTTGTGTTAAATTATTGAATTTTGGGATGAATTTAGGCAATGTATTTTTAAGGGATCATAGTTAATAGATTAGGATTCTGATAAACTGAATATTATCCAATAACACATGATGAAAGCGAATAGTAGGAAACAATATTATGTAATAATAGGAAGAAAGAACATTATTTTGAGCTAGGTGATCATGTATCCCATAAAATATCTCCTTGTAAATGTATAATGTTATTGGTAAAGAATAGAAAGCTAATTCAATAGTTCATTAGTTGTTTTTAGATCATGTGGAAGGTAGGACAAGTTTACTGCCAAGTGTCTTTTCATTTGATCTTATCTCAGGTGCACACTTTTTTTTCATGTTTAGATTCTAATAAATTGTGTTCTAGTTCCATCTCAAGATTTCATACCATAATTATATCATTTGGAAGAGAAAATTTAGATAATGAGAATCTTATTCAGATTCTTGATCGTAGTGATCATGTTTTGAATAATATGCTAATTCACCAGGTTAAGAATTTTTAGTAAAACCACATGATTAAAGAAGAAACATGAGAATATGAAATTGATATGAGGGTTACATATCATCAAATTTTAACATGTAAATAATAATTGATAAAAATACATTTTTAATTCATGGGGAGAATTTCATAACCCTGGTAAAAAAATGAATACTTTTATTATATTTTTTAATACCCTTAAATTAAATAGTTATTTTCATTATATTTTGTAATCATTAAAATAAATAATTTATTATATGTTTATTTATATAAAACAATATTTTTAAAATAAAATAATTTTAATTTGAAAAAATAATATCTTTTTCCATTCATCATTTTGAAATTATTTTTTGTATGTGTTTTGTTATTATTTTTTGAAAAAATAACTTTATAAAAAATAAAAAAATAATGAATTTTTATAAGGCCTCGACCTTAAACCTTATTTAATATTGAATTAAATGAATAATTCACATTGAAGATCTTTTTAGGTTTAGAGTTTTTGCGAATTAGAACATAACTATTACATCTCAAAAGATTACAAAGAATTCACTTCTACTAAATTCCCATAAAATAAAAAAAACTCTTAAAAAGAAACATGTCTAGTTCTATGTTTTAGGTATCATGACTTTCCCGTGATCCCATCCTTGACCCTATTCCACGTTAAGTCCTGTGAAAAACATTTCAAAAACTTGGGATGAGCATAAAAAGCTCAGTAAGGGATACACAAAGAATGAAAACTGTTAGTTTTTCAAAACAACAAGTAAACCATGTATACATTATCAAAGTAATACTTTTCACCTTTTCGAAGTAGTAAAAACTCTTCACTGAATAAATGATCATTACATACCCTTCTATAACCAAAATATTACCATAAAACCCATATAAAGATCACATAACATATAAAGGTAACTTGGGACATAAACATAATTAAGTGGAATAACCATGAGGTCGACTTCCACACATAACACGTAATGGAATAGCCACTCAGACAACTTCCAAACATACTTAATGGAATAGAAATACGTACAACTTCCATACCCAATGCATTGGAGGTTATAACATAACCACCCGTCCCGGTATTCACGGCACCACCCGTCATATGGTTTATCACATAACCACCCATAAAATGTCCAAGTTCCATCATTACACATAAAATATTGAATATATAAATATTTCAATAGAAACATTTCATTTTAAATCAAAATAAGTAATTCCAAGATATTGAATTAATCAATACATTTTCAAAAATCATTTAAAAGTGATTTTTGAATCAAAGTGTCCCATACCACTTTGAAGATTTTATTGGAATTATAATTTTGAAACATTAATGTCCATATAAATAAATACTGAAAACCATTTTGAAAACATGGACATTAAAGATAAAGATTTAGAATAATAAATATTTAAAACATTTAAAACCATATTTTTGTTAAAGAGTTTTTAACAAAATGAGAGACTCCTGAATACGAATAATAGCAGAATAACTTTTAATCCTAACATTATAATATCTTGAGAATAAAGGGATTCATGATATATTATGTCAAAGGAAAGTATACACACCATATAAGAATGAATTGGTTCATGAAAACAATGAAGTCTCAAAAGAAATGTAAAATTAGATGAAATCCATTATAAAGAAGGTATCCTTAAATTAAGGATAAATCAGCCTCATACTTATGTGTGAAAAATACAAATACATCCAATATAAGTGGATATTAAGTGTAAAACAATCAAAGGTTATTCTCACATATTCAAAGGATGACATATTCAATAACTAAATTTTGAACTCAAAGAAACCGAAATTGGGTTAAGAAGTTCCCTTGGTAAAATTCAACAGCCTAACAACGTCACATTAAATTTTGCAAAAAGGGTTGATGAAAGAGATAAAGGTGATCTCATCACTTGGACAGAAAATTTACATAAATAAGGATATATTAGAAAATATCCCAACATAATATTATGTGAATTAAAATACATAACAAAAGAAGTCTTTTAAAAAAAGGAGGGTGAAAGGTCCCCTTACTAACTTGGGTAACTTTCGAAACATACACCCCGTGAAAGAAAGACAATACAACATTGATGTAAATACTCATAAATGAAATTATATTACACAATTAGTAAAATAATGGTCAGTACATACACCACTCAAAGGAAATTTTGGCAAATGTAGCATAAATCCCACGGGAATAAAAGTGAGATGAAAAATCCCTTACGAAAACTCGGCAGCCTAACGACACCACATAAAACATAAAAAAAACGGATTAATGAGATAAAATAGGTTATCTCATCATATTTACATAATGTTTATAGAAAGAAGAATATAAATGAACATCCCCCAACATAACAAATAGGAGCTTAAAAGAAGTGACATAAAGGAGTGTACTTAAAAAGAAAGAGAGATGTTAGATCTCTTACGAAAATTCGGCAGCCTAGCAGCGCCACTCAAAACATCCAAAATGGATTGATGAGAGAGAATAGGGTCTCTCATCATATGAACATAAAAATTACATTAATATTAATATAAAATAACATCCCAATAACATGAAATATGATCTTTAAAAGGGATGACATAAAAGAGCGTACTTAAAAAGAAAGAGAGGAGTAGGATCCCTTACCTCGGGTCCGACTTGACTCGATCGTTCTTTAACGTCCTGAATAATAAACATGAATTAATTTCTACATTCTTAAGAAAATTTTTGAAGTTAATTATTACTTTTATATCAATTATTAACATGTTGTAAACATTATGTAATCATTTAAGTTAATAATGTTTGTTTTGTCGATATTTGGTTCTTAAGTCAAAAGTAGACTTCTTACAATTACATGTTGTTCGTGTGGTCAATGGTTCTTTATATCCAGAATGAAATTACTGATTTTTATATCATATATATCATATATATCCATCATATACATGTATTTATAATATTATATAATCATTTAGAGGCAATAAATGAAATGCACCGTTCATGGAGGCGGTAAGCCATATGTACAGATGAACACTACTTTTATTTGTATGTCATGTTAATGGAATTAAAACTAAATGAGACGTATGTGTATTTTAATTCCAGAATATTATTAATCATTTTGATATAACATACATCATATATATCCATTATATATATATACTTATAATAGTACATTACATTTGAGGACAAGAAATGAAATGCACCGTTCATGGAGACGGTAAGCTGTACGTAAGCATGAACGCTACTTTCATTTCTATCTCATACTTTAATGGAAAGAAAACAATAATTATATAATGTTCTATTATAATTCCAGTATAACATCATATATAATAACATTAAATACATCCTTTATACATCCCACATATGGCATTAACGAATCAAATCACTTTTAGGGGGCGGTAGTCCGCACTTCCTAAAATGAAGATATCACGTATACCCATAATGGAAGCCATAAAGGTATTCCAAAAATGAAAAATACAGAAGCTTCAGTAAAACATAAAAATATTATATATCATATATAAACATAGATACATCTTAATGGCCAGCTTCGAAGGTGTTATGTGAGTGTTGAACAATCATCGTTTCGTGAGGCAGAAAGTCACTATCGACAGAAACAGTATGTTCATTAAACATTAGATGAAGGTTTGTGTATGTGTAGATCGAATAAATATTATAACAACATCCTAGTATATTTTATATACTGGAGTTGTTACAAAAGAAATGAATAAAAAGAGTTTATGGGGTTGGAGAAGAAAATAAAACAAAAGAGCACAGGTGAAGACATTACCTTAAAATTGGGTAACTCTCTTTGGTTTGAACCAAAAGGGTTTCATGAATTGAATACTGACAAAGTTAAGGATTATAGGATAAGGAGAGGGATTTGGAGAGACAAAATGATCATATCTTGGCCGAACAAAAGGCTTGAGAGGTGTGGGTAAGGTGGTAGAGGTGGGGGCCTTTTATAAGAGGAGAGGAGGGGCACTCTTGGTAAAGTATAAAATGTTAACTTATTTTCAAATGTTTTTCGGATTACAATGGTCCCACATTGATGTGTTTCGATAATATGGTGATACGGGTTTGAAATCCACCCATACAATAGGTTTTGGACATGTGTAGGTCCTAGATTTTTCATTATCTTTCCATTTTATTTAAATCGTTAAATAATGAGGTCATCACTGTATCATCATGATGTCATAATAAATTTAATATATTTAATGTATAAAAATTATAATAAAACTATCATGATGTAGATAATCTTTTTATATTTCTAATGAATATTTATAGACAAAAATATGACTTGTATAACCCCATGTAAAAATTGTTTTAGTAAAACAAATCATATTTGTGACATTTTTATTTTAACGTTAAATAAAAGGCATAAATGTCATTATCAAACCCAAGTGACTCCATGGGGTACCAGAAATCGACCCATGGGTTGTCTTGGTAGGCCATAACTCATCAAATAGGGTTAAGACATGTGTCAAGATATTTTCATTTTATTATAATATCATTTTTACCTTAAATCACACTAATTACCTTTAATCGCGATTAATAACACTTAAAATTTACTTTTCATCAAAAATTATTTTCATCCCGTTGAACCAAATTTTACTTAAACATTAAAATAATTTAAATTGGATTTTTGATATTCAAATCACAGAAGTGGTAAAGTTCCATTTAAACGAAAAATCAAATTTTGTAACCACCACTTCGTGGTTTCACTATTCATCAAAAATTGAAGTTTTTCAGAAAAATACCAAAAATTCACCCTAAGCAATATTTGATATTACAAATTCAAAAATTATGCCCATTTTACCAAATTCATAACATATAAGTTTCATTAATTAATTTTATAATTAAATCCAGCTGTTAAAACAAATATCGTGTTTTTATGAACCAATATCTTTCAAAAGATTGACACTCGTTTATGTCCAATATTAAAGTGATATTAATTATAATGACCACCATTGGATTAAATGGTAAAAATATATTATATTTACACTTTAAAACCAATTAAAAGGATAATATAATCATATAAATAAATTAGATTAAAAAGTGGTTTTGAATTAAAATACAACATTTTTCACTATTCATTAATAATTGAACTTTTTCAGAAAAAATACCAAAAATTTAAACAAAAGTAAATTTTGATGTCCCGATTATAAAGAAGAATTTTATTTTGTCAAATATAACACATAAAATTTTCAAAAAGAGGATTTAAAAGAGGTTCACCTTCAAAAGGCGGTTAATCGACCTTTTAATGAATATTAGAATGTCTACGCCTAAAATTGGATTCATTCGCATTTTTAATCCTCTAACATTTATTATAAAGAGTAAAAATATTTGAAAAACATATATAATCATTGTGTAGGTAGTTCTGTTCATTCCAGCCATTACAACAGCTAGGTGTTAACAACTATTTAAAATAATATTATTATTTTATTAGAGTGCAACGTAAGCTTCCCAAGAAACTCATTGTTGCATATTGGGTGCGCCATCGACAATAGCATCCCCTTTAAAGTAATATTAATATTTTATTCACAAATATGGATAAATATAAAAATGACATACTTTTTATTTACCTGGGGTGTTACATCCTTCCCCCCTTTTGGGAATTGCGTCCTCGTAATTTTAAAATTGGGCTTGGAAATATCCTTGAAAGTACCACATCGGAACAAGAGTCAGTAAAACAATCACTTTAAAATAAAGAATGACAAGTACAGAGGTCACCCGAGTTAACCTATACAAGGATTCCATGTATGAAAATATGGACATGGAGGAAAAAAACAAAGGGTCATGTTCTGATAGAGAGTGATAGTAAACATCTCTAGGAGAAAGTTAACCATAAGAAAATCACAAACTTGTGATGGGTTAAACGGTATTTGATTCCCTAGTAGGAAAAGTTAACAGAAAACATTTTTGTTTTAAGTTACTTTTCATTGAGGAATTTATTTTTGAGCTTAACTAAATCATAATGAAACAAACTTACATGTCATGTTGACTTTCAACTTTTACTATATTCCTTAATCAAACTCATATTTTCTCCAAAAGACGAGTATTTAGAAGACTTGTTAACATTAAGAGTACTATAATCAACTTATAGTGAACCACCTAATCAACAAAAGATAACTATATATTTTCGATGTATTAGACATTAACCAAAACCAAAACAAAAAAGGATAGTACAGGATCAGAAAATCCAGAAAAGGATACCCCTTTATTAAAAGAAAATCTATTCTTAATCTCCAAAATTTGCCCAACAAAACCCAAAGTTCAACGAAGACCATTCGATAAACAATTTGTCCATAAAATTATTCAATGTAAACCAAACTAAGATTGAATCCCAAATATTTGAAGGATTTAGTCAAATAGTCTTCCAAGTTAAGTTGTAACATTTATCTCCAAAAAAACATCAGTTGCTCCTAAAGTCTCACATTGAAAAGTAATTAACCAAATCACATATCCTCTATGATAGGTTAATAAGTTTCCATAGATAACCCAAAATCAACTTACTCATAATTCATAAACTCATATAAATAAAAATAATCATTCAAACTAACCATGGGCTTCACGTAGTCCAGTGCTAGGTGATAAATACCAGTCGCACTTTAGTTGTGGGTTCGATTCCCGCATCTTTGTCCGACGCGACGGGTTGTCACACGGTCTGCGTGTTGTCCTTTTTCAAAAACTATATAATTCTTAAAAAATTCCCCAAAACGAGATAAAATCTTCCAAAATAATCATAATATATTTTAACCTCAAGTTTAACTCATGCCTTTAATTTTCCTTCATAACATATAATAACCCATAATTACATCAAAAGTAAGGATCATATAAACTCTAATGGTTACCTTTATATTTATTACCTGAACTTCCACATTGATTGGTCATCTCGTACATGATGCATTACAGAACATACCAAGGTTCAAGTGGTTGATCATGACTCCTTGATAGTTGGTTTAGAACAACCATGAGTTTCCTCATTGAATCCCCCATTTTATCAAGTATCTTAATCAGAGAACCACCACAGTTTCCTTCAAACATGTTTTCTCTTTGGTGCCTGCTAGATCCATCCATTCACTAAAAACAAAAAAAAATGTCAGTGTGAGTTTATCAACAAAACCGTTATGTACTAATGAGGAAGGTAAACACTAAGATATATTTACTCATTCACTTTATCTAAAAGATGGACTCCTTCTGAAATCCTAACCATTATGGTACTGTCACTTATGCTTAGAGAATACCCTAACCTCTAAAGTTATCTAAAACGACCTTTGATACCCACTATAAGGCCCCGGCCTTAAACCTTACTTAATATTGGATTAAATGAATAATTCACATTGAGGATCTTTTCAGGTTTAGAGTTTTAGAGAATTATAACATAACTATTACATCTCAAATGATTACAAAGTAGTCACTTCTACTAAATTACCATAAAATAAAATAAAAATCTTAAAAAGAAACATGTCTAGTTCCATGTTTTAGGTAGCATGACTTTCCATTGATCCCATCCTTGACCCTATTCCACGTTAAGTCCTGTGAAAAACATTTCAAAAACTTGGGATGAGCATATAATGCTCAGTAAGGGATACACAAAGAATGAGAACTGTTAGTTTTTCAAAACAACAAGTAAACCATGTATACTTTATCAAAGTAATACTTTTCATCTTTTCAAAGTAGTAAAAACTCTTCACTGAATAAAAGTTCATTACTTACCCTTCTGCAACCAAAAGATTACCATAAAACCCATATAAAGATCACATAACATATAAAGGTAACTTGGGACATATACATACTTAAGGGAAATAATCATAAGGTCGACTTCCACACATATCACTTAATGTTATAGCCATTCGGCCAACTTCCAAACATACTTAATGGAATATTCATACGGCCGACTTCTATACCCAATGCATTGGAGGTTATAACGTAACCACCCGTCCTGGTATTCACGGCACCACCCGTCATATGGTTTATCACGTAACCACCTGTAAAATGTCCAAGTACCATCATCACATATAAAATATTGAAAATATAAATATTTCAATAACAACATTTCATTTTCAATCAAAATAAGTAATTCCCTGATATTGAATTAATCAATCCATTTTCAAAAATCATTTAAAATAGATTTTTGAATCAAACTGTCCCATACCACTTTGAAGCTTATATTGGAATTATAATTTTAAAAAATCAATATCCATATAAATAAATACTGAAAACCATTTTGAAATCACAGACATTAAAGATAATGATTTATAATAATAAATCATTAAAACATTTAAAATGATATTTTTGATAAAGAGTTTTTAACAAAATGAGAGACTCTTGAATACAAATTATAGCGGAATAACATTTAATCAGAACATGATAATATCATGAGAATAATGGGATTCATGATATAATATGTCAAAGGACAGTATATACACCATATAAGAGTGAATTGTTGCATGACAACAATGAAGTCTCATAAGAAATTTAAAATGAGATGAAATCCATTATAAAGAAGGTATCCTTAAATTAAGGATAAATCAATCTCATAATTATGTGTGAAAAATATAAATACACCCAATATAAGTGGATATTAAGTGTAAAACAATCAATGGTTATTAAAAAATATTCAAAGGATGAAATATTCAATAACTACATGTTGAACCCAAAGAAATCGAAATTGGGTTAAGAAGTTCCCTTGGTAAAATTCGACGGCCTAACGGCGTCACATAAAATGTTACAAAAAGGGTTTATGAGAGAGATAAAGTGGATCTCATCACTTGGAAAAAAAATTTACATAAATTAGGATATATAATAACATATCCCAACATAATATTATGTGAATTAAAAGACATAATAGAAGAAGTCATTCAAAAAAAAGGAGGGTGCAAGGTCCCCTTACCGACTTGGCTAACTTTTGATACATACACCCAGTGAAAGAAAGACAATACAACATTTATGTAAATACACATAAATTAAATTATATTACACAATTAGTAAAATAATGAGCAGTACATACAACACTCAAAGGAAATTGTGGCAAATGTAGCATAAATCCCACGGGAATAAAAGTGCGATGAAAAATCCCTTACGAAAACTCGGCAGCCTAACGGTGCCACTTAAAACATAAAAAAATGGATTGATGAGATAAAATAGGGTATCTCATCATATTAATATAAAGTTTATAGAAATAGTAATATAAAATAACATCCCCCAACATAACAAAGAAGATATTAAAATAAGGGACATAAAGGAGAGTACTTAAAAAGTAAGAGAGAGGTTAGATCTCTTACGAAAATTCGGCAGCCTAACAGTGCCACTCAAAACTTCCAAAATGAATTGATAAGAGATAATAGGGTATCTCTTCATATGAACATAAAAATTAATTTAAGATTAATATAAAATAACATCCCAATAACAATAAATATGATCTTTAAAGGAATGCCATAAAAGAGCGTACTTAAAAAGAAAGAGAGGAGTAAATCCATTACCTCGTGTCTGACTTGACTCGATCATTTTTTAACATCCTGAATAATAAACTTGAGTTAATTTCTACTTGCTTAAGAACCTATTTCAAGTTCATTATTCATTTTATATCAATTATTGACATGTTATAAATATAATGTAATCATTTAAGTTAATAATGTTTGTTTTGTCGATATTTTGTTCTTAAGTCAAAATTGGACTTCTTACAATTACATGTTGTTTGTGTGGTCAAAGGATCATTATATCCAGAATGTCATTCCTGATTTGGATATCATATATATAATATATATCCATAATATACATGTATTTATAATATTGAATTATCATTTAGAGGTAAGAAATGAAATGCACCGTTCATGGAGACGGTAAGCCGTACGTACGCATGAACGCTACTTTCAGTTATATGTCATATTAATGGAATTAAAAATAAATGAGAGGTATGTGTATTTTAATTCCAGATTTATATTAATCATTTAGATATAACATACATCATATATATCCTTTATATGTGTGTACTTATAATAGTACATTACATTTTAGGATAAGAAATGAAATGCACCGTTCATGGAGACGGTAAGCCGTACGTATGAATGAACACTACTTTCATTTCTATCTCATACTTTAATGGAAAGAAAACAATAATTATATAAAGGTATATTATATTTCCAGTATAACATAATATATAATAACTTTAAATCCATCCTTTATACATCCCACATATGGCATTAACGAATCAAATCAATTTGAGGGGGCAGTAGTCCGCACTTCCTAAAATGATGATTTCGCGTATACCCATAATGGAAGCCATAAAGGTATGGCACAAATGAAAAATAAAGAAGCTTAAGTAAAACATAAAAATTTTATATATTATATATAAACATAGTGACATCTTAATTTCCCCATTTGAAGGTGTTATATGAGTGTTGAACAATCATCATTTTGTGAGGCAAAAATTCGCCATCCACAGAAACAGTATGTTCTTTAACCATTAGACAAAGGTGTGTGTAAGTGTAGCTCAAATACATATTATAACAACATCCTATTATATTGAATATACTATATTTGTTACAAAATAAACGAATAAAAAGAGTTTTGGGGGTTGGAGAAGCAAAATAAAACAAAAGAGGACAAGTGCAGACATTACCTTAAAATTGGGTAACTCTCTTTGGTTTGAAACAAAAGTTTTTTTTGAAGAGCTTCCAGCCTATGTTAAGGCTTAAAAGATTAGGAGAGGGATGTGGAGAGACAAAAGGATCAGAGCTTGGACGAACCAACGTCTTGAGAGGTGTTGGTATGGTGGTAGAGGTGGGGGCCTTTCATAAGAGGAGAGGAGGGGCACTCTTGGTAAAGTATAAAATGTTACTTTATTTTCAAAATGTTTTCGGATTTTAATAGTCCCAAATTGATGTTTTTCGAGGATAAAGTGATAAGGGTTCGCAATCCACCCATTAAATAGGTTTTGGACATGTTTATGTCCTAGATTTTTCATTATCATTCCATTTTATTTAAATCGTTAAATAATGAGGTTATCGCTGTATCATCATGATTCTATAAATACTTTAATATATTTAATGTTTAAAAATTATAAAAAAATATCATGATGTAGGAATTCTTTTTATATTTCTAATTAATATTTATAGACAAAAATAGGACTTGTATAACCCCATGTAATTTTTTTTTATTAAAACAAATCATGTTTGTGACATTTTTATTTTAACTTTAAATAAAATGCATAAATTTCATTATCAAACCCATGTGGCTCCATGGGGTTCCACAAATCAACCCATGGGTTGTATTGGTCGGCCATAACTCATCCAATAGGGTTAGGACATGTGTCAAGATGTTTTCATTCTATTAGAATATCATTTTTACATTAAATCACACTAATTACCTTTAATCGCGATTAATAAAACTTAAGAGTTACATTTCATCAAAAATTATTTTCATCCCATTGAACCAAAATTTACTTAATCATTAAAATAATTTAAACTGGATTTTTAAAATTCAAATCACGGATGTGGTAAAGTCCCATTTAAACGAAAAATCAAATATTGTAACGACCACTTTGTGGTTTCACTATTCATTAAAAATTGATGTTTTTCAAAAAAATACCAAAAATTCACCCTAAGCTATATTTGATATTCCAAATTCAAAATTGATGTCCATTTCACCAAATTCATAACATATAAGTTTCATTAATTAATTTTATAATTAAATCCCGCTGTTTAAACAAATAGCGTGTTTTTACAAAACAATATCTTTCAAAAGATTGACACTCGTTTATGTCCAATCTTAAAGTGATATTAATTATAATGACCACCATTGGATTAAAAGGTAAAATAATATTCTATTTAATGAATAGAGGGATCTTGGGAGATTATTGAAGTAGAGGATTCCCAATCCAAAGGCTTGAGAAGTGTGGCTATTTATAATGGAGATGAAGGGATCTTTAGGAAAGTTTGAAACAAATATTTTATTATAAACTCATATTGAGTTTCAAAAGGTCAACTATTCGTTAAAATCATATTTAAGATGACTCATGGTCGAAATAAAAAAATCCAATAATAATTGGATAGGTTCTAGATATTGTTTTAATATTTATAATCTTATTTATTTAAAACATTTATTAATGAGGTAAATATTGCATCATTATTGTGTCATAAATAATTTAATTTATTTGATGTCCAAAATTTATAAAATAATACCATGATGTAGGAAATCACTTTATCATTCGAAATAATATTTATAGTCTAAAATATAACTTATATAACCCCATGTAAAAAATTATTTACTAAAAGATATTTTTTATGTCATTTTTGTCTTTACTTTAAATTAATTAATATAAAGTGTCATCATTACTCCCATGTGGCTCCATGGGGTCCCAAATTCAACCCAAGGATGTCCATGGTCGGATATGTATCAAAAAATAGGATTATGAAACATGTTAGGGTAATTTAATATTATTATAATATTATATTTTACCCTTTTTTAATATATTTACCCTTTAATCATTGTAAATAAAATATTTACTAAAGTAAATATTTAAAATGTCTAAAAATAAAAGTTATGTATTTACAAATTTTGGACCTAATGATTCCAAATATGGAATCCATTTTTACAAATTCAAAATCAAAAAGTGGCAGAAATTAATTTAAAATTAATTCCCATTGTTAAAACAAATAGCATGTTTTTAGAAAATAATAACTATCAGAAGATTGACACTTGTTTATGTCCAATTTCAAAATGAAATTACTTCCAATGATCAACATTATATTAAATGTTAAACATATATTCTAATTACACTTTAAAACCAATTAAAAATATAATATAACAATATAAATAAATTATATTAAAAGGCACTTTTAATTAAAATGCAGTATTTTCACTATTTGTTAAAAAATGAACATTATCAGAAAAATACCAACATTTCAACGAAAGTAAATTTTGGTGTCCCGATTCTAAATAATAATTTTATTTTGTCAATTATGACTTATAAAAGTGAAAAAAAATATATTTAAAGAGGGTTAAACATTAAAAGGCGGTTAATCGACCATCTAATGAATATTAAAGTATTTATGATTAAAATATAATTCTTTACTTATTTTAAGCCTCTAAATTTTATATGATAAATGTAAAAATATTCAAAAAAAATGTATAATCATATTGTAGTTAGTTCTATTCATTCCCTACAATACAACGTTTAGGCGTTAACTACCATTTAAAATAATAATATTATATTATTAGTGTGCAACATAAGATTCCAAATAAACTCATTTTTCTGTATCGGGTATGCCATCGAACATAGCGTCCCCTTTAAAGTAAAATTAATATTTAATTCACAAATATTAATAAATATGAAAATTTTCATTTTCATTATTTACCTGGGATGTGACACCGATATTAATTTTTCCAAAGCCAGAAAAGAGCTATACTGTTTTCTTTGATTCATCAGGTATCAGGCTGGGAGCAGTGCTTATGTTGGGAGTGGGGTTTGTTGCATACGGGGCTATGTAATTGTGTCCACATGAGAGGAACTACCTGATACACAATATCAAGTTGGCTATTGTTGTTCGTTGTTTATGCTATTAGAAACACTAAATGTTGGGAGAGCATTTTGCGGTCTTCACCAGCCACAAAAGCTTCAAGTACATCTTCACTCAGTGTGACCTAAATTTGAGACAACGAAGGTGGGTTGAGTACCTTTAGTCTTTTGACATCGAGCATACCTCCATGTCTGGGAAGGGAAATGTAGTGGCTAATTCATTGAGCAAGAGGACTCAGATACAGGCAGTTTAGGAGGCCAATAGTGAGTGGCAGCTTGTGGCTCTGTTCTCTAAAATGAATTTGGAATTTAACAACAGATAGGGTCAGATGTTTCTATCTTCTATAGCTATTACCTCTACTCTTATTGATTGAGTGTGAATGAGGCAGCTATCAGATTCATAAGTCCTAGTCCAATGGGAGAGTATGTTAGGAGAGGACCCTATTACTAGATGGACAATAAGAAAGTATGAGATCTTGTGTTGTCATGGACGGGTATGGATGCCAGCAGACATACGCGAGGAGCTGATGCGAGACTTTCATTCCTAAGTTTCGTTAGTTCATCATAGTGTCCACAAGATGTGTCGAGATCTACACCATCAGTATTGGTGGCCAAGTATGAAGAGAGATGTTGCTGGTTTTGTCATGAGTTGGTCCACCTGTCAGCAGGTGAAGGTGGAGCATCAGTGGCCAGTAGGGATTTTATAGTAGTAACCCATTTTTTAGTGGAAATGGAATGATGTCACAATGGATTTTATGACAGGTTTACCAAGGTCATCTTGATGGAATGATGTATTTTGGGTTGTCATTGATAGACTCACAAAGGTTTCCCTCTTATTTCCGATCAAGGAGACCTTCAGTGTTGATGAGCTAGGAAGGTTGTACATCTGAGAGATTGTACGTCTACATGGGGTTCAACACTCTATTGTTTCAGACAGGGACACATGTTTTACTTCATGGGTCAGGCATGGACTTCAGGGGGCTTTGAGTACATATGTACTTCTGAAAAAATCTTACCATCCCAAAATAGATGGAAAGTCCGACCGTGCGATTCAGGTGCTTGAGGTCATTCATTGAGAATGCCTCATGGATTTTGGAGGTTCTTGGGAGAAGAACATACGTCTTGTAGAGTTTTCCTACAATAATAGTTTTCAAAAAATTATTTAGACGGTACCTTTTGAAGATTTATATTGTAGGCCATACCGATCACCCTTATATTGGCTGGAGGCAGGAGAGGCAGCTATGTTGGGACCTCATCTTATCCAGGATACCACAGAGTGATAGATTTGGTTCAGAAGAGGATGGCTACTACATAGTCCTGATAGAAGTCTTATGATGATCTATGGAGATGACCTCTGGAGTTTGAGGTCGGAGATCAGGTTTTCCTGTGTGTCACACTGAGGTTGAGACATAAGAGGATTAGGAGGTAGGGTAAGATTTTTTCGAGGTACATCGAGCCGTTTTAGGTGTTGTAGAGAGTCGTGTTGGTTTCCTATTGGTTGTAGTTACCTCAGAGTTATTGGGCTATGAATTATTTCTTCCACGTTTCTCAGCTTCGACAATACTTCTCAGACCCATATCATGTTTTCCAACCTGAGGAGGTTGAGATCAAGGTGGATGCCTCATTTGAGTAGCATCCTAACCGGATTGTTGATTGAATTGTGAAGGTTATATGTGGTAGGTATGTTCCTTTGGTATGAGTTCTATGCCAGCATGGGCAAGTACAAGACGAGACTTGGGAAAGGGAGGTCGATGTACAATCGCAGTGGCAAGAGTTGTTTGAGGATTGTTCTTCTATGTTGCCTTACTAATTAAATTCGGGGATGAATTTCTTTAAGGGGGGGAGTTTGTAAGAACCTGGATCTTCGTTTCAGTTATACTTTTCTTTTCTGGTTGTTTTTGAGAAAAATATGATTTTCTATAAATTTCAGGCGTACACTCTGTGTACTTTTATGTACATGTTTTTTACCCAGTTGTCGCTAGTGACTGTGTGTTGGTTGTGTAACAATTGAGCACATGGATGTGTGTACTGACCTAGAGACTACCTAAATTGGAGGCCAGAAAAGGCATGTACACACTGTGTACTTATAAAGTACATGTTGTGTACTTCTAAAGTACACGCCATGTACTTCATTTTTTTCATTAAACTGACTAGGGCCACGTCTAATTGAAAAAACCCTATTATTCTTCGTCCATCTCGTCCAGGCACGACCGTACGGCTACAAATCTTCTTTAAGCCCCCTGACTTCCTATCCATTCTCTGAATTGAACTTCTTCTATTTTGTTGGATCCACATCGGTGAGTTCTTCCTTCTTATATAACTTAATCTCCTAATTTATCCTCTCCCGTGATATTTTCTCAGTTTTTAAGGTTTTTTAGATCTATAGTGTTCTAGGGAGATTCAAGGACTAAGTTTCATGTATATTAGTCTCATGTCACTGAGGTGGCTGGTTTGTGCATTTCTATAGTTATTCTTTGAGTAATATATTTAAAAGTGCCCAATACCCTTGTTTCGGGTATTTCGTGTTTAGAGTTTTTAGCCCTATTTTTTTTATATGTCTTGTTTGTTTGAATAGAGGTTGGTTTTTTAGGAATAGGGTTAATTTTTCCATGCTATGGAGGTTTTTCACATGTTTTCGTGTTTTGACTATTTGGTCTGACTTTCCTATTAGGCTGATTTTCTTTCCATGCATAGTGTGGTTAAGATAGAGTGATTATTATCTTGCATGCTATGATATGTTGTATATTTTTTACCCAAGTAGTTCTTTTGGTTGACTTTGGCTGACACATATCGTTTGTGCATGACTAACTTACACAGGATCGTGAGAACTTGGTGTAGTAGACCATAGGGAGAATGGAAGTTGATGACTTCTCCAGAGTGTCTGTATTAGTATTATGTTGTGAGACCATAGGGGGGATGGACGTAAGTGCTCCCTAAGAGTGTTTGTAGTTCCACGATGTCAGGCATAGGGGGAATTGGACATTGAGTGATTCATCAAAGTTCATATTAGTTACTGATATGAGACTAAAGGGGAAATTGATGGTGAGTGCTTCCTCAGAGAGTTCGTGCTAAAGCTGAACCAGAGGGATTATACTATGTGTACTTCCCAGAGGTTTTCTTGTGTTTGTTTGGTTGAACCAGAGGGTATAGGCTGTGAGTACTTCCCAGAGGGTTTTATTATTTTTATTATCTACTTACTTGAAATATGAAAATGAATACAATTGAATTTGAAGGATTGTTACTATGTGTACTTCCTTGCTTACTACTTCATATTGTTTTTTGTCTTCCATATATATTCACTTACTATTAGGCACAGATCTTTGGTTGGTTTCCTACTGGGATTCGTCTCACATCCTATTTGGGTCATGATTTTGGGCCCAAATAGATTATAATGTTGCAGTTCTAGATAAGGGAAATCTCCCTTCTACTTCAGGTACATGATTGCTATGGAACATGGGAGCATGGGACCAAGCTGAGGCTTGGGATTATGTTGAGATTTTTACTGTTTTTCTTTTATACTTTGGTTCAGTACTCTATTCTAGAATTTTGATTTGTTTGGATGCTTTCCTAGACATAGGTATCATGCATCCTTTATATATGGGTGCTCTAGTTGTTTATTTCTTTAGTCTTCTGTTGTTTACTTATTGCAAGATTTTAGTACTTCTTCTATATCTATCTGTTTTACTTTCACTATGTTGCTCTACTAATGAGGGAATATTTTCCCCATTATCACACCCAAGGTCCTCACTTCTAGTTGGTAGCCTATGGCATTTAGGGAAACAGGCTTGAGGCCATGTGACCAACCTGGTATGAGGGGCCTCTGGGCGTCTTCTAGATTAAGGATGTTACATAATTATGCCTTGATATTTCAATGAATCAATAAAATAATTTGTTCAAATGATCATTCCATATCCATTATATTAGTGATGTGACATATCCTCAATAGATTTAGACTGATATAGGTATATATAAGTATCACCACATTATATACTACTCTAATCCATAATAGTGGTTGGTGAACTTTTGTATTAATTTTCAATATCTTTTGGATTAGGGACTCATGTAGTGAGGGAATAAATGACACGAGAATTCATTTCTAGTCAATAATTAAAAATGTTTATTACTTAAACATGTTAGTATGGTTTTGATAAGGATCAATCACACATTTCAAGGAGTATTCAATCATGTTTTGGTGTTATATTATGGGGAAGAACAGGGATGTATGCATGATCTAAATTTGAGTGGCACTTGTATTATGACAAGTTTAGGTAAATTTAATTGTTCGAATTTGTCATTATTTATTTTACTTGGTATTATAGGCCAAATAATCTAGTATATTACATATTATTATTGATAATAAAATTTTAATGTTCACGGTGGGATCAGAACCATTTCAAATCGGGGTAATCCCCTTGATTACATGAGTTGGTTAACTGGGAATTCATCATTACGTCATGTTTCTTCTTATATACTATTCTATAAACATCATTTTTACACAATAAACTCCCTTTTACATTATTCATTATGGGATTTTGAGTTAAAATTTGTTGTTTTGAGTAACCACCAATTACCCCACCCCACCCCCACCACACCCCCATGTTGCATTATACTCTCACTTGGGACTATCAGTTAGTATCAGATCATTATTGACTACAAGTACCAGGTAAATTTAATTAGATCTGAGGTATTATTTTTATTTATCATTTATTTTTTTAATAAAATAAATGGAGTTAATGAAAAAATTATGAATAATTTACTTCCATTATTTAGTATAAATGGATTTCCTCTACAGAGAGAGATGATGGTTCCATATCATCATTCACTTTTCTTGGATTCTATTGATGCCACCGAAAATGGTGTTAATCTAAATAGTTTTATATAGAAAATAAACTATTTTACATAAAATTTATTGAAGAAAATGGTATGGTACCCAATACGATATGCTCATCTTTAACAAATATTATGTTAACATCAGTCGGGGAAAAAATAATGATGGTTATATTAGGGAAATTTATTTATATCCATGAGAGAGTTAAGAAGGTAAATAAAACTATGTTACAGACATAATGTGATCAATTTAATGTTATCTATATTTGAGATGATAAATCAGTGCATAAGTTCTTTATTTATATTAGAAAAATTGAAATCTCTATTTGAAGCCCTAAATAATTTCATGAGGAATCTATTAAGGTAATGAAGATATTAAAAACCCTCACATATAAATTTGATATGGATATTTTATCCCATTATATCAAGATGTGGATGAGTTTTTTTATTGATAAAGTCAATATTTTCTTTATCAATTTTGAGATGATAAACTGAACTTCTTTAGGAGAAGATTAAAAATGAGATGGATAAAAAATTTAATGCTCAAAAAAGCATGAAATATCTCTTAACAATTAATTATCACAAGTATGAAAAAATTAATTATTTTATAATAATAACAAGTAACATTATTTTGGACACCTGGGCATGTAACAAAAATAGTGGATGTAACCAAAAAAGGAAGAATTTTTGTATATACTAACAGTGGAGAATAACTCATTACTAAAGTAAATAGTGGTTATAAAATCTAAAAATGTATTGTTTGGGAGAATTATAACATTGGTACAACACCTAAAATAAATTTCATGGTTGAGGAGAACAATTTTAATCATGAGAATATTTAGATGACTTAGTGGATATATAATCAGAGGGAAAATAGAAAAAAAATATTTTGAAATTTTAATTTACTTACTAGGGGGATTCTAAATTGAATGAATAATTTATTTCTAAAGAATATATATAAAACGTGTATATTTGTTCTACTATAATTTATAACTTCTTCAATTAATTATATTTAATAATAAATGGGAATTCAATCGGAAAATCAAAGAGTCAAACTATGATAACATCTAAAAAAGATAATAAAACTGTAAAATTATTTTCATTCTCTAAATGAGAGTTTCTTAAGGAATGATTAACAAAAAAAGACTTCCCAAAAGTGTCTTAACATAGTTTGGATCAATTGAAGCAAAAAACCTTATTCCAAATATTTTAGGAGGAGTAATAAATAACATCATGAAATGGTGGTTAAGGAGGAATATAATGTTGAGAAAGGATTGAATTCATGGAAACATGATTATAATTTATCATTGTATATGAATAAAAATATCATTCCATTAAAATATATCAAAAGGTATGATATTAGGTCCATCAATTTCATAAATGATAGATCACTCAATGTGAAAGACGTTTGATCAAAAAATGTAAATAATAATTAATTCAATTAAATTAATTTTATTGATGATATGTAGAAAAATATGATAGGTTTATATCAATTATATGATAATGGGAATGAGGTAATATTCCTGAATAATTTATGTTTCATTCTGATGAAATAATTAAGTAGCAATCATAAAGAATGGGATGTAAAAAAGTGGAAACCTATATTAAATTTCTGAGAATCAAAGTTTAGATTTCATGAGTATAATAGAGGAAAATGATTATGGAATAAGAGGATTATTCATTTCGGGAAAATGAATAAATATAGTATTATCAAACATGAATACATTGGGAAACTAAGGAAGATATATCATGATAAGCTCATATATTAAGACCCATTTCATGATGGAAATATTTTGAACATGATTAATAAGCTAGTGGATTAAAAACCAAGAAACCTATTATGTTGGTGTATTTTAATCTCTATGAACTAATGATTTGGAAGTCAAAAAATTGATATAAATACCTTATGAGTATTTTTTAAGGCATTAATTACATCAATTTTGTTTATTTTTTGTACCGTATGTAAAAATATCTTAATATGTTTGAACAATTTTGAATAATATAAAAGGATTATGTTGTGAATGATATCATAATATTTTGATCTGATATTGGATATAAACATAGAAATATAGAGTTTGAGGATATCTTGAGAATCATTGTATATTCCATAAATTTAGTTCTCCATAGGCACCCTAATTAAATAAATAAACGATATGGAATAATTGTTCAATGGTGGACCGAGTAAGAACAATACCATCAAAGCCTGGTGCATTGGATTTCATATTAAGACTGTGCACAGCCATGTTTGTCTATATTCATAATTGGATAATCTTATAATCTAATTTAGATAACACAACATATCAATCATGTTTTCTAAAAATCAATACATATATAGTTTTAAAGTATTTTGAATCCCATGATACATCATTATCAAAAGATAAATATGGAAATGTTTTATGAGAGAGTTGGAAAGACAATATTTCTTAGTTATACACTTGGTGAATGGAGGTATATGTGATATACAAATAATATAAAAAACCCATTGAAAATATTTAGGTAATGGTGTGTAAAAAGCAATATTTTTCCTAAAATAATCACTCATTATTTTTCAAATTGTATAGAACCTTGGTGATATTTTTTTACCATTTTGGAATATTCTTGGTGAGTAATAAAATTCAACTCTTATAACAAATATGAATTATCTAGTGATGGGTGAGGACCATTATATAGAATAACTAAGTTATAATTAAATATACAAATTTTTTAAGATAAGAATATCCATGGAGATAATCTAAATATAGTAAAAACTCAAAATGTATTGAGGAATCTCAATTATAATACCATTATTTTGCAAGTTGCACATAAAAATATTGAAGAAGATCTAAAACATTGGGATTATATGAATGTTTAGATAAATAGCTAAAACAATTTATAAGGTTGAAACTTGGTAATTAATGTCAACTTTTAAAAACAAGAATTTATTTTACTTGAAGTTTCCTTTTTAGAAAAAACTTGATGATAAATGATTTTTACCATTAAATAATGATCAACTTTTTAAAATGGATACTCTAATATTTAGGGTATTGATTTCTACAGAGTTTTAATTCTCTTTTAGTTACGATTTAAATGATAGAAATGAAAAAATCTATAAGCTATATAAAAAATTTTTACTTTATAGTGGTAGTGGAACAGTCTTGTGGCGAAATTTTTCTGGAAGTTGTGATTATGCGGTAGCGTAATTGAGTGATGTTTTTATAATATTAAATAAAAAAATAGTGTTTTACCATATTTCAATTGTTAGGTTCAACTACTATAATCAATCATAGGTCACCATGTTTCAATGAAGGGTTTTTCAAAAAAATTTAAATTTTAATGCAACCTATATGTATAAATATGACTCACTATATGTTTTTGGGACTTATTTTATTCATGTGATGATGTGATTGTGTTGTTACTTGTAATCATAAATCAAGTTATCTTATTTCGAAAAACCAATTGTAATTTTGATAACTTTTTATGAAATTAAAATGAAGTAGTGTTCTCTCATGGATATTGGACTCAATTTATAAAATATAAAATATATTATTTTTTTACATTCATTAATTTAACTCAATATTATTTGGTCTTTTTTTAGTCCATGAGATGTAATTAACCATCTAATGTTGACCTAACATGTAATCTAATTGAGCTCCTAATAAGACCTCAAGTGTAACTCCTCATTAAGTATAGGTTTTGGACTGGTAGAGAGGGTCAAAAATATACTACGGGAAGACTAAAGCCTATGGTCTGAATATCGTAAAAATAAAATTAAAAAAACATCCATAGGGTTTCATATAATTAAGATACATTAGAGTATACAAAATAAAAATTTGAAATTGATCCATGATAATAAAATGAAATTAATAATACAGACTCTTGATCATGATATAAAATAATAATTTGTTACACATTAGGCTAAACACATATATAAAATTAAAGGAAATGAAAACAAATTCATTAGGATCTACTTCTAACTCTGAAAAATAACACATATCCTACCTCCAAAATAACAAAATTTCAACATTTTGATCAACAGACTCCACATGAACCATCATACTCAATCAAGAAGTAATAATCCTTAAACCCAACCACTGTAGAACCTATGAAAAACCTACAAGCATACATATATGGTCTTCTTGCACACACATTTTCATGTATCGGGGGTAAGAAATAAATCTTAGCAGGCCACCCCCAATTTTTTCCCTAAAATAAGCGTCCATTACAACTAAATTAACAAGTTATATACCAAAACTAGTTGAAAGAAAATTTAATCTATCTTAAAAAGTATTGGGATATTTTGAAGAATAAAAAAAATCAATTTTAGATTCTATAAAAACACCTCAGGTAAATGTACCCCCTCTCTAGCCCACATGAGAGAACTTATACTAGCTATCCCACTTATCCAAATGGTAGTAGATGAGTTCTATAGAAAAACGTTTTCTACAAATTAATCATTTACATTAAAAAATAATAAAATCTAGGGAAACCCCATTGTAATATATATGAAAAAATTAATCTACCAGGTCTGAAGACTCCAATAGAAATATTTGAACATGTGATATGATTCTACACCAAACCAAAGAGAACATTTCTTGTACCAAAAGTCCTAAAAACCCACTCAAGATGTCATGAAAGTTTATTCTTTCCCATGATTCACTACATCCATGGGCCTAATGGTATATTCATATTATCATAGGGTTTGTAACCAAGTAATTGTGAGCGGTTAATATCTATGGAAGTTTGCCTCTAGACAACTCATAACTCTCAACTAGATTTTTATACTCATCCATATAAACCATTAGCTACATAGACCAATCTAAAAACTAAAATTCAGTAGATTATACTTCCAAATTAAATTATAGGCCAATTGACAATATAATTATATTCCAAAAGTCTTCTATAACAAGTAAAAACAATCAAAAACTACCACAAACATCTTAGTCAAGTTCAATCGCATCATTGGTCGATCCCACTTTGAAACCCATCATTCAAATAGCAAAAATATTAGCATGTATCAAATATTGTTCCATAAATCATGGGGATCCCTCAAAACCCTATATATGATAATCTATAAAATAGCCATTATAGGATCTGACTAACCCTAACAAGGGTCCAAACTTAACATGGGGCCCCCACAGTTCCTTCGGTCATAGAAAAAATCGGACACCCTCCTAGAGGATCTCCTAAAACAACCAAGCCTTGGAAAAACTATCAAATATTAGGAAACATGTCATCAATCAAAGAATATATCAATTCCACTCAGATACTCATTGATCAGGAAACCACCCACACGGGCACTCTCAATGGTCCTTATAACCTCAATAAGAATAAAACACTATAAAAGGATATCCTTTTCAATGGCCAAAATCATGAGAAAAAATATCATAGGTAATACCTCAAATGGCCTCCAATAGCCCATAAATTATACCCAATATTCACCCATATGTGAAACCAAATTATTGCAATGGGATCTACTAATCACCAATCAGGAAACATACCCAAATGGAAAACCTCAGTGGTACCTCAAAATTCCCTCAGCATCAACCTGATATCAACTAGTTCTAACCTCTCTCTAAAATAATTACCCTAGCCCAAGGGCTACAAACAATATGATCCTTAAACAAAATATCTAAACTTCAACTTCCCTAACCTTGAGGAACTATTCATAACATCACTAGATGATCTATGATTTCATCACATATAATACATCAATCACTCTATCTGTATTACATCTAAAATAAGATCAAACAAAATGAACATAGATTCTGCAGGCCAAGTCATCTAATGATCTCAAAACCCTCACATGGGCATTTCCCCTCACAACCAAACATGTATCAGGATTATAAATTAAACAGTAATGAAAATCCTCATATGAAACTCACCCAAATCCAACCCACCATTAGAATTTCCTATAAATACTAAAAAGATATCACCATAAATATTTAGATAGAATGACACCCAGAATAGATTTATCTTTTTTTTCAATGATAAATTCATGTTAAAAAGTCTAGAAAAATTCCTAAAAAGGGGAGGTACATGACGTGCACCTTGAGTACACGATTTTCACTCCAATATTTAACCATGTTAATTAACTCAATCCAGCCTCATGTGTGATTCTTTAAGTATAAAACATGAACCAAACATTCACTATGTGCACATCACATGGGGTACTAGTCTGTATACGCTACTTAGGGTCTGGCCAAGTACCCCAAAGGGGGTCTATTGATGCACTCAATATAGGAATTGTGTGTGTGCCCCACCCAACCATGTGCCCTCAATATTAGGTATTTGTTCATTACATATGTCATTCTCTATCCCATTCCCTTATTTATTCACACAGTGTGTTCAAAAAATACATGGCATACAACTCCTTCTTCCCTACTTCACCTGAAAGGAAGAACACACAGCACATGTTCTATGAACTATACATGGTGTGATTGACTTTTACCAAGAAGACACCCCTAAAATCAACCAAAACCCCCTATTTCTCCCCAAAAAAAACTATAGATAAACTTATATGGGGTATCTAGTAACTAGAAATAGGATTAAAAAACCTAAAATATTAATTAAATGTTTATTAGGAATAAAATATCCAAATAAATTCTACTACCTAGTGTAAAAATATAAAGCTTCACTCAAATCATACCCCAACAATAGTTTCATATTGATTTAGTGTTGGGAATTATCTATAACCACAAATCCCTCCAACTCTCACTATATTACATCTGAAATGAGAATTAAGCATAGGGGGGTACACATACCGAACAAGCCAAGGTAAAGTGATTGAATAAAAATGGAAAAAGAAAACATTAGAAGAAAAAGAAAAAAATAGAATAGGGGTCTGAGACTAGCCCTAATGGTCGATATAATTGTATCCCTCATCTAAGAAAACCCCTCATTTAAAACTCAACCATAGATTCATAACCTCAATAAGATTCTTTATACTAAAGATATCACAGTTTTAATGTTCATGAATGAATAAATATTTAATAAATTAAATATTAAAATTTTGAGAATAATCAAACAACTAAAATTTCCACTAAAATACTTTACCATGGTAAACACCATATTATGGGACCAATTAAGTGGTATAAAATATGAATAAAGATTATATGGTAGGATAAATTACAATTTTCCTTGTTATACTATTGGGTTCAAGGATTTAAATTGTTTCATGTTTTTCCTCAACATGAAAAAAATGCAGGTTTTTAAAAATTCCAAACCATAATTCTTATCACCCCTAAGAAACCTCAATGGTCTGCCAATTTCCGTTATCTCACCCTCAGAATAAAAAAACTAACAATATCTCAACCATCCACTGACTGGTCCCAAATAACCTACAACTCTCCCAACATGAGAGGAATTGTACCATGGTTGATCTCATCCTCCCCACCACAATTCATTTTTTACACCGTTACTTGATCAATAACATCAATAGGTCAACCATGGATACACTACTTGAGATTCCACAGGACCTGAACAAACACAAAATACCCATGGCCAACCCCTTTAAACCGACCACAGACCAACCAAAACATCAAATATCCCACAGGTTTATTCCTTCAAACAACAAGTATTTATCCAAAAATCAATGTAAACCACCACTACCTTCCTCCAAGTAGAGTGTTTCTCTAATTACCTATCATTTGTGATCACACTAACCCAACATAAAAACTAAAAACCTAGGATAACACACCTGAAATCACTAACCATGTTCCTCATGTATGTCAATTCCAACAAGCCAATACACCATCGATGCTTCTCTTCAAAATAAATGAATATCCCTCATTCCATCATCATCCACATATCCACCATACACTCACAAATCAATCCAAATCCATGAGTACCCAACCAAACATTCACTACTCTACATAATGTCAAAAAAAGAATGAACATGCCCAAGTATCCAACCATACCCTCCCTCTTAATACTAGAGAACCCACATGAACCACTTCTCAAGAACAGGGAATCCTCATTCCTAGTTCTCCATAATGAGATAATACCCATACAATACAAACTAAAAGGAAAATAAAAAAACCCATCTAATCTACCAGTTGTAGAATCCACATAATTCCCCATAACATTATCCCATATAACATGAATGGAATAAAAAAACTCCAACCCAATGAATTCAAAAATGTACCTTTAGAAAAATTTCAAACCTCAGGATAACTCAATAATATCCCCAAAAAATATCTAGAATACTTTCCCACATCAACACACCAACATCAATTGGGAATCTGATTCCCACACTGATCCACATGGGTCACAAAAAAAACTTCGATGAAGGAATTTCATTTCCATCACCCCTGAATGTCTTACCATCAAATCCAACAATAAAATTTCCTATGAATCCTACATACCAATAATGATAAACAAACACTGGCCTCTTTCCATCATTCCATGCTCTAGAAACCACAATAAACCATAAATCCATAAACTCATGTAATTTAAACTAGGTGAAATAATACAATAAAAAAATCCAATTAAATAATAGTGGTTTCATTCCCTAGAAACCCTGACATACTATCGATAAACAAGTCCTTGAAACATCAATCTGATATCCATGGCTAGTTCTGAAACATTCCTAGACCACCAATATTCCTTCTTCCAAAATCGTAAAACTAAATAGTTATAACACCATTTTCAAATAAATCATCCCTGGTTGACCTGACATGTAAACCAATCTAGCACACCATTGGGCCTTCAGGACTTTTTCCCATATGACAGAGGCATATGAATAATAGTGATGTATAAAAGATACCTTGGGGAGACTATACCCTATGGTCAGAGTAGAATAAAGGTGTAAAAACAAAAAAAACATCCATATGGATACAAATCCAATACATGAATGAAATTACACATAATAAATAAATGACAAAAATTTATACTATATTAAAAGTTATGTGTAAAATAGACGAGAAATCATGTCATTTCATAACAACTAGTCACCCACTAGTTGGACCACATATAAAAAACAAAAGAAACAAAAAATAAATGCATTAATATCTACTTATAACTATAATATGTAATGTATAATTAGTCTCCACAATGGAAAAACTAAAGAAGATCAATCCAAATAATACACTTGATTTATCCTTCTAGATCATGGAACAATAGTTTACTGCCCAAACTAGCAATAAACTCATGTTCTATCTTGAAATAAAACATATTGTGTCTGCCCTCACATTAATGATCAAAAAAATTAGGTGGAAAATAAATCTCAAATAGGCCACCCCTAGTGCCGGTCTTAATATATACTATCATAAAAAGTCCATGAACTTGTGATTTTCCCAGACTAGTCAAAAGTTATTAACAAGTGAAATTAGACAAATAAATTTGGGGCTAAATGGAATAATGAAAACTACAAGCCGTAGGTTCTATCTTGAAAGATGAGGTAAATTTACCCCTAATATGGCCCACTATATAGGAATTACAATACCATGATCACACTTATATATGTCATTAGGTGCCTCTAAATGATAAAAAGAGCTCCATATCTCAAACACTAATAGGTTCAATTGTTGGACCCTAACTCATTAAAATAGTAAGATACATGGAAAAAATCCAATAAAATCTCGGAATCTAATAGAATGATATAAATTGGATATATGAATATATATAGGACCCAAGAAAACATTTCAAGTCCTAAAAATACAACAGAACCTATGAGGATACAAATCAGGGTTTTATGTGTACATCGCTGAAAGTGTCCCTCCATATATGGGACCAATAGTGTATAAATACTGACCAAGGGGTCCTAGCCAAGTGAACAAGATTTCTCAACACCCACAACCTGTAACCTATATGCTTATAATAACTCTAAACTCATGGGATACTCATATATAGTTCACATATTTTCTCCAAAGACTCATCTAAAGTCAATAAACCATTAGAGAAGGGAACCATTTCAAAATAAAGGCAAAATTCTAATCCCATATTATCCCAAAAGACTCCTCTAACATTCAAACCCTCATCAGAAACCACCCCAAACATCTTGGGGAAAGTCCATCAAAACATGGGTTGATCCAAATCATGAAACCATAATTCAAACAACAAAACTACCAACTCTAAAAAACTATTGGCCATAAATCATGTGAATCCTTTAATCCCATGTATCACATCATCCATATAAATTCTATAACATGCTCTCGCTAACCTTGAAAAGGGGCCAAAATAACACCAGTCTCCCCTATACATGGGTTCAAAAAATAAAAGGGATTCCCTACTAGGGGTTCCCCTACTGTACCCAGTCCAGGGAAATCCAATCAAATATCACCTAAAATATCTCCCAAAAGATTATCCATCAATGGTCATACACATCCCTGAACAGGTAGTTAATTAAAAAAACCCACAAATAAAATCTTATTGGTCCTCATGGTCACAAGAAGAATAGGACATCCTACCAGAGGATCATCTTACTTATCTAAAATCTTTTTCTAAATCTATTATGGGAAAAATCTCAAATTGACACTAATAGCCTATAGATGATATTCTATAATTAATTTTACCTTAATAAATATATAATTAGGAGATAAATCATATATGTTTCACTTTATTAGAATACCATGATGTTTTATGTTTAAAGTTTTAGTGAATTAATATCAACATTACATTATTTTATAAACACTGACACATAGTGTAATTTTTTTAAAAAAAATAGGATTCTTAAGTTTACACTGTTTTTTAATTAATGACACACTTTTTTTATTCAAGGACAATTCACATTTTTCATAGCTAGTATTTATTATTATTAATATTAATTATTATGCCTTGTGAAAAACATTTGAAAGCATGGGATGAAAAAATAATATTATTAAGAGATATAAAATAAAGGAATCTAGTTAGTCCAGTGGAAAACAAGAAATCCATAAAATATTTACAATGTTAACATTATTATTTGATCATATAAAGTAATTAATATCCAAATTTTATAAATAGTTATAACTCAAATAACAACATTAAAAACCTAGAAAATAAAATATATACCTCTGTATTAATCATATATAATTATATTCATAACCTATGATTACATGTGGTTTAAATAAATGGATCCCAATTAAATCGATTGGAGAAACCTCTCTGGTTAGCTCCCACGTTTTATTTAAAGAAAAATACATTAACAAGTTCATTGGAGGGATAAATTGGTCTCACCTTTTGTATAATCTATATCTGGATCACTAGTCATATAAGTTATACCAAGCTCACCCATCTTCATCTATAATTCCTAAATATCTTATATTGAATAACAAAATTATTCTTTAATATTTTCATTACAAATCATTTGAAAAACTCATTTGAACATGTATTTAGATGAATTTTCTATTTTCATATAAATGTAGAAATATTTCATTCTTTTGAAATATATTTTAAATGAAAAATTCATAGATATTATGGAAATGCTTTTATATGAAAATACACATTGTAAATTTAAATGTAATCATCAATTAAATGAAAGTTCATAATGATGGGAAATTTTGTTCAAGATGTAATATTTAAAACAAGGATTATATTCATAGCTTTCAAAAAAATACCTCGTTCAAAAATTGATACGAATATTCATTATAAATAAATTAAAAGGTATTTAAACACCACGATTCATTATATTTTATGTATAAATTGAAAAAATTATTTAATCATTTTAATGAACATAGACATTGAGGAAAAATAGAGTGAAAATAAAAAAACATTAAAATAAGTTTTTAATGAAAAATCCCTTACCATAAATACCATCAAGTTTTATAAATTATTTAACACTTGAATTTATTTACTTTATTAAGAACATTTTTAATTTTAGTTAAATTATTACTATTATCCCTTTTATGTCATATGTGACTTTGTTTTCTTAGTTATGAAATCAGATAATTTTATTTCATATGTTTTTAAAAAATTCATTTTTAATCCCACAAATAGATTCGGTAGGTTGATTATGGATAAATAGGTCATTATTTCATCATCTAAAAAAATTTAATCATGAAATAATTTTCATTTTTATGAATCAAATATGATTTTAGAACCATCCATGGAATACAAACAAGAGAAATGAATCACGTCCTTTTATGAAGGAGGTAGTATAAATGTATGTATAAAGAACATTATCATTTGTCAATGGATAGAAATATAAGAAAATAGATGATAAATTAACATTGAATAATTATAATTAACGCCTAAATATTATACATATTAGTTAAATTCATCATAAAAACCTCTTTTTTGTGGTGATGGAAAACTAGACACATCCCTCCATGAGGGTGGTAATCCACATATACGCATGAGAGTTGTTTTCATTTCTCATATGAATGAAATGCAGATTAAAAGGGTTTTTCAAAACAATCATTATAACATTTAATAATATTCAATACTATTATGTTACTATTTCATCATAGTAAAAAAATATTTGATGAATTTTGAAGAAGAGATAAAGTTGAAATTTGTTGATTAGGAATTATACCTTCTCCTCAGATATCACCATTTGGATTAAACATTATGCCTTCTAGGTTTGGTCTTTTTGTACGAAAAATACCTCTAGGTAATCTGTGGGGATAAATGTTTTTTGAGGAAAACACATTTTTGAAGCATAAATAATCTTCACATAAAATTTAGTGATTATGAATAAATAAATACATTATATAGAACCTATATTAAAAAATTTAATAATTTTTTATTACAAATCATACCTCTAATTTTACAAATTAGTTTTAATGATCACATTTATAAATTAATATTTTTTCATATATGAAAATTCACATAATGCTTAGTGTTTCATGATAATATTTCTATCGACCATATCGTTATTTTAAACTAAATTTTCAAAGTTTTAAATCCTTGATAAACAATTCATCCAAAAGGGAAACCAAATTATGAATATGACATCCACTTATCACAAATCAAGAAACTCACCCACAAGGAAATCCTCAAGAGTCCATCAGAATCTTCTCAACATTAACTTAGTGTAACCCATCTGTAACCTCCATCCAATGACATAAACATAGCTCTAATGCTCTAATAAAAATTACCCTAAAACCAAATATATAAATCTCAAATTATATAACCTCAAGAGAAAATTATTAATATCTAAGAACCATACAATATATTATCTATATATTACTCATCCAAACCATTCCAGATCAACTGAAAAAAACCTCAATGAAAACCAATATGAAATCCATCGGTCAAGTCATCTAGTGAGCACACAAATCTCATTAACGTCTATCATTTCACAATCCACCACATTGGAGGATTCAATAACCAAACCATAAAAAAATACTCCCTCTAAAGACTCCCAAAAAACAAAACACAATTCATAAGGCCTCTAAATAATGAAAGGTTATCACCATCATGATCTATATAAAAAAGTCAGAATAGACTACTCCAAGACAAATTTTGACTTCTTGGTGAGAAAATAGGAAAATGCATTAAAGGGGGAATTTCATTACATGCAACTCCTGTATGAAACATATACACCAAAAAATAAACCCATAACATTTGACATCAACTAACATGTTGTTGAATTCCCAAATTATATGGTGTTCCCCGACCCTATATAGAATTCTCTTCACATGGGGAACCTGTGAATTTTCTGTACATACTATCCAGGAATGTAACCCATCTGGGATTTGGGAAAGATCTCCACATGTGCACTACTTGTGTTCCACACACGACCATGTTCCCTCCAAATAGGATGTCTTTACATGACCTAAGACATGCCTTTAGTTTACCCAGATGGAATTTTCTAATGAAAAACTTTTTATAACTCATTCTTTCTCAACATATCTAAATGGAAGAATAAACCTCAAGGGTTCTATAAGGTTATCACCTTATGATCTAGTTTTTTCAAATAGTAACCCCTAAAACCATAAAAAAAACATCCATTTCTCCCCCAAATAGTCATAGATATACCCTCATAGGTCTATGATAATAATTAATTGTATTTAAAAACAGACAAAAATATTGATCAGGGAAAAAAATAAAGAAAAATTATTTCCATTGGATATAAAACTCTGATGCATCACTCCAATTTCTTCAATACATCACTTGTGAATAAATATGAAATCTAAAAATATCTATAGTAACACCTTCCTCTCTATCTCTTATTTATCAGAATATCATATACCATAGGAGGTATCCACATAAAAAAGATGACAAGTGTAAGGGGAAATGGATAACAGAAAAATAAAATAGGAGAAAAAAATGACAACATACAAAAAAGGGGCATGGTCCATACATCAATGTCTGAACCCATGAAAATTTTGTGCATATACAAGAAAAAATCTCAATTATAGACTCAACCATAAGGCCCGAATGTTAATGAAACACTATGAACAGAATATATAATAGTTCAAACACACATGAATAAATAAATATTTAATTAATTAAAAAAAATATTTTTTTAAAAAATAATGACTTAGATCTCTTCAAAAAATTTCTCATTGGGGTAAAATCTAATTTTGTGCTAATAGTCTGGTTATAAAAATTATTTCTGGTCATCTGATTAGTGAAATTACTTTTTTCCATTGATACACTATATAGAAAAAAAATAAAATTTATCCTCATTTTTCATACCCTGTAATGATGTGGGTCATTAGACGAGATCTAGTGAGTTTGGTTTAGTGATTCAGGGTGAGGTTATTATTTCTCAGTTCTAGAACATTGAGTTTTTGGGGACTTTTTGGTCAAAGGGATTTTTGGTTCCTTTATCTAGTACACATTTAGCTCCAAACAATGTATCATTGAGTAGATTGGTATTAAAATCCCAAATATTCATATTAGATCTTGGTTCTGAGCATTCAAATATACCATTAATAGTAAACTAAGGAAAATTTATTATTGATTTTGTTATATTTTTATTTAGTGGGATTCATTATATTTTAAGGTTTGTAATGGAATGAAGTAGTGGTTTGAATGTACAAGTTTGGGAGGTCAAAAAAATTCTAGATGATGAAGATAGAATCTAATATCATTTAAAGAATATTGAAGATCTATTTTTTGAATTAAAATCATAAATTATATGGAATAATGAGATTGTTTGGATATAAATCACCTTAGGTTTATCAAGATGATAAGGGATCATAATATGTCCATTAACATCCATAAGGTGAAGACTATTATATATCTGAGGAAGGTTCATACCCACTTGTATGAGAAGTTGACAGCTTTGAATTTGTTTTTAATGATGTGGTTTTTATTTTATATGAAATTGTCAAAATATAATCCTATGTATGATTATTATAATAATTTTCATATAATTAATTTTTATCATGAATTCATTAATGTTAATCTTATGGATTATGTGTGATTTAAGTAGTATTATCATCATTTATTTAGTATTTGGAGGAAATGATAACATTAAGAAATAAATTTTATAACCAAATAAACATGATGTTTTAGGATTTCATAAATTTTGAATTTAAATTAGGAGATTACATGGGAGGGGGAAGTCCATGAAATTAAAAGAACAACATTGAATGTGGTTGGTAGTCGAAGGTCACCACACCAGAAGTCGTGTTTTTGGAATTTAAAAGATATATTATCTATTTGGAGTCATGTAAATACCATATACTTAGTAATATGGAGTTGGTGGTTACTTTATTACATTGTAAAATGATACAATAAATCATATCCCAAATGGATGAATGGTTTATTAGTCTTTGAAAATTAGATACATACTTGATTCTCACATTAGATTTCAAAACATTAAATATAATATATTGAAATTAAAATTTATATTTAATTGTCCTCATTCAATGATTCATTATTCATATAATATTCCAATAAAAAAATAAGTTTGAGATCAGATTCTCAGTAAGGTAACATATAGTATGAATCAGTAATTCATAATCAATATTACAAGGTAAATAACTGAAACACATGATATTTAATCGATAATTTTTTTTACAAAATGAATCCATGTATAATATCAAAAAAATAGCTTCATGGATATAAATAAATAAATTATTAATGAAGTAAATGATTAAAATTGGATTTCATGATTTTATACATTAGTAAATCTATTAAAAAATGGGTAAAACCCCATTTAATTTGGTCAACTGATTTTTATCATGAGACCTACTGATGCATGAAGGGGAAAAATAATTTCACAACACACTCATCATTATATAACAAAATAATTCATTATATATATAATGATAAATTTAATTCAATATCAATATGAATTATCAATAAATTTTTGTATTTAATAAATAATTTGGAATATCAATATCTCCCCAGTTGATCAAATAAAATTCCAAGTAAACCACTATATTTATAAATGATATATGGATTAATTAGTGAAAAATACCCATAATAAATAATATTCATATCTAATGGAAATGCATTTCCCAATTATCAGATGAAAGTGAATGTTTCAAGGGAATGTAAATGACAAAAAACTAAATCATGAAAAAGAATTTCAATATGTTCCTTCGTCAAATTTATCATAAACCATCCAATAAAAGAATATAAATGTTACCATTAACCCATACCTTGGTACAGTATATGTAAAATATATTTTTTCATTATTGAAAAGAAATTAATTAAAATATCATTAACCAATTCTATATAAAAATTCCCTTTAACTTTGAAAATACATTTTAATAAAAATAATTATTGTATATTAGAGAGAAAAATTCATTTTAAAATAACCTTTTAAACATGTAAAGGATTCTTAAAAACAATGAGTGGTCACGAATGAAGTAAAATTATATAAATTTTGAGTACATTAAGATAAATATTACTTTCACATTTTTATAAATTTTTTTAAAAATTACCACTTTCAAAAAATTATCGGAATATTATTTATTAAAAAATATAAAAAATTAAAACACTATAAAAATACAATTAATAAATCACTGGTGACTAAAAAATTATTTATTAAAACATTTTTATAAAGAATGGATTTATAAGAAAAAAAATTTCCCCTAAGATAGTAATAATGTCATATTTTCTTAAAAAAATTCTCAATCATTAAATATTAATAGGAATAATATTTAACTATTATATGAATATTTCACGAATAAAGATAGGATAATAAAATTCAATGGTTTTACTATAATGTGATTAAATAATTTCTTTCAATGGGAATTCCATAATAAAAAATCTAAATTAAAATGAGATTATAAAATAAACCCTTACATGGATCATAAGGTAGAAGTGATGATTAATAAATGAAGTTATTATAAAGGTCCAATGTAAATATACCTAAAATAAGTGGAAATACAATATAAAATAAAAAAAATTAATATACACATAATCTTATAATTTCAATGTGAATGGATATGTATATAACCCACTGAAAAAAATTGAGTTATGAAATTATTTACCACATGGTAAATTTATAATAAATTCTCATTTCATGAAATAATATCAATTGAAACATAATATACCTTGACTTGTGAGTTATTAACTATATAACATTTAAAAGGGTTATTTTGTACACCATATAAATGAAATTATGTCTATAATATTATAATATTCTTTAATGAATGGAAATTGAGATAGCAACCCTTACCACAGGTTTCCTGTTAGTTGAACAATCATTAACATCAGGTATAATGGTTTAAAAATGTTATTAATTTATTCAAGAACCATATTCATATTTATAAAATCATATATACTCTTATTATAATCTCTTATCCTTTGTTTGTTAATAATATTTCATTATTACCATTGTTTTGGTTGTTTACTTATTCATTTTCCCATGAACTTTTTTTTATAGATTCAGTTATTGTGTATGGGATATATATCCATCATCGGTAAAAGGATATTACTCTTATAAATATCATATTTATTCATTGGATATATTTTCTAAAATAATCATGAATATTATACATGGAATATAATGACCCAAGATTCAATTCATAATATTTCATACATTACACAATCACACACCCATATATTGTGTTAGTTTAGTGCCTTTGGAACCATGGAAACGTAAAATAGTTCATAATATATCAACATATTCACCTAGCTATATATTAATAACTAGAACCATTTTTTATAGATCATACTTTATACCAATATTTATATCATAGGGAAAAGAAATATATGAAAGGGTCAGCTCAGATTCTCATTAAGGGTGAACAAGGGATATATATAAGAATATCCTTAACATTAGTGTATGAGAACAAAAACCTAACGTTTGAAGAAAAAACTATGCATATCAATGATCATATACATAAGAAATGGAGAAAATATTGAAGGATTATAAGAGATGAATCAAAAGAGATTCAAAATAATGAAACATTAACGCATAACATGGAAATAAGATATAAAATTGTGGAAGACACATAAATATATAAAATGGTTTCTATAGTGGATAAGGATTTTTTTCAAATATTGTATTCGTGGAATAGTATCACATCCCAAACCATCATAGTAGTAATGGTTCACTCAAAAGACCATATTAGTTATCAAGGTTTAGTAGCAGGACTATCTTATAATTTAATTATTACTCACAATACCATCTTAGTAGTTAAGGTCCACTCCCAATACCATCTTAATAGTCAACGTTCACTCCAAAGACCATCTTCGTGGACAAATCCCTTTACTAATCTAGGTTCACTACCAATTTCATCCATTTATATCTCATGAGATATATATCATTACCCAATTCATTGGTGGGAGATACAGGTCCCACAAACCAAATATTAAAATCATGTATATGTATATAAATATGTTCTATAAGATCAGATGTCATTTATCATATCAAAAATCATTAAAAGAAATGTTTTTTGTAAACATTTCATCATATAATAACTCATTGAAAAGTTGTAGGATTTATAACAATCATTCCTAAAAAATATAAACCATTCAAGGAAATATTATGAATTTTATCCTTGGATCATATCCCTAATAAATCATAATTAACCTCAAAAAATATTATCTTAGATAATAATTTTTTGAAAGAATTTCATCAAAATTTTCTTGAGAGAGATAACATTTCCACTTTGAAAAAATTATTTTTAAATCCTAAATGATTAATAAAACCATTTACATTAAATATAACCATGTAAATTTATATAATAATATTTTAAAACAATTCTAATCATATTTTAAATACTTTTTCCTTGAAAATGATTAAAATTTAATTTTTAAAACATTTTTTGAAAACATTATCTTTCAAAAAAAATTACTGAATAGAGAATAACATTACATGAAACTTATAATATCATAAAAAATGATATTCATGATAAAAAAACTTAATTATCAGAATATTATCCTTGTAAAAGAATATCGATGCAAAATAAAACACGTGTCTCGAAAAAGGAAAATTGAGACAAAATTACCTTAGTGAGATGTTAACATTTCAACCATAAACCCCATGAAATGGAATCACCACATGGATATGTAAAACCCATAAATATAAGGATATGTTTTATATAAATCATTTATTGGAATTTTTTACACCACAAAAATGATATGAGTGGTGGATAGGGCATGTATCTCACTGGTATAAAGAGTGAGATAAAATTCCCTTAAGTCTATAATTCCTTCATATACATTAAAACCTCCTATATAATAAATATTAGTTTATAATAAATCCACAACATATCTATATTCATATATATAACACCATATATAATTTAAATATGGCTTTATAATGCATGATTATTAACTATTCCATGTTAATATTATGTTTCATGTAATAACCGATTTGTTTTTTATATATGTTTTTAATTTTTATTCTTCTTATATATTTTGATAAAATAATTTAATCATATACTTAAGGATAAACATGATATAAATATCATATATATTTAGTATTTATGTATTTTATTGTTATTAATAAATTATTTAGGTCGATACTGAAATATGTCATTCATGGAGAAGGTAGGTCGCATGTATGCATGGATGTTTGTTTCAAATTCTTGTCATAATAAATGAAAGTAAGTTATATGATATATTATCCTTCCAGGATATTTTTATGTCATATATATCACCTATGTTTATTAAATCCTTCTTTAATACATTCCATGTAAATAATAAATGAATCACATTGCTTCGTGAGGTGGTGTATATCACACACATGAATGATGTTATTGTATTCCCATGTAATAGAAATAATTGATGTTTGTGTGATATAACAATTATAGTGTGACTCCCAAAAAATATAAAATAATAACCTTGTATTTGATAGCATTTATGATACGCGACACAAAATGTATAAGGAAACATAATATCTAGATACTTTATAATATATTTACTATTTAAAATAGATTGTTTATATTTCAATGTTCACAACACTAAATTATCTTTCATTTCATGCAATATTTACCAACCCCAATATCTTGTGTTAAATGCAATAGAGACCTTATTTGATGTCTTGCATTACACGCCAGACCAAGTTTCACGAAATAATTTTGTATTATTAAAAAATTATTATTTAATATAATATGATATTGACTTTCCGTTATTTCATAGGATATGAATATTATTTTCTAAATTTTAAAAAATAATTTCTTCTATGAATATAAAATTAATACATTGGATACCTATTAATGGGAAATGAAAATAATAACCCATTGGCTATAAAAAAAATGTTATTATTTTTATGCTTCCAGATGATTTTTTATTAAAATACATAATTAGTTATAATTAGTTAATGATTTAAATGAAATATATGTGTTACATATTAAATAAAATATTTATTATATTAATCCATTTGGTTTGATAGGTATAAGATAAGAATAAACAATATTTTACAAATAAAAATCTATATTTTTTTTAAAGGTACTTTTTACTCCTGTTAATGGATTACACATTTTAAATATAATGTTTGAATATTAAATTTATTTTATATTTAAAAATAAACAGTATATTTTAAATAAAAATATAATAATTTTTTAGGGTGAATTTTTTATATTTTCTAAAACATTTCATTTTTTAATGAATAGTTAAAAATACTAAATTTTAGTTCAAAACATCTTTTTTTTCAAAATTATTAATAATTATAAATTATACATTATATTAGTTTGAAATTTAATTATATAATATTTTTATCAATTAATAATATTAATATAATTTTAATCAATTTCACTTTGAAATTTATTATAAAAACATAGCAAACATTCGAATGTCATTACTTTAAAAACCTGCATTATTATCCCGCATATAGAATTGTTTTTAAATTAATTTATACAAGTTCGATGATTGGAATTTGGAAAACTATATTATATATTTTTAATAAGAATAATATATAATTTCTAATGATACCAACATAGTTTTTTATGACAAATATTAGTGAATGTAATTAAAATTAATTATATTTATTAAGGTTAAATTAAGCTTACTAAAGGACAAAATCGTTAACTTTGGGACCCAATGACCTAAAACCTGTACAACACCCATTTTATGGAAATAAATCATCCATTAAACAAAAATTATTGAGTTTTTTTATTTTTTAATACTTTTTTTAGGTAAAATTGTTGGTAGACATTACTTCTTTACAAAAATACCAAGTGAGTCTTTTTTCATCCTTCTAAAAGGCCAACACTTCTCCCCATTACTCAAACCTATAAAAAACATAGTTTATTCTTATATATACCCATATATATTCCCAAAACCCATACCCCTTACCTTTAATCATCCATTTAGGCATAAATTCATCAAAAAATCCTTTTGGTACAAACCAAAAATAGTTACCCGATTAAGAGGTAACATCATAACTCAATATTTTTAATTTTATTTCCATTATACAACAGCTAATATATTAATAGTATTTTATTGAATAAAAAATAGTCTGATTTTATGATAAGTGTTCCACATACACATACACAAACCATCTAATTCATAACGAACATATTGTTTCTCTATACGACGAACTACTACCTCACAAAACGATGTTTGTTCATTTTTCAATTACTATCATTCATGGTTGGTCATTATGATGGACTCTCTATTTATGTATGATATATATGATATTTAATATTTAATTATACATATTTAATCTTTTTAATACACATACCTTTAATACATTCCATTTTTCGTTAATACGATAACATTTTTTGAGGAAGTGTGGACTATTTCCCTCTCAATGTGATGTGATTTTTTCACACGATACATGAAACATATTAATGATTTATTAAATTAAAAATAAGTTAAAATAATTGTTATATTATATTCATGAAATAATTAAATTTTTTTAAATATGTTATATATATATATAAATAATTCTCTTTATTAACCTTTCACGCACTTAAAAAGTGATAACATCATTCATGGACGAGAGGACCACCACCTCCTCCAAATAATGTGATTCATTTTACAAAAAAAAAATAATTATATATATAAATATATATTATTATTTTACATGGTATTTATGATATAATGATTATTTTGAGAATATATTTTATTACTTACCTTATTTCCATTATGATCATTGAAACATGGAATTGTTAATCATGAATACGTACGACCTACGATCTTCATGATCAAAAAGTTTATTTATGTTTCCTACCCTTATTTAATGATAGAATTTAAAAATATGATTATTTTATAAATATAATAATTATTACACGTTTATTATTATACAGATTTTATATAATGACCCCTTTGACCATAGTTGAGCTTACATTTTTTTTGACTCATAAACTAAAGTTGGTGAAAACACCCAACATAAACATATTTGTTTAAGTAGATTTATAAAACATATTAAAAATTGAAATAAAATTAATGATAAAAATGAATAATTTTCTCAAGAAAGTATAAAATTAACATAATTTTATTATACATGATGTTAAATGATGTTCATCTGAAAGGAAACACATAGTAAGGGATTCACATCTCACTTTTTACATCTATGAGATAAATGTCATATTCAACACTTACTTATTTTTTTGGTGTATCTACTTCCCCTTCTATTATATGATATAATTAATCCTTCTATCTTTATGGTATATTAAACATTAATTTAATGTTATTTCTTCATGATTTTTATGATTTAAAATGTTTAAAAGTGGTATTGCATAGTTTTGAATGTTTAAATATTATTTTCCTCAATAATAAATTTAATTATATAATAAGGGTACTTCCATTTGAGGAAAATTCTATAACCATTTTTTAATTAAAAATGTTATATTTATTCTCAATCTGTTATTCATGAACCTTTTCAATAATTAGTACAATTTTCAAACTCTTTCTTACTCAAACTGTTTTAGAAACTATTTTTTAGTAAAACCAAATATGTTTCACCCTTTAGTCAAAGAAAGATTTTTCTGATAAAATGCATATTTAATTTTTTTGAAATTGTTTTTTAAATAAATTTCTTATTCCTTTTGTCTTTTAGAAATGTTTTCAATGAAATATTTTGATCTCTTTCCCAATAAGTAATAATTCTAAACAATATATGTGCAAAAGTAATGTTCATTTTACCTTGTATGGATTTTACTGATTTACCCATCGTTATGTATTTGAAGCTTCCTTTATATGTTAAAAAGGATACTTTTAAAAGAAAATTTTTTCAAATGTGATTTTCAAAGATAATATTTTTCAAAAAAATTATCGTAATAAAACGATATTTTTCTCATGGTTGTTTTTAATAAATTTTTTTATAATGATTCCATTAATAAATGAAAAAAACCATTTGTTTTACACAACATGGGGTATATTGTATTGATACTATCATTATTCTTCTTCTAGATCATACAAGGATAGTATCCACAGTCACTTCTTTATTCTTTTTAGTCCCCTTAAATATTAAATTTACAATGATCATTGAAAAATTAATTTCCCCTAGCTATACATATAATTTATCATTGATATGTTCATTTATTAAACCATGAATAATTTTTTATATGATGTTTACTTTGAATGGAGTTCGATTATTTAGGGAAATATTGATAAAACCACATACAATATTCATTACAGATTTTTGATAATTTATATTATTTATTCAATATAAAGAATTATTTAGAAATTCAATACATGGTTTGGATACCATTTAAGGTAATCCCTATGTCTTGGGGGCCAATTAATGAAGTCCCCTTAATGAATTGGTGGTCTCAGGAGACAAAATATTTAGCTAACTACCTTAGATGGGGTTTTACAAGATATCTAAACCATATTTTGAAATGCCTTGATGGTATCGGTTCCATGTACCTCCGAAACATGGAATCCAATAATTATGAAATACCCTCATTTAGTTGTATTTTTTACTCATCTAGGATATTTTTCACTGATATATCTATGGACACATTTCATTTTTTGTTATTTATATATAACATTTTTCAGTTTCATTCCTTATCATATTGATTTTTCCTTATCTATTTATTTGAATGGAATGTATTTTCATTTACCTTTCATTATAGTTTATTAACTTCAATTTGATCCAATTGATTACTTAGAATGTGTGTTAAATTATACACGTTCATATGTTAGTTAATTTCTCATTGATTTATTATTTCTTCGTCTATATATTTCCCTTTCTGAGAATTTGAGCTCACCAATATTATGTTTCTTTCCTCAAGAATTCATGAAGCATACTATGAAAGATATACATGGATTTACTTGATGTATTAGAGTTATCCTTGATGTTATTTATTTTGAATAAAAAAATTGTGTTTTAATTAGTGTATTATATTGTAATACAAGACTCGTTTATGTATTTAGTTTACCAAGACTAGAAAACTCGCTATCCTTCGGGGCTTGATTCTTTATAATCATGTCAATGTAATTGATTTAAGTCACATTATTCATACTATCTAGGGTTGGTTCACTATAATTGGTATGAGTGGTAGGATTAATAGAAACATTAGGAACTAGATATAGGAAAACATAGTTTAGAGAAAATAACCCAAAGGTATAATTTGAGGATAAGTATTAAAGAACATTCAATAATTTTGTTAAGGTAGAGATGATGTGGGCCTACATAGAAATAAATCCACATTTTGACACAACAACATGATGTGGTTCTGGAACATATGTACCTAGGAGTAATATTTATGACAAGGTGTTCCAAGCCAAACTTGGGTAACCTGACATAAGACAACAAGCCTTACTTTCCACCTAGTTTGACACTCCCATGAGATATTCTTGTTATAATTCCCATTTTCATTACAAAACATTATGAAGGATTTTGACAATCAATATCCTAGGTTAATCCTAATTTGGTTTATATTGAAAATTAGGTGATATGATTTACAAATACTAGAAATGATATTGTGGATAAAACCTAGACCATGGAAGGACCTATGTGGAGATAAATGGATGAAGTATTTTTTATTATGGTTTTATTTAAGACCTTAGTTAATAGGATAAATATTTATTAACCTTATTTCAAGGATTTCCATCATATTAATTTTGTAGATTATATTAATTTTGATTTAGAAAAGGAATACTTGTAAGTCTGGTGATACACAATCAAATTCGAAAAGATTGGGGTTTTTGAACCAATGACCAATGAATGATAAGGGATTCACACAAACCTCTAACCTACATAATTTCTAGGTTAATTAATCATTCTTTTTAGTTAAACATTTTGATGAAAAATATTAATGATGATATAGAAGTATCCTTTTTGAGGATTATAGATTAATATATGAACTATATTGGTTTTGGAAAATTTTTAAAGACAAATAGTTAGACTTGTTTCTCTTTTATAGGCCTTATAATTTGTAAACAGTTTCTTTTAGTACTTCATGCATTAAATAAAATTCATTATTGGTAATTAATTTATTATAGTAAAGGAATGAAATAGAATTTTATAGAAGCAGAAACAACATTTTGGATTGTTTATATGAAATTGAAACCTATAAATTATGAATATATTCTTATATTCTGGGTTAGTTAATGAATTAACCAACATATAAAAATGAAATAGATATATAATGATGTCCTAATAAATTTTTTGTGAACAAATGGAATCTTAAATCATCACAGATTTTTGTATTTTAGGCCCAAAAAATGTTATTGATAACTCACTTATTTTGAATTGATGACCAAATTAGCATCCATATAAATCTCTATGATTTTCCTCTAGGTACATATATTAACCTTCCACGTATGTTCCTTGATTAGAGAAATAGTTACATGGTAGTCCATGTCACCTTTTTAATTTCCATTATCATTTTTATAGAGATAACTTATAACCCCTTCTCACGATGTGAGATTTCATACATTGGATGTATGTAAACAATATATCATCATGTTTGAGTTTTAATTGTGATAACGTAATTTAAATAATGTTGGGAGAATGTGACTCCTTGAAAATATAATGTAATAACCTTACATTCGATAGCACGTATGACACGCAACGCCAAATGTGTAAGGTAGTATAATATCAGGATATATAATAGTTTATTTACAATTTAAAATAGATTCAATTTATTTCAATACATTTAACTCTGATTTATCCTATGTCACATGAAAGAGATACCTTTTTCAATTTCTTTCATTGTATGCAAGATCGGTCTTCTTCGATGGATTTTGTTACACCAATGACTGAGTTTCACCAAATAACAATGTATAATTAAACTATTATTATTTAATATAATCTGATATAACCTAGCCATTATACTAGATTTTATGAATATTATTAACTAACTTATGAATTTTTTTGGTTTATATAAATATAAAAATAATAAATTTTTTACCAATTAATGAAAATAGAAATAAGATCCAATTAGATATAAAAAGAAATATTATTATTATTATGCTTCCAAAAGAGTTTAGTCTTAATAAACATAATTAATTAAAATTATTGAATAATTTTAATGAAATATATATATTATATGTTAAATAAATCACTTTTTATATTTTTCAAATTAGGTTTGATAATTATAAGATAAGAACAAACACTATTTTACTCCAAAACCCCAATATTTTTATAATGGTAATTTTACTTACATTTAATGGGGACCCCATTTTGAATATTAATTTTGAAACTATTATTGATTTAATATGTAAAAACAAACAAAATATTTGAAATATAAAAATAATATTTAGGTATGGGTGAAATTTTGGTATTTTTATATTATATTTCATTTTTATTGAATAGTTAAAAATACTGAATTTTATTTCATAACTGCTTTACATATAAATTATTTATAAGGTTAAATAATAATTTTTTTTATTTATAAAGATTATGTTGATAATATTTTTATCAATTAATTCAATTTATGTCATTGGAATCAATTTCACATTGAAAATGAATATAATAACATAGAAAAATTTTGGATGTTTTTACATTAAAAACATTAATTGTTGTCATGCCTACGACATCAATTTAAAATTAATTTGTGAAACTTTTATGATTAGAAATTACAAAAATGGATTCCATTTTTAGAATCAGAATAATTTATAATTTCTACTACATCAAACATTTTTTTATAAAAATATATTAGTGAAAGTAATTAAGATTAATTTCCATTATTAAGGTAAAATTATGCTTAATAATTGACAAAACATTTAACATAGGGGACCAAATAACCTATCCAATTTTCTAACACCCATTTTATTTCTAGAAAATCTCCATTAAAATTTAATTATTTTTTTAGTTTTCCATAAATTTTTTTAGGTATGAATGTGGGTACAACAAACTTCTTTTCAAAAATACTGAGTGAGTCATTTCCCCCCTAATAAAAGGCCATCACATGACCTCATTCCTCACACATCATAAAAAACATAGGTACGACCAATATATGGCCATATAGATTCTCCAAATCCCTCCCTTGACCCTCATTCCTCTCTTTGGGAATAAATACATCCAAGGATGCCTTTTGGTACAAACCAAAAGTAGTTACCCGATTAAGAGGTAACATCTTCTCTCAAACATTTTAATTTTATTTCCATTCTCCAACCCCTAATATTTTCTTTTTATATTTTTTTATAAAAACACCAATGTACTTAATATACTAGGATTTTTTATACAAATTTTTTGACCTGTGCTTACACACACTTCCATATAATGGGTAACGAACATACTATTTCTGTTTACGATGAACTACTGCCTCAAGAAATGATGATTGTTCATTTTTTCCTTTACTGACATTCATGGTTGTCCATTATGATAGAAACTATGTTTATATATTATATATATAATATTAATTATTTCTTTATACTAATTTAATACTTTTATTACACATACCATTAATAATTTACTTTCTATGTTAATATGATAACATTGTTTAAGGATGTGTGGACTACCACCCCCTCAAAGCGATGTGATTTATTCACACTATATACGGAACATATAAATGATGGTTTGAATTATAAATATTTGAAAAAAACATATATAATATATTAATGATATAATTACCTTTTTTGAAATATACTATATATATATATCATTTTTTATTACCCTTTCACACACTTAAAAAGTTATAAAGTCATTCTTAGACGTGCAGACTACCACCTCCTTGATAGGATGTAATTCCATTTACATCAAAATAATTATATATATAATTATATATAATAAAATTTTATTTTATTTATGATATTATTATCATTATAGAAATATATTGTATTACTTACCCTGTTTCCATAAATATCATTGAAAATGGGAAAGTTTCTCACACGTAAGTATGAAATATAGTCTCCATGATTGTAATGTGGATTCATTTTTCATATCCATGTTTAATTATTGATTTTAAAATTATAATTAATGTATAAATATTATAATTATTTCAGTATTATTATTATATAAATGTTATATAATAACCTATTTTTCCATATTTTTCCAACCAAAGTCATCTTTTACAAAAAAACAAAATTTGGTCTAAACACCTAAAGTAAACATAATTTTTCAATAAGTTTTATGAAAACTTGTAAAAAGTGAAATAAAAGTAATTCTAAAAATGAAAAATTTTCTCAACAAAGTATAAAATTAACATAATTTTATATTATAGGAGGATAAATGTCATGACCTGTCCTCGGGTCCCATGTCGTGACTACCCCAAGCCGCCTTCTATTGGCCAGGGGCTGGTGACTAGCACCAAAGGCATAAATCTCTATGCTGGGAAGGCATTGCCTTTATTAATAGTAAACACACACAATCAGTGTACACAACTGGTAGCAAAACACTACGTAAAACTGAATACAGAGGTAGTGCTGAATGTAAAGGGGGTCGAAAATACAAGCCCAACAGTAAAGTACAAGGAAAAGACAAAACATGTACAACTAAAAGAAAAACAGATGGAAGGTGTCTAGAAGCTCCTGGATAATTCACCACGAATCCTACCTAAGGGGTAGGTATAGATAACCTCCTTAGTGCTCTACTTCCATTCGTCTCCTCCAGGTATCGTCTCGTCGAGAGGTCCACCTCTGGGTACCATCCAGTCCTAGTACAATCCGCCTCGGTCAGCGCTGTCTATCGTCTGCATCTAACACAACGAGGTGCGGGCATAGCCCGTGTAGGGGTGAGTATAAAAACACTCAGTAGGGACCCCTAGACCCTTATGGTCTCACAAAATCCAACAAGGATTATCATAAAATAGTAAGACACAATCACAAAGTATCAAACATCCTTACTTAGGTATATGCCCATACATATACCTAAGTTACCAATCACTAACCGGCTCCAACTCTTGAGCCCAACCACATTTTTTTCCACATGTGTAAGAACACTCCACAATGAAAGTACATCACAAGGTGTATCCCATAGGTACATCTCACAGAAGAATGCCACGTGGGCTTCACCACAACACATCCACAAAGAAACATCCACCCTTCCTTAGGTATATACCCATACATATACCTAAGTCGTCAAGAGTACTCATCTCATACATGAGGTAAACACAAAGGTAAAGACTCAACTCACACTCGGTATACACAACATAAAATAGAGTAAGAGATGATTAGTCATAGCCAATTAATCATCTTTCACTTTCGAATAGAAAATATCCGTAGAAACCTAAAACAACAGTCTATCGAAGGTGTCGATCCTTCCGAGGATCTCGTTACAAAATTCATCGTTGTCGAACCCATGGAGGATTCTGTTATAGAATTCATCGTTGTCGAACCCATAGAGGATTCCGGTACAAAATTCGTCACTATTAAACCCATGGAGGATTCCTGTACATAAGTCCTCTCTGTCGAACCCACGGAGGATTCCGATACAGAATTCATCACTATCGAACCCACAGAGGATTCCGGTACATAAGTCATAACAATCGAACCCATGGAGGATTCTGATATAGAATTCATCTCTATCGAACCCACAGAGGATTCTGGTACAGAATTCATCACTGTCAAACCCACAGAGGATCCAGGTCCAGTCTCATCACTGTCGAACCCACAGAGCATCCAGGTCCAGTCTCATCACTGTCAAACCCACGGAGGATCCAGGTCCAGTTCCATCACTATTGAACCCACAGAGGTTCCAGGTCCAGTCTCGTCACTGTCGAACCCATGGAGGACCCAGGTTCAGTCTCATCACTATCGAACCCTCAGAGGATCTAGGTTCAGTCTCGATCACTGCCAGTCATAGGGTTCCAGCACACAGAATGCTCGATTCTGGGAGGGTCCTCTGCTCGAGTCAAGTTTCGATACATCAACTATCAATAATTTTTGAGTTGATGTATCCCATATTTTCGTCTCATTATAAGGAACCCAACATGACAGACAACACGTCAAACGGATACTCGGTCTGTGAGTTATTGTCATTTTTGATCCAGGAGCCCGGTTGGTTTTTAGGCTCATACCAACCCGACTATAACCCAACTGTGTCCAAACCTCAAGTAGTATATTCCAAAAGAATCTTATTGCTCCAAGAATTCTATCGCCACAGGAGGTTCGTCAATCGGACACTCGTAGCCAAAGATATGGGCAGAGAGGTGAAGTTGGCCAGAGAGGGTCCGACCCAGTCCAAGGTTGTGGCCCGACCCGAGTGGTCGAAATGGCCCAAGTGGACTGCCTGAACCAAGGGAGCAGCCCAACTCAAAGGGGCAGCCTGGCCCATGGCATCCCGGCTGACTGGCGGCCCGACCAGCTGGCAACCCGGCTGGCTGGAGACCCGCAGGGCCGGCTGGTTTGTTGGGCCCGACGGATGGTCGGCTGGCTGGCTTGAGAAGCCGGCTGGCCGTGAAAAGAAGGGGGGTTATACCCCCCCCCCCCCAGGCTCCCGAAACCACCAGCGCAAGGCACCAGTCCTTGTAACCTCGAGACCTGTAGGGTCCCGCCTGGCGCGCATCGGCGGCTGGCTCAGCCGGCCGCACTCTTCTGTCCTCCGCGGTCCTGCTCCACTGGAGTGGTGCGACGACACCACGCCCCTACACCGCGGGCCGCACTAGTCTCGACCTCCTACTACCGTCTGTGTGGTGTGACGGTGTCACACCTCCTTCGCCAAGGCCCGGCTTGGCCACGGCCCGGCTTTCCTCCACGCGGCACGACTGTGTCGCGCCTTTCCGGTGACCCGATGGTCTTGCACTGTCGGTCTCCTCATGGTCGTCCCAACGCCGACCGCCATTATCCACTCTCTTCATCTACCACAAACAAGATCGAAAATGGAAAGAGTCGATCGTGTTGGTGCGGTCCAAATTCCCCCATGTTATAGTGATATCATTTGGTTGTCAAACCATAATTTCAATGATGTATAATGGGAACAAAAATAGTTCAAAACCCCTACCTCAAATTCAGTGATCAATGATGGAGTTGCGGAAGACGGATTTCTCTTCGTCGATGTCAGGAAAGAAGGTAACCGAGGACGGCGTCGTCATCATTCCTTAAAGATGGTGCTCCCTCCTTTGTTCTGGTAGGAGAAAGAATAAGACGTCTAAGGAAGAAGTCGAAGAATGGAGGACTTCATCAGCGTTCTACATGTTCTTCATTAGAAGGAAGAGGCGTTCTTTGGGGACGATGGTTCTTCGTTGGAGAGGATAATTCTCTTAGTATTCTCTCAAGTTTCCACCAAAGAAAACTAATCCAATATAATAGAATAAGTTCTCTAATATTTTTATGTCACAATGACACAAGAGTTGTTTTTAATTAAATGTGACAACTCATTTAATTTAATTGCAGAGGAATGGATTCAAAAATTAAAATTCAAAATAAGGGAGGTGGGGAGTTTCTATTAATTGAAGAGTGGTTTGTCACAATTATGAGGGTAGACCAAGAGTTACAAGGGTTACATGCCCGGGTGGTCCCCGTCGGAAAAATAACCTAACAAGGGAGGTTATGTGCGAGTTGGCCGCACCACCATAACCTCTCATGGGTGGTTATGGTGTGGCGGCCCCCACCTCCAACCACCACTTAGAGACTTTAACCACCAAAAATAATAATAATCTATCACTTTTTTATTTAACTTTTTCCATGAAACCCAGAAAACTAACTTCTAAACATGCTAAAACGCAACTGTGGTGAAGGTCTCACTAAGAAATCACTGACGCCGCGAGTTCAATGGTGCCCTCAGATTTCAATTCTGAGCATTGGATCAAAAGATATAAAATCTCTCACGTACATTTACTGAATGTACCTGAAAAAAACTTCAAAAATTGATTACGTGCATATCGGCACTCGGAATTAGGCACTGTCAGAAACTACAGACTCATAAAATTATCATTTATTTAAGAAAAGATTTTCCATGGAATTTCTGGGTCTTTAAATTCTCCCCACCTCATGGATTTCGTCCCCGTAAGCTACAACTCGCACTAAATAAACAAAGGGGGTACTGATCACGCATCTGAGCCTCCCGCTCCCATGTTCTCTCTTGGAGGTTCCCGTGTTTCCAGAAAATGCACACTAGAGGTATCGACCATCCACAGAGGACCCACTCCTATCGATCCTCAATCTCCAGTAGAACCTCCATGAAGGTCTCCCCATCATCTATGATTTTATCCCCATGGTCGATGATGTGGGATGGGTCGTGCACGTATCTCCTAAACTGAGATACATGGAAGACGTCATGCACCTGGTGCAACTGAGGTGGAAGTTGCAAGTGGTAAGCCACCTCACCTACTCTGCTGAGGACATGAAAAGGTCCAATGAATCATGGAGATAACTTGTTGCCTCAGCCAAATCCCCATATACCTCATCGAGGTGAGACCCATAGAATGATGTGGTCACTATCCTAGAACTCCAGTGGTCTCCGTCTCCTATCATCATAGGACTTATTCATTATCTGTGTAGTCTTCAACCTATCCTGGATGATCTGTACCTTCTCCATCATAGATCGTACCATCTATGGTCAGTAGGAAGTTAGTTGACTTGGTGATTCGGTCGACGATCACCTAAATAGAGTCATGTCCTTTGGATGTACGTGGATGTAACGTCACAAAATCCATGGATACCTCGTCCCACTTCCACTCTGGAACCTCTAATGGATGATCTAATTCTTCTGGAACCTAGTGATCTGCCTTCACTTGTTAAAAGGTGAGGCATCGTGAGACAAACTCTACTACAACCTTCTTCGTACATGGACACCGATGTTGTCGTCGGAGGTCCAGATACATCTTCTCCACTCCTGGATGTAACGCTAAAGTAGATGTGTGGAACTCCCTCAACACTTCCTCTTGAAGTGCAACTGGTACCATGGTATGTCCTATGAAGAGAATGAAGTGCTCCCCACCTTCATAAAATCCATTAGGTTCATGCCCTATGGATATCTGAGCACGTCGCATCTCACAGTCAACGTACGCACGCTGTGCCTCCCTGACTTGCTGAAGATGTGGACGAGTGACTATGAGAGACTATAGAAAGGATGCTCCGTCTCTGTCCCCAAAGGATATCAGCAATGTGGCCAGCTTCTCTGTCTCCTCTCCTAATATCTGAATGTCGGATCTCCTGTTGAGATAATCTGCAACAACTTTCCCCTTACCATGAGTATAGACTATCTCAAAGTCATAGTCCTGGAGGTACTCCATCCAATGTCGTTGTCTCTGGTCCTGGTCATTTTATGAGAAGACACACCTGAGACTATTGAGATTAATGTAACCCATAAATTGTTCTATCAATGAACTATGGGTGAGACTAGCCAATTGTAATGAACTCGAGTACACCCTTCTTCGCCTACGTCCTACAAGATCTGATATGATTTCTCCTTCACCGAAAAGATAAATCTGGTCTCATCCACTTGATGAACTACATCCTTTTTCTAATATAGTCAATCCTAACATGAATGATAATAATTCATGCCATGGATGACGTTGTAAGGTCTCGACACTACTACCAAGAGATCCAACTGTTACTCTTGCCTCCAAGGGTTGATTCATATTGTTGTCATCAGTGTGTGGTCACTGGGTCTCCTCCAGTAGGATTATCAAATGTTAGGGTCAAGTCTACAGTTTTAACCAGAACCTCTCAGTATCAACCACACAAAAAGGCGGGAAAGAAAACGTCACAAGGACAAGTGTCTTTTATTACTGCAGCTCAAATTACAAAGACACAAAGAATCCACAAACAACAATAACAACGAAGCTAGAAACATCATGAACAAAGGAATCTATGCCTGGATCTATTTCTGCCCATGTACACCAACTCCTGGAGCTCGAGGTGAACCGTCTAGGGGTGGTAGTAGTAGTGCTCAATGACTCTGACCACCATCTGCTAAAGGAACAGCTCCAATGCCTCGTACACTACTCAACTGAGGCTCAAGCTCCTTACATTTACTTTTTCTCGGTGTCTCCTCTAATGCCTTCTTATCAACTGTGTAGGGATTCGGACAGTCACGCGCTCTGTGACCCAGTTCCCTACAAGAATAAAAAACCATTCTCCGTTCAAAGCTCCCTCGGCCTCAGGTTCCCCGCACCCCCGATGCCACATATTGGGGTCGTATAATAGTAGATCTAACCCCCTTGTGCCCCTGTGTCATTTGCCTATAGTATGCTACATATGACTCAACTACTATCGGAAATCCATGCGGCAAGAGCAGCATCTCTTGAGAACGCACAAAGCGTAGAGTCGCTGATACAAACTCATCCCTGAAAAGACCCTCAAATTTTTCCTAGGTGAGGGTCACCTCATTGTAAAACTATAGAATCAGGCTCCACCACATCTTATCTTCTCTCTAAAAGAGACTAACATCTAGCTGCACCATAAAGTCAGCAGGTGTCCCAACTGTGTGAAAAACTCGTGCTACAAACTCCAGCCAGTACCCATCGGTCTGAAAATTTGTCTCGCCTCGAAACCATGGAGGCCTCTGTCACAGGAACATGGGAAACGTGCACAAGCAGCATGCACCCTCTGCTACTGGGGCTAGTGTTAACGGTATCCCAGTGGGTAGTGGTACCACAGGTTTCACCGCTGTGATGGGGCTCTGCACCAAGGCCTCGTCACTCGGTGGGCTACCATCGCGTTCCCCACTCGGAACCTGCGCTGACTGACTAAGTGAAGACATCCTAAAAAAGAAACAGGTTTTCCATGATCAAAAGTATACCTGGTGAGCTGACTCAAAATAATAAAAAAGAAAACATTCCAAAATAAACACACACGCAATCAATGTTTTCTTTCACTGAGTCGGGAATCAGAAGTCAGAGTCATAGTGTATGGATACGTCGGCCACTGCACCAACACTGGTTTCCCTGAACTAATAACTACACCCAAAAAACTTAACACTATTACTATTAAAAGAATCAGAGTCTATGTTATGTGGTATAACTGACTCCTCTGATGCCAATTTTTCACGACCCGTCCTTGGGGCCCGTGCCGTCACTACCCCATGCCCGCCTTCCATAGGCCAGGGGCTGGTGACTAGCACCAAAGGCGTAAATCCCTAAGCTGGGAAGGCATTTCCTTCATTAATAATAATCACCCACAATCATAGTACACAACTGGAAGCAAAAAACTATGTAAAAATGAATACTGAGGTAGTGCTGAAAGTAAATGGGGCCAAAAATACAAGCCCAACAGTAAAGTACAAGGAAAAGTCAAAAAAGGTATAACTAAAAGACAAATAGTTGGAAGGTGTCTAGAAGATCCTGGATCATCCACCATGGATCCTATCCGAGGGTCAGGCATAGATAGTCCCCTCAGTGCTCTACGTCCATCCATCTCATCCAGGTATCGTCTCGTCAAGAGGTCCACCTCCGGGTACTGTCCAGTCCTCGTACACTCCACCTCGGTCAACACTGTCTATTGTCTGTATCCAACACAACGAGGTGTGGGCATAGCCCGTACAGGGGTGAGAATAACAACACACAGTAGGGACCCTGAGACCCTCATTGTCTCATAAAATCCAACAAGTTTAATAAAAAATTAGTAAGATACAATCACAAAGTATCAACCATTCTTACTTAGGTATATGCCCATACATATACCTAAGTTACCAATCACAACCTGGCACCAACTCTTGAGCCCAACCACATTACGTTCCACAAGTGTAGGAACACTCCAAAAAGAAATTACAGCATAAGGTGTATCCCATAGGTACATTTCTTAGAAGAAATCCATGTGGGCTTCACCACAACACAACCAAGAAGAAACATCCACCCTTACTTAGGTATATGCCCATACATATACCTAAGTCATCAAGAGTACAAATCTCATACATGAGGTATAAACGAAGGTAAAGACTCAGCTCACACTAGGTATACACAACTTAAAAGAGAGTAATAGAGGATTAGTTGTATCCACTGAATCATCTTTCACTGTCGAACGGTAGATATTCGTAGAAACCTAAAATAGCAGTCTATAGAAGCTCTCGATCCTTCCTAGGATCTCGGTAAAAAAGTTATTGTTGTCCAAACCACAAGGGATTTCGGTACAAAACTCATCCTTGTCAAACCCATGGATGATTCCGGTACAGAAGTTGTCACTGTCAAACCCACAGAGGATTCTGGTACAGAAGTCATCTCTGTCAAACCCACAGAGGATTCTGGTATAGAATTCATCACTGTCGAACCCATGGAGGATTCTGGTACAAAAGTCATCACTGTCGAACCCACCGAGGATTCCAGTACAGAAGTCATCTCTGTTGAACCCATGGAGGATTCCGGTACAGAAGTCAACACTATCGAACCCACGGAGGATCCAGGTCCAGTCTCATCATTGTCAAACCCACGGAGGATCTAGGTCATGATTCATCACTGTCGAAGCCACGGAGGATCCAGGTCTAGTGTCGTCACTCTCGAACCCACGGAGGATCCATGTCCAGTCTCGTCACTGTCAAACCCACAGGGGATCCGGGTCCAGTCTCGTCACTGTCGAACCCACGGAGGATTCAGGTCCAGTCTCTATCGCAGCCAGCCATAGGGTTCCCACACAAAGTATGCTCGATTCCTGGAGGGTCCTCTCCTTGATTCAAGTTTAGATACATCAACTATCATGAAGTCTTAATTTGATGTATTCAGTAGTTTCATCTCATCATAAGGAACCCAACGTGATAGAATACACGTCAAACGGACTCCCGGTCTGTGAGTTATTGGCATTTCCGTTCCAGGGGCCCGGTTGGTTTTTTGGCTCAAACCAACCTGACCGTATCCCAACTGTGTCCAAACCTCAATTAGGATATGATAAAATAATTTTATTACTCCAATAATTCCATCATCGTAGGTGTTTCATCAATCGGACACTAGTAGCTAAAGATATGGGTGGAAAGGTGAAGTTGGCCATAGCGGGTCCGAACCGGGGTCTAACCCGGTCCACGGGTCCGATCCGGTCCAAGGTTGCAGGCCGACCCGAGTGTTCGGCCCGGACCTAGTGGATGACCTGAACCAAGGTAGCGGCCCGTCCCAAGGGGGTGGCCCGGCCCGAAGGCACGACTCGGCCCGTGGCGGCCCCGCCGGCTGGCGGCCCGCGTGGCTGGCTGGCGGGCTGGCCCAGGGGGCTGATTGATCAGTTGGCCCGGGTGTCCGGCTGGCCGTGAAAAGAAATGGGGGTTAGACCCTTCCGGTATCCCGAAACGGTCAGCGCAAGGCACCGTCCCTTGTAACTGCGGGACCCGTAGGGTCTCGCCAGGCGCGCACCGGCGGCCGGCTAAGCTGGCCGCCCACTTCAGTCTGCTGTGGCCTAAGGCCGCAGTCCTACTCCACTGATGCGTCGCGACAGCACCACGCCCCTACGCCATGGCCCGCCCTGGCCGTGGCCTCGTATAGCACTGGCACGGCGTGACGGCGCCGCGCCCCTCCACCGCAGCCCTCCCTGGTCGCGACCTCTTGCTTCCCTCTATGTGGAACGACGGCACCACGCCTCCTTCGCCACAGCCCGGCTTGGCTGTGGTCCGACTTTCCTCCATGCGTCATGACGATGCCGCGCCTTTTCAGTGACCCAGCGGTATTGCGATGTCGGTCTCCTCGCGGTCGGCCCGACGTCGGCTGCTGTTGTCTGCTCCCATCGTCAACAACAAAAAAGATCAAAAATAGAAATAGTCAGTCGTGTTGGTGCGGTCCGAATTCCCCCATGTTACAGTGATGTCATTTGGTTGTAAAAACATAATTTCAACGACATAGAATGGGTACAAAAAGAAATCAAAACCCCTACCTCGATTTCTGTGATCGACGATGGAGTCGCGGAAGACGGACGTCGCTTCGTCGACGTCGGGAAAGAAGGTAACCAAGGATGGCATCATCGGTGTTCTTTAAGGATGGTGGTCCCTCCTTTGCTTAGGTAGGAGAAGGAAGAAGACGTCCAAGGAAGAAGTCGAATAATGGAGGACGTCTCCTGCGTTCTTCACATTCTTCGTTGGAAGTAAGATGCCTTCTTCGTGGGCGGTGGTTCTTCGTTGGAGAGGATAATTCTCCAAGGATTCTCCCAAGTTTCCACCAAAGAAAACTAATCCAAAATAATAGTGGAATTTCTCTATTATTTTTATGGCACAATGACACAATATTAGTCATTAATTAAATGTGACAACTCATTTAATTTAATTGTAGAGGAATGGATTCAAAAATTCAAATTCAAAATAAGGTAGGTGGATAGTTTCTATTAATTGAAGAGGGGTTTGGCACAATTATGAGGGTAGACCAAGAGTTACAAGGGTTAAATGCCCGGGTGGTCCCCACAGGAATAATAACCTCCCAATGGAGGTTATGTGTAGGTGGGACCCACCACCATAACCTCTAATTGGAGGTTATAGTGTGGTGGCCCCTCCCTCCAACCACCACTTAGAGACTTTAACCACCAAAAATAAAAATAAGCTATCTATTATTTTTATTTAACTTTTTCCATGGAACCCAGAAAACTAACATCTAAACATGCTAAAACGCAACTGCGGTGAAGGCCTCACTAAGCAATCACTGACGCCGCGAGTTCAACGGTGCCCTCATATTTCAATTGTGAGCACCAGATCAAAAGATATAAAATCTCGCATGTACGTTTACTGAATGTACCTGAAAAAAACATCAGAAATTGATTCCAGGCACACCGGGCCTCAGAATCAGGCACCGTCAGAAACTACAGACTCGTAAAATTCCCATTTATTTATGAAAACATTTTCCATGTAATTTTCGGGTCTTTATACTAAATAACATTCAATCGAAAGAAAACTCAAGGTAATCGATTTGTATATCACTTTTTACACCTATATGATAAATGTCATGTTCACCACTTACATATTTTGTGTGGTGTATCAACTATCCATTTATTTATATGATGTCATTATTCATCATTTCTTCATTTTATCTTGAACTTATATATATTATTATTCCTTCATGTGGTTTATGATTTAAAATGTTTTAAAGTGTAATGAGATACTTTGGAATTTATATAGATTATTTTCCACAAAAAAAAATTTAATTATATTTCAATGGTATTTCCATTTGAGGAAATTATATAAAAATTGTTTAATAAAAACAATAATTTTCATTTCCTGTGGTTATTCATGATATTTTTCATGTATTATTACCATTTTTCCATTATTTTTTACACAAACTATTTTAGAAATTTTTTCCATAAAACCAAACTTCATTTATCTATTTAGTTGGAGAACCTATTTTTATCCAAAAACCATGATTTTAAAAAAAAAATAAAAAAAATTAAATGATTTTCTATATTTATTTTACCCTTTTTTTATTTTATCAAGGTTTTCAAAGGAATCTTCGTGTCTCTTTCCAAAGAAAGCATATTTCTAACCATTAACCGTGTAAAATGAATGTTCTTTTTACCTCGTACATCTTGTATTGATTTAACTGCAATAATTTTATCTAAAACTTACTTTATATGTTTAAAATAATACTTTTTAAATAAAATAATCTCAAATTTTATTTTCAAATAAATGGGTTTTCAAAAGGTTATTCATAAAATAATGATATTTTCCTCAATAATGTTTTTAATATATATTTTTATAATTTTTTTATTCTTTAATGACAATAACCATTTTTTTAATCCATATAGGGTATGTTATATTAATAACACCCATAATATTACTATATATGGTTTCTGTTAGATTTGGTGTATGATAGTATTCAAATTCACTAACATGTTTCCGTTTAATCCCATTTAAATATTAAATTCTCTCTGCATAATGAAAAATGAATCTCCCCTATCTATAAATATCATTTATCTTGGATATGTTCATTGCTTAAACCATGTACCATTTTTCATATGGTGTTTAATTTGAATGTTATTTCACTATTTATGAAATATTGTAAAATATATATGAATTATTCAATAAGGATATTTGATTAGGCCTATTGTTTATTTGATGTGAATAAATATTTGGGTTGGTAAGACATGTGTTGAAGACCATTTAAGGGAAGCCCTACAAGTTTGGGATTGTTTATTGAAATCCCCTTGATGAATTAGTAGTCTCATGAGAAAAAATAATTGGCTACCCACCATAGATGTTTTTTTACCTGATAGATAATCCCTATTCTGAAAATTCTTGATGGTACTAGTTGTATGTACCTCAGAAACATGGAATACAATAATTAAGTGCTTTCATCATTTATTTTTAGTTATTACTCATCCTTGATATGTTCTATCAACATATATATGGATAAATTTCATTTTATGTTGTTTAGATAGAATATTTTTAGCTTCTAACCTTTCCATATTTATTTTTCCTTATCTAGATATTTGAATTGAATGTGTTTTCATTTACCTTGACTTATTGTTTATCCACTTCCTTTTTAGCCTATTGATTATATTTCATGTGCATTAAGTTATTCACCTTGATAAGATAATTTATTTTTCATTAATTAATTATTTCTTCTAGTATATTTTTTCCATACTGATCATTTGTGATCACCCTTATTAAGATTCTTTCCCCAAAAATCTATGAAGCATACAATGAATGATATGTATGGATTTACTTGATGGATTAGAGTTATCCTCAATGATATTTTTAGAAGAAAAAAATATTTAGTAATTATTGAATTCTTTTGAAATACAAGACTCATTTATGTATCTGGTGTACCAAAACTACTAAACTCTTGCTCCTTCAGGGCCTGATTCCTAATAATTATGCCACTATAACAGATATAATACAACAACCCGGGCTATTTGGGTGTGTTTGAAACATAAAAAATTATAAAAATAATATATATCATATATTAAAAATAAATAAATTTTTATCACAAAACTTTAATGGTGGTAATGGATAAACAAACTACATCAGTTTATGGGGTGGTAGTCTGTCGTACACACATACGATGATTGAGTCTCCCATTTGATGGAATTATGTGAAATATTAGGTCGTTACCTTTACGTTAAAATATATAATTATATATACGATAATATTTTTTATATATAAATATGAACTAGAAATAACTGATTTTATTTGAGGAAGAAATAAACAATGTTCATTGATGAAGGTTACCTCTTCTTTAGATATCTCCTTTCAGCTTACACTAAAGGAACTATTTGAATGGATTTATTCAAAAGGAAAGGATTATATGATCAATGGCTCGATTTAGTGAGGATACTTGGATTTTGGTTTTCCAAACCAAATAGTTTTTTGGGTGTGAAGAAAAGAGATGAATATGTGCCCTTTTATAAGAGGGGGGAGGGGCAGTTTTGGAATTTCTAAAAAGATTAATCCACAATAAATTGAATATAAAAAAATCAGAAGGACATTTATTAGAATATAAGATATGTTAATGTTGTAATATCATAAACAAACAAGATTTAGACATGTTTTGGTGTCATTTTAAACCATATCATTTTGATTAACACTTAGTTAACCCATTTTAATTTTAAATATGGTAATAATTTTTTCAATATGAAAAGGATCTAATTATTACATATAAAGTGTAAATTGGAAAAAAATGGACAGTTTAAGTTATTTTATGCCATATATCATATTCTTCTCCATATTTAATATTTTTATAATTTTAAAATAATTTTATAAAATATTATTCTCATAAAATATCATTGGTGCCAATTTTTACATTATTCCATACATTTCATTTAAGAAAACAAATAAAATAATATGTATTCAAAAACCATTTACACACCCCTAACACATCCTATTCACCAATAAAATTAGTGTAGAACATTAATTAATTCTAATTATATATATATGTATTCATATATCTAAGATCTTTTAAATGATTTTTTTCATTAATTGAATAATTACAACATCATCATTTTGTATTTATTTAGGATTATTATTTATATACTAAAAATATAATATGAAATTAAATAATGTATATGAATGTATTTGATTTATAATAAATATTTATTATCAAAATTATCCCTTAAATAGGCCCATATTGAAAATATTTCACTTGTTAAAAACAAGAGTATGACAAGTTATAATTCTCATTGAAAAAAATATTAAAAAGGTTATAATCTCATCCAAATATATCCAAATAATCATATAAATGATATTTTAATTATTATAAACAAAAAATACTCATACAGTAAAATTGGGGGAAATGATAGGGTATTTTCAAATATTAATAATATTATTTTTACCATTAATTAGCTAATTTACCCATAACCGTGGTAATAAAAATTACTAAGTTTATTATTCATATTCTTGAAAAATAAAAAGGATATATTTACTAAATTTGGAACATATTATTAAAAATATGGAATCCATTTTTAATAATTCAAAACATACTATTATGTAAAATTAATTTAAAATCTATCATGTTGATGAGGAGAGAAATAGAGTTCTTAAGTGAAAATCTTCAAAAGATAACTATGTTTTTATATCTAAATTAAATTTAAAAATGATTCTAATTTCCTAAATTGAATTTATTTATGTATAATTGAAATATTTTAACATTAAAATAATTTTAAAATAAAAATTTCCATTATAAATTATTTATACAATAATTCTATTTTCAATTATAAGTAAATATTTTTACTATTAATCAAAACATGAATGTTTTCATAAAAACCACAGAAAAATTACCCTATGATAATTTTGAAATTTTATTAAAAAAAATTATTTTGTAAAATAAAATTATTAAAAGTGTAAAACAAATTAAAACATTTTTTCTATTAACTTGTGATAAAACTGATTTTTAGAAAAATAGTGTTTTTATACTTTGTAAAAATTGATTTGTCTTTATTATGTTACTATAAAAAAATATTAAATGAATTAGAAAACATTAAATTTAAAATATAGCATATGAATTTCATTAACACAATTTAGTAATAGTTATTAATTTGATATACTATGATAAGACACCATTGTGTGAGTAAAAACATTTTTAATAAAAACACATACTTTATTGCCAATTGGATTTTATAATAATTTATATTTATTTGATTACCAAATATATATTTTTATGAAAATTTCTAATCTATATTTTTATAATTCAGATAATACTATTCATTACCACCATTTTAGAGGCTATGTGATAACTATCATACCAAATACTATACTATCATTTGGTAAAACATAGTCTTTTGTGTAACACAAGCTATCAAATTTACTAATTATTGTGTGTTAAACAAGAAAAAAATTCTTGCATGTTCCATGATACAAACTTTGTATTCCATGAAATGTAAGAAATCAAATATGTTTAATTAATTTGAAAGCAGTAATTCTTAAAAACCCAGGGTGTTACATTCTACCCCCGATAAAATTAATTTCTCCCTCAAAATTCATCACTCTAATAAAAACGAATGAGAATTACAATACCTCATCATATAATAAAATTACACATTGATTATTAAAATAGGTGGTCCCTCAAAAAAAATTATACAGGTGAGTGGTCTTGTTTTGTAGATATTTAACTCTACGGTCCAATATTTCTTTAGATTTCTTTTCATACGAAAGATCTTACTCCAGCGATATAAACTATGAGCTTAGTACATGTAAAGTATTTGGTATGAACTCCATCATAATTGATACATGGAACACATCATGAACTTGAGATAGATTTTTTGGATGTGACATTCTATAGTCTATCATTCCCATACGATCAGAAATTTAAAATGGAAATCATGTCCTTGTAATTTGAAATTTTACATCAAAAATTAAAGGTGGATATTGGAGAATTTATTAGTGGGAATCCCACATCATAAATATTGTTCTTAGAAATTCATCTTAATAATAGTTAAATTAAAATTCAGAGATCACAACATAACAAGGATTTCAATAAGAAAATCATTATTGGATAGTGAAAACATGGAAATAGAAGAGAATTCCATCTATCAAATTATGATGGAGAGTAATAGAGAACATGGTAATTATAATTCTAGAAATCACAAAATGATAAATATTTGATGATCTAAGGGACTATTTGATTCTTTGAAAATAAAGGTACTATGATAATAGTTTTTATAAATACTTTTCCTAAAGATGAATAATTTTCAAATGATAATATACTTACTTGATTTCATTCAATTTTGTTTTGTATAATATCATCCATCAGTTATGCCTTGACAAATTTTCACTTTATCTCATACACCGAGAAATGTGGTTTAAATTGAAATTCCGTATGAACTAGTAGATCATAAGATACATAATGGGATTAAAATTTATTCCTTCTATCTCTATTTATCATAAAAAAATGGATATAACATGTTATCTAATAACCATAAATCATTATATGTGTCTTTATAATATTAATCAATAAAACATAATCCATAGTTAAATAAAAAAAATTCATAAATTGTTACCATTACGAAAAATATAAAATATTAAAAACAAAAACATTCATAATAAGGTTACTAAATTTTAAAAATCAACTTATCATTAATCACCCAAATAACATGATGTAGATTCTAATTTTCACACACCAAACAACTGATGTTCATTATCTTGTCTTCTATAAAAATAGGGTAATTACTTTAATTTCCATAAAACCTTAGTGAAAACATCAATATGTTCATAAATTAATGCTTTACTCATACCATAAATCCAAAATTTTATAATTTCGTTCCATAACAACATAATCCACCTAATCATCAGTTAAAAAGTCATAAAAACTATCCCATTTATTTTATCAAAATAAAAAATATATATATCTCCTTATTAAACCAAAATTATTAACATATTAAGGGTTATCATTTTATTAATCTTGTGTTCTCTAAAAAAATATCACATTAACACCTTAATCACTTATCATGGTTATTAGTTCCATTCAAAATATGATTTTAAATACATAAAAAACAACTGTCGACCAATTCATATATGTTTAATTATTCAATGATACCATAAAAATCATTTTATAGTGATATTATTGATTCAAAATATGGAATAACATTAATCCTTACACTTATATGATAGTAATGTAATAGTTTCCTCCTTTTTTAAAAGTTAATTCTTGGGTCATGGAATTGAGTTAGATAATACCCATGTTCCCCACAAAAAATAAATTGAACTCCCATACAATTTTTTCCTCAATGTACTTCTTTTACAAATATATAAAATCATCCCCTCCATTTGAGATATTCCTTTAGGTCCTTCTTCTAGCCTTCTTGACATATAAGAAGCCAAATTTTTATTCCTCTTTGTTTATAACCACATGAAATTTGATAAAATCCCATGTTCCTTTTATTGTATGTTTTAGGAATCTCACCGAAGATCATGATGTTAATCGTATATCATGATAACTTATTAGGAATAATCATAGCATCCTTCAGTCATGTACTTATCACATTTGGTGTGTCATCAACAAATTGTCTGTCACATTCAATGTTACCCCAGTACTATCTGGTTCACACAATTGACTAAAACCATGAAACATAGTGTGAGAAACAATTATCATAGATAAAAACACATAACAAAGAGAAATATTTTTATAAAATTTCAATCTATGACACCATTGGATTAATCCTAGGTTATTCAAGATCGACACCAAAAGACTATTATTATATCCTATACATATATATATCGTAAGGGGTATTCTTTAGGTTTTATCCTCCTTGTTTCTCAAGGATGACTAACTAATTTCTCTAATAACAACTATAATATCCTTTTATTTTCATTCATATTCATCACGTCATTTTTTTGGAATATTTAATACATTACACAGACACTTTATGAACGGCCATATTTGTTCATTGTGTTGGAAACATGGAAACATAAACAACTGGTGCATAATACATATACATCTTCTATGGACTATTTATTTATTAATATGCAACATTTTACATATCATACTTAAAATAATTCTTCATATCCTAGGGAAATTAAATAAAATAAATTGTGAGATCATATTCTCATTAAGGGTAAGAAAGACAACAATATAAGAATAACATTATCATAAGTGTATGTGAACATAATAATAAAATTTAATTATCATTAATTGAATATAAAATATCATATACCTGAGTCATAGAATAATGATTGTAAGTTCATAAGACATTAATCATAAGGGATTAAAAATAATAAACCATAAAATCATAACATAAAAATAAGACATAGAATTTAGGTTGACTTGTAAATATATAAAATTATTTCCATAGTTTTTAAGGCTTAGATCCAATGCCATATTAGTGGAATGGGAAAACTCCTCAACCCATATTATTATTCAAGGTCCCTATAAATAATATATTAGTAGTGAAGTTTCAATCCCAAGACTATATTAGTTATTAAGGTTCAATCCCAATGTCATCTTAGTAGTCAAGGATCATTCAAAAAACAACCTAATGGACAAAGTCTTTTAATGAACTAGGTTCATATCACATATAATCCACTTCATTCTCAAGATATGTAATTCATTACCAAATGAATTGGATAGATATATAGTTCACACCTATTATATAATGAAATAAAACATATACGTCCCACAACATCATAAATCATTCATCACATCATAAATCAAGAAATGAAATGGTTTTCGTAAAAATTTTAGCAAAGCATATCTCATTGAAAAGTTATGGGATTCAAAAAAATCACTCCATAAAAACAAAAACCATTCAGTGAAACAATACGAATGGTATCATTGGATCATATCCCAATTAATGTATAATTAACATTAAGTAATGTTATTTTATATGGAAAAATACTTTTGAATGATATTTTTAAAACTTTTATTGTGGAAAAATCATTTCTTATTTGTAAAATTATTTTTATGTCATAAAAAAATTGTAAAATAATTTTAATTTAAAATAACCATAAAAAATATAATTTAAAAATTTAATGTAATTATATGAATCATTGAAATCGTTTTCCTAAAATTTCACAAAAAACAATTATAAAACATTTTTATAAAACAAGGATTTTGAATAAAACAAATTTCAGAGTGAACAGAGAATAAAATTACATGAAACATATAAAATTATGAAAATAAGGTGATTTAATATTAGGAATTTAAATTAACATTATATACTCTTCTTTAAATAATATGGGTGCATAACATAACATGTGTCTCAAATAAAGAAAATTAAGGAAAAATCACATTACCGATTTTGTAAATTTTGAACCATTAACCCCATGAAAGATAGATCATCAAATTAATATGTAAATGCCCATAAATATAAGTATAAGGATACTGTAATAAATTCAGGTGAAGTGTATACACCAAAAAATTGGGTTGCGAATTTTTCATGTATCTCGTTGATATAAAAAGTGAGATGAAATTCTCATACCTTATGTCTTGACTTCTTTATGATATGTTAAATCCTCATCTATAATAAATATAAGTTTATTATAAATATACCAAAAAATCATATTCCTATAAATATATATATATATATTATTTATATGTGACACTATATTACTCTCAAATTAATAATTCCATGTTAATGTTATGTTTTGGGTAATAACATCATTGTATTTGGTACATGTTTTGACTTGTAATATTTCATCCTCTAACTGAGATGATAATTTAAAAATATAAATATTGATAAATATGTTATAGTATCATATTTATTCAGTATATATGTATTTATATTGATTCATAATAATTATAGGCGGAAAATAATTTACATTTTTCATGGTGACAGTAGTTCGTACGGGCACAGTAACACTATTTTCATTTTAATTTGATTTTTAAATAAAGAAATTTATATGATATAAAATCATTAATTAATATTTTTTTGTCATATATGTAACATATTTTCATTAAAATAATATTTAATACATTCCATTAAAATCTGGAAAAAATCACATCGCTTCATGTGGTGGTAGTTTACCATACACTCAAATGACGTTATTATATTCCCACAAAATTGAATGTATGAAGGTATGTCCGATATACCGATTATGTAATTATAAAAAAAATAATAAACATAATATATATATTATATTGAATATAAATCCATAATTATTACCATTATTTAATAGAAGTAATGGAAGATCAGATAACATCAGTTCCCGGGACGGTGGTCCACCGTACACACAAACAATTATTGTGTATCTCATTTGGTGGATGTGTGTGAAGTTGATAGTAATAAAAATAAAACTAATAAATATAAATATCATTAATATACTTATTTTATTATATAAAAATTAAATAAAAATAATGTAATGGTTTTATAGAATAAATAAAACAAAATTGTCTGTTGATGAACACTACCTCTTCTTCAAAAATATTCTTCTGATTTGCACCAAAGGACTTCATTGGTATGATTTATGACCAAAGGAAGGATTATAGAATCAATTGTTTGGAGTATTTAGGATACTTGGATAGTGTTTTTTTAAAACAAATTACTATTTAATAGTTAGTAAATGAGAAGAATAGGTTCCCATTTATAAGAGATGGGAGGGGTACTTTTCTAATTTGATTAATGATTAATTTATTATAAATTCAATATCGAACAAAATGCCTCCAAAAAAAGAAATTATTCTATTAAAATATATTACAAGGTTATAATATCCTAAAAAATTATTTCATACAAGTTTTGGTGTTATTTAATATCTTGTCATTATAATTAACCCTTAGTTAACCCATTTAAATTTTAACTACAGTAAAAGAAATATAATAAGGATGTAATTTTTTCTTATAATGTCATTTGGAAAATAAATAGACAATTAATTATTTGTTATACCATATCCCATACCCATGTACTTAATTAATATTTTATCATTTTAAAATAATTTAATAAAATACTATAAGTGTCAATTTTGACAGTATTCATTACTTTCCCTTCATGAAAATCAATCAAAATATATATTTGAACAAAAATATTTAATAAAACCATAAAATTTTATATTTCCGTAGAATTTTTTTTATAACCTTAATTATTTAAATTATATTTCTTTTAATATTTATAATATCACTTATTAGGTTTTTATGTTAATTGAATCGTTACTACATCATAATTATGTATTTATTTATGATAATTATTTCATTACTAAAAATTTAAAAACATTCCTTAATGAAGATAAATATTTTATCACTAATATTACTTTTCAAAGTCAATAATATTCACTAGATAACCCTATATTAAAAATATTTCACTAATTAAAAACAAGAGTATGATACGTTGTACTTTTCTTTGAATAATATATTTTATAGATTATAATCTCATAAAAATATACATAAATAGTCACATAACTAATACTTCAATTATTATGGAAGAAAAATACTCATAAAATAAAATTGTGGAAAGGTTTTGTGTCATTTTGTAAAATTTATAATATTATTTTACCCTTAATTATTCGATTTACCCTTAACCCTCATAATAAATATTACTAAGTTTACTATTCATATTATCTATAAATAAAGGGGATACAGTTACAAAATTTGGATCTTATTTTTAAAACTATTTAATTGTTTTTTTATAATTCTAAAATATATATGTGGCTATAATTAATTACAAAATTATTCTATAGACATGGAGAAAAATGATATTTTTATTGTGAAAATGTTCAAAAGGTCACCAATTTTTTATATATAATTCGAAATAAAAATAAATCAGTTGACCAAAATTGAATTATTGGATTTATAATTGATCTATTTTGTATCTAAAACAAATTTAACCTATAATTTAATATTATAAATTATTTATATAAAAATTACCTTTTAATTAAAATTTTGTATTTCCACTATTCATCACATGATTGAACTTTTCAGAAAAAACAAAAAAAAAATCCCTAAGGTAATATTAAAATTGTAATTCAATAAAATAAAGATTTTTTAAAATAAAATTTATAAATGTGTAAAAAATCAGTTTTAAAACAATTCAATTATTACATGGTGATAAAAAAAAATTTGAGAAAAATACATTTTTTATTCTTTAAAAATATATATTTATTCGTATTGTATGGCTATAAAATCTTTTAGATAAATATAAAAACATTTAATTAAATATATAACATTTCAAGTCCATTAAAATAATTCACTAAAAGTGATTAATTTAATCAAAAAAAGTGAAAATTATTTTGTGGGACTGAACTTAGTTTTTCATAAAAAAACATCCATTATTTTCAATTTGATTTCTTCTTAATTTCTAATTATTTGGTTTCAAAATAATTATTTTTAAAAACATGTTTAATTAATATTTTTTAAATTTATTTATTCCTATTAATTCACTCATTACAATGTCTTGGTGATAACTATCATAATAAATACTATATTATTTTTTAATAAAATTCAATATTCCATGTAAAACAAGCTATCAAAGGAACTCGTTATTGTGTATTACTCATGAAAAAATTATTATTTTTAGTATTTAATTAAAAACTAATTTTTGATATAAATTAATTCCATAAAATATTTTTAATTTATTTGAAAAAATAATTCATCAAATGTGGGGGTGTAACATTGAAATTGAATCACATTGCTTCGTGGAGATGGTAGAGCTTATGTACACCCAGGGATGATATAATTATATTAATGGGATAATGTTTAAATATTTTGAGGATATTATAATTTTAAGTAATTAATATCATGTCAATTGTATCATATATTTTCGTTATTTCCATCATTATCAATATCTGTGTGAGTTGGTGATAGAAAAGTATTACGTTGTTTTATGAGGCAGTAATCTACCATAAGAACGTGCAATAGATTTGTTTCCCATTTAATGGAGGATGATATGCATAAATATTTTGCCATAAATTTAATAACATCACATTATATCTAGTATTTTAGTGATAATATACCATAATTTTTATGAAATAATTGAATTTGATATAAGAAAAAATAAAAAAAATATAATGCTTAGTGAATATGATTACCTTTGGTTAGAGAAAAATCCTTGAGATATCTTATTATAGACCCTAATATTGGAAATTTTTTATATTGGTACATATATAATGTGGATATGGATTCAAGGGATAGTTTTTGGTAGGGTTTGTTTGATCCAATGGTCTTGATATGTGTGAAAAAGTGAGGGGAGTGAGAGACATTTTTGTAAATACCCATAAATTTTAAATAACGAGAAGTCATACTCACTCCAAGTGCCCCTAAAAATGATTAATAATAGAGTGTATATAAATTATTTTTGATCAACACCACAATTTTTTTAAGAATGTTATTCTCTTATCCACTATTTTTACTTACTTTTACCATTTTTGTTATCACAAAGGTATTTATTTTATTTAATATTAGTAATTTAACCATGAGGAATATAATAAAATTATCCAAATTAGAATTATTGTACCAAAATATTTTAAATTTGAAATTTAATTTATCAAATAAAAAATTTAGGGATGTGGGAAAATAAATTTAACACAAGCTCATATAACGCACAAGACCATTTTCACCTTAATCGGGGAAAATAAATTTAATTGTCTTTACTAATAATTATAACAAACAATTATGTTAGAATTATTATATAATATTAATAATTATAATTATAAATATTTAATCCATTTTATTAAATAAATTTCACATAATTGGAAGTATTTATATGAAAAACCAACCCTTAAATCTTGGCAAAAAATGATTTTTTTAAAAGAAATGTGATTTTCAAGAATATGAGGATATTATACTACCTATATTACTAGTAATAATCATGATATGGATTTAAATTAATATATTTGGATATATAATATATAAATTATATATATAAATTTTTTTGTTAGTGGTTATTTTAATTAATTAAAATTTATAATCATTATGCATTTAAGAATAGTATTCAGGAAAATATTTTTTTTCCTAAAAGTAAATTTAGAACATAATCAAGTCTAAAGAATATTAAAATTTAATTAATTATTCTAAATATAAATATATAATACTTTTAAATATTTCAAAAAAAATTAATAGACTAATGATGCTTTTAACTTACATAATTTATTGAAAAGAAATGACAGCTTTACAAAAGTGGTATTTTTAATTATTAAATGAAAAAATTATTTTCATTAAAATATCAAAGTTTTCCCCTATGATATTTATAATATATTTATTTAAAAAATTAATTTTATTTTTTCAAATAAATTTTCTAAATTTGTTAGAAAAATTAATTATACTATTTTATCACTAAGTTTTGTAAAAATCCTTTTTCACAAAAAAAAATATTTTTTGAGGAATAAATAGATTTTTTTAAAATTAACTGATTATTATCCATAAATTTTTATGATCATTAAATATATTTTAGAATTTATTTGTTCATATAAATAAACAGAAATTCGATGACTATTTTATTGTATTCTTTTTTAAATTATATATTTCATGGGAATTTTAACATTTGTGTTTGATATTGTATATGTTGTCAAACTTAATATTGATGTTTTAAAATATCTTTATGTTACATGTCGAGTTATATAGATCAGAATTATACCTAGAAAAATATGTTGGAACCATAGTAAATGTAGTAATCTTAATACCTATAATAGGATCCAAAGGTGATCTTTGGATGAAAAAATTCTTGAAGTTCAGGTTACATTAATAAAATTGAAGGTAATAGTAATTTATTAATAAGTGTTAACATTATGTTATAATAATGGGTGATTAAATTAAGAAAATCAGTCCATTATAAAAATAGTGTAAGGATTTATTGTGAATAATATATTTGGGAGGTATGGAAAGGTGATCTTAGCTGATAAAGGGGTTCTAAAAGGCATTTGAAAGGGAGATATCAAAATCCAAATATCGAATAAAAGATTATGGAAGTAAAAGAAAAGTTATCAAAATGATATGGATATGATAGAATCCAATTTTCCTTAGTCATATAGATGTAAAAGGATTTGAAATAAGCTTTTCAAATTTAGGTTGGAAAGTAAATTATGGATATATTGTTATGGAAAGATGAGTAAATGATGGAACCCTTTATTGTACATGAAGATCAAAATAAATCGTAATTTCTTATGTTATAACATTAAAAAACCTTCAGTTGTTTCATTTTTAACATGGTGATCATATTTATAAGAACATGGATATTCTTTGGGAGAATTTTTCAATGATTCTTGTTCAAAATAAAATAATAAGTTATGAAAAGTTTATCTTATGGAAGAAAAGAAATATATCTCTTACCTTTAATATATGGAAACTGAGATATAGAAAGTTACACCTCATTCACATAGATGTTTGGATACCTACCCCATCTCATTATCAAGGAGGGTCTTTATAATTTTTTATAATAATTGAATAATCTACCTGAAAATTATGGGTTTACTATTTGAATAAAAAATTTAGGTTCATAGAATGTTTGTTTAGTGGAATCCCATGGCGTAAAGGAAGATCAATAGAATAATAAAATGTTTAAGGGCCAATAATTATAGAGAGTATAGAAGAACTTATTTTTGGAACTCATTATATAATAAATTTATTAGGATTAAAAATAATTTACCCATGATACTAAATGAAAATTATGATTTTGAATTAATGAATTAGACATTAAATGAAAAAGTGTGGATAATGAGATTACATTATAGAATATCCAATGAAAGTAGATGTGTGTGGTTAGATAAAAAAATAAAATTATTTATCAAAATTCAATCCACAGTGATAGGTAAATAAATTATATAGTGGTTATAATCTATAAAAGCAACGGATTTTATCCACCTCAATATTTTTAGTATCCTTTCATATGTCCTCATAGAAGATAAGTAAATGGAAAACACATAGATAGGTCCCATGAATATTTATACATTAGATGAGTTGATAAAAATATATATTCTAACCTTGTAATAATGAAAAGTGATATGTTTTAAGAATATATAATGTTCTATTCAATAATAATATTTGCTGGACTGACCATATATATGAAAAAAGAATGTTAAAAAAAGAATCAACTAACCATGTCTATGTTGAATTAAATGGTGATTCTATATGTAAATACGTTTCAGAGAGTACAAGGATCACTTATAGTTTGAAATTTATATTTCAGTAAGATTAATTAGAGTATTCATGTACTACTAATATTATATTTTGGGTTTTGATGTTGAATCCCTTGAAAATTAAGTACCATATGAAGTAGAGATTATAGTTGAATTACATAGATATATAAGGGTTATAAGAATAGTAAATTGGATAGGATATGATATGATATTATTTATTTTAATAAATGGTTTAATGTCTGATGAGGAGGGTAATTTTATAAATGTGGAACTCTTAGACACCTTCTTTCATCAGCCCTCCCTATGGTTGGAGTGATGGAGATCACATCTTCCCAACCCTCGTTGGAGGGGGGCCTTCAGGGTTTCATCTTACCTCATTCCCCTATTTCTCAACAATGATTTCATCCTGAATATCCCCAATATCACACAGGGTCCTAATTTTGCAAACATTTATGATTTTTCTCCTCAACCTTTTATTTTGACTTTAGAGTGCACTGATGCTTTGGCCCTATTGAACCAAACCTGGGTGGTTTTATTCAGTTACTTTTTTCAGCAGTTAACTCCTTAGAAAGATTTATTTTTTGATATTGGGGTATATAGTAGGGGGAGACTATTTTCCATCTCAATAAGTGTAATATCATAGATTGTTCCAGATAGATGGAAGATTTTTTTACTGTGTGGTCCAGAACTCCTTGTATAAAAAAATTCTCCCATTTCTACCTCTTAAGATGGTCCAACAATTTCCATAAGAAAATGGAAACCAAAATGGTTTCATTAGTTAAAATTTCCCAAAATAAAACTTTCATTCCCAAACATTTTTATAATATTAATTCTAAGAAATTTGGTTTGAAATTCATCATGGTGAAATGCTAGAACCAATATTGACTTTAATCTAATCTCCCAAGTACATATTTTGAAGTCGATATTTCAAAACCTCCAGTTTATTGGGTTTGGATCTTCATTGGGGAGGAATTTCTTTTAAACAACTAGTTTTGTTTGAGTCATGGATTGATTTTTTTCTCATTATGTAAATGTCTTGGGAACTTGTTCTCATCATGCTAGTGCGCAAGTAATGAACATTAAGGGGGTCAATTTTTCCAAGGTTGAGTTGGTCTTATCTTGATGGTCCCATAGTCGATCACACTAATATCATAGTGTCCTCCTATGGTGATCCACCTCAGAAAGGGGTGGGTACTATATATGAAAATACAAAGGTGAATCACATATTTACAAGCTTTAAATGTGATTTGAGAGTCTCATTTGTATCATTTAGGTCCCAATACATGTTTAACTATCCCCTGCAGTGGTTTATTTGTCCTTTTCTAATACGGGGAATGTTGTAGGTGAGGTAAAATTGAAGAATCAAAGTCTACCCTTTTTTATAGGTCCCCTGGTTTGAATTTTGTTCTTCTAGGGTAGAGGTCTCTTTCCCAGCAAGACTCAAAATGATCATTAGAGATCTAAAATAGTTTCACATATTTTATTGTAAATAATATAGATAATGTGGATCCAAAATTATGGTGTACATTTATTTATGATAGAAATAGAATAATATTGAATCAAGGCCACTTAAGGACTCCGAACTAAGATATAGAGATAAAAACATTCAATCAAGGTCAGACTATGAGTAAGAAAAACTCTTAGTAATGAGTGTTGGGTATAGATAAAGAAAAAAGAAAAAAAAGGTAACATGATCATAAGAAATTTCTTATTCAATAGAAGGATGAAATAAATGCCTCAGAATAAATACTCTAAGTCACTAAATATAGTGGTTACCAAAAATTTAAGTAAATCAAAACAATCTAGGATAGTGACAGTGACAATCTAATCTACATAGGTTGATGATGTTATTTAAAATCATTTTATGCATGGTAAGAAAGATCCGTATTCTAGTTATAGGGCCCATGATGATCATTAGGGAAAAATAATGAATTCAAAAATTTTGATGGGACCTCGAGTAGATTGGGAATGAGTCCCAGATCCAATGTTGGTTTAAAATGCTAGCCCTTTATAAGGTAAAAATGCAGTGGTAGCTGGAAGAAAATTTTTTGAGGAGCATCTTCATCAATATAATGAAGAGATTCTATAAGGTCCCTTCAGGATCAATATATCTAAGAAGGATTCTCATAGAATATTTTAAATAACATTTGAGATCAATTGGAATAAAGAACATGTTTCTTTGATTGATAAACAAATTCATATTCGGATACGTGGATTCAATGAGGGGAAGAAAATATTCGAAGAAAATGTTCAGAATGGGTACACATGGACTTATAATTAGAGTATTTTATCAATGAAAATCCAAAACAAGAGGTAAAATATATCCAATGGAAACTATATAGGGTTAATTGTTCCAATTATTATTTTTTCTTTGGAATGACTTAGATTTTTCATTGGAGTTTGTTGTTTCTTTTTATTCATTCACTCATTTGGTCTCCCACTTTTCATTAAAAGTTCGTTCTGGAAAAAAAAATAAAATGGGTTGATGAAAGGAAATCCTGAGATATTGTAAGAAGTGTCACATATTATCAATTATTGTATATCCTAGTAACTTATGATAGTTAATTTGGGTTTATTTCATTATAATGAATCCTAGGAGTTAGTGAGGCTAATATAAGTAATGATAAAACATAAGACAAAATGGGTTGTTGATTTAAAGTAAGTAGGTGATTGTATAATAATATACAATTCTAGGATGGTTATCATTGTATTTTAGTTTAAGGAAGTAATTTCCATTTCCAAAATGTTTTTACAAGAAGGTTTAAAAAAATACTATTCATAATGTGTTGATCATGGTTTCTATAAAAATAGTTTACTTTTAGTAGATGGATATTAAAATAACATTCTTTCATGCAGGCTTGGAGGAATAAATTTACATAAAAAATTAGCTAGGTTAGATTATAATCTAAATAGATACTTGGTTTGTAGAATTAATATAAGTATCCATGGATTAAAACTAACACCAATATTATAGAACGAAAAGATTGATGAATTAATGGAGGAGAAAGGTTTCATGTATATCATCACACATCAATATTTCTATCATAAGGTTTTTATGGATATGATTTCTAACATTCCCCTCCTGTATAAGGGTGAAATGATTTTTGGTCGGTTTGGACATAGAAAAAATTTAGAGTCAAAGTATTTATTTTTATACAAGATTCAAGATGAATGATCTTTGAGAGGATATGAAAATCATAATGAGAAGGATTATCAGTGATCAAAAATCCAAACGTTTGGAATTATCTTAGATCAATTATGTCAAGAAGAAAATATAATGGTATACAATGTCTAAATGAAATTTGATCTCAACTATATTATATGGAATCGTTAAATTAACTAAGGAGAATTCATATAAATTAAAAGATAAGGAAAAGTATATAGAGATAGTTCTATTTTAATCAATGATAGAAATATTGATGTATTCCATGGTATGTAAACACCCATAAATTTCATTTTTAGTGGGACTTATATTCCATTTAATTTATATCCTATGGAAAAGATAATGGGTTACTATGAAGTGGATTATCTAGTATCATAATGGATTAGAAGATACATCCTCATGTTTTGTGTTAGATGATATATTCCATATTTATGTAGATATATATATATTAATATTGATTCAAATAATTTATATATTATAATTGACCATGTATTCATATTCAATGGAATGATAGTTAGCTAAATGTAAAGGCTATAGACTATGGTATTATTTTACATAATGGAAACACAATATAAAGTTTAAACAGAAGTTTAGAAAGAAATAACATGGTTTTTTTTTCATCATAAAGAGCATGGAAGGATCTATGAAGGTGGATTTATATACCATGATAGTCATAGTAAAATAAAATGGCAAAAAATCTACTATTTCAATATTGGATTAAACATATGAACCTAATATCGATTAGATACTGGAGGATTGGGAGCTTGATCTAAAAAATATATAAGGTTATAAAAATATGGTTGACATATTTATCAAGTATAAAGTGTATTAAATTCAAAGGAAACTCTATATCCTTATTTTTTATACATTAATTGAATGTTGTTAGATACACTATTTGTGGTGTATGTCTGCATGGGTTTTTTACCAAAGTATTAGAGGTTTACATGGTTTCATTAAAGAAGATGTCAATTGGGATATTAATTGGATTATTTGGAAATTTTAAGTTACTATTAGGGTTACTAGAGAGATAAAAAATATAAGTCATAGTTGGAATAATATTCAGATATTTGTAGGTGTAAGATTCTAGAGGATGGTGGTGTTCTGAAAGATACATTTTCCACAATGGTGTGGAAAATTTCAGTTAACTAGATTCATTGAGTGGAAGTTAATATATAATATTTATTAATAGTTTATTGTATGGTTTTTTCCTTATAGTCTTATTCCAATGTAATTTTTTTGGTTATTAATATTTTATGTATGAACAACATCAATTTTCAACCATAAGTTATTCATCGAGTCAAATTTGACAAAAGTATTCATAGGTTTCATTGTTTCAATGGAGTGACATCTATAAATTTCCGAATTTAGTAAAACCTAGAGGACCATATGGGACTCATAATATGTGTGTGATACCACTTGTACACCTAAGATGCAGGGATTTTATGATTTCATATAGTTTTTTATTTAATTTTATAACTTGACCAAAGTAATCAGAATTCTTATAAATACCAAATGAATAAAAATTAAAAAGTGTTATCCCATTTAAGTAATAATTAATATTAAAACCACATATTTCATTATATCCTATGCATTCTTTAGTTTCTCTTAATGTGTTTGTTTTAATTTTTATTGTGTGAGAGAAAGAAAAATCATTGTAGTGATCTAGGGTGAGGTTCTTCTTCCAAATTTTTTCAATATTTATTTCAAGGGTCCCTTGTTGTCAAAGGATATTTTGGTTCTTGTTTCCATTACACATGGTAATTTGATTGATATATATTTTAGTATATTGGTGATGGGGGACCTAATATTATTTTTATGAGATGATTTCTCTATTAAAATGTCATCAAAGTATTTGAATATTGATTAAAAATGCTTCTTAAATAAACTAAAATGTTTTCAAAAATGGATATGAATTCATAATTCATTAATGGTGAACATGATGAAGTAGTTTATGTTGACCAAATATAATTTTTTATCCTTTATGGTGATCATTCTCAAGTTTACAAGATGAATAAAGAATTATATTGGATAAAACAATAGCCTCAATGTGACAACCGGGTCCCGGTGACAGCACAGCCACCCCGCCTTAACATGGCCGTCGGGTCCTGGCCCACCAGGTACCACCAGTTTCCCCTGCAGACACGTGGGGCCCACCCCAGGGTCTACCCACGTGCCTGAACGGGTCATCTGACTAATGATAGTCCCCACAGGACAACACATGTCCTTTCCAGTGAGCTTTGTCCTCACTCACACACACCCTGGAAAACTTTCCAGAAGGTTACCCATCCTGATCACTACTCCAAGCCAAGCACGATTAACTATGGAGTTCTAGTCAGATAGACTCCCGAAAAGGAAGGTGAACCTTGTTGAAATGAGTCATATCATTTAGTCATGTAACCCTTTATCATTTGGGGGTGTTACAATCACCCCCCTTTGGAGCACATCGTCCTCGTTGTGGGCCCTACATCTCAACCCAGGCAGTGCACCACACATAAGGCTGGGTACCACCTCTGATACCAAATGTGACAACCGGGTCCCGGTGACAGCACAGCCACCCCGCCATAACATGGTCGTCGGGTCCTGGCCCACCAGGTACCACCAGTTGCCCCTGCAGACACGTGGGGCCCACCCCAGAGTCTACCCACGTGCCTGAACGGGTCATCTGACTAATGATAGTCCCCACAGGCCAACACATGTCCTTTCCAGTGTGCTTTGTCCTCACTCACACACACCCTGGAAAACTTCCCAGAATGTTACCCATCTTGATCACTACTCCAGGCCAAGCATGATTAACTATGGAGTTCTAATCAAATAGGCTCCCAAAAAGGAAGGTGCACCTTGTTGACAAGAGCCATATCATTTAGTCATTTAACCCTTTATCATTTGGGGGTGTTACACTCAATCATTGTAATCAAAATTGGATAACACCTAAATGAAAATGTAATTATTGAACAAAAAAAATTTATTTAATTAAATAAATAATGGCACATAACACAAGATCACTTATTATAATCATTTATATCACTGACATAATTTTTACTTGAAATAATATATTGTCTTTTGAGAAATGTAATACCCAAATGGAAAAACTCTTTCAAAAATCACTGATTGGAGGTGTGATATTTTTATTCTATTTAGAAGTCACTACTAATATGAATTTTATTTTTTTCCTTTTATTGGAATTATTCTCCTAAGTAACACAAGAATTATTTCATGATTGAATCGGCAATGTATTACACTACTATAACCCTGAGACCAAATTTCTAATTGCTGAAGAAAGAAATAGTGTGGGTAAAAAAAGTTCCAAATGATTATTATTAGACTATTTTTATTTAAAATGTATATATTATATATCATTTTTTTTGTTAATATATATAAATAATAATAATGAAATAGAAAGGAGACCCAACATTCTTGGTGAATTTGAAATTGAACTATATATTGGGAACATTAATTATTTATTGATTTATGATAAAGGTACATTTTTTTAAATTTGGGGATATACCTATACAGATTGGGTGAAATATTTTTATTATCAAAATTTAACATATAATCGTTATTTTATATTTGAGAAAAGTGTTTTCCATGGAACTTCTAGGAGTAAAATTATATTAAACCCACCTCAATTGATGTTGAATATGTTGTGGGAACTTATTATACAACTCAAATTATATTGATGAATTTATGGTCTAAAGATATGAGGTTGGTTTTTTCATACCCATAGGTGATTTTGTGTGATAACATAAGTTTAATAAACATGATAAAGAATCCAATGAAATATTCATGGTTAATGAATAATGAAATTAAGTTACCCTTAAAAAATAAAAACGTAAAATATAGTGAGCACTTATTGAAGAATGTTTCAAACAAGGATAGAGTTTTATATGTCTTGACGAATCACATCACTTGAGAGTGTTATTTAGGACACATTATATCCTAATATACTTTTATGTTTTCTTTCCTATTTTCCATCTTTCATTGATTTATATTTATTATAAAAAAAATAAAAACTTATATATTCTTGTAAAGCGTTAAATATTTTAGTTTCTTTTTATTGGTGATTATATTCAGGGATCATTGGAATATAATTTTCTCATGATAGTAGGGAACACTTGAGGTGATTGTAGGATAATCTTAGAGAATATCTCATGCATTAATTAATTTAATTCAAAGTATTTAAAAGGGTATGATTATAGAGACCTCAAAAATATTGAATAGAAAATTTATATTGCGGATTTTGATGAATATATGAAATTAAAAATATCATAATAATTGAATTTTAAATGGGGTTCAACAAATTTATCTTGATTGAGGAATCATAAAAAATAATTTATTTTCAAACAAAGAGTTTGGAGAAATCTCATAAAAACTATTCTAACCTATAGTATTCTATTTAGAAAAAAATTACAATCAATTAATTCTATTACTATTTATTTAAGCCAATTCATTCATGGGTTTTGGAAAAATTTCATGTGGTATATAATTTATACATGCTCATGTATGACTAAGATACACATTGGTGTTGAGAGAATATGAGTAAATATGAAAAGGAATTGATTTTTTAAAATTTTAATCTCATACCGACATGAAGGATAAAGTTGAGCTATAAGGGTATTTTCATTACTAAATTGTTTCACTCTGATGAAGTACCTTACACCACTGATTTCTTTATTACACTATAAAGGGGATGAGATAAAAAATAATCACGTTTATGATTGAAATGTTGTTCCATGGATGATGTCTTTGAGGGTTTGTGGGGACATATTTTACATTGATGTCTAGACTAAGAGAAATTCATGCAGTGATGGTATGGTATCTAAAAATATCACTCCACAATACAATTACTCATTTTATAATGATTTATCCCACACCATAGTGGTTATTCCATGATATCTCTATGATTGGATTGAAATAAATATCAAAATGATCACACTATGATAATTTTAGATACATAGTTATATTTCTTTCATAGATATTGGATGATTTGAGTAAACATAAATCTCATTTTATGATATACCACTCCATGTTGCAATGGTGATCAGTGATATTTGGCATTTAGTTCCAATATATTTCAGATCTATAGTCCACTCCATAATATAAGTATCCTGGAAAAAAATTTCAATTATTTAAATATATTGGTTTATTCTCTACAGTAGAATGAAAATTTTTAACATGGGTTTTCCAAACATTTATGGAGTAATCTAGGTAGTTTTAGTGATTAATTTAGGAGAATAAATATTTATACGTGACTAAAAATCTAGATAGACATTACGCATGGGAAGTATAGATCAATTAAATTTTTAATACATTCCATTCATTAGTGTCATATGAAGTTAAATTACATCTACCTAACCATTTCATTTTTCATACTAATGAAAAAGTAATAATATCTATTATTGGATCATTATTATTGAATAACAGGTATTCACTACTTAATAACAAGATTTTACGAACAAATTATTCATCCTTTCACCATGTGTGTTTATTTCTCTTTCTCTTATCATTTCATCATTTTCATCAATATCATTTTCACACTAGCCAATGAGTGAAATATATATGAGAGTTAATTATTTATATAAAAATTGATTAACCACATCTCAAGGGTATTTCAATCTCACCAAGGCCTATCATGGTCATGATACCTATAAATAAATGATAAATATATCATATAATATTATTGATTTGATATACATAGATATTTGAGGCCCCCACAAAGTAAAAGGGTTCTAAAGTTTGAATTTATTACATCTTATTCATTAATTATACAGCTAAATGAAATGTATCATGATCATGAAATCATAGAAGGAGGTGATTATTGGTGACTTTAACCCTATATTGAGACCTGAGGAGAAACTGGACGTAACATTAATAGGATTTCTTTCTTTTTACTTTTTTGAGTGCATTTGTAAATATAATTTGGCCAATTTCACTCTTTCTGGAGCTGACTTCACATGGTGTAGATACACCTGGAATGGGAAACAAGCGATAAAACTCAATAGACACTTTGTCTAAATTTATTAACACATTACTGCCCATGGGGTTTCTAGTTTCACACTTTTTAGGAACCATTCTGATGATTACCCAATAGTTTTTTATATCAATAAACAGCTTAAAATGTCATCCCCTATCCATTTTTGATTTAATAATGGATGGATAGTGATTTTGTGATATAAAGACATTGTATTGGAGTCCTGGAATCTTGAACCGATTGGGAGACCACTCCGAAAATTGGTTATAAAACTCAAGCATCTTAAGGGGATACTCAGGGAAAGGACTATGAAATCATTCTCTATAATTTATGATGACATTAGGAACTTTGAGGAGGAGTTATCCATTATTTTGGTTAGTAATGAGCATCATCCCACACTATCAAGAGAGGAAATTATGGCCCATAATATGCTTGATGGCCTATTTATGATTAAAGAAAGAATTATCAAGAATCAGCTGAATGTGAGATAGTTAAAAATGGGGATATAAATTCTAAATTCATCAATATATTTCATAAGTATTAGAGGGAACATGCATTAAAAAAAGTGATCTACATTGATGGTCACCTGTATACTAATTAAATTGAGATTGCCTCGACTATTGTGGAGCATTTCAAAGGGATATACTCCGATTATGGGCAGACCACTATTCATAGAATGGAGGAAAACATAAATCCCAACATATATGAGCACAATAATCAACTTCTTATCACCCCCCCCCAACATGCAATGAGGATATTTGGACTTCCATACTTCTCTTAATCTGGAGGGTTCCCCTATTCCAGATGGGTTTACCAACAAATGTTTCATGTTCTATTGGGAATTTTTTAGAATGAAATCACTCAATCCATCAGTAATTTGATTACTCACTCTTATATGCCCCATACAATGAACTCCTACTTCATTCCCCTAATTCTAATGAATAATGACTCTCTTAGCATCATGAATTTCAGGCCGGCTACACTTGGGAATTCAATTTCCAACTTCATTAGTAATATTCTCATGAATGGGATGGGAGGATTGGTCTGTGACATGACCACCACAAATTAATATGGATTTTTCCCTTGTAGAAGTATTCAACAGTCTCTTTAGAGCCTCAGAAATTGTCAACTTAATGAGTTGGAAGATGAATGAGGGGAAATTGGTCCTTAAAATTGACATTTCAAAGGCTTTCAATACATTTAAATGGAACTTCCTCCTTGATGTTATTAGAAGATATGGCTTCTCTAATTCATTTATTAATATTATTAGCACCATCCTTGGATCTTCAAGGTAGTCCATTCTTTTAAATGGTGCCCCTAAATAATTCTTTCCATGCACTAGGGGTGTGAGACAAGTTGATCCGCTATATGGGGTTCTATTTTCTATTGCGGAGGATTAATTAAGATGATGCGTCAATGATATTACTCACATGGGTATCTACAAATAAATCACAGTTGATAGGAATAACTCTGCCCCATCTTACCTCTTGTATGATGATGACATTTTATTTCTTGGTCGGGCCTCAAAAAGAATCATATCCTTGATTAAATATTCGTCAATCATTATTAGGAGGTGGTTGGCTAGGTAATAATGTGGGAAAAATCCTATATAATACTTGGTAATGTAATTTTAGTAGGAATGAAAAACATGACCATTAGGGACCTTGGGGTTAGGAGGGGATCCTTGCCTTTCTAGTATCATGGAATTCCCTTTTTATGAGGAAAGGTTAAAAGGCAGTACCAAAAGGGCATATATCCATGTATCATACATCAACATGATAGTTAGAAAGGGATGTTTGTTTCCTTGGATGGGAGGGTTTTCCTTGTTAATTTAGTGATCATATCCATATTTTTCTAATCCTCTCTTTATAGATAGCCCAAAGGCCTTCTCAAGGAGCATTAAAGCATGGTACGGAATTTTATTTGGACAAGATCAATACATGAGAGGAATCTAATCATTATCTAATGGAAATAATATTTCAAGAATGTTGAATTGGGAGGTCTTGGAATCAAGGATCTTAGATCTTTCAATGATGGTATGATTGGGAAATTCACATGGAGCTTGATCGCAAACGATGTATCAGATGAATTCTTTCCAACTAGATTCACAAGGCGGTCATTTAGTGGATACAAGTATTAACATTTTTTATTGATTTGTTTATCTCTAAATAATTTCTACATGAGGATAATTTATGACATGAAGTGGTTGGTATATAGGGACTCCACCCTTAATTTCTGGAACACGGGAATGTTATATCAGTTTATTCAGGACTAGGGTGTCCCACCTAAAGTAGTTAATCTGTCCATATCAGACCTTCTATCACAAATTAATTTTTTCCAATATCATGATCCCCCCATGTTATGACTGAAATAAATTCTCACCCATTTATAGATTGTGACACCTTGGTTTGGATTCACTACAAGTCTGTTCACGTCAATTTCAAATATTACTTTCGGCTTGAATATAGGGTTTTATTCACCAACCTACCTAACTTATAAAATTCAGAGATAATTTTATCTGGCTCTCTAGATTCATCTTCATTTGGAGAATATGGAAAACCTAACTCCCAATTTCTGAACCACTCAAACGGGCTTGTTTTCATCTAGATTCAATCAATCCTTTGTGTATGTTTGTCAAAGAAACATTACAGCACTTGTTTCTATAATGTTCCAGGCCCAACAACAATGGTCTTATGTTGCATTTTTATTTGGGATGAGCCTTGATAGTTGTACATCTCTCTTTTAATTGTTAATAAGGCTATCAAATTCTCATTATATTGAGCAGATACCTCACTTCCTGCTACAACGAATTCTGCCCTATGGGTTAGTAAGAACACTGCACTATTCAATAGTGCACACAATGTTCTTCAACAGGTAATAGTGGCCATACATAGGGAAGTATATGTTGTATCAGATGTCCAAGTGGGTGAAATGAATAAAACTATTTTGACTTGAAATATCTTATATTGATATGGGTTTTTGGTCGTCCGCAAAACCATCAGATTCTCAAATAAATTAGGTGGATACCTTCAATTTCTCCATGCCTCAATTTGAATGTTGATGGAGATGCTTCGGGTGCACCTGGTCTATTAGGTTGCGGTGGGGTGTTTTGGACTTCTTGTGGGTTTGTAAAAGGATTTTATATCAATTCATTGGGGTTAGAAATTCCTGTAAAGTTGAATTATGGGAAAGGATTCATGCAATTAGGTATGTTGTCCAGTTTAATTTGAAATAGATTTGGATTGAATCTTATTCTCATATTTTGGTTCATACCATGAGGACAAAAACTTGTAATGTTCCTTGGATTGTGTTATACCATTGGTTTTACTTTCTGAACAATCTCACTCAACATCATATGGTTGTGTCGCATGCCTATTGGGAGGCCAATCAGGTAGTGGACGCTCTGGAAAAGAAGGCAATCATTGAAATTGATATGATGAGTTGGTTTAAAACCCCAGGTTATTGTTCCTCAATGGTGGACATGGATAGATGTGGTGTCACACACACTCATTTTTGTAATAATCCCTTGTATTCCCGACTCTTTATCCGTTTTTTATTTAATAATTTCATTAGGTCGGCTTCCACTGAACCCTGGACTTTTTTTTATTTCAATATATATCACTACTGTAATAAAATTATGAAATAATTAAACAAGATAAATATTTGATATTTAATTCTACTATAGGTTGACTGGAAGGTTTATTAAATTAAAATAAACATGAAACAATAAATTTTATGAATCCTATTTAATTATATATATATATATTTATGTGACAATATGGAATAACACTACATTTCTATTATAATGATATTAATGTGTGTCAAAGGAACTATTTAACTTTATTTAATGAATGTAGTAGGTACGTAGGGAGATTAAATTACCTTATGTGATAAAAATTTGGTTTTTGAAGTAGTTAATAAAATATTCAAATGTAGAGTGGCATTATGCATTTGAGATAAATAAGTTAGCAGGATATGTAATGAAACAAGAGAGAACAAGAATTAATATTAGTTGATTATATTGTCACTATAAAGTCTTATAGTCAACTTATTTATATGAAATAATTATGGAGGATTATATAGGATATATAATTGTCCCACTATTATACTGTGGGAAATTTTAATATTGATCTAACATACAATTTTATAGAATACTCTCATATCAAAAATATAAAACCAATAATAATATTATTAAAGATTATATAAAGGATGATTTTTTCAAAATAAAATATTTTTAAATTAACATTCAATTGAAAAATAGTTCTACCAATTCTTATCATAATTATAATTTTAGAAGTACCAATCAATATATTGATATAAATTATCTCCATTTTCCATTAGTGTATTGAAATATCCCCTCTCCTTTTATGTTTTAATTTTTAAAATTTACATTCCATATTTTCATGTTTAAATATTTATATTTTTATTTATTATTAACTTAGAAGAATAATATTAAATAAAATTAGAATTAAATCACTCAAATGGGGAGATAATTATACATTAAAGAAGTTGATATTATTCCATGTTAATGTTGGATAATATTATATTAATCTATGGTCTAAATATAATTTTATTTTGTTATGTAAGATATTTTTCATTTAAAATTCATACATATACTTATTTTTATTTTATATTAATTTCTTTTGTTTCATGTAATTTTGGTAATTTATTGCATCCAGAATGAATACCAAATGTGCTAGAATACAATATAATGATGGATCAAATAGAATTTATTCCAATACTCAGGATTTAGATAACATTATTTCTAATACATATCATAACCCCTTATTTCATTATTTTAATTTTTGAATTTCACTTTTATTCTTGTTTTAAACTTATTTGTTGTATGAAATCCATGTATAATAAGGTTATAATTAATATTTAAATGATTTACAAGGAATAAAACCATGTTATATTTGGTTAATCTATATCCATTCAAAGAATATGGAGAGCTTCAATATTAATATTTTTTTGAATCTACAACGTGTCATGTCATATCCCAATACATATATTATAATATAAATAAAAAACTTCATTTATTTTTGTTAATAAGATATAGAATTTTTATTATAATGGAGTATTATGATAGAATATAGAGACTTAACATAATAATATTACACTTGGAAGTCAACACATGCTACAATTTAATGTTTAGGATTTACTATGTTATTAATAGAGATAGTGTTGTTATATTGATACTACAAAAATGAACTATGAAATATATAAAAGTGGAGAAAATTAAGTATCAATATAATAAATATTGAGGTTATTATAACTCTAACACTCTATCATGAACTTACATAAGCAACATTCAAATTAAAAATCTACATGAAGAAAAAATATAGATAACATAACCTCAAGAATACAATATAGGGTGTCAATTATTACAACAAAAATAATTAACACTCAATTATGATGTTTTCTATAATTGTGTTGAAAAAAATGATAATCTATATATGGATATGAAAAGTAATGATCCATTGAATATTAATGCGAGTTTTTTTGTAAACCGTATACGTATTACCATTAAAATCAATTGGGAACCATAATGGTTAAGAAACAACCCATTATTAATATTTTTTAATAATATTTTTGTGGAAAAAAAACAAATTAAAATTTTTAATCAAACCATTTTTGATACATGATTCAATCATATAGATACATTCAAAATATTTAAACTTTTTATTGTCAATGCGATCATGATATTACATGTGTTCAATATTCATTGATCAATATAATTTATTTATTCTATTTTATTTTTGTTATAATTATGTATATTATTATATCACATTTTTAATTGTATTTTTTTATTATTTCCCTTAAAAAATAAGTTATATTTTAATATATTTATACCATTATGAAAAAGTATAATATTCATAATCAGTTATGCTACCTTACCATAAAACAATTGTGTTTGTTATGCCTCTAATAAAAAATTAAATTTTTAATTGGGTTATGACTTCCCTTTAAAATAAAGTATACTTCTTGTGTAATCCACACATTTGAATGAGTGGATAGGCTATGAATATTGTAAAATAATTTTTAGTTTAATCTACTATAATAATATTATGTTCATTTATTAAATTCTTTTTTAGATTTAGATTTTTATTCTTTAAATTTAAACCCCCTTGACCTATGGGGGTGAAGTAATCTAGGAAAGAAATTGGTATTAGAGAAAATTGATCTATTATTCAAGTTTTAATTATTACTAACCCCATATTATATTTAGAATTGTTAAAGGGAAATATTTTTTTCATGTCTAATTATGGAATACATGATTGTTGGGTTCTATTGAGACCATCTTACTTTAATAGTAATGACTATATTTATTGAGAGACGTTTTTATATGTAAACTTGAAGAATATAAGATTTACGAATTAGAAATTCATGGTAAAAGCATATAAAATACCCATGGAAAAGTTATATATTCAAACTAGTGATAAAGATGCTAAATGTATTTAGCATTAAGATGTTTTTATAATTTATGTTTTTATATGTATAAATATTTTTAGTCATGTTTTATCTTGGAAAATATCCAATGATACCTATCCAATCTAATAGTGATAGTCTATGGAACAAAAAATATATATAGGAAAAGATTTTAATTTATCTGGGTGAATACCTAGACATTAATATGTTTGAGAATGTGATGGTGGATTATATATACCACGTAATTACAATATTTGGGATAGCCTCATTGCATTGAGAAAAAAATTGGAAAAACATTAAGGGTTGAAAGGATACTTTGATCTATACAAGATTAACGGAATGCTAAGAAGGTTTTCATTGAGGAATGTAAGAACATAAAATTGTAATCAATTGATAATATCATTGGATCATTATTGTTGTGTGATCATGAGTTAAAAAACCTAGAAAATGAATAAACCAATTAAAATAAAGGTGTAGAATTTAAATCTATAGATATGTTATGTTATAAAAATTATGATGCTAAAGTAAAGATTAATGATGATGATTTAGAAAAAAATAAGTGAGAAATGAAATTTCATGAGAAGAAAATGTTATCAAAAGTGAAAAAAATGTCATAATAGAAATGACGGTAATATAAAAGAAAAAAAGAAACTCTTAATTATAATTTCAATACCATAGATGTTATATATTTTTATGTAGGTATAAAAGAAGCATTATTCTAAATAATCTATATTTAAATAATTATACGAAAGGTAATAATTTTAAGAGAACCAATAAATGAATTATAAAAAAACAAAACCTATAGGTAGGATAGTTATTAATGTGATTTGGGTTTGAGATAGAATATGAAAATTAGTGATTAATGGAAATTATTAATCACGTTAGTTATTTTAATTCTACTTATGGTTAAAATTAGGATAATCCTAGAGTTAAATAAATAAATAAAATAAATTACATTTTCAATTCGATAAATGATACATGTTTTTAATAAATGAATAAAAGACATATTAAACTAGAATATATAAATTTAAATAATTATTGGAAATATAATAATTATATGAGAAATAATAAATGAAATATCAAAGATTCATAAATCTACAGTCAGGCTACGGGTTCAATATATGAGAGGATTAAAAGGAAAATAAAAACGTATTCTTGATAGAAATTATTGACTATTTTTTTTATTCTAATTATGATTCTAATTAAAATAATCCCAGTTTTAAATATTTAAATTAAATGTGTGGTACACATCTTGATATGTTTATACACATTATTGAATTATATAATAAAATAAAGTAGAACCCAATAAATGTGTGTTGGGAGAATAACATATTATTTAATGACGTTTAAAATATATATAATATTACATAAATAAATTATGTTTCATAAACTGTTGATGTTTAGAAGCATAAGGGGAAAGTTGAAGAACTAAATGAGGTCTTAGAAAAATTCACTTTTTGTAGAGAAAATTATGATAATATTATTTCTCTATAATTAAGAACTAAAATAAGGTATGGTATTTGTTATAGTGGTATGTTTCTAATAATATATAAAAAATAAAAATAATTTTTGTGTCTTATATGTCCCTTGGTTTATATGTGTCATACACTGACATTATTTCCTGAACCAGACTAGGATGCAATCCAACCTGACACCAAACCTAACCATTGGAATGGTCTGAAGGGATTTTTTATCCCCAGGGGCTGGAAACTAGTGTCAATCGTCAATTTAATCACAATGGGAATCATTTATACCAAAACGAGGATAAATAAATAAATTAAACAAACTAATCATGGAGCAATAACCAAAAACTAATCTTAAATAAATACACAAACTGATATAGATACAATTTCTAAAGAGAACAAAAACTGAGCAATTGAAGGATACAAAGTAGAAACTAAAACTAGAACAAAGATGAATTGATCACCATGAGACCTCAAGTTCACCACCATCCAAAAACATACCTACAATAATACATGACAGAACTAAAAATATACACCTGGAAAACAACACAAGTCTATCAACACTGAATATCATATGTTGGGTGTGAGATTATAATATATTAGTACGACTCAACTATAGTATCCATACATTTCCATTTCTAAAATATTCCACAAACACTCCTTTGGAATAAATATATAATAATGGGTTTTATCATTTTAATAAACAATCATATATATCCCTTTTTAAAAACTAAAATCACCACATATTCATTTTCAAAATAGATTGTGATTTCATAACAAAATTTAAATCAAATTATTACCAAGCTATTCTAAAAATAATCAAGTAGTATAAATAAGAAACCAAGCTCAATAGAAGATAATAAATAAATGAAGATAGTAACCATGAGAATTTCCTAAACATCCCTAGAGCATTTCTTGGACGTACTTAGGTTGGTCTCACCAAATAGCATATGAAGCATCTCAATTGTCAATAACCCACTAGTCATTATAACAAAAAACAAGTGGTGTAATCCCACATATCCTCTAAAACATCCAAGGAATTCTATATCGTCTAATCAAGGTGAATGAGAAACTGTCACTCAACCCGCTAAAGACACTATAGAAACCCTTGGTTATAGGATCGAAATAACGATGTAGATGCTCAAAATACAAGAGGGGGTGAATTGTATACTTTAAAAAAATTCCTTATACAAGGTAAAATATAAGTTTAACAAAGTTAAACTAAGAAAACTCACAACACCTCTAACACAAATTGGAAAATTGGAACTGATGTTTACAATATGAGATTCTACCTTAAAGCATATAGAATATAAACTAATCAGAGTACAAGTGTACGAAAATATAAGAAGGTTATACTTTCCTTACAATACAAAAGTGCAGCGAAAAAAAAAGTAGTAAAACTACATGTAACAAGAAAGAAGTCTTTTAACCCAAAGAGAAGGGTATCCAACAACCTTGGATAAAGGTCCCCTGATTTATACTTTCAAGAAAGTCTATCTTACCAACACCAGGGTAACCCCTCAATACGAAGATCAGAATCTTAGTCTTGCTATCCCTGCAAGCCCTCAACTTCATGGTAGTTGGAACCTCTATCTTCCTCAGCAAGGAAGCCCTCGAACTTCAAGGTAGTCAGCACCTCTGTCTTCATATCCCCGGAAGCCCTCGAATGTAATCACCAACATTCAGAGTCATACGAAGCAATCTGAACGAGGGGTTCAGTATGCACAAAGCATGAAAAACGTCTCTCTCTAGAAATCACCTTAATAGTGTGTAGTCTCTAGATCAATCAACTTCTTTTTTCTTGAGCTCTGTCAAATGTGCTCCGATTTATAGGAAAATTTCCAACGGTCGGCTCCCTCCTCCAACGGTCATATTTTACATGAAATTCGGAGGGACCTGTACACGTGTAACTCAACCAATGGTTAATTAGAAATAGAATAGAAGACATCGTTTAATAATAAATCATGTATAAATGAATTCACGACATCGTTTTGAAATGGAGCAAAAGTAAGTAAGAGCCATATAAAATTTCGGAGTGTAAGAAAATTAAATGTTCAGAGTCTAACCAAAGTGAAATTCGGAGTCTATTTTAAGAAATGTTCGGATTCTGTTTTATAGGAATTCGGAGTATGGTTTTACCATAGTTCAGAATCTAAACATTCAGAGTTCAAAGTCGAACTAGTAAAAGTTCAGAGTCAAACTTCATAAGAGTTCGGAGTCGAACTACTTTAGAGTTCAGAGTCGAACTTCATAAGAGTTCAGAGTCGAACTACTTAAGAGTTCGGAGTTGAACTACTTAAGAGTTCGTAGTCAGACTGCTTAAGAGTTCAAAGTCGAGCTGCTTAATAGTTCGGAGTCGAACTTCTTAAGAGTTTGGAGTCAAGCTACTTAAGAGTTTGGAGTCGAACTGCTTAAGAGTTCGGAGTCGAACTCCTTAAGAGTTCGGAGTCAAACTACTTAAGAGTTTGGAGTCCAGAATTCAGATTGGAACTTCATAACGGTTCACATCCAGAATTCGGATCCTAAAAAACATAATGCTCCAAATCATTACATTATATGATTCCGGAATTTTGGTTAAGAATCTTGTTTTTGTACTTAAAAAAATATTGCTATGTATAAGAAAATCTAGGTTAGGGTAAATTTCATTAAAGAAGTAAATTTTTTTTATGGAGGTAAAATTTATATTTTCTTTAGTATAAGGTTTTTTTGATTTTCAAAATAAGAAGAAATGGAAAAGTCATAAGGAAAACCTTATTGACTCAACAATCTCCCCCTTTTTGGAAAGCACAAACATCATTTCGAAAAATCATATAAAGATTTTGAAAAAATTTCATTAGGCATTGAAATTAAAACTTATCTCCCATTGTTCACAAATGAAAGTGAATACAACTAACTCCCCCTTAGGAATTGAAACTCTAAGGATTGTATTCTGCCTTTCCGGAGTTGAGTTCTCATTATCATGGGAATGCAAAACTTCGAAGTGAGAAACCCCCCCCCCCCCTTACATTAAGAATAGTTCACTTAGAAATTTTTCTTTCTCCTCCTTAGGAGTAGTTCTTTTTCCTTCTCCCCCTTTGTGATTTTAAAAAAGAATAAAAGGGTATGGAAAAGAAAATATGGTACCTGAAACATTAGTATATGACAGCATACAACGAACCAAATAACATTTCATTAGAGTTTGGAAAAAAACTTTACAAATAAAGACAACTACAAAAAAAGATCAGAGTGGGTTCATTTTCCTTCCTTTTCCTTCATAATAAGATTCTTTAACCATGTTTTGAGCTTCTTTAGGTCTCTTGTGTCTTCCTCGACTTGCCTCTCCAAGGCTTTTGTCTTTTCTTCTTTGACTTTTAAATCTTCTTCCTGAGCTTCTGCCTGAGCCTCCATGGATTATTTCTGAAACTTTATTATTTTATCTTGCTGAATAACTCTTTTCTCATGCTCGATCCAGAGATTTATATCATTTATAAGATTTTGAGCCAGATAATTTTCCTTGTCATTTAGTTCCTTCACTTGTTGAATATGGGAACTCTGCTCAATAATCAGCTCATCTTGAAGATTCTTAATCTTTTTATCTGTTGTGTCAAAGGCATTTTGAACTTCAGCCTGAAAACATTCAAACTAAACTAAATCTTTATCAACTCTCTTATACCACTTTTTCACCTTACTGTAGGACTTTCTATGGACATCATAATCGATAAAAAAACTTTTCTGTTCAGCTTTGAGCTTCACTAACTTATCCATGACCATGGATAAGGAATCTGATTTCCGATTCATACTTTGTTGTAGCATCTGGCATCTGGAATCTATGGTTAGAAAAATCGGAATGGTATCCACCAACTTCCTCAGAGATTGAACCACAAAATCATGGCCATGAGATGATGATTCCGAATCAGATACATCTCTTTGAGATTGATCTTCTTCAACTTTCACTAGCTTCCTTCTAGAGGTACCACCAACCTCTTTCCTACTGATGACATATTTTATAGGAGTATCCATGAGAACTTTCTTCCCCTTATGATATTTCGGAATGGCTTCTTAATTAGAAGATACATCCTTGAATTCATAAACATGAATGATCTGGTCTTCATCTAGTTTTTGTTTTTCTTGTCCTTCCTCAAGGAAATTCCTCTCATAGGATTATTCCTCATCATACAAGACATTTTCTTCTTCTTCTTCTTGTTGTTTCTTGCTAGCTTCCTCATCTCCCTTTCCTGGAGTTACTATGTTTGTGGATTCAGCCTTAACTTTATAGTCTTGTACTTTCTTGATCATGGTATCCAAATATTCACTTCCCTCCTCCTCCTCCTCCTCTTCTTCTTCTTCTTCTTCTACCTCTTCCCCTTCAGAAACTTCTTTTTCATCATCTTAAACTACTTCTTTAACCTTGACTTTTTTCGGAGTGGTATAGTTCTTGGCTGGAGTTTCTGGTAAAGAAGGCTCTGTAAGGAATGATTTCGGAACTAGAATCAGCTCAGATGCTAACTCTGTAGCTCTTGGTAAAGATTGCACTACTTCAGCTTCAGACACTTTCTTTTTCATTTTCTTATCTTTCGCCTACTTCTTTAACTATTCCGCAGCTTTTTCTTTTAAGGATTTAGCCTCTGTAGGGTCCAATCCAAATTGTGGATCCCCTTCTTTCCTCTTCTCTTTGTCTTCCCTCCAATTGGCTTCCACTTTATCTGTATATGTTTTCTGCTTCTTCGGCTTGGGGGGAGCAGATCAAATTTCCTTAGCCTTAGGACTCTCTTCGTCAGCAACCACTTACTTAACCTTTCTCTTCTTCCTTTTCTTCTTGGATGGTTCCGGAGTGTGTGATTCATTCTAAGCTGCTTCAACCTCTTCCACATATAGAGGGTAAAATTCTCCGAATTCAATGGAAAAATCCATCTTCATCCTCTTCAAGGTATCATCAATAACCATCATAAGATTGAAATTCCGAACTTTTGATTTGCATGCAACCTTGAAAGATTCTAAGCATCGAACAATCAGCTTAGATAGTAAGGCAGGGAACATGATGATCTAAGCACTCAAATTTCCTTCTTTGATGTTCTTGATCATAACCAAGACATGCCTCATCAGATTTATCATTCTTATATTTACCAAGAAATCTACGACATAGATATCACTTTTCTTCAAATTGTCATTATCACCTCTTCTTGGAACTAGAAGGCCTTGTACCCAAAGTTGAAGGATTCTATTGTTCGGAGTGAGATGGGAAATCTTAATGGTTGAATCATCCTTAAGTCTAAGACACTTCAGTGCCTTTTCCTTGTTGAAACTTCCTTACACATCAGGAAGTTTTTGCGAGTAGAATTCAGCTTCTCCTTCATAGGATAAACCCACCAATCTCGTGACCTTGGTGTATGATATCTTATAAGTCTTCCCATAAGACTTGAAAGAAAACCACTCTCTGCCATCTTCTATTTGGAAGGAAATAGACTCGTAGAACTCGATCAGCAAATCAGTATAAACCGGATCCTGTTTATCTAACTTTGCCACACAGATATCTTCTCATCCATTCAGTCTTATATTCTTTGAAATAAGGGAATCAATCTTATAGAAATCCAGATGGACTAACCTTTATCTGAAGACTAACCACATAGAAATTGGTTTCGGAGATGACATATCTTGAGATGTTGCTTCAGCAGACATTCGGAGTGAAGAATTCTGAAAGATTCGAAATGGATTTGCAATGATCGGAACCGGTCTTAAGAAGAGCAGTAGGGCTTCGAGATGCGAAAGATTTCAAAACCGATGTGGGACGAGTCCTTGGGGACCCCTTTATATAGGCGATGGATGTGACCATTGGTCTTCCAAAAGCCATCTAATGGTTGAAAAAGCTTTGATCTGATCTGACGATTGAAAACACTCCCGCAAGGAAAAACTTGACTCCAGTCTTTTGAGGTTTTAAAGAAAACATTCAGATTTGAAGAAAACTAGAATCCAAACTTTTTTTTATAAAAAAGGAATATACCAACAAGAAAAAAATTGATTATGAAACTATAAGTAAGGAAATCATTCGTTTTGGATTGGTTGGAAAAAATTGTTCGTAATTGGTAATATTCTTCTTGAGAAATAAATTTAAAAATAAGCTCATTACGAAATTTCCAGTAAAAAAATGCCGAGAAGAAAAAAAATCCAAGTACGAAAATTTCTATTCCAAAAAATTCCATTATGAAAATCTCATTTCAAAAACTCCAGTACGAAAATCTCCATTCCAGAAATTCTTATTCAGAGAATTCCAATCCTGAGAATTTCAGTTCTGGAAATTCCCATTCCGGATATTTGAGTTAAAGAAATTTTTATTCCAAAAACATCAGTTTCAAAATTTTTGAAAAACTAACTACGAAAATTTTAGTTACACTATGTTTGAAAAAAACAGATTACCAAAAATTTTGTTACACTAACAATCAAATGTACTCCCCCTATGAAAAGGAGTTTATTACTGTTAGGAGAATTGTTCAACAAGAAGTTAATAAAGAATGATTACCTTACGGTTATCATTCCTAACATTTTTTTAATGTATTCAAATATATCGGAGGTTAAATATTTTGTGAAAATATCGGCAAGTTGATCTTGCGTTCCAATAAACAGAATAATGATATCTCCTTTAAGTGTGTGATCCCTAAGAAAGTGATGACTAATATCTATGTGTTTTGCATGAGATTGATGTGCAGGGTTCTTACTTAGGGCAATGGTACTTGTGTAATCACCCAAAATTTGAGACTTAGTAAAACTCATCCCATAATCAGTGAGTGTGTGTTGCATCCACAACACTTAAACACAACAACTTCTAGCTGCTACATATTCAGCTTCTGCAGTGGAAAGTGCTACAGAATGTTGCTTCTTGCAGGACAAAGATACTAAAGACTCTCATAAGAAATGACAAGTTCCGGATGTACTTTTTCAATTTATTCTACATCCACCAAAGTCAGCATTAGAAAAGATTTTTAGAACAAAATCATTTCCAGAAGTATAAAATAATCCTAGATCCATGGTTCCCTTAAGGTAGTGATTTTTTTTTTCTGCCTTTAAGTGAGATTCCTTAGGATTGGATTGATATCTTGCACATAAGAATACTGAGAACATTAAGTCTGGTCAATTAGCTGTTAAGTAAAGTAAACTTCATATCATACCTCTAAAAGATGTTTGATCTACTAGTTTCCGAGCTTCATCAAGATCTAAGGTGTTTGAGGTACCGATGGGAGTACTTATACTCTTAGCATTATCATAATCATACTTTTTGAGAAGATCTTTAATATACTTATGTTGAGATATATAGGTTCCTTCTGGTCTTTGAGAAATTTGAAAACCAAGGAAAAAAGTTAACTCACCCATCATACTCATTTCAAACTCAGATTTCATTAAACTTGCAAAAGAATCAGTTAAAGATTGCTGAGTTGAACCAAATATGATGTCATCAACATAAATATGAACAATCAAAACATTTTTCTTATCTTTCATTATAAAAAGTGTTGGATCTTCATTTCCCTTAACATAGTTATTTTGAAGCAAAAATCATGTGAGTCTATCATACCAAGCTCATGGGGCTTGTTTAAGACCATACAAAGCTTTAGTAAGTCTAAAAACATGATCAGGATGTTTTGTATCTTCAAATCCCAGAGGTTTTTCAACAAAAACATCCTCTTGAACATAACCGTTAAAAAAAGCACATTTCACATCCATTTGAAAAAGTTTAAAATTGAAGAAATCTGCAAAGGCAAGTAGAATATGAATAGATTCAAGTCTAGCTACTATAGCATAGGTTTCTTCATAGTCTATTCCCTCGTGCTGGTTATATCCTTTATCAACGAGTCTAGCTTTATTTCTTACTATGACTCCATTTTCATCACATTTATTTCTAAAGACCCATTTTACTCCAATAATAAAATTTTCCTTAGGTCTTTTAACCAAGTTCCAGACTTTAATCCTTTCAAATTCATTTAGTTCATCTTGCATGGCTTGGATCCAATCATCATCACCTAAAGATTCATCATTGATTTTTTGTTCTAATTGGGAAAGAAATGCTAGATGTTATACTTAATTTCTTAAGGAACATATAGTCCTTACAGGTTGATTTACATCACTAATGATGCTATCACTGGGATGATTCTTAAGAAACACCTGATTTGGGTTTTGTAAAGCCTGTTCATTAACATAGGGCAGAAATTCTTCTGGGGTAAATTTTTCAGAAGTATCTTCTTGAAAATTTTCCTTATCAAAAGGATCTTCTATCAAAGGTTGAAAATCAGTTTTTGAAAACACATCCGAGGATGTAGGTTGGGATGGTTTAAAAAAAAGGATCAGACTCATCAAATTTTACATGCACTATTTCTTCAACAGTACAAGTATTTTTATTGAAAACTCTATAAGCCATAGAACGTGTGGAGTAGCCTAAGAAAATTCCTTCATCAGATTTTGGTGAAAATTTATGTAAATTATCTTTAGTATTCAGAATTAATAGTTTGCAACCAAAAACCATGAATTAGGAATGTCTTGGTTTTTTACCATTCTATAATTAATAAAGTGTTATGTTAAGAAAAGTTCTAATCAAAACTTGATTTATAGTATAACAAGCAGTACTTATAGCTTCAGCCTAGAAATGTCTAGCTATAGAATATTCACTCAACATGGTTCTAGTTATTTCATGAAGAATTCTATTTCTTCTTTCAACTACACCATTTTGTTGAGGAGTTCTACGTGCTGAAAAGGTGTGAGTAATACCTTTTCTACTACAAAAGGTTTCAAAATCAGAATTTTGAAATTCTCCTCCATGATCACTGTGAATAGTTTTCAGTGGAAGGTTTTTCTCATTTTTAACAAGTGCTCTAAAACTTTTTAAATAAGAAAAATCTTCAGACTTCTTTTCTAGAAAATAGACCCATGTAAATCTAGTGTAATCATCAACTAGAACAAACACATAGTATTTTCCTCCAATGCTTCTTGTTTGTGTTGGACCAAAAATATCCATGTGAACTAACTGTAATGCATCAATTGTTGAGACTTCATCGATTGATTTAAAACAAGATTTATGTTGCTTGGCATATTGACAAGGTTCACAAACTTTAGAAGAATCAAATCTAGGCTCTGGTAGATCTTTAACTAGTTTCTTCTTAGAGAGTTTACATAATTTCCTAAGGTTACAGTGACCTAATCTTCTATGCCATAACCAGGAATGATCTTCCAATGCACTAAGGCAAGGTAAATCTTGGCTTCTAAGGTCTTCTATGTTCAAATTGAAAACATTCTCTTGCCTAATGGCTGAGAGAATAAATTCTTCCATGGAATTGTGAACTAAGCACTTATCATTCCTAAAATTCACAAGGTATCCTTCATCACATAACAGACTTATGCTAATGAGGTTGTTCTTAAGACCCTTAACAAAAAGAACATTTGAAATCAAAGTTTTACCAAGAATAACAATATTACCTATACTAATAATTTCTCCCATAGCATTATCTCCGAACGTTACCTTTCCTACTTTCGTTTTGATAATTTTTTCAAAATAGATTTTGTTACCAGTCATGTGCCGTGAACATCCACTATCCATGTACCATGTATTGTTGTTGTTACTCCCTTTATCTTCCTGAAATCAAGAAAATAATTAGACTTTCGGAATCCAAACTTGTTTGGATTCGAGATTTCCAGACAATAAAATTTTAGGAACCCACATCTTCTTTGAAAAATATTCCTTATGAAAACCTAAAGATTGGGGTTTTTTTAAGGAACAGTTCTTTGCCCAGTGACAACCATATTGACACTTGGTACAAAATGGGGCACTTTTTGGAATAATTATTTGTCACTAAAAGTTGGTTTTGCATGGGTATAACCAAATCCGGATTTGTTTCTTAAAGGTTGTATTTGAGAATAAATTTTATCAAAATTTTCTTTACCACGGGTAATGTTTGATAAACATTTCTTTAAGGAAAAGATTTTGGACTTCAGTTTTATAACCAAGTTTTTATCTTCAAAATCATTATATTTAGAACTAGAGCTAGGCTCGAAGACACTTATTACTTTTTCTAACTCTTTAGAAAGTTTGTTCTTCTCAGAACATACTTCCTCAAGATTTTTTGAAATATTTATAAAATCAGCATTTTTTATATCAAGGTCTTTAGAAAGATCTGATATTTCTTTTGTAAGAATATAATTCCTAGATTTTTCCTTATCATGTTTTTTATTGAGTTTTGAATTCTCAATTTCAAGAAGTTCAGCAAACCTAGAAACCTCTTCATAGGTACGTAAAGTATTTTATTTATCAAAAGAGGATTCATCATTAGAAGAGTTATAATATTCTCTATCATTAGAATTTAAAGAAACATTGGTCAATGATTCATCATTTCATACCTTATCCATAAAACAATGATTGTTAATGGGTAATCTAGCTATAATACCAAGTTTCTTATGTCCTGAACATTTATAATTAGAAGATTCATCTGAAGAGTCACCACCACTGGCACTCCAGGTGTCATTTGCTTTCAGAACATTCTTAGCTTTGTCTTTATAGTACTTCTTTCAGTTCCTTTCAGAATGCCTTTATTTCCTTTCTTTGTTTTTGAGCAAAGGGCAATCTGGTCTAATATGTCCATCTTTCTTGCATTCATAACAAGTAACTTCTCCATCTTTACTATCTTTCATTTCCTTTTTCTTATACTTGGACTGGAAATTTCTCTGGCCAGCTATCTTGTTCATCCTTCGATCAAGATTTTCTAACTCGTTTTCCGAGACTTCACTCTCACTAGATTCGGATTGGATAATAACTTTATTAGACTTGGATCTGGTTACTCTCTCAGGAGTTTTAGCTTTCATATGATTTGATTTTTTTGTAAAATAAACAGTACCATTTCCATTCTTCTTCTTGATGTTGTCAACATCTCTCTTCATTCTTATTTCATGTTGGAGAAGAGTTCCAAATAGCTCATCTAATGGTATTTGAGTGACCTTGCTATTCTCATCAATAGTTGTTCTTTTGGATTCCCACTCATTGGGCATAATATCAATTAGTTTATCCACAAGAGCTTCATAATCCAGACCTTTCTCTCCCATAGACTGAAGACTATTCACTATAGTCATAAATATCTGTTGATCTTTGCAAATTGGTTCACCATAAAGAAAATTGAAGCCACGGTATTCGGCTCTAAGCATATCTCTGCTAGTCTCAATCACTTTAGAAGTGCCAAAGTGTGTAACCTCTAACATCTTCCAGATACAATTAGATGCTTCAAAAGACGAAATTTGGCTATATATATTTCTAGTCATGGAACAAAGTAAGGTATTGTGTACCATATAATTGAGTTGATATTCTTTCTTTTCCTGGTTAGTGAAAGTTCTAACTTCCTTATCAGGAATTTTATAATCACCAGAATGTATAACGATGTTATACACTCCAATATTGATAACAAAAGTCTTCATTCGATCTCTCCAGTACTCATAGTCATTACCATAAAATATTGGTGGTCTTGTAGGATTTATATTTTCAATAGAACCAACATTGACTCCTTTCATTCTTAAAATAATCCTGGTAACCAAACTAGTTAGTAGAAAATGTTCATAACCACAAAGTTCAGAATGATATTTCGGAATGACAAAGTTCGTAATGAAAAAAAAAACATTCTAAGAAAGGAAGAAGAATAATGAAAAATGAGCTAGAAAAACTTATATGATAGTATAATTATTTCAGAGACCTTCTATGATACCAATTGTAGGATCGAAGTAACGATGTAGATGCTAAAAATACAAGAGGGGGTGAATTTTATACTTTAAAAAAATTCCTTATACAAGGTAAAATCTAAGTTTAACAATGTTAAACTAAGAAAATTCACAACACCTCTAACACAAATTGGAAAATTGGAACTGAAGTATACAATATGAGATTCTACCTTAAAGAGTATAGAATCTAAACTAATCAGAGTACAAGTGTAAGGAAATATAAGAAGGTTATACTTTTCTTACAATACAAAAGTGCAGCGGAAAAACAAGTACTAAAACTAAAAGTAACAAGATATAAGTCTTTTAACCCAAAGAGAAGGGTATCCAACAACCTTGGATAAAGGTCCCTTGATTTATACATTCAAGAAAGTCTGTCTTACTCACCCCAGGGTAAGCCCTCGATACAAAGTTCAGAATCTCTGTCTTTCTATCCTCGTAATCCCTCAACTTCATGGTAGTTGGAACCTCTATCTTCCTCAGCAAGGAAGCCCTCGAAATTCAAGGTATTCATCACCTCTGTCTTCCTATCCCTGGAAGCCCTCGAATGTAATCAGCAACATTCGGAGTCTCCCGAAGCAATATAAACGAGCGGTTCAGTATGCACAAAGTATGAAAATATTCTCTCTCTAGAAATCACCTTAACATCGTGTGGTCTCTAGATCAATCAACTTATTTTTTTTAGCTCTTTCAAATGAGCTCATATTTATAAGCAAATTTCCAACGGTCGGCTCCCTCCTCCAACGGTCATATTTTCCATGAAATTCGAAGGGACATGTACACGTGTAACTCAACCAATGGTTAATTAGAAATAGAATAGATGACATCATTTAATAATAAATCATGGATAACGGAATGCATGACATCGTTTTGAAATGGAGAAAAAGTACGTAAGATCCATATAAAATTTCAGAGTGTAAGAAAATTAAAAGTTCAGAGTCTAACCAAAGTGAAATTCGGAGTCTATGTTAAGAAAAGTTCGGATTCTATTTTATAGGAATTCGGAGTCTGGTTTCACCAGAGATCGGAATCCGAACATGCAGAGTTCGAAGTCGAACTAGTAAAATTTCGGAGTCAAACTTCATAAGAGTTCAGAGTCAAACTGCTTAAGAGTTCATAGTCAAATTTCATAAGAGTTCAGAGTCGAACTACTTAAGAGTTCGGAGTCGAACTACTTAAGAGTTCGGAGTCGAACTACTTAAGAGTTTGGAGTCGTTCTACTTAAGAGTTCAGAGTCGAACTGCTTAAGAGTTCAGAGTCGAGCTGCTTAAGTGTTCAGAGTTGAACTACTTAAGAGTTCGGAGTCGAGCTACTTAAGAGTTCAGAGTCAAACTGCTTAAGAGTTCAGAGTCGAACTACTTAAGAGTTTGGAGTCAAACTACTTAAGAGTTCGGAGTCCAGAATTCGGATTGGAACTTCATAATAGTTCACATCCAGAATTCGGATCCTAAAAAACAGAATGCTCCAAATCTTTACATTATATGATTCTGGAATTTTGGTTAAGAATATGGTTTTTGTACTTAAGAAAAATATTGCTATGTATAAGAAAATCTAGGTTAGGGAAAATTTCCTTAAAGAAGTAAATTTTTATTATGGAGGTAAAATTTATATTTTCTTTAGTATAAGGTGTTTGTGATTTTAAAAACAAGAAGGAATGGAAAAGTCATAAGGAAAACCTTATTGACTCAACATTGGTAATATTACATAGTGATTGGAGGATATATTACCACCCTTGACTCACCTTAAATACTCCCAAAACACTTTCATACCCCCAAACACTGACACTACCCGCGTGATTACCTATTTTGCTAAATACATTATTGGGGTTCCGATCATCACAAAAATATTCTAGCAGGTTCCATGTAAGATCTCGGTTTTTGGAAAGGTTTTTTTTGTGTGTTTTGGGCTGAACCATTTTCTTTTGGGGCTTTTAAAGGTTTCTTGGAAGTGTGAGAGGCCTTGGGAGTGTTTTGGGGGCTTGGGGCACAGAAGAAGGGGAGTCTGGGAAAAGCAAACCAAGGCGCACGGCCTAGGCACGGTCATCCAAACCATGCGGCCTGCCCAGACTAAGCCATGCGACCCTCCCTCCTCTGGACAAAAGTGACCGAAGGGTTTGCGCATGGTTTTCCAAACTGTGCGGCTAAATCGTGCGACTCACCCTCCTCCGGGAAGTGGCGTGTGCATGGTTTGCACACGATTTTCCAAACCGTGCGGCTAAAATGTGCGGCTACTTAAAGTTGGAATGTTTACAAAATTGCCACTCCGGGATTTATAAACCCAACTCGAGATTTTCCTCATTTCATCCCCTCTCAACCCCAACGATGAACTTGGCTGACCCAAGCTTCTCAATGGTGGTTCTCCTTTGATTCTAAAGCATTCTTTGTGCCGTTGGTTGCGGATTGAAGCTCCGGGTAAGGCTAATCTCCTCCTTGGTTCTTTTCTTGGTTTAGCGTTTGTGTCTTCTCTCCCTCTTGTTCTGAAACCCTAAAACCCTATCTTTTTGGTGAATTCTAGGTTGAAGCTCCAAGGGTTGGATGAATCGAGGTCTAAGGGTTCGATTGAGGGTCCATTCAACCGCGAATTCGAGGTAGGTGGTCTACAAGTTATATCCCATGGTTTTTTAGGGTTTTGTGCATGTTTAGTTGTGTTCTTGCTTTCCTTTGGTTATGTTTTTGATAACCTTGGCATGTTTAGTAATAATGGTGTTTAAAATGGAAAATGGTAACCCTCATGATCCCCATGGGATGTGTTGGGATAGACTTGACCCAATTGCGGCCATCCACGGTATGTGCCGGCTTTTCCCGGATTTAGGGTTTGATATTAAACAAGTGACATTGTTGTAATGAATTTTACAGCCCTTGATAACTATGTTGGTATGATTGGTTGATCTTGGAATATAATTTAGGTGATGCACCTAGACTTGGGAATAACCTAGGGGTTATTTTAAGTTGGTTAAATGTTGATTCATGGGAATGATGAACTTGTTAAATGGGTTAATGTGTAAACTGATTAAAGACCATAATGGGATAGATTGTTAGTCTATTGTTTAATGCTTACTGAGATAGGCATAACACATGGTAATTGGGTGAATGGTTAAATGATGTGAAATGGTATTATGTTAATGGGTTAAGTCATAATGTGGTTTCCCGTGTGGGTTGTTGTGAATGATGGTTGTCGTTGGGCAGTGGTTGGAAGGTAGATGGTTACTTCTATATAAGCGTGTGATCATGGCTTGGTAGTGTGGGGTATGATTGAGGATCTAGGCCCACGGGTCAAGTGATGACTGATGCTCTGAACTCCACCCTAAATGCACGGGGTAGGGATAGGACTAATGCTCTATTTTTCTATCGGTTGCATCAACCCAGACTGAGGCTTCGAGGTGAGGATATGGTTGCATCCAGCCAGTCTGAGGCTTCGAGGTGAGGATATGGTTAATATGAGGAGGGTTGGTCCTAGTGAGATAGGACAATGAAGTGTCTACCCTCTTGCATGTGATTGTTGTCCTTAGACCCTTGTAACATAATTTATGTGTTTAACCAATGGAAATGTGATGAAATGGTAAGTGATAATAATTGGTGTGAAATGAATGGTAATGGTAGTGGCAATGGATTTGGCCTTGAACTGGTTAATGGAACCTTAAATAATCACTTGGTAAGTATCATTCATATTTCTTTTGCATGCACTACCTGTTTATATTGGATATTTTGTAGACACCGTTGGTGGTGGCCTATTGAGTTTTACTCACACCCTACTCGGGCCGCCGTTGGGTACCCGAGCAGACTTCATGTTTTCAGGTCAGGACAAGGGCAAGGGTCCCTGCTAGATAGCTGAGTAGACATGGGTAGCACTTGGTGAAGGATCCGGACTTGGAGTCAGAACCATTTTGGGATTTTGGCCTTTGTCTTTATTTTTGGGCTTTTTTTTACTCTTGCACTGTAGTATGACATGGAATATTTATTATTTGAAATGGTTGTTATACATGTTCCTTGTTTATTGGTTATTGTTTCCGCTATTTTTTTATTATGTTGTGGATTACTCTGATAAAAAGGGGTCACAGTATCCCCACTTGACCCTATAGACCCCCACTGCTAGTCGGCAGCCTTTGGCGTACGAGGAGGCGTGCTTAAGGTCATGTAATCACCTGGCTCGGAACACCGGTTTAGTGGCTTCTGGGTTAGGGACATTACAAAGTGGTATCAAATTAGGCCTTTCTTCTCCTTCTCTGAGGTCTGGTTATTTGGGATTGGTAGCCAAGGTTTAAGATGTGTAGGGCCTTGGTAATGATCTCGTGCTTGGGAGTAGCTAACCCAGGTACGGGGGAAAACCCAAGTCACCTTGGGTGGGAAATGTTGTTCTTGGTTGTGTATTGTTACAGTTGATGATATTTCACCGCTGGTTGATGAACATGTGGTTTGATGTGATTTTTTTTCAATATTTGGCTCGTGGCTATAATGGAACGAGGATTTGTACTCGTTCATCATTGTAGGCACCTACGGAGATAGGTGACATGCATTATATTAGGCACATGCACATGAGGGGTGTGTGAGTCAGGAAAGTAGGGTGCATTATGCATTTCATAAAACCAAGAAATAATGAGAATAATTAAATGAAACAAGTTGGCTGTTGTGGATCATAGGGAGTCCTTTGTGATGAAGTCGTGAAAGTTTATGGTATACGTTCTAAATATTGTTCTTGGCATTGTAGAGAGATGCCACCACAACGTTGGTTGCTAGTTGGGAAATGGGAGGATGTTGCTGAGAACACTCCTAGGGTAGAAGAGGAAAAAAAATGCAGTGATAAATGATGGTAGAGAAGACCAGTTCTGAGAGAACTTGGCTCGCCTTATGCAGATGATGGATCGGGACCCAGGGCGGGTTGCACTGAGTATGTTTAACCTGACCAGGGAGTTCCAACTGCATCACCCTCTGACATTCACCAGAGAGGGGGGCTAGAGGGAGCAGAGTTCTGGTTAGAGTTTTTCCAGATGATACTGAATCATCTGGAGACCCCTGTTGAAAAAAAGCTGGTTGTTTATATGTTGCGGGTCCAGGCAAGGCGTTGGTGGGACATTCAGGCTAAGACCGAGCAGGCTGAGGGGATGTCATGGAAGGTTTTTCAGGATATGTTTCTTGAGAATTTGTACCCAGCGACTTTGAGGTAGGATTGGGCTATAGAGTTTATGAGCCTGACTCAGGGATCACTCTCAGTTATGAACTATGATAGTCACTTCACAGATCTGCGAAGCTTTGTCCCCGTGTTAGCCATGGATGAGGCAGCGGTAGCAAGGTGTTTCCAGGATGGGCTGAGACATGAGATCAGGTCTCAAGTAAATATGTTTTTCTTGAAGAGGTTTACAGAGGTGATGGATCAGGCACTCACCTCTGAATGGAACCTGAAGGGAGCTTCGGGTGGTGGGCTTGTCGTGCCAGTGGGGAGGACAAGCGTTGAATATTCTGAAGGTCGGAAGCGTCATGTGGAAAGTTTCCAACAAGGTGATCATAAGAGAGGGTCATCCTCTAAGAGTGGGAATCTGGTGTTCTTCTATCAGTCCGGTAGGTCGGGGAATATGCATGGTCAGTGTCCTCGACCTCCAGTTGAGTTCTGTTTGTATGGAAAAATGGGACATGTGCAGAGGTTCTGTAGGAATCCTCGGTAGGCAGGGGAGCATTATGGTGGAAAGCAGATACCGGATACGGGAAGAGGATCAGTTTCCCCATATCAGGTAGGAAGTTGGAGCTCCACGAGCCGTACTGGCAGGGGCAGTGGACATGGAACTCCAGGGCAAGATCGCTCATGCCAGCAGGGCAGTGTAGCACAGAGTACTCAGGCTGGGGCCTAGAGTAGAGGGGCAGGTCAGCATCAGGCAGTTCAGTTTGCACCTTGTGATGGTGAGGCTGGACCATCGACTTTTCAAGTTATGATCCTTTTATCTTCTACGTTTTCTAGTGCGTTGTTTGAAACAGGTGCCACACACTCTTTTATCTCTGCTCAACTTGTGGTAGTGCTGGGTTTACATGTAGAGGGAGTGTGTGGAGTGATGTCAATTGACACCCCATTGGGGGTTTGGGTTGAGGATATGAAGCAGTGCAAGGAATGTGCCTTGGAAGATGGTGGGTATCATTTTCTATGGAACTTGTTCACTCTTGAGATGCCAGGGTTTGACCAAATCTTAGGAATGGATTGGTTGGTGTTTTATGGAGCACACATTGATTGTTATCATCGCAGAGTATCATTCAGGTCACTTGAGGGTGATGCTTATGTCCGTCGTGCTGAGTGGGATGTTCAAATAGGTCATGCAGAACCGTTGGGTCAATGGATGAGTGAAATCACAGCTCCAGTGGAATGTCTCATGATTAATGATAGTGAGGGAGGGGAACAACCTAATTTTCCCCCCGTGGTGGATCGGTTTCAGGACGAGTTTCCTGATGATTTCTCGGGGTTACCACCCGAGAGGGATGTCGAGTTCACGATTGAGTTTCTGCCAGGAGCGAAGCCAGTTTCTATTCCACCATACCGAATGGCACCGACAGAACTCCAGGAGCTAAATTTACATCTTGAGGAGTTGGATAATAAGGTTTTTATATGTCCTAGTATGTCTCCTTAGGGATTTACTGTGCTTTTTGTGGAAAAGGCCGATGGGTCGATGAGACTGTGTGTTGACTATTGGAAGTTGAATCAGATGACGGTGAAAAATAGGTACCCTCTTCCTAGAATTGATGACCTATTTGATCAATTGAGGGGTGAATCAATGTTTTCGATGATTGATATGAGGTCGGGTGATCACCAGTTGAGGGTGAGGTCTTCCGACGTGCCACAGACAGCTTTCTGGAGTCGGTATGGGTTGTTTGATTTTGTGCTAATGCCTTTCAGCTTGACCAATGAACCAGCGGTGTTTATGTCTTTGATGAACTAGATTTTTCATCCCTATCTAGATCGGTTTGTGTTTGTCTTCGTTGACGATATCTTAGTGTACTTGAAAACTCACGGCGATCATGCCCAGCATCTTGACATCATCCTGGGTACACTAAGAGAGCACCGGCTATACGCTAAGCTATAAAAGTGTCAATTCTGTATAGGTGAGGTGCATTTTCTGGGTCACATCATCTCGAAGATAGGTGTGTCAGTGGATCTAGATAAAGTACAGGCAATTGTATCTTGGGGGAAGCCCAAGAGTGTTTCTGATGTTCGGAGTTTTCTAGGCTTGGCCGGGTATTACTGAAGGTTCATTCAGGATTTATCTCACTTAGAAGCACCACTTTTCGGGTTGAACAAGAAGGGAATCAGGTTAAAATGGTCTAAGGCTTGTGAGAATGCATTTCAAGAGCTGAAGAAGTAGTTGATGAACGCACCTATCTTGATATTACCTGAGCCGGGTAAGAAGTATAACGTACTTTATGATGCATCCAGAATCAGACTTGGGGTTGTGTTGATGCAAGATGAGCAGGTTTTGGCTTATGGGTCAAGGAAGTTGAGATCCCATGAGCAGAACTACCCCTATCATGATCTTGAGTTGGTTGTAGTGGTGTACGCCTTGAAGTTATGGAGGCAGTATCTATTTGGGGAATGGTTTACCATGTTTACGGGCCATAAGAGTTTAAAGTACATCTTCACCCAGCGGGATCTGAATCTTCAGCAGCAGATATGGGTTGAATATCTCTTGTATTTTGACTTCGAGTTAGTGTACATGCCAGGAAAAGGAAATAGTGTTGCTGATGCTCTGAGCAAGAAGGTTCCGAATCAAGCAGTTCAGGAGTCCAGCACCGAGTGGAAGGTGATGGCTTTGTTTGTAGAGATGCACCTAGAGGTGGAGGTGGAGAATGGTCAGTTCACTCTTTCTTCCTTGACGATGGAGTCGATTCTCTTGTGTCGAGTTAAGAAAAGTCATCATGATGATCCTGAGTGTTTGTCCATGAAGGAAAATCTTAAATGTTGGGAGATACCATCTGGATGGGTCGTTGGTGTGGACAGTGTTGTTTATGTTCGTGATCGTGTGGTTGTGCCAAAGTGTGTGTGAAAAGATTTGATGCGTGAGTTCCATTCATCAAAGTGGGAAGTGCATCCTAGTTTTACCAAGATGTACTGTGATCTCCGAAGGAAGTTTTGGTGGCCCGGAATGAAGAAGGAAGTTGTGGGCTTTGTGGCATGGTGCCTTACCCGTCAGCAGGTGAAGGTCGAGCATCAACACCCAGGTGGTTTATTGCATCCATTTCCCATTACGGAGTGGAATTGGGGTGATGTAATAATGTATTTTGTTGTGGGTCTTCCGAGGACGCCATAGAAGAATAATGCAATCTGGGTAGTTGTGGATTGGTTAACGAAAACGTCTCATTTCTTACTGATTCAGGAGACCTATACAGTCGACCAGTTGGGTGAGCTGTATGTTCGGGAGATCGTGCAGTTACATGGGGTGCCGCGGACCATAGTTTCAGACCAAGATCTATGGTTCACATCGCGGTTCTAGCAAGGGTTGCAGAAGGTTCTTGGTACGCAGGTGTTTTTGAGTACGCAGACGGACGGGCAGTCGGAGTGTATGATCCATGTGTTGGAAGACATGTTGAGATCTTATGTCTTGGACTTTGGTGGTTCTTGGGAGAGGCACCTTCCATTTTTTGTGTTTTCCTACAACAGTTTTCAGGCTACAATTCTGATGGCACCGTTTTAGGTGCTTTATGGGAGACCATGTAGATATCCGTTGTGTTGGCTAGAGGCCGGTGAATCTGAGTTGTTGGGACCATGTCTCATGAAAGAGACTTCAGAGAGAGTTAAGTTGATCAGGAAGCGAATGGATACGGCTTAGAGTAGGCAGAATTCGTATGCATATCGGAGGCGTAGACCTCTTAAGATTGGGGTGGGTGATAAAGTGTTCCTTCCGGTGTTGCCAAGATTGGGTCACCGATGGATTCGGAAGCAGGGTAATTTGGTGCCCAGGTATGTGGGTCCTTTTGAGATTGTGGAGAGGATCAGACCAGTGGCTTACCGATTAGCTCTTCCACAGCGATATGGTGGGATTCCTGCTGAGTTTCATGTGTCGCAGCTTCGATGGTATCACCCTGACCCATCTCATGTTGTTGATGTTGAGGATATGGAGCTTGAGGTTGATGCGCCCTTTGAGGAGCATCTAGTTCGTGTGGTGGATCGTAGTGAAAAGGTCTTGCGAGGCAAGGTTTTTCCCTTAGTGCGAGTACTATGGAATCATTGGAAAGTTCAATAAGAATCTTCGGAGCATGAACTGGATATGTGGGCTTAGTGGCCCGAACTCTTCTCTTTAGTGGAGCAATAAGGCTTGGAAGCTCGGCTCGAGGATGAGCCGTTATAAGTTGGGGAGGTTGTAAGATCCCTGTTTTTGGAAAAGGTATGTTTTGTGTGTTTTGGGTTGAACCCTTTTCTTTTGGGGATTTGAAAGGATTCTTGGAAGTGTGAGAGGCCTTGGGGGTGTTCTGGGGGCTCGGGGCACAGAAGAAGGGGAGTCTGGGTAAACCAGACCAAGGCGCATGGTCAGCCAATCCATGCGGCCTGGCCAGACTAAGTCGTGTGACCCTCCCTCCTCTGGACAGAAGCGAGTGCACGGTTTGCGCACAGTTTTCCAAACATTACGGCTAAATCGTGTGACTCCCCCTCCTCCGGGCAGTGACGTGCGCACGGTTCTTGCACGGTTTGGCAAACCGTGCGCCTAAACCCTGCGGCCACTTAAAGTTGGAAAATTTACAAAATTTCCACTCGGTCTTTATAACCCCAACTCGAGATTTTCCTCATTTAATCCCTTCTCAACCCCAGTGATGAACTTGGCCGACCCAAGCTTCCCAAGGGTGGTTCTCCTTTGATTATAAAGCATTTTTGGTGTCGTTGGTTGCGGAGTGAAGCTCCGGGTAAGGCTAATCTCCTCCTTGGTTCTTTTCTTTGTTTAGGGTTTGTGTCTTCTCTCCCTCTTGTTATGAAACCCTAAAACCCTATCTTTTGGGTGAGTTCTAGGTTGAATCTCTAAGGGTTGGTCGAATCGAGGTCTAAGGGCTCGATTGATGGTGCGTTCAACTTTGGATTCGAGGTAGGTGGTCTACAATTTATATCCCATGGTTATTTAGGGTTTTATGCATGTTTAGTTGTGTTCTTGATTTTATTTGGTTATGTTTTGGATAACCTTGGAATGTTTGGTAATAATGGTGTTTAAAATGGAAAATGGGAACCCTCACGATCCCCGTGGAATGTGTTGGGATATACTTGACCTAATTGGGGCCATCCATGGGATGTGCCGGCTTTTCCCTGATTTAGGGTTTGATATTAAACAAGTGAAGTTATTGTAATGAATTGTAGAGCCCTTGATAATTATGTTGGCATGATTGTTTGAACATGGAATAGAAGTTAGGTGATGCACCTAGACTTAGCAATAACCTAGGGGTTATTTGAAATGGGTTAAATGTTGATTCATGGGAATGATTAATTGGTTAAATGGGTTAATGTGTAAACTAATTAAAGAACATAATGGGATAGATTATGAGTCTAGTGTTGAATGCTTAGTGAGATAGGAATAACACATGGGAATTGGTTGAATGGTTAAATTATGTGAAATGGTAATGTGTTATTGGGTTAAGGCATAATGTGGTTTCCCATATGGGTTGTTGTGAATGATGGTTGTCGCTGGGCAATGGTTGGAAGGTAGATGGTTACTTATATATAAGCATGTGCACAAGGCTTGGTAGTGTGGTGTATGACTGAGGCTCTATGCCCATGGGTTGAGTAAAGACTGATGCTCTGAACTCCACCCTAAATGCATGGGGTAGGGATAAGACTGATGCACTGTTTCCCTATCGGTTGCATCTAGCAGAACTGAGGCTTCGAGGTGAGGATATGGTTGCATCCACCCGGACTGAGGCTTTGAGGTGAGGATATGGTTGCTATGAGGAGGGTTGGTCCTAGTGAGATAGGACAACGAGGTGTTTACCCTCTTGCATGTGATTGTTGTCCTTAGACCTATGTAACATAATGTATGTGTTTAACCCATGGAAATGTGATGAAATGGTAAGTGATGATAATTGGTGTGAAATGAATGGTAATGGAAGTGGCAATGGCATTGGCTCTGAACTGGTTAATGGCACCTTAAATAATCACTTGGAAAGTATCATTCATATTTATTTTTCATGCACTACCTGTTTATACTAAATATTTTGTAGACACCGTTGGTGGTGGCCTACTTAGTTGTACTCACACCCTGCTCGGGCCGCCGTTGGGTGCCCGAGCAGACTTCATGTTTGCAGGTCAGGACAAGGGCAAGGGTACTTGCTAGATAGCTGAGTGGACATGGGTAGGACTTGGTGGAGGATCCAGACTTGTAGTCGGGACCATTTTGGGATTTTGGTGGTTGTCTTTATTTTTGGGCTTTTGTTCACTCTTGCACTGTAATATGACATGGCATATTTATTTTTGGAAATGGTTGTTATACATATTCCTTGTTTATTGGTTATTGTTTCCGTTATTTGGTTATTCTGTTGTGGCTTACTCTGATAAAAAGGGGGCATAGTCTCCCCACATGACCCCATAGACCCCCCGCTACTAGTCGGCAGCCTTTGGCATACGGGGAGGCATGCTTAAGGTCATGTAATCACCCAGCTCAGAGCATTGGTTTAGTGGCTTCCGGGTTAGGGACATTACATTCCATCTTGAATGTCCCATCACATCTTCTTTCAAACAGTTTCTCAAAACCATGATAAGATGCGAACTAAGAATTTGTGCTCTAAACTACAATTTATTTCCAAAACATTATATAAAGTTCCAAGAGGGCCTTCTGCATTATCAATTTCAATACATAACATAAAAATTTCCTAAAAATTTCTAAAACAACATCAAACACCACTTTTATGTAAAAAATCCAAATGGGACTTTACCTTCCAAATTCAATACCTATTTAAAACCAATATGAGAACACGAAAATACAAAAATATGCCAAACAATATTGAGTACCATTTATAAATTAAAAACCATTAAAAATACCTAGTGTTCCTTACATTAAAATATAATTTTAAACCACTTTAATTCCATTTGGGAAACCAATAAATAATTGTAAATGCACCAATATTTTGAAGAAGGAAGGTAGGGGTATGTGTTTTGATATAATAGATTTTATGTTAAGAAATGCCATTAACAATTTCATTCTCATTCATATACGCACCCTATGTAAATATTGATGATACCACATATAATGGTTTTTTAAAACAAAATAGCGCCTATGTTCCATTTTAGAAAATCCACCATTCACACAACCACCAATACAAAAAATCACATAAGTTTCACACTATAAATTCAACCAATTTTCATACATAGCGATTAAATCGCAACCCAATCCCATTACCTAAAACCAACCATGGGAAAACAACACCCCTAATAACCCAAAATTCACCTTAAAATAACGATTATCATTTCATAAAACATATTATGTTCATAAATTTCTAATCATAATGAAAGAAGCCTTTCAAAAACCATTTTTTCCCAAATTTTAGAAATATGAAAGAACAGTAATAAACTAACAAAATGAATCACAAGCATAAGAAAAATATTTATAAACTAATTTAATGAACCCATGCATCAAATGTAATAGATTTAAATTAAAATGGATGAAAAAACCTACCTCAAAAGAGTATGGATGCGACGAAATATCATGGAAAGAAAGAACTAATCCCAACAGAAAACCAACACACCCTAGATAAAAAGAAAAACAATCCAACAAATAAACCCTAGATTTTAGGGTTTGTAAAAGAGAAATACCACCATGGAAATACCAATAAATCAAAGGAGGATAAGAGAAGAGGAAACACACCTTGGAAACTTGGAGATGCATCCATGGATGGAGGAGATCCAAAGGAGAGGGATAGGGGGCTCCTACCATGATCCAAAAATGACCAAGTGGGAGGAAATCCCAAAATGGGATAAAAATAGGTGTTTGAAAACTTGTAAATTAGAAATTTTAAAATATTGGAAACTCCCACGGTTTGACCGCATGGTTTTCCAAACCATCTGGTCACCACTCTCCATATGGACATAACCACATGAATTGTTTCCTCGTGATTTCCCACAACAAGTGCAACCTATGTGCCTCACCATTGGACCCCTAGGTAAGTCACACAGTTACCTAGGAAAATCCACCTTGTTTACCTAAACTATAGGCTAACCATGCATTGTCCAAAAACTCCCCTGTGACATCCAAAATTCCAAAATATAGACTAGAGCACCATCGAAACCTCAACCAGAGCATCCAAAGCCATGAAAATAATAAAATAAAAAACCGCAATGGTCGGGGTCTGACAATTATCTCCACCATAAACACGTTCTTCCCTAATAATGTCACATAATCAAAAGATAAACAATACATGATCCTATTCCTGATCAAAATCAAAATTGACCAAGAAAATATGGGTGACCATTACTTCAAATATCTCACCCGACCAATTATAGAGAAATCCAAATAATGAAGCATAATGAGAGAACAGGGGAGGGTTCTCTCCACTACAAGAACTTGACTGAAAAATTGGCATGACTTTGGACCAACCCAACATGGAAACATTGGAAATCCCAATAAGAACTAGAAATATCCCACATAAAACCAATCTCCAACATAGGGAGAACCCCACAAAGGTTCCATAAAACCTAATAGTGAAAAACAATAATTCATAATTTCTATAAGTATGGATATCTAAAAAAGAGCACTAATTAAAACCAAAATCAACTCACATAAAGTCTAAGAACCCACAAAAAAAATAGTAATTTAAGACCCATTTTAAGTACACAATTGTTTGAATCAGAATAGAAAAACCCCACTAAACTCTTTGATAAAATGGAGACCATACAACAAGAGAAAATATGATGGAACATGAATTGTCTTCACTGTAAAACGGGAGATGAAAATTAAGCCATGATTTCCTACACCCCTAGAAATTCGTGATAGTTCGTGAGCTTCAATCTGAGGCCTGTGGTTGGAACCCAAATGATAAAACGATCCACTATCTCAAAGTTAGGTGTTAATATCCTCAAATAAAAACTTATTATTTTATAAAATCACCCTAAAAACATCACTTTATGACCCAAACATCTACAATTATGGAATGTATTTAGAGGATTGTGACATGATGGATTTGAATTCCCAAACCATCCATGTTGGAAGAACATAAGAGAATGGCCTAATAGACTAGAGTCTATGACTAATGAATGAGACTCCATAAAGATAGGTTCCTATAGAATGCATTCCTTGCCAAATGAGAACCTTAACATGAAATAAGAGACACCAGATTTCCAACTGCTTCCATTCCGAAAACCAAGTCAGCAAAAAATTCTTTGTCTACTAACTTTTCAAAACAAGGATCCTTGGAGGAGTGGGATTTCTCCTTGATCCCAATATTAAGTCCCATGACAAAAAAATAAAAGCCTTAAACATACCCTTTTCATCTATTTCTTTAGAGAAAGATACTAGGTCTTGGAAATGTTCAACATAGGCCTTCACTGTCCCTAGCCTTTTTGTAAACTTGTGATATCTTCCTTTTTCTTCATCATCACCTCCTCATGTATAAACTATTGGATTAAAATGGAATTAATCCCTTCCCACAATATTCTAACTTTCATTGATGATTGATCAATCATCTTCCACTGATCCAAATCTGGAAACTCAAAACAAACTAAAGAAAGTAGGGGCTGTAACAACTTCAGGATATCCAAATGATCTAAAGACATGATAAACTCCCTTAATCCATTCCACTGCCTATAATGGAACTCGTTAACCATGAAAGAAAGGCAGTAACCATGGAGAACCAAAAACTAGGATTGTATCACTAGAAACATTGGATAATTTTTTGGGTTCCATTTTTGAAATATCATAAGAAACACAAAACCAAGATCAAAATCAACCCAAAAACTAATCAAAAAATAACATCTCAAGTCAATGAAATGTTCATATAAATTAAACACTACAAACAAATCAAAAAATACTCTTTTCAAAAAAATCACCATTTCCAAATTCAACTTCAAAAATATCTTTCTTGCAAGGCCATTATCCAAACACCAAAATCCACTTTCCCAAAAATAGAAATTCACTCTTTATAAAACAAATCCAACTTTTCAAATAAAAACCAGTTTTCAAAATCATTGTCCAATTAAAAATAGTTTTTAAAATCCATGAAAAACTATTTATTTTAAATACTCACCATGGAATCCTGGGATCCATCACATATGTGTTCATACACTATTACTTACATCATCCATTTTCAAGTGCGAACATGCACTTTACATATACAACTGAACATACATGAACGTTCATAAAGAGTACCAAGAATGAAACATTCCATTTTCTCATCAAACCAAAAAAATTACCACACTATAAATTCAATTTTACCTCAACATTTCTTCAATTGTTCCAAAATTTTAATTCAATTCAAACACAAAATTTTTTATAAATAGAAAATTCCATACCAAAAAAATTCATTTTCCATTTTTTAAAACATCTTTTCACAAAAAGAATTTTCCTCTGCAAAAAACATTTTTTGAAAACAATTTATCTTTTTGAGCACCCACTCATTCCAGCAAAAAATATACCAAAACAAAAAACTCCAAAAAATACACTAGAATGACGAATTATTGGCCATGTATAACCTAGAAACATGGTTAGTGGGTCCTGACCCATGTTGGAATATACAATTAGGAGGTCCTTGAATCGTGTAAATGAACTCCACAAGGGTGCCTACTCAATGTGAGGTCAAAAAATTATACTAGTTTGCCTATATTTTCAATATTCAATCCCAAAAAACAAAAGACTCAAATCCTAGACTACCCTAAGAAACATATGGATAAGAAATAGTATGTTTTCATGACGTTGTTCCCATACCTACCTCCCATGTCCAAATAGTTATACTCTCTAATATACATAATACACAAAATAAAAAATAACCACATCTAATACCATCTTTAAATTCACTAGAATGGGATTCCATCCAACCATACACCTGACCCATCCTTTTGTGAGGCATGAATATCATTCTCAATCCCCATAGGCTGGAAACTAAGGTCAGAAATAAATGTAAAAATTATAAGAAGGATTTAAACTAAACAAAACATAATCAATAAATAAACTAATAAAACTAATAACACAAAAATAACCAACAACTATTTATTAATAAATACACAAATTGATGTGGATAAAACTGATAAAAAAAAATAAACTAAAAAAATGAAGGCTATAATGAATAAACAAAAACTTGGGCTAAGAAAACTCGATATCCATGTGACCTTATGGTCACCACTGTCCACAACCAAACCTTTACAAGACATGACTAAACCAAGAACCTATACCTGCAAAACAAACCAGGTCTAATGAGACCAAATAGGATAAGTATGGTGTGAGCATATAATAGATCAGTAGGAAACCACCACTGAATCCATTCATTTCGTTTCCCAAAATAATCCATAAACACAAGTTTAATAACCCTATTATTTACTCATGTATGGATGATAAATATTTTGATTTAATTCACATTTATGAATCTAAAGTGGGTATATAATGAGTCCACAAAGGTCTCAGCTGTGTATGAGGCATTTTAGGATCCTAGAACCAAACTTTTTGGTAGAATTTTCCCTATTGTATAGTTAGTGAAAACCATGTCATAAGCGTGTATAGTTGGATCTAACTGGGTCGATGGTCTATATTTTCTGGAAGAGACTTACCACACAATTTCCCAATCCGTACGGCCTAATCATGTGATTTCCCCTCTTCTCCATGAATCCATGCATGGTTGGTGCATGGTTTGGAAAACCATATGATCAAACTGTGCAGAAGAAAATTTCTATGAAAATGAAAATTTTTCCCATAATGATTAAATTATCCATATCTATCTTACCTAATCCAAATTCATATGGGTTGAACCTCTATTTCTCCTATTTTTATCATTTTAACAGAAAAAACTTGGGATTTATAGATCTCTTTCATCTGGGGTCTGATCTAGCTGTCATTATTCATGTTGGATGTAAAATAGTATGTAATTGAGTTGTTTTTATCTATTATTCATTTCTATTTATCTCGACCTACTTATTGTGTTTTTGGATTTTATGTTCATTTTTTAAGATATAATCTAATTTAGGCCAATTTGAAGGTTGATAATTCATAAATCCATGATAATAATCTTCATAAGATTTAACCTAATGAAAACTATTTATATAATTCACATACTCTCCACATAAATTTAACAATCTATGATGCCTTCGTGAGGCCATTATTCTAATCCATTTTGATAAAAAAATCATTTTTTCATTACAGTTAATTACATTATGTATATATTTTCCACACCCAAAAAATTCTCATACCTCAGATACATTCCCTTAAGTGATTCTTCCCACATTATAAACACATAAGATACTAAATCTTTTATCATCCAGGATCTCCACTATCAAAACACTCTATTAACTCTATCATTATCTTAATTTTTGTGACTAAAAGTTAGATAATATAAAAAAAATTAATCACATTCCATGATAACTTATTAAGAATAATCACTATATCATTTTCTCTAGTCATCATCCCATATGGTTTCTCATTATAAAACTATACATCACATTCAATGTAAACCCATTTCCTTCTATTTCCCATGATTCACTTAATCCCAAAATAATAGGGCGATCAATGATACTCATAATAGAAGATAATATATTATAAAACATCATTTATAGAAGGTGTAAATCAATAAAAATGACTTTAAATCTATGAAACCTTTTTTTAACCTAGTTTATCCAAAACCATCATCTATTTAAATCCATTATAATGTTTTCAAAATCTTTTTTGAACTTCCAAAGCATATCCCCCAGGAGTTTCAAACCATGTGTGATGCAAGTCCTATTTTCATGCACCAGGAGATGATCGATTCTATAAAAATGATCTCTTTTATGAGTTATTACCCCTATGTACCTCTACGCCAAATGTACATCTATCTATAGTATCCTGACAAGGATTTAATTTCTTAGAAACCATATTCTCTAACCTTTATTATCATTCCATTAAATTTTCCAATACATTGAATCATCATTCAAATTATCTTTAGATACATCACTAGTTATATCTTTAGAAATATCCATATGGGACTTAATAATATTTCCCCATCCAGGTTTCCAATGGTTAATTAAACCTTTCCTCTGATTCCATATATTGTGACTCGGGATTTTCAAACATAGATATTACATATCCTTAGATTAATATTCAATAAATTGGAAAAACGCATTTCTGAGGACCACAATAGTTTAGTGCCTTTAGAGAATAAGTATACTATAAATAAATTTTATAAAATCTATTTATCATCTCTTATAGAGATATTATACATTATTAATTTTCACAAATATACCCTAATTAAACATTATTTATAACCTGGGGAAATGAAACATAATAAAGGGTGATATCAAATGCTCTGTAAAGGTAAAAATGGGTACAGGTAAGAATCACAAGAACATAGGGATATGAGAAGTTTAGAATAAAATTTTAAAATCATACCTTATATATCAAAGATCATAACCTTGAGTCATGACATAAGTATTGGTGGATAAGAAGACAGTATCATAATGAAATAAATTAATATGATCCAAGAGATAATAACATTATCTTAAGACATTGAATTTTTGTATACACATAATCAAAGAAAATATTATTTCAAGGATACCCACAAACACATTGAAAACATATTAGGATAGGGATAACCACCCATGTACTCACTTTATGCTTGGGATAACCTCTTGTGTACCCTCTTTAAGGCTTGGAATAACCTTCTATGTACCCACTTTTAGTCATGGGAAAACATCTCTTGTACCCATTGAGAACATATAACATTAATCATTAAACAATGTAATGGAAGGATATACATGTCCCACACATCACATAATGAAAAGCATACACATGTAAATACCCAAAATTTATATGTAACTTTTTTTAAATAAATAGTAATTTTATGAGTCCGTGAAATTTGACGGCGTGTGATTCTGAGGCCTGGAGTGCCCTGAATGAATTTCTAAAATAAATTTGGTACGTTCAGTAAACGTGCGAACCGGTTATTCTAACTTTTGAATCGATGCTCGGAATTGAAATCTGAGGGCACCATTGAACTCACAGCACTGTTATTCACTTAATAAGACTTCCATCTCGACGGCAGTTGGTCGAGGGTGAAAGATAATTTTTGGGTTTTTCGTGGAAATAATAAAATAAAATAAACACACGTTTTATTTTATTTTGTTGTAACCACCCTCCAAGTAAAATTTTTAGATGTGGGGACCACCAGACCTTAACCTACCATGAGAGGCTATTGTGGTGGGGGAAACCAGAGGTCTAAACCTGTTCAAATCCATCATTAATTTGGAGAAGCCTCTTGAACTTCCTCATCATTAATTATTCCAACCCTCCTTAATTAATTGTGTCGACCCTTGGTATCCTCCAATTTGAATTTTATGCCAACACAACCCATTTATTATATCCAATTAATTACGCCAACATTGATTGAAAAAAAAATTAAATAGATAAACATATTTTATTTTCTTGGCTATTCATTTGTTGGAAAATTATTGGAAAAGGAGGATTTGGAGAACTTCGGAGAAAGCTCTCCAATGAAGAACGCTCTACCAACGAAGAACACCGACCTCCTTCGACCTTCTTCCTCCGGACTTCTTCCGACGTGGAACATCCTCATCTATGGCGAATTGAAGACAATACTACTTTCTTGGCTCAATGTCATCAAGAGAATGATGTAGGGGTTTATTTTTATTTTTTTATCACTTCCCATATACACCCATTCTATTTCTTTTGCGGGTTGGGAAGAATCTTTGCGGGAGGGCTTGACGTTCTTCAATCTTGTTTATGTTGAGTTGTATGCTACCACCCTAACGCGAAGGTTATGGGCCAAACCAACATGGCCTGAACCTTCCTAAAATCTCGTGCTGTTCTTCGCGATAGAGGAAGACGGAAACCATTCAAGGTTGGTGAATGAGAACGACAGTTGGAAACACCGTTGGCTGCGATGATGGTGACAACACAACGGTGCCGCTCCACGGCCACCGCCACCACCCTGTAGCCTCCGCGTAGAGTGTGGACACTTCTCCCGTCCATGGCTCTGTACCGCCCCATGGCTGAGACACCGCCTCGTGGCCGAGGCGCTGCCCCGCAGCTGGCCGAGCCGCCAGCCCGCGACCGGTTTGTCGACCCGCGGTCGGACCACCGGACCACAAGCCCGCGGACGGTCTGCCAACCTGTGTCCAAACCACCACCTTCTGGTCGGTCTGTTTACCTTGTGTCCAATCTATAACCTCTTGGCCGGTCTGCTACCCTCGCATCCGGTTCGTTCCCTCACGACCGGTCTGCCGCCCCCGCGGCGGGTACGCGCCATAGCAGTCGGTCCGCCACCTACACAGTCGGTCTGTGCCCTCGCGGCCGGTCCGCACCCTCGTAGTACACATGGTCAGTCCGCGGCCTCGCAGTACCCTACAGTTTGGGTCGTACTGCGGGTCGCGCCAGTCCGGCTGGGTCAGATCGGACCCAGGCCCCCTACGACCAATTTATTTTCTTTTAGCCATAACTTTGGCACCGGATGTCAATTTTATGAATTGTCAGCGATGATAGAAATCTGGAAGTGATATGGTCACTTTGATTATACCTCACTATAGTTTTTCCTAAAGACGGGGAACAGTTAGGTTGGATCGAGTACAAATCCAACTGGGCCCCCGGGACTAAAAGGCTAATAACTCACAGACCGGGCGTCCGATTGGCGTGCCGTCTTTTGTGTTGGTAACCCTATGTCATGGAGAACCTTTGAGATACATCTTTGTGGGACTTCATGGAAGTTGAAGTATCGACCAATAGCTTGTGTAGTGGATCCTCTCGAAGATGAGTTAACATATTTTTGTAACCCAGTGGCTGGTTGAGAGTTGATGACTGCTGACCGTTTTGACTCGAAGTGAATTGCTAGGCCTAGTGGAGAACGCCTTGGTGAAACGGAGGACCCAATGTGGGGAGCGTCTTGGTGATGTGGTAGACCCACGGTACTTGATAGGAGGAGTACCTCCACAGGCCCAGTGGGGAGCGCCTTGGTGACGCAGCAGACCCACAGTGGGGAGCGCCTTGGTGATGTGGCAAACCCACGGTACTCAACAGGATGAGTATCTCAGTAGTCCAAGGCTAGTGGGAAGCACCTCTGTGTGACGTGGCAGACCCACTATACTAGATAGAGGAGTTCTACAGCAGCCTAGGTGTTTGACGTTGTTACTGGGAATGTTATTTGATACTACCCCTAGAATAAATCCTGGTGTGAGCTGAGTCAGAACCTCTATGTTTTCCCCTTGATTGAGATGGATTGCTTGATAAATTAGGTATATGTATGGGAATATAACTAAGTAGGGTTATCTATTGTTTTTATACTTTTTGATTTATCTTTGGTGGATTTTGTGAGACCCTGAGGGTCTTGGGGTCCCTACTGAGTATCGTTATACTCACCCTTGCATGGGGTATACCCACACTTCGTTGTGTTTGGTGCAGACGATGGACTGTGCTGACTGAGGATGAGAGTACCAGGACTGGATGGTACCTAGAGGTGGACCTTACGATGATTCGGTACACGGAGGAGACGGATGGATGAGGAGTGCTGAGGAGACAATATGTACATACCCTTTAGGTAGGAACCTCAAAGGATGACCCAGTGGCTTTTTTTTCCTTTTTCTTCCGTTGTACTTGTACTTTCAATTTCCTGTACCTTACTGTTGGGAATGTATTCCGGCCCCCTTTTACTTTCAGCACTCTTTTTTTATACAGTTTTACTTGGTGTTGTGTATCTAGAGGTGTGCTTACTTATTTGTGTTTACATATTATAAAGGCAATGCCTTTCCAGTTTTAGAGAAATTACACCTTTGATGCTAGTCACCAGCCCCTGGCCTATGGAATACGGGCTTGGGGTAGTCACATCTTGGGCCCCAGGGGATGGGTCATGAAAAATTGATATCAGAGGAGTCAGTTCTACCACAGAACTAGGACTATGATATTTTCTATGAAGAAATAGTGTTAAGGGTAATGAGTGTGATTTTCAGTTCAAGTAGTCCAGTGTTGGTGCGACGACAGACGTATCCATACACCAAGACCCTGACTTCTGATTTCAGAATAAGTGCACAAAAACACTGATTTTGTGTGTGTTTTTAAAAGTTTTCTTTGTGATCTATTTAGTCTGCTCACCAGGTATAACTTTTGATCACGGCGCACCTATTTCTTTTCAGGATGCCTCCACGAAGACATCTTGCTATAGTTCGGAATGTTTTATGCACTGATATCCCACTGAGTGATGAGGCCTCGGTGTAGGGCCCTTTTCCAATAGAGGCACCAGAAGAGGTACCAGTGGTACCACTCCCCATTGATCCAACGCTGCCACTAGAACCCACCAGAATACGGTGCATGCCGCTTGAGCGTGTTGCACGAGTTATAGCGCTAGAGCCCACCTAGGTTCGGGTGGAGAGATGGACCCACAGGTGGCTGAGGATTGTCTGGAGGCTATAGTGAGAGTGTTCTGACTGGTAGGGACACCATTTGATTTCATGTTGATCCTTACCGCTAGACTTCTACAAGAAGTAGCATACAGATGGTGGAGCTTGATGCTCTAGGTTCACGACGAGGTGACGTTTCTTTAGGAAGACTATGAGAGCCTGTTTCGGGCAGAGTTTGTTCTAGAGACTCTTCGCACATTACGCATACAGGAGCTTCTTCATCTGCAACAGGGTAGCATGAATTTAGTTCATTACTCAGCGAGGTTCAAAGACCTCTCATGTTACTCCACCGATATGGTGTGGAATCCATTCTTCAGGGCCCGGACCTTTGAGTAGGGTCTCAGGTGTGAGATCAGGGCTTTGATGATCTCACTCAGCATCCCGACACAGGTGAGGGTGTAAGAGAGAGACCTCTTGGTGGAGAGTTTCCTTACTGAGCAGTCACCAATAGAGAGACCCACTACCAGTCATCATGTAGTGGAGTCTTCTGCAGCTAGCAGTAGACAGTCATCACAGCGTACCATGAGGACCAGACCTACAGCTGGACGACTGCATGACTCGGGATCAGTTGTGTAGGGCACCTGAGGTGGATCCAATTATGCCTGGAGTGGGATATGTTTCTCATGCTACAGGCAGGGTCAGATGGCTTGTGACTGTCCGACCCATCATACGGATGATCCGCAGATGGTCAAGTGACCTCCCAGGTAGTGATAGAGGTTCGATCGAGGTGGTCCTTAGGGAGCAGGTGGATGTGGCAGAGGGGCTGGTCATGCAGTTGATGGTGGGTGAAAATTTGAGATATTACCGCCACCACCATCAGGAGGTCCACCCTAACCGTAGAGAGTAGGTGTACAGGGGAGAGCTCAGCTCCAGGCAGCTGAGGCTTACAATCATGGTGCTCTGGAGTTGATTTGAGGTACGACCTGTGTCTAATCCACCATAGTTACAGTACTTATAGATAAAGGTTCAATTAATTATTTTATTTCCACTGCCCTCATTCAGAGCTCAGAGATTCCGACGGAGCCTTTGGCTCAATTATTAGGGCTAGAGACTCCTAAAGAAGCGGATTCAATGATTACGCACTGGTGCTAGCAGTGTGAGCTTACTCTAGTAGGTGAGAGATTTAGCTGGGATCTTCTAGTAACGGAGTCGAGGCCTTACGAATTCATCTTAGGTATGAAGTGGTTATCTATATTCCATACTCATATTGACTGTATTAGGTGCAAGGTGGGGTGTGTCTTCACGAATGGGACCAGGTTTTCCTTCACCGGTGAGAAGGGAGCCTTTACAGCATAGGGTGGACTTACCCGAAGGAGAGTGCAGCCGATCACTCATCATTTGGCTAGCCTTACCCTTGGAGCTATTGGTGTGGAGAGTCCTATCTATCCTGTAGTGGTGGACCAGTATGCGGATGTCTTCCCTAATGATTTTTGGGTCTACCTCCTCATGGAGAGGTGGACTTTTACATTGACTTGTACCCCGAGATGGAACCGATATCTACACCAGCGTATCGGATGGCTCCCACGGATCTTCGAGAGCTGCGAGAACAGCTAGAGGACCTACATGGGAATGGATTCATCTGGCCTAGTGTTTCTCCATGGACAGCCCCAATTTTTTTCACCAAGAAGGTAGATGGGAGCTTGAGACTTTGTGTCGACTATCAACGCCTAAACCAGGTGACCATGAAGAACAAGTACCCACTCCTGAGGATTGAAGACCTCTTGGATCAGCTAAAGGAAGAATGGTAGTTTTCGAAGATATACCTTAGATCAGGCTATCACAAGCTCAGAGTATGAGACGAGGATGTGCAGAAGACAGCCTTTGGATGTCGATACGACCATTACGAGTTATTGGCTATGTCATTCTCTATAACCAATGCCCCAACAGTGTTCATGGGACTCATGAAAAGGATATTTCATCCATACCTTGACTGCTTTGTAGTGGTCTTCATCAACGACATTCTGATCTACTCGACTACTAAGGAGGAGCATGCATATCATTTGTAAGTAGTACTCAACACACTCCGAGAGTACCGGCTTTATGGTAATCTCTCGAAGTGCCAGTTTTGGATCCGAGAGGTTCACTATCTAGGACATTTCATATCGGAGGCTGGAGTTGCAGTGGATCCAGCAAAGATTGAGGTGGTACTTTTTTGGGAGCCACCTAGGAGTGTGACGGAGGTACGGAGTTTCCTGGGTTTAGCTGGATACTACCGAAAGATTGTTCCAGACTTCTCCAGAGTTGCAGCACCACTATCAGCATTGATGGAGAAGGGGAAACCCTTCTTGTGGACTAAAAAATTCCATCAGAGTTTTCGGAATTTGAGGAAGAGTCTAACTAGTTCCCCCATATTGAGGCATCCAGAGGAGGGCGTAGGGTACTTACTGCGACACATCAAGGACCGGACCTGGATGTGTCCTGATGCAGGAGCGAGCAGTGATTGAATATGGTTCTTGATAGCTGAGACTGTATGAGAAGAACTATGCTACCCATGACCTAGATTTATCTGTAGTGGTCTTCACCTTGAAGATGTGGCAACACTATCTGATGGCCTAGCATTTTACAATGTACTCTGATCACAGGAGTCTCAGGTATATCTTGTCCCAGAAGGACCTGAACCTGAGATAGAGATGTTGGATTGAGTTCCTCTAGGGTGATGACTTAGAGATAGTCTATTTTCCTGGGAAGGGGAACGTTGTAGGAGATTCACTCGGCAAGAAGTCTGGTATACAGCTACTAGGCAAGGCGATGGAGCAGCTGGCTACTTTACAGATATCCTTTGTGGATAGAGATGGAGCATATTTTCTTCAGTCTCTTACAGTCACTCCCCCACTCCATCAGCGAGTCAGGGAGGTACAACGTGGGGACGCTGACTGTGAGACACGACGTTCTCATATTTCCACAAGACAGGAATGTGATGGATTTTCTGAAGGTGGGGAGCATGTCATCCTCTTCAGAGGGTTTACCATGGTACCAGTGTCACTTCAGGAGGAATTTTTTAGGGAGTTCTACACTTCCCCTCTAGCGGTACATCCAGGAGTGGGAAAGATGTACCAAGATCTATGATGACAGCACTGGTGGCCGGGAATGAGGAAAGTAGTAGCAGATATTTTTTCGGTGCCTCACTTGTCAGCAAGTGAAGGTGGATCATCAGGTACTAGCAGGCTTGGTTCAGCCTTTGGAGATCCCAGAGTAGAAGTGGGATGGGATATCCATGGACTTCATGTCTGGAATTCCACATACATCCAAGGGACATGACTCTATTTGGGTGATCGTTGACCGACTCACCAAGTCGGCCCACTTCCTACCAATCAGAGAGCAGGGTTTAGTAGAGAGCTTGGGACACCTCTATGTGCTAGTGATTGTACGGCTACATGGAATACCTTCAATGATTATCTCCGATCATGATACACGATTTAATTCCCAGCTATGGAAGGGGTTGTAGGAGGATTTTAGGAAGAATCTTTGTTTGAGCACCACCTTCCATCCATAGATGTATGGTCAAACTAAGAGGACTATTCAGACCCCTGAGTACATGCTCCGCGCTTGTGTCCTGAACATCGTTTACAGCTTGGAGGATCACTTACCTTTGGTGGAGTTCGCATACCAAAACAACTATCACTCCTCCATTGGGATGGCACCTTTCGAGGCATTGTATGGGCAACCTTGCAGATCACCTTTGTGCTAGATTGACCCGGGGGAGTTAGTACTAGTGGGACAAAAGATGGTACGGGATACCACAGAAAAGGTGCATGTCATCTAGGAGCGGATGAAGACTGCACAGAGTAGGTAGAAGTCGTATGCTGACAGAAGATGGAGACCTCTAGAGTTATAGTATGGCGACCACGTATTTCTATGAGTCTTACCTCGATGAGGTTTGTGGATATTTTGAAGAGGCAGTAAGTTATCTCCAAGGTTCATCGGACCCTTTCAGGTCCTCAGTAGAGTTGGTGAGGTGGCTTACCGCTTAGCTCTTCCACCTTAGTTGCACTGGGTGCACTAAGTCTTCCACGTATCCAAGCTGAGTAGATACGTGCACAACCCTTCTCACATCATCGACCATGGCGAGCTAAACATCAACGATGGGGAAACTTTTACAGAGGTTCCAGTAGATATTGAGGATTGACAGGAGCAGGTCCTTAGTGTATGGTTGATACCTCTAGTGCGCATTCAATGCCAGAATAGAAACCTCTAGGAGAGCACATGGGAGTGGGAAGCTCATATGTGTGCTCAGTACCCCCACTTGTTTACCTAGTTTGAGTTGTGGCTTATGGGGACGTAGAGCCCTAAGGTGGGGAGAATGAAAAGACCTGGAATCTCCATGTAATTTTTTTAAAATAAATAAGAATATTATGAGTCTGTGAAATTTGATGGTGCATGATTCCGAGGCCCGGAGTTCCCGGGATAAATTTCTACACTTTTTTTCCGATATATTTAGTAAATGTGCGAGCGGGTTTTCTAGCTTTTGAACCAGTTCTCGAAATTGAAATCTGAGGGCATCATTGAACTCGTAGCAATGGTATTCACTTAAGAAGACTATCACCTTGATGGTAGTTGGTCGAGGGTGAAATATAATTTTTGGTTTTTTTGTGGAAATAATAAAATAAAATAAACAGACATTTTGTTTTGTTTTTTTGTAACCACCCTCCATGTGGAAGTTGAGAAGTAGGGACCACCAGACTTTAACCTCCCATGATAGGTTAGGGTGGTGGGGTCCACCCGAGGTCTAAACCTCTTCGACTCTCTCATTAATGTGGAGGAGCCTCTTGAGCTTCCTCAACATTAATTTTGCCAACCCTCATTAATTAATTGTGCCAACACTTGGTATCCTCCAATTTGAATTTTATGCCAATGCAACCCATTTATTGTTGCCAATTAATTAAGACTACTTTGATTTCAAAAAAATTAAATAGATAAACATATTTTATTTGGTTGGCTATTCATTTCTTGGAAAATTATTGGCAAAGGATGATTGGGAGAACTTGGGAGAAAGCTGTCCAACGAAGAATGCTCTACCAATGAAGAACACCGACCTCCTTCGACCTTCTTCCTTAAGACTTCTTATGATGTGGGACGTCCTCATCTATGGAGAATCGATGACTGTACTACCCTCTTATTCCAACGTCATCAAGCAAATGAGGTAGGGGTTTATTTCTATTTCTTTATAACTACCGATGTACACCCCTTTTATTTCTTTTGTGGATTGGGAAGAATATTTGTGGGAGGGTTTGACATTCTTCATTCTTGTTTATGTTGAGCTATATGCTTCCACCCTAACACGGAGGGTACGGGCCAAACCAACATGGCCTGACCCTTCCGAAAATCTTGTGGTGTTCTTCCCGATGCAGGAAGATGGAAACCATCCATGGTTGGGGCACTAGAACGGCAGTCGGCACCACCGTTGGCCATGACAAAGGTGATGGCGTAACGGTGTTGCACCGCGGCCGCCGCTGCCGCCCTGCGACCTCCACATCGAATGTGGACACCGTCGTTGTTTGTGGCTCCGCACCGCCCCGCGGCCGAGGTGCCGCCCCATGACCAAGGAGCTGCCCCGCGGCCGTTCTGCCGACCCGCGTTCGACTACCGGCCTGCGACTGGACCGCCGCCACGCGGCGGGACCGCCGCCCCGCTGCCGGACCGCCACCCCGCGGCCGGACCGCCGCCCCGCGGCCGGACCACCGCCCCGCGGCCGCACCGCGGCCCCGCGGCCGGACCGCCACCCAGCGTCCGGTCCGCCGAACCGTGGTCGGTCTGTTACCCCCACAGCCAGTCTACACCCTCGCGACTGGTCCACCACCCTCACGAACAGTCTACACCCTTGCGGTACCCTACGGGTCGGGCCGCACTGTGGGTCGGGCCAGAACCAATGGGTCGGGCTGGGTTGACCTGAACCAGGTCATCCCAGGCCGGGTCAGACTAGACTCGGGCCCAATATGACCCATTTACTTTCTTTTGGTCATAAATTTGGCATTAGACGTCCATTTGATGAACCATCAGCAGCACTGGAAATATTGGAGCGAGAAGGTCCCTTTGAGTATACCCCACTAGTGTTTTGGATTAAGATGGGGAACAATCAGGTTGGATTGAGCACGAATCCAACCGGGACCTCAGGACTAAAAGGCTAATAACTCACAGACCGGGCGTCTGATTGACGCGTTGTCTATTGTGTTGGGACCTCTATGTCATGGCGAGCCTTTAAGATAATTCTTCATGGGAATTCGTGGTAGCTGGAGTATCAACCAGTAACTTGTGGAGCAGATCCTACTGGAGATGGGTGAGCATAGTGTAGGAACCCAGTTGTTGGCTGAGACTTGATGACTGCTGACCATTTTGACTCAGAGTGACTTGAGAGGCCTAGTGGGGAGTTCCTTGGTGACGCGACATACCCACGATACATAACATGAGGAGTAACTCAACAAGCCCAGCGGGGATCACCTTGGTGATGTTGTAGACCCATAGTGGGGAGTGCCTTGGTGATGCGACAGACCCACGATACTCGACAGGAGGAGTAACTCAGCAGTCCAAGGTTAGTGGGAAGCCCCTCTGTGTGACGTGGCAGGCCTACTGTACTCGATAGAGGAGGATTTCTCCAACAGCAGAGGTGTTCAACATTGTGACTGAGAATGTTACTTCATAATACCCCTAGAATAAATCTTGGTGTGATATGAGTCAGTATCTCTTTGTTTTCCTCGTGATTGAGATGGATTACTTGATAACTTAGGCATACTTATGGGCATATACCTACATAAGGTTATCTATTATTTTCATACTTTTTGGTTTATCATTGGTGGATTTTTTGTGACCTTGAGGGTCTTGGGGTCCCTACTGAGTATCGTTATACTCACCCATGCATGAGTTATTCCCACACATCATTGTGTTTTGTGCAGTTGACGGACAACGCAGACTAAGGTTGAGAGTATTATGACTGGACGGTACCCGGAGGTGGACCTTAAGACGAGTCGGTACATGGAGGAGACAGATAGATGAGGAGTGATGAGGAGGTGATATGTACATACCCTTCAGGTAGGGACCTCAGAGGACAACCCAGTTTCTGTTTTCCTTTTTCTTCAATTGTACTTGTACTTTCAGTTTCTTGTACCTTACTGTTGGGCTTGTATTCCGGTCCCCTTTTACTTTCAGCACTCTTTTTTTATACAGTTTTACTTTTTGTTTTGTATCCAGCTATGTGCTTGCTTGTGTGTGTGTTTACAGATTATAAAGGCAATGCCTTCCGAGTTTTAGGGAATTGCGCCTTTGATGCTAGTCGCCAGCCCTTGGCCTATGGAAGGCGGGCTTTGGGTAGTCACGACTCGAGCCCCGGGGGATGGGTCGTGAAAACACATGTGTTCTATATGATCATAAAACATTCATCAAAATCCATGAAAATAAATAGATTTCATAAACATTTCATCATAGAATAATTGGGGGGAAAGTATCAGGTTCACAATATTTTCAACATTTCTTCATTCTATAACATATGGAAATGGAATATTTTTTTAATCATTTCCTCATTTTATCATAGAATAAATCATGGAAAAAGAATAGAGTTTCAAAAGAATCAATTCATTATAAACATAAATGATTTTGAGATAAAATTAGAACTGTATACATGGATCATATCCCAAGTAAATCACATATAACCTAAATGGATTTCATCTTAGATAGAGAAAAAATTCAATGAATAATTATTTGGAAAATTTCTTAAGGAAAATAAATTTTTTAAAAAAATAAATTTTTAAAACTAATATTTATTAAATATTTTTGAAATATTTTTATTTTAAAATAAACTTGATAATAAATAAATAAATCATTAAAAGTAATTTAAAATATTTATTATGGAATATAACCTTTTTGGTTTGACAATCACTTTTTAAAACATCAAGAATTTTGAAAATAATTTTCATATCAAATAACATTGAAACCATAGATAGGAACCATAATAAATGGTCAGGAAATCATAAATTTCAATTCATACAATACAAATTAAAATAAATATTCCATTAAAATTTCATTTTGAATTCATATGAACATTATTTTGAAAAAACATGAAGATTACATTAAAAAAAATTAAAAAAACACAAATACGGGTAAAAATACCTCTAATAAATCATTTTATGATTGTTAAAAACATCTTTAAAAAACATAGTTTTGGAAGAAAAGTGTTTTTCAACTGAAGAGATAAATGAAGATTATTTTTCATAAAAACATTTTCTCGATTATTTTAAGTAACGTGGAGTGTAAAATGGTGCTATAACAGTAAAATATAATGAATAACATGGGGAGAATAAAAATAATTTTAAATATTTAAAGGCATATCATAATACTTTAACATTTTATACTTAATAATAAAAATTCCTGATAAATGATGGGATTGTAACAAAAATCCATCAACACTTTGGTAATATTTTAAAAAATAATCACAATGAAAGAGAGATCAAAAAATGGATATTTTATCAATAAACACTCAAGATTATTATACATGTATATTACATCATTTTATATGAATATTCATTACATTAAAAAATACATTCCCAAGGACTATAATAGTTTAGTACCTTATGAAACCTTGTATCAAAATATTATATCCTGGTGAAAGATTTCAAAATCTTCCATAAAGATATCTACATTTAGTACTTATACATAATTCATTTTCTCATAACCTGGGGAAAGGAAACATAATAATGGGGTGAGCTCAGATACTCAGTAAAGGTAAATAAAGGAAATTTGCAAGCATAACATAAACCAAAGGGTATATAACTTTAGCATAATAATTGATGACTATACCCTGCATATTAGAGATTATAATAAATATTTTCATTTTATAAGTCATAGCTCATAAAATAATTAATATTATAAGTCATGAAATCATAACATAGAAATAAGACATAGAAATTGTGGCATGCACATAACAATAAAAATTATTATGTAAATGCTACATATTATAAACTTTATAACATGTTAATATTGGGTTATGACCCATGTACCTACTTCAGGATTGGTCTAACAACCCTTGTACTGTCTTATTTTTAGTCCCATTCTAAAATAAATGTACCTTCTTGTTTCTGTTCATGGGATAAAACCTGTGTACCCTCTACTTTTAGGATTTGGTTTCAATCCATATACCTTCTTGCTTTCAGACATAGGCTATAGAATGTGTACCCTTTTTCTTTTATTCTTGGGCTACAACCCATGTACCATTTTTTTTGGATTGGGATACAACCTGTATACCCTCTTTCTTTTAGTCTTGGGCTATAACCCATGTAGCATTTGAGCTCATATAAAACATATCATTTCCCAATGAATTGTAGGTAGATATAGGTCCCACCAATCTTGTAATAAAATCATTCATAAAATTTCCACAATATAATAAAACATTCATAATATCATTTCCCATAAAAAGGGATATGTTTTATAAACATCAAATCATAACCCATGAAATTAAATGCCCATTATTAAAATTTTATCCCATCAGAAACATTAAAAAGAGATAGGATTTATTATTACATCAGAAAATCATAACCCGTGTAATGAAGTAGGTTTCAAAAGTATAAAACTCCTGGAAGTGAAATGGGTGTCTTAAGCATTATTACAATAAAAAACCATTCAAGGAATAATATGAATGAAACCTTTAGATCATTTTATCGAAAGTCATGAGTAATATAAATGGATGTTATCATAAATGGAAAATAACATGGAAGGATATTTGAATACATTTATTAATGTAAGAATAATTTCTTGTTTGAAAAAATCTATTTAAAAAATAAAAACTTTTGATAACAATTTTCATTAAAAACTTATAAAATAAACATGAAAACCATTCCCATGAAAATCTATTCTAAAAAAATTCATAAAACATAACATTTTAAACATGAAAGTAAATCTTCAGAAAATTGATGATGGGTACATTTATACATTTAATATGAGGTAAGAAGAACATTCATGTTACATGGTAAAAAGGTTTGAAAAATGCATCATTTAGAAAACATTAAGAAAATTCTTTTGAAAAAACTAGTAAAAGAAAAAAAGAGAAATTTTTTTACGGATCCTGGGATATTTTTAGAATATTCTTGGAAACACTTTTTAGAATACATGGCTTTGAAGGATCATATATTTCTGACCAAAGATAGGGACTATCATATTTTATTTAAAAACATTATAATAAGAACCAAAGAGTGGTACCATGGTAAAAATAAATGGATATATCATTAATAAACATATGAGAAGTAATATGATTATAATTATTGATATAAGGATCATAATATTTCATCAGAGGAATTATAAACATAAACTATCTCGAAAAGCGATGAGACCATCTCAATAAACACTTATACCATGGTAACATGGTCTAATACTATCCATGTAAGAAACTAAAATTATACAATACTTAAAATATAATAGAATAATGTAAATTCATTATATAACATGTAAAATGGAATTATATACTCCTCAAAATATATTTTAGGTATATAACAAAACATGAGTCTTAGAGATGAAAAATTGAGAAAAAACTATTTTACCAATTCGGAACCTTTTGAAACTTGAACCCAATGAAAGAAATATCATTAAATGTATCCTTGAATACCCATAAATTTAGGTATATGATTTATATAATAAAATAATGTGCTTCAAATTTACTAAAAAAAATTAAAGAGTGGTAAACATATCATGTATCCCATGGAAATAAAAAGATAGATAAAATCCCTTTACTTTGTGGCTTGACTCTCATCATACTGATTCAAACCTCTAGTATAATAAATATAAATTTATTATATATATTTCATAGAACCATATTCTTATATATAATACAATAAATTTTTGGATTATAACTCTATATTAACTACTTTTAAACTATCATATGCCAAGGATTTACTTTATATAATATTTTGTTGTTCTTCACACATGTCTTAATTTGATATATCGTTTATCCTTATTCATATATCATGATTCCATAATGTAAAAATTGATATAAATATCATTTATATCTATTATATTTTTATGTTAATAATATATTCAATATATAATTATGAAATTTAATACACCATTCATGGATCCAGGAAGTCATACCTATGCATGAATGTTGTTTCCATTTTTATTGTTTTATTAAAGAATAAAATAAAATGACATAAATGTTTATATGTATATAATATGCTTAAAGTATCATTATAATGTTATATATATCATATATGTTTACTAAACCCATATTCAATACATTCTATATATTTTTGGAATGAATCACATCTTTTTGAGGGGTTGGTAGTACACACTTCCACAAACAAAGTTATCGTATTTACACCAAATGGAAGGTAGAATGATATGTGTTTTAAAAGGATTAAATAAGATTTCAGACATAATAAATGTAATATAATATAAATATATAAACATAGTTTTCATCATAATTTCCACCATGATAGGTGGTATGTAAAATTGAACAATCATCATTTTGTTAGGTGGAAGTTTGTTGTACACATAAACAATATGTTTGTTACCCATTAGTTTGAGGTATGTGTTAGTGTCTATATAACCCATAGCATTAAAAAATAAAATTCTATTTATTATACTTTTTTTTGTAAAATCATTTAATAAAGAGAGTGTAGGAGGTGGAGAAGTAAAATAAAATAAATGATCATGAGAGAAGGCATTACCTCTTTATCGAGTAACTAATTTTTTTGTGCCAAAAGGATAAATTGGAAGACTTTATACACATGCAGAGGAATATAATAGTAATTGAGGTATTTTGGGAGATTATTTTGAGTATATTTTAGTAAATAGAATGGGATTGATATGTGTTAATAAGAGGAAGAGGTGGTGGACTTTTTTAGGGAATGAGGAGTGGCACTCTTGTTAATATTTGAAGAGATAATTCCACCAACATATTTCATGTTCAAATTAGATCCAATAATGGTAGAGTCAGTAAAAGTTATGTTATGGTCTATATATGTCCAAAAATGGAATTTTTGGAATTGTATAAGTAGTTTTGGGTCAAAACTTTAAGGTTTAGCCCTTAGACAAGCATAGTTTTATCTTAATCGATCTAATTAATTTTCATTACTTTCACAATTATTTTTTATAAAAAACAATTATGAACATATCAGATAGTATAGATTGTTATTATTCCAAATATGGAAACCATTTGGTCAAATTATAATAAAAAAAAGTGGTGGATATTAATTTAAAATTAATCTCATGGTCGGGTTAGCAAAGCGGGTTTTTAAAGTAAAGCTGATCAAAAGTATGTCGAGTTTTTTATCCAATTTAAAAGTAAAATTTTTTCCAATTTCCAACATATTATTAATTTATAATAATATAATAATTAAACTTTTAGACCAAAATAGAATATAAGTTAACCATATAAAAAATTAGATGAAAAACCAGTTTTGAATTAAAATCATGTATTTTTAACGATTCATTAAAATATTAATCCTTACAGAAAAAGAAAAGATTATCCTTAAAATTTTTTATGTTTAAATTACTAATATAAAGTTTATTTTGACATATTAAGTCTATAAAATTCTCAAAAATTTATGTTAAAATTGGTTCTCCATTAAAAGGTGATAAAACTACCTTTAAAAAATATGTTTTTATGCATAAAATTGGGTTTGTTTCTTTTCTTATGTCTATCAAATCTATTAGAGTAATATAAAATATATTGAATATATAAATTATATATTACATTAATATCACTCGAAAATATTAATTTATTTAAATAATTAGGTTTAAATAGTTATGTGACTATAAAAATAATAATATCTTTATTTATATTCAATCATTTTTCATATTTATTTTCAATTAATTGGTAACTTATGAATTTTTCTTATATTTCCATAAACCATATATTATAAAAAATTATTTTATACTATTCATAATATCTAATTTTATAGCTAGGTTATATATTATTTTTTAAAATACTAACATTGTAATTATATATTATTGTTTGGTAAAAAATGGTCACGTGTATTACGTAATCCATCAAGGAAAGTCATTATTGTATGTAAATCAAGATAAAATATATGTTACATGTAAATAAAAATAAAATTTATGTTCCATTTAGTGCACAGTTAACATGGTTTTTCATACATCAAATGCTAAACATAGTGCTCTAATATAAAATAAACAATTTTTAGTATGGCATGAAATGAAAATATCAAAAAGATTAAATTAAATTGGAAAACATAAAACAAAAATTCTTGGGGTGTTATATAATCCCTATAAATTTCAATAACATAATCATAAAACAAATTAATTGGATGTATATAGACCATATAAATGAAATAGTTGTTGAATATGGCATGTGTCTCATAAAAGTAAAAAGTGAGATAGAAATCCCTTACCACCATAGTACTTTTTTGAATAATAATACCCCATAAAAAATAAAATTAGAATTTATATAGAATTAAATTAATTAAATTCAAGATATAACATGTCAATGCACAATATATACGGCACAAAAAATAAACTATTAGTGAAATTGTATATGTCTCCCAAAAATAAAAGAAAGACTAGGAATCCATTATCTTATGTCTCGAGTTGCTTCAAACATTTTCAAAAATACTATAGAATAAATATATGTTTATTATAAATATATTTTATAAATTATATATATTATACCACATATGAGTTAATTATGACCATTTATTACCTGTTTATTTCAAATTCATTTTTGAAATCAAGTTTTAGGTAATTACCACTTTGTTTTTCTTATATATTTTGATTTGTTATTTTTGGTCCTCTTACATTGATGACAATTCCATATACTACAGAATAATTATAGTTGAAAAATAACTTATTTATATATTAATTATATTTTTAAGACAAATCATGAAAGTTGTTTTTTTAAATGAAGTATTTAATGATCATGGAGATGATATGTCGTACGTACGCATGAGTAACATTTTTATTTTTCAATGATAATTATGGAAAGAATGTAATAAGTATATTATGTTTAAATAATTATAATAATTTCATTAATACAATATTGTTTTTTTTAAATATACTTATACATGTACAACATGTGGTGAGATAGTGAAAAGAGAGCCATTTCATTACATGAAGGTGGTGGTCCACACATACACAAACGGCGTGATCATCTTTCAGGGAGTTAATAGGTAAGAATTTAACTAATATATTATATTTTAATAAGGAAAATATGTCATGAATAACATAATTATATCATTTATATCACATATATTCATTAATTTTATCCTAGTTATCTTCTATGTAAAGCGTAAGTAAAAAATGAATCACATCACTTCATGAGGTAGTAGTCCACCATACACACGAATGATGTTTTCATATCCCATTCCTAAAAGAAATTTAAAATTTATATATATGATATAATTAAATAATATGTATAATAATGTTATAAATATCATATTTATACTTTATATCCATCATTATACCCAATAGTGAGCGGTGGTAATGGAAAAACAATTAAAATTTTTCATAAGGCATTAGTATGTCGTAAACATGAATGTTGATTTTGAAAACCCATTTGATGGATGTTGAGATATGTGTACGTAATTATAAAAACATATATAATATTAATGAATTTAATATAAATTGTTTATTATGTAAACATAGTTTAATAATAATTGATATAGGTGGATTAAGATGTAATATAAAAATGCTCATTGAAGAACATTACATCTTCTAAGAGTACACTCAATAGATGCAACACCCCCATGTTTTTCAAATTATTTTTCTTTCAAATTAATTTAACCATTTCAATATTTTTCCATTCATGTAACACTAATATAGTTTATTTTACATTAAAGCACTACATTTGTCTCGCATTATTAGAAGCACCATGTTTATCAGAAACAAAACACACCATAAATTTTAACATTCTCTATAAGGAACACCGCGGTTAGCTTGAGACTTGGTGTAGATTACAATGAACACTGACTCGGCGTACGTAGCATATAGAAGCAACTTGGAATATGTTACATGCAACACTGAATTTCTATAAAACTTCTTTTTATTATTATAATTAATTAAATGATATAATTATAATATAGACATTAAACATTATAATATGAACAGTGATAACTAATTTTCAATTTTTTTATAATGATATAAAAAATCATATTGAAAATGAAATACATAATTATTGGTAATGTCCTTATAGATTTAAAAATATTCTTTTCTCAAATAAACCACTTTTCATTCCATTTTTTGAACATTAAGAAATATTATTTGAGAAACATTTAGATATTAAATTTTAAATTAAACAACATTTTTTTATTTAAAATGCCTAAATAATCTTAGGGTGAATTTTTTGTATTTTTCTATGAAACTTAATTTTTTGTTGAATAGTGAAAAATACATGATTTTAATAAAAACCTTACTTTTCTTATGATTTATTTATAAGTTGAAGTTATATTTTTATTTGTTTTAAAAGTTTAATTAGATCATATTTTTATTAAATTAATCCAATTTAGTTCATTTTAACCAATTTTACTTTGAAATCATGTATAAAAACATAGAAAAAGTTTGTATGTTTTTAGTTTAGAAATAAGAAGTGTTGTCCCATTAGTGGGATTATTTTTAAATTAATTTTTTATACTTTTATGATTATAATTTTTAAAAATGGATTCAATAATTAGAATCTATATAATTTATAACTTCTAATATATTCAACTTTGTTTTTCACCAAAACTATTAGTGATTGTGGTAAAAATTAATTACAATCATTAAGAGAAAAAACAGATTAATAAAGTACTAAACCTAAATTTAGACCCAAAAAAACCTATAAACTTTTCCAAAACACATTTTATGGAAATTAATAGTATATGAACCTTAATTTATTGTGTTTTTTGGGTTATTATGACTTTTTTAGGTAAAAACGTGGGTATGCCATACTTGTCTTTAAAAATTCCAAGTGTATCCTTCACCTTCCATATAAAAGACACCAACTATCCTTATTCTTCAAACCTATAAAACCACAGATTTTCAGCCAATAACTTCCAAATACACTTCCCAACATCCCTCTATTCTTCCAATAATCCTAACCTTGTGCATAATTAAATTCAAGGATTCCTTTTGTCACAATTTAAAAAGAGTTACTCGATTAAGAGGTAACGACTTCTCTCAAGATCCTTTATTTTATTTTATATCTCCACCACTCCACTCTCTTTATTATATAATTTTATAAAAATAGTATAGTGAATATTATAGGATTTTTTTTATTCTAAATTATCGACCTACACATACACACACTTAAATCTAATTGGTAACAAACACATTGTTTATGTGTACGGTGAACTACCACCTCCCTAAATGATGCTTGTTCATTTTTCTTTTACCACCTCTCATGGTATAAATTATGAGTGAAACTATATTTATATATGTAATACATTAAATTTATTATTTATTTAATCTTATTTATTATATTTCATAGAAATATCATTTTACTTTCCATTTGATGTAAATACCCTAATTTCATTTGAGGAATTGTGTACTCAATCCCCCTCAAAGTGATGAGATTCATTAACACACTACCTGGAGTATATTAATTATGGGTTTAGATAAATTATATTTTATATATGATCTAATAATTATAAATTAATAATATATATATGTATACATATTTTTTATTTTCATTATTTCTTTCAATATGATAAGAAAAATGGAAATAACATCCATTTGCAGGTATGTATTACCGTCTCCATGAAGGGTGTATTCCATTTCAATATTTTTTATTAGATTTATTATTATAATACACATATAATGAAGAAAAATTGTATTTATATCATGATTTAATTCTTGAAATCATTATATATGTATAAGGTTCTAATATATAAAAAATTATGACACATGAAAAAAACAAAGCGGACATTTCTTGAAGTGAAACCTTAACATATAATTGTTAATAACAGGGTAGTATAAGGTCCTAATAAAAACATTTATTTAACTAGATATAATAATATTATTATTTAAAATATGTATAATAAATTTACATTTATTAGACATGAATATTTTATACGTACGATGAGATTCAAGGCACAAAGTAAAATAATTTCATCTTACTTTTTATTTCCATGAGATACAAGATTTATTAATCACCCAGTCCTTTTTTTGCGTGTATAATTCTTGTATATGTATTATATTATTATTATACATAAATTTATATTTATATTTATATCTGTGTTATGATATTTCTCTCATGGGGTTTATGTTTCAAATGTTACCAAATCGATAAAGTAATTTCATCATAAATTTCTTTCCGTGAGACACATGCCATGATATGCACCTATATTTTTTCATGAGTTGTATATAATACCATTAAAATATTATATCATGAATATTATTTTTTTATTATATTTTAATAATCATTTAAATTCATTATCTTAAATGGAGAGTATGGTTCAAAGTTACCAAGTGGTAAGAGTTTTGTGAAACAATCTCATCACTTTTTGAGATTATTTACATTTATTATTCCATTGATGAAATTATATGATCCAAATCTTAAGAAAACTCATGAAATTTCATATATTATGTTTATTCATGATATATTAATGTATTTTTATAATTTTTACATTCTTTGGTACATAAGATAGTTAAGAATGTGTTTTTATAAAAGCATGACTTTACCATCTCTTTGGTAGAAAATATGTATTCCTTCAGAATATTTTTTTCTAAAAAGGGTTCCAAATAATATAATATCATTTCCCTAAAATATTTTAAATTAATTTTTGCCATTTTTTTTATTTAAATTTTTTTTCAAAGGAATATTATTATCTCTTTCTGAACGAGTCATTTTTTTAAAATTTTTACAATGAATAAAGAATGTTCATCTTACCTCATACGACATGTACAGACTTATCTTCCATTAAATATTTGAAGATTACTTTTCATCCTTGAAAGGTTAGTTTTTATGATATTTTTTATAATATTTTCAAGTAAATGGTTTTTAAAAAAATTTCAAGATTATTCTATATTTTTTTAAGGAAAATTTTTTTCAAAAGGTTTTATGTTTTAAAGTGTATTTTTCAAAGATGAAATCATATTTACCTCAATAAATGTTTTCAAAATATATTTAAAAATTATTTTATATATAAGATAACATCTATTGATGTTACATATTCCATTTTCATAAATTTTCCAAAGGATCTATTCAAATTATATCTTGAATGTTTTATCTTTTGATGGAATGTTCCTTATGACACCCGTTTCACTTCCACTGGTTTATGCTTCTGAACCCCACTTTTTTTAACATGTTTTTCTTTAATGAATTGATTGTGAAATCTATCTATTTTTATAGTTTATGATGTTATGAAATGTTAATGATACCTATTTCATTTCATGGGTTAGGATTTTATGTTCATAAGACCTATCTCTTTTTATGGTTTATTAAATGATTAATGCTTTATTATCTTGTGGAACATGTATGAATGATTTTGTTATAAGATGGGTGGGTCCTATATCTCCCTACAATGTATTGGGTATTGATATGTTTTATATGTGCTCATAGGATGAAAGGGTTTTAGCCTAATACCAAAAACAATAAGGTACATGTGATATTTCCCAAGACTTAAAATAAGAAGTCATGTGGGTTGGATCCCAAACCTAAAAGTAAGAGGGTACATAGGTTGTTTCCCATTCCCGAAAATAAGAAGCTATGTGGGTTTTATACCAAACCAAAAAAGTAAGTGGGTACATGGGTTGTTACCCTAGGCCCCAAGTAGAGACATGAACCATATCCAAGGACTAACATGTTATAACGGTCTTGGTAGGTATCCCTAACTAAAATTGTGTAGTCTTATATATATGCCAAAAATTATATACCTTATTCCTCAGTTACGATTTCATGTATCATGATGTTTATTTCCTTATAATTAATGTCTTATAAAATTCCATGATTTTACCCATAACTCATGTTTATTATCTTTGATACAAATGGTATGGTATTGTAATGTTATGATAACATTCTCATGCCAATACATTCATGTTTATTCTTACATGTCTTCTTGGACTACCCTTACTGAGGATTTTATCTCACCAATTTTCTGATGTAATATTTCATCTATGATATCTCTATGTGTGGTGACATTCTTGGAGAACCTAGTGCGAGAACATTTATATTTATTATATAATAGTGTTCATGTTTCCAAGTTTCCAAATAAAATAAACTATTACAGTCTTTTGGCATCTGTTTGAAAAATGTTTTTATATATTCCAAAAATGTTATGTAATGTATATGTATGAAATGTTATGGTCAGTATAGTTGGTATTAGAGAAAAATTTTATTTGAAATTTGTAATCTATGATGATAAAACCTTAGTAAGAACCTGAAATACATGTCTAAGGATATGTCCAATGACAAGGAATAGTATAGAAATTTTTTTGGGAATTTTGGTAAAGGATGGAGTGAGTGGTTTCATAGAAATGAATCCATATCTGGATATTACAAGTGGATGTGGATCTATAATACATATAACTAGGTGTAACAACTCTGACTAGATGTTATGGTCTTGACTCAGGTTAATCTAGTATAAGATAGTGGGCCATGATTCACTCCTATTTTGACACTCTTAAGGGATATGCTATGAGAAATCAAAAGCTCTTTAAGACCCATCATGAAGGATTTAAATAAAAGCAGGATATGAGTAAACTAGGATAATCCTATAGTTTCATTGATTAAGTATAGTGTCATAATGTAGATATCCTTTAAGTGACTATTCATGATTATGTGGATCCTCTATATGATAATTGTTTCTTAATTTATGCTCATTGGATTTAGTCAATGGATGGAACCCAAAGGAACCAAATTAATGGTGATTATGAGGTACAATGAAACAAGTTTTCAACTGAGTATCTTAATTCTTTGGGATATGGAATGAATTTTTTTTTTATTCTCACATAGCTTTATCAAGAAATGAATCATAATGAATATATAAATGATAAAAGGAGGGGAAAACATTATATTGAGACCATCATGAGGCAGCACCCACCATCAATCATTGGGTCTTCTAATACACTTGTTTTTTAACACAAGATTAGTACCATTGAAAATATATTCTCTATTATCCAGTTTTGATATCATGAGAATTTCATTCTGAGTATTTTTCATTTATAAGGTGTATCAGAATAGTTAAAGACTCAAATCAAGAATTTGAGTAATCAAGATGAAATTGAATCCATAGATTGGGATGATTTTAAGAAATTATTCTTCAATAAGTACCTTTATCTCATTCTCCATATGAAGATGGAAAAAAATTTCCTTGAGTAAAAGAAAAAGGATAAGAAATCTGTTAGTTCCTATGAGGCTAATTTCATAAGACATGTGAGGTATGCTTCTTAAATTATCATCCATCCAGAAATTAGGGTTAATAGGTTCTTCAGTGGCTTAAATATAAGTATCATAAGGGTGTTTCCCATAAGAAACATTGGTATATATAAAGATATTGTGATTTGTGAAATCAAATATTAAATGGAGGTTTGAGTCATTTATCAATCTCATGGGTATAACCAGAAGTGAAATATTTAATTCAAAGGACAGTAGAAAATCATAGAGATAAGAATATGATCCTTCATTTGTGATCTAAGTGTGGAATGAATCATTGTGGGAATTGTCATAATGGGGATAGTAAATTGTTTAAGTGTTGAATGGAAGGACATCGAGAAGATGAATTATGATGTGATTGGAAAAAGTTATATAATTATGAAAATAATAAGAAAACGCATATGGATGAACCTTCTACCCTTTAGTGTTTCAATTTCAAGGAGTTTTGGAATTTCCCCAAAAAATGCCCAAATCCAAAAGTTAATAATTATGATCAATGAAAAAAAACTGCAATGAAATAAAAGATAGGGAAATTATATGAAATCATAATGGATGAAGTGAGACATGATAATTGGGTAACTCTATAGTGGGGAATTTCTTATGGGATTTTTTAAAGTATAAGATCTTTGAAAATCATGTTTATCCTTTAGTTGAATTTTTTATGAGTATAGTCATTAATTAACTTTATCTTCATCAATATCGGGTTAATAAATTCACATTGATTTCCTAGATTTATAATGATGACACCAATATTCCAATAGAAAAGTTGTTTTTATGATAAGAACCTATTGAAGAAAAAAGGGTGAATTATCTTTTAGAAGCGTACATGTTTTCAATAAAGATTAATGGAAATTAATCTTATGAACATATTTTCAAGAGAATATATGATGATGGTATTCACATGTTTAGTATGAAATGACACATGAAGGATAAATATTAAGCTAATTTCTTGACCTTCTTTCTAATGTTTTGAATGTTCATCTTTTTGAAGTGTTATATGGTTATACATTCATGAAAAGATTGAGATAAACATTGGATGAAGTATTCATGTACTATGGTTTTATTGAAAACCTTAGTTAAAATGATATTTATTGATTAAACTTATTTAAAGGATTTCCATCATACTATGGAAATTATATAATTGTTGTTTTAGAAAAGTATATCATGTTTGTCAGGTGATAACCAATCAAGACCAGAAAGGTCATATGTCATGAACCCATGAATGAAGGATGATAAGTGTTTCATGACTACCACAGAACTATGTGATGTCCTGGTCAATTTGAAATTATTATTTTTGAATATTTAATAATTATTAAACAATATTTTTACTTTTTATCTTTTCAGATTAACATATTATCCATATTGATTTTGATGAATAGTTGTAAAGAAATAGTTATATTTTTCATTATTTTATGGGCCTTATGATCTATTAAATGTGTATTTTATCACTTTAGGAATCTAATTTAATCTTTTAAAATCCATTACATAAAGTTATAGATTAATTAGAAATTGATAAAATCATATGTAATGAAAAAAAGTTTGTTTATAAAAATATATCCTGTAAGTATATATCCTTATATTCTCAGTCAATAAAATAATTACTCAATGTTATGAAAAAGATCAGAAGAAGAAAAAATTACAAATACCTAATTTTTTTAATGATGAAATTTTAAACAATAAAAAAATTACTTTTATGCCCTCAACTTTTCATTAATAATTAACTTATTTGTGATTTATGACCTCAATCACTCCCTATAAATATTTACACTTTTCCTATATTTCCAATATTCACTCCCAACCAATGTTCTCATATGTGGAAGTCTAGTTATATGTTATTTTGTGTAACCTTTGTGGTTAAAACTATCCCCTTTTAATTGATGTTTTTCTATCCATTTTTTACAATGTGAGTTTTTATGAATGAAACATTCCATTATTAAACCTTTCGTAACCCAAATGAGTTTTAAGGGTCAAATTCAGATTAAATAAGGTAGAGTGTAACAGCTAGAGATTTTTTCAATTAATTTTTTGAAATAATTTAACCATTTTTATTTTTTTCATTAAACACAACACTAAAAATATTTCATTCTATATTAAATCATAATGTTTTTCTTGCATTATATACAAAACCAAGTTAATCGTTCATAACACATAATAATAATTTTATCTTTATCTATAAGAAACATGAAGTTTATCTTGTGACCTAGAATACAATATAGAAAATACTAACATGGCGTACACAACAAGAAACACCAACTTGGCTTACATTACACGTAACACAAAGTTCAATGGAATTTATTTTTAATGTAATAATTATTTAAATAATATAATTATAACATGGACATTAAACATAGTAATGTTGATCTTGATAAATACTTTTCAAATATTTTTTATCATGGTTTCATATAAATTTAATATATTTATAATTAAAAACATTAATTTTTTGTAAATCCCTTATATGTTTCAAAAAAATTCTCAAATAAACTACTTTTCTTGTAATTTTGAGAAAAATAAAATAAAATTAATTTTTTAAAAATTTAAAATTTTTTTAATATGAAAAATTGATTTTTTTTAATTTGTTGTTTCTAAATTATACTACGGTGAATTTTTGGGAGTTTTTTGAGAAACATCATTTTTTATGAATAGTGAAAGATAACATATTTTCATTAAAAAATGCCTTTTTTCTAATTTATTTCTATAGATAAATGATATTTTAATTTTTCATAAAATATTAATTTGATAATATTTTTATTAATTAATACGATTAAGGTTATTGGAATTAATTTTACATTGAAATTGGGCATAAAAACTTACCAAAAGTTTGGATGTTTTTACATTAAAAACCCGCAGTGTCATCCCGTTAGAGGAATTATTTTTAAATTAATTTCTAAAACATATGTTATTAGAATTTGAAAACGTGGATTCAAATTTTTCAATATTAATAATTTATATTTTTTAGTAAGGTCATTTTTTTACTAAAAATATTAGAGAAAGAGATTAAGATTTATTACAATGGTGAAGAGGAAAATTAGGTTAATAAAGTATTAATTTTTAAATTTAAGACCCAAAAGGACCTATAAACTTGTCTACCACCCATTTTATATCCATAATTCCACCATTAAGATTACATTATGTATTTTTGTTGGTTTTTGTACCTATTTTTAGAAAAAAATGTGGCTACACATAACTTGTTTTCCAAATTGCCAAGTGTGTTCTTTTCCATCTTTGTAAAGTACACACCCTCTCCCTATTCATCACATATCTCAATCCAATTACGTTTTTCCATGATCTACCCAATACAATTAAAAAATCCCTCTAATCCTCGTATAATCCTCCAGTTTGGTATAAACCAATCCAAGGACATGTTTTGGTACAAATCAAAAGGAGATACCTATTTATCAGGTAATGACATCTCTTAAGATCCTTTATTTAATTTTTATTCTCCACACCATCCAATCTCTTTATTCCAAGTTTTTATAAAAAAATATATTAAATATACTATAATTTTATATACTAACTTAACAATATAAACTTAAAAACACCTCCATCTAATGGGTAACAAACATAAGATTTATGTGTGCAGTAAACTACCGCCTCACTGAATGATGAATGTCATTTTTCCTTTACTGCCTCTCATGGTTGATATTTTGATGAAAAATATTTTTATATATGTCATAAATTACACTTATCATTTATTTAATCATATTTATTCCTCTAAAAATGTTTTCTTTTTTACTTTCCATTTTGTGTAAATATGATAATTTCTTTTGAGAAAGTGTGGATTACCACCCCCTCAAAGCATTGTGGTTCATTCCCATACTACATGGAATATATTAGGGATGGGTTTAGTGAACTTATATGATATATATGATATAATAATCATAATATGATAATTATATATAGATTTTTATATACAAATAATTCATTTTATTTCATTATTTTGTTACGACAATAAAATGGAAATAATGTTCACGTGTACATACGACTGAACGTATGCATGAATGGTGTATTCTATTTCGTACAGCTATATTATATATATTATTATAATTAAAATATAATAAATATAAATAATATTTATATAATAGTTTATATTCTTTAAATAATAATATCATATTAAAGATAAAACATATAACATATTAAAGATAAAATATATAACATATTAAGACACATGTGAAAAACAAGGCAGATATTACCTGAAGTGAAACCTTAACATAGAATTGTTAACAAAATGGTAATATAAAGGAATAATAAAAACATGTATGAAACTATATATAAGGATATAATATTGTAAAATACTAATAATAAACATACATTTATTATTTGGGATGCTTGTACGAGTACGGAGAGAGTCAATACACAAGGTAAGGGCATTTCATCTCCCTTTTTATTTCCATGAGATACATGTTTAATTCACCACCCATTAATTTTTTGTGGTATGTATAATGCCCATGGATGCATTATATTATTATTATACTTAAATTTATTGGTATTTACATATCCATTTTATGATATTTCTCTCATAGGTTTTATATTTCAAAAGTTACCAGAATGATAAAGTAATTTCGTTACAAATTACCTTTCTTAATATACACGTCGTGTTAGGCACCAATATTTTTTAGTGAAGTATATATACTAAATTTGAAATTTTATATCCTAAAAATTATTATTTTCATGATAATTTATGCTTAAATTTACTTAATTTTCATAAATGGGTATTATGGTTCAATGTTACCATGTTATAAGAGTTTATTACAACAATCTCTTCACTTTTCAATATTGTTGTCGTTTATACTTACTTTGATGAAATATTATAATCCATCTACCCATGAAAATTCATAAAATTTTATCTCTTATGGTTGTGCATGATATATTCATGTATTGGTACCATTTTCCAATGTTTTTTATTGAATATATTTGAGAATTGTTTTTTAATAAAGTGTGTCTTTTCCCTCTCTTCAGTCGGAAATATATGTTCCTTCAAAACAAGTTTTCAAAAAATGGTTCCCAATAATATTCCACTATTATCCTAAAATATTTAAATGATATTTTTAACCTTTTCACCTCTTACCAATTTTTTCAATGGAATATTCTTTTCACTTTCTGAATGAGGATGTTTATTATGTTTTTACAATGAAAACGTAATGTTCTTTTTACCTCATATGACATGTACATACTTACACATTATCAATTATTTGGATATTTCTTTTAATTTTTAAAATGTTAAATTTTTATGAAAATTATTTTAGAAGATATTTTCAAGAAAATGGTTTTATATGGTTTTTGAAGATTCTTTTATATTATTTTAAGGAAAAGTTGTTTTTTAATGGTTTTATGTTTTAAAGAACCTTTTTCAAAGAAGAAAGACTATTTACCTCAAGAAATGTTTTCAAAATATCCTTTAATATTATGTTGTATCTATTATAACATTAGTTGATGTTACTCATGAACTTCTATGAAATGATCCAATGGTTCCATTCATATTATTTCTTGACTGGTTTGTGTTTTTATGGGATGATTATTATGACACATGTTTCACTTCCATGGGTTTTATGCTTTTGAAACCTGCTTCTTTTCAAAGGTAATTCTTTCATGATGTGATTATGAACCCTATAAATTTTCACATGTTATTATGTGATGAAATGTTAATAAATCCCACATCATTTAATGGGTTATGATTTGATTTTTATAATGAATATATCTTTATATGGGTCATGATATGATGAAAGTCTTATTATGTTGTGGCACATGTATGAATAATTTTATTATGAGATGGGTGGGACCTATACCTCCCTCTAATTAAATAGAAAATCATAAGTTGCATATGATATTAGAGGGTACAAAAATTGTATCTCAATCCTAAAAATAAGGTACATGGGTTATTGCCTAATCCAAAAAAAATAAGGTACATGGGTTGAAGCCCAATACTAAAAGTAATAGGGTACGTAGGTTATATCCCAACCCCAAAAACAATAAGGAACATGGGTTATATCCAAAGATGAAAATTAATAGGGTACACGGGTTGTTATCCCAAGTCTGAAGTAGGTACGCAGATCATATCCCAAGACTAACATATTATAAAATTCTTGGTAGGTATCTGAAAATAATTTTTTTTATTATTTTATGTATTCCACAAATTCGATATCTTTTTCCGCAGTTACTATTTCATTCTTTATGATGTATATTTCCTTGTGATTCATGTCTTATGAACATCCAAGATTTATCCCATAACTCATGTTCATGATATTTTATTTGAAGGGTATAATATTATAATGTTAAGATCATGTTCTCATACACATATGTTCATGTTTATACTTATATACCTCCCTTATTTACCCAAACATGTAATCTAAGCTCATCCCTTTTATGTTTACACTCTTAGGTTACAAAGATATGTTTCATATATGATATTTATAAAAGGGGTTATAGTCATAGATAAACTAGTGAAAAAAAAAATTTGGATTCTTATCCACCAGTGTTTATATTTCCAGGTTTCCAAAGGCATAAAAATAATACAGTCTTTGGGAATTATTTGTAATTTTTTAACAATTCCACAAAAGTTATGTAATGTATATGTATGAAATGTGAGGGTCTATATATTATGTTTTTAAAAATGACATCTTAGGTTGGATTAATGACCAAAATAAGGCTCTTAGGATGAGAGGATGGATATTGGGAAGTGATTTAGATATGTGGTTTCCAAACAAAAAAGGTTTTGAATGTATGAATAATAGAGGACAGTGTCTGTCATTTTATAAGTGAGGTTTGTGGTACAATTGTAATTTTGGAAAATAAAAAGGTGTACCCTTGTTTTCATATTCAAAAAGTTCAAAAAAGGGGTATTCATGGTCTTTTTACATGATTTGATCGAAATATAGCCATAAAATATATATTAAACATGTTTTCAGGTCATATTAACCCTTTACTTCTTAGTTTGTCCCCGGGTAAACCCATGTTTACCTTTACCATGGTAATTAATTTTAACAGTTTTCACTACTAATTTCGGTCAAATATTTAGTTGAAACTATTAGATAATAGAAAGTATTATGAATCAAAAATTAAAAATCATTTTTTAAAATTCAATTCACATAAGTTAAATTTTATAATTTAAAATTAATCCCATTAACGCGGTGAGAAAGTGGGTTTTCCAATAGAAAAAGTACAAAATATTACAATGTTTTTATATAAATATTAAATAAAAAATGTTTCAAATTAACTAAATTTGATTAATAGTAATATGATTGAAATAATTTTACATTAAAACAAACATAAAATTTAATTTTACATTATAAATAATTTAAATGAAATTGCAGTTTTCAATTAAATTTCAATATTATTCATTATCTAGAAAAAAAAATAATCTTTTTAGAAAATTCTAAAATATTAACCTTAAGATGAATTTGACATGATGATTTCAAAAATTAAATTTATTTTTCCAAATATTATTTTTAAAATAAGTGTGTAATAAGGGGACAAAAAAAATTTTCGAATAAATTATGTTTTTAAAAATAAAATTGGATTTATTCTTATCTCCTATTTGTAAAATATATAAGGTGAATGTTAAATAGTTGATTGAATATATAATATATGAATTTTGTTATAATAATTTAACAAAAAAATCAATTTATTGATCTAAAATGTGTTTCTTTAATAAAAATATTTTCCCAAAAACAGAATTCAATTATTTTCAAATAGTTTTTATTTTTATTTTTGATTAATTAGTCACCAAAGAATTAATTTTATATACATGTATCCAACTTATATTTTCTTAATTTTTTTAATATTATTTATACCGATCATATAAATTTTTAGTAGATTACAATACTTTTATATAATAATATTTTAATAGTATGTCATGTTTTTTTAACTAATTGTTTCATGTAACACAATCTAAACTCAATTATTCATGTAACACAAAATATCAAAAATATTAAATTAATTTGAAAACAAATATTTAAAATATCATGGGGTATTACATACATAATAATTCCCATTTATATAGTCAAATGTATATCATATATATCATATATGTTTCTTACGTCAAACATTATTACCAATTGAGTAAATAGGGAATAAAGAGAGAACCACATCACTTTATGAATGTGGTAGTCCACATGTACACACGAGCTATATTATCAATTGTAAAAAGCTGGAAAAAAGATAGAAAATGACTAAAAAATTAACATGAAACTTCTCTATATAATTAAGTTATTAATTACATAATGTTAATATGGTTATAGAAAGTATGTAAGAGGTTTAATAAGAATGAAACATGAATTGGATCAGCAAGATCATGTACCTCTTCTTTGGGAATGACCTATTTAAAATACATTATGGATTCTTACATGGTTATTTTAGTAGAAACATCACCTAATTTTCAGGGATAAAATTATTTATATATTATTTGGGTTGATATTGATTGAGTTAAATGTATCAACTTATGTAAGGAAGATAATAGAAGAGGTTCCCTTTCAAAAGTGGTGGGAGTGAAACACATATAATTAATAAGATTACTAAAATATAATAAAGTCGCAACAATAAGATAATATATCCAAAATTGATCATGTGAGAATATGGGATTAAATATGATCTTAATACATTCAACTAAAAGGATTTATACAAGGTTTTAGGTTAATTTAACCCATATCACTTTTTAAGCCCACATTAACCCTTTCTATATTTACCATTCTAACATTGTTTTACCACATTTACTCTTCATTATGAATTTTTTTTCTAAACTTATAAAATATAATTAATTATTTTTATTTTAAATATCTTATCCATTTTATAGAATTCTGTTATAAAGTGTGCGGTAAATTAATAATAATATCAGCACCCAAACCACCCAAAAAATATTTTTAGAGAAATAATTTTTGATCATAAAACTGAATTTAATAAAATTTATTGCATAGTAAAAACCATTAGAAGATTATTATAATATTTTATTTAGTATATTATCTAAAAATATTGTTAAAATCATCCATCAAAATTGATTATGTAAATTTATTAAGATAAATACACATTACACATATAATTATTTCTATAAAACATCTTTTTTGACCTTTAAATGATTTTATTTTCATTTCTTGTCAATTGAAAACCTTTGAATACATTTTATAAAATTTTAAATAATAAATTTTCATATATTTAATATATTAAATTAATTTTCAAATCAAAATATATGAAAAAATTCTAATAAATTTTTTTTTTCAAAACTTTTCATCAGGATCTCTAGTATTTCATAAAAAATTATTTTCAAAAAATATACCACTTTTAAATAACATATAATAGGATTAATTATATAATTTAAAATTATTATTAACATATTTTTATCATTTAATTTTTCAAAATATATCTAACACATTTAATTTCAAATAAATATATATATTCTATAATCTGAGGTTCTTACTTTCTACCCCTATTTAATAAATATTCCCTCAAAATTACACAGCTCAGATATTAAAAACTACCATTACATATACCCCAATATCATCCTCATGTACACACAAAAAAATTAAAAAATATATGGATTAATTATAAATCACTTACTTGAAGAGTTTTGTTGTGTCTAAACACTTTATGTTTAGATAAATTATCTCCATTAGTTGTTGTTCATAAGGGAGATCATTCTCTAGTAGTAAAACTTCTGAGTTTAGTACATGTAAAGGATTATGTATATAATTATTTTAAAGTGATATATGGAACATATCAAGTAATTTATTGAAATATTATGGAAGAAACAAGAGATAAGTAACCCTCATGATAAAATCCATAATTTTCAAGGGATAATATATCTAGGATTTTATTATAATCTATTTCCAAATATCATAACCTTCATTGAAGGATATATTCACAATAATTAAATATAAATAACTTAAAACTCTATATCATTGTAATAATAGTTAGAATAACTCTCTTTTACTATAAGATACCAAGATCTACTAATAAATCGATCAAGCCTAATCTTACATTACCTCAACTATTTCTTGTATATATAAATTTATTCTTATAAATTAATCCTAGCACGTTAGGTTTATAAGCTTCCTTCCATATTGATCATTATAAGGAGCCATAATAATTTTTGAGTGAAAATTATTTTTTTGAGGAAAAATTGACTACAGTATGGTGTTGATCCTAACAACATCTGAAATCCATATAATATTTTATCAACATGTATTACAGGGTTAAAATGGCCTTCTCAAACTAACCATCAGTATTAGGATGATCTATAATACTAACACTAAAATTTTTATTCATATCTTATTGAAGAAATATCTATAAATTCAAGGTAAACATCAAATCTTGATCAAATATAAAATAATTTGGTACTCCATGAAAACATACAAATTCCTTAATATATATCTTTAAGATATGATCATGAGTGAAATCTATTATGATATAAATTAAATATTATGACTTCATAAGGTGGTTTAGTATAACAAAAATAACATTATGTCCTTTTGATGTTTTGGTTAGTCTATTGATGAAATATATGGTGATATTTTCCTATTTCCAATATATCATGTTTATTGAGTGTATAATCCCATTATAACTATATCTATTTGTCATAAAATCCTAGAATACAATGTAATGATATAGATACTCCACAATATTCTTTTTCATGTTGTCCTACATAAATTACTCTTATATCACTACAAATATTTGTAATTTCAAGATGAAAATAGAATAACGAACTATGATATTCATCCAATAGCTTCTTCTATAAATTTTGTATTAATAGAAATCACAACTAGTTCATGATCCTTATCATTCAATATGAATTATTATTGAACATTGGAAAAATCCTAACCTTCTTATATAGTTATATATCATTCCTCTCCACCACTTCAATTCTCAAATGGATTGATGGTTGGGTATTCATTTAATAACGGTATAATGTTTCCAATTTCGTCATTATTTCAAGATTTGTATACTTTAAATCCATTGGTTTTGGATCACTTTCAATCCTCATCAAAAACATATCATGGTCCATCCGACTCAAATCATTAGAAAACATGTTTACCATCCAAGGGTTGAATTGTTTTGATCCTTAATAATATTTAATCAAATACAACCATATTTTTTGTCACATATTTAGATATTATTATGATAGCATAAAATTAGATATTTTATGAGATATATATATATATATATATTCAATATAAAGATAATACCTCCATTTTTTCCAATGAAGAAAATTACTACTGCCAACTCTAAGTCATAAGTCGGTTAATTTTTCGCATGAATATTAGATTGGAATAAAATATAAGATATCACTACATAATTATAAAATGAGTATAAATCCTAGTATGTTATTAAATGAATGACTATAAAGAAAAAATCATTCTCCACTACATGGTTGTGTGAGTACAGGTGAACTAACCAAACTTCTTTTCAGCCCCTTGAAATTTTTCTCATAATAATCTATACAATGTTACATGGATCCGTTCTAAGTAAAATATTTTATTATATTTCATATTCATAATAAATATATAAAAAAATTTCATTAGTATGGAGTCAACCTATGAAAATATTGGATCTGATTCACCTTTGTTGGTATAAACCACTGTGCAATAAGATCCATCATTGAAGGATTTTTATATATACCCTCACTTGATATTAATTACCCAATAATGAATAATTATTTATCAAGAATTAATACTTTATGAATTTGAAATAATTATTCTCCTTCCTCAAAGTCTTCAACATAATACTCAAATGAAATTAATGATCATCCATTCCTCAGAAAAATATAAGAATATCATCAGTAAACACTACCATAAACTGTTTGAGTTAAAATTTAATGATGTAAATCATTAAATCCATGAAAATAATAGGTTCATTGGTTATTAAAACTAGAATTAATATAAAATCATAATTAATATACCTTTTATTGAAGGTTATCTTGGATATTTACTCATTCATGACTCCCAATTGATGATATCCAGAATGAATTTCAGTATTTAGACAATATTAAGCTCTTTATAATTTATCAAACGTAACATAAGTATGTGGTATATGATTCATCTTATTAATATTTATCTTGTTAAGTTATTTATATTTAATATAAATTATCATTGACCTGTAATTTTTCAAAATAAAAAATATTGGTCCACCCTATGGTGATGCCCAAGGGCATATAAATCCCTTATCAATACACTTGTTGAGTTTCTTCATCAATTATTACAACTCAATCAGGGTTATTATATATTGAATCAACAAAATAGGTATATTATAAGCTATGAAATATATTAAAAAATCGTCTTAATGACTCAAGGTATGAATAAGACAGTCTTTATGAAATACATCAGAATATTCCTAAATAGTAGGCATATCTTCAATGTTGAGTTTCTCTCCAATGATATGAGATAAATACCACTTATAAATAATAATCAATACCTATAAAATGAAATTATATTCAATTGGAAGTTAATTTTTATATCCACACATATAGATTATCATAGGTTGATTAAGAATGTATAATGTTATTTTCTTATTCATGCAATTTATATAGGATCTATATGGACATATCAAATTAATTATCAAAATCACATAAAATTCTACAAAATCAAAAATAATAATATTTTTATTTCTAAAATTATAATAAAAATAAATATGACAACCTCAAATATATAATTGAGGAAAATTTTTCCTTAACCATCATGATCTATGTGAGTGATTTACATAGCATAGAACCTTCCTTGGTCATGGATTTGTCCCTTAGATTAGGAAATTTACTTAGATAGTGTCCCAATTTCCTAAATATAAGACATTAAACTATAATTGGTGCATAATGATGAAATTTATTTCTCACTATTGATATAATAATTCTTAATCAGTAATTATTTGACTGATTCCTTTCTTTTAGACACATTAACCTACTTCCCATCTTTTGAGATATCTAGCTAGGTGTTTCTTACTACATTCTTAGCATATAGATAATTGAATATTATTTAATTCATGATTTTAATCTACTAAACTCTCATAAAACTACATTTTCATATTATTAATTGAGTCTCTAAACTCACCTTGGTTCATATTTTTAATCCTAAATTTAGATAGCTATTAAAGAATAACCATAATATTTTTTCACTCCATATTCTATCCTGATTGGATTCTCATTCAAAATATCACTAAATTTTCCTTCACACATAATTTTATCATTCTTTTCTTGATTTGATACATTTAATAAAATCAGTATCTTAGTTTTAGGATCATACCTCAACAATAAAAAAAATCATATGATTATGAAAATTATTCTTATGATGTCAAAAATTATGAATCATTTATTTAACCAATTAAATATTAATTTTATCTCATATCACTATGGATTGTCAAAAGTTGTCACAAATTCAACTATATTATTCCTCATATTGGTTTAATAAAATAATATGAATTATTCAAATAATATTCACAAGGATTTTAAAAAATGTTTGTTCATGTAATACACTTTTCCCTGCACCAGGTGAAGTTTGAGTTAATACCCTAATAACATTTTGAGGATTACTACCCCAATGTGTATCTATGTTGGAGCTTGCATACACTTGCTTGTATCCAAATTAAGATTTTATTTCAAAATAATGACACAATATCTTATTTACTATAATTTTATGATGTTATCATATAAAAAAAGTTTCACTTATGGTTTTCAATAATGTTTTCCTATACTAATATCAAAAAACAAAAAAAAAACAAGATTTCATGCAAAATGAGGTGACCCATGAATTACATACATAAATATTAAATCATTTTATATAAATATTCAATAAATATCATAATAATAAATTACCTAGAAACATAAATATTTGGTGAATTTATAGACTATATATATAATAAACTTATTTCATGAAAGATATTCAACATCTTTTAAGAAGTTATTTCATATGATACCCTTATTAGACATACCATATTTATAAACACTCTTCATTATCTAGGGAAAATGAAACAAAATAAAGTGTGATCATAGATACCATGTAAGGGTAAACATAATAGATACAAATTAATTATTATAAGTGAGCATACAATAATCATATTGGTATGAGAACATGATTGTTACTTTTGAAAGTCATATCCAGTAATTCAAATATCATTAGTCGTGGGTCATAGAATAAGGATGTCACGACCCGTCCCCCAGGGCCCGTATCATGACTACCCCAAGCCCGACATCCATTGGCCAGGGGCTGGTGACTAGCACTAAAGGCGAAAATTCCTAAACTAGGAAGGCATTTCCTTTATAAATGTAAACAAACACATTATAGTACACTACTGGAAGAAAAACACTAAGTAAAAATGTATACAAAAGAAGTGATGGAAAGTAAAAGGGGCCAGAAATACAAGCCCAACAGGAAAGTACAAGTACAACTGGAAGCAAGTAAAACAGAAGAAAAGTAAATTAGCTATTGGGTTGTCCTCCAGGGTTCCTACCTGAAGGGTAGGCACAGATAGCCTCCTCATCACTCTCGTTCGTCCGTCAAGGTCTCAAAAAATCCAACAAGGATAAACCACAATGTATGAAATCAACGAGTAACTATTACTTAGGTATATGACCATACATATACCTAACATATCTAGTAACTCATCTCAATCATGAGGAAAAGACAAAAGTCATTGACTCAGCTAAAGTACAAGTACAACTGAAAGCAAGTACAACTGAAGAAAAGTAAATCAGTTATTGGGTCGTCCTCCGGGGTTCCTACCTGAAGGGAAGGTATAGATGGCCTCCTCAGTACTCTCGTCCGTCCGTCTCCTCCGTGTACAATCACACCGAGTTGTCAACCTATGGGTACCATCCAGTCCTTCTACTCTCTACCTCAGTCAGTGATGTTCATCTTCTGCATCCAACATAATGAGGTGCGGGCATAGCCCATGTAGGGGTGAGTATAACGATACTCAGTAGGGACCCTGAGACCCTCAATGTCTCACAAAATTCAACAAGGATGAACCAAAATGTATGAAATAAAAGTATAACCATTACATAGGTATATTACCATACTTATACCTAAGTTATCTAGTAACCCATCTCAATCATGAGGAAAACACAAAAGTCATTGACTCAACTCGAACCAGGATTTTTATTATTGAGACCATGGCTGGTGGTGTAATCCTCCTCTATCGAGTATAGTGGGACTACCTCTTCAGACAGAGGTGCTTCCCACTATCCTTGTATTGTTGAGGTACTCCTCCTGTCGAGTATCGTGGGTATGTTGCGTCACACAGAGGCACTCCCCACCACGGGTCTCCCGCGATCACATAGAGGCACTCCCCCTAGTATCCTGATGAGATACTCCTCCTGTCGAATACAGTGGGTCTTCCGCGCTCACATAGAGGCACTCCCCATTGTGGGTCTACCGTGTCACACAGAGGTGCTCACCACCGGTCTAGTTGAGTCACTCCAAGTCGAATTGGTCAAGCATTTTTCCTATCTCAGCCAGCTACTAGGTCTCTGTACTCTATCTACTCGCCTCTAGAAGGATCCGCTCCATGAGCTACTAGTCGGTACTCCAACTTTCACAATGTTCCATGAAGAAGTATCTCAATGTTCTGTCACATCATAAGGGTCTCAACGCAATATACGGCACATCAATCGGACGCCCAGTCTGTTAGTTATTAGAATTTTTGTCTTGGGGGCCCGGTTTGATTCGTGTATGATCTAACCTAGCCGTATCTCAACTATACCCGAACTCCAGTGAGGTATTCTAAAAGGGACGGCTTCTCTCCAAGAATACTGGTTCCACTAACGGTTTATCAAATGGACGTCTGGTGCCAAATATATGGCCCAATAAGTTAAAGGGGGTTAGTAATGGGCCTGAGCCCAGTCCGACCCGGTCGGACCAACTCGGCCCAACCCATACTGGGCCAACCTAGTCTGGGTCGACCTGATCAGACTCATTGGGTCTGGCCCAGCCCGTTGGGTGGGTCAGCCCATTAAGTTCGGCTTGGTCTACTGGGCCCGGCCCAGCGGACTCCAAGGGTGGTTCGTCCCGGATGTCGCCACGTAGGCAGCTCGACCCGAAGGCTGGGGCCAGTTCGGCCAGCGCCGCGAGGGCCACGGCACGGGTGACTCAGCCTAAGGGCTGGGAGGCTGCATGGGCTAACCGTGGGTAGAGCGTGTGGGGTACGGGCAGGCCGGCTGGACGCCGGGTAGGCCGCAGGGGCGACGGGCCGCCCGTAGGGGCGCCGAGTAGGGCGCGGTAGGGGTCGGGCAGGCCGCGGGGGCGCCAGCAGGGCGTCGGGTAGTGCGCATGGGTGCCGACAGGGCTCCGAGTAGGGCGCGACAGCGGCCGGGCAGACCACGGGGGCGCCGACAGGGCACCGGGAAGAGAGCCAGTAGGGCGCTGGGAAGGGTGTGGGGGCTGCGGACAGGCGGGCCGCACGCTAGGGAGGGTGTCAGGAGGCCACAGGCAGGTTGGACCTGCGTTGTGCAGGGTGCCGGGAGGCTGCGGGCAGGTGGGCCACGTGTCGGGCAGGGCGTCGGGAGGCCGGGGGTAGGCGGGCCGCGCGTCGGGTAGGGTGCCAGGAGGTCATGGGTAGGCGGGTCGGGCGCTTCTTGGGCCGGCGGTGTTCAGCTGGAAGCATCGGTGCGCCGCAGGGGGCGGCACGATTTGCGGATGCTGTGGGTAGAGCGTCCTTCTTCGTTTCCACCTTTGGCGTCATCGCCATGCCATAGATTGCCACAATAAGATAGAAAATCGATGGAGGATGTCGGGCCATGTTAGGTTGGCATGTACCCTCCATGTTTAGGGAGGTATCATTTGAATCATCATGAGAGAAAGATGATCAAAAATATGTCCGCATCAATCCCTTATCATCCTTAGAAGATGGTGAGATAAAGGTACAACTTCAACAAGTAATAAACCCCCTACCTTTGATTCATCGGTCGTTGTTCGTTGATGTTGCGGAAAGATGGTCGTCGATTCATGGTAGACGAAGACATCCCACCTTGAAGGAGTCTGAGGAAGAAGGTCAGAGGGGGTCGTTCTTCCTAGTCAAAGGAATCCCGCATCGGCGTTCTTCATCGAGATAGCGTTCTTCACCGGAAGAGTGTTCTTCATTGAAGAGTGGTCTTCGTTGGAGATAGTTCTCTCTTCTCCCAAGCTCCACCAAATGAAATAATAGATCGTCTAATATTTTTTTTGCACAATGATTTCAAAATTGAGAAATAAATGAGAAGGCTCCGCCTAATTAATTCTTGAGGTTAGCACCTTTAATTAAATGTGTTGGATTAATATTTAAAGAGGTGGATTTGGAATAATAAGTAAGGGGAGTTGAAGAGTTTCTCCACCTTAAATTGGTGGTTCCAAGGGGTTACAAGCCCGGGTGGTCCCCACCAAAATTATCCTCCCAAGGGAGGTTATGTTTGGGAGGGCCCCACCACCATAACCTCTCATGGGAGGTTCAGGTGTGGTGGCCCCCACCACCAACCTCCACTTGGAGGTTTTAACCAAAAAGAAAAAAATAAAGCCTCCACTTTTTTTTATTTAATTTAATCTTAAAAACCCAAAAATTAACTTATAAACTCAACCCACTGCCATCGAAGTGAATGTCTTCTTAAGAGAATACCGGCACAGCAAGGTCAACGGTGTCCTCATATTTGAATTCCAATCACCAGTTCAAAAGTTATAAAATCTCGCTCGTACATTTACTGAACGTACTCGAACAAAACTTCAAAAATTGATTCTGGGTGCACTGGGCCTCGGAATCAAGCGTCGTAAATTTTTGTGGACTCATAAAAATACCATGAATTTAAGAAAAAACATTCCATGGAATTTTTGGGTCTTTACATTATCCCCACCTCATGGATTTATGTCCCCGAAAGCTAAAACTCGAACTATGGGAACAAATGGGGGTACTGAGCATGCATCTGAGCCTCCCTCTCCCATGTGCCCTCCTGGAGGTTCATGTGCTGCCAGCGTACATGAAAGAGAGGTATCGACCATCCACGTAGGACCCGCTCTAGTCGATCCTCAATCTCTACTAGAACCTCCATAAAAGTCACCCCATCATTGACGTCTTACTCTCCATGGTCGATGATGTAGGAAGAGTCGTGCACGTATCTCCTCAGCTGAGATACATGGAAGACGTTGTCCACCTGGTGCAACTGAGGTGTAAGAGCTAAGAGGTAAGCCACCTCGCCTACACTACTGAGGACCTGGAAAGATCTGATGAATCTCGGAGATAACATACTACCTTGGGCAAATCTCCGTAGACCTCATTGAGGTGAGACCCGTAGAAAGACGTGGTCGCAATCCTCGAACTCCATAGGTCTCAGTCTCCTGTCAACATATGACTTATGCCTACTCTGAGCAATATTAATCCGCTCCTGGAAGATCTAAACCTTCTCGGTGGTATCTCGCACCATCATTGGCCCCACTAGTGCTGACTCCCCTGGGTCAGTCCAGCACGAGGGTGATCTGCAAGGTCTCCCGTACACACCTTGAAAGGTTCCATACCGATGGTGGAGTGATAGTTATTGTTATAAGAAAACTCCACCAAAGGAAAGTGATCCTCCCAGTTGCGACCGAAGTCGAGGAAACATGCACTTAGAATTTCCTTGAGGGTCTAAATGGTCCGCTCAGTCTAACCATCTGTCTCAGGATGGAAGGTGGTGCTCAAATGAAGTTGTGTCCCAATAGCCTCCTGCAACCCCTTCCCTAGCTGGGAAGTAAACTGTGTGTCACTGTCAGAGAAAATAGAGGAATTTACTCCATATAGTCTCACAATCTTCTACACATAGACGTGTCTGAAGCTCTCTACTGAACCCTGCTCGCTGATCAATAGGAAGTGGGCTGACTTGGTGAGTTGGTCAACGATCACCCAAATCAAGTTGTGACCCCTGGATGTACATGGAAGACCCATCACAAAGTCCATGGATATCTCATACCACTTCCACTCTGGGACCTCTAAAGGCTAAACCAATCTTGCTGGTACCTAGTGCTCTGCATTCACTTGCGGACAAGTGAGGCACCGTGAGAAAAACTCTGCTACTACCTTCTTCATACCTGGCAACCAGTGTTGTCGCCGAATGTCCTGGTACATATTCACCACTCCTGGATGTACCGCTAGAGGGGATGTGTGTAAAAACCTCAAGACTTCCTCTTGAAGTGCCACTGGTACCAAGGTACATCCTCTGAAGAGGATGACGTTCTCCCCATCTTCAAGAAATTCCATTAGGTGTCTACCCTGTGGATATCTGAGCACATCATTTCTCGTATTCAGAGTCCCCACACTATGCCTCCTTGACTCACTGAAGAAGTGAGGGAGTGATTGTAAGAGACTGTAGGAATGATGCTTCATCTCTATCCACAAACGATATCTATAATGCAGCCAGCTGCTCTATCTCCTCTCTTAGCAGCTATATACCAGTCCTCCTGCTGAGCGCATCTACAACAATGCTCTCTTTCCCTGGAGTATAGACTATCTAGAAGTCATAGTCCTGGAGGAACTCAAACCATCGTCGCTGTCTCAAGATCAGGTCCTTATGAGAGAAGATATACCTGAGACTCCTGTGATCATAGTATACAGTATAACATTCACCCATCAGATAGTGTCGCCAAATCTTAAATGCGAAGACCACTACTGCTAACTCTTGGTCATGGGTAGCATAGTTCTTCTCAGGTTGTCTCAGCTGCCAAGAACCATATGTGATCACTGCTAGCTTCTGCATCAGTACACACCCAAGTCCAGTCCCTGATGTGTCACAGTACACTATTTCCCCTACGCCTTCCTCTGGAAGCCTCGAGATGGGGCAATAGTCAGTCTCTACCTCAGCTCCTGAAAGCTCTGTCGGCATCTCTCCAACCACACAAAGGGTTTCCCCTTCTTCGTCAAGGCTGGTAGTGGTGTTTCAAATGTGGAGAAGTCTAGAATGAACCTTCAGTAATATCCATCCAAACCGAAGAAACTGCATACCTCTGTCACACTCTTGGGAGGCTCCCATGCAAGTACCCCCTCAAACTTCGCAGGATCTACTACAACTCCATCCTCTAAGATGATGTGTCCCAAGAAGTTAACCTCACAAATCCAAAACCAGAACATCAAGAGCTTACCAAAAAGCCAATTCTCTCAGAGTACGTCCAGTACTACCTGAAAATGGTAGGCATGCTCCTCCTCCGTAGTCGAGTAGATCAGAATGTCGTCGATGAAGAATATGAAAAAACGATCGAGGTATGGATGAAAGATCCTATTCATGAGACTCATGAACACTAATAGAGAGTTTTTTTACACTGAAAGATATAACCAAGAACTCATAGTGGCCATACCGACACCTGAAGGACATCTTCTACACATCCTCTTCTTGAACTCTGAGCTAGTGATAGCCTGATCTGAGGTCTATCTTCGACAACCATCGTGCTCCCATCAACTGATCAAAGAGGTCTTCAATCCTCAGGAGTGGGTAATTTTTCTTCATAGCCACCTGGTTCAGGTGATATTATTCGACAGAAATCCTCAAGATCCCATCCGCCTTCTTGGCGAACAGAATCGGGGCTGCCCAGGGAGAAACACTAAGCCAGATGAATCCCTTCCCCTACAAGTCCTCCAGCTATACCAGCAGCTCAAGAAGCTCAGTCGGAGCCATTTGATATGCTGTAGTAGATATTGGTGTCGGCATGGGGTACAGGTCAATATATAATTCCACCTCTCTGTGAGAATGTAGTCATGGAACATCGTCAATGAAAACATCCGCGTACTAGTCCACCACTACAGGATAGCTCTAACTCTCCACATCAACTGCTCTTAGGGTAAGGCAAGCCAACTGGTGAGGTATCAGTTTCACCCTCCTCTGAGTAAGTCCTTTTTGTGCTGAAAAGGCTCCCTTCTCACCGGTTAAGGTAAACTTGGTCCCATTCGTGTGGACACACCACACTTTTCACCTAATACAGTCAATCTAAGCATGGACTATAGATAACCATTCCAAACCCAAGATTAAATTGTAAGGCCTCAACGCCACTACTAGGAGATCATATACAAAGTTCTCGCCTTCAAGAGTAAGCTCACACTATCGGCACCAGTGCGTAATCATCGAGTCTGCTCCAGTAAGAGTCTCTAGCTGTAAGGATCGAGCCAACGGCTCCGTCGGAATTTTCGACCTCCAAATGAGTGAAGTGGTAATGAAAGAGTGACTAGAACCTGTGTCTATAGGAACTGCAGCTAAGGTGGAGTAGACACATATCATTCCTCGAATCATCTCTAGATCATCGTGATAGTAGGACTCAGCTACCTAGAGCTGAGCTCTCCCCTGTCCACCTGCTCCCTGCGGTCGGGGTAGACCTCTTGGTGGTGGTGGTGGTAACACCTCGTAACGTCGTCCACCGCTAGCTGCATGTCTATATCTTCTACCACATCTTCATCCTCCCTACAGACTGCCTCATTTGAAACTATACCTCTACCTGGGAGGTCCCTGAACTGTCTTCTGATCATCTGAATGGCAGGTCGAACAATCACGAGCCATGTGACCCTACCCGCTGCATGAGTAACACTGCCAGCTACTGGCATGTGTGTCTCTGCTCCATGTGCCCCGCACAACCTATCCTTAGTCATGCGGTCGACCACATATAGGTCTTGTCCTCTTGGACCTCTGCGACATCTGTCTACTGCCAGCTGCAGAAGACTCTATTGCGTGTTGGCTAGTAGTGGGTCTCGCTGCTGGTGACTGCTCAGCAAGGAAACTCTCTACTATGAGGGCTCTCTCTAACACCCCCTCCTGTGTTGGGATGATGAGGTAGATCATCGATTCTTTAATATCTCTCCTGATCCCCTAGTCGATGGTCCAAGCCATGAAGAATGGGTCTCACACCATACTTGTGGAGTAGCGTGAGAGGTCGGTGAACCTCGCTAAGTATTGTGCTATTGTCATGATGCTTTTCTGCAGATGAAGTATCTCTTGTATTAGCACTACGTGGGGAGTGGATGGGACAAACTCCACCTTAATCAGGCTCTCGAAGTCTTCCTAGAGTAGCGTTGCCTCAACATGCACCTGGAGTATCAGTCTCCACCATCTGCCTGCTGCTGCCTGAAGGAGACTCGCGGTAAGGATCTCCATGAAGTTTGATGGTGTCCCTACTAGCCTGAAGACTCTCACCAAAACCTCCATCCAATCCTCAAGTGCATGTGGGTCCATCTCTCCCCTGAACCTGGGTGGCCTATGGTGCTAGAACTCGTGAAACACGCTCAATCGGCATGCATCGTCTGCTGCTGGGGCGGGAGGCATCGGTGGCCCAACGGGAAGTGGTATTACTGGTGCCTCCATTAGAAAAGGGACCTACACCAAGGCCTCATCACTCAGTGGGATGTCAGTACGTAAGACTCTCGGGGCTCTAAATAGTCATCCATGGGAAGGCATTCTGAAAGAAACAGATGTGACAAGGTCAAAAGATTATACCTGGTGAGCTGACCTGGTTGAGCTGACTTAAATAAAACTTTTGGAAACATGCACGCAATCAGTTTTTTCATGCAATGAGTTGGAAATTAGAAGTTAGGGTCCTGGTGTATGGATATGTCAACCTCCCACCCCAACACTAGACTCCCTGAACAAAAAACCACACTTAGTACCCTTAACACTATTGTTTCACATAAAATAAAGGCCAGGGTTATAAGTTCTGCGGTAGAACTGACTCCTTTGATACCAATTGTCACGACCCATCCCCCGGGGCCCGTATCATGACTACCCCAAGCCTGCCTTCCATAGGTCAGGGGCTAGAAACTAGCACCAAAGGCATAAATACCTAAACTAGGAAGGAATTTTCTTTATAACTGTAAAAAAACACATCAAAGTACACAACTTGAAGCAATACACTAAGTAAAACTATATACAAAAGAAGTGATGGAAAGTAAAAGGTGCTATAAATACAAGCCCAATAGGAAAGTACAAGTACAAATGAAAGAAAGTAAAATTGAAGAAATGTAAAGCAGCTATTGGGTCATCCTCTAGGGTTCCTACCTGAAGGGTAGCTACAGATGGCCTCCTCAGCTTTCACGTCCTTCCATCAAGGTCTCAAAAAATCCATAAAGGATAAACCACAAAGTATGAAATCAAAAGATAACCATTACATAGGTATATTCCCATACATATACCTAAGTTATCTTGTAACCCATCTTAATCCTGAGGAAAACACAAAATTTATTGACTCAGTTAAAGTAAAAGTAAAACTGAAAGCAAGTACAACTGATGAAAAGTAAAAAAGCTACTGGGTCGTCCTCTGGGGTTCCTACATGAAGGGTAGGTACAGATGGCCTTTTCAGCACTCCCTTCCATCCATATCCTCCGTTTACCATCACACCGAGTGTTCCACCTTTGGGTACCATCCCTTCCTTCTAATCTCTACCTCAGTCAGCATTGTCCATCGTCTACAACCAACACAACGCGGTGCGGGCATAGCCCATGCAGGGGTGAGTATAACGATACTCAGTAGGGACCCTGAGACCCTCAAGGTCTCACAAAATCCAACAAGGATAAACAAAAAAGTATGAAATCAATGGATAACCATTACTTAGGTATATGCCCATACATATACTTATGTTATCTAGTAACCCATTTCAATCATGATGAAAACACAAAAGTCATTGACTCAGCTCAAACCACGATTTTTATTATCGAAACCATGACTGGTGGCGTAATTCACCTCTATCGAGTACAGTGGGCATTCCGCATCACACAGAGGCACTTCCCACTATCCTTGGACTACTGAGGTACTCATCCAATCAATTATCATGGGTCTGTCGCGCCACACAGAGGCGCTCCCCACCACAGGTTTGTCGCGCTCACACAGAGGCGCTCCCCCTCGTATCCTACTAAGGTAATCCTCCTATCGAATATTGTGGGTCATTCGTGCTCACACAGAGGCACTACCCACGATGGTTCTACCGCGTCACACAGAGGTGCTCCCCACTGGGCTAGTCGAGTCACTCTGAGTCAAATCGGTCAACCAGTTGTCAGGTCTCAGCCAGCTACAAGGTCTCTGTACTCTGTCCGCTCACCTCTGGAAGGATCCGCTCCATGAGCTACTGGAATTTACTCCAAAAGTCACGAAGTTCCACGAAGAAGTATCTCAAAGGTCTTCCACATCATAGGGGTATCAGCGCAATAGACGTTGCATCAATCGGATGCCCGGTCTCTTAGTTATTAGCATTTTGTCCTGGGTGCCCAGTTGGATTTAGGTACGATCCAACCTGACTGTATCTCAATAATACCCGAACTCCGGTGGGGTATTCTCAAAGGGACAGCTTCGCTCCAAAAATACTAGTGTCACTGACGGTTTGTCAAACGGACATTTGATGCCAAAGATATGGCCTAAGAAGCTAAAGGAGGTCAGTAATGGGCCTGGGCGCAGTCCGACCTGGTTGGACTGACTCGGCCCAGCCTAGACTGGACCAACCTAGTATGGGTCGACCTGGTCAGACTCCTTGGGTCTGACCCAGCCCATTGGATGGGTCAGCCCGTTATGTTCGTCCCGATACACTAGGCTCGACCCAGCAGACTACGAGGGCGGTTTGGCCCAGATGTCGCCACGTAGGTGGCTCGGCCCGAAGGCCGGGGCTGGCTTGGCCAGTTCCATGAAGGGCACGACTCAAATGAATTATCCTGGGAGTCCAGTCGGTTGAGAGGCCAGTGGGAAGACCATGTGGGGCGCGGGCTAGCCGCAGGCAGAGCACGTGGCGCGCGGGCAGGCTGGCTGGACACCGGGCAGGCCGTGGGGGTGCCTGGTAGGGCGCGGCAGGGGTCGGGTAGGCCGCAGGTGCGCCGGAAGGGCACTACGTTGGCCATGAGGGCGCCAAAAGGGCGCCGGGTAGAGCGTGGGGGTGTCAGGAAGGGCGCGCCAGTGGTGGGGTTGGCTGCGGGGGCGCCGGCAGGGCGCCGGGCAGGGCGCGGCAATGCCCGGGCAGGCTGCGGGGGTGCCGACAGGGAGCCTGGCAGGTCACGGGGGTCGCGGCCAGGCAGGCCGCGCACTGGGAAGGGCATCGGGAGGCCGTGGGTAGGTGGGTCGGGCGCCTCCCGGGCCGACGGTGTTCGATCGGAAGCATCGGTGCGCCGCGGGGGGAGGCGCGATTCGCGGAGGCCACAGGTAGTGTGGCCTTCATCGCTGCCGCCTTCAGCGTCGTTGCCTAATGACCATGCTGTAGATTGCCACAAGAAGAGAGAAAATCGATGGAGGATGTAAGCCCATGTTAGTTTGGACCACACCCTCCGTGGTTAGGTAAGTATCATTTGGCTCATCATGAGAGGAAGATGATCAAAAATACTTCCGCATCAACCCCTTATCATTTTTTGAAGAAGGTACGAAAAAGATACAACTTAAAAAAGTAATAAACCCCCTACCTTTGATTCTCCGGTCATCGTTCGTTGACGTCACAGAAAGATGGTCATCGATCAGTGGTAGAAGAACATGTCCCATGTCAATGGAGTCTGAGGAAGATGGTCAGAGGGGTCTTTCTTAGTATTCAAAGGCGTCCCTCATCAGCGTTCTTCATCGAGAGAGCATTCTTTTCCAAAAGGTCATTCTTCGTTGAAGAGCGGTCTTCGTTGGAGAGACATCTCTCTTCTCCCAAGATCCCCCAAATTAAATAATAGATCGCCTATTATTTTGTTGGCACATCGATTTCAAAATGGGGAAATAAATGATAAGGCTCTTCCTAATTAATTCTTGAGGTTAGAACCTTTAATTAAATGTGTTGGCTCAACAATTAAAGAGGTGGATTTGGCATAATAAATAAGGGGATTTGAAGAGTTTCTCTACCTAAAATGGGGGGTTCCAAGGGGTTACAAGCCCAGGTTGTCCCCACCAATATTATCCTCCAAATGGAGATTATGTTCGGGTGGGCCTCACCACCATAACCTTTCATCGAAGGTTAAGGTGTGGTGGCCCTCACCTCCAACCTCCACTTGGAGGTTTTAACCAACAAAAAATAAAAATGAAGACTCCACATTATTTTTATTTAATTTAATCATAAAAACCCAAAAACTAACTTATAAACACGACCCACTTCCATCAAAGTGAAAATCTTCTTAAGTGAATATCGCCGCGGCGATTGAAACGGTGTCCTCAGATTTCAATTCCGAGCACCGGTTCAAAAGTTATAAAATCACGCCTGTACATTTACTAAACATACCCGAACAAAACTTCAGAAATTGATTTTGGTTGCACCGGGCTAAGAAATCAAGCGCTATAAATTTTCACAGACTCATAAAAATCCCATGAATTTAAGAAAAAACATTCCATGGAATTTCCATTTCTTTACAAATAATTTTTAAGAACAAAATAAATAAGCCATAATAGTTTGAAATTATTAGTAATAAATAATGATTCATGATAACATGCCATAAGAATAATTCATAAGTTTTTTTCATAAACATAATCATAGAAAATAATTTTCTTATTCAAGTCCCACATCCAAGACTATCGTAGTGAATAGAATCTCAATGTGGATTTAGTTCTCTACCCCATTCCATAATTTTGTTTGTTAGTTTCATCTCCCAAGAATATTATAGTGGATTGATTCACATAAATAACTAGGTTCACTCTCAATTCCATTATGAATTATTTTATGATATATGAATCATTACCAAATTCATTAGAGATATCTCTAGTTTATTTCCCACCCCTCGCTTAATTAAAATGATTTAAATTTATTCTATAAGATCATAGAAACCCTTGTAATTTCATCACAGAATAACCAATAGATAATAAATGTGTTCCGTAAAAATTTCATCATCAAATAATCAGAATACATCCAGACAAAGGATGTATATAGTATCATAACAACATTTATTCTCTCATAATAACTTAATTCACCCATGGGAATGAATTGGGTTTTAGGAAATCATCCTAATAAAATCATCATCATAAATTATCTTGGAATTTGGATGGTATCATAAGAAAAAAAATATATAATTAAATATAAGAAATATAAAATGGTTTTTCAATAGATGAAAAATACTTTTAATTGAACACATAAACCTTTATTTGAAATCATGAGAAAAAAATCCATTACTTTTTATAAAAATTTAAATATAAATTCTCATAATATTGAAAAATTATTATCTTCTTATGTAATCATAGAACATGTAAATTAATCCTTAAATAAAATTATATCCATGATAGTTTCAAAATATGATCATTCTATATATGTTTAAATATATAATTATTATCACACATTTTTGGAAACACAAAATAAATTGTATCAAAAACATTTCAAAAAAATGATTCATTTTAATAATAAATAAATAATGATAAAAAATTTAATATAAAAAATTTTAAAATATCAATAAAAGTTAAAATAAAAAATAAAATAATTTGAATAATATGGACATGGAATAAAAATATTCCCAACCTAAAAAAGAAGAAATGATTTCAACTTTTCATTAATGTATCTTCCTAGTAATCTTAAGTTCCAATGAGAGGAAAATAGTAATAATACCTAAAAATTATATATATATAAATTATAGAATAAATATATTATGACTAAATAATAATTATCATATAATTTCCCTCAATTGGAATTTATTATATAAAATACTGAAAGGAAATGCGATTGTATCATAAACCCTTACCTAATATCCCATTTTTCTTCTTATGTATTCAAACATCCTATATTATAAATAAAGATTTATTATAAATATGTTATCAATCTAAATTAATATAAATATTTCTATATATATTTCACTTATAATTTCCAATTACTTTTTTTTATAAATTCTTCAGTAAAATAATTATTTGGGTGAAAACATGTTCTCTTTCCATCTATGTTTTTGTTCAAAAGTTCTAGTATGTTAACCATTGTCATGGTATCACCAAATAAAAATATTAATCATTTTATAAGTATCATATTTATTATTTATATGAAATTTTATAAGAATTCATATAATATGGTGATGAAAAATTATTTGACACACTTTGTGTAGATAATAGTCTATACATACACACATGTGATGTTTTCACTTTTTGATGAATGGAATGAAAGAAAGGTGCATAATAATTCACCATAAAAAATTATAATTTTATCATAAATATCATATATATTTATATATTCATTAATTATATATTTATATATTCATTAAATATATATAATTTTATATACTGTAAAGGATGAAAATAAAAATAGACATGTAATTTTATGGAGGTGGTAGCACACACATATAGATGAGTCACATTATCATTTTCGAAAAGATGAGATGAAAATATAAAATTAGTGTACCACTAAAAAATATAATTATACTAAATATAAATATAAAATAATTTAAATAAGGTTTTAAAAATTATTGAAAACATTTAATAAGAATGAAACTTCAAAAAGATCTGTAAGATCATATACCACTTCTTCAGGTATGCTCCTTTGAAAAGAACATTAATGAATCATATATGAGACTTTTGAGATAACCATCACCTCAAAATCATGTATAAGGATTTTTAGAGAGTATTTTTGATGATATTTTTCATGATTAAGGGATCATGTTGTGTATATAATAAAGGATAAGAGGTCCATTTTTATATGTGAGTTGAGGGGCACACTTGTTTTTATCAACAATATTAAAATATAATAATGTGTATCTCATGGAAAAGACGATCAAAATTGGATCATGTTAAAATATTTGATGATATAGGATAAAAATAAATTAATCTATATGATTTAATAGATTTGTTAGTTGATTTTAAAACTTATCCTTTTAGTTTAAACCCTCATTAACAATTTAAACCTTTGTCATGGTAACAAGATTTTCACAACGGTTCCTATTCATTATGAAGAAAAATTAAGTTTAACCTATAATTAAATACTAATTTTTATAATTTGAATTATGGAATAAATTTTATAATATTCAATTCTTTAATTTGGTTGAAATTAATTCAATTATATGCATGTAAAATTTTTCAAAAACATTTTTTATATAAATGCATTCTTAAGCATAAAACGGAATTCAATCCAATAGTTTTCTTTGTAAATATCATTAAATGAATGTTAAAATATTTTATTGAATATATTATCTAAAAATTTAATTATGATTATTAATAAATATTTATTAATTAAATTTATTAATAAAACACACATTGTATGTATAAAAAAGTTTTTCAAAGGAACATTTCTTTTTTACCTTCAAATGATTTAATTTTCATTTCTAACCAATTGATAATCAATGAATTCACTTTATAAATGTGTAAAAAAAATAAAAGATTTAAAACATGTAGTTAATTCTTAAATGAAACATATATTATACAAACAATTATAATAAAAATATATTTCAATACATTTCCTTACGATCAATAATATTTCATAATTTTTTATTTTTCACAATTTTATATCTTTTAAATACCATATAATGTGATTCATTTTATATTGTACAAGTATTATTATAATATATTTATTTTATGTTGATTCACAATCTATATAGAATATTGATTTTAAAAAATATAATATAATCTAGAATCTCATGGTGTCACAATAGATACTCTTAACATGGATCACATAAGAAATTTTTAAATCATTTATTTAAAATTATTTCATGGAATGAAGTTTGTTCTTGAATAAATTAGAATTTTTTTATTGAAAAATTATTCATTGATTGGTTTATTATATTCAAATTAAATATCCAACATCAATTTATTGATATTTTAATACAATAAATAGTGTAACTAAGTTTGGGTGATTATAAAAACGTCAAAATACAGTGTGTCAACCTAGTCATCATTTCCTATTAAATAACAGTTTTAAATTAATTTTTAATATTTCGTAGAAAATCCAAGTTATTTATTATGATAATGGAGTAGATAAAAGTGTATCAGTTTATTTTTGTTTCATATTTATATTTTTATATAATAATGAAACCTTATTAGAGAAATATTAGGGAAACATTGTTGATGAATATAAGAAATTTAAAGGGAAATTAGGTGAGAAGCATTTATCATGGGATCCATGGAGTTATTAGTGAATTAATGTTTTTATGAATTTTAAATACTAAATTCATTGAGACCATATAAAACTTATATAAGGTTAGTCTGGAATCACTTTTCTTCCTGGATGGGAACAATGTAAAATTATTATATCATCACATACACCACAATGTGAAGGCTCTGAAGAGAATAAGATGAAATAATAAGACATTCAATAGAACATAATTTTTAAGTATGTTTTATATTGGAATGTAAATATGGTGAATAAATACATAAATAGGTTTAGGATGATAATAATACCTCACCTTTAAGGATTGGTAGTCATTTATTAAAATGATTATAAAATTTATAAATTAACAACATATTATAGGATATGATAGTGTTTCTGAGAATCTACTCTATCCAATACTTTTAAAGACTTTATTAAGAACAAGTGATGTTACCAAGGAATATGAAAAATTATTTTAAAAAACATCTAGGAAGGATAAAAATTTATATAATGAATGAACTCATGAACTAGTTCAACCTGAACTTGTTGAAGATGTTTATATTATAATGGAAGTTAAGACTGTAACATAATATCTAAAGGATTGAAAAAATAATTATAAATATAAGGAAACTAATTTAAAAATTAATTGTTTTTTGGAAAGTATATCAGTCAAGTATGATTTTTTATAATAATATATCAAGTATTATGTTGAAATTACATATTAAGAAGATGATGAAAAATTTATTTGTTATTATAAATGATAATGAGGAAAAAACTACACCTAATCATCTGATTCAATCATAATTTTTTATCCTTATTATATAAATCTTCATCTAAACCAATTTCTAAGAAAAAATGGGTTATCTTCTTCTTTCAATACAAAAAATAAATATAGAATATAAAATTAGATATGTCACCCAATTTACAAAAGATAATTTTGAATGATCCTTTGATGTGTTCAAAAAAAGAATATTTCTATAAAATTAAAGTATAATAATGTTAATGTAAAATATATTTCCAAGTTATTATATATATTCAAGATATATCTCAATTTATTGAAGTACATTAGAAAATAGAATATGGAAAATAATCATAAGTGTTTGATAAAAAATGAATTGGAAAAGATGAAATACAGGCTGTTGAGAAATATTTTTAAAGAAATGATAGTAAAGTGATTGTGGATGAGCATGAGGCTACTTATAAAAATGATTAGTCCTATTTTATATCATTATTTTTATTTTATTCTTAATTTAATACTTAAATAGGACTTCTACTTTAAATTCAATATGACTTACTAATATATACATAAAATATTCTTTCATTCATTATTTTTATTAAGTCTTAAGGGGGACAGGATGAGTACTCAATTAATAAGGGTGAGATATCTCTAATTAAGATGTGTTTTTAATGGTTAATGATTAATTTTATTTAACTAAATATATTATTATATATATTTATTATTTTATGTAATGTAATTTTTTACAATTTTATAAAAAAACTTATCAAAAGAGGCATAGAATTGGATATATAATCTAATAATGATTTAATTTTTATAAATACTATATTTTTATTTCCTATATCATTTTTATACATGATTTTAGTTAATTATTTCTTTATTTTATTTTTGTTATTTCTGGAATGTTTTTCATGATAGTCGAATACAACATTCATGTGAATAAAATATAGTGATTGTTTCAATAGAATCATCATCAATACCCAACGTGGTGATAACCATGAATGAAATATGTGTTATAGTCCTATGTTTCATTATTTAAATGATTGGATTTCACTTTTCATTATTTCTCTTATTCTGAGTTTATTTAATTACCTAAATCCATGTAAGATAATGATCGTTAAAAATAATTTAATAGAATAAAACAATAATTAGATCAGGTTAGTCTTAATTTATTCATAGAGGATGGAGATTTTTAATGTATAAACTTCATTGAATCTAATGTGGCATCATATCATATCCCAATATAGTGATAATATCATACATATAGATTTTATTTCATTTTTGTTACATTAAGACATCATTGTATCCCTAATGAATCATTTTCAGGGAATACAAAAAGAGAACTCTCTACTACATAAATGTTCAGTTAACATATTATTTGATTAACTAACAACATATTATAATGAGATTAAGAAAGAAAGAATTTTTTTTACCAACATAATGTTAAAGAACTATATAGGTAAATGATGTAGAAAAAATGGTGTTTTATGAAAATAAATGCAGATAGTGTTTGAGATATAACGTTATATCATGAATAGAAATAGATAGCATCAGAAGGTGAATGCATCACTAAGAATAAACATAGAAATAATTACCCCAAGAGAGCTATATCATGTATCAATAATAATAAAAACCATTTTTTACGTTATATTATGATGTATCCTAGAAACATTTTAACACCGTAATGTTATACAATATGAATACAAATGACATGATGTTCCTTTAAAGTGTTTTAGATCATTAAATTTCATAAATTTTTAATTAACGATCATCGATAATTAAAAAATATAAAGATAAGGATTATTGGAAGAACATTGGTAATTTACATTTAATTATTCTGTAAGATTGAAATTAAATATCAATTATATATATTTGGAGATTTTTAGAGTTTATAAGAAGTATAAAATAATTTTACAGTTGATGAAAAACAATTTATATAATATATTATGTATTAGTTTGTTTCGTGAACATTTTAGGATAATATTTTATGTTTTTAAATTATTTATAATGATTTCACTAATTGGTTATTGTATTTATTTAAAATATATAATAAATATTTTTATTGAACGAATATTTCAAGGAATTTTAGATAATAAGTAAATTAAGGTACCCAGTATGAAATGACATTAGGATGTTGGTGAATTTTTTTAATAGGTTGTGTGATAGAATATCATTATCACACACCTTATATGTTAGTGGAGACTAGGAATACCATTTCATTTTTTAAAAAACTTATGAGTAAATTATAGAAATAATATAGTCAATAAATGGGATATAAATGGAATTGAGTACTGGTGATTAAGGTTTTGAGCAGATAAAGTTGATAAAGAGGGTAATAAAAGTAATTTTGTTAGGTTATTACTAAATGTTGAAGGAAAATGGTTATAAGCTATGGAAAATCTCATAGAAGTGTATATCATGCCCATTTGGATTATATCATGGATATTTTTAATATATGGAAACAATCAGATTTTAGTGATATAATCAAAATTTGAAACATTGATTTTTAAAGATGTGGTAGGACTATATTGGAAATGACATGTCAAATTTCTAAACCTAATGGTTTGTTATGGTAAGATTAAGTATCATATTAATATAATAAATGTATTTATAAATTTTTTATTCTATTATAGTGCATATGATCCATAATAATTTGATGGTTTCAAAACCCAAATAACATTTAGAAGATAATGATTATATGATGATATCATAATCAATGATGATAGGTATTAGTGATGAATATAATACTATATAGTTGGATTTTATTACATGATGGGTGATATGAATCATTTATGATTTAAAATAACACTCTGGAGAAGAATATAGAAATAAATTACTTTTTACTACATTAATTTCATTAGGGTTCAAGATAGTTAATCGGTATTTTTTTAAATTGGTTTATCATTCCAATATGTTTCTATTCAAATATTATTTTATTCATTTAAGGGTTTATGCTCCTATTATAGTGTGAACCCTTTATTTAATCAATTAATATAGAGTGAGATAGAATCCATGTACCTATTATTTGGTATTAAAACAAACCTAAATATCATTAAGGATATTAGATCATCTGTGATTTGATTACACAAGTTACATATTGTGTTAATGCTAATTAGACAATATTATCTATATTTTAGAGTAAACTGAGAAAAATGTTTAATTTTATTATGCTTTTTTTATTCTATACATAATTTATTATATTGAAATATTTTATTATTCCCTCTTTCAAGGTATCAATATCTAAGAAGTTAAATTTATTGAAATAATTAATAAACCTTAATTCAACCCTTATTAAGTTATATCTTTCATATATGAGGTCGTGATACTATCAATATTATAATTTATTAAATGAAACTAAAAAAAATTGGTTTTTCTTCATTAATTCCAATGTATGTATCTTCATATATATTTTCAATTTAACATAATAACAAAAACTATATCTACTTTTGAGTACAAAAATTTTAATAATGAATCACTATCTTAGGCTTGTCACTGGATATATAGCTTAGGATGTATCTAAAAAAGTGTGAGTTTTTATATACTACATTATAATTTCTTAAGTGTATAATTGTTTTTCCTATTGTCTTATCCTTTTCATGAAAAGATTTTTACAAACAATTTTTTATGCTAAATTTCGGTATGTAGATATACTATAAAATGATATTTTTTATTGATATATCAAAACAGTCATTATCTTTATATGGAATATACTTTTATATATTTTAATATGTTTATTTTGTGTAATATATATGATATGAATAAATTGATTCAATAAAAATATGCATACATATAGGGATTATAGGACATATAAAATTATGAATTTGACACATATTAATGACATTGGTGATATATTTAAAAAAATTAAATTACCATGATGTTATATTCCTTATAGAAAAACTAATCTTTAAAACCCTGATAATCCAAATGTTTAGGTTCATTATAAATTCATGTGCTCATGGGTTATCATATATAAGGTCCGCAATATAATATTTATTAAATTGGAAAATTTATGTTTCACTTAGTTAGGAGACCATAGAAATAAGGTTCCCATTAGAATAGAGTTAGGATGATTCATTATATGACTATGGAAAAGTGTTTTTCTATCTCATTATCATTGATTTTTTTATATACAATTTATAATGTTTTATATCAAAATATATTTGAATTAATGAAAATCTTAAATGAGTTAAATCATGAAGAGATATGGATCATGGCCGAATAATTGACATGATGATTGAGTTATCACGGTAACCCTACTATTAAAATTATTATTATTATTATTATTGATTTTTTATAAAATGTTTCATATATATTGTTATATTATATAATAAAATATAATTAAGTTCCATCAAAAAACTTTTATTGACATTAAATACTAAGAGAGAGAGAGAGAGATAAAAAATAATTAGAATAACTACATTTATTTATTAAAAAAAATTAAGTAATTATTCAACATTAGGTGAATATTTATTTTTCAAAATTATGACACTCATCAAAATTAACTTTATATAATTTCTAAGTAACACAAAAAGGATTCTTAAAGCATAATAAAGAATTAATAAATATTTGTAAAATTGTATTATTTTAAAAGAATTTAGGGTTATAAAAAACAAAAAAATATATATTATTTCAATATTATAGATCATCTCAAGTGTAATTATAGTGATATAGTGAGTCATGAGAGGTATATAGTATAGAAAACGATTATTTCTATAATACATGTGAAGTAATTTCTGTTTTGATTCACATACTCAATATAATTGGGTATGTGAATGATTTTTTGGGGCTATATTCACCCATAAATTTGGATATGGCTAGGTTTATGTCATATAATCATTTTCATATAGGTATATTCTTCCCAGAGTATATTAAAATGAATATGTTTTAGAAAATATTATCCAAATCTCTACAATATGTTTAGGATTATTGAACAATATGTTCTAAATTATCTAATATGAAACATTCAAAAAATACAATGGAGAAATGAAAACTAATGTGAATATGAAATATGAATAATAAGTAGAAAATGATTATTTTAATGTACAAGGGAACATATTCTTATTTAAAACTAAAAGGGTTCGTTTAAAGGAATGTCAATGCTTTCACTACAATCGGTAATCATATTTAAATATAAAAATCATAAAATACCAAAAAAATGGAGCTTTAATGAATATTTCACATCTTATATTTATTTAAAATAAATAAATATAAATGTGATTCATGTTTCTTAGATACATGATGTGAATCACATATTTATATGAATTTTTTTGATTGAAAAAATTGGATAGATATATAAAATGCAGTTTATATCAATGTTTACATAAAAGAGAAAGGGATATTGAATTGGAATTTAAAACATGTGACCTATATTTACATAATAGATTATTTTTGGAGAAGTAAAATTTTAATATTATAATATTTATAAATATAAATGTAATTTTAATCTATTGTTTTAATAAGCTTGGGTTTAAAATTTTAATTGAGAATAAATCTTATTCATTCTATTTAAATGAGATGTTTTGTAGTAACAAACATTTAATTAGTAGTTTAAAATTATATACATTGATAATCAAATGAATAACATATAAAATAATTAGGGGAGTTATGTAATTCAAAAACCACTTATAATTATAATTGACTCCATGGTTATACAAATTAGAAATGCATCAAAATACTCTATAAAGATGTATTTTTTAAATCATATGATTATGATTCATTTGATGATTTTGAATCGTGTTTATCAGGAAATATGGATGATGATCCCTAAGAAATATTAGAAAGAACACTGAGAAGGGGACTTGTATTAATTTTTCTTTATTTTCAATTTTTTTAAACTAAATTTCACCTATACATGTTAATTTTAGTGTATTATCTTAAAAACTATTTAGAGACTCATATAACATCCATAATTGAAAGAAATCAGAGTAGAACACAATGTTTTTTATAGTGTATATTTTACTTTAGGATACTATGTTGTTGTTATGTATGGTAATATCCATGAACTATTGTTATCACTTTTATCATTAAGTGATTGCACTGTTTAATGGTATCCTATAAGATTTTAGTATCCGACCAAAATTATATGAATCCATTCTGATTATAAACATATTATTTAGAGTGAAAATAGTCTCATATATCCTTAAAAATTTAACATAATCAATTTTGAAATCTTCTTGTACCAATGATTTAATAATTATAGAAAAAAATACAGGAAATCATTGAAATATTAAAAAAATATCCTAAGACTTTGTCACTTGTTATTTTATATATTTTCATATAATGTCTTTCAATTATATAGGTATCAAATTTATCATCTCACAGATATAAAAATTACATATAGGAACTTATTTTATTCTAAAGAATCATACACCAAAATTATAGTAGAAAAAAAAATATATTTTTCAAAATATATGTGGCCTATTTTTTATTATAAGGAAACTTATTTTCATAAACAATTATTTAACCTATTTCAATAATTTAGAGAGCAATATTTTTTATAATATAGCTCATTTAATTTCAAAATAACTTTATACATATCCATGATATCACATTCCATTTAATTTATAATTTATTTCAATTAATCACTAAACCATCATTCAAATACTGATACATGAATCACTATTAAAATTCAGTATTTTAAATAAAGTAATATGATAAATATCATGTTTAAATACATACACTATTGCTAAAATATTTTATTAATTATATCATATTAGTATACTAACTCTCACACAAACTCTGTAATATTAATTTAATTATTATTAAACTTCATATCATAGTCGTTCAAGGTAACATAAGTTAAATATCATTATAATTATTATTCAATATAACCATTATATAACTTCATATAACTGTTGCATAACTTAAATCCAACCTTTCATAATTTTTTAAAATTTTACTTCACTCTTGTATAGAGTTATAATAATTCTTACATAGATTCATTTAAATGTAACATATTTATTTTTACCAAAAATGTGAGATGGTTGAATGATCTATAGGTGTGTGAATTTTTCAATTAATAAAATTTTAATATTTTATCCGTGTTAAAATATTTTATCCAATTAAAAAAACAATATAAACACACATATTTTTATAGTATTTTGTATCAAAGTGATCTTAAGTATATTGTTCAATTCTCTCTATTCATGATGGATATTAAAAAAATTGGAACATAAATTTTGATGGAGTTTGAAACCCAAATTACCACTTCCTTTTCTTATAGTGGTACAACTAAAAAACAACATTTTAATGTAGAGTCACACCACATTACATATGAATTTTTCACATCTTGAGTTATAAATTAAAAAAAATTATTTCAACATGGAGGCACATCCTAAAAAGTACATCCTTTCCTACCTATAGAAACTACCTAACGACCTTTTAATGGGTGGTTGTTGCTGCAAAAATCCATGGTGTGGAAAAAATAAGATAATTACACAAAAATAAACAAAGGCTGCTAAAAAATATGTGACATGGGTTTCTCCACAATGAAACTTCTCAAATCCCACTATCACCATGGCTGACGCAGAGATCTAGGTTGTCTCTAAAAACTCGAAATAGAAAAACAGATGGTCACCTCTATGAAACTAAATAAATTGATGGAAGTCTCTACACTACTGATGGTAGAATGTCTACCTCTGTGAATCCTATGAACTTGACAGAATCCACTACGACCACCAGAGAGGGAACTAATAAATTCGTTGCGTCATACAGGGGAAGACGATCGACTTTGCGACACCGAGAAACATGATGAAATCTTACAACGGTGGAGGAGAACAAATTTCTTTGTGGTGTACCCTCAAAGAATCATGTCGCCCCCCCACCCTTCCATATAAATTTATAGCTTCCCTACACTCCCAATGATCGAGAACCTGACCATTCACCTTTCAAATTCCCAAATCATGAAGCATTAATTGTTCTATGAACCAATAGGAAATATGGTTCATCTGAGGTACTTGAGAATTGAAAAACCATTTTCCCTTTTCTAAAAATTAACCCGTATTTAAGTGGTATGCCCTTCGTGAAGCCTATAGGCCACTACAAAGGAAGGATACCCTTTAGGTTCTCAAGACTTTTTGAATCACCCAAGCTTCAAAAAGCACCGTCCAATAACATGAGAACTCATTTGTTAGGATGGGTCACTATGTTTCATTAATATCTCTCCTTTGTGAATCCCTATCCTCTGCAAGCCCTATGCTCTAAGAGCTCTTATTCCCTCTAAATACCTAAGATCTACAAACCCCTATGCTCTATAAGAATCTATCCATTATGATCCCTTAATCATTACAAAACCCCTCATTGTGAGGCATCTTTCTTTGCAAACCCCTCTTCTATGTAGCCCTCAAAGTTTGAACAAAATTATTTCAAAGTCCATTAAGCAGTGGTCCATGTTTCATTGCATTGCCTCATGCTTCTTCTCATAGTCATTCTAATGGTTATTACTTATTCAGATAGCCATGCTAACATTGACCCCTCAATGGATCAATCCACATCCCCATTACCACATGATGTTTATAGTGCCTTGCCTTCGCCAAGGGTTAAAGTGTGTTGTTTATATATTTCTTAGGGGTGAGGAGTAAATCATAATCATCTAAGATACAAGAAATTAAACTACCAAGAACCCACATCCTCAACACATGATGTTAAACTATGACCACTACATAAGGGGACAGTTCGAGTGGATATATAAAGGGATAGGCACCAGTTCCCTCTCACTCCTCATCTCCTTCTATTCTTTGTTCCCACACATAACTCGAGAAGTCACTATGTAATCCACAATCCAACATGATAGGGTGATCCATGTATAATATCCATATACTCCTCATACATATTTACCCTTACTCAGCCTTCCCTTCTTGATTAAGTCCCAATCTGCCTCTTCCTAGGCTGCTACCCATGTGTAATCCCCGCTCCATTCATTGCAGATGCACTTTTCACGATGCGATCATCAAGTCTTTATTGCCTCTTGTTTCTCACACCAAGAATGTCTCACATGGTAATAGAGTAATAATTGACTATGAAATCCTCTATGGTCCTCCTTAGAATTTATTCCCCATGCCCCTCTAAACCGAACTACGTGTACATTGATCCATCACCTTTTCAAGAAAGGTATGTAGGAATCCTTATTGAGGATCAATCACATCACACATTGGTCCCAACCAATTCACGTAGGTTCACCCTTGTACCGGGTGATGTTAAACTATATGCCCCTTTTGTCCCACATGACGTTAAAATTTATGCTTCCAAACTATGTGGGTTTTAATCCTTATCTACTGGATAGGGTACGTAGGAATCCTCCCTATGGTTCAAACGCAAACACCGGTAAACTTTAGTGTCCCTATTGTTGGGACCCAAATCCTTGGACCAACCCTTATTGGTTCCAAAAAAAGATCCCTTGTAGTTATCCATGAATAAGCCTCACACTTAATCCATACTCCTCCAACAAAGAGTGCCCCTCTTATGATGGGATGCTAACCACACGTAAGCCCCATAATGTCTTCAGGTATATGTTTTTTGTGTATACTATGATTCGATACCCCATTTTAAACTTTGTAGACATTGATTCCCTACCATGAGATACTTAAGAAGCCTCCATGAGGTTCAATACTATCACCCAAGTCCAATCCTAGTCTCTCCCATGACCCATTTGTGTTTCAGGAAGAGCATGCCTTAACCCATGGGTTCCATTCTCTTCAGGTCCCCATACTTGCATCCATTCTCATGATCCGCCTCCTTAGTTGGCTCATCACCCCATTCTATAACTACTTGGACTTTGATTTCCTACTATAGGGATACATAGGTATCCTTTTTGATGTTCAATACTAATAAAATCACCTCTACACCGGTTCTCAATTCCATCCCTATTCATTCCATCCTTCGAAACTTTATCCAGATTCTTCCTAATTTTACTCGGGCCGCCACATCCTGATGAAATCATTCCATCCATTTGGGCAACTAACTATGCGTAAATCGCAATAATCTCAATACTAATTGTATCACCTGGGATGCTAACCATGTGTAAGCCCCATCATGTCTTATTGTTTTTTCCCTTTGTATAAACTCAGATTCCATGACACACCCTCTCAAACACAGTGGGTTTTGATCCCTGTCTTCTATAGATGGTACCAAAGAATCATCCATGAGTTTTGGCCCTAGCCAATGGTAAGACTTGGGGTTACCTTTTTCGATACCCAATAATCCTCTGATCCGCCCTTTGAGGTGTCTAGATCAGCCTTAACTATATGATATCTTCCATATATGGGACACACCACCTCAGAATCATCGTCATTGGACATCTTGATCCACCTATATAGTAAACCTTCTAGGTGCTCCCTTTTAGTACCCCCAGTTTCTGTTTCATAACCTTTTCTTGATACTTTTATGGTTATAAAGTGTAAATGTAGAGGTTGGTAGATTTTGGAGATCTTTGGAAGTGTTTTTGGGGGCAAAATGATGTTCTCATGGTTGGAAAACCATTTACCCATACCATATAGAATTCCTAGGAGAAATCATGTGAAGTGATCTTCTTGAGGTAGTAGCACCAGCCCAGTTGGAGCACAGTTTGGGGAGACTATGTAAGGAGAGGTTACATGATAAATGGCTACAGCATAGTTAGTGTATGGTTTTCCTGACCTAGTGGTCAAACCGTGGGCAGAGTCAAAATGAGATCCTTAAAAATATGATCTCACTCATTTATTCCATAACTCCCTCATTTTTTCCCCTTAATGGACGTAATTCGAGATTAATCTTCATTTAAAATAGGATATCCTCTTCCAATCATTTTTCAATCGATCCGAAGGCTTCCCTAGGTAAATCAACATTGGATTCTTGAGGTATTTTATTGTTCTTCTTTGTTCCTAACCAGTTTCTTACATCTACTTAGATCTACTTCTCCTCTTCTCTTGGTTTCTCATATCTACACCCGTTAAGGTTAGATCTAGGTTGGTAGATGCCAAATATGATTATTTTGGTCCTTGATATTTCTAGGAGATGATATCAAAGGTGTGTTATTAGAGAATCGACCAGGTTTTCTTGTGTGTTCTTTGTTTGTTGCCATGTTTCATCAAAACCATTGAGGTAAGTGGCTTCATTCTCGACTACACTTAGTATAACTGATTGGAATGATTCCAATTTTATTTTTATGATGAATTGATTTTGAAATAGATGGTTTTGAATTTTTGGAAACCTTCTTTGGTGATGGTTTGGTAAATTGTAGAAATCTAGAAAATTGGGCGTTTTGAATAAAGTGATTTTGTTTTGGTTTTAAATTATTGAATTAAAAGTAGAAATTTTCTATAAATGTGGCACATGGATTTTATTAGATGTATTCAATAAAAAGGATATTTTTTATTGAGAAAAATGGTTTTTTTGAAGTCGGGTTGTTCTGTGGTTCCCAATAAAAGTACAGTTTTTTTAAATGGTTTGAAATGGTTATTTGAAATGGTTTTGGAATATATTGGGTCTTCTATGAGTTCAAGATTGATGTGCCACTGAATAAGGGGTGTGTAACATTGGGGTAAAAGGTTCCTGACCCTGGATCGGGGGAGTGTGTCATTGAGACACAAGGTTATCGGACGAGAGACTGCAAATGAGCATGGAACTACCAAACAGAGCATGCATGTGTGGGTTTGTTGTGAACTATGTAATGGGTGTTCCAAAATGATAATAAGAATTGTTTTTTATGATTTTATTAGTTACATTTCGAGAAAATAACTTGCAGGAAATTGGTTTCATTTACCTTTGTTTTCACTTGGTTATTCTTGGTTTTCAAACTTGTTTATAGTTGGTTATAAACTGTTTTTTTTAATTGTTTTATCTGGTTTATATAATGTACAAACCATTATATCTTTGTGGTGTGAGTAAAAAATTCATGGGGAAAACCTACCAATTTTTATACTCACCCTTGCTTTGGAACATTTGTGCTTTTGTAGATGCTACATTCTGAGACTTTAGAAATGGTAATGTATTACACTTCTTTAGCACCACATTGGGATACATTGCACTACCTGGGGTTTTTGGATCATGGATCTTGTGGATCACAAATTCTTTTTCTTTGTCTTATAGTTTATTTTTCATCTTTTCGATGTTTGCTTTGATATTGGTTTGTATTATGCTTTAGCATACTTTGGTCGGTTTTTATAAAGAGAATGATTATAATGTCTTTTTCTATTTCATGCATTATATTGGGAGTAGTTTTTTTGTTGGTATGTTGATTATTGGTTTCAGTCATTTAAGGGTAAATCATCCCCCACTAGTATTTGAAACCCTTCGTTATTTATTGCCAACCTTTGGCACCTTGGGGAGGTCTCTTAAGGCCTAGTAATGACTCGTTGTTTTCTCTAGCCAATAAGAATTAGACACAGATATGAGGATAATGTCTTATTTAAAGAAATTCATATAGAAATCCCTTGGAACTCAATTGAATATGAGCATGGTGTATCATCCTCAGACGAATGGTCAATATGAGTGGACAATATAAACATTGGAAGTCATGTTGTGGGATTGTGTAATGGATTTTAATGGCTCATGTGAAGAGCATATAATCTTGGTGGAGTTCCCATAAAATAATAGCAATTAGGCCTCGATACATAAGGCTATGTTTGAAGAAATGTATGAGAGTCCTATTCGTTCTCCACTGTGTTGGGTGGAAACAGGTAGGACATCACTAGTTGGGCTGAGCCTTATCCAAGAAACAATGTAGAATATCAAGTTGATTATAAAGAGGATAGAGGTGGATCAATGTTCTCAGAAATCATTTACAGATTACCATTGAATACCATTTTCATTTGCTAACCCATTTATGATGAACTTCATATTACCAGGTAGTTGGGTACATAAGAGTTTAGAGACACTTCTAGGATTTTTAAATCTTATTTCCATGGGTTTATCCAATGAGACGTGTATGACCTGAATTTCATAGGAATGAATTCCCAATTATAGTGCATACATCATTTCAACTAATGATTCATGTTGTGTATAATTTGTTGATTTTTGACAAAGTATAAAACTATTTTAAAATGAATGACTTTGAAAATGAATGGTTGATATTTTTTTCAAATGGTGTGATTTTCAGAATCATGAATAATATTTTAAAAAAATTGTGGAAATTGTAAAACTTTTTTTTTTGTAAAAAAATGGTTATGATAGTTGATGAGATAGAATATCAAATGTTGGGACATCAGTTGCTAGAGAGTGGGATTGATAGAGTTTGTTGTTGGTTCAGAATATGGGACTCGGTAGGTTTCATAGGAACTAACTGGATGACGCTGTGGAGAATGTAGTTACACCTAAACCACTGGTGAAGAAAGAGCTAATTTAGATTATTGTTCAATATTTTCATGTTGTGGATACCGAGAACCAGAGGATTGATCCAAGGCATGTGGATCATACCATCCAGTTCATAAAGAAGAATCCACACATCATCAGTGGTGATTATAAACCTACAAAGGAGCATGTGTGGCGATGTAGGATGAATCGTATCTTTGATTTCATCGATACACCATCGGATCTCGAAGTCAAGCTAGCGACTTATATGCTTAGGTATCTTGCAGGCCAATGGTGGGATTTAGAGATGTAGGATAAATTGGTTAAATGATATACATGGGAGGATTTTGAGGAATAGTTCAACAAGAAATTCTATACTAATACATTCAAAATATAGAAACTAATGGACATCTTTAACCTGAAGTAGGATAATCTCTTAGTCACAGAATATGTGGATAAATTCATGAATTTAGGGTGATTTTCATCAGAAGTTGTGGAAAGTTCATCCTTGAAGGCACGCATCTTAGAATCAGGTCTAATGAAGTAGATTCGATCAAAGATTGTGGTGATTTATATTACTGATTATACTGATATGGTGAATAGAATGACAGTTACTGAATTTGATATCTCAGGATATATGGGATAGGTATGATGATACCTACATGAAATGGTGGGAACTCAATTGCTAGGAGTAAGAAAAAAAGGGAAACCTATTTCCAAGGTAGAAGTGGAAATCAGAATCAGACAGCTGGATCAGTGAACCTTCCTCCACAAACCAAGAGTAAAGATGGTTGTTTTCAATGTGGTTCACTTGACCACATAATTTGACAGTGTACGGACCAACCTAGATCATGTCATAACAAAAAAAATGATGGGGAATCTTCACCACTATTGTCACAGTGCTCCAAGGTCACGTGCTCAAGACACATCTCAGGTGTCACAAGCATCATATTTTTAGATATGGTGAGGACAACAGAATCAGTCTCATCTGTAGAGCAGATCTTTCCATGGTGATTCTATAAATACCATGACTCTTCAACCAGTTCAATCTCAACGAGTTAACAAAGAGAATAGTGCAGTGATGAAGCTATTGTATGGAGTTGAGAAGATTATTATTGATGATCAGGCCAGACCATCTATGGTGATAGGTACGATTCTTTTGAATTCATGTTATTGAATTTTTATGTTTAAAGTTGGAAATGTTTCCATCTGTTATAAAACTCCAAACTCCACTCGAGGAAATAAAATGTCAGGCCTTTGTGTGTAGAGCATGTTCTATAACCATTGATGGAGATGAGCTAAAATGGGGCTTCTAATTTTTTTACATGGTTTTCTATGACGTAATCCTAGTTTTTGACTGGTTAAAAATGTTTAAGGATTGTATTGACTGTTATAGGAGAATAGTAAGTTTCATAACTGAAGATGACATCGAGTATCTCTTCAGAGGAGAGAAGATGGTAAAGAAAGGTGAAAAGGGCATGTTAAAACCAATGTGGGAACTCTCTCCTTCAATTTGGAGTCACCTACATTGGAATAAATGGAAAATATTGAGAGAAAATAGTTTTCTAACTACTATGGATCAATTTCTAGATGTGTTTCCTAAAAAAATCTCAGGGTTGAAACCTATAACGGATATGGAGTTTACGATTGATCTCAATCTAGGGACCAGTCCTATTTCCCTTTTATCTTATAGGATGGCACCAATATAGTTACGAGAATTGAATCTTTAGTTAGAGGAGCTGGAAATAAAGGGATTCATTCAGCCAAGTACGTCTATGTGGGTACCACCTGTCTTGTTTGGGAGGAAAGTAGATGGAACTCTTCAGCTGTATTTATATTATCATAATCTTAACAATGATGCAACAATGTATAGGTACCCACTTCAACGCATTGATGATCCTTTAGATTTAAGAGGTGCCCATTTGTTTGCTAAAACTGATATACGATCAAGATATCACCAATTGAGAGTTCTAATGGAAGATATTCCAATGATCACTTTCATAAGCACATATGGCCACTAAGAATATATAGACATGCCTTTCCGTCTAGAAAATACACCAGCAGTCTTCATGGATTTGATGAATCGGATATTTCAGTGATGTCTAGATTCATTTGTTGTTGTGTTTTTTTATGACATCTTAGTGTATTCAAAGAAAAGGTCTGACCATGAGGAACACCTAGAAACAATATTACAAATCTTGAGAGATCACTGTTTGTATGCTAAATTATCAAATAGTGATTTTTGGATACAAGAAGTGAATTTTCTTGGCCATGTCATTTCTAAGATAGGTGTTTCTATAGATCTTGAAAAGATTGAAGTTGATATCTCATGGAAACTACTAAAAACATTCTTCAATATACAAATCATTCTTGGTCTAGCTAGTTACTACCGATGTTTTGTGTGTGATTTCTCATGACTATCATATCAAATTATATCTCTAACAAAGAAGAACGCTCCATTACATTGGAAAGAAGAATACCAGATGTCTTTTTAGGAACTAAAAGTTTGTCTTACATCGGCACCTATCCTCATTTTTCTAGAATTAGGACATGGGTTTTTGGTGTACTATGATACTTAGGGATTAGGGTTGGGTTGTGTTCTTATGCAAGGAGACCATGTCATGGATTATGGTTTATGGAAGTTGAGGGTGCATGAGACAAATTACCCTATACAGTATTTTGAGTTAACTCCAAGTTTCCATGCTTTTGAAAACATGGATACATTATCTCTTTGGTGAGAGATTTACTATGCTCAAAGACCAGATAATCTTGAAACACATTTTCTCATAGCGATATTTGAATCTGAGGCAATGGATAAGGATGTAGTATCTCTAGATGCTTGAATTTGACATGATGTACACACTAGAAAAATGGAATTCAGTGGTGGATTCATTGATTATAATTTCATATGCTCAGTTGGTGAAAGAAGATTCTGATGAATAGAAGTTGATGTCAGTCCTAGCCGACATGCATGTGAAATGTGAAGACCGAGGTAATGTTGTAGTTTTATTTTCATGTGAAATTGTTGTTGATTTGGTAAATGTGGTCAAAGAGGCATAATCATCTAATGCAGAATGTCGGGGTATGAGTTTAAAACTCAATTGTGGGGAGATCATTGAGGGTTGGACACTAGATTGTAGTTTAGTTTTGTATTTTAGAGATCTGATGGTTGTACCTATGGATTATCAAGAAAAACTCCTTCATGCTTATGACCATTCGAGATAGGCTATACATCTAGGCACACATAAGATGTATAAGGCATTGAAGGAATAGTTTTGGTGGAGAGGAATGAAATGAAAGGTGACAGAGTTCATTTCTAAGTGATTAACTTGTCAACAAGTTATGGAATAGCATCAGACACCAGTGAGTATGTTGAAGTCTTTACCTATCACAGTGTGGAAATGGGAGCATATAATGATGGATTATTTACAAGTATTTCATGAATGTTCCCTAAACACGATGCCATATGGTTGATAGTGGATCGTCCTACCAAGTCGGCCCATTTCATTCCAATTCGTAAAACTTATACAGTGGAGGATCTATCAAAAATATATATATGAGAAGTGTTAAAGAGGAATGGTGTACCAGTATCAATAGTATCAGGCAGAGATCTTAGGTTCACATCACATTTCTGTAAATCCTTATAGAAAGACCATGGCACTCGGTTGAATATGAGCACGTTGTATCATCCTTAGACGGATGGGAAACCGGAGCGGATGATACAAAAATTTGAAGATATGTTGAGGGCTTGTGTAATGGATTTTAGTGGCTCCTAGGAAGATCATATACCCTTGTTGGAGTTCTCATATAATAACATCTATTAGTCCTTGATAAATATAGATCCATTTGAATACCCTGTATGGGTGTCATTGTTGTTCTCCACTATGTTTGGTGGAAACGGGAGAGACTTCACTAGTAGGGTCGAGCCTTGTCCAAAAAACAACGGAGAAGATCCAGTTGATTAGAAAGAGGATGAAGATGGATCAGAATAATTATAAATCATATCTAAATCACTATCGAAGACCATTGTCTTTCATTGTGGGTGATCATGTCTTCTTGAGGATATCTCCAGTGTTGGGACATCATCATTTTAAGAATGAGGGAAAGTTATATACTAGATACAGAGGCCCTTTGAGATACTGGAATGGGTCAGAGAGGTGGAATATTAGTTTGAATTACCACCATGGTTCTTCTTGATGCATAATGTGTTCCATGTATCTCAGTTGAAAAAGTATCATCCTGACCTTGCCCAAGTGATTAGATGGGATCACATTGACCTAGTGCTAGAGGATTAATTGATAAATATCCCAGTACGTATTTTGGATAGGCAAGAGAAATTCCTTCATGGTAAAATCATCAGTCTAGTGTAGATTTTAAGGCAGCATTTTCAAATTTTGGATCAATCTGGGGAATGTGATAAGGAAATGAAAGAGTAGTGGTCGGAACTCTATCAGGGTAGAAAATGTTTTCTACTTTCTGGGGATAGAAAGACCAATGTTGGGGATAATTTAGTACACCATACTTCTATTATATAACCTATTTTTGATACTTTTATGGTTATAAAGTGTAATGGTGGTGGTTGGGAGAGTTTTGAGAATTATAAGCGGTTTGGGGCTAAATAAGGGTCGAACAGTTGGCACACAGTTTTCCCAAACTGTGTGGAATTACAAGGAGAAATCCTCCACATTATTCTTCATGAGGAAGTAGATATAAAAAATTTGGAGCATGGTTTGGGGAAACATGGCAACGGGAGGTCATGGGGTTAGTGGCTATCACATTTTTAGTGCACGTTTTTTCAAAATGTTCAGTCAAACCATGCGCAAAGTCAAAATGTGATCCTAAAAAATAGTACCTCACTCATTTTTTTCATAGCTCCCTCATTTTCTCCCTAAATGGACCTAATTCAAGATTACTCTTAATTTATGGTAGAAGAACCTATTCCATGTGTTTTGGAGTTGATATAAAGGATTCCCTTGGTGAATCGAATCCAGATTCTTGAGGTATGTGATTGTTCTTAATTGTTATTGATCGGTTTCTTATATCAACTTAGATAAACTTCTCCTCCTGTCTTGTTTTCTCATATATATTCCCATAATGGGTAGATATAGGTTGGTGTATTCCAAATATGATGTTTTTTGTCTTGATCTTGCTATGAGAATATATCTAAGGTTGGTTCTTGGAGAGTTTACATGGTTTCCTGGTGCGTTCATCATCCGTTGCTAAGTTTCATCAAATCCTTTCAGATATGTGGCTTCATTCTATACTCCTCACAATAGAACTGATAGGAATTCTTTCAAATTGGTTTCCTTGTGATTAATTGATCATGAATTTAATAGTTATGAATTTTTAGAAACATTCTTTGGTGATGGTTTGTTAAATTTTATAAATATGGAAAATTGGGTGTTTTGAATAAAGTTGTTTTTTATTAGCATTCAAATAAAGATTTTAAAAGGGGGATTTTTTGTAATTGTGGCACATGATTTTGATTAGATGTTCTCAATAAAACTGGATTTTTTTTTTGAAATGAAATGGTTGTTTTGAAATTGGGTTCTTCCATGTTTTTAATAAAAGTACTGATTTATTAAAATAGTTTGAAATGGTTTTTTGGAATGATTTTGGCATAAACTGTGTTTTGTGTGAGTTCATATTCAGTGTGCCCTTGAATAAGGGATCTGTACCATTAGGGTAAATGGTTTGTGACCCTAGATCATGGGTGTGTGTCATTATGATACAAGGTAATTGGACGAGAGACCACTCATGAGTATGGAACTGTCAGACAAAGCATGCATGTGTGAGTGTGTTATGAACTATGGAATGGGTTTGAAAAAAAGATAATAAGAATTGGTTTTAAGCTTTGATTAGTTATTTTTCTGGAAAACAACTTGTTAGAAATTGGTTTCACTTACCTTTGTTTGAAAATGGTTATGCTTGATTTCTGAACTTGTTTGTAGTGGGTTCTAAACTCTTTTTGTAAATTGTTTTATATGAACTGGTTTGTATAATGAGATAACCATTCTATCCTAGTGGTGTGAGTAGGTTAGTCATGGGGAAAACCTACTGAGTTGTATACTGACACCTGCTTTGGTACTGTAGTAATTTTTTATATGTTATCTTATGGGACTTGGGTAAGGGTAAAGTATAACACTTCTTTAGTACCACATCATGATACTTTGGACTAATTGGGGGTGTCGGAGCATGGAACTTGTGGAGCATGGAGACTTGTTTTTGTCTTGGAGTTTATTTGTCATCTTTCCATTGTTTACTTTCATATTGGATTATAATCTGTTGTAGCATAATTTGGTTAGTTATTATAAAAATAATTATTATAATGTATTTTTATATTGCATGCATCATATTATGAGTGTTTTTTTGGTCTACTTCTTATTGGTTTTCTTTATTAAATGATAAATAGTCCCCCACTTGTGTTTGAAACCATTCAGCGTTTATTTACAGCCTTCAACACCTTTGGGGATGTCGCTTAAAGTCCAGTAATGACTCGTTTAATTCTCAAAACAATGAGAATTAATGGGTCATTACATCTCTCCTAGGGATATACCCGTCTGATCAACTCTCATCAGTGTTCTTATCAATCTTATCTGTATCTGAAAATTGTTAAATTAGAAAAATACCTTGTGTTAAACAAGAGAAGCTGAGGAAAACATTAGATACATGACTCTATCATAAGATACCTCACATTCAATGTGGGATTTCATAGGCTATCTCTCCCTCGATAATCCCTATCATAAGGGGAATAAAATCCAACGGTACCGGTTTTTCAGCATCTAGACACGCCAGCGATGCCCAATGTGACTATTCCCATAACCAAAGTTTATTGTCTTGACTTGACCCCATGGAATGTCCTTATAGAAATAGTGTAATTAACTCGAATACGAAATTATATGGCATCGAGAATAGTATCTCAAACAACATATTAATCATTATGGGAGACCCCGAATAGGAAACAAATTCCTAGGTGAAATCCCTAGACGAAGAGGGTGACATCTCATCATCCTGTATTGATCAACGATCAAACATCACTGAAGAAGATATGGATGGAACGTTCGACTGGAAAGATATAATTCGGGGCTCAAAACTATATGTCCTCTATGATAAATAGATGCATGTGCCCCAGTGAAAAGCATCGGACATATAAATGATGAACCCGATGTGAAATTTTTCTCCCCAATATAAGGATTTGTAGCGTTTGGGACACCAATAGATTATCATGACACTAGATATAGATATATGATTCCAAGTCCCTCCAACAAAATAGTGGTCCTTGTGTGAAATTGACCAGGATTTGGGGAAATTAAATGTTGGGAATCTCAATATGTGATGTTGTCAGTGTGGATCTTTTTATCCAATCATAGATGACTGACCAGCACAAGGTCACTGGTCATCTCTTTGCTAATATATGTAATGACGGCTGAATTTTCCTAAATTGTAGGACCCAAGTAACAACTACAAGAAATCAATCACCTCTTGACCACAAATATAGTGGCAGGGATAATTCCAACACGTTTGTCCCGCACATCTTCATCTCTTCTACGAAAAATTCCATGACCATAGTTTTCAGGCGCCCATGCCTGATCTCACCCTTCTAATTTATTAAAAGGAGGGTGATTAATTCTACTATCTATCGATATTAATAGGATGGGGTTATCCTGAAAAGGGATATCTTCTTTCAAGTTCAGGAGGCCTATATACCCCCATCAACTATACTTCCCCCAAGGGCCACATAGGGATCCGCTGCTCCCCACACCGACCTTCAACACCTTCGGTACCCTATACATAGAGAGATCTTATGATTCACTCCCTTATGCAGATTAAGTAAGGGATACCAGAGTCCTCCCATATATGACTTTAGCTAGGGATCTATCATGGAGGGATCCCAACAAGACATGTCAGTGTCACTAGACGGTCCCATAGACTGAGGAGCGGGTGGTCCATACCACTTTACAACTAGCTTGGGTGATCCGATGTCAACGTCGGGTGCAAGTTTAGAAATAAACCCACTGGGGGCATCATATTCCACAACTTCTATATCCCAAGCCACCACTGGCATGTTCTATTAGACCCAATTATTGTTACAGAGAAGGGGATCTTCTATATACTAGAGTTGGAGTGCTTCCATGCCCGGTCTAAGGTGTGGCACTAGGCACCCCACAAGCAGGCTGAGTTGACTCCATCGGTCAATAGTGAAAGCTGCATTCATCGTGGGAAAACCTGCAATGATTACATTTACAATGGAGTTCTTCCCCATACCATCATTATATAGAGTGGAGTTCCTCCTTACTCTTGTATATATCATAGATTTCCTCCACATGCCACTGTCATCAGCCCGATCAGAGTTCATCCCCATCTTGGTGACACTCAGCATGAAGGTCCTCCACATGCCCTTGGTATTGGGTATGAAAATTTCCCTTTCCTAATAGGTCATAAATGTAAGGATCATCCTTTCCCTATCACTTACCATCATGGAGTTCATACCCATGTTCCCACTGACTCCACCATATTCCCTCCCCACTTCATTGATGGTCTTCATGAAAGTCTTTCCCGTATCTGGTATGGTGAGTATGAAGGCCCTCCTCATACCACAACTACTAGAGCTGACCATTGCAAATGTCCTCTCCACACTATGGGAAGCCACCATAGAGGTCCTCCCCATGTTCTTGCCAGCTCAAGTAGAGGCCCTCCTCGATCCTTCACCCTTAATCATGGAGGTACCCTCTAGGTTCTATTTGACATTTTACCAAGGGCTCCTCACTCCCATGTTTGTTCAAGAAGAGGTTCTCCCCACTCTATCACCAACCCAAGAATAGGTCCTCTTTATGTCAAATATCTCCCATACCCTGATGAAATATCCCAGGGTAAGAGGGAGTGTCTTCAACACCAGGGGAAGAACCATGAGAAGCCTCAAACTATAATCAAACATGTCCACTATTTAGATTCTGAAGCAGAGTGTGATTGGATCATTGAACCTTCACCCTGGCCCTTTGTGTCAGTGGTTGGTGTAAGAACTAATCATATAATCCTCATACTTGTAAAAATTGAGGTCCAATAGATCCCTACATCCATTTAAAGATACTTATAGGAGAAGGAATATTTGGCCCCTTTCCAGGTCTTGGTCATTTAGTCCTCATTATATTCATTATGATCATTCTCTACCTCAATAGGGGATCACAGAGAGTTTTTTAGGAGACCAATAGAGGATGAGAAACATTGTGACCCACCACCAACGACCATAACTCCTTCATAGGAAGAATTGGTCAATATTCCGTCTTACAAGGATGTAGTTGTTCAATCAGTGAATTCTTTAGGAAGAATACCAATATGTTTTGGTTTGTCAGATCATGCGTCGTACTCTCCACCAACCATCCTACCACTTCAACAGTCCACATCTGTGTTGTTATTGGTCCCTCAACCTCCCCCAATCGATGAATGGGTCAATCAAGGGCTAGATCCTGGGTATAAGCTGAGAAGTTTGTGGGAAATTATCATAGTGGACCTTTTTCTGAAGATGTTGTGGCCATTTTCAATTGAAAACTTCATCATTTTGGAGTCCCTCACCTAGGACGAGATTATGTTTCTTTGTAGAGACTTAGAGAAAAATAATTTCCATCTCCATCACTGATAGTAATCTTACAAAAAATCCAAGAATAGCTCGACAACATTGGTCGACAGTGCCCCTTAGTTGGGTTGGTCGTACTCCCTATTTCTCAACACCTTGTTTCACCTGGTTATCATCAGACCCTCCATCAATGATAATATAAGATCTTCACTGTGCTCCACAAACATATCAAGGAGGCTTCCCTGCATGTCCAGATACTTGGCTAGGGGAAGTATGATTTCCTACATTTCGTTCCAATCCTGTGTCAACCTAGATCAATTGGTGATATTAGGGATATGCCTCTAGGAAACATCACAATGAACATGGTTGTTCCTAATATATACCCTGAAGGGGGAACTAAAATATGGCCTAGAGAAAAGGAACACCCTGAGGGGTAGTACAACACACAACAGACCTTACAGGTGTCCATACTCACCAATAAATAACTTTGTTTAGCCCTCCTACATCTTCTGATTCCTTGCATCTCAGTTGAGACCCCCATAAGGGTAAAAATAATGTTGGGACTATCAAACCCCCCAACTCATTGGGATCAGTGCATAATATGGGGGATGATACTGAAAAAGATTCACTACACTAGTAGCTCACTAAACTGAAAAATAAGTTTGATGAGCTCCTCACTGAGTGCACCACAGAATGATGACCTGATTACAGTATCCCTTGACTGAGGTAGTAGGGGAAGGTACAACTTCCTCCCATTGAGTTTCCTCTTGGTGATCTCAATAACCCTGCCCAGCCAGATAGGATGGAAGCTAATGATTATGGAAAAATACCTAGGTATGCATCCCCAAATCCACCCAAGCTACTTCAAAACCCTCATCAAGACCCAACTCAGGTTTCACAGGATGCTCCATAGGTTATTTCCAAAACAACTTGAGTAATTCTTCCAGTCTCCACATGAGCTGTTGGTCCCGCTTACCATGTTGAAGAAACATCCAATGCATTGTTAGTTAGGGACCCACATCATGATCAAAATCTATATCTGGATGATCTGATGGTAGGGATTATTACTCGACTCAAGGCTCTTGTAACTCAAAAAGGTGTAATCATGCCTGATGGCAAGCCATATCTAGAATGGGTGGATGATATGCCAGCACCCTTAGGTTTCATAAATCCTACCTTATCCTCCTTTAATGGGACGATTGATCCTTTGTATCATCTGGCCCAAAATATATCTAAGTGTATACCCATGCTTAGAACTCCAACAGAAGAGGAAGCTGCTTAGATCTGATGTTTTGTACAAACATTGGAAGGGCCCGTGTCTTTTTGGTATAACCAGTTACCCATTGAGTCAATAGATGGTTGGGAGGATCTTCATAGGCAGTTTTTCTACCAGTTTAGTTCCACGACCTAGAAGAAAAGTATTAAATACATCTTCAAGTGAAAGGAGAGGCTGGATGAGCACCTCATAGGCTTTGTTTTCAGGTGAAAGGGCCTTAAATATTCACTCAATATGATGAAAATATAATAATATCTACTAACAATGTTCATGGGGAATGTGAAGACCAAATTATTCCCTCTTCTCATCACTCATAACATCCTATGTGGGTTCTTGGATTTCTCTGGAAAATCTAAATGTTTAGAAGAATCCTTGTAGTAAGCCAAGTAGGAATATTTGTTGCTTCATGTAGCTCTCACAAGAAGAGTTCCCAAGTCCATGACTTCCACTTTTGCATAAATAGAGGCCCCCAAACAGCTATATTTATTATTGATAGATCCACATCTATATTCTTTATGAGTCCCACCACCTCAGGCGCAACCTCTAGCTAAGTAGCACCGGCCTCAGAATCGGCATGTTCCCGCGCATAACACACAACCACTACCTAGGCAAGATAATCAGGTTCCACCTCCTCATTAGGCACTAAAATACCCTCTTATGGACTAGGATGTAAGATATCCTTTCTCGGATCAAGGTAACTAGACCTACTCATCTAACAAGGCTTAAGTTCCCAGTTATTTTTTATGTCCCTTGAACCAGGGAATCCTGCAGTTTCCAGAATGCCAGAGGCCCGAAGAGGCAGATCTCACTGATCACCCTAATTACTATGCCTATCACTAGTAAAGTAGTTCTTTGTGATTAAAAATATTCTCCAAGACTAGGTTGATAACAACATAGTCTAATTGGTTCCAACCCATGAATAGGTGGCATGTGGGTTTATAAATCCTGACGGTGACAGCGAGGGTAAATGGTAGCATGTTTCTAACCGCATGACTCAAAAATAAGATCACTGGATGGATCCTAAGTTAGTTTCTTATTCCCTTGGAATTAATTTTGCACATTAAAATCAAAACAAGACACCATACATCTCTATGATACTTTCTTTTACAACCTATGCATCAACGTCTAAGCCTTCGTCCTCGTAGGGGAGTAATCCCCAACAACGCAAGGGAAAAAACCCCTCCTCTTGTGCCAAAACCATCCTATAATATCAAATATTTCATTCCCCTAGAGATGGTTATTTTACCCTAAATCCACCCAACAATGGAGGATTCATCATGTGGTGCCCAAGAGTATGTTTTGGTAAATAATGTTGAACTAGTATACCTGTACATAGTTCCTGATGATGAAGAGAGACAGGCGGACCCTCCCAACATCCCCAGTCGACACCAAGGTTGAAGAAGCCATGGGTATGTGAATAATCTGAATGAATTGGAAAATGCTTCCATCCAATACATGTATTCCACTGATACCAGATGGAAGTTCCAACCTGTGTAGTCTTCACATCTCATTTCGGTAGATTTACCCATATGTTTTTTGAACTCTTTGATCATGTAATGCCACCATGACCATGTTATGATTAGAAATATTATATTTTTGATAGACCTCAATCAACTTTAAATCAATAGTTAGTCACTCTACGTGTTTTGACTAGTGAGTAGTGGGATATTCCTAGCACCATCCATAATCCACCAGTTCGACTAGTAGTGCTCGTCATACCTCGTGCTGCTGAGCGAACCCCTAACAACAGAAGTTTATTCCTAGCATGGATGTATGATGTTCTCAAGAACCTCGCCTGAATTTATGTTAGGATTTCGATCCTTGAGGCTCTCTTCCTATTCATAAACATGTGCAATGCCCTCACAAAGGCTTTAAGAAGCCCCCTCCAGATTAAAACAGAGGTTTCAACTGTAGAAGCCTTATGTGCTAAGGCATTATAACTGGAAGAGTGTTGGGGTATCATTTAATTATTAGGAGTTGATCATGGTTCTTCTATAAAAGGGCACATCCTCCAACTATACATAACCATCCAGTTAAATGGTTTGGAAGTCTGTCGATGTCTTGTTGATAGGGGCTCTAGATCAATATTATCCTAACCCATAAACTCTACAATATGGGGTTATCTGAAACAGATTTGAAACCCTATAACCTAATTATTCAAGGTTATTACTGGATGGAGTAGAGACCAGTTTTCATGATATTCCATACGTCCTAATTTGGTGGCCTAGTTTCTATCATTGAGTTCATGGTTTTCTCACAGGATACCTCTTACAATGCATTAATAGGTAGACCATGGCTTCACATACATGTGAAAGTTCCATCTTCATATCGCCAATTACATAAGTACTCCCTTAATGGCCTAGTATTCGTACTCCAAGGTGATACGCCCCCTTTGCCTTTTGTGAATCCCACTACCTTGATGATGACTACTACGAGAGCAATGATATGCATGTTAAGGCTAATGAGGTTGAACAATGTACTGTTGTGGCTGACCCATGGACAAACTTGTATAATGCCTCTACCCTACTAATTCACTAATTTGATTCCATGACCCCAGACGCAGGGTAATGATTTTTTGTCTGTAGGATAAGGGGGAAGATTCTTCCCAAGTATAAGGAATTCTAGATTATCACCTCATATTCCTACACAAATCAGGATCGGGTGATCCTAGAGCCCACTAACCCTATAAGGTATCAGGATGTCATCCCCGTGGAAATAGAAATATGTCATACTTTATTATCTTTCTAGGATGGTATAAACTGGTTAAGGAAAATTTAGTGCTATTTTTTTGATATTATCATGTGTGGCCCATTGGGTCGATGGCCAGAAGGAATCAGATCAAAAGATTTCATTTCCATGACTTCATCAGTGCTGGAGTCTCCTAGTGGGGATTCCATTTCCGCTCAAGCCTCCACCAGTGTCCCATCCAGATCGTCTAATTTAGAAGATTTTCCTCATTCCGATGAGCCTCTCATCATGGATGATGAAGAGGATTTGGAAGATTCTCCTATCACATTTGAATAAGGAGTCTCCACTATGGTCGATGAGTTGGTATAGGTGAACATCAAGACCGAGATAGATCCAAAGCCAATGCTGATCATCTCATCCATTCTAGTATAAGATTAGTAGAAATATGTGTATTTCTTGACACAAAATCAAGATTTATTTTACTGGATCTATGGTGAGATTCCAAGACTAGATCATTAGGCCTTAGTCCACTACCTTGGCCTCTGGATAAACCATCATTGGTTTAAACAACCTCCCAGAAAGATGCAACCCTTTCATGGTGTCAAGGTTGAGGCTAAGGTTGATAAGCTCATCAATGAAAAAATTTGTAAAGGAGGTACACTATCCCAGATAGTTAGACAAAATTATGCCCATCAGGAAGAATAACATATAGAATAGAGAATGTATTGACTTTTGGGATCTCAACTGTCACTATCTGAAAGATGATTTTCCCCTTCCTACAAAAGAATTGTTAATTGATTCCACCGCTGGGTTGCAGGCTCTCTCCTTCATGGATGGGTATTCTTGATATTATAAAATCTTAATGGCCCCCAAGGATGAAGATTATATCACCTTTAAGGAACCACAAGGTACGTTCTACTACCAGGTAATGCCTTTCAGTCTAAAGAATGTAGGTTCTACCTAATAGAATTCCATGCATCACATATTCATGCTGATCATTAGAAAATCAGTGGAATGCTATGTGGATGATCTGGTGGTTAAATATCGCCCTGTCAAGACCATATCATGGATCTTGAGAAAGTATTCAGCTTCCTCCATTCCCACCATATGAATATGATCCTCTTGAAGTGTGCCTTTAGGGTCACCTCCAAAAAGTTTCTCAACATAGTTTATAGATATAGAGGCATTGAGATCGATCAAGAAAAGATCAGGGCTATCAGTCAGATGCCCCCTTCGAGCAACCTTCAGGAACTCCAGGGTTTTCAAGGCCACTTAACCTATATACACTGATTCATCACAAATATTGTTGGAATGGTTAAGGTCTTTCCCCATCTTGTGAAGAATGGTTCCAATTATAAGTTGAATGAGAGTTCCAGACTGCTTTTTAAGAGATCAATTAGTATCTACTACAACCTATGGTTTTGAGGCCACCCATTTCTGGAAAGTTTCTAGTCCTCTATGTGACCTCTCTAGAATGGTTCCTCATCACCTTTCTCACCTAGAAGAATAATTAGGGAACAAATAACAATTTATACTATCTCATCCACATGCTTCTTGATACAGAGATCAAGAATTCCACTATCAAGAAGAGATACCTTGCACTGGTATTTGTAGTCCCAAAATTACAACATTACTTGTAGCATCATGACATATAGCTAGTGTCCCATGTGGATTTGTTGAAGTACATTCATAACCACCCTATATCGATAGGTTTTCTAGCCTAGTGGGTAGTTATCCTTCAATAGTTTGACATTAAGTTTGTCCCCAAAATCTATCAAGGGACATGAAATGGTAGACTTCCTTGCCGCACATCTGGGCCACGCAGAGTAGTCTCAAGATCATGATTTCCTAGATGAGCCAATCCACTATGTGGATCAATCCATTCTTTGTTGGAAAATACACATTGATGGTTCCTAGAGTAGCCCTATTGGTATGATACTCAATAATCCTATACTCAACAAATTAGGACTTTTTATCGTCTTCATCACGGCTGCACAAGATGTCCTTCCCTATTCGTTCTTAGTGTCAGAAGGATGCTCCAACAATGAGGCCAAATATCAATCCATCATCACTAATCTTGAATTAGAACTTGAAATTGATTTTTCCCACCTATATTTGAAAGGCGACTTTAAACAAGTCATCAACCATATCAATGGTGACTGTGTCTCCAGGAAGTCAGAGCACGTAACCCTACTAGAACACACTCGTTAGTTAATGGGCCAGTTCCCTTCTCGTCCAAGAGTTAATCATGTCCCTTTTTCATAGAACAATTTATTATATTCCTTGTCCAGCCTTACCACATTTCTTGTAGAGCCTGAACATGATGATTTGATTATCCATGTGGTTCAACAAAGGTTAATTGCTCCCATCACACTAGATGACGATGATAACCAACAGGTAAGACACCTTACTGAAGATACCTCCACATTGAGACCTTTGGGTCCCCCTTACATAGTGTTAGAAGATACCCCTCACTGGATGACTCCCTTTATCGATTATCTCCTTCACGGTAATATCCCAACAGATAGAGCTGAACATGAGAAAGACCATCAGCATGTAGTACAGTTCACTCATTGGATGGATGGAATAATGAATATGGTTTTACCATATTTATAATAACATCACAGTTTATATATGGTATTGGATTTAATATTTTGGTACAGAAACAACAAATAATGATGAAATGGAAGAATAAAAGAACATTGAAAGAGGTGATGAAATAATTACCTCTTCTTCAGGTACTTCCTTTTGATTTGTACAAAAGGGATCCTTAGGTTGGTTTTATGATTGAAGTAAGGCCTCTAGAATGAATTGAGGGCAGTTGTGAGGATATTTGAGTAGGGTTTGGCCGAGTCAAATGAATTTGTAGGTGTGAATTTAAGAGAACGGGAAGTACCCTTTTATAAGAGAGGTGAGGGGAACTTTAGGAAAAACATGAAATATTAATTTATTATAAAATTATTTTCAGTTTTTAATAGGTAAAAATGGATTTATTTCAAGGATAAGGTGGGTATGGGTCTAAATACTCTAAAAAACTAGGTTTTAGACATTTTTAGATATCCATATATTCCATATCTTTTAGATTTAAGTCTGTTAAATAATTTATCTTTTACCATGTCTTCTTTTATTTTTATATTACATGGGTAATAACCTTAAAATAAAATTCCAAGAGAACCAAAAGTGTTTAACTAATAATATATATAGCCTTATCTAGTCCCTTTTGATTAATATTATATTTTTAAGAGTATTATATCATTTAATAAAATAGTATTTTTTTTAAAAACTCAGTTATGTCAATTTTGAAACTATTTAGTATTTGGTTTTTTTGATAGTCATAAAAACTTGATTGATTCAAATAAATACATTGAATCAACCCTAAAATGTAATATTCACCTTTAAAATTCGTTTATGGCATCAAAAGTTTCAATTTACAATTATTTTAATATTTAAATTATCAATTATTTTGATCTTTCATTAATAAGGTAATTACTGCATCACCATTGTGTCATAAATATATTTATTTATATAATGTCGAAAAAATATAAATAAAATACCAAGATATAAGAAATATTTGTATATTTCTAATGAATACTTATTGTAGAATTTATCTTATGTTTATCCCTATATTAAAAATGTTTTAGTTATTAAACATTGAATTTAACACATTTCACTCTTCTTTAAATAAAATTCAATAAATATTCTAATCTAATCCAAGTTGATCAAAAGGATATTTTTTTATTTATAAGGTTGATTTTGGTTGAAATAAACTTATCCAATATAATTATAAAATGGTTTGGCGCAATTATAATATCATTTTTACCTTTAATTACACAATTTTCTTTTAACGATGGTAAATAAAATTCCAAAGATACTATTCACAAAAAAAATATTTTCATCCTATTTAACCACACTTTACTTACTGATGAAAACCGTGTATGCCATATTTTTGAAATTCAATTCACAGAATTGGTAAAATTAAATTTTATGCAAATTTTTAAATGTGCCTAGAAGGTAGGTAAAAGACGTTAAAAAGATCAATAAAATTTTATATATATAATATTATTATAAAATGACTCCAATGAATTACATTAGACTAATATAGGTATTATGTATATATTTTGACTTTAAAATAAATTTATACTAAAAATAATTATTATTTAAATAAAAATTTGGTTTTAAATAATAACATAGTGTTTTCACTATTCATCCAAAATTGAAGGTTTTTGGAAAAATACCAAAAATTCACCCTAAGCTAATTTTGATATTCTGAATCCATAAATGAATTCTATTTTAAAATATAAAATTATTAAATTTTACAAAGTGGTTATTACTATTCATAACTATTTTTTAAACGGAAAATTTGATTGGTCGTGGTGTGCTAGAACTCGAAGTTTTGTAGAATGCAAGATATTATTTTTTTCAAAGAGAAACATTCTGTGGAAGATTAGGGTGTTACACCAAAGAAATTTATCTCATGTTCAACCTTCAAAATCCTATGGACATTTACTGCCTTCCTCTACTTCCATTCTACACTAAGGCCACTTGCAAGCTCCCATACCCTCCATGAAAGGTAATATCATATGAGCATGTGAGGGAACCAAGAATATACTACTCAATTACATAATTTAAATTACCAGGGGTGAATTCTTACCACCGGGATTACCCAATCTAATAATGGAGTTTTTTTGATGAAGCACCTGGTCAATTTCCATGACCGATGGAAGACTACATTACTATCCTCTTCACCAGATGAAGTCTTGTCCCTGTCTCTGGGTCCGTAGGTTCATATGCTAGGAATTCCTCCAAAAGTTCACTAGTAAGATCTTCAGAGGGTGTCCTCTTAGGAAGACTGGGCTCCACATCATGTGGCTATTCTTCTTCATTGGATTCTACATCGATGATATCTGGTTCAGTATCATCGGTAACCACACTCATGGTCACAGCTGCAAGGATTTTTTCAATGAAAACCTGCATTCCCCTGAGGAATGGAGTGTTATGAGCCCCAACCATCCACACCATTATGGACCACAATATATGAAGAACTGTTCAAAAAATCTATGATGTCAGTGGGTAGGGCTCAATAGACAATAGTTATGAATTTTGTGAAAGAGAGGACTTACTGAGGTCAAATAATGGGTATCACTCTCAAGAAGCTGTTGTCGGAATCCCAAAATGTGCCCCCATATATGGTCAGGAACATTGAAGACTCTGGGTGAACAAATCCAGGTGTCACAGCTCTTCTATATTGATCGATCACTATTGTTCTAGGAATAGACCCTGAAGATACATCTTATATATTGCAATAATGGGTTTAATGTGTAAGTTTATCTAGCATAAGGAAAATGTTAGTTGAGAGGGCCAAGATTACCTTAATGAGGACCACAACATAAAGGTTTATAATTTAACTCAAGAGTTTTGAAAATATCTTTCAACTCTGAGGCCGCAACCTCATCATCCTCCAATGGGATCCCCCTATCATCCTCTTCTCCCCAAGAGGACCCCTCAGATTCCTCATGTAAATGGAAACACTACCTCAACTCGGTGGTATACGGTTGGGTTGGGACAGTTTGGTCAATAAGTACATTCACTCTGTCCTTCATTGGATGCGGAGTACCCCGAGAATGAATGAAGTCCTCCAGGTCGGTGATGTATTGTTCCCCTTCTTCCTGAGACACCAGAAATCTGGCCTCATCAAGTCCAATCTCTAATAGATATATCCCATGGTGATTGATGTGATCCCACATCTAAGGATGACTGAGAAATTATTTGTTAACATCTCAGTTTTCCCAATCCTTTAGAAATAAAACATCCAGAGGCATATCTATATGACAGAGCCACTTCCTAGGAGCCTCAATGGGTATCCTATGGAACTCTATAGCTATCAATCTTCATTATGGACTTACACATCTAGGGAAATCAGGTCTATTGTTGTTGCTTTCTTTCAACTTGGAACATGTCTTGGGATTACTGGCCCTACCACATCCCCACCCCTGATACGTGAATCAGCTCGTCCACCATGATGTGTTATTTCCATTTTAAAACATCAACCTTGAGGTTCATGTGGATCCACATCGTAGGTATGAATGGTTCTTCACTTCAGCATCTCCCTTGGATAGGCTTCTTCCCAACTCCTTGCATATTCCTTGAACAAATCATATGAGGTAGTGGGAAAGGGTATTTCAATATACATTTTTTCATCATTTTGTGTGAACATGATCCACATATACCTCATCATGCATGGATGATACTCATGGTGTACTCCCAGGTAGAATTTTAGGGTCAATATCTACATACACCAGAACTTCCTCATAAAGAGGTGCATGGTGTATAGATCATAAATAGGCTCATGGTCTACCCATTCCACTAAAACCTTTACCTATAAGTTCAGTAGATAATACTGATGATCCTTAATTACTTGTCTGTCATTAGTGAATACAATTGTTGGAAGAAAAAATGGATACAAGTTCAATTCATTTTCCTTATAGACTCTATTCAGTATGAGTGGTGGAGTCATCTTGGCTGGAAATCTCCCCAGTGCATTCAGGATGGCTGGAAGAAGTCTGATCCAGGAGGAGAAATAGGGTTATGATATTCATAGACACTCATGTACACCGATATACATCCATATAAGAAATGGAGAGGTTTGCATACCCATTGTGGCTTCTTCGCTTCACTGATGTGCCACAACACCTTGTATAGCTTGGCCATCATCAGGATCCCCAGGATGACACACTCCCCCATCGCTAACACGGAAACCATAATGAATGTGCTCGGTCACACACCCATGTTTGTGTCATTAACTAGTAACATCCAATTATAGATAAGAAAAGAGATTAACCTAGCCATCCTAACAACTGGTTTCTTCTTAGTGTTGACATTGTACCCCAATATATTCAACTGGATATCCTCCTGGATTCGCCAGTATCAATTCTCTTTACTATACTGGGCTCTATTTGGACTTGTGGGGGGCATGACTAGTAGCTTCCAGGGTTCCTCTTCCCCTTCAGCAGCATTCTTTGGAATGATGTTAATGAAATTCCCAAACCACAACTTTAAATGGACGTCCCTCGTTGACTACTTTTCCTTACCTAACACTTGATCAATCAGTTCCTTTTCTGGATGTGGCATATGCTCCAGACCCTACCATGTTTTCTTCATAAGGATGAACTCATCGTAAATCTCCCATAGAATTAGAATCCCTGAAATCTTATAATGGTACCCAAGGCTGATGTCGACCTCCCCGTGGTGAAGATGGAAAGTGTTGGTCCTCAATGAACACCTTCAAAGAAAATTTGGTATCATGTTTTTTGGCTGGTAAATGTGGAATTAGAAGGCCCATATAGCTTCATACAACCCTACTCACTTTATCTATGCCTTGAATTACTCATATTATGCCCAAACCCAATAATACCAGGCCCATTCTTCTATGAAGTTACCGCCTTAGCACAGGTCCCAATAGTCATTCCACCCCTCCTCCAATTTCTATAAAGCTTCTTTGAGGATGGTATGGCACATTGGGGGAGATACCACTAGATATATTGCTTTCTGGTCAACTTTTTTGACGTGATTTTATGGATATTCAGCATTAACATGCATGTGATCATCCCATGTATGTCTGTAGGTAGCCCTGAACCACTGGTGCAGACATGGCATACTTTTGAACCAGTAAGTTTGCTCATCCATACTTTCTTCAGGTATGAGAACTCCATCCCTTATACCAAAGTTTTATAGATGAATCCTCATGTATAGAGGATAGCTATGTTGGATTACCGACAAGAGCTTCACCAAGGATTCATGATCTGAATGGCTTCACACATATTCCCCAATGCCCAGATTATTCAAAATCTATTATCTTCCGGCAGAATCTATGAGGACCACCCACGAAAATTCTTGTTTGGCCATTTGGTCCCAATATATTAGTATTTTTCTACTTACAGTTCTCAGTTTCCATGTTTGATCACACAGCTTGATCGCAGAGCTTGGTCGTAGAGTTATACTGTAGAGCTCACAAACTCATCTCATAAATCACACGATCGTAGAGTCTAAGGACTTACTATGCAGCACAAACATAAAAAATGGATCATGGTGTAGTAATTTACTGGGTAGTATTCTCAAAGAACAGGTACAGGAACCCAGTTCACAAAGTGCATTCATAGGGCATGTGGATCTTTGTGATTCGAGAGCTCAATCGTGGAATCATGGACAATAGTGTGGAAAAAAGAGGGTTATCCACCCTCTATTTATATGGGAAGACCCCCCGGGACTTTGTGGTGCTCATAGATGTGGTGAGCATCATATTCTTTTCTGTCCTGACATGCTTTTCATTATTCTCATCCTGTTATTTGTGTGCCCTCATCGCGATCACGCTTCACTATTTGCTAAATATTGGTGATCTTCCCTCATAATCCAATCATCGCTTTTCACCTCGACTCCCATTCTAAGGGGGGAATTTTTTTGAGACAAAATCTATGCCATGGAATAAATAAGAAAAGGACACAAAAAAAACAAATGACACTAAAAATTGTGAAAAAGTGGCTTCTTTGCGATGAAAATTCACAGATACCATCAACACCATGGTCGGCGTAAAGATCTGGGTTGTCTCTATGAATGATGCAGAGAAAAAGAGATGGTCTCCTCTATCAATCCTAGGAAATTGACAAATGTATCTATGATAAGAAGGGAAGAATGGCCACCTCCATGAGTCCTACTAACTTGATAGAAGCCTCTACATCCACCTTGGAGGGAACGAAGGAAGCCTCTACGTCGTGGAAGGTATGACAGTTGACTTTGGGACTCTAAGAATATTGATAAAATATTCCTCTGGTTAAGGAGTGAAAGTTGCTTCAATGTGTTCCCATAGAGAATCACACCACCCCCACTACCTATAAATACGCAGTTTCCCCCCAATCCAAACGAGCAAGACCTCAACATTTCACATTCTGAATTCCCAAATTTTGAATCATCTATTTCTCCATGAAGAAACTAGAAAAATGAATCATCTGAGGTACATGAGCATTGAGAAACTCTTTTCCCTTTTCTCAAAATTACCCCCTCTTAGAAGAGGCTTTCCCTTCGTGAATCGTTTGGGCCATTCCAAAGGAAGGATACCCCTTTGGTAAATTTGGACATCACAAAGTACCCAGTCTTCACAAATAACCCACCAAGAACATGTGAACTCCATACATAGGTTGGGTCACTATGCTTCGTGAAGATCTCTCCTTTATGAACCCTATCCACTATAAGCCCTATGTTATACAAGCCCCTAGGATTTGTGAAGAATAGCTCTCTTTAATCCCCTAATATCTATGGAGACATGTGCTCTGCAAGACCCTATTCATTGCAATCCCCTAAGATTTGAAAATTTCCTCTCTGTGAGGCCTCTTGAATCATAAACCCCTCTTCTGTGTGGCCCTCCAGGCTATTACAAAGTGATTTCAAAGTCCCTCGAATAGTGCTCCATGTTGTCTTTCTTTTCCAAATGCTTATTCACATTGGAAGACTAATAGATATTTCTTATTTGAATAGCCATGCAAGAATGGACCCTTCAATGGATCACTCCATAACCTCATTATCACACGGTGTTGCTAGTGCCTTCCCTTAACCAAGTGTTAAAGTGCGCTAGTTATGTATATCCTAGGGGTGAGGAGTGAATCCTCATCATCTGAGCTACGGGATGTTAAACTGCTATGCACCAGTGACCTCAAAACATGATGTTAAACTTTGACCACCACATGAGGGACATGTTCGAGAGGACTGAGAAAGGGATGGGCACCAGCTCCCTCTCTCTCCTCCTCTCCCTATATGATTTAAAGCCTTGCATACCTCGGGAAGTCTCTCTATAATCCCTGAATCAAAATGACAGGGTGCTCCATGTATGGTGACCATATCCCCCTCATACATCTGGACCCCTACTCGAGCTTCCCTCCTCGAGTAAGTTCCAATCCACCTCTCCCTAGGACATTATCCATGCATAAGCCCTGTTGCATTCCTTGCAGACACAACTTTCGCAATGCGATCGTCATTTCATTGCTGGCTCTTTAATCTCACACAAATCATGACTCATGTGGGCTTAGACTAAGAATCGACCATGAAATCATCTATGGTCCACCTTAGCATGTAATCCCCATCCCCCTCTTAACCAAACTTTGTTGACTTTGACCCTTGTCCTTTTCAAGAAAGGTATATAGGAAGCCTACCTGAGGTTCAAACCCATCACCCATCAGTCTCGACCACTTCATGTCAATTCACCATCATCCCAAATGATGTTAAACTGTATTTCCATTTCATCCTACAAGACATTAAATTGTATGCTTCCAAACTATGTGGGTTTCGATCCTTGTATCCAAGATAGGTTATGTAGGAAGCCTCTATGAGGTTCAACACCATGCACTAGAAAACTTCAGTGTCCCCTTTGTTGGAACCCACATCTTGGGTCCATCCCTTAGTGGTGTTATACTAGTTCCTAGTATGCTACCCATGTGTATTCCCCACACACAATCTATACTTCTCCAACCAAGAGTTACCCTCTTTTGATGGGCTACTAACCGTGCATAATCACTAGCATGTCATCGGGTTGTTGTCCTTTATGGACACTCTGATTCCATGCCCCATCCTAAACTATGAGGATTTTGATCCCCTACCATGGGGATATATATAAATCATACCTAAGGTTAAAGAACATCTCCTATGTCCCATCCTGGTATCTCCCTTGACAACTTTTTGTTTTGGGAAGATCACGCCTTAACCCGTTGGTTCCATTACCTTCGGGTCCCCATCCATGCATCCATTATCACGAGCTACCTCCTCAGGTGAATCATCACCCCATTCAAGAACTTTGTGGAATTTTATTCTCTATCATGGGGATACATATGAAACCCCATTGATTTTAAATCCCTATATAGTCACCTCTACACCAGTTCTCGATTCCAACCCTATTCCTTCCATCCTTAGACATTTCATCTATATCCTTCTTGACTTTACATTTTCCAACACATCCCATTGAAATCATGTCATCCATTCAGGAAGCTAACCATGTGTGAGCCACATTCAGCTCATTGCTCTTTGTGGAAATTGGGCCGCAAACCATGTGTAATCCCCAACATGTCTTTGGGTTGCTTTCCTTTATGTACACTCTGATCCCATGACTCACCCTTAAGAACTGTGTGAGTTTTTATCCCTGTATTATATAATGGGTATGTAGGAAGCCTCCACGAGGTTCATCCCTGACCAATGGTAAACCTTGGTGTCCCCTTTTCTAGGACCCAATCATACTCTAATCTGTCTTTTGAGGTGTCCATTTCAACCTTCATTATTTGAAATCTTCCTTCTATTGGACACACCAGCTCAGATCCATCCTCATTGGGTGTCTTGATCCACCCATATAATAAACCTTTCATGTTCTCCCTCATAGGTATATACCCATCTAATCCACTCTCATCAGTGTTCTAATATATGTAATTAATCTTCTTTAGATGTTAAACTCACATCATACCCCATGTTATAAATGGGAAGCCAAGGAAAACCTCATAGACATGCCTCTTGCATAAGATACCCTACCTTCAACGGGGGATACCTCGGTTTTCCATGCCCTTGAGAAGCCCTATAATAAGGGGAAGAAAATCCTAGGGTATGAGTGTTTAATTGTAAATACATGCTAGTGATGCCCAAAATGACTACACTCCTGAACAAATGTTTATTCCCAAACATGACCCCATGGAATGTCCTGACAGGTGTAATATAATTAACCAGTTTCCAGAAGGATATTGCATCGGGATGAGTTTCATGAAAAAGCATATTAATCTCTAAGGGAGACCTCGACTAGGAAACAAATTTCAAGGAGAAAACCCCAGAAGGAGAGGTCGTCATCCCATCATCCCATTTTGAACAAGGAGAAAACATCACTGAAGAAGTGATGGATGTCACCCACCTCTGGAAAGCAGGAATGCATGGCTCATAGATGCACTTCCTCCTCGACAGACATATGGTCACACCCTAAAAAACCTTCAGAAACAGTAATATAACCCAACAAGTCCGAATTTTGAAATGAAAAAACATTAACCAACATTACATTATTCAAAATATTGATAATAATAATAAAACACTACAAATAATAATAATTTATTTAGTGATGTTATGAATATTTTGGAATGCGATGCTTTGATATATTTGGTAGTGTAATATAACTAATGATTTCTTCCAATAAAATCTCATAGTACAAGTAGTAAGATAACATATACAACAATTGAGATTCATGAGGATAATTTTCACTGGTTCTTCTAGACTCTTTTAAAGTGTTTCTTCGTCAGCAAAAATTCTCAAAACTAACATCTACATTCAATATAATAGAAAAAATATTAGATGTTTTATATTTTCATTTCTCAAACAGGACCTCTAATTTCTGCTCACAATGTCAATTAACTACTCAAGAGTTACTAGCAACATTGATAATATGTAAAACTAAAATTATTGTACATATAAAATCATTAAAATAAATAAACAATTAATAAATACTTCTTTAAAATATTAAACATAATCAACCTAAATAAAAATTAAATAATTTCAATAGTTCTAAGATAAACACAATTAATGACTTTATATTAATACCATGTAAATTTGAATTTGAATTTGATGTTGTTGATATACAGTGTAAATATTTATTCACACTTCATCACTCAAAACATTCATTTAAATTTACATAAAAATATTATAATTTAATTTTCATATAATTGAAATAATTAAAAATTAATTATAATACAAATAAATCAAATAAAAAATGTAACATAAATATTTTTTCAATAAAAATAAAATAAATAAGAAAAGAATAACATATTTCAACTTTTTTTAAAAAAAATTGACTTGTAAGAAATTCAAAATCATGTAAACCTTTTAGTTTTTAGTAATTAATTTTGTAAGACTATATAATTTTGTAATAATTGATAACTCATAAGACTTACTATCTCATTAGACTCTTGTTAACTCATAATAATTTATAATGAAAAAATTTTAAGTTTTCATAAGACTTTATAGTGCATAATGCTTCAGACTGAGTAAAATTTTTATAGTTGTAAGATTTTCTCTAGAGCAAGTAAGAATTTTTATTCCTAGTATATGACTTTTGATACCTCAAAATACATTATATTTATAGTAATATTTATCACATAAGACATTTATATCAATTTAACATTTATCTATTTACCAAAATTCTTTTCAAAAGACATCATAATGCATATGTATTTTCCTTTTACCATAAGACTATTTCATAAGACATTATAAAACACAACATATTATATTCTGCAGTCACTTATTAAGACTTATAAAATATATCTTAATAAATTATAAAATTATTTCTGAATTTGTAAATTTCAAAAGACTTATGACTATTAAAAAAATATTAGTCAATTCTTTTAGTGTGTAAGTCATTCAATAACACACAATGTTATAATTTATATTTTAAATTAATTAACAAAAATTATAAAAAATGAAAAATAATTAAATAATAAATAATAAATCTAAAAAATCAATAATTCAACAACATTATTTTACCCTAAATGAAATTACGAATTTGAACAAGAAAAATCCATTGTTTCTTGTTTAAAATTATGTTAGAGAGAATAAATAAAAAATATGCTAATTTTCTAATGATCAAAAAAATAATGTGCCAAGGATATAAATATATATATCCCCATTTTTTATAATTAAAAAATAATGAAACATTATTCATTCTTTTATAATAATAAAAAATCATAAAATAATTAATTTTTGGAATACTCCTCATTTTAAAACAATATATATAATTCATTGGGCCCCAAAATTTTACGTAGAATTCCCCATATGTTAAATAATATTAAACTGGGAGTTAAATAAGAAAACCTAGATTAGAAATTTAGTATACATAGATAGGATAAAAAATTTAAAACACATTTTATAAATTTATAGTTGTAGATTTCATATAACATATTAATTTTTTCCCTAAATTAAATGATACCAACTAAAAAAATTAATGAACAATATTAAATTTAGGATATGGATAATAAAATAAGTATGAATCCCCCTTAATATCTACATTTCCCCTTATTTAAATAATATCATCTTCACAACTGTGTAATAAAAATCCAAATCTTATGTGCATATTTTAAAACAATATAAAATAATGAGAACTCCTCTAATGCAACTCTTAAAATACTCAAAGGAGAAATGATACATGTTATGATATTTAGGGAGTGATAAAATGTTTTTAAATAAATTAAATAATAACAAATAGTGATTAAATATTCCAATAAAGCAGAGAATAAATATAGACATCATGTGTTCTTACCACCAAAACATTTTTATTGAGATTCATTAGATCCATTTCAAAATTACATCAAACTAAGTTAAGACTTAATATTCTAAAACATAGTTGCGTACATAGTTTCAAAAAAATATCTTATTATTTTTCATCATAAAAACTTATTCTAAATAGATTTTTTATAGATGATCACTAATAAACGTATATCTTACATTATTATGTTTAGTTCTATAGTTATTTAAATGGTTCATTTAAATAACAATAGCAGACCAGTTATCACACCAAATTGGAAACTTATAAAAGTAGAAATAAATGTTAGTTAATGTTTTCATAATCCATAAGTACTTATCAAAACAACTTAAAAATACTATATATTATTCTTCAGTTATAGATAAAAAAATTTCTTCATTTAACTAAAAGAAATAAAAATATTATCTAAAAAGTGAAACATACCACTACTATTTTTTCAATCGATTTTACATCACCAAAAGTCTAAATCAAAATAAAATTTTATTTCAAAATATGTTCAAAAAATATAATATTAACTATTATTTAAATATTTTTTAATATATTTAATAAACCATTTTAAAGCTTTCAAGTAATTTTTCTTAGGTTCTACTTTAGTTCTAGACCATTAGTAACAATAAATATAAAATATGCTTTATATGTAGCTAAATATAATAAAATAATGTAATATATCTAAGAATTTTATTATCTAAAAAATTTATAGTTTAATCATAATCTAATTTTCAAGAAGTACTAATGGGTAAATTTGAACTTTTAATTAAATGAATTATATATTTTTTAAATCTATATTCTAAATACTTAGAAATATTTAAAAACAATCATCATAACATTGGGAAATTTGATATCAAAGAAATAATTTGATTTCTCCCATAAGACTCACGTAAAATTCAGAAGACATCAATTTTGAAAAATCATTGAAATGAAATTTATTAAATTATAAAAAAAATAATAACATCAAAATAATTTTGAGTAATTAAAAAATCATTAAATTCCATTATAATAAATATAGTAGGGTCTACTTTTCCATTTACAAAACTGTTTTTCAAAAGAATTTGAGATATCACTTCATACCATTATCTATGGCCTTATTTAAGTCCATAATGATGTTTAGAAGAATTTAAAACATGATCTAGTTTCTTTAAATCCCCAAAACCATGGTTATATTTTTCATTAAAATGACCATGTTTATAAAAGTTGTGAATCACTATGGAAATTTGAATTTTTCAACCCAAATAGGGAGTCCTCTTCTACAATTGAGATTTTTTTGATAATATAATGGTTTTAACATATCATATATATGTTTTTTTATATGGTACGAGGTTTAGTACATGTCATGAATGCTCAAGTGGGTATAAGATTAGGGAAGTTTGATTTGGATATCCAAATTGAGAAAAATGTAGTCATTCATAGTGTGAGTGATGGTTCACATAATAAATAGGGATATATGAGGATTGAATATCCAATGTATTGGTGACTTTGTGATGTGATCCATGGTTTATGTAGAGAATATATTTAGACAATGTTGGGACCCATATTCCTAAAATAGTTGATGAAAAAAACTACAGATTCACATCATAATTGTTTTACATGACTAAAATTCATACTGTGAATCCATCAATTCAAACCAGGAATGTTTTCTAGGTTTATTTTTTATGTTGGAAAGATTATTAATTTACTAATCATTTGTCCTTCATTTTCTTGGAGAATTGTGAATTAGTATATCCATTTGGTGGACTGCTCAACCACATTCTCCTCTCTGTCGAACCCACTTGAATATGGGTGGGTTGTGTTTTGAATATGTGGTGATACATGATATGATCTTTCATTTTAATATTTTTTATTCCTTCCTCTTATTGACCTATTATTTTCGATAAATTTGGGAAATATTTTTTGTGATGATTTTACCAGAGCATGGAAAAATAGTCAATTATTGTTGGGGTGTTCATGTGTGGAATATAAAGGATGTTCATAGATGCTATATGTATGGAGTTTGACAATTTTTTACTAAATATCTGTTATATAGTAAATTTATTTAGGTTTTCGGAAAAAAATTATAAATTTTTTGATTAACAGGTGTTTTGTGGTAATTATTTTTTCTGGGATGGTTTTGGGGACGAGACACAAACCTTCTATATGTGGTTGCTCAAGTTTATTGGTGTGGTGAGGGTGTAAGTGGATTTTTCTAATGATTATACCTCATTAATATAAATTAATTATCTAATTATTATTGGTTATAATTAATTATTTATGCTCTATAATGTGTGGTATGATCTATGGTGGTGGTATGGTCTTGGATGAGGCTTCGTGGAGCTTAGTAAAGAGTTAAATCCAGTATTGACTAGGTGGCCCATTTAATACAAAACCAGATGTTTGGTGATACATGAGAATGAATTATAACATTATTTTGTAAGTTTTATGATGGATTATATGAACCTATAGAGTCCTTAGTTGATATGATGGGGTGTAATTGTGCCTCTCGAGATGAGATTATGTTCTCTTTAGCACCTTGGGAAATATCGAATTTCCTGATGATATTTTTTAAAAGGAGATATGGTATTAGTTGAGAAAAATAGAGGCCTCTAAGATGTATAGGGATGTGGGATGGTGACACGAACAAACCTAGATTCACCCCCAAACCAATCACCCAAGCCTATCCATGTTAGTGATCAAGTGGCATTCTCGATCCTCTCGGGCTAGAAACTAGTGCCAAGTATCAATGATTAAAAAAATGTGAACAATTTAAAAAATAATAAATATTTATAAATAGAATAAGAAAAATAACATATCATTAAAAGGAGAATAAATTAATCAATGAACAAAATTATTACATAAACAGATCTAGATAAAATAAAAGTAGAATAAAGTAGAAGATTAAAAGAAAAACTGAAACCAAGCTAAAATTGTCACGATCACCGAATGTCATCTGGGTTTTCCAAATCCATAATACTATTACTATAAATATTCAAACCTAAAAAAATGTTGAACCATCAATATAGATCAGTTTTACTACTTTCGTGTGGCTTAGGTAGGGTTTGATCCTAATGTATTTTACAAGGTAAGCACCATATAATCTACACATATCCTTTCTCAAACTAGTCCTTCTAAACTATTTTGAAATATATTTCAAAAATAGGTGTTTAAAATTTATAAATCCAATAACACCATTCCTTTTAAAAACATAGTTTGAAAACGAAAGATAACAAAGAAACAAAAACGGACGAAAATAAAAAAAAATAAAGGAAGATCAAACTAAAGACAACCAGCACGGTGATCAAAATAGATCCAATATTAAATTTAAATAGTATAAGTAATATAATTAAATTACCAATAAAAATTTAACCAAGTTATGTAAAATAAAATAGGATCATACGAATAAGTAATGGATACAAATTCATAAACATCCCTAGATTCAATCCCTACACATACTCATTTTGAACACACCTACCGGTGTATGATGTACCTCTATAATCAATAACAAATTAGGCTTCTCTAAACTAGTTTCACCAATTTCAAAGCCTAGTTGTTTTATCCTTTTTCTATAGGTTTCTTTTACTTTAATCAAGACAAGAATGAAATCAGAATTCATCCCTATAGATGAATTCCATGAATCTCATTATATTAGTACAAAGTAGAATAAGGAGTTTGTCAAAGGCTTTGCATTAATCATAACATTCATATTCCACCATGAATTCCTTTTCCCAATCCATGGTACCATTTGTTAAAAGTACCTCTCATCAGAAGGATTAGTATAAAGGTTCCCATTATACCTAAAACCTTTTAAAAGATTTAATCAGTCCTACTTGTCATATGAATTTTAAAAAAATTTCCAAAACAACGTAAGCTACCAATCAGGACTTAACAATTATTAATTGAAAATCATTTCCATAAACCAAGGCAAAAACATCATTCATGTTCAGAATATTCTTAACATTCTATCAAATTCATGTGACTCTCAAACTATACTTCAAGGTTGGATGTGTTATAAGTTTTAGAAAATCTTTTCAAAACATAATTTGTATCCATTAATGAAATGGGAAACCAAGTAGAATTCACTAGATGAATTTATAAATGAATATGATATATAGGAGAATGTTGAATTAAAAGGCTAAGCGTGTGTTTTGAAAAACTAGTGTTTTAAAAATGGAATTTTCCATAGATGTCATTTATGTGTGTGTGTGTGAGTGTATCAATATTTTCACCTTGTTCACATATAAATATTCACATATTCATCAGCACATATATGAATTTCCATAAAAATATCCAAATTCCAATTAAGGAACAAAAACCAACATTATAGCCCATAAAAAGGATCCACACATGATCAAAAAACCATAAAAGTCACTAAACCCCACAAAAAGATCAATTTCACATGTCACCCAAATACCAAAACTGAAACCGGGTTATACACAAATTGAATAAACAGAAATTAATTTTAAAATCCCACTTATCATTTTATCAAACACTTTATATTTAAATACATATAGTTATAACTAAGAATGTCTATAAACCAACATTTTCATCAAATTACCAATATGGAAACACTGTAGTAAATCAAACTAAAACAATTAAAACATAAGTAAAAAATTTAAGAGTTAATTATAAATGATCAAGAATCAATTTTAATGTTTTAAAAAGGTAATGGATAGAAACATCTACCTCAATGGTGTAAAAATATGATAAACCATCAAGAGAGTGAAGAACAGGACCCAAGAAAAAAACATCCCACCATAATATCAATGAAACCAACCCACATAATCCAATCCAAACCCTATGGTGTGGAAAAAATGATCAAAGGAAAGAGAAATAGAAATAATAAGAGGGGAATTGAAGAAAGGTATAAATGAAAAAAAATAAAGAGAAACTTACCAATATTCAAAGGATGAGCACCAAGAATCCAAGGATATCTAAATAAACAAGGTTTTTGGATCCCCATGATATACTAAGGAAGAATGGGGGAGGAGAAACTTGTCATAGGGTTAAAAAATTAGAGGGGAAATTGGTAGTTTCATGTTTTTAAGAACCTGTTTATGTAGCATGGTTTTACAAACCATTGATAACTCATTTAAACCCTATTAGATGGAGGGGAAACCAGTACAGGCTAGACATGTAGTTTTGTAAACTGGGCACCATATGTAAAAAATTATTCTATCATAATGATACGTTCTCTCGAATTATTGATATAGGGTTTCTATTAACTATGCACAGGCCACAATTTTGGCCTTACACACCACCAACATGACACATGCTTACTTATTTTTACCACACAGTATGCACCAAACCATGTCCAAACCATGAAATTCAAACCACGTAAGAAAACAATGAACTAAAAATTACATCCTCCTTCACCAACCCCAGGGTATCTCGCTAAGCTATGAACACTAACCACATGTAGGAAAAAAGCAACCTGAAAACATACAAAACACAAAAAATATCACTATAAATTCAACCCATACCTTAACCAAAAATTTTAAACACCAAGATATAAATTAAAATAATTATAATAAAATAAAATTATGGTTGAGGTGTTATAATTCTTCCCACCTAACAAAAATTATTCCCCAATAATTTCACCAAACCAAATATGGAACAAATATTGAAAATAGAACCAAGAAAAGCCAAACGACCACAAAGAAATCCTTTTTTATTCCAAAAAACAACCTGAACCAAAACAAGAATCAAGGGGGAGAATGTAATGTAAACTCAGAGCATAATGTTTCACAAACAACTTACAATCATCAGGAAAGGATCCTATGTTGTTGTAGAGAAATCCAACAAGATGAACTTGAACCAAACACCAATCCAATCCAAAATTTATCTGTACCAAAGGACACTAGAATCTCAAAGTGAAAACTACCGAAAACAAAAACCATTACACAAGAATGATAAACATTAAATTATTTATATCCAAAAAGAACTACTATTGAAATTCCTAGGAATAAAAGGCCAACAGAAATACTTAAAAAAATAAATTTTAAAAAATACAGAAAAATATGAAAAGGATATCATAAATCATTCCTTGCTCCAAATTTAAAGAAAAATGTAGTCCAATACCCCTTCACCAAAAAATTTCTAACTACATGAAGAGGTTCAATCTAGAACCTATGGTTAGAGCCTTATTGTCTTGATGCATCTACATAACCACAGTAAAGAGCTAGTAGCCATTGATGGAGACTTCCACATACACAAAAATAATAGCAGAACATCTCCATGTGACCCAAATAGCCACATTTCATGATACTATTTTGAGAATGATGGAAAGATATCATTGATTTCTTTGACCGAACACACTGAAAGCTCAAAATAGGTTTTTATTATTACCCATAATTTGGAACTCAAAAGGTGAATCTTCATGTATGGTATCCTCTAGGACACAATCATCACCATATGGGAGCATTCAAGAGAATGAAAAAAATAATGATTGAAAACTACAACAGACTACGCTTTGGGAACTAGCTCGGCTACAAAATCGTCTTCCACTATCCCCTCAAATAGAACATTCCTTGATGAGATGACACACTCCATAATCTCTAAAAAATCCCTATACATAGATATTTTCATTAATATATTTCTTTTATGTTATCTTTACAGAAAAATAGACCATTGTTAAGTGATCAATATATTCCTTCACTGCCCATTTCACTTGATAAACATCAAAGAGCTATGCCACTTTCATCACCTTCACCTCATCATATATAATCCATTAAATGAAAGTGTTCTTAAACACTTTACAAGAAATATGAACATTAAAATATGATGGGATGATCACTTTAAAATGATCCAAACCTACTCCCCAAAAAACCTAGGATAACTTCAACCCTTAATGATTTGGGAGTTTCTAATGACCAAAAAACACCTTAGAATTCATCGACCATACCACAGCCTCTAACAATCCTTGATCACCTTGTAATGGTGGAAACTTTTAAGAATATCAAGACACTTCCACCCCACAATGAGTCCTATAAGTTCCAGTGATTGGAGAGACTCAATATAACACTTTGGGATATTTTTGGACGTCATACTATTTATAACATAATGAAAAAAAATCATTAACATCAAAAAAAAATTAACATTCCAAATCAAAACACCAAGATCATAAATTCGATCATCACAAAAAAAACCAAAATCCAATTTCAAAAATCGTCATTTCAAATAAAAATTCCCAAAACCATTTTACTTGAAATCCATTTTCCAAAAATACAAAACACATTTCAGTATTCAAATAAAACACCAAAACACACATTTAAAAACATAAAATTGTCCTAAGATAATTTTCCAATTTTTAAACTTCTTCAAAAAACTATTTTCTATTCAAAATACACTCAAGATGACAAAAATAAATCCAAATCATAACTCAAACCAAAACTCCAAGAATAGGGAACTATTGGCCATCCATAACCTAGACACATGCTTTAGAAGACAATTCCCCAAGAAAGAACTAACCAATAAAAGTATCTTAAACCTGAACTCATGCTCTATATGGTTCACTAATCCATGTTATCACACTGTATAACACAAGTTCACTTACATTGTCATTCCCAAAATCAGAAACCCCAAAACCACCAAAAACATAAACCTAAAATAAAAAAATACTTAAACCCTGGATTATACCTCGAAACTAAAGGATAATAATGAGTAATAGTTCATGATATCCCCCCCCCCACCTCTTGAATTTGGATAGTCTAATATCCCATATACCTGACACCAAAAATTATAAGCGTTTCTTTGATACCATTTTGTCACAAACAATCCCAGGTTGGCCCAAAACCAATCCATCGATTTGGTCTATGATGAGGCATGAGAGGCATTCCCAATCTTACTAGGATAGAAACTAGTGTCATACATAAAATATAAAACAATGTGTATGATTTATCCATTAATAAATAGATGTAGATGGAACAAGATAGAGCACATAACATGAAAAGGAGAATACAAAAGTCACTAAAAAAATAAATACATACACATATCCAGATACAATAGTTGTCGAAAAAAACACCAAACTAAAAGAAAGATTGAATCCAACCCAGAACTGATACGATCACTCAGTGACATCTTATCCCCCACCATCCATAAAACTATCCTACTCATTAGGAAAATTTATGAAAAGATAAAAAAGAAAAATATATTGATTCTATCAGTGCTTATTGGTACAATTATCATGTGAATATGAAATATATCAGTGGGTAAACACCATAGAATCCATAAATTTACTTTCCCAAAAACATTCCTTATATTCTAGTTTGAAATAAATGTAGGAAAATTGGTTTTTAACATTTAGAAATGCAGTAAAACCATTCATTTTAAAAAACCCAGTTTGAAAACCAATGAAAAGAGAAAAACACAACTGGAATAATGTAAAATAAGAAATGTAGATAAAACTAAATTGAACCATTATGGTAACTAAAATAATTTTATGAGTAATTGGAAACAGTTTTAGTAAAATTATAGAAAAACTAAATAAACTTGTAACTAATGTGATGTAAAATAAAAAAGAGCATATAGATATTTAATCAAGGGGATTTCCTAACCATCCCAAGAATAAATCCAAATATATACTTGGTTTATAATGACTTTTGGAATATGGTACCCCATTCATAGTCAATAAGAAACTTGGATTCTCTAAACTATCCTCACTAGTGGAAAATCCTGTGTAGCCTATTCTATATCTAGGAGGTTCTAATATTTCTAATTATGACTAGAAATTTACTGTCACTCAACACTCGATATGACATCTAAGAACACCATTATATTATAATATAGATGGATTAGGAGGTCATCACACACTTGGAATTAATCATAACTCACAGATGCCACTATACATGCCTTCCCTAATCCCAAACACCAACTATGTAAAGGAATTCTCATCGGAAGGATGACCATAGGGGTATCCATCATTCATAGAACCTTAAAAAATTTCTAATTGGTCCTACATTTCATTTTAATTCAATACCAATTTTCAAAACAAAGTAATGTAAAAACCTATCATTTAAATTTAAAAATCCAAAACCATTTCCAAAAAACATTATGAAAACATCAGCCATGTTTTGATGATTTAAAATGATTCATTATATTGAAGTGAATGTAAAACTATACTTGAAGGTTAAAAAATTGCCAAGATTTATAAAACACTTTTTTAAACCTACTATTAATCAATTTATGGAACCAAAAAGCATATTTAATATATTATGTTATTTTAGAGAACGATTTTATAGATAGGTTAAAGGAGAATGAAAAAAGGTTGGAGGGTGTTTTTAAAAAACAGTGTTTCTAAAATGGAAATTTTCATGGATACCATTTATGTGCATGGTATAATCAATATGTACAGATTTTAAAAAATAAAGATATTCCAAAATTTACTAGAACATATATGGGAGACCATAAAAATACCTGAAGTCCAATTAAAGAACCACAAGAGACATTATAACCCATCACAATGGTTCACACATAAGCATCAAACCACAAAAAAATCTCAATTTCACAAGTCACCCAACAACCGAAACTCAATCGAGGTATTACATAGTTTCAAATTACTCAAATTCATTTTAAATTAAAATATGTAATTTTATAAAACACATTGTATACATATACATATGGTTATAATTATTAATTTCCTTTAAAAGCACATTTTCATCAATTCTCCAATATGAAAACCCATAATAAATCTTACTAAAACATAAAAACATGAATAAAACATATATAAATTAATTATAAAAGATCAAAAATCAAATTTATTATTCTGTAATGGAAGATTATGGAAACACCTATCTCAATAGTGTGCAAAGGCGATGCGACATTAGGAGAGGGAAGAATTAATCCCAATAAGTGAACTACACACCCTAGAATCAAATAAATATACCCATATAATACAACACTCACCCTAAGATTTTTCAGGAAGGAGAAATGTAAATATAAATAATAATAATAAGAGAGGAAGATAAGAAGAGGCGAAAGTGAACAAAAATCAAGAGAAACATAACTATATTTGAAGGAGGAGCCCCAAGGATCTAGGAGACCTAGGGGAAGAGGGTTTAGGAACCCCATAAGTTTTCCTAGAATGAATAAGGGATGAGAAACCAAAAATGGGGTTAAGCATAAGATGGGAAAATTTGTAATTTCATGTTTTTATGAATCTAGGTAGGTCGTAATGTTTGGCCGCATAGTTTTCCAAACCACAAGCTAACCATTCACATCCTACTAGATGGAGGGGAAATCCACATGGTCTAGAAATATGGTTTAGGAAACCATGTAGGAAATGTTAAAATTGGATTGGTAAAAATGAAGGATACTCTCTTTTTCTTTCATCCCAGTTCATACTACCTATCCTAAAACTGTGTTCCAGGACTCAAACACCACCAACAGATCACAATGTTTCTTCTTTCGATCTCATGGTTTGGTCCAAACTCTACAGAGTCCCAAAAATTAAAACCATGAAAAAAATTAACTAAAAACACTTTCTTCATTCACCATCTACATATTTTCTCCCCAAACAGTGCTTTCTAACCAAGCACTAGGACAAAAAATACCCAAAACCTACAAAACTCTACAAATATCACCTCAAACACATCTTAAACATCAACCAAAAAGATCAAACACCATGAAATTAATGTAATTAAATTAAATAAAACAATAACGGGGTAAGGATGTTGCATATGGGATGAGTAATAACCTTGGTTAGGTTCCTAGGGCTAGTGGGATAGAATTCAAGGCTTGGGTCTGAATTAGGATGGGTTAAAGGATTTAAATATCATGGTTGACCATGAACTCCATTTTAAGGTTGGATGAGAGTATTGGTGTTTCAAATAAATGAGTTATGACCTCTAGGACATAGAATATGTGAATGATAGGGGTTCTTTATAGTGATTTTATGAGAGATCTACCTTAAGATATGGGTGTTGAGACCCAGGTAAGTATTGTGGGGGTTTTCAGAACATTGAATTGAGATTACAATAGGTGCTTTAGATGGGTTTAGGAAATACCCTTTTTAGGATTAGGATGGGAAGGGTGTAATGGTTAGTGTTGGTACCTAGGTAGAAGGATTAGAAGTGATGACCATTTTATAGAGTGGATCAGACTGTGGGGTCTTACATGGGATGGGAATTTAGTCGGTGTTTCCATTTCCAAGAGATGAGATTAACGTTGTAACAATATGTAGTGATTGTGGTGGGACTATAGGATTCAATGGACACCATGATGATTGAGATGAGACTTGTTTGAGGTGAGGGGTTATGTCTTGAACAAATATAACCCTAGGATCTATTGGAGATATATGTGATGAGATGTGGGTTGAGTTTATTATAAAAAGGGTTTGTTGTGGGATAAATCGATAGGGGGAGATGTGTATTGATTATTGATCATGACTTTAGTAAGATGTATTATGTTCTGATTATTAAACATTACTACCATATTCTTGGTTCACGAACCTTTTGGGTGGATGATTTATGTACAAGAATTACACCTTACCTTTAGAGGTGTGGGTAAAGGACCACTTGTGAGAAGGATGAGTCATGATTTCACATTATATATAACCTATAGACCTTGAATTGAGTGATCAGAAATTGGTTCAAGATATGGATGTAAGACTTCTCCTACCCTATTAGGTATCTAGTCACAATTTTGATTATTCCATAACCTAATTCTTTATATATATGAGAAACATAATTTATTATGGATCGAGGCTAGTTGACATCTTTGTTTCTACCATAGAACTGATATAGGTATGTTATGGAACCATTATACCATCTGAGTCACATGCATGCATTAATTTTATCTCAATTTATCTCTTATATTATTATAGAGTTTTTCATGAATCATTGGTTATGAATTTGGAGTTGTGAAAAAACATTCTAGGTACACATTTCATGCACACAGTTAGTATAAAACATGTGGTATCCATGAGATATTCCATTGTAAGTTCAAGTGGAATTTATCCTAGGTTAATAATGATTTGAAAACCCATGAAATACTCGAGATAAATCATATAGATATTTGATATTTGTTCCAAATGATATATTATATATTGATCATGGTTTTTCAAACTATTTTTGTTAATCTAAGGAATTCATGTGACTCAATTTTCAAAGTATAAACTCCACTACACGGTTAGTGAAAAGTTTGGTAAACTATGAATGTTAACCCATCCCCCATATAGTATTTCTTAAAATTGGAAATTTACATAAATATTATTTTACTTGTTTACTCTAATCCACTTATAATGTATGTTATTTCATGTCTATCCTATCCCCAGTGTTGTATGGGGTTCTCTTACTAGAGCATTGACTGTTTTCCTTTATTTATGGTCGATCACTTCATTGAAAATTATATTCCTTTTATGATACCTTTTGTTGTTTCTAGATATATACTTTATCTTCTTTACAATTGTTTTGTTAGAACCTAATTGGGATATTATTATTGAATCAAGAGTTTTTAAGGATATTTGATAATTTTTCTTATGGATCTTTGATTGTGATGATTTTTTCTCCTTGTTTCTAATCTCTATTTTGAAGGTAACTAGTTTTCCTCTATTGGAATGGTAAGTTTCACTATAAATGGTTATATATCATGACTTACTTTTTTTTCTTTTAAACTATTTTTTTGTTAAATTGATTAATTATATATCAATAGATAATTTTATATTAAACAGTATCTTAGGTGGAATAAAAAGGTGTTTTGAAAGGGTGTTTGATTTATAAATTGTTTATGCACATTATGTGTTTGATGAAATGCCTCAAAGATGTGTTTTACTCTAAAATAGATTATCTATAATGGGATTGGTGATGATTTGATATGAAAATGTTTTATAAAATTGTGAGAATTATATACTCAAATGTTTTGGAAAATTGGGCACATTAGAAACCATGGGTGTGCCTTGTTTTTTAAATATGAAAACCTTAGCGAGTGTTCCACCACTAGGGATTATTATTTTGATATAACTATGCTATGGTTGGAATAAATATCAATTAAATTAATTGTATGCATGTAATAATATTCTATCAATTATATGGTAATGTATTCACAAAGACTAGATACAACATGTGTTTGGTTTTATATATGACTATAAGGACCCAGCCTTAAAACATTACATAATCATGAATTACATGAATAATTCACATAGAGGATCTTTTCAGGTTTATAGTTTTAGAGAATTAGGACATAACTATTACATCTCAAAGTATTACAACGTAGACACATCAACTATGTTATTATAAAATAAAAACTCTTAAAAAGGAACATGTATAGTTCCATGTTTTAGATAGCATGTCGTTCATTGATCCCATCCTTGACCCTATTACACATTATATACTGTGAAAAACATTTAAAAAAAACTTGGGATGAGAAGGAAAAGCTCAGTAAGGGATATACAAAGAAGGAAAACTATTAGTTTTTCAAAACAATAAGTAAACCACGAATACATTATCAAAGTAATACTTTTCAACTTTATGAAGTAGTAAATACTCTTCACTGAATAAAAGATCATTACTTACCCTTTTGTAACCAAAATATTACCATAAAACCCATATAAAGAACACAAAACATATAAAGGTAACTTGGGACATAAACATACTTAAATGGAATAACCATACGGTCTACTTCCACACGTATCACTTAATGGAATAGCCATACGGCCGACTTCCATACCCAATTAATTGGAGGTTATAACATAACCACCCGTCCTGGTATTCATGGCACCACCCATCATATGGTTTATCAGGTAACCACCTTTCAAATGTCCAAGTACCATTATAACACATAAAATATTTCAAATATAACCATTTCACCAATAACATTTCATTTTCAATCACAAGGAGTAATTTCAAGATATTGAAATAATCAATCCATCTTCAAAAACCATTTAAAAAAGGATTTTTGAATCAAAGTGTCCCATACCACTTTGGGAATTTTAATGGAATTATAATTTTAAAACATTAATGTTATTATAAATACTAAAAACCACTTTTTAAATATGGAAATTAATGATAATAATAAATCTTTAAAACGTTTAAAATTGATATTTTTGTTAAAGAGTTTTTAACAAAATGAGAGACTATTGAATAAAAATAAAATTTAATCAGAACTTTATAAAATCATGAGAATAAATGGATTCATGATATAATATGTCATAGTATAGTATATAAACCATATAAGAGTGAATTGGTGCATAACAATAATGAAGTCTCAATGGAAATGTAAATTGAGATGAAATCCATTATAAAGATGGTATCCTTAATGATAAATAAATCTCATAATTATGTGTGACAAATATAAATACACCCAATATAAGTGGATATTAAGTTTAAAACAATCATAGGTCATTCAAACATATTCATAGGATGACATATTCAATAACTACAAGTTGAACCCACAAAAAACGAAATTGGGTTAAGAAGTTACCTTGTAAAAATTCGACAGCCTAACGGTGACACTTTAAAATTCAGAAAATGAGTTTATGAGACAAAAAGTGTATCTCATCGCTTGGAAATAAATTTTACATCAATAAGGATATATAATAACATATCCATACATAATAATATGTAAATTAAAAGACATAACAAAATAAGTCTTTTAAAAAGAGGAGGGTGAAAGGTTCCCTTACCGATTTGGGTAACTTTCGAAACGTACACCCCATGAAAGAAGGGTCATACAATGAAGATGTAAATACCCATAAATTAAAGTATATTACTCAAAGAATACAATCATGGGTAGTAAATACACCACAAAAAATCAAATAGTGGCAAATGTAGCATGAATCTCACGGGAACAAAAAGTGAGATAAAAACCCCTTACAAAAACTCGACAGCCTAACAACGCCACTAAAAACGTCCAAAAATGAGATCAAATAGGGTCTCTCATAATATGAAAATAAAAATTACATAATAAGGAATATAAAGGAACATACCCAAACATAATAAAGATTATATTAAATGAAATGACATAAAAGAGAGTACTTAAAAAGAAAGAGAGAGGTAGGATCCCTTACAAAAATTCGGCTTGTCTTGTTCATTTCTTTATATTCCTGAATAATAAACTTTGGTAAATTAATAATTGCTTAAGGACATACATTAAAGATTATTATTCAGTTCATATCACATATTATAATTTTATAATAATTGTTTAATAATGTGAGTTCATATCAGACGTTTTTTACGATGTTCGGTACATTAGTAAAAATCGAACTTGTTGGAAAAGAATTTTCCATGTAGTTATAAGTACATCATCTCCAGAATAGTGTTAATGATTTAAATATCATATATATCCATTATATATTCATTTTATACTATTCATTAACATTTGGAGATAAAAAGAAATGAAATTCACCGTTCATGGAGACGGTAGGCCGTACGTACGCATGAACGCTACTTTCATTTCTTTGTCATATTAATAGAATTAAAACTAAATGAGATATATATATATATATATATTATAATTCCAGTATAATATATATGTTATATATGTCACATAAGTTCATTAATTTCATTCTTTATACATTCCATGTATTGAATGAACGAGTCACATCCCTTGAGGGGGCGGTAGTCCACACTTCCTCATATGAAATTATCGCATTTGTACAACATGCAAAGCATAAAGGTATGTTTCAAATATAAAATACAGAAGCATATAGAAAACATAAATACCATATATATCATATATAAAATACAATGACATCATAATGTCCAACATGAAAGGTGTTAAGAGAATATTGAACAAATATGGATAAATATAAAAATGTCATATTCTTTATTTACCTAGGGTGTTACAATGATGGTATTGTTTCTTGTTTGATTATTCTCGTGTTTATCATATAGTATTTCATGGGAAATTTTTATTATTACCTCTTTACTATATTTTATATACTTTCAATATTCTTGGTTTATAGGAATATAAAATATTTTTTAAGGAAACTAAAGAATGTATTGAAAATTTATTTTAAATTTAAATTTTATTATAAACCTGTTATATTTTAATGTTATAATTAAAAGTTTCATAGTGAAAACAATATTGATTAATAGTGGTACCATAATTATAATTTTCATCAGATTCTACTTATGAATTTTTTATTATATAATTATGGTTTCCTGACATGAATAAAGGGAATGTCTTCATATAGTTCATAAGTTTCTCTTGTATTATTTCATCATATTAGTGAGAGTGGATGATGGTGTATTTGTTCACATGGAGAAATGGTTTTTCCTTTTTTGATTCTTTTAGTTTTATTCTTTTTGGTTCTTCCTTGCGTATCTCTTATCTATTTACTTTTCTTCCACATTTTACTATGTTTGTTTGTATCTCTTCAGTTACATGTGATTCATGTATTGCTACATGTGTTGATATATATATTGTAGAATTTAATATCACATGACATGTTATGATGACTTGGTTTCATTCATTTTAGGCACCATGGTGTCTTGGTTAACATAGAGTATAAATGTCAGTGTGTGTGTCTCATCATGTATTGTGGTGGTATTGTTATCATAATATGACCCAACATAAAATTGTATTTATGTTATTTATTTCCGTATTTATTAAAATGTATAAGAAGATTTATATTATGGGTTATCAGTGAGATTATACTTATTTATATACTCACACATTACATGTGACCAATGGTGAACATATATGCCTTATGGGTGATTACATGTTCAAGAAATGTTGTGTAGGGGATCGATCCACAGAAGATTGATGTGTATCGAAGACTCAGATGAAGATGTAATATAGAAGTATGTACAATGTGTTTATTTTCAGTTTTTTATTTGGGATTGGTCTAATGGGGGATCAGTTTATTTTTTATATACAACATCTAGTATGTTCTTGGATGTGTATATTGATTTTACATAAACTAGTGAGAATGTTGTTTATTGATTTACCATTATTGATCTTTATGATATTGAGGGAATACAGACCCCCAATTATTATTTTCGGCCCTCACCACTAGTTAGAATCCTATTGCATACATGGATGTTTGTTTGAGGCCATGTAATGCCTTATCTCGACCACTAGTGAGGGGCCTAGGTTCAGGGTGTTATATACATAAAACTCTTTTGATATTAGACAATTAAAAAATCATTTTTAAAATCCTTTTAATATAATTTATATCCATGATGATTATCATAATTTTATAAAATTATAATATCATTTAATACAACAACAAATAAAATTATCATTATCTATACAGTCTCCATGATAATAACCTAGAGATACTGATTTTTATTGTTTTCCTTATATCTTTTCTTGATTTATCATGTTTATTTCTAAATAACCTCCTTTTAATAGTAATTTTTGAATCATTTGGTGCTTCTCAAAAAGTATTAATTTTATTTATAGAAAATTTGATTAGTTTATGTTACATTTCATATATCCAATTAGGATCATTTATTGATTCGAAAATATATTTATGAATAAATATAGATGAAATAACTACAAGCTCAAATTTTTCTTAGAGAATTTATGGTTTTTACTCTTGGTTTATTATTACCAATAATTCTATCTATCAATTTATATTTACATGTTTTCAAATATATTTTATAAATGTGGTACTCAATTTCTATCGGTATATTAAGGTCTAAATATTTTTATTATATAAAGTTAAATTCTCTAAAATCTTATTCTAGATGATCTAAATCATCATTATTTTCTTTAAATTATTCTCAAAAAATTTAACATGAATGGAATCTTCAATAATTATTCATATTTTCTTGAAAGAATCTATAGTATTTAGTAATATTTTAATATCCAAAAAATATTCATTCATAATATGTTGATTCATACTTCTCTATGTAATCCTTAGTATTAATAATAAAATAATTCACAACCAATGAACTTAAAAGAAGTTACTTTAAATTTCATTTAATAGCATAATTTATGGTGGGTTTTATTTATAATGAGTCTTAAAATAAGTTTGTAATAAACACAATAATATTTATTTATAATTTATTCCTATAAATATTTATGTTTTATGAATTCATTTAACATTTTTCTATAAATTTAGTGTTAAAAAATTTCTTCCAACTACACCATTATTTGGGGGTGTCCAAGGTTCTAGAAATTTAGAAAATTAAAAAATTTAGTCAAATAACATTTATAATTAAAGATTTAAATATTATTCTCCTCTATCAATCATAATTGATAAAATTTTATAGACATTATCATTTAGATAAAACAAACAATAATCAATAAACAGAAATAAAATTTCTAATTTATGTAAAATAAAATTAAATCCATGTATGTCTTATAAAGCTATCAACAATTTCAAAAAAAATATTTATTTACATTAGAAATTAATATTTGTATAGGTATCAATAATTCAATATGTATATGTTGTAAAATTAATATAATTTTTACATCCTTTAAATATCTTAATTTTTCTCTATTTAGTTAACCTTTTATGTGTGAATAACAAAAATAGTTGTTCTTTATTTTTAAATCATGATGTTACAAAAAATTTCCCTATTTTGGATATATTTTATAGTTACATAAAATTTTCTTGAACAAACCGCTTATATTATATAATATATTTTTACTATACATAATTCAATAACATAACATTTTGATCTATCTGTAATGAAAAATCAAATGCATAAATTATATCTTTTTGGATTGAATTATACAAAACATATTCTTATTTAAAACCAATGTGTTTGTAATTTTTAATTTTAATATAAATAACATCATTAAATAACTAATAAATAATATTAATATTATGATTAATTCCTTAAAAAAATAATACTTTGTATGAAATAAGATTTTTATAAATACCAACTTCTCTAAATCATTTCCCCTTACATAATGGGTTTTCAATAATGTTTACATTTCCTACTTAATGTATATTTAATTATAAAAAGACTCAATGGTATCTTTTAATGTTATTATTGTATCCACTATCCATATATCATGTTTCATTTTTGAGACTTCCAAGACATATTACCTAAGATTTTAGTTTTAACATATTTTTGGAACCCATGAAAATTCATTTACAATCGGGTTAGAAAAACTTTTCTTAATAATCCAGTCATATTTTAAACAATTACTCACAAATAATATTGTGTATAATGATTTTTGAATTAATTATTTATTATTTATAAGTGATTATGGAAATTTTAATGAACATTTATATTTATAAAGACAATTCATTCCATTTAAAAACATATAACAATAGATACAATTCATTTATAATTTTTTACAAAAACAAGATTTATATTTTTGGTCATTCATGATCATATACAATTAAATTATTATTCTTCTTTATTTTTTGTTATATTCATTATTTTATCATACTATTCTCTTCCTCTAACAAATATGGGAATATTATACGTAAAACATTAAATTTTACTTTTAATCCTCTCATTTTACATTTGCGATGTGCCAAATTCATCACAAAATCCATTTAACTTCATTTATTCATCTTTATTTTTCTTATAAACAAATTATTTATACTTATTAGTTTCATCTTCTATTTTTTTCACAGTAGTGAATACCCACACACCTAGATTTGGTGAAAAAAATAGTATTTTCATAATGTCATTGATACCAACTCATATGAACAAATTTAAAAAATATATAAATTAAAACATCAAACAAATTTTTTCCTAATAATTTTTTTAGGTTTAAATCGTTAATTAATTAGGAAAAATTATTACATAATATAACTAATATCTTTCTCACCCAACAAAAATTTTCCAATAATACGTAGGTTTTATTATTCCATAAGAAGATGTAAAATTTTCCCATATAATTCCCATCAAATGATACCCTTATTAATATACAATTCATATTAATCTTATTAATAACCCATTTCAATTGAAATATAATAAATGTTGAGCTCAAACACTCAGTAAGGGAAACCATATAAAAGATTCCATCTTCAAAACATAATACATAAACATTATGATATAGATAAAAAATAAACAAATATACCATATAATGAATATCATGAAAGGGGAAGATATCCATGGATGATAGATAAAAATAAATAATCACGTGGATAAAAATAACTACTTCCATGATGACAGAATTCATAATTTTGGACATCATAATCCTATTGTTAAGACCTCATTCTAAGACATCATATATAAATAGGAAAATAATATACAAAATAATAAATCTAGTTTGTCTTCTGATTTCTACTAATTCATTAAATGTATATCTAATACTATCATCCACCCATTATTTAGTATTTTTAATGTATTCAACCTATGAAATAAATGAATGAAAAATCAATACATAATCAACATTCCCTAGTAAACAACATTCATCTCTAAAAATATGCATATAAAATGTCAATATTTCTCTTATACATATGAAACCTTCCTCACTATCTAAAATATATTCAAATAGAAAGGATAATTATATGAGTTTTTAATGATTTACCCAACAGAAAAATGAGCAATCATTCTTAGTAAACACCCCCATCCGATTTGTACAAAATGAGGTGTTTACAATGTATAATGATTATTGATCATGACTTTAGTAAGATGTATTATGTTCTGATTATTAAACATTACTACCATATTCTTGGTTCACGAACCTTTTGGGTGGATGATTTAGGTACAAGAATTACACCTTACCTTTATAGGTGTGGGTAAAGGACCACTTGTGAGAAGGATGAGTCATGATTTCACATTATATATAACCTATAGACCTTGAATTGAGTGATCAGAAATTGGTTCAAGATATGGATGTAAGACTTCTCCTACCCTATTAGGTATCTAGTCACAATTTTGATTATTCCATAACCTAATTCTTTATATATATGAGAAACATAATTTATTATGGATCGAGGCTAGTTGACATTTTTGTTTCTACCATAGAACTGATATAGGTATGTTATGGAACTATTATACCATCTGAGTCACATGCATGCATTAATTTTATCTCAATTTATCTCTTATATTATTATAGAGTTTTTCATGAATCATTGGTTATGAATTTGGAGTTGTGAAAAAACATTCTAGGTACACATTTCATGCACACAGTTATTATAAAACATGTGGTATCCATGAGATATTCCATTGTAAGTTCAAGTGGAATTTATCCTAGGTTAATAATGATTTGAAAACCCATGAAATACTCGAGATAAATCATATATATATTTGATATTTGTTCCAAATGATATATTATATATTGATCATGGTTTTTCAAACTATTTTTGTTAATCTAAGGAATTCATGTGACTCAATTTTCAAAGTATAAACTCCACTACACGGTTAGTGAAAAGTTTCGTAAACTATGAATGTTAACCCATCCCCCATATAGTATTTCTTAAAATTGGAAATTTACATAAATAGTATTTTATTTGTTAACTCTAATCCACTTATAATGTATGTTATTTCATGTCTATCCTATCCCCAGTGTTGTATGGGGTTCTCTTACTAGAGCATTGACTGTTTTCCTTTATTTATGGTCGATCACTTCATTGAATATTATATTCCTTGTATGATCCCTTTTGTTGTTTCTAGATATATACTTTATCTTCTTTACAATTGTTTTGTTAGAACCTAATTGGGATATTATTATTGAATCAAGAGTTTTTAAGGATATTTGATAATTTTTCTTATGGATCTTTGATTGTGATGATTTTTTCTCCTTGTTTCTAATCTCTATTTTGAAGGTAACTAGTTTTCCTCCATTAGAATGGTAAGTTTCACTATAAATGGTTATATCTCATGACTTACTTTTTTTTCTTTTAAACTATTTTTTTTGTTAAATTGATTAATTATATATCAATAGATAATTTTATATTAAACAGTATCTTAGGTGGAATAAAAAGGTGTTTTGAAAGGGTGTTTGATTTATAAATTGTTTATGCACATTATGTGTTTGATGAAATGCCTCAAAGATGTGTTTTACTCTAAAATAGATTATCTATAATGGGATTGGTGATGATTTGATATGAAAATGTTTTATAAAATTGTGAGAATTATATACTCAAATGTTTTGGAAAATTGGGCACATTAGAAACCATGGGTGTGCCTTGTTTTTTAAATATGAAAACCTTAGCGAGTGTTCCACCACTAGGGATTATTATTTTGATATAACTATGCTATGGTTGGAATAAATATCAATAAGATTAATTGTATGCATTTAATAATATTCTATAAATTATATGGTAATGTATTCACAAAGACTAGATACAACATGTGTTTGGTTTTATATATGACTATAAGGACCCAGCCTTAAAACATTACATAATCATGAATTACATGAATAATTCACATAGAGGATCTTTCCAGGTTTATAGTTTTAGAGAATTAGGACATAACTATTACATCTCAAAGTATTACAACGTAGACACATCAACTATGTTATTATAAAATAAAAACTCTTAAAAAGGAACATGTATAGTTCCATGTTTTAGATAGCATGTCGTTCATTGATCCCATCCTTGACCCTATTACACATTATATACTGTGAAAAACATTTAAAAAAAAACTTGGGATGAGAAGGAAAAGCTCAGTAAGGGATATACAAAGAAGGAAAACTATTAGTTTTTCAAAACAATAAGTAAACCACGAATACATTATCAAAGTAATACTTTTCAACTTTATGAAGTAGTAAATACTCTTCACTGAATAAAAGATCATTACTTACCCTTTTGTAACCAAAAGATTACCATAAAACCCATATAAAGAACAAAAAACATATAAAGGTAACTTGGGACATAAACATACTTAAATGGAATAACCATACGATCTACTTCCACACGTATCACTTAATGGAATAGCCATACGGCCGACTTCCATACCCAATTAATTGGAGGTTATAACATAACCACCCGTCCTGGTGTTCATGGCACCACCCATCATATGGTTTATCAGGTAACCACCTTTCAAATGTCCAAGTACCATTATAACACATAAAATATTTCAAATATAACCATTTCACCAATAACATTTCATTTTCAATCACAAGGAGTAATTTCAAGATATTGAAATAATCAATCCATCTTCAAAAACCATTTAAAAAAGGATTTTTGAATCAAAGTGTCCCATACCACTTTGGGAATTTTAATGGAATTATAATTTTAAAACATTAATGTTATTATAAATACTAAAAACCACTTTTTAAATATGGAAATTAATGATAATAATAAATCTTTAAAACGTTTAAAATTGATATTTTTGTTAAAGAGTTTTTAACAAAATGAGAGACTATTGAATAAAAATAAAATTTAATCAGAACTTTATAAAATCATGAGAATAAATGGATTCATGATATAATATGTCATAGTATAGTATATAAACCATATAAGAGTGAATTGCTGCATAACAATAATGAAGTCTCAATGGTAATGTAAATTGAGATGAAATCCATTATAAAGATGGTATCCTTAATGATAAATAAATCTCATAATTATGTGTGACAAATATAAATACACCCAATATAAGTGGATATTAATTTTAAAACAATCATAGGTCATTCAAACATATTCATAGGATGACATATTCAATCACTACAAGTTGAACCCACAAAAAACGAAATTGGGTTAAGAAGTTACCTTGTAAAAATTCGAAAGCCTAACGGTGACACTTTAAAATTCAGAAAATGAGTTTATGAGACAAAAAATGTATCTCATCGCTTGGAAATAAATTTTACATCAATAAGGATATATAATAACATATCCATACATAATAATATGTAAATTAAAAGACATAACAAAAGAAGTCTTTTAAAAAGAGGAGGGTGAAAGGTTCCCTTACCGATTTGGGTAACTTTCGAAACGTACACCCCATGAAAGAAGGGTCATACAATGAAGATGTAAATACCCATAAATTAAAGTATATTACTCAAAGAATACAATCATGGGTAGTAAATACACCACAAAAAATCAAATAGTGGCAAATGTAGCATGAATCTCACGGGAACAAAAAGTGAGATAAAAACCCCTTACAAAAACTCGACAGCCTAACAACGCCACTAAAAACGTCCAAAAACGAGATCAAATAGGGTCTCTCATAATATGAAAATAAAAATTACATAATGAGGAATATAAAGGAACATACCCAAACATAATAAAGATTATATTAAATGAAATGACATAAAAGAGAGTACTTAAAACGAAAGAGAGAGGTAGGATCCCTTACAAAAATTCGGCTTGTCTTGTTCGTTTCTTTATATTCCTGAATAATAAACTTTGGTAAATTAATAATTGCTTAAGGACATACTTTAAAGATTATTATTCAGTTCATATCACATATTATAATTTTATAATAATTGTTTAATAATGTGAGTTCATATCAGACGTTTTTTACGATGTTCGGTACATTAGTAAAAATCGAACTTGTTGGAAAAGAATTTTCCATGTAGTTATAAGTACATCATATCCAGAATAGTGTTAATGATTTAAATATCATATATATCCATTATATATTCATTTTATACTATTCATTAACATTTGGAGATAAAAAGAAATGAAATTCACCGTTCATGGAGATGGTAGGCCGTACGTACGCATGAACGCTACTTTCATTTCTTTGTCATATTAATAGAATTAAAACTAAATGAGATATATATATATATATATATTATAATTCCAGTATAATATATATGTTATATATGTCACATAAGTTCATTAATTTCATTCTTTATACATTCCATGTATTGCATGAACGAGTCACATCCCTTGAGGGGGCGGTAGTCCACACTTCCTCATATGAAATTATCGCATTTGTACAACATGCAAAGCATAAAGGTATGTTTCAAATATAAAATACAGAAGCATATAGAAAACATAAATACCATATATATCATATATAAAATACAATGACATCATAATGTCCAACATGAAAGGTGTTAAGAGAATATTGAACAAATATGGATAAATATAAAAATGTCATATTCTTTATTTACCTAGGGTGTTACAATGATGGTATTGTTTCTTGTTTCATTATTCTCGTGTTTATCATATAGTATTTCATGGGAAATTTTTATTATTACCTCTTTACTATATTTTATATACTTTCAATATTCTTGGTTTATAGGAATATAAAATATTTTTTAAGGAAACTAAAGAATGTATTGAAAATTTATTTTAAATTTAAATTTTATTATAAACCTGTTATATTTTAATGTTATAATTAAAAGTTTCATAGTGAAAACAATATTGATTAATAGTGGTACCATAATTATAATTTTCATCAGATTCTACTTATGAATTTTTTATTATATAATTATGGTTTCCTGACATGAATAAAGGGAATGTCTTCATATAGTTCATAAGTTTCTCTTGTATTATTTCATCATATTAGTGAGAGTGGATGATGGTGTATTTGTTCACATGGAGAAATGGTTTTTCCTTTTTTGATTCTTTTAGTTTTATTCTTTTTGGTTCTTCCTTGCATATCTCTTATCTATTTACTTTTCTTCCACATTTTACTATGTTTGTTTGTATCTCTTCAGTTACACGTGATTCATGTTTTGCTACATGTGTTGATATATATATTGTAGAATTTAATATCACGTGACATGTTATGATGACTTGGTTTCATTCATTTTAGGCACCATGGTGTCTTGGTTAACATAGAGTATCAATGTCAGTGTGTGTGTCTCATCATGTATTGTGGTGGTATTGTTATCATAATATGACCCAACATAAAATTGTATTTATGTTATTTATTTCCGTATTTATTAAAATGTATAAGAAGATTTATATTATGGGTTATCAGTGAGATTATACTTATTTATATACTCACACATTACATGTGACCAATGGTGAACATATATGCCTTATGGGTGATTACATGTTCAAGAAATGTTGTGTAGGGGATCGATCCACAGAAGATTGATGTGTATCGAAGAATCAGATGAAGATGTAATATAGAAGTATGTACAATGTGTTTATTTTCAGTTTTTTATTTGGGATTGGACTAATGGGGGATCAGTTTATTTTTTATATACAACATCTAGTATGTTCTTGGATGTGTATATTGATTTTACATAAACTAGTGAGAATGTTGTTTATTGATTTACCATTATTGATCTTTATGATATTGAGGGAATAAAGACCCCCAATTATTATTTTCGGCCCTCACCACTAGTTAGAATCCTATTGCATACATGGATGTTTGTTTGAGGCCATGTAATGCCTTATCTCGACCACTAGTGAGGGGCCTAGGTTCAGGGTGTTATATACATAAAACTCTTTTGATATTAGACAATTAAAAAATCATTTTTAAAATCCCTTTAATATAATTTATATCCATGATGATTATCATAATTTTATAAAATTATAATATCATTTAATACAACAACAAATAAAATTATCATTATCTATACAGTCTCCATGATAATAACCTAGAGATACTGATTTTTATTGTTTTCCTTATATCTTTTCTTGATTTATCATGTTTATTTCTAAATAACCTCCTTTTAATAGTAATTTTTGAATCATTTGGTGCTTCTCAAAAAGTATTAATTTTATTTATAGAAAATTTGATTAGTTTATGTTACATTTCATATATCCAATTAGGATCATTTATTGATTCGAAAATATATTTATGAATAAATATAGATGAAATAACTACAAGCTCAAATTTTTCTTAGAGAATTTATGGTTTTTACTCTTGGTTTATTATTACCAATAATTCTATCTATCAATTTATTTTTAAGTGTTTTCAAATATATTTTATAAATGTGGTACTCAATTTCTATCGGTATATTAAGGTCTAAATATTTTTATTATATAAAGTTAAATTCTCTAAAATCTTATTCTAGATGATCTAAATCATCATTATTTTCTTTAAATTATTCTCAAAAAATTTAACATGAATGGAATCTTCAATAATTATTCATATTTTCTTGAAAGAATCTATAGTATTTAGTAATATTTTAATATCCAAAAAATATTCATTCATAATATGTTGATTCATACTTCTCTATGTAATCCTTAGTATTAATAATAAAACAATTCACAACCAATGAACTTAAAAGAAGTTACTTTAAATTTCATTTAATAGCATAATTTATGGTGGGTTTTATTTATAATGAGTCTTAAAATAAGTTTGTAATAAACACAATAATATTTATTTATAATTTATTCCTATAAATATTTATGTTTTATGAATTCATTTAACATTTTTCTATAAATTTAGTGTAAAAAAATTTCTTCCAACTACACCATTATTTGGGGGTGTCCAAGGTTCTAGAAATTTAGAAAATTAAAAAATTTAGTCAAATAACATTTATAATTAAAGATTTAAATATTATTCTCCTCTATCAATCATAATTGATAAAATTTTATAGACATTATCATTTAGATAAAACAAACAATAATCAATAAACATAAATAAAATTTCTAATTTATGTAAAATAAAATTAAATCCATGTATGTCTTATAAAGCTATCAACAATTTCAAAAAAAATATTTATTTACATTAGAAATTAATATTTGTATAGGTATCAATAATTCAATATGTATATGTTGTAAAATTAATATAATTTTTAAATCCTTTAAATATCTTAATTTTTCTCTATTTAGTTAACCTTTTATGTGTGAATAACAAAAATAGTTGTTCTTTATTTTTAAATCATGATGTTACAAAACATTTCCCTATTTTGGATATATTTTATAGTTACATAAAATTTTCTTGAACAAACCTCTTATATTATATAATATATTTTTACTATACATAATTCAATAACATAACATTTTGATCTATCTGTAATGAAAAATCAAATGCATAAATTATATCTTTTTGGATTGAATTATACAAAACATATTCTTATTTAAAACCAATGTGTTTGTAATTTTTAATTTTAATATAAATAACATCATTAAATAACTAATAAATAATATTAATATTATGATTAATTCCTTAAAAAAAAAAATACTTTGTATGAAATAAGATTTTTATAAATACCAACTTCTCTAAATCATTTCCCCTTACATAATGGGTTTTCAATAATGTTTACATTTCCTACTTAATGTATATTTAATTATAAAAAGACTCAATGGTATCTTTTAATGTTATTATTGTATCCACTATCCATATATCATGTTTCATTTTTGAGACTTCCAAGACATATTACCTAAGATTTTAGTTTTAACATATTTTTGGAACCCATGAAAATTCATTTACAATCGGGTTAGAAAAACTTTTCTTAATAATCCAGTCATATTTTAAACAATTACTCACAAATAATATTGTGTATAATGATTTTTGAATTAATTATTTATTATTTATAAGTGATTATGGAAATTTTAATGAACATTTACATTTATAAAGACAATTCATTCCATTTAAAAACATATAACAATAGATACAATTCATTTATAATTTTTTACAAAAACAGGATTTATATTTTTGGTCATTCATGATCATATACAATTAAATTATTATTCTTCTTTATTTTTTGTTATATTCATTATTTTATCATACTATTCTCTTCCTCTAACAAATATGGGAATATTATACGTAAAACATTAAATTTTACTTTTAATCCTCTCATTTTAGATTTGCGATGTGCCAAATTCATCACAAAATCCATTTAACTTCATTTATTCATCTTTATTTTTCTTATAAACAAATTATTTATACTTATTAGTTTCATCTTCTATTTTTTTCACAGTAGTGAATACCCACACACCTAGATTTGGTGAAAAAATAGTATTTTCAAAATGTCATTGATACCAACTCATATAAACAAATTTAAAAAATATATAAATTAAAACATCAAATAAATTTTTTCCTAATAATTTTTTTAGGTTTAAATTGTTAATTAATTAGGAAAAATTATTACATAATATAACTAATATCTTTCTCACCCAATAAAATGTTTCCAATAATACGTAGGTTTTATTATTCCATAAGAAGATGTAAAATTTTCCCATATAATTCCCTTCAAATGATACCCTTATTAATATACAATTCATATTAATCTTATTAATAACCCATTTCAATTGAAATATAATAAATGTTGAGCTCAAACACTCAGTAAGGGAAACCATATAAAAGATTCCATCTTCAAAACATAATACATAAACATTATGATATAGATAAAAAATAAACAAATATACCATATAATGAATATCATGAAAGGGGAAGATATCCATGGATGATAGATAAAAATAAATAATCACGTGGATAAAAATAACTACTTCCATGATGACAGAATTCATAATTTTGGACATCATAATCCTATTGTTAAGACCTCATTCTAAGACATCATATATAAATAGGAAAATAATATACAAAATAATAAATCTAGTTTGTCTTCTGATTTCTACTAATTCATTAAATGTATATCTAATACTATCATCCACCCATTATTTAGTATTTTTAATGTATTCAACCTATGAAATAAATGAATGAAAAATCAATACATAATCAACATTCCCAAGTAAACAACATTCATCTCTAAAAATATGCATATAAAATGTCAATATTTCTCTTATACATATGAAACCTTCCTCACTATCAAAAATATATTCAAATAGAAAAGATAATTATATGAGTTTTTAATGATTTACCCAACAGAAAAATGAGCAATCATTCTTAGTAAACACCCCCATCCGATTTGTACAAAATGAGGTGTTTACAATGTATAATGTAATGGGAATATAGGTAAGTCAATATTTTAAATGATGTATAATACATTAATGATAATAAAGAACATGAATCGGAATGATATCTTAAATTCATTTTAAATGATTTTATTTTACTAAAAAAAGTCCCCTTAGAAATATATAGTAAAATTGATGTGAAATAATAAAAAAATCACTTAATGAATTTCTAACATTTTTAAAAACTAAATTAAATTATAAACCTCTTAAAATACTATTTTACAAATATTTCACTAATAAATTTAAAATATTATTTTAAAAATAATTAATAGTAATATAATCTCTGAATTAGATCTATTCTCATGTAATAAAATGTGGAGTGGAAAACATAAATATACATATGTGGAGTGAAATACTAATTCAAAACTTATAAGAAAATAATATCATATTTCTATTAAAAATTTAATAAAATAATGTGAATATATTTTAATTTTGAATTTCATAAAAACATGGTAATGATGTAATATCCTAAAGAATGTTCATGATGGTTGGAAAATATGTTCCCATGGAAAACACTTAAAAGGATATTGTTTTCACCCTTTTGTAAATAAAGTCAAAAATGACTTTTACTAGAAACTTAAAAAACATTCCATTGAAATATTAATATTAATTTACATTTTTATAGAATTTTACCTTTTAATATCATTTCATCATATAAACAAATATTCTTCATGAACAATAAATAATATAATCATTGGAAGAAAAATTTTACTAACCAAAAACTTAAAATATTTTCAGCTTTTATTATAAAAACATTTCATGGGATTTGTGTCAAAAAGATAGTATAAATTGAAATAATACATGAAAACCCTTGAAATAATTATAGGGGATTAAAATAAATTTTTTTATTATGTTAATAAAGTAAAATTTCCTAAATGGAAATTTAACCATAAATAGTCCTGATAAAGTGTGAGAATGTAAAATAATCCCTTACAGAATTCAAAACATTGAAATTTAAACCTCATGAAAGATAGAACATGAAATATAATTTTAATTTATATGATTAAATATTATATCATGAAGTAATATATAAATTAAGTGTAATATACAACACCTAAAGAAAATTGGATTATAATTCAAAAAAATTATCAAAGAAGGAAGTTTGAGATGAGAAACCCTTACCTTGGATTATAGCTTGGTTAGATGAATTATAACCTTCAGTGTATTAAATTAATATTAATAATTCATAAATATAATATATATATATATATATATCCTGATATTAGTTAATTATAACTGTTTTACCCTTTTACTCAATTCTTTAATAAAATAAATTCTTTTGTTGTTAATTGTTCTATTTCTAATGCGTGTTTTGATTCTGTAGCTCTGATAATTAGACCTTCATAAGGATTTCATCAAAAAAATAATTTCAATAAAAAATTATTTAGAAATTATATATATTTTTATAACCATCCATGGATGGTTTTTTATAAAAAAAATATATACATCATTCAAGGATATAGTAGTCTAAAAGCATTAATGAGCGGCGTTTTAATTTTTATAATGGGTGAAAAGGAGATAAATATGAAAATGTTTTACACATAAATAATAATAATAATATAATAAATTTCGTATTTACTAATGAAATCCAACTTTATGAACATCCATGTGCGGTGGTGATGCAAACAAATTACATCTGTTTGTGGAGGCAGTATTCCGCACATACGCACAAGAGACATTTCTATTTTCCAATTGATAGGAGGTAAATATGGTTTATAATATATTATATTTATAGAATAATAATTATTACATATATATCATAAATATTCCTTAATTACATCTTTATAAATATTCATGTCATTCAGTGATGTAAAATTAAATAAATCACATCATAGAGATGATAGTCCATATGTACGCATGATCAATGTTTTAAATTCCAATTAGATTGAAATGAGGGAGAAAATTGTTTTACCTAGACATAAAAATGTTTAAATATATTAAAGATATCAATTTAATTATAAAATGAAATTTATAAGAGATTTTAACGAGTAAGATAGAGAAATAAACTTGAATGAATATCTTCCATTGGCGTACACCATATGATATCTTGGATTTATATCATGGTGGGAAAATGATCTATTGGAAAATTAAAAGGGTGTTTGGATGGTATTTGAGATGATATTGTTTTATCTAAGAGATATTGGGGTGTGTGTTAAACTAAGGAGTGGGAGTGTCCTTTTATAAGTGAGGGGAGTAGTGCCTTTGGAAGTATTAAGAACATTTAAAAATAATAAATGGATTTATTACAAAGAGTGAATTAAATTTAGTATAATTTTTATTGTATTATAATTTAGTATTTAAATTCCTTCAACCAACCACATTTATATATGTTATATATATTTTAACCCTTATCTCATAGTTTAATGTAATTCTGAAACTTTTTAAATGATTTTTGTTTCCAGAGAAAATTTGTTTTATATTATATTTTTCAAAAAAAAACCATGTCATTTTTTATGAAGTGAATATAAAGGGAAATTTGACCATATGGATATAGTTGTTATATGAACATTGGTCAATTATGATCATTGGTCAATATGAATATTTGTAACTATACTCTTGACAATAGTTTTAACGTTATCATTACTGTATATTAGTAAAATTTTGACAAAGGAAAATTAATACATAATGAAAAGTCGATGGCCTTGTTGTAATAGTGGGTGATCTAGACCCAACCATATAGTACTTTTGATCACCATATAATTTATACAGTTATTAATACATGATATATACCCACTATTATACTATATATATTTCTATGTCCATTATTTAATGGAAATTTCCATTGAATAAATTCCATACCAAAAGGTTATAGAAAATCCAAGGCTATAATGAGATACAATGACATTAATATTAAATAAAGGTCTTTTTCTCTAGATACATATTACTGACTAGAAATAATAGATATTTGACTATCATGGGCTATGGGCTCATAAGCATTGATACTTCTTCTCATTAAGTTCGCACAAGGTGATGTATAATACTGAGATCATAAGGAAAAACATGCCAATAGGAACACCACATATACTAGGGGTCATAGTTTTTTTGTCACGACCCGTCCCCCGGGGCCCATACCGTGACTACCCCAAGGCCACCTTCAATAGGCCAGGGATTGGTGACTAGAACCAAAGGCATAAATCCATAAATTGGGAAGTAATTTCCTTTATAACTGAAAACACACAAAATAGAGTACATAGCTAGATATAAAACACTAAGTAAAACTATATAACAAGAGAGTGATGAAAATTAAAGGGGCCAAAAATACAAGCCCAAATGAATGTACAAGTACAACTGAAAAGGAAAAAAATAGCTGAAAATTGAAAAGAAGCTCCTGGATCGTCCACCACAGATCCTACCTGAAGGGTAGGTACATATATCCTCCTCAGCACTCCACGTCCATCATTCTCCTCCAGGTACCGACTTGTCGTGAGGTCCACCTCCGGGTACCGTCCAGTCCTCGTACCCTTAGCCTTGGTCAGCGATGTCTGTTTTCTACATCCAACACAACATGGTGCACGCATAGCCCATGCAAGGGTGAGTATAACAATACTCATTAGGGACCCTAAGACCCTCAAGGTACAACAAAATCCAACAAGGATAAACCACAAAGTATGAAATCAACAGATAACCCCACATAGTAATATTCCCATACATATACCTAAGTTATCAAGTAATCCATATCAATCATGAGGAAAATAAAAAGCACTGACTCAACTCACACAGGTATACAACTTTTGTAGAGAGATATAGATGATCATATGTGGCCACTAAATCGTCTATTCTGTCGAACCCACACAGGATCCATGAACAGAAATCAGAACTGTCAAACCCACACAGGATCCAGGAACAATTATTCTGTTGAACCCACACAGGATCCAGGAAGAGAAGTCAGAACTGTCAAACCGACAGAGAATTCAGGAACAGTAGTCAAAGCTGTCTAACCCCTATGGGATCCAGGAATAGTCATCAGTGCTATCGAACCCACACAGGATCCAGGAACAGTCGTCAGTGTTGTCGAACCCACACAAGATCTAGGAACAGTCATTAGTGCACAACCAGCCATAGGGTTCCGCACAAAGCATGCTTGATTCCGGGAGGGTCCGCTCCTCAAGCTGAGTTTCGATACATAAGCTGCCACGAAATCCCAAGAAGAAGTATCTCAAAGTTCCACCACGTCATAGGGGCCTCAACGCAACATACAACACGTCAATCAGACGCATGATCTGTGAGTTATTAACATTTTAGTCCCGGGGGCCCGGTTGGATTCGTGTACGATCCAACCTGACCGTATCTCAACTAAACCCTGAACTTTAGTGGGGTATACTCAAAGGTAAGGCTATGCTCCAAGATTTCCAGTGCCGCTGATAGATCGTCAAATGGACATCTGATGCCAAAGATATGGCCAAATAATGTAAAGGGTCGATAGTGGTCCTGGGTCCGGTATGACCTAGTCGGACCGACCCGACCCGGCATAGTCTGGGCCGACCCAGTTCGGGTCAACCCGTGCTAACCCGATGAGTCCAGCCTGGCCTGTTGGGTTGGCTTGGCCCACTGGGCCCAGCCCAGCCGACCATGAGAATGGTCCAGCCCGGGATCAGGGCCGGTACGGCCCGGTGCACCGTGAGAGCGCGGCCCGGTGCGGCTCGGCCAGGAGGGCACGGCTGGGGCCGGTTTGGCCAGGGCACCGTGAGGGGGGCCGGGACACCGGCTTGGTCGGGAGGCCACGAGGGGGCCGGGTCACCGGCTCGGCTAGGAGGTCACAAGGGGGGCCAGCTCAGGGAGGTGCACGGGGCACGCGCGGAGGCTGGCAGGGGACCGGTTTGGGCAGGGCGTGGCCAGTGCGGGCCAGAGCGGCTGAGAGGCGTGCGACCTGGAGGTTCGGCGGCCGGGAGGCGCGTGTCCAGGCGGGCCGGTGGCTCAGCTAGGTGGGTCGGTGGGTGGCCGGGAGGCCAGGGGCGGATGGGAGCCGAGTGGCGCGGGCCGGCGGTGGTGCGGCCGAGGTGGCTCATCCAGAGGGCTGCGGTTTGGCCCGGAGCACCGGAGCGTCGCAGGGGCAGTGCGGTTCGCAGAGGCCGCGGGTAGTGCAACCTTTGTCGTCACCTCGTTGCTTCATTGCCAAGCCAAAGTTCAATCATAAACAAGACCGGCGTAGGGGTCGGGCCATGTTGGTTTGCCCCGCACCCTCCGCATTAAGGGTGGTATCAATTGGTTCATCAAGAAAAATAAAGTTTAGCTTCAATTATTCTTACAATCCACAGCAACAATTTCTTTTCATTCAGAGAAGAGAAAAGGAAAGAAGAATTACACAAAATAACCCCTAACTTTGATCTTCGATCATTTTTTGTTGATGGAGTCGCAGAAGTCGGTCGTCGAAGACGTCTCTCCATAGTTGAAAATTCGAGGAAGAAGTCGAAGAAGGTCGGCGTTCTTTGTTCTTCATTCTTCGTTGGGAGATGGGGTTCTTCGTTATAGAACACTAATTCTCCCAAGCTCTCCTCTCAAAGGCTCCCACCGAATGAGAAATGCAAAGAAAAAATAATAATAGATTGTTTATTATTTTAGATGTTTGGCATGAAATTCAAATGGAGAATTAAATTACTTCGATAGGCTCTCCTTAATTAATTCAAGGGGTTGGCATGAGAAATTAATTAGGGGAGATGAAGAGTCTCTTTCCCATTAATGAGGGAGATTTGAGAGATTTTACACTCTCCCATCAATAGGGGTTAATCTCCGTGTGGTCCCCATGCGGTAACCTCTCGCGAGAGGTTATGTTCATGTGGACCCCACCACTATAACCTCTCATGGGAGGTTAAGGTGTGGTGGTCCCACCTCCAACTCTCATGAGGAGGTTTTAACCACCAAACACCTACATGGCAGCTCTAATAAAATAAATTGAAATCTCACTTTATTTTATTACTTTCCACGAAAACCCAAAATCTATCTTCTAATCTCGACCAACTGTCGTCAAGGTGAAAGTATCCTTAAGCAAATATCAGTGCTGCGAGTTCAACGGTGCCCTCTGATTTCAATTTCGAGCACCAATTCAAAATTTATAATAACTTTCTCGTATGTTTACTGAACGTACCCGAACAAAACTTCATAAATTTATTTCTAGCACACCGGGCCTTGGAATCACACACCGTCAGTTTTCACGGACTCGTAAAATTTCCATGTATTTAAGAAAAAAATTCAACAGAGATTCTGGGCCTTTACATTCTCCCAACCTCAGGTCTTTACATCCCTGTAAGCTACAACTCGATCTAAGTGAAAAAATGGGGGTACTGAGCACGCATCTGAGCCTCCTGCTCCCATGTTCTCTCTTGGAGGTTCTCATGCTACCAGCGTACACGCACCATAGGTATCAACCATCCACGTAGCACCCACTCCTGTTGATCCTAAATCTCCACTAGAACCTCCATAAATGTCACCCCATCGTCGAATCCTAGCTCTCTATGGTTGATAATGTGTGAAGGGTCATGCACATATCTCCTCATCTAGGATACATGGAAGACGTCATGCACCTGGTGCAACTAAGGTGGAAGAGCTAATCGGTATGCCACCTCACCAACTCTTCTAAGGACCTGAAAAGTTCCGATGAAACGCGGAGATAACTTGCCACCTCGGCCAAATCTCCATAAAACTCATCGGGGTGAGACCCGTAGAAAGATGTGGTCGCCATCCTCAAAATCTAGAGGTCCCTGTATCCTGTCAGCATAAAACTTTTGTCTACTCTGTGCAGTCTTCATCTTCTCCTGTATGATCTACAACTTCTCCATGGTAGCTCGTACCATCTCTAGTCCCACTAGTGCTGACTCCCCAGGGTATGTCCAACACAGTAGCGATCTGCAAGGTCGACCATACAAGATCTCAAATGGCTTCATCCCAATGGTGGATTGATAGCTAATGTTGTATAAAAACTCCACCAAAGGTAAGTGATCCTCCCAGCTGTGACCAAAGTCGAGGACACAAGCACGTAGAATGTCCTCGAGGGTCTGAATGGTCCACTCAGTCTGACCATCCATCTGAGGATGGAAGGCAGTGCTCAGACGATGCTGCATCCTGAAAGCCTCCTACAACCCCTTCCATAGCCGGAAAGTAAACTGTGTGTCACGATAGAAGACAATAGAAGAAGGTACTCCATGTAGTTCCACAATCATCTGCACGTAGAGCTGTACCAAGCTCTCTACTGAACCCTGCTCTCTGATCGGTAGGAAGTTGGCTGACATGGTGAGTCGTTCAATGATCACCCAAATCAAGTTGTGACCCCTAGATGTACGTGGAAGTCATGTCACAAAGTCCATGGATATCCCATCCCACTTCCACTCTAGGTCCTCTAAAGGTTGAACCAAGCCTCCTGGTACCTGATGCTCCACCTTCACTTGCTGACAAGTGAGTCATTGAGAGACAAACTCTGCTACTGCCTTCTTCATACCTGGACACCAGTGCTGTCATCAAAGGTCCTGGTACATCTTCGCCACTCCTAGATGTACCGCTAGAGGAGATGTGTGGAACTCCCTCAACACTTCATCCTGAAGTTACTCTGGCACCATAGTATGTCCTCAGAAGAGGATGATGTGCTCCCCACCTTCATAAATTCCATCAGGTGCCTGCCCTATGGATAACATATCACGTCACATCTTGTAGTTAATGTCTCTATGTTGTGCCTCCCTGAATCGCTGAAGAAGTGGAGGAGTGACTGTAAGATACTGATGGAAAGATGCTCCATCTCAGTCCACAAAGGATATCTATAAAGCAGCCAGCTGCTCTGTCGCCTCTCCTAACAGTTGTATACCAGATCTCTTACTGAGTTCATCTACTACAATTTTCCCCTTCCTTGGATTATAGAATATCTCGAAGTCATAGTCTTGGAGGAACTCAATCCATCGTTGTTGTCTCAGGTTCATGTCCTTTTGAGAGAAGATATACCTAAGACTCTGGTGGTTAGAGTAGACTGTGAAATGATCACCCATCAGATAGTGCCACCACATCTTCAAGGTGAAGACCACTACTAATAACTCCAAGTCATGGGTGGCATAGTTCTTCTCATGCTACCTCAATTGACGAGAACCATAAGCAATCATTGCTCGCTCCTGCATCAGGACACACCCGAGTTAGTTTTCTAATGCATCGCAGTAGACTACGTACCCTACGCCCTCCTCTGAAAGCCTCAAGATGGGGGCACTAGTCTACCTCTGCTTCATCTCCTGAAAGCTCTGCGGGAATCTCTCTAACCACATGAAGAGTTTCCCCTTCTTTGTAAAGGCTGATAGTGGCGTTGCAACTCTAGAGAAGTCTTGTACGAACCTATGGTAATATCCAGCCAAACCTAGGAAACTTCGTACCTCTATCACACTCTTGGGTGGATCCCAATCAAGTACCACCTCAATATTCACTGGATCTATTACAACTACAGCCTCCGAGATGACATGTCTGAGAAAGTGAACCTCTCGAATCCAGAACTGGCACTTCGAGAGCTTACCATAAATCTGGTGCTCTTCGAGTGTGTCCAGTACTACCCGCAAATGGTAGGCATGCTCCTCCTTAGTAGTTGGGTAGATCGGAATGTCCTCGATGAAGAATATGACAAATCGATTGAGGTATGGATGTAAAATCATGTTCATGATACCCATGAACACTGCTGGAGTGTTGGTTATGACGAAAGGCATAACCAAGAACTCGTAGTGGCCATACTGACACCTAAAGGTTGTCTTCTACACATCCTCATCTAAAACTCTGAGCTGGTGATAGCCTGATCTGAGATATATCTTCTAGAACCACCATGATCCCTTCAACTGATCAATGAGGTCGTCAATCCTTTGGAGTGGGTACTTGTTCTTCACAGTCACCTGTTTCAGGTGACCGTAGTTGACACAAAGCCTCAAGCTTCCATCCGCCTTCTTGGCGAACAGTATCGGGGCTACCTAGGGAGAAAAACTGGGCTGGATGAATCTCTTCCCCTGTAAGTCTTCTAGCTATACCTACAGCCCGTGAAGCTTAGCAGGAGAAATCTGATATGCTGGTGTAGATATCGGTGTCATCCTGGGGTACAGGTCAATGTAAAATTCCACCTCTCTACGAGGAGGTAGACCAGGGACATCGTTAGGGAAAACATCCGCATACCGGTCCACCACTAAAGGATAGCTCGGACTCTCCACATCTACCGCTTTGAGGGTAAGGTAGGCCAACTGATGAGTGGTCGGCTACACCCTCCTCTGACTAAGTTCGTCCTACGCTGCAAAGGCTCCCTTATCGCCAGTGAATGTGAACCTAGTCCCATCTGTGTGGACACACTACACTTTGTGCCTAATACATTCGATCTGATCATGGACTGTAGATAACCAGTCCATACCCAAGATGACGTCGTAAGGTCTCGATGCCGCTACGAGGAAATCCCTGCCTAAGCTCTCGCCTCCTAGAGCAAGCTCACACTATCGGCACTAGTGCGTAATCGTCAAGTCTACTCTCGTAGGAGTCTCTAGCCGTAAGGATCGAGCCAATGGTTCTATAGGAATCTCTAAGTTCCGAACGAGGGAGGTGGAAATGAAAGAGTGACTGACACCTGTGTCTATAAGAACTGCATCCAAGGTGGAGTAGACACAGACCATACCTCAAATCATCTCTGAAGCACCGTGATCGTAAGCCTCAACTTCCTGGAGAAGAGATCTCCCCTGTCCACCTGCTCCATGCAGTCAGGGTGGACCTCCTGGTGGTGGTGGTGTTAACACCTCGTAATGTCTTCCACCGCCAGCTGCACGACCTGATCCTCTTCTACAACCGCTTGTGCCCTATGGATCGCCTTGATCGAACCCCTGCCTCTGCCTAGGAGGTCCCTCAACTGTCTGCTGATCATCTGTACGGTGGGTCGGACAGTCACAAGCCATGTGACCCTGCCCGGCGCATGTGAAAACTACATATTCCTCGAATGGCCGCCTCTATCTCATGTGCCTTACACAACTGAACCCTAGTCTTGAGGTCATCCACAAGATGGTCTGGTCCTCTTGGACCACTGCGACATCTGTCTGCTCCCTACTGCAGAAGACCCCGCTATGTGACGCCTGGTGGTGGGTCTCGTTGCTGGTGACTTCTCAACAAAGAAACTCTTCACTAAGAGGGTTTGCTCCAACACCCCCGCCTACGTCGGGATGCTGGGGGAGATCATCAAAGCCCTGATCTCTCACTTTAGCCCCTACTCGAAGGTCCAGGCCCTAAAGAATGGGTCCCACACCATATATGTGGAGTAACGTGAGAGGTCGGTGAACCTAGCTGAGTACTGAGCTATCGTCATGCTACCCTGTTGTAGATGCATTAGCTCCTGTATCTGCACCGTACATAGGGTGGCTGCGACAAACTCCGCCCGAAACAGGATCTTGAAGTCTGCCCAGTGTAGTGTCGCCTCGTCATGAACCTAGAGATTCAGGCTCCACCATCTTCCTACTGCTGCCTGAAGGAGACTCGTGGAAAGGATCACCATAAGGTTTGCTGGTGTCCCTACTAGTCTAAAAACTCTCACCACAGCCTCTAGCCAATCCTTAGCTGCATGCGGTTCTGTCTCACTCCTGTACTAGGGTGGTCTCTGGCACTGGAACTCATGCAACACACTCAGGCGGCATGCACTCTCTACAGCTGGGGCTGTTGGCATCAGTGGCTCAACGGGTAGTGGTATCCCTGGAGCCTCCGGTGTAATAGGGCCATGCACCGAGGCCTTGTCGCCCGGTGGGCTGCCATCTCATACAAAGCCTAGAACCCTGGCTGGCTGTCTGTGTGGAGGAATACTATAATGAAACAAGTACGCCACATTCAATAAGTTATACCTGGTGAGCTGACTTAAAAAGATCTGTAAGAGAACTTTTGAAACACACACACAATCAGTGTTTTCGTGCACTGAGTTAGAAATCAGATGTCGGGGTCCTGGTGTATGGATATGTCGGTCGCTGCACCAACACTGGACTCCCTAAACTGAAAACCACTCTCACTACACTTAACACTATTTCTTCACAGAAAATAAAGATCGGAATTCTAAGTTCTATGGTAGAACCAACTCCTCTGATACCAATTTTTCATGACCCGTCCCCTGGGGCCCATGTCGTGACTACCCCAAGCCCGTCTTCCATAGGCCAGGGGCTGGCGACTAGCACCAAAAGCATAAATCCCTAAACTGGGAAGGCATTACCTTTATAACTGAAAACACACACAACAGAGTATGCAGTTGGATACAAAAGACTAAGTAAAACTGTATAACAAGAGAGTAATGAAAGGTAAAGGGGACGGAAATAGAAGCCCAACTAAAAGTACAAGTACAATTGAAAATGATAAAAGCAGCTGAAAGGTGAAAATAAACTCCTGGATTTTCCACCACAGATCCTACATGAAAGGTAGGTACATATAGCCTCCTCACCACTCCACGTCTGTCAGTATCCTCCAGGTACAGACTCATCGTGAGGTCCACCCCTGGGTACCATCCGGTCCTCGTACCCTCATCCTCGGTTAGCGATTTCTGTCGTCTGCATCCAACACAACGAGGTGTGGGCATAACCCGAGCAGGGTTGAGTATAACGATACTCAATAGGGACCCTGAGACCCTCAAGGTCTCACAAAATCCAACAAGGATAAAACACAAAGTATGAAATCAACATATAACCCCACATAGGTATATTACCATATATATACCTAAGTTATCAAGTAATCCATCTCAATCATAAGGAAAACACAAAGTGACTTAGCTCACACAGGTATTCAACTTTTGTAGAGAGATAGAGATGATCAGATGTAGCCACTAAATCATCTATTCTGTCAAACACACACAGGATCCAGGAATAGAAATCATAACTGTTGAACCCACACAGGATCGAGGAACAGTTATTCTGTCGAACCAACACAGGATCCAGGAACAGAAGTCAGAACTATGAACCCACACAGGATCCAGGAACAGTAGTCAGAGCTGTCGAACCCGTACGGAATCCAGGAACAGTCGTCAGTGCTGTCAAACCCACATAGGATCCAAGAACAGTCGTCAGTGCTGTCGAACCCACATAGGATCCAGGAACAGTCGTCAGTGCACAGCCAGCCACAGGGTTCCGCACGAAGCATGCTTGATTCCTGGAGGGTCTGCTCCTCAAGCCGAGTGTCGATACATCAACTTCCACGAAGTCCCAAGAATAAGTATCGAAATGGTCCGTTACGTCATAGGGGTCTCAACACAACAGATGATGCGTCAATCGGATTCCCGGTATGGTAGTTATTAGCCTTTTAGTCCCGGGGTCCTGGTTGGATTCGTGTACGATCCAATCTGACCGTATCTCAACTAAACCTCGAACTCTAGTGGGGTATACTCAAAGGGATAGCTATGCTCCATGATTTCTAGCGTCGTTGACAGATTTTCAAACGGACATCCGGTGCCAAAGATATGGCCAAAGAAAGTAAAGGGTCGGTAGTGGGCCCGGGTTCGGTCTGACCTAGTCGGACCGACCCAACCCGACTTAGTCTGGGCTGACCCGATTTGGGTCGACCCGTGCTGACCCAAGGGGTCCAGTATGGCCTGTTCGGGCCAGCCCGTTGGGTTGGCCCAGCCCAGCAGGTCGTGAGAGCGGTCCGGCCCGAGTTCAGGGTCAGTTCGGCCAAGTGCACCGCGAGAACGTGGCCCGTCGATGCTCAGTCCGGAGGGCGCGGCTGGGGCCGGTTCGGCCAGGGCACCGCAAGGGGGGGCGGGACGCCAGCGCGGCCGGGAGGAGGTGAGGGGGTTGGGTCGCCGGCTCGGCCGGGAGGCCGCAAGGGGGATGACTCAGTGAGCCACGTGGGGTGTGCGTAGAGGTTGGCAGGTGGCCGGTTCGGGAAGGGCGCAGCCAGTGCGGGTCGGCGTGGTTGGGAGGCACATGGCCTGGTGGTTTGGCAACTGGGAGGCGCGCGGCACGCGGGCCAGCGGCACAGCAAGGCATGCCTCCAAGCGGCTGAGAGGTCGGGAGGCCTACGGCGGATGAGAGGCGGGCGGCACACGGCCCGGCCGGGGTGGCTCGGCCGGAGGGCCGCGGTTTGGCCCGAAGCACCGGAGTGCCGCTGGGGTGGCGCGGTTTGCGGAGGCCGCAGGTAGCTCGGCCTTTGTCGCCACCACTTCCGTTGACTCATTGCTTCATCGCCAATCCGAAGATCAATCATAAACAAGATCAGCAGAGGGGTCGGGCCATGTTGGTTTGGTCCGCACCCTCCGCGTTTAGGGTGGTATCAATTGGTTTATCAAGAGGAAGAAAGTTGAACTTCAATTATTCTTACAATCCACCACAACAATATATTTTTATTCAAAGAAGATAAAAGGAAAGAAGAATTACACAAAACAACCCCTACCTTTGATCGTCGATTGTTGTTCGTTGACGGAGTCGCGGAAGTCGGTCGTCGAAGACGTCTCTCGACATTTGAAGCTTCGAGGAAGTAGTCGAAGATGGTCGGCGTTCTTCGTTCTTCATTCTTCATTGGGAGACGGTGTTGTTCATTGGAGAACACTAATTATCCCAAGATCTCCTCTCAAAGGCTCCCACCAAATGAGAAATTCCAAGAAAAAATAATAATAGATTATCTATTATTTTAGATGTTGGCACGAAATTAAAATGGAGAATTAAATTAATTAGATAGGATCCCTTTAATTAATTCAAGGGGATGGAACAAGGAATTAATTAGGTGAGGTGAAGATGTTCTCTCTCATTAATGAGGGAGATTTGAGAGGTTTTACTCTCCTCCATCAATAGGGGGTTAAGCCCCGTGTGGTCCCCACGCGGTAACCTCTCGCGTGAGGTTATGTTCGAGTGGGCCACACCACCATAACCTCTCAATGAGAGATTAAGGTGTGGTGTTCCCACCTCCAACTACCATGAGGAGTTTTTAACCACCAAACACCCATATGGAGACTCAAATAAAATAAAGTGAAAAGTCACTTTATGTTATTACTTTCCACGAAAACCTAAATTCTATCTTCTACTCTCGACCAACTGCCATCGAGGAGAAAGTTTACTTAAGTGAATACTGGCGCTGCGAGTTCAATGGTGCCCTCAGATTTCAATTCCGAGCACCGGTTCAAAAGTTATAAAAACCCACTCGAACTTTTACTGAACGTACCCGAACAAAACTCCAGAAATTGATTCTGGACACATCAAGCCTCGAAATTACGCGCTGTCAGTTTTCGTGGACTCATAAAATTTCCATGTTTTTAAGAAAAAAAATTCCACGGAACTTTCGGGTCTTTACATTGTTCCTATCTACGGACATGGTTATTGGTATCCTGATTTGAGATCATTTACAATATGTTATATTTGGTCGTGTACTTTGATTCATGTAAAAAAACATGATAATGATATTGTGGATAGGTGGCTTATGTTGGGCACATCAGTGGTGGTATGGCATTGGTTGAGTGGTCAAAAAGGATTTTTCAGTTCCAGTTTAAGGAATTAATATATCTTAGGCCACATTGATCAAGATGGAAGAACCATTATAAAACCAAGTCCACAGTAGTTGAGTGTAAATCTTCTTAGTTAAATCAAATAATAATAAATCATGAAAAGGGTAATGACAGAGGTTTGCATCCTTCTTTATGAGATATTAAGGACAACAAGATTATATTACACAGTGTATGTTCATAGGTTGGTTTTCACTGTTGTGACTATCTTTTTCAATTTACGGGACATGATGGGTTTCTTGATCATTCTTTTGTTCTGTGAGTAGTATTTATCCTATTGATATAAGGTCCGAGAGGGTCACACACAATAGCATATTCAAGAATCCCCCCTATTTAGTTGAATAGGTATATAGACATGGTGGGCCCCACCATAGGGGTCCGAGTTTTTTCTCAATATATACGATCACCAAAGTAATAAATAAATTCATATTATTAAAGTTTTGAGTAATTGGAATTAAATTTATTTGTTAAATTAATTTATATGTTTCAAAGTAAATACAAGAATAAATTAATTGAATGAATATTTGTATAAAATAGTCATGGTTCATTTAATATCTACGGGAACGATGAATCTAGTTAATCTCTCTAGTATTGTAACTAAATATATTTATTTTATTATAGGAAATTGATAATAATATTTATGACTCATTAAAGTAGACATAATACTATTTATAGTGCGTAAAATTATTCGAGAGGGTCATGGTGAAATTTCTATATAATTTATTAAACACTATAAATAGAAGATGAGATGTTCTCACCAGGGACTAATCATGGACTCCCTCTCTCATATTTTATCTCCCATATTCTAGATATACTCTGGATTTAGGATCTTGGATTGAGATCTCTCTTACAGATCGGAAGCATGGGGAGGCAGTGAACATCAGAGCGTCAAATGTGTTGTCAGAACTCCATGCTACTAACCAGATTTCAATGATCGACAATCCCACATATTTCTAAAGGTCGTGTGTAGGATCTACAAGAATACAGATTTGGATTCCATGAGAAGTGATTTCCAATGATGAGTGGACTTCGAGTGTGGATTCAGATCTTACCAGGTATTTTATGGTTTTAATTTTTTTTCTTAAAACACAACACCTGAGATACTAGGCTTAAACTAGGTTTTGATTCGCCGAAATTGACAAGTTCATGTCGATCATCATTGGAGAAATTTAAAATCCCATTTTTGGGGCTTCCACAGAATTCTTATTACCTTCAATTGGTATAAAAGTGATGCGTTATGTATTTAATCCAAGAAGGAAAATTTTATTATGTTTAATAGATGGTATCGTTCTAGTAACGAAGTTGTAGACGAATTTTAAATTTGACATCGTCTATCAATGTTGTAGCCAACCAATGTTTATAAAAAATATTGAAAATTAGTTTATAAAGGTATTAAAAATGATGAACATATGTTTATTTAAATGATCCAATACACAAAGATAGTTGGTTTTGAAAATTTCTGATTGATTAAAACCCAGTTCAGCTTTTTCGTGATCGGAATACTATTTTCTGATACCAATAATTTTATTATAATAAAATTATTATGAAAATATTAATTTTTTTTCTAAATACTATGTAATAGGTTTTTAAAAATAAAAATAGAGGGGTATTAATTAATTGAGATTGATCCATGGTCAGCAAACGACCGAAAAAAATGAGGGAAGGGGATGGCGGGTCGAATGCAATAAATAAAAGTAAAAAAAAATGGTATATGGTCACCAGGCGGGACCCCCAACCTAGCCCACTCACCCGCTGTTTGGCTAACCCCAACCCCTCCCGGGTTCAGCGCTCCTCCAGCAAGCCCTAAAGACTGCTGAACCGACCACACCCCAGGAAACAGCTTCCTCCTACAACTCCATGTAGCCTCCTTTCCCCACATGACTTCACTCCAGCGGCGCTGATGCGCAGTTCAGGGAAGGTTTCATGAGGATGATGCAGGCCTTCCAAGAAGCACCGCCTACTGCCTCTTCTATGGTAGACTTGATGTGGGTTTTCCAGCAGCAGCATCCTCCCACGTTCTCGGGGGAGGGAGGACCTCAGGCTACAGAGTCATGACTAGAATCCATTCTGACTATCTTCAAGCATTTGGAGATGCCTCCAGAGATGCGGTTCAATATCACCACCTACATGCTCTGAGACTCCCCCAAGAGGTGGCCGGATGTGATCTCACAGGTGGGTCAGCAGCAGGCTATGACTTGGGAGGAGTTCCAGCGCGTGTTATACGACTACTTCTACCCAGAGACCCTGAGGGTCGATCGTGCCCGGGAGTTCATGAGCATAGAGTAGGGTGCTCTATCTTTCATGGAGTATTCCTCTCGTTTCACTGAGCTGTAACGTTTTACACCCCTTCGGGATGGGAGTGGGTTGTTCTTGGCAAGGAAGTTTGAGGATGGACTTAGGCGGGAGATCTGCTCGCAGGTGAACATCTTCCAGCTGACTTCCATTACTTCCATCGTCAATCAGGCACTGATTGCGGAGCGCAATCTGAGAGACTCTGGAGCTGCGAGCCAGGGCGGTTCTGCTTCCAGAGCTAGCTTTCCTTCAGATGACAGCAAAAAGTGTCGTAGGGAGCCCACGTGCGGTGATTCGAGGAAGCAATATGCATCTTCCGGTAGCCAAGTGACATGCTACCAGTGTGGCCGGACAGGGCACATGAGGCCGTAGTGCCAGAGAGACCCCGTGGAGTGCCGATCATGCGGCAAGATTTGTCACCTTCAGCATTTCTTCCAGGTTTTCTCACCAGCAGCAGGTGACCGGGGTTCTTTCATGACTCCTCGTTCAGGACCAGCCCCGTCATCTTCTCACCAGTCGAGGAACTGGAGTTCTTCCAGCCGTTCGGGCCGAGGTGGACGTCTAGGCCATGGCAGTCAGCCACCAGTTCCTCAACACCAGCAAGGCAGATCAGCTCAGAGTGGTCAGCCAGGGGCGCAAGGCCGCGACACGGGCCATTCTTTCGTCGTGGAGAAAACTTATCATGTGCAGGATCTCGTCCCTTCTACTGTTTGAGGTATGATTTTAGTAGCCTCAGTTTTATCTTCATCCCTTTTCGATACTGGCGCTACGCATAGCTTTATCTCTGTTGTTGTTGTGGAGAGCCTTGGACTCTGCATCTTTTCTTCTGCCGACTCGTTGACACTAGACACATCTTTGGGAATGAGGACATCTAGTGTATGCTAGTGTAGAGAGTTCCCTCTCGAGGTTGCAGGGTATCGCTTCTTTTGGGATCTCTATGTCCTAGAGATGATAGGCTATGATGTCATCCTTGGCATAGATTGGTTGATTCCCTTTCAGGCAGTCGTTGACTGTTATCGGCACAGAGTGAGTTTCATTTCACTAGAGGGTGAAACATTCCTTCATAGAGGCTAATGGGACGTTTGGGCGAGTCGGGCAGGACTCGAGCATCTTGGTATAGGAGGGGTGACAGCCCAGATTGTTAGCCTTTACTTGGATGATCAGGGGACTCCACAGATGGATTTTCCTCCAGTGGTGGATCGCTTCAGGGATGTCTTTCCAGAGGACTTTTCGGGTTTGCCTCCGGAGTGTGAGGTAGACCACTCAATTGAGCTTATGCCAGGATTGGCACTGGTGTCCATTCCTCCCTATAGGATGGCCACACCTGAGTTGCATGAGCTCAAGAAGAAGTTGGAGGAGCTACATGCTAAGGGTTTTATTAAACCCAGTACTTCTCCTTGGGGTTTTCCTGTTCTGTTTGCAAAGAAGGCATACGGTACCCTTCAGCTTTGTGTGGATTATCGAAAGCTGAACCAGTTGACTGTGAAGAACTGATATCCTTTGTCGATGATTGATGACCTTTTTGATCAGCTTTGAGGAGCCCGGGTGTTCTCAAAGATCGACTTGAGGTCCGGTTATCATCAGTTGCATGTTAGACCATCAGATATACCTCTGACAGCCTTCAAGATCAGGTACAGTCTTTACGAATATACAGTCATGTCGTTCGGTCTCACGAATGCATCTGCAGTTTTCTTGGCACTAATGAACAAAGTGTTCCATCCTTACTTGGATTCTTTCGTCTTGGTCTTCGTGGATGATATCTTGGTGTACTCTCACACTCGACACGACCATGCCACACATCTTGAGATCGTTCTGAGTACACTGAGATAGCATCGGATTTATGCTAAACTCTCGAAGTGCCACTTGTGGATGGATCAGATTCACTTCTTGGGTCACGTCATCTCATAGGCATGTGTATCAGTGGACCCAGAGAAAGTGAGAGCAATAGTTTCCTGGGAGAAGCCGAAGAACGTCTTTGAGGTACGGAGTTTCATAGGGCTGGCTGGATACTACAGACGCTTCATTCAGGACTTTTCACACCTAGCAGCACCTTTGACAGGACTGAACAAGAAGGGGGTAAAGTTCCCATGGTCAGATTCTTCTGAGTAAGCCTTTCAGGAGCTGAAAGGGAGGATGACATCAGCACCGATACTGGTCTTGCTGGAGCCAGGCAAGAGCTACACTATTTACTGTGATGCTTCAGGTATCGGGCTGGGAGCTGTTCTTATACAGGGAGATGAAGTCGTTGCATATGGGTCTCGGCAGTTGAGGCCACATGAGAGGAACAACCCTACGCACGATCTGGAGTTGGCTGCTGTTGTTCATGCCTTGTGCTGTTGGAGACACTATCTTCTGGGAGAGTACTACTTGGTCTTCACTGACCACAAGAGTCTCAAGTATATCTTCACTCAGCGTGATCTGAATCTGAGGCAGTGCAGGTGGGTCGAGTATCTTCAGTCTTTTGATTTCAAGCTTGCCTATACACCGGGAAAGGGAAATGTTGTGGCTGATGCGTTGAGAAGGATAACTCAAATTCAGGCAGTTCAGAAGGCCAGTAGTGAGTCGAAAATGATGGCTCTGTTCGCTGAGATGCATCTGCAGGTGCACGACAGACGAGGACAAACTTTTCTATCTTCTGTAGCTGTTACCTCCACACTACATGATCAGGTACGGATGAGGCAGCTATCAGACTCGGAAGGCTTAGTCCTGCGGGAGAGTGTGTCAGGAGATGACCCTCTTTTTGTATGGACAGTGGGTGAGGATGAGATCTTTTGTTTCCAAGGACACGTATGGGTTCAATCAGACATACGTGAGGAGCTGATGCGGGATTTCCATTCCTCTGTTTGGGTAGTTCATCCTGGCATCCCCAAGATGTATCGGGACCTTCATCACCAATTCTGGTGGCCAGGTATGAAGAAGGATGTTGCTGGTTTTGTTATGAGATGTTCTAATTGTCAGTAGGTGAAAGCAGAGCATCAGCGACCAGCACGTCTTTTACAGCAGTTACCCGTTCCAGAGTGGAAGTGGAACGATGTTGCGATGGATTTCATGACCGGGTTTCCGAGATCACCTCGAGAGAACGATGTTTTTTGGGTTGTCTTCAATAGACTTACGAAGGTTTCTCACTTCTTACCGATCAATCAAACCTTCAGTGTTGATGATCTGGGATGAATTTACATCAGAGAGATCGTTCGTCTGCATGGAGTTACGCGCTCTATTGTTTCAGACAAAGATGAGCGATGTGCCTCTCATTTCTGGTAGGGAATTCAGAAGGCCTTGTGTACGTAGGTACTTTTGATTACAGCATATCATCCCCAGACTTATGGCCAGTCCAAGCGCACGATCCAGGTGCTTGAGGATATGCTCCGAGCTTGAATCCTTGACTTGGCGGTTCTTAGGAGAATAATATTCCTCTAGTGGAGTTCGCCTACAACAACAGTTTCCAGGCGACCATTCAGATGGTTCCATGTGAGGATTTGTACGGTAGGCCATGCCGATCACCCTTATTCTGGCTGGAGGTAGGAGAGGCAGCTTTGTTGGGACCTCGTCTTGTACAGGAGACATCAGAGTAGATAGAGATGATTCGAAAGAGGATGGCTACAGTGCAGTCTCGACAGAACTCTTATGCTGATCAGCGGAGACGACCTCTAGAGTTCAAGGTCGATAATCAGGTCTTCATATGTGTCGCACCGAGGTTGGGACACAAGAGGATTCAGATACACGTTAAGCTTTCACCGCGGTACGTCGTGACGTTTGAGGTCTTGGAGAGAGTGGGGTCGGTCGCCTATCCGTTGCAGCTACCTCAGAGATATCGGGCCATGCACGACGTCTTCCACGTCTCTCAGCTCCAACGCTACTTTTCAGACTCGTCTCACATCTTTCAGCCCAAGGAAGTCGAGATTGAATCGGATGCGTCGTTCGAGGAGCATCCTATCCGGATTGTCGATCGTAGTATGAAGGTTCTCCGCGGGTGGTCTGTTCCTCTGGTACGAGTGTTATGGCAGCACAGGTGAGTATAGGACGAGACCTGGGAGAGGGAGACCGATGTACGATCGCAGTGGCCAGAGCTGTTCGGGGTTTCTCCTTCTCTGCCTCGTTAGGGAAATTCGGGGATGAATTTCATTAAGGGGGGAAGTTTGTAAGAACCCAGATCTCTTTTCAGGTTTGTTTTTCCATTTTTCTGGAGTTTTTGAGAAAAATGATTTTTCTGGAAATTTCAGAAGTACAAGTTGTGTACTTTCTGAGTACACGCAGTGTACTCTTCCCCGGCTCGAAGCCGTGTGTTGGCCGTGTCCGGGCCACACACACGGTGTGTAAGGCTGAGGTGGAGGCCGGTTATTTCGGAGTACGGAAAATTCGAAGTACACGTCGTGTATTCCAAAAGTACACGTCGTGTACTTTCTTTTTTTTCATTAAACGGACCGGGGTCACGTCTAACCCCCATATCCGTCTTCTTCTTCAGTTTTTGACCATCCAAGAGAGACCGTACGACGGGATCTTCGAAAAACTCCCGCCCTGTAGTCCGTTCTCCGATTCGAGCACGGTCAGTTGCGTTGGAATCACAGTGGTGAGTTCTTCCTTCTGCTTTATCCTTGTTTCTTGATACCTCCTCGTTTCCAAGTTATCGTGGGATGAATGTTTTGTGCGTTTTCTCAGATCTACGTTGTTCTAAGTGGAATCTGTCGTCGAGCTTCGCATATATCGATCTCCTCGGATCGAGCTAGGTGGTCTGTGCCTTTACGTAGAAAGTTGGTGAATATTTGTTGCAATTTCCACCAATACCCTTGAATGGGTATTGCATGTTTCATGTTTTTCCCTTGTTACTTGTCAGCTTTGCTTGATTGCTTTAGTAGAGGTTATTGCTTGTGATTAGAGTATTGTGTTTGTGCTCAGTTTACTTTTCCATGCCTAGTTGTAGGATTGTGGACCGTTGTTTTAGTATTGCTATTGAGCCTTAGTTGATAGTCATGTAGTTATTCAGGTTTACTTGGACGTTATGCACACGCTGAGCATGTTTAGTTATACTCAGGACTATGAGAACCTAGAGTAGTAGACCAAAGGGAGAATTGACGGAAGGGCTTCTCTAGAGTGTCTTTTTAATCAAGATGTGGGACCAAGGGGAGAATTGACAGAAGGGATTCTCCAGAGTGTCTTTAACTACGACGCGGGCCACAGGGGGAATTGATGTTGAGTGCTTCCCCAGAGAGCCTTTAGCAGTATACGATACTATAGGGGGAATTGACAGTGAGTACTTCCCCAGAGAGTCTGCTTAATTTACGTAGCTGAACCAGAGGGGTGAGACTGTGTGTGCCTCCCAGAGGTTTTCTAGTACTTAGAGGTTGAACCATAGGGGTTGGACTGTGAGAGCTACCCAGAGGGTTACCTGTTTTCTTCTTGTTGTTGACTGCTTACTTGTTTGCTTTACATGTTAGAGCTGTGGATTGTAGCTGCTTGTGATTTCCTGTTTACTGCCTCTTGTTTATTTACTGTAATGTATTCATTGACTGTTAGGCACAAATATTTGGGTGATTGCCTACTGGGATTGTATCTCACACCCTGTTTGGGCCATTCTTTTGGGACCAAGCAGACTCTATTGCTGCAGGTATAGATAAGGGCAAGCACCCTTCTACTTCAGGATCTTGACTACATCAGGAGTTGGGGAGCATGGGACCGAGCCGTGGCTCACGATGCTGAGGAGCTTTCTTTGTTTTTCTTTTTCACTTGGTTTCAGTTGTATTCCAGCACGTTGTTGTGTTTGCTGCTTTCTATAGATACTTGTACCTGCTGCATTATTGTCATCTTTGTTGGATATCTGCATTGCTTCCGCTGTCTAGTTTCTTTTGTTATGAATGTTGATTACTGCTTCCGCTGTTTATTGTTGTTTTCTTACCTTGTATACCTAACCGAATGAGGGAATAGTTTCCCCACCGACTCACCAAGGTCCTCGCTGCTAGTCGGCAGCCTCTGGTGTTCGGGGAAACGCGTTTGAGGTCATGTGGAGAACCGGGTACAGGGCACCAGTGGAGGGGCTCCGGACTCGGGACGTTACACCAAGTCCATAGTAGTTGAATGTAAATCTTATTAGTTAGATCAAATAATAATAAATCATGAAAAGGGTAATCACATGAGTGTTCATCCTTATTTATGAGATATTAAAGACAACAAGATTATATTACACATTGCATGTTCATAGGTTGGTTTTCACTATTGTGACTATCCTTTTCTATTTATGGGACATGATGGGTTTCTTGATCATTCTCTTGTTCTGTGAGTAGTATTACTCCTATAGATATAAGGTCTCAGAGGGTTACACATAATAGCATATTCAAGAATCCTCCCTATTTAGTTGAATAGATATATAGACATGGTGGGCCCCACCATAGGGGTCCAGGTTTATTCCCAATATATACGATCACCAAAGTAATAAATAAATTCATATTATTAACGTTAAGAGTAATTGGAAATAAATTTATTTTTCAAATTAATTTATATGTTTCAAAGTAAATACATGAAAATATTAATTGAATGAATATTTGTATAAAATAGTCATGGTTCATTTAATATCTACGAGAACGATGAATCTAGTTAATCTCTCCAGTATTGTAACTAAATATATTTATTTTATTATAGGAAATTGATAATAATATTTATGACTCGTTAAAGTAGTCATAATACTATTTATAATGTGTAAAATTATTCGAGAGGGTCATGGTGAAATTTCTATATAATTTATTAAACACTATAAATAGAAGATGAGATGTTCTCACCAGGGACTAATCATGGACTCCCTCTCACATATTTTATCTCCCATATTCTAGATATACTCTGGATTTAGGATCTTGGATTGATCTCTCTCTATCAGATCGGAAGCATGGTGAGGCAGTGAACATCAGAGCGTCAAAGGTGTCGTCAGAACTCCACGCTACCAACCAAATTTCAATGATCGACACTCCCACATATTTCTAAAGGTCGTGTGTAGGATCTACAAGAATACAGATTTGGATTCCTTGAGAAGTGATTTCTAATGATGAGTGGACTTCGAGTGTGGATTCAGATCTTACCAGGTATTTTATGGTTTTAATTTTTTTTCTTAAAAGACATCACGTGAGATACTAGGCTTAAACTAGGTTGTGATTCGCCGACATTGACAAGTTCATGTCGATCATCAGTGGAGAAATTTAAAATCCCATTTTTGGGGCTTCCACAGAATTCCTAGTACCCTCAATTGGTATAAAAGTGATGCGTTATGTATTTAATCCAAGAAGGAAAAATTTATTATGTTTAATAGATGGTATCGTTCTAGTAGCGAAGTTGTAGACGAATTTTAAATTTGACATCGTCTAGCCAAGTTGCAGCCATCCAGTGTTTTTAATAAAGATTGAAAATTAGTTTATATAGGTATTAAAAATGATGAACATATGTTTATTTAAATGATCTAATACACAAAGATAGTCGGTTTTGAAAATTTCCGATTGATCAAAACCTAGTTCAGTTTTTTGGTGATCGGAACACTATTTTCCCCAAATGACTTCACTCTAGCGGCGCTCCCAGTGAGCTGCGAGAAGCACTCCTGGCTGCCCAGATCTGCCAAAGTTGCATCGGACCACTGCATGGAAGATACCGCTCTACCTGTGTGAAACTTGTGTAACCTACCGCGGCCGGTCACTGCCGTCCTCCTCCGCCATGCGCCAAGAACGACGGACTGCCCCGCCTCCCTAAGGCAGCGGTTGAAGTTTTGACCTCCTCTCCGTAGCACCGACCAAATCTAGGGGCAGAGGCCCCTTTATTTGGATGACCCCAGCTTCTGTCTGCCTTTATGGAAAGAAAATTTGAAACCAACTTCCCCAGCACCACTCCTTGATGTCACGACCCCGCTCAACCAAGCTCGATAAACAGTGAAGCACTACTCAACCTGGGCCATCTCCCACACTATATTTGGATCATGGCATGGAGGGCCTCTTGTTTTCAACAAGCTGAGCTTCCAAACACCATAGGGTTGCCCCCTGCAGCCTCCCTTCAACTACCGCCCGGTCCTCCTAGCAGATGGGTAACTTCTTCTTGGTCTACTCCACCTCCAAATAGGCTGGGTAAGTCTTCCCATCCCAAAATGGGTCTCGGTAGACTCGCCTACCATAGAACATCACCGCTCAGGGTCTGAATATCCTGAAATGAGTTTGTACGGGTTCGGCTCGACCCGCAAAATCCCTTCGAGGATTTTGAGGGCCCAACTATTTATTAAATAATAAAAAATTAATTAATTTAATTTTGGTTATAAATTAAATGAATTAAATATTAATTTTTGGTTTATTTTTTAATTCTGTGGGAAAAATTAATTTCTTTTAATGTTAAATTAATTTAATTTTTTTAATTTAGTTTTTTGTTCTAAAATGAAATTAATTAAGGAAACCGAATGACATAAATATTGAATTAAAAATAAGATTGAATTTTTAATTCAATAAATTTTCCAATGAAAATTATAATTTAATGAAAGTTTAATTTTAATTTCAGCATTTAATTTTATTAATGGTTTTTAAAGCATATTAGAATTATCATGACTCTATTAACCAACCAATGTATGTCTGATGCCTATTTTATTAATTTAATTTAATTATGCAATCGGTTGTTTGTATTTAATAGATTAAATAAATGGGGATCTATGAATTTTCTGTGTTATTATATATATATATATATAAGGTCATGCGTGTCCAATTCTGAGTTACATTTTATACCCCCAAGACCCCCTAGTATGCATGCGAGTGTTATTGTAGAGTGACGAAATGATGAGAGACACACTTCACACCATGTTATGGAGACACACTAGACCAGACATGGATGCATTTGATGAGTTGGTGCTGCAACTCGAGATGCATGAGATGTGACTCAAGGTATTACTAGGGCCTAGGTTGACACATTACTCGCTCAATGGATCAACCATTAGTATCAACTCATTATCATGTTTCTATTTTATTTTTGATTTTTTATTATTTCTTGAATGTGTAGTTTATGCATGATCACATAGAAGGATAAACAAGCATGCACAGTTTAAATGAACATGTGGCGCAATGAATATTTTTTATTTATTGCATAGTCAGTTGTGAGTGTGATAACATAACTCATGCTAATAATATAGAAAATATATTTTTTCTTGGCATTAAAATAATAAAACCTATAATAAAATATTATGTCATAACCACTATCCATCAAACGACTTTGAAAAAAACCGGGTGTTCATTGTGCTCTTCATGCCAATGTTAAGGGCGGATCTTAATACCAGCGAGTTATTTTGAGAGTGGATTATTGAATTAACTAATTTTCTAGTAAGTATTATCTAAACATAACTTTATATTATTTTAGAGGAAAGTGTTGAGTAAATCAAGTAATAATTTTAGAAGTTGGGTCTTCACTCAAGAGATCAAAGAACCATGAGTTTATGTGATTGGTCAGTCAACCACATACCTTGAACGCTCCAATTAGCTATGTAACCAAAGAATGTAGAATTTGAGGGGATTTTCATGGATCCTTACCATTAGAATTATCATGATTTATAGTATACTAATTCTAGCACACAGGGTTTCTTGAATTCAATAAAATAGTGGGATACATTTAAGGATTTAAATATTTAATCAAAATGTCTAAATTACTAGTCAATATAAAATGTACTAGTCCTCTAAAAATACAATTTGGTATAAAATTGAATGTTATACCACTATAAAAACTGTTTCCAATAATGTACAATGTAAATTTCCCCACTTGAACGAGTTTCCAAGAATAGTACTAGTGCTTGCGCACGATACTATAATATAGGAACTTCAAGGTGCTAGTGCCCTTTATCCGTTAAGTCACCTCAAGAAGTGAGGGTGAGAAATATATTTATATGAGACTCATGTGTTAAGCATATAATGGTTATTTCATAATTCTATCATCAACATTCGGTGTTAATTGTGATCTCTACATTATAACAAGGATGATATAACATGATGTCTCATCTCCAATATGTTTGCAAGGAGAAACAGACGTAATATATGATTAAGTTGATGATTTCACTGAACAATGTAAATTGAATGATGACATGATCTTTCAATGGATTCCTTTATAATATCTTTTCGCCTATTTACCCCAGTCTCATTTCTAGTTACAAAACTGATAGTATTGGTTAAACGCTACATTACTATTTTAGGTAGAGATTCTCAATGTAAATATAATATAAAAGACAAATTAATAATTAATTCTTATAGAGAATAAATTAAATGAAATTGAGAGATGTCCAATAGAAATACACAAGAAATGGGACATTTGAATATTCATTCAATGAAAGTGGTATTAAATTGAGTACATTTTCATTGTATATTAGGAAATAAAACTACAGAAGTTTAACAAAAAAAATTAAACTAATGAAGTAATTTACCGTTTCTTCTTCAGGAATATCAATCAATGTAATGTTTATGTTTTACTTATTGGGTATTCAATACAATATACCTATCACATACCTGTATTTATATACATTAACCAAGAAATTATTGAAATATTATTATAAGTATGAGGTATTCTCCAAGCTATTGAGGAAGGGTGATTCCTAAGTAAGCAGTGAGAAACACATAACTTCTAATTTCTATGTGAATGATTCATGTACAAATTGTATTTAGTATCACCATTTTTTTATCACATTCCCTTTGGACAGAAGGATTCATTATTTGAGATTTAGGAATGAATGTTGTTTGTGGTGTACATTTATCAAGCAATAGTTTAGTCATACATGAATCATAGGCAATACCTGATTAATATAAATGTAAGAATTTAATACCCATAAGTGGTAAGATAATTATTTTTCAGGTAAGACTAAAAGTTGACATCGTGTATATACCCATTTTGGTATTTAGTCTCAACAAATCTAAACATCTTTAATATTATCAGTGTCTTTAGTTTGGATAAAAAAACCTTTTGATATAAAGGTATTCCAAAAAGAGTATGAAATTATTTCAACAAGAAATTGTGAAATATTATAGGGGTAAGTTAGTGGTAAATACACTTCATGAGATTCCATTTAGACTTTACGGAATAGTAAAGTGGCATATGATATATGCAAGGTTGGTGGATATGAGTAGCTTTAGGCTGAAATGTTGAAAAACATATTGACCAAGAAAGCATCAATCAATATAATATAGCATGCAGTAATTCTTAAATTGAAATTACCTTATCTCCATCACATTATTGATGTTAACGATGGGGATCAATGATTAATTGTTACAAGATAAAATTGATCAACAAAATGTATCATGGATTAATTACTAAATGTACATTTTAAAAATCATTGCAATAATATGAGTAGTATCAATATTGCATCTTGCAAAATCCTCCATTATATTTCATGACATGCTTTTCAAATAACGATGATGTCCCATAACTATATACCAACTAATATGAAAAATTGATATCATATGAATCATAGTATGATGGAAATAAAATATTTCCCAAGGCATGTGTTTGGATGCAAGGATTTTGTTCGGATATAAAAAAACTCGAATCAAATAAAACATAGTGTGCATCTAAAGTAATTATCCTAACTACTTCTTAGGATATTACCTAAATCCCTAAAATAGAAAAGTAGTAGTCAAGTGATATACTAAATTTTAATAAAATGGTGTACATCTCTTTTGAGATAGTGGAATCCTGATGGAACTCGGTTTAGTCAACACTATAGATGCCCATGTAGTTGGAATATGAACTAGTTGCACAAGTGCATGTGGAACATGAACGGTCAAGAGACGCATACTGTATAGGATGTTTGAAACCATATTGATGGTTTGGTATTCACTATAGCTGGTGATAAATTATTCTTTGTGAATAACAATTCCTACATGTTAGCAATATATTTAAATTATCTGAGATTGCAATGATAAATTAATATTCAATAATGGATTCCATGAATCAAAATGAAAAGGGGACTATTATAATGGATATTGTGGTATGTATTGAAATGATATGATACATGGATGGTAGAAGCATCATACCAATAAGTCTTGATTGGTTATACCAAGTTGGTATTCCATAATCAATTATAATTTTACTTATCATAGCTAATTTGTATGTTAAATATATTGATCATTGAATTTCATGACTAACAATCATGGAAGGTGTCTCTATGGCACAAATACAAAGGGTTGGTCACATCACAGAATGATAATAAAGGTTTCCATTTACAAAAATCCACTTTAATATTGAATGATACAATAGGATCTTAGATTATTCATTTGGAATAAATGTTTTCCATGTGTCTTCCAATGGTTAGGGGCATAACTATTATTTTACAGGTTAAATATGTTTAGAAACAAATGGAAAATATAAATTGGTCATGCAACTCGTTAAATAAAGGTTTGAATATATTCTATAGAGGCTGACTAAAAGTTGAAACTAATGTTATTAGGAATAGGATCTACTAAGATTGATCTAAAGGTTGATTGGACCTAGTCAATCATACATATAATGAAATAGTACTGAAAAATACAAGCTAGAACAATTTGAGTTAGAATTTATACCAATGTCACATGGTATATTCTGTCCAAGTTGACATGTCTAGTACATGGGGTAAGAGGGACTTGATCATTTTAAATCCATATGCTTATACGATGGATCAATCGCTTATGCCATGATAGGTAAAGAATTGATATTTCCGTGATACACCTCATAGTTATAAAATATCAGTTATATCCAGGATTACTACATAGTAAGTAGTCAAAACTTTCTGATTATATTTCATAAAGTATAAATGATATGTAATTAGTAAGTAGAGACGAATGGGTACTATTTTTCAATAGATATAAACAAGTATTCCTTGGAACAATGTGATCTAATATCATAGTAAGGCCATGGATATGAGAGGGACAAGCTCATATAAGATATTGGTTTCCATTTACAGAAATATCAAGTATGTTGCAGCTTCTGAGGTAGCTAAGAAGTAGTTAAACTCAATAGTTTGTTTTGACTCTTGGAATCACACCTTATAAGTAAAACATTATCATAATGTAAATAATGACATAAATTGTATCCTTTATTTTATGTTTTGATAGTGGAAAAAGGTATATACTCATGGATAACATATCTTCAGATGTTTTACTCAGTGAAATGATGATGTATATTGTAGAATAGCCATGCGAAAGAATCACGGTAGACCCAGAAACTAATGTCATGAATAAGTAGATACATGATTTTAATCAGGTGATAACTAACAAGTTTGGTTTACATGTTGGCCCTAGTGTAAGTGTGATTGTCGTAATAGTTGGCTCCTTGGACCCAACCATGAAAAAAAATTGATTACCATATCATGTATATAGTTAGTTATAAATGATGTATACTTACCATTACAGTGTAGATATTTTTGCATCCACTATTCAATGGTAATGTTCATAGATTAAATGTTATATTAATGTGTTAAAATAGATACCAAACTTTAATGAGAACCTCTAGATACTATGACATTAATCTTAAAAAAATTCATATGGTCTAGATACATCTTACTAACTAGAAATAATTGATATTTTACTATCAGGTGATAGGGGATTATAATCATTGAGACTTCATCTCATGAAGTTCACACTTAGGGATCTCTAATAGTGATGTTATGATGATAGAACCAATAATATGAATGACACATGTATCAGGTGTCATTGGTTGTTCTTATCTATGAACATGTGTATTGGTATCCCAATATGACATCATTATCAATGTGGGAAATTTGATCACATACTTGGTTCATGGAAAAACCATGATAATGAAATCATGGAAATGTGTCTTATGTTGGGTGTGTCATTGGTGGTTTGGAATTAGAGGAATATAAAAGAAAGGATATATAACTTCTATATTAAGGAAGTATTATATCTTAGGCCTCATTGATCAGGATGGTAGCACCATTATAAGACCATGACCATGGATGTAGAGGATTAAAATGTCATGTTAGATCAATAAATAATAAATAAATAAAAGGGTGATGACACGGTGGTGCATACTACTTTATGATATATTAAAGGCAAAGAGATTATATTATACACAGTGTGTTCATAGGTCGATTGTCACTACTCTGACCATCCTTTTCACTTCAGGGGCCATGATAGGTAGCCAGATCCCTCTCTTGGTCTATGAATAGTATTCACTACTATCGATATATGGTCCTTGAGGGCCACACGCAATAGAATATTCCTGAATCTTACATATTTAGTGGAATAGGTATATAGGATATGTTGGGCCCCACCACTGAGGTCTGGGTATTTTTACAATGATTTACGATCACAAAAGTAATAAATAAATTCATATTGTTCATGTTAAAAATAACATGCATTCAATTTATTTATTAATTGTATTTAAAAGTATTAAATTAAATATATGATAATATCAATTGAATGAATATTATTATAAAATATTTATGTTTCATTTAAATTTTTTTGGAATGATGAGTCGATGTAATGACTTGGGTATTATCACGTAATATATTTATTTTTTTACAAGAAAGTGAGAATATTATTTATGACTCAATGTAGTTGTCATAATATTATTTATAGTGTTTAAAATTATTCAGGGGGTCTAGGTGAAATTTCTAGGTAATTTGTTTAACACAATAAATAGAAGAGAAGGGGTTCTCTCTAGAGACTATTCATGGTCTCTCTCTCTCTCTCATATTCTATCTCCCATATTATATATAGAAAGGCACTGGATCTAGAATCTCAGATCGACCTCTCTCTCATGCATCACATGTAAGGCGATGCAGTGACGTCGGAGCGTCAAAGCTATTGTCATAAATCCACGCTAGCACATGGATTTCAATGATTGGCACTCCCATTGATTTTTATAGCGCATGTTGATGATCTATGGGAATTTGGATTTGGATTTATTGAGTAGAGATCTCTAATGATGAATAGATGTCGATGGGGGATTCAAATCTTACTAAGAATTTATGGTTTTAATTTTGTCCTTATAACACTTCACCTAAGATCCTCATCTTAAACTAGGCAGTGATTCACCGACATCGACAAGTTCATGTCGATCATTGAAGGAAAATTTTAAAATCCCATTTTTGGGACTTACACTGCTTTATTGATACCTTCAGGCCTCAACCAATAAGGGTGTCCCATTTCAATCCCATCAGTTAGAACATTGGGTGAGGTAACATCACTAGGGTTCAACCTTGAACAAGCCCAAGCTAAGCTTCATCAAGTGATGATTGAATACAATCTCTTATAGGAGATGTTCAAGTCAGTGAAGATTACCACTAGGTTGATGTTAGCTGAGGCACCACATGAAACTAACACCATGGAACACCTTACTCTTAAGGAGTATTTGGGTGTAATAAGTATTTATGTGTCAAATACCTAGTAACATAAAGGTTAATTCCCTTGTATAAATAAAATTTTTATTCCATCATTTCTGTTTTAAGAACGTTTTTGCTGAATAAAATTGAGCTAAAATTTGATAAATTGTTTTTTTAGATAGAGATGTTACTATTAATAAAATAAATAATAATTATAATAAAATAATGTATTATGAATAGTTTTTATTTTAATAAAATGGTATGTATAAAACAGTTTTATTTAAAAATAAATGATAAAATAAAATTTTTCAGGTATCAAAATTTTTATTATGCATTTTAAATCCACTAATATTTTTTTCAAAAAATTTGGATATTTATATTGAAAACATAAAATTATAATATTTATATAGTTATTTTGATAAAATAAATATCATTTTCTAAAACATAATTTCAATTATAGGTTAGGGTGAATTTATGATAATTTACTAAAATACATTATTTTTTATGAATAGTAAAAATATAGTTTGAGTTTTTTGGTTTATTATTAACATCATAATTATTTCATAATGATGTAATAAATAATCAAACACAATCCATGACATAAAGTATGTTATTTTATTAATATCATATATTTTAATAGATTTTAATGCATTTCCAAATATAAGATGTACTTGTTAAATACTTAAATGGAATCTTTAACTTTAAAAAAGTTATTTTGTGGAAAATGAATTTTCCAACACAAAATAAGTAATATAAAACAATGGTTGACTTTTTAGTATTAGAATAACATAAATGGTTTCCAAATATTCTATTATAATGGGAAAATACCATGGTCATTCCCATGGTTTTTCATTTACTACTACCAAGGTTTCCAAGGACTATATTTTGAAACTAATAAACAAATACTCCACTTTTCCTATAAATACACACACATTTCTCCATTTCATCTCACTCCCAATTAATCATCATAATTTTTTATATTTTTACCACCATAGGAGTCCCCCCCAAGTTGTCCTCAAGCCCCAAAGGTCCTAATCCTAAGGTTTTAGGAGGTACTCTTCAATGTAAGGGAGCTATTATTCTTTTCTATTCATTTCAAGAACCTATTTTGGTCTATATGTTCTGAATGTTATGTTCACACCCCCTTATTTACTTTTTATTCATTACCATAATTACAAATTATTTTTTATCAATTGGATACCCATGCCCCCTTTTTTTATCCTTTTTTAAAACGAAATTTTATACCTGTTATGCTGCCGATTTTACTTTTAAAAATTTCACACTTCCCCTCAAGAAATCAAATTTTATTTTATTTTTTGAATTCCCAAACATATTTATTTTTCATGGGTATTAAAAAATATATAAAAATGATTTATTTTATTCTTTTGTTGACATAAATAAAATCTTCATTCCTTTTCCGTGGGATAAAAATGACATAATGGTCTTGTTTTTAAAGCATTTTTTGAAACACCATGATTTTTATATGAAACACATTTTATTTTATTTCCCATGTGTTTTTATGAAATTATTTATATGGTATATTTGGATCACAAGAAAATTAATAAATATTATCTATGTGTCCAGATATGTCTCTAATGTATTGGGAAAATAATTTAATCTCAAGATAAGACACATTTTACAATACCTTAGTGAACAACCTTGGTAATTTTTATGAAACCTTGATGAAAACCCCTGGTGATATTCTTAAAAATGTATCACATGAATTTTGTAGAAATATTTCTAATTTACTATTTATTTTCTTTTAATTGTTATATTCCTCAGTCTATAATTATATAACTAATTTTCTTGTTGATATTCTTCAATATCACTTGTAAATTGTTTCCCTTTCTTATTCCCATGCTTGGATTTATGCTCACCCTATACTTTGTTGTTTGTCCCCAAGTTATGAGATTTAGTAAAATTATATAGTATGAACCAATTAAAGAACATTTCATATTTTTTTAAAGAATGTTTTATGTTTTCATGTATTATCTACCTTGTTTCCAAGAAACTAAACATTAAAAGATACTATGTTTTGTACAATGTAATGAAAAGATTATGTAATAAAATGGTGGGATGTCATAGTTGGTATCAATGAATGGATTAGTTAATTGTGTAAATAAGTATTTTAAAAAATTATGACGAACCTTAGAAAAAAATTAAAATAGAAGAAAACATTATTTTATTTTGGTGATGTATTAATTATGTGATTTCTTTGCAATGAAATCCATTCTTATTTATAAACAAGTGGATGTGTCTCTGGAACAGGTGTATCTAGGGGTAAAACCTAAAAAACCTCTATGAGAACTAGTTCATGACAATGGGCCTTGGTGCACTCTTGTTTTTTCAATATTAGGGGATATGTTTGGTTAATCATGATCTTTTTATGAACCATTATGATGGATTCATTGAAAATTTAATTTTTGTTAAAGAATAACATATTTAATAATTATGTTTTAAGAAATAAAATACCTTTAGAATTTTAAAACTATTAATATAAACACATTTCTCACTATTATTTATTATTTTTGAGAATGGTGTAAAATAGGAGGAACCACATAAATGCAGATAGCAATAGACCATTCCCTTATAGTACTCCAATGAAAGCTAGAATGAAGACAATCATGAGAATAATGAATCAACTGAATCGAGTTGTGATCAATAACTTGAATCAAACTAAGAGATTGGATTCTCCCTGAAGGGGTAAACTTTACATTGTTCCATTTATTCATTAACTTCCATCTTATTTTAGTGGATCTATCAACTCATTAATTTATGAATAATTGATAAGATCTAAAAAATAGATTTTTTATACTCTGCTGTTCAGAATAATAGAATGTCACATTGGCTATGTACCAAATAGAGGGAGAATCTAATAATTGGATTCTACTGGTTAAAAAAAATGCTATGAGGTCAGATTGATGCTATTGAGTGTTATGATTTCAAGTGAATCTTTTTTAAAGAATATTTTTCCCATTCGATGAGAACAAAAATAGAAAAGGAATTTCTAGAGCTGAAGTAGAAGGAAAATTAATCTTTGGGATCTTATAAGATGAAATTTAAAAGTATTTATCACTATACCCCTATATTTTCCATGGATCCAAATGGAAATATTTATAGATTAATGGGTGATATAAGACACCATATATGGAAGAATCTATCCAATCGAGACTATGGTAGTTATGAGTAGATAGTGAAAAGTGTTGTAAAAGTCGAACTAGAGTTTGGAGAGAGGTAGTGGTCCCATAGATAGAATAAAATGAATAAATCTTTGGAGCCAAACACAGGGAAGAAATTTTATCATTTAAGAATATAAAATTAAGTGAAACTTCCCACATGAAAAAAATGTGGGAGGAATCATTCATTGAACTGCTTTCTTAGAAGAGGGAAATATTGAATGTGTGTAAAAGATGAACATAATTATCAGAAATATCATAGTGAGGTGAAACAAAACTTATCAAAAATAATGAAAAAGTGAATATGGTGTGGGACTAGCTTGAAGTACAATGATGGAAGTGTGGAATTATTGGGAACTTTTACATTCATCATCTAAATATTATGATAGTGGAGGGAAATTTCAATCATCCTCATTAAATGATAATAGAGAAAGGTCATACCTTTTCTATCACAATAGATGAAGTTGAATATCCAAATGAGGTAGTGGAAGGTAATATCCATAGTCTCTCAATTCTAGAAAATACATTGTTAAATTATGGTTCTACACATTACATTACTTCCTCTATGTTTTCAAATAATATAGAATTAATACCTAAAATGAAATAAGTAGAGCTATCAATCAAGGATCATGGAGGGATATCCAAGCAGAAAAATTTTATAGAAACTATTGTATTTACTTAGGTGATAAAAATATCTTCTAAAATATAGTATTCATTCCTATTCTATAATTCAATATTATACATAGGATATACTAACACTCAATGTATAATGATAAGATCAATTCTAGAAGAAATGAAATCTCAGTAGTCTTGAATGGAAAACCTATAGTTGTTTTCAAAGGAGAGATATTGCAAACTGAGATTTGTCTAAATGGACCCCCATAGCCTTGTTTATAGAAATGGTCAGTGAAGATGACAAAGGAAATGAAATTATATGAATAGAAAATTTTCCTGTAGTTTGGGAATAAATTATCATATTTATAAAGGAGTTACATTCAACTCCACCAGATTGAGAGGTCGAGTTCTCCATTGATGTCATTAATGGATCCAAGATGATATCAAAGACCCCATATAGAATAGAAAATTTGAAGTAATAGGAATTAAGGAAACAACTATAAGATATTTTGGATAAGGGGTTTATCTGATCATGATATGGGAAATATGAGTTTATTTTTATTCTCTTCGGCATGACTAATGCTCCTCCTATATTTTAGGATTTGATGAATAGAGTTATTAAGGTCTACCTTGATAAGTTTTTGGTATTTTTTATTGATGATATTATTATATATTCTAAATATCATGAGGATAATGAGGATCATATATGGGTTATATTGAAAACTCTTAGAGGGAGAGGCTATTTGGAAAGTTCAACAAATGATAATTTTGGTTACAAAATGCTTCTTTATTAGGTCACATTGTAACCAATGGAGGAAACTCCTTTTACCCTTCTATGAAAATGGTTGTTTAGGATTGGACTCATCCTATAATAGTAATTTAGATTCATTATTTCCAGGTTTATCAGGATGTTATTGGATTTTTATAAAAAAACTTTTCATGAAATTATAATCCAATATTAAATTTAACTCGAAAAGGGTGCAAGTTAATCTCTACAAGGAGTGAAAAGAATTTTTCCAACAATTGATAAAGATATTGGTTATTAAATTTGAGTTAACTCTACCCTCCATCGTAGAAATGTTGATTATTTTTTGTAATTAATTGATTTAAGGGATTGGGTGTGTCCTCATATAAAATGAAATGGTTATTTCTTATGCAACTAAATAGTTTACTTCTCATGAACATAATTATCCTATGCATGACCTAGATTTGGATACAATTGTTTTTTCTCTGATGATATGGAGGAACTATCTTTGTGGGGGTAAATGTAATATATACAGAAACCACTAATATTTGAAGTATATTTTCACACAAAAGTTATTTAACATGAGACAGAGGAGATGGATTGATATTCTTAAAGACTATGATTTTTCAATTTAATATCATTTGAGAAGAGAAAACATAGTCACTTATGAATTACGTAAGAAATACCCCATTGTGATGACAATAATGTGGATTAAATGAGATCATTTGATTAATGACCTAGTAAAATTAGACATAGGAGTATTAAGGTAAGGGAAATCCACAACCATATCCCAAATTATTTCTCAACCAACATTACTAGATAATATCCATTGTTATAGATGAATATAGAGGATATGAATAATGGTATGTATCTACATTCACTATTGATAAAAAAGGTGCATATAAATTTCCTACTAGGATATGTGTTCCATCTATTATAGAAATAAAAGAGTTTATGGATTATGCTCATATATCCATATTCTATATACATCCTAGAAGCACTAAAATGTATAGGGACCTTCATGATCATTATTGATGGGATACCTGAAAAAGGAGATTTTTTACTACACTACAACATTCTTTGTCTATGAACAACTAATAGAAAAGATATTTCTTCCTAAAGGTGTATTACAACCACTAACCATACCGACATGGAAGTGGGACAATATCACCATGGAATTTTTCATTGTTCCCCTGAAAAAATCAAAATGAAACAATGAAATTTGGGTTAAGTGGATCATCTCACCATTGCTTCATATTTCATCACTATTTGGGAATAATACTATCTTTTCAATCATGAAAATATATATGTGAATAAAGTGGTAAGGATTCATGGGGTACCACTATCTATCATATCTGATCATGATCCAAGATTCACATCAAAATTATGGATAAATATTCAAAAAAACTCTGAGTACAGAATCAAATTTTAGTATGTACTATCATGCCAAGACTAATGTCCAATCTAAAATGACTATTCAGAAACTCGAGGACATGCTCAGAACATGTTCAATGGAATTTTATGGTTGATGGGATCAACATCTCCCATTAGTTGAGTTCTCATAAAACAATAGCATCCATTCAGGTATTCAAATAGAACCCTATGAATCTCTATAAGCGAAGTGATGTAAAACTCCTACTTATTGGGATAGAGTTGGTGAGACACTTTTACATGGGCTTGAACTTATGCAAGAGATTATAGAAAATGGTCATTCCATCCATCAACGCTTAATGGATTCTCAAAGTCAGAAATTGAGATATGTTATCCACCATTAAAGGTACTTGGAGTGTTTTATTAATGACAGAGTATTCCATAGAATATCACTTTGGAATATATTCACATGGTTTTTGAATAAAGAGAATATTATCCCCAAGTACATTACCCCTATGAAATCCTTGATCACATAGGAGTAGTGGCCTATCATATTGCACTTCCACCAAATCCATCTCATGTTCATGATGTATTCCATGTGTCTATCTTGAGTATATAAATATCAAACCCTTCACATGTACTAAATCTTGAGGTGGTTCAACTGGAACATGAACTCCCTTATGATAAGAATATGGTGGAGATCTTGGACAGTACATACAAGGTTTTTTGAAACAAGACTACCCACCTAGTCAAAGTTTTGTAGAGGAACCACAAATAGGAATAAGTTTAACATCCAAGGTAAATAAAGAATATAACATTTTCATATTTATTAATATTTATGACTTAAATATTAATTTTACTTTAAAGGGGATTCTATTTTCGATGGCGCACTCGATTCACAACAACGGGTTTCATTGAAATATTATGTTGCACACAACATTGAGTTATACCGAAAAATAATATAATAATATTATTATTTTAAATGGTAGTTAACACATTGTTGTGGTATTGGTGAGAATTAACAAAACTAACTACAATATGATTATACATATTTTTTTAATGTTTTTACATTTATCCAACAAAACTTATAAGCTTAAAATGTGAATGAATCTGATTTTATGCATAAACACTCTAATATTCTTTAAAGGTCGATTTACCGCCTTTTGATATAGAACCCATTTCAAATCTAGTTTTTTTTTTCACTTTTATATGTTTTATTTGACAAAATAATATTATTCTATAGAACAGGGACATCAAAATTTACATTGAATGAAAATTTTGTATTTTTTTGATAATGTTCATTTTTTAATGAATAGTAAAAAATACTACATTTTAATTCAAAACTTCCTTTTAATATAATTTATTTATATATTTATGTTGTTATTTTAACTGGTTTTAAAGTTTAATTTGATTATATTTTTACCATTTAATATAATGTTTGTCATTGGAAGTAACTGCACTCTTAAATTGGATATAAACAAAGGTAAATCTTTTGAAAGTTATTATTTCTTAAAAAAACGTGTTTTGTCTTGATAACGAGATTTAATTTTAAATTAATTTCTTCCACATCTATGTTTTGAATTTGAAAAAATGGATTCAATATTTAGAATCATGAGTTCAAAATTATGTAAATAGGTAAATTTTATTTTTTGACATTAGGAATATTTACTTCAGTAAATATTTTATTTACCATGGTTAAAGGGTAAATTTGCTAATTAAGGGTAAAAAAATAATATTATAAAAATATTCAATTACCCTAACATGTGTCCTCATCCTATTTTATGATACATGTCCAACCATGGGAATCCTTGGTCGATTTTGGGTCCCCATAGATCCACTTGTAAGTGAAAATGACACTATATTAATTAATATAATGTAAAGTCCAAAATAACATAAACATATATATTTTAGTAAAACAATTGTATATGGATTTATATAAGTGATATATTCAACTATAAATAAAAATTGTTAATCTAAAATTATTTCCTACATCATGGAATTTTATTTATAAATTTTAGACATTATATAATGAAATTTAATTATGACACAATAGTGATGAAGTAATTGATTCATTAAAAAATGTTTCAAATAAATGATATTATAAATATTAAAATAAATTATTTTGAATCTTTTTATGCCACCCACTAATTTTATAGTTTAGGATGACTTTTTATATTTGAGTTAATGAAGTTTTTTTGAATGAATCATGTTGGTTTGGATTTTTTAGAAAGTCATTATATGAATAGTATTAAAATTGACATAAAAGATTTTTTAAATCAATCAATATTTTATTAAATGATAAAATAGTCCTAAAAATATAAAGTTCTTCTAAATTACATATATGACATTAAAAATTTCATTAATGATCCATTATGTGTCTCTTAGAATTTTATAGTAAATATATTAACCATATAGTATAAGTATTTAAGAGGACATAGTAAAAGTTGAATAAGTTAACAAAGATTAAATAAAAAAGATAAGGATTAAAAATTATCAAAAACCTTTCCAATTCTTATTGGATGATTTCATTTTGACTTATATGTATCGTATGTTTGAATTAAATAAGTTTTTAATCTTTTGAAACTGAAAATAATTTTATAATAAAATAATACATTCAAACTTTCTTAAAGATCCCATCCTCCATCTTATAAAATAACACCAACTCTAACCCATTACTCAAAACTATCAAGTCAAACTCTACTCCAAGAATCTCCCCACATCCCTCTCTTCCTCCTAGAAGCATTATCTTATGCAGAAGGCACTTCAAGAAAGCCTTTTGTTTCCATACAATGGGAGTTACCCGATTAAATAGAGATTAAAGATTGAACGAGTCAAGTCAGACACAAGGTAAGGGACTTCATCTCAATATCCTTTCATTGAAGAATATTTTGATATATACACAAACATTATTTATATGTTGTATAAACCCATTTTATTTTTCATTTCATTCTAAGGGAAGCTTTTTCTACGTAGTGTTTCACTAAATGAAAAATGGAATGTTTCTTTTCATTGTACGCGGTGACAAGGTCATTTCCACTTCTGTGAGTGTTATTTGATATTTTTCTTACTTAAAAAGCTGTAATGTTTTTTAAAATGAAAATAAATAACATATACTATTTTTATGTATTATGGTATTGAAAATGGTTTTGATAATGGATTTATTATTCCAATATATTTAAATGATATATTGTGATTATAATGTGTAAATGTTATCTTTGAATAATGTTGTTTTATGAATAAGTTATGGTTATTGGGAATTGTTTATGTATACGGGTGGTTCTGTGATAAACCTTGGGTGGGTGAACCCGAGATATCTCTCCAATGCATTGGGTAATGTGATGGAGGTAAACGTTAATGTTTCTCCTAAGATATTTAGGGAATATACTGTGATGGGTATTCCAAATGTAACTCCCTATATAGATATGAAAGCTACAAATTAAATATGTTATGGATGCCACAAGTTACCTTTATAATTTATTATTTCCATGTGTTATTCTTAAATCTTATGATCTTGTGTGGTGTGTTAAAGATTGAAAAGTATGATTTTATTGAGATTTATGTATTGAGGGACTAATGTTTTCATTCCATGTTTTATAACCCTTACTCATCATTTTATGCTAATCCCAAGTTTTTGAAATGTTTTTCATCATATTTAAGGGAGGGTAAGAGAATAGAAGAATTCAAGATGATTTATATCAAGAAAATAATTCTTATTGTCTTTTAAGAGTTTTTATTTTATTAAAAAATGGATACTGATTATAATTGTATACTTTGTAAGATTTGAGATGTAATGTAATAGTTATGGCCTAATTCTCAAAAACACTAAACCTAAAAATATCCTCAATGTGAATTATTAACTTAATTAAATATTATTTAATGTTTAAGTTTGGGTCCTTATAGTTGGCATCAAAGGCTATTTTAGACACCTTTAGGAGTTAAGGTATTGATAAATTAATATCCATAAATTAATTTATGTTAATATTGAAATGATATAGCATTTACATATTACCATGTTGCTTCACCTGAGACATTTCTATGTTTAGAATGGTTTTCTATAGAGGAAACATGGTAGCTATGATGGGACGACTTCATGAAGAAATAAACCTTCCAAATAAGAAACTTGAGATGGTCGGAATCAAAACTGAATAGTTTGTTTCAGTGATGGCATAGTTGACTCAGGCTATAAATGGTGGTGGTATCCTGGCATGAGATCAGCCAGATCAACCACAGAGGAACATGTTATTAGTATAGAATTTCATGAGCCAACATCCCCCATCATTTAGAGGATCACCTGACCCCGTGCTAGCAGAAGGGTGGATTAAATCATTAGAGAAGATTATTGATGTCCTGGGGTGTTCCGAACATCAAAATGTTAGTCAATCTATTTAATGTTTTGAAGGTGAATCTGATTAATGGTGGTCGATGGTGAAAAATATCAGGGATAGTTAGGAGATTTTGGCTCTTGATTGGGATGAATACAAAGGCATGTTTCTTTAGAAATATTTTCCTAATGTGGTTCGTCTTAGGATGAAAAAACAAATCCTAGAATTGAGGTAGGAGGATGATTCAGTGGCTGATTATGATGAAAAACTCACTCGACTAACATGGTATGCTCCAAATTTCATAAAATATATTGATATTAAAATAAACGATTTTTACTCAGGAATATAGCCAAAGTATCGAAGTGACTTAGTTTCTCGTGAGTTCAAATGTTATGAAAATATTTTTCAATGTGTGGAGAAGGTGGAAATGGAGTTCGCTGATGATCATGTGTTCTTTGTCAAAAAACCGAATAATAGGTCAAGGTGGCACACGAAAGGGAATAACTCTTCAAAAAAATCCTAATGGTAAGAAACATAAGTTTACAGTTTGTGAAAATTTTGGTAAAAATCACACTGGGGAATGTCTCATGAATTTTGGAATGTTCTACCAGTGTGGTTAATAGGGAATAAGTATCATAATTGCGCTGAAAAAGATCAAGGTAATGACAAAACAAAATCATATTTACAGTTATTAAAATTTTTAAGTTAAATTAAATGGGTCATTATGAAAATGAGTGTCCAAAGAAGTACTTCACTGCCGGAAAGAAATCAAACTACAAGAAGAAAGGGGTGGTGAAATCCTTCGAAACTAATTAAATAGATGTTGGGCCATCTAATGAAGTAGTATCAGGTACACTATATGTTTTTTTTCAGATTATGTCATTGTGTTGTTTGATTTTGGGTCTACACATTATTTCATTTCTGATAAGTTTTCTAGTAAATTTGGAATTCTCTCTCATGATATGAATCCTGAACATATGGTAAAAACATATGGAGAAAATGATTAGACAAAAATAAATTCTAAGAACCTTCCTGTCCTTGTGTGCAGAAAGAAACTACCTTACAAAATTATTATTTTGACTCTAGTAGAGTTCGATGTAATTTTGGGTATGAATTGGATTTCCTTTTATCATGCTATGATTGACTGCATAGCTAAAGAGGTTTCTTTTCATAAAGAATTTTAGTTTGTGTACAAGAATGAACTCTTACTTTTGATAACATATCAGGAAGCTGAGAATTTAGTAAAAGATGGAAATAAATGTTACCTTCCACATATTGTTGAAAACAAATAAATTGTTCATATTAATGACGTTCCAACAGTAAATGAGTATCTTGATGTTTTTATGATGTGTTTCATGATTTAATACCTGATTGGGAAGTTGAATTTACTGTTGACTTAGTTCCTAATGCTAAACCAATTTCAAAACCCCCTTATCGAATGGATCAAATTGAACGTTCAGAGTTAAAGAATCAATTGAAAGAGTTATTAGATAAAGGTTTCATTAAACCTAGCACGTCACCACGGGGTAACCCTATCTTGTTTGTTAAAAATAAAGATGGTTCAATGACACTTTGAATTGATTTCAGAGCATTGAATAACATCACTATTAAGAACAAGTATCCTCTACCTCATTTCAATGTTTTTTTATCAGCTCTAGGGAGGTCAGTATTTATCGAATATTGATTTTAGGTTAGGGTACCATCAGTTGAATGTATAGGAAGCAGACATCCTAAAAACCACATTTCATACTAGATACGTCCATTAAAAATTTACAGTTATGACTTTTGTATTAACTAATTCACTACATGTATTTACAGATCTTATAAATATAATTTTCCATGAGTTCTTATATAATATTGTGGTTGTGTATATTGATGATATTTTGATTTATTCCAAAAGCAAATAGGAACAAGAATGTCACTTAAGGGTTATCTTACAACCCTTAAAAGAAGAGAAACTATATGATAAATTCAGCAAGTGCGATTTTTTGTTACAAACAATTTTCTTATTATGGTCACATTGTTTTAAAAATGAATTAACCATTCATCCTTCTTAAAAAAGTATTCTAATATTGGCCAAAACCCACAAATATAACCAGGATCTGTAGTTTTCTTAGTTTAGTAGGTTATTACTATAGGTATGTTGAAATTTTTTCATGGTTATCTAGAAAACTGATTAAGTTAACTCAAAAAGGTGTTTTGTTCATCTGGACAAAAGAATGTGATAATTACTTTCAGTAATTGAAAAGTAGACTGGTGAATGCTCCCGTTTTGGAATTACCTTCCAGGAATGGTGAATTTTTTTATCTATAGTGCTTTTGTGTTGAAAAGACATGGTTTTTTCCTAATGCATAATGATTAGGTAATTGATTATGCTTCCCGTTAGTTGAAACCTCCTAATTTAAATTACTCTAAACATGATTTGGAATTAGCTCCTGTTGTTTTTGCTTTAATATTTTGGAGGAATCATCTATTTGGAGTAAATTTTGAAATATATACTGAACACAAAATTTTTAAGTATATATTTACACAAAAATAATAGAACATGAGACATAGGATATAGTTGGAAGTAATCAACGATTATGATTATATGATTCATTACCATCCAGTAAAGGGAAATAATGTAGCTGATGCTTTTAGTCGAAAGATTAATTCTACATTAACCATGTTATGTTTGGAACAAGATACTTTGATTAATGATTTGATTAACTTTGGAATAGAAGCTATTGGTGCATGAAATTACTCTATCTTGTTTTAGGTGTTAGTGAAATCATCCCTAGCAGACAGAATTAAGAAAGCACAAAAAGAAGACAATGAGTTGTAGAAAAAGGTTGATTTGGTTCAGAAGGGTAAGTTTCATGATTTTAACATTTATAATGATTGTGTTTTGAGGTTTGTTTAGATATTATGTGTACCTTTTATTTCACAGTTGATGAAAAAGTTATTATGTTAACCTCATAGTTATCCATTTTCAATTCATCATGGCAGTACTAAGATATACATAGGTTTTCGGGAGTATTACTGGTAGGATGGAATGGAAAGAGATATTGTTGAATTTACTGTGAGGTGTTTGACTTGTCAATAGGTTAAAGAAGAAAGGTAGTTATCGAAATGTATTCTTCAGCCTTTATCAGTGCTAGAGTGTAAATGAGAAATTGTGTCCCTGAATTTCATCATGGTATTACTAAAAACTATTCTAGGTAATAATTCAATTTGGGTTATTTTTGATCGATTGAAAAAATATCCTTATTTTCTTCCCATTCGATATACTTTGACTCTAGATGAACTTTCTATGTTGTATGTTAAATAGATAGTTAGGTTTCATGGATTTTACCTCTCCATTGTATATGATTGTGATCCAAGGTTTACTTCGAAATTTTTTAAAGGCCTTCAGAAGTCATTGGGTACAGAATTAAATTTTAGTACAGCTTTTCATAAACAATCAGATGGGAAGTCAGAACGAATAATTCATACATTGGAAGATATGCTATGAAATTTCTTAGTGAATTAATAGGGAAGTTAGGACTAACATATATCATTGGTCGAATTTTATTATAATAACAGTTTTCATTCTAGTATATATATGGCACCATTAGAGGAAATATATGGAAAGTGGTGTCGAACTCTAGTTTTTTGGGATGAACTATGTAAAAGAAAACTAATGGAACCAGAATTAGTAGAAGAGATGGCAGAAAAAGTTCAATTGATTCAAAATCACATGAGAAAAACTTAGAGCTAGCATAAAATTTATGCGAATAAACATAGGAATGATCTTTTTTTCGAGGTAGGTGATTATGTCTTTCTCAATGTTTCTCCATGGAAAAGTGTGATGTGTTTTGGTAAAAAGGGAAAGCTGAGTTCGAGGTTTATTGGACCCTATGAAATTCTAAAGAATGTTGGATATATTGCCTATAGATTAGATTTACATCCATGTTTATCACAAGTACGCAATGTTTCTCATGTTTCAATATTTGAGAATGTATATGCCAGATTCATCTCATGTTTTTAGTCTAGATGTAGTTTAGTTGGATGAAAATCCTTCTAATAAGGAACAATCTATCCAGATTCTTGACCACATAGAGCATGTGTTGCGGAATAAGGTAATTCATCAAGTAAATGTTTTTTGGAAAAACCATATGGCTGAAGAGGCAACATTGAAATTTGAAAATTCTACGAGGGATAAATACCCCCATTTATTTGATAAGTGAATAAAATTTCTAGGACACAACTTCAAAAGGGGGTAAGGATATAACATCCCAGGTAAATAAAGAATATGAAATGTTCATATTTATTAATAGTTTTTAATTATATATTAATTTTACTTTAAAGGGTATGATATGTTCGATGGCATTCTTGATACGCAATAATGCATTTTTTTGAAATCTTACGTTGCACAAAATGTTGAGTTATACCGAAAAATAATATAATAATATTATTATTTTAAATGGTATTTAATGCATAATCATTGTATAGGTGGGAATGAATAGAACTAACGAAAATATGGTTATACATGTTTGTTAAATGTTTTTACATTTATCCAATAAATGTTAGAAGCTCAAAATGTGAATAAATCCAATTTTATTCATAAACACTCTAATATTATTTAAAAGGATGATTTTAAACCTTTTGATGGTGTACCATTTTTAAATATAGATTTTGTAATATTTATATGTTTTATTTGACAAAATTATATTCTTTAAAATAGGGAAATAAAAATGTACTTTGGATGGAATTTTTGTATTTTTCAGATAATGTTAATTTTTTAATGAATAGTGAAAAATACTGCATTTTAATTAAAAATTGCCTTTTAATCTAATTTATTTATATAGATAGATTGATCTTTTATTTTGTATTAAAGTGTAATTGGTTTATAATATTACCATTTAATCCAATTTGGGTCATTGTATGTAATTTCACTCTTAAATTGTACATAAATAAAGGTAAATCTTTTGATAGTTATTATTTATTAAAAACACACCTTTTATTTTGACAATGAGAATTAATTTTAAATTAATTTCTAACACTTCTCTGTTTGAAGCTGGAAAAATGGATTCCATATTTTTAATTAATAAGTCCAAATTTTTTAAAAGGTTAACTTTAATTTTTGGACTTTATAAATTATTACTTCAGTAAATCTTTTATCTAATATGGTAAAAGGGTAAATAAGGAAAATAAGGGTAAATAAATAATATTATAATAATAATAAATCACCCTAACATGTGTTATAATCTTATTTGATAACACATTTCTGACCATTGGCATCCTTGGGTTAATTTTGGGACCCCATATAGCCACTTGTAAGTGAAATAGACACTTTATATTAATTAATTTAAAGGACAAAAATAACTTAAACATATATCCTATAGTAAAACAATTGTATATGGGGTTATATAAGTGATATATCTGACTATAAATATTCATTTTAAAGTTAAATTATTTCCTAAATCATGGTATTTTATTTATAATTTTTATACATTAAATAATAAAATTTAATTATGACACAATAGTGTTGCAGTAATTGTTTCATTAATAATAAATTCAAATAAGTGATATTTAAAATATTAAAATAAATTTATTTAAAAACTTTTTATTCCTTAAACAAATTTTATATATTTCTAATGATTTTTTATCTTTTAATTAATGATGTTTTTTCAAATGAATCAAGTTGGTTTAAATTTTTTAAATAGCCATGATATGAATAGTATTAAAATTGACATAAATGATTTTTTAAATCAATCAACATTTTATTAAATGATAAAATACTTTTAAAAATATAATATTTGTCCAAAGGAAATATATGATGTTAAAATGTCATTACTGATCCATTTTTGGTCTCTTGAAATCTTATAGTAAATATATTAACTGTATAGTGTGAATATATAAGAGGACATGGTAAAAGTGAATAAATTAACAAAGGGTTACATAAAAAAGATAAGGATTAAAAAATATCCAAAACCTGTTCAATTCTTATTGAATATTTTTATTTATACTTATATATATCTTATTATAGAATTAAATAATTTTTGGACCATTTGAAATAGAAAATAATTTTATAATGAAAAAATACTTTCAAAATTTCTTAAAGATCCCCTCCTCCCTCTTATAAAAGGACACCACATCTAACCCATTACTCACACCTCTAAAGCCTCTTGTATTGTCCAAAATCTACTTTAAGAATCTCCCAACATCCATCTCTTCCTCCTAGGAGCCTTGACTTATGAAGAAGACACTTAAATAAATCCTTTTGGTTCAAACCAAAGCGAGTTACCTGATTTAAAGGATATTAATGAAAAAACGATTCAAGTCATACATGAGGTAAGGGACATCGTCTCAATATCCTTTCATTGAGGAATATTTTGATTTATACATGAATTTATTTTATATGATGTAGAAACCCCATTGAATTTTCATTTCCTTCAAAGGGATTATTTTTCAATGTAGTGTGTTACTAAACAACAAAGGGAATGTTTCTTTTTAACGTACGTGGAAACAACGAACTTTCTGCCGCCACAAGAGGTATTTGATATTTGGATTCCATAACAAGCCATAATTTTTTTAAAGGAAAATAAATATCACATAAAATTTTTACAAATATTGGTATTGAAAATGGTTTTGATAATGGATTTATTATACCAATATATTTAAATGGTATATTGTGATTACAATGTGGAAATGTTATATTTTCGTTATGATTATTTTATGAACATTTTTCAGTTCTTGGGCATTGTTTATGTATATTGGTGATTCCATGATAAACATAGGGTGGGTGAGCCCGATATAGCTCTCAAATTAATTGAGTAATGTGATGGAGACAAATGCTAATATTTATCTAAAGAGATTTAAGGAATATACAGTGATGGGTATTCAAAATGTAACTCCCTACATAGCTGTGAAAGCTACAAAGTAAGTATGTTATGGATTCCACAATTTACCTTTATTATTTATGATTTCCATGTGTTATTATTAAATCATATTATCTAGTTTGGTATGATAAAGATTGAAAAGTATCATTTCATTGACTTGTGGGTATTGGTGGACTAACATTTTCGTTCCTTGTTTTATAACCATTACTGAGCTTTTTATGCTAATCCCAAGTTTTTGAAATTTTATTCACAGGATTTAAGGAAGGGTAAGAGAAAAAAAATCAAGAATGTTTATATCAATAATTGAATTCTTATTTTATTTTAAGAGTTTTTATTTTATAAAAACATTGATATTGAGTATAATTTTATACTTTGTAATATTTGAAATGTAATGTAATAGTTATGACCTAATTCTCTAAAACTCTAAACCTGAAAATATTCTCAATGTGAATTATTAAATTTATGCAAGATTATGTAATGTTTAAGGTTAGGTCATTATAATAAGTGACATGGGAATGAGAAGAAAAAAGGAAATAGAAGTTACTGCAATTTTCTCAATTGATATAATCAGTTGAAAATTTTGGGATGAAATTTATTGAGGTGGGAAAAATTTAATTACCCAATCTTTTAAAATGATGTTTTTTTTTGAGAAAATGCTTTTTATATTATATTATTCATAATGAAACCTTGTTTTTTTATGAAGTTAATATAAATAGAAATGCGTCCATCTTTATTAAACCGTAATATGACCTTTGTTCAATATGACCATTGGGAACTATACACTTGATAATAATTTTAACATTATCATTAAAGTTTAAATGTAAAATTTTGATAAGTGAAAAGTAATACAGATATACTAGTCGATAGCCTCAATATGTAAAGTCATTATATTTGAAGAACATATATTAGAACTTATAATAGAGGTATCATAACTTGGTTTCACCATTGAACAAGCCCAATCTGAGATTCAACAAGTGAAGCTTCAATGAAATCACCTATAGGAGGAGGCCACGTTAGTAAAGATTACCACTCACTAGATGTTAGCTGAGGAACCTCACAAAACTACCACCATTTCACACCATAAACATAGGGTGAATGTGGGAGTAATATGATATTATTTTTTGATTCTCTATTTCCCTAAATTTTAATTACATTTTAAAAATAATATTTTTATTCCATCATTTCTCTTTTAAGAATAATGTTGCTTAATAAAATAGAGATATAATTTGATAAATTGATTTTTTAGATAAAGATTGTAATTTTTAAAAAACATTATTATAAATTACTAAGATATTAATAATTATTTTTATTTTCAGAAAATTTTATGATTAAAAAACTATTACTTAAAAATAAACGATTACATAATTTTATTTTTTTCAAGTGTCAAAAAGTTTACTATGCATATTCAATCTACAATTATTTTTTATAAATAAAGTTTTTTAATATTTAAAAGTTAATATTAATTTATTTAGAGAAATATTATTATAAGAAATATCATTTATTAAATAATCATGTCAAAATTAGGTTACGGTGAATTTATGAGAATTTTCTAAAATACTTTATTTTTTTGTGAATAGTTAAAATACAGTTTGAGTTTTTCAGTATATTAATGACATCATGATTATGTAATAATGATTTAAAAACTAATGAACTGAAATCCAAGACTTAAAATATGTTATTTAATTAATATAATGTATTTTAATATATTTTAATCAATTTCATATATATATAATTTACATTCCAAATTCTAAAATGGAAACTTTTACTTTAAAAATGTTATTTTGTGTAGAAATTAATTTTCACTTCCAAAAATTTAATATAAAACTACGGTCTACTTTTATAGATTAAAATAACAAAAAATGTGTCCCATGGTCCCAATACCATGGAAAAATACCATGGTCAAGCCAACAATTTTTCATTTACCACTACCTAGGTTTCCAAGGCCTATATTTGGAAACTAAGAAATAAATCCTCCAATTTTTCTATAAATACCCACAATTTTATCAATATAATTTTAATAAAAATTCATCCTCCACAATTATAAGAATTATTTACCTCCAAAGGAGCCCTCCAAATGTATCCATAAGCCTAGAAGTTCCCAATTCTCATGTTTTTGGAGTTAGTCTTCATGGTAAGGGAAATATCATTCTTTTTTCTTCGTTTCAAGAACCAATTTTTTATATTAATTCTAAATGTTATTTTAACTCACACTTATTTTTAATTTATTCATTCCAAAACAAAAAAATTATTTTTTATCAATGTTATACCCTTATCCCCACTCTTTTTTCCATTTTATAAAACCATTTTTTATACCTGATATGCTACTGATTTTATATCTCAAAATTTATCTCTTCCCCTTAGGAAATTCCATTTTATTATCTTTTTTGAATTCCCAAACAATTGTTTTTATATGGGAATTAACCAATATGCATAAATAATTTATTTTATTCAAGTATTCACACACATAAAACATGTATTTCATTTCTATGGGATAAAATTAAATAATGATCAGGTTTTCAAAGCACTTTTGAAACGCTAGGATTTTGATATGAAAACCATTTTTTCTCTATTGTTTTTTATGAAATTATTTATTATTATCTATTTGGATCACATGAAAATTAATAAATATTATTGGTATTCTCTGATTGTTCTTCAATTCATTGGGTAAATAATTTAATTTCTGGAGATGACTCTTTTTATGATACCTTCGTGACAACCCTAGTATGTTTTATGACACCTCAGTGAAAAACCATAGTGATATACAAATGAATGTCTCATTTAAATGTTTTATAAACATTTCCATGTTATAATTTATGTTAATTTTATTATTAAATTCCACATTACATAGTGATATTCCTCATGTTCTTATTGATACTCTTCAATATCAATTTGTAAACTATTTCCATGTCTTATTCCCTAACCAGGCCTTATGCTCATCCTTTCCATTAAGGAATGTCCCCATGATATAAAATATAGTAAAAGTACATATTATTAACCAATGAATAACGAATTATTATTATTTTGAATAATTTTTTAGGTTTTCTTTTACAATGTACCTTGTCTCTATGAAACTAAACCTTAAAAGATCCTATGTTTGGTACAATGTATTAAAAAGTTTATATAATAAAATGTTTGGATGCCATATTTAATCCCCTCATTATCCCTTTTAATCATGAACATGATCAAATATTTTTCCATGTTATCTGTTCATTATTACTAAAAATGAAATTAAAGAGATTAAAAAATTTGTACATGATGATCAAATTTTTTTATTACCTTTTTTAACACTCAATTTTTAAAAGTGGTAAAAAGTATTTAAAATATAATTTATCAAAACTCAATGAAAATAATTTTTATAAAAATAACCTTCTAATAATATAAATTATTTCATACCAAAAATAATATATAATTTTGATTACCATGGTTATAATTGGAATATTATTAATCATAGGGAATTTTTTTTACATTAAAACAAAACCAAAACCAAAATAAATGTTGTAAACACAGGTTTAAAATATAATTTTTAGAACCAATATATTCTCTGAGGTACAATTTTTTTTCTGTTATGTTATTTAATTTTATCCTAATGTAAGTTCCTAATGAGTTCACATGTGTTTTGACGAAGTTTGGGGATCGTACAGATCCTAGATCAAATAATTTTGGAAGGAATAGGTGGGCCTCACAGTTAGTGGAAACTGTACTACCTAGTCAGCACAGTTTGGTTAATCAATGTAGGGTGGTCTATCTCTCTTCCTATGGCTATATAGTTTTTCTATACAATGAATCCTAGGCCTAATGGATGTGTGAGTGATACAAACCTGGGTTGTGCATGGCTAGTCAAACTACGTGTCTAACCATGAAAGGGGTGTCTTTAGGTTATAGTGCATAGTTGCTGAACGGTATAGAAAACCATGAGACCAAACTATGAAACCATAGTAAAAGAGGTGAAATGATGATTTTAGCCTCCTTTATAGTTATATAATCCCATAATTTTTTTCCCATCAACTCACAACATGCACCTGATTTTGGATCTCTAAATTGGTGTCCTCCTAGGCATTGATGCATCTCTCCAATCCAAACTTCGATCGAGCCACCACCTGTCTCATTGAATGAATAATGGTAATCTCATCATTCCCCTATCTAGATTCTTTATCTATCTCACAATCGATGGAGTTACATTGGTGAAAGATAATATTCCCAATTTTCAATGAATATTTATATTTAGTAAATTTATTCTGTTATAGCTGGAATTAATGACCAAAAATGGAAATGGAGTTCACTACCAAGATACGGTTGGTGTTATCATTCATTTACCTCATGTCTTGGAGATTTTGTATTGTATTGTTGTGTCATGTACAAGATTTATGTAGCGTCACTTAATTTATGAAATTTTAATTAAATTATATGAATATGAATGAACTATATAACTCATAAGACCTATATCTGTATCACTAGAGGTTAAGGAGCTTTAATTGAAATACCCCTTGGGTTTTTTGATAAATTGGATGAAACCACCATGAGTGGCCTATGAAATTGATTGATCTATTGAGGTATATTCTATTTCCCCATGATTTCAGGATGTTAAAGGGATTCATTGAAAAGTAAATAGAATTAAATAAAAGAGTTAATGGAATACCATGTCTTTATTCCTTAAGAAAATTTCCCTTATCACCTAACATTGAGATGTTCTAAAAAAATAAAAGTCTAAAATAAGATTAATGGGAGGATTCATGGGATTACATGACTTCTAAGACTAGTCTATGATTTTATTCACCATTATTTGTGATTAAATTTCTTATATTAATCTGATTTCAAATGGAATTAAATGTGAAATTAAATTATATGGTTAGTCTTTGGCCCCATGTCCTTTCATATTTACATTGAAAAGTGAAACATGGGTTTTGACATAGAAAACCATAAATGAAATCATGGGGATTATTAAATTAAAAAATAGTAATTGAAACAATCTTGCACTGGGGGTGAAACTTGGGTTCTTATATGAATTCCATGGATGGAATCACATGGTAGTTGGATTATACACACCTGAGTGATACATGGAATATCTTGGTTGATTGATCTGGATAATCTCTGAGAAAATAACATTATATACTCCTCTACTGATACTTGGAATCCATATGTGGACTAAGAAGGAGGCACCCAGAGGTAAGATCATAGTAAACACCAAGAGTGACACTTGGTATCCCTTTGTGGATAACCAATGATAGACATACAATGCGATGATTTTATACCACCGCTACCATGTTACCAAGGTTCTAATGAAGGATTCATAGAACATTATTATAATGTGATTAGTTCATGTTTTTCTTAGAAATATACTTGTGTTCCAACATAGGAATTCCAAGGATGATCTCAGGTTTATTTTTAATTAAGTAATAAATTAATTCCACGATGTAACTAGAAATACAAATAAGAATCTTGGATTTTTTCAGAGCCTTGAATTCTTTGATGGATTTATTACACATATATTGCTCAAATATGATTCACAGCCGATGCCTATAATATGAGTTGGATCATGATAAATTTTTATAAATTAAAGCATGAATTATTGCTTACTTATAGATATTTCAGATGAGGCCAAATAAGGTTGCATAGGATGGGAATTCCATGGGAACCAAGGCCAATATGGGTTGTTTGTTTACTGAATTCTATTTATATATTTTACTAATAACTTCTAAATAATTATTTTATACTCATGTAATAGATGGAAATTGACATCACTTGTAGTGGAACACTGAGATTATCTCACACCATGTTCACCATATCATTGGGTACGTGGACAGAACTCATGGATGCATGTAAGAAAAAGGGAATTCAAACTATCATGGATGACTGATTATCATTATAGGATGGTTTATGGGGAAAGAGGACTGAGCCTATAGACAATATTCTATAAGTGATTGTATTGGATCATTTTTTCATTTTTTATAGAATGTTTTATATGAATGTTCCCAGAATACAACTATAAATCCTTTTGTATATCATTCCCAGATCATGATTTTTGTATATGATAATGATGGATGTGATTTTATTGGATATTTATATCATGGGTGATTAATCTTACATTGTTGAGTTATATATTATTCTTCTAATATTTATTTATATGATTATAGTATTATGAAACACTCTGATCATAAGGTTACAGTCTGCCCACTGTTCCACCATTGACAGTCACTACTAGTCGCTATACTTTGGCATACGAGGAGGCACGATTGAGGTCATGTGGCTAACTATGTTTTTTTTAAATTTTGATAGAATCAAGTCTGATATGTCACAATGATGTATCTGATATATTTATATTCACTTACTTTTCATTTCTTACTAATTGGTATGGTAGAAAAGGGAAATAGTACATTTTGATATTTGGTCACAAGGTTGTTCCTGGGATTAGCTAACCCATGTTTAGTGAAAATCCAAATTACCTAGGATGGGAAATGTTGTTCTAGATTGTGTTTCCTATAATTGTATTGACTTCAATTTTGGGTGATTCCCTTGATTTTTGATGATCCACAAAATTTTATATTTTTACCCTTTTCTGGATTCTTAATGTAAGTATTGATTCATGATTCATTATAGGTTCATGAGGCTTTATATTTCATTCATATACCATTCCATTTTTATATGACTATGCTCATAAACTTCCACATGATTTGGTACATTTATTGACATGTATAAGAAAGTTTTGCAATCAATTCATGAATGAAGTTGATAAATAATTAGTTTTGGTAAAATGGTGATCAATATAATTTAACCATTTTATAGATTTTCTATATTAATGAGTATGAACATAAATGAAATAGAAATCTAAAATGAAATTATTGTTATTTAATGAAGATTCGAATTTCAACTTAAAGATTTTTTTAATCTCTATCATTAAATTGACACTATATATTATGAGATCATTGATTTATAGTAGGGAAATTGAACCTGAACTAACCTTAATAGTGTGGAGTAAAAAATGTATCATCCAATTATTATGATTTATACATCACCCAAACCAGGATTAAGGAGGAGGAATTAAGATGTGAAACATATATTGGGATGTTTTTACCTATCATATTCTTATGTATATGATTCTAGTGGTCAATACATCATGTTTTTGGGGTGTGTGTTTAGATTTTGTAGGTACTTTCCACCAAAATGACTATTAGTTTTGTGTTAGAAGGTTGGTGATGACCATGATATAGAAGTTGTGGGCCTTAGGCCACTAGTAGAACCTCTAAAAGTTCTACTTGTGTGACCACAAATTAAAAATATTATAAGTGAAAGTATCAATTTTTATAGGGTTTCATATTATTTAATGATATTGTTCAGGGATCTCAGTGACCTACTTTGAATATAGAAGATTCAGTGCATGAGTTTAATTAGTATAATCGACCCATGTTTTTTGTGGATAATATTCAACAAGCTATGAAGTCCTGGATAGAAGATATGATTTTTATTTATAAGAATCACGAGACACCTCCCGATAGGAGAGTGAAGCTATCTACATATATTATTCAGGATTATTTTAATAGATGGTGGGATGTTATTACCAAAACAGAACATCATCAGGATATAAGAGAATTTTATATGTCCTTTTATGATTATTTCTATCCTGAGACATTGGGGGATGACTAATTTTGAGAGTTTATGTGCATAGAGCATGGAATTTTATCATTCATGGACTATTATGCCAATTTTATGGTCCTATTGTTCTGAAAACCTATTATTTATGGTGAATATTTATCTAAATCTTAGAGATTTAAATATGGTCTTAGGTATGACATCTTTTCGCAGTTTAGTTTTATTAAGATTACTACCATACCTAGGATAGTGAATTGGCCTCTTATCACTGAGTAAAACATGAGAGAGGATGAGCGTAAAATCTAGGTTTGTTTAACACCTAGATCTAGAACTGCTTTGACCAATAGTAGGAAGAATAATTTTGTGGTTTCATGGGGTGATATTAGTATAAAAGGTGTATACTTAGGTAGCTAGTGATAAGTGTCTAGTTCACTATCCCAGTTATGGTGATATTAATATCCAAGTTTCACAATCATATGGTTTTATGTGATGAAATTTATAAATATTTATTTTTTCTATAAAAATATTTATCACTCATCAATTGGAATGGCTATATAAGAGGTTCTATATGGAAGGTAAAAACGTTCTCCTTTATTCTACACTGATGATAGTGTGTTAAATATTCTTAGTCCAAATGTGGTATAGATGATGATAGTGTAGATATATTTTTTGGAGTAAATATAGATGATTTATGACCATTCCATGGACTATTCCAATTAGAGTTAGGGTCTTTGAGTTTGTGGTTGCATAATATATCATCTAGAGGGCATCCCCTTATTGAGTAAAAATTGATTTGGTTTGGAGGGAAATAAATATATCTAGTTCTTTAGGCCTTTCAAGGTGTTATAGATAATTGTAAAGGTGATGTATTCGTATTCACTCCCACCATAGATGCATGGGATACATCATATATTCTATGTTTCTCAATTCCTTATGTACCATCAAAATTACTCATAAGTCCTTGATTGGAGAGAATGATATTGGAGATTATGGGTCTTATTTGTAGAGACCGGTTAATTTCCAAAACCATTGAGATAAGGTGATACATCTATGATTTATCCCTTTGTTTTATATGAGATGGAGACATTTCTTCATGAATGATGAAACCTTTGAAAATTGATTATTTATAAGTGATTATTATACAATGTTGTCTTTGGTTTTGGTTTGTTCTATTTTCCCATGGGTATTTTAAAGCTTGATTATTGATGCTTTATGACGTATACATTTTTCCTGTTGTTAGTTTTAAATTTTTGGTGGTTACTATTGTGATTTAATGAGATATATGAGAGGAATATCTTGGGTGGGTATTTTGGACCATTCCCACTAGTAAATAGTTCTTTTCGATATGAACCTTGATAAGAGATCACACTTTCTAGTCATATTTATGATAAATAAGCATATATAGGTTATGTGACCTTTGAGACCCTACATCTCTTGAAGGTTTTTCATTAAAGGACTTTGGATAATATAATTTATCTTAACTAGGTTAACCTTGATGCCTCTATATATTATGATGATATAATGAAATTTCCCAAAGGTACCTTGAATGTACACTTCAAGGGGTTCATCTTCAAATTTCAGGATCAAAGGAAGCTAAAAACATTCTTGATATCATTGAGATAGTCTTGAAGATGGCGATATTTGACAACCAAGAAATCCACAAATAATTCCTCCATTTTCCTGATAATTTTATATGAGTTTATGGGAATGTCCCATTGATATGGGGATTCAATATTTTTTAAGATGCATGGATTTATTATATAGAAGAAGGACCCCTGAGGTTCATTAAATGTGGTAGAAACCTCATACTATGTGGCCATCAGGATCTAGCTATAAATAGAGTATCCATCCATGATGTATTGGGTTATTGGCAAAGACATATCATTAATAAATATTTCTATCACTGAATGGTGAAATATTCCTTTAGAAAATGGTGATTGAAGTGTATAAATTTGATACTGACTCTGATCATCCGGATATTCATCATGATTGGGATGATGTTGGGTATCTATTTGGTGTACAAGACTTCCCTGATAATGTTTTCCTTTATTATATTGTCAACCTCAGCCTCTACCATCACACTATGAGAGGGGTGTATCTTTTAGGGATTCTTATTGAACCCACGATGAACCACTGGGAGGCTATGGGGATGAATAATGAAATGAGGGTCTAATCCTAGAATTTCTATTTCAGCAATTCCATGTGCTGCTACTTCTCTCCTAGAGGCATGTCTTCATGGATCAAAATCATCCCGGGATATTATCCATTTACTAGGGTAACCTAGGTTATCTTATCAATGGTGGTAGAGACACCCACTTAAAATGTTGTAGGGGTGTCTTCTAATTCCTCCTCATCACATGGGACTGAAAAAATAATGGGAGGAGGTGGCTCTTCTAGGTCACCGACTCAAGGGAAACACTAGTGCCTTCTTGGGAAGACATGGAATCCTTGTTGAGTGGGTTCCCAATCTACTCATACTATGGTGACATATGCTATTAACTCAATTCCTTCAAATTTTACAACATGAGGACCATTATTTATGTTAAATAAATTGTGGTGATTTTACTTCGGTCTGGTCAACCCATCTCTTTGGAACAAATTTCAATGTTAGGGATTGGTGGCCATAGTAAAAACATCTTGGCACCTCATTTGAGTAGGGGATTATAATATCACATGTTCATGTCTAGTATAGGAGTATAATGTAATCTACATGTGCTTCATTTTTTTAGGGTCACTGAAATCCTTTTCGTTGGAGAGAAAACACATCCCCTAGATCCAGCATTGTAGGATATAAATAGTGAATTGGGATACTGAAGCTATCATCAAGTATTAACAATGATTTACTAGAGTGTTATATCATTGGGATCATTGATACGCTCAAACCCATTAGTATAAACCTTCATCCCCTATCACCTATTTTACCAAGATTCATGATAGTTGGCTTCACAAGAGTCAATGGGGGATGTATCACCCTAGAGTTCCCAACAGGACCATTGAGAGAGAATTTGAGGCACTAATGATATGAATTGGGGACCTCTATATCCAAATGAATCTAGGTTTTACCTAGTCGGACATTGTTGGTCACATCCTGTGAGAGTACCGTTGATTTGGTGCTCGATATCAATAAAAAAATTGATTCTTTAGTCGAACCTTTCAACATGGGTTCTTCTTGATCTTATCATAACCCTACATCATCAGGTTGGAGGAAGTTAAATATACCATCTTCAATCCCAGATATTGGAGAATATGGGTAGGTATGAGGTTGATCCTAGATAAAGTATCCATATGGTAATGGTGGATCTCCATGCCGTTGATCTAGCCTATTATATACAGTGGACGTACGTTCCATTATATGAGAACACAATCATCTTCCAAAAAAATAATATGATGGATTGAAATTAATCGTTCTTGGTTTTCCACCACTTAGTAGGTCTTAGTGGCATATACGTCATCTTCAAACTGGATAGGGGTTTTCAAAGCTTCCACAATGACCTCATATATTTACCTCATCAAAAAAAGATCCTTGAGCTTTGAAAGATTCATGGTTATTCTGAAAAGGTGTTTCAACACATCGTACTTATTTTCTAAGGGATTTTTTTTGAACAAATAGGGTCTCTCCTTTTAAGGGGGTGCAACAGATGCTGATGGATAAACTTATAGTGTCTGACCAGTGCTGGAAATCTTCTACTCCATGCTAGCCTGCCTACTCTAAACAACAACTAGCTAATTATCTATTGGCTAAGGTCAGGTTTGGGAGGGACACACCTAATCATGACATAGTCCTGACTGAGCTTTTTGATCAAATAACACTTTAAGCTATAGAGGAAAACCTGGTAGATCTATCTGAGAGGATAGATATTGTTTATCCATTTTAAAAACCTACTAAATGGTCTCAGTAGCACGAACATCTGAGTTCGTGGCATTGGCTTGAGAATTCATGTGGATTCCATGTCATTTTACTTTTCTTCGAAGACATTGGACCGAATAACACATGGTGTTTACATTGAATTTATCAATGTCAGAAATCATAAAATGGTCCACTATCTCTATATTGTTTCATGTAGTCATATTCCTTCTTATAATCCATGAAATACACTAGAGTTGGCCAGACCCTAGGTGTATCTCTTATCTCATGAAGCATAAAGTCACCAAGAGTATGGGATGGATTTTTCATTATTAAATAACATTTTACCCTACCTTATCATCTTTGTTTATTCTAAAACATGGAAGAAAATCACATATATGTGGAGGAGGTTGTTGAAGGAGGCTCAATAACCACATGAGGATCCAACATTCTCAAATGAGAATGGATGATAACATCAACACAAGAAACAACATTGTGAACCAACCAATTATTATATTTTTTCACCCATGACTATGATCCTATTACCATTTTCTAGAGATTTCAATATCATTATCATGGTCTGTATAGACATGTGTCTCTTTTTCTGAAATATCTCCCAACCGAACTAGGCCATGAACCATTTGGTCTTAGAGATAATCATTTAACACAAATAATTCTTTGATACTATTCTTTAGGATCTTATATTAGGGGTAATGGTTGGAATGGCTACTAATTATTTCCTCATGAGGCCCCTTTCACTCTAAAAATTTGAAAATTCTCTTATCCATTGCACAAATTCAGTATTTTGGGACATATCAATCCCTATATGAATAGGTCACATTTCATCTATCTGGGAAATGAACTATTGGGGTCTGACCTTAATGAAAGATGAAGCCATGTTTTTTCATCAAGGTAGCTATGATTAGTGAGGTTGTTCCTGATGGTTCTATTTAGTGAGAGGATATGAATGGTAGGGATACACTCAGTGAGGATATTTTGGAAAATGATCTAGTAGGTGTATCAGATCAGAAACCTCTACATGCACAAAAGAGGTTGTATATGCTTTTGTAAGTCCTCTAGAATGAGATGGAATGAGAACGTGGTGTGACTATTTTATTTCATGCTGCAAGGATTCCTCCAGACATTTATCCATTTCATAAAATTTATAGAATCCAACTGGGTAGTTTTGGGTGATGAGGGTAGGTACCAGCTCAATCTTAACATCCCCCACACAAATCCGTAGTAGTTTTTCATTGGATAATGGCATATCAAGTGAATAATTGGATCCATTTCACCTATAAATGAAGTATGTGAATCATTCATCATGCCTCAATTTTCACTTAAATAGGTCATAAATACTTGTATTGTACATGGAGGAACTAAAATGGTGGTGGAACTATCATTTAATATCCTAAAAATTATAAATAGACCCTTTGGGTACTTAATTTTACTAGATAAATACAGGCCCTTCCAATGTCTGAAGGCATCAGATCTTGGTAGCCTCTTTCTATTATAGGGTCTCCATCATAGGTCTGTAACATGAAATAAATGGGATATCTATAGAAATGGATCACCCATCCTATTGAACATGGTGAACTTATTATGTCCATACTTAGAGGAGACTTAAACATTGTCCACCCACATTTGGTACAAATTTTTGTTAAGTAGAATTGCCACCTATTATGTGTAAAAGGCCTAAAGGTGAGCAGTGAGAGCAGTGAGAGTAGTGATAAAGTATTTTTGGATAGGATATCTATACACTAATTCATTGAAAAGATCACCAACTCATGGATTATTTTCGTCAACATGGAGAGAGGCATGACCTGAATCTTGAGGAGGATAATTACATTACTTGGGTGGATTTGGTTATTTGTAACTTAGTCGCTCACCATATCCTATAGAATTAACCGTGAATGGATGTGTGGGTCCAATAAGATTTACTGGGGGGTATCTGACCAAGGAGGAAATTATTCCCCACTAGAATATAAATGAGTTACCTAAAGTATTTTCTATAATTTGGGCACCCCTTAGTGATGAGTTTGTTAGTAATCCTTTTTTATTATTCATCCTACCAGATAAAGGTACCAACTGATAGATATTTATATTCATTTAATGTAGCTATATATGTATATGAGGGATCTATATATCCCTTTTTATTATCTATGATTTTATTGGTAGTAATAAATGCCTCATTATAGAGACTTTTGAGTTCAGGTGACTGCCTCTACTGAAGAGTGAGGTTACCCGCTGAAGTGGTGGCCTCATACTGCATCTCCCCTTGAAGAGTATCATCTATATCATTCTATGAATCAATGGTTATAATAAACTGAGACTCCACTAGGTTAGGGATTACAATATTTACTATAACTTAATCTAAATATAAACATTCCATGTTGGAGGATATGCCAGACATTCATAGGATATGGCTGAAATAAAGAGCAGCATACTGTCCCTAGCCTCTAATATGCACATGGGGAGATTCTTCTTCCAAAAATAGATAGATAAATATGGGGCTCTTCATACAAGTTATTTTTGAAGGGAATGGAATAAACATATTAATAATATTGTTTTTCCACGGGGTTATCTCTAATATAGACATTTTTATTCAACTGGTTAACATTGTGGATGTGCTCATGGATCCTTAAGTGGGTCAAATATTGATTTTAGAGGCATTGTAATGTAACACATATGAATTGGAAGAAAAATCACTACTAAATTCTCTCTTAGGGACTCTATATGTCCAATAATTAAGTAAAACGTGTCTAAAAAAACTTTGATAGCTGATTGTTGGCCTAGGCCTCCCGTAGTCCATCTTGCTCATTGGAAGGGTTACCTATATGGTCAGTTGAGGCCTCTATGGAGTGGTTCAAGAGAGGGGTAAAATCAATGATATAGACTAGTTTTTATATTTGTTACTATTATAGGAGTCACTACATGATTCAAATTTCATTTTAACATTGGAATATCCCTCTGTGGCAGTGCTAACCACATCAACTCACCCCCTATGATGTGGTGTTCACAATCTCTTAAAGTGTGAGGGAGAACACATCAATTTTTGTTTTGTTGAATTAAAATCTATCTAAGGGTTTCATCCTACACCCCAAAATCTCTCTAATTTCCCATGTAGAGTTATATATGAGGGAAACTAGCAGCGATGAATATGGATGCACTATGAGCCACTTAAAGGGTGCCAGAACTTCCTCCACATACAAGTATTTTTAGAGGGATCTGGGGATCCTGTAGACCATGGATTTCAGGATTGTGAATCCTAATTTTCCATATCATTCCATATAATATGGAAACTAGGGTTAAGGATCCACTATTGAGTCATTAATCACCTCAGTATCTGAGAGGTTAATGGATTCAAGGATGATGTGGTGATTTCTAGGGTATCAACTCAGACGACAAGTGTTCAACCTTTGTTCCATGAGATGGTTCATCATGTAAGTGTATCTCTTTTTCATAGGGTGTTAATTCATTCTCATTTCTTATAACTAATGGACAGCCTCTGCATTGATTGGTGAGAGAACGTGTTGAAATTCTATGCTAGTTCATAGTGACCTGGGGAGAACCATAGTGTTTCTTGAAAAAGGAATGGGGAAGACCTTATATATAGTTGATAATGGCACAAAGAGGACCTCTATGATGACCATTAGGTTATATTGAAAGAGTTGGGATGACCTATCTTGTTCTCCTCACCACAAGATGGACCGTAAAGGCTTTTTTCAGTGCCAATGATTGAGAGAGTCAATCAAGCTACCTATGAGGCAGCTAGAGTCATGATCCTAATCGTGAAAAAATTTCTTCTTTGTTATTATAGGGATCTGGAGGGATATTATAGTGGGGGTAGGGTTCATAGGATCTATATATAATTCCCCATTTTCAGATGGTGTTTTGGACTTTCCCCCATTCCAACAATGGTGTTGGGTGATTTGGACTAGGGCCAGGTGAGCGGGAGTACGTTCCACTAACTATTTATCCTATAGGACTGATTAGTGATGGTTTGATGAGGCCTAGTTTTAACCCTTTCTTAGTGAGTATTTAAAGATGGTGTGACCTTATCATCCTCTAACGTCCCTAAGTATATGAGTGAGTCATCATATCACTCCAGGTAGGGACTCCCAAAGTCAGTTTTCCTTGGAATAGGGGGTGGTTTCACCCAATGTGGCCATCTGGGTGTTGGTGTTGATGAGGCTCAAATTCCTCTAGGTTATATAATACATAAAACTTATGGTCTTTACACATACTAAATTTTTATTAGTAATACATAGTTTCTATCACCCCTTAATGGTAGATCTCATTGGGGGAGACATGGCATTGTACATTAGAATCTGAAGGGAAGGTGGAATTCATGGAATAATTATAGCTATGTGGTATTTTTTTCTTCAAGGAATATTCTTCACTAGTGTCTATGATGGATGAGTTTATAGCTTCCCATAGCTTGAGTTTTTTACTTCATATGTATTTAGTACTTAGTACATTTATGGGGAATGTGATTCTCAATTCCTTAGCATAATTCAATCTTCTAAAGCAGATAAGGATCCATGTTGATGATGTCAGATAATGGGGATTTCCAATGCTAAATAAACCAACTCATAGGTGATTTTCATGGTGGACCCACCATTTCCTTGGTGGGACATTGTGCCTAATGTCCAAATATTTTGACATGAAAATTTACTAACTCCATGAATTATACAAGCCCCCATGTTGGGGTGAATAGTTTACATTGGGTTTACCATTTTTATTTTTGATGATTTCATCGAGATGTTGGCATGTCATGCATGCTACTTTTATTGACCCACATTACCACATTATAATGGTGGCTGGATTTTATTACTTTGATTAGTGATGATTAATCCTTGATCAAAATGGGATGATGGTATGTCATTTCCTCCTTACCTGGATTCCTCTTTGGATCATGTGGCCAAGTCTAGGTCTCCATAATAGTTTAAGTCATGTTCATAGATCCCAATAACAGTGAAATATCAATGTGGAAACTGGGAAATTACTCTCCTTATTTATTTATTATGAAGAAACCATCATTCAAATAGAGTGGTAATTTTGAGAATCTCTAGAAGGTCTAGACATTGTATATATATGGAACCTGTAAATATTCTCATTTAGAGAGGCATCTTGAATCTTATGCACAAAACCCAAGGAATACTTTTTTAATTATTAGATAATTACCACTATGTGAGTATGTATTCCATTTATTTTTACTTCATGAATTCCATATTTATTGCATTTAGTACGTATTTCTAGTCAGGTAGAAAAATTTCCGTCCCGTGGAGACATATCAGAACATCATTTTGAGATGGATCGGGGAATGTGTTTAACATCTCATTGAGAATGATATGAATCATTTATTTGAGGTGGATCAAGGGGTTATATCCCTAGATGGTAATATTTCCTACTGGGGGATGTTTTATTAGGACACCCTATTGAGGAAGATCATGGTGGTGTGTCCTTAGTAGGTAAGATGTCACACATGGTTGGTTGATCATGATTCCCTATTGAGGTGGATTGTGGTGGTTTGTCCTCATGAAGGAAGATGTCACACATTGTTGGTTGGTAAGGATTACCTATTGAGGAGGATCATATTGGTGTGTCCCTAGGAGAGAATACTTCATAACAGGAAGGTTGATCAGGACACCCTATTAAGGAGGATCTTGGAGGTGTGTTCCTAAGAGGGATGATGTCTCACTTGGTTGGTTGTTCAGGATACCCTATTGAGGTGATTCATAGAGGTGTGTCACTAGAATAGAATATGTCAAACATGGTCGGTTTATTAGGATTCCCTATTTAGGAGGATCATGGATTTCTTTTCCATGGAGAGAAAATTTTCACTTGTTTGGCTGATTAGGACACACTATTGAGGTGTATAATGGTTGTTTATCCCTAAAAGGGAATACTTCACACCTTGTTGGTTGATTAGGATGCCCTATTGAGGCAGATCATAGAGGTGTTCCCATAGGAGGGAATATTTCACACCTGGTTGGTTGATCTAGATGCACTATTGAGGTAGTCTGTGGAGGTGTTTCCCTATGAATGAATATATTGCACCTGGTTGGTTGATTAGGATATCCTTTTGAAGAAGATCATAGAGGTGTGTCCCTAGGAGGTAATATTGCACACCTGGATAGTTGATCAAGATGACATATTTTTAAAAATTATGGATGTGTGTTGATATGGGGGAAGATGTCATTCCTAGTAAGTTGACCATGATGCCTTACTAAGGAATATCATGGAGGTGTATCCCTAGGTGGAAAGATAGAACACTTGTATTTGGTGGTTATTAGGATAAAACCTATAGGATGTGTACTATATACCCTATTGAAGAGACATGGATCAAAAACCATGTTATTTTATACCATAATTTAAGGTCTTGGAATAAAACTAATCAATATAGTTTAATGTTATGTGGTATGGATGATCATGTCATGGAAGTTGTGTCTATGGGGGATGGTTTGGGGATTACATGTGGAATCTTCCCTCTGTGGGTGGATCATATCTTGTGGTGGGTGATAGGGTTTCATCTCCCAATGATCGTATACGGTGTGTCTTATTTTCATCACACACAGTAATATAATTGTTTTACATCATGTGTTAAAGATGTTTTCATGTAGTTTTACATCATACGATTAAGATGTGGAACTAGGATGTTTTATATCTTACAACTCATTTATAGAGGATGAGATCAGTCTTTTAGTTGGATAGTGTTAAGGTGAGTTTAATATTCATAATGAATCCCAAAAAAGATAGTTATACATTTTCCCTCATATATGCAACATTTGCGGCTTACATGACAACCACTCATCAACCTTTAGGTAGGACATGGAATTGGCATTTCCATAAAATTGTAAAAATCATGAGGACCAATGTTAGGGTCCTTATTCTAAGATGAAATGGAAATTATGTTACTTATTCTTAGGAGATATAATTAGGGTAATGGATACACTATAATTATAGGAAATAATAGGCAGGGGATCATGGATTGTTTTTTATGAAACTTTATTGGGTTTTGATCAAACAGAGTTGTGTGAGTAGGGGTGTAGAATAAGGGATACTTATGGATTCAATAAGTATAGTTGTATGAAATATATGGAGTTTTGTGTAGATCATGGTTTTTTAATGGAAGATTCTCTTTGCGTGAACCTGACTATCCTTAAAAGTAGTTTCATGATGACCACTCTACCAGAGGATAGGTCATGTTTGGTCCCATAGGTGGTATGTTGTGAAAATTATCAACCATTTTTTCCACAATAGTTGGTGTTGTGAGCTGTCATGTAAGGGAGGGGGTTGGGTGTGGTATAACACCAATTTGTCTTTTCCGGGACCTCCCTCTGGTTGGGTGGGGGGTTATCACCTATTAATATCAAAAATCACCACCTATTGGATCACATCGTATTGGGATCAGAACTAGGATGAACACATCTCTGTGCTTTTCTATAGTGGTATTGTTCATGGAATAATTCAAGTTTGAAATAGTCTTTTTTTTGTGAAAGTTCATGGTGTCATGATGGGGTTTCTTGTAAAATTTCTTTCTTTTGATAATGGTCCTTGGGTGTATATTCAGACTAAGGGTCCTCCATAGAACCCCTTGTTTACTTTGGTTTAGATATTTTTTTGGGAGGAACCAAAAGTTTTCTTGAAACCATTGAAACTATAATACAATATTCTCCTCAACCCTGGAATACTATTTTTGGTTGGTTCATGTGGTCAAATTCATCCAGAACTAGCCATTTAGAGTCTCATATGAGATTTCAACACCATCAAATGGGAAAAATATTTTAATAAATTCTAATTTTATTTTAATTTTCAACATAATACATTATATATAATATCATAAGTATTTACATACTATTAAATCCTTATGACATTCATTGAATTACTCCTTAGTCATATCAAATTGAATTTTCATGGAATAAAAATTATTTATTGGTAATTATGTAACAAATAAATAAATACAAACAAGTGATATAAATATATAGTGAATAAAAATACACAAATCATGAAAAATAATTTTTTCCTGTTTTATAAAAATAAATGATTGAATCAAAAGGATTTTGAAATAACATATACTTTTAGTTTGTATAACTTAATTTAATAAGAAGTCATCCTTTTATAATATAGTATATCTCATAATAATATTATCACTTCATAACACATTTTAATTAGGAAAATTTCAAGATTTACTAGTATGTAATAATGTATAAGCCTTCTCACTTGGTAAAATATTCATTATCACGTGATTTTCTCTAAATCATAAATGAATTTTTATTCTGAGAATAAGAATAATGACATCTCATTAGAATTTATTTCCATATAAATTTTTATCATATATGACTAAAATATCCATTTTGTACATTACCTTATACAAAAAAACATTTCATAAGACTTTATAACATTTAATTATTTTCAATTTATCGTTATAATATGTGGTAAGACATCATAAAATAGAGAGTAAGATGTTTCTACTAACTCTATAAGGATTTTAAAATAGAGTCTAAATCTTTAGAAAATTCTTTATAGATTTTTAAATTCAATAAGACTTTAGTAATTAGAAACATTTCTATCAATTTATTCTGTGTATGTGTCATTTGGATACTCATGTTGATGTATACTTCACTCCAAAATAAGTTCAAAGGAAACATAATAACCATAAATAATAATTAAAGAATAATTAATCAATAAGTAAAAAATCAATCATCAATTAATTTATTTTTTCTTTAACAATAATTAAAATAATGAAACATGTTAGATTATTTATTAATTATTTATCTTATGTTAGAGGGAAAAAATAAAAAATGAGAATTTTTTAATTATCAAAAAAAAAAATCAAGGATCTAATAAAGAACATAGTTAAAAATATATACCATGGTTAGAAAAGATTTCAACATTTAAAATCACTATCATGAATCCTTCATAAAACCCATAAATTTAATACATATATTCTAAAAACCATAATAATGTTTTATATACCTTATAAGAACCATTTTTCAACATTGTAACATTAAATAATTCTTCTAGGTCAATAAAAAGTATTTATTCTGACCGTAAGGGTATTAATGTTATATAAAAATATATACTCTAAAAGCCAAAACTCTTGTTTGTGATTCTTGAAATAAAATGATGATAAATATAACACCTAAAATCTATTAAAAAAATTCAATATCTTTATTTGATATCCATAAGGTCTTAAATATTCCTCTTTGATCTTTTTTTTTCAAACTCATGAAACCTATAACATCACGTAATTGTATTTTTTGTCATCACATATCATAATTCACTAGAATCCCACTAAAAATACTATCCCCTTCAATTAGATTGATTCATCACTATCCGTTTCATATGAATGTTCTCCTCTTTTATTTTCCCCCCTTTGGTAATTAATTAAAATATATAAATAGAGAGTTAGAAATAGATTCTAATTAACTCATATCATTTATTCTACAATAATTCGAAAACATTGATACAAGATGAAAATTAATACAAAATTTAGAGTATTTAAATATTGAAATATAGATATTAATGAAGTTAAATTAAATCCATCGATAATAAATAATATTTAGTTAACATTTATACTACATGGGGAATATCTGTATAAAAAATATGATAAATTAACCACTATTGAATGTAATATATTAATTTTCTTCTAAAGTCAACATTTATTTTCAAAAACTCATCTCCATGTAAATAATATGACCAAATATATATTAAAATTAAATTCCCCATATCTTTTATTATGTAAGCATCGAGACTTGTAATCAATTATGGAAGAGATATAGAGAGAAGAGGTACTTCTTCTATACCACGGTTCTTGAAAGGGGTGAGATGAAATCGCATCATCATCCTTAATGAATTAAATTTTTCTAATAATAAAACCTTAATAAAAATATATAATAAAATACATTGTTGGAAAAATATAATACATAAGTAATCTCTTTAAATTTATATCATTAATAAATTGATACCTAATATCAATATATAATAATATCTTGAATGTTTCCTAGAGTTCATTGAAAAAATTATTACACTCTGTGTAACTATAAAAACTCCAGTAACCCAGATCCCATGGTTGATTTATTAAAATGGTAAAAGACACAAATGATCAAATCTCAAAAGATTACACAGTTTAGTGGTATTGGTAGAATAGATAAATAAACTATTTCTATATTACATTGGAATCCTTAATTCACAAAATTTGAAACTTATTTTATTATTACTTTTATTATATCCATGAAATAATATAAAGATATATTCATGGTACCCTAAGGAATGGAAACAAAATAAAATAGTGAGAGAATATTCGTAGAAAGGGGATGAATAAAATGAAATATACAAGGGATGAAAATGGAATAAACATTGTGGGAGAGTGAAAAATAAATAAACATGTCATATAATTAATAATTTGGGCGTGGAATATATAATGGATAACATAAAAATGTAAATAATTACCTAAATTACAATAAAATATGTCATAGTGATAGAATTCATAATTCTTGACATCTTAATCACATCATCCACACTATATCCAAGACATCATAAAAATCATCATGAACATTTTAACACCTTGAGATTTTGATATATATATATATATATATATATATATATATATATATTTTAAAACATAACTTCAATGCTGATTTTCTTGTATTACAGGGAACACTGAACTATAATGAAATTATGATAATTTAAAATATAATTATTAAATTTTATCATTAAAATACATTAATTCAATTATTGGGTATAAAAAAATATCTACACTATGAAATATATATATAAATGAGACATGATGGCATCTTATAGTATCACCTATCCAAATCTGGAATAGGGGGAGTCACTAGGGTTCCACTTAGACCAATCTGAGTACAAACTCAAATAATTTTTATATGAGAGAAATAGTATTCAAGAGATTCTAAAGATATAGGAAATTTCCTTGATATGCATCCAAGAATAATCACACATTAGACTACCACCATATCTTATCTTATTCTTATGACTTACTTGAATATCTTGAGGGGTTACAGAAGTATGAGTTTAGAAGATATAAAAATGTGATTATCAATGTAATAACATATTTACACATGAAATATATTTTATACATTTTACATTTTTTACTTTTAAAGAAAAATAATGTTAAATATTAATACTAATGCATTTATATAAATTAATTAACATTGCTAAATTAACTAATACGATTATTTTATGATTAAAAATATATTTTCCTAAAAGGTTTCTTTTAAAGAACTATGCATTATTAAATTATCAAAAAGAAAATATCATGGATAAAAAACTACTGATATGGATATTATTTTAACACCAATTTAATTATTAATTGATAGAAAATATGAATAAGCACATATAATATTTAAAAAACTAACATTTCTTTGAAAACAATTTTCATTAAAATATTATTTAGAAGTTAAATCCTCAATTTTTTGAAATTCAATTTTATAAAATAAATATTAATTTTTTAATTTATATTATAATTATTATCTTATGATTTTTTTGGCATTTTTCTGAAATACATGATTTTTAGGTAAATATTTAAAAATATTGTTTTTTACTAAAATTATAGTGTCTATGACAATATCAAGAATTAAGTATAACTTAAAAACATATAAAATATTCTCCATGATCAAATTTATATTTAAGGAGTAAAACAATTCATTTTTAAATACTTATTAATATATAAATCCTATGATTAAATTTTTTTAACGCAAGTAATATATTACCACAAATGAAACTTTTTTTATCATTTATCTTAATTAAATATTTTTTTGATAAATTTGTGTTACAGATTTCATTTGACTAACATAAATTTTATTTTTGTTATAAGAAAATAATTTATAATTAATATTAAAAAATATTAAAATTTAATCCTACATATAAATGTTATGATAAAAAATATAATTTTTTCTAAAAACTAATTTAATATGTTACATGATTTCTATGATATATAGTTGTTCTAGTCCTCTTGTACCTGTTGTGCTTTTCTTTTATTAATAAATGGTTAGAGGCTTGCCTCTAGCTAAGCATTTATGGTATTTAATAAAATAAATTTAATATTTTTAATAAGTATATAAAAATTATTTAATATGTTTTATTTTATTATTATGTATTAATAAAAAATTTCTTTGGTACATATCAGTTACAACAGTAAAAAACTTGTACCATTGAAAAATCTAAGTGTAAAAGCTCTAAAAAACGTAAAAACAGATTTAAAAATATTTTTGTTTATTTGTGATCAACCTTACACTTCCTCCAATATAATATTTTCATATATTCAATCCATTTGACATTTAAATAGTGCCATTACATTTTATATATTTCAAAAAATCCAAACCCATCACTTATGAATGATCACTTACCACCTCACCTCTCCTCACACACCAAGTATCTTGGATTCGACCACACTATAAAAATGGATCCCAAAAACTATTAGAAAATTTATATTGGTTCTAGGATTCTTAAAATACCACCTATCAAAGGCTCAATACTTTTTTCATAGGATATTTTCATGGACTTTAGATGTTAGATAATGTTTCAACTAAGTAGGATTAATGGGGTTCTATGTATCAATTTTTATTAATTGGGTTATAATGTGTATTAATCACTTGTTTGATTTTTATGGTGTATATATTGTAAAAATAATTCATTTAACATAAATTTTCATGGAATTTAGAGGATTTAAAAATATTTATCATGTTTTACCCTTCATGGGTTTTTATTTGATGATAACTATGATGCAAGGGGTTTCTTTTAACTCATCTTATTTTCTTGAATAATAATAATTCATATTTTACTATGGTTTTAAAAAATGGGTTTCTTTTATACTATGATCATATTATATATTATTTCCCCTTTTATAGGGAATTACATTGATGTATTTCATTCTTCATAAAAATAAATTTCCATTATAATAATTCTTATTATCTAAAAAAGAGATCTTTATATTCCATAACTATATTAACTCTTTAAAACGTTTTCCAATTCTTGGTCAAATGTATTATCTTCCACTTGAATTTTCTTTTGAAAAAACATCCTATATTTACCATGTCTCTATTATTGATGATTATTTTTAGAAGTAAAATCTTTCAAAATATATCATTTAAATTTATAGAAAAAGTCTTTTGAGTGTGACTTGTAACATTAACTTTTTCAATAATAGTAAAAATATTTTATAAAAAATATTATTTGGTTTTCATTCATATTTATGAGAATTATTCATAATGAGGCTTCATTTACATTTTTTAAAATTATTATCCAAATGATTTTAATTCATATTTATTTTGAAATGAAATGGAAATATTTTAATATTTCACAATGGTAAATTTTTAATTAAAAGGGTAATTCTTGATTTTATAAAAACAATTAATGGTTGGTGTTTCTAAGTATGAAAAATTCATTTTTTAGGACTTCTAAAAAAATTAAATATAGTTTTTTATTCATTTTCAAAAAAAATTCTTGTTTTTAAAGGATAATTAATACATTTTTTTCAAGAACAAATTTTTTTAAAGAAAATTTTTAAGGAGATTTTAATAATTTAGTAGTTGGATTTATATTTCTCTTTTAATTGAAATTTTCTCATCCAATAATTTTGAAATGGTTTTTTCATCAATTTTATCATTCCATTATTTTATTTATTTTATAATTAGAATATTTTCTTTTGATATCATCCATATTCTTTCTCTAGATAACTTTTGCTGATTTTTTTATATAAGATTATATAATACTTGTTTTATTACAATGAATTACTTAGTATATGAATAAATGATCAATATTATATGATCTTTTGATACAATTATTTATGTTTTTATTATTAAATGCTTTGGTTCTAATAAATCCCTGAGTTGGTTTGGTATTGGTAATGTGATGAGATAGGTTGTGACGAATTAAGCATAGACAAGGTTTGGGTTTAATAAAGCACTGAGACAGTTTGGGTATGATAATTTCTTATGATGGTTTGGGTCCATTAAATCCCACAAATTCATTGGTTAATGTTTTATATCACATGAGACAATGATTCTCAATAAAAAAAAAATTTCACAATATACATCAAGGTATTTTTTAATGACATATAGAATGTGAATTTTTTTGTTCACAACATAAAACATGGGAATTTTGTATGTTCACAAAATATAGATTGTAATTTTTTGCACAATGTTCATTATAATAATTTTATTGTTTATAAAAAGAATCATGAATATTGTATTTTTTTCACAAAATATAGTGTATAATTTTTTACTTGATATTATATTTGGATTTTTTCTGTTCACATATTTATACATGGGATTAATTTAATTTACTCAAAATATTATAAATTCATAATCTTATTCTTATCCCAAATTTTAATTTTATATTCCTTTATTATAAATAATGTCTCATGATTTTTGCCTTTAGATTCTTGACTCCTATTCCAGGATACAAGTTTGATCATTTTTTATTACCTTTTTTCATTTCTTATATAAAACTATTCTTATTCAAGTTCATTTAAATTAGATATTTCTCCCTACATATATCTCTCACATACTTATGAGCTATCCATTGATATCCTGAATATGATTTTCCCATTAGTTATAATTATAGATCACCCCTTTCTTATGATTCTATTCCCTAGGTTATGATAATGAATATAACATACGCGAAGTCTATTTGGAATATTTTTTGATGGAATGATTGACTAGAGTGGGTTAATAGTAATTTTAATCATTCAAAAATAATTTCAAAATTACCAGACTATTAATTATTCAAACATAAAAAATGACATTGAGTGCAGTTTTCAAAGAGAAAATCATCACAATAAAAATAAATAAATATAAAACGAATAATTTTATAGTAGTTTGAATCATAGTGAACCAATTCAGCTCCTCAATAACCTAAAACTCATTGAGGGTACACAGACTCATTATAAATAGGAATGTGGAATACTTCTACAAGTGCAGACTCAACATCTTATATTATAGGTGAAACAGAACATTTCTCACCATTTATGAAAATAAGAATAACCTAGTTTATTCTAAGAATATACAAAACCATTCCTACCTTTTTTGGGAACATGAAGAACTCATTATATTCTAAGAACATACCAACCCTATGTGACTAACTTTTGATCAAGTAATAATCACATAATATTTTCTTCTGAAAAGACGTATAACCATATGAGTACTTTTATTTGCAGACAATTCAAAAAAATTACTACTATAATATTCTTATAAATATGTTTTGTGTAGAGTAGTGATCTTTACCCCCATCAAAAATAGATACAGAATAAGGAAGTATCACGAAAATAGTAGTGCTTTATTAATTTTTCCATAATGAATCGATATTTTTCTCAATTTTGTTTAATTTTCTTTCTATTTCTTTCCTTTTATTTATAAAAAAACATCAAAGGAAAATATAATTCAAATTAAATACCCTAAATCTTTTTGGGGGGTAATTCCTAATTCTTCATTACCAACAACAATGTATATGTACACCTTTATGAATTTATACATTCTTAAAAACATTGAATTTTAACTTTTATGAATAATAAATAAGAAAACAAATCAATCAATTGTATTTTTAAATAATGAAAAAAATGAACATGGAATAATAGACATGAAATATTTTAATTTTATTCATTAGATATATGCTTGAATAAGGAAAAAATCATCATAAAAATAAGTTTACATTTTTTATAATATGTCACATTAGATTAATATACTAAATATAAATTCATATAATGTTTAAAAAAAATTTTAATAATTGAGATAAAACACAAAAAAAAATCAAAAATATTTTGAAATAGAGAAAACTGGATTCTCCTTTTTTTTCAAAACTATGTAAGGGTATGTTTCATTCCATTGTTTAAGGTATAATATAAATTGCAAAAAATGAGTAAAGGTTACTCAACATTCTTATAGTCTAAGAAATTTCAAAAAAATTACACATGTTGAGTACATTTAATGTAATATCATTATATTTTAAAAGAAAAACATTATGTTTGATAGTGTATACGACATGTAGCACATAATATAAAAAAACTAAAAATATTAATATATAAACATAAAAATTATTATATATTAATTTAATTTTTGGGTATGAATATGATTACCCAAATTATTAAATATATGAATAAAATTCCTACTCAATACAAATATTGTAAAACCCCAATCTTCCATGGTACATTTCCCATTGAATAATACAATAGATCTCGTTATATGCAACATCGAGTTATATCACACCATGACCATTTAAACTAGCCATTTAAAAATCATAAATGATATTAATACCAAATTTTGTAAATTTTATTAATTTTTTTTAAAATGGAATTCATTTTTGGATTCATAATAACTAAACTAACTTTGCTTGTATTTTTTGTATTTCTCTAAAAAAATTCAAATTTTGATGAATAGTGAAAAACAATACGTTGTTGTTTAAAACCGAATTTTTAATTAAATAATAATTATTTATAATTTAAATTTATTTTAATGTAAAAATAGATACATAATATATATATTAGTCTAATTTAACTAATTGCAGTCATTTTATAATAATATTAGATATATAAAATTTTATTGAACTTTTTAATATCTTTTACCTACCTTCTAGAACATTTGAAAATTTTCATAAATCATAATTTTTTCACTTCTGTGAATTGAATTTAAAAAATAATACAAACATGGTTGTCATTAGTAAGAAAAATGTGGTTTAATAGGATAAAAATATTTTTTGGTGAATAATGACTTTTGAATTTTATTTACCACAATTAAAAGTAAATAAAATAATTAAAGGTAAAAATGATATTATAATTACCATAACACATTTCCTAAATCAATTGGATAAGTTTATTTTGAACAAAATCTTCCTTAGGAATAAAATATGATCCTTTTTATCCACATGGATCATATTAGGACATTTATTGTATTTTATTAAAAGAAGAGTTAAAAGTGTTAAATTCAATGTTTAATAACTAAATTTTTTTAATATAGGGTTACACATAAGATAAATTCGACTATAAATATTCATTATAAATATAAAAATATTTCCTAAATCATAGTATTTTATTTTAATTTTTTAAATTAAATAATTAAATTTATTTATGACACAATGATGATGCAGTAATTACCTTATTAAGGAAGGATTATAATAATTGATATTATAAATATTAAAATAAATGTAAATTAAAACATTTAATGCCATAAACGAATTTTATTGGTTAATATGAAATGTTAGAGTTGATTTCATGCATTTTTTTCGATGTTATCATGTTTTTATGACATTCAAAAAAACCAAATACTAAATAGTGTCAAAATTGACATAAATGAGTTTTTAAAACAAATACTATTTTAATAAATGATATAATATTCCTAAAAATCTAAGATTCATAAAAAATAATTATATAAAGTTATATATGTAATTAATGAACCATTTTAGGTTCTATTGTCATTTTATTGTAATTTTATTAATCATTTAATATAAAAATACAAGAAGTCATGGTAAATGTAAAACTATTAAACCAAGATTTAAATCTAAAATATAAGGTTGATATGGTGACCTAAAATTGTATAAAACATATTGGTTGAGATTATTTCAACACATCCCCACCTTATCCTGGAAATAAATTCATTTGTAGCTTTTAGAACCTAAAATAATTTTATAATAAATTAATATTTCAATCCTTTCATAAAGTCCCCATCACCTCTCTCATAAAAGGGAACCTCCCCTTGTATCAAATTAACACCTCCAAAGACATTTGGCTTGTCCAAACCCTGATCAAATATCCTCCGAACAACCCTTAAATAATTCTAGAGGCCTTACATCTATCAGAAATCCAACATATAGAGCCCTTTTGTTCAAATCAAAAGAAAGCACCCAAAGAAGAGGTAATTATTTCATCACCTCTTTCAAAGTACGTTTCTACTTCCACTTCCTCTTTATTTGTTGTTTACCTACCAAAATAATAACTTGATTAACTTCTAAATACTATGATTTAATTATAAACATGGAACAACCATATTCATTATTCTATCCATCCTATGAATGACTAAGTCACCATACATGCGTACATACATCTTACTGTCTCCACGTTGTTGTGTAGTTTTTTATTAAAAGCTTATTATTTGGATGGGTATAATAATGAGTATAATTTATGTAAATAATAAATATAAAATGTTAATGATTCTGAAAATATATAATATACAATCCAATTATATATGATTTCACCATCACTAGAATGATATTGTCACTTGTGCGTACTTACGACTAAAATTCTCCAAGACACGAAGAGATTTCACACCCCATCGAAACCATTCAAGAATAATTTTCATTTGATGATTAAAAATAATGTTTATGAACATAATAAAATTCTTTATATGAATGAAATACATCTTATACATAATAAACATGACTTACGTAACAAATCATATAAAGGAAAACGAATATGTTAACACCCGAAACAATGATACCACTGAAATATTATTAACAAAGAGATATTAGAGGATCATATATGATAACATATTTTTCTATTTGGATATTCTATAATTTAATAACAATAATTTAACCATTATATATGAGTTTACCATACACTTTACTAAGGAAAAGTACTAGGTAAGGGTTAATTTGACAATCTATTTATTATCCGAGGAAGTTTATACGTACGTATCTACTCTGACATCTTTATCATAAACATCCGTGTTTCAGAAAAACGTATTTCAAAATGTTTTTCGTATTGCCTAGACTATGTTTTAAATTCACATATACCCCTATTGAAATTTTCATAAAATGTTTTGAAAATAATCCTTCCGTCATTTTCCAAACTAGGTACTTTATGACATTTTGAACAAATGAAGGAAAGAATGTTTTTAAATTATACGACTGGTGAAGCTATTTTATGCTGTTATAACACCTTCAAAGATTCCATTATGAGATTATATTAATATTTTCAAAATAAACATTTTCATTAATAGATATGTAACTTTTGAATAATTTCAAAGTAGAAAGATATATGTCTTTCAAATAATTTTTGAAATGATTTCATCTATATTAACATACTTTGTAGGATTTTATGCTTGTTTGAAGTTGATTTATTATGATACAGTCTTCCATATTTTATTGATGGTTTTGTGATATGTTTTACTATGGATGTGCTATTTTTAAACCATTCTTGGTTTATGGTTAAAGTATTAACATTTCATATGCTAGTTTTAATACGAATGTTTATGTTATGTTTCAACATTTTCATATGAGGAATGTGTTGGACATGGTATGTAATGGGAGAGTCCCACTATAGCCCATCGATGCATCGGTAGGTCTCATGCGATGAACTAGTTTCTTCGAATAAGGATTTGAATTTTTTTTCTTTGTCGTCTTGACATGAGGCCTTGACTACGTGGTTATGTTGTTCGGAATTATCCATTCCATCATTATGAAATTAGATATTGAAATTATATCTAATTATTCAACTAGTATAACATCCATGTGAATAATTAAATGGAAGTATTTGATTTATCTTTTCCATATTATTCTAAAGTTTAATTTTAAAATACTTTTGTTTTAGTCTTATGTATTTCCTTAAATATTTATTCTTATTTATGATAGATTCCGCTATTTTGTTACATTTACTAAGAATCTGAGATCACCCCTTTCTTATGTCTTATTTTTTCCAGGATGTGAAGAAGTATATTATGATTGACCTATATAGATAGGCTAAGGGATATGAGTGTTTTATAAGGAGAAAAAATGTTGTTTTTTCTTTTCATAATGTAATATAAAACTTGTGTATATATCTATTACATATAAGGAAACTAAACTGATTGGTCATTCGGGGCATGAATGCTTGTGATCAGACCAATGTTATGTAATAATGCACCGACTCTAGGTAACCAGGGTTGGGGAGTTATATTTGGTATCAAAGGATGTTTATTAAAAATCTTGGAAACAAGATTTAGATAAAATATGATTAGAGAACATTACCCTAAGATAGACATTGTGGATTAGTATAAAAGAACATCCAAATAATTTGGTAATATAGATATTATGTGGGTTTTCAAAGAAAAACATCCCATTCTAGATACTACATGTGGACATGGTTCTAGCACAGATGTGCCTAGTAGTGAAAACTCCAACAAGGAGTTTCGAGCATGACCCGAGGTGTCCTGGTACAAGACAAACATCCTTACTATGCACCTGGTTTGATACTCTCGAGGGATATGATTTAGATAATACTCATTTTATTTAAAAACCATTATGAAGGATTTAAGTTTAAATACTTCTCCAAATAATTTTTCTTCTATGATTATGGATTATATGCCCAAATTGTTCATTTTATGTTAAGTATTTTACAAGTTTGGAATTATGCATTGTGATTCATAAGCTAATATAGTGATTTCCATTGTTTAGATATGGCACCTAGTGGAAGGAATGAAAACCGTATCAATACATGTAATCCATTTATGGATTTCCCTCATACTAAAGATATTTATACTGGATGTGGTGATGTAATTGGTGTTGAATAGATTATAATGATATTGGGACAACTCACTCAAATTATGAATAATGACCTCACCCTTATGAAGCAACCTGATCCACCACGTGGAGGATCAATGTTATACTGCTTCATGAGGTAGAAACCACGAACATTCAATGGGAATAAAATTCCATTTGTATCTGAGCAATGTATAAGTTCCTTAGAGAAAATATTTTATGCTTTGAGGAGTAGAAGAAGGGAAAAAGATGTCATGGTAGTTTATCACCACACATGAGATGCATATCAATGGTGGTAATTAGTTAAAAACACAATTGAGGATTAAGAAGTATCAAATATGTAATCGAGGGATTTTAATGAAATTTTATTAGAAAATACTTTTATTCTTGAAAATCGAGTAGATATAGAATGGAAATTTATGATTCTGAGGAAAAAGGAGGATGATAATGTCATAAAGTATGAGGTTAACATTATATGTTTAGAAATTAATGTGCCAGATTATATACATAACCCAATAAGTAATATTGATCGATTCATTGATGGGTTAAAACCATTTCTCCATAGAGAATTAGTCTCTGAATCCTTCTCATCATAAAAATATATAGTCTCATATGATATCAAGATATAAAAGGAATTATCTAAGTCTTATGACATTAAAGTGAAGTATGAGAAGAATAGATCTGCTAAACACTTGGAAAAAAGGAAATTAGGGGAATAAGGGAAAAGTTGAATTTTCATCCTTGAATAATTGTGGGAGGAAATATCCTTTTACATTCATAAAGGGGAATGGAGTTTGTTATGAGTGTGGAGAAAAATTCCACCAAAATCATGATTTCAAGGGGAAGAAAAACTCTGACAATGTTTAATGCTACAATTTTAAGTAAATATGGAATTATGAAAATGATTGTCCTAATCATCAAGGAAACATATATCAGAAAAGGCAAAGGGAGAAATGACAAGCTTATGCAATCACAACTGTAGAGGATGAAGTTTTAAATGATGTGGTGGAAGGTACATTAATATTTTCCTCATAATTAGACAATGCTTTATTTGATTATTGATCATCACTGATTCACACTCAAAATTACCCAAGTGAATAAGGTAGAACGGTCCTTGTAGTCTTTCTTGGGTTGTCGAATCCTCAGTGACCTAAGAAGTAACCTATAGACAAGTACATTCTATGGAATTTTTTGGATATAATGTTTCCAACATGGATTAATTTTAGATGGGTTTAAAGGATAACTAATAGATTTAAGTGAATTAAATTTAAAAGTAGGAGTTGATCCTAGGTTATCACTCGGGGTGGATTGGATGAAATTGTTTTTCAACTATTTCAATTTCATATATTTGAGATGAGTTAATTTAAAAGACCAAAAAACATCCTCACTTAGTGTTTTAATACATAAACACTTTAATAATAATCACTTATACATTTTAAGGATCAAATATTTGAGCACTTCAAGGTAACGGTTCGTATTAGCACTTGAAGTGTGTGGCCTTAAATTCATCAGGGATGATGGAGTTTAAAAATCATTAAATAAAATTATCAATTAAAAGAAGTGATTAGAAATTAATAGAGTGATAAATAAAATTCAATAAATCCCCTTTATACTCTCTTGGATCAACCCATAAGTTTATTATCCCTCCATTGATGTTATGTATTCAATGGAAGATTGAAGTAGACTCATGAGGGAGGAATTGAAGAAGTAAAGAAAAAAATAAAAAGAAAATGATCAATCCACCGTTGTGTGAATATTTTCACAAGGTTTGGTGTGAATAAATTAACATCTCGAGACAATGATATCAAGGTGAGATGGATAACAACACAATAATAGGAGAAGAAGAACTTTTATTAAGAAACTAAATTGAATTGGACAACTTACATGTGAAAGATAAACTTGAGACAACAAAATCATAGCATAACATTACAATGAATGTAAGATCAAATGATGATAAAATAATCCATCACCACTACCTTAAATTGGAATTTTGGGAGCCTTGGGTTGAGCCTACAATAGTACAAATCATTCCACTTGATTATGTTAGGTGTAGGGTGGTGGAAAGCTTGTGGAATTTGGACTTTTCCACTCTTGACCTGAGGTGGTAGCCAGCTTGCATCCACCGAACAGATACACCTATAAGACCTTATATATGGATGAATTGGAGTAGGCCATAAAATAAAAACATGAATCTAAGGATGTTACCTAATCTTCTGTAAAGTTTCGGCCCAAAATAGTTTATGTTCAATAATATATGTATAAAATAGTGGGCGGTTTTTCTGGTCTACAGAATCTGACCCAGAATTTTATCTTCAAATTGGGCCGCCTGAATAACCACAATAGAGGCCGAATTAGCACTGGATACTGAATAATTATTTTTTCCTACATATGTCTTCTAGAATCTAAGAAATTATGGGCTTCATTGGGCACGTATGTTGTGCCCCACATTCTCATCAGTGGGATGGTGTCCAATCTGCCTTCTCTAGAATTGTTTGCATGAAATCCATTTTTGCTGGTCTTCCAACGCGAGTCTTTCAATACTCCAAAAGTATGAATTGTACCCAATATAATTATAAAACTGAAAATTAAATATGAAAATAAAATAAAGAACATTGGGTACATTAAATTATGTTAATAACTATACCACATAATAGTGCATTTTAAGAAGGAATTGCAATCATAATGTGAAATGATGTTCAAAGTGTAAAATGCACTAAAAATGGTGTTTATGAATAATAAATCACATGAATATTATATATATATATATAATGCATATTAGCATCATTTAGTGGCTAATAACACCCCCAACATGAGTTTTGCTAGTCCTGAGTAAAATATATCTCAACAATATGAAATTCTAATTCCCTTTTCCAAAAACATTTTAAACCACAATGATCACCAAAACCATTATACCAAAAAATCATGAAACCCATCAAAATATTTTAATACAAGATAGTTTCATAAGAATATCCCAATACCAAGCCCATTCCATTGTTCAAATTCATTTCCATATTTCATCCAATATCAATTAAGTATGAGGATGTGTAGTGTATCACAAAAGACATGGGGGTTCATCTTTATTCAAGGTGGAAATGATGGAAGCGCTAGGTGGAATCACATTTCAATATTAAGATGAGTATTAAATTTTTTTATTGTATTTTTTTTGAAATTTTTCCATGGTAATTGAAATTGCACTCAAAAGAGTTAACCCCTGTAGCGAGACTTTGCCGATGACCCCTAGGCTCAAAGACCTTAGGGCACCAAGTGAAGCCCACATACTCAGGCATCATCTCGAGTTAACTCAGTAAAAAAATTCAAATTACAAAAAATAGAGATAAAATTACTAACTCTAGGCTAGAAAACTATGGAGTCACAATCCCCAAGTTCCGAAAGCCACAAATTAGGTCATTTCATTTCTATACGTGCAAATTTATTATTATTTTAAATTTCTTTATTGAATATTCATATTAAAACTAAAATGATCAGAAAACCCATGCTATTTATTTGGGGGACCCCATGAACTCAAACTAATACCCCACTATGCAAAGGATGTACATTGTTATCTTTTTTATTTGGATGAAAATATAAATGATGAAATATCACATTGGATAACCACACTTTCCAAAATATAACTAGACGGTTTGATTGATCACGGGTGTAGGCGGACATGCGCCAAAAGAAAAAAAACGAGAAATGGACAAGATAAGAGAATTTGGATGAGAAAAGAAGAAATGGGGGAGAATAGAATAGGTGTTTAGATGACTTAATTGGGTCCCCGAAAATGACACCAAAATTTGATTCACGCTCAAATTTACCCAAGGGAAGAAGGTAGAATGGTCCTTGTAGTCTAGCTTGTGTTATCCAATCCTCAGAGACCTAAGAAGTAACCTACAGACACATACATTCTACAGACTATTTTTGGATATAAAGTGGCCAAAATGGATTGATTTTATATGGTTTTAAAGGATAACTAATATAGTTAAGTGTATTCATTTTAAAAGAATGAGTTGATCCTAGGTTATCACTCAGGGTGGATTAGATGAATTTATTTTTCAACTATTTCAATTTCTTATATTTGAGATGAGTTAATTTAAAAAGATAAAAAACATCCTCATTTACTGGTTTAACACCTAAACACTTTAATACTAATAACCTATACACTTTAAGGATCAAAATTTTGAGCACTTCAAGGTAAAGGGTCATATTATCACTTGAAGTGTGTGGCCTTAAATTCAACAAGGGCGATGGAGTTTCAAAATCATCAAATAAAAATATCAATTAAAATAAGTGATTAGAAATTAATAGAGTGATAAATAACATCCAATCCATCCCCTTGATACTCTCTTGTATCAACCCATAAGTGGATTAGATCTCTATTGATTCTATGGTTTCAATGGAAGCGGGAAGTAGACTCATGAAGGAGGAATTGAAGAAGTAAAGAAAACAATAAAAAGAAAATGATCACTCCACCGTTCTGTGAATAATTTCACAAGGTTTGGTGTGAATAAATTCACACCTTAAGACAAAAATATCAAAGTGAGATGGATAAAAATATAATAATAGGATAAGAATAACATTTATTAAGAAACTAAAGTGAATTGAACAACTTACATGTGAAAGACAAACTTGAGACAACAAAATCACAGCATAAAATTACAATTTAAGTAAGATAAAAAGATAATAAAATACTACATCAACACTAACATAAATAGTAATTTTGGGAGACTTGGTTCGAGCCTACAATAGTATAAATAATCCCACATGATTATGGTATGCCTAGGGTGGTGGAAAGCTTGTCGAATTTGGACTTTTCCACTCTTGACCCGAGGTGGTAGCCAGCTTGCAACCACCGAACAGATGTGCCTAGAAGACCTTATAGATTTTTGAATTGGAGTGGTACATAGAAGAAAAATATGATGATCCAGATGTCCCCTAACTTGTGTAAAGTTTTAACCCAAAATATTTTATTGTTAACTAGATATATGTAAAATGGTGGGCTGTTTTTCTGGGCCACAGAATCTGGACCAGAATTTTATCTTCAACATGGGTTGCCTGAATAATCACAATAGAGGCTAAATTATAATTAGATCCTGAATAATTATTTGTTCCTAAATATTTATTATAGCATAATAGGAAATTTGGCTTTCATTGGGACCGTATGTTGGGCCCCACATTCTCATCAGTGAGCTGGTGTCCAATCTGCCTTCTCCAGAATTGTTTTCATGAAACCCCATTTTGGTGGTTTTCCAATGTGAATATTCCAAAACTTCACAAGTATGAATTGTTCCCAATATAATTATAAACCTGAAAATTAAATATGAAAATAAAATCAAGGTAATTAAGAAATTTAAATGATGCTAAAAACTATACCACAGAATAGTGCATTTTAAGAACGAATTACAATCATAATGTGAAATGATGTTCAAAGTGTAAAATGCACTAATAATGGTGTTTATGAATAATAAATCTCATGACTATTATATATATTAATAATGAATATTAGACTCATTTAGTGTCTAGTCAATCAAATTCTTTTATATCTTCCTAGTTTTCCAATAAATTTTGATATTTCCAATTTGTCTTAACGAGGGAGTTGTTAGTCAAAACTCATATGGGAAGTATCATTTCAACAATTTTTTATTAGTCAGTTACCATTATTGTATTTAAGTGTGCTTTATCTTATGATCTTATTGTCATACCCATTATTGAATTTGATATAATCCTCAGTATGGATTGGCATTCTGACTATGATGATAATATTTATTATATAAATAAGGAGGTTACAATTTTTTATGATGATAATAAATATCTTATTTTTAGAGCAGAAACATCACCATATAATTCTCATCTAGATCAAATTCTAGTAGCTCTAAAAAATTCTATTATTGGGGAGGAAGGGAGTGAAATAACTACTTATGAGGAAAGGAATTTTCAAATAGAGGATGTACCTATTGCACAAGAATATGTTGATGTATTTCCAGAAGATTTACCTAGAAATTCACCAGAATGAGAAATTAAATTTTACATTGAGTTAATTATTGGTTCAAGGACTATATTGATGACCCCATATAGAATGTTCACTATGGAATTAGTGGAACTAAAGAAACAACTATAGGAATTGAATAATAAAGGCTTTATTCTCCCTAGTGTTTCTCCATGGGGAGCCCCTATAATTTTTGTTAATAAGAATGATAAATCTATGAGGTTGTGCATTGACTACAGGGATATCAATACTTTAACAATAAAGGAAAAGTATCCCCAACCTCCCATTGATTATTTATTTGATCAACTTCATGGAGCTCAAAAATTTTCAATGATTGACCATTGATCTAGATATCATTAGTTGTGCATGAAGAAGTAAGACATTCCAAAGACAATATTTCAAACCAGGTATGGGAGTTATGAGTTTTATTAATGCCTTTTGGAATGACAATCGCACCATTTATTTTCATGGATCTAATGAATAGGGTTTTCAAAGCGTATCTTGATAACTTTGTAGTAGTATTTATTGATTATATATTGGTACACTCCAAAATCTATGAGGATCAAGAAAATCACTGGTGCACTATTCTAAATACTCCTAAACGAAATGAATTATATGGGAAGTTTTGGAAGTGTGAATTCTAGCTTTAGGAGATTTATTTTCTTGGACATATTTTCTCTAAGGATGGAATCTCTTTTGATCCATTGAAGACAAGGAAAATACATCAATGGCCAGACACTGATGAGTATTACTTAGGTACTTAGTTTTACTATTTTACTAGGTTACTATCAACGTTTCATCTAGAATTTTGCATGATTGACTAAACCATTAACCAATCTCACATGTAAAGAGGTTAAATTTGTTTGGACAAAAGTGTGTAATGAATGTTTTTAATAATTTAAAATAAGATTATTCAATGATCCTATTTTGAATCTACCATCATGGAATGATGGGTTTGTTTTTTGTAGTGATGCTTCAAAGAAAGGACCTGGCTGTGTCATTATGCAGAATGATAAAGTTATGGCCTATGCATCATGAAAACAAGAAATTAATGACAAAAAATATACTACTCAGGATATTGAATTAGTATCTTTATTATTTGATCTGAAGATATGGAGATTCAATCTTTATGGTGAAAATGTGAGATATATACTGATCATAAGAGATTGAAGTATATTTTCTCACAAATTTAACTCAACATGAGACAAAGGCAATGGCTCTAACTACACAAGGATTATGATTTCACAATACAATACTACCCGAGGAAGGAAAATAAGGTGGAAGGTTCTTTGTGAAGAAAGTATCACAGAGTTCAGAACAAGATGAGATTTGAAAGGGATCCTATATTTATGGATCTTGTAAAGATGGATATGGGAATAATCATGGAAGTTGAACCCTCAATACTTTTTCAAAAGGTTTCTAAACCATCATTACATGATAGAATAAAAAGTTCTCAAATTGATGATGAGGAGTTCCAAAAGAAAATTAAATCTATGAATGATGGTAGATTGATCGAATTCATATATGAATAATTAATTTTGAAATTTGAAGAGGCTTTGTTTTCCCAATATACCTGATCTAAAAAGGGAATTGTTGGATGATGCTCATAGCTCAAATTTCTCTATACACTCAGGTAGAACTAAGGTGTATAGATATTTGAAAGAACATTATTGGTGGGAAAACATGAAGAAGGAGATTACTGATTATGTGTTATGATGTAACATTTTTTAATTGGTGATGGCTATAGGACAACATACTTTAGGAGTCATGAAACCTCTTCCCATACCTGAGTTGAAATGTGATGATATTATGATGGAATTTTTCATGGGGATACCAAAGAATCCTAGAAGGAATGATGAAATATGAGTCAATGGGGATCATCTGACCAATTAAACACATTTTTTTGCTATAATATAAGATTTACCACTTGAAGGTTTTGTAAGACTATATATTAATGAGGTTGTAAGACTTTATGGGGTACCCCTATCAATTTTTTCTGATCGTGATCCCCATTTTACATTAGGATTCTGGAAAAGTCTTCAAAAGTCTCTGGATACTGAACTTCGTTTGAGCACTTCCTACCACCCTCAAACTGATAGATAATCATAATGGTCTATTCAAATCTTAAAAGACATGTTATAATATTTATCACTTGACTTTCAAGGTACGTGGGATCAGTATTACCTCTGGTAGAATTTTATTATAATAATAGATTCTATTCAATTATTCAGATGGAACCATATGAAGCATTAAATGGAAAGATATATCACAAACCAAATTTTTGGGATGATGTTAGTGAATGAAAACTCGTAGGCCCAGAAATTTTTATCCAAACCAACATAAAAGCAGCTCGATGTTTGAAAAAGAGCTATGCCAATAACTGAAGGAAGGATTTGGAATTTAAAGTAGGAGATCATACTATCATGAAGGTATCTCCATGAAAGGGTGTTATACGTTTCATTAAGAAGGGTAAATTAAGTCCCAGGTATATCGAACCTTTTGAAATTATAGAAAGAATTGGAGTTGTAGCATACCATTTGGAAATTCCGCCAAGTCTCTCCAAAGTTCATGTTGTGATCCATGTATCACTGTTGGGAAAATACATGCCTGATCCAACACATGTACTAATTTAAGAATAAATAGAACTAGAATTAGATCTATATTATTGTGAAGAGCCTATCATGATTCTTGATACCATAGAATTAGTGTTGAGAAACCAGACGACATGTCTGCAAAAGTTCTTTGGAGAAATAATAAAATGGAAGATGCAACGTGGGTACATGAGAAACTTATGATGAAGAAAGACCCAAATATTTTTATATAGTAATAGTCTATAAATTTTGAGGAAGAAGATATTTGAACAAGGGAATAATATAACACCACAAGCTTTGACAATATGTTTCTCTTTGAATAATGCAATAGCTTGCGTTGTACGCAACTTCGAGTTCTAGAACACCAGGACCAATCAAAATAGCTGTTTAAAAAGAATCTTGAATATTAATACCCACTTTTTTGAAATTTTAATAATTTTATTTTTCAAAATGGACTTAATTATTGGAATCACAATATCCAAATTATCTTAGGGTGAATTTTTTTTATTTTTCTGAAAACATTCAATTTTTGATAAATACTAAAAAACATTACGTTGTTGTTTAAAACAGTATTTTTAATTAAATAATAATTATTTTTAATTTATATTTATTTTAATGTCAAAATATATACATAATACCTATATTATTCTAGTTTAATTCATTGGAGTCATTTTATAATAAGGTTAGATATATTAAATTCTATTGAACTTTCTAACGTCTTTTACCTACAGTCTATGTACATTTGAAAGTTTTCATAAAACATAATTTTACTACTTCTATGAATTGAATTAATAAAATAAAATAGACATTGTTTTCATTAGTATGTAAAATTTGGATCAATAGGAAGAAAATAATTTTTGGTGAATAGTAACTTTTAAATTTTATTTACCACAGCTAAAAGTAAATATGGTAATTAAAGATAAAAAATATATTATAATTACATAAAAACATGAGATAATGTTATTGAATAAGTGTATTTCATTCAAAACCATCCATATGAATAAAATATGATCCTTTTGATCCACTCAGATTATATTTGTACATTTATTGTATTTTATTTAAAGAAGAGGTAAAAGTATTAAATTCAATGTTTAATAAGTAAACCTATTTTAATATATGGTTTCATATAATATAAATTTTAATATTAATACTAATTAAAAATATAAAAAAATTAATAAATCATGTAATTCTATTTATAATTTTCATACATTGAATAATTAAATTTATTTATGACACAATGATGATGCAATAATTACATTATTAATGAATGATTAAAAAATAGATATTATAAATGTTAAAATAAATTTAAATTGAACCTTTTAATTCCATTCACAAATTTTTTAGGTGAATATGAAATGTTAGGGTTGTTTCAATGTATTTTTATTTATGTTATAAAGTTGTTATGACTTTCACAAAAACCAAATACTAAATAGTGTCAAAATTGACATAAATGAGTTTTTAAAACAAATACTATTTTACTAAATGATATAATCTCCTAAAAAATATAAGAATCAGCCAATGGACTTATATAAGGTTATATATGTAATTAATGAACCACTTGAGGTTCTATTTATATTTTTTAGTATGTTTATTAACCATGAAATATAAAAATACAAGAAGACATGATAAATGTTAAACTATTTAACCAAGAGTTAAATCTCAAAGATAATGTTAATATGGTGACAAAAACTTTTCTAAAACCAATTGGTTTAGAGTATTTAAAACAATAACCACCTTATTCTAGAAATAAATACATTTTTATAAACTAGAAACCAAAAATTATTTTATAATAAATTAATATTTCAATATTTTCCTAAAGTGCCCCTCACCTCTTTTATAAAAGGGCACCTCCAATTCTCCAAAATTCACACCACCAAACCCATTTTGATCGACCAAAACCTACTCAAATTTCCTTCAAAATACGCTAAAATCATCATAGATTCCTTACTTCTATCAGAAATCCAACCTAAGGAGCCCTTTTGTTCAAATCAATAAGAAGCACCCGAAGAAGAGGTAATTATTTAATAAAATATTTCAAAGTTTATTTCTTCTTAAACTAAATATTTCTTCATTGATTCCATAAAAAAATATTAACCCCATAACCTTCTATATAATGTTATGTTATTATAAATATGTTAAAACCATATTCATTATTTTATCCATCCTATGAATGACAAAGTCACCAAATGTGCGTACGTACGTCTTACTGTCTCCATGTCGTGGTGTAGTTTGTTCTTCAACACACCATTATTTGGATGTGTATAAAAATGAATATAAACGAATTAAATAATAAATATAACATGTTAATGATTATATATATATATAATATTCCATCCAACTATATAATATTTCACCATCAATAGAATGATATTGTTGCTCGGGCATACGTACGACTTACCGTCTCTACGACGCGATGAGAATTCATTCTCCATTGTAAACATTCAAGATTAATTTTCATTTTCTAAATAAAAATAATTATTAAGAACTTAATATCATTCTGGATAAGAATCAAATACATCATATCCATACGAAACATGACTTACTTAACAAAATATATAAAGATAATTGAATCTTTTAACACCCAAAACATTGATACCACTAAAATATTATTAACAAATAAATATTAGAGGATCATATATGATATCATATTTATGTATGTGGATCATTTATAATTTAATGAAAATTGTTTAACCATTATACAGGAGGTTAACATACCCTTGACTATTGAAAAGTACAAGGTAAGGTTTAATTTTACAATATCTTTTTTATCCGAGGTTGTTTATACATAATTATCTACTATGACATATTTATCATTCAAATCCGTGTTTCATAAAAATATATTTTAATTTTTTTACTATTTCATAGACTATGGGTTAAAGTAATTTATACCCTTGTTTGTATTTTGATATTTTTTTTAAATAAATCTTTTCATCATTTTCCAAACAAGGTACATTATTAATTTTTTGACCAATTATGGAAATAATGTTTTTTAGCTTATACAGAGGGTGTAACTATTTTCCAGCATTATAAAACCTTAGAAGCATCCCATACAATATTATAGGAATATTTTTAAAATATATTTTTTCTTTTATAATTATGAAGCTTTTAAATTATTTCAAAGTAGAATGAGATATTTATCTCAAATATTTTTTGGAAGGATTTCATCTATTTCAACCTCCATTGTTGGATTTTACATTTGTTTGATGTTGATTTGTTATGAAACAATATTACATAATGAATTGAAGGTTATATTATATGTTTGAATATGTAAGTACTATTTTTATACAATTCATAGTTTATTATAAAATTATTGAAATTTTGTATGCTATTTTTAATATGAATTATTATGTTATGTTTCAACCTTTTCATATGGGAAATGCATTGGATGTAGTAAGTGAGAGGAGGGGTTGTTATGTCCCATTGATGCATCGGTAGGTATCATGAGACAAACTAGTGTCTTAGCACAAGTCCTTGATAAAATTATTATTTGTAGTATTTGTATGAGACCTTGACTATGTGGTTATAATGTTCGACATTATGCATTCCATCATTATGAAATTATCTATTGAAATTACAAGTGATTATTCAACTTGTATAATATCCATGTAAATAATAAAATGGAATTATTTGTTTTATATTTGAAATATTATGAAAAAGACTATGTTTAAAAGTATTGTGTTTTAGTCTTATACATTTCCTTAAATGTTTTTTGTCACGACCCGTCCCCTGGGGCTTGTGTCGTGACTACCCCAAGCCCGTTTTCCATAGGCTAGGGGTTGGCGACTAACACCAAAAGGTGTATCCCCTAATACCAGGAAGGCATTACCTTTATATCCTGAAAACACACTCAACTAAGCACACAAAAAGATATGAACACAAATAAACTGTATAGAAAAAAGAGTTCTGAAAGTAAGTAAAAAGGGGCCAGAATACAAGGCCAACTAGAAATTACAAGAAAACTGAAAGGTACAAGTAAACTGAAATAGGTCCTATGAAATACCACCAAGGATCTGACCTGAAGGGTATGTACAGATCTCGAATGGTCATCTCTATGGTTCTCCTCATCTAATGTCCACCTCTAAGCTACCTCCAATCCTGGTACTCTCATCCTTAATCAGCATTGTCCGTAGTCTGCATCAAACACACCAAGGAGCGGGCATAGCCTATGAAAAGGTGAGTATGAAAATACTCAATAGGGACCCCGAGACCCTAAATGTCACAAAAAATATACAATGGATAAACCAAAAAGCATAGAAAAAACTGGCAACACTACTTAGGTATATTCCCATACATATACCTAAGTTACCAAGTAAACCCATCTCAATCATGAGTAATCACAGGGTCTAACCCCAAATCCCAAAGCTCAATTGTTCCCCAAAAGAAGAAATACCATGAAGGTAAGTACCACATAGATATGGCACATATAATAATACCACTAAGGTATTACCATGAAGGAAAGTACCACATAGGTACGTACTCAGCTCACACCTGGTATATCTTAGGTATAGTAGTAAAGATGATTTGATGTAACTACTGAATAATCTTACTCTGTTAAGAGGCAGACCCACGAAGGATACCAAATTGCAGAACCACACAGGATCCTAGTACATCTCTAGACCCACACAAAATCCTAGTATATCGCCAGACCCACACAGGATCCTAGTACATCGTCAGACCCACACAGGATCCTAGTACACCATCAATACATCGTCAGACCCACACAGGATCCTTGTACATCGTCAGTACATCATTAGACCCAAAAAATATCCTAGTACATCATTAGCACATCGTCAGACCCACACAGGATCCTAGTATATCGCCAGACCCACACAGGATCCTAGTACATCGCCAGACCCACACAGGATCCTAGTACACCATCAATACATCGTCAGACCCACACAGGATCCTAGTACATCGTCAGTACATCATTAGACCCACACAATATCCTAGTACATCATTAGAACATCGTCAGACCCACACATCATCCTAGTACATCGTCAGACCCACACAGGATCCTACTACATTGTCAGTATATCGTCACACCCACATAGGATCCTAGTACATCTTCAGTAGATCGTCAGACCCACAAATGATCCTAGTACAACATCAGTACATCGTCAGACCCACACAAGATCCTAGTATATCGTTAGTACATCTTCATACCCACACAGTATCCTAGTACATCGTCAGTACATCATCACAACCACATAGGATCATAGTGCATCGTTAGTACATAATCAGACCCACACATGATCCTAGTACGTCGTCAGTACATCATCAGAACCACATAGGATCCTAGTACATCGTCAGACCCACATAAGATCCTAGAACATTTTCAGTACATAATCGGACCCACACAAGATCCCAGTGCATCATCAGTACATCGTCAGACCCACACACGATCCTAGTACATTTGTCACAACCAGCTATAGGGTACCTGCACTAAGCTTGATCATCTCCCGGATTTTCCCCTCCTCATGCTACTGGTTGATACTCCAACTTCTATGAAGTCTTACAAAGAAGTATCCCAATGGACTGCCACGTAAAAGGTGTCTCAACGCAACATACGGTGCGCCAATTAGACACTCGGTCTGTAAGTTATTAGCCTTTTAGTCTTAAGTGCCCGATTGGATTAGTGCTCGATCCAACCCGACCATACCCCAACTTTATCCAAATTGAAAGTGGGGTATACTAAAAGGACTATCTCTCTACAAGGTTTCTAGCGCTACATATAGTTCATCAAATGGACACCTGACACCAAAGTTATGGTTGAAAGAAAGTATAAGTTCGAAACTGGTCCGGGTCCGGTCCGACCCGGCCTAAGCCGACCCGACCCGGTTTGCGCGGGGCGGCCAGGCCCGCGCTGGGAGGTCCGACCCACTCTAGGCAGCCCGGCCTGACCGCGGGTTGGAGGGGGGGGGGGGAGTCGCGCACCCCCGCTCCTTCTCACCGAATGATCGAATCCGTTGAGACACCAGGCAACACGTGGGACCTACTCCGGTCCCGCTCAGTCTAGCTCGGCTGGCCGAAACAGCTGGCTTTTGTCCTCCCGACGACGCGTCATGTGCTGCCCCTCCGTGGCTAGACGAACATTGGTCGCCTTCTGCCATCCACCATGGCTAAGAGGGTCACAACCCCTTTCTTAGACGGCGACGCATCGTGCGCCGCCCCTCTGCGGCTGGCCGAACGCCGGCCGACATCTCTCCACCACCACAGCCAACAATAGCTGGACGCCCTCCGGTCTCCATGTGCACTCTCCATCTACCAATGGCGCATGTGCACACCACTTGATTCCATGCGACTAGCCTGTGAGGCAGTTGCCTCTTTTCTCCGCTACGAAGAATACAATAACCATAATGAATAGCGGAGGGATCAGCCCGTGTTTGTATGGCCCATACCCTCCGCATTAGTTCAGTTGCAGGCAGATCAATAGGATTAATTCAACTCAAACCATGAAAAACAACAAAACCCATACCTTAAAGGTTTGTTTATGTGTCACATGATGAATAACAGTGAAGGCGAAGAGGGTACCAACGATCGTTGGTTCTGAAATCACGCTTCTGAAGCTGGCTTTTGCGTCATCCTCTTTCTTGATTCCGAAGAACGTTCTTCGATGGAGATGTCATGTTCTTTGTTTGGAGAATCATTTATTGAAGTAGATGAGTTCTTCATTGGAGAATGTTTCTCCCAAGTTATCCCCTCTCTCCCCCTTGCCAACAATTTTCCCCCAACGATAAAGTGAGGTGCCAACATAAATTAAAGTATGTTTATAAAATTAATTTACATTGGCACAAAATTAAATGGCTCAAATATTTAATTAGAGACTTGGCCTAATTAAATGGGATAATAAATTAATGGGGAGTTATGAGGTTTTACCCCCATTAAGAGGGTTTCAGGTGGTCTCCACCACCACAACCTATGTAGAGAGGTTTTCAAAAATAAAAAGAAAAATTTTAAACATTTTATATATGAAAATGATTAGCATATTTTAGATATTACATGTTTGGGGAATATAATTTTTTGGTTATAATAAATTATGAGTGACTAATATTGAATATTGATTAATTTTATATTCATATTTAAAGAATATTTTTTCAAATCCTTTTGATTATTTTGTCTTTAATCCACCATATATTTATGTTTTTCTGGTTGTTAACTTTCTCTAGACTATATTTTCTATCAAGTTTTATTTGCCATTGGGCAGTTGTTATCATCCCCATGTTAATATTTCTACCTACAACTAATTTTATACAATTTATAAATATAGTTATGTGTTATCCAAGATTAAAATATTATTACCATTACATAACTTATGAGATGAAGTTTTATTAACTATTTTTAAGATGTGGGATTTCAATAATGGTATTTTCAGATATCTAACAATTGATTTTAGAGATCAAGTTAATAAATATAAGAAATAATTTTTTAAATATAGGGGATAATAATATAACACCCACTGATTTTAAAATAATAAAATTTTGTTTGATAGCATATACGACAGGTAGCACAGAGATTAAACGAACCATAAAATATCAGTATATAAATATGACTGTTACATACTGACCATTAATTTGGTGGGTACGCATAGAATTAAACCCATTATACAATATTTTTATAAATTTCCTAATAAATATAAATGTATATATTAATTCATAAAAAATAAAAATTGAATAGTTTTTGAAGTTATTTTATTTTTTAAAAATATACTTACTTCCAAAAGTTTTTTATTTCTTTTTGTTAGAGGATATAAAAATTAATTTATTCCACATTTGGAAATGGTATTTTTAAAGATTATATAATTTCTAAAATAATCATATAAAAATTATCAAATGGTGAAATTGTTATATTTTTATAAATTTTTTATGAATAGTGAAAAATACTAATTTTTATTGAAAACAATATTCTCATTTTCAGGTATTTATAAAATCATATAAAATTTCATATTAGTTTTGAAATAAAATTAATTTATTTTGAGAAAATATATTCCATTCATTTTCTGTATAATTATTTTTAAACATGAATTTTTTAAAAATAAATTTTTATAATGAAAAGGTATTCTTCTAAAATATCTATTTTCTTCATGTTTTTCGAGTTTAATTTGAAATTAAATTCTACCACCCATATGAAATTAGATCATGTAATTAGGGTTAAACATAATATGATAATTTCAAAAAATTTACCGTAACACTTGTCTTCATCCTATTTGATGAATTCACTTCAATCATGTGCATCTGATGCACAAATATATAGCCACATGGTTCCATATTTCATTGATTATGACTTTTATTGTATTTATGTAAATTAAAAACACAAAAAGTAAATTTGTTTCCTTTAGTAACTCTAATATTTTTCAATAGGGATAACAATCCTATTTTTTTGTTATAAATTTTAAATTTAATTTTAATTAATTTGTTTTTAATTTCTACTAATTTAATAATTACCATAGATTATTATGCCTCACTGACATGGTATTTTGTTTAATTAATAGAAAAAGAAAATAAATGATTCAAAAAATATTAAATAAATATAATTTGAAAGAATTATTTTATTTCATGAATTTTATAGTTAAATATAAAATATTGGAATGGTTTATGATGAAAATACTAAAATTCCATTATTTTTCTTGTTTTTTCTAAAGAAAATTACATGAATAGTTTCAAAATTGATATTAATTTTTTTTATAAAATAATAATAATTTATTAACTAATTTAAAATTCATAAAAAAAATCTTTATCCAAATAATTTTTATATGGTCTAAAATATAAACATTGGTCATTTTTTGTTATCTTTTTCCTTTTATAGTAACTTTCTTAACCCCTAAAAAGTAAAAAAAACTTTGTTATCATCATAATTATGAATAAGGTTAATGATCTGTTAAAATAGAAACCTAAGGGTGAAATAATAATCTAAAATTTTCATATTTTATTTTATTTTAATAGTTGGAACCATAATTATCCTATTATCAATATATATAATTTTAGAGATATTTTATTTTGAAAAATAATTTGTATTATTTTAATAATTTAATAAGTTCCACAAGTTCATTTCACCTATATTTTAATTGGACTCCCTATCCTATTTTATTCACACTTCAAAAGAAATTTGTATAATCTAATACCTCTAATAATATCTTCCAGACTTCCCTTAAATCATTCAAGAGGCCTTGTTTTTATTACAAAATAATCCTCGAATGACTTTTAGTGTAAACCTAATGATGTTGCATGATGAAGATGTATCGTTATTAACCGACAGTTTTTGTTTTATTTATTCTTCCACCTCTTTAAAATATTATTTAACCATGATGATATAATGGTTTCAAAATAATCCAAATATTAAGAAGTTATTATGTTAATGTGGTAACCTATATTGATATCTAATTCCATTGAATGGGAAACTAAAAGAACATTCACTTGTATGGAGTACTAATGACTAGAGAATCCATCATTTGATATTCTAGATGTTTATGATGATGTATTTAATGTATATATTAGAAATTCATGACATATTTATCATTTTTGAAAAGTAATATATCATATATTTTTTATACCATTCCATTAATTGGAAGATCATAATAATATACATGGGTACATGTGCTAAACCACCTCTATGAAGCGATACGATTCATTTTCATTAACAAATCACATAGATGGTATATATAAGTTTATTTAAAGAAATAATTTTATTTTTATAATATAATTACCTTTTTGGAAAGATAAAATAACACTTACCTTATTTCTATCATGATCGTTGAAAATTAGAGATGTTACTAATGCATACTTATGACCTACCATCTTTATGATTTTAATGTAGTTAATTTTTCATAAAAATCATTATTTGTTGATTTTAAAATAAAAATTTATGTATCAAATTGTCTATTATTTAATCATTATTAATCTAAATATGATGGATTATTGACATCTTTTTTAATAGTCATTCTACCGAATTAAATTTTCAAATATAAACTAAATATCATAAAAACATCAGATATGAAATTAATTAATTAAGTAAATTAATATAAAAAATAAAATAAATTTAATAGTAAACTTGAAATATATTCTTAACAAACTAGATAGTTAACATATGTTTTTTATTCAGGAACATAAAGAATGAATGTGACGAGTCGGGCCTAAGGTAAGAGGGTTTTGTAACTAAATTTTCATTAAAATTGATATTCCATGATAATGTGTGACATGAAATCTGATTGTATTATGTTATATTTATGATTTTTTATTAATATTCATTACACATGATCACTTCATTTATTAATTCTTAATTCAATGATATGTCATTTTTAATGGGTTTTGTCTCAATTTATTTTTATTGTGGGAAATTTTAATGTTATGCACCTAATTTATTTTCTATAGTGACTATGTTTTAATTTTTAAATTTTATATCATGAATCCCTACTATTTCATGATATTTTATATTTCAAATACAAATTTTTCATCTAAGGGGATTTTAGGTGAAAGTTACCATGTCAAAAGTGATTCGAAATATAATTTTATTTCATTTAGTTATGTCACTTTTCCATTTTTTATATTAGGTAAAGATTATGTGGGAAATTGAATATTTTTGATTTATGTTTTATTTTTTTTATGGATTTACATTTGTTACACATTTTCAATTCATTGATTAATTCTCACATCAATGTTATGATCATTCTAAAGGTTCTTCATCTCAAATTTTCTTCTTTTGGACATATGTCATTTTATAAACATATATTAATTTTTGAGGACTATCTAATTACAATTTGATATTATATATAATTATTCCATTTATATTGATGTATTTTATAGAATATTTTAAAGTTATTTATTTCAAAGGGATAATGGTACAAGAGATACCTAATAATTAATTGTTTATTTCACAATACCATATTTATTTGAGATTTTTTATGTTTATGTCTCAGTTTGGGAAATTATATAATCATTATATATTCAAAAAAAATATAATTTTTCTTATAGGGGTATTTTTTAAAAAAATAAATAAAATTTCCATTCACTCTCCTATTTCAAGTATACAAATGATTATATATTTTAATAAAAATAGAAATTATTTTCTCTTTAGTCAAGAATATTTCTATTCCTTGTCCATTCTTTTTTAAATGTATTCATGAATGATGTTAATATTATTGTGTGATTGTTTAATAAAAATTTTACCTGTGATTTTATTTTTAAATTTTTTTTTAAAATGATTCTTTTTTAAAGGATTCTTTTTTTATTTGGATCCTTGTTGCTCTTTCTAATTATATCATTCAGGACATTAGTAGAGGAAATGTATCACTCGTTTTTATCACCACCTCATGAAACTTGGATTGCTTGGTGTTCTTGAAGTGTGGAGCTTTTGAAGAATGTAGTCTTGTGGTAGTCTTGCAGCTCTTGTAGTTATCATCTACTATTTATATTGACAATTTTTATGTCTTCCACTATAGTTTACCTTGGTGTGGTTTTGATATAAATGAAGTCCTTGATTTGTCTTTCATTTATCCATGCGTCATATAGTAAGTTTTTTGGTTTTGGTTTTTTGGGTAAATGGTTTAGTTACTATAGGGTAAATCATCCCCCACATGCATTTTCAACCCTTTGTAAATTTTTCCATCCTTTGTTGTCTTGGGGGTATCTCTTAAGGCCTAGTAAAGATTCATTGTATTTTCAAGACAATAATAAGAAGGGGTTCTTTACAAATGGTATCAGAGGGATGTTTCATTGGAACATATCCCGATGTGGATTATAGATAGGGAAAAAAAATTATTGCATGGAAAAGGCATAAGTATAGTATAGAATGGCCTATATTAGGGAGAATGTAGAACCCTTAGTTTCTAGTATGTAATCCATTAATTATGTTTTTAATGTTTATAAAGTTTAATGATAATTTATTTGAGTGTATTAAGATGTTGTGGAATGTTTTTGGGGGCTATAGATGATGAGCACAAGCTGCACATGGTTTTCCCAAACCGTGTAAGAGCCTCGAAGAAACGATGTGCTTTGGTTCAGTGTTAGAAAATTTGAAACAGTATATTCTATATGGTTGCTGCCTAGTTAGGAAGACTGTGTGAGGAGGTTATTTGAGGCTATTCTTGAAGTTGTAACAAAATCAAAATTATCTAAAAGGTTGTCTAATCTTGTTACTGAACCGTATGCAGGTTAAAAACCCCCTCCTTAAAAAGTGGATCTAGGTACGCCATTCCATTAATATACACATTTTTTACCAAACAAGCTCTAAATTAGGATTTTTCTTCTCCAAGGTCAGAAAAGGTTCTCCCATCAATTCATAGGAGATATAAAGTCTTCCTTTTGTGATTGGATGTTGTATTCTTGAGGTATGTCATTTTTAATCACCATCCATGTCACTTTTCCATAGATCTACTTAGACCTACTTTTCTGATCCTCTTAGTTTCTTATATATACACCTATAATGGGTGTATATAAGATTATATATTCCAAATATGATGAGCTATTTGACTTAGAGTTGATATGAGAAGAGATCTAAGGCAATTTCATGGAATTCATACCTAGTTTCTTGAGCGTTCTTCGACTATTTTCATCTTTCATCACAATTGTTTAGGTAGGTTGTTAAATCTCATCTCCTCTTAGTATAACTGATTTGAATGATTTCAAATTGAATGTCTTGGGATTAATTGATTTTGAATTGGTTTTTTATAATTTTTTTAAACACTCTTTAGTGAAGGTTTGGTAAATTGTGGAAATCTAGAAAATTGGTGTCCTTAAAAAAATTTCATTGATTCATGATTTTAAAATGTGGATTTTAAAATGAAAATTTTCTAGAATTATGGAATGTGGATTTTATTAAGATGTTTTCAATAAATTGAATTTTTTATTGAAATGAAATGTTTTGTTTGAGTTTTTTTTCTTTATGGTTTTCCATAAAAGAATGAGTTTATTTAACTGGTTGAACACACATGGATTTGGAATGGGTTTGGCATGGGTTTTGGTGAGTGTTCACATCAATTGGGATTGAAAAAGGGCATGAAGAACCCCCAACAAAATGGTGGGATGGATAGGGGAATGAATTACCCCCATTAAACTGGTCTACTAAGTGAAGGATTAGTGGAAATATAACTCACTGATCACGAGTATAGAGAGTTTCAGGATGTATGCATGGTTGGGTGTGTGGTGAAGTGGAATGATATGTTTATGAAAAAATGATATTTAAAAATGGTTATAAATCCTCATTTTTTTTTTGTTTTTATGAAAATGTGAATTGCTGGAAATAAGTTGAAATATCCATTGTTTACTCTTGGTTGTAAAAGGTTTTTGTAAAATATTTATATTTAGTTATAAGCTAATTTTATATAATTGTTTTTTATAAACTATTTTATATAAAATCTTCTAAAATTTTGATCCTAGTGGTGTAAGTAGGGAAGTCATTGGGGAAATCCTACTATGGTTTATATTCACACATGCTTTGGAACTTCGGTGCATTGTAGATGTTATCTTTCTAGAAATGGGAAAATATAAATTATCACACATGTTTTGCACCTCATTATGAAACATGGGATACTAGGTGATGTTGGAGAATAATTATTGTGGAGTATAGAGGCTTGTTGTTGTCTTGGAGTATTTTTAGTTATTGTCAATTGTTTACATTGATAGTTATTTTTTCTTCTTCTATAGTTCACTTTGGTGTGGTTTTGATATAAATGAAGTGGGTGAGTTTCCTTTCATTTATGCATGCATCATATAGTGAGTTTATTTTTGTTATGGTTTGGTGTGTTAATTTTTTTAGTTCTCAAAGTGTAAATAATCCCCCCATGTTCACTTGAATCCCTTCAACATTTATTGCCATCCATTTTCATTATTGGGATGTCTCTGAAGGCCTAGTAATGACTCATTGTTTTCTCAATAGAATAAGAATAAGTGGGTCATTACAATATCTAACGCTTACTAAGAATCTAATCTTACCCTTATATTTTTTTCCTTTACCTTGGATACAATGTATGAATCTTCAAATCAGTTCTACTATGCAGAATGTTTACATTCACGATTATTTTTTATGTTTTAAATGTAATGTGATATTCAAGAGTGTATCTAGTTCACAAATTCTACTAAACTATTTGGTCTTTTTGGATGTGATTCATATTATCTAGTTACAATGTAACAAAGTGACCATTGGATCTGGGATACTAGGGTTAGTTTCATTATAGTTAGTATTATAGAATGTTTTTTAGTAACATTGGGAACTAGATTTAGGAAAACATAGATTAGGGAACATAACCTTATATATGACCTTGATCAAATATCAAAATATATGAAAATATCATAATTATTTTTTAAGGCTAATATTATGTGAATTCCTATGAATCATTTCATTGTCTATACAATATAAGAAAATTTTGTTTTTAAATAGATTCATCTTGGGGTAATAACCGTGAAACTAGTTGTATTTCAGAAATCATTATAGTGGATGGTGAGTGTTCCCCTACTATGAACCCAGTTTAAAAATAATAGTGTATATACTTGGGTTAATTATTATTTTATATATTAACCATTATGTTTAATTAGAGAGTATAACTTATGGAAACCAATTATTTTTCATAGTGATATAGGATAAAACTGAAGTATATGTGGATGTTGATTATAAAACTGATAATATGTTTAATGTCATAGATATCTATTTCAAGGTTTTTTGTGATTGATATATATGATGATTACGATTATTTTTGTGTAAATTTATGTTAATATATTTATTGGGTTTATTATGGGTTTAGTGAATATGTTATTTGAGGAAGAATGAATTTACATTTTTTGGAAATAAGTTTAAAGGTATTGAAAACATTTATATTTTAACATATCTTTCAAGTTGAGGTAATTATGGGTATTAAAATTTGGGAACATATGACATATCATATAGCTGACCAGCGGATTGAGAATTGATTTGGTGACTTTATGACTACTGATATTTTTTAATAAGTTCAGTATTCTAGGGACATTGAATTATTAAGTTAAATTGAAATACTTTGAGATAATGATGGATTTTATTTGAAGAATAGATTTGTAAATATATTTTAGAAGAATATATAATTTTAATTTGATATTATTATGTTTCTTTCTATTTTTGGAAATGGTTAGAATATTTTGGATATAACATGGTGAGGCATATACATTTTTACATATATTGATTTATGAGTGAATAATGTTGACATAAGAGAAATGTTAAATTATTATTGGAAGAATATCTGATCAAATCCTTTTGACTATTTGTGGGATTCCAACATGGATAATAATATTCTGAAGAATTTTAATGTTTCTTATTTATCAAATAATATAACTGTAAATTTGGATGTTACTATTGATGATTTGGATATTAATGTTTATTTCTTCATATGATGGTTTATTTATATTAGTAATTATCTTAACTTATGATAACAATTTTTGTTTTTTTAATATATAATTATAGATAGAATATCATATTACCCTTTTTTAGAAATTGTGATTAGTTAGAAGTTGATTTTATTGCTTCATACATGAAAAAATCATCATTGATAAAAATAATTTGGAGAAAAAATGTGACTATAGTGGATTTTTTAAAGGATAAAATTCAAATTTTCAATTAAGTATATTAACGTATTTAATTAGTCTAGATATTAAGTGAATTCCTTAATTATGTGGCAAGGATCATGACAAAAAATATCATATTACCACATTTTCTGATGAATTCATGGTCTTTTCTCCCACTGTATAATTATGGTTTTTTTTGTCATTAAAATTCTCGTAACAATGTTATATATAACTCTCTATTATCCATTGGGTATTATATATCACCTATATATAAATATGTTCACTTAACACTAATGTTCGCCTATTTGAAAACCTTGTAATGTGTTATCCTAAATTTATTTCATATTTCTTTTCCCTTATTTTCAAGGGGATGTTTTATTAACATTTCTTACGATATGGGATTTTAATAAAGGTATTTTTAGATATCAACCCCATGATTACTAAGATCATGTTAAATATACTAGGACAAAAATAATTAAATGGGAGGAATATAATTTAAAACTTGGAGATGTCTAAATAAGAACATTATGTTTGATAGCGTATACATCATGAAACACTAAACATAAACAAGATACTAAATATTACTATATAAATATGATCATTATAACCAAACGATTGATTTTTTTGGGTATGAATAGAATTAAAATAATTACTAAATAAATTTATAATGTTTAGAATAAAGAAAAATCTATTTATTTTTTCATAATAAATAAAAATTCATTTTTTGGTAACGTCAATTTTTTTTGAAAAATTTATTTCCTTAAAAAATGATTTTTATTGCGTTTTTAGAAAGGTTAATTAAATTAATTTTTTTAACTTTTTTAAGTAGTATTTTTTAAAAATTATACCATTATTTAAATCAAAATATCGAAATCATTTTATTTTGATATTTAATATGGTGTAATTATTTTTCAATTGACAGTAAAAAATACTGATTTTTATTGAAAAAATATTTTCATTTATGGTGTATATAAAATATTATTATATTATGGATTGGATTTAAAATTTAAATAGTTTGTTTTTATTAATATAATTAAATTAAAGTTATTTTAATGAATTTTAAACATTATTTTGGAATAAAACCATTTTGATACATTATGGTATTTTCTAAAAACCTCATTTATATCATGTTTAGTGGGATTACTTTTAAATTAAATTCATCCCATTATATTAATTGAACATTGAAATATGAATTATATATTTGGATTAACTGGGAATATTATTTCAAATAGTTCCATTTTGTGTTTTTTCATTATGAAAAGTAATTATAGTAACAAATTATCAACATGGTAATGGTAAATCAAGAAGTTAAGATTAAAAATAATACGATAAGGACTAATAATTTAACCTAAAACTTTCTTATATTCAATTAAATGAGTGTAATTTGGAAATTAATACAAAAATATCCTATATGTGGCTGGTTGGTTCCAAATTTATTAGATTTTGAACTTTTTAATATTTAAGTAAAAGATAAAGACCAAAAATATCACTTTAGTTCTCTTAATAACTATAATATTTTGTTATAGGGATAAAAAAATATGTTTTATAAAAATTTTTTATTCAAAATATAATTAAATGCTTTCATTAAATTTTATTAATAATTTTTATTAATGAAAAATTACCTTAAATTCTTACACAACAATCGCACAATATTTATTTAATTAATATAATAATAAAATTAATGGTGCTAAAAATATAAGGTGCATTATAATTTGACCAAATTTTTATGTTACATGAATTTTTTAATTAATATTACATGTAAAAGAAGTTATAAATTATTATATTCAAATTAAATTGTTTTCATGTTGTTATCAAAGTCATATTATATGAATATTTCTGAAATTGACATTAATAATATTTTAAAATAAATAATAATTAATTGATTTTAAATTACTAAAAATCCTATATTAAACCATGTGATTGGAATATGATTTAAAATATCAACGCTATTACAATTATGGGACAATTTTAATTTTATAGTAACTCTCTTAACCCCTAAAGGGTTAAAAAATTTATATTGTTGTAATTGTAATAAGGAGTACCGGGTGGTGAAAACAATGTTATAAGGATAAAAAATAGTATAAACATGAAATAAATTTATTGTATTATATATTTTATACCCAAAATCAAATTATATTTTAATCATATTTTTTTGGATCTATTTTACAATGTTAAATAATTTATATTAATTTAATACATTAAAAGAATCAAGAAGTTCTCCTCCCGTCACTTAAAATAGGACATCTCTCATCTTTTATTGACAAATAAATAACTATTTATATTATTAAAAAAATACCAAAATTAATTCCTTATTTAATTTCCCACATTTTAAATGAATTAGTTTTATTAGAAAACACTCCTAATATTGATTTCAGAGTAAACCTATAGTGGATGTCCGAAGAAGAGATATTGTTCTTAAAACAACATTTTTTACTAGTTCATAATCCTCATAAAAATATTACCCATCACTGATGATATAATTACATTAGTATCTATCATATACTAATATGATGTTATTTTAATGTATTAGCTTACATCCATTTCCTCTTCTACAAAATGGGACACAAAATTGTCATTCGTGTGTATGGAGGACCACCGCCTCATGAATCGATGTAATTAATTTTCCATAATTACTTCTTATATATATTTATGATAATCGATTTAATGTATATATATTATATTCATGAAATATTTATAATTATTTTAATTCAATGAATCATATATTTCTCACTATTCCATTCATTTAATAATGACAATGGAATTTGCACATGTGTCTGAATTACGACCTCCATAAAGTGATGTGAATCATTTTTCATTAATGCATCACATGGATGGTATATATATGTTTAGTTAGGGAGATAAAATAATATTTATTATATAATTATCATTCAATAAGTTAAAATAACACATTCCTTATTTTTATCATGATCATTTGAAAATGGAAATGTTACTTAAGTGTATGTATGACCAACCATCTCCATGATTGTAACATAGTTCGTTTTCAAAAAAAAAATCACTATTTATTTTAAAATTATAATTTATTTATGTATTTAATAATTATTTCATTATTATTGTTTTTTAGATGATGGAACAATGAAAAATTTTACCATAGTTAACCTACATAATTCATTTTGTGCATATGAACCGAATATCATCAAAATATCACATATAAACACAATTGATTAAATAAATGAATATAAATAAATAAAATAAAATGCATAAGAAACTTGAAAAATATTATTAAACAAGTAACAAATCAATATAGGACTATTATTCCAGAAGATATTGAATGTACATTATGAGTCGAACCTAAGGTAAGGAAGTTTTGTAACTCACTTTTAATTCATTAGGTTATACTTATATGGAATTGAATATATTAAGGAATTATCATGTATGAAATAAAACCTGATTTAATTATATTAAATTTCCCCAAAAAATAATTATATGTTTCACATAATAACTTATTGATTATTATCACTTCAATTACATGTAATTTTTGAGGTATTTCATCTCAATTTACTTCTATTTAGGTTTGGTTTAATGTTATAAAACTAATTTCCTTTATATAGTGGATATCGTTCCCTTTGAAATTTATATTATGTATCATTCATACTGATTTTATTTTACGTTTCAATCCAAACTATTTCATCCAATGTAATTTCACATGAAATTTACCTTGTGGAATGTGTTTTATAACTCTATATTCTTTCATTTGGTCATATCACTTATTAATTGATTATTCTATGTCATGATTATGTTTTAAATAGAATTTTTTATTTATATTTTATTTAAATTTGTTTTTATTTAAATTTGATACACATAATAACTTTTTTGATTAATTCACTGTTTAATATTATGATCATTTTAAATGTTATTCATCTAAAATTGTCTCCTTTAGGAAATGTGTTGTGTTATACACCTATCTCTTTTTATGATGTTTATATAAAACACTATTTAAATGATATATCAATATTACCTTTACATTCATGGAATTGAAATATTCATTTGAAATTATTTATATCGTGGATATTATGATTTAAATTCTACCAAAGAGGTAAGAGATCATTTCAAAATATCATCATTATTCATGATTGTTTATTCTTGAGAATCCACTGGGGGAATTATATGATTTTTATATCTTAAATCCAATTCATGTTCTTCTCATATTGTTTTTTTAATTAATTTTCTTCTATCATTTTTTTCTTTAATGATGTAAAAATATACAAAAAATATTTTTAAGAACAAAAAAGATTATTTCATCTTTAGTGAACAATATGTTTTTACTATGTACATGTTTTCAAAAAATGATTTGAAAAATGTTTTAAATATTCCTCTGTAAAGTTTTAAATTCATTTTTACCATGATTTAGTTTTTAATTAATTTTTTTAAATAAATATTTTGTTCTTTTCTGAATAATATTTTTACTGACTTTTTAGTGAAATTGGGATAGGAATCAATATTTTAACATACTAAGAACGAACATAATTTTTCCACTATCATGATTACATATTCCAATGGAAATTAATTTATTATTTTCCATGAATCCTTTCAAAAATATTTTCAAAAATATTCTATAAATTATAGTTTTAAAAGTTAATTTGAAAGTAAAATGGGTATTTTCATCAATAATGATTTAATGAACATTTTATGGTAGGTCTATTCACCAACGACAAAAAAAAAATTTATTCTGTACAAGGAATATATTGTAATGTTACCATCCATATTCATTCCATGGATGGTTTTGGATTAGTTTTACTTGGGAGAACATTGTCTTTTAGTATGATAGTTCATCCTATATTAAAAATTTCTAATTAAGTCATTTTGGTTAAGTTGAATTATTTATTTATTTTATGAATGTATTATACTTATTAATTGATGGGTGGGGCATGAAATTACATATCCCCTTGAAGCATCTGTAGGTATCATAAAACATCCCATTTGACTATCCGTATTAAATGGGTTTTTGTTGTCTTATTAACCATAAGTTAAGTTATATTATCTTAAGGAATTATAGGTCTATATATGATATCTATAATTATGAATTCTATCATTATTAAATATATAATAATTTTTTACTTTAATATTTTGAATAATACCCATGGATAAGTTTCAAGGTCATATGATTATTTATATAGCATCATTTGATCTTAATTTATGCATGCCATATTATTTTTGATGCTCAATTAATTGAGTAAATGGCATGTGTTTTTATTATTCCTTATTTATACATGACTACTTCTTCTGTACATAACACTTATTGAGCATCCGAGCTCACCCTTATGTTGTTTTATTTTCAAAGGATATAAAAAGGAATATTTGAATGAGTTCATGGATGTATAGTATTTACATTCACAATGTTTTAAATTTTCGGTTTTTAAATGTAATATGAGAATCAATTATGTATCTTGTTTAACAAGACTACTAAACCATTTACCCCATTAGGAGGTGATTCATTATATTTATAACCAATGTAATATAGTAACCAAATACTTCATGATACAATGACCGTAGTTTTTATTGTTGGTATCATAGGAAGTTCAATTGGAAGAATAAAAAATACATTTAGGAAAATATAGATTATTTATGATAAAATAATTAATGAACATGAGGATATTCCTAGTTATGGAATAATATTATTATTATTTTATTAAGGTGATGATTACGTGGATTTACTAGAAATAAATCCCTATCGAGATACTATAAGTGAACTTCGTTATTTGATAGATTCATCTAAGGGTAATAATAAGAAAAAGTGTTATATTTTGGCCATAATTATGGTGCATGGGGAGTGTTCCCCATTTATGCACCTAGTTTGAAACTCCCATGAGATATAATATTGTTAATTCACATTTTATTTATTAACCATTATGATAAATTAGATAATGGGACATATATAAACCTATGATATTCCATATTTATATAGAATAAACCAAAAGTATCCTGGGGCCATAATTCTGTTGTAGATCCAAAATTTAAATGTATAGATACCAATTTCTAGGTATTAATTGATTGAATTATAAGTAGATTATGATTATTTATTGAGAAATTGATGGTAATATATCCCTCAGTTTTATTATTGGTTTTAGTGAATAAGGTGTTTGAGGGAGAAATGCCTTTAAATTTTGCTGGAATAATTATAAAGGTAGAGGTAACATTTATGGTTTTCTTATTTTGGTATTAAGGTAATTAAGGTTATTTTGAATTTGTGAACATATGATTTATCATATTGGAAAATATGGGATTGAAAAGTGATTTATTGATTATGTGACTAATGTTCTTTTTAAATTGGTTCACTATTATAAGGACGTTACCGAATTAAGGTAAATATAAATTATTTTGGCCTAGATGGTATTTTATTTGGGAATAAATTTTGAATTATATTTTTGAAGAATTTATGATTTTATTATTAATTTATAGTGATTTATATTACTAATGGAAATAATTAACGTATTTTTTAGATTACATCAATTGGTTATACACATTTTTGGTTATAATACATTATGAGTGGCAAATGATTATTTGAAATAAAAATAAAATTAATATTAGATTAATATGTGATCAATTCCATCTAATTTTATTTTTTAACATAGGTATAATATTTTAAATAATATTAAGGATACTTAATTATAAAATTATCTAGCTTGATCATTGGGTATTACAATTGAGGATTGAGAGACTAATGATATATTTCTTTATATAAAGGTTCATTAATTTTGGGAATTATCTTAATTTATAATACAAATTATTTTTTATTAATATATAAAGATTAGTTGATTATTTTTTATCCTTTGTTGATTATGATATCTATTATAGATTTATTTTAGTGAATCATCCATGAAAAACTAAACTTCAATACCCATCTTCTGGAGAAAAAGATGAGATTGTTGTGGAAATTAATTAAAGGGTAAAAATTTAATTATCATGTATATTTTTATATGTTATTAATAAAGATGTTGAATGAATTCATTATCTAATGAAAAATAATCATAAAACAAAAATTTGTCATATTTCATTCATTTCCTTTTAATATATGTTCTTTTCACTCACCATAGATTTACAGTTTTGTGGTCATACAATTTCTCCTAACCACATTATCTATCACAATTTTTAGAATGTGTGCATTCTTTTTCTCTTCCAAGTCTATATTCACACTTCCCACTAATGATCTACGATTTGAAAACCTAGTTACGTGTTATCCTAGATAACATTAATATTTACAAGGATAAAATTTATTATGGTGGATAATTAAATATCCCAATATTTTAAAGGAATATCATTTTATTTAAACGGTCCACAAAATATTAATATATAAATATAAACATTATAAACTAAATAGTGAATTATTAGGTATGAATTAGAATAACAACATAATATATATATACTTCTCAATAAAAAATCCTGAATTAATTCATAGGAACTAAGAATTCCTTTTTTAGAAAACTCATTTTAAATTTCAAAAATATGTATCCTTAAATGGTTATTTTTATTGAATTTTGTGAGAGGATAATAAAATTAATTTATTTCAATATTGGTAATGGTATTTTTTAAAAAGGATATAATTTTTTCACTCATTATACAAAAATAATCTTATAATAAATTTTTTATTGAAAAGTTCAAATTTTCAATGAATAATCAAAATAATGATTTTTTATTGAAAACAATATGTTCATTTAATGTTTTTACAAAATAAATTTTCTATTTTGGAATTGTGTTAAAATTTCATTAGTTCTTTTTGATAAAATATAATCCAATTATTATCTTTTTAATGAATTTATTTTGTGAATCTGAAATATAAATGTTTTTATAACTAAAAAGGCATTTTTCTAAAATAACTTATTTTTATCATGGATTGCATGTATAATTTTAAATTAAATTAGACCAATTATATGAATTTAATATTGAAAATTGAATTGACAATTTTTAATTATGGGGTCCAATTCTTTTAAATAGGTTTTTTTATTTTTGGTCAATATGTACTATAAACATAGTAAATATAATATCACCATAGTAAGTGTAAATCTGGTAATGAAATTAAAAACTAATACAATAAGGACTTAAAATTGACCCTAACTGTTTTCTTTATCCTATTGGATGACTGTTAATTGGAAATTTATATACAATTATTAAATCTATGACCCCTTGGATCCATATTTCATTAATTTTGACCTTTATAATATTTAAGTAAAATATAAAGATAAAAATGTAAATTTCTCTTTTTTGATAAATATATTATTTTGTGACCATGATAAAAATAACTTATTTTCAGTTATAAACATTCATTTAAAATATTAATTCATTTTTTCGTGCTAATTTTATTATAATTTTCAATAATTAAATAATTACCATAAATGCTTATGCAATGCTGAAATAGTATTATTTTAACTAATATAATTATAAAATACAATTTTATAAAATATTAAAATTAATATATTTTAAATGAATAATTTTATTCATATAAAGCAATTTAAATTTAACATATTATATCGTTTTGAATTTATTATATTAATATTAAATTATTTTTATTTGGGTTTCTAATTAAAATTAAATAAATTGTTCTGAAATCGACAATAATGATATTTTAAAGAGAATAATTATTTATAAAATTATTTAAAATTTCTAAAAATCATGTATTCATCCTTGTGATTGGGATATGGTATAAATTATCAATCTCAGTCCATTTATTGAAAAATTTTCATTTTAGGAAAAATATTTTAACCCCTAAAATATAAAAAACATTTTTATCATTGTAATCATAAAAAAGTGTAATGTTGAGTTAAAAAAATATTAGGGTTTAAACCTAGTTTTAATTTGTCCAATTTTTAACCCATAATTATCATATATTTAGAATATAACATTTTGGATCCATTTTCAAATGAAGAATAATTTATCCTAATTTTATACATTAAGAAAGTTTAAAATTTCCCAACACTCACTTATAAAAGGAAACCCCCATCTCCACATTTATTCACACATAATTAACCATTCGGTTCAGTCAATAAATTGAAAAATTTCTTCCTTAGTTCTCACACCTTTTCTGAGATGTATTTTTTTATAAAACTCTCATAAGAGGGCTTTTGTTATAAACCTAATGAGGTTTTCTGAAGAAGTGGTGTCATTCTTAACCAAACATTTTTATTTTATTTATCATTCTAAATACATAAAATATTATTAAAAATTATGATATAATTATATTAGTATTTCCCATATACATATATTTTATTATATTAATGTAATAACCAATATCCATCTTCTCTTCCATCAAATGGGAATAACAACCAAAATTCATGAGTGTAGAGGACTAGCACCTCGTGAACCGATGTAATTTATTTTCCATCATCACATCTAATGGATATTTATGATAATTAATTCAATATATATATATATATTAAATTAATTATAAATTATAAATTTTGGAAATATAATATTTGATATATCTTTTTACCATATCATTTATTGAATTTTGATAATGATATTTGTGTGTATATATGGATTACCACCTCGCAATGTGATGTGATTTGTTTTTCAAAACTGAATCACATTTTTAGTATATATATGTTATTTGAAAAGAAAATATTAATTTTATAATATAATTATCTTTCTCAAAAGATAAAATTACACTGACATTATTTTCATCATGATTTTTCAAAAAACTAAAATGTTACTCATGCGTATATATGAAAAAAATATTCATGATTGAAACAAAGTTTATTTTTCATAAAAATATTTCGTGGTTTATTTTAAAATTATAATTTATTTATAAATATTATAATTATTGAATGTTTTTTATTTTTTGTATGATGGAATAAATACCTATTTACCATAGTCATCCTACCATTGTAATTTGGGACATATGATCTAAATATCATCACAATGTCTGACATGAACTTAATTGATTAGGTCAATGTATCTAAATAAATAAAATTAAATTAATAATAAACGTGAAAATATTCTTAATCAAGTAAATAAGTAATATATGTTTTTTTATAAGAATATAATTAACATATGTGATGATTCAGACCAAAGGTAAGTGGTTTTCTTAACTGAATTTCCATTCATTGGGTTATACTTATACATCACTGATTTTTTTATTAATTGATTATGTTTACAATGAACTTTGATTTTATTATGTCATATTTCCTATTTATGGGTGTATTTTTAGTTTTCACGCATTATCACATTATTGATTAATTTCACTACAATGATATGATATTTGTAAGGTATTTAATCTCCATTTCCTTTTATTAAGGGATATTTTAATGTCACTTGATTATTTTATTTTTTATGATGTATATGTTACCCCTTTTACATGTTATGTAATGAATCCTCCATATATAACATAGTTTTATATTTCAATTCAAATTATTTCATCCAATTTGATTTGAATTAAGGATCACCAAGTTGTAAATGTTTCATAGATCAAAATTATTTCATTTGGATATATAACCACTTCATTGAATATATTTTATCAAGATTATGTGTGAAATAGAATTTTTTGATTTATATTACATTTATACTTATTATATATGGATTTTAATTTGTTACAAATAATCACTTCATTTATTAATTATTACTTTAAATTTATGATCATTATAAAGGTTCCCATTATCAAATTCTATTCTTTAAGAAATATGTTATCTTATATAATTATATTCTATTATAAGGTTTATCTACTACCCTTATATAATAAGTACCATTATTACCTTTAAATTAATTGTATTGAGAGATTCATTTGAAGTTATTTCTTTCACGCGAATTATTATAAAAAAGTTTCCAATGCAGTATGGGTTTATTTTACAACAACATCATTATTTGATATTTTATATATTGTTGTCTCTACTAGAAAAATTATATTATCTTTATATCTGAAACCCAATATATTTTTATTCTCTTATGGATATAGTTTTAAAAATTATATATTATCCATTCTTTTGTTAACTATTATATACTTAAAGTATAAGTAAAATTATGAAAAAGACACTATTTGTTCATTGGAGAGGAATATTTTTCCTCCATGTCCATGATTTTTAAAAAAATCATGAATGTTTATAATATTATCCAACAATTTTTTAATCCATTTTTACCAATGGGTTAATTTTTACAAAAAAATGATTCTTTTTTATGAACACGGTACTTATTGATATATTACCATAAATATAGAAGGAATATTTCAATCAATGTACTCAACATAAATATAATTTTCCTACCATATTAGGAAATCATTAATTTTAAGATTTAATTACATGTATACATGATTATTTTTAAGGATTTTCCCCTAATATTATTTAATTATTTAATTTTAAAATTTAATTTTAAAGTGAACATGATATATTTATTATGAAATTTTTAATGAAATTTGATGGTATTTCTATTCATAAATGAGAAAAACCCTTTTTATACTCCATTAGTAATTATTTTATTGATACCATAATTATTCATTCATAGGATGGTTTATAATTAGTTTTATATGGGATGCTATTATCATTATTTATGTTAGTTCATCCAATATAGATAGTTCATGAATAAATAAGATTTGTAATGATAGTTTATTTATTAATTGGATGAATTCATTAGAATTATTATGTAATTGGTGGAGGATGAAATTACATAAAACCTCAATGCATCAGTTTTTTTTAACAGACTATCTAGTTTTATTTATTTATTAAATGGGGGTTTTGTCTCTGTCTAACCATAGTTTAAATGGTATTCTCACAACGCCACCATAATAAGTTTCATCTATTCAGAATTATAAATTTCGTATGAAATTAGTAATTATTTTTGACATTATTATTTTGAATAATATACCGGGATAAGTTTTAATCTAATGTTTTTTTTATATCGAATCATTAGATCTTTATTTACTCCAACCATATTATTCTTCATTCTCACGTTTTTGATTAAATGTAATGTTTTTTCAATTATTTACCTTCCCATATTGATTTATCTTATTAAATGATGATATATTATTATATACATTACCTTTAATGAGAATATATTCTCACGCTTATGTTGTTTCCTTTCCACTGGATATGAAGCAGGAATATTTTAATGAGTGTAATGATGATGAAAATTTACTTTCAAAATGGTTTTTGTTTTATGATTTCATAAATAATGTGAAATGTAATTAAGTCTCTATTTTACCAAGAATAAAAAACTATTTATTCCTTTAGGATGTGATTCTTTATATCTAGTTTAATTCTAATAAATTAATCACTATTTATGGGATACTAGGGACATAATATTTACTATTAAGAAAAAATTTAAATATGATTGTGTAAGGGTACCCTAACATGGTGAATTAGAGTAAACTATAAATTACATAGTTTTCATAAGGGTAATATTCAACTTATATAAATTTTATAATGGTATTTACATACGTTGTGTAAAGGTAATATTAGTTTTTCATAACTAGCACAAGGGAAACTATGCACCATGTAATTGTAAGATGTAGTTAATAAAAACTTTATAATTATAACTTGAAATTAAATATAAGGGTAATCTTATATTTGTTTTACTATATAAGGGGTATATATAAAGATAAATAAGGGTAAAATTAGTTATATGTAATGGTAAAATCAAAATTATATATGTTTTTTAAAGGTAAAATTATTTTCAAATAAAATTAAGTCACTTTTTCTAAATTTCACATAAGGGTATAATGAATTTGGTAAAATATAGACATAAATTTCTTAATGGTGAACATAAAATGTGTAAAGGTAATCATAATTTTTAAAATCCTATGTAATGGTTTGAAAAAAGTGTTGCATAAGGTTAAAGAGTAAATTATAATACTTACAAATGGATTGAAAACTATTATATAATGGTAATGAGTAAATTCTAGTACTCAATTACGGGCTCTAGAATGTTATATTTGGTTAATGATTATTTTATGAAGATTATGTAAAGGTAAATACCATGATTGGAAAATTATTTTTTCACAATATTTATACAAAAGTAATTATACAGAATGATAAATTTTGTAAAATTTAAGAAAAATTAAATTAAAAAAATATATTATAAGAAATAATAAACTTGGTATAAAAAAATAAACCTCGTATATGAAAATATTCTAAAAAAATTAGCACATAAAAATTGTAATATTTTAAAACAAATACATAGGAAAAAGATATAAATGTAATATGTATAAAAATAATAAAAATTAATTAATGTAATATAATTAAAATATTCAATTTATAATGAACCAAATAAAGAGATAGATTTAAAAATTAGGATTATTTAAATACATAAATGAGAAGATATATTTATTTTATCAAAACAATAAAACTCAATTTCGGAAAACCTCAATAATAAAAAATTATAGAATAGTGTCTAGTGTGGCCCAATTTTAATGAAATATTCACAAGTAAAATAAAATTATTTGAATATATAGTTACTCCAAGAATTCACTAAAAATTATATTCTTGGGATTGTTAAATTATTTTGAAATTTCATTTGTATGTTATGTAAATAAAGTAAATAATATGTTTTTTATCATTGGATAAATCACCATAAATCAAATCTACTGTTTACACATTGTTTTTTAGAAACAAGACTGAAAGTGCTAGATTAAGAAACCTCAATTGGGATTAGAGTATGGTTTAGTAATTTTTTAGGATTAGATTATTTATTTTTTACAGATTATGAGTCGATAATTTTTTTGAAAACATTATGTATAATATAATTTCCTTGACCCGAAGAGCCAGTCGAACAGTGCTAAATGGGTTGAGAGTTACCACCTTAGGCACACCTCCCTAAATGAAAAAGGCATCTCAACTAACAATGAGGGTCAGAATAGGTATAGTGGGGAGGCTATACCACCACTGAGAATAATTATGGTATTGGTCTTAGCGAAATAATAAAACATGTTGTGGTAATAAAGACCTAGTAGAATCAAACTAGAACCACACAGTGGAATCATATCCAATATAAGTAAAAAATAGTGTAAATATATATACAATTGCAGTAGAAAGTAAACAGAACAACATGCCAGAACCACTTGTAACAACTACTAGAACAGTCAATTCATGCATCCATAACAATTCAAGATGTAAAGGGAAACCATTGGCTAACCAATAGTAGCTAAACAAACAAGGTAAGAATAAAGATACATTTAAGAAAGAAGAAAAATTTAAAATCCACCTAGGAATGACATCAAGGTCTATTCCATATCTATGAAACAAATAATATGATCCAACTCCTGATGATGATATATTTATTTCATGTAAATCCATAAATTCTACACACATCCCAAAGGGACCGTGCATGGTGTGAGACAAATCTCTATAGGATACCACCCAATGGTTCATAACTAATATATGTGTTTATGTAGTAATTCACTTATAAGGAAAGCATTAACCAGTATGATGCACAATAAACATAAACTTTACTAGTGCTCAGAAGCCAACATGAAGTGTCACCTGCTTCTTCTAATCCCGGAATCTCAGTCAAGTAACCCGGCACCATGTGCCTCCTAACACATCATGTCTCAAGTATTGATAGTCTGAAGACACTCCTAAACAAATGTAACTTGGAGGAATAGAGATTCTTTCCCTCAAAAAATGTACCCATAGGGAGAATGATGTCTGCCCTCAAATAACGTTTCTCATCCCACGACCTCATTCACAGTAATCCTTAGCCCACAAACTAATAACCTCATTGCTATTTCTCGAAGTCTCTTCTCCTTCCATGTTGATTTCTACGGAAAGAACCCACAAACTAGTAGTATCTAAACTTCAAATATATGAGGCCTATACCCACATTAGTGTTCAAAACAAACTCATCATTGAGTATCTCTATGTGCACACTACACAAAGTTCTGGGTGAGTTGTAATCACCAAAATAAGTTCCCAAGCCACAACACCTATGACACCTTATATCCCTACGACCATATCTCTCAAGTCCAACGACCTCTCCATCCATGTAACCTAGGCCATTCCCAACCTGACAGTATCACTACCTCAATCCTGACATCCCTGATGACCAATCCCGTGGTGAAAACCACCCCATGTAATCCATGTCAAGCCCAACCTGTGATCAAAATCACTAAAGAATATTCTGGGCATTCCCAACACAACCTAAAGGGGTTCCAACACATGAAATTCATTAATTACATATAGAATAAAAAAGAATCACCTTTAAACAGAAAAAACAAACTAAATAGTTTAAATTAACCAACCAGGTGATGTCCCATATCGACAATGAGGTCTTTAAATCTTCTAAGAATTCATATCATAACATAGCAAATTAAACTCAGTAGTTTAATCAAAATATTTCATCTTAATACTCTTTGTAATACCTCACCAAAATTCCCCAATTGATCAATGACCCCTCACCCAGCCCCGCTCAAGAAAAATTGGTAAAGGGAATACCCAATGGCATCCCACAAGTCTAATAATCAATTTAACATGCAACTACAGAATAAATAAGGTCCCTCTTAAAATACCCAAATAAACTTTTAAGGTTTCTCCACCCAAGTGTCTACAAAAACATGAATGAAATTATGTCCCACCTACCTGAGACTCTTAAACGTAGGCATGCCCAATATAAAGCACTAATTTGAAGCTGATCTTCATAGATCTACATTTCTATCAAATCCAAGAAATTTTCCTCAGAAGGAAACTGCGGCATGTGAGGAAATGGATCAAAAGATGAATAGGGTGTGTGTGTTTAGGATTTTTGATATGATCTTATAGTGATAGATAGATTGAAGAACAAATTTCAAATGAAGAATCAAGGAGAATAAACAGTTTCTACCTCCCAGAGTATTAAGGTCCGAAAATGGGGAAGATGGTGGTATTTTCTAAAATTATACACGATGATATTTTATATAAGAGAATAAAAATAAAATTACATGCCATTTAGTTGAATTTTACATACTCAGACTTAAGAAGAGGTATCCACATGGCATGGATGTGTAACATGGGTCAACACAAAGCTAATATTCAACTAGTACGCAGAAAGAAGATACACAGTATTTCATGTATCACTGCACGCTGTGTAGTAGGAAATTATTACACAGTCACCACATGGTATGTACTTGATCAGATCATGGATAGTACACACCAAACCCACACATATATTGTACTTTAGAGTACATTGCGTGTAATCTGTAAATTTATAAAACTTCCATTATTTTCCCAGTTTTATCAAAAACAAGTCAAAAGTTCAATCATGGATGGGATTTTGACTCATTCTAAAAACCTAGGTTCTTACAATCTCCCCACCTTAACATAAATATTCCATGAGATATCAAACAAAACCCATATATGGCACTAAACATATAACCCCTAGGTGAAGTTAATTTGACTACACCTATCTTAAATGTTCTATCTAAACTTCCCAAGGGGATCCTCATCTTAGGAATTTCCTAATTTGGTCATAAACTAGATGAAATTGAAATCAAGAAAAGGTCCAATGACCTATTTTCTGGACCGATGGTCCTCCCGTGATGCATCTTACCCCATCACATCATTGGTTCTCACATGTTGTTTCTGACACCCAATATTATCTCACACCACATCAGTGTCACCTCTACGAGGTCCTTCATCCCATGGATGCTCAAATTAATACTTGATGCCATGCACCTCAAGTGAACCACATCCACGTTGCCCCGATTCCCCTGAAACATCCAATAACCCACTTCCTATAGCATCCTGATGCTATACATATCACATGTATATATAAATATCACACTCCCAAAATGGTATCAATCATACTAACCCGCATCTAGTCAGTCTATAAATATCCTGTGCACCTCGTGCACTCAAAATAAACATGCCTCGAGAGGTCACGAAAAGGAGAAAACAAGAAAGTCATGGAAAAACCCATGGTGTTCCCTTATCAATCATCATCTCACCAGCCTACTCAGCACCTGGAACCTCCATGGCGTTCACCTAGCCAGATATACATATTTCTAATTCCTAACCTCCATGTGGTGCTTTCCATTCACCGACCATAGACCCCTCAGCTGGGTCCTGCAGTCTCTGCGATATCATCTGCATGCAACTGAACCTCGGTTATGATCACCAGGTATTGATCATGAGTCAACCTCGGACACCACTGTCTGTCCTTGCCCCAACCAGGCGTCTGTGTGATAAGCTTCCTATAAAACCTCTCAAGATGCGAGACCTATCCACTTGCATGACACATTTTTGGAGGCCTATCACACTAAGTTAGAACAAGATCTGGATGTTCTAATAGAATGAAAACCACTTATGAACTGCTACAAGGTGTCCATGTTGAGTCCTTGGCTTGACAGACCTAATGGAACTTATCCTAACCTCACTTCCTACTATCTAAATTGTCAGCTGAAGTTGTCACTCGATCAACCTAGGGCCTATCCCTCTGGTTATACTATATTATGAGCACCTGATTCACTACCTCTAATAACGAACCCAGCCTGAATATTTTTACAAGTATCCAAATGGAATTTCATAAGTCATCCTCGAAGCGTATCACCGTTTCTGTGTCATCTCTTACCATACCAAGTGAAATGAAAGAAAACTATGTGAAGGTAGCTGCATATTCCATGATATACATGTATCCCTAGTAAAGTATCAAGAACATTAGAGCACTCTCTTCCATCAGAGTCTCTGGGGAAAAGTTCTTGAAAACCCATTCCTTGATGTCCTTCAATGCTAGTCCTTCCTGTCTTTAAGCCCGAACATGTACATCCAACCAACTCTTCATTGGTCCTCTCATCATGTATGTCGCTAGCTTGACCCTCCGCCCAAGAGGCATATTGAGCTGCTCATAGATCATCTATATTCATTCAATCCACTTCTCAAAAACTTGTGGACCATTATCACCCTGAAAAAGTGGTTGGATCTGTGACATGAACTCTAGTGTCAGATATACCATAGATGGCTTTGTTCCCTTTTCACCTCTATCGATCCCTTGTAAGACACATACCAGGGTAGTTCAAATATGGTTGTCGATCCATGACCTAAATAATTCCAAACCCAGCTTCTCTGCCTGCATTTGTTCCTAGACCTAGGCCTAACTCTAAGGATATACCTGCGAATCATGCTATGCATTTCCCTTAGGGTTTTGAACCTAATCGTGCTCCTATGGCACTGTACCATCACCCAACTGATGTGTTATCGAGCCATCTTGGAGGAACACACTGAAACCATAAATGGCCAGACATCCCACATATATAAAAAAAAATATAACACATATTGTGATAATAGTAAAGGCAGCACATAACTACTTCCCTTAATCTCCTCTACCGCAACCATGCCCATGGCATCTTGGCCTCATGACCTCCTTACCCACCCTCTGCAGAGCCAAGTATCAAAAGTTCCTTAGGCCATGACCATCCTAAAAACCATCATTACCTCAAACCAATGACCAAGTTTCCTAATCCTGGTGATCAAAATACCCTAAACCATAATACATGTCTTCTCATACAAGAGCCAGACCCAAATCTCTTTCCACATACAATTCACAAATATAAAAATCATGGAATAGTACATTGATATAAACTAGCAATTTTTTTAGGAATTTCACTTATCACATTTCAAAATAATTCAATGCATGAAATATGATATTATTCATATGTTATTATCACTTCAAAAATCGTATTTTCAATTATGAAATTGAAATACCCAAAAAATGTGCCAATTAAAAAGGAAATCAAAATCGCCTTGTCATACCGGGCCAAGGTAAAATTCTCCCATACCTCACTGTGTTAAGGGCCACAAATCACATTCAATAATCATCCTAAAACAAGGGATAAACTAGGGTGGAAATCATATAAATTGTAATATGAGAAAAATAAAAATAGAAATTTCCAACCAAGGAAACTTGGTCCATCCCTCATACCTAAGGCTACAGGTACCCATGCACAAGTTAGAAACCAAGTCCCAATAATAACCTATCTCTAGTATACCATATCCAAAATATATAAACCAGTAGAAATAAAAAGAGAAGTATCAATATCATTAGTATCCAACAAAATATTGCTACTAAATCCCTATCAAAAAAATCTATTGATACCACTTTGTAATGCCCCAAACCCAAACAACCACCCATAAAATGCTAAACAGGTTGGGTGTTACCCCCTAAGGCACACCTCCCCAAATTCCAAAGGCTGTCGACTAGAAGTGAGGGTTTGAATAGGTATATTAGGTCGGCTATACCCCCTCACAGGATAATAATTTTACTGGTCCGAGCATAATAATAAAACATGCTGCTGTAATATGGACTCAATAGACTCGAACCTGACCCGTATAGTGAAATAATATCCAAGATCAATAAACAGTGGAATTAATAAATAAACAAGTTTAGTGGAAAGTAAATAGAATAACCCGCTCAAACCACTTGTAACAACTACTGGAATAGAAAATTCATGCATTCATAGCAAGTCAAGATATAATGGGGAGCCATTAGCTACCAAACAGTAGCTACAATAAACAAGGTAAGCATGATAATACATGAAAGTAAGGAAAAAATCTAAACTCTAGATATTAATGACCTCAAGGTCTATGAAATATCCATGAAATAGATAATATGTTTCAGCTCTCGAAGCTGATCTCTTTCCTACACGTAAATCTATAAAGTTTATACAAGTCCGGAAGGGTTTGTTCAGGGTGTGAGATGAATCTCAGTAAGATACCACCCAATGTATCATACCTAATAAAAGTGTTTAAGCATGAATTCAATTTTAAGGAAAGCAATAAATAGTATAATGAAAAATAAACATGAACTCTACTAGTTCTCAGTAGCCACCATGAAGTGTCACCTTCTTCCTCCAATTCCAGAATCTCAATAATGTAAACCAAAACCATGTGCCTCCTGACACCTCATTTCTCTTGTACCGATGTCCCGAAGGCACAACCAAACAAAAGTAACTTGGAGTAATAGCGATGCCTACCCTCAAACAATGTACCTAGAGGGACAGCGATGTGTGCCCTCAAATAAAGTGTCCCAGCCCACGACCTCAATCACAACGATACTTAGCCCCCAACTTGATACCCTCATCTCTATCTCCTAAAGGCTCATCTCCTTCCATGTGGATTACTACAGAAAGAACCCCCAAACCAATAGTTCCTAAACCGCAACTATTGGAAGCATATACTCAAACGAGTAGTCAAAACCATATTATCATGGAGGAACTCTGTGTGCACACTGCTCAAAGTTCTCGGTGAGTGGTAATCACTAAAATAAGTTCCAAATCCACAAAACCTCTGACTCCTCATGTCCCTGTGACCTTATCGCTCAAGTCTGATGACCTCGTCATCCAAGTAACTCAGGATATCCCCACCCTGATAGTCTCACTACCTCAATCCCAACGTCCATGAGGCCCAATACTGTGGTCAAAACCACCCCATGTAATCTGGGTAAATCCGAACCTGTGATCAACACCACTCAAGAATATTCGGGACACACCCAACACAACCTAAAGGGGTTCCATTACATAAAAATTCAGAAATTAAATATATAATTAAAAAGCATCACTTTTAAATAGGAAAAACAAACTAAATAGTTGAAATGTACTAACCAATTGTTGTCCCATACTAGCATTGATGTATTTAAAGATTATAACAATTCATATCATAACATTACAAATTAAACTCAGCAGTTTAATCAAAATAATTCATTTTAACACATATTGGCATACCCGTCCAAAATGAACCAATTGAGAAATGACCCATCGCCTGACCCCATTCAAGAGAAACAATTAAAGGGCATACTCAAAGGAATCACACTGGTCTAATAATCAATTTAACATGAAACTGCAGAATAAATATGCTCCCTCTCAAAATACCCAAATACGTGCTTAAGGATGTGCCACCCAAAAGTATGTGAAAACATGAAAGAAGGTATAAACCACATACCTGAGACTTGTATACATACACACGTCCAATATCATTCCCCAATTCAAAGCTGATCTTCATAGATCTATATTTCAGTCAAATCCCAAAAATTCTACTTTGATGGAAACTATGGCATGTAAGGCAATTGATCAAGAATAGAATAGGGTGAACAGGTTTATCCTTGCTGATCCGATCATACAGCCACCGACAGATTAAATAAAGAACATCAAATAAATAATCTAGGAGAATAAAATTTTTCAGCCTCATGGAGCATCAAGGTCTGAAAATAGGGTAGAAGAAGTTATTTTATAAAATTAGAATTGTCGCTCTTTCATATAAGCAATTTAAAATAAAAGTACATAGAATGTATGAAGGACTACATTTTGTGTAGTATCCTTGTATATACTAAAATATAAGAAGATTTAGCCACATGGATTAGATGTTCCACATGGGTTGATACATGGATAAGATTCAGCCGGTATGCGGAAAGAAGATACATGGCTTGTAAAGTAACACTACACTCCATGTAGTAGGAAATTATTACGTGGTCACCACATGAAAAGTACTTCATCAGCTCGCGAATAGTAAATTCCAACCCACACACACCATGTAATTTAGAGTACACAATGTGTAATCTGGAAATTTCAATAACCTCCAAAAATTTCCCATTTTTCTAAAAAATAATTAAAAAATTCAAACAGGGTCGAGATTTTGACCCGTTCTAAAATCTCCGGTTCTTAAATATAAGTCTATGTATTGGATAACATCCCCGATTAAGGTAATGTTTTTAATATGTTTTTTTCTATGAAATTTTATTCCTCATTAGGTACTTGTATGTGGATAATTTTGTGGCATAAATTCAGCTATTTGTAATCACCTTGAAAATGTTTTGTTTATTTTATACTCAATATTTATTCGGTATGTGATAAGTATGCATAATACTAGACACCTTTCTATACTTATTTTGAGGATATTCTTTAGTTTAATATATTATCTTTAAAAAAAAGTATTTGAATGTAATTTTCGTATTTAACATGTAACATGTTAGTTTTGAAAACCTAATTGGAAAATAACCATAGATAACCTTGTATAAACTGTAACTCCCCGACCCTAGTTACCCAGAGTCAGTAAATTATTACCTAACATTGGCATGATCATAAGGGATCAAATCCCAAAATACCGATCAGTTTATTTTCCTTGGAAGTAATAGATACAAACATAAGTTTTACATTACATTATGACGTGAAAAACAACAACATTTTGTATCCTTTTAACACATTCATCTCCCTTCGAATATCCCTGCAGGTCAGTCCTTATATACTTCTTCACATTGTAGGAAAAATAAGACATAGAAAGGGGTGATATCTAGTGCTCAGTAAGGATAACAATATAGCAGAAACCTTCATAAATAAGCATAAACATTTAAGGCAATGTATAAGACTAAAAGACAAGCCTTTTAAACTTAAAATTCAGCATAATATGGTAATGATAAATCAAGTAATTCCATTTACTTATTCACATGGATATTCTAATAGTTGAATAATCACATGTAATATCAATATCCAATTTCATAATGGTGGAATGCATAATACTGGACATCATAACCACATAGTAAAGGACTCATGCCAAGACTAAAAATAAGATTTTTTCAATGCCCTCTACCAAGACACTAGTTTGTCTCATGAGAAATACTGATGCATTTAGGAGCTATAATAGTCTCCACCCGTCATTTACTAATTCCAATACATTCCTCATATGAAAAGGTTGAAACATAACATAAACATTCGTATTAAAACTAGCATACGAAATGTTAATACTTTAACCATATACCTCGAATGCTATAAAAATAAAAAATGCACAGTCAAACATATCAAAAATCCTTAAATATAATATGGAATGATGTATCACAATTAATTATCTTAAAACAAGTGTAAAATCCATCAAAGGATGTTAACATAGATGAAATCAATACTAATTGAGAAAAATATTTCTTTCTATTTAGAAATATATTAAAAGTAACATAATTATAAAAGAAAAAATTTATTTTGAAAATATTATTATAATATTTTAAGGTAAGTCTCAATGATTTTATAATGGAATAAAATATTTGAACATGCCATATAAGTTAAAAAACATTCATTCAATAATTTTGTCGAAAAGGTCGTAAAGGACCATGTTTGGAAAATGACAGAAATATTCATTTATAAACATTCTATAAAAAGTCAAACAAGGGTATAAATGAGTTTAATAAATTGTATAGGAAATAGTTAAAATGTTTTGAAATTCATTTTAAAGATACACAGTTGTGGATGATAAATAGGTCATAGTAGAGACTTACGTATGAACAACCTTGTATAATGAAGAGATTGTAGAATTAACCCTTAACTTGTACTATTCATTGATTGAGAGTACATTAACCTATTGTATAATAGTTAAATCATTGTTATAAAATAATACATGAATGAAATACATTAATATTATATCATATATGATCTAATATTGCTCTGTTTATAATATTTCAGTAGTATCATTGTTTCGGGTGTTAACTGATTCGTTTTCCTTTATATTCTTGGTTTCGTAAGCCATGTTTGTTATGGATAGGATGTATTCGATTCATATCCCGAATGATATTAAGTTCTTAAAAATTATTTTTAATCATAAAATGAAAATTATTCTTGAATGGTTATGATGGGGAATGAATTTTATCGCGTTCATGGAGATAGTAATCCAAACGTACGCACGAGGGACAATATCATTTTATTGATGGTGAAGTAATTTGTAATTGGATGGTATATCATATCTAAATAATATTTAACATGTTATAATTATTTTTTTACATATGTTATACACATTAATATACCCATCCAAATATTGAAGTGATTGAATAACTAACTACACCACAATATAGAGACTGTAAGTCGTACGTACGCATGTATGGTGAATTTTCATTCATTGGATAGATTGAATAATGAATATGGTTGTACCATATTTATAATATAATCACAGTATGTATAATGTAATAGAGTTATTATTCTGGTATGGAAACATCAAAGAAATAGGAAGTGAAAGAAGAAAAGAACACTGAAAGAAGTGGTGAAATTATTACCTCTTCTTCGGGTGTTTCCTTTCTAGTTGATCAAAAGGGATCTATAGGATGGATTTTTGATCAATGTAAGGCCTTTAGGTTGAAGTGAGTGTAGTTGGGAGGATATTTGAGCAGGTTTTGGCCGAGACAAATGGCTTTGGAGGTGTGATTTGGAGAGAATAGGATGTACCCTTTTATAAGAGAGGTGCGGATCACTTTAGGAAAAGCTTAAAATATTATTTTATTATACGGTAATATTCGGTTTATAATGGATCAAAAATGATTTATTTATAGGATAAGGTGGGTATGAGTATAAAACCTCATAAAAATAGTTTTTAGACATGTTTAGGTCACCATATTATCCTTATCTTTAATATTTAACACTTAGTTAAATAATTTAACTTTAACCATGTATTCTTGTATTATTATAATAAACAGTTAATAAACTTACTATAAAATCCAAGAGAAACCCAAGTAGTTCATTATTGATATATCTAACCTTACTTGATTCCTTTGTATGAACCTTATATTTTTAGTAATATTATATCAATTACTAATATAGTATTCGTTTTATAAACTCATTTATGTCAATTTTGAAACACTATTTTGTATTTTGTTTTTGTGAAAGTCATAAATACTTTATCACTTAAATAAAAATTTATTTAAGAAACCCTAAAATGTAATATTAACCAAAAAAATTAGTTGAAGTTATCAAAAGTCTTAATTTATAGTTATTTATATATTTATAATATCTATTATTTAAATCTTTCATTAATAAAGTAATTAGTACATCATCATTATGTTATAAAGAAAATTAATTATTTAATTTCAAAAAATAATAAATAAAATATAATTATTTATGAAATCATTTTATTTTTATAATTAATATTTATAGTCCAATTTATCTTTTGTATATCCCTATATTAAAAATGTTTTAGTTATGAAAACATGAATTTTACACTTAACTCTTCTTTAAATTAAATAATAATAAATGTCCAAATCAAATCTAAGTGAACCAAAAGGATCATATTTTATTCATAAGGTTTATTTTGGTCGAAATACACTTATGAAATAGAATTGTGACATGTGTTAGGGTAATTATAATATCATTTGTACCTTTAATTCTCCTATTTACTTTTAACCATGGTAAATAAAAGTCAAACATTACTATTCACCCAAAATTATTTTCATCTAATTGAACCAAATTTTTCTTACTGATATCAACCATGTCTCTAAGATTTTTTAATTTCAATTCACAGAAGTGGTAAAATTTCATTTTATGAAAATTTTCAAATGCACCTAGAAGGTTGGCAAAATACTGTAAAAAGATCAATAAAATCTTATATATCAAATATTATTATAAAATGAAAATAATGAATTACATTTAACATATAGAGGTATTATATATCTGTTTTTAAATATTTTAAATTTAAGTCAAATAACTAATTATTTAAATACAAAAATTAGTTTTAAACAATAACACAATGTTTTTCACTATTCATCAAAAATTTAATGTTTTCATAAAAATACCAAAAACTCACCCTAAGATAATTTTGATACTCTGAATCCAAAATTGAATTCAATTTTGAAAAATAAAATTTATAAAATTTCAAAAAGTGGGTAGTACTATTCATAACAGCTAGTTTGAATGATCGTGGTATGTTAGAACTCAAAGTTGCATACAACACATGTTATTGTATTCTTCAAAGAGAAACGTACCGTGGATGCTTGGGGTGTTATATTATCCCTGCTTCAAATAATTTTGTATTCAAAATTTCTGGAATATTACTTCATAAAAATATTCAGGTGCTTATTCATCATATGTTCCTCAGGTTCCCACATGGCCTCTTCCATCTTATGTTTTCTCCATAGAACATTCAATAGACGATTCTTCCATTTTCTTAGCACTTGTTCTCTGGTAACAAGAATCTTGATAGGCTCTTCAAAATAAGATATACCGGGTTCTTGTTCTATTTATTCATAGGTGAGTACATGTGTTGGGTCAGACATGTATTTTCTTTACAGTGATACGTGGAACACATCATGATATTTGGAGAGACTTGGTGGCATTGCCACACGATAAACTACAACACCAATTTATTATAGAATTTTGAATGGTCCGATGTAACTGAGACTTAATTTTCCTTTCTTTCTAAATTTGATAACACCCTTACATGGATATATCTTTAAGAAAACATAATCTCCTACTAGAAATTCCAAATCCATCCATTGGTTATCAATATAGAAATTTTTCCTACGTTGAGCTGCTTTGAGGTGGGTTTGGATAACCTCCACCATTTCCAGTGTTTCCTCAACATGTTCTAGGCTATCATATTTTCTTTCACAAACATCATCCCACCACATTGGTGTGTGACATCTCATTCCATATAACTCTTCATATGATTCCATATGAATACTTGAATGAAATATTTTGTTATAGAAAAATTCTACCTGAGCTAAATATTGATCCAACATACCTTGAAAGTCAAATGAGTGAGATCTAAACATGTCCTCTATGGATTGAATAGTCAGTTCTGATTGTCTATCAGTTTTAGGGTGGTTGGAAGTTCTCAAATGAAGTTCAGTATCCAAGGCCCTCTAAAGACATCTCTATAATCTTGATGTAAAATGGGGATCATGACCAGAAACAATTGATTGGGGTACTCCATAAGGTCTTAAAACATCATTAATATATAGTCTTGAAAATATTTAAAGTGGTAAATCTTATCTTATAGCCAAAAAATGTGCTGACTTGGTAAGACGATCAACAATGACCCATATTGCATCATTCCTTCTAGGAGTCTTTTGTATCCCCATGACGAAGTGCATAGTAATATTATCCCATTTCCACTAAGGTATAAGAAGAGGTTGCAAGTCTCCTATGGGATGTTGTCTTCTAGCTTGAACCTGTTGACAAACTATACATCTTGACACTTAATCAACAATATCCCTCTTCATGTTTTCCCACAAAAAATGTTCCTTCAAATCTATATACATTATATTGATACCAGGATGTATAGGGAAATTGGAGCTATGAGAATCACGCATCAATTCCCTTTTTAGATTAAGTATATCAAGAACACAATGTCTCTTCCCAAAATTTAAAATTCCATCTTCATATATGAAGTTAATCAATCTCCCATCATTCACAGCATTAATTTTCATTTTAAATTCCTCTTCATTAGTCTGTAAACTTTTTATTCTTTATAATAATGTTTTATTGGAAACAAATTCATAAAAGTATTGATGTTTCACCTTCCATGATTATTCCCATATATATCTTTACTAGATTAATGAACATAGGATCCCTTTAAACTCTCGTCTTAATCAAAACTCCACGAACATTCTTCTCAAATCATCTTCCACCTTATTTTCCTTCCCTAGGTGGAAGTGTATAGTGAAATCATAATCTTTGGGTATTTCAAGCCATTGTCTTTGCTTCATGTTTAGTTATTTCTACGAGAAAATATACTTCAAAATCTCATGATCGGTATTTATCTCACATTTTTCACTATAGAGATAGTGTCTCCATATCTACAAAGAGAATATTATAGCTTCTAACTAAAGATCATGTGTAGGATAGTTTGTTTCATGAATTTTTAGTTGTCGTGATGCATAGGCAATAACTCTATCATTATGCATAAGGACACAACCTAGTCATTTCTTTGAATCATCACTATGAATAACAAACCCATCATTCCAAGATGGAAGAGTCAATATAGTAGAATTTAATAATATTATCTTCAGTTATTCAAAATATTATTCACATTACTTTTTTTAAACAAATTTAATTCAATTATGTGTGATATTGGTTAATGGGTTTTCCAATCAGGCATAATTTTGGACGAAACACCGATAATAACCTGTTAAACCAATAAAACTGCATACCTCATTTATACTCGTTGGTGTTGGCCATTATTTTTTTACTCTTGTTTTAGAAGGATCAATAGAGAATACATCCTTATAGATAATATGACCAAGAAAATAAATTTCCTAAAGCCATAATTCACACTTTCTAAACTTTCCATTTAATTCCTTTCTTCGGAGGGTTTTTCAGAATAGAGCGCAAGTTATTTTCATGATCTTCGCAGCTCTTTCTGTATACAAAGATATCATCAATAAATAATACTAGAATGCCATCAAGATATTCCTTGAAAACACTATTCATTAGATCCATTAAAATAAGTGGTGCATTAGTCAGTCCAAAAGGCATTACTATAAACTCGTAATTCCCTTACCTAGTACGAAATGATGTCTTCAGAATGTCTTCCTTATTCACACAAAACTTACGATATCCATATTGATGGTCGATATTTGAAAAAATAATGAGCTCCATGAATTTGATTGAATAAATCAAAAATGCATGGTAGGGGATACCTGTTTTTTATTATTATAGCATTGATCACCTTGTAGTCAATGGAAAACCTCATAGATCCATCTTTTTGCCTAACAAAAAGAACTAGGGATCCCCATGGAGAAACACTAGGGAGAATAAATCTTTTATTACTCAATTCCTATAGTTGTTTCATTATTTCCACTAATTCCATAGTGTAAATTCTATAATGGGTCTTTGATATGGTCCTTGAACCAGAAATTAAATCAATGGAAAAATCAATTTCTCATTCTGGAGGATGTCTAGGTAAATCCTCTAGAAACACATCCACATATACTTGTACAATAGGTACATCCTCTATTTGAACATTCTTTTCTCACCCATTTTTATTTCATACTTTTCCTCCCAAATAATTGAATTTAGTATATCTATTTGGGGAGGATCTAGATATAAATCAGATGGTGGTATTTATTCTCTAAAGATAAGGCATTCTTTATCATCATCGAAAATTGTAACCTCCTTCTTATTAAAATAAATTTTCACATCATGGTCCGAAATACAATACATACCAAGGATTATATCAAATTTAATCATGTGTATAATGATGAGATCAGTAGATAAAGAAAATTTATATGGCCTAATGGGAATTGATTCACAAAACCTTATTGTAATGATACTTTTATTAAGAGTTTGGACTGACAACTCCCTTGTTAAATCAAATTGGAAATACATATTTTTCTTAGAAAACTAGGATGATATGAAATAATGGAATGATCCAAAATCAAATAAAGAATTGGTTAAATTTGAGGAAAATATTAAATTACCTGCCACCACGTTATTCAAAGCTTCAACCTCAGTAGTAGTGATCGCATAATCTTGGCCTTGATCCCCTGTCCTTTTATGTGGTATATTTCTTTGGCGCTTAGTACATTAATTTTCATAAATCCACATTTCTCTTCAATTGTATCATTAAACATTGGAAACCTATATCTCTCCCTTTTAATCAAAAGCTTGTTGTCCTTTTTCTCCACACTTGTAACAAACTCCCATTCCCTTTAGGCAAGTACTAGGGTGTTTCTTCCCACATTTACCACAGGATATAAATTCAACTTTTCATTACTTACCCTTATTTCCATTTCCAAAGTGTTTAGTAGATCTAACCATCTATTTATTTTCATTATAGTCTTAATAATTAGAAAATTTATTTTCTGTCGTGATAGCACATGAGACAATATATTCATATGATGAGAAGGATTGTGAGACTAATGCTCAACGAAGAAATTGTTTTAACCCATCAAATAATAAATCAATCTTACTCATTAGGTTACATTTATAATTCTCATCATGCCTTTCTATCCTCTTTATTTTAGCCTCATACTTTTCGACATTCTCATCCTCCTTTTAACTTAGATTCAGAAATTTTCTTTATATATCCTTTTGATTGTCATGGGGAAATTATTTTTCTTAGAAACGATCTTTAAACTCCCTCCATTCTATATTTGATACTTTATCATCTTCTTTTTAGTTTTGAATCAATGAACACCATTGATTTACATATCATGTGAGGTGATAAACTACAATGACAACTTTTCCCATTTCGCTATTCCATAATGAATAAAATATTTTCGATAAGGAACATATTAATTTCTCTACTACAAATGGATTTGTAGTGTCACTGAATGTTGGTGGTTGTGTGGTTTCTTCCTCATGAAGTAGTCTAACCTTGATCCTCTGGGTTGTGGATTAGGGTGATACATACGAGTAAGGTTATTATTCATTACATGAATTATTTGTCCCAGTATGGTGATAAGATGATTATAACCAGTTGCATCACCAACTCCACTATATTTATCTTGAGTAGGAGGGAAATCCCTACATGGATTATGTGCTTTTATATAGTTTCTATTCCTTACACTAGACACCATTTCTAAATAATTACATATACTAGATTAGATTACGAATCATAATACATAATTCAAAACTTCTAAAACACTTAACATATATTGAATTATTTATGGACATAATCCATATTCATAAAAATGTTTTCTTTAAGGAGGTATATAATCATAAATCCTTCATAATAGTTATAAATAAATGTGAATTATCCTAACCATATCCCTCGAGAGTATCGTAACCAGGAGTGCAGCAAGGCCCGTTGTTGTATACCAGGATACGATGATTCTAGCCCGAAACTCCTTGTTAGAGTTTTCACTCTTAGGTACATCTGTACCAGAGTTGCCTCTACCTGCTCGTATCTAGACATGGATGTATTACTTGGAAAACTCTCAAAATATATACATTACCAAAATTTAGGATGTTTTTCTATACTAATCCTTAAAATCTATATTAGGGTATTGTTCTCTAATCAGTGTTTTTCTAAATATAACTTTAAAGGTTTTTACTAAAATTTATCTGATACCAACTATAATGCCCTGACCCTAGTTACCCAGGGTCGGTGCATTATTACATATCATTGGCATGATCACAATGGATCAAATCCCAAAATACAGACCAGTTTAGTAGCCATGGAAGTACTAGATACAAACATAAGTTTAACACATCGATACCCCTTAGACTATCCCTACAGGTTAGTCATAATATAGTTTTCACATCCTAGAAAAATTAAAACATAGAAAGGGGTGATCTCAGGTGCTCAGTAAGGATAAAAATATAGCAGAAACTTTAATAAATAAGAATAAACATTTAAGGAAAAGTATAAGACTAAAACCCAAGCCATTTAAACACAATATTCAGCATAATATGGAAAATATAAATCAAATAATTTCATTTATTTATTCATAGGGATATTCTACTAGTCAAATAAACACAAGTAATATCAATAGCTAATTTTATAATGATGGAATGCATAATTCTAGACATCATAACAATATAGTCAAGGCCTCATGCCAAGAATAAAAATAAGATTTTTTCAAGGCCTTATTCCAAGACACTAGTATGTCTCATGAGACCTACCGATTCATCAAGGAACTATTGCAGGCTCCACCTATCTCTTACTAAGTCCAATACATTCCTTATATGGAAAGGTTGAAACATAACATAAAAATTCGTATTAAAACATTCATAAGAAATTTTAATAGTTTAACCTTAAACCATAAATGATATAACAATAACACATACATAGTAAAAAATATCACAAAACCTTTAATACAACATATAATATTGTATCATAACAAATCAACATCAATTAAGTGTAAAATCCATCGAAGGATGTTGACTTAGATGAAATCAAAACCGTTTGAGAGAAATATCTATTCATATTTTGAAATCAATTAAAAGTCACATAATTATAAAAGAAAACATTTATTTTAAAAATAATATTATAAGATTGTAAATTATGCTTTAAAGATGTTATAATGGTGGAAAATAGCTGCACATTCCGTATAAGTTAAAAAACATTCTTTCCTTAATTTTTACAAAAGGTCATAAAGGTCATTGTTTGGAAGAAAACTAAAAGTTTCCTATATAAAAATTATATAAAAAGTAAAACAAGGGTATAAATGATTTTAACCCATATTCTAGGAAATAATAAAAATGTTTTTAAATATATTTTTATGAAACATAGTTGTGAATGATAAAGAGGTCCATGTATATACTCATGTATAAACAACCTTAGATAATAAAGAGATTGTAGAATTAACCCTCACCTTTTACATATCCTTAATCGAGGGCACGATTAACTCTAGTATAATATTTAAATAATTTTTATGAAATTATAAAATAACCACATACATAAATATGATATCATATATGATATTCTAATATTTATTTGTTAATAATATTTCAGTAGTATCATCGTTGTGGATGTTAAATGATTTATTTTCATTTATATGCTTGGTTACATAAGCAATGTTTGTTTTAAATAGGATGTACTTTATTCATATCCAGAATGATATTAAGTTCTTAAACATTAGTTTTAATCATAAAAAGAAAATTATTCTTAAATGGTTATGATAGGGAATGAATTTCATCGTGTTCTTGGAGATGGAAATCTATACGTACGAACGAGCGACAATATCATTATATTGTTGGTGAAATATTTTGTAATTGGATGGTGTATCAAATATAAAAAATCCTTAACTTTTTATATTTATTATTTACACTAGTTATACTCATTATTATACTAATATAAATAATGAAGTGTTTGAATAACAAACTAGACCAAGATATGGAGACGATAAGATGTATGTACGCACGTAAGGTGACTTTTCATTTATAGGATAATTAGACTAATGAATATGGTTGTAAAATATTTATAATATCATCATAGTATTTAAAAGATACTAGATTTATTATTTTGGTATGAAAATAACAAAGAAAGAAGAAGTGGAAGAAGAAAAGAACTTTGAAAGAGGAGGTGAAATTATTACCTCTTCTTCGGGTGTTTCCTTTTGAGTTGACCAAAAGGGCCCCTTTGGTTGGATTTATGATCAAACTAAGCCTCTAGGATGATGTTAGGGTAGTTGGGAAGATATTTGAGTAGGTTTTGGCCAAGATAAATGGCTTTTGAGGTGTGATTCTGAGAGAAGGGTATGTACCCTTTTATAAGAGATGTGAGGGTAAATTTAGGGAAAACTTGAAATATTATTTTATTATATAATAATATCTAGTATATAATGGCTCCAAAATGATTTAGTTAGAAGATAAGGCGGGGATGAGTCTAAAACCTCTCGACCAATATATTTTAGATAGGTTTAGGTAACCATATTAACCTTATCTCCAAAATGATTTATTTAGAAGATAATGTGGGGATGAGTCTAAAACCTCTCAACCAATAGATTTTAGATAGGTTTAGGTAACCATATTAACCTTATCTTTTAGATTTAAATCTTAGTTAAATAGTTTACCTTTTACCATGTATTCTTGTATTATTATAATAAATGGTTAATAAACATACTATAAAAAGCCAAGATAACCCCATGTAGTTCATTATTAATATATACAACCTTATAATAGTCCTTTTTCCGAACCTCATATTTTTATTAATATTATATTAATTAATAATATAGTATTTTTTTTAATAATCTCATTTATGTCAATTTTGACACTATTTGGTTTTTTGTTTTTGTTAAAGTCATAACAACTTTATCACTTCAAAAGAAAAGTATTTAATAAACCCCAACAAGTAATATTAACCTATAAAATTAGTGGAATTAATCAGAAGTCTCAATTTACATTTATTTGGATATTTATAATACCAATTATTATAATCATTCACTAATAAAGTAATTACTGCACCATCATTACGTCATAAATAAATTTAATTATTTAATTTATTAAAATTATAAATTAAATTTAATTATGTAGGAAATATTTTTATATTTTTAATGAATATTTATAGTCGAATTTATCTTATTTATAACCCTATATTAAAAATGTTTTAGTTATGAAAACATGAATTTAACACTTTTAACTCTTCTATAAATTAAATAATAATAAATGTCCTAATCTAATACAAGTGGACAAAAAGGATAATATTTTATTCCTATGGTTGATTTTGGTTAAAATACACTTATCCAATTGAATTAGGACATGTGTTAGGGTAATTATTATATCATTTTTACCTTTAATTACCCTATTTATTTTAAACCGTGAAAAATAAAAGTCAAAAGTTACTATTTTCCAAAAAACATTTTCATCTTATTGAACCAAACTTTACTTAATGATATCAGCAGTGTCTCTCGGATTCTTGAAATTCAATTCACAGAAGTGGTAAAATTATGTTTCATGCAAATTTGCAAATGCGCCTAGAAGTTGGGTAAAAGACGGTAAAATGTTCAATAAAATTTTATATATTTAATATTATTATAAAACAAATCCAATGAATTAAATTTAACATATATTGGTATTATGTATATATTTTTACCTAATAAAAATTTAAATAAAATAAGTAATTATTTAAAAAAAATCACTTATAAACAATAACGGAGTGTTTTAACTATTAATGAATAATTGAATGTTTTCAAAAAAAAAATCAAAATTCTCTCATAGCTAATTTTCATTTTATGAATCCAAAAATGAAGTCCACTTTGAAAAATATAATTTCTAAAATTTCATAATGTCTAGTTTGATTCATCGTGGTGTGTTAGAACTCGATGTTGCGTACAACTCATGCTATTGTATTATTCAAAGAGAAGCGTACCGTGGAATTTTGGGGTGTTACATAAACAATAATAGTTATAGGTTGATCCAATTATATCATAGTTAAAAAAAGTATCATAGGTTGAAATAAATGTTTCATTAGATAAGACAAAATATGATTGTTTTTCCTAATTATATGATTTTTAGATATTATTATAACCATTTGGGATCTAGAAAGTAGTTGGAAATACAATCATGAAAATGAAGTTGTGAAAGATTTGTCCCTAGAAACCACCATGTTTTACAATCTAAATAAATATCTATAATTGGAATAAATATCTATTGAAAAATAAAATATTGGAATAAGTTTATTGAGAGGTAAATTTTGAGTTTTTTAGGATTAACATTTTATATGTTTGGTATCTCCTTTGTAATTATATATTTAGTCACAACTATAATTTATATACCATTATATATTCTTATAAGTTTAAGATAATTAAAATTGAGATGAAAAAATTTATTTTAGGTGGTATAATGTAATGCTGATATATTTTTGAATACATATTGTTTAAATACTAACTACTATGTTGAGATGATTTTCATACAAAAAAATGAACTAATATATAACATTGATACATTAAAGCAAAATTATTAAATTCAATATTTATAATATTGTGGAAGAATTATAGGGTATAAATAAAAATTACCACACTATGAGAACTATGTAGAAAGGAGAAGTAATGGAATCAAATAATTTGATTCATCATTATGAGGCTCATATATCCAAACATAGAAAAGATGAGGCTTCACTTGTGTTCTCCCAATTACATGCCCAATAAGAACACACATTTATGATATGAGAGAACTCATATGTGAAATTATAAAAATATTATGGGAATTAACATAAGATTCTTCAGAGCCAAATCACCACCAGCCACTTCCACCATAAAATAGTTTATGATTATGTATTAAGTAATGATCTTGAGGGGTTATATAAGAAGAAGTTATGTTGATAAAACATGAGATTAAAATTTTAATAAAATACGTATACATCACATTTAGTTTATAGATTTAATATTTTTAGTTGTGAATAAAAAGAAATTAAATTATAAATATTAATGGATTGATAAAACATAATTAAGATATGTAAATAACTAAAAATATATTTTTATAATTGAATATATATTATCCTCATAATATATTTTCTAAACATTATTTATATTTATTTAATGAAATTATATATATCATGGATAATCTATAATCGATATAAATAACATATTAACACCAATTTAGTTTGTAATTTATAGAAAATATGAAGAAGAATAGTTAATATTTTAAAATTTTATTTCTCAATTAAAACAATTTTCATTATAATTTTATTTAAAAGAAAAATTTATTATTTGAGAAATTGAATTTTTCTAAATATAATTAATTTTTTTATTTGTATTAACAAAATTATGTTTAGATCAATTTATGGAATTTTTATGTAATAATTGATTTTTAGTTGATTAATAAAAACTGCAGTTTTGACTAAAACTATAGTGTTTATGGGAATTTTAAGAAATAAGTATTTCATAAAAACATATAATACATTTTCCAAAAACCAAATATTTATTTATGGAGTAAAGGTAAATTTCTAAATAAAATTATGGTTTTACAAAACATATTTTTAATATTTTATTAATATGGGTAATATTTTCCAACAAAATTACTAGTTTTGTCTTTTCTTTTAATTTAATATTATTTTGGTAAAATTAAATTTTTGAATACATTGAAATCTACATTACTTTTATTTTTTATCTTAAGCAAATTTATGTTATTGAAAATAAAAACATTGATAATTTTATCCTACACATAAAATATAATATCAAAAAAACACTTATTTGAAAATGGGTTTTTTCATTACATGTGTTAATGTTTAAAAGAATTTTTATTATAAATAGAAATTTTATTTGATAAATTATATTTCATATTTTTAATCAGTACATACATATTATTTAATAAGGTTCTTTTTATTTTAATACATTAAAAATAAATTAAACAATTAAAAATTAGATATCGTGGTAAAACCAAACATAATAAAAGTGAACAATCTATTTATAAAAAAAACATTTTAAAAAGATGTGTGAAAATATGTTTTTTTGTGTATTTATCAACCGTAACCTTCCAACACTAAAATATTTTCAATTATTGGATCTATTAGTGATTTTCATAACGTCTTTATCTTGTATATATCACAATAATGCAAATTTCCTGGCATATGAATGGTTTCATCACCACCTAACTTATCCTCACACCCCAAGCCTCATCGATTAAACCACACAACCCAAGTAACTCCCCAAAACTCATAGACAGTTTTTTTAGGATTTTTATTCTAAAAATACCACCTCCCAGATCTTTAAACCATTTCACAAAGGATTTTTCTATGGAGTATGGAGTTTAGAGCACGTTTCAACTATGAAAGAATAAATTTAAGTGTTTTTTATATAATTGTTTTTCACTGAGATATGATTTATATTAAACACTTTGTTCATTTTTTACATATATTTTACATGAATTGATTTTATCAATAATTTTCAAGTAATATAAAGGAATTAAAAATCCATCTCATGTTATACCCATTGGGGGTTATCAATTATAAGAAAATTATAATGTGAGGGATTTTTCATAACCCAACTTCTTTTCTTGGGTTATAATGAGTCTTATTTTAAATTGTTTATAAAATAAAGTTTTCTTATATTCAATGATGATATTATATATTCATCCCCCCTTATTTTATAGGTAATTTCCAAGATGTTTATTTTTCTCTATAAAATTTGATTTTACTAAGAATAATTCCCATTTTCCTAAAATGGGATCTTTCTCTTCAATATCCATATTCACTCATCCTTCCATTGTTTTCCTTTATAATTTTAAAATCCAAATAATTTTTATTTCTAGTGATTATAAAATTTATTTATACCACATTTCAAATGAAATATTTATCACTCTTTTTACAATGTGGGGTTTTGACAATGGTTTTTTAAAATATTAAAAATGGTATCCTTTCATGATTGTATGTGTATTCTTTAACTCCATATTTCCTTTGAAAATACATAATGTATTTTTCAAGGGACATTTATTTATGATTATTTTTAAAAGTAAATTTTTTCAAAATTTCTCACTTCTCTTTTTTTGAAAATGACTTCTGAATGTAACATGAATATGTTCCTTTAATGATTCCTCTATGACAATTATAATTTATAGATCATCCTTTCCAAAATTTTAAAATATTTTTGTAAAAAAATTAATTCTTAATTATTTTTAAAACGAAACCAAATATTGTCACATTTTTTAGATTTAAATTTATTTTTTAAAAATAAATTATATATTTTAAATTAGGATTTTATAGTCTTGTGTTTTTAAGAAACATCTCTTTAGTGTTTGTATGTCATATAATAGAATGTATTTAAAAGAATATTTATTTTATAAAATCTTATTTCTAAAAATACTCATTATTATTAGTGAATAATTTTTAAATTTCATATCAACATAAATATTTTTGATTAAATAAAATTATTTTAGGAGTTTTTAAGTATTTCAATAAGAGATATTTGTTATTATTTTTATTCAAAATGATTCATCTAATAATCTCAAATGGGTGTTTAAAATTATTTTAGAATAATTTTATTTTATTTATATTAAATTTATTTATTATCTTATGATACCATAATACTTATTTCTTGTGGTGGATTATGATTTTTATGTTTTAAAAAAATTCTTTAAAACTCATTTTATTCCTACAAGATAATTAGGATATGGTGAAATGACGAATGTTATATTATATTGTAAAAAAATTGATATATGGTTTTCATTATGATATTTTTTATATTCATAAAGCACCAAATATTTTTTATTTCCAATTAAACCATAAGATATATATTTTGAAATAAATCCCCAACACATTTTCGATCTTATTAATTCATTAGATAGTTTGTGTCTGATAAATCCATGGGATTATTTGGACCCACTAATTTTGTCTAATTTATTAGTTAATTTTGAATATAACATGACATGATTATTTTGATCATATGAATTTTGTTTTTTCATAAAATATATCATGATCATTTTGTTTGTTCCCAACATATAGCGTGAGACATGTTTTTTCACTATATGCAACAAGAGAATTTGTCCCCAACATATAACATGATCATTTTTCACACCATATTTAATGTTAATTTTTCTTATACACGACAATAAACAATGGAATTTTTCTATTCATAACATATATCATGGACATTTGTTTTCTTTACAAAATGATACTTGGATATTTTGATTCTTCAGATTTAATGTTTGGGATTTGTTGAAATTACTCACATTGTTATGATTTCATAGGATTATTATTTTGAACTATTTCTATGTTATATTTCATTTTTATAAATTAGGGATCATGATTATTTTCTATAAATTCCATAATCTTCTTCCATGACTTATATTGGATTATTTTATTTTATATGGAAACTTATCATTCCTTATTGAAATTTTTATTATTCATGTTATTTTAAATAAAATACCTCTCACATGTTCATTTTTTATATCATTATTATGGTACAACCATTTATGATATGTTGATGATCATTCCTTATAGTATAAATTATGGAAATTATATATGGTAGTTTAGTGTCACTGAATCTTTGATAAATATTTAGAATTATTATAAAATTATTTTCTTATGTAGCTAGTCTTCAAAGACACTAAACCATCCATTCATCAGATTTTCAACTTATTTGGATTTATAATGTCTATGTTATAAAAATTATGTGAGAAATATATATATATATATATATATAGGGACAATTCACATTGTAAGAAATCTAGTGTTTATAAAAGATGTTTTTAGCCCTATACATTAAAGTGAGGGTATTAAGTGCCTTAACCACAACCAACACAACATATCTACCATCAAGATGACAACCAAGACATCATTACTTAATGGGTAGTATTACAAAAAATACAAAAACTTTTTTTGTCTTATGATACCTATTGATACATTAAGAGGTTATATAATTTTAAACCCACATTTCACTTATACACAACCAATCCATTCTTCATATATTGAATGGTTAATAAAATCATATTAAACATTCTTTTTAAATAAATAAAAATCCATAATGGGATAAAAAAATATAAATTATATCAATACATTGACCACCCAATAAATTAATTTTCTTTATAATAAGACATACAAATAAAAAAGTTTTATGGTATCATTAGTTCATATCCCCAATGAAACTTAAAACTTTAACTGATGTTACTATTGGTGAAAAGTCCTTTGGAAGAGAATTAATACACCGAACCTTCCTTTTCTTAAATTACTATTAAATAATTTTAAATATAAACAACATAATATTATTACACATAGAGGATCTAAAGGTTTAGTGTCTTGGGAAAACTAGGACCATACATAACAAATACAATATCAAGCATAAACATATATTTAATTTCTTCTTCTCTAGATTCTTATTGGAACTTGTCCTCTCCTTAGTACATGTATCCACCTGAGGATATACATCAAAAGGGGTGATCATGAAGCCCAGTAAGAGGATAGATAAAAACAATATAGCATGGGGTTATCATAATCATAACATGGTAAAAAGATCATGTACATGAGAGGAAGAATATATATAAGACTTGAAATGTTGCAATGCATAAAAACGAAACATCATGTCTTAGTGGTCAACTACCACAACTAATTGTAAACCAAGATATCATCTTGTTCGAACATCATTTCACATTTACTCATGAGATTAATCACTTTACCCAATGCATTGGAGCATTGTATAATTCCGGGTGCACCCGTCACTTTCAAACATTCATATTGCGCTATATAATTCCGAGTGCACCCGTCATCTCATAATATTATCATTATCATGCATTCCACATAGAACATATATCAATAATGAACATAACTAACCCATGGTAAGGAATGTGTTTCATCTCATAAGAATACATTCATAAAAGTTGGGTTCCCAAAAGAAATAGGGAACAACATACTTGATACAAGAACCATCAACCATGAATGAGAGGTAAAAGTTGAGTTCTTAAAAGAAGAGTTCTTTTGGAAAAAAATTGGATTGACATAAACATCATTAGAAAAAATTTATATCCCAGAAAATGTAAGATAATGATGAACAAATAATTTTTATGAATTGACCATACCAAATTGGAGTGAAAGAGGGAGAACTCGAAGAAATAAAATTGGGTTCGAGATTTTCTCCTTACCTTGTATCCAAATGCTTCCTTCTCTTTAATGTATTTTATAATGACATTATATTAATTAATTAGAAATACAGAACCTTTTTTATATTAATATGGTTCATTATGGTTTCATTAAGTGATTTTATGTTCCTTTAGATGAGTTATAGTGTTTAAAAACATTATTAGGGGATGTTTGTTTTTATGGGTTTCTTGAGTGGTTCACTTGTATTCTTAAATTGAAGTTCGAGTAGAACATGGGTAAACATTAAAAACTGATATTACATGTTATTAATGATATTAAAGGAGTTTGGATGATCTCATAATGAATTATATTATATCCATGTGGATGAATCATTAGATAAGAATTAAATTTTGATTGTTTGGGTTAATTTGAGTGATTTTTTGATCATAATGAACTTGTTTTATTTTATCACTACAAATATGGTCATAAGTTATTTAAAGAACTTTAAATAGGAGATAATACATATAAAATATTCTTTTTCAACCATAAAAATGGTTTTATGGCCAGATATGAAGGTAGAAATGGGAGAAGAAAACTTGTCGTTCTTGAAGGTGATAAATTAACAACTCACGAACAACGTTCTCTTTAATAAAATAAACGGAAGAGGGAAAGGGGGTTGGATGATATAATATCCCATTTTAATAATAAAATTATATTACATGTATAATAATGGAGTTACAATACCATTTGGATGAAGATATAAGGGGAGAGATAAATAAATGAACTCGAACATGAAAGGAAATTAAAGGAGAAGAGGGAGAGAAATTACCTCTTAAATATTACTCTCGAGATCCCCCGTAAGGAAGCTAGGCATGGTATTTTGATGATACAAGAATCTCATTAACGTGGGAGAGAGGATAGGGAGGATGTTTGGGAAGATTTTAGAGAAGGATAGGATCTTGAGAGGTGTGAGGAAATGAGGGTGTGAAAGGTGGTTTTTATAGTGGAGGGGAGAGAGGTTTCCTTAATATAAAATTCATTAGTTTATTAATTTCCCCTAAGACAAGTAATAGTGAGTGTTTAATGAACACGAATAGTAATTTTATCATGTCATCCCGAACCCAGTGTTCTTTCATCAGCAGAACATCACACATGACTTTATAATTATCTTTTTTAGCTTATTTTTGTAAATTACGGTATTTCACTATTCATAAAATTGAAGTATTTCCGAAAAATCTCAAAACTTTACCCCAACCATTTTTCGAAGTGTAGAATCCAAAAATGGATTCCATTTTTAAAAAATAAATTTCTAAATATGATTAATTTAATATTTAATTATAATCACAGTTTATTACTAAAAAACAGTTTTAAAACATTCATTTACATATTCTAAAATATAGGTACATCATACTTTCACTTGAATATTATTTTTATACTATCATAGTTAAGGTTACTATTAATTAGGGTATATCACTATTCATAAGGGTATGTTACTATTCATAAGGGTTGTTAACTATTCACCAATAATTATTTTTATTTTATTAGACTTCGAAAATCATCTTGAACACAACCGTGTATGTCATATTTTCAAAATTCCAAACACATAAGTGACAAAATTTTGTTTAAAGGTCACTTATCACATAGTAGTTCATTATATTTTGTTTTTATGTTATTTTATGACATAATTATAATATGGGAATTTCTATTGTAAAACTTTGGCTCATTACAATTAAATCATTTCATTGAGAAATTAAAGTAAAAAGTAATAGTTTTTTAATACCATTTTTATAAAATATTTCAATGTTAACAAACTTTAATATAGCAAGATATTCAATAATGGGTGTTTCTCAAATAAAATATCTCAACTCGCCCTCCAACTCCCTCACATAGAATATCCTCTTATACCACTAAGACCCTCACAAATATACAATGTACGTAAATATATATATCTAAAATAATTAAATGGCCTATTGTATGATACAATAAAGTGGACTAAATATATAAATAATTTAAAGGGAATAGATGGAAAAAAATTATATGAAATTAAATAACACATGTGGCCATACATCCTACTAATAAATTAATAGTCCAAATAGGATGATGTAACAAATAAATCTAAAATAAAATATAAAAATTACATATCTCCAAGTAAATCGAGGATTCACCATAAAAAAATAAATCATAAACCTTCCATGAACGGTAAAGAGATATGAATCATAACATGTGATTTATATGATATAGATAGACAAGAGAAGTTAGCTCAATAGGCATTCAAGATAACTGCACCCCTTGCCTATTAATTAAATTAAAGATCAATTCCATGAAAATGTTAAAGTTAATTATATAAAGTAAGACATTAAATATTAAAGGTAAGGAAGAAAACAATATACATTAACATGATGGTTTGAAATAACTATTAATGAAAAAAATCATTTCAAATAATATAAAAAAAATAAAGAAGAACTTGTGAGAATAATTAAACCAAGAACCATGTGTATCCACAGAGTGTCTATGATCATGGTCAGTCATAGTACCCTCATACTCATAGTGATAAAACTACACATAATAGTTACAATGCATGATTTCTTAGGGAGGATAAAGATATAATCCCAAATGTACCAAGAATGCTATGAGACATGCGAACCTCCTCCTGAGGAAATGAAATAAAAATAAACAAAAGTATAGTACAAGACATCATGGAGACACCTTAAAAAATATAAAGATAAAGGAAATTTCCCTATTTTACATTTCATATTCATCCCACCTATGTACTCTTGGTTCCCACATGTTGTTCCAATTTAAAGAAAATATATTTTACACAATCACACATGCCACTTAAGACTATTTTCTCATCAAACCAAGGGAACCATTTTATGTACATTTATGACATAAATATTATATCATCTAAAAATATGATAGAATGGATTTAATAAATCCTAAGAATATTTATAAATCATAGTAATACATGTAAAACATTCCAACTAGGTCTTTATTATTTATTTTATAAATCATCCCAAATATTTTTTGAAGACAACAATCTGAACCAAATTTATATTATTGTGGTTTTCCTCTTGTTATACAAATATTAATTTACACACACATATATATTTGTCTTCTTGAAAAAATTCACATATTTTCTTAGGAATTTTTTTCTTATATATATAAACCTATGTATGTGTTTATAATCAACAATCATATAAAATGTGATCTAAAAAACTCCCACTTTTATTAAAAAAAATTGTAACTTTCTATCGAAACTTGTAATTTAATTTAGTTACTTAAAAAGACTAGTTAACGTAAATATACATTTGATAATCTCATTTGATGATCCAAAACACCTTTTGAAATCAAATATATCATTTAAAAATTATATTCTATTTTTTTACCATACATTAAGGGTTATTGATTTAAATAAATAGATTTATTTCTTTGAAAAAAATACTTAACCCATCACATTTAATATAATAATGATATAATGATATACTTTTTCCAAAATTTAAAGCATTAAACACGGGGAAACATACCTCAAACCTATAGGGAATGGTCTGATGCATTAATAAAAGTAAGAATAAATCCTAAAAAATAAATCAAACATCCTAATAATAAAAGCGATAAAGATTTCAAAACATAAAATGACCTTGGTTTATTTATCCTTGTTTGGAGTGAGGGAATAGGAAGAAGGAAAAAGGGTAATTGGAGGAATAAAAGGAAGGATTGATAAGGAACCCCATCCTTGGGTATCTGATCCTAAATTATAAAGGAACCAAATTAAAATAATTGGTAAATAGGATAACCATGGGGTGAGGCATTCTGGTGAGCCCCCTTCCACAAAGTGACGCATGTTAGAGGGTTATTAGGAGAATTTGGTGTTGATTTAGGAGTTACAATTGGGAGTTAATTATGGTAAATTACATTATTTTTATGTTTGTACACTATGAAAAGTTTGACTGAATTAATAACCAAACTATGTGAACCCTATATGAGGGTATTGAGCACCCCATATGGTTAGGATTCACAATAAAAAAACTATCTATCAACTGGCGATTTTTGATCTACATAATTATAGAATCATTCACACGGTTTCCCTATGCTTCTATTAATTATGTGTCCCAACCATGCACCTATGCTAAAATTCAAAAATGTTATCAATTTAAATATTTTTTATAAAATTTGAGAAATATATTAAATAAAAATAAATAAATAAATTAATAATTATAAATAGGGTAAGGTGGTAAAATTTACCCCTCTGTAAAACCTCCTAGCCCAAAAATTATTAATTACACTAGTGTATTAAAAATGAAATCTGATCATGTACTCATAAATAGGTGATGATCATGTAAATTAATTCCAAAAAATAACAATGAAAACACTATTATAAAAAATGTACATATCTTGATTTTCTAACTCCCACAAACAAAAAAAATTAGATTCTCTAACAAAATAATCTAGTACTCCACAAATAAAGGAAATCCAAGGAACACCCCAACTGAAAAGGGTTCTGATGGAAGGAACCAAAGAAAAATGATCACCAATCCTAATGAAACATCTTAGAGAAAAATTTAGAAACAAATATAAGCACACTTCCATTATATAATAATGTTTTATAATAAATCTCAATCAGGTCCCCAACCAAAAATATAGATTCCTTAAAATATGAAAGGAACATGCTGAACAAACAAGTCTATAACTCCCACCAATAAAACATTAATGGTGGTCCCCCAAAAAATTATAGTTATAATAAATTGTCAATTAATTCACCAAAATACTCTATTATAATGAATATAAAACACTATCAATGACATACTAGTGGGAAGATACCCAACAGAACGCGTGGGGTTTACAAGGAACACCATGACAAATCCATAACATATATAAAAAGACTTTATCTCCAATAGATCATGATGAGTCACCTCAAAAAATGTACAATCATGGCATGAAAAATTTGAGAAGAAAAAAAAATTATTAAAATTACCTTATATTACTCATCATTAAAAAACATTGAGAAACTACAATAGAATTTATATAGAGTGTAACCTAGGAATTTACATTAGGAACATTGACTCTCAATGAAACCTAACAATCAAAAGAAATATAAACCCAGTAAAAATTTCCAAAAAACTCACCCAAATAGTCTTATGTATATCCCCTAAAATTTTTATTATTATATCTAATTGAGGCCTCAGTTCCAGTAACAATGAGATGGGGTCTTCATTATCACATTAGAATAAGATACAAGGGATTTAATCCGAAAGGTTCATTTTTTTAGTAGTCATGATGAACTAGATACATATTTTATTATCATATTACATTGGAAGTTCAAATTAAATAGAATAAGAAAAAATATTGCATCCTTGAAATTATTTATAATATCATTTAGATGTGGAAAAACTAAAAGGGTTATCTGAGATTCTTAGTATGAATTTGGTATAATAAAATCTATCATGATTAAATAAGTCAGCGTCAATATGGAAAGGTAAAAAACTTAAAACACATTAAATTTAATCATTATATTGAGAACAAAATTCATCCAAGGATAATATCAATACAGTAATTCCAAGGATAATAATTTATGAATTCTCAATAAAGGAAATTCTTATTACCATATTTCATGATTTTAGATATAGTGTTATCTTTACCATTAAATCCTCATGTGAAAATAATATAAATTTAAGGGTACATATACATAAAAATCTAATTTAATTTGGTCAATATATTTGTTTCATGAGACCCGTTGAATCATTAATAGTATATATAATTTTGGGACCTAACTATCAATATTTTACAATTAATTCTTCATATATTGAGTGATTAATTTAATTTATAAAAAACAAGAATTATAAAAAAAATATTCATATTGATTAATCAATAAGGAATATCAATATCTACCTAATAAATCAAATAAAATTCCTATTATAACACAATATCTAGAAATAGTATACAATTGATGAAATAATCATATCCACTTCACAAATAATATGGATATTTAAGGGAAATGAAACTTCAGATAAAAAATGATCATTTGAAAGTGAATGTTTCACGAAAATAGTAATGACCAAAAAAATAATCAATAATTGTGAGATAAATATAATTTCATCATAAATTAGATATTATATAAAAATAAAATATTTCAAAAATAGAATATAGAAGTGAAAATTTTAAAATAATTTTTCTTAATGTTTTTTCTCTATAAAATAATTGAAAACATTTAAATGAAGATAGTGAATGTAAAATGGTTATGGTGTAAGGGAAATATATTAACATCATATATTTTAAAAATAATACAACCCGTTTGAATTTTTTATATAGAAAGTTGAAAATGCTATTTTTTGAAAAACAAAAAAATATTCCTTTAAAACCATTTAAAAATTAATGGATAACATAAAGTTTTCTTATTAAATAATTTCAGTAATTAAAATAATATTAATTTTTTTAAAACAAATATGGATAGGGAAGATAATAATACCCAACCAAAAAATAAATAAAATCATATTTTCTTTTAGATATTTATTTTCTCGATTAATGTGGGAAATAATGTAAATGTTGGAAGAAAAAATGGAAACCCCTAAATATTTTATGAGATAAGAAAATAGTTGTGGTTTATGAGTGATAGATAATATGATTCCATCAGTTAAAATTTAGGGAAATCCAAAAAAACTATATTGTAAAATAAATTATTTCCTTTTTGGTAACCATAAAATCATAACGCCTTGAAAGAGTAACATTAATTGAATTAAAAATCATAAATAATAAGTATATAATCATGTTAAATACAATAAATTTGTAGTATATACATCACATTAATGTTTATAGGTTCATAATACCAAATATTCCCAAATGGGATGGAGATTAAGACGAAATACCTTACAAAGATTGTATCATTGATGTGAGAATAAATAAAATGATGTTATTAAGTGTAAAAAATGTAAATACACACAAAAAAATGGAAAAAATATAATACAATCATATGTAATTTTATACGTAATCATAATATATTATAGTCAATAAAGTCGAAGTCTAACCCAATGAATGAAAATTGAGTTAAAAACCCCCTTGTTCAAGTTATAAATTCATAATAAGTCCTTATAAACTCCCATATAATAAATTTATATTTATTATAGTTACATAATGTGATGATATAAATATCTATAATATCACATGTGATCTATTTATAACTTTTTATCAACATTTTTCAAAAATATTTTGTCATTATCGTTATTTTGATTGTTAACTTTTCCATTTTTAATGTATGTTTTGATTCTGTAGTATTAGACCTTGAAAATTTTTCATGGTCATATATTATACCAAATTTTACACATGATATAATTTTCCAATACATTAAATATATAAATATATATAGTCATCCATACAAATTAGAGATATAAAAATGAATTTGAGTGCTCTTAGAGACGGTAGATCGTGTATACACATGAATACTATTTTCACTTTTTAAAGGATGGAATGACTGAAAAGAAAATAATAATTAACCTTTAAATAATTATTATTATATCATATATATCATTTATATTAATTAAATATTGATTTATTATCACCAATGTAATGCAGAATCAAAAAATGGATCACATAGCTTCATAGAAGTAGTAGTTCACATGTACGCATGAGCATCATTTTCATTTTCCAACTGAATGGAAGGTAAAAAGGTATATATGATAATGTAATATATAAAGTACAAATATTTCTTAAAAATAATTTATATTAATTAGTTATATCTTTTTTAACATCCATGTTAAATGGTCAAGAAAAATTAATTACACAGCTACTGGAAATGGAAAGTCCTAAGTAAGCCTGAGTGATGTTTTTTCTTTTCATAGGATATAAAATAGATTTAATATGATTGTACCATAATTATAATAAAATATAAGTATATTTATGATATTTTATTTTTTATTTAGGGATGAATTAAAAATATTTAGAGGAGTTATAATAATAAATTAACTTGAAAGAGTTAGTAAAAATGATTACCTCTTCTTCAGTAAACTTCCTTTAGATCCCTACTTAAGAAACATAAGATTGGTCTCTTAGGAATTCAAGAAGCTATAGAACATGGATAAATGTTAATATAATATAAATTTTATTGTTTTGGTAGAGTTATATATATTATTTTATTTTATAGAAAATAGATAATATGTGTCCTTTTATAATTGATTGGAGTGTAATTCTTTGAATTCTATAATGTTATAAATTAATATAATTTATTTTCCATGTATTTATAGATAAAAATGAAAAAATTATAATAAAATATGAGGATGGATATTAATATTATTCTACAAATTTAGACAATTTTTGTGGTGTTTTAACTATATTCTTTTAGTTTTAACAACCCAATAATTTTTTTTGATAATTACCACAATATTAAAGTTATATAACATTCAAAGGTCAAGAATATGATAATAAAAGTAAAAAATACCCATTAATGGAACATGATTTATTTTTTAAACCATATCCTATTAATTTTACCAATGATTATATTTTCATTAATTTTAAATAATTTAATAAAAAAAATTATTATAAAATATCATTAATGTCATTATTTGAAATACGTTAGATTTTATAATAAATGTTTTCTCTAACTCATGTAAAATGGTTCCGAAATTATATTAATTAAATGATATGGATAATACGGTATTAATTTAGTCATAAAATAAAATTAAGATAGTTGTAGATATTATTTTAGAATTGTCTTTTGGTTTAACCCCTAAGTAAACAAATTTTAATGTTTAGTGTGGCATTTAATTTTTCCATACTAATTAGTTATAATCATACATATAAGGTTAAAATTGTCTCATAAATGGAAAAAGAATGAAATTTTATATAATTTATCATCCTAATTACACTCATTTAATATATTTATGATTTTGAAAAAAATAATTTTTTTTAACATAAAATACTATTAATGTCATTTTAAGAATTATTCAGACAATTTGTTTTTTGAAACAACATGTTTGAAATGGAATTAGAGTATAAACCTTCCACACATATATAACGTGTTTTATTTATCTTAAACATTATCATTATGCATTAACTCACCCAATAAATATTATTTTTTGAGTTTTCTAAGTATTTTACTGTATTTTTTACACCTTACACAACAGTTGTATCGGTGATGTGTAGGCATTTAAGGAAATTATTTCATCACTAATATTTAATAATAAATTACCATGATAAAAAATAATTTATATTTGAAATAATCATTTATAACTAAAGATAATATTTTTATCACTACCACAAAATTTTATAGATATTAGAGGAAAGGGAGTGACATTTATGAAATATTTATTTAATTATATTTATTTTAAGTAATTTTTAAATAAAAAATGATAGATATTTTAATAAATTAAAATATTTGAGTTAATTTTTGTCCTTATAATGTAATTTCTAACCTTAATTACTTGGTTTTTCCTTTCTAAGTTGATAATTATTTTATTCACTTAATATTAAAAATAGGGTGTCCATTTATAATGATTAAATATATATCATTGTAAGAAAAAAAAATTAATATAAATGTCTAAAATATAATAAAAAATAGTTTTTATAAATAGTATTATTTAAGAACTAATATCCAATTCATTAATATTACTAATTCAAATGGAATTATATAGATTATTAAAATTTAAATTATGCATATATTTATTCATTATAAAATATTAAATATAATAGTACATTTAAATTAATTTCTTAAATGAAAATAAATCAGATTATTTAAAAATATGATTTTTTCACTATTCAATGAAAAGAAATCATTTCAGAAAAAAATTTCATCCTTTGTTAATTTTAATATTATTATTTCAAAAAATATTATCATTTTTTAAAATAATTATTTTAAAAGTGTAAAAATTTCATTATAATTTGTAACATCCCATCTCAAGTACCATTAAACAGGTCCCCTAAGTAGGTTAACCATAAGGCCTCAAGAATGTATCTCTATAAACTATAGGATGATGACTAGTAGCATGGACTTGGGGTACACCCATGTAGATACTGTTCTATCACATTAGAGTAAAAAACATAAAATATCACTAGATATCATCTATTGTAATAATGTTTTTGAGTAAAAACGAATTAAATATAACAATTTTGTAATAAAAAAATTAAATAGAGTAAAAACTTAAATGTACATGGAAAATATACAAAACTGGTCACCAACTGGGCATATCATATATGAAGAAGTATATATAGGAATAAAAATAAATGTATAAGGCTCTTCTATAAACATTGAGCTAGACTATATACATTATCTTCATCAAACCGTCATGCTTCTCATGCCCGATCATGTGAATCCACCTGAGTGGATGCACTTGATCATGAAACCCTTTTCCTCAGTCCTATCATTCATGTATTTATACGTAATCTAAATGAATAAATAATATTGGAATACACACGGAGGTTCATGTACTCAGGAGAGAAATAAATCTTTTTATGCCACCCCCAATGGTGTAACTGTGATATGATATCAAAAGTGCATGCTCATAAAATATACTGATCCTATTCAAGGCATAACTAAAATAAATAAATAAATAAAAATCCACATTTGATACTTGGTATTGTGACCCTGATCTATGATACATGCTTCCGTCATCACTAGAAATGTATTTGAATTTATGTCACCACACACACACACATGTGTGTGTGTGCATATTTTTATAGGGAAATGTATTTACATATATAAACATATATACATATATATAAAACTATCTATAGTTTGAGGCACGAAACCAAGTCTCCCATGAATAATATCATAAGGATCTCACATTTTAATAAGGTTACTCAACCCAAACCTTAATCTGGGGATATTTAATGCTTTTCCTAGGTCCCCATTCATCGATGTCATATATCATGTCCAAAATCCAAAACCATGTCAAAAATAACCATCTTGTGCAACAATACACACCATGGAGGTGTGAAACATCATGTTTAACAACCAAATAAATGACCTGAATCATCACTTCAAGAATCCTTATATGTAAAGATCAAAATAAGTGTCCTATATGGTACCTCTAGGCATCCTTGTAATATAAAAGTCGATAAAAGGCTTATCAACACCATTCCTAGGAAAGTTTGGACAATACAGTAATATTATGTCCACCTCGACTCTATGGAGTTTCCTAAGAATCATTAGAGAAGAGTATAATCTTCCACGAGTGTTTCTCAAGAGGCAAATGGAGATTCTTGACAAGGATCTCATCATGTAAGGATAAAAAGTCAGGTCCTAAGAAGAACCTCTCAGAATCCATAATCAATAATTCACAAAATTAGAATCCTAGGAAGCTTGTATGGGAATCCAAAGAAAGTAAAATTCAATCAGAGATAATAATGGCCATAACCTTACTAGTAATTATGAGTATCCCTACCATATCATCATATCACAATATTCCCCATAGGAGGAATACTAGGTTGAACATCGGGAAATAATATTTTCATTAAGAGTAATCATGTTAATGTATAATCAATGGGTGAGGGTTTCTAAATGCCTAAACCAATCACTACTACTAAAACCAATCAGGATTACAAGTTTGGTATATGTTCTAATGTTACGTCCATTTCCTTTTATACAAAAACCCAATGTACCAACTCATAGGTGATCAAACATGAGGGAATCCATTAGGTCCCTTAAATCAAAATATAGGAGCATCATCCTACATAGGATCCTTGAAATTTATATGTAAGAGGAGTCATACTACACCAGACCCATAGAAAAAAATATTATATAGAGGAATGATACACAAAACCCTCCAGGTAACTATTGAATCTATGGGAATGATACATGATATCCTCAGACAAAGTAAAAGAGAAGAGGCATCCAATATGGGATCCTCTAGGTTGAATCATGAGTGGATTCATCCTACTATAGTTCCTTAAAAAGTTTATATAAATTGAGGCATCCTATATGGGATCCTACTTAAAAACTAATCACACAGACTCTTAGTCTATAATAAAACATCTCACAAGTGAGAAGTCACTATGAAAAAAAGATTTTGAATATCATCAAATGATATGGTCATGGCCCATCTCATATCATAGTCTTACTCTGAAGAGATTACAAATACTATTTACTAGAGGAATAATCTCTCCATTATAGATCTCTCCCCTAAAAAATTCAATTAGGAGTCCGTGAATCATCCCAACAGTTCCTTCATAAGGATCTGTATAGAAAAATGATCAAAATTTACTATTAATGTGGCAATTCCAACTTCAAAGCATTAGATTATCAACAACCCTAAAAGGGGTAAAGAAGAAGTACATGGTGTGGATAACAAAGTATATGGAGTGTACTCCAAACGAACATCATGGGTGTGTTCTATAGCCACACCTGGCTTGTAAAACCTGATTATACCATGTATAAGACATATATACTATTTTTACCCTATATGGGGAACCTAACCATGTACCTCATAAGGTCTGGCCAGGTTTGTTATCTAGGATGAGCACTTCTACATGGTGTATAAACCAAAATATTTTTAACCACATACTTTAGATGGTTGATTTACCCTATACATCTTTATAGATTTTTATTTTTGAATATGGCTGAGTACAACTACACAACATGTACCTTGGGTACATGACATGGTCTTTTGAAGACATCATATTTTCATGTACTTGAATACATGGTTGTCTACCACAGCTTGGAATATATACAAAGTACACATTGTTTACACCCAAAAATCAGATCTTCCCTTACCAATAAAAACACAAGACATTTTTCCCTTGACTACATGCCATGTTATCCGGATTTCCCAATTTGGAACACCTGCAATTGGTCCAAAACCCCATTTTCACCAATTAAATCACATATCACCCCATTTTGGGTCTTTAGTCTTCATAAAGAGGACTTAAAAATAAAAAATGGAAAATATATTTTTATTTATAGAAAAAAATCAAAATAAACAACCTTTGAATATAATCTAACTCATTTTTATGATCTACATCCATCAAATGATCATTTAAATCTTCTTAAGATCTGCAATAATGCATATCTTATTTTTAATCTCTCACACCATTTCCCTCTCAATTTTATCCCTTAACCGTGAGACATAGGTTTCCCAAGGGGGGTGGGGGGGGGTACATAAGAATCTATGTGGTATAGAATAAAAAACATGTTGAAAAAAATGGGAGAAAAGAATATAAAAAAAGAAAATGGGGCCTGAGCCCAACCCTAGTGACCAACATGAGTTCATACCTCACCTCGAAAAAACCCTATTTTCCAAATAAATGGACAATATAGAATCTCTATCTGAAAATATTATCAAAAAATATATTCAAATGAATGTGTGAAAACAATTAATATTTAATAATTTGAAATTTAAATTATAATTATTTTATGAAAATTAAAATTGCTCGGATTTCCACCAAACTATTGTCCCTAGATAAACAACCTATTATGAGTTAATGGTATGTTCATAAAAACTATCATAGATCAATTTATATAGGAAAATACCATTTTTTCACTTATAAGCATCAAATGGAAAAAATTCAAATGTTTGCTAAAATTCATTGTTTGAAAAAAAGACAATTTGTTAAAACCTACCAACTAGAAACCTTCACATCCCCAAATTCCTTAGAATTTAAATTCTATTCTCTCATTAAAATAATTTTACCAAATTAAGCAATATTTATCATTCAATTAACAATATCACAACAATAACAACACTTATTATAATGAATAAGTTCAAACGTGACTGATCTCTAACTCCCTACCAAAGGGGTTCACTTATTGCCACCTCAAAATTGAGATTATGCTCAAAATATCACACTCCATATGTCGCTGAATTAAAAGTAAAGAGTTTCCAAAAACAACTTATTCTATAGAATCAACCTTCAATATATTTATCCATAATATATGAAATGATTTTTAAAAATATCAATGTATAGTTGATGACCTTTCAATGCACTACGAATGAGGTGATGATATATTTTTGGATTAGATCTAATATAAGATTATATTAATGTTATATTTATTAGAATTTGTATATATTTCTAGGAAAATATTGCATAAAAACATGTTGTACTTTATTTTAACCAAATCATGATACCATGTCTCAAACAAATGTGTGTCCATGTCCCACCATGGGTCAACCATCACATTTTACTAGATTTATTCACAATGTTCCTTCTACAACAGAGGGGTATTTTTTATTTTTTCACAAATCCCAAGAAACCATTCCTTCATCATTAATTTAAAAACATTGGACCTCCTAAAACATACAATCTCTCATCGATTTATAATTTAAATGGAACCACACGCAACCAATGTGTACCATTATCACCCAACTCACTCTTATACAATTCATACATCACAAGGAAAATATAATCATGATACTAAAAACACCAATCTCATTAATCAATATTTTCCCTTTGAACACCTCTTAAAAATTGGTCCCTTTATATATTCCTTGATTATGTCCATGATCTCCAATCACATGACATTGTATTCAGTTATTAATGCATCAAAGGTGGAACTATTGGTCAATAGGTCCGTGCACCTGAAAAATGATTCCCATGAAATCTAGTCTCGATATCCAAGAATCATAGGATCCTTATCAAAAAATTGAGGCATCATAATTTCTATATCACATAACCTGATATCCTACCTTTTATCAATCTAAATAAACTTTATAAAAAAGATCACTACCAAAAAAAGAATCCACGACCCTGACCAAACCACTCTTGCAGATTTCCATCAATCCAAATAATCACTGACCTATTAGGGTTTGATTCATATTAAATGGGATTGTTAGTGACCCAAAAATCTCAATATATCACATCTCATATCATGTTGACTAGGTCTAACTACCAATCCCATAAACAAAACCTATCAACACAGTGATATCTCATAGGGAATATTTTATACACCCATATTAATATAATGAAACTTATATGAATGTACCCAGTCTTTAAGGAAGGTATAGATAAAACTAACAATATTAGGTCAAATCCTATAAACATGGGTTAAGTTATATAGTTTATCAATTTCATTTTAGAATGGAAAACACCCTTTACATTGTAATTGGAAACCCATTTAATTGTTACTCATTAGTAATTACTAACTTAAGGAAATAACAATAACGACATCAATGCTCAATAACCAACATTCTTGAGCCCTGATTGCCTATTAGAATCCTCATAAGAATCTACTCTCTATTGGTTCATGATATATACATAAAAAATTTGACAAATTAACACTCATCGGGCATCCAAATATGGAATTACCCTCTCATGGTCCCATTTTACAATAGATGTTTAGGTGTCTATTATCATCATACAAAGTGTCCCATATTGAAAATCATCAATGAAGGAATCTAATTCCAATGTTAGCCTATAATGGTCAACATTAATCTTATAGTATCACCCCCAATGATCTTTGTCACATCATAAGCATGTGGTTTGTTTATGAAGAATGTCATTCCTAGCTATGTAGGAAAAGAACATATCTATTGTTACTAAAACATTAAATACCAATACCTATGTAACAAAACCATATATGGGGGCCATCACTAGGAAGTGTGTTCCAAATCAACTTACCAGGTCACTACACCTCCTGTTCAAGAGGACTAAGTCATCAGACTCACTATCAGACTTCTTACTATAGATCCACATAACCTCCGATTAGAAAGAAATATATATATATATATATATATACATTTTGTTTTAAAAAGTATAATGCTACCAAGAACCTATATGTTAAAACCCTCTGTAGGTTTCTTTGACACAATAAATAGTTTAACTCATTCCTTAGCCAAAAATAACTCTAGAAGTCCTAGAACATGTGTAATATACTTACCAAACATGATGTATGAGACACCTCCTACCTTTCTTTACCAAGAGTAAAAATCAATAAATGGAACCTATCCAATGGGATAATAGCCTTAAATCTATAATAAATAATAAAATACATAGGAAATGTGAATCTATAACAAAAAAATACATAAAACTATAATATTACATATTAAAAATAGAATTATCATGCCCCTGGAAACATAGACTTCTTACCGGAATTGGTGCTCTAAATGTGCTAGTATAGTATCCAACACATATTCTACCCATTCCAAAAAATCATATTTTCCATGCCACAAATAGTATGGCAATAAGAAAATAAGAACATTCAAACCACTTTTTTACATCCTAATCCATATTTCACTATACTATTTTCTCAAGATGTTTCTCCAAAAGACTTCAAGTGTGAGAATCTATACACAAGAGGATACTGACTAGTAGTGAGGGAAAAATGTGTGTCCATGGAGAGAGTACACCCCCACATTAGAGTAAAAAAATATAAATAACAAAATATCATCCATAGTAGTAAATTTATCGAGTGTAGAAGCAATAAATATAACAATGATGTTATAATAAATTAAATGTAGTAAAGACCTGGACATCCATGTTATACATAAAACAATGGTCACCAACATGGATAACCAAACATGTAGATGTACATAGATGAAATGAAATATATGTATAGCGCCCTACTACTAATTATGAGCCATACCACATACCCGATCTCCATGACCCTATCACGTTTATCTAGCCTGATAATATTAATTTACATGAGTGTCTTCACTCGATCATGAAACCATAGTCCTTAGCCCAATAAATCATGTATCTATTCTTAACATAAATGTCGGCATAAGGTATGCATGAACACTACAATACAAATATACATGGTTTGAAATAAATTTCAGTATGACACGCCAAATGCTGAACCTATAATCTACTCTCATAAGAGAATTCTTATGGAATATTCTTAGACTGCCCAAGACATAAATGATATAAATTAATAAAAATAAATCCTTTGTTGACCCTTGGATCCATGATCCTGATCAATGATACCTACATCATCCAACACCATATATTCATCTGAACATATGTCACCATCTATATGTATGTATATTTATGTATGTATGTATATATGTATGTATGTATGTATGTGTGTGTGTATGTATGTATGTATATGGATATATACATATGTGTGTGTTATATGTATATCACACACATATATCTATATAGTTACAAACAAGACTTAAGATATGAAACCAAGGATTCGTTGCATAACATTATAATGATATCACATTTTAATAAAGATACTCATTCCTATACTTTATCTAGGGACACTTTATTCATTGTCTTATCACCAATAAAATATTTAAAACATCATTCCCAATATCCTAAACCATGGTTGAATGAAGTTCCCTTTCTAACAATCCACACCATGGGGGCATGAAACATCATGTCTAATAACCTAATAAATGTTGTGAAGCATCTTGCCCAATATCATTCCATGTAAGTCTTATAAGAAGAATCCCAAGTAGTACCAATTATCATCCTAATAAGGTTATAGTCAATAAAATCTCTATTTTCTCCATTTCTAGGAAAGTCCAGACAATGCAGTAATGGTTAATCCACCCCATGTATTGGGAGTATCTGAGTAGTTTCTCAAAAATAATGTAATAATCCTCAAAATTATCTACATATGGGAGTAGAGTGTTATGACTAATATCATATCATGTAAGCCTCAAAACATAGATCCTATGAATTATATCTATGTATTCATGATAAATATGGATCAGAAGCCGTATCCTATGAAATATGTATGGGAATCCCTAGAAAGTAACAGTAAATTGGGATATATAAAAGGCATAATCAGTTGTAGGACCAATACACATCCCCAACATAGAATTATATCATAATAGGCCTTATATAATAAATACCATTAAACACATCTAATACTCGTAGCTGTGTCAGGAGTAATCAAGTGAATCTAAAATTGGTGAGTGAGGGTGTTATAATGCCTAAAATCATCACTAGATCTATATCCCCTATGGAGTAGTAGATTATTATTAGTTCTAAAGTGAGACACATTTCCATATCTACCGAAACCCAACATACTAACATAGGTTTGGTCAAACATTAGGGCACTCGCTGGGTCCCCTAAATGAAAACAAAATAGAGGCATCCTAATCGGGATCCCCAAATTTGATAAGTAAGTAGTGGCATCCTACATGGGGTCCACAAAAATAATATTTTACAAGTGAATAATATAAGGTATCTTCATGGTAATGATAGTAAGAAGTGGAATCTTACATGAGAACATCGTAATGAGTAAGAGAGTGGAGATATCCTTTATGGGATCCTATATGTTGGAAGATAAGAATCAACATCCTATGAGTGACTGTTGAAATGTGTAAGTAAATAGAGATATCCTATTAGGGATCCTCTATAAAGAATAATCACATTTACAAATAGGATAGAAAGGAACATCTCAAAAGATAGATTTCCATGAAGAAAAATTTATTGAAATTGATCAAGAGAAATGGGTCATGGACCATCCGAGATCACAGTCTCACTCTTAGGATATAACGTAAACAATTTACAAGACGAATAACCAATCTATTATATATATCTCACCCAAAAATCAAATTTAATATTTCCTAAATCATCTTAAATGTTAAAACATCATGATATACATGAAAAAAAGTCAAAATGGACTACTAATGTGTCCAATTTAGACTTTGAGGTGTTAGAATAAGAAGAAACCTTAAAAGGGTAAATAAGAAGAAGTACACGATGTGTATATCCAAGTATAAGGAATTTACTCCCAATTTACCACCTGGTCATGTACTCCTTCTATAAATGGCATGTAATAACCTAGTACAATACATTTAAAACATGTACACATTATGTACCCTACATGGGGTCCCTACTTGGGTACCTCACATAACCTAGCCATATGTTTTAGCCTAGTAATGTACTCTACATGAAGTGTAACCCACATAGGTTCTGGTGATGTACTCAACATGGATGAGTTCTCCTATACATATTTTTAGCTAGGAACTGAGCTACCTATCCACATATGATAACATGAAATGTACTACAGGTACATGTTGTGTAGTGCATAAGTCTTCATCATCGCATGTACTCAAATACTTGGTTGGGTACCACTATAGGACATGTATACATAGTACATTAAGTATACTCCAGAAAAGGTATCTTTAATAAATAGTATTAAAAAATATGTTTTTTTCTCAACTACACATCATGTGATAAGGATTTCACGATCTGGGACTGCCACAATCAACCTGAAACATTGTTTTTCAGTACTTTATGCATCGATTGACCCACTACGAGACATAATTGACATAAAAGAGGCATAAAACTAAAAAGTGGTAAATATTTTTATATTTAAGGGAAAAAACTAAAACAATTATGTTTTTGGGATAAATCTTCTAATGCTTCAGTTGTTTCTAAAACCTACAGTTGTTGCATGAGGATCTAGCTCCTCCCAAGCTTCATAAAGACACCTATATTATTCCCTATCTCTCTATCTATCTCTTCCTCTAAATTTTATCACTTGGTAATTTGAAATTGGAGGCCTATGGTGGATATACATGATAATATAGGGGGAGGAGAGTAAAATAAACGACTTAAAGAAAAAGGAATAAAATAAAATAAAATGAAAATGGTGATGGAACCCATCCCTAGTGCCTAACATGAGTTTATGCTTCACCTAAGAGCCCCTTATTCCAAACTCAAGGGTATAAAAATATCTCAATGTAACACTCCATTAAAAAGATATATATGATCAAAAATATGCAAAAAAATAAATATTTAATTAATAAAATATTAAATTTTTATTTATTCTCTGAAAATTGTATATCTCATATTTCCATTGAGATAATATCCTAGGGTAAAACTTGTATTATGGGTCTAGTGGACTGATCATAAATATTTATGAGAAACTATCATGCGAAAAAAGTCCATTTTACCTCATATAAGCGCTAAAAAGAAAAATTTAAAATTTCTATTAAAAGTGACAATCTGGGAAAACATGGGTTGTTAAATAATTACCACATATAAAATTAAATAAATTTAATTTACGATGATAATTAATTTTTGAAAAATTGATTACTTATTCCCATTAATTAATAAATTATATAAAACCATTATACATATTTTTTTAAAAAACATTTAAACCTATTCAAGACCTCAAATCCAATGGCTATGTGATAACTGTTACATTACATAATAATATTTTAATTGTATATCACAGTTATTTTAAGCTCGGTCTTGCATGAAATGAAATATATGAACGAGATTTAAATATATTTAAATTGAATTATGTACAAAAATCTTGGGGTGTTACATTCTACCCTACAATATTAAATTTTTTCCACAAAGTTTTATATTGGTCATCAATGGTTCAATACTTTAAAATAACATTTTTGAAAACCCACATCATACAAAGGAATGATAATAGCTCCTTTAAAAAGTGGATGTATGAATAACAGAGGTTACTTACAATAATATATACTCAGGTTCCAAGATAACGATAACATCAGTGGTAAGATAAATTATATACTTATAGGGTAAACATAGTTTCCAATGAATAATAGATAGTTATAGAGATATGTTCATGAGAATATTAACAACCAAAAAAACAATAAATATATTATGGGTAAAATGAACATTGATTCAATGGAAATGAATGTAGAAGTATATTTTTTTTAAATCCTTTTCCACATGTTGTGTAATTCTTTTACTATGATAATAGAGAACACCAAAAACTATACTTATTATATTTATTTATATTTCATAAGGAAAAAATTATCCTTTGGTTATTCTTTAGTTAACTTTCACTTAATATCATACTCGAAGGAATGATGTTAAAATTTTCATTCCTAAGTCGCAAACATTAACTTTAAAGGAATCATAATCCATATAAAAGAATACCATGAAATTAATCATGTATTTTTGAAAAAAAATTGTTAGTGAACTATATGATAATACCCAAAATGAATAAAACATCATATATTAAATATTACATTAATATCCAAATTAAACAATATGAAAAAAAATGTTTAACATTTTCCATTCCTCATATAAATAACCAAATATCCCAAATAACCTAAATAACATCAATATTAAATAATGTTTTTACATCCAAGGTTATCTAATACACTCTATCTTCCACCTCCAAAAAAAATACATTCATTTAAAATAATCCTTTATGTTATACCTAAAGGTTATATATACCTCAACCCAATACAAAATATCCCAAAGTGACAAAAATCACGTCAAATTACTAAAAATTACAGGGATCATGATCCCATAATATGCTTACTAAAATCTAATTAATATTTATCCATCAAATCATTTAATCAAAAATAATGTCACACAAACTAAGATATCATGTAGGTTAGTGGTAGGTGTTTCACCCTTGTTTCGCGTTGGTTGTAGGTTCAATCCCCATGGCGTACGATATCGGTTGTGGCCCAACCTCTAAGATATAATTTTTTCTAAAACTATATTTAACTAATTCTGATAACATTCTCAAAATTATGATAAACTAAATAAAAAAAATTATTCACCAAATTACATTTTATACAAAAAAATTTATATAGAGATTATTTTTTCAAAAAATCAAAAAAATTATAATTGGATAATATTACAATAACATTAATGACCATGTTATCCATAAAAGGTATATTCTCGGTCCAAAATTCACAAATCTATTTCATAATGATGATTCACCATAAATCCACATGAATGCCTCCCCATATGCTAGAGGTTTCTAACAATTAGAAAGTTCAATAGGGTGTAATTTTGGGGAGACTATATACTCATATTAGAGTAAAAAATAGAGGAAGTAACTAAACATAATCCACAAAAGTAATAATCATAGTGGAAAATAAATAAATAGTATAAAACATGAGCATATTTTTATAATAATGGGAATGAAAATAGGACCAAATATCCACGCCACAAATTAATTACTAATCACCCACTATGTAAATCGTACTTATACAAAACTAAATATGATAAATATAATGGAAGTATAAGAATATACTGTAAAATTTAATCTGAACCACATAACCATACTCTAGGAAAATAATAATTCTATCCTGCTTGATCAATCCCAAACCTGTGCCTATAAATATGTGACCATTTTCATGGGTACCCTTGTAAAATGGTGGTCTGAGTAGGGTGTGACTACAAAAAATAGTAAGGAATGACCAATAAAATACCATACATATCTAGAAATATGTTTTTTATTTAATTATGATATACTCATCAAGATAAAAAATAATAATAACAACTACTAGAAATAAGAAGAAAGACAAATTTGTACTGGAAATGCTCAAGGAAAGTGTGCAACATAGCTGAGACACAACAGGAATAGGGTGATGTCATGCATATATATTTATATGTGTATGTGTATTCTTATAAATATATAAATAAATAAATATATATATATATATGAGTAAGAATTAAAGTATCCTCTATCAAACTGCATCTAATCCATGGGTATGTAATCTTGATTGTTTGTACATCCCTTGAATAAGGTATTGAGATGGATACTGATCCACTCAATCTATGTATAAATAAGTCAATACCATGGTTTTTAATACTGGTCTTTTATTCCTACTTCATATAAGACTTAAAATTTCTCTAATAAAGACACGTTTCTATAGGGGGATATATTTACTAGCCCTGGGTTAACCCTAACATTCATCAAATTACTATAATTATGGATGCCAAGAAATATCTTAACATCCTATAAATGATGTAGTAATCTAGATGTCAAACTAATAATATAAGGACCCGACCTTAAAACATACATAATCATGAATTTAGTTAATAATTCACATTGAGGATATTTTCAGGTTTAGATTTTTAGAGAGTTAGACCATAACTATTACATTTCAAAAAATTACAAAGTAGATACTTCTACCCAGTATCTAGTTTTTTTTACAAAACATGAACTCTTGAAAAAAATAGTCATGTCTAGTTCCATGTTTAAGACAACATGAATTTTCCATGATCCCATCCTTGACTCCATTCCACATTATGTCCTGTGAAAAGCATTTCAAAAACATGGGATGAGCATAAAAAGCTCAGCAAGGGATACACATAGAAGTAAAACTGTTAGTTTTTCAAAACAACTAGTAAACCATGAAAACTTTAACATATGTAATAATTTTTCCTTTATAAAGTATTAAATACGCTTCACGGAATAAAATATCATTTCTTACCCTTCTGTAACCAAAATATTACCATAAAAACCATATAAAGAACACATAACTTATAAAGGTAACTTGGGACATAAACATACATAAATGGAATAACCATACGGTCGACTTCCACACATATCATTAAATGGAATATCCATACAGCTGACTTCCATACCCAATGCATTGGAGGTTATAACATAACCACCCGTCCTGGTATTCACGACACCACCCGTCATTTGGTTTATCACGTAACCACCCATCAAATGTCGAAGTACCATTACAAAATCATAACACATAAAACAATTATAGGAAAGAAAACATTCCACATTTCAATCACAATATATCACTTAAATATATTAAAATAAAAAAACCATTATCAAATCCATTTTCAATACCAAAATACATAATAGAGTATATGGTATTTATTTCCTTTAAAAAACATTACGGTTTGTTGAGGAAGCCAACGATCATATAATACTCGCGGCGGCGGAAAGGTCGTTTTCACCGCATACGTTAAAAGGAAACATAATTTTTGTCGTTTAGTAAAAATCTTCGTAGAGAAAAGATTAATTTTTAATAAAAGAAAAATTCAAATTGGTTTATACACCATATAAAATAATGTTGTGTATAAAACAAAAATATGCCTCAATGAAAGGAGATTGAGGCGAGGTCCCTTACCTCGTGTCGGACTTTAATCGATCATTATTTAATCTTCTGAATAATAAACTAAAGCTAATTTATACTTTATTAAGTACCTTTTTCAAGTTTATTATTCCTCTTATATCACTTATTAACATATTATAAACATTATGTAATCATTTATGTTAATAATGTTCATTTTGTTGATATTTGTTACTTGAGTAAAAAATGAACACTGTATATTACAGGTTGTCCATGTGGTCAATAGTCCATTATATAGAGAGTGATATTAATTATTTAGATATCTTATATATTATATATATCCATTATATAAATGTTTTTATAATAGTACATTACATTTAGAGGTAATAAATGAAATGCACCGTTCAAGGAGACTGTAAGCCGTACGTACGAATGAATGCTACTTTCATTTCTATTTCTTATTTTAATGGAAATAAAACATAATGATACATAGGTATATTATAATTCTAGTATAATATCATATATAATATCATTAATTCCATCCTTTATACATCCCACATAAGACATTAACAAATCACATCACTTTGAGGGGGAGATAGTCTGTACTTCCTCATATGAGATTATTGTATTTACCCAATATGGAAACCATAAAGGATTGATATAATTGGGAATTACAGAATAATAATGAAATCATAAACATAATATATATCATATATAAATACAATACCATCATAATGGCCATTATAGGAGGTGGTAGGAGAAAATCGAACAATCATCGTTTCGTGAGGCGTTAGTTTTCCATCCACAGAAACATTATGTTATTCATCCATTAGATGGAGGTTTGTGTATGTGTAGTTCGAATCCTTATCATAAGAAAATACTAGTATATTGAAGATACTAGTGTTTTTACAAAATAAAGGAATAAAAAGATTTTAGGGGTTGGAGAAGTAAAATAAAAGAAAACAATTTAAGAGAAACCATTACCGTTAATTTGGGCAACTTCCTTTGGTTTGACCCAAAAGAACTTCTTGAGGTGTCTTATGCCTAAGGTAAGGCTTCTAGAGGGAGTAGAGGGATGTAGAGATATTAATTGGGTAGAGTTTGGACTAGAAGAAAGGCTTCAGAGGTGTGAGGAATCAGTTATAAGTGGTCTACATTTATAAGGGAGAGGAGGGGCTGTTTAGGAAGCTGTGAAAATATTATTTTATTATTTAATGATATTCGGTATCAAAAGGTCCAAAAATCATTAAGGTATTAGATAATGTGACTCATATTCTAAATAAAATCATAAAATCATAATTGGACATGTTTTGGATAATATTTTAATCATTTTAATCTTATTTATTTAAATCATTTATTAATGAGGTAAATACAACATCATTATTGTGTCATAAATATTTTTATTTATTTGACGTCTAAAAATTATAAAAAAAATACAATCATGTTGGAAATAGTTTTTTCTTTACAATTAATATTTATAGTAAAAACTATTAATTACATAACCACATATAAAAATTAATTACTAAACGATTTTTGTTTATGTCATTTTGGCCTTTACTTTAAATTAATTAATCTAAATTGTCATTATCACACCCACGTGGCTCAATGGGGTCCCAAAATCGACCCAAAGATGACCATGGTTGTTAATGACTCAACCAATAAGGTTTGGACAAGTGTTAAGGTAATTTTTAATTATTATAATATTCGTTTTACTTTGAATTACCCTATTTTCCATTAACCATGGTAAATTAAAGTCAAAAGTTACTATTCAACGAAAATTATTTTCATCTTATTCAACCAAATTTTAGTTCTTGATAACAACCATGTATATTGGATTTTTGAAATTCAATTCACAGAAGTAGTAAAATTTCATTTAATTGAAAAAGTCAGTTTTTTAACTACCACTATGTGATTTCAGTATTCATAAAAAATTATAGTTTTCTAGAAAAATACAAAAAATTCAGCCTAAGCTATATTTGATATTCTGAATTCAAAAATGATGACTATTTTGAAAAATTCAAAATATAGAAGTGGAATTAATTAATTTTAAAATTAATTCCCGTTATCAAAACAAATAGCGTGTTTTTAAGAAACAATAACTATCAAAAGATTGATACTTGTTTATGTACAATTTCAAAGTGAAATTAATTCCAATGACCAAAATTGGATTAAATGGTAAAAATATATTTTAATTTTACTTTAAAACCAACTAAAATGATAATATAACCATATAAATAAATTATATTAAAAGGAACTTCTGAATTAAAATACAATATTGTTCAATATTCATTAAAAAAATGAACTTTTTCGGAAAATCCCAAAAACATTTCCCAAAGTAAAATTTGATGTCCCCATTCTAAAGAAGGATTTTATTTGGTAAATTAGAAAATATAAAAATGACCAAAAATATATTTAAATAGTGTTCTCCATTAAAAGGTGGTAAATTGGCCTTTTAATGTAAATTATGCATAAAATTACATTCATTCATATTTTAAGCCTCTATCTTTTTATTCGATATATGTAAATAAATTTAACAAACTTGTATAATAATATTATAGTTAGTTTCATTAATTCCTTTGAACAAAAAATCTAGGAGTTATCTACCATTTAAAATAATAATATTATATTATTAGTGTGCAACGTAAGATTTCAAAGAAACCTATTGTTGCATATTGGGTACGCTATCAAACATAGAAACCCCATTAAAGTAAAATTAATGTTTAATTCACAAATATTAATAAATATTAAATATTTCTTATTCTTCATTTACTTGGGATGTTACATCCTTCCCCCCTTTTGGGAATCGCATCCTCACAATTTTTATTCACTTATCAAAATAAGTTGGGGTATTTATCCTTTATACAATTTTCAAATTCCCACGTAGCCTCTTCTACCATACGGGTTTTCCAAAAAACCTTTACCTGGTGAATTTACTTATTCCACAACACTTTCTCTCTACGATCAAGAATCTAGACTTGTTGTTCTTCATAAGAGATATTCTCTTCCAACTGAACTACCTCTGGGCTCAAAACATGAGATGGAAATGGTATATACTTTATCAACATCGAAACATGAAAAAAAAAATTGTACCTGGGATAAACTTGGAGGTAAATCCACTCTATATGCAACTGGTCCAACTTTCTCCAGAATTTTATAAGGTCCAATGAACCTCAGACTCAACTTTACCTTCTTACCAAAACACATCACACTTTTCCATGGAGAAACTTTTAGAAAGACATGATCACCTACCTCAAAAGAAAGATCCTTCCTCCAGTTATCTGCATAACATTTCTATCTGCTCTAAACTATTATCATGTTCTTCTAAATCAACTAAACATTATCTACCATCTCTTCTACAAATTCTGGTCCCATCAGCTTCCTTTCACCTACTTCATCCAAAAAATCTGGAGTTCAACAATTCTTTCTATATAATGCCTAAAATGGAGCCATCTGTATACTTGATTGAAACCTATTATTATAAGAAAATTCAACCAAAGAAAGATGTTGGTCTGAACTTCCCTAGTAATCCATCGAACATGAACATAAAATATCTTCCAAGGTCTGAATTGTTCATTATGACTGCCCATATGATTGTGGATGAAAAGCTATACTAAAATTTAATTTAGTACCCAATGACTTATGAGGGCCTTTCCAAAAGTTAGAAGTGAACCCGAGATCACGATCAGATACAATGGATAGAAGAACTACATGCAACCTGACTATATCTTTAACATACAACCAATCAAGTTAATATAGAGACAATGTATCTCTAATAGGATGAAAATGAACAGATTTAGTGAACCGATCAACAATAACCCATATTGCATTATTACCTTCAGATGTCTTCAATAATCCCACAACAAAGTCCATGGATATATTTTCCCATTTTCACTCTGGAACTGGTTAAGACTAAAGTATCCTTTTCTGTAACTATCTCTCTACTTTAACCTGTTGACAAGTCAAACACTTCATTGTAAAATCAGATATATCTCTTTTCATTCCATCACACTAGTAATACTCCTGAAGATCATTGTACATCTTATTACTGCCAGGCTGAACTGAAAACAAAGAACTATGAGCTTCACATAACAACTCATTCTTCAACTATGAATCACAAGGCACACATAATCTCTTTCCAAACCTCAAAAAACAATCTTTATCAATGTTAAATTCAGAAAACTTACTCTTCTGAACCAATTCTACCTTTTTCTACAACTCACTGTCTTCTTTCTATGCTTGCTTTATTCTATCTGATAGAGATGATCTCACTGACACCTGATACAAAATAGAAGAATTTCTTGCACCAAAAAATTCTATTCCATAATTCATAAAATAAAAAACCAAAGGGTATCATTCTAAATGTAACATGGTTAATGAATTATTAATTTTTCGACTCAATGCATCAACTACTTTATTTGCTTTTCCTGGATGATAAAGGATCGTGCAATTATAATCCTTGATTAATTCCAACCATCTCCTCTATCTCATGTTCAATTACTTCTGAGTGAATATATACTTCAAAATTTTGTGATTAGTATATATTTCACACTTCACTCCATACAAATGATGCCTCCAAATTTTTAAAGCAAAAACAACAGCAACTAATTCCAAATTATGTGTATGGTAATTTTACTCTTGAGGTTTTAACTTACGTGAAGAAGAAGAAATTACCTGATCATTATGTATAAGGAAAAATGCAAGTCCTTTCAATAAAGCATCACTGTAGATAACTAACTCACCATTTCTGGATGGCAGTGCCAAAACTGGAGCATTCACCAATCTTCTTTTCAATTCCTGAAAACAAGCATCACATTCTTTTGTCCAGATGAACTTAACACCATTTCAAGTTAACTTAGTCATTGGACTAGATAACCGTGAATAATTTCCGAAAAACCTCCAGTAATAACCTACCAAACCAAGAAAACTATGAATCTCGTTTACATTTGTGGGTCTTGGCCATTCTTCAACAACTTTCGATTTAGCAAGATCAATTATTATGCCATTTTTTGAAACAATGTGACCAAGGAAAGAAATTTGGTGTAACCAAAACTCACACTTTATGAATTTCCCAAATAGTTTTTTTTCTTTTAAGGTTTTCAAGACAACCCTTAAATGACTTTCATGTTCATCCTTAATTTTGGAATAAACCAAAATATCATCAATGAACACAACCACAAACTTATCCAAGAATTCACGGAAAATTATATTCATAAGATCCATGAATATAGCATGTGCATTTTTTAATCCAAAAGGCATAACTAAAAATTCATAATGGCCATATCTAGTACGAAATATGGTCTTTGGAACGTCTGATTCATTTAATTTCAACTGATGGTACCCCAACCTAAAGTCAATCTTTGAAAAATACTGAGCTCCCTGGAGCTAATCAAACAAATAATTGCAATGAGGAAAAGGATACTTATTCTTAATAGTGATTCTATTCAATGCTCTATAATCAATTCAATGTCTCATTGAACCATCTTTCTTTTTAACAGACAAGACAGGAGCACCCCATGGTGATGTGCTAGGTTGAATGAAACCTTAATTTAATAACTCCTTCAATTTATTCTATAACTCTAAAATTTCAATTTGAGCCATTCGATAACAGGGTTTTGAAATTGTCTTAGCATAAAAAAATAAGTCAATATTAAATTCAACTTCCTGATCAAGTATAATTCTAGGAAAATAATAAAGAAAAACTTCAAGGTACTCATTTACCACTAGAGCGTCATTAATCTGAACAATTACTTTATTTTCAACAATATGTGCAAGGTAACATTCATTTCCATTTTTTACTAGTTTCTCAGCTTCCTAATATGTTATCAAAATCAAGGGTTCATTCTTGTACAAAAACTGTAAATATTTCTGAAAAGAAACCTCATTAGATCTGCAGTCAATCTTAGCATGATAAACTGAAATCCAATCCATGCCCAAAATAACATCAAACTCTACTAGAGGAAAAACAATAAGGTTTGGAGGTATATTCTTTCCGAAAACATAGACATGAATGATCTTATGTTTTCTTTTTGTCTCAAAATTTCCTCCAGGTGTTTTTATCGTAAGTTCAGTATTCATATCAGGATATGGAATTCCCAATTTACTAGAAAAATTCTCAGAAATTAAAGAGTGTGTAGACCCTGAATTAAACAACACATTGGAATAATTTGAACAAACAAATAGTGTACCTGATACTACTTTGTTTGATGGCCCAAAATCTGCTGAAGTAGTTTCAAAGGATTTCACCACCCCTCTCTGCTTGTATTCGGGCTGCTTTCCCTCAGTTGAGTTCTTCTCTGGACACTCGTTTTCATAATCACCCATTTCGTTACACTTAAAAAATCTTACCAATGGATTTTCATTTCCTGCTTGATCATCTTTCTTATAGTTACGATCAATATGACCAGACTAACCACACAATAAGCACTTTCATGACTTTGATAAACATTCTCCGGGATTCTTTTTACCACATTTCTCACAAGATGGATATTTAGTTTTCTTACCTCCATGATTCTTTGATGAATTCTTCCCATTTTCCTGCCAACTGGACCTCTTATTCTATTATTTGTCAAAGAATACTTGATCATCGGAAAACTACATTTCCACCTTCTCCACATAACGAACTAGTTTTTCATAACTTTTTAACTCACAAGAGGCTAATGCTATTTGATATTGTGGCTTTAGTCCTGAATAATATCGATTTATCTTACTATCAAGATCTCAGATGAAATTTGGTGCATACCTTTCCAATCGAGTTCACTTTGCCTCATAAGTAGCCACTGAGTCATCCTCCTGCCTCAAATCCAGGAATTTTTTTTCTATCCTAAGAAGAACCACCTTAGGAAAATATTTCTCAAGAAACATACCTTTGAATTCATCCCAATCAAGAGCATCAATATACTCACTATCCCTGATATTTTTCACCATTGACAACCACTGATCATCTTCACCCTCAAAACGGTAAACAAAGAGACTAACCTTTTGATGTTATTAACAACCCTTGCCATCAAAAATATTTTCCAGTGCTTTAATCCAACCTTTTGCTAGCACCATATCAAATGATCCTCTGAATGATGGGGGTTGTTGCCTCAAGAAATGCTCCACTACTGACATGTTCTTCTGCGGTTGATCTGGTTGATCTCATGCATGAATACCACCAACATTTACAGCTTGTGTCAACTGTGTCATCACTACAACAAACTATTCAGTTCCGATTCCGACCATCTCAGATTGCTGATTTGGAAGGTTGTCTTCCGCCTAATGTAATCCCAACATAGCTTCCCTGTTTTCTCTACAGAAAACCATTATGAACATAGAAATATCTTAGGCCAAGCAACATGGTACTCTTTAAATTCTATATCATTTCAGTATTACCATAAATTAATTTAGGGACATTAATTTAACAATACCCTAACTCCTAAAGTTATCTAAACCAACCTCTGATACCAACTATAGAGACCCAGTATTAAAACATACATAATCATGAATTAAGTTAATAATTCACATTGAGGATCTTTTCAGGTTTAGAGTTTTAGAGAGTTAGACCATAACTATTACATTTCAAAAAATAACAAAGTAGACACTTCTACCCATTATCCATTTTTTTTAACAAAACATGAACTCTTGAAAAAAAAGAGTCACGTCTAGTTCCATGTTAAACACAACATGAATTTTCCTTGATCCCATCCTTGACCCTATTCCCCATTATGTCCTGTGAAAATCAATTCAAAAACTTGGGATGAGCATAAAAATCTCAATAAGGGATACACAAAGTAGTAAAACTGTTAGTTTTTCAAAACAACAAGTAAACCACGAAAACATTAACATAAGTAACACTTTTCACCTTTATGATGTAGTAAATAAACTTCAATGAATAAAAGATCATTGCTTTCCCTTTTGTAAACAAAATATTACCATAAAACCCATATAAAGAACACATAACTTATAAAGGTAACTTGGGACATAAACATACATAAATGAAATAACCACACATTTGACTTCCACACATATCACTAAATGGAATAGCCATACGACCGACTTCCATACCCAATGCATTGGAGGTTATAATGGTACCACCCATCCTGGTATTCATGACACCACCCATCATTTGGTTTATCATGTAACCACCCGTCAAATGTCTAAGTACCATTAGAAAATCATAACACATAAAACAATTATAGGAAAGAAAACATTTCCACATTTCAATCATTATATATTACTTAAATATATTGACATAAAAAATCCATTATCAAAACCATTTTCAATACCAAAATACATAATAGAGTATATGGTAATTATTTCCTTTAAAAAAAATATTACGGCTTGTTGAGGAAGCCAAATATCATATAATACTCAAAGTGGCAGAAAGATCATTGTCACCGCGTACGTTAAAAGGAAACATAATTTTTGTCATTTAGTAAAACGCTTGGTAGAGAAAAGATTAATTTTTTTAAAAAATCAAAAGTAAAAATGTGTTATACACCATATAAAAGAAATTTTTGTATAAAAGAATATGCCTCAATGAAAGGATATTGAGACGATGTCCCTTACCTTGTGTCCGACTTGACTCGATCATTTTTTAATCTCTTGAATAATCTAAAGTTAATTTATACTTTCTTAAGAATCCTTTTCAAGTTTATTATTACTTTTATATCACTTATTACCATGTTATATGAATTATGTAATCATTTAAGTTAATAATGTCCGTTTTGTCGATATTTGGTACTTGAGTAAAAAATAAACACCTTATATTACAAGTTGTCCATGTGGTCAATATTACATTATATATAGAATTATATTAATTATTTATATATCATATATATCATATATATATAGTATATACATCTATTTATAATAGTACATAACAGTTAGAGGTAAAAAATCAAATGCACCGTTAATGGAGACGGTAAGCCGTACGTACGCATGAACGCTACTTTCATTTCTATTTCTTATTTTAATGGAAATAAAACAAAATGATAAATAGTTATATTATAATTATAGTATAATATCATATATAATATCATTAACTCCATCCTTTATACATCCCACACAAGGCATTAATGATTCACATCACTTTGAGGGGGCGGTAGTCCGCACTTCCTCAAATGAGATTATCGTATTTACCCACTATGGAAACCATAAAGGCTTGATATAATTGATAAGTAAAAAAGCATAAGGAAATAATAAACATAATATATATAATATATAAACATAGTTCCATCATAATCACCACTGTGAGAGGCGGTAGGAGAAAATTGAACAATCTTCGTTTCGTGAGGCGTCAGTTTTCCATTCACATGAACATTATGTTCTTCATCAATTAGTTGGAGGTGTGTGTATGTTTAGTTTGAATCCTTTTCATAAAAAAATCCTAGTATATTGAGGACACATTTTTTGTTACAAAAGAACGGTATAAAAAGAGTTTAGGGGTCGGATAAGTAAAATAAAAGAATACAATTTAAGAGAAACTGTTACATTTAATTTGGGTAACTTCCTTTGGTTTGAACCAAAAAAACTTCTTGAAGTGCCTTATGCATAAGGTAAGGCTTCTAGGGGAGGATAGGGATGTAGGGAGATTAATTGAAAATAGTTTGGACGAGCCAAAAGACTTGAGAGGTGTGAAAAATTGGTTAGATGTGGTCTTTTTTCATAAGGGAGAGCAGGGGCTCTTTAGGAAAGTGAGAAATATTATTTTATTATATAATGATATTTGGTTTCAAAAGGTCCAAAAATAATTGAGGTATAAGATAAGGTGACTCATATTTGAAATAAAATCATCCAATCAGAATTGGACATGTTTTTGTTACTATTTGTATCATTATAATCTTATTTATTTAAATCATTTATTAATGAGGTAAATACTGCATCCTTATTGTGTCATAAATAATTTAATTTATTTGATGTCTAAAAATTATGAAAAAATACTATCATCTAGGAAATAGTTTTATATTTCCAATGAATATTTATAGTTAAAAATATTCTTTTTATAACACTATATAAAAATTAATCACTAAAAGATGTTTTTTTATGTCATTTTGGCCTTTACTTTTAATTAATTAATCTAAATTGTCATTATCACACCCATGTTGCTCAATGGGGACTCAAAATCGACCCAAAGATTCCCATGGTCGTTAATGTCTCAACCAATAAGGTTTAGAAAATTTTTATGGTAATTTAGAATTATTATATTATTCTTTTTACCTTGAATTACCCTTTTACCATTAACAGTGGTAAATTAAAGTCAAAAGTTACTATTCACCAAAAATTATTTTCATCTTATTGAACCAGATTTTAGTTCTTGATAACAACCATGTATGTCAGATTTTTTAAATTCAATTCACAGAAGTGGTAAAATTTCATTTAAATGAATAAGTCAGTTTTTTAACCACCACTAAGTGGTTTCACTATTAATAAAAATTGATGTTTTTTTGAAAAATACAAAAAATCAGCCTAAGATATATTTGATATTATTAATTCAAAAATTATGTATATTTTTCCAAATTCAAAACATAGAAGTGGAATTAATTAATTTTAAAATTAATTCCCGTTATCAAAACAAATAGCGTGTTTTTAAGAAACAATAACTATCAAAAGGTTGATACTTGTTTATGTAAACTTTCATAGTGAAATTAATTCCAATGACCAAAATTGGATTAAATGGTAAAAATATATTTTATTTTCACTTTAAAACCAACTAAAAATATAATCTAACCATATAAAAAAATTAGATTAAAAGGCACTTTTTAATTAAAATACATTATTTTTCACTATTCATTAAAACATGAACTTTTTCGGAAAATCCCAAAAAAATTACCCAATGTAAAATTTGATGTCCCCATTATAAAGAAGGATTTTATTTGTTCAATTAGAACATAAAAGAATTAGAAAACCTAGATTTAAATAGGGTTCGCCATTAAAAGGCAGTAAATCGACCTTTTAATATAAATTATGCTCAAAATTAGATTCATTCATATTTTAAGCATCTATCTTTTTATTGGATAAATGTAAATACATTTAAAAAACATGTATTATTATATTGTAGTTAGATTCATTAATTCCTGCCAATACAACGGCTATGAGTTAACTACCATTTAAAATAATAATATTATATTATTAGTGTGTAAAATAAGATTTCAAAGAAACATGTTCTTGTGTATCAGGTACACTATCGAACATAGAAACCCCTTTAAAGTAAAATTAATATTTAATTCACAAATATTAATAAATATGAAATATTTCTTATTCTTCATTTACCTGGGATGTTATAACTCATGTCACATATAATCTTGTTTGTTGTAAACTTCCTAGGTCTAGTCCCATTTGAAATCATGACATTATGAATTAGATGATCCATAAGGGGGTGACAAGTATGTGATATTAATACATATTAGAACCAATATGACACTAAAAATATATTCAATAAATAGCTCAACAACCTAATTCCCATTAGATTTGGGAATTGCAGTGATGAAATTCTTACCTGATCATATGGAGTATCATAGACATTACTTGAAGAGATAAAAATAAACCCTCAAAGAATTTAGTAGCATCCACAGTTCAGGGGAAGTGTTCCCACATGAATACCTCTATTAATCCATAAGATACTATAAGAAAGGCATCCATAGAAGAAAATAAGTTGAGGGATTCTCTCTTAATCATGTAATCAAGTTCTAAAAAAATCCATATACATTGAGGAATCCAACTGAAAATTCCCCTTCATTAAATGGTTACCTATGACCATGTAATGATTATAAGATGAATATTAATAAGTACGTATGTGTATCCCAAAAATAAAGCAGTATTTAATACTAGATCTCATGAAATAAGGGAGAGCTTTGCAATAAGTTATGCATCAGACATAAAAGATCGGATGTTGTATACCCAGAAGTAAATCTAGGAATACCTACCATATACCACATCATTTATAGGTAATCTTCCAAAAAACGGGATGTAGCTTTGGAAATATTAGCTACCTCAACAGAAATAATTCGAATGTATAAAAAAATATTGAGTGTGGATATATGACAAACCCACTACTACTTCCATAGATCCACATGCTTATATGTCTGGTACATGTTATATTTGAATCCCTGTACCATCTTTATCCAACTCACAATGCATAAGCATATGATTATTAAAGCACAGGGGCACCCAATGGATCCCTCATGCGAAAATACTAGAGATGAATCCTATCATGGATCCTTTAAGATATCAAATTAGTAATGAAATAACTTTTGGGTAAAATGATACATCATACATGGGATCCTTTCTATCAGAACATACGCATAGGTATCCTAGAAGGTACCCACATCCTTAGTGATAATTCTTTGTATGAAGTTAGATTACATGGTTTGATATTAACCCCTAGTGTTCATCCATTTAATTCCCAAATAAAATAATCTAATTTAATAGATAATTTGGGTGGATATAAATAGGGGTAATCACCCTTAGGGAAATACCAAACATACAAATACTATATAAACATTCATAAATACCCTAAGGAATGTTGGATAGACCATTTACATTTATGAAGCTTTCTATTAAATTTTTCAAGGCCTACAGTAGCTTCCAAGGCATGTCCAAGATCAAAAAATGTGTGTTGCTTCCAATATCACAGTAAAACCACCATATAAATTAATTATAACAAAATTATAAATAATTAATTAGAACATAAAAATAAACTTTATTGAACCAATTTATTTAAAATATGCATAATTTCCAAAATCTTATCGGCCAAACTCATCCCACTGAAATGGTCACCTATCACTCACTAAAATCCTATAACTAAATACAAACTTCAATCCAAGAATAAAATATTGGAAAAAAATCAAAATAACCATTCAAATAATTTATTTAAGTTATTGAATCTTTTTTAAATTCACTACGGTGGTATACCTAAATAAAACAACATGTGGGGAAGTATAGAAAACCTATCGGGTTATTCTCTACCTAGGTGGAGTGAAAAACCAAAACTCGGTATCTTATTCCACCATGATCTGGTGGAATTAGGACAAAATTTCACAACCAATTAGAACTAGGTTAGAGGAAGAAGGAAAAGAAGACAACCCAGACTAACAGAGATGAAGGAAATACTTATTGTTTCCAATGAAACAATCAATGTTTGATTTTTACAAAGAACATGAATGAACTCCGATGAAAGTTGAGAGGAATAGGGATATGAATTTAGGGTATAAAGGGTGAAGGAAAGTGGTAAACCTCTTTATGGTCCCAATAATAAATATGGATGTTTTCATTTTTTAAAGAGCCACATTGTTTATCACATAGTTTTCCAAACCAAGTATCAAAAATGTGTTAGGAACTATCTTTCCCCCTCCAACATGAACAATTTTAGTTTATGTGATGACACATCGTGCTCTAACAATGTTTCATTTCTGGATTAAATTGTATAACCCCTACATGGTTTTATCTAAATTTATGAATGGTTTATCAAACCATTCTCCTATAAAAAATTGACCACACGGTTAGGCCACAAAATTACCACAAATTGTGCTCTAACCGTTCACTATGGGATCCACCTTTCCAAAAATCCGGTTTTGTGCCTCAAAACCCTAGGACACTCCTGAAATATTAAATTTATTTTACAATCCTTAAACCATGTATAAATGATATTTTATAGGAATTAAAACATTTTAATTATTATTCTGAATATAAGATCAAAATTTTATCCATATAACAATCGATAATTTAAAATCTATAAAAAATCATACTGAAAAAACCCCCAGATCCTACAGCCTCCATAACTTAAAACTTATCATCCTTAAGAATCCCTAGTGGGAATCATGACAAAAAACACAACCTATATGGGTTATCTATTATGTTTTAAAGGTTATGTTGTATTGATAAATTTCTAGTGCACCATAATGAAATAATGTAATCATATAAAGCATAAATGAAAAAACGATCCAACATTTATAGATAATGAAAAAATAATAAGACTGTGCTTATCCATGCCCATATAACCCACAACACAATCACATTTTCTTCCATTCCAACAAGAAACCTATGGTTCTTCCTTTTATAGGTTCTTTCTTTCAAGGCCATTTTGATTCCATGGTACTGACATTATTTGAATTTCCAAAACAAACTCATTCTTATATTTCAGATGACACATTTAGAATTTTTCTAAACTCAAAGAATATAATGTAATATGAGGATATTACCCCCATTATTTGATTTGGAATAATTTTGGGATTTTATTTTATGAATCTCAACCGAATCACACTATGTTTTACATGATAATCCCTAACATCCCTCATGTATATAGTCATCTCATCCCAAATTCATACTTGATATAGTTATGTACTAACCACAATAAATAATAAAAAAATAACATTAGTCAATCTACCTTTGTTTGTCTATTCATGAAAAATATCATCTTAACCAACTAAAAAGTCATGAAAATCCAATCTGATCCCTTTATCCTAATCCATATTGATATCATTTTGAAAATCTGCACTGAAGTACATAACCAAAATCTATGAAACCTCTTAGCAGAACCATCCCACATTCAAAACCTTTTATGTATCATAAAGTAATCACTAAAATAAAAATCGATGTCATACCATTGGATTGTTGTATGATACTTTGGGGTTAATGTCCATGCATAGGAATCCCCAATTTCCATGTTTTATTTTTTATATCTAATTTATTGAAAAATCAATCCATAATTTGATTGATTTAATTAATGGAATATTATATCCCAAATCACTATCTGGTTACCAGTTTCAAGATCCCATAACCCTTCTCACATGAGGGTCACCCACCAGTGACTGTAGTATTACTCCCCACCTTAAGATAATCTTTATCAGTACTCATGTGAATGAATAGCTCAATCACTATAGATAATTCATTGTATCTCTTAGACATAAAAAATGGATAGTCTTAGAACCTTCTCATCTCAAGAATTTTCATAAATATCTCCCACGAAATTTTTACACTTTAAATGAACAGTTTCCGTTGGGATATTTCTAAATTTTAAAATGGGTCACCACCCTCAAATGGTTAATGGTTTTCTACATATCATATATATTATTTTAAAACATCTCCATGAGTGCACTTCCAAAGATTCTAGCTTTAAAAAACAAAAGTTACATAGGTAGCATGATGTGTAGAAGATGCTCTATAATTGTACATAGGATGATGTCAGGATAATGGTAATGATAACCTATATCAATTAGTACACAATTATTACATTTATATGTGTGTATTTTTCCTATATTCGATGGTCACATATAAATAGGATTCACTCTCCTTATCCAACTCCTGACACAACGTCTCCCGACAATGTGTCCTGGTCTAACCATTAGTCTACTAATTCCCAACACCAGATTTCCTCTCAATGAATCCTCTTACATGGACACGATTTCCTAATTTATGTCACATCTCATGAAAATTATGCTCATAGCATGTATAGAAAACCATCAGTCATAGATAACACATGACCTCTCACTAATTTAATATTTAAATGCTACCATACACAACCAACATGTACCTTTATCACCTTACTCATTCTCCCATGAGTTGTTCATAAACAATACCAAGCCAACCATGATACATGGAATGTCATCCTCATTAAATAAATATATCTCTTGAAATGCCTCTTCAAAACTGGGAACATCCATGAATTAGTCTCTATGTGTGCATACAACCAAGACCACTACCTAAGAAGGTATGTAAAAACCTAAAAAATTCCATCTCATATCTTTCCAATGATAAAACCAAACATCAATCTATAAGTGTCTGAATAATAAATAGGAGAATCTATCTCTCACACCTAGCCCTATCAATCATGTCTCATAATAGGGTAACTAGGTCTGGCCACCAAGACCAAAATTTAGATCAATCTAAAGAAACATCTCACATGGAATTATCCCTATACTAGTCTCAAAAAAATAAATCTAATTCCCCTTTTGACTATAACTAAAAAATATGTAAAGAAAACATTGACCTGTAAGGGTCAAAGCCTAATGACATAGGCCTACTAAAGAACTAATCCTCTATGATCATCTGTATCAAGTATTGATCTCTAGATGGTAACAACACAAATTATGAAGGTAATGGTGAAATGACACTCACATGTAATCATTATAAGATATAACCCCATTTAGGTTTCATTTTACTATAAAATTTAAGGTATGTATCAATATCATAAATAGTGACCAAACAAAATAATCATAAATTTAATGATATGCCCGTAAAGGGTTTACTAGAAAATAATCATCTACCAAAATTGACCTACAAGGGTCATCACATTACACATTGCATCATCTCAAGGATCTATGTAATACTAAACATATGGTTTGGTTTGGTAGAATTTCATTTCATGCTATGCAGGAAAACACTATATTCGTTTTTAATGAAAGAATAAATAACAAAACCTAAATAATAACACCCTACAATGGGTTAAACACATGGATATCATATGCCCTATCGACCAACTGAACCTCTTATGCATGAGGAATGATTCATCAAAATCACTATAAAACATCTCTACTTAGATCCACAGAGACCATCAGTAAAAGTAAATACATATACAAGTTGGCATTAATGTGTAGAATGAAAAAATGAAAATATATAGGAAAACCCAATTTTGGTCATTGTTGAAAATGTAAATAACATCTCTCTTCCACCAGTAATAATCACCTCCTATTTGGCTTACAAATTGTGAATTCTATGTGTGAAATATGATACATGAGATGCCTCTTTTCTTTTCTAACCTAAAGTCAAAATCAATAACCATCCTCCTGCTCATGGTCCAAAAGACATAAATCCAAAATAAATCATAACATCCTGGAGACATTGGAGTCTCTCAATGTAAAAATCATATACAATAGTAAAATTGCAGAATAGAACAATAACCCCATATACCTGGAAACTTGAAATTATTATCAAAACAAGAGTTCTGGGAACACAAGTATGATATGCATCATAGATTCCAAAATATTCTTAATAATACTATATATATTAATATAAATTGTAATAAAATAGAAATGGAACCCCTGTGATACTTATTTGTAATGTACCAACCCATATTTCACTAACTTGGTGCCTAGATCCTGTTCTCCACAATCCCTCAAGTGCATGTCCTTGAATTCTAGGGATTGTCAACTAACAACAAGTACTTAGTGTGTGATAGTGTGGATACTATTACATATTATCATATGAAAACAAATGAATAAGTAACATATAATAATCTATAACAGTTCTAATAAACATGTAGAAGTAGTAAATAAATTGAAATAGGAGAATGATGTAATAATAAATGGAATGAAATAAAGGATTAAATTAAAATGTTACACATACAACACTGATTGACAATTGGGAAACCCATTAATATACTGGAGTAAATAAGAGTTGTTGAATAAATTTATAAACCTAACATTTAAATTTATGTTGAACCACAACCTCATGAACCATGAAAATATTTGTTTCCTCTAGGTTGATTGATCCTAACCCCCAACCCAAAATGATTCTCGTAACCATGTGAACATCGGCTCGGGTACCCCAGTGCAATGGTGTCGTAAGTAGGGTATTATTATAACACTCAATTGGAAATTTACATAATTTTCCCATGAATATCTAGTAATATCTAGTGTCTTTAAATGTAATTTACTCCCCAGGATAACAACAATAATAATAACTACTGTAAATAAGCTAATAGAAAAATTCATACATGGAATCTCGTAGGAAAGTGTGCAACCTAGCTGATACACAACTGTAATTAGGTGTCATCATGTATATATATTTACACACACACACACACACATATATATATATATATATTCATAAATATATATGTGTGTGTGTGGGTGAAAAAATCTACATGTAACTTGAATCAAACCATATTTGATCCTTTGGTCTGCAATCCTGATCATCTGGAAATCCTGTGAATTATGCATTCAGTTGGATGTATCCCCACACAATTCATGTATAATTAAGTCGGTCCTAGGGTCTCTAATCCTAATAGGTGGAAACATCTTCATCCATTAAAATAAATTTATCTCAGCTAGACATGTTTCTATATAGGGATACATGTCCTTGCCCAAGGTTTAATCACACTCACCTCTAATCACTATAATGAAGGATTTCAAAAAATATGTAGACATACTATAAATATGAAATTGAGATGGATATAAAACAACCCATTCCACATTTAATATAGGTATATTTCATATTCTTATGTCTCAGAATATATGTAATCATAACAATGTGACTCAGATTATCACAATGGTGATGAACCATAGTCCATAGAAACACTATCTAGATGTAATATAAGACTTAAGATCCATTCAATAAATATCTAAATAGCCCTATTCATATATATCTCTCTAAAATGTAGTGATGGTGAATCCACAAGATTTTATGGAGAACCCTAGGCATTATTATAGGAGATCAATGTCAATCCTCAATATTGAAAACAACATCCACAACTCGTGGGATGTGCACCCACACGACAACATCTAGTAATCCATTGGATCATAGAGAATAGAAATACATATGAGAAACTAGGTAGAGGGGTTATTTGATAATATTGGAATCCACCTCTAACTTAAATAGATATATTTGGATAAGTCTCAATGACAAAGGTAACTTTATAGGATGGTAATATATGAATATGTAAGGATTATATAATAGATCATATGTAGTACGACAGGGAATCCTAATAATAAATATGACATAATAGTCAAAACCTAGGAAATATGTCTAAGAATTGTATAAAGATAAAATTAATACATAAATTTTCAACATCAGGATACCAAGAAGTACCAATAGGAATCCCTCTCATATACCACACTGTGTCAGACTCATTGGCCCAAAATGAGTATGTACCTTCAAAAATAATGGCTTCATCAATAGAAATGATGTAAATGATTAAATAAAGGGTGGTGATTCTTAACTGACTAACCCACCAATAGTTACGTAGAAATGTGGGATTATATATATGGTATTAGTTCTAGTTGAAACCCACTACCATATCTACCCAAACCGTAATTCCCTATCTAAGGGTCAGTCCAATACTAGGGAACCCACTATTTCACTCATGAAAAAAAATACCAGATAGGCATCCTAATAGGGCTTGTCTAAGAAATAACATAAGGAAATGATTCTTCATTTGGATCCTCGCAAGGATAAAGTAAAAGGAGTCATCCTACACGGTATCCTTATGTTCAGATCATATGTAGAGGCATTCCATAACGTACCGTTCACCTTAGTGATATGTAAAAGTATGAAGATAGTGAACATATATTATTAGTGACCCCTGGTGTTCATCAATTTAATTACCAAATTAAATATTTTAATTTTACATTTCATTGGGGGTAAATATAAATAATGGTGTCAAGCTTTATGATTGTCCAAAGAATATGAATACTATATAAATATTATAAAATATTTTAGTGTAGGTACGACATATCACGTACTTTTAAGAAGATTTCCATTTATCTCCCCACGACTGGAAGAAGTTTCCAAGGCCTATCATAATAAAATGAGTCATTTTATGTTTTTTTAACAAAACCACCATATCAATTTATTATAACAACATTATAATTTATTAATTTAAGACCAAAAATTTAATTTAAATAACCACTTTATATAAAATAGGCTTAATTCCTAAAATCTTAATTGTTGACTTCATCACAATAGAACAACAACCAAGTGTTCAATAACATCCCATAAAAAATACCAACCTCAATCCAAGAATAATAATTAATTAAAGGAATAAAAAATAATTAATAAATATTAATTGAGGATTCAAAGATTTATAAATTCAGTATGGTGTCGTACCACAATGAAACATCACATGAAGAAGTACAGACTACCTCTCAGAGATTTATTTTTATCATGTAGAGTAAAAACCCTAACATTAATATCTGATTCCACCATTATCTGTTGGAATAAAAACCAAAATCCCTAACCTATGGAATCTTGCTTATATGGATAAGGAAAAAACAAAATTGAAGATAACATATTCAGTGGTTTGCATCAAGGTTTATAACTCACCCAACAAAATCTGATTTCGACCATGAACTGAAAAGAACTCCCATGTAGAGAAAGAGGAAGAGGGATACATGTGTGGGTTGAAAGTGGGAAAATGGGGTAAAAACTGTTATGGTTCGAGGAAAAAAAATTAATTTTACCCTTTTATTGAGACACGTTTTGGCCAAATGATTTTCCAAACCATGCACCAATCGTACGGTTGACCCTTTCTTGGCCCCTATAATGTGAATGTTTACACCACATGGTTTAATAGAGGATCTTCCAAACTTGTGTAATGTCTATGAAAACTATTTACCACTAGAAAATTTTCTTATATCTATACACTCATTTTATAAAACCATGCTCTAGTATGAAATGACCAAAATAGCTTGGCCACATATCTGAAACAAACTATTTCACATTCATTCATAATAAGCTACAAATTTCCAAAACACTTTTCTTGAGCCCCAAATCCTTATGACCCTCTTAAAACCTCTAACACTACAGGAAAACTAAATATTTGCGATGGGGCTCCATCGCAAATCGCCCGTTGCCGAAAACGGCGTCGCAAATAGGTGTTTTTGCGGCGGTCCTGTCGCAAAAAGTTTATTTGCGATGGTATTTTTCCCCCGTCGCAAATGAGTTTTTGTTTATATATAAAAAAGGTATTTGCGACGGGCCGTCGTAGATATATTAGTTGTGACGGGTTAGAATCCCGTCGCAAATGCGAAATTTAAAAAAATACTTGCGACGAAGGTATTTGCGACAGACCGTCACAGAAAGGTTTTCCCGATGGGTATTTGCCCTGTCGCAAATGGTACAGTAAAAAAACATTTACGACGGGAATTCCCGTCACAAATGTTCCCGTCACAAATATTTAAAAAAATAAAAATAAAATAAAATAATTATTACAAATTGTATAATATTATATAAAAATAATAATAATATTAATAATATAAAAAAATTATATTATTATAATATAAATAAAAAAATATATAAAATATAATTGTGAAATATTAATATAAAATAATAATAATATGAATATAAATAATATAATATAATATAATAATACTAATATTAATAATATAAAAAATTAATATAATATTATTATTATTAAACTATTTATATAATAATATTAATATTAATATTACAAATAAATTATATGATTATAATATTAATAATAAAAAATATATATAATATAATTATGAAATATTAATATCAAATAATAATAATAATATGAATATAAATAATATAATATTATATATTATGAAATATTAATATCAAAAAATAATCATAATGGTACTAATATTATTAATATAAAAAATTAATATAATAATATTATTATTAAAATAAACATACATATTTATGAAAAAATAGTATTAATAATATTAATATTAATAAAATTATAAAATTATAAACATCTCAATATTAAAAATAAATATAAAATATTAAAAGTTATATTACTAAAATAAGCAGACACTAAAAAAATACTAATAAGTAGTAATATATTAAAAAAAATAAAAAAAATTAAATCATGTAATATTCGTACCAATATGAAAGAGGAATTGTAAATAGTTAATATGACAATAAACTACGAACTCAAATGTTCATTACATCTAAAAAAATCACTGGGAGGTGGATAATCTGGAGGACCTGGAGGACCTGGAAGAGGTGGTGGAGGAAACTCCATCCCTAAACTATGAGTCAGACGACGCATATACTCCATATACTCCTGATGTTTCTCCTCATATCGACGTCTCTCCTCATCCTACTGCTGACGCATCTGCTCCTGCCATCGACGAATCTCCTCATCATGCTGCTGACGCATCTGCTTCTGCCCCTGATGCAAATCCTCTATAAGTTAACTCTGAGAACGCAGTTGCTCCTGATACTATGAGGCAGAAGATGATGTCTTTCCACGAGCTCCTCTCGAGCTGGACGCCGACATCGCAGCAAAACCATAATAAGCTGCAGGAGTCAAATGAGAGCTGATACCAACTATTCGGCCATTTTCGAAGCCATATTGGGTCACCTGCATCCATGTCGTATCATCAAAATGGTGGACACTAGTCTGATCACCCGTCTTGTCTTGACTCCCAGCTTGTGTCTAAGAGGTTGTGACCTCATATGACTCCTTAAGTTTCAATTAGAAATTAAAATAATGGAAAGATAATATGCATTTAATTTGAAAACTGAAAAGAAAATAACACTGACCACAATCTGACACTGGAGGTCACCTCTAATCTCTCCAGTAACCGGGTCAGTGTACATCCTCCGATAAACGTCGTACGCCAAAATACCGGGCTGCTCGGCTTCCTATATGAATATAAAATAAACTGTTTATATTTAAAGTTGTATAAAATATTAAAAAAATTTACTTACCGGACGCTCTCTATACGCACTGAATGTACCACTACCAGCTCGATGCGTCACCTCTTGTCTCCCCCGATTCTGTCGACCCAATGCAGATCTCCTCTGAAACCCACCACCCAACCAGTGTATACATAATCCATCCCAAACGTGGGATGAAATGTACTATGGTCGGTGGCCTCTACAGGACTCATCACATTCTGTCACTCCGACTTTCTTCACATCCTTCTTTCTCAAATTATGCAAAAACTGACAGAAACGGTCACGCATAGACACCACCCAGGCCGAACGGATAGTGGCACACATGCTCTCGTCGACGAGATACCATAAAACATAATATAAATTTATTAATGAATTAAATTTAAAAATAAATAATATTTAATTACGTACCAACCAATGATCAAACATGGCGGCCTGCACATCAGTGGGAATCTGATCCCATGTGAGCCAGGGCTGAGAAAAATAATTGCGCAAGATAGCGCTCCCCTGTCCAATAGCTATATGCATAAAACTGTGAAAAAAGAACAAATAATCAAACAATTAGAAAATTAATAAATTATAATGAAAGATAACTAAAATACACAGGTTACCATACCACCGCGTGTGCGCATCGAATCCAAGACGTGGACGTCGATCCGGGATAGGATCTGGAATCATCAGTCTGGAATGACCACGCCCCCTCCGAGTGCTCCCTGTAGTGCCAACAGCCTGAGGGTCAGATGACTCAAAAACCTCATCATCCATAGGTAGATCATCCTCCAGCAAATGGCGATACATTTCCGAGTCCATCTGAAACATGAAATGATTGTTATTAGCAATTAGTTGAAAATAACTATTATGTATAGATATATATTTGTTATGATTCTTACCATCATTTTACTATGTAAATGTACATATTCATCATTATCTTCATAGTTTTCAATGTCAATGTTTTCATATTCCTCATCAACATTATAAATTTCCATATTAGTTTTACTTTCATCATCTCGTGTCATTTCAAATTCAGTTTTAACATCATTAACAACATCGTCACCATCAACCCTTAACTATGGGGTGTCATCCTCGATATTCATGTCTCTTTGTGAAAAAGATGTGTTTTGAGGAGTGTCCTGAAAAATTTCATTTCCTTGCACTTCAGTGGAACCACATTCAGTTTGAGTAAACTAATTTTCTCGATATTTAACTTTTATTATACCCCACCAATCATCCAAATCTTTTGCAGTAGCACAGTATTTTGCATAATAAATTCGATGTGCCTAATGAGCCAATAAAAATGGTTCATTTACTACAAGAGGACTTTTATGTTTAATATCAACAATTTCATGAGTCGGATGAATACTCAATCCTCTCAAATTATCCAGCCATCGACATTTAAACATTGTTACATAATTTTGTCCCAAATAACACAGTTCTATAATTTCTTCAAGCATGCCGTAAAAGTCAACTTCAATATCTCTATGATGTGATCCCTTCCAACAAACACCACTATTCATTGTTTTCTTTGATTCCCCATATGCACTTGTATGAAAGCGATAACCATTCACCACATATGCATTATAAGATTTAACCATTTTGGATGGTGGGCTACTCAATATACGCAACCAGCTATCAATATTATCAGCATGTACAGATACCTGAAAATTTGTAAAACATTTACCACTATTACAAGTAATAAATTGATTTTATATGTAAAACCAAAAAAGAATGTATGTTACCATTTTTTGAAACCAGTAGGAAATATTTTTTTACCGACGTTCTTCTAAGTCAGTTGCTGTAATTTGTGGAAACTGTTTCTTGTTATGATCATTATATTACCTACAAATACAATATGATTAATTTACTGTAACAGAATCTATAGAATACGGGATAAGAGCACTCACTATACAATTGGTAACATTTCTTCACAGTTGAGTAGAACATATGTATGATCTCTATGATGTTCATCATCTGAAAGCCTTCTATCATGAACTCCACCAAAGCTAAGTTCGGGCTGATTGACAACTGATAATTTATTGTTCATATCATCATCAACATTTACCTCATTCTGGGCCATGCGGTTAAATTTTAAGGGATATTCAGATTCAAAATAAAGAGAGAAAAATAAAGCAATTCTTCTTGTAAATATTCTTCAGCAATTGAGCCTTCAACTGATGCTTTGTTACAGAATTTTTTCTTCAATTTCTGCATGCATCTCTCAAATGGGTACATCCATCGAAACTGAACCAGACCTCCACATTTTTTTCTTGTGGAAAATGTAATATCAAATATTCCATCAAGTCAATGAAATCCAATGGAAAGATTTTTTCCAATTTGCATATAATTACAACAACAGCTTCTTCCAGTTTTCTTAGTGTATCGTAGTCTATTGTCGCCGCACACATGTCTCGGAAAAAATATTATATATCTATTATCGAATCCCAAATATTAGAATTCAACAAACCTCTTAATCTAATAGGAATAAGTCATTCCATTATAACATGACAGTCGTGACTTTTTAATCCGGTAATATGACCATTTTTAACACATCTTCCCAAGTTGGAAGCATAGCCATATGGAGTCTCAAATCTACAATCCACTGACTAAATAATAAGAGACTCTCTTTGGTAAGTGTATAAGCTGCTTTTGGAATCATTAATCTCAATGATATGACATCTTCAAACAATTCAAGTTCTCGTCACCTGCAAATTTGGGAAAGAACTAATCGTGCCTTTACATTATCTTTGGTTTTACCCGGTGTATCCAAAACTGTATGAAATAAATTATCAAAACATTTCTTCTCAATATGAATGAAATCCAACATGTGTCAGACCAACAAATTAGACCAATATGGAAGATTCCAAAAAATGCTCTGTTTTGTCCAATTGTGTTCTTTCCCAAAACCATGAATTTTCTGTTGGTTTATTGTCGGTCCAAAAGTGATGGAAGGTAATGAAAATACAACTGATTGTAACTCTGTACCTGAGATCATTTTTGGAGGTTCATCTCTTTCAATTTTTGCTTTTCTGAAATGATATTTATTCCTCCGAAAAGGATGATCGATTGGAAGAGATCTGCGATGACAGTCAAAATAGCAAGGTTTTTTTCCATTCACGAGCATAAATGCTTTGTTGTCTCCCATACAGTAAGGACACGATTTTGGACCATGTGTACTTTAGCCAGATAACATACCATATACCAGGAAGTCACTAATTGTCCACATCAAAGCAGCTTTCATTACAAAATTCTATTTTGCAGCAGCATCATATGTACCAACACCATGACTCCATAATAAATTTAACTAATCAATCAGTGGTTTCAAATAAACATCAATATTCTTTTTCGGATGTCCTATGATTAATAATGTCAAAATGATATAAGGTTATTTCATCAACATCCATGGAGGAAAATTGTACGGAGTTATAAAGACAGACCAACAAGAATACTGACTACTAGAAGATCCAAATGGACAAAAACCGTCAGTAGAAAGACCCAATCACACGTTCTGGGATTCTAAAGCAAAAGACGAATGCACTTGATCAAAATGTTTCCATGAATCACCATTAGATGGATGAATCAAGATTTTACAATTTGAAATATTGGTTTTGTTCCATGACATCATTGTTGCTGTGTTCTGAGACATAAATAAACACTGTTACCTGGGTGTAAGCAGGAAATATCTCAAATATTTTACATGAATCAATCCAGACTTGCCTGATTGAGATTCTTTATTCCTCGATTGTCCACATGTGGGATAACTATCCAACGACTCATTTTCACCATAATATAATATGAAATCATTTGAACATGCATGAATCTTCTGATAACTAAGGCCTAGATTACGAACAAGTCTTTTTCTCTAATAATAATTAGCAGGCAACACATTTCATTCAGATAACAGTGCTTTAACCAAAGAAAATACCTGATGAAAACAGTTATTTGACATTCCATTATCTGATTTAATAGCCATAAAATTTTCAACTGCTTCTAATTTTCTTATCATGAAACCATGATATAATGCATCCTCAGCAGACCTGAACAACTCAGCAAATTCAGATGGTGCCAACTCGGGAGGTAAATCAACATCATCCTCGATTTCTGTTTGTTGAACGGATGACCCTGAAACATCATGTACTAATTTATGAAACTGTGATGGATCTTAAATCAAATTATTAGTATCTTATCTGGAACTGCGTTCACCATGTTGATACCAAAAAATATAATCTGATTGAAAACCATAACGCAAGAGATGTTTCCTAACGATGTCAAATGTCTCAAACGTTCTCAGAGAACATTTTTTACAAGGACACTTAATTGTCCCTTATGATACAAATTCCGGGTTTGATGATGCAAATGATAAGAAAGATTTAACACCATCAACATATACAGGATTTAAACTAGAACCATTTAGATTTCTACGCTAATTTATCTAAGCACGATCGTCTAATAATGATTGATGTCGATTTCCTTTTTCCATATTCATATATATGTTTCTACAAAATTTAAAACCATTACTATTGTTAAATAATTTGATATAAGAAACAATATCCTAAAAAAAGAAGATAAATAATTACAATTATTTATTAGTAATTACCAATAATTATAGGTGACCCATTTAGTTTGTAATCATCCCAACTAATTATTATTAATTTAGCAATACATAGCAATACGTGGCAAAATGAAATATGCTTGAATAATGAAATAAAATTTTGTAATCATCGTTGTAAAGATTATATTACTAATTATTATGATTTTTCGGACGATTCATCTATTTTTAGCTTTCTCCCAACTGAAATCAGTATGAAAAACTTTCTCTGACATACGTTAGAGCACATTTTTCATACTGACTTCAGTGGGAGAAAGTAGCAAAGATATGAGACGTTGAACAAAAGGGAGCCGTCAATCCGCTGGAAATTGTGCCAATTTATAACAATGTATTTGATTTTATTTGATTTTTGATTAATTTTATTAGCAATTATTACTAATTATTACAAATCACAATATTTCCAACAGATTTTCTCTATTCTTAACATGTTCAAATATTAAAGAGTTGTCAATTTTCAGGTCATGCGCAATAAAAAGTTTGCATCAACCTTGTCCAATTTAAACTCTATAATTGTCCTTAAATGGTGGATAATCTCGCATGTAGTGTTGTAATAAGATGACACAAGTAATGAGAAATACATGACTTGGGTTGTCCTATTGCAACGCTACTTGTGAGGTGATCAACCAAGAAAGAACAATTATAGAGTTTATAGTGGACACGTTTGACGCAAACTTTTTATTGGGCATGACCTGAAAATTGGCGACCCTTTAAGATTTGAACTGTTAAGAATAAAGAAAAACTTGTTGAAAATATTGATAATTGTAATATTTTATAAATTTTTTATAATTTTAATAATATTAATATTTTTTTATAAATATTAAACATATAATAATAAAATAATTATATTATAAGTATTATTTAACTATTAATATTAGAGTAATATAATATTTTATATTATGTTACTATTTATTTTACTATTTATGTTACTAATTATGTTACTAATTATGTTACTAATTAGAAATGTTAAGATATGCATATCGGTCGGGTGGTTAATCAATCAATGAAGAGAAAAACAAACGTAATTGACCGCTCATCTACCTCAATTTTCTTTTTATTTGTGTGTTGAGGTTGACAGGAAACTTATACCTCCACATATAATACAAATGAATATAGTGGTCATGAAGAAAAATATTCATACACGATTCACATATTACATTGGAAATATAAAATTTATAGGACATAAAATAATCATACAACCCTGATATTATTCATAATACCATTATTTATATACTTTGGCAAAGAAAAAAATAATGGGCGATCTCATATTTTTACTAAAGGTTCCATATAAAGAAGTATATCATGATTAATTAATGAATAATCAATATGGAAAGGTAAATAACATAAAAAAAATTCAATTTAATAAATTACTTGATCCCAAAATGAATCCATTGAAAATATAAATGCAGTAATTTAATGGCTAATAATAATTGAATTATTAATAATAGACAAACCTAATATTGGACATCATCATTTCATAAATCATGATATCATTACCATCAAATATTTTTTAAAAGTCATTATAAATTTAGAGTTTGGTTCACAACAAAACATAATTAAATTTGGCCAATTGATTTTTCTTATGAGAATTATTGATAATCAAGGGGATATATAATTACATACCCCTCCCATCAGTATATGTCCAAAGCATTCCTCATATATTGAAAGATAGAAATAATTTAAAAAAAATATTCCTTATCAATAGATACCTATAATGAGTAATTAATAAATAATATAAACATTTCATTATTCAATAAAATCAATTTCATAGTAAAAAACTTTGTGTAAAAATGCTATATTATTTAGTCAATAATCTTATCAACATTACAAAGAATATGGATATTTAAAATAAATTTAATGTCCAGTTAAATATGATCACTAGAACATGAATGTTTTAAGAGAAAATTAATACAAAATAATAAAAATAAATATTTATGATATGACCATCAGTTCATCGTAAATTAGATTTTGTACAAAATCATGATATTTTAATAATAGATAAAAATGGAAGTAAAAAATTTAAAATAGGTTTTTATAACTTTTTTCATTATAAAATCAATGAAATCATTTATAATAATATAAAGTTCATAAAATGGTAATTATGGTGAGAGAACATGTTAAAATATAATATGTTTAAAAGAAAAAAAATATTTTTTAATATTTATAATGAAAATTTTAAATTCCCATTTCTGTAAAACTAATATAAATATTCTTTTCAAACCATGAAAAATTTCAAGTATAACCTAAAATTTCTTTAATAAATATTTTCAATAAATAAATTTACTATTGTAAAATTATTTTTGAAAAATAATATCAACATAGAAGAAAAATATACACTATGAAAAAAAAATATCATCTTTTTTATTTAATTGTTTAATAACTGGATTTGAGTTTTATAAAGAAAAATTTAAGGACTTAGCCTTAAACATTAAATAATCTAGTTTGTTTAGACACAACTTCATTTTATTTCATTCCAAAATAAATGTTATGTTTAGATTTATAGAAAGTTACATTATATCTTCTACATAATAATATCATATATTATGAAGAAGAAACTTCTACTGAGTATCCATTTCTTCATAATATTAAACTTTTATAGTAAAACATGTGTTTTTTCATGAAAAATCATTACGAAATTCTACATGAATTAAAAAATTTATTAAATCATCCTTAATAATTGTATAAAATATTTTAAAAAATTTTCTGATCATAAAAATATCCATAGGGGACATATAATAGAAAGAAATAAACCATTAGTACACAAATAATTATAAAATTTTTATATTTTCAAAATAATATATGGGATAAAAAAACAATTTATTACCATATAAAAAAACTTCTCTACCGCAATATATTCATGAAAAAAATTATAATAAATCTTATAAACACAATAAAATTTCTTTTAAATCATGAAAAACTCAATATAAAATTATCAAATAGTTATAATTTTCCATTTTATAAAGATGAATATGAATTCCATTACCTTGTAAAATCAGAATATTTCCATAAAAACCCATATATTTAATTGATAAATAATGTAGGTAACTAGAGGCATCAATTTCATATCACTCTCACTTATAGATTACCCCACACAAATACACCTGGAATAACAATCACTTTTATTCTTAGAATAATAATCACAATATATTAACAAAATCTCTTAGTGTAAACCTTACTAGTGAACACCATCCCTATACCCAATTAATTGGACATATATAATGGCCTAATATTCCATTGTTTAATAATGGAAACACCCATCCTCATAAACAATTACCAATATCCATAATAAAATACATAAATTTTTGCATCATAAAAATACTCTTTGCAGCAATTAAAACTTTTTCAAATATTGATATATACATTACATTTTAAAAACCTTTTTGAAGATAGTGAGAATATAGGAATTTGGTGGTTATATTTTATGAAAGGTGAAATATTTTAAAGGAATCCAAAAATCAAATAATGGTTATGGCAGTGGTAAAAGCTATTGTCATTGTATATGTTAAAATAAGACATTCCTTTTTTTATTTTACAAAGGATGTTAAAACATTCAATAAAATATTCCTTTTGAGAATCATTGAGAGAAATAAACAATAACATAAATTTTCATTGATAAATCACTTATATACTTATTAAAAATATGTAAAATAATTTCAAAAATATAGATATAGAATAAATAGAGTCTCAAGGGAATGATTAAAAATGGATTTTAAAAATAATGTCCTTTACCTCGAGTCTGAATCATTATGTACATTATCTACCTTCTTGAATAATAAAATAATTTTAATTATTGAATTTTTTAGAATGTTATTAATTTATATTATTCATTTAACTAACTAATTTCCTTGTTATAATAATTACTTAATCATTTATGTTTATGTCAAATGTTTTGATGATATTAGTTTTATAAGTCTATAATGAGTTAGGGAAGTTGACTATGGTCAATGATTCTTTATTACATAATTTCCATAATAATAATCATGAAATTATTTTAATTTTTATACATATATTATAATTTTAAATCCAACCATTCAATATGGTTATACAATTTTAAGTATGTTAAGATCACGAAGATTATTGGTCATACGTACACATGAGAAATGTTCCAAATTTTCAACTGTCATTACAAAAACAAGGTAATTAATATTTTATATTTAAATTAATATTTTAAAATCATAAATAAAATATTCATTCTTTAAATATACTTATATGTATCTTCAATGTGATGTGGTGATGAAAAATGAATCACATCGCTTTGTGGAAGTGGAAGTCCACAAGTACGAATGAACAACTTTATAATTTTTTTAGTGAATGAAAATGTAAGAAGGTAAATGATATATTATATTTTTTAGATGATAAAGGATTCTTTATTTTACTATATAAATATTAATTCCATCATTATTGTCCATATATGGGAGATGGTGATGGAAAAAAATTACATCGTTTCGCGATGCGGTACTCCACCGTACACAAGAAAGATAGTTTGATTTTCTATTTCGGGAAAGAGAATGTGGATAAAGGTTATGGAATTAATATAATAACATCTCAGTATATTTAGGATACTTTTTTATTATTTTATCATGGCTTTATAATATTTTAAAGAGGAAGAATATGATATAAATCTAAAATATGCATTTAGAAACTATACCTATTCTTTGAAAAATCCCATTTTTATTAACACCTTAAGATCAGTAAGATTGGAATTATACTGAAAATAAGGCCAATAAAACAAGAGAATGTATTTTTTTAAAGTATTTGTGTTGATATTGGCCAAAAAAATTGTTTTTAAGTGTCCAAAAAAGAGAAGAAAAGACTCCCTTTTATAAGAGAGGGGAAAGTCACTATTATAATTTATTAAAATATTAAATTAATATAAAATAATTTTCAATTTAAAATTGGTAAAATTGAATTAATTATAATATAGGTTGAATATGGAACAAAATAATCTCATAAAAAATTAGATAAAATTTGTCTTTGTTTTTACCTTATCTGTTGATATTAACCCATTATTTTTAATTTTCACACTTACCACGAATAAAAAATTATTTACTATTTGATAGTCAAGATGGTAATAATAAATTTTTAAATAGAAAATAAATGTAACCAGGTTGATATGAAACACTAAAACCTAATAAAATATCTTATTAAATTCTTTTTTAGAATTTTATATCATTTAATAAAATATTGTTTTCCTAAAATATCAATAATGTCAATTCTAAAACAAACCATATGTAATGACATTAATAACACAAATACAACAAAATAAATAAAATAATAGTACGATAATAAATCCTTATCATGATATATGTATCTATAAAATTCTTTTATTTCATTAATTATTTCAAAGTATATTTATTTTAACATTTTTAATATAATTTATTTTTCCCCTTAATTGAATAATTTTTTCATCTGCGTTGTGTTAGAATTTAATTTCATTATTTAATCACTAAATATAAAAATTATATTACCTTAATAAAAATAAATAATTTATATTTCTAATTAATGTTTATAAATTAACATATCTTCTATTTATCCTTATGTTAAAAATATTATATTTATTAGAAACAAGAGTGTGACATTTTTTTACTCTTGTTTACATAAATTGTTAAAAATATCCATAATAACATCCAATAGAGAAAAGGTTATAAAATAGAATATTTATTTTTTATGGATTTATTAGATTCATATAATAAATTTTAGGAAACATTTAGGGTCATTGTACATTCATTATTATATTATTTTAAACTTCAATTACCATATTTACCCTTTATAACGGTAACAAAATTTAGTAATACTTCTATAAATATTTATAAAAAATAATAGGAACCTATTTATTAAATTATTACCAAATTATTCTAATTATTTATTCTATTTTTAAAAATTAAAAACGCATAATTGGTATAATTTTGATTAAAATTAAATCAGAAAAATTTAATGAAAAACCAATTTCTAGAAAAATGACCTTTATAAGTATAAAATATTTTTAATACAAAATTCATGTATAATATGAATTTAAAAAACAATAACATTATTATTTTATATAAAAACACAGTAATTAAAATTTTAAACTAATCAAAAATAAAATTATACTTTAAAAAATTGAAAATAAAACATGGAATTTAATAATAATTTGTATGTTTCACTATTCTTTGATGAAACAAAATTTTGAAGAAAAATTTCCAAATTTTAGTATGGGATAATTTTTAGGTGATTATTTTAAAAAGTTTATTTATTTTAGAAAATAAATTTTCAAAAAATTATAAAAAATAGAAATATAATCCACTCACAAAAAGCATTCAAATACCATTTTTGATGAAAACATATCATTGAAGAATAAAAGGGTTCTACTAGAACTTGAGTGATTATTTAAATATCATTAATCAAGAGACAATTATTGATTTGAATATTATGATATATTTAAATAATTTTTTATCTGATTAATAAGCCCCAATTTAATGCCTTGGTTATAATGATCATATATAAAAAATAATGTTTTATAGATACTTTAAGTATGATGTTGTCTGTCATACACATTATCAAACAATATTTTTTGTTTTAAAATACTAGTATATTACATTCTACCCAAATTTATATATTCTTTCCTCAAAATTTAAACACAGTTTTAGAAACCACGGGTTCTAATTTTTTAAATACATTTTATGAAATCCCACATAATAAAAATGGATAATAATAAATCCACAGAAAAAGAGAGAAAAAAGAAAGAAAAAAGGTTATATAGAATAACAAAAAACAAAGATTTAAGGTAGGAAAAAATAGTGGGATGTGAAAACATGGATGTGAAAGAAAGAAAATATAACACCAAAAGATTTATTGAGAGTGATTAATAAAATGGTAATTAAAAATTTTACTATAAAAATCTATAAATTTGAGTTCTTTTAAAAGACCATTGATTTCTCTGTAAGAAAAGTAAATAGATAACGTAGTTATTTAAGGAACATTTTAGTAGAGTTAAAGAATTTATTTATCATCTACACTAAGAACATAAGTAAATATATTTACTTGAAAATTAAAAATTTGTATTATAATCAATTTCTACCTCAATATCATCTTTCACTCTAAATGATAATTATTCTAGGTAAAATATTAATTCATAAAGAACTAAAAGAAAATTATAATGGGTCACATAAATTAAAAAAGGATCAAAATCCATTAATCATGTATTTAGATATTAACGAAAATTAAAAAATGTTTATAATAGATAATAAAATTCCCAAAATGAATAAACCTTCAAAACAAATTAATCAGTATAACATCAATTAAAACTCCCAATGTAAAACATAATTCATTTAATAAAAAACTATACCAAAAACTCTCTAATATATTATTGAGCATATTTTAATCCCAAATATCAAAAGGGTTTAACAAAAAATTTATCTAATAATAATTTAACATTTATCTTCAATTAAAATTAAAAACACTTAACGTATCTTTCCCAAAATATATATGACCTAATAAAATAATCCACATGATATACTAGGAATTTCCATAAAGTACCAAGATCACCATTAAGCCACATGAAAATATTATATGTCTCCAAAATATTATCCAACCTTTAATATGAAAATACAGTCCCACAATGTTTTACTTATCTTAATATGAAAAATTTACCAAAATAATTAACTTCTTCAAAAATAAAATTAATCAAAAGATAAAAAATAAAATTTTAATCACATGATTATCACTATGATAAAACATTTTTTCCAAACATTTTGATAACATATATATAAATAAATATCAAAAATCATATAAAACATAATGGTTATTAATAATATCCCAATACTTTTTTCAGGTACTCTTCGACCCATGTTTTTTTCATTCTTTGGTTGGGTCTTGTTTTGGGGTGATTATGTTGAAATTTGGAAAAAAAATTATACTATTCGAGTTGTGGATGATTTTTCCAGCCACCCCTAGTGAAAACCAAGAACCCTTGTATAGTGAGGGTTTTTATGTATGGAACAAGATTAGAAAAACCGTGAACCCACCTAGGAGAAACTATTCACCCTATAGTTGCAGTGCATGTTAAGTGTGTATGGGTTGTCTAACTTTATAATCCTCTCTCAGAAACAATGCAGGTGGGATTTTTTTACTCTCAAAATTGTTCTAAAAATTCAATATCCTTCATTTTAGATGGATAATTACCCTTTTTAACCCTAATATGATTATCACGGTTGAGAATTCTCAAGAGAAGATATTTTTTCTCCTCTCACCTCTTCCTTAAGTGAATCAAAGCACCAGTGGAAGATTTGGCCCCTCCTCAAAAAGTTAATATCATCTCTAACAGTTTGTTCTTATACATCATTACTTCCAGCTTTGATTTTGATATATAAAGACATATTGGATTGATCTAAACTATATTTGGTTTTATCTTTATTTAATGTTGTGTTTCTAGATCTCTCACTCCATTATTATACATTGGCGAGTCCCATTGTAGATGTTGATTTATGGATATTTTATTTAAAGTTATGTGGTTCCATAATTTATTTCCCAATAATTAAAACCTTAAATTTATTAAATAAATTCAATATATATTTTTTAAAATATTTAAAATCATGGATGTGTGTTTTTTTATTCTTGATTTTAAATGGATATGAAAATTGATTAAAAAACACCAATTTTAATGGAATTAAAAATCTAGGGTGCATTTCTGAAGACGGATTCCTCATTTTGGAAATATATTTCATAGAAATTATTTGATATTGGTTGTGAAAAAAATAATTAAATTGAATGATGTTTTGGAATTACATGAAATGATGTAATATAATTATTTGGTTTTAAAATGAGAATAAAAATTTAAAATTTATATAGAGAATTTTATTTTAATGTGTTTTAGAATGATTTATTTAAAATTTATTTTATGTACCATTACCTCATGGGGGAGAGGAAGTAATTTTTCTATAACTCAGAGTGGAGATAATTTTTCATTAAGTGGGAGTGGATGAAATTATTCATTAAGTGGGATTGTATGTAATTATCTCATAAGTTGGGGTGTAGTTGGTGGATTTATTATACTTTCAATTCATCTATGGAAATACGTTATTAATTACACCTAATTTATAAAAAATTTTATATGAAATGTTCCCTTAAGACTATTTAATTTTTTTATATAACTTCTAATTTTTTTTGAAATAAAATCATGTTTTGGTTTTAAATATGAAATTCTATATTCAATCCCATACATTATACTATTAAAATTGGAATGAAGAATGGTAAATTATTATGGTATTGATTAATCAACACTTATTGAATACATTATGGGATTTATATCTCACACCCTACCTTTTCCATCAAGTGTTTTTTGATTTTCATATCCCAAGTTCAAGAAAACAGATAGTTCTACTTAGAGGTGGTGGGTGTTCTTGATCTGTTACAATAAGAGTGATGGTTGTAACTAGTGGATATGTTTTCCACTCTTTTCATAGTATTTTTGAATGTTATATTTTCAAATATGGAGTAATTTTATGATATACTACATTGGGTTTGGTTATACCAATTTTGTTTCTAGTATATTCTCCCTTTTGAGTGTTAATCATATTGACTTGTAATCTTTTATATTCTATTATTTGTAGAAAATTCGTGCTTTCTCTATTCAGACATAATTCTAGGTGTAACTCTTCAATTTTTATGGATTGGAAATTCCTTTCATACCATGTCAGAGATGGATCAGTTATCAAGGTAACAAGGTATCCAAGTCGGTTCAATAAGAAGTTGTCTCAAAGTTGGAGGATTAGAATTATTCCCTAATGTTAGTATAAAATTTGGGATATGTTGACAGTATTTAAGAGGTAGTTACAAGTGATTTCATTGATAGATCACATCATCAAAATCCATAATTCAATATATATGGCTTTAGAAAGGTTTCTTATGGAATAAACTTAATTGATTCTATAAATTTCATTCATTTTGATTTGGGTGTGTTGAAGTCTATATCATGAAATAATACAAGAAAATAAATTTGAATAAGCCTGATGAGGAAGCTACTAGTGAACCACAATGAGTGTATCCTCTCATGTTCTACAAATTTTTGAGATTTTTGTGAATTGTTCCTAGTCTATGGGATATACACCTTCACCATTTCCCATTCATGATCCATTTGTGGAACATCAGTGGGATAAATCATAGAATCATTTATAATATAACCTTCACTAGAAGACACTAGTTTTAAAAGGATCTAATTACCCATAAGATGTTGAGAATTGGTTGAGAAATATTGAACTCTTTTTGATTTATTTTAAATTCTAAATTTTATTAAGGTGAAATGTTTTACCTTCAATCAAGAGGGAACTATTTGAAGTTGGTGGGATTCAATGGTAAAGGAGAAGAAGCACAAGGTTTTAGAGTGGAAGTACATTATGGTTATTTTCACTAATATTTTTTTCTAAAGTCTATAATGATGGATAAGGATTTAGGGTTTTTCAAACATTAATAGTTATACAGGACTACGATGGATTATGTAAAACCAATTTTCATGCTCGTACATTTTTCATCTGAGATTTTCTAAATTGGGAAGATAAATAATTGAGGATTCGTGATGAGTATTCAACGAGTTATTCTTTATCATGTTTTCCTACTAAAACATTATTCTTATTATAATGTAATAGATAGTGCACTAAGGGTTAGGCATGATATGGATTTTATGTTTGGGTTGAAGGGAGTTCAATTTTATCCTTGTGGAAGTTCTATGATTTTGAATAAATTAAATTGGAAGTGTGATGAGTATTTTGTATGTTTTTGACATCTAGAAACATCTAGACCACATGTAGTTCCTAGTATGGGCCGTTTAACATGATTTTAATGTGCAAGTTTGGGAATTTGATATGTGTTTGTATGGACGTTTCAATGATCTACAGGTTTTATGGTTTCTCGGGACACCTATAGAAATTAATTTATTTTTTCTACTCTTCATAGTGGTACACGATCACAGGAATCCAAAAAGTAATGTGGTGAAATCAAACACATTAATATATAATGGATTATAGTCATAATAATCCAAAAATGATTCATCACATATACAAAGACTCTCCATCAGAAGCTGATACAGATCCATCAACTGTGTGAGGTACCGTCACTATAGTTTTAACTTTATTAACAACTTTATTTGACAATAGTGCATATTATTCATTTATATCGACTAGTATTGTGAACTACCAAAATACTCCTAAGGACAATTTTTCATATGTGATGGAAATTACTATGCCCCTTAGAATAAGGAGAGAACATGGTCTCTATTTTCCATCTTATTTTTTCTCTTAATTAGAGATTTAACATGTCTGGGATTTTTTGGTTCACTACATGAAACCTCTTCATTTAATTTTTTGGATGGATTGGGTCATTGCTAGTAATGTACTTAGGCAACCCCAAAATCCTGGAGTTGGTTTCTACTTCCATTATATTGGCCTCAGAAAGTAGGATACACATCTTGAAGGACTTAAAAGTTTAGTAGTCTCCTTAAAATAGATACAAACATGATTCTTACATAAGATTTTGAATAAAAAAATTATAACATAATTTTATGTTTTTAGGATTTCTTTATTACATCTAGAATATTAAACAAAATGGAATCCTAGGTAAATGAAACTAAATAAAGGTGAGATAAAATGTTCAATAATGGTTAATCACAATAGAATATATTATTAATCAGTAAGAATAATCAATATTTCAAGGTAAATAAATGAAAACACATTCAATTTAATTGATAAATATGAATGAAATTAATCCACATCTAATATAAAATAAAAAATATCATGGATAATGATAAAATAATTATGAAAGAAGGCAATGATTATTTACTAGAAGTCATGTTTCCCATAAACATGATACCTTTACCATCAAGATCTATCCACCAGACCATATCAATAATATACTGAACAATCCTATTATATTTATCCATATCTATCTATACATTCAAGATATATCCTCAAGATAGTTAAAACCATACTAGTAACAAATCAGTAGGGTTTGTCGAACTAATTTTTTCATATGAGACTGCTGATGCATTGAGGTGATTAATTTTAATAGTCCCTAACACATCTTATTACTGTCTAAATAATTATTCATATATTAAATAATTGATTTAATTATTAAACAATGTGACTTATAGAATATATGTATTGAGTAAAGGATACAGATTTATCAACGTTTCCCCAATAAATCCAATCCCTTTCATAGTAAACTTGACATATAATAATAGAATATGGTTTAAGAAATAATTATATCCATTATAAAATAATCTGTATATTAAAAATAAGTATATTATATAATAAAAAAATAGTGATAATAAAATTATTGTTTTAGGAGAAAGTTAATAAGAACAAAAGAAATTGAGACTATACGAAAACTTTAACACTTGGTAATTTTCAAGTAAAATCCATTTGAAATATATAATTCAAATTAAAAAATAAAATATGTTTATTTTTTTAATGAATTGTGATATTTCTTATCAACGGTGTAGTATATAAACAACATATAAATTAATTGGTGCATAAAATTAAATAATTTTCAAGGGAATGCAAATTGAGATGAAATATCATACCTTGCGCTTTCCTTTTGGTTATACTATATTTATTATCATATATAATGGTTTTAGGAAAGTTATTAACCTACAATAGAAACATATTTATATTAATGGTATCATATATTAATATTTTATAAAATATGGTTACCCTTTAATTAATAATCATTCATTATTTTCTTTGTTTCAAGTGTTAATTACCTAGTTTTTCAAGGATGTTTCCACGTGTAATTTTTTGTTCCTTGTAATTCAGACATGACTGAATAATCTCCAGAAATTATACCATGATATAAATATTATATGTATTCAATAAATTTGTATTTATATTAATCCTTAATATTTAGTTATAGGAAATTAAATGCATCATTAATGGAGATGGTATGCCTTATTTACACATTAACAATGATTCCATTTTCTAATCATATTGAAAAAGAGAAAATTAAATGATATATATTTATTTTATAATTAAATTATAATATTTATGTCATATATATATCACATATTATTGTTAGAACCATAATTAATATAATCAATGTAAATTTTGAAAAAATAACAATGCTTCACAAGGTGGTAGTCCGCTGTAGAGATGAATGAATTTACCATATTCCCACAAAATAGAAATAATTAAGGTATATGTTATATAAAAATTAAAGAAGAATAAATACATCATAAATATCATAAATATAATATCTAAATAATATTTCTATAATTACTCTAAACAATTAAAGGTTATATTTGAAAATTAATGACATCAGTTCGTGAGACTGTATACTTTTGTACACATGAATAATGATTTCGTAACCCATTTTATGGAATTTTATAATGTTTTAGTTCATAAAATTAACATAAAAACATAAAATTATATTTATTAAAATTATTTTATTATATAATAAATATATTATAATAATTTATGGAGGTGTATAGGGAAATAAAATAAATAAACTTTTGGAAGAACATTACCACTACTTCAGGTATCCTATTTAGGTTTGCGCTAAATTATTCTAAGGCTTAATTTATTCCAAAACCTAGACTTCTAAGATGATGATATGGATTAATTGGAGTGATTTGGGTAGGATTATTATGATCCAAATGGCTTTATATTTTGGAGTTTGGGGGAGAGTTATCTCCCATTTATAGTTTAGAAGGAGTTTCATTCTTGTAAATACTCAAAGATATTCCCTATTGGGAGCTCTTTGATACCTCATGTGTCTCCAAATATTAATAATAATGGAGGAAAGGGTTGATTAAGTTGATAAGAATTACCAATTAAAAAAATAAAGTCATTTATAAAATTTTATTCCTTAATTTATATGTTCTTATATTTTACAATTTTGGGTTTTCACAAAGGTGACTAGTTTTCTAAAATTGGTCATTTATCCATTATGTTTAATTAAATTGAAAATTATTATAAAATTTATAACTACATATTCTAAATATGTTTTGAAATTTTTAAAATAAAAATCCTAGGTTTTTGTATTATTGAAAACAGTTTTACCCCAATAACCTAATATATATATATAAAATTCCCATGTGTGTTGGGAATTAATTTTAACATAAGAACATGTAATGCACATAAAAACTACTTTAACCCTAACTATACTAACAATGTTTTTACTATTTAGGGGACAATATGATCATTATAAAAGATCTGTTAGTCCATTAAGGGGACCTATTTTACATATATAGATATTTAAAAATCTATTATCCTAAGATATGATTTTTCGAAATTTTAAATCATTAAATTAAGTAATATTTGTAATAAAATAAGTCTAATGATAATTTTTACATTATTAATTTATTTGAATTTATAAATTTCTAGAAAATAATTGGATTTGAATATTTTAAGTTAATAAATTTTTCAAATGACATATTTATATAAAAATAATAATTTAAAAGAATAATTATTTCAATGTTCTTCACTTTTAAAATTTTCATTATCATTTATTTTATTAAATTGTTGGCTAAATAAATATTATGTTGCAATTTATTAATAATTTTATTTTACGAATTCATTTATAAAAATTAAATATAAATTACTATGATAACTAAAATTAAGTTATCTTTACAAAAAAATATATAATAGAACCGATGTGATTTTTTAATCTATATCAATGTTTTATAAATATTAAAGGTAATGAATATTCTTTTTTACAGTTTTCTTAACTTAACTTTTTAAATAGGTCACTTTCATGTAATTGTTTCACAATAACACATAAAAATATATAAAAAGTAGAAACTATCAAAATATTTTCATACAATGTGTGCTTTAAACATGTGTGGGTCATTTTACACCTTTTATTGAATGTTTAACCACCAAGTAAACTTGTTTTTTTCTTAATCAATGTAATTAATTTTAAATTTTTTCCCTAATAATTATGGTTAATTTTTTTTGAAATTATTATAAATTATAAAATATGATAATTTGAAATATGGAATACATATTTTCAAAATTATGATACGAAAGTGGTAGAATTTTATTTTAAATTTATCTCGTAGATGTGCTGACAAAGTGGGGTTTTAAAGTGAATATGTTTAATAGTTTGTAATTTTTTTCTATCAAAATTCAATATAAAATTTATTCCAATGAAATAAATTAGATTAATATATTTATAATTGATCTAAATTAACCTTAAAAGAAATTTATAATATAATTTTTCATTATAAATTATTTATATGAGAATTCAATGTTCAATTAATGTTCAGTATTTTCACTATTCATCAAACCTAGGAATCTCCTCAAAATGATATGAAAGATTTACCCTAATCTAATTTTTATAAGTAAAATTTCAAAAATTAATTATATATTTATTATAAAATTTATAAGATATTGAAAATTTATTTTTAAATCAAGTACAACATTAAAAGGCGACAAGACCATCTTTAGAACAAATACAGCTTTGTATGCATACTATTAAATTTATTCTTATCTTATACCTTTAAAATATATTAGATTAATGTAAAAACTTTTTATTTTAAAAAAATAATATAAAAATATTTTTAACATAATATACACATATTAATAAATTAATTTTTTTAATTTCAATCCCCCATGGCACATTAAAGATTTCATTTATCTTCAATTTGTTTTATATTCAAATATAATTAATTGGAATCCATTGAATTCAACAATAAATTTTAATATTATATTTAATTATAATCATAACCACCAATTTAATTTCTAGGATAAAATTTTCAATTCAAATAAAAATATTAATATTATTATGTAAAACTCAGTCTTGTGTGTAACAAAAGCTATTGAAGAAACTCATTGTTATATGAAATGAAAACTATATCAATATTTTTTTCATTTAATGTTATAGAATAGATTAAATTTATTTAAAATAGTTAATATATCTTAATGTAAAGGGATTTTATATTCCTTTCTATGATTTATTTTTCTTTTTGTAATTGTTATCGAATGAAATGTTAATCTTTTAGAATTTTTAGGGTCTTATATTCTCCCCAACATAAATAAATTGCATCCTTATAATTTAAACATGATGTTGAAAATATAGTATTTTAAATTTGGAAAAACCATTTTTGAGAAACCCACATCATAAGAGAGCTAATAAAATATCCCTTTAATTTGAGATAAAGGAAAGTATGAAGGTTATATTGAATAAAACATATCTAGGTTTATAATTTAGATAAATGTGGTGGAACGTAGATATAGATAAAACATTGAAATGTGTAAATTTATATAGATAGTGAATGAGGTCATTGATCATAAGAAATTTAGTGATTAATGGAACGTTGAGAAGCTCAAAACCATAAATCTACATTGAGGTATATTGCATGATATATTTTTATTACGCATTCCTGATTTTATCTTTTTTTTTGCGATTCAATAAATTCTAACATCATCTCATTATATGAGAAAAAAATATCCAAAACATTTAATATTTAATTTTTATTGCATGAAAAACTATATGTAAATTTTTATGTGTTGTAAAGTCCATAAAAGAGTGAAAATTCTTTCCTTATATCTCAAGATATTTTCCAAAACCCAAATGGATTGCACAATTTATCCTATATAAAAATTTAATCTATAAAACCTCAACCAAATGTAATCACAAACCATTTCATTAGTGGTTAACCTTATGTCCCTTCTAAAAGATGCAGTTCTATAACATTAGAAATAAGGAAATTGAGTTTCCAAAATGAAGTGATCATTATTTAGTTCTAAGGTATTTACTACTTTCCAATTTAAGTTATACATATCAATCAAATGTTTATACTACCATAATTATTTCTACATTAAGAAAAAATATATGGTTATATTTCCATAAATATTTTGTTTTCTATTAATATAAAATTTCCCCAGAATCATTTTTCATAGTTATTCATATTGGTCAAAATATTCTCTAAAATCATTAATTAAATATTAATTGAGTAGAATACTTATATATTTCATAATTCTTATGATTATAATAGATTTATTTTACAATATGTATATATATTTGATCCAAATACATGAATAAAATAAATTGGTCTAATTTTTATGCATTAATATAATAATATTGACCTTTATATTTTAATTTCCCTGGATGATTGGGAAATTTATTTGAAAATTCCCCTATTTCAATAAAATTAAAAAAATGCGTCATTTTTTCCATTTTTTCCCAAGCACTATTTTTTCCGGGTGACCCATTTCTTCACATATAACAAACTTATATCCCCGTCAATAATGAAACTTGGTGTTCCTTAAAAAAATATAACATTAGGAAAATTCCTTATTTCTCTTATTCACTAAATATATTTTTTTCTTCCATTCTTTTCTTCTATGGTTTCCTATTTAATCCATAATACTGAGTGAATTATTTCTTTTTCTTTATATCATATAAAACTACTTCATATTATGATGAGTTTGAGAGACTATTACCCTTTATAGACATGTCTTAATCCTTTAAAATAGACATTATATCTTATAATCTATGTATTTTATATAACAATTAGTATATCTACATAACCTTTTAAAGGTTTTTTCATACTCAAGAACACTTTTATTTCATTATATTTAAGCTAAGTAACACCCTCTTCATCTAAGATTGTTTCTCATGAGATAAATATTTATTGAAGAATGTCTCCTTAAAAAAATTTCATTAAATGTGTTAAATTTACTATTCCTCTATAGTATTCTAGATCAACCAACCACATTGATCAGTGTAACCATTGATCCAATACATTTCAATTATAACATTTTTCTTTTCAATATATACTAATGCCAATAATATTCTATCCAAATATTTAATCCATTTCTCATCTACCATTGGATTAGTAGGACTACTAAATTTTGGGGTTTTATATACAATAAAGTGATCTAAAATAGAATAATATCACTTTTTAATAGTTTTCTCTATCCCATAAAAGTTATTTTTCATAACTTTGATAATTTGACAAAATATATCCATAATTTTCTCAATTAAAAAAACAATGGTATTGTAGTTCTTATCTAGGAAATCTCTATATTGGACATGAGTATTGATACTCTTTCAACATACATGAACCATTTATTAATAGGGGAACACACTATATTATATCATATCATTATGAAACATAATATATATTCCCAAAACAAGAAAAATACTTAGCCTAAGTTGAAAAATTTATGTGTAGAAAATCTCATAATCACTAGGATGGTTTCTCTGGGATGTTCATCTATTCTTATCCTCAAATTATATCATAATTTTGTGTTTTCTACTCTATATTTTCCTAAATCTATTTCCCAAGGATTCTACTAAACTTTCTTTGATACCAACTATAGTGACCCAACCCCAAAATAGTAGAGTTCGTGCCTTCTACCGTTAAATGGTCCTTAGATATGAGGAAACACATCCCACAAGACCAATAAATTTTGTAGTCTTGGATATCTAGAGATATTCATGAGTATTAAGATACATTCTCAATACATGAATTAAAACAAAACATTTATCTTTATAATATAACATTATTTATTATATCATATCCCTGTATAATCAGTTATAGTAAACTTCATATAATCGCGGGGAAAAGAAAAATAATAAGGATGATATGAAATTATAAATAAGGGTTATGTAAAATAGAATATATTATGAACCAATAAACATAATTAATATTTAAATATAAAGAAATTCAAAACAAATTATATTTAATAAATAGCTATGAATTAAATTTTTCTATATATAATATCATAGAAAAAATCATAGATAACAATAGCTAAAATATAAATGAATGAAATACTAAATTATTAGATGTAAAGTTTCCCAGGAACATGATTTCTCTATAATCAATATCTATAATCAATAATTTTTAAAATAATACTGGTTAAAAAGTAATTTGATTTGGAAAAATCTAACTCTGCTATCATGATATATCCTTAGGAAATATTAAAACAAAATTGTTAAAAATGTCTAGGGTTTTCCAACTAATTTGGCCTTAAAAAAATAAAAATGCAGAGAGGATAATATATTAAATAGTCCCGAAAATTTTTCTTAACTATTTGAATAATTAATAATATTTTGAAAAATTTATTTAATTCACCAAAAATGTTCCTTATATAATTGTCAGATTGAGTAAAGGATACATATTTGTCAATATTTTCCTAATAAATAAAATAAAATTAATTGTACAAACAGTATGTATACATGGAATAAGGTTTAAGAAATAAAAATATCCATATTTTATGAATATATATATATTAGAAATAAATATAGTATCAAATGAAAAATTATTACAATAAAGTGATTGTTTTAAGAGAACGTTAAGAATCACGAAAAAGAGTGTGATTGTAAGATAACTTTTAACACATGTTAATTTTCAATTAAAATCCCCTTGAATGATATAACTAAAATATTAACCTAAAATAAAATTAATTTTGAATTAATCATGATATTACTTGTTAAAGGGGTAGTATATACACCACAGAGAAGTGAATTAGTGTATAAAATAAAATAAATCTCAATAGAATGAAAACTGAAATGAAATCTATGACCTAGAAATTTGATTTTGATCATACATTCATTAACCTAATATATAATGATTATAATAATTATTTTAAAATAAAATAGAACCATATTAATATTTATGATTTAATATATGATTCTTTTAAAACATCTAATTACCTGTTCATTAATAATATTTCAGTATTTTCATCTTATGGGTATTAATTGCCTTGTTTTTTGAGTAAGTTTCAACTTGTTATTTTTTACTAATACATATATTAGGATTTAATAATCACCAAAATTTAAACCCTGATTTAAATATCATATATATTTTGTTCATATATATTTATAGGAATACATAAAATTTAGTTATAATAAATAAAATTTAATATTTATGGAGATGGTAGGTCGTACATACGTATGGACATTTCTTCAATTTTCTTATAATCATGAAATAAATAAAAATAAATGATATTTAGTTTTATTATATTTACATTATTATATTTGATTAAAAAATATCACAATTTTTTTTATTAAAATCATTTTTAATACATTTTATGTAATTTTTGAACGAATCAGATTGCTTCGTGTGGATGAAGTCTGACGTACATAAGAAAAACATTATCTTATTCCAACAACTTTTAAAGAATTAACTTATGTATTATATAATAATTACAAAAGAATTAATAAATCATAAATATCATAAATTTTATATATAAATAGTTTGTCCATCATAATTTGCTACCGTGATAGATTTTAATGGAAAAAATGACATCTGTTTGTGAGGCGATAGTCCTCTATAAACACAAATGATTATTTTATAACCCATTTGACATAAGTTTGTGAATATTTAGGTATTATACTTAACAAAAAACATCTTATTATATTTAATATACTATTTTTTATATAATCTTTATATAATAATGATTTAAGGATGTGGTAAATAAAATAAAATAAAAACTCTTTAAAAAACATTAACTATTCTTTGGGAATCCTCCTTATGTTTTCATTATATCACATATATGTCCCCTTTATAGAAAAAATATGGATTATAGGATTAGGGGAGACAATTTTTTGAGTGATTTTGGTATGTATTTGTTGAGCCAAATGGATTTAGAGGTGAAAATAAGGGGGAGAGTGTTCCTCATTAAATAGTTTTGGAGGAGTGACATTCATTTAATTACTCAAAGGTATTAAGTATTGGGAGGTCCCACTTACCACATGTGGATTCAATATTGAATAACATTGGAGTATATGGTTTATTTTTTTTATAGGAAACAACTTTGCACAGAAATAAATTCATTTTTATAATTTTTTCCACAACATCTATGTTTCCTTATTTTCCCAATTCTATATCTTCACTAAGGAAGATAGTTTTATAACATAGGAATTTTATCAATTACAACTAAATTAAATTGAAATGTATTATAAAATTTATTATCACTAATTATAAATATTTTTTCTAATTTATAATATAAAAATTTATTGTGTGTCGGGAATTAATTTTAATAGAAGCACACATAACTACCAGAAACACTACTTCAACCCTAACCATGCCCACAACATTTTTACTATTTATGGTTAAATATGTTCATTAATAATTATCTATTTATCCATTAATGGACCATATTTTATATTTATTAGTTTTTAAAATTAACTTTTTTTAGAAGATATGATTTCTATAAATTTTAAATCAAATAATAAAATGTCATTTATAATAAAATAAAATTATTGTCAATTTTGACATTATTAAGATAATTTAAAGTTTCAGATATATTTAAAATAATTTAATTTGAATATTTTAAGTTCACATCTATATGAAATGAAATATTCAACTATATAAATAAGGAAACATAATATTAAATTTAATTTTCATCACATGTAATGTTTTTAGTATATTTTATTTTATTTTATTATTAACAAAATAATTACTATTCTCACACTTTTTATGAATTTTTAGTAACTAATCCTTCTTTAAAAATTAATTATAAACTATCAGGATAAAAAATATTTCTTTCAAAATAAAATATATAACAAAAACAACCTGGCTTTTCCATATCCCAAATCTTTATTAATATTAAAGGCAAGAAAGATTCATTTTTTATTATTTTTCTATAATGAACTTCTTATATAAGACACTTTAAAAGAATTAAATCACAATAACTTATATAAGTAGATAAAAAGCTTGTAAGTGTTAAAAAAGCTCTATAAATGGGTATTCAAAAAATGGGTAGGCCCTTTGCACCTTATATTATAAGTTTAACCACTAGGTAAACTCATTTTTTTCATTAATCACTGTAACAATTTTTAATTGTTTTCTCTAGTCATTATAGGTAAAAGTTAATTTGTTCTCTATAGAAATTATATTTTATTATTTTTAAAAATATGGAATCTATTTTTCCAAGTTCAAATCATATGAGTGGTATAATTTAATTTGAATGTTATCCTACAAACGTGACGATCATGTAGGGTTTTAAAGTGAAAATGTTCAACATTTTGAAAGTTTTTTATTTAAAATTTAAAATTCAAAATATTTAAAATGATCCATATTGAGTTAATATATTTATAATTTTTTTAACTTTAAAAAAATTAATATATAACTTATCCTTATAAATTATTTAGATGAAATTATTGTATTCAATTAAAATTTAGTATTTTTCACTATCCATAATAAATTAAAACTTCTCAGAAAAATACCAAAAATTCACCCTAATATTATTTTAACCTTATTTTTCCAAAAAAGTATATTTTTTTAAATAAATTTTATTAATGTTTTGAAATTTACTTTTAAAACAATTGTTTTATTAAAAGGCGGCAAAACCGCCTTTTAAACAAAGACATCTTTTTATGTATTAAATTTGATTTGTTCATATATTATCCAAATAAAATATATTGGATTAATGTAAAAAACATTTGAATATATATTTATAATATAAATTTAATTAAGATGATTCAATAATAGTAATTAAATTTATTTATTAATTTAAAATGCCTTTGGTGCATAAAACATTTTCTTTATATTAAACTTGTTTATAAATTCATTCATAATTAATTGGTACCTAATGAATTAAAAATTATGTATTGATAACTTACTTAATACTATTAATAATCCGTAATTTAACATCTAGTATATTCTTTTATTTTTTAATAATATTTTTAATATTATTCAATAAAAATCAGTCACTCTTGAAACATAAGATATCAAAGAAACTTATTATTTCATGAAACACATACTAACCCATTATTGCATGTTTTTAAAGATATGGAATTTTTTTAATTAATTTAAAATTCTAAATATATCATAAATTCTATGTATGTTATGTTCATTTATATGTTTTTTGTTTCATTTCATATGCCGTATCAAATAAAATGTTATTCTTTAAGAATTTTTGGGATGTTATAAATAAGGACTGAATTGACTTCTAATATTGATGGGTCTATTTTACCATTAATGATGGATCATTTTTAATTGATCATGGAGTATAGAACCTGAGGTATACTAGAGACAAAAATTCTACTCTAGAGATGGGGAAATAAATATCATTTTATTCTTTTGATCTTGAGTAGAAATATTTGAGTGACGATCTCCCCCTTGTTGTGGTTGGGTTTCCAGATGGATTTTTACTGATTTATCTAGTTTTCCACCATTAAAAGAGGAAGTGTTTTCACTTTATTTGTTAATTGGTACATAACTAGTGTTTATTATATCTTACTATATGGAACTATCTGATCTAAAAGTGTTGACGGCTTAGTTGGATAATCAGTTAGAAAAAGTATTTATAAGCATGAGTGTGTCACATAGGGGGGTGCCTCCTACCTTTTATAATAAAGATAATATAACACTTATCCTATGTGTTGATTATATGAAAAATATCTAAGTTATGGTAATGTAAAATTATTTATTTCATCTAATAATAGATATGTTTGACCAGATGAAAGAGGAAAATTGGTTTTCAATGATTGATATTCGGTCTGGTTATCACCAGTTGATAATAAAATAATATGATATTTTGAAAAACACATTATATAGAAGGTAAATCCATTATGAGTATCTTGTAATTCTTTTAAATATATAACAATATCCTAAAATATTTATATATTTTACAAATTGGATCTTTAACGAGTATCTTGATATGTTCATGGTGGTCTTTGTGGATGGTTTACTCTTAGTCTAACAAAGATTATTTGTGTTATATGAGAGTAGTTTTGAAATTTTTTATAAGTCATTGACTCTACTCCAAGCTATCAAAGCTTGAATTTTCAATTAAGGAGGTGATGTTTGTCACGAACCGAATCTGGTAACCGCCAAAACCGGCACCAAAACCAGCCCGTGACATGACCCGAGGGGCGTTCCCGATCCCCACGGGCCGGCACAAGTCCCCGGGTATCATAAAATGAAAATTGGGAACGATTTACCCGAGTTTATAAACATAAAACAACAATAGAATCCAATGAAACAAATCTGGATTTTTCAAACCAAACAATCTTTTACAAAAATTCAGAACTGAATTTCATGGCTTAAAACAACTCAAAAGGTCTATACCAAAGTTTCAAATCCAAATAAGGACAGCCCAAGAACCCTCATGGCAAGGGGCACCGCCCACAAGCCACCTCCACAAGACTTCACCACCAAGGACCTGCTAGAAACCCGAACCACTGGAACAAAAAAACTGTACCCAACCTGCGACAACAAAAACAACCATGTATACTTACACCCAAGGGTGTAAGTAGGGTGTGATCCAAATCCCATTAAGATACCACCACTAAGATATTCCATGTGATAAACATTTAAAGACGAAAAGCATGCAAGTTTTCAAAAACATGAAAAGCTAGTTACAATTTCTAAAAGATGCTACTTGAAAAAAAATAGTTTTCAAGTGGGCTATCATTACGAAACAACACTTTTAAAAATAATGTCAACAATAATGAATTTTCCAGCCAACTATACCATATGCCGATGGTAAGTACGAAGTAAATAATGAGCACAAGAAATAGGAAGTAACCCCTAGGCACTAGCTAGCTGTGGGTCCCAGGTACCTCGTATCTCGGTTAGAGTAACCATCAGAAATATCCATTCTCGTGCACGAGCCACTAGTAGGGAACATACCCATAACCAAGTGGTCCCCAATCATCATCATCATAGTTTAGTTAGAGTTGTAAGCGTCAATCTTGCTAAGTGAAACTGAGGCCAATCCCCATGGATTCACTAGCATACTAGTACATGTCCACCCACCTAGATACCCAGGTTTTCCCCTTGTGCTCAAACAAGTTCAACAAGTCAAGAAATGTACATTGAACATGAAAATATGATTTACACATCAAAAATTTACCAAACAGCCCATATGTATACCACACAAGTTGCAAAAATCCATTTTTCATTCAAAATGATTTTGAAATCCGAATCGCACCAAAATAGCCCACAACACATTTCACATTTCTTCAACACTTCCACAAAACCATTAAACAATTTTATAAAACAATTATAAGATATTTAAACTCATATAACAGACCACACACATGGAATATAACACTTCTTTCATAGTCAAAAATTCAATTTTTCACATCACACTCACACAAAACACTCCACATCACTTTCACATCAGTTTCACTCTAAAATATCTCCTTCAAACAATTTAATAAAATATTTCCAAGATGATACATATCACATAACAGCCTTTTCACAAATGGAATGGACCTTTTAAAAATATACTCCAACCAAAATAGTTTGCTAATATAGTTTGACCTATTACACAACCCAATAAAGCATTCAAAACTTATATAAAACAATTATAAAGAGTATACCCAAACTTTGCACATAAAATCCATTACAAAAATCTCTTTTTAAGACAAAAGTACACCAAGACCCTACCAAAATAGAATTGGCAGCCCAATAAACATGAAATAATCCACATTCAAATGTTATATAATCACGTTGAATAATATCACAAAAGATACCCATGAGAATACACAAATCCATAAACACTTTCAAGGAGTACAACAATGTTATACAAATAAAACCATTCAAATACACCCAATTTTTAGGCCCACATGGAACTATATCATTACCTAACCATAATTGGCAGCCCCTTTCAACATCTAATAAATCACTTCCACATTTTACAAAACTACCACAAGATCTAACACATGAAATACATTTGAAAAATACACACTTCAAGAAAAAATGTAACTTTAAAAACAAATGCTTTACTATTTCAACCAAAAATGGTTTTCTCATAATTAACAGAACATAAGGAACATGAAAAATTATTTAATCAAGAAAACTAACTCATCATTAAATGGTTACCCACGGAATCACCTACCGAATGTGTTGAAACTCTCAAATATTGGGACGAAACATCAACCGCATGACCGCCGCACCTCAATGTAGTTAAAAGAAACATAAAACATCAATATTTCACCCAAAACACAGTAATTTAGAACCTATTAATGAACCCTAACTTCTGGAATTTTTTTATAATTCAATAATTAGGGGAGAAACCCTAATCAATTTGAAAGAGGAAAGAAATAGACTCACCTACTTGAAGAATCCTGAATTAATCACTCCAAAAACAGTAGTTACTGAAATTGAAAATAGCCAAAATTTAGGGATTCTTCGACCAAGATATAGGAGGTAATTTGGGAACTGGAATGGAGGGAAAAGATTAAGAATTGAGAGAGTTAAGAAGGTATGAAGTTACCTCTTCAATTCTGGCCGATTTGAGACACCCTATGAATATCATCCCTAATTAGCGATATCAAAGAGCTCCAAGGTGGGGGTAAGGCAATGAGAGCGCGCCTGGGTTTCTTAGGGTCGAGTGGGGGATGGAATCACCGAAAAAACGCAAATATTGAAGGAGATATAAAAACTTTAAAAATTATTTTTAATGCAGGAAATGGGCCTTCGGGAAGGCCCAATATCTTAAATAAAAACCCATATCCACCATGATTATGGATTTATAAAGGCTCCAAATTTATATTTTGGTGTTAATAGGTCAGATAAGACAATTTAGGAATTGGAATTAAGGAAAAATATTAAAAAATGAAATAGTTATAAAGGAAACAAATTTTATTTTTAAATCTGGAATTGGGCTCACGGTTTGGCCCAATTCATGAAAACACATCTATTTCTCCATAAAACCTTTGGAAACCATCCAAAACAAAAAATTAAAGGAAAATAAATGAAATTTAACTTCAAAATAATTCATTTATGTGACAATTATCCCCACCATGAAAACTTTCCGTCCCCGGAAAGCTACAGAAAATCCAGATACGAAAGCCAAACTGAACTGATAAACCAAGATGTACTCCCTTTCCAGGTTTCGCCCCCAAAGTCCAAAACACCTACATTGATCAATTAAGGAAGGAATAATTCACAACAAAATCATACACCACTTTCCTGAAACAATCAATCACATTCAGGCTTTATCCAAAAGGAAAACACCTCAAACACTATCAGAACAAGACTCAAGCAATTCCCTCAAACGAACAACAACATCGAACATGGTTACACATACCTTGCTATAACTAACCATTGGGAACTCTCCAATCTCAATGGTTACTCAAGGAAGATTTAGGTAGATTGATAGATCCAAATGAGACTACCTACCACCAATCCTAGACCATGGAAAAATCTAAGTTATTGGTACGGGAAAAAAAGGCTCCCCACCATTAGAACCAACAATCTTAATCGACCAGCATGGGCCGGTACAGAAAGACCCCAAAATATAAAGTGTTGGGACGACCACATGGTTAGTCTGCATGGTTTGGGAAACCATGAACTAACAGTGTAGATTCTTCTATCTATATGGTTTTTTTTTGGGGGGGCATGGTCACTACTAACCAAGTGTAAACTATGTGGTCAACCTGTCTAGCCAAACTTCATACCATTCTCTAAAGACTCAATGGAAACCAAAGTGGGAGGGAATATCATTGTGTGATGACATGGGTACAAGACCCTCCACCTATCTCCACCGAACGGGAACAACTGAAGAAATATGATGACACCATAGGTTTAAACTCTTCTTATCTTTCATATTGAGGATAGGACTTTGCACAAGGGTTTAAATGACACTGGGGTTTCCCCTGACTACGCGCCAGATTATCTCCGGGACCTATGGTAGGAGCTCAAAATATTGAAGCATCTTCGTCCTCGCAGTTAGGCTTTGGAAACCACCTGAATGAGAATTCTTATTTCGTTGCAAACAACAACTACACCGCAATCCCCGATTAGTTTTTCTAAGATATAACACATTCCAAACTCACTTTACCCTAACTCGATATTTCACTGAAACAAGGGATTAGAAGATGTACACACATAACACCTTGTTTGTTCGGGTGAGAAACAATAGAAGTAAAGAACACTTATACTCACCTTCCTCTAAAATGGAATATTTTTTTATGTTTTTTTTCAAGGGAGACATTCTCCCAACATAATAGAGATTCTTAGATGATTGCCCAACTTTCACCATTACAGTCAATAGAGCACATGACATCACGAGGAATCACCGAACATGACCATTGTGACTGATATAAACAATGAATAGATATGGAACTTGTACAACATCCAAAAACAGCACACAATTCTAGAAAGTGGCCATAATATCCTCTCATGACCAGATTTCCCACACTAGTAGTTTAACATGAATTCCTTCTTCGAAGAGACTATGAAGGACCGAGAGTTCCTCTTAGACACTATCCAAATACTCATCCATGCTAACAAACCCAGAACACTTCCACCTTCATGAAATTAGGAAACTTAAGAGGCTAAGGTCACTTTCAACCATCCATAATCAATCTCCCACTACAAGAGGATACAAAAAACCAATAAAGGAAAGGGTGTATACTAAATCTAAAAAGCTCAAGAAATAGATTCTTTATATTGATCAACTGGAGGATTTTCCAATGGAGAAACAATCTGGGTTGCGCTTCAGTTGTGCATTAACCTTTAATGGGGGCGTACCTTATCCAATGAGAGAACCCAAGGACCCAACCAACCTGGTATATTAGTCAAAACAAGCCATAAACCAGCTCCAAACACATGAAGGGAACTATCGTAAAGTCATCCCAAAACATTTTTCAAAAGAGACCACTAATCGTCCCTACAACACAGCTTACCGACCAAACACAAACCCAAAACATAGTTCAAACAGAAGGGGTTCTTGGAATCAAAACATCCCACAACATCAACATTTTCAAAAACCCATAATACAAACCGTAGAAAAATATTCATCAAGACATCGTGTTTTTCTTTAAAAGTAATTCTTTGAGAACAAACAGTTTAGCAGTAAGCATATCCACCAATGGTACCCCATGGGCCTCAAACATGCATGTTTTTGTGCCACACCAGACACCCTCCTCATATCCATCCCGGCACTCATCCAGTCGTGCCATCAACCATCCATCATCCCATATAACCCCATGCATGTGGTCGCTAATGGAAATACCAAAGGTTAAAACAAAAAATTCTTCCCACTTTTCAAAACCAAAATGGTCAACCAACACATCCTTTTTTCTCATAACTGCTAACCATGAGATCAAAATCCCAACTCAAATCTTACAAAAATTTTCAGAAAGTTGCAAACATTTAGAAAATAACTCACTTTCAAGATATTCACATAAATTTCAAAACATCTCATCCCATTAAAACACACTCTGATTGTTTAGAAAACTCTATTGGAAACACTTTTCAAAACCAACATCAATATAGTTCCTACTTTCAAAGAGGTGTAAGCACACCATTTTATATTTCAAAACAATTCTGAAAATTATGTTCCGCCATTTCATAAACCAAACCATTCCCTCTTTATTTGAAAATCATTTCACAAAAACTTTACACTTCTTAAAACCAAAGTGCTAAGGTTTCAAAACCTAAGCACAAAACAGTGCAAGAGAAAACTAGTTTCAGTAGGTGACTTGGAAATATGGTTGGCAGCCATATTCCAATCACCTCACTTTCACAGAGAGTGTTCTAGGGAATATCCTTGGCTCCACATGGCTTGTCAGGCCTTGCGAGCTCACTAGGACCATTAACCCAACTCTCTTTTCATTTCCCTTAATCATCATCGAACCAAGAAAACCGAAGGACTTAGATAAATCCCGACTTCTCTTGGAAACTTGAATCCAATTATGAGGTGTGGTGATCAGGAACACTACCCATAACTAGAATTCCATGTCCCAAAAATCCTAACTCCATACTATCCTGACTCTTCCCCAAATAACATGACCCAAAGAGTTAACATGAACCTCCTCTGATACCATTTTGTCACGAACCGAATCTGGTCACCGCCAAAACCGGCACCAAAACCAGCCCGTGACATGACCCGAGGGGCGTTCTCTATCCCCACGGGCTGGAACAAGTGCCCGGGTATCATAAAATGAAAATTGGGAACGATTTACCCGAGTTTATAAACATAAAACCACAAAAGAATCCAATGAAACAAATCTGGATTTTTCAAACCAAACAATCTTTTACATAAATTCAGAACTAAATTACATGGCTTAAAACAACTCAAAAGGTCTATACCAAAGTTAAAAATCCAAATAAGGACAGCCCAAGAACCCTCATGGCAAGGGGCACCGCCCACAAGCCACCTCCACAAGACTTCACCACCAAGGACCCACTAGAAACCCGAACCACTGGAACAAAAAAACTGTACCCAACCTGCGACAACAAAAACAACCATGTATACTTACACCCAAGTGTGTAAGTAGGGTGTGATCCAATTCCCAGTAGGATACCACCACTAAGAGATTCCATGTGATAAACATTTAAAGACGAAAAGCATGCAAGTTTTCAAAAACATGAAAAGGTAGTTACAATTTCTAAACGATGCTACTTGAATAAAAATAGTTTTCAAGTGGGCTATCATTACGAATAGAAACTTTTAAAAATAATGTCAACAATACTGAATTTTCTAGACAAATATACCGTATGCCAACGGTAAGTACAAAGTAAATAATGAGCACAAGAAATAGGAAGTAACCCCTAGGCACTAGCTAGCTGTGGGTCCCAGGTACCTCGTATCTCGGTGAGAGTAACCATCACAAATATCAATTCTCATGCACGAGCCACTAGTAGGGAACATACCCATAACCTAGTGGTCCCCAATCATCATCATCATAGTTTAGTTAGAGTTGTAAGCGTCAATCTTGCTAAGTGAAACTGAGGCCAAACCCCACGGATTCACTAGCATACTAGTACACGTCCACCCACCTAGATACCCAGGTTTTCCCCTTGTGCTCAAACAAGTTCAACAAGTCAAGAAATGTACATTGAACATGAAAATATCATTTCCACATCACAAATTCACCAAAAAGACCATATGTATACCACACAAGTTGCAAAAATCCATTTTTCATTCAAAATTATTTTGAAATCCGAATCACACCAAAATAGCCCACAACACATTTCACATTTCTTGAACACTTCCACAAAACCATTAAACAATTTTATAAAACAATTATAAGTTATTTAAACTCATATAACAGCCCACACACATGGAATATAACACTTCTTTCATAATCAAAAATTCAATTTTTCACATCACACTCACACAAAACACTCCACATCACTTTCACATCAGTTTCACTCTAAAATATCTCCTTCAAACAATTTAATAAAATATTTCCAAGATGATACATATCACATAACAACCTTTTCACAAATGGAATGGACCTTTTAAAAATATACTCCTACCAAAATAGTTTGCTGATATAGTTTCACCTATTACACAACCCAATAAAGCATTCAAAACTTTCATAAAACAATTATAAAGAGTATACCAAAACATTGCACATAAAATCCATTTCAAAAATCTCTTTTTAAGCCAAAAGCACACCAAGACAATACCAAAATAGAATTGGAAGCCCAATAAACATGAAATAATCCACATTCAAATGTTATATAATCACGTTGAATAATATCACAAAAGACACCCATGAGAATACACAAATCCATAAAACACTTTCATGGATTACAACAATGTTATACAAATAAAACCATTAAAATACACCCCATTTTTAGGCCCACATGGAACTATATCATTACCTAACCATAATTGGCATCCCTTTTCAACAACTAATAAATCACTTCCACATTTTACAAAACTACCACAAGATATAACACATGAAATACATTTGAAAAATACACACTTCAAGCAAAAATGTAACTTTAAAAACAAATGCTTTACTATTGCAACCAAAAATGGTTTTCTCATAATGAACAGAACATAAGGAACATGAAAAATTATTTAATCAAGCAAACTAACTCATCATTAAATGGTTACCCACGGAATCACCTACTGAATGTGTCGAAACCCTCAAATATTGGGACGAAACATCAACAGCATGACCGCCGCACCTCAAGGTAGTTAAAAGAAACCTAAAACCTCAATATTTCACCCAAAACACAGTAATTTAGAACCTATTCATGAACCCTAACTTCTGGAAATTTTTTTATAATTCAATAATTAGGGAAGAAACCCTAAGCAATTTGAAAGAGGAAAGAAATAGACTCACCTACTTGAAGCATCCTGAATTAATCACTCCAAAAACAATAGTTACTGAAATTGAAAACAGCCAAAATTTAGGGATTCTTCGAACAAGATATAAGAGGGAATTTTGGAACTGGAATGGAGGGAAAAGATTAAGAATTGAAAGAGTTAAGAAGGTATGAAGTTACCTCTTCAATTCTGGGCGATTTGAGACACCCTATGAATATCATCCCTAATTAGCGATATCAAAGAGCTCCAAGGAGGGGGAGGGGGAAGGAAATGAGAGCGCGCCTGGGTTTCATAGGGTCGAGTGGGGGATGGAATCACCGAAAAAACTAAAATATTGAAGGAGGTATAAAAACTTTAAAAATTATTTTTAATGCATGAAATGGGCCTTCGGGCAGGCCCAATATCTTAAATAAAAACCCATATCCACCATGATTATGGATTTATAAAGGCTTAAAATTTATATTTTGGTGTTAATAGGTCAGAGAAGACCATTTAGGAATTAGAATTAAGGAAAAATATTAAAAAATGAAAAAGTTATAAAGGAAAAAAATTTTATTTTTAAATCTGGAATTGGGCTCACGGTTTGGCCCAAATCATGAAAACCCATCTATTTCTCCATCAAACCTTTGGAAACCATCCAAAAAAATGAAAGGAAAATAAATGAAATTTAACATCAAAATAATTCATGTATGTGACAATGTTCATGGGATACATGTTCTCATAAAATGGAATCTTCATTGACTTTGAGAAGGTAAAATCTTTTATGAAAAGGGAAAATCCACAGAATGGTTTCAAGTTTCATAGATTCTTGGATTTAATAGGGTATTTCCCTAGTTTGAAAATTACTTTTCAATGTTGTATTCTCATAGGACCACTCTCACTCAGAAGGGGTAGATGTTTTCAATGATTGCATAATTTCAGAGTAGTTATTTTGTGTTGATGCTTCTTTTTAAGTTTTTACTATCATTGACTCTTCAAGTGGCCAGGTAGGGCTATGTGATCTTTCCTGATGCATCAGGTTCTATTTTGGGCTATGATATTATGTAGGGTGATCTCATGGTAGATTATCATTCTTGATATCTCTTTTAACATGGGAATAATTATCGAAACCTTGACCATGAACTCTCATCCATGATGCATGAGCTTAACATTTATAATCATTAACTTTTTAGGAAAAGTTTTACAATGTGTTCATGTTACAAAATATTGAGTAATATATTCTCTCAAAAAAAATATTAATTTCTACTAGGCTTCTTTTGTAGGGTACCTACAGTCTTTCGATTTTGACATTTTATATACCCTAGGGAAAGAGAATTTGATTCTTAATTCATTGAGAAGGAAAATTCAAACTCAAACCATTAAGGAATCATCAAGAGGATTGCACACGATGGATCTTTTATAATAAATGAATTTAGGAGTCTGGGAGGAAGAGGCTAAGGTTTCTTTGTAAAGTGTTTAGTAAAGCTCAACTCTTATTGATATTATTCAATAGTGTTAGTATCTTGATGATAAATTTTATAGAATTAGGTACACTCATTATAGTGAGGATATCATTTCATGTGGTTGATGTACATGGAGGGTATTCTATATTTTTAAAACTATCTTGTTGCACTGTTATCAATAAGACAATATTTGATTTTGGATATCCATAATTTCTAGTGGATTGTTCATCCAGGAACTTCAATGATGTTATTTTAAATGTAATAATGATTCTAGTGGCAATGAATGAGAAGATACATTGCTGACTGAGCTTTATATTTCTATACCTATCCATGGGTCAAGGCTGAGCAAAATCGACCTTCTGTTTTTCTTCAGCCACTTATATTGGTTAATTAGAAGTGGGATTATATTTCTACATAATTTTTTTGGGTTTCCACTTACCTATATAAATAATACAGTGATATGGGTTATGATAAGTGGTCTGATAAAATCGGCTCAATTTAGACACATTTGTGACATAACCAAGGTTTTGATGTTCTGAAATATCTTTGTGATTGATATTATTTGGTTTCAGGTAGTTCTATTTCAAATATTATTCGATATATATTACTATTATATGTCACATTATCTATATTTCTTTATGAGTAAATTGAATATCAAGTTCATTTTAGTGTGACACACAATCTGTATATGGATGGAAAAGCATAGAGATCGATACCGATTCTAGAGGATATTCTACATCAGGGTGTTCTGGAATTTAGTGGATCTTGGGATGAAAAGATGTTACTGTTTGAGTTTTCTTATAATAATATTTATCATTCTAATATTATAATGGATCCTATTGAGGCTTTTTATAGAAGGCTATGTAAATATTTATTGTGTTGGTCATATATTGGTCAGACTTTTTGGTTGGACACCTCTTTTTCAAAGAGATGATGACAAATATTAATTTGATTAATAAAAGAATGTTTATGTTTAAAAGATTTTCTAAATACTATACTTGTCATCTTCATAAACTATTTTAGGTTTCAGTTGGTGAATGTGTGTTTTTGAGTTTTTCACCTCATTTGAGTCATCAATGTCTTGGTAGGAAAGAGTTATTTTCTCCTCATTTTGCGGTACCATTTGAGGTTGTCAAGAAATTGGGGAAAGTAAATTACCATTTATAACTAAAACTATATTTGATGTTGATATGAAATGTGTTCCATAAATAACATCATTATAAGTATCTTTCGGAATAATGTCATATTCTGTGTTGGTTGGATTATTATATTGAGCCTGATTTATCTAAAAAAACATCCAGTTAGGATTATTGATTATGAGAAAAAGTTTCCTCATTGGAGGATGATACCTTTTTTCCATGTTCTATGGAATTATGTTTCTGATTATTTTGAAAATTATGATCTTAAGACACTGATGAGAGATCAGGGGCTCATCTATTTGCTATAAAAAAATATTGGTAGAATTTCGGGGGAAATTTTTTTTGGTAGTGGAGATTATAATATCCCTTTACTTATTTTCATTTACTCATCAATCCTTTATTTATTATGATTGTTCAGGTATTGTTTAGGAGTTTTTCTGGTAAAATTTGACAATTTGGGAGACTTTTTTGGTTGTGCGTGGTTGGTGCCTGATTTTCCCATACCATATGCCCATAGTGAAAACTTTTTATCCCTAGATGGAGATGGTTTTATAGTTTAGTTCATGGTTTGATAAACCATGCACCCACTTAGGGGAATCCTTGTACCCTAATGTTAGAGTTCATTTTTTTTGAGCAAGACATGTCTAACCAGGCATACATGATTTCATTATTCTAAAAATAGTTTTAAAAATTATTGACCCCCTATTTAAGATTCCTAGTCTCCTAACTCAAACCTTATATGATTTCAATGGTTGATAAGGCTCTCTAGAAGAAATTTTGAATCCTCTAACTAATTCCTTTGGTTAATCAAACCACCAGTGGAAGTAATGATGCCTATTTGATAAGTGGATTTCCTCTCTAATAGTTTCTTTTGATCCCTGCTTTCATCCTTATTATAAAATAATAGATCATCATGTATTGGATGGATGTAAACTCTGTTTTTAATAATTATTATAGGTTGCATTCCAAGATATTTTATTCCTTTTTTCTTCATTGGTGAGACTTATTGAATGTATTCATTTATTGATCTTTTTTTAAAGGTAGGTAAACCCATAATTTTGTAGCCTTAAATTGAAACCATAAATGTTATAACCTAATTGAATAGAGTTTTAAATTTATTTAAAAACATTAAATTATGAGGATTTGACTATTGATTTGAAATGTATATATATATTGATTAAAAACCAATTTCAATGGTATTGAAATTGTGGGATGAATCTATTAGAAAGTATGGTTTCTTTTGGAATTTGTTTTTATGGAAATGATTTGATATTGCTTTGGATAAAACTGATTAAATTGAATGTCGTTTTGAAATCGATTGAAATGATGAAAACAAATGATTTGGTTCTTAAATTATAATTCATGTTCAAAATTGACATTAAGAAATTCTATTTCAATTTTACTAAAATGTTTGATCACCAATTTTTTGATGTAACTTTCCATTAAGTGGGAGTGGATATAATTTAACCTTATGTGTGTGTGTGGACATAATCTTCCCTTAATGTGGAGTAGATGATATTTTCCCTTAATTGAGAGAAGTTGTGACTCTACAATAAGTGGGGGTGTAGTTGTTTGATATATTATAATTTTTATTATTTATAAAACTGTTTTATTCATGCTGGATAATTTATAAAAACTCTTTATATAATTTTTCCATTTAATACTATTTTATTTTTTTATGAATTCTATATTTTTATATTATTTTTTTAAATAAACAAAATGAAATACCTAATCTTATCTTATTTTCTTGAGATGTATGAAACTAATGTTAATGTTTTATAATATTGATTATAGAACACTTGGTGAGAGCCTATTAGGATTTATAGCACACACCCTACCCATTCCTTTGAGAATATGTAGAATTTCTTATTTTTGGTCTGAGTAAAGGTAACGTTTCACTTAGAGGTTGTAGATATTCTTAATCCATTAATCTTGTAGTGGTGGTGATAACTAGTATATATTTTATCCACTAGTTTCATAGGATATTGGAGTTTTATCATGTCAAATATTGAGTACATTACTTATGTAATGATTTGGGTTTCATTATACCTATTTTTTCATACATTATCCCCTTTAAAGGTTTGTCATACTAACATGTAATCTTTTATCTTATATTATTTGTGGACAATTAATTCTATATTTTTTATTGAATGATTCTAGGTGCTAGCCTCCAACTTATGGGGATCAGAAATGTTCTTCAAGCCTTGTCGAACCCGAATCAGTTGTCAAGGAACGAGGGTATCATGGCTATTTCATAACATTATCGATACATTTAATGTTATTTACAGCAAAATTAAATACATTTTCCCTCAAATAACTGTATTCATAAGATGAACTTAAGGGTTAAATATACCTCAATCTCAACAAATGTCTCCAAACAATTAACACTTTTTTAATTATGCAATTTTTCAAAGGTGTTGATTCCATCAAATATATTTTCAAAATTTTGAAAAAATCCATCTATATAATAATCCTTAGGTGTTTCTTTATTAAAAAAATAAAAATATTTCATAATTCTAAAAACACTATATGTAAACGCTTCATTGAAATAAAAACCATGTTTTTTATCTGATTCCATTATACATTATTCAAATAAATCAATGATATAAAATAAGATCATATGATTTTTCTATTTATACTCAACAAGGTTACATACTTCAGACACAAGAATATAAGTTATACAATAAATAGAGACCTCATGGCCTTCTTTTATGCTATTAATATCAATTTATCTTCCACCAAGAAATTCTTATATCCATAAAATAAATTTTCATGTCCTTAGTAGTATTTTTACAATTAAATGAGATAGATTAACCGAAAAATTTAAATTAGATAGAATATACACCCTCATCCACATAAATTTTAGAGAAAAAAATTTCTTGTATAGATAAAATATTTTCTTTCAGTTGATTTGAATGTTTATAAATATTTTAAAATAATTTGAATGATGTTTTACCATGACAGTTATAATTAAATCATATAGAAGGGATAAAAAGGGTGTGAAAGATATAATTCCTTCAATTTTGATACACAATCCTTAATATGTTGAAAAGAACATCATTTAAAAATTCTATTAATTATGAAAATGAAAATTATCGATAAGAGTAAATACAATATGAGATATATTTTATAATACTCAAATATTTCAACCCTTTTATATTTAGGTTGATTTATAGGATATCCAATCCCACTTTATAATAACCATAATTCTCCATTATATAGAGAACATTGTGCTTATAATGATTCTTTAACTTATACTCAAATAACATCCTAACCTTAATAATTTTATAAAACATTCATTGATACCAACTATAAGGACGCATCCATAAATAATAATTAATATAGTTTCTTATGAAAATATTATATATTTATTTCATTCACAATGAAATTTTAGGTTTAGTGTCCTGGAGAATTCTGTCATAACTCTAACAAAATAATCCAATATATTAAAAACAAGATACTTCTACTTAGTATCCATTTTTTACAATGTAATATTTTTAATGTAAAAAATGATTTCTTTTCTTGAAAAATATTCATGATTTTCATCATGAATTATTAATTTCTCTTACCCATCCTTGAACTTGGGTAACAAACATAAAACATGGTATGAGACCAAGAAACATAGTTAGGGGTATATAAAAATAAATAAATCATTATTCCAAAAATATTAAAAAGATATCCTTTTTAAAAATAAACATTTTGTTCAAAATAAAAATCTTCTTATACAAGAAATAAAATTATATTCCAAAATATTTTTCATATAATGTTTTATTTGAAATATTAAAAACTCATAATGGTTTCCTAGAAATCATGAAAACAACATAATAACATTCTAACAAAGTCATGATTTTCAACCTTATAAAGTATCATATACATTATTTTACCTTTTTAAATCCTCATATGTCCAAAAGGCCCCTTAGAAAGCATAGATAAATAATGTAGGTAGTTTGAGGAATCATTTTTATATCACAGTTACTTATGGAGTAATTATCATGGTAACACTTGGAACAACCATAACGATTATACTAGAAATAACCATCACAGTATATTTGAAAAATCTCTTATGAAAATCCTAATTAGTATAATTATTCCATTTACCCAAGGAATTGTAAATTTATAATGGGATCATCCAAAATTCATTTTAGATTGAACAAAAAATGATCATAATAATTTTCAAGAACAAATACATAATACATAAAATATTACATCATAAAAATTTTCTTTTCACCCATAAGAATTTTTTTTGAATATGGATATATTTATTCCATTTTTTTTTAAAATTACAATAACAAAATATTTTTTTAATAAAACATTAAATCTTATAAAGGAAGACAAAAATAAAATAATAGTTATGAATTTAGGAGAAATTTTTTTCACTATATATGTTAAAAAAGAACATTGAATATTTAATTTGTAATGGGTGTTAAAAATTACTTAAATGATTCATTTTGAAAACCACTGAATCATAATCAAAAGAAAAATAAATTTTCATTTAGAATTCAGTTATATCCAGATAAATATTTCCATAAAATATTTTTTAAAATATGGAGATTGAAGAAAAATAGTGTTTTAAGGGGAACACTAAAAGAGTATATTTTTTAAAAATCCACATACCTTGAATCTGAATTATCATGAACGTTATTTATTTTCATAAATAATTAAGTTATGTTAAATATTTATTATATTTAGAATATTTTTTAGTTTATTATTCTTTTTATCTCACTTATTACCATTTTATAACAAGTACATAATCAATTAATTTCACATCGTATGTTTCGATGATATTTGGTTAATAAGTCGAAAATTATATTGGTAAGTTGAATATGGTAACTAAGATCATTATAATATCATGTCCATAATAATAAACCTAAAATTTTTATCATTTATATACATAAATTTTAATTTTGAATCCAAAAATTATGTATGGATCTTAAAAATGGAATACATTAAAATCATAAAGATGGTAGGTCATACATATACTTATGTAATGTTTCTATATTTTAAATGAGAATTATGGAAAATGTTAGTATCATTTTAAAAGAACATAAGGATAATAATATCATAAATATCATATTAATTCTTTAAATATACTTCTATATATAGTCTAACTAATGTGGTGACGAGAAAAAAATTGCATCACCTTGGGGAGGTGGTAGTCCCCAAATACTCAAGAATTACGTTATTTTATTTTCTATTAATATATGGTGAAGAAGTTAAATGATTTATTATTTAATAATAATAATAAATATTTCATTAATATAATATATAAATATTAATTCCATCAATATAATTAATCCATGAGGGGAATTGATGGAAAATGAATCACATCGATTCATGAGGTGGAAGTCCATTGTTCACTTAAACGATGTATTCATTTTCCATTTGATTGAATTTGAGATGGATATAGGTTATTAAATCAACATATTAAAATATTATTTTAGGAATTTTATTTTTTCCAAAAATTAATTAATGTTTTTTTGGTATTTAAATGAGGTGTAAGGAAAAATAAAACTAAAACATTTGGTTAAAAACAATATCTCTTCCTCAGAATATTTCGTTTCATAAAACATTAATAGCATTAAGATTGTTATTATGGATGAAGTAAGTCCTATAAAATTATTTAATGGATATTTGGAATTTATTTGGGTATTTATAGTTTGAGAAAAATTGGTTTTTATGTGTGAAATAAGGAGAATAATAGATTCCCTTTTATAAGAGATGGGATGGACACACTTTAGAATTTCTTCAAATATTAAATTAATATAAATTAATTTTCAGTTACAAATGGACCAAAAATGTTTTATTTGTAATATTACATGTATATTAATAAAAATTATTGCATAAAAAAAATTATAAAAGTTTTTAATATGTTCTTACAATTATATATTGGGTTTAACCTTACGTCAACCTTCTATATATTCACCTGGACATTATGGTTTTTCACACTTTGAGTGTCAAGACAGTAACTATATATGGAAAAAAGCCCATAAATGAACTTTTGTTGATATTATATATAGTTAAATAATAAATAGAAGGTGATAATGTTTTGTTTGAATTTTAAATCGTTTAATAATATATTATTTTCAAAAAATACCAAAAATATCAATTTTAGAACAATTCATTTACTTTTAATTTAATAACATTTAGAAAAAAATTAAAAAAAAATAATTTAATAAATCATTAAAATGATATATTTATCTATAAAATTCATGAATCTAATTAATTCATTAAAATTATCTTACTTATAATTTTTTAATACCATTTATTCTATTTTTTAATTAATTGAATAATTTGTATATCAACATTATGTAATAATTCTGGATAATTATATCATTATTAAAAATAGAAAAAATAAAAAAAGGATAAAAACATTTAAATTTCAAATTTCTACTTATAAAAAATTATGTCTTCCATTTATCACTATTTTTAAAATATTATATTTATTAAAAACATCAGTGTTCCATTTTCCAATTTTATTTAAAAAATATTTTATAAAGGTTATAATCACTTCTAAATAGTAAAAAATGTAATATAAAATAAATTTTTATGCTTATTATTGAAATATAGTTATAAAATAAATTTTATTCTAGCATTATGAAAATTCCCTTGTCCCTATTATATTATTTTTATCTTTAATTTCTATATTCATTCTTTACCATGGTAACTATATTTACTAACATTTCTATACATATTTTTGAAAAAAATAAAGGGACCTATTTACCAAATATATACCTCAAAATTCCAAATAATTAATCTATTTTTCAAAATTAAAATCTTGAAATTGGAATAATTTAATTTAAAAATCAACTATAAAACATGATGAAAAATGATTTCTCCGAAAACTACTATTTTCAGTCTAAAATTTTTTATTCTAAATTTAGTTATAAATTTTATTTAAAAAATTGAAATATATTAATTTAAATAAATTAGATCTATTTAAATTTTAAAACTAATTCTATATTATATTTTGATATAAACTTGAAAAGAAAATGCAGTTTTTAAAAATAATGATTATTTTTCACAATTCATTGAATAAATAATCTTTTTTATAAAAATATCATAATTTCACCATAGGATATTTCACATATGATTATTTAAAAGAAATTATTTTATGAAGTTAAATTTACAATATTCTGATAAATTAGTAATATTATCCACTCAAAAAAAGAAATAAAAAACCATTTTAATTAAAACATGACTTTGAAGAATAAAATGGTTTTACTAAAAATCATATTTTTATTTCCTAAAAATTAATTAAGAAATTATTAATTAGAATAATTATATATATTTCAAGAAATATTTATTAAAATTCATCCACATCGATTTTATGGATATGTTATAACAGTCATATTTAAATATTAATTTTTCACTGCTCATTTAAGACCGGTATTGCATGTCATACACATTATCGAACATAATTTCCTTACTTGAAAATATTGGGATATTACACAAAAGTAAGAAGAAGAAAAAGTAAAAGTCCTAAAAAATATATAAAATATTAAAATATATATTGTTTGTGATGGATTAATTTTAATATTCATTCGATGAAAATTAAGAGTAATCCCAAAAAAATGTGATTAAAAAATAAATTCTCACCTCTTTGGTAAACATTGATTTATAAGACCGTAAAAGAGTAACATTAATGGAATCATTTATCATATTGAATAAAAGTATATTCTTTTTAAATGAAAGAAATGGCTATTATAGACACATCATAAAATTAAATAGGCATATAAAACCAAATATGTCTCAATAGAGAGAAAATAGAGACAAGATCTCTCACAAATATTATGTCATTAAAGTGTGAATTAATCAATGCAGTGATTATGATTAACAAATTTAAATCCACACTAATAAATTGGAAATAAATCATAAAAAATAGAGGTAATTTTATACATAATCATTACATAACATTTTAAATTAATTATAAGTTTAACCCAATGGATGGGAATTGATTTAGGTAACCCCTGACCTCATGTTATGCATTCCTCATAAGTGATTTTAAACTTATCTATGATTTATTTAATTTTTCTATAATTATATAAAATAACCATATAAATATATAAAATATCATATATTTTTCATTTACAACAGTTTATCACCCATTTGTTAAAAATCTGTTGTTACTATCATTATTTCAATTGTTAACTATTATATTTTTCAGGTCTGTTCTGATTCAGCAGTTTAGGTCCACACATCTTCATCATGGTTACATAATATGTGTAGTTATATTCATGATAAAAATATCATATATATATACTCATCCAGAAAAATTATATATAGAAAAAATAATTACATCGTTCATGGAGAGGGTTTGTTGTACAAATGTGTGGACACTATTTTCACATTCCAACGGATGTAATGAAATAATCATAAGTGATAAATAACCATTATAGACTCAGTATTATATAATATATATAATATATATTAATTAAATATTTTCTAATTACCATTAATATAAAGTGTTAAAAAAATGGATGACATCACTTCATGGGGGTGGAAGTCCCCACAAACAAACGAGTGATGTAATCCAATTCTAGTGGATTGGAAGGTAAAAAGGTTGATATGATATTAGAAATTAAGAGGTATAATTTTTTCATAAATATAATATATATTATTTTGTTGAATATTTATAATCATCTGAATTAAATGGTAATGAAAAATTAATTACACCACTATGTGGAGATGTGAAGTTGTATGTATACAGAAGTGATGTTGTTTTTTTATAAGATGAAAAATAGATAGAGTATGATTTTGGTATAATCATGATAAAATATAAGTAAATTTATTATTTTTTGAGTAATTATTTTAAGATCATTATAATATATTAGGATGAATTATCAGAATAAATAAACATCAATGAGTCGATAACGATGATTTGCTCATCATTAGTAAACAACCATTATATCCCTTCTTAAGGGACTTGGGACTGGGATTTTGGGAATACCAACACCTCTATAACTTTGCTAAGTATTTTTAGAATATAAATTTGTTTGGTCTTATTAAAATATATTTCTTAATTCAATGTAAATAACACAAATAATGGGTGTCTTTTTATATAAGATGAAAGGGGCATTCATGGGATTTATTATCCTATTAAATTAATTTAAATTAATATTTATGTTAAAATACACCCAAATAGAAATAAATAAAATATAAGATGAAGATTATTACATATAAAAATCTATATATATTTTTTGTAATGTTTTCAATATTACCATATAGTTTTATCCCCCCCCCCTTAATAAACCATTTGGATAAGGACCACAATATTATAGTAATATACCATTTAAGTGTAAGGAATATGAACATAAAAGGAAAAATAACAATTAATGTTACAAGATTGTTTTTTTAGTCCATATCCCATTAAATTTACCAAATAAAAATGTTTTTAAATCATTTTATATAATGTAGTTTATTTCAAAACATTGTTAATCTAATTTTTTTAAATACATGAAATATTATAACATAATATGTCTTAATCATGTGAAATGGTTATAAAATTACATTTATTCAAATATAATGATGTAACAGTTATCACTGGGTGGATTAGGTGCCAGATGACATCCATCCTATTTATTGGAAGGATCATTGTAAATATTCTACTTTCAGAATTGTGTAAGTTTTAATTTTTTAATAAAGGGGTCTTTTTTTTCTTGGCATGATCTCACTTTGACATAAAAAATATATCCCCTTGGTAAATGGATTTTAAACTCAACTAAATTATTGAATTTATCAATATTAAAGGGTTATAATTTTAACTAAAATGTATTAATGGTTCATAAATGGGAAAGGGATGAAATTTTAGATCAATTTTAATCGTAATTGTCATATTCAATGATTTTTTTGATTTTTAAATAATTTAATAATATGTATTTAACATAAACTATTAATAATTTTTTAAGAATTATTCTTATAATCTGCATTTAAAAACACCATGAAATCAATTGATTTAACAAACAAACCCTCAAAAAAATTTAATATGTTTTATTTCTCTTCATAATTATTTTGACAAATTATATCTCACACAAATGTTTTTATTGTTTTCAAAGTCAGTTACTTACTTTTTTTACATCTTTCACAAGGGTCGTATCAGTGTTAATAATTCATTTAATATGATCATTTCATCCCTAAAATTTAAAAATAAATTAAAATGAAAAAAATTAATTAATCATTAAAATAACCATTTATAAAATAATAGATTTTTTTTATCCCTATCAAAAAAATTTATAGATTTTAAATGTAAGATAATGAAATTTTTGACTTTATATTTTTATGAAGTAATATATAAGTCATTTTCAAAGATAAAGGGTCTAAAATTTCTCAAAATGTGAACACTAGTGGAGGATTGTAGAACCCCACACATAAAATATTTAAAATGAAATAATTAGGGTTATTTTAATTAATTATCATATTATATTAAACCTTAATTACTCAATTTACCCTTACTAAGGTGACAATTATTTTCTATGTTTAATATTTATAATGGCAGAAAAATCCTATTAATAAAATTTGAGCATAGTAATTTAAAATATGGTACCAAGTTTTTAAGATTAAATTAAAATATGTGGATGAAATTAATTTTAATATGAATATGTAAAATGAAATGAAAAACAATGTTTTGGAAATTGTTTTGGAAGAAAATACATCAAAATATTGAATATTTATGGTTCATATGGAATTAATTATTTTATTACAAATAAAATCTATCATATGTCACTTTAATATGAAGTTTAATACCAAACGGTTCTTTTAAATTACATTTTTAGTTAAAATAAATATGGTTATTTAAAAATAGATATTTATCCCTATTCAATGAAGAATGAATAATTTCATAAAATTTTAAAAATTTGACCCTATGTTAAAATTTATATTTTTATTTAAAAAATAAACCACATTTTATAATATAAAATTTAGAAAAGTGAAAAAACTAATTATAATTTTTTCAAAAAAACAATTAAAATTAATTTTTGAAGAAAATGCATTTTTGATAAATTGAGTACTTATTTAATTTTATTTAATACATTATATAAAACCATTATAATTTTTTTAATTAGTTTTGTTAAACTTATTCATACCTACACATCCAATGGATATGATAAAACATTTACATTACTAAATAAAATTTTAATTGTATATATTTCTTTGTTTAAACTTAGTGTTGTGTGTAACACTAGCTACCAAAAAAATACATTTATTTAAAGAGAAGTATATTATTAAATATTATAGTGTTAAATTTCTAGGAATATATCACAGGAAAATAAAATACAACTCAACCAAAAATTATGGTAGGGTAATTTCTAAAAATGACACACATTTCAAAAGAAAAAACCATGTGAACACCCATGTAGGTGCATTGATCAAGAACAACTAAAGAAACTAATCCTACACTAGGATTGTAAAGAGAAATTACCAAAATTGATAAACATCACCAAATGAAAGGAGTTACACATATATAATGGAATGAGAGAACCAACGAGGATGGTACTCACCCATTTTATCTAGACCATTCTAAGAGGAAACAGAAAAGTAATACAAGGTGTATGACCAAACTAATCCATAGATCACAAATCAAATTACATGTATTTAAATTAAACGTGTAATCATGATCAATATAAAACTCCCCAAATAAAATAACCTTCATAAATTAAATAAAAATTCCAAATCATAAAAAAACAAATCTCATGTTTAAAAATAGATACATAAAAAATTCAAAAATAAAAGACTCACCACTGTAAAGAGAAACCCAAATTCTAAAATCCTTTTGTCACATTTGTAAAACAAATAAAAAATTCATTAAAAAACATTTCCAATATAGAAAGAAACTAAAATTTGGGTATTTATAACTTCAACCTTTGAAATCATTGATATTTTGAAACCATTTGAGAAAACCGAGAAAGTTTCTTTATAAAACCTGTAAAAAATAATTCCAATGTATGTAACACAAGACTAAATAAATTATTGAAATATTTGAAATACAAAAAATATTCTATTTCAAAAAACTATTTTGAATGAATATCCCACATTCCTAAAAAAATTTCATTATAAATATATCTTAAAATGTAACACACCAATATTTAAAATTGATGAATACCATTTTAAACAATGTTAATAAAAAAATTTACAAAATATATTTTATTAAAAATCCAAATATAATATTTACCTCTAAATTATTTTAATAAAACACATTTTGTACTTTTGGAACTAACAAACATATTATTTTAAAACATGAATTTAAAAATTAAGAATCAATTTTAACCAAAACAAGATAATACAAATCAATTACCAATTAAAATAAATGGGATTCCATCATATAAATTAAATGGGGCATATTTTATATTAGTATCCTTGACAAAAATATTAGAGGACTATGACACAACCCAAAAATAGGCACTTCACTTCATCATGACCAATGTAGATGGGGTCAAAATGGCTTTCCATACCCTATAGTATCTTATAGTACCACCAGTTAAATCCGGTTTTCATCCCATAAACACAAAATCCTTAAAAAATACATTAAATAAATGAAAATATAATAAAAAATATGAATCATAAACCCTAAAACCCATATAAAATTGAAGTTTATATTGATAAAGGGATATTATGTTATTCCCACTCCTACATATTATGTTATGATGATAATATCTATGATCTACCATGAATCCCCAAATATATAACAATATTATAGAACCGAGTCCAGCTAATGTACCTTGGATCTAATACAATTTTTATTCAAATCAACCTAATTAATCACTCCATAAAACATCTTATTTGGCTAACAACATACTCAAATTGAATACCAAATCCCCCTGGGATGATTAAGAATCTCATTTCCATCAAATGAAATCATTAGGGATGAATTCTCCTGAATAAAACCAAATTAGTAAAGAATAGAAATTAAATAAAAATATCAGTATAAACCATATATAATTAAGAAATCCATGCTAACAAAATAATTATATAATAAAAAAATATCATGGTATACAAAATAAAATAACCCCTTATCTCAACTTCTAACTCCCCCAGATAGAACAACCCGTTGTCCCACTATAACCTCCATTGATATAATTTTACCTCTAAAAATGAAAACAAAACGTTTGAAAATTCTGATTTAGTCAATGTAATAAATTATAAAAAGTAAATAAATCATTTTAGGAACACAACTAGCTCTATATTCATTGAAAATAAATGGAGCATCTTGCCAGAAATCATCTAAATCATGTAAAAATTACATATAGACGATACAATAAAGAAAACTAAAATAAAATGGAATTATTAAAAACATACACACGATTCCATGAGTCTTTATCCAAACCTTAAATAATAATGACTCTAAGATTAGTCAAGGTAGTTGATGAAGAGCATGAAACTAACACAATATAGATTGGTGTGAGATAAGATCTCGGTATGCATGCCAAATGATCACATTTAGTATAGTGTAATTAAACTAAATATACATATCATGATTTTTTGTAAGTGGATTATATATAGTAAAATTTTAACTTTAAAATATAGAAAATAAATCAAAATTCCTTTACATGATAGTTTAAAATAATTTTTAATGAAAAAAATAATTTTCTATAATTTTAATAAATAATGAAATAAATAAAATTAGGAAATTAAAATTCACATGAGCCTTATTCTACTTGGTGAGGACTACATAAGTGCATCCGGGAGACCTGGGATCAAATCCCAGTGAAGGATAATTTTTGGGTTACCATAGTAGAACTGTAGCAGGTACTGTAGCATATACTGTAGAAGGAATTGTGAATAACTGTAGCAGGTACTGTAGTGGGAACTGTAGTAGGTATTGTTTGGCACTATAGCTATTGGGAATATTCCTCCGTTTGGGACTTTGGGCCACCGATTTAGTCCCCAAGTCCTTTAAGGCATTCAGACCTCCCAGTCCTTTGGGTCAGTAAGGCCGTTGGGCCACCTCAAGGCCTTCGGTCCACCTTAAGTGCAGATGAAAAACAGACAACTTACAAGGAACAAGCTTCAGAAGGAGTAGAAGGAAGGATCTTTCACCATAGCAGAAGCTAAATGGATTTCAATAATGGGAGGGTATGGAACCTTCCATCCGGACAAGCCTTTTCATGCACGGGAAAGCCTAACCGAATATCCATGCGAAGGTAGAGAGCTGGTTTCATGATGAAGATGTCGGGGAGGATCATTTCAAAGTAGTTAGTATGGGTTGTATGTAATATTTGAAGACTATGGGAAATTATTTCCTCTAAGGCCTACGGACCATGTAATACTTACACCTACATGACTTATAAGGGTTCCACCTCACCCCTTGAAGGGTGGATTATAACAAATCAATAAAAAATTAAGGCATTCGGGCCATTAGAGGAAATTGAAATCAATAAACCTTGGGTAGAACTATGGTGTCTATGTTTTGGTTTAGTCCTAGGATTCTTATACAATTAGTGATTTAACCACACATAACCATTACCATCCATGATACACTATAGAGGAAAAAACTATATTCCCAATGAAAATAAATCCAAAAAAATTTATAGTTTAGTTAGTGTTGTAGTGAAATTAAATATATAGAGAGGGCTATTAAATGCACAACATTCATTTTTCAATCGTTTGACCTAAGTACATAAGGATCCCCTGTGTTTTTATCATTGAAAAAAATAGGTCACTAAAAGAAAACATGCTACATTAATCAATTCTCACATCAAACAAAGATAATTATTTAAGAATAACAAATGCTTAGGTAGTATATTATCTAATCCCATCATATAATGGATTTAGTGAATCAAAAAAATCATACCAAGATATATAAAACATTTTAACAATTTAATTATAATTAATTTTATAATTCTAACCAAAAACCATTTCATGAATACTTTTTAAATCAATTTTAAATTAATATGGATTCCCTATCATTATACCCATATACAATTACACACACACACATTTATCTTTTTGAATAAATTAAAATATTCTCAGGTAAACCTATATAAATACACTTATTTATATGTGTATAACCACCAACCACATAAAAATTAATTAAAAAATTTCATACTTTTATTAAAAAAATTGAAACATTTTTGCAGTATGTAGTTTTAATGAAAAAATGAAATTTAAATTAAAACTAAATTTTCATTTTTGAATATCTATTTAAGACCCAAAACACCTTCTAAAACCATATAAATCATTTAAAAATTCCATTTGGTGTTTTTATCAACCATTTATTGTACGTTATTTGAATAAAAATATTTCTAACTTTAAAAAATGGAGAAACAATCCCATTTTATGAGAATCAAGTGGAAAAATATAATTCTTTCTAAATAGAAAATAAACACATGTAATATCATTATTTAGTTTTTGATACACACATTTAAACAAGAATGAAATTTGGGTTCCAATATCTAAAGCTTTCAACCTGGGGTAAACAACATCAAACTAATGGTGAATAGTCTGAATCTTCAATAATAAGAAGAATGAAAACCAAAAGAGAAATTGAATGCACTATAAATGATGAAAATAATTTTATATCCCAAACCTACCATGGGATAGGCCATCAACATGTTTAGTAAGGAAATAAGAATAATTCAAGAGGGGAATGAGAGGATGAGAGAGGATTAGGGAGGAAGAACCCAAACCATGGTGATTAAACACTATATCATGATAAAAAATTAAAATTTCTAAAATGTGGGTATAAATAGAGTACATAAAATAGTGGTGGATCTCCATGGTCTAGTCATCGAGCATGAAAGGGAAATTAGAAGGAGGGGTGTTCGGTTTAGGGGAGAAGGGGGTGTCAATTTTGGTAAATTCTGTTTTTAAATTCTAGAAATTATACAAGATTTGGTCACTTGGTTAAATAAACTATGTGGTGCATATTTACCCCCTACTAGTGTGTTTAGAGAACCCTTAATGGTTAAAAAACATGGTCAAAAAACCCATTTGTAAACAATTAATTTTTTTATCTACCCAATTATAGATTCATTATAATGTTTTTCATATGGTTTCTACTGACCATGCTTCCTAACTATGAGCTTGTTCTGAAATACCAAAACATTACTTTTTTTATCAAGTTCATCCAGATATTCAAATACAAGATTAAAAATATTTTGATAAATAAAAATAATATGATAAATTAGAATTTTTGTGGAAATTAAATAATAGTCATACATGTATTAATGAATAAAAAAACAAAGTCCTTATAGATGTTTTTTTTCCATTTTAATTTATTAAAATTTTAAATAGAATTCTCAAATCCAGTAACTAAGAGATGGTGTTTGATACATTACACCCATACAAGATAAAAGTTATCACACCACCAAGGATGAATCAATTTAATAAATTTATAATACATGATAAATACATGACTTCCCAATTAAATTGCAAGAAAATCACATATCAATAAAAAAATAGTTGTATCCTTTAAAATTATCGAAATATCCTTTCTATATTTTTTTGGGGAAAACAAAATAAAGGGTTAACACATATAATCCATAATGGTGGAATAAATTATAATAAATCACGAGTAAATACAGTATAATAAATATAGCAAGGTGGATAATAAAAAATATATTCTTTTTAATTAGTAATGTGAGAAAAAAATTATATCAATGAAAAATAGCAATATAATAATCACGAGGATAATGGTAACTGAAATATTATTTAAGGAAATTCAAAATTACAGGTGTCAATATCTTACCTTCAAGGACTCATTTTAAGAAACCATAAACATTACCACTAGAACCCTATTCCATGAAATCTTACAAGCCACAAAGACCTTTTGCCAAGACATTTTCATGGTATGGTCCAACGAAAACCATAAAATACCATTTATGATTGTCTCATGAGACTTATCAATTCATCAATGGGATATTTATGAATGGGGAAAGCTAGTAACTTACATATATTTCCAATGAAATCATTATATATTTAATCCTCAATATAATTCATAATCACAATTCATAATCAATCAATAAATATATTTATTCAATCAAGAATATGAAAAATAAATATTTCCCTAATAAATGAAATAATATTCTTATCAGTATTTCGTCATTTGAAACCATATATTGAAATTATATATGGTTAATAAAAAATCAGTTTGGTAGAAATGATACTGAATATATCCATGGTAATAAAAATATGGAATTGAAGAAGAAAAATAATATCCTATAAATAATTGAGATTGATAAAGAACAAGATCATTATAAAGTGAATGATCTCCAAATAAAGTATAATCTCTAAATCTATAAAACAATATATAAGACTACCATTTCATCAAAAATTATTGTCAGAATAAAATGAAATCCTTTTTCTAAATAAAGATGAAAATAGAACCAAAACATTAAAAATAACATTCTTTAATGTTTTTAATTTTTTTATAAATATGAAGTTTTAAATAATTTCCATAAATCTTTTCATCCTTTTTGAAAATAATTACCTTTTATTATAATATAAAATCTAAAAATGATAGAATAATGGAAAATTTATTTCATTTAAATTTTGTAGAATCTTATAGAGTAATAAAAATAGCTAATAATGGTAATTTAGGTGTTAAGATCTATTCACTTCATATAGCATAAATATAATATTCATTTCACACTTTTGTAAAAATTAAAACATGACTAGTTCATAAAACATTAAAAAATTATTAGAATTAATTTTATTTAAGGAAAGTAAAATGTTGTATAAAAATAGTATTACAAAACATTTATAGTATATAAGAAAATCCATCTATAATAATAGTATGGATGATGAATATAATGATTCTCAACAGAAAACAAGAGCTATGTTTGGTTTAAAACATTCTTTTTGTCTTTAAGTTATAATGGGAGAAAATGTTGGAAGAAAAACATAAAAATCCTAGAAATAACCAAAGGATATTTAAATAGATTTGGTTTAAGAAAGATTGAATATATAAATATTTCAATATAAATTTAAACATGAATATTACATATAAGAGAGAGATTGTAAAATAAACCCTTAATATTTTATTAAAATTTTAATCAAAACCTATAAATAAAGAAAACAGGAATTGAAATAACAAATACAATGAATAAATATAAATTGATGATATGATATGTAAAAATATTATTATATACACAATATTATATCAATTAGGTTTATAATATAAAATATTATTTTAAAGAAGTGGAATTGAGAATAAAACCCAATACATGAGATTATTACTTGGCCAGATTTGTATATCATCTTTTTATTGGTAAAACCTCATTTGGATTATAAAGTAATAAATCTTTGGCTTTCTTTTCGGTGATATACATGGCTTCTAAGAAATGGGTAACTAATTTATGAGGGCGTTTTCATAGATCATGTCTAATCTAGGGTAATATATTTTTGTGGATACTTGAGGAGAGGAGGTTCCCATTCTTATGTGTGATAGTTAGAAAACATGAAAATACTTGAAATTTTATCATATAATATATGTGTTAATCAATATCAAGTGGATCTCAATTTTCATAGTTTGAATATTATAAGGTTTAATAAAAATTGAACCAATCAATAATATTTAATCATGTTTTTTATATTGAATCATTTTCTCTTTAGTTTATCTATTTTAACTAATTTTTACCTTAATTATGGAGATATTTTTTTCCCATGATTACTATTCATTGTAAACAAATTAAAGTTAATTGCATTCCAAATTAGAATACTTTGATCCAAAATATGTAATTAAATTTCTATGTATAAATTTATATAATTGGTAAAAATTATATTTAATATAATTTAACAAACTCAAATGAAAACCATTTTAAATAAAATTTATTTTTTATGAAAAAATGATTTTACACCAAATTGAGTATATTGTTGAATAAAGTAGAATTAATTATATAATGTTAAATAATTAGATACATATTTTTATTTGAAACCAAACTAAAATTGAATGTAACCTTTTGAATACTTGATTAAAAGAAAATAATCAAAAATAGTTTTTATTTCAAGAACAACATTACTTATAATACGAAAATGTAAAACATTGATTTCAAAATTAAAGATGATATTTTACAATGAATAATATTACTTAATAAATATATATTTTTAACAGCAAAATTGTTTCATAAAATTTAAACTCATTATTATATATAGATTATGTCATAAAATTGATTATATTTATATAATATGCATTTATCACTATTTAGAAAAAAAATCACCTATATCTTAAAATTACAAAATTTGAACCTACGTTAATATTTATATGATGAAACCAAAAATGAAATTATTTTTATAAAATTTAATTTCTATAATTTATAAATATATATATTTTATGTAAAATAAAAAATACAAAACAAAACTGAATTAATATAGATTGGGCCCATTTAAACAATTATTATTCTTTACCTTTTATGATTTCATTCCTATCTTTTAAAATTGTGTACTTATTTACTAAAAATTAATTAATAATTTTTTATCCATATAATGTTTACTCATATAATTAATAATGTTGATACTCTTATTCATACCCACAATTCAAACGGATTTGTTATATCTGTTGTATTTAAATAAAACATTTCTAGATTATATCATGATTTTTTTGATAAATGTTTCATATATCATAAAATATTGTTTATTATTTTCCTAAACTAAAATCTTTGTGTGATAAATTATATAGTCCTTGTAAAAATTTACCCTCAATATTTTAATTCATTTTGAACATATCATGACATAATAATATATTTTTCCGTAATTTTATTTTTTTATGTTTTGATTGTGAAACATATTATTTAATAAATAAATATTTTTTTAAAAATGTCTATACCATTATAATATTAATAGTTGTGAATATTTTCTATAAGTTCTAATTTTTAATAAATTGATACTTTCCATATAAAAATTGAATGATCTATATTCTATTTCATGAGTTTGAGGCAACATACATACTTTGTTTCATTATTTTCCACAAGTGGTATTTCATCCCTCGATGCGTTTGAATTTATTCTATAACTCTCATTCAAATTAATTTATAAATACTAAATGAAAAAGATTAATTTTTCTTGTTTGAATCACTAGAAACAACTCTTATGGAATCATGATATCCACTAAATGATAGTGTTCATCATTGAATGAATGATTTTATTTTTAGTGATTCCTCCCATTTCTATCCATTTACTAAAACCCAAAAAATATAGTTAGAATAATTTATATTATTTTCAATAAAGTAAACAATAATATTAAGGGGTAATATCAACAAAACATAAATAATAGTACACAATGTAAAAATTATTCATTAAACCCTAAAAATTATTATAATATATTAAAATAAGTTTGAATACATCATAATAATATATTTAAGAAAATTTACTATAATCACCAATACCTAAAAACAAATAATAACACAAATATTATATATTTTGCTGATGGTATACCTTATATGATAAGCATAAAAAATATTTCACCCTTAGAGATAATATTTTCTAGAGAAGAAACATCAAAATTTTCTCCAAAAAATATCCTTCATTTGGGGGACTCATGAATGATTCACAAGTGGATTTTTTTCTATTGACCCCTTTTATAGTATACTAGGATCATAATAACATAGTGAACTTATTAATACAATCCTTGGTGCTTGATTTTTATATTTTAATGTTTCCATATCATTTAACATTTGAAGCACTTGATATCGATGGCTAATTTATTCCCTTTACATTCACGAGCCTTATTTAATTTATCTCCACACTTATAATTTACTATTATACAATTTAAAAATTTACTGGGATGTTTATTTAATCAATTGTTATGTGTATGATGTCTGAATATTCCTTTATTCATTTTATTTATATTACCTAGTCTATTTTTCACATTCAAAAACTTTTTAACTTTATTTCCATTGAAATTATTATACATACAATGTTATTTTTCTATATTAATGGAACATTATATAATATCATAATAAAATGAAAATATCTTTGAAACTAATACTATTATAAATCATGGATTAATCCCATCATGTAAATTATAAATCTTAAATACCATATTATAAATATAGTTTTCATCATAAGTAGATAATCTTGTAATGTTTCCCTTATACTCATCAACACTTAAATTTTCCTTATACTTCAAATTAAACATTTTTTGTGAAATATCAACCCATTATTCTGGAGAAAAAATATTTCACATATAATGTAACCATAAAATTTATCCATTCTATAGTTTATACCTCATAATCCCTCTCAGTATTCAAAATCATTGACTATTGTTGATTTTGATTTCTTCTTACAAAATAAACTTATAGAATAATCTTTTTTGTTTCATTACATCCCAAACCTGGGAATATATTTTCATGGGATTAGATCCATTTATTATCTACTAATATATTATAATTTTAAATAATTAAATATGGATTACAATATATAAATTGATCATATATAGGTGAATCATGATGTGGAATAATAGGTTAATCAATATGGGAAAGGTTATTTTTCATAGCCTGGGCCAGTTTCCCCAATATGACCATGATCTACTCAGTTCCAACACCTGTTGTGTAAACATTCTCATAATGTTAATCCCTACATTGAATATGGGTATTGATATAATTTCCATTTCTTTTTTATGCACCATCTCAAAACAATGTCACAAACATTATAAACTCATAGTTATCATGAATATTAAGCCATGTTATAAAAATACATATGATGTTAAAATTTCTGAAATATTATATTGTATTATTACTAAATATCAGACTATCTATGTTTTTATAATATATAGTTTAAAAGGATCCTAACAGATTTACTTTGATAGAAACTGTAGAGATGTTGACTCCAGTAACTCGATGTTAGTGCATAATTTATTGAATTTGTACAGGATACAAAGAATCACACCTCTAGGGCTCAATTGGTTTAGAAGCATTGGAAAATTGGATACATAAATGACTTTCATATTTCTTTATAGGATAAAAATATAGCTTAAAAACATTATTTTATCCTTCAAAATCATTCAATTATTACTTATTCATATCAAATGAATAGTAAAACAAAATAATGTATTTTCTCATATTCTCATTAAGGGTAGCATATAGTGAAACTTATCATGTGTAAAAAAGGAATAATAAATATTGTAGGTTGAACAATAAAAGAAATTAAATTTAACTAATAACTTAAACTTCAAAATATATCCTTGTAAAATTTAGACATTACAATCTCATGGATAAAAATAATTGAAATCATAATGTAGAAGATGCATACTTATAGAATTCATGATATTACCATCGAGTCCTCATGCCCAGACATCATGAACCATACTATTGGTTCTGTATTCCAATACATCTTATAAACCGTTAAGGTATTCTTCCAAAACATTATCATTGTTTGTGTAGATATAAAACGATAAATACCAATTCTGTTTATCTCAAGAGATAGATTGATGCATCAAAGAGATATTTATAATTTATCCCCACCCATAAGATAAGTTTTTTCAATTTATTTCATGTATATTAAATTTATAATATTACACATAATCAATATTCTTTATTGTAAGACCCTGAGATCCTGTGAAATATATTTTTTGAATTAATTTAATCTTTATGATCTTTTAAAATTCACACAACAATTAATATAGATTTTATTATATGAAAGCAATATGTATGGATTTCAATATATGTAGAACCATGTAAACCTTCTCTTATATTAAATACTATGTTTGGATTATGTTACACAAAATTTTAAGTTCCTTAGATATATTCTATTACATACAAGAAATATTTTACCAAACTATAATATAATATTAATAATATTATTAAAATATAATTATAGTTGAAACATAACCATTGGAATGATTGTTAATAATATTATTAATTAAATTTTGAAAATAATATTTACACAAAAATTTAAGATGAATTATTTTTTAACAAATTTACTAGAAATAAAAAAAACCATCATGAAAATATATGAAATTCTTTACTGAAAAACTATATTTATAAAATCAAACATATTTTAAAATAATAAATTAATTAATCCTCTTTTTATAAATCAATTCAATGAAATATATATATATATATATATTATATTTAGTAAATTATTTAACGTTCGTTTTTTTGTTTTCTACACAATTGATAATAATAAAACCAACTTCACTCATATAGATTTATATTTTTATAAAATGTAATTTTATCTCATTTTAATAGAGAAATAATTTTAAATTAAAAAAAAATTGAAAAATTGATAATATTTATTTGAAAAAATAAAAATATTTTTTGAAAAATAAATATCAAAATTTTCTTTCAGTATTTGTTTTTATATTTGTGAAATATCTAATTTTGGATGATTAATAAAAAATATTAAATTTCAATTCAAAACATATTTTTCATATAATTTATTTTTCTGATTAGAATATGTTTTAATCTAAAAAAATATTAATTAGATAAATATAAACTAAATTAGTCCATTTTAGATCATTATAAACAATTTTACATTGAAATTGATTACGAAATCATCTTAATCTTTTGAACATTTATTCATATAAACTTGATGTTGTGACATGTATCTATGGCTAATTTTATATTATCTTCTGAAACATAAGTGATAATAATTTTAATTTTTTTAAATATTAGGAATAATAATAATTTATAATCTCTAATAAGTTCAACATAATTTTTTAACTAAAATATATTTGATGGTAATTGAAATTAATTACAATTATTAATGTAAAAAACTATCTTAACTAATGACTAAACATGGAAAATAAGGTGTAAAAATATCCCTAAACATGTATGAAATCCATTTTATGGACATTATTACTCCTTTAAAACTCTATAAATCCATAATAATCCGTTTATTACCATATTATGACAAGTTAAACATGGGGGAACACATATATTTTCCAGAATACCCAATGTCTCCTTCTCCCCTCTTATAAAAGGCCTCCTCTCCCCCCTCATTACACCACTAAAGGCATTTTGGTTTGAAAAACCCATCCAAAATCTCCTCCTTAATCCCATAAATAACTTTTTTAGGAATCCATTTAGTAAAAATCCCACCAAGGAATACATTTGGTGCTAACGAAAAACGAGTTACCTAAAGAAGAGGTAACATCCTTCCTCAAACTCTTTTGTTTAATTTTCATTCTCCACTATCTAAATTATTTATATTGAATTATTATATAATAATATCATTATTCTAAATATACTTATATGATATTATTTTATTCATTATATATACTCATACACACACTTCCATTTAATGGGTATCAATCATACCATTTTTTGTACGGTGAAATACCATCTCATGAAATTATTATGTTCCTTTTTTCCTTTCCAGATATCATGGTTCGAAATTATAATGGATACTCAATTATTATATTATATATATTATTTTAATGATGAATTTATGATTTTTTAATTTTTATATGACACATGCCTTAATGTTGTCCTTTTTTTAAATTTTATTACACCATTTGAGGATGATTGGACTACTGCCTCATCATCGCAATTAATTCATTCACACTATAAATGGAATATACTGAGGAAGATTTTAGGGAAATTATACGATATAAATTAAATAATAATTCTACTATAATGATAATATATATACATATATTTCATTTCCTTTCTTTCTTTTAGAACGATAACAATACCGAAATAACATTCATGCATACATACACCCTACCATCTCCATAAATAGTGTTTTTCATTTCATATTAGTATATGTTATTTGTTTTTAAAAATATATATAATGAAAATATATATAATTTATAACATTTTTTAAATTTTTTAAATAATTAAATCATGATATAAGTATGATAGTCAATAAAAATAAGTCAAAATGTGCTTGACGAACAATGCCGATATTACCCAAAACACAACATTAACATTGAGTTTTGAATAAAAAGTTAATATAAATTCATAACCAACAAATATAGGGTATGATATACAATAATATGGTTCTTTTCAATATTTATAATAAACTTATATTGATTATATAGGATTTTTGAATGTGTGTGAAGAAAGATAAGGCAAAAGTTAAGGTAATTCCATCTCAGTTTTTTTTTGTGATATACATGTCATTTTTACCAATTGAGTGATTTAGGTGGTGTATATATTTTCCATTTACATGTTATATCATTGATATTATTTTCATTATATTTTAAGTTTATTTTAATTTTATTCTTTCATTACGAGTATGATACAAAGTTACCATTGTGGTAAAAGTTTATTAATAAAATCTCATTGTTTATAGGTATAACTTATGATTATTCTTACATTGATGAAAAAATATAACCCATATCTAAATAACACACATTAATATTATCCTCATATGGTTTTTCATGTTATATACAAGTAATGGTAACATTTTTACACTCTATTACTTAATATAATTAAAAATTCTTTTTAGAAAAATCTAACTTTTTTAACCATTTGGTCGAAAATATGTGTTATTTCAAAACTATTTTTTTATAAAAATATTTATTAAAAAATTATTTATTATTCCATAATTTTTAGATGAAATTATTACACATGTTTTACCTATTTAAAAAATTGTTTTAAAAATTAATCTTCCTATCATTTTCTGATTATGGTTTTTTTCTAATTTTTACAAAGCAAAACGAATGTTTGGTATATATGGATTTCTTCACCGTCAAGACCATCCTTCATTTGAAGCATAATTTTAATGTTTAAAAATTTTATTTTAATAGAAAATTATTTTCCAAATGTTATAAGAATTCAGTTTTTAACGTGGGTTTCGTATAATTTTTTTTTCAAAAATTATTTTACGATTCAAGATGTGTTTTAAATAATTATTCAAATCTTCCTTTAAATATTTTCAAATCTATTTTCAAAGAAAAATGGTTTTCAATGATTATTTAATTTTAAAAAGTGTTATTAATGGTTTTTATATTAATTATATGTTTTCATGTTTATTTTCAATGAAAATAGATTTCAAATTGTTTTAGTTTTAGAAAATAATTTTTTAAAGAATAGTGGATATTTTCCATAATAAATGTTTAAATGAAATGGAAAAGCATTCATTATAATAATAATATTTTTGAAATGGTTTTATGAAAATGAATTTCAAATAAAAGATATTTACCATAAGAAATGTTATATATGATATTTCAAAATCCTAATCCATCAATGATTACATACTTTGTAATAGTTTATGATTTCCTAGTGATATGATCTAATAATACCATTTATATTCTTTATTGAATGGTTTATATTTAGATGGAATGATGTTCATAACACCCATTCATATTCGATGGGTTATATGATTTTTAAATCAATATCATTTCATGGTTTACACTTTGATGAAATGATTATACGACCTATTTCATTTTCATAGGTATGATATGATAAAATGTTTTGATATCCATTTAAATTCAATGTTTATGATATGATGTTAATAACACCCATATGTTATTATGGGTCATGATATGATGTACATTTTATTATCTTGTGGAACATGTATGTATGATTTTATTATGTGATGAGTTGGACCTATATATAACTCAAATTAATTGAGTAATGATTTATAGCTAATGAGATAATGATAAGAACCAAGTTGACATTAATGCTCAACTTTGGGAGGATGGGGAACCCGATTGACTATGGAATGATGAGGAAACCCAATACACAAAGGGAATATGGGGAATCCCAATCCACTATGGGAAATGGGGAAACCCAATCAATTAAAAGAGAAGGACTATTATTGGAGATATTGGTGTGTCCCACATAGTTGGTGTAGGCCCCATAAAGTTCCCTATTATGTTTTGGAAATGAACCTTGAATTATATAGAGAATGATATTACATTTTTTTGTGACTACCACAATTCAATATCTTTTATATATGTTATGATTTCATGGATTATTCTCTTTATTCCATTATTATTAATGTCTTATGAACATCTAATATCAATGACATGATTTATGTTTATCATCTTTGATATGCAGGTTATGTTATTAAAATTTCATTATCACATTCTCATACCCTTATGCTCATATTTAGGCATATATTTCCACAATTTCCACCCTTACTGAGCATCTGAGCTCACACCTTTTTTAGGTTTCCATTCTCTAGGTTATGACAATATTTATCATGTATAATGTATTTAAGAAGGGATCTAATAATGAAAATACAAGTGGGAGATAATTTATCTCACTTTTTCACCATATTTTACATTTACATGTTTGCAAATGAACTAAAATAATAAGGTCTTTTGGTGTCTACTTGTCTAATGTATTAACTATTCTGAAAAAATGATGTAAATTCTATGTACATTAATCTTGTATCATGATTGTTTGTATAAGAGAAAAATATTAGTTAATATTTGGAAACATGGATGAGAAAACCAAAGTTATGACCCTAAGTAGATGTATTTGGATAAGACTATGGATGAGAAAATGTAATAAAAATTTCATATAATCTTAGTAAATGATAGAGTGAGTGGTTTCATATAAATAAATCCATGTTTATATTACATATGTGGATGTGGATCTGGAACATATGTACATGGGTGTAACAACACCCAAAACACCATATTGAGCTAGACTCGATCCGAAACTGGTGCCCTATAATAGGCCTTACTGCACATTTGGTTTGACACTCCTGGGGGATATTATTTGGGAATTTACAAACTCTTTATGAACCATTATGAAGTGATTAAATATTATTTGTCTATAAATGACCATGTATAAACCTAAAGTGTTATTTATTAATGTAGGTTTAATTATTTAGACATACTATGAGTAATTATTAATATTTATGATTTTTATTCTAGAATAAGTATTTCCCATCCTTTGATTCCAGATTTTAGTCAATAGGGGGAAAATATGTAATTGGGTTAACATTGAATGTTTCAGATGTGTAAAGTATGTGAATATAGAAAATCTATTTCCATTGATTAAATATAATTAAATGAATTAGCATGTTCCATGAGTATTGGTTTTGCTAATGAAGATAAGGAGACTAAAAATGACATGTGAAAGATATAATATGTTCTTCATGTATTATTTACATTAAACTAATGAACAATTCTTGGATTGAGGTTGAAGAACATGAATAAAATTTTCAAATTTATTATTATTTGAATGGGGTATTACAGAACAAGGTGATTATGCCTGAGTAATGGTTTAATAATAATGTTCATGATTAAAGATCATATGTTTTGGAATTAAAATATTATGTCATATGAATCATGAAATATCTAAGTATTTTTTTGTGTATTATTTTGATTAAGGATAAAAAATTTCAAGCTGAATTGTGATGATGGCATTGAAAAGTGGTTTAATATAAATGTGATATTTTAAAAAAGGGGAAGGTAACCATTAAAATGTTCATGATTTTGAGACAATTGCGTTTATCATAGATAAAGAGAGGATTGATTTGGATAAAGTAAATCAGATAGTATTTATGACCAAAAAATTGAAAAAATATTGTTCAAAAGTGCTATATGTCATCATGGATAATGTTTATAACTTCGTTAATTTATTGAATATATCCAAACTTATTCTAAATAAGTAATAATTCATGTTTCCAAAAAAAACTTATTGTAATTAAGGCTATTACCATGTTTCAAGATAATATACGATGGGGGTATTCACATGTTTGGAATGTGACAACTAATAACTAATTCATGATATATGGGGGATTAATGTTATTCTGATTTCCAGACCATCATTATAATGTTTCATATATTCATTTTTTATAAGGGTTATAATGTTAACAATTTATGGAACGTTTAAGTTAAACTTTTTATCATGTTTGTGAGATAAAAGTATCATCTCACCACCTAGGGATTTATTCATATTGAATAACTTGTTTTAAAATATTTGTATTGATGTTTACTAGTGATATATTGGATGAATTATCACATATATAATCACATGTTAGTGATACAAGAATTAAAAACCCCACATTCTGTTTTAGAGAAAGAGGTTATATAGAAATTGATCATGAAAAATCAAAGGGTGGTATTGTACTGAATCAAGTAAGTATATCTTCTCAAAAAAATTATTTAACTCGAGGGAACATATATTAAAACTTGAAATATTATCCTAAATTTTTCTTGAAGAATCATATGTCCCCATAGATCATCACATATTTCTAGAATTGTGGTTTTTATGTTTCTCCCGACCTTTTTCCCTATCATTATCCATCAAAAAGTTATGGTTAGATATCTCTTCCATGTCTATATTTTTAAAATCAATAATATTTTACAAAAATGAATTAACAAAACCAAATTTGATAAATAATTCAAATGGAATATATTTATATATATTATAATCAATAAACTATTTAAAATTTATTTTATGTGTCTTCTAGAAAAAGGATAAAAATAAAAAAAAACATTACTCAAAAAAAAATATTTTTTAAAAGGAAATTTACAAATTTTTAATGGAGAACCAATTTTAAATATAATTTTTGAAACTTTAATAATTATTATTTTAAAGAATATGATAAATTTTTTAAATCTAAATATCAAACGTTACATTTTCTAAATTTTTGGTATTTTTTTAAAATATTTCATCTTTGGATGAATATTGAAAATACAGTATTTTAATTAAAAAATTATTTTTCATATAATTTAATTATATATATATATTATATTTTATTTGATTTGAAGTTTAATTATATAAATTTTACCTAAATTAATTTAATCTACGTAATTGGAGACAATTTTACAATTCAATTCGATATCAAAACATCTTAATATTTTAAAAAATTTCGCCTAAAAACCGGATGTCATCAAATGCGTACAAGTTTAATTAGAATTTGATTTCTCCAATTTTTTAATTAGAATTTTTAAAAAGGATTAAATTTTTTGAACAATAAAAATATATAATTTATCATATGTTCAAGTTATTTTTTTACCAAAAATATTACTGAAGGTAATTAAAATTAATTACAATTATTAAGGTCAAAACCATCTGAATTAATGACTGGAAAAGAAAATTTGGTGTAAAAAATGTACCTAAAGTTGTATAGAAACTATTTTATGGACTTATTGTTTTTCATAAAATCTATAAGGATCCATAAAAAACAGTTTTTAACCCTTGTGGGACATGTAAAATGTGAGGGTCACTCAAATCATTTCTATAATATCCAATGTTTCATTTTCTCCTCATATAAAAACAATCTTCTATTCCCCCATATATTCACCTCCTAAGAAATTTTGTATCACAAACACATACACACATACCTTATCAACTCAAATAATTTCTTCATAGAATCCTCCCTTTGGGAATAAATCTATACAAGTAAGCGGTTTGGTGAAAACCAAAATGAGTTACTCAAAGAAGAGGTAACATCCTTCCTCAGTCTCCTTTGTTTTCTTTCATTATACACCACCTCAATTATTCTTATTGAATTATTGTATAATAAAATTAAAATACTATATATACTGATATATTTCTATTTTATAGGTTCAAACCACACTTACAAACACTTCCATCTACATGGTAATAAACTTAACATTCCTGTGTACAGTGAACTACTGCCTCACAAAACGAGGTTGTTCATTTTTCTATTATCACATATCATAGATGAGAATTATGATGGGAAGACTTTTTTTAAATGATATATATAACATTTATTATGTATTTATTACTATTTAATTATTATATAACACATAAATTCATGCTTTCCAATTTGTGTAAATATGAAAACGTCATTTGTGGAAGTGTGGACTAATGCCTCCTCCAAATAATGTGATTCGTTCAGACTCTACATGAAATGTATTATAGATGATTTTTGTGAAAATATAAGATATAAATAAAATAATAATTCAAATATAATGATATTATATATATACACCTATACTTCATTTACATTATATTTTTCTATACTATAATAGAATAGAAATAATATTCATATGTACGTATAACCTACCGTCTCTATGAACAGTGTGTTCCATTTCATCTTTATATATTATATATTATATATATAATATGATGTTTATATAATTTTTATATTCATTAAATAATTAAATCATTATCTAACTAAGACAATCAAAAATAATAAGTCAAAACATGTATAAAGAACAAATCAGATATTACTAAAAACATAACATTAACATTGAGTTGTTAATAAATAGGTTTCATAAAGTGATAGAAAAATAATATATGTTAAGATATATAATAATATGGTTCTATTTTATAATTATAATAAACATATATTTATTAAATATGAGGTTTGGATATGTACTAAGATAGTAAGGGCTTATGGTAAGGGAATTTCATCTCTCTTTTTATTTCCCTACGATACATCCCATATTTACAACATGATTCCTTTGAGTGGTTTATATAATACACATTGAAATATTATATCATGAATCTTATTATTTTCAAGATATTTTAGGCTTCTATTTATTTTATTATTTATTTGGGAGTATGATATAAACTTACCAAAGTGGTTACAATTTATTGTTATAATCTCATCGTTTATCGGGACTTGTCACGAACCAACTCGGGTCGACCCTGAACCGGTCACCCGAGCCGGTCCGCGACATGGCCCGAGAGGCGTTCCCGATCCTCTCGGGCTGGCGACAAGTGTCAGGGCATCAACAGAGGCTATGGGAACGATTTCGCCCATTATAAATAATGAAGACAAAAAAAAATACAGAGCAGTGCAGAAAAGATAAACCAGATAAAGTGACTAAACAGGAACAAACAAGAATCAAACTAACCAAACACGACGTGCGAACAAACTCTGTGCGACCTCGCGGGTCGCTCTCTGACTCAACGATCAAGCGTCGCCCTGGGCGAGCGCACTCAAGCCATAGCCTGCACAAACACTAAAAACAGAAAAGAACTATAGGCGTGAGTATTAAAACTCAGTAGGCTAGCCCGATATCTATTCCCAATGCAGTACCCTTAAAATAAAAGGAACATCATTTCAAGTTTGAACTAAAATTTATAAAAGTATGTTTTTCTAAGCATTTTACATAAAAACAATGTACGAACCATTTCCCTTAGCCATTTCAAAATTCGGGTTCATTTCATTAGTGACAATGACATTTCAGGAAAGGGGGAAAGTGATGTTTAAATTTTTCAAATTTGTACAAAGTGGATTAAATAATTTTATTTGAAAACAATTTTTAGAAACCTAATCAAAAGAAATTTACCATTTTTCAAAGAAAACAATACACCAGAATGCACAAAGTAAAACACACAGCAAGGGCAATGTAGGTATACATGTGAGCATCATAATCATTACTGCAATCTACAAAAGCTTAATAGACATGGGTGAACCTAGGAGATCGAGAATAAACTAGAAGACACCAATACATGAGAAATCATCCTTATCGACATGTCACAATGAAATCAAAATGCCCAATACGCTCGACCATCCACTCATGGGCAGGTCAAGGGAAAATCCCATACCAATAAACCCAATATATCCACCTACTAGGGGCCACTTGTCAGTACCGTAACCTACCAGTGCAGCAATCGTTCTTAGAATATCCTCTCAATATGTCAGATTCCCATGTCTCAAGTGTTTTAAAAAAAAAGGGGTGAGCCAACCGATGCCAACCGAGCATCCAATCAGATATATCTATATATATAAAGAACAACAGGCATTCCCCGAGCCACTCCATGGGACAACCTCTTGCCTTTAACTACTCAAGTACCCTGGAGCCTCTAAGCGCGGCCTCCCAAACAATCAATTGAGACCAAGGCATGAGAGATTCCCTAAGAGGGGTTTTATCAAAACATTTTTATCGGTTTCCATAAGGTGCCAAACAGGCATTTAATACATTTCACAAACACTACTCAAAGACAGGTACAACTTCTTTATGAGACAAAACCCAGTTTAAAACCATTTAAAGAACCCCAAAACAATACGTCACAGGCTAACAATATTTATATAAACCAAACCAAACCATTTTCTTTTTCCAAACAATCTTTAAGAGCCAACCAGGCAATTTCTCAAACGAACCAAAGTATTTGTTCATGCTTCAAAAGAAATCATTTATCATTAAACCATAACTCTGTTTTACATTTCGTGAATTATGTTTAAAAGCCAAACGAGCATTCTTTCATTATTGGGTGTCCGATCATCAAAATGATGTTTCATGTGTCGTGCATAAAATAAACGGCTCCTTTTGACATTAAATAACCATTTAAAAATTAACCATCTTATATTAAAATTAATTGTCATATATTATCTCATATTTATTACAATTAATAAAGTGTTGATTTTGAACAATTAGGGTGCGCAAACAGCATGAAATAATATAACTCAAATTTTAAATGCAGTGCAAAGGGAACCTACCTCAAAATTAAGCGCGTCGATAAACAACCTCGGATCCAAGGCGCGATGACACGACGTGTGTCCGAGACTACGTGACCAAGTCTAATACTCTGCATAAACAAAACCAAGGACTCAGACACATCCATAACTCACCAGAGCATTCGAAACCAAGCGGCGGGAATAAACTCTCACCTTTAAACCAAAGCGCGGCGATGCCGGAACCTCAAATACAAGGCGCGGCGGTGGCGCTCACTTGGAAACGCCCTGCGCGGGTCCTCAAACAATAATCCTACAAAAAGAAACATAAAAAGGTAACCCCCAACAAATAAAAGGCCAAAGAGAGAATAATAATATTAATAATAATAATAATAACAACAATAATAAGATTAATAACAATAATAATAATAACAATAATGGGAATCATAATAATAATAGTAGTAGTAGTAGTAATAATAATAATAAAAATAATATTCATAATGACAACAAAATGATAATAATAATAATAAGAATAAAATAATAATAACAATAATGATAAAAATAGTAATAATAATAGAAATAATAATAATAATAATAGAAATATTTATATTAAAAATAATAACTATATTAATAATAAAAATAACAATGATAATAACAATAATAGAAATAGAATTAATAATAATAATAATAATAATATTATTATTATTATTAATACTAACATTAATAATAATAATGATCACATAAATCATAATTTTATAATAAAAAAGTTATTAACATATTAAATATAATGAAATAGCAGAATAAATTAAAATAAATATAAAAAAAACGGACCTGCACTGCGGAGCGGAGGAAGGAGAAAGAAAAAGAAGAAGAAGAAAAGAAGAAGAGGAAGAAGGAGAGAAGAAGAAGAAGAAGGAGAGAAGAAGAAGAAGGGAAGGAGAAGAAGAGAAGAAGCAGAGGAAGAAGGAGAGAAGAAGAAAGGGGGGCATGGGCTGGATGGACCAGGGGTTCGTGCAGAGGGAGGCCGACGCGGCGGGGGTGCAGTGCGGCGGAAAGGGGGTGGCCGCTGCGGTTGCGGGAGGAGAAGGAAGAAAAGAAAAAAAGAAAACAAGGGAGAGAGAGAGAGAGCAGGTGGGAGAGCAGGGGAGGCTGGCACAAATGGAGGAGAGGAGAGGGAGGTTGGGCGCCGGGTTGGGCGCGCTGCAGGCAGGAGGTGAGGCGATGAACAGAGGAAGGCTGGGGCGGCTGGGTGCGACGGCGGAGAGAGGAAGGCTGGGACGACTGTGGGTCGTGCGGGAGTAGAGGGGAGGAAGTGGAGTGGGACGAGGCGGAACCGAGGGGCTGTGGGTTCTGCTGCGGACAGAGGTAGGCCGGGAAAACGGGAGGCGAGGGGGCCAGCGGGTGCTGCAACGAGGAGAAGCTGGGGCGGCTGGGTCGCACGCTGCAAGAGGGTGGAAGGTCGCTGGAGATCCGGCCGAGGGGGGGTTGCGCGCTGGCTGCTGAGGAGGGCGCCGCAAACAGGGGGGTCGGGCACCTGGAAGCAGTGGGCCGAAGGCATGAGATGGGGGTGGCGGCTGAGAGAGAAGAGAGGAGTAAAAAAAAGAGGGGGCAGCCGCTAGGGTTAGTGGAAAAGAGGGGGAAAAAAATAAAAAGAAAAGAAAATAAAGAAAAGAAAATAAACAAAACAAAACCAAATCATAATAATAATTAATAACAATACTAATAATAATAATGATAAATATTAATGACAAACCATATTTAATAATGATTATACTAGTATCCGCAACATTAACAATTTCATTAATTATTTAGTTATAACATAATGATAAAAATAATAATGATAATAATAATCATAATGATAAAAATAAAAATGGTGAAAATACTCATTTCGCCTTAAATAATAAAAATAATTATTAACTGATAATAATAGATGTGCGCGTTAAATATAAAGACTATATTTAAAATTTTTCCAAAGACAACGGGATGCGAAAAAAACACCGTGCATGGATGAGCGGGGTTTCCAGAACAGGCTCCACTCACGCGCCCAATGACGTCGCGTCAAAAAGCGCCCTTTTTAACAAAAACTCAAAAACCTGGTCTGATACTGAACACGAACCGCAACAATATTATTTAAAGTCAAAGAAATCATAAAATAAAATAAACGCGCATGTCGGGGTGTGACAATTCTCCCCACCATAACGCTTTCCGCCCCCGGAAAGCCACCACACCAACTAGTCGACCGATCAACACCTAAGGATTTCACAGAACACGATCCAACCTCTTATCTCAAGGAAATCATACCGACTACTAATGGAACTAAACCTCATTTCCCGAAATAAATCACCAACAGAGAGAGAGGCCCGAACGGGCTCCCCACCATAAGAACTCCACTAGAATTCGATAACTATTTATGAGAAGACCCAACTGGACTTATGGTGGGTCTCCCCACCATTAAAGGACTGAACTCTTAGCGACCAACCAGAAATCCAACTTAGGCCAGAACCGGGCCTTACTCAAGCTATAAAAGCACAGAAAAAACATTTAAACCACTTACTCCCGTCCGAAAGGGATACAAGCTTAAATGGATACTTTGTGCAACTAAAACCCTAACCCCATGGGAGGGGAGGGTGGGCCCAAGGATCAAATCACTGAAACTACGACGTACGACTACTCATGATCCATCACTTCGGGATGGACCCAAACCAGGGCCGCAACTGATTTACATCAGTGGCCCATGCAAAGTCACTGATCAGCAACATACATCCAAGAGGCACGACTCCCGACACTATGCGAGGATTAAGTCCATCGTGCGCTTTGCGACAAGAGGAAAACTACAACGACAGAGGAACCAGAGCAACAACACCAAAACTATCTCACCACGACGATAGAAGCACGAATTTCACCAGACTCTTAAAAACAATTCCCCCGTGGGTGGGTTCCTGACTACGCGCCAGCTTCACTCCGAGACCTTTTGGCTGGAGCTCTGATGGATGAAGCATCTCCTACCTCGCAGTCAGGTTCTGATAATCCCAATGAGATACATACATCTTTTGATCTGACAGATTGAAGGACAAGATTTTAAAATTAAAACACACCAGCATTGAAAGCCGAGGTTCGTCAAAAGACCCCTGAAGTTCCCATACATTTCAAACCCAAAACAACACCTATACATATGCCATGATAATAGATTACTTATACTGAAAGGAAACTAACACTGGAAACTTTGAACAAAGACCCTAAAACACATTACTTCTGAGAACTTCCTCTGCGACTCTTCCTTGCAACGCCCCGACAAAATCGTCGCAAGTGACCCAGGCGTCCACATGCCTGGCAGGGCTTCAGAGCGCTTGGGCACGACGAATTCTTGTGACCCGTCTTGCCACACTGATAACACACAATAATCTCTCGCTCCGAAGAGGTTGATGAAAGATCCCGAGGCCTCTTGATTCCATGACCTGATCCATCCACTTCCATTTTCTTACACATCTCCTTTCTAGAATCTTCACCACTGCTCTTAGGGATCGAAGGAGGGAGGACTAATTCGAGCACTCATGCCATCGCGGATTCGATACGAAAAGCTTTTCTCGCCACATCGACAAAATAAGTCAGGTTGGACTCTGAAACATTCGACTGTAGATCAGGGCGGAGACCCGCCTCGAAGCGTTGAGCCTTCACGGGGTCATTTGTGGCATACGCTGAATCATAAGGTACTAGCTCTACAAAGCGCTGGAAATATTCCAACACGGATCGATCGTCCTGCCACAGACAACACATCTCCATCCCCTTTCTCACCGTATCTTCCTCAGAGAAATACTGACGAATGAACGAGGCCTTGAAAAACTCCCAAGTAACCTCTTGACGGGGCTTGTTCTGAGACACTGACTTCCACCACATCCACGGTGAACCTTCAAGCATGAAGGTCGCAAACTTGACCTTCAACGACTCGGGATACTCAATGAGGCTAAAGTCCCTTTAAATCTTCTTCATCCACTCCTCTGCCACAGAAGTTTCTTCTTGACCATAGAAGAGAGGTGGATTGAGCTTCCGAAACTCAAGCATAAAATCCTTAGGTTGATCAACTGCACTACGATCACCCATCGAAGCTTCAAAGGGATAACCGCTGGACAAGGAAAGGTCAAAAACCTCAATCAAGGCCAACTCAACGAATGAATAAAAACCTCAAAATCAAACACTGCATAGGTGACAAGCTCGAAATCTGAGAAAACAAGTTATCATAACATCAATACTTTTCTCATTGAAAACATCTCTAATGAAGAACAGGCTTAGTGGGTTAAACCTTCTCCATTGGTATTCTTTAGAGCCTCACTCACATGCATGTATCCGTGCCACCCAGGGAGTCCATCCACCATACCAGAGATCCATCCACATTTCCAACATACCAAAATGCATGTGAGTACTCATTGGAATACCAAGGCCAAAACAATGCAACTTCATTTTCCAAAAACAATTTATTCATACCACATCTTTTAAAACAATATACAAATTTAACATGTCATTTCAAACAACCATTTTTTTTTCAAAACCGTCTTTTCTAATTCAAACCACTTTCAAAAATCAAGGGGGACCCCAAAACAACTCAAACAGGGGACTAGTGTCAGTGGGTGTCTTGACCATATGGTTGGCCGCCATATGCCAAACACGCCACTGACACAGAGAGCCTTCATGGACCATGCCCCTAGATCCACATGGCTTTCCATGCCATACGGCTTAGGAATATTAGCCCAACTCCATTTGTCGTACCCCAATCGCAAAACATTACCATAAAAACCCAAACAAACAAATTAAACTGGACTTCCCATGGAAACCTGAGGATCGGTACTGGCAAGAGTTCGCGACGCTCTTCTCGCACCTACCCCTCAAGTCCCGACAATCCTACTCCATCTACCTTGATATCACAAATAATAAAGGGCGCTCTAAAAAGTGAGGTATGCTAAGAGAAAACCTCCCTTTGATACCATTTTGTCACGAACCAACCTGGTTCGACCCTGAACCGGTCACCCGAGCCGGTCCGCGACATGGCCCGAGAGGCGTTCCCGATCCTCCCGGGCTGGCGACAAGCGCCAGGGCATCAACAGAGGCTATGTGAATGATTTCTCCCATTATAAATAAATAAGACAGCAAAAAAAAAATTCAGAGCAGCGCAGAAAAGATAAACCAGATAAAGTGACTAAACAGAAACAAACAAGAATCAAACTAACCAAACACGACGTGCGAACAAACTCCGTGCGACCTCACGGGTCGCTCTCCGACTCAACGATCAAGCGTCGCCCTGGGCGAGTGCACTCAAGCCATAGCCTGCACAAACACTAAAAACAGAAAAGAACTATAGGCGTGAGTATTAAAACTCAGTAGGCTAGCCCGATATCTATTCCCAATGCACTACCTTTAAAATAAAAGGAACATCATTTCACGTTTGAACTACAATTTATAAAAGTATGTTTTTCTAAGCATTTTACTTAAAAACAAAGTACGAACCATTGCCCTTAGCCATTTCAAAATTCGGGTTCATCTCATTAGTGTAAATGACATTTCAGGAAAGGGGGAAAGTGATGTTTAAATTTTTCAAATTTGTAAAAAGTGGATTAAATACTTTTATTTGAAAACAATTTTTAGAAACCTAATCAAAAGCAATTTACCATTTTCCAAAGAAAACAATACACCAGAATGCACAAAGTAAAACACACAGTAAGGGAAATGTAGGTATACATGTGAGCATCATAATCATTACTGCATGCTACAAAAGCTGAATAGACATGGGTGAACCTAGGAGATCGAGAATAAACCAGAAGACACCAATACATGAGAAATCATCCTTATCGACACATCACGATGAAATCAAAACGCCCAATACGCTCAACCATCCACTCACGGGCAGGTCTAGGGCAAATCCCATAGCAATAAACCCAATAAATCCACCTACTATGGGCCACTGGTCAGTACCATAACCTACCAGTGCAGCAATCGTTCTTAGAATATCCTCTCAATATGCCAGATTCCCATGTCTCAAGTGTTTTAAAAAAAAGGGGGTGAGCCAACCGATGCCAACCGAGCATCCAATCAGATATATCTATATATATAAAGAACAACAGGCATTCCCCGAGCCACTCCATGGGACAACATCTTGCCTTTAACTACTCAAGTACCCGGGAGCCTCTAAGCGCGGCCTCCCAAACAATCAATTGCAACCAAGGCATGAGAGTCGCCCTAAGAGGGTTTTTATCAAAACATTTTTATCGCTTTCCATAAGGTGCCAAACGGGCATTTAATACATTTCACAAACACTACTCAAAGACAGGTACACCTTCTTTATGAGACAAAACCCAGTTTAAAAACGTTTAAAGAACCCCAAAACACTACGTCACAGGCTAACAATATTTTTATAAACCAAACCAAACCATTTTCTTTTTCCAAACAATCTTCAAGAGCCAACCGGGCCATTTCTCAAACGAACCAATGTATTTGTTCATGCTTCAAAAGAAATCATTTCTCATTAAACCAGAACTCTATTTTACGTTTCGTGAATTATGTTTAAAATCCAAACGGGCATTCTTTCATTATTGGGTGTCCGCTCGTCAAAAAGATGTTTCATGTGCCGTGTATAAAATAAACGGCTCCTTTGGACATTAAATAACCATTTAAAAATTAACCATCTTATATTAAAATTAATTGTCCTATATTATCTCATATTTATTACAATTAATAAAGTGTTGATTTTGAACAATTAGGGTGCGCAAACAACATGAAATAATATAACTCAAATTTAAAAAGCAGTGCAAAGGGAACCTACCTCAAAATCAAGCGCTTCGACAAACAACCTCGGATCCAGGGCGCGATGACACGACATGTGTTCGAGACTACGTGACCAAGTCTAATACTCTGCATAAACAAAACCAAGGACTCAGACACATACAAAACTCACCAGATCATTCGAAACCAAGCGGCGGGAATAAACGCTCACCTTGAAACCAAAGCGCGACGACGACGGAACCTCAAATACAAGGGGCGGCGATGGCACTCACTTGGAAACGCCCTGCGCGGGTCCTCAAACAATAATCCTACCAAAATAAACATAAAAAGGTAACCCCCAACAAATAAAAGGCCAAAGCGAGAATAATAATAATAATAATAATAATAATAACAATAATAAGACTAATAATAATAATAATAATAATAACAATAATGGGAATTATAATAATAATAATAGTAGTAGTAGTAATAATAATAATAAAAATAATATTCATAATGACAACAAAATGATAATAATAATAATAAGAATAAAATAATAATAACAATAATGATAAAAATAGTAATAATAATAGAAATAATAACAATAATAATAGCAATAATAATATTAATAATAATAATGATATTAATAATAAAAATAACAATGATAATAACAATAATAGTAATAGAATTAATAATAATAATAATAATAATAATAATATTAGTAATACTAACAATAATAATAATAATGATCACATAAATCATAATTTTATAATAAAAAATTTATTAACATTTTAAATATAATTAAATAGCAGAATAAATTAAAATAAATAATAAAAAAATGGACCTGCGCTATGGAGCGGAGGAAGGAGAAAGAAAAAGAAGAAGAAGAGAAGAAGAAGAGAAGAACAAGAGGAAGAAGGAGAGAAGAAGAAAGGGGGTGCGGGCTGGCTGGACCAGGGGTTCGTGCGGAGGCAGGCCGGCGCGGCGGGGGTGCAGTGCGGCGGACAGGGGGGTGGCCGCTGCTGTTGCGGGAGGAGAAGGAAGAAAAAAAAAGAAAAAAAGGGAGAGAGAGAGAGCAGGTGGGCGAGCGGGGGAGGCTAGCACAAACAGAGGAGAGGAGAGGGAGGTCGGGCGCCGGGTTGGGCGCGCTGCAGGAAGGAGGTGCGGCGATGAACAGAGGAAGGTTGGGGCGGCTGAGTGCGACGGCGGACAGAGGAAGGCTGGGACGACTGTGGGTCGTGCGGGAGTAGAGGGGGGGAAGTGGAGCGGGACGAGGCGGAACTGAGGGGCTGCAGGTGCTGCTGCGGACAGAGGGCGGCAGGGAAAATGGGAGGCGAGGGGGCCAGCGGGTGCTGCAACGAGGAGAAGCCGGGGCGGCTGGGTCGCACGCTGCAAGAGGGTGGAAGGTCGCTGGAGATCCGGCCGAGGGGGGGTCGTGCGCTGGCTGCTGAGGAGGACGCCGCAAGCAGGGGGGTCGGGCACCTGGAAGCAGTGGGCCGAAGGCAGGAGATGAGGGTGGCGCCTGAGAGAGAAGAGAGGAGTAAAAAAAGAGGGGGCAGCCGCTAGGGTTAGAGGAAAAGAGGGGGAAATAAAATAAAAAGAAAACAAAATAAAGAAAAGAAAATAAACAAAACAAAACCAAATCATAATAATAATTAATAACAATACTAATAATAGCAATGATAAAGATTAATGACAAACCATATTTAATAATGATTATACTAGTATCCGCAACATTAAAAATTTGATTAATTATTTAGTTATAACATAATGATAAAAATAATAATGATAATAATAATCCTAATGATAAAAATACAAATGGTAAAAATACTCATTTCGTCATAAATAATAAAAATAATTATTAACTGATAACAATAGATGTGCGCGTTAAATATAAAGACTATATTTAAATTTTTTCCAAATACAACGGGATGCGAAAAAAACACCGGGTAGGGACGAGCGGGGTTTCCAGAACAGGCTCCACTCACGCGCCCAACTACGTCGCATCAAAAAAGCGCACTTTTTAACAAAAACTCAAAAACCTAGTCCGATACTGAACACGAACCGCATCAATATAATTTAAAGTCCAAGAAAACATAAAATAAAATAAACGCGCATGTCAGGGTGTGACAGGATTGTTTATGATTATGCTTCTATTAGTGAAATAATATAACCCATCTCTCAAGAACACTCATTAATTTTATCCAACTCTAGTTATTCATGTTATATCCATGTAATGGTTACATTTTTCCAATCTATGGTACATAAGATAATTAAGAAATGTTTTTTATCTATCATTATTTTTCCTTTCTGTCGGAAACCCGTGTTCATTCAAAACCATATTATCTAAAAAATTAAAAATTGGTTTATATTATCATATAATATTTAAAGGAAATTTTTAGACATGTTATAACTTTTGTAAAATTGTTTTTTTAAATAGGAACCTTCTTATCATTTTTCGATCAAGGCACTTTTCTAAAATTTTTCAATGTGAAAGAAATATTTGGCATGTATGGATTTAGCCTCTCCCATGACCATAGTTCCTTTGAAGCATTAATTTTAATCTCAAAAAATGATATAAAAAATATTTTCCTAAAATCTTGTATATTCATTTTTTTAAAGTAGATTTAAAATGAAATGGTTTTGAAAAAAAATTATGATTTAATAAATTTTTTAAAGGATTTTTCCAATCACACTTTAAATATTTTCAAAAATATTTTTTAAAAACCAAATTAGATTTTTTTACTTTTAAAAAGTGTTTTAAATGTATTCTATATTCCATTATATTTTTTCTTGTTTATTTTAAAATAATATTATTTTCAAAATGTTTTATATTTTAATATGATTTTTTCAAAAAAGAAAGGTCGTTTTCCTCAAAAACTTATTTTAAATGAAATAGTAAATATTTATTCATAAGAAAAAGATTTAAGAATTTTTTTATGAAAGGGATTTTAAATAAATTAATATTTAACATAATAAATGGTTCATGTTATATTAGAAAATAATATTTCATCTAAGATGGCATACGTTGTTTCATTTAATTATTTACCAAGTATATGATCCAATAGTAACTTTAATATTATATATTGAATGGTTTATATTTAGATTTAATGTTGTTTATGAAAGTTTTTCTTCTCCCAGAGATTATATGCCTTTTAAACTCATATCTTTTCACTTTTTACTCTTGGATGAAATGATAATGGAACCTATTTTTTTCATAGGTAATGATATAATAAAATGTTAAGTTACCCATTTAATTTCATGGGTTATGTTATTATGTTAAATAATCCAATATTTTTTATGGGTCATGATATGATGTAAGTTTTATTATCTTGTGAAAAATGTATGTATAATTTTATTATGTGATGGTTGGGCACTATACCTCCCTCTAATGAATTGGTTAAATATTTATATCTCATGAGATACTAATGGGAATCATGTTTATAGGCTTCGTCCACTATAGAAATATGGGAAACCTCGTCCACTCTAGGATGATGGGGAAACCTGATCAACTCTAGGAAGATGGGGAAACCCAATCCTGTAAAAAAAAAGACTAAAAATGAGGATGTAGGTGTGTCCCACCAAATAGGGTTAGTCCTTATAATGTTCCCTATTATGCATTGAAAATGTCCCTTGACTTATAAAGAAATATCTCATGAGTTTCTGTGGCTTCTATAATTCAATTTCTTATTCCAATGTTATTCTTTCCTGGATTATGATATTGATTTCCTTATGATTCATGTTCTATAAACTCCCCATATTTATTCCATGATTCATGTTTATTATGTTTGATATATAGGTTATCAATGTCAGATTTCATTATCATGTTCTCAGACCCTTATGCTCATGTTTATGCTGATATATTTCTATTTTTCCCTTGATGAGCATGTGAGGTCACCCCTTTTTATGTTTTCATTCCCTAGATTTGATTATATGTATTATGTTTTTGTTTCAATGAAGGGTGATAATAATGATTAACCTAGTTGGGGATAATGTTTCTCACTTATATACCAGTTTATAGATTTATATGTTTCTAAAGGCACTAAACTATTTTCATCATCGAGATTTTTTTTGTGTATTGTATGAACTATTCCACAAAATTGATGTAATGTATATTTATTTTAATCTTGTTTCATTATAATTATCATTAAATAAATATACATATTGAATTAAGAATATTGAACATCAATATTTCCCCAGAAGGAGAATAATTTTTCTTAGTAATATATCTTCAACTAACATTGTATATTGTAACAATATATGGTTAAAACAATATAACTGAACAATAAATGATACTGAATATATCATTTATTTTGAAAAAATGTATATTAATGATAAAAAAAAATTTCCAATGAATAATTAAGAGTGATATAGAATATTATCATATGAATTTGAATGATATCAAATTAATTTATAACCCATAAAATAATATTTTATGACTGATGAATATCAATTAATTAGAAATGAGGTTTTGAAATAGGGAAAGTGTTTTGAGAATTTGATTCAAAAATAGAATTGAAAACTAAATTATTAGTTTCCATAATTTTGATTTATGATTTTAAAAATAATGTTATAAATGATTTAAAAAATTATTTTCAACATTTTGATACATAATTACCATTTATTTTTATATAAAATATAAACATTTGAAGAATAATGGAATGGGAATTTACTTAAAAACCCATAAAAACATTTATTGGAATATAAATAGTGAATAATAGTTATGGAGGTGGGAATATTCATTCACAATGTATAAATTAAAAATAAAATTCCTTTAACACATTATTAAAAAAAGAAAAATGAATAGATCAAAATGCATTTGAATATTTATTTTAATTTTTTGAAAATAAAGTTAAAGGTAGAAGAAAAATCAATTAACAAACTATTTAAAACTTGATAAAACCCTCTATATTTTTTTAATAATATCAAACATTTAGGGAATTAATATAGAAAAACAAATTGAAATAAGGTATGGCTTGTTTTAAAAATGGTCATTCAATCTTTGAGTACCAATGAAAGGAAAAGATAGAAGAAAAACATTGAAATCATAGAAATAACAAATATAGAATTAAATATATAAATATTTAAATAGAATAAAAATATAATAATTAAAAAATAAATTAAAACATGAATAATCAAAAAAAAATTGTGATTGTAGAATAAACCATTAAAACATTAATAAATTTGAAATAAAAATCTCTTAAAAGAGAAAACATGGATCGATACTTTAAAATAAATAAATAAAGATAAATTCATCAAAAAATATGTCAAATGGGATGTATATACACCACATAAAATAAATTAACTGCATTTTATAAAATATATATCAATAGAGTAGAATGAGGATGAAAACCCCTTACATTGGATTCCATCTTGGAAGGATACATATATTCTACCTTTCATTAGAAAAAAAACATTTAATTACACCTTATTAATTATCATTATGGTTGTTTGGTAATAATATGACCTTAATAACAATAGTTTGGAAATTTATAAGGTATTTTAAAAGATATTGGATAATTTAGATCACTCAATGTTTATGAATAAGTAATTAGAGAAGGTTCCTTTGGAATTTGTCATGGGTGGAAAACTTGTAAACACATGAATCTTTATTATATAATATATCGCTTTATAATTTTTAGTAGATACAAAATTTAATAGATATAAATATTCTAATGGTAATGTCTAATACAAAAAACCAGTGGGATTTATGTAATATTTTTGTATTTTCTTAAAGTCTAATACCTTTACTTTAACCCAATTGACACATTTTACCCATAGACATGGTGATTTTTTTCAAGGGTTACTATTGTTTATGAAATAAATGAAATTAACCTCATTACCAAATTAGAATATGATGATACCAAATATGGAATTAATTTTCTATGATTCAATTTTTATAAGTTGTAAAAATTACTTTTAACAGAAGTTCACAAAATACATTGAAAATGTTTTTAGAAAAATGTTATTTTTAGTATAAAGATAGTTTTACAAAATAATATACTATAATGTTGATTCTAAAGGAAATAATTATATTATTTCAAATAAATTATACATATTTTAATTTAAAACAAAACAAAAACTGAAATGAAACATGTGAAAACTTCATTAAACGAGAATAACCAAAAATAGTTTTTATTTGTATAAAAATCCTATTTAGACATTATAAATTTAAAATGAAGATTTATAAGTTTAGAAACATATTTATAAATAAATTATTTATTTATTAAAAATATTTATTAACAATAAAGAATATTTTTAAAACATTAACCTCATTCAATATTCTAATAATGTCAGAAAAGTGATGATATTTTTAAAATCAGTATTCTTCACTATTCACTAAAAAATTGGATAATTATGAAAATTAATAGATATTAATCCAATAATTATTTCTACATTCTAAAACAAAAAATTAAATCCTTTTTATAAAATTTTATTTCTAACATTTATAAATTTATATTTTCAATAAAAATAAAAAATATATTGTAAAACCACTTTTATAAAAAATAATATTTTAAAATAATAACTATTCTTAAAATTATGTTATTTAATTTTTATTTTTCAAAATTTAGTACATATTTCCTAGTAATAAATAAATAAATTTATATTATGAAATATTTTATACATATTTTTATTAATCTTATTATACAAATTCATAACATCTAATCCAATGGAAATTTTATAATGATTACTTTTAAATAATAAAATTTATATGTTTTTTGATAGATCCCTTAAGATCAGTTTTGAGTAAATAAAAAAATATTTTTCATAATATTCATATACTAAAATCTTGGGTTGTTAAATTTGAGCCTCTTTATGTTACTCATTTTTAACCTTTCAACATTGATTTGAAATTAACTATGGTAATAATTTTTTTACTAAAAATATAAAATAACCCATATTACTAATTGATAATGTGATGAATCCATGTTTGGAATCCCTTTAATATAATTAATGTTATAAATATGATATAATTAATTAAAAATTAAAAAATATAATATATCAAAATCATTTGTAATAGAAAATTCTTTTTATCCCATATGTGTTCTTAACATAATTTGTTATCAATTAGTAATTAAATGAGAATTTTTATATCCATATACGTGTTAAAAATTTATTTTATAGTTATTACTTTAATGAAATAGATTTTCTTAATAAAAAAATTAACATAAAAAATCACCTCAATCTAATTTTTTTATCTAAATATGATTTCAACTTAGTAAATTTTGATATATTACTTTTAAATATATTTATGAATGATATCCCTTTATATCACACTATAATATGAGTTAATATAACTGTAATATTGTAATATTTTTATAGATGTAGTGTTTACCAATTATAGAAGAATCATGGTTATACATTCAACCCTTTAGTAATTTGAACCTTGAAATTTGTGACACACAATAGCTCATATTAAAATTTTTGTAGTTTTTTATCCATGCTTATTTAGGATCTCATTTTACTTTCTATAACTTTTGATTTTTCTAGATTAATTTCATATGGTGATTTGTTGGATTCCACAATAATGTTTACCTAGTATCAAGAATATATAAATTCTCTTCCTTAAATGTCTTCTTGAGTTCCAAATATATTTTCCTATATGCATTTTGTTTGGTATATACATCCTTATTGATGAAACATGGAAGACCTCATGTTCTCTAAAAACATTGGGTGGCATAGAAAAATAATTATCGAATCCTTTAATTATTTCAAAATTTTAAAAAGTCCAAATATACCATATAAGAAAATTACCTTTATTATCAAAAATTATAACTTCATTTCATGGTGATAATTTCAAGAATACATGATCCTATCATTTGAATTCAAATTCCTTCACTCAATTATTATCCGATATTTTTATTTGATCTTATCTGTCTTAATATGCTTATGGATTTCCCACACTATCTCATTTATTTTTTCTATGAATTCAACAACAACAATCCTCCATTCCCAAACTCATTGAAGTAGGTTGGAGTGGGATATCATTTCCTATAAAAATAATAATATGGATCCATTTCATACTTGAATTGCATCTTTTTCTATTTGTTTTCCACTAGAGAAAGGTATTTGTATCATATACTCTAGAAATCTAGTGCACATGACCTCAACATGACCACTAATATAGAGACACAAACCTTTCATACATAAATATTATATCATATTATACAAATATTCATTTTAAATATTTACAATCAATTCCATAATTTTAATGTCTTAGTGTCTTTAAAAACTCAGGTAGATAAAAAATGTATATAAAAGATCCACATCATCTCCCATTAACTTCTTCCCAACTAGTAGCTATCTTAGAAATATCATTCAAAAAATTCTTCATATCTTAGAGAGAAACAAACATAATAATGGGTGATCTTAATTTCATGGTAAATGTAAATAAGGGAGAATATCAATCAAAAATTATATGTATCCTAATATTTGTAAAACGTTTTTATTTCAATCAATTTTTTATATAACTTCATAAAAAATTATGAGAGATGAAATAATCTAAGTGACTATGTAATAATTTCATTGATTTAATAAATATGAAGAATAATTGGTTTAAATATATAGTTCTTAATTAATTTTTATTGATAAAATATATTTGATATTTTATTCAATTACACAACATTATATTTTTTAAATCATTTTATTAAATAAAATTATCATTTTAACTAAATAATATAAAATTATCAATATGATATTTCTGCCTGATAATATAAAATGTGACATGAAATCCATCAGAATGAATCCTTTCTTCTTCCTCTAAAACCCTATAAAACTATTTTATCCTCCCTTATTAAAAACCAAACTCAATTTCTTATGAAGAAACTAGTCTGTGCAACATGAAGAGATCCAAAACCACATTCTTAGTGAATAATTATTATCAAATTTTAAGTACTCATGGTTGATATCATCTCATTCATTTTAGTTTTTCATAAAATTATTTAGAATAATTTTGTACAAAAGTTATTTAGTTTATTGATGTTATGACTGGTCTGTTTGGAGAATACTTGATTTCTTTTTTTAATCATTTCTTAGATAAATATTCTAATAATGATACTGAAATCCTTGTTTTTAATGAACCTAAAATTCATCCTCATTAATTAGGTGATGTTTGAATTACTTATGTATAGATTATATCCATGTATATATTTTTAAATGATGAAGTTGTGAAGTTTCATGATGATCTAAACAAGAATAGAAAATAATATAAAGATCAATGAAAATATTCTATTCCAAAATAATTTTTTTCAATGATTTAATGAAGGTATTAAATATTTTATAAAATTTTATTTTTAAATAATACATTAATGATTTTAATGTTTAGATGATAATTAAAATGGATAAAATCAATTGTGAAGCTATAAATAATTCATATCATAATAAACTATATGATTTATTAGTTAAAGAGTTATCATCCTCTTAGATAGATCAATGATCTACAAATGTTCAATGGAGAATAAAATTGTTGTCGAATGTTTTAGTTTTTATAAGTAAAGGAGTTCACTGTGTGGAGATTGAAGATGAACTGTTGAGTCATTCTAAAAAATTAGATTATTTTGTTTCACCTTATCCAATCCTATCCACTCTCTAATATAGTAAAATATTTTTTTATAAAATATGAACTCATTAAAATAGTATTTTTTAACCCTTTATCTGAATTTATTTATTTTTTATTTTCATTTAAAAGGTTTATTAGTCTAATTCATATTTTTTTATTCTAAAAAATGGTGGGAAAATGTATAAATGTAGAGATAATATGAATAAAATATTATTAAAATTTTTACATGTAAATATAAATATAAACAAATTATGGAACTAAATATGTAATATAAAAACTTGAGAAATTAATCTGTAAAAATATGTTTCTTCTATAAGCTAACATTTACATGAAATTTCTTTACGATATTTTTTTAGAATTAAATTTTTATTTATTATTATATTAATGATATTTTTATGCGTTTTACCATAAAAATAGTGGATATTGTTGGGCATGTATTGATTCAAATATTTCAGTAATTTTGTTACTTTTAATCTTAAAAACAGAAAGATTTATGTTAGTAATAAAGTTACTATAACTAAAATTCAGGATAATAATTATTGAAATAATTATTTTTATTTTGGAATGATTTTCAATGTTTATCGTTGGTACATTATATAATTTCTTAAAGTATAAATATTATGTACATGCTATATAATTATTCTGGAAACACTGTTCACACACTATGTTTTAATCAGAATGTATGGTTTTTGAACACTATGTCTTGTTTGAACATATGGATAAAGAACCCTCATTTTGGATGCAACACTACTTTTGAAGAATTAACATAAGGTTCATTATCCATAATTTTTTTAAAAATTTTATATTTTTAACCATTCTTTTGGAACATCCTTCTATGGAAAGAAACCATACATTTGGCTTGGGGAAATAAACAATTTTTAATTATAAATTATTTTAGTGTTTTATAAAATGGAATCAGTAGAATTTAATATCTCACTAAATATTCATAAATAATTATTCAGAGGCTCATTATAAATAGATTAGAGCATTATTTTTTCTATGGGAATTTATGATTTTATGAGAGCATTCTAAATTTAAAAAAAAATATTTATCATGAGACACTTTTAGGTCTATTTTGACCTAAATAAATTATATCATTAGGTCAAATATTGAGCGTTTTTATTTAAAATATTTATATTGGTTTTGAATGTAATAATTAAACTTTTCCTATAGAGCTATGGTTTGGAGAAATAAATTCTATTATTATTAACTACTTGATTGAGTTATTGTTGTTGTTGATATATTCATTTGTTAATCTTATAGTGTTGTTTGAAAAAGAACATATCAGAGCTACAATTTATTGATATAAATGTTTGATTATATACCTAGTCTTTTATATCTAATATTTAATAGAATCAATTTTTATTTTGAAGAACATTTTTATGCTTCTATATTATATTAGAAGAACATATTCAACTATCAGTTACTATTGAAACAATGAGATGAATCAATTTTAAGATATACATCCTAGTATATTATTTTTTAAAGTATTTTTTTCTCATAAAATGTAATTGGTGGAGTGTGACCTTATTTTATTATCTTGAGGAAATTTTTGGTTCCCTATAAAAGAATAAGATGGCCCTGTAAAATTGTTTTTGTAATGCTACAACTTCTTGTACTCAATTGTAGAGATCCCCAGCTAACGAATTTACTTGTGAAAATCACCAAGACCCTGGATAGAGAATTGGTAAAGTAGACTAAGAGATATTTTTCCCAGAACCACTATGAATCATTTTTTCTTTGATTTATTACTATTGTACTATGCACTTGTATTTAATGAGATGTGTAACAGATTGCTTCATTTTAAGAGGGATGTATTAAATTATTAATGTTTTTTAAAGAACAGAAGTTACCCACACCCTTATTGTGTATTCATATTTGATATTTCGCCCTAAAAATTATAACATTATTAATATTCTATGTATTTTGAAATAATGAACGGGGTATATGGGATTTAATCTTCACACCAAAACCTAAATGAATTACAAAATAGTGTACACGAAAATTTGAATATTAATAATGATTTTTTAATATATGGGTAATTGGAAAATATAAGAAAATATAATATTTTTGAGATAAGTATGAATATATTCATATCCTATATTTATAATTAATCTACATTTAGTATACATTAACTTATGTGTGTGTATAATGAATGTTAGGACATGAGGTAAGGGTGTATGTTACAATATTAATTTTTAATCATAATTATTTATTCAATAAACTCTTTTGGGAGAATTATATGATCATCATATCATAATAAATATATATTTTATTCTCTTATTATTATTTTTGAAATTTTAATGTTTTATTTTCAGTATCCTCTCTTTGTTACTTAATATTAATGGGAATATGATTTAAATAAATCAACCTTGTTTCCACTTTAGTTAGTGAACTTTTTTACATGCCAATTTTAATTAAAATTTTCTTAATAATGTTATTTTTTATAATCCTGTGATTATTTAAATTTATCTTTGAGCATATTTTACTTTATTTTCAATAGACTAAAAATTAACTTTTATAAGTTTTTGTGAACAACTTATTTATAACTTATAAAACAATTGTGAATATAATCTTTGTTTGAATGTACACTACATGGAATACATTTCGCATCAGTGTGATTGTTCTCTTATTTGAATATCTATTTATAATTTTTCATGTTTATTTTAAATTAAAATAATATTATCAATATTATTGGAAATTTAGTTTAAAATGTTATCAAATAAAAATGTAATTTTTATCATGCTTTCAAAGAATGGTTTGAATGTAATGTTAAATGTATTTTTCATCTACAAAATCATCCTTCAATGATTATAGTGTTTCAATGAGGATATTATATATTGATACCATCAGCATTATTTCTCTGTATGACTTATTAAAACTTAATGGGAGAATATATATGAAATACATTTGTTTTCTATGGGTTATTCTATGAAGAAATTTTGAATGTTTTATGTTTTTATTTAACAGATATAGTCAGGTTTCATTATATGAAAACTGAGTCAATTATATTCCTAAAATGAATTATATAAAATTTTATATATCATGATAAAATATAAATATGATGTGGAGTGAACCAATTCTATGGATTAAAAGAGGTTGTGGAGTGAACCAAATTTATTGTGGGATGTTTTAAATTATGTGATGATGGTCTTGGCAGTGATCCTTGTCTAATGAGATGATTTTATATGATATTTATTATGATTTTTTTTTATTAAATGTTCCTATTATAATGATGTTATCTCATGTATCATGATCTTTTATTGATGATTCTTAACATTTATGTATCATTAATTTTGATATTCAGAATCATTATGACAAGATTTATGATTTATTATCTTTGATTGATTGTGAATGGAATCCATATGTTATGATCATTATCTCAAACCCTTATAGTTATCCTAATATTATAAATTATAATCAACCAATGTCTCCGTTGTCAATACTTACTAATTATTGAAGCTCACCCATTCATATGTTTCCATTTTAACTAAGGTTATAAAAAATTTTATTATGTATGAAATGAAATAGAAGATTTCTAAAGAGAAAAATTTACGGGACATGTTGAAGATCATAAGTAAAATATTATGAATATAAATATAGTTTTTGAATACCCTAAAACATTACAATTTTTTGTAGTGAATTTTTATGTAATATATTATTATTTCACTAAACAAATGATAGTATATTTTTCATAGGTCCCCTCTCAACTGATCTTAAATCTCAGTGATTGATTATACCTATCGAAACATATTATTATAAACATAATCAATAACTTTTAATGAACCCAACCCATTGATCCTTATATTTCTTGAATCAATATACCACATAAACATTTTTTTAACCACCCATTTTCTAAACACTATATATTCTTTCTAACCTGGTACGTCTATTCTCTTCCATTGGGCTTGATAGTAATGTTTTTATCTAGGATAATGGGTTTAAATTTACATAACATATATTATAATATTCCCTTGGTAACGATGTAATTTTTTTGGACCTTAGGGAGGTTTTATTGTATAATTTTCCATTATTTAATATATTACCAACTTCTCTTAAGCTCAGTGTAATTGGTTGGGTTAAAGGGAAGGGTATGTTTTATAATTTTCCATCACACTTAAATTTGTATTAATTATAACTTGATTAATATACATCCTTTATTTATATTTTTATACTCCCTTGGTTGAAATTTCAATATTAATATTAAAATTTAATGAAATATGTTTAATAGAATATATGATCTCTGTAAAAAATTAATATGAGGGTCTATTCTTTTTGGAAAAATATATAATTATGCCTTGTTGATATGAGGATGAAATATATATATATATATATATATTTATATATGATATTTTAGTATAATATAGCATTGGGAATGAAATTTTATGGAATATGATATTGGATACTATTTATACATCTATAAATATAATTAATATGAATATAATAGTAATCTTGAAATAATATTTAAAAATTATAGACACAATTTAGCTAATTTAATTTGGATTTTTATAGATATACAGTGTCACTATGGTTTCCCTAGTTCACATACACTTTTTTATATTGTTTCCTTTTGGTAGAGTTTGGGGTTAGTTTATGTTTATAATACTTTTCCTTCCCTTTAGAGAGAGTGGGTAAGGTATAGCTTGTGAGTATTTTAGGTATGGTAGGTTGATTTTTTATTCATATATTTTTCTATGTTCAGTCCCTTATAAGTCACTCCCTTCACTATAAAAATTTCTCGATCCTTTGGTAATATTGATAGAATATATAAATCTTTTAGGGTAGAAGATAAAAGTGTTTCTTCTAGGGTTCTTTAAGGTTCTGATTAGAAGATGGGTTTTGTGGGTGGCTAAAATAGAGAGAGGGATGTGTAGACAATTTTGAAATATTTAGGTGCTGGTGATGGGATGTTTTGGAAGTATGGATTGATGGGGGGATGCTATCAATATTTTATATTTTATGTGGGATTGAAATATTTTTTAGTTGCATTTTAGGATTAATGTTTTCATAGTAATAGTATTTAGAGTTTGTGGTGTACGCCATAAATGTTATAAGATATGGTTTTATATCAAAAATTAATTAAACCTAAATGAGAATTAAATAATTAAATGAATTAAAAACAAAAAATTATGTAACATGAGATTAGGTAAATTATGTATTATTTGGAAAATGTTTTGGAAAATGGTTATGTTTTAATAATGAATTATTTAAAAGGATGTTATGAATTAAATAAATAAAATTTTATATTTTTTGAAGCTATTAAATGGTTTGGTTTAATTGATATAAGTATTAATGTATTTCAGAAATTATAATGGGATGAATCATATAATATATTTAATTAATGTGAATACTGATATAAAGTAACAAATAAGATTTAATAATTCATGGTTCTAGAGATAATTTCATAGTTGTGATATCTTCTTCGATATAATGATAAATGGTATTCCACATTTATTTCTATTATAGTTGTTTATTATAAATTTTTAAAACATTTTTTGTTATCTATATTGTGTGAGTAATCATATATTATTTGATGTTATTTTTGGATCATATGATTTAGAGTTAATTGGAAATGGGATATAAAATATCAAGGATTATTTCCAAGAGGACACAGATGAAGTGAGAAAGAATAAATAACTATGCCTATGAGGACATGGTTTATTAATGATAATATTATGGTTTTATTAATGATGTAATGGTGTGATTTACATTCATTATCGACTTCCATGTTGTTTAGTGAGTGGTTTTCTTATTAGATCTTTGCATGTTAGAGTTGAAAAAACCTCTAAAATAATAAGTGAGTGTAGTGGTAAAATTTACAGAACACTTTATTTTATTAGATTTATAATTCCCTTGCCTAAAATATAGATTTGAATAATTTATTTACGTCATGATACCATTACAAAGGATTTGGTAATTACGACAATGTGGTTATTCAATTATAATGGTGAAATGATATTGTGTTATCTTAATTGGGAATATAACATCCCCCTTTCTTATATATGGATGTAATGATGTGGTTGAATGTGATGTAGTTGAATGTGGAGATTTTTTTACGTTTGGTTGTCATGGATCACTTATACTTATTTTAATTTCTATCATTCCAGGACTAGGATTTCTACAACATGTTCATCATAATACATTGATTTTACATTGTTGTTTTATTTATTAGAAATATGGTCCTTTTGAGTAATCCAATATAATCATCCCTTATAGTTTTTTAGTTGTTTTATAAGACATATTGGGGAATAATGGTTATTTTATTGTTTGAGTAGCTGAGGTGGAGTTATAAGAGGATCCTCATATATTATCCCAATCTATAATTCTTACATTGGTATATAGTAGTAGTTCATGAAATTTTTTGATATATATGGAGGTTATTAGTGGATTGGAATACATTTTCAAAGGAATTATGAGGTGAATTCTTTTTAAGAGTCAGAATGATACCCCTGATGCTAGTCACAAACTCATGAACTATTATAGTTGGGATTTAAAGATCAAGATCAGATTTACTACAAACCCAAGTAGGGATCCAACAATAAAAGATTATGAAAAACTAGTATCAAATATTTTTTATATAATCATATAATGTATTATGTTAGGGATACATGATTATTTAATGGTTCTATTATATAATCAATTTAATTTAAACACAACATATGATGTAGATAAATATGAAACACAAAGATATAAGTATTTGGTGCCCCTATGATCCAACAAATAGACCTTCATTCTCTACTAAGAATGCTTATATAAATATTCATTAATAATATTGTTGAATTTTAGGATGGTTTACTACAATATTATCAAATGTTTTTTACGATTTTAATTTATATATTTTTTTAATTTTTTAGTTACAATAACATATATTGATATAGTGTGGTCTTTATAATTTATTTCCATTAATTTTTAATTATTTTATGTATTATTTATTTAAATGTCATTCTTAATCGCTCATTATACGATATGATTCTTTATTTTGTAAATATTCCACATTATTTTTTAAAATTTAATGTTTAATGAATGATAATAAATAGACTCATAAGATCATGTTATGAAATAATGGTGTTCTTTTAAATTTATGAGTATCATGATAAAATGTTTTTATACATGTTGAATGGCATATAAAAGTTTTTATTTCTTTGAATATCATTTTATGGAAGCCACATAAATTAATAATTATCTTTTTTAATAATTATTAAATATTTAAAAATATTTTAAATAAATATATTGGTTTCATGTTTCAAATTTTATTGTTTCCAATTATTGGATATTAATACCCATGTTCAACCAATCATATTCTATAGAAATATTTATGGATTAAATACAAGATATAAATTATAGTTCATCTAGTTTAACAGTATGCTAGATTAATAAATTTCTAATACTTAAAATGTGATAATTAAATAAATGTAATGTTTAATACCAATTAAACATAGAAGGAAATAATGATATTAGATTTAATTTGAGAAGTAATATGACTTACATGAATTTAATATTATAAAAAAATTTATAATATCGTTAAATATTGTATACAATTTGTTATAAGTGAATGATAAAATATGTAACATTTTTCATGATGTATATAACATGTGTTTCCTAATTAAATATTGTTTTTATATCGTGATATAAATGTTTTTCAATATTAATTTTTTTTCTCAATTCATGCATGTTATAAACTTGTGGTTGTTAAACGAATAATATTATGATTATTGATTTAATAGAATGTATGTATTACGAATCATGAAGAGAAAATAAATATTATTATTTTGTGAGTGCTCTAATAAATATTTTAACTAATTTTTTTTTATTATTACATTCTATCTTAATTATCATTATATCTATTTTGATCATATATTTTTCTTAAAGACAAATTCATGGATAACTTGATAAATAACGTTCTATACTTTGGTAAAGTTATGTGAAATGAAATATTTTGATATTGTTTCGGATATCCCTAAAAATATTTAGAATAATGATATATGGTGAATATGGATGATGTAGAGGAATTTATATTTCATGGGGTTTCAATGTGGATAAAGGTGTGGTATAATGATTATGTGGTTATTATCGGGGGAAAGAAGTATTTGTTGATGGGAATGCCTGACCAATGGGTATTTTTCCTTCAATTTTTTGATATTATAAATGGTTTGATAATTATTAAGGTTATATGTGATATCCTAGTTGTTTTTTAAACAAAAATATTATATTGAAATTTCATTGAGAAATTTTTCAAGGGAATAAGAAACAGAAATCATGGGAAGAAGAATTTTTGAAGTTATAGTAGTATGAAGTACTGATATTACTAGAAGGATTATCTATCCATGAGGAAATTGAATATTTAGGAAATTTTTATGTAGAAATTATTTATTAAATACATCAAATCATTTTAGGTTTCTTTAGTCATTAAATAGTGTTATAAGTTTGATTAATGATTGTGATAGATAATGTTTGTTGATGAGGATGAGTTTCTATGGGATGATTTTATTGAAATTTTTTGGAATTATTTAATTTTATATGTGTAGATCGATATCTATGATAATGATCTTAAAAATATCACAATTGGGTAATATTGTCTATATAGCATTGAGAATTGTTTCATTCTCCTTATTGATCATATTTCCCATTTTATATCTAGTAAAAAAATTTACGCACTTCATTTTTTTCCACCATGAGGCATAATATTCAATGATCTACTATAACCATTCAACTAGAGTATCGGGAAGAGGTGATGGACTAATCATAGTTCATAACGAGGATGCAACTCAGTAAGATTCTTTGATAAAGAGCCTTATTATTTTTATAGAGATTTTGAGATTGATTTTATTAGTTTTGTATCTGGACATCCATTGTATAAGAGATAGAAGTGATATTCTAAGGTTAGGGAATGACTTGAACATCTAGGATTGAGTAAATTATAGTTTTATATGTTAATAGAGTTGATATAATTCTATTATAATGATATAAGGAACCATCTGTATGATTTCACTAAGGATAAACATTCCTCTAATAAATTTCTAGGTAGATATATGTGTCTTGAGAGGTAAATTATGTTCTGGGAGAATGATAGTATTTATATTTTATTTTTTTAAAGGTATTTCTCATTACTTTCTGGATTTTTTATTTTATTATTTAAACATTATTTTGGAATATTTTAGATGAGATTAATTAGAGAGGTATTTAATTGGAAGGATTATATTTATTTATCCCTTTCTTGGATTGGTTTCTCTTTTTCCTGGTTTTATTCTAATTCTTGAAAAATAGAATTTTTTGAGAGGTATTTAAAGGGATTAACTATAATTTCCTCGAACAATATTTTTTTAATAATTAGAGGTGTTAGAGTAGTTTGAAGAATGTGTGGTGTTAATAAGGAAGAAATTTTATCTATAAGTTGTATGTTATGTCATGAAGGTAAGTGTTTTGATGTGGTTAGTTTGGTAGTGGTGTGAAGCTATGTCACGAAACGGAATATAAGACAAGTGTGTTAGTATATTTAATTATTTAAGTATAAATTCAATGATTCTTCCATGATTGTTTTGGGTTATAGAATGAGCGGTGTTGGATATGGCATGGACATGAGTGTTGCACCAGGTAGGGTTCTTTTGTTGAGAAATATTTTATTGATTCCTTATAATCCTTAAACAAGTTTCCATTAATTACCAATGAAATTATATGTAAGAAACCCATACAGATTATAAGAACCCTTATGTACGATCCCTTCACACTATGATAATAGGTTTCACTCTGTGAAATCTTGGTTATTGAATTCCTTGGTTCTGTCCTCGTGTAGTTATTCATGTCATGGGACTTTTTTTGATCCATATCTTAGTTTAGATTAACATCATGGTTTCTAGGGTTTTAATGTTGTGTCATGGTCATCATTATCACTCCATGAATGATATTTCTCATTATAAATTTAATATTGATTATTAGGTTTTAAGAAGGTGTTTTTCGTAGGAGGACTACCCCATGATTATCAAAAGTAAATATAAAACTTACCTATCAGGTATTGAAGTTCACCATAAAATCATGATTAAATAAAACTAGTTTTTCTATTATAAATTCAAGGTGTATCATAACTTTTTCATGATCATCCATATTATTTTAAAACAACATGTTTTATTGGGATATATTTTTGTTTTTAAAGTTTTCCATGTAAGATCTATTACCGTTTTCAGCTTTTGATTGATTTATTATTGACTAGATGTTTTTTATCTTTTATTATTTATTATTTTGATTTTCAGGGGTTATGTTCAAGAGTATATAGATGATGTGTTGATAAAGAAATGTTTATGGGTATATTGATGTGGTTTAGTGATTAGGTTATTATGTTTTGATGAATGACGTGATTGAATGGTAGATGTTTTGTCTCAATTTTCCCATTACTTGGTGGGGGGGGGGTTATTTCTAGATAACTATCGTTTAGTGTTATAATGGCCTTGAAAGTGATAAGTAAGATATGTGGTAAAATTTTCATTCCCTTGTATATAATAATTTTAATAGTTAAATTTGTTTTATTGATTTATGGTAATAATTTATTAACCAGGATTGATTATTTAAAGGGATTTTGATGTTATTTAAATTTAGTGGTTTAGTTGTGTTTGTGACATGATTTTGGGCTATTTTTTAGGAATATGACATCACCATAATTTATTTTTTGATTAAATTAGTATGCTAAGGTTGATAAAATTAAAAGTGGATATTTTTTTTACCAATGGATATGATTGATTTAATTGACTTCTTTATAATTCCATCTTTTCCATACATTTTTGTGTTCAAATATTTTTTCCCCAGCATATTGTTTTTATATAAATGTTGAATCACATAAAAATATGATCCTTTTGAGTACTCTCATGTGGTCACCCCTCTATATATTTTGGGTTTATTGTCAATATATCTATTTGAATATTTATGATGATACTATTTGAATGTATAGAGCCTAATTATAATAGTATAGTCTTATATTGGACCAGAATTTATTTTATATGTTAGAAAGTATAGGGATATGGGATTAGGGAATTGTTAAATTTTATGTTTATCTCTGATTTGATTGGTTCATTCTCATTATTTTATTAATAATTATGAGAATAATTCATCACATACAATTTTATGATACCCTCTATACTATTTTTCAAACCATGTCCTATTAGAAGAGGGGTTCACGAGTCATAGGCACCTTCACTATCAACCCAATCAGGGTTTTATGGGGAGAACATCTTAATGATGTGAGAATTTTTGTTTTCATATAAACATTATAATATATAGGCATTTGATTAATTTAGACTTTAGATATATTAGGTCATTCTTAGTTGAATGAAATATCATGTGATCATCTAATTAGATGACAGAAATGTGATATATGAATTCAATAAATTAATTTTTTTCTTATTTAATAAAAACTCTATATGATCTAATATACTATCCAAATTATTTGGGTGAAATCCATTTATTAAAAAAGAAATAATTGATCCACCATTATGGATGGTTAAGAGGAAGCAATTACATGTTAAAAACCCAAAAACTAATGACCTATAGGAATAAAAATAATAAAAAATATGTCTCATATTCAAATTAACATAATGTCAGAAACATGGCCTATAGTCCAATGGATAATCTAGGTTCAAATCCAAAAATACCTAGCACATAAGGAAACCCTATGAGCCTTATGAAGTAGTTGACACCTGATACCTCAAATAAACCATTTCTATCCCCATATAAATCTCCCAAAAGCATTATTTGTACTCTAAATTGATCACTATCTATGCACCATGCATCCTTGATCTTATTCCACACCTTGAGATTTACAACCCAAACACCTATTGATTTTTACCACTCTGTGACCATAACACTATGGAAAAATGCTCATGAAAAAGGGTCCCTTTACCCCACTGAATTACACTCCCTCCATAGATCATGGCTAAAAAACAGTAGATATATATAGGTTTAATTCAAATAAAATCTAGATCAAAATATTATAGACATTAAGAACTATGAAATATTAACTAATTGTCATAACCAATCCCCAATGTCACTAACCCCTCATATTCACTAATACACCGTACCCACATCCAAATCCATATATTTTGGGATTACAGAAATTTTTCATTTTATAAGTAAAGATAAGAATACATTGATTATATCTACTCATAGACTCCCCACTTAAGGAAAGATCCAAAAAATGATAACTCTCAACCTTATCTTTTAATGAAATATATTTTCTAATCATTTTCATAGTTTAACGCTCAAATCCTAGCAGGGGAACAGACCATTACTATAGTACGATTCAGGTTGCCCATAATATAAACATTTATCATCTCTAGTAGGAATCGATCTTGTCGAAGATACCGAGGGTAGTTTTTTGGTAACAACTATGTATATCTCTAAAAAAATGAAATATCTTTATTGTCACACTCAACTCCCAGTGGGGGTCCAGACCAAGAGTTGAGAATGGAGAATGTTCCCCACTTATCAATGGATTTAAATATACCTTTTAAAAATTTGATCTGTGTCTGAGTCTAATTGGATTCAATCTTATTTTATTCCTCATGGGTAATTATTTTTTTACAAACCAGGTTTACCACTCAACTAATAAGAAAGTGGAAAATGTGTATAAGGTAACACTAAACTCCACGTGGGGGCCCCAACCAAAACCATAGCATGATAGATGTTCCCTAGACAAGAAATAGTTTCGAATTTCCCTATTCATAATATGAATAGTGTATGAATCTAACGGGATGAGATCCTATTCCAGTTCCCCTAGGAAGAGATATGGTACCAACCAAGCATGTCTCTCAACTAATTCCCCAGTGTAAAAACATGTTTAGGGTTACACTCAACTCCTAATGTGAGTCTCCGTCCAATCCTAGATAATTCCACATGTTTTCCTGTGGGAGAATTTATTTTTATCTCCCAATTCATAATATGAATAGTGTTCTAGTTTTGTGTGACTTGTGCCAACACCTTGTTCATGATATTAACATGTTTCGTGTTTAGTGGTTACTCAATTAGTTAAATTGGGTTATTATTAAACCATATATATAATGTGTAGAGAAAGCTACAGTTGATGAATTAAATATTTTGAAATATGAGTGTGTTTAATTTAGATTATTCTAGTACCCTTTGTATTTAGTGTAGAAAATAATTTTTTAGATATCATTATATTCATAAAATTATATGTTAGGGAATTTTTAATTACATTAGACACTATAAAGGCCTACATGGTCACACATTATGTAATAGAATAAGGGCAGATTTTGGTGTAATTTTTTTCTCCAAATATGAGATTGATTTATTTATGATGCAATTATTAAATATTAACATGATGAGAATCACCATTCAAAAGTTTATGTTATTCAATGTTTATTAATTATTGGTGTAAGATCCTGGATATAACTATAATAAATAATCATCTAAGTAAAATTTCCCACACATAACAAGATCATATTGATTTAATCATCATGGTACTACAAAAATATCATAAAAAAATCATTTTCACTATATTGTCCATAACAATCTCTAAAACCCCCCAAAAAATCACATGTAACCACCATATTCTTCATGTCTAGTGGATACATTATCTTAAGATAAAAAAATATAATATATTTTTCTATTAAGGAAAAAATATTCAAAGTAATGGACCCAATATTGGAACTAATGGAATGATTACAATGATTTCAAAAGTAAGAATAAAGTATATATATATGGGTATTATTGATATTGTAATAGTAAAATTCAAATATTATTTTTATAATACTAATTTAACTATTTTAAATACAAGTTGAAACCTTGAATTGAATAACTAGTTCTGATTTGGAATGATATATTACCTTATCTGAAACTTCTCATTTGAAAGTGGTTTCCAACTTATATTGAGGGTATAATTATTTTAGTGGATGGATTATACCCTTAGTATCATGTCATGGAATAAATAATAATAAAATTATATAATATATAAATAATCATACTAACATGTATAATCTAAAAGATGGAATGTTTGGAATATGATAATAAAAATGGGAACCCATTCTTATAAGACAAACTAGAGTACATGTACATTGGGTACATGAATGAATAAAATAGTAGGTCCTTTGATGTCTATCCATGTTTGATACTAGATCCGTGAACCTATGATCAACCATCCACCATAGGGTCCTTTAACGTTTCTAGAACCCTCTGTATGAAAGCTATATGTGTAGTGAAATACTCGAGTAGTTTGTGAGTAAAATACTCAATGCATTCTTAATTTTTTATGTCTAAATTATAACATTTTAATTCAATTAATATAAAATTTTCATAACATTGACATTTCAAGAGGGTGTATTCTAGGAAAGCTTCCAAAGAACCAGGATCGTACCTAATTTGGCTTCATGCCAAATGTAGGATATTATATAAGTAACCAAAAAGATCTGTAGTTCTAGTTAATTAATTTCTTAAATATCACATGGATTAATTCATAAATATTACTAGGCTTCCCCATGATATAAGTACAATATGTTTTTCATAAATCAACTAGAACCGATTGATCAAATCATAAATCACTAGGCGTCAAGAAACCTAATACTTTAATCTATTAGGAATTGATTTCATCAGCATCATGGAATTATATAGTATCAAAAAATCTCTACCCTATACTCAAGTCAATCATTATCATCACCACAATTTATGCACACTCTCCCTCTTAGGGATAACTAGGTCTCAATGGTCCCCATGTTCTAAGAACTGAAAATGATACCTTAAAAGGAAATGTAACATATATAATAATGAAAATAATATGAGGAAATCATATCATCCTAAGAAAAAAATATCACCATATAAAAATGTGACCAAAATCAAAAATGAAAAAATGTTACATGTAAAAGTCATGGAATCACTTAACATAACATTTTCTATGAGATACACACACAAATGAATTAAAAATAAGGAATGGTGAATCAAGGTATGTTAAAACAAGAACTATATTAATGAAACATGGTTAATAATACAACCAAAAGGTAAGGAACTTCCTACTTCATTTTTTTGACTAATAACAACAAGGTTCATCAATGAATCCTCAGTCTTTCCACTTACACATGTTTGTTGGCTAAACTACTTATCAAGGATTTCAAGAACCAATTCCAACTAATTTATTTCTAAAATAAGTAAAATAACATATGTGATAATCATTTCTCTCTATTAAAGAATTACCAAATTTGTTAAATTATTCCAAATCATGTTTTTGTCTACATATCCCTTATTGAAAATTATAAATCATATATGATAACAATTTTCTCTCTCTTGAATAATCATTAATAAAAAAGAATAATAATAATTTTTTTCCATGATTCTTGGTAATTTTCATTTTAAGAGTCATTAATAAAATAATTATTCCAGAAGTATGATTTCACAATTTAGACATGGAAAAGGGAGAAAAGATAATTATAAATTTCAACCTATAAATATCACTATTATGTACTACACCTAGGATAAAGAGATTAAAGTGAGGGTTATTTCATTCCTAGAAAATAGATTAAGAACCCGTTTTTTCAAGTAAATCTTCAAAAATATTGAACATGGGAAAATTATGGGTTTTTGAGACTCAACGTATCATATAAAAACTAAGGGTTAAAGTTTTTATCTATTTTAGAAAAACAAACTATATACATGTTCCCAATAAAAAAAACCAAAACTAAAATGTCATTATTTAATTTTTTTAAGTGATTTATAATTAAACAGTATTTAATATCATTCCAAAATATGGTTTATAAATTTTAAATGAGTATTTGACACAATGATATTTTTTATTCAGAGTCACAAAAAATTCATAACAAGGTGAGTTGGTGGAGATGAAATGTGTTAAGGGGTTTTAAAATAAAAAATTCCCAAAATGGTAACTACATATGTGTAACATTTTTTCACATTTATATGGTTTCTTACCCATATATAGGCTTTGTAAAATCCAGGGTACCCATATCTACATGGAGACATACCTTTATGTGGGAATTAGAATACTCAACTAGCCATTACATAGGATTAAACTACCTATATTCACATCCTATTACCCTAACATGAGGATGGGTTAACCCCTAATAATCATTTAGAAAATATGACTCACCCTTACACATAATCTAGGGTCCCCTTAATTAATCTTTAGAATTCTAAATTTATCATTACACAAGGTATATAATCTACTTCTTACCCCTATCCATCACTTTGGTTACCCATACACAACACAATAATTTAACCTTACATAATCATGGAAATACTTGTGTAGTGCATACCTTAACCTTACACAATCCAAGAAACCCTTTCAAGAAGGCTTGTAAATAGGATACCACCCATAAAAAATCACAATTACCCTTATATAGGTCAATCCTACCCTTATACATCATATGTAATGTGCCTTTAACCATACTCATAAGCCTGAAACCCTCTTTTACCATTACAAAAGGTATTTAAAGCCCCTTTACCCTTATATAACCCTAAAAATATGGTTACCTTTATGAAACCTGATTAAACATTAGTAAGGATGATATTCATTAAAAAATAATATTTTTATATAAAAAACATATAAATTAATTACACAATAGGTATTAAAGATCATTTAAAATTTGGGTATATGACACAAGTATTCAATAATATAAATAAACTCATTTTGTAATAAAATATATAATAATTAATATTGATCAATGAATAGTAATATAATCACACAAAGATTTTTTGTAATAAAATTAAAATTTATAAAAAAATATTTTTTAATTTCTTAACTTAAAAAGAATGTTTTTTATACACATGAAGTGTAGGGTTTAATATATAAATTTCTAATAATAGAAAATTATTTTTATAAAAAAATTAAATTTTTTATTAACATGTTGAAATATTCTAGTGATTAATTTATCATAATTTTAAATGAAACTTTAATTTTTAGGTAAATAATAAAATATTTTATGAATATATGATAAGTATTATTAGTCCATCAAAATGTAAAAAGTATTTAATTATTAATATAAATTAATACTCAATCATAAAATAATAACTTATTAAAATAATTTATTTTAGAATATTGAAATATATTTCAAGAAATATATCGGGCTTTTCTATGTCTGAAAATTAAAATTAGGTTATAAAAGAATTCATTTTCAATAAAAGTTTATCACATGGATAAGTTAATATCAAAAATTGTATTGGGATTCTCATAATTTTTTTAAATTTACTTTTCAAACTATGGTTAAAAAAATAGTTCTTCATTTTCCATGGCCTGTATTTCTAAATCAAAAATCCAAAAAATATAAATAATTCCCCCTCATTTAGAATAAATACCCACAAATCCAATCATTCAACTTCACTATAAATTTATCTATAATGTTTGTCCTCCCATTATCTCTCTTCAGAGTCCCTCTAATGAGTTCTTATTTTTTAAGATGTTATTCCATTATCTTTAAGAAGCTACTAAACTTAAGGGTTTCTAACCTCTTTATTAATCCCTTATTTTCAACCTATTTAACTCCTTTACATTTACATAACCAATGGTTTTGTTCACCCTTATTATAAATTTTTTTTTCTTTTAGTGAGAGTCTACTCATCCCTCTAATAATTCCATCTTAATATGTCACTATTATTGTTTAAACATTACCATATCAAAGAACTCCATTACACAAACCCCTATGTATATCATGTTTTTGGGGTATTGTGAATGTATTATTTCTACAGAGTGTTATTTTCCTAATGAAATATAATTTAGATATATTTTTTGTAGTCGTTATAAAGTCTTAAGTTAATTCAACATGATTTTAGTAATTTCTTATCTATTATATTAGTGCATACCGACATGGATGTTCTTTTGTTAAGGAAATATTATATTCTTAATGTGTGTCAAATATATATGTTAAATTGAATTTATATATTGTGTTAAGTTTTATATTATTTAATTAATTTACTACCATATAATTTTTTTTCCCAGTTACATTTTCCTGTTGAAATATTTATATCTTGGTACTACCCAATATTATTATTTTATTATCAATACAATAATAAGGTTATTTTATACAGAATTATGAATATCCTATTTTTTATATTTTTATTGTTCATTATTATCCTACATATCCATATTATATTATAAATGAGGAAATATTTTTATTTTGTATAACCATTATTTCTATATGGATAGGTATTCATTACATATTTATTATTATTTATGAGGATTTATATGGAAAATTTTGATATTTATTATATATCCATTCTCTTAATATTATGGATTTACTAGACTTATTAAGTCAAGGGTGGGATTGGGAATATTATATACCCTATATGTTATCGTGGATCTCATCAATGTTACTAGCTTTTGTATTTGGTGTTTTGGAACTTTTTTATGTATGACATATTGGTTAAGTCCTCGATGGTATGGTTATGGTGTTCAATATTATACATTCCATTTTTTGAGACCTTTAATTGATACCCATTTGATTATTTACTTCTATTGTTATGTTATCTAACGATATATTTTTTTCAATTTATTAATTATATAAAATTATTTAAATATTTCTTTGTACCATATTTTATGTTCTTTATTTATTAATTATAAATACTTTTGTATGCTACTACTTACTGATCATTTGATCTCACACCTTTTCATTGATTCCAATTTTCCTTGGAAACTGTGAATATTACTAGGTGTCACACAAGGATAGGAATGAAAAAATAATAAATTTTTATTTATTTTTATGTAATAATTTTAATTTCTAGTTTAAAGTCTTGATCAAATATTTTTCTTGTCTCCAAATGCAACTAAGCTTTTGGAAATTGAATTTTAGGTATTCTATACCATTGTGATAAAAATACCATTGTCTCTAGGTTAATAGAGTTAGGGTTGTCATTGTTTCTATCAAAGAATGTTTATTCGAAATTGTCAGAACTAGATTTTACAAAAATATAGTAAGAGAATAAAACAAAATAAAAAATTCATTTGGAAGGTAAATAATATTTTCAAGAATAAATAAAAACACATGATTTTATTTTTTAATGAAAATATATTAATTATAAAATATAATTTATAAATATTATTTTTATTCATGATATAATTAATTATAAGTCAATTTTTATAAATAGAACTTAACTGAATAAATCAAAACAATTTCAACACCTATATTAAATGTAGGTGTTTCCTTCATGAGCAAGTAAATGAAGCAGATATTGTTTATTAATAGATTACCATTGTATTTTTTAATTCACTAAAGTTATGAGGAAAATGATTTAAAATATAAAAGGACCTATTATACATAACAAGTTATTATGATATTGGATCATATAATGAGGAAACAACCTCAATTTTTTTAAATAAAACCAATAATATATTTGTATTTGAGTAGTGGATTAGGTGATTAAATAATATATTTATTTGTTTTTAATATATTAAAATGGATAATGTTACAATGGTTGTATATTATCTAAGGATAAATGACCATCAATTTTGGTCATTTATTCAAGACACCAAGAAAGAGAAATATATCTAATGAAAGGACTGGATTTTAGGATTTTTTTTTTGGAATTATTATTTATTTATGTTTTTAAATTTTTGGAGTTTTTATTTCTGGAAATACACTTTGTGGATCCAGATAGATACATTTCCACCTTCCCTAGGGATGTTTAGATTTGGGTTAGGAGGATAAGAATGGTGAAAGCTATAGTAGTTGTAGTGTTAAATTGTAAAAATGTGGATGGGAGAAAGTCTAAATTAAGGTACTAGGTGTGAATTCACATTTTAGAGAATGTAGTGATAAAGGAGGAAGGGTTGTTTTGAGTTCATTATTCTAGACTTGGAGGAAGTATAGGATGTATAAAGATAATAATTATAGTGAGGGTTTCTCATATTCAAGGGTACTTTTAAATATAGTATTCATGTTCTAGAGAAAGTTAAGGATGTCAGAAAAAATTAATTCGAGTGAGGTTGTGTGAGATTAACATGGTCTCACATTAGAGTACCCATGTCATCTCAAATGCTACATCAGAATAATATAAAGGTATTTAGAATAATTACCTTGGAATAAAATTATAATACAAAAACTATAATGAGATTTTATAAGTTGAATGATGATGTTCTAGGAGTGGAAACATAGTGGGGGAAAGTTTTATGTATTATAGATCATTTCTCAATAGAAATGAATATTTAATATTTGATACTTATACAATTTACTTGGATAAATAGTGGTTAATATATTATGTTTTTATTGAGATATAATTATAAGTACATAGTTTATCTTGAGAAGATAAAAAATAAAATAATAGATGAGGATAAATGATTTTGTGTGTTGTTCTCTAATAGAGAACCAATGTTCCTGAGGTTTGATGTAGAAGGTCATGAGACCACGTGATATCATATCTAGAAGAAGGAAAATATAATGTTCATCCTCATTGGGGGAATTCTCATGAATGAAATTATATCATGAAAAATCCATTGGAGAAATTTCTAATATGGTTATTTTCTATGGTCTAGAAGGAGTCGCTTATAATTTAGGCAGGGTAGGGTTTTCTGAAATAGGTTTTACTTATAATTTGTTTTTACTTATTAATATAACATTCACTATATTTCTAAATAGAATAGGAGTAAATTATATAACATTTCACTTCCATTGTTGTATTTTCTATATATGTCATGTCTTTGTTATCTTTAATTAATTGTTTTTTGAATTTATTTATGAAAATAATAATGTTACCATAATTTGATTTAACGAAGGGTCAAAAAGGTGGTTAGTGTTTTTGGTATTCTTACTTTAAGAGGTAAATTCCTCCCAGTAATGTCGATAGTTTTTTGGGACCCTCATGGTGCCTTGTTCCGTAGGTTGACATGAAGTAGTGTCTTCTTATAGTAATAGGTTGGTTGATTAGGATTTACTAGTTCTAATATCCTAGATATAGTATAGGATTCATGGGATCTGAATGGGAACAATAGGGTGAAATTTTAAAAAAATTAGAATAATATCTTGTTTGAAGAGAATATATGTGTGGTTTATCAATTATGGAAATAAAATCTTGGTTTTATGTGTACTTGGTACTTCTGGGTGACTAGTTTACAAAGTATCTTGAATAATTTTATTACTAATATATCATTGGATCCCTGAATGCTGGGTATATGAAAATCCTCCCTTAATATTTTTATTCTTTAAATGTGTTTTCATTTCAATGCATAGTTCAGAAAAGTTTTGTATGAATACCACATACTTATTAAATAAATTCATAATCCCTTATGGTTTTTGAATTAATTAGGAGATCATTGTTTTTAGAGGGATTAAATGGAAATGGGAAAGGTATAATTGATTACTCAATTACGTAATCATAGGGAATTGAAGGAAATTGGTTTTGTTACTCATGGAGTATTAATATGTTCTAAATATAGTTGACCATCTTAAAGGGAAATTTTTATCATAATGGAAAACCCTAATATTAATGAATAAGTTAAATTTTTAGGAGTATCCATGTGAGATATTCAATACATAGATGGTGGATGTCAACTTTATAGTATATTTAAGGAGGTAGAAGAATGAGACTATGGAATTAATTTGAGACCATTGTTTTTTATTTAAAATTTAAAAGTAAAATTTATATTATAATAGGTTTTATGAAACTAAATGGTTTGTTCTGAAAGTTAATTTTTAGATGTTTATAAATAAATTTAAATAATTTTGAATGGTTGTTTTTCTATAAATTTTTCACCACCCAACTTGAGTAATGGTTTTTGGATTTTAGTTATCATCACTCAATTTCAAATAAGTGTAACATGCCATTACATACATGGGTTTTAGTTTTTTTGAGAACTCAATACCGATGGATAAGGGGTGGTTCAATCTATAATTAGAGAATAAAAAAAGTGTGTGTCATGATCTTAGATTTATATAAGGTATGTTTTTATTATTCACATAGTGATTGGTATTATTAATTGAGGTTTTAATATTGAATGGGATTCAATTTTGGGATCTACGGGTATAGAAAATGGTGAGGGGTGAAATCTTTCAACTCTTAAGAGACTAACTTGAACATGAACATAGTGTTTATGGGGCATATAAAGAGTGTAGTATTCTAAATCTTTAGAGGTGTTATTTTTTGGAAAGGATAATACACTAGATGAGTTAGAATATTTTATATTTCTATTTCATCTCATGAATCCATTATACATTAAACCATTCAAGAGAATGTGACATGAAAATACGGGTGTTGCTTCATGAAGAGAACATATGAGGTGGTCTTTTGATTCAATCATCTAGATAAACCAAATATTTTAGGATATCATAATGAATCTAATTGAATTAAATTTTATATCTATGTATTTTAATGTTTAGAAAAATAAGAGTTTCTAAATATCCTTTGGTGAAGAGTGATTTATTTTTAGGAGACTAATCATGGAACCCCAGAAGGTTCTATGTAGTAGAGTATGTTCTCTTTAGAGAAATATATTTTTGTGAAACCCTATATGGAAAGTAGGATTATTATATTTTCTATCTCTTGTAAATTATTTAGAAATTCAATCATGAATGCATTAATATAGATGTGAGAAAACCTTAAGACATAAGTTTGATTCATTATAAATGTGTGGTGAAGAATACATGGGTGTTTCTAAATCTACATCAATGGTATTTGGAAGGTCGTAATAGATTTTTATCCTTGAAAATAGAGAGAAGTCTCATATGGTTTGGATCTAGGATTGAATATAATGGGAGAAAAAAAACATTTTATTCCATGGTTTCATTGGGAAAGAGTGAATTAAATGGGCCGAGTTTTGTAAGAGGGAGTTTATTTTTTTAATACAAAACATTGTAAAACTTATGTTTAATATAGATTTTAGTTTTGATCGTATCTATAAAGTTCAATATACCTAACATATCTTAGGTTACATGATAATTTTATTAGTGTTTCAAAATTGTAGTATTTTGGAATGATTGGGGACATGAACATATTGCAAGAGATAAATAGTTCAGTGGACATTACAAAATTCTGATAAAGTTGAGGCCCATTTTTTAGTTAAATTTAATGAAGTAATTTATAAATATTCCTGGTAAATGGAATTAATGTTCAATTTCCATATAACTAATGTGGTTAGGAATTTATGTTGAATTTCTATAGAACAAATGTGGTATTTATCTCAGTTTATATTGGAGGACTGTGACCATAATGGGTGCCAATGTGGGAAATCACAGTGACAGTACGAAGGGACAAATAAAACAAATTCAGAATTTGGTTGGTGGAATGTGGTGAAAAAATTTATAATATTATTTTAGTAATACATAGTTGGTATTAACTTGTTAAAATAATTAACACGAGGGATAATGTTGGTATTCAGTGATAGAGATATTTTATAGTTAGTATTTGGAATTCCTAGTAGTTTTCATTCTAGAATTATTCTTAGTGGAAATTGATGAAGATATTTTCACCTTCATTAAAGACATATGGATTCTTGTTTGTTAAATAATAAAATAAAAAATTAATAAAAATAGTATTCAAGTGTGGTAATCTAAAAGGATAAATGATTTAATTCATTCACATGGAGAGTAGAAATGTTTTAGAGGATGTTGTAAAACATGAGAAAGCAATATTTTGGATGAATTATGAAATATCTAATGATGGTCGAGGATATTACTGAAAACAAAATCTGGTGAGATTACTTGATATTAAAATAGTATAATAAAATGGTCAACTTAGTATCTCAAAGGACGTGTTTGAATAATCCGATGGGATTTGGAATATAGATCTTGGAATATGTGGATGATATAAATTATAAAATGAGATTTCGTGAGATGAATGATCGGGTACTTGAGGTGAGAATGTGATATAGGGGGAGAATCAAAGATTCAATAGATTTTCTCACCAGAAATTCCATTTGAGGAAATGATTCCTAGCTGATTACCTTGGTTTAATGGATGTTTTTATATGATGTTTGAAATACAGTGTAATTGGAAGGAACACTATGCTGCTTAAAAACTCATCTATAGAAGATTGATTAATGAAACATGAAAATGTTTTATGTCCTATAATATATCTACAAAGTGGTACATGCCTGATATTAAATGAAAATTTACTAGAGTAAGATTTGATCAAGAAGAAGGATAAGATAGTTCTTATCCTTATAGGGGGATTTCCAATTGAATTAATTACTACTAGAATGTTTCACTAGTGGTGTTTCTAAGAAGGTTCTAGAAGCATGGTTTATAGAAGGACTCCACTGTATCTTAAGTATGGTAGGGTTTCTAGAATAAGTCTTATATTATAACTAAATTTTTTCTCTTAGTGGCAGTATTATTATATTCCCTAATCAACTAGCTATAAATTCTGAACCCCGTAATCATATCATGTTTCTTTTTTAATATAATTTGTTTATTTCTCATGTTTATTTTATATGAAAGATATTGTATAGGAATATGATGTGACTTAAATCACAGTGAATGGATGATAAACATGTCAGATAGGGATCTTTAAATTATTATTTATAAAAATTAATTCCTCTTAGGTGTGGTGTGGTTCTTTGGACCCTTCAAGGTGCTTCTTTCCCTAGGTTGAGCATTAAAAACAATGTATGGTAGTTTGAGGTGGATAGGTTTTTTGTGGTTCCCCATATTTCATATGGTATGAATCGGATCATGATAGATATATTATGGGAAAATACAACAATAAAATAATTATTTTAAAACTATATTCTTAAAGAAATATTTTTACTTAGGGGAAAATAATTCTCATGGAGAGGAAATTTTAGATTCTACAAAAACATTAAGGTGGAATATATTTTTGGTAATTAAGCTAAATTTACAATTCTAAAATTAAATGTTATGCATCATGTATAAAATTATTAAATAAAAATGGATCACCTCTTTAATGTACTAAATCCAATATTTTTGATGGAATAGGTCTCCTAAATAATTTAATTTTATTGGGATATAATGAAAAGTTCTATGAAATTAGATACAGGGTTTTCAAAGTCATATTTTTTTTAATTATAGTAAGAGAAAAAGTGGATAACTTCACAATATGTAGAGAAAATATAAAAACCTATTTGGGAAACAATTTTCTAGAAGACCGTGGAATCCAATTCATCCATTTAAAGGCCTAAAAGTGGCCCATAATGTGAAAATATTCTCAGCGAACCATATTGAACAACCATTATTTATTTGGCCTATAACTCAGGCCTCAAAACTCTAATTGTTATGAGTCTACCACCATTTTACATTTACATCAATTTCCAATTTCTCCAATAAATAATATTACATTTGGACATGTTTTTTCCAGTCAGATAGTCGAATCAATTTGGTAGGAAAATATGTCTTGAATAGATCACCTACACCCATATTCCACTGACTATTCAGGGATTCAACATAAAAAATTTCACATTAAAAAACCATCATTTTATTTATCATGATTGCAATGACTAAGTAAAAGGGTGAGTCTAATTTGAGATCTTCCTTTTTCCATTTTTTCTTCACATTTACATAATGTACTTATAAAGCACTTAGTGATCAACTTGGGTGGTGTTCTTTGTTTTAATTCCAAGATCCATACTTTTAATCATGGAAGGTAATTTAATTTATTTATTTTTACTATTGTTATTCATTTCCAACTTTTTATTTTTTTATTCTAGTATGATAAAATAGATGAAAGGAAAATAATCCTTCTAAATTCATCCATAACGCGATTATTGTGATTATTTTAGGGTGTTCATCTCTTTTTCACTACATTCCTTCAATATTGTGGGAATGGATGAAATAGTTAGTAAAATAAAAAATCATGAACCTATGAATATGAATGTTAATTTCTTCTATAAAGTTTTATCATTTATATAAATCTTTATATCTCATCATGTTATTTATGTGATTCTTTGATTTTTCCTGGTTCTTACATCGATGCAATTATTGTTAATTTCGAGTGGTCATTGATCATAGTGTGGTCCATAGTTTCATTTTCACCCTTACACCACTATGCTATACTTAATTTATATTGAAAATTATAAAAATAATAATAAATTTTATTCCATGTTTGAATCATTTATTTTGCCTTTATCACTGTTAAAAAGGTCAATGTTACTTGTTTTGATGATTCCATTGTAGGTGGAGGGGATTTGGAGGACTCATGATGATGTTGAAGAAATATGGGCCAAACTGTGCAAGATCCTTGCACAACAGTGGAATCATATGCATACATCTCTTGAACCGTGTATCCAAATGGGAGAAATTTAGTGGTCTGGTCAAATAATCATCAGGATGCATTTCATATGAAGGAACCTAAGACTCATCTGGCAATCTGGTGGCTCAACTAACCTGATCTGTCAAGCACACCGAATCCGAATGATGTCAAACATGGTGTGCTGTGATCTGTCCATATCTTGATATCCACTTGTCAAAATGGTTCCAAACATTCGGTGGAGATAGTAAATTTGTGGGGCTAAAACTTGTAATTTTCTCTAAAGATAGATAATGCAGTCTGGGGGTTAAAACCCATGTGACAAATAGTTTTAAGAAATCGGTGTGCTCCAAACCACCTTCCAATTTTATTATAAAATGGAACCTTGGAATCCCTAATTTTAAGTTCGTCCAGGAGGAAAATATCTGGTATTTTTGAGACCAATAAGAGTCTTCTCATCATCGATGGAGTTCTAGAGGCCCTTATCCTCATATAGGGATCAAATATGAAGGCAAAGTTCCACCTGAGCTTCATCTTCCTCCCGATGTCTAGCTAAATGGTGGACGATCATTTTGAGGGAGCTACACACACTTGGCGGGGAGTTCCATCACATTTTATTCTACTGTTTTTGTGTAATTTGTGTGCTAAATATTTCACTTATTTCTTATCATGACATGATTCTCCTCTGATTGAATTTGTATTGTTAAAATTAAGTGAAACACTTTTTATTTCAACACTGATTGTGTTGAGATTTCAATTGGTAATTTTAGGTTATTACGATTGGTCATCACACGAGTCCTATTTATCCCACACATACATAACATTTTAGTATTCTTTGGTAGATTTTTTTATCTATGATTGATACCAAATATTTGACAACACGATTTTTGTGTCAAGGGGTGGTTCTTTGAGTATCATTTTTGAGGCAAGAGGGAAGTTGAGATCTTGAAAACCCTCAAACAAATGATTCCATTAAACCACATGTATTCTTTATAATTATGAACTCCCCAAGATGTGTAGAGAAATTGAAATGATCTCCTTATCTCATAATTCTAAAAAACCACTTTTATTTATCAACTATTAAACTCTTTAAATCAAGTCATTTTCTTTAAACTATTTTAAAAACACCCCTCTTTTAATACTTCTTTTTAAAAAATCACACTCTAAACCCATGAATGCTCCTTGAGAGATGACCTAGGGTCTGACCTAGCCTAAAAATCAACCTTATAATCATAATCAATATGACGTGTCATGACAGCGTGATCATTCATCGGTAATCAACATCAATGATCAAATAAATCCTAGGTGTTTACCATGTAAGAACTCACATACCACACTAGTTTTAGTGTGTATAAATGAATAAATAAATGATACATCATATTTATCTTGATTGGGATGATGGATTGCGCATCAAGGGACATTCACCTGGGCTAATCACGATTTCTCTAACCAGTTTATCTCACTTAGTAATATAGTTTCAATTTATATTTTAAAACCATAAATCCCCCCAAAGAATCATACCAATATCTATTTCATAAAAACATAATAAAAAACTTTTATTTATTCATGATAGAAGATCAATCGAAATATAATGCTTTGGTTCTTACTATATTGCACAAATTCTAGTAAAAACTAAACATCTAATTTGATGTGCTCAACAACATGATCATTGACATCAAATTAGTCAATCACCAGCTTTTAATACTACTTTAGAATATACCAAAGAAGTCATTAATTTTTTTTCTATGGTCACTATTATTAATTGGGTATGAATTTTCATGTGAAAAACACAACATAAATGTTTATGGGACTCATAAATTTGATATTTCATCCTTTCTAATACCAGTTTGTGGTAGTTTTCATTGAACATATCCAAGTGTTCTCTGTATCTAGAGAAAATTACTTGAGACACATGGGTATGATTTCAGAAATAGTCTAATATTTCTTGATATATGGGAATCTATTGAAGTTATAGTTATATTTTCTAGAGAAAATTTTTGGGACACTTAATCTCTGGGGATTTTGTATTATTGGACACAGAGATGGTTGAGGAAGCGTTAAATTGGGAGCCACTAGAGATCATGATAGTGGTGTCGAAATCAATTGGGTTAGAAGGATAAAATATGATATTCGTGACCAATTTTTCAATGATATCAGAGATTTTTACTTCATTGATTCAAAAGGGGTATCCTTTATTTTGGATGGATATGTTCTCATAGGATTTTCTAGAGCTATTTCATAGGTTGAAAAGAACCTCCATATTATGATTTCTAGAAAAGGGTATTGAGTACATACTATTTGTTGATTCATAAATGTCTGAACATGGTTGTGTTTTAATGAAAACATTGGATGTTATCACCTATGGGACTCAATAGATGAGATAATATATGAATAACTATGCAACCCACAACCTTGAATTTGTAACAGTAGACTGCACCCTGAAAATATGGAGACACTACCTTATGAGTAGGAAGTATATCATCTACTCTGACCACAATATTCTCAATTATATCTTCTCTCATAGGTGTATCAAATTGAGAAATATATGATGGTTTGAGTTCCTCAAATATTATTACATCGACATACTCTGTACTCCTTGGAATGGGATCATGGTACCAAATTATTTTATAAGTTGTTCATTCTCATAGTTTTTAGCCATGGATTTTGAGTAATTAGCCTCATTTCAGTTGTCCTTATTGTACAAGGATAGTTCATTCTATCTAAAGTAAATGGTTATTACCCCACTACATATACAATGTTTAGGGAGGATAAAAATATTCTGATATTGATACCTTACAAACTAAGGTATCCATTGGACGTTCTCTTGATGGATTTTCTAACGGTGGAGAGCACATAATCATTTTAGATGATATTGGATTTCACCAGCGATCTTTTGGGAAGAGGTTATGAGGGTGTTCCATATATCCCTTTTGCTGGTACATACAGGTGAAAAAACAATGTACTAGGACTTCTAACATTTGTTTTGGTGACCATAAATGACAAAGGGTGTAGTATAGTTCGTCAATTGATGCATCACTCTTCAGAATTTGAAGGCTAAGTACTAGGTTCGATCTATTTTAGATAAAACCCTTGATGAGCTATAGTGGATGTGGGATGGGATATCTTCGAACATCATGCCAAGGTTACCATAGTCATTTAGAGGACGTGATGCCATTTGTTTGATCATAGACATCCTCACAATGTATTCCCACTTCTTAGCTATCTCATAGAAGAGTTTAGTAGAGATCTTGGGATGCCTTTATGTGCAGGAGATAATCCATCTCCTTGGGGGTCCACTAAAAATCATTTCAAATCAATATTATCACATCAATACATGATTATGAAGCATATTTTAGGTGAAAATTAGGGCTTAGTTGTTTTTTCATAGTCTTTCATCCCAAACTAATTTTTAGACATACTTGACCATTTAGGTACTAGAGGAAATTTTGAAAGATTGAATGTTAGACTTTGGAGATAGTTTGGAGGATCACATACCATTGGTTGTGTTTTTTTTACAACAACAACTACATTCCTCTATTGTTATGGAACTATTTGGGGCCTTATAGAAGTGACCGTATAGGTCACCAATATGTTGGACTGATTCAATAGAATAAACTATCATGGTCCTAGTGTTTGTGCAAGATATGATAAAGAATGTGAATATCAAATAGAAGTACATGAAGACTGTACCGAGCCATCTTAAGTCCTATAAGAAAAAAAATAGAGGCCCTTGGAGTTTGAGGAGAGAGACCATGAGTAAAAAATAATATCACCTCAATAAGGATTATAGATATTTTATTGTGGTGGATAGTGTTCTCTAATATTCATCTTCACTTTATAGACACTACGTAGGGTAGGAGTGGTGGAGTAAATCTAGTTCCTACAATCATAGTTAAATAAAGTACATGACATTTTCCCTGAGTAGTGGCTAAGGGGGAACATTCATGAACCATTGTATATTATCAACTAGGGTGATCTGAACATTGATAATGGATCAAACTTTTCAGACTACCCAATTGAGAATGAGGATTAGTAGAAGAATGTCTTTCATGGGTGTGACTTTCCTTGAGTTTTTGTATAACAGTATCATGAGAATATTTATGAGGGAAAATGGTAATAAGAGACCCAGATGCAAGTTCAGTAATCAAACCTTTTTTTGCAGTGTTCATTTCTTTTTCAGAAGAAAATACCTATTTTTTAGAGAATGAAATATCTCTATTTTTGTCATGTAAATTTTTGAAATATATTAAGCCATATTTTACGATCTAAATATTTAGATGGCACAATATTATGAGGTCCAGTAATAATTGTATTGATATTATAAAAGATATAAGATATATTAACATCATGAATAATTTTTTTCTTAAATGGTTGAATAACTCTATAATGGAGATTAGAATTAAAAAACTAAGGCCACTATTGATTTTAGACTATGGCATTTACCATAGTTATGACATAATCATTATCATTTTTTGGAGTTTCTGAATATTTATCCACATGAGAAAATAATTAATAAATGAATTTATTTATTTATTTTATTATGTGTTGAAAAAACTACCTAGAAACCTTATATTAATATATGGTTATAACACAATATCATTGTTAGCTGCATAAGCTTGAGATTGTGAGAGGATCCATTGGATGAGGACTTGGAGAATGACAACATATCAAGATTATGATCGGGAATTATTTTTCCAATAGAGTTTATATATCTCATTAAAAGGGTTGATGTGTAACCATTCTTCATTAATTATACAACCAACCTTAAGTATGATGTTTTAATTTTTTGGATTTTTCTTGTTTTAATATCCCATGTCTAACAGAGAAAAATTCTACTAGAAAAAATTGATTCTCACTTCAACGGTTGATTTATTTTACTGATGGTTAATCTGTTAATTAGTTAGTTAATTCATTTATTGTTATAATTGACAGTGATAAATGATAACCTACAAAATGGATGAGGTTTTTTTATCTAATTTTTTTATTTTATTTATCCCTTATTTAAACACACATTAATCATGAGAAATTTATTTGGCCCACCGATCGATGAATTCCTGGTACTTAATAATCACGTGGTCATTTTACGGAATAATGGATTAATATCAATGGTGTGATTCACAATAAAAGAGTGATTGAGGTTTTAAAAAATGGTTGTGGATTAAGGATGCATTAAGATTTCATTAGATGATTTATCTTTGTGTTCTAGTATTCTCTAAAAATATAGCTCAATGGATGGTGATTTACAAGCAGTGGATATAGTTAGAATCCATCTACTGGTGGAATCTAAAAATAAAAATACCTTATCTAATATTACCAATAATAATTGGTAGATTTATTGATGTTTGGATTCATGGGAAATAACATTTTGAAAAACCTAGAAATTCTAGAAATTTTTGAGTTACATAGTGTGTACATGAAGAACACACAATGTGTGGAGCCCTGACTGTGGTTATATGATATATGTGGAAAGGGAAATATAACATTCCATGCGACATGTGTGAAATTATGTGTAACCCAAATCTGGGGGACCAGCGTGTACTTCAGTATTAAACTCGCATGGACATGGCCAGGTACATGGGCACATCCTGATGTACATAAACATGACCTGATGTACATGTGATTGGGTATATGACAATGGAGGAGTTTTATTTGACCTATAAACTCCAATTACTAAAAAGGGACATGTTATGTATATGTATTTTTAAATTCCATGTGATATGGATATACATTGGTTGGCCAATGTTTGGAAATACATGATGTGTACCACTTGTACACACCAGGAACTCCCTATAAGAGTGTTTGAAGAACTACTTTTCATCCGTATAAACATTGTCACGTTGATTGTAATAACATGGTTCTTTACCTTGATTATATAGTGCGTAATTATTTCCTTATCATAGCATTTTGATCCCTACTATGGTTTTTGAATCATATTTATTTTGGTGTATCCCCCTATGGGCCTAGGGTAGAATCCTCAATCATTCCTAGGTTGGAATTTTTGTATTTTCATGACCACTATACATAGTCAGTCGATCATCTATAATTAAGAATGATCTATTATGGTTTGATGTATCACCTAGTGGATCTGGTTGTGATCTTATAACTTGATGACGAAATCATAAGTGATCTAGTGAGCACTTCTTGATAGCGCCAGCTGATAATGGCCTCGAAGATAAGTGTTGTTAGTGGCAACATATCTCTTGTAGTGAGTACTCTAGGAAAAAGGGTTACCTTAAATACTTGAGAATTATCTTTTTATGGATGTGTTAGTTTATACACTATTATATTGTCTGACTGTTATCTATATATCTAGATATTTTAAAAATTTTATCTCTTGTATCTTCTAGATATTTCTATATATTGATGAGCTGACTAGTCTTGATTCATTATGCTTATTAATTTTGTTGTTTTTTATTTTTTATTGTTATTATCACCCTACATGGTATTTTACAACATATTTCATGTATTATAAAGACATAAAACCTTTAGATGGATTCCTATGAGTACCAAGAGAAGGTAGAGAATATATTGGGCTTGAAATACTTAGGTTTCTATTAGGTGTTTCATTTGGCAACACTCACTTCTTTATTAGTAGTTTAGACCTCATTACAATTTTTATTGAGATCCTATTTGTATAATTTAACATTTTTATGTTTTTATTATCATACATTTTTGTCATATCAATGTTGGGCATTTATTTTTTAAAATTAGTATTTCTTTCTTTCTCAACTTTTTATGGGCATGGAGATGTGTGTGTTACTAGGTACTTATAAAAATGCCTCACATGTATGTGATATTCCTACTAGACATTAGTCTCAATCCCATGGATTTTAATATGAAGTCTTAGGGTAGTCACACTCTTCATATAATCATCTATGTGGGCCTTGGTGGAATGGGTTGTGACAATGATCCTCATTTTAAGTGTGTTTTTTAGAACATAGTCTTTATTACTAGTGAGATGAAACCAGTGTTAGATGTATTTATGATAAATATTTTTTTTTGCTATAGTCATCCACATCTAGTAATTTCATTCAATGATGGATGGATCTAGGATATGAACATCAGAATAAGTTGTGGGGTCAGGATAAGGCTACTATTATGGTGGGGTGAATCAAATTAGTTATGACTGAATATCCCTCATGTTGGGAGTGTTGTGTGTACTATAAATATAATCATTGGATGATTTTTATAGTGTTGGTTGTGCCATTTTATGGATTAATACAATGGATAATGGTTGGAAATTGAAACTTATAGAGGATGAAAAGTGTTATAATTGTGAGATTGTAAAACTCCATGATTTTCAAATTTATGATAATGAGAAGAAATTATAATTTTATTTTTAGGAAGCCCTTAAAGGGTAAAATGTTCATAATACTTAATTTGGTCCCATAATATGGTTTTTACCACAGAATTTTAGTTTTGTATAATTTTGAGACATTTGAATTTTGACAAAATTTGTAATATTTAATTAATTAAATATTAATTTTTATATGAAATTTCCTTTGATAATAATTTTTGAATTTATTTTTAGATAGATATTTGGAATTTATGGTTGAGTATATAACATGCGATTTTTCTTAGGTAATAGAAAAACATACCCCAGGAATTGAGATTAAGCTCGGTCCCATTTTCATTTTATTTTCTATCTTTTTTTATTCATTTTTATTTTTTTCTATTTTATTTCCTCATCCTTGAAGCATTTTTGAAAAAGGGAATCCAATTTAGGGTGTTTTTATGATAGAGAGGGAGAATAATAATAATAGGTAAGGTGAAGGGTGGTGTTACCACTGAGCTCCAGAGGAACAAACTCATCATGATGTAGTTGATGAGCATGAATCAGACAGAAGCCTCAATGATTATCACCCTATGGTAGGAAAATTTTACATGTTAACTACAAGTCCCCTTATATAAATATTTTTTATGTTATAAATTATTTTAATCTGGGATAAGGACCCCATGAGGGTTGATCTATGATTATTTTTGGGAAAATAGTGGTTTTAGGATAATCACATGGATTTCCCATTCAAACAACTCTATCACAGGGCATGTTGTTCCAAGAATAAATGAAATGTGTTCTGATTATTTATAGAAGATGAAAATTTTTGGGATTAAATTATATTTATTCTATGTAAAGTTTTTGTTATGGAATAAGTCCATGTGGTTGAGTGCATGGGAAGACACCTCATGTGAGGGAATATATAGATTTTCAGTAGAAAACATCTATACATTGGGTGTTCCTATGCAATGTATCAGTACATTCCTAGATCCTAGGTGTACCTAGGATATTTATAAGTACATGTCCAAACCCTGGGTGTCCCCATTCCATGGAAAAGTACATGTCCAGACCCCATATGTTCCCAAGGGTTTATAAGGTAGATGTCAAGGTATGGATTTGAGAGTGTATGTCTTGTACTCTAAATTACATTCCATAAACTATTCCCTTTCAGGGGTTTTGAATATTATGAAACCCTAAAGGATAAAATGGGTTCAAGAATATTCCATTATAAGTATTTGTCTATGTATAATAATATGGTGGATCCTTTGGGGCATTTTGTTGTCATTTAAGAGGTTAGTTATGACAGGAAAGTTATGACGGATAGGTTCTACATTAAATAAATATATTCAAATTTCTCTAATTAGAGATATGATATGATGACCAAGTGAGGGTATAGATAATGATAGGGGGATTTAATATAATAATTCTAAGGACTGTGGATTTTGATAGCATGATACTACTTAATGTTTTAGGAACCTAGTTATGATTCAAGGTGGCTGATAGGTTGGGTGTTCAAGCCATACTACCGTTACATATAAAGGGAAGGATCTTGGGTCCATATACCTTTTGAGAGATGCTTGCCTATGTATTTAAACCATTGGAGGGATTAATGGGTTGTGTAAGAAGACCAAACTAGAGATATCTTGATAGCTGAGATGGGTCATGGGGAATATTTTTAACTATTACCGATGTATAGATCCCCAAGTAGTTGGTGTGGTTGTGATACCATGTTGATGATTCTACTTGATAAGACATCCTTTTAGAATTTTGTGTTGAATCGAGACCTCGGTTATGACTGAGGATCCAAAGAGGGAATCCTACACATATGTTATAGACTAGAGGATTCTACCTGGTATTCATCCCATAGGATATTAATTTTTTAGATCCTAAGGGGGTATTCATCGACATAATTATTTACATCATGTATCTTGGTTGAGATTCCCCCATTACCATATTTTCCTCATTAACCCCTGTGGGTACCCCATTATGAGATGACTCTGAGTGGGTGTATGAGGCTATGTGTATATCTGGTAGTCGGTGTCACCTAGAACCTATAATAACCATGTGAGTCTGAGGTATTGTTTATAGTGTGATGAGAGTATGATTATAAATAGTCATTATTGTTTATTTATTTAGTCTTAATGATATCTGATTGATTTAAATGCTTGGGAGTCATCCATTTGGATAGACATTCCTTTGATTTCCCAAGATACCCAATAATCACCAGCCTAAATAGATGATACACTGGGATGACTGGTATGTATGAGACAATTTCTCATGAAATAATTTGGTTGATGCATATAAGGACTATAATCTAATGATTATTTAGATATCGGAGTGGATTCTTATAGGTGGTTCCTTGGATCTATCATCAAATCATTTCTAGATATTTATATATATGAATACCTTGGATGGTAGGGATTAATCAAATTTTATTATTCAATTATGAATTCTATGATGAATAAATTGGAATGTAGATACAAGTATACCTTTGTGAAATTTCATTATGGTTAGTATTTTTATGATGGTATGATATTTTGGGTGGTTATATATCACCAACATTGGATATTAGAAATCCCAGGGGTGTCTTTTATCCTCTTAATAAATTCATAGGATACCTTTCATGGATTAGAAGGATGTAAAAATGATGGATTGGTTGAGGATGCATGAGATATTGGTTACCCATGAAATTTACTGTGGGTTATAAATAGTGTGTTCAATTTTATTTCTAGGGTCTCCTAGGAATTTTTCACACTTGGGCATATTGTATTTCCAAGGATTCGTATACCCTAAGAATCATTCATCGACATAACATTGAGAACACCCAGGTACTACTGTAGGTTCATCATGAATTCTTGATGAAGAAGGATTCATGGTTATTTCAAATGATCCCCTTATAATTAGAGGATGTGTGAGAATAATATCCTTGATGTGTGGAAATGTGTTCCTAAGGTGATTATCATGCTCAGAGACACTATAGAATTGGTTGAGGCTGGTATGGTTGATCTGCATCACAAACATGATGATCAGGGATGAGTATTGGGATTGGAATTTTTGATATGTGGATGATCATAGGGTTTTTATGTACTATGTTTGGAAGGATCCCCATGAAATTATTAGAGATTCTAAAGAACATGAAAAATAATTTTTGTGTTAGTTGAGTACATAGACTTGAGTACCAATGGTGTTATTATTTATTTATTTTTAGTGAATATATTCTTGACTTGGTTTTCTATATTTAATGCACATGAACTTATGAAAATAGTTAATTGGTTCACTGTTCAGGGATGGGCTCTTGGTTTCTCTCCAAATTCTTCATCTCTTTGCCTGTGCTGATGATTTTACTTTCCCATGGTCTAAAGGGATTTGTTATTGTGAATGATCCCAATTCTTTCTATTTAGATAGAGTTATTAGTTCCACTAGAAATGTGTCCTCAACTCTTAGTGATTTGAGTTAATTTTTCCAATCATTCCATTCCCCTCCAAAATCCACCAATTCTGAAAATACTGGTTCAACTCTTCAAGAGATTCCAAGCCTTTGATGTGTGCTTGTGATCCTTATACTTCTCGATTACTCAAATATTTTTTTTCAAGTGGAAATATCAAATTCATCAGTCAATACTATTTGGATTGTGTTTGGAGAATAATTTATCTACCAATTATCAGTGTTTTTTGAAAAAAAATTTTTTTTTTCATTTCATATTGTCATTTGGGTCACCTCTAAATTGACTGTTGAACATATCATAACTTGGATCCTAAGGGAATCTTATCTACTAGTATTATATAATATACATGTAGTGTTTTCCCTCTTCGGTTGGAGTCTTAGTCTTTTTTTTCGGCTTTGAAAGTGATTAAGCCAGCGATGTTTGATGGGGGCAGCTCAACACTCCTCTTGTAATGTTTCTAAAAACTAGTTGGATGAAGAATCCCTCATTATTACCCCTTCAGATCTGGATTCTTTTAATTTTTATAAAATCATGGAGACTCTAATTGCTAAGGCATATGTTGTGCATATAGATTCATGGGTCGAATATTATATTTTCAATGTAAAAACGCGATTTGGGAAATCTAAAATCATCAAAGATAGTACAAGGTGACTGTATTTCTGATGTGCTCTCTAACATCACTAACATAGCCAAGAATAAGGGATTGAGGAAATTCCAGTCACCCAAGAACTCTGTAAATTACAAGTATGGTGGTAGTCAAGCCGTTGTATGGTTCCTTGCGTATAGAAACAAAACTACTGATTTGAATGATGTTTTGCCTCTTAGAAGAGGGAAACCTTCACTAGGTGGAACATTTAAGAGAATCAAGCTATGTAATTGATTATCCAAATTCAATGGTGATTAAAAAGATAATGTGGATCCTAAAAGTTGGAAAACATATATGCTCAAATGGAAATAGAAACAAGAAGGGTCTAGGTCATCATAATATAATGATCCAAGTGGAAAATGAGTTTACTCCCAATCAATGACTGACTATTAGAAGGAGGACACTATAGAAGGTTTAGGCACAAGAAAGGGGAAATAAGGAAATTATCTCTCTAGGAAATTACTGGTCCATAGGGGGGGGGGTGAAATAAAGACCCCGCAAAGACTACTCATACCCCCAAAAAACAATAGTTACTATATATTCAGGCATGATAAAGATGAATGGGGAAGAACCAAAACTAGGGGATTCTATGTATCCTACCTAAGTAGAGAATTAGGACATAGTGTAAGATCAAACTTCAAACAAGGTGGTGGAATATATGAACGTATAAAATTAGAAATTCTTGGAACTTGTCCCTTACTTGAAGGATTAAAAGTTTGATGGTTTTTTTGGAATTAATGCTTCAAAGGAGGTTTTCAACAAAATTTATGATAGATTTGTATATATTGATATTAAGGAGGAGAGAAGGTAGTTAATCAATAAAGAATACTACATTCTGTCACAAGGATTCAATGAAAGGAATATCACTATCGATGATTATATCCATTCATGGGGGAAGTTGGTTTACCAGTTTGAAGATCACTTAAAAGAGGATTTAGGCACTTAGGTAAACACAATTGACTGGGAGATATATAGTATGATTGAATTTAATTTCATTATATTGATTTTTAATGATATCGTGTGATAATTTTATAGATGTCATTTTATGTTGACTCTCTTGGATTCTAACTCTTTCTATAAAAATGTTTTTAAATAAAAATATTGATGATAATTATGATTTTATTTGTAGGAAGTAGAATTATCTTTATTTCCTCAATATAGTATGATGTTGTTCTTTATTTAGATTTATACATAGGGTTTCACCTAATATATTATTGTGATAATTTCCTATAAAAATTAAATTATGGTATTTCATACTATATCCAAATCATAAAATTCTGGATATCCTGTTCTCTATGAAATCAATTTTAACAATTATCCCCCAAAAAACTCAAATACCAATATATATATTTCCAAAGAGATATTATTATTTTCCCCAAAAAAACATAATTTCATTAACATAAATTTATATACTCACTCTAAGGTATAATTAAACCTTATTCATGTGTTCTTCATAAATACCAATAAACAACTCCCAGAATATATTTAGTCCGTACGAAATACCCATACATAAGACGTTTAAAGGGGTATTAGTGCCTTTAAACTTATAATAAAATGTAAACATTATAAAAAAAGATGGTATCCATAAGTATTATGTTGGACTAATATTAATATAATTTAAACCTCCAATGTAATTTAAACCATAAATTTATACCATTTGTGTTGTTATAGACCCACACTCTCATATTTTGTGTTAAAAAATTATTTTTTCAAACAAGTTTTGATACCATCTAAAGTGACACATACATATCCATTAATAATTATAATATATATAAAAATTATTGAGTTAATTTTATTCTATATATCTTTTTGGTTTATAATTTTAGATATCCTAAAAAAAAATTTAACTAAATAAAAGACAAATATTTCCCATCAAATGGGTATCCACCCCAATCTGAGAACTACTTATTTAAAAATCAGTCCTCTACATCACCCATAAAATTATCCATACATGGAATACATCTTTACTTTTCATAAATAATACTATTATTTATAAAAATGGTTAAACGGGACATTAGAAAGGTGATCTCAAAAACACAGTAAGGGTTAGCATAGAATAAAAGCTACCATGGAATAAACCTAGAATTACGAATTTGGTAGGAATAAATAATAATAAAAAATTATATATTTGATTACAAAAGAATCCTATATATACATAAATAATATAAAAATGTAAAAATCATATATAAAATAATAACTTATTTTATAGTGATGGAGTTAATAATCGAATACATCATAATTATACCGTCAAGCCATTATTCCAGGACATCATACACAAATGGGTAAGGTTTACACAAAATACCCAATCTAGTATATCTTATGATACCTAAAGATACATCTCGGGGATATATAATTCGAGGAAGCATCCATCTTTAATTTTGTCTAATTAATGTATCATATGAAGGAATTAATAAATAATAAAATCTATAACCAAAAATATTCATTATTCAATAATCTTCCATATTAAAATATCATGTAAACATATTTTAAATATTTTACTAGTCAATAAATGTTGTAAATTTCTTAGTAATAACCCTTAAAACAAATTCTATACAGATTAATAGGTATACGGTTAAGTCAATTATTAAATAAATTGAAATTGTGAATGTTATAAAGAATATATTCATGAAACTAAAGAATATGGGCATAAAATACAAAAATAAATCCAAGAGAGAGATGTGGAGTGATAGATACGAAATAATTTCTAAAAGAGTTATAGAATTTACTGTAAATTCATAAGAACATTTAGAGTGTAATATATGAAACATAACTCAAAAATAAATAGACAATTTATATTTTTAGAATAAACTGGAAGTGGAATTGTAAAAATTATTTTGATAATTTTTTAAATATATTTATAAAGGAAAACATATAAGTTAATTTCAGAAGACCGTTTCAAGGGGTAAAAATGAAAATGAAACCCATAATTTTAAAATAATTTGAAATATTTAAACATTGAAATTAATTAATGTGAAAAATTGTAAATTTGAAGTGGAATATAAAAATATACATGTGTGTAGTGAAACCCCTTTATATATTCTTTTAAAATAGAATCCTTTATTTTTAAAATTAAAAATTCTCAAAATAATTGGAATACAATATTATTTCAAAACCCATGTCATTTGAGAATGAAATTATTGAAATTTATATTGTATATGAACATGTTAAAATGTATTAATTTAGTAAATATTAAAATATAAATTATCTTCACACTTTTATAAATAAATAAAAAATGATCAATGGAGTAAATAATAAAATTTTTTATTTTAAAACATTTTAAAATAGAGTTAATGATGGAATAAAATTATTTTTTATATATTTCAAATATATAATAGAATAAATTAAAAATAATATAAATAATATGGACATGAAAGAGAAAGAACCAATTCTACAATAAAGGGATAAGTTCAAGTTTACATACAAGCGGTTGATTAGTTGAATTGTTAACCTAAGGGAGTAAAAATTTTATGAAGAATTTTAAACCCCATAAGATAAATAATTATTAAAAACTAATATAATTATAGGGTATAATATTACAAAAATATAATAATAAATATGTGGAATACTTTTAATAATTTTATAAAAGTTAATTTACAAAACAATAACTCTGAATTATTATGTAATTTAAGAATCAAAGGATAAGGAATAGTGAAAGATGACATGAATGTTAATATCCACATAATAGAAAAATTATTTGATATATATAATGTTCATGAAGAATAATTTTTCCCATATAAATGTAAATTTAAGAATAATAATATACATGTCTCATTGAATTAAAAAAGTGAGAAAAATTCCATAACTTAGGTCCCATTTAATTTCGTCACATTAATACATCTTATATAATAAAAATATGTTTTTTAAAATTATTCTATATTTTAATTATATTCCTTTATATAATTATTGAATATTAATAATAATTTGAATTTATTTATTATAATTTTTTCAAAGAGGGGATAACTTGAAGAAATTTTTTATTTTCATTTATCCCATTTTCATTTGATTTTACAATTTTGATTATAAACAATATATCATTTTGTAATATTAATTAAATAAGATTATAATTTTTTAAAATAAATTTATATTAAATTATATATACTAAAAATCAATGTAGTTATTTTTAGGTAAAGAATTCCAAATTGCATCATAGTTAGATGAAACCAGCTATTATTGGAACATTGAAAATGATACTCAAGGGAGTATATACTATGAATAGATTAAAATATTTATAACAGATCCAAAATATAATTAATATTTTTTATAATAATATATCAATTTTTATGGTAGAAAAATGGAAAACCATTTAGAGTATAGAAATAATAAGATAATAAAAATAGTAAAATACTATTGGGGTTACATATTCATAAGATATTTCCTAATTTTTCAAAACCTTGAAAGCAGGGGGTTTCATAACACCTGAATGAACCTATGGGTAATAATATAATATTGAGGGGATAAATGGTAGATATTAGTATGTTAGAACTTAATTTTTAGTGTTTTTTAAATAGGCAGATTATTGGTATTTATTCTTTATTAGATGGGTGTCTAGGGGTTAATTTTTTTATTTATTAATTTAGGAACACTAATTTTTAATACTTATTATTACCATTAATTCAGATGGTTTATTATTTTTTTACATAAAGTTCAAGGAAAAACATAATGAATCTTTCCAACCACTCAATTAAATGAAAATAACTGAAAATTTATTTTTATTAGCATAAAATATTAAAAAGATTCCTCAATCTCAATAAATGGTTTCTAAATTATGAAAAAAATATTCTTAAATTCATTATTCTACTACTTATATATATTCTTTGTTGATAAAATGGTTTTATAAAATTTTTAGTCTTTCTTATATGAATGCATTATCATAAAAATCATGGTATGTGCTAAAAAATATTTTTACCATTAAGTAAAAAATATTTATTTTGAGAAAAAACCAAAATTTCACCATAAAATAATTTTTACTATTTGATTAAAAAAATGAATTCATTTTATAAAATAATTTTCTTTAATTTAATAATTTATGTTTTAATTGATAATATAAAATATATTAAAACAATTTTTATAGAAAAAAATAATTTTTAAATTTATGTGTTCTTAATATTATTTTATATCAATTTATAAATAAATATTTTAGTCATTTTTTTACATTGAATTATGCTATGTTAAAAGTCTTTTAAAATTATCCAATTTAATTTAATAAAATAAAAAATAATTCAATTCTTCAAAAAAATTGGTCTTTCCAACACTAAATGATCTTAATCACATCCAAATAATTATATATCATATACTTGTTAATTATTAATTATTTGAATTATATTATAACATATAAAATTATTCATTCAAATAATAATAATAATAGTAAATTTGTAATTAAAATATATCATTTTAATTATCATTTTTTACATGATGTTTTACGCTTCTAGTAATTTTTTGTATTTTATAAATATAACATATTAGTGTCTATTTTCTATTATATAATATATTGTGGTTAATTTTATATTGTTTATTCATATGATAAAATTTATTCAACATATCATTTATTTAGAGGAAAACACTTACTAAAATATCAGGTTGTTACAAGACATCTAAGAGGAAGGATAAAATATAGGTCCTTTGGATCACCTTATAATGTTGGATCATTACCTAATTGTAGGTAAGGATCAAAATCAGGAAAATACAGTATAAAATTATGTTGTTTATTATTTACAACATCATGGTGCACCTATATCAATTATATCTAATCATGATCCTTGTTTCATAAATAAATTCTAAAGGGGAATTCATATGGATTTAAAAATTCTAATACACTTGAGAAGAACATTTTATCCTTGATTTGTTGATTTTTTTTTAAAAGGTCAAGTCAGAAGCAAAATATTATGACCCTTTATTCAATAAAGAAAAGAGAAAACAGGTAGGAGGCGAAAGGGGTCACACAATCAGTAATGCCCTCATTCTCAAACACTAAAAATCATAATATGACATGTCATTCCCATAACCAGAGTCTCCAGCAGGCTCCCAATCAGATTGAGACATATCTTTGTTAAAGGCCTTCCAATAATTGTCATCAATTTTTTTGAGTCCTTTGAAGCTGATCTAGTTGACACTGTCTTAGGAATTTGAGAATAATCCTTGCGTTGTCTTCTCTTTCTAGGAACAGAAGTAAAATCCTCACCATCAGTCATCCTTTCCTCCCCTACAATGACCATATCCTTGAAGGAGATAGATCCAAGAATGTTCGAAGTAGTGAAGCTAGCCTTTTCTCCCTCAACATCTGAAATATCCCCCATTTACCAGTATGGGGTTCCTGTCGATCATCAAACTGTTGCCCCGCAACCAGCACAGGTAATGAAATCTCAGTTATCTGTACTTGGTTCAAATTTACACAAGAAGGACCCCTAAGGTATCTTGTGGGGGACACATCCACTAGCCTTTATTTGTCTTTTAGAGGAAATTGCGGGATATATTTATCTGCATCAACCAGAGATGACTCTCTGGGAGAAGCACCACTCTCAGTCGACTGGTAACCAGACTTCCCAATAAGCGGAACATCAGAAGTAGCAGGAGGTGACTCTTTACTTGAGTCACCACCATGAATGGTGGTCATTTCCAAATAAGTATCTTTCATTTGTTTTTTCCTTCAACAGAGATTTGATGGGTGGCCCATCCTCCGACATTCATCATAGGGTGTGTTCCTCCAACATAAGTCTAAAGAATGCCCAACAACCATTCAATGATTACAGAAAAGTGGTCTTTTTTTATATTCAACATAAATTTGGATATTGTCAGAAAGTGTAGAGAGGATTACCTTGTCAGTCAGTGTAGAGATGAGATCTATCTCTACCAATATTCTGGAAAAGTGACCATAACAGACATCTTTAGTCTCCTTATCAAGGAGGATGGGAGTACCAATAGCAGTTCTGATATCACACAAGATCTTCGGATGCCAAAGGACCCAACTGAGTCCATGAAGGTGGACCCATACCTGAGAAAAAAAATTTCTTGCATGTGAAACATAAATTTCCATAGAACATTCATGAAGGTGAAGCCATCCAGGTTTCAAAATTAGGGTTCCACTACTCCATGCTTGCAGTTTCAACACTTCAGAGGGGAAAAACAATGAAAGAATCTGCGACCAAGTGAGACACATTTCCAGTTAGAAAAACCCCATAACATTGAGGTTCTGTGAATCAAACCATTATGATTCCATGGTGTCTCACCCTTAGGGAGAAAAATACATGCAATCATAGAATTTTTACTAAGAATCATTCTCTCTGCAAGGGCTTCATGATTGGGTTCAACATGCGCACATGAACCTTTCCGAATGATTCTACCAAGACATGGATCCTTGAACCGAGCCAAAGGCTGAGTTCCGCCAAGCAGTGAGCTAGAATTTGAATTCTCTAAAGCAGTAGCGTAAGACAGCGAAAGCAAAACCTTACCCCCAGGTGATGCTAAATCTCCTCTAGGCAACACATTCTGTTACATCATCATAATACGACAAAAAATAATTCAAAATTACATAAAAATAATAGTTTCAACTAGTTCAACTAAATATATAATATCATAAGGTAGGACTATAATCATGAACTCTAGAGGGTCATACTCTAAAAATAATGGAAAATATATAAGATATGATTTTATTTTTAGAAATTTTATGTCACAAAATATAAATTTTATAGGAACTAATGTAAAGATATTAATGGATTTGAATGTTATAATGAAGTGTATATATATAGGTAATATGATATTTGTAAGTGTAAGGTGACTATTTTAATAGCAACTTCCCAATATTCCCATTATAAATGTAATATGGTTATTATAACTATGTGTTTTTAATAAAATAAAAAATATCATTTTTTAATAAAATAAATAATATTTATTAATAAATTATATTGACCAATTAATATTAATATAATGACAAATATATTTCATGGAATAAAAATATAATTCATTAAAAATGTGTTTGAATGGTTTTTTCATTAAGGGAATGATTTTAAAAAACACTAATATTTTCATTGGGAAAATAAATTCCACATATATAGAAAAATTATCTTTAAACGAAATTTAAATATAGAATCATCATTTTAAATTTTTTGAATAAGGAAATTTTAATAGTTTTATAAGATAGTTTAATTTTTAGGTACAAAATAAAATATTGTATGAGTATATGGTCATAATTATGAATTCATTATTATGATTTATTTAATTATTAATATTAGTGAATAATTTACCAACAATATGTTAATATATTAAAATAATGTTTTCAAATTATTAAAATCAATTTCCAAACCTATACTAGTCTTTTCAATGTCTAAAATGGAAGATACAGATTAAAAACAATTATTTAAGATTAATAGTTATTTCCAAGAAGAAATTTATATTAAATAATGTATTCTAATTATCAAATGAATAAATGAAAAAAATATTTCATAAATATAAAAAACATGATTTTCCATTGGTTTTTAATTTTACACAAACAGTATTTCCAATACCTAAATCCAAAACATAATAAACAATTCTCCTAATTTTTTATAAATTCCCACCCAAAAATCTATTGATCTCTTATGTAAATCTAGTGAGAACATTTCTCCTCCCATTTACCCTCTTAAGAGTCACTCAATGGTGCTCTTATTATTCTATGGTTTTGTTTTTCAATATTTAAGAATCTATTTATCATTGTAAGGGTTCATAACTTCCTTCTTCATTTCCCATATATAATACATTAAACTCCATTACATTTCCCTAGCCAATGATTCTATAAAACCTTATTAGAAAGACATTATTGTACTGTTAAATGATTAATACTGTTCCCTTTAATTATATCATCTTCATAATCCATTATTATTCTTGAAGAATCTTTTTATCCTAAAATCCATTATTCAAACCACTATTTATTCAATATATATATGGAATTATATATGTATTATTACTAATATGTTGCTTCATTATACCTAAGGATGATTTTGATGTATCTATTGAATCCACTATCATTTTCCAAGTGGATTAAACATTATTTTTTTACAATATGAAATTTTCAATGAATCCATACTGACTTGAAAGTCATTCCTTAAAGATATTTTTATCTTGAATGAATATAAAATATCTGTAACACATACTCAAAATGGTTAAAAAGTTTTTTTAATATCATATATATTTTTTAATTATTAAAAAATATTACATTTAATGAAAATTTCCAATTGATACCTTTATATCATTGAAAAACCCTACTATTGTTCCCTGGACCCATTATTCACCCTAAGAGGTGGGTGAATTAGGGTGACAAAAACTATTAATCTTATTATATTAAAATGGATCTTGTATTCATATTGGAAAATAAACATTAAATATATTTTTTTATTCATAACCAAATGAATAAATATAAAAAGAACAAACACACTAATTTTACTTGGTTAACCAATAAATGGATACTACAAGTACCACATATCAAGGATTACGTTACATCCCCATTAACAAAAACTCTACTTTTATTTGATTTAAACATTAGTAGAAGATCATAGTTCCACTAAGATCTATGATCTCAACATTTCTTCCACACAATTATTTCAACAATGATAAAAAATGTGTCAATAAATAGGTCAATCTCACAATATTTCAGACAAGTAAATCAAGACCAAGAAAAAAGAGTGTTCTATATGATTTTATGTGCTTATATTATAACTATTCAAAAATATAAACAATAATTACTTATTCTATTATTGATCATCAATGATACATTGAACTTATAACATTACCCAAAAAATTAATAATTTCAAAAAAATATCCTTGATATATCTTTTATTCCATTTTTCAAGGAGTTCCTCTAGTATTTTAGTATATGTGATTTTTCTTCACAATAAAGTCTCATAAATATTAAGAATTTTTAAAATTTAAAATATTAAATTAATACTCAAATTAACTTCATTTTAAAAAAATTACCTTGACAAAATCCTAGACATATCTCCACTATTGAATTCGAATTTAATAGCATATGTTTTTAACTAAGCATAAAAATCTATGATAAAGACACATAATCATTCCTATTAAAAATGGGCATAAACCATTATTAATGGCATAAAATATCCCTTTTCAACATGGTGATTTGGTTTTTACATAACTTGATTCAAATAATATATGGGAAAAAGTGTGTAACAAACCTATATAATTAAGAATTACATATACTTGGAGAACACCATGACTATTACCAAACCTAAAATATACCATCCGTATAACAATCTATTTTTATAATGTGAAAATATTCTATATCATGTGGTCTATATATAGACCAATGAACTATGATTTGATTCTTTTTTCACATTTACCACATTGTTCCATGTACTTCTCTCTAAAAATTGTCTTCCTAAAGTACTTTAGTGACAAAAAAATTTAATCTCACTCAACCCAACTATTAATTATTTAGTCTGGAACCCAAAAACATTTTTACACATTATTCTATGTATTATCCATATGTTATATATAATAGATCTTATTTTACATTGTTACTCGTTAGTATTTCACGGATAATGACATCTATTTTATCATTAATCAGGCACTATCTCTTATAACTACTTTGATGTGGGGGAATCCTATACTATAACCCCTTCACCTATTCCACTCCACTAATTAAATATTCTACATGGTCTCACCATATTCCATGGTTATACCTATCACATTCTTCTGAACCATGCTATGAAATATAATATCTTAATATCATCTTAGTTAGGGTTTTCTTAGATCTTGTTTGACTACCACCACACCTGGCTACTTACTGGATTTGTTATAGTTTTTGAGATGTATTTTTTTTAAATTCCTCTACCCATTGTGGTATATCTATTTATTAAAAAAAATTGTTTTTGTTTATTTTCATAATGAAAAATATAATTTTTATTTAAACATTAATCTTCATCAATGAACATCATGAGTCATCCAAATAAATTTATATAAACAATCCACGTAAAACACCAATATAGTTAGTCTAACCTAAATAATTCCTGGTTTAAAACATACAACCATTTTCATTTTTTAATCAAACATATTTTCAACCATGAACATTACAACACAATATTAGAAAACACTTCCCCCAAAATTTTATATTTGGGGTCCCCCAACATGATCCTTATATGACCTTTTCCATTCAAATTCCTTATGCTTTTCTCCATTATTTGTTTCTTCATTATTTTTCTCCCTTTATTAATAAATTTCAATGGATACATTCAAATTAGTTAAATACTATGATATTAAATTTAATTACATTTTAACTCTTCCAAAAATTGAAAAATACATCAAATCAATATCCAATCCTATTTGAGACAAAAAACAGAATTGGAAAAATGAAAAATAATTTAATGTATCAATGTATTCAAATATTTTCAATAATAAAAATTCCATTACTATAGATTCCCATGATTGATATATCCCCATAATTTTTTATTGTAAGAAAAAATATAAAACTGTGATAAAAAACAATATCCAAGTATATAATTATATTCAGTGGAGTGATGTTAAATTTCAAACCTTTTATGTTTTAGAAGATTGGTTTATCATTAAAGGTAGAACTATTACTTTAAAACACATCATAAACCTAGTGTTTTTTGAGATATATATAACTTAATATTGAGTTATATTGAATTCTAGTCTCATTATGTTATTCTTAATTTTATGTATTGTGAAATTCTACTAGATCTCAAACCTATTGTTTTGACATGTCAATAATAATTTTTTATGAAATTGAATCATTGTTGGTCATTTGACATCTTCACTGATGGCTTAAAACAATTTTTTTCATCCAAATAAACTATATAAATTCTTTGGTGAAAAATATATATATTTCATCCCATCTTATTAAATAAATATAATATGTTTTATTTATTAAAAAAACACAATTATTCCTAATGTAGGGAGTTCCAACCCTTAAATATTTTTTTATTTATAATTTCACCAACCCAATTAGTCTCTAAATATTATAATTAATCCATTTCTATTTGATATTTTATTTACATAATGTGATTTAATGTTCCTTGAGTAACAAAATTATTTTTCTCACTTCTATGTGATGTTTTCTATTATGAAAAATTCAAAACATTTCCAGAAAATATGTGACATATAAAATATCATTGATAGAAGTTGTAAGATAGATTAAACTACCAATTATTATTATATTTAATTATTTTCCACCCCATCACAATCCTCATTCTTTAAATATTTTTCTCTAGACACTCTCTATGTAAAAATATTCTTTAAATCTCCTATTCTAATATTCATTAAAATTTATTTTACCAAATTTAACAATGATATGAATGTATATTTTTCATATTAGGGAACTTATATCCTAATATTATATTTCAATTATCTGATCATTTAAATTTTAGACACAAAAATTATTAATTTAGAACATTTATCAAAAAAAATTTACAACACTAAAAATAATGTCTTCTATATAAACCAAAACTATGAACTACTACTCTTAATAAATTATCATATATAATTTTTCATCAACTACCCCAATTTTAAAATTTCATTTCCTCAAGAATGTATCTTTATTCTCATTCCAAAACGAGGTTATTTATTTTTGTTATAATTACATTTTTAAAACCTGTTCACTTTTGAATTATCGTATCTTGAATGAAATCCCAATGACTTTTTGATATATAACTCTTTATTGAAGAAACCATTCAGAAATTATTTTTTCATATACATATAAAACATTTATAACATTCAATGGAACTTTACTACTAGAAATAATAGAATATAATCTATTAATTACATTGTCATGAAATTATCCTCAAATTCAACACATTAAAAATGAAAATTTCCATTATAAACCATCCATTATTTATTCTAGATTAACATTCATTTTTCATTCAAAATTTTCCAATCTACCTAGTTTATACCAATTAATGACATTTTTCTAGTGGTTTTACAGGATTTTGGAACAAATGTTTAACAAATTATTTTAAATTTTAATTAATTTGTTTCATTTATTATTCTTATGATGATTCTTATTCAAATAATGTTTGTTCAATCTTAGATAATAGTGTAGTTTTATCAGTTCTCTCCATCTTACATGTCAAAATTAAATCATATTTTTCTCCAATGAAGATTCACGAATAAACATCAATAATTTTCCTTCTTATTCAAATTATAGGCTAACTCACTTCTTAACGTTTCACATCAAATAATTCATTATCTAAATCATAATCAACTTGAAAAATTTATGGTTCTCCAAAATATATGTTATCTTTTTACATTTTCTTTAAATGCTCCTTAAAAATGATTAATTATATAATATAATTTTCCTTTATTCTAAACATCCTTTTCATCATTACTCACAATAATTATTTTATCCTCTTACAAAAAAAATTCAATTCTTACTATTTATATGGTAGCTTAAGAAAATACCTTCATCTATTTCATCATCATACTATACTCAATTTCTTTTTTTATTTCAAAAGAATAAAATTCTTCCAAATACAATAGGATTCTACAAATAGTCTTTACATCTATGTTAAATTTTTCATGGAGTCTCCACTATCATTGGACCATGTAATTCTATATTTTAATTTTAGATAGCCACTTGAACTAATTATTTCTAATTGTTTCATGAGATAACAATATCTACCAATAATTGTTTCATATTATTTTCTAGCTTTTTTATTATTTATATTTCCCTATTATGATAGGGATTATTCACTATATACAATTCATAATTAATAACATCCTTTTATATATAATTTTATACCTCAAAATATTTTTACCCCATATCATTATCTAATTTTATAATTTTCATAGTTCATCAAAAATTATTTTACTCCCTAATTTGAAACCATTTTATTTTCGACAACATTTTTTTAACATATCAACATATCACACCCCATATCACTATAATAATCCTCAAATAAGATTAAATAAACCTCACTATAGGTTCCTACCTAACTAATCAAACAATAAAAATCAGTGATTTTTTTTGAAAAACCAATGATCTGTTCTTCTTTATAGGATATAAATTTTTAATAGTGTTTCCTTATATACAAGCATAAAAAAATTTCATGATCACACTTCTTGGTAGGAATATCCACTAAAAATATAAATATTGATCCGTTATCTATATTATTTTAGATTAACATGGTTTAACATTCAGATTCATAATATGTTTTATTCTTATATAGATATAATACAGGTATTTGTTTTCTTCTACCAACCTAATATATATTGTATTTTTTCTTCCGTCCTTTCATCAAAGAAATCTCATTCCTACATTTGATGTTGCATACCTTACAACTAAATGTGGCATCTAAACCTATGTCACAATTTTGAATAACACTCAAATGATTATGTTTAAGTCCATAAATAAATATAAATATACATATTATTCAATTCAACATCATCCAATCTGGTTTTCCCACTATATTTAATCATTAATTCTCTATCAGTTTGAAGGATAGCTAATTCACCAAATCTAACCTTAAAATTATAAAAAAAATTAATATTACCTATCTGGTAGGATGACCACATGTTTTATAAAATCAATATGAAATTATTATTTGTTAATTTAAAGTAAATTTAGGCCTTTTTTTCCTTCCCAATCTTTTTCTTTTACTTCTAATATTATCCCTTCCGAGTTTAGACTTTTTTTCTCTTCTAGTTCTTTTCATCACAATATATAAGATCAAATTCTTCTAACATCAATAGGAAAAAATCATTATTTAATGTATTGAATTATATTCTATTATATCCACTTTACATTGAATTAAAGATGAATGACTTCCTCTTTTTTGATATAATGTATCAATTTATTCCAAAAAATTGAAAACTAAAAATATTAACAATAGAAGGAATTTCATCTCCTAATAGATGCAGATCATATAATATGTATTTTTTAACATTGAATAGATTATCCTCTTAAATAAATATCATCTTCACTATGATAGGGTATTGTATGTCCACAAAAACTACATAATTGACATTTTATGGATGAAAATGTCCTTTTTCATGTCACAAACCAAATAAGGTCCCCATTAATACCTGCAATTGACCCTGTCCAAGGAAATACCCTAAGGTCATTCCCTATCCCCATGGGTAGGAACAACTGTCCGAATATCATAAATATTGGTTTGGGAACAATTTCCCCAAATATGGATATATAAAACAACTACAAACAATCAATAAATCAAATCTAAAAAATAACAACCAAACAAGTCTTAAATAAATCTCAAAACTGAAAAAATGGTCTTAAACATGACACAGTATATTCAAATATATATAAAATTGTCATAAAAACATCCCATGTAACACCACACAAAAAAGGTTTATCACCCATGAGCCATCTCTACAACACCGCAACATGGAAGGAAACTAACAACCCAAACCGTCATCAACTAAGGCCTTTCCTTAACCTGTGTCAAACATGATCAAGTATACTTACACACGATGGTGTATGTAGGATATTAGCCAAATACCAATAGGACACCACCTAAAAATTCTATATAGTAATCAATTCAAGATAAAAATCATGAAAGTTTTTATAAACAACAAATGGTGGAAATAAAATCTAATGAATGAAAATTTTAATTGTAACCAATTTCCAAAAAATGATTTCAAAGGATTAAAAAATTTTAATAAAACAAATAAGATACTGAATTTTCAAGATAAAAACACCAAAATCCAATGATCAATACTAATGAGTCAATGATCACTAATCTTGTGAACATCCCCAGACACTAGTTAGTTTCAGGACCCATGTACCTCGTATCTCAATGTAATGTAACCAAAGAAATATTTTTTCTTGTGCATGAGCCACTATTAAGGAACATTCCCATAACCTTGTGGTCCCCAATCATCATCATTATATATTTTTAGAGCTTTCAATGTGCAACATTCTAAGTGAAATAGGGACAAAACCACTCTAGATCTTTAGAATACTTGTACACATCCACCCACCTAGATACTTGAGTTTCTCCCTTTATGATAAAACAATTTACACATGTTACCAAATGAAATTTTCATATAATAAACCATTTATGGTAATACACACTCAAAAAAATATCTACACATGCTTTTCACTATTTATGTAACTCAATAAACCATTTAGAATTTCGATAAAACATTTTCAAGGAATATGTCCCAACATTTCACTTAAAATACTTCTAAAATACCTCATTGAAAACCAAATTCACTCCTATATTACCCCAAAATATAATTTTTGGTGGTAAAACATTTTTATAATACCCTCCCATGAATTATAAAACATCACCAAGTGGTATAACTTCAAACACACATGTAAAACATCCATTTTCACACAAAATGGAATTTATAAATCAGTTGTTTAACAAATGACACCAATAATAATTTTTGAAGCAATAAAAATGATGGGGGAGTATGATTAAAATAGAAATAAAGAATTTATAACCCATCTAATAGTTCTAACACATGGAATCACCTACCATAATTGTTAAAAATACCAAATCCTTGTGTGAATGTTTAACCGCACCACCACCACACCCCAAGGGTGTTAAAAAAAACCTAAAAATACAATATTAGACCGAAAAACACATGATCAAACCCCAGGTTTGAAGCTATACTTTCTAGACATTTGGAACTTCCTAAAAAATGGATGAAACCCAAAGAAAATGGGAGGAGGATGGAAGGAAACCCACTACTTGAGACATCTTGAAGAAATCGCCCTGAATACATTAATAGGTGAATATCGATGTAACCAAAAATAACATGGAGTATTGAATAAGGCTAATAAGGTCAACTAATAACTTAAATGGGGGATGAAGATTAAAAATAAAGGAGGTATGAAAAAAAATATATTTTCAAATATAGAAGATTTGAGAAAGCAAGAGAAAATTTTCCTAATCCGCAATGACTATGAGCTACAATGAGAGATAAACGATCATTTGGATGTGCCTAGGGATGTTGGGCTCTAGAATTATGTGGAATGACTAAAAGACATTGAATTTTTATTGAGATATGAAAGAAATATTTTTAAAAAAAATAGGAAATGGGATCAAGGGTTGGCCCAAAGCCTGAATAAATCACCCAAATCCACCATGATTATGGATTCTTAAGGGGTCCAAATTAATATGGTGGTTTTAATAGGTAAATAGAGGAAATGTAGGTAGTGTAATGGATGAGTAATGTTTAACAAAGAAATATTTATAAAATAATGGTTTTTAAATCTTGTAATATGCTCAAGGTTGGGCCCAAATCTAAAAAACTAACCATTTCCTCAAAAAATTCATGGAAAACCCCCCAAAAAAGAAATAATATAAATTACATGAAATTAACATTAAAATAACTCATGAATGTGAAAATTATAATAATCATTAAAGACTTTCCTCCCTTAAAAATTGACTAAAAGATAGATCGGAAAATGAGAATGGGAACTCTTTCTCAACCCAAAACGTCTGCTCCCAGGATTAATGAAAATAATTTACATACGGCCAATGGACCAAAACAAGTGGTATAGGATCTACCAAAAGAAAATTTTCTTTGAAATCAACTATTGTCACCATCCACTCAAAAACAGACAAATCAGGATCTATAACTAACTCCTCCCAATTCAGCACCTAGGACAGATACATGTTGTACTTCTTTAGTTGAGAGACATGGAAGAAGTAATGGATAAATGTCAACTAAGAAGTCAAATCTAACTTCTATTTATCCTTTATAATCCTATAATTAATCTCAAATTTTCCAACATATCTTGGTGTTATCATTCCCTACTCTCCCAAGCAATGACAAAATAGACAAGGGTCCATTTTCAAGAATACATGATCACCCACTGAAAAATCTACGTCTCAATGCCTCAAATCAGTATATGATTTCATTAAAATATGAGTTATCAATAAATTATTTATAATAAAATTGACCTTCATAGATGTATTTTGAATAAGGAAGGGTCCCAATAGTGAAGTCTCACCTATCTCAACACAATATTGGGGGGAACGATAAGGCCGACCAATGAGTGCCTAAAAAGGATCCATTAAAATCGAGGATTCATAACTGTAATTATAATAAAATTCAACCAATCCCAAATGTATATCCCAAGAACCTAAAAATTCTAAAACATTAGCATAGATCTTTCCCTCTAGTATCTAATTTATCAGCTCTCTCTGACCATCTGTTCGAGGATTGTATTCCTTGCTCATCTTAATCTGCAACCCAAAGGCCTTCTGAATGCCTTCAGAAAATCAAGAAGTGAAACGAGGGTCTCTATCTAAGATAAATATTGATGGCACCCCTATAATCCTGACCACCTCTTGAAGGTACAAATGTCCTAACTCATCTATATTAGGTGTATCTTTGATCAGAATCAAGTGGCATGGTTTGGTCATATGATCAATCACTTCCCAATAGGCATTCCTACCCTTATGTGTACGAGGAAATCCCATAATGAAGTCCTTGTAAATATTTTCCCACTCTTAAGTAAGAATGGTTAATGGATGGAGAAAACCAGAGGGCCTTTGTTGCTCTTCTTTCACCTACTGACATTGGTATCATCATAACATGAAGTCAGATATGTCTCGTCCCATACCTGGCCACCAGAAATGTTGTTGTACATCATAATACATCTAGGTCCCACTATGATGGACAAATCACTGAGACCAATGGCTATCCTACACCAATAACTTCCTTAGAGATGAAAAGACAACTAATTTACCTTGTAGCACAAGATGCACTTAGGATATTATGACCAATTATAAGATGTATCCCCACCTTCAACAAACTACCTCGACCACTAACAAATCTCAACATTGGGTTGTTCTCACTAAATAAACTCTATGAGAGAAGTATTAAACTGAATAGTTTCCATGAATTCACCTCCACTATGCTCCTTGGTCTCCACATGCATCTAGGAAAAGATCCCCATCAGATTCAACTCATCACTAGACTTCCTCATGGCATGAAATGGTAATTTTCTACTCAAATAATCTGCCACCACATTTCCCTTACTCAGGGTATATACAATTTAAATGTCAATCCCCTTCAAGTACTTGATCTAGTGGTGCATACTTAAGTTGAGATTCTTTCTGAGAGAAGTTGTACCACAAGATTTTGTGATCATAATAGACCACAATCTCCTCCCCAAATATGTTGTCAAGCCATGTTTTCAAAGAATAGATCATATATTCTAGCTCTATGTCATGTTATGTGTAATTCTATTCATGTGTTCAGAGTTGGCGGGTTCTATACACCACTACATGATCATCCTACATTAGAAATCACCAAATAACCATACCTGAAGCATCAAAATACACCTCATAGCCCTTTTTGGATTCTAGAAAGATCAACATAAGGGTGGTAGTCAGTTTCAGCTTTTTTTCAACAAAGGATTCCAAAAATTCATGGGCCATAAACAAACTTAACCCCTTTCTGGATGAGTGTGGTCATGGAAGAAGCAATTTAAGAGAAATCCCTAACAAAGAGCATCAAGTATCATTCCAAAATGAGAAAACTTCTGATCTTAAACATATTATTTGGATTCTCCCTTAGCATCACTACACAGATCATCCCATTATCCACATAAACTCTCTACTACAAGATAACATTCCCCATAAATTTCACCCCCTAATCTAGAAATTTTACTTGGACAACTTTTCATAAATACAGAGATTCCTCAAAGTTCCCAACATGATCCGCAAATGATTCTCATGTTCTTCCTTGAATATAGAGTAAACCAAGATTTAATCCATGAATAACACAATGAAAGAGTCTAGATATTTGTGTAACACCCTATTCATGAGTTCTATAAATATCGTGGAGCGTTGGTCAATCTGAAGGGAATGACTAAGTACTCAAAGTGGTCGTACCTGCTTCAGAAGGCTATATTTGGGATATCTGACAATTTCACCCTGAGTTGATGGTATCCCATGTGAAAATATATTTTATAAAACCTATTTTTCCTCATAAAAGTAATCAAACAAGTCATCTATTTGGGGAAAATGACGTTTTTTCTTGATTTTTACCTTGTTCAACATCCGGTAGTCAATACAAAAATAGAGGGACCCATCGACCTTCTTCCCAATGAAAATAGGAGCATCCCAAGGAGAGATGCTCGGGTGAATGTATCCTTTACGTTAGAAATCCTTAAAATTAATCGTTAATTCAATAAATTAGATGGGGGGACATTTGATATATGGGTAGATATATCAGGGTTGTTCTCAGTGCAAAATTGATTGAGAACTCCACATCCCGCTTCAGGGGTAAGCATGAAAAACATATGGGAATACCTTCGGGAACTCATCCACTACATGAGGCAACCCACTCTCAAGAGCATGATTATCATCCTATATCATGAGAACAAATAACTAGAAGATAATATTCCCCAAATCTATGAGTGGGGGTCCCATATGACCTGACCGAGGATCCCATTCCTCAAGAAACAACTGCGGACTTCCATCATGTATCGTGAAACTCACCAACCGCCTATATCAATCGATGTGGGACTAAATGTTTACAATCCAATCCATGACAATTATCATGTAAAATAGATCCATATATAAGACTAGGATATCCCAATCCATCTCACCCCCTGATATAGAAAGCGCACACGATGGGAACCTGAGACCCTGCTCCCTCTTCTTTCCCAACAACATCACCAAATCTATCATAAAAGAAAAAATCTCAGTTTAAAAATTCATCTTGTTCAAAATACGAGCAGACATGAATGATAAAAAGAACCAATATAAAAAATGGAATAAACTATAGAAGATTCAATCAAAATAGTACCTTTCACTATTGATATTTCAGACTCTAATCCTCTTGGTGCAGGATCCACCACATAATGATTCCTAATCTCTGTCTGAGAATGACCACTTTCATAGGTCTATTACCCAAACTTGATAAGACCAGAAGATTATCTGAGCCTACTTCCATGGACACCAAAATGAGATCCCCCATCCTTGATGGCTTCAACTGAGTTGGAACTCCTCTATAAGCCACTGATCCTACCCCACTGTAGTGTTGATGTGACATCTTACAAAAATGATGAAAGTTTCCCTTACCACTACAATAATAAAAAAATTTGGAGGATATGTTCATGTTTGTTATATGTGCCCTGGCCTCGCAAACATGTGGCACACAATGGACCTCACATCAAAAGCCTCTAAAGAAAACTTCTTGGATGGTTGTCCTGAGCTGCCACCTCCTATATCTCTCTACTCCTCCTCCTTCCTTTTCTTCTCAGAAGTGTTGCCACTGCCCATTATTAACACTGTCCCATAGAATCCATCCCTCCCCTTATAATTTATATCTACCCTAAAAGTTCTTTCAACCACTTTAGAATAGGTTTTCATCTTAAATAGAAAGACATGGGAATAGATCTCTGGCCATAAGCCCCTCTCATACTTCTGGGCCTTCATCTACTCATTAGAGACCATTTTTAGAGCATACTAGACCAAATCCAAAAAATGGTTGGAATAATCCATCACTAAAATACCCCCAAATTTTTTTTCATAAACTCTTGAGATCGAGAATAGTCCAAAACGTCGGGGAAGTACTGGTCATTGAATATAACATTAAAGTCGTTACAACTCATCTTCTCATGCTTCCCACATTGAAGCACTAATTCCCAACACCTACAGATGGGACCCCTAACAATAAAGAGTCACATTTAAGCCTAACATCTTAAGGTGTGTCAAGTAACTTAAACATGTACCTGATATTCTCTTTACAATCTTCTACTTCATCGGGTTCTATTCTACCTTATAAAGTAGGAGTCTTGTTCTTTAAAAAATCATAGGCTTTATCCTTCCTAAGAATAGAATCCTCTTCCCTATATGGAGTAGGATAAAGTGATACTCCTTATAATCGGTCTTAAACTGACTTGACCACATCTTCTAATATACATTGATCAATTACTGAAGGATAACTCTCTCTGACATCCTCCCATGGGTACATGAGTCCTTTCCAGGGAGGCATGTTGCAACACAAGGCAACCGTAAAAAACGAAATCATCAGTATAAAAATCATACAAAAATTAATCAATTTCATAAAATATAAATAATTCTAACACATCACAACAATGAAATAAACATCCACTTCACTCCCACACGATGTATATGTGAAGTCTACTGCCTGCACATCCCACCAGGAAGAGAAGTCAAACAAACAATCCCAACATTCCATGGTGACTCAAAATTTTTCATGAGAGGTAATGGTGAGGCACCCAACTCATAACCAAAACTCTGAGTCTCAATAGTCATATCTCTTATCTAACCACACTCACCCTAAAATAATAATATTACCCAAAAATATAAAACTCCTTGAATACCATTTTTTCACGAACCAAATCTTGTAACCATTAAAACTGGAACCCAACCCAGTCCATGGAATGATTCCATGGGTCTTCCCTATCCCTATGGTCTGGAACAAGTTCATGAGTATCATAAATATTGGTTTTTGGATTATTTATCAAATTATGGATATATAAAACACCAAAAAATAATCAATAAATCGAATCATAAAATTACCAACCAAACATGACATAAATAAAATTACGAACTGAAAACATGGTCTTAAACAAGACACAATATGTAAAAGTATATATATAAGTATCGAAAAACCATCCCAAGGAACGCCACCTGACAAGGGGTTATCACCCCTGAGATGTCTCCACAACACCGCACCATGGAAGGAAACTAACTACCCCAACCACCATCACCCAAGGACTTGCCTTTATCTGTGTCAAATATGATCAATTATACTTAAAACCAAAGGGGTAAGTAAGGTGTGCTCTTATTCCCAATGAGATACCACCCAAATATTCCATATAGTAATCAAAACAAGATAATAAGAATGCATGTTTTAATTAACAATAAATAGTGGAAATAATATCTAATGAATGAAACTTATAAAAGTAAACCATTTTCAATGGATGGTTACAAAGTATGAACACATTTCAATATACCAAGTAATATGCTTAAATTTCCATCCAAACACACCATAAGTAAATGATCAATATGAAGGAGTCAATGAGCACTAATCTTGGGAACATCCCTATGAACTAGTTAGTTTCAGGACCTATGTACCTCGTAAATTGGTTTAAAGTAACCATAACAATATTTGTTCCCATGTGCAATCCATAAGTAGGAAACATACCAATAACCTAGTGGTCCCCAATCTTCACCATTATTGCTTTTATAGTGTTGTAAAGGTCTAACATTCTATGTGAAACATGGAAAATACTACTCCAGATCACCAGCATACTATTACACATCCACCCACCAAGATACTTGGGTTTCCCCATTTGTGCTCAATTGATTTTCACATGTTTCTAAATGAAATTTTCATATGAAAACTTTATTTCTGGTCATACATTCTCAAAAAAATAGCAACACATGCTTTGCACCATTTATATAACTCAATAAACAATTTATAATTTCTATAAAACATATTCAAGGAATATAACCAAACATTTCACATTAAATATATAAAAAAGCCATCTTTGAAAACCAAATGCACACCTGTATTACCCAAAAAAGAATTGGAATCACAAAAAACATTTAATAATACCCTCCCAAGAATTATAAAACATCACCAAGTGGTACAATATCGAACACACATGTAAAACACATATTTTCTCACAAAATTGGAATTTGAAAATAAATTTTTTAACAAATGCCACCAAACATAATTGTTTTAGAAATAACAATGAATGTGGAGTATGGTAAAAATTTAAATCCAACTAGGATAACTCGTCTAGTAGTTCATACACAAGTAATCACCTACCACAAATGTCAAAAATACCAAACCCTTATGTGAAAGTTCAATCACACCACCTCCACACCACAAGCGTGTTTAATAAAACCTAAAACAACACGATTATACCACGAAATGAATGATCAAACCCTATGTTCAAATCCATGATTTATAGACATTTGGAACTTTAAGAAAAATTGAATAAACCTTATACAAATGGGAGGATGATGGAAGGAAACACACATACTTGAGTGATCTTGAAGAAATCATCCCAAATACAATAATATGTGAATCTCCATGTATCCAAAACTAATATAGAGGATCAAATAAGGATGAGGAGGTCATGTGGGAACTGAAATGGGTAAAAAGGGTAAAAGCTAAAGGAGTTATGAATGAAACAAATTACCTTTTCAAGTTTACATGATTTGAGAAATCAGGTGAATTTTTTCCTTAATCTGTGATGAAGATGAGCTCTGAAGAGGTAGAAACAGACAGGGGGGATCCTAGGAATTTTGGGATTAGTTGAGTGGTTGAATCAATGAAGAACATTAAAAATATAATGATATACACTACAGGAAAACTAACCTTTACCAACAGTTTGTAACCGTTGGTATAGGCCTCCAAACCGTTGGTATAGTCTATACCAACGGTTTTGGAAACCGTTGGTATAGGTAATATGAAATCAATACCAACGGTAATGGAACCATTGGTATATAAATTCCAAAAATAAAAAATCTGCTGGGATTTGATCTCAGTACCCCTCGTTTATAATCGAACGACTTAACAACTAAGCTAACATCAATTTTGTAAACATAATTTCATAAATATATATATATGTATTATCATAATTATTTAAAATTTTGATTTATATAATTTTCTCGGTTAGTCGATTTGGAAAAAAATTAAAGAACCTATCCCAACGGTTTTCAAAACCGTTGGGATATCCCTTTCCCAACGGTTTTCAAAACCGTTGGGATAGGTTAGGGTGGGTTGGATTCATTTAGGCCTAAGGTTGAAATTTTGTGTGGTTTTTCCCAATGGTTTTGGTGAACCGTTGTGAAAGGTCACTCCTTCCCAACGGTTTTGGTGAACTGTTTGGAAAGGTCACTCTTTCCCAACGGTTTTGGTGAACCATTGGGAAAGGTCACTCTTTCCCAACGGTTTTGGAGAACCGTTGGAAAAAAGGCTCAATTCCCACACCTCAAAACACACCATTTCCCAATGGTTTGCCAAACCGTTGGGAAAGGTGGGGAAATCTAGGGTTTTCCCAACAGTTTTGGTGAACCGTTGGGAAATGGTAGTTATACCAACGGTTTTTACAAACCGTTGGTATATAAGTGCTGGGAAAGATCATCTTTCTAGTAGTGATATTAAAGAAATAATTTTTTAAAACAGGAAATGGGATCAAGGGTTGGCCCAAAGCCTTAATAAATAACCCAAATCCACCATTAATATGGATACATTAGGGGTCCACATGGATATTGTGGAATAAATAGGTTATAGGAGGAAAATTAGGAAGTGTAATGAATGAAAAGTGTTTAATAATGATGAAAGTATAAAAGAAAAAAATTTCTTTTAAATCTGGAAATGGGATCACAGTTGGGCCCAAATCTTGAAAGCCCACCATTTCCTCAAAAATTGCATGGGAAACCCCCACAACGAAGAAATAATATACATTACATAGGAAATCACTTTAAAATAAGTCATGGATGTGACATTTCAACTCTCTACATATCTCAAAAATATTTATAATTCCTTTGTAATTGATTAGTTCTTATTAGTTGAGAAATTTATTTTTTATTCTGATTCCATGTACACTTCTTATTTCTATACATCGTATTTGATTTTTCACCATCATAACCAATACCAAATTTACCTATGGAATTTTACCATTAAGTACTAAGCATTTTTTTAAATTTAAATGTTTTTAGTTCCACCCATTCTTTCAAACATCATGATGGGACTCGACCTGAGCCAACCCAGATCTTGTGCCTGATACTATTAAATTGGTAAAAGATCCACAAAATCACATCCCAAAAGTCTGAATTCTTTTGTTTATTGTTAAAATATATATATACAGGATTCTTACATTATATTTGAATAAAAAATTAAAAACATATTGTTTTAATTTCTTTTCCATGGATACTCTTATTCCATCTAGTGTATCCTAGAATATCTATCATAGGTAACCTCAGAGAATATTGGAGAACAGAAAGAAAATAAGAGTGAGTTAAAATGATCATTATGGGTTAAGTGTGTGGAAATAATTAATGAATAATTATTTTTAATCAATATAAAAATTTAGATAACTAAATAGTCATAGAATTTAACTAACTGGACAAAGAATAATCCATAATTTAAGGTAAAAATATGATCACAAATTCCATTTGAATAACTGGATAAGTAATGATAAATATTATAATGTAAATGTATGAAAACACTACCCATTTAATCAAAAAATATTTGTATAATATTTATTGATAGATTTTTTCCTATTAAAAATATCATGGATAATAAAATACTAAATTCCAAATTTTGTAAATCCTTAATTATTGGATCTCATATATGTGGCACATGAAAATATAATTGTCAATACCCATCACTATATGGTTTAATATATAGGTAAAAACATTTCTAATTATAAATTAAATAATTTTTCTCATGAAACCTAATCATTTATTGAGGGGATATATAATATTAGGACCCACTCATTACTTCAGGTCCAACCTTCTTTTATATATTTAATAATCAAGTAAATTTTTGAACATTGTGCCTTATCAAATATCCGAATAGAGTAAAAAATATAGATTTATCAATATTTCCTCAGATAATGAAAAAATTATCAAATAAATAACTCTATGTAAAAAATGGTATATGGTTTAGGGAGTAATCATATCCATGATAAATAATGTGAATATTTAGGGTACATTTAACATTTAATGCTAACTAGGAAGTGAACAACTCAAGGGAATGTTAATGAATACAAAAATTATTCAAGGAAGTGAATTTAAATACTATCCATTGTCCAAAAACGATATTCCATACATAAGAAGAACAAGGATGGTATAAATATGATATATACCCACTAGAGTAAGAATAATGGATTTTTTGATAATAAAATAAAGAAATATATTTCCAATATTTATGGAGGAAAATATTAGTTTCATTTCAAAAAACATTTTGAAATTTTTTTAAATAACATTTAAAAACATTTTATTTAAATGTATCTTAATAAATTATAAAAGTATGCTTCAAATAAATGACACCAGGTAATTTCATATATTCCATACAATGTAACAGTGTATTCCTTTTTCATTGTAAAAAGTTTAAAAAGGTGCATTTTTCAAAAAGCTATAAGAGGTTTCCGTTTAAAAAAAATATAAAAATTTAAAATGAATAAAAATATTTTTCAATAAATAATTTTAATAAATTATAAGAAAAAAATGAAAAAACTTTTAGAATTTTTTTATGAAAATGGATTTTTGACCAGGGAGAGAAATGAAGTCCGATTTTATTAAAAATTTTCTCTACAATTTTAAGTACCAAAATGTGTAAATATGGTACTATTAGTTGAAAAATTTCATGAAAAAATAGAGTAGAATAAAACGTATCTATTTATTCATAAATGTTCATTTAATTTTTTTCAATGATATTCCATAATAAAAAATATCAATTAGAATGATATTGTGAAATAAACCAATAAAAGTATCATAATGTTGAATTGATAACTTATAAATAAATAAATATATTATGATTATAAATTATAAATCCAAATAAAATAACCATAAATACAATAACATGTATTCATAATTAATTAAAAAACCAATCATACAGTATTAATAATAATGAAGAGGTAATATAACCCAATGATTAATGAAACTAAATTGAGATGAAATCCCTTACCGTAACCTCCATTTTGGTTGAACACCATTTAAACTCCTTTATACTGATTTTAAGAATGTTATTAAATTAAAAAAGAAATATATAAAAATTTATAATATAATATATGAATCTTTTATAAGATCTTATCACTTATTTTTTAATAATAATTCATTGTTTTCATTGTTTTTGGTGTTAATAGCCTTGTTTTTAGAGTATGTTTTGACAAATTATTGTTTTTACTCTAACATAGATGATGATTTAATAATATAAAAAATTTAAAACATGAATTATATATAATATATATTTATTATACATGTATTTATAGTTTATAGTAATCTATAATATTTATTGATAGGAAATGAAATGCATCATTCATGTAGATGGTAGGTCATACGTACTCATGCAAGTTGCTTCTGTTTTCTTTAAAAGAAAGAAAAGTAAATGATATATATTTGTGTGTTAAAATTACATTATCATATTTATGTCATATTTAAAACATTATTTATTATTCCAATCCCTAATAATTTCCATTTAATGTATGAAATAATCACATTTCTCTATAGGGGTCAGTCTATTTTACACATGAGCGATATTATCTTAATCCAAAAAATGGAAATCATGAATCCATGTGTGATATAATAATTAAAAAAAATTATATACATCATATAAATAATATATAAACAATGATTTTATCATTATTCTCAAATTTTAAAGGTGGTAACAAAAAATAAATAACATTAGTTTGCAAGGCGGTAGTCCTCTATATAAACTAACTATGATTTCATATCTCATTTGATGTAAGTGTGTAAATGTGTAGGTCATATCTCAATAATTAGAAGATATTAGTATACATAATATAATTATTATATTATATAATAAAAATATGAATATAATTTAAGATGTTGGAGAATGAAATAAAATAATAACACTTTTAGAAAAATATTACCTCTTCTTCGGGTATCCTCCAAAGGTTTTCACTGAAACCATAAAAAAGGCTTGAGTGGTGTGACAATGTGGGGAGAGTGAGTTCTCTTTTATAGTTGAATATAAGGGATATTCTTGTAAATACCAAAATTGAACATTATTGGGATGCATCACTAAGATAATGTTCCTCTAATAATGTACCACTTTGTATAAAATAGTTTATATCATCTATATATTTTGATAAAGAGGGTTATGAACATGTTTTCTTTTTTTTACAGACCATATCATTTATGATATATGACTATGTAAACTCATTTTCACCTGAATTATTAGGATTAAAAGTAATTGTTTTCACTTTCAAAAAAAGTTATTTTTATTTATTATATATTGTTAATTATTATTATTCTAATTATGGAATAATTGTTTACAAACCCAATTCACCTATATATATTAATTTAATTTAAAATTAATCTCATAGACATAAATAGAATACAGGTTATCCAGTGAAAATGTTGAAATGTATAAAATGTTTTATTTAAAAATGAAAATTATTAAAATGGAATAAATTTGATTAATAGATTTATAATTTATATAAAATCAATTTATAATAAATTTGAAATGTAACCTAACATTATAAATTATTTATATGAAATTCAATTTTCAATTAAATTTATGTATTTTTCACTATTCATGAGAAAAAAAACTTCTCAGAAAATACCAAAAAACATACCATAAGAAAATCATAAAATTTATATTTCAATAAAAATACATTTTCAAAAAAATATTCAAGATTTTTAAAAATTATTTTTTAAAAAAAGTACACCATTAAAAAGTTGTAAAACTACCATTAGAACGAATACAAACATTTTATGCATAAAATTGTATTTTTTTAATAATATCATATAAAATCTATTTAATGTAAAAGAATTGATTTTATATAATATATAAATTTAGTTTTTATCGTTAAATAACAATAATTAATTAATTTTAATAAAATAAAATTTCAATTGTTGATAATAATATTTTTTTAAAAACATTTCATTTATATTTAATTGAATTTTAAATTTATATATTTGATACCAAAAAATTGATTTTATATTTTTTTAAATCATATATTTTTAGAAGTTAGTTAATCATATTGTTAAAAAAAATTTAAAATATAAGAGACATTTTTCAATTTTAGTAATGATATTAATAGTATTTGGTAAAACATTGTCTTGTGTGTAATGTAAGATATAAAAAAAAGTCATTATTGTGTTTATCAAAAGCTAACTCAGTGTTGTGTTCATTTCATGATATATCATATATTGAATTTACTTAAAAATTAAATATATTTTATAGTCTCGGGATTTTATATTCACTTCTTCTCTTTTTGTTTCTTGTCATGCACTCTATCAAATATGATACCCATATTATAAATTTTTGGGGTGTAACATTATACCCACATTAAATAAATTTAATCCTAAAAATTAAAATTGACCTCGATAATCAAGGGTTTAAAATATGAAACCCATTACTAAAATACCCACATCATGATAATATTTGGTAAAAAAACCTATTAATTATGGAATAATGGATATATGAAGGTCATAAAATGAGGTTCCCAAGTAGAAGAACATAAGTGGGAAATGTAAACATATAAATGGAAGAAAAGTTTAAATATATATATAGAGTGATTGAGTATATTTATCAAAAATAAGTTAATGATAAATGAAAATTTTAGGGCCTTAAATCCCAAAGTGTATGATAAAATTTTTAAATTTTTTTTCTTTAGATACAAATGTAATAAGATATTATTCTTATGCCTAAAGATCAGGAATTTACTTTTAAGGGATTGAGAGAACCATAAAAGAGTGGAAATTTGATCTATGTGTTTTAAAATATTTTTTAAAACCAATATTGATAACACATTAATCTTCATTCCTGTAAGATAATACTATTGGTTCATCATTAATATTTATTCACCAATTTTTTTCCCTAAAATAATGACATATTAACCTGTACATCACGTAGGCTAGTGGTAGGGGTGAAAACCTTATCATCATTCAATCATGGGTTCAAGTCCCACTACATTGATGCATGTGATATGATATCACCCTATATATGGGTGAAAGTTTTTATACAATATATTAATATATCACCTATAACATTCTCAAAACAATATGATGGACACCCTTGAAATAAAATCAAAATATTCATAACCTTTTTACTAAGGTATTCAATACATACCTTTTATTAATTATTCTATTATTATTTAACTATTTATAAAATTCCATTAGTGAACATATTAACCATAAAGGATATCAATAACTTTAAAAAAATTACTTAAAATTTATATTTAGTATTCCTAAAATGAACTTTCCAAATAATACATATTCATGCAATAAATATCTCTAAAATGATTAATTATCTATAAAATCCCATACTATAATACCATAAAAGATGTTTTAAGACCATGAAATAAATATCAATATTAAAAAAATTAATCCATGATTTAATCTATAACTATTAAGTTAATTTAGACATAAGTGATTCAAAAATATAACATAATCCTTAGATGTTTCGTGATTATTATCACCAAAATAGCACTGGTAAATTGCTTCAAAAATTTAATTCTTAACACAACACATAAATATTAAATCCATTTTATTAACAATAATGTAATTCCATGGTCTAGGGGTTACCCTATAGATTAGTTAATTTAATATAGTATTTACCAAGTTCCCAACATTCAAGGAAATCAACTATAAATGGATCCTTATAATGATATTTATTTCTTTCCAGTGTAATCTTTATTTTTCCAGGTAAATTATTTTCTTTATTACAATTATTTTCCATTCATAAATAATTTCTATATTCTATTGAGACACTTTATAGGATGTTTACCTCTATATTTATTACATTATATAAATTATTCATTCTTTTCCTTATGGACTCCACCACATGTGCTCTGAAAAACTCTATTATTATATTATTTGGTGAGTCCGAGATTTGGTTAAGGTATATGTTGTTAATAACGTTTTGGGAAAATTGATTTGACCTAAGAATTAAATATTTCACTCCTATAAAAATTCCATTTGGCTTCTCATTGTCACCACCATTTCCATCATATTCAATTTTAACTTGATTCCACTGGGTTTTGGTTATTGAATAAAGCCAAAATAAAAGAGTGAGAAACAATAATCATAGTGAGAAAACAATATAATGATTTATATGATGATTAGATCAATAAACCTTATTTTAAATCTAAATCTCCTTAGGATTAACATAGGTTATTCATTTTATCATCAATTAAACTCTCTCATAATGTTTTGTAAGGAAAATGTGAATTATACTGATAATATCTCCCAGGATTGTCAAAGTAATAGTATAGTAAGGACAAATATCTTATACCAGGTAATGATTGAGCCCATCAAAACATTCCCTTTTTAAGATTTTTACCAAGAGGTACATTTATTATAGAACCACATCCAGTTGTAGTGTGAATAATGGTTTTTATTTCCATGAAAATAATGAAATTTATATCTTACCAAAAATTTATGATGTTCTTATATACATATTCTTAAAGTATATCTTAGGGTTATGTAACATAATTTGTTTTTTTCCTATTTCTAGATCACATGGTTTTCTACTGAACATCATTTGATAACAAATGTAATGACCTTAAACTAGTATTCTATAACCCAATAGTTTCTACAATTACTTTAAAATAAGATGAAAGGAATAGTATATTTAAGGAACAAATAGATTAGTTGTATTGGTAAACCAGATACATTCAAGAGCCTTACATTTCGTTTTAATACCAAATTTATATAAAATTTTTTTATTTTATTTTTCATGAATTATTTTATTAAAACTTGTGTATTCTAATATAACTATCATAATAAAACAAATGTAATCCTAGGAAAATGAAACAAAATATGTGTGAGATAAAATTCATAGTAAGGCTTATATACGGTGGAAGAATTTATGATTCAAAAAGAATAATCAATATGGAAGTGAAAATAACTAGAAAAACAAGTCCTTTCAGTCACTGGATAAGGCATAATAAATATAGAATGGTGAGTAACTAAACGTACATTCCATTTATAAAATAAGATAAGGTATATCAATATGGAAGGGTAAATAATTAAAACCACATTCAATTTAATCAATAAATTGAGAATTAAATACATCCATATTTTTTTTATATTGAAATTATTATGGATAATAATAACAAAATTTTAAATATAGGCAATGCTTAAAAATTGGATGTCATGTATCTGGCACATGAAACCCATACCTTGAAGACCATTCCCAAGATAGATTAATGTATAAGTAATAACCCTTTTAAGGAAAGAATAACTAATTTTTTTCATGAGACCTACTAATACATCGAGGGGATATATAATACTGGGTCCCACCCATCAATTTATTTCCTTGAATTCCTCATATATCAAATAATCAATTTAATTCAGGAAGATGTGACTTATCAAATATTGTTATTGACTAAAGAGTCAAGATTTCTCAGTATTTCCCAATAAAATCAAGTAGAAAACCCCATATTTAAAAATGAAATACTGTTTTGAAATCAATCTGATTATTGATAAATAATTTAGATATTAAGGGTAAATTTAATGTTCAATTGTAATTGGAAACTGAATAAATAAATAGAATGTTAATAACTATAAAATTGATTCATGGAAGTAAATTTCAATAAAATTCTTTGTCAAAATAATAAAAAACCATATTGAGGATCAATAATTGTGGTATCAATAAGAAATATACCCATTCGAGTTAGAATAAGGGTTTCTTACTTGATGAAATAAAATAAAATCTTTAAAAAAAATTCAAAGAAGAATATATTATTCATTTTGAAAATAAAATTGAAAATTATTTTTTAAAATAACATTTATAAACATTTTCATTAAAAATATCTTCATGAACATGAAATGTAAGCTTCAAATAAATGAATAAAATGTAATTCTATAAATGTTATAAATGGTAAAATAGTATTGCTTTTACATTGTAAAATGATTAGAAAATATAATTTTTTAGGAGGAGATAATAAGGTTCCTTTATAAGAATTTTGAAAAAATAAAAATGGGTAAAAAATTATTTTAATAAATCATTTTTAAAATTTTAAGAAATAATTGAAAAAATTTATAGAAAACATGGTTTTGTAAGAAAATGGATTTCTGACTAAAGATAGAAACAATGTCAATTTCTATTAAGACATTTTCTCAATAAATTTATGTACCAATAAGTTAGAAAATGATACTATCACTTGAGAATGTTCAATAATAAATATATGTGGAAATGTTCATATACTTTCCTCCAATGAATATTTATGAATAGAACATCTTGATTAGAATTATATTGTAAAATAAAACCTTAAAATGATTATATCGTTTAAGTTATAATTAATAAATTAATAAATTATGTGTACGAACTATATATAAATATAAAAACGTGTAAATACCAAAAATAGATAGAAAAATATATTATACAAACACTCATAGGATACTAATGAAAATGAGGAAGTAATATAAACCAAATAAAAGTAATTGAGTTATGAAATTTTATATAACTTGGTAACGTTTTATTAAAATCCCCTTAGATGAAATAATTCAAAATAAAAGTAAAAATATCATGAATAATGAATTATCCATGATATTACATGTCATGAAGAAGTATATACAACCTATAAAAGTATTTAATTTTATTAAATTTCCATATGCCTCATGAAACATTCACATTCATTTGATCATTATACATTAAATATTTCATAAATATATATATTATTTTTATCAACGATATGGTTATTACCTAAAACACATACCATTTTTATATGAAGTGGTTTACTATGAAATTTATTTGGTTGAATGGGGATGATCTTGTTAATTTATATTCTTTACACAATATAGATATTTCATGCTTATGTTATTAATTAAATGACACACCCGAATGGCCCGAAGGCCTTCATTTTTATTGATTTTTGATAACCCCCCTTTCAAGGGATGAGAGAGAACCCTTACAAGGCCCATAGGCTCAGTGATTATATGGCCCATAGGGTTAGGAGATTAGATGACCTGATGGTATTAAGGAATTCAACCGGACTATCTACAAGGAACTACCCCTCCCCAGCATCTGCATCATGATAGTAGCTCTCCAGCATCGCATGGCCGTCTGGCTAGGCTTCCCGTGCAAGCACAGGCTAGTCCGGATGGCATAGCCATACCCTCTCATTCTGAAAAATAAATTTGGTTCTGCTCTGCTGAGTAAACTTTCTCTGAATCCACTTCTGGGGCTGCTTCTTTTTTGTAGTGTATATGGGGAAACTACATGAGGCCCGAAGGCCTTAAAGGTGGCCTAAAAGAACTACTGACCCAAAGGATTGGGTGGCCCGAATGAATTAAGGAGTCCATGCCCAAACCGGTGGCCCAAGGTGAATTGTTTCAGCTGCTACAGTACTGAATAGTACATGCCACAATAACTGCTACAGTGCCTAGTCTAGTACTTGCACAGTGTACAATTCTGCTACTGTACACGCAAAGTGTACAGTTCTGCTACAGTACTACTATAATACCTGCTACATTACCAGAAATATGCCTCTACTTGGTTTTGAACCTTGGTCTTATGGATTCACTTAAGGATACTTGGGTCTTATGAATTATCAACATGTTATTGATTCTACTATACATGACACATACTTAGTATTTTGGGTCACCCATATTTTATTTCCTTTCTCGATGATATGAAGAAGAATTATTTTATTGAGTTCAAGGATACTAATATTTTCCATTACTATTTATTATATTTTATTCCCAAAGTAAAATGGGCGTTTTGTATATATTTGGATTGCCAATAACACTAAATTGTTCATTCTATTGTGATTATAACCCTCGTATATATGCAAATTTATTAATTTTGACACCAAATTTGTGTTACTAGAACTTAGGATGTTATAGTTACTATCATATAATGTTTAATAGACACTATATGAACCATATTTAGGAAAACATCATTAAGTAACATAATTTTATAGCCGACTTTGATGATAATTATAAGTTTAAGATACAATCGTTAAATTTTGTAAAGGTAAATATTTTTTGATTCTCATAGTAATATATATTTGTATGGATACTAATACTGGTCGTGGTTTAGGGACTGATCAATATAGGGGTAATAACCCCAAAAGGAGTTAGTCAAGTAAATTTCAACCTTAATTTTAGTGAATAGTGAATGGAAACTTACTGTGCACCTAGTTTAACACCCTAAGGGGATATTCTTATGATATTTCACATTTTATTCACAAAAAATTATGAATCATTTGAAAAAAAATTCATTATTGGAAGATATTCCTAAAGAAACCAATTTTATGATTCATAGATTAACAATAAATAAATTTTAAATTTATGTTATTAATTATACTATATTTAAAATAATATATAGTTGTTTTTAATTCAAAATTTTATGTTATAATATATTATTTTCCATTATTTTGAAATGGAACCTAAAAAAAATTGTATCAATCCTGATAGGCAAATTTTAAATATTCATTCTGAGTAAGCATATGAAATTTCTATTAGATAGGACCATATTATGGAAATATTTGGGCTGTTGACAAATTCTATGACAAAAAAACATTCACATATAGAGAAAAATGGTGTTCCAGGGAATGATACACATATATTGTATCATTTCACATGGTATAATACCCAATAATTTATTGGGACTACTAATCTTGTGGTATCTAAATAATGGATTAATTCCATTGAAAATATATTTATAGACATGGGATGTGATGAATGGGAAAATGTTATAATGGAAGTTTGTTGTCTCATTGGAGATATTGATAAATGGTGGTCATTGATCTATAATACCATTGAGGATGATGAAATGGAACATTTAAAGAGGAGATATTTTAAATAAATATTCTTCAAGAAATACTTTCATTATAATAAATGAACTGAAATGAATAGAATGTTACACAGATTAAATAAAAATTAAGAACAAAGAGTTGTGAAGCATGAATATACCTTTAAAAGAATATCCATGTATTATATAGATTCCATATGTAATAGTGAAGTCATTATTGACGATTTCTTTGATGGGATTAATCCATGTCCCTAAGGGAAACTGGTTTCTCAAATTCTTTCATCCTATGATGAAATAGTTTTATGCACAATTAAAATAGAGAAAGAAATTTTCTAGATTCTATATTTTCAAGGGAAATAAATATAATAAGAGTTTGGTTGAAGAACAGTAAAAACAGATCACATAAAATATGAATAATAATATGAATCAATTTAAAACATTTGAAAATAAGAAAAAGAAACATCCAGGAAAATTCTTGAAAGGAATGAGAGTTTGTTACTAGTATTGGGATATGGGTTATCTAACTAATTAATATATGTGAAATAATGATACCATTTTCATTAAATGGTTTAATAATAATGAAATGGTAAACTATTCAAACCAATGTCCCCGTCATCATGATAATAAACAATAGAAGAGGATAATGATAGGAGGCCAAGCTTATGTTACCACCATAGTTGAGGTTGAAGTTCATAAAGATTTATTTGTAGGTACATTAATAATATCTTAAAATTTAGATAATGCTTTATTTAATTCTAGATTGTAAAATATTTAATACCTTCCATATTTTCCAAGAAAATTTTATATTTTCCTAAAAACTTAATAAATATGTTTTTATTAAAAATTCATAGTTAAAATCAAATTGAAATAAGGATGTGTCAGTTAGTTCCCATTATGGCACATAAAAATTCCATATTTTTGGACTCTACTATTATAAAAATGGTCAAATTTGATATAATAGTTTATATGGACTAGATTTCAAAATTATGACTGAATAAAATAAAAGAGATGAAAATTGTGATTTGTGATGAATATGTGGAATTTATTATCACTAGAGAGGTTAATTAATCATCTAATTCATGTCTATATCTGACCCCAATATCTCATATGAATGATATTATTATGGAATAAGAGTAGAAAAAAAATCTACTTGAAAAGAAAATCATAAAAATGATTATATAACTATTTTATAGGAATACATTGATGTGTATCCTAAGAAATAACCTAGATATTCACAAGAGTATGAAGTTATATATTTTATTGATTTAATCCCTGATAGAAGACCTTTATCAAAAAGTCCTTATAAAATTGCCACTATAGAATTAGTGGAGTTGAAGAAACAACTAAATATGTTTTGTCATAAGGGTTTTATACACCCTAGTGTTTTAGATTTGGGAGTCTATATTACATTCATTATGAGTAAAGATGAATCCATTAGGTTTTGAATTGAATGTAGGGAAATTAATGATATTACAATAAAGAAGAATTATCCTCTACTAGGTATTGATGACTTACTTGATCATATTCATGGAGAACAATATTTTTCAAATATTAGACATCCTTACAGGTAACATAAATTGAATTTAAAGATGAAAATTATTTCAAATATATAATTTTGAATAGGTTATCGACTATAACACCCTGATATTTTATGAAATATTTTTTTTTCAAACGGATTTAATTTCATTGATTTCTTATGTTACACACAACACCGAGTTTTAAAAAACTATGATACTATTAATATTTTTATTTAAAAAACCCATTTTATCATAGATATTATTCATGGTGGTATGAATACAAATGTCAACATTTTTTACAATCTTTTTCAATTATTTTCATAAAGAAAATATATTTCTTATCAAAATCACAATATATTTCAAAAATACATTTTTCTTGCAAAAATGGTTTTACATATTATTATGAGAAATGAATATAATTATTTTATAACACTTTTATAAATTTTATTTGAAAATTTTATCGTCATTTTTTAAATTATAATATCATAATTATCATTTTTTGAATTTTTAATAATTTTCAAAAAAGGATATTTTTTTTGATAAATTTTGAAAAATACATATTTTTATTACAAATTGACATTATTTTAAAGTATTTAAAAGGTTAAATTATATATTAATTTTTTAAGTGTAAAATTATTTTAATTATATTATAATGAATATTTATTATGTTATTTTAATCAATTTCACATTGAATTATTTTATTAAAACTTTTTACTCTTTTGAAATATTTTTCTTTGTAATAGTGTTTTATTATCATGTTAGTGGGTTTATGATTAATTTTTATAATACCACTAATATGAATTGAATTATAAAAAATGGATAACATATTTTGAATAATCATATTAAATATTATATATTAATTTCAACTTAATTTATGTTAATAATCAATAGTAAAAATAGTAAAAAATCATGATTAAGGTTAAAATGGGATTATTAGGTGTGAAACTAAATGATAATGGTATATTTTCAAGTAATAATAATATAAGATCTATTTTATTGATATATTACAACTTTATCCTATCCAAAATTTAAATATATGGTCATTTTGAATCATTTTTCTAGTAAATGAATTTATAATTTTGGATTATTTTGGAAAATTTCCTAGTAGTTTCTAAGTGGGTTCATTTTCCCCACTAATAAAAGATAACATCATATTCTCTCTTATTTACACACCCAAATACTTCTTTTTCTACCAATAATAACCAAAATCTATCCATTAAATCCCTCCCCATTAATTATAGGCTTTATTTTAATTAGTAAATTATCTTATGAATTATTTTAGTTCTACCATAAGGAGGTTGTCCGAAATAGAGGTATCATTATTAACTAATAAATTTTATTTTTAATTATTCATCCACCTCATTAAAATATTCTTCAACTAAAATTTCATTATTAAATATTTATATCATACATACTAATATTTTATTATGTTTGTGGAATAACCAACATCCATATCCTCTCCCATGAAATGGAAAACTAATTTGTTGATTGTGTGTATGGTTGACTACCACCTTGTGAACCGATGCAATTCAGTTTCAGACACCACCTCACAAGGATGAGTATAATAATATATTAAACATAAATATATTATATTAATGACTTATTTATAATCATGAAATTATAATATCACATATACCTTCTTACTTATCAATCCTTTGAAAAATGATAACGTCACTCTTGTGTAAGCGTGGACTACCACATCCAAAAAGTGAAGTGGTTCATTTTCCATTTTATTTTAAAATGGATGGTAATAAGGATATATTTAGAGAATATATTTGATGACTATGAAATAAAAATTATTCTGTTATGTTTAGGTATTATTTACCTTCATTTCTTTCCATCCATTGATAAAATGGGAACAAATATCATGTGAACGTATGACCTAATTTATTCATGAATGGTGTAGTCAAATTTATATCTTTAAATTTTATGGATTAATATAAATAAATATATAATTATTATATACTATATATATATATCATGGTAAAAATTATAAATATTATTGAACCATGATTGAAATAAAATAACTGATTATACCAAACCAAATCATTCATGAAAAACAATACGGTTATTTTAATAAATTTTTAATAAAAATTAATAAAAGGTCCTATGTAATAAATATATGGAATAATATATTTGTGTTTGGTTCTAGAAAAAATTAATAATAAACCTATATCAATTATATATAAGGCTTTAACATGTGAAATGAAATTCAAGACACGAGGTAAGGTAATTCTATCTAACTTCTTTTTTTACTGGACACATGCCTTATACACATCTTATTTCATATTTTTGGTGTATGAATATTTTCCATGAATACATTTGATGATTATTATCAGGAAAATTATTGGATATAAATATACATATAAGGTTATTTAATTTATGGGGATTATAATTCAAATGCTACCAAAGTCGTAAAAAAAAGGTTACAATCTGAATTCTTATAGAGATTATTTATGTTTAAGATTATGATGATGAAATATTATGATACACCTCTAATTAATATAACTTTTTTTCCTATCATTTAATTCGTTTTGGATAATAAATTTTTTAATTTAATTCCTTTATTTAATAAATAAATATACTAAAATAATGTTTTTAATAAAAAATGACATTATTTCTCTCTTTGGTAAAAAAATAATTTTTCTTCCTCATCTATGTTTTCTAAAAAATTATACAATGTTTTCTTTTTCTCCAATGATTTTTTATAGAAATTTTTATGAATGTTTAAATTTTTAAAAAAATAGGTTTAAAAGGAATATTATTTTCATTTTACTAATGAGGTAGTTTTAACTTTTTAATGAAAACGAGAAAGGAATATTTTTTAACATTTATGACATGAACAAAATTTTCCAAAATCAAAACCATTAAATTATTAGAAATTTAATTTAGATGATTTCAAGGATCATTTCAAAGAAAAAGTTTCACTTAATATTTGGGAAATTTAGTTAGTTTGATTAAGTGATTTATAATTAAAAGGATATATTACTCAATAATGCTGCAATTATTTTTTAATTGAGTTTATATTCATAAAAGAAAAAAAATCTTTCGATGTTTCTTATGTTTATTGGGTATATGATCCAATTTTATGAACATTATTATTTATTTTAATTTTGTAAATATTTTTAGTTTTATTATTATAATGCGATGATTTTTATGATTCCAATTTCTTTTTCATGGGTTATTACCTGATGAATTTATAAATATTTTTATCAAGCATATTTTTAAATATGGGTTATTCCATGAGAAATTGTTTACGAAACACAATTATTTTTTGTGGGTTCTCATATGATGACTATTTTTTTATAATTTTTCAGAAAAGTGTATAGATTATGTTATTTTTGGGACTAATATTTTCCTCTACAAAATTGGGTAATGATTAGTGTTCTATAAGCTCATAGGGTACATGAGAGTTTATGCTAAGCCCAAAAAAAGATGTGTATATGGGAATTTATCGCAATACTAAAACAAGAGTGAACATGGGAGGTTACCCGAAAACCAGAACAATAGGGTACATGGGAGGTCACCCTAGGACAAAAATATTATACATAGTAGTTTATCACAAGATTGATGCAAGTACATAGGTGGTCAGACCAATCCTAACATGTTATGAACTTCATGGTTGGTATACATTGCATAATATATCTTATTCTTATGTGTATGATACAATTCCATGTCTTATGAAAATTTTATTCAAATAGACAATGTTATTTTAATTTTATATGAATAATGTATTATGAACTCAAAATGTTTATTCCATGATTAAATTTTATGATCTACATATGTGTGGTGTGGTTTTAAAATGTTATTCGCATGTTCTCATACCCTTATGCTCATGTTATTTTTATATTTATATTTTTAACCAAATTAAGCATTTGATATAAAAAAATTCTTATGTTTCCTTTCCCCTAGTTATGAATAATGTTATTTTGTATAATATTTCAAATAATTTGGATAATTCTGATAAAATTAGTGGGAGATGATATAGTTCACTTATGAAGCAATTGTATATGTATCCAAGTTTACAAAAGAACTCGACCAATAAAATTATACTTTGGATCATCTTATTATTAAATGGATATTCATATATTAATATGTGGTATTTATGTATGGAATGTCTGGGTATTTATAGTTGGTATTAGGTAAAGGTTTAGTTATCCATTAAAATAGAGGTTGAGAAATCCTTAGTGATATCCCTAGAGATATGTCAAAGGACTAGAATATGTATATAAAAATAAGATGATTTTTTTTTTGAATTTTAGAGAAATTGGTTTTTGAGAAATTATATATCAGTATGGATACACGAATATTGATTAGGATCTTGCATAGTTGTTCCTAGGGGTGATTAATATGAATAGGGGGTATTGATATGAACTTGACTGACACATGGTGTACAAAAACTGGACTTACTACAAATATGGTTTGACACCCTCATGGGATAATCTTTGGAAATTCATAATTTCCATACATACCATCATGAATTATTTGAAAAAGGTAATGATCATGGATGACCTTGGTTAAACCTAAGGATTCATAGATTTAAAACAATGTGCCATTATTTTGACATCATATAATATATTTTTTATGATTAATAACTTTGATTAATGATTCATGATGGGTATGTTAACCACCTAATTTTGAGAAAGGGATTGATTATTGAAGGATAAACCATAGGTGGTTATAAGTATACTCAAATATTGATGTACTAATTTTAGATCAGTTATATGAATTCCCTTGTATCATGAAAAGTATCAAATAATTATAATTAACAACCTCAATGATTATTTTTTGAATTTCTAGTAAAAACCCTTAATATCATGATGAACACACCCCAATCCTATTATTATTATATGGTTGAAGCTTGTAGGAATAAACATCCAACAAACCTTGTTATTCTTACTATTGTTAAATTTGATGTTTCCCTAAGTATAGAATTAATTTTATACATAATCCCCACATCAATTTATGAATAAGGGATATTACATTTGATATTCCAAACCAACCTATGATCATGTATCAGTGTGAAGAGAAATATGAACTTCTAATGAAAATCACATAAATTTTTGGGTTATGATTCTCATTCAAAAGGGGTATTTATCTCAGGTGGTTAGGGAGAAACTCAATATTGATGATATTTTAATTATGAGGGTTTTTTATGTATTTATAGAATAGTTTCATATTCTTCCACAAAATCATGAAGTTATATTCTAAATATAAATCAAACTAGGGTGACACCTTTTTCAAAGGCTTTCTACTGAATTGACACTAAGTTGTTTTTATAATTAATGAAGAAACTCCTATAGAATCCTGAAAAGGAATTTATTCAGACAATTTTGTAATCATGGGGTGAACCTCTTATTTTTTAAGAATAAATATTGATCGATGCTTCTCTTCATTGATTATTAGGATCTGAACAAGACCAAAATCAAGAACAATTATCCCTAACCCATATTGAATACTATATAGATCAAATACATATAAATCCATACATTTCAAAGATTGAACAACATTTTGGATACCATAAATTTATGGTGAAGAAGGATGATATACCCAAGATTGTATTGTGAAAAAATTATAGTCTCTATTATTATATAAGGATTCCATTTGGTCTTACTAATTAATACCTTATCTTTATGGATTTAATGAATAGATTCTCTATATAATACCTTTATCCATTTTTGGTAGTACTTATAGATGATATTCAAATCTATTCAATGATCAAGTTAGAACATTAATATTAATTCATAATTTTATTGTAAACCTTAAGGAGGGATTAAAGGAATGAAAAATTTACAATGTGTGAATTTTGGATATAAAATGATACATTCTTTAGGTCATATAATCTTATGAGAGATTATATCAATGGATCCATTAAATATAGGGGTTGTTGGAAAATTCTCTAGACCAACCATTGTGACAGTTATTGGAATTTGTCTCTAATTAGTGAGATATTATTGAATGTTATTGGAGAATTTCTCATGACTATCTAATCTAATAACCTTTCCAACTTAAAAGGAAGCCAAGTACCTCTAGATATATAAATCTAAGGAAACTTTCATGGAAATAATGATAATATTATTCAGTGACCCAATGAATACGTCACCCTATAGTATAATAGGGAATTTGATACATTCTCTTGAAGAATAACATGGTTATAGCTAATGCCTCAATAAAATTGAATGTTAATGAGAAAAATTACCCAAATCATGAGTTAGAGTTAACTACGCTAATTTTTAATTAAATATTTAGAGTAATTATCATTGTGGATAAACGTGTGATATATATATACTGATCATTTTAGTTTAATGTTTTTATTTGAACGGAAATAGTTGAATATTCTATATTGAAGAAGGTTGGAGGTGATTACAGATAATGACTACTCAATACATTACAACCCAAGAAAATCGAATAGGTTAGCTGGTTCTTTGATTACAAATTATTATGACAACTTATCAATGATGAGGATTAAAACATACTTAATATTTATGCTTCATTAATGGATGAATATAGAAATACTGAAGGAATCATGAAAATATCTTCTTTCTTAAATGAGCATAAATCCATATTTCTAAGCGATGATTTAATAAGTGAAGAAAGATTATATAGAGCATTAGAAAAGGTTAAAAATTCTATGCCACTTAAAATTTATTATGATGGAATGATACGGTTCAGGAACCATGGATGTATTCCATACATATCATATTTAAGGAATGAGAAATTACAGGAAGATCATATTTCTTCATTCTCTATTCATTTGAGAATGACAATGATTTATATTTATTTGAAATAGTATTTCTCGAGGGATAGAATAAAGAGAGATATTAAAGAGTTTTTGTATTAGTAATTGGTATATCATAATGTTAGGTATGTGATTCAAATGTCTAAGGGGATGTTATAACAATTAAACATACTATAATATAATTGGGAAAACATCCGTAATGATTTTTTCATCAGACTCCCCAAAACATCTAAAGGTAGAAATTTTATATGGGCCATAGTAAATAAAATTATAAAGTTAAAACACCCAATAACTATCAAAGATTATTTTTATCTTGGTTAAACTTCCATAATATACATTAATAAAGTTGTAAGGTTTTATGGAGTACCACATTATATTATATCATATTGGGACTTGAGGTTTACCTCAATGTTCTGGAGATTTTCTTAGTAATACCTTGGTATAGAAATGTGTTTCAACATTGAATATCATCCTTAGGTAGATGGTTAGTCTAGAAAAAAATTCAAACCCCAAAGGATATGTTGATATCTTTCTATATGGATTTATAAGTTGCTTCGGTTCAACACATTACTCTAGTTAATTTTTCATACAATAATAGATTTCATTCAAGAATTCAGATGGCTCCTCCCAAAGCACTCTATATAAATAATTTTAGAGATATAACATGATAAGATATAGATACAAGATTTTTTTTAATTTTTATAGTTAAGGAAATAGTGTAGATATGAAGATCCATTCACTATAACATCAAGAAAACTTAGTGTCAACAGAAAAGTTATGCAGAAAATCGTTAGTGTGATCAGAAGATTGAAGTTGGTGACTATATTTTACCATGAATTTCTCTATGTAATAGAATTATAAAATTTTTAAAGAAAGGAAATTTTATCCCTTGGTATATTGGCCCTTTTAAAATTCTTGATCAAGTATATTCAACTGTTTATCTCTTAGAACTTCCATCAATCCTCTCTTAACTCCAGAAATTCTTCGATGTATCTCTCCTAAATAAGTACAACCATATCCTTCACAAAAACTATACTCAGATATAATATCACTATATCGTCAACATTCCTATGAATAATAACCTATCGAGACTATAATTCAATGAGATAAAGTGATATAAAACAATCACACTCACCTAGTCAAGGTTCTATAGAGAAAACACCTAATTAAGAAAGCTATATGGAAACCTGAGGATATGATGAGGTGAAAGTATACTATGTTTTTTCTATCATAGTGAGAAAATTTCAAGGGTGAATTTCATTTAAAAGGCTATATAATTTATCACCGTAATATTTTATGATTTTTATCCAATTAAATATAATTTCTTTGATGGCATGTGTTACATTAAACACCATGTTTTAATAAATCATGATATACCATTTATATTATTATATAAACAATTTCATTATAACCTAGTTGTTAAACATGGTTGTATGAGTAATAATAAAACATTCCAAGAAAAATCAATAAATTATTTGGATAAATAAAATGTATTTTCTATTAAAAATTATTTAGTTTAAAAAATATATTTTTAGGAAAAAATCGTTTAAATTTTATTTATGAGAAAATAATATAATTAATTTAAAAAATATTTATCAAATTTATTTTTTAAAAATAAAATTCATTTTTGAAATCATTATTTAACAATTATGATAGAGTTAATATGGGATAATCTTCTAAAAGATTTTATTTTTTGATGAATAGTAAAAATCACTGATTTTCATTGAAAACATACATTTCATTTAAAGTATTTAAATGTTAAATTATATTTTGAAATGTTTTTTAAAAGTAATATTATTTAAATTATATTACATTTAATCTAATTTAAATAATTTTAATAGATTATCATTCTAATATTTTTAAAACAACTGTTTTAAAATTTTGAATGGTTTTTCTTTGAAAAACTATTTTTTCTTCATATTTGGGGGTTTAATTTTTATTTTTTTTGAACGTATATGAATTTAATTTCAAAAAATGGATTACGTATTTTTTATCATAATAATTAATATTATATAATATGTATCTTATTTTTTGTATAATGAATATTAAAAACATTTAAAAGTAATTACCATAGTTAGGTTTAAAACGGGTTAACCTATGGGGTTACACCAAAATATAAGGGTAATTTTACGAATAAAATTGGTCTATATTTTTTTATGGACATATTAAAACATTATATTATCCGAAGATAAAATATATGGTCATTTGGAATCATTATTCTTGGTAATTAATTTACTATTTTGGAATCTTTTTGTAGAATTTCTATGTAGTTTCCACATGGGTTCATTTCACCACTTATAAAAGTTCATACCCTAAACTATCCTCTTCACAAAACAATATATATTTTTTAGAAAACTACTCATAAAAAAAAATTCCTCACTTTTCTCATCACGCGTTGGATTCTGTAGTATGATTAGGAATCCTTCATAATAATGCTTTTGGTTCTAACCTAAGGAGATTGTCTGGATAAAAGGTATCTATCTTAACTGTGAATTTTTATTCTACTTATACTTTCACATACTTCAAAAATTCTTATAACTTTCTTATATAATTAAAAAATTACCACCCAAAAATTGATATTTTATTATGTTAGTGTTATAAACTGCATCTCTCTCCTCTTCTATCAAATAGTAATTGAATCTTTTGATGGTGTGTATGGAGGAAAACTACCTCGTGAACTAATGTAGTTCATTATTCATCATTACCTCCCACTAAAATATATAATGGTGGATTTAGAACATGGATATTATTTATATGAAATATTTATACCTCTAAAATTATAATATCACATCTACATTATTTCTGTCAATTCGATTGGAAAACGATAACATCGATTGTGTATACGTGTAGACTACCACCTCCAAAAAGTGATGTGATATGTTTTAGAAGATTTCTTAAATATATGGTATTAAGGATTTATTTAGTGAATATATATTATATATATGAAATACAAATTATTTTTTAAGTTGACATATTATTAACCTTTAGTTTGTTCCATCTATTTAGAAAATGGAAACACCATTCATGAGTACGTATGGAATACCCTCTCCATGAATCGTGTAATTCATTATTGATATATAAATTTTATGGATTAATCTAAATAAATATATTATTAATATATATTACATTTATATCATCTTTAAAATTCATTAGATTATAGAAAAATGATCAAAATAATGGGAAAAAAATAAAAAAAATAGAACATATATGGTAAAAAAAGTAGTTACTACATGATACATGATCTTAACAAGTAATTATTAATAATGAAATAAGAAAAGGTCATAATTAAATCATATATGGTATGCTATATATGATTATTTTTTGTAATATATGTATAATAAACATATATTTATTATTCAGGTGGCTCAAATGTGTATGAATAAATTTGATACTTGAGGTAAGGGAATTCGTTATCGCTTTTATTTCAATGGGTCACATTCTTTATAAAAAAAATTTATTTTGTGTAGTGTATATATAATTCCCATGAAAATATTTTTTGATTATTCTCTTAAAAATTATGGTATATAAATATCCCTATAATATTATTTATTTCACGCAGATTATGATTCAAAACATACCAAAGTGGTAAAATATTTATGTTATAATGTGATAAATTATAAGTATTTTTATGATAATATTTACAATAATGAAATATTAGGATATACCTCTAAAAAACCTAATATATTTACATAAAATCTGGTTATTTCTATAGAATAAAAATTTTACTTTCATAATTTTATCTTTTATAACTATAGGTAGTAATTTTTTTAAATAAAATTCATTCTTATTGCTCTCTTATGTTGAAAATACGTTTTCATTAATGTCCATGTTTTCAAAAAAAAAATTGTTTTCAGGAATGTTTTACTCTTATAAAATTATTTTTTGGTGTAATTATTACACATTTTTTACTTTTGATAGGAAAATTTAATATGAATATTCATGTTGTTTTCTTAATGATTTGGTTTTATATTTTTACAAAAATGTGAAAGGAAGCATTGTTTTAATGTATACAATATGAGTGAAAATTTCCACAATCATGACCACTAAATTATTTGAAGATTCCATAGAATGTTTTAAAAGCCATTTTCAAATAAAATGATTTAATTAGTATTTCTGAAATGCTTATATTTTAAATAACTTATTTAAAATGGAATGGATATTTCTATCAATAACGATTTAATGATATTTTTATTTATTTTTTATTCATCAATGATAAAAACCATTTACTAAGGTAGGGTTTTATAGGTGATATCATCAAATGTTACATTATATATTCTTTATAGGGATGGTTTATGTTTATTTTTATTTTTAATATAACAATGAAAATATTTTTATAAAACTCATTCCTAACCCAAATGTATTGATATGATTATTTGGTGAAATATTTATGAAACTTGTTTATTTCCACAGGTAATTTCATTATGAAATGTTTATGCAACCTTACAATTTATTGTTGGTTATGATATAATGAATGGTTTATAATATTTCAGAACAAAAATGTATGTATAATGTGATGGGTGTGACCAATATCACCCACTAATTCATTAGGTAATGATTAATTTTTTATGAGCTGAAAGGGTACATGGGAGGTTATCCTATGCCAAAAAATAGAAGGGTATATCAGAGGTTATCACAATACCAAAAAAAAGGGTACATGGAAGGTTATCCCAAAATTGAAATAAGAGGGTTCACAGGAGTTTATCTTATTCCAAAAAAGAGGTTACATGGGAGGTTACCCCAATCCCAAAGAGGGAACATTGTTGTTTATCCCAGGCCTAACATAATAAGAATTTTTAGTGGGTAGCCTTAACATAAGATTTTATGTACTTATGTTTATACCACAACTCCATGTCTCAGTCCAATTTAATGCTCCTGGATCATGTTATTTGATTCATTTAGGGTTAATGTGTTATGAACCAGCTTAATTTATAACATGACTCAAGTTTATGATCCATTATAAGCATGGAATGGTTAAAAATGTAAGTCCTATGTTTTCATACTCTTATACTTTTATTATTATTATATATTCCTTTTTTACCCTTACATGGCATCTATGATCACCCATTCTTGTGTTTATCTAGGTTATGGAGAATGGAATTATATATGATATTACTAAAAAGGGTTCTAGTTATGTATATCATTGTGGAATATGATATAGTTCAATTATGAACCACTTTTCTATGTATCCATGTTTATTAAGGAACTAGTCTTATTTTCTTCTGATGTGGAATTTTTATTATGTATTAGATATTAATATATAGAGAATTTATATTTTTTATGGAATGTTTTTGTCTATATGTGGGAATTATTATTTTATATTAATTCAATTTGGATTAACTGATGCACTATATGTTTTTATGGACCTAAAGAATAGAGTATTCAAGGAATATCTATAATATTTTCTTTGTAGTGTTCATTAATGATATATTGGTGTATTATAAAATATATTAGGGAAAGGAGAGTCCCATACGGATAATTATTTAGTGTATTACAGAAAACGATTTGTATGGAAAATTCAGAAAGTGTGAATTTTTTCTTCATAATATTTCTTTTTCATAGACATATTTTATATGAGGATGAAATCTCAGTTGATCCTATGAACACAAAGATATTCATAGAATGTCCTACATTAATAAACATAACCATGGTATTTAGTTTCATTAGTTTTTTAGGATACTATTAGTGATTTTTGAAAAAAAAATCTCAATTGGGTAACCCATTACCCATGCTTACATATAAAAGGGTTATGTTTATATGAACAAAGGAATGTGAAGAATGTTTTGATGAATTGAATTGGATATTGTTCAATTATCTTATTTTGACTCTACCAACATGAAATAATGGATTTGTGATATATAATAATTCATCAAATATGGTACTTGGTGTTTTCCTTATAAAAAATTATAGTGTAATTTTAAATGAATCAAGGTAGTTAAAAATCCTGAATAGAATTTTCCAACTCATGGTCTTTAGTTGGAATCCATAATATTTCCATTGAATATGTGGAGAAAACATATCTATATTGAAATATGTTAAATATATATAAACTATAAGATCCTAAAATAAATATTTTCATAGAAAAATATTAATATTATGTGAGGGAGATGACCCAAGGTTCTCAGGGATTATGATTTCTCAATAAAATAACACATAGGGTAAGAAAATATGGTAACATGTGTATTGAGTATAAAATAACATAGAGTACAGAAAAAAAAATTGGATTCAAATAGATCATGTGTTTATAGATTTAGTGAAGATATATATTGGAATTATTAAGGAAGTGTAATAATCACACCTTTTTCAAATGATTATGAAATAATATTTATTGTAATTGATAAAAAGTTTGCAATCTGATGATGATAATTTTCCAAATAAAAAACATCCTTATTTGACAGAAAATTTGGAAACTTCATTTGTAAATATGGATTATTTAAATTTTTTAAAGTACTATATATTCCACTAATAACTGAACTAAAATTGTAGTTTTTGGATGGTACTCATTACATGAATTTCTTAATAAAAATTCATAGCACGAATTTTTATAAGGATTTGAAGGAACATATTTTGTGGGAAAACATATAGTGAGAAATTGTTCATTATGTATCAAGAATCATTTTTTTAATAGGTGATCATCGATATTCAATATCTTAGAGGAGTTATAAAAACTATACCTATTCCTATTTCTAAATGAGATGATATTAATATGGACATTGTCTCTCGATTACCAAAGACTCATAAAAAGTGTGATTCAATATCGATTATTATTAATCACCATATAAAATCTTCAAAATTATTTTTTATAAGTTAATATTTACCAATTGATCCCCTTTTGTGGATCTATGTTAATGATGTTGTAATAATTCATGGTTAATCTCTTCCAATTGTTTCTAGTTATGATCACCAATTTACATAAAAATTCTAGTAAGGTCTTCAAAATTATCTTAATATTGAGCATCATTTAAGAACTTCCTACTATCCTCAAACTGATCGTTAGCTTCAACAGACTCTTCAAATAATTAGAATATAGTTTTACATTGTTCTTTAGTTGACATTATATCTATGTTGGATTAGTATCTACCTTTCTTATGGTTTTACTATAAAAATAGTTTCCATATGGGTATTTAAATGGTGATTTATGTATCATTATATGGAAACATATTTCAATCTTCAACTTGTTGGGATGATGTTGAAGAAAGGAAATTGAAGTCCCATAACATGTTGAGGAGAAAATAAAATTGTAAATATCATTTACATTCATTTAAAAGTTTCTCAATGGAGGAAAAATAACTATATTGACAATTGAAAGAATAGTTTTTAATTTCATGTGGGAGATCACATTTTCCTAAAAGTATCTCTATAGAAGGGTATTATAAGGTTCAACAAGAAAGGAAAACTATGTTTGAGGTACATAAAGACTATTGAAATTTTATAAATAACTGTATCTATTGATTACCCTTTTTACATTCAACCAAGTCCCTCTAATGTGAAAGATGTGTTCCCTATATCAATTTTAAAGAAGTACATGCTAGACCCAAAACATGTTCTCATATCCAATTAAATAGAATTAGAACATGATATAAATTACTACGAAGAGCCCACTTAGATTCCTTACACTAGATAAAATGTATTAAAGAATACGATGAATCAATTGGTAATTATAATTTATATAAATCATAAAATTGAGGAATAAATATTGTTACCAAAGAATGTTATGAATAAGAACTACCCTCAGTTGTTTAGAATGTAATATCTATGAAAATTTTAAGGATTCAATTTTGTAGAAGGGAATAAAGTAACAACCAAGATTAAATTATAATAAGTAAAAATTATAATTTATTACAATAATAACACAATGAACATATTAATATTTTATGGAATATTAATTTAGATTTGATATGATTACTATTGATTTGAAACTTAATAGGTCCAAATAATCCTAAAATGATTTCTTGAAATTTTCCTATATAAAAAATATTTTATGAATACTAATATATATATTTTTAATCTATTAATACATTTATTTATAATGATGTGTTATAATATAAATATTTCAAATTTTATTTATTATCATTCTGATATAAATAAAGAAAAAATTATTTGAAGGAAAAGGGATATTTTTCATAAAAATATTTTTTTAAGAAGCATAATGCCAATCCATTTTAATTAATTAACACAACCTTTATTAATGAATGATTTTATTAAAATTAGTTAATTATATACGTAAATAAACTAATTCCAATCCATATAATAATTAAAAATAGTAACGTAGTTAATGTATGTTCATCTTATTCTTGATAAATCAATTTCTTGATAATCCATGTTTTGGAAACAACTTTAGGTTTATTTTTAAATTCAAATATTCCACTTATGTGAATTTTATTTAATAATATTTATTACATATTTTAAATAAAAATAATTTATTTTAGGTGATATGTTTAACTTAATATTTGGTAAAAAATATATGAAAAACTATAAAAAAAGTATTATGGTTAAGGTCAAAATTTGTTTACCGGGGTTTAATCTATAATGGCAAGGGTTAAAAAGATCAAAAAAAATTATAAAATTCCTTGGTTAGTTGTATTATAGATACAACAATATTCTATTTTAACATTAGAAATTGTGGATCCATATACTCTAGAAAGTGACATGACATTATTGTAAAATGTTGAAAATTTACAAATGTGCCACTCACCTCAATTTTTAAAGGGAACCTCCTCTACTAACTTATTCACCCTAATAAATATATTTATCACAAAAAACTACCATAATATTTCCCAAAATCCATATCCAAGTTTTAGTTCATTTTTTCTCCCCAAATAACCAACTTTAATGTCTTTAATAAGAGATCCTTAGGATTTTTTTCTAAGAGAAGGTAATTGCCTTCACCAATAACTTTATTTTATCCTTTTAAAAAATTAAATTATATATTAACAATAACACTATAAAAATAAATAGTATATATCATATACTGATATTTTATAATGTTTACAGAATAATATTTTTCAATATGCTTTTCTATATAATGGGAACCAAAACTATCACTCATGAGTACGGAGGACTACCGCCTCATGAACAAATGTAATTTTTTCCATCACTGACTCACATGGATAGTCATATTGATGGAAATAATGAATATATTAGATAATTATGAAATTATAATGATTCTATAAATTTAATATATCACATAATTCTTTATTTTTTCATACATTAAGGAGCTGACAACGTCGCTCATACATACATACGACCCACCATCAACACAAAGTTTTGTGATTCATATTCCTTTTTAAAATTTCATTAATGATTATTAAATTGTTTATAATGAAAAAATGCAATATTTATAATTTTATTATCACTATTTAGACAATGTAATTATATTATATGTACAATAATTATAAATTCCATGAAAAATAATTTATGAGAGAATGAAGCAGCTTACACTTGATACAACGGTAATAATGAAATATTATTAATGAATCGGTGATAGAATGTTATAAGATCATCATATATGATATTATAAATATTAATATGGTTTTATTTTAAATTAATAAATTTTTTAAAATAGTCATTCAGGAGGTTAAATAATGTTCATCTAAATGGAAGCATGATGTAAGGAAGTTCATCTCAATTTAAACACTATTTAGACTAATTTATTAATTTTCACTCATTCACTATTATGTTGTGTATATACTGAACCTAATTTACTATATCATGAAACTTTCATTCTCTTGTGATCATTGGAAATTAAATTCCTCTTAAATATCCATATTCATTATATCATGGATATGATTATTTCCAAAACCATATACTATTTTTATATGTTGTGTTTTACTATGAATGCTATTTGATTTACTGGGGAAATTCAAAACAAATCCATATTTTTACTCAATAAATATATTTGTTAATAATTAATATATTTTTTGAATTAAAATTATCATTAAATATATGATAAATTAATTTCACATGTAGTGGTTGGTGGTGCCTAGTTATAGATAGTTCCTCAATTCATCGATGGGTCTCTTGAGACAAATAAGTTAGTCAAATAAAATATGTGGTTCATACATTCCTATCAATTTAACTATATTAGTTTAAGGTATTTATACTATATATATCATAGTTTTTTATATCATGAAATTTAATATTATTCATTTCCTTTATTTAGAATTTAGTTTTTATTATCAATGATATTTTCACACTGGTATTAAACATGGATGTATTTCAAGCTCAAGTTATTCACTAAATGCATGTGTTTTCACTTACTTACCTTGATATATTTATTAATTCTTATTTAATAATGATATATTATATTTAATGTATAATTTATTGAGTATTTTATATCTCCCATATTTTTCTTCCTTCACTAATATATGAAGAAGACTCTTTGATTGAGTTCAAGGATATTGAATGTTTTCAAGTGCTATGATTTAATTTTACTCCTGATATAAAAAGAGTACCATGTATTTATTTTAACATCCAATAATACTTAATTTATTAGTCTTTTATGATTATAACCCTTATATATATTACAATGTAATAAATTGGACAAAATTTTTGGGTTACTGGAGTCTGGGTTTTTAGTGTTATATGAATGTTCTAAAGAGATGTCTATTTTTAATCATATCTCATAAAGAGACAACTCACTAAGATCCATCATATATTTCATTGAAAATTATAGATTTTAAATAGTTTTAAATATTATAATTATATAAATATTAATATTTCAATCATTGATCTCCTAATAAAGTATACAAATGTAACTATCAAATTTGTCAAGATGATCAAGATACCATGTATATTTTTTTAGTGTTCTTCTCTAAATCAAAAAATTTGTTCTATAAAACTTGAAACATTGAATCATTCACTTCGTTTCAAACTTAAATTATTTTAACATGTATATCACAAATATATTTAGTTATTTAATAGAATATCAACTTTATATAAATTATATTTTCCATCAACCAGATAGTGAAGTTTTATAATTGAAATCATCATTCAATAACGTTTTGTCCTAATCATTTATTATATTCCATTAGGATATATTTATTTAATTCCATGTACTACTGTATTAGATACATAAATCCTATGATATAGTATATTAGATATCATATTTTTCATCCATATATGATAACTACATCCATCTGTTAAAGGAACTATATTTTCCATCAAAATTTTCTACATGACTAGAACTATCATTCAACTAATTCAATAAATAACTAATAGTTCTGATACCAATTATTGTACCATATTCCCATTCTATATCAAAGTATGGGAGGGGGAATTATGGTTAAAAAATTTCTTTTTCTCTATGCATTATATTCGATCATTTATTTACATTGGAAAATATAACTTGAATATGATTTTTTATCACAAAACAATTTGAAATATAAAGAGAATGAAAATATTGATTTTACATGGTTCTCTTATAAATGGATACACCCAGGAACAAATATTAATAATGTGTGGATAATTTGATAAAAAACAACATCAATATGTGACTAAAAATTTAAAAATATATTACTACTCAGTGGTGGTCTATAACCTCTTGCACTCTTCATTACACATTTTTTATGATGAAAAAAATTAAGTTGATGGGAAAGTCTATCTTAAAAAATTTTATATAAAAAAATAATATATAAGACAACCAATATATTCCACATGATGTATGATTCTTCAATTAAAAATATTCATTAATATTCACAAAAATACAATCTTTTATACTTGACCTTCATTGCATCTATTAATGTATAACACTTCTCAAAAAATTTCATATATTCAATAAATCAACTAATTACACCTTTTATTCAATATATTCAAGTTCCTATGGTATTTTATTAATCATTTTTATTATTTTATACAAAACAAATACAATAAAATAATTAGAATTATTGTATTTAAAAATGTTAAATCTAAACTATAATTAAAATTTCATTGAAATATAGCATTTTGATTATTTTCTAAAATGATATCCACTATTGACTTAGAATTTGGGATTTTATTCCTTTTTTGTAACCAAAAAATCTCAAAGATATATCAATATCATCATCCATATTCAAATAATATGGAAACCATAAATCATGGTGGAGTATACCCCTTTAAAACATGATGATTCAAATCTGAGTTATGTAATTTTTCACACCATTTGATATTGAACCATGCATAGAGACCATTGTTTTGTTCATTTTTCTTTGAAATTGTATAGGGGTTAAGAGGAGTTCAATGTTTCTTTGTGGAATCTATAAGACATTGAATAAAATGTATATCCCATTCTCTAGATGGTGTTGGTTGTAAAAACACCATAATTTTTTAATGTTCCACTGACCAATTGTTTGGCCTCCACTAGTATGTCAGTGGAGTGCCTAGTGGGACATGAATTCTTCTTGAACCCACTGGCAAGTTGGTGGAAGTTATATAGGTGTATAAATCCTCTATACACCAACATTTCAACTAGTGGTATATAAATATCCTATTAGTGGACCATCATCTATCTGATGAGGCCCATCAACATAATCGTTACACGATTGTGTGCGCATTTTGTTAAGGGTGCGAATTTCATTTTCATAAAAAATATGTTTTTATCATCCCAAATTCAATACATACATCTCTATTTATATTTTTTATTAATATAGAGGCTCTAAATTGAAATTCATAGATATCTCCCTCTTTATTTTTTTTGGTTATTAAAACGAATTAAAATCGATTGTCTCCATTGATTGTAATTTGGGGAGTTAGACCCATTTGATTTTTTTCTTCTCCAATGTGCATTCGGTGAGATTAACACTATAAATTCCTTTTGTTCTTATTATATTTTCCTTTTGGTTTTTAGAATAAAAATTGGTTTTAATATTTTAGGGATATGGTTATGTTTTCATAAAGGCGGATTTTAAATAAAATATTTGAGACACATGATATGTTTGTTAAATTTCCTCAAAAATGAATTAAAAAGGAAACGGGTTTTCAAACATATGAGTGGAATGATAACTTTATAGAAATGTTTTTTTTTCAATTATGGGATTGAATTTGAACTGTATTTTTCTTGGAAAATGTTTTATGAAACAAGGTTTTTTTCTTTGAACATAATGATGAAATAAAGCTGATTTCAAGACCATGGGTTATTGAGAAAAACTAAACACAGATAGACCCAAATGGAATAAGTTATTACTAGGGGATTTTACCATGAGGCAAAAGATGTTAGGTGTATGAATTGTTTATGGAACAATTTCCCAAAATCAATGGATTTAAATATTCTAACTTTTGTTCCATTATGTGTCTTAGACGTTTAGGCGTGCACACCCACACATCCTGGATTTCTCCCATTGTATTCATTGAGATTATGTTACCTACATTATATTTCAATATACTTATTTTCACACATGATCTCGATATGGATATTGATTTTTGAAAAATATTTTATATTATCTATTTATGACATTCGATAGGTGATATGTCTTATTGATATGTTTTTTTAATATGGAATGATTTTGAAAGGAAATTCTTATTTTTTTGTAAAGAATACAAAATGATGGTTTTAAATGGAAAATGATTTATTTTAAATGAATTTAGGAAATATATTATAAAAAACAACTAATTAATGAATTTATATAATAATTGTATAAATTATTTTTGGTATCCTACTAAAATTTAGTGTGCATGTTCTGCTTTTATTTTTATGAATTTTTAGCCTTGGTTTTGTAGAATACAGTTAAAGGTAATAGTACCATGTTGAGGAAGAATATACAAGTTCATGTTTCATTTATAGTGGGTTGGGATGGTGATGAAATATGGTAACATAGATATATACCCATAGTTTTCATCATTTCCTATGTTTATGGAATTTCCTTTTTTGTTTATCTTTTGTGATCTTGTTACTGGTTTTTAACTTATCATATGGTTTTTTGACATATGATGTATTATTGATATCTGTTATAATAATTTTATTGCTTATTTTCTATCATATAAATTGTGGAGTATAAAATCATTGCCAATTTTTTTGGATACGCTAGTGCTTTTCTCCATCCCATGGTGACTGGGAATGGGAATTAGGAATTATGGAGGGCCAATTTAGGTGATTTTATAGGTTTACTCAGGTTATTTGGTTTTTAATTGTCATCATAACGTATGGTTGTGTTAAATAATATGATTACTCTTGTGTATCTCTCAATTGAATCTAGGGGTAATTGATATACTAGAGATTGTACTGTCATAACTCAAGTGGTAGTGTGGGAGTCATCCTTTCCATCGCAATTTCATAACAAGCATCATCTTACCATAGGAAGTCATTGGTTGTTAGGTTTTCTTGTTTTTTATGTTAGCCTATTTGATTTATTCATTTAAACACAATTTTTGATAATGGAATCAAATTATATTATTAACGGGTTTTCATCTTGTTTTTTAGTTAATGGATCTACCAAAAATAATAGTCTATAATATTATAGAGAAATCTACATACCAATCCACATGCGAAAATTCTCTAATTACCTAGTTTTAGTGGGAATTATCAATGGAATGATCTAATTTATGGATCAATTTTACAACACTGAACCATAACAAGAGGTTGGCCATTATTTGGAATTATGTAAGAATATTACACTAATCTTTCATGGTGACATGGGTTCACATGATGTGGAAGAATATATTGATGGGATTTATATGATATTAAATCATCTGAAATCTTTAGAGGACTCTATGTCTGGATGTACTAATTATATGCTTGAAGGGACATAATAAAGTGGTTGGAATCTATTATAATATAAAATTTACATGAATATATCATCTTGATGATAATAAATAAGACCGCAAATCAATAGTTTTATCCTAATACATTGATAGTAGAGAAGGATTGAGAATTAATTACTTTGGAATGGGAATATTGATCTATAATAGAGTATGCTATTGAATTTTATGAGTTGGAGCACCTATCTCTTGAGAATTTTAGAAATAAATATCTCAAGGTACTAAGGAATATAATGGGTTTAAGGTATGATATTTGATCTAGGTTGATTCTTATGTACTTACCCTCCTGTGTTAAGGCTTTGGACTAAGAAGGAATGGATAAGGTGGGAATAACGGGAAGACATGACTTATCAAAGAATAAGTGATAACAGATGGTATCCAAATATAACATTATAGTTAGAAAATGATTTTGGATGACTATAATTGAGGTGGTATCAGGATTCTACAATAGACATCAGGGTAGAGTTAGGTAATCTATTGGTTGTGTGGGGAAAAGGGACACCACATAACTGAATATATGGCAACACCTAGTGTGTTCAACATTTAGGGAAAATATGATCATATTTTGTGTTTTTTTGGATATTCATACCAATTATGTATAACTATATCCACATTAACATAGGTATATTAGTTATGTTATGATACAAAAAATATAAAAATATCTTGTTAGTTATCTTTTTAACCACCTATGGCCCATGATTGTAGGATCCCATACTGGTATCATCCACAACATGTCTATTTGTGACATGTGGAAGGTATTTTAACCTTCCGTACCAGGTTTCATTCCACCTCCACCCCACTCAAACATGTGAGCTTTTACATAATGGATAATCGAAAAGTTCTATATGTACCACTAGGTCATTGTCTTAGTGGTACATTTAGCACTTCATGGTTGGATATTATGCCAGTGATTATGGGTTTGAGCTACATGGGAGGTGTAATAAAATGATTTTTATGAGGGATAGTATATGACATGTTTTAAATGTAGATGTGTTGTGGTGGATATTATTATGATATCCTAAAAACTTAGACCATGGGCGGTTAAAAAGATAGCTTATTAGGGGTCGTTAAATAAAAAAATACCTTATATGTATTTATTGAAGGTCAAATATCAATTTAACCACCTATGACGCATGTTTTTCGGATTCATTACCAATATTTCCCACCAACCATCTATATATAACATGTTAAATGTAATGTACCCTTCTATAAGACATTTTATTCTACCTCTCTCTTAGCTCAAACCCATTACCTCTAGAATAATTTCCTAAATAGAAGTGATATGATAATGAAAAAATAATACTTGTAGAACTTATTTATCTGATCATTTTCTAGAGTTCACATATTTAAGCTTTGGGGGATGTAGAATAAAACCCCAATATAAGAGATTATTTCTTACCACATTTTTTTGGGTCACTGATGATAATGGTCTATGATCCTAGGTGCTTGGTATATATATGGTAAAAGGGTTAGATGGTCAGGGATTGTTGTATAAGAAGAAACATTTTTATGTAACAATCCTTGATTTGATATATTTTTAACAACCTATATCTCAAGTCAATAAACACTTATACTAGTATCAACTATGACCAATATACATATGACACATGGTAGGTATAGTCCCATGTCCAGTAGGAATTAAACTCTCCTCCCCTAGTATATAAACATGTGACCTCTGAAAAAATTTCTAATAGGTAAGTGTGATGAGTACCACTAATCTAGTAATACATTGGTATTCATAACACATACATGTTTTATATTATGCTTGAGTTTAGGAGTTTTGGTTATGGGGGAGGTTAATTAAATTCCCAAATGGAATGGTATAGTACCTTCCATGTGTCACAGGTAGATTATTCAGGGTTTATACTAGTATGGGATACGACTCCATAAAAAACTTAAGTATGAAACTTGTATTAGATATCGTGTATGACACATGACACTTAGCACATATGGTAATATCCTGATACTTTATAATACATTTACTATTTCAAATAGATTCCCTATATATTTCAATGCATTAAATATTGAGTTGGATTACATTACATACAAGCACGACATTAATTGATAGTTTTCATTATAAGAAAGAGTAACCTTTTGCAATAGCTTACGATACATGCAATAATGACCTTCCTTGATAGTTTGTGTAACACGCAAGACCAAATTTCACCAAATGACAATATATTATTAAGATATTATTGTCTAATATAATATGATAAAACAAAACCATTGTATTAGTGGTGACGAATAGTATTAAATAACTTATGAAAATATAAGGATAATATGAATATAAAATTAATTTATGGGTTACTAATTAATTGGAAATGAAAATAAGAACCAATTTGATCTAAAAAGAATTATTATTATTTTTATGATTCCAATTGAGTTTTGTATTAATAAAAATAATTAACTATAATTAGTGAATTATTTTAACAAAATATATATGGTATATAATTTATAATATTTTTTGTATATTCATGCATTGGATTTTATATTCATAATATAAGAAAAACCATATTTTACACATAAAAACCTATATTTTTATAAAAGTGATTTTACCACCTTTTAATGGATAACCCATTTTAAATATAAATTTTGAAACATTAATTGATTTAATATGTAAAATTAAACTTCTTCATAGAAAGGGAAACATAATAATTAGGTCAGGTTGAATTTTTGATATTTTTTCTGAGACATTTTATTTTTTATTTAGATTTAAAAATACTAAATTTTAGTTCAATACTAATTCTAATATATTTAATTTATAAGGTTCAGTTTTTTATTTGTTTTAATGTTTAATTAGATAATATTTTTATAAATTAATACAAATTAGGTTATTTGGATCAAATTCACATTTAATGTTATTATAAAAACATAGCAAACTTTCAGAAGTTTTTACTTTAAAAACCTGAATTATCATATTGTCTGTGGGATTAAAATTTATTTAATTTCTACCACTTATATTATTGGAATTTCGAAAATTTTATTCTATATTTTTAATAATAATTATTTTTAATTTATAATAATCCCAAATTTTTTAACCAAAAAAAATTAGTGAAAGTGATTAAAAATAATTACAATTATTAACATTAAATTGAGCTCAATAATGAACTAATCCTTTATCTTAAGGGACCAAAAGACATATACACTTTCTCAAAAACCCAATGGTTGTACATAACTAGGAAATTAACCTTACATTATTGATTTTAGTTGGTTTTATGTTGAATTTTTTATGTAATAACATGTCCACAACAAACTTTTTTCCAAAAATTCCATGTGAGTCTTTCTCTTTATTTATAAAAAGCAACCACCTCTCCCACTTCATCACACATCTCAAAAATCCAAGTTTTGGACATTAACCACCCAAATGGTTTCCCAAAATACAACACATATAACTATAATCATATATTTGGGAATAAATCAATCCAAGGAAGCTTTTGGTTCAAACCAAAAGCAGTTACCCGATTAAAAGGTGATGTCTACAAGGAAAATTATTATTTTCATTTCCAATATCCACCCCCTAAAATATTTTATTTATATTTTTTTACAAAAACACCATTATCATATATATGAAAGGATTTTTTTCTATGTTTTATACCTACACTTATATACACCTCCATGTAATGGGTAACAAATATATTGTTTCTATGTATGGTGAACTACTGCCTCACAAAATGATGATCGCTCAATTTTCCCTTATCACCTCTCATAGTGTCCAATATGATAGAAATATTGATTATACATATTATACGTGATATTTATTATGTCTTAATACTTATTTAACCATTTTATAATATATACATTAAAATATTTTCATTTTATGTTAATACGATTACATCATTTTGGGATGTATGGACTAGTGCACCCTCAAAGAGATGTGATTCGTTCACACAATACATCGAATGTATAATTGAATAGTTATAACAAAACATAAGAGTCATGAAAAATAATATATTCATGACCTAATTATATTTATTTCAATATTATATATATATATATATATATCATCTCTTTTATGTCCCTTTCACACACTTTAAAAGAGATAATGTCATTTGTAGATGTGTGGACTACCGCCTCCTTGACTTGATGTATTTATTTTTTACATCCAATAATATATTATATCAGTATATATTTTTAAATAAAATGTTATTTATTATATAATTTTCATTATCTATAGATTTAAGGTACCTACCTTCTTTCCAAAATGATCATTTAAAAATGGGAATGTTACTCATGCATACATATGACTTACCCTCTCCAGGATTGTTACATTGACTCATTGTCATAACCATATTAAATTATTTATTTTAAAAGTATAATTGGTGTCTAAATATTATAATTTATTATGGTTATTATTTTGGATATTTTATATAATGATTCCATTTACCATAGTAGACGAATAATAGTTTTTGAGACACATAAACCAAATTTGGTTAAAAACACCCAGTGTAAACTTAATTGTTTAAGAAGCTATACAAAAAATGTTAATAATTAAAATAAAATTAATTATAAATTTGAAATGGTTATAAATAAATTATAAAATTAACATAACTATATTATATAGTAATTTAAAGGATGTTTAACCGATAAGAAATGCAAGGTAAGTATTTCCATCTTATTTTTTTATATCCTTGAGATAAATGTCATATTCACTACTTAGTTATTTTTTGTGTCGAAACTACTATACATTTAGATATATTATATAATTAATCAATTCATCGGCATGTTATTTAGATGATTCGTTTTAATATTATCACTTTTGAGTCTTTTGATTCATTTATATGGTATTTTCATCTCAATACACATTCTATTGAGGCTTAATTATTGTTATCCACCTAGTTTCTTTTATTTGTTGTATATAGTGACCATTAAATGATATATCATTAATTTTATTAATATCATGATATAATGAATTTAATTTAATTTTATACCTTCATGAGGTTATGATTTAGGATGTTTCAATGCGGTATGGGAAACATTGGAATTTTTAAAGATTATTAATTTCAGTAATAACATTAATGCTATTTAAATGGTATTTCCATTTGAGGAAATTATATAACCATTATTACATAAACCCTTTAATTTGTATATTTATAGTCATGGAAATTATCATGTATTGGTACCAACATTCAAATATATAGTTGTCAAAATATTCTATAAAATGTTTTTAGAAAACCCAATTTTATTTCTCTCTTTAGTGAGAGGACCAATTTTCATCTAAAAACCACTATTTATTAAAATGGTTTCAAAAAATGAAAAATTATTTAGTAAAGATATCTTTAAATTTTTTATTTTACCAATTATTTGAAAGTATTATTCTTATCTCTTTTGGAATGAGTCACTTTCTATCAGTTTTTGATACAAAAGGAATATTCATTTTCTACCTTGTACGACATGTATGAATTCATCCACCATCATTTCATAGAAGCCTCATTTTAATTTTTACAAGGATTGTTTCTAAAGATAAATATTTTCAAAAGGTTTTTAAAAATAAAATGATATTTTCCCCATGAATATTTTAAAATTTAATCCTTAATTTCATCAAAGTCAACAACCCTTTATTTTACACCACTTGGGTTTATTGTATTGATATCATCTTCATTCGTTCTCTGGATGGTTTATTATTAATTTGGCCCAGGATATTATTCAAATTCACTTCCTCGATTCATTATTGAATTATCATGGAAATATTAAACTTCAAATGATCATTGAGAAGTCAATTTTTCATAAATATTGATAACATTTATCAATGATATTTCTCTTACCTAAATATTATTCCATTATACTTATGATGCCTACATTGATTGTTATTTTATTAATTTGATAATTATTAATAGATTTTTATTCCTCATTCAATATGGTTATTTGATAAGTTATATTTTAGTTTTAACGTATTATAAATTATTTGGATTAAATATTGGGCGGAGCTCATATATTATATAGCTCCTCAATGCATCGATAGTTTCTCATGAGACGAATAATTACACAAATGGGTTTATACACGTAGTTTTAAACCATCTTGTGAATGTTCTTAATGGTAAAATGACATCATGTGCCTTATAAATGACTTTCATTAAGAAAACATTTCCCTCATATTAGTTTTAGTTATTATTCATCCATGATATTTGGATCAACATATATATGGATTCATTTCATATAAACTAATAGATTAATGGAATTTGTTTTATTTTTATAAAATGAAATATTTATTTTTCTTTATCTAGTTATATGAATGGCATATATTTATAGTTTTAAACTTTCCGTGTTGACTATTAGCATTGATTAGTTAATTTTTCTACTATATTTTTTCCATACTGATCATTTGAGCTCACCATTTTTATGTTTCTTTCCCAGGGAATACAGTAAGAATACTATGAACGATATAAAAGAATATACTAGTTGTACTATAGTTTTCCTCAAATATTTTCATTTGTTTAGAAGAAAAAAATATGTTGTAATTAGTGTATCCATTTGTAATAAAATTCTCATTTATGTATATAGTTTTCCAATAATATTAAACTGATCTGTCCTTTTGGGATTGATTCCTTGTAATTATGCCAATGTAATTGATAGAAGACATTTTTTTGAGATATATGATACTTGGTAACTATAGTTGGTATCACTTTAAGTTTAGTAGAAACCTTTGAAACTATATTTATTATAATTTAGGTTTGAGAGCATAACACTAAGATATAATTTTAGGATATATATATATATAAACCCGAGAATTTTGGTGATTTATATATTATATTGGTCTTCCTTCCAATACATATATTTCTGGATACAACTTGTGGACATGGTTCTGGAATTGATTTACATGGGAGTAATAAAATTGACAAGGTGTTCCGATCATAACTTGGGGTAACCTGGTAAACAACAACATACCTTACTGCACTCCCAGTTTGACACTCCTGGGAGATATACATAGGGTAATCCTTATTTTCATTACAAAACAGTAAGAAAAATTTGAAACATCGAAAATGAATAATAAAAGTTGAACCTAAGGAGTTTTAGATTTAAAAATAACATTTCATTATTTAGATATATTTTAGATAATTATATGCTTTTCTCACTATAACTGTTGTTTCTCAAACAATTCATTCTTTTTTTAGTCAATGGATGCAAACCAATGGACTCAAGTTAATATTTAGCATGATGGAAAAGGTGGTGAAGTTGAGAAACCGAATGATGTGTTTATAGGATTAAAGGTTATCATGCATATGCCAAATCAGTTTTCCAGAAATATGATTAACAATGTATACCCTTACCAACTCCTGAGTGCACCAAAGAAGATAAGGATGGATTATGACAAGAGCTTGAGTCATGGAGACTATATAGAAAATAAGCCTCGACATTCAATAAGTGAGAAATATGGAATGAGAAAACTAGGAATGCATCTCAATTGAACATTTAAATGCTTTATGTGTGGTAAAGAAGGTCATAAATCAATGTTTTGTCAACGAAAAACGAAGAGTATGATAGAAGGAAATGAAACTCATACTAAGAAAACCATTACAATTTTTTGTTGTAAATTTGGAGAACCTAGACATTACCCAAGAAAATTCTATCTATATAGTATAAATACTAGACCATGGAATGATTTATATAGAAATAAGTGTATTAATAATTTTTTTTATTGAGGTTTTATTGAAAACCTTAGTTAAATTGATATTTTTTGATTAACCTAATTCCAAGTATATACACCATATGTATTTTAGAAATTGTATTAATATGGTTTTAGAAATGTATAACCTATAAGCTAGGTGAAAACCAATCAAATCTGGAAAGGACATAGGTCAGGAACTCATGACTAAATAATGTTAAGGGTTTCATGCCAACCACTGGCCTCTATAATTTCCTTGATAATTTTCATGGTTTTTAGTTAAATATTTTAATAAATTAATACTAATGATGAACAAGCAGTAACACTTTATTTGGATTAGAAATTAATCTATTATCAAAATGAATAAGAAAATGGAAGACTTGTCACTCTTTTATTGGCCTTATGATCCATAAAATATTTATTTTAGTGCTTTGGGAATAAAAAACTCATTGTTGGAAATTATATTTAAGGAGTAAAGGGATGAATAATAATTTGATTATAGCACAACCAAAAGTTATGATTTCTCATATGATATTGAAACCAATATTTTAAGAATATTTCACTATATTATTATTTAATAATATAATTACCCAACATTAGTAAAATGACTTAGAAATAAAATTTTTTACTAATACATTATTTTATATAGAAGCTATATCTTTATAAACCATCAAACATTTATGTCTTTGAGGCCCTAACCATTTTATAGATCATTCACTAGTTTGTTGTTGATGACCTCATTCAATCCCTATATATATTTATGTTTTTCTTCAATGTATATTACTATAATTTCCAATAATGTTCTCCTACATAGAAATCTAGTTACATGGTAGTCTATGTGACCATTGTACCATTGATTGTCTATTTTATATAGGATGACTTATGAACCCCTCCCATGATGTGGGATTTCAAATATAAAAAGTATCAAAAAAATATCACCATAATCAAGTTTAAATTGCAAGGACTTAATTTAAATAGGGTGTGGAGAATGTGACACCCCAAAAACATAAGTAACAACCTTGTATTCAATAGCATGTATGACATGCGACAAAAAGTGTGAATGGTAACATCCTGATACTTTATAATATATTAATATGTATAATAGATTCTATATATATTTCAATGCATGCAACACCATGTTGGCTTGCATTACATCGAAGAGAGACCTTCCTCGATAGCTTACATTACACTCAAGATCAACCTTCCTCGATATCTTGTGATACATACAAGAGTGATATTCCTCAATAGTTTTCCTTACACGCAAGACCGAGTTTCACCAAATAACAATGTATTTTTAAAATATTATTATATAATATAATATGATATAACCTAGACATTATATTAGTAGTTATGAATATTTATAAATAACAAATAAAAATATATGGTTTATAAAAATATAAATTGAATTCACTGGTTACTAATTAATTGTAAATTAAAATAATAACCAATTGGACATAAAAAAGAAATATTTTTATTTTTATGTTTCCAATTGATTTTTATCTTAATAAACAAAAATAATTACAATTGTTGAATTATTTTAATGAAATATATATTTTATATATACAATCAAATATTTTTGATATTCATCCATTAGATTTTATATGCCTATGATAAGAACCACCCCTATTTTTAGATACAAAAACCTATATTTTTAAAAAGACAATTTATCACCATTTAATGGATAATCTATTTTTAATAAGAATTTTGACACTTTAATTTATTTAATATTTAAAAATTTAATTTTTATTTTAAATTTAATCATAAGAATTATTTTAGGGTGAAATATTTATAAATTTCAGAGACATTTAATATTTTAATGAATTGTTAATGATACTGAATTTTAGATCGAAACTACTTTTTAATGTAAAGCCTCAACACTAGTTACCCAGATTCGTTGCATTATTACATAAGATTGGAATGATCAAAAGACATACTATCCCAAAATACTGATTAGTTTAGAAGCATTGGATGTAATAGATACATTCATAAGATTTACATTACATTATAAAATAAAAAAACAACATTTCATCTCCTTTGAAAGCAGACATATCCCTTAGTATATCCACGTAGGTCAGTTAAAATATACTTATTCACATCTGAAAAAAAATTAAACATAAGAAAATGGTGAGCTTAGATTCTCATTAAGGATAAAAATATAGTAGAAACTATTATAAACAAACATGAAATTTATAGGCAATGTATAAGAGTAAAACAAAATCCTTTTAAACATAAACTTCAACTTAATATGGAGAAGATAAATAAAATATTTACACTTACTTATTCACAAGGATATTATACTAGATTAATATTCACATGAAATATCAATATCTAATCTCATAATGATAGAATGCATAATCTCATACATCATAACCACATATTCAAGGCCTTGTGACAAGACTTCAAATAAAAATATTGTCAAGCCTTATGCCAAGAGACTAGATTGTCTCATTAGAACTACCGATGTATCGAGAGGCTATAGTGGGTTTATCCCATCACTTAATACATCCAATTAATTCCTTATATGAAAAGGGTGAAACATAACATAAACATTTGTATTAAAATAAAATATGAAATATTAATACTATAACCACAAACCAGGAATGCCATAAAAATATCACATCAATAGTCAATAATATCATAAAACTATCAATACAATATAGAATGTTGTATTTTAATAAATCAACTTCAATTAAATTTAAAATCAAATAATCTATGTTGACAAATATTAAATCAATTCAAAAACAATTTGAGTGAAATATATCTTTGAACTTTGAAATAATTTAATTTTTTTATAATATTAAAAGAAAACAATTATCTTGAAAATATTCATATAAACATGTAAGGGATGCTTCGATAGTCTTATTTAAGAGAACATTCTTTCCTTAATTTTATGAAATGTTCATAAAGTAACTTATTTGGATATTGATAGAAAGATTAGTTATTTTTTTTAATAAAATGTCAATAAAGGGTATAAATGACTTTAAAAAATAGTCTAGAAAATAGTAAAAATGTTTTAAAATACATTTTTATGAATGATAAATGTGTATGATAAAGAAGTCTCAGTAGATACTTACGTATAAACTACTTCGAATAAGGAAGAGATTTTAAAATTATCAATTTCCTTGTAATTTTACAAAGTATTGGGTACATTAACCTTCTATATAATAGTTAAATAATTGTTATTAAATTATACAATAAATTCATACAGAAATATAATATCATATATGATCATCTAAGATTTCTTTGTTAATAATATTTCAGTAGTATCATTATTTCAGTTGTTAACACATTCATTTTTATTTATATGTTTTGTTATGTAAGTAATGTTTGTTAAGGGTTGGATGTATTGGATTTATATCCAAAACGATATTATGTTCTTAAACATTATTTTTTTAATTATCAAATTAATATTATTCTTGAATGGTTACGATGGGGAATGAAATCTTATTGTGTCGTGAAGACGGTAATCCGTACATACGAATGAGGGAAAATATCATTTTATTGATGGTGAAATAATATTTAATTGGATGGTATATTATATATACAGAATCATTAACATTTTGTAATTATTATTTAATTCAATTCTACACATTATTATACCCATCCAAAAAATGAAGTGTTGAATAACAAACTACACCATGACGTGGAGACAGTAATCCGTACACTACTAGAAAAATGATATATAGCCACAGACCTATAGCCACAGTTTAATTGGTACGTGGATATAGATTAAAATATAACAGTGGTTATTTTAAAACCATGGAATTAGAATAGTCAAACCTACATCTAAACTGAGTTCTTTGCAATAGTTATTCAATTATTTTAACTCTATCACATCTCATTTCCCACCTACATCTCTCTGGCATCGGGACTCATCTTCCACCCGCATCTCTACCTCATCAGGACTCATATCCCACCAACGAAACCATTCTCCCTTTTCACCAACTGGTGAATTCTCCCTCAGCCGATCCTCGCCAGATTCTCTACTCAGTTCACCCCTCCCTTGCAAGATCCTTCCCATCCCCTTCATAGTATGTTCATCTCCTTCTCCACCCCCTTTGTTTCACGTTCCTCATCCAATTAGTGAATTGGTCGAACTAAGACCTTCCATGAGTGGGATCTGTGCGAGCTAACACCAACACATTTTGCAAAGATTATTTCTGTTACTCCTTCATGAAAGCTACTCAGGAGAAAGGTAAATCATTCCATGAACCCCCTGTTCATGACATGAATGGAGCCGAATTTTCTTTTTTATATGGGGGCAGTCCCATTTATTTTAAATTAGGGTGATTTGGGTTTAAAGGGTTTTGGATATTATGAGAAGGCTAGTTCTTGATGGTTCTACCTCACTGTCCCTCCTTTGATCATCCCTGAGAGGGGATCGATTTCTGGAATTATTCGATGACGATTTCTAGTGAGTTATTCCTTCCGTTTCCTTTTGTTTTGGATTCCATCCATAGTATATAATTTTAGAAGATTTATGGTGGGGTTTATTGGAAATTTCAACCAATGTATGGTGGAAATTTTCCCACATGATGGGGATTTTTCCTAGTGTAGATATAGGATGTCTTGAGATAAAGTCTGTATGTTATTTCATGTTGTGTCATCAAAGGTGCGTCACATGATGATTTTATTTATGGTTTTCAGAACAATTTACTGAAATCACCTATTAAATAGATACCATTTTTTGGATTTTACCATGACAGTATCTGGTGTATTCCATGGAACCTCTATGTGTGTTTGTTCATGGTTTCGGTGCATTAAGGAAGCCTAGTGATTGATTAAGAATTTATGTCTTTTTTGTTTTAAATTATGAAATTAATTATAATTAATATAATTAATTTAATTGTATATGATAATTAATTATAAAATGTTATAATTGATTATTTGTAATTTCAAGGCCAGGTTAAGAGCCTCAGTTGATGCTAGATTGTATACAATCTTAGAGGGTGATCATGCTTATTTAAAGGAAATAACTTCAATTAAGGTCAGTGGTTTCTTGGGAATAACCCTTTGGTTTATACATGATTTATGTGAAATGTGATGTGTGCAGTTTCACCACCTCAAGAGATTAACCATTATAAATTAATTAATTATTTTAATTATAATGGAATTCATTTGAATTAAATGTGAAAATTTCCAAGGTCCATGATGGACCATTGTGAACTGACTATATATCTCGACCGAAGATGTCTAAGAGTATAAGTATAATTTTATGCCTTGAGAAACATGAACCCCATACATGGTGTATATAAAATAAAGTGAATTATATAAGTGTAGTGGACCTTATTCTAGGTTCCTTGGGGACCTTCAAGTGGAGGTATGTGATGAGATATAGTTATTATACATAGTAGGCCATGAAATATCCTTAATATGCCTTAAAACCATCATGCTAGTAGAGATGAGTGTGGGAATGTGTTCCTCCCCTAACGAGGTTTAGATACCTTTGTTGGTATAATTTAGATAAATTGATGATAGTTTTAATGAGAGGATTGACATAGTGTGACTAGAAAAGTGATATAGCAAGGTTTATATCTCTTTAGATCTTTGCAAGTGAGGCTTTTCTTATGAGTATAGTGAGGTCGTGATATGTTTAGGAATATTTCTAGGGAAGTGATTCCCAGTGGAGGGTGTTGACATGATAGATGTGAATTTGATAAAGGAATCCACATAGGGTGTTCGTTCTATAATGTAACCTAGGGAACCCGTGAGGGTGCCTCAGTGATTTATAACCTTTTGAGGGTGCATGAAATAAGGATTATAGATGATTTTGGGTGTCACTTTTGAATTCAAATCAATTGTGTGTGAGCCAAATATGTCATTATCAATGATGATATGGAATTAGAGATGATGATAGGTCATGCGCTAGAGATGGAAACCCTTGTTATTTGAGATGAGTTTGAGAATATTGACAACTTGTATATAATGTGTTATATGAGATATTATGGGAGGGACACACTACCCTCAAGGCTTTAAGTGGAATTCCCAATAGTTTACCTAGGATTCACCTGTATAGACAAAATAGGATGCTTGGGATGTGCTCCTAGGCTCTGGATGTTGATCCTGATACAATATGAAAGCGTTGGTAAATCCCCTTATATTCTTTATTTTGGTTTATATAGAATTCCCAGGATATTGGGATTCCATCTTTGGGTCAATATGATTACCTAGTTTCATCCCCCAAGGAATCGATTCTATTGATGATACTACTATATTTCCTATGCCTATCCCCCTAGGAATCTATTTATGCTCGATACTATAAGATATCCTAGAACACACTCCTTGGAATTAGGCATGGGATTGATACAATTAGATTTACTATAATTACCTCAATGAAATCTATTCTTTAACCTTATAATACATTTCTATTGGGCTCCATACTAGTGGGAATGGTCATGTGACATTCTAAAAAAAACTTTGACAAAATCCAAAGCAGGTATAACTAATACTGAGTGTCACGTTATAGCCCAAGGATCAATGATGGGTATTTATTTATGCTTTCACAGTTTATTTATTTATTCAACTAAGCATATCATCTACCCATACACTATATTTTCTGGTTTTGCGTAGTACCCCATCACTGTTTCTCTACTCTCTTGAACTCAAACACTTCATGGGTGGCCATGATGCTTGGGAACCTGAGAATAATTCAATAATTGTAGGTTCAAGTTGGGAAGAAGCCGATAGTTTCAATATTGATTGAGATATTTTGGATGATATTGGAAATTGGGATGAGGTGAGGATTGGGGATGACAGTATAACCTTAGTTTAGGATCCGTTCCCTAGTAGGATGGTGATTTTCATGTAATTCTTGATATGCGTATATTTGAGAAAATTAGAGTGTGTGTTAGCACATTAGTTGTATTAAGATATTTTAGATGGGAAAAAATAGATTTTTCCCTATAAGATTTTACCTAAGTGAGATGTGTTTATTTAGATAGGTGGGAGGGCCTAATTCCCTTTAGATACGACTCAATATATTTGTTATTTGGGTACTATGCTTGAGATGAGATATGGTATATGATAGTAATCTAATAGATGTGTTAGCCTGGGATTGTTAGTTCCTTTTTAGATAAAATCATGGGTAGATGATTTAAATTATGATATTGGTGCATTATAGGTACTATCGACTATGTTGTATAGGCATGGGGATTCTATAGGCTTCTATGATGAAAAAAACATTAGGCGTTTCAGTATTGAGGTTTGGATTTCAAAGGGAAGGATTGGTAGGATACTTGGCCTGACTATTTTTGGGTATGAATCCCGATGACGTAGATTATTATGATCCTAAATGGTATTATCATGGATTGATGGGGTACAAGTATAAACTCCGGGTTTGAGAAGATACTAGTTGATGGGTGGTTGTGTGATTAGACTTAGAATAGTTGAAATGTTAGGATTATTGGGGAGCAAGAACTAATATGAGTTTTTGATGAAATTATTTTGACTAAACTCTTATGTTTGTCTACTTCTAAGGCTAGACCTATTTAGTTAATGTGGATTCCTTTGATAATGTTGTAGTCTGCATAGATTCCCCTCTAGTCCCCCCCCCCTCTCTTGGGGTGGGGGGGGAGGATTCATCCTGACTACTCCAGATTCTTAGTTCTGAGCATTATCCCCCTTCATCATCCCTAGCCTTTTTCCTATCTTCCCAAAATTGAAATTAGCCCTACAATTCTGTCATAAGATGATGAAATTATTATGGTTGTAGTTTCCCCCTAGAATTTTTAAATGCTTCTTTTCTATTGAATCTCACATTAGTGGCTCACTTCGGTAAGAGTCTCCACTTGATGGAAACCTTTGATAGGTTTATTTTTGATTCATGTGGTTTTATTAAATGGGTGATTATAGGGATTATGGATCTGTGGAAATTTTTGATTCATTTTTCAACTGAAGATGCCCTTATCTCTATCTGATTTAATTCTCCACATGCTTTCACTAGCTTAAACTTATCTATTTTCTATTGGTTTTTCATGTTCCACCTAAAATAGGATCTTCCCTCCATGGTGATTTGGATTTCCATCCCTATCCTACATCCCCCATTTCATAATTTGGTGTTCTTAAATTGTTTGGTAATATGTTGGCCACTTCTTATGTACTAATAATCACACCATAAATTTCTTCCACCTTGTATCTCCTAAAATATGTGTTGAGATTGATGTATCAAAGGTACCGATGGATTTTATATGCATTGATATTGAAGGGGAGGTTTGTTGGATGCATCATGTTTTCTATTAATCGTTGGATGACTTATGTTCATCATGTAGACACATGAGTCATGATCTATCGAACTGCGAGCATGGGGAGAATGTTTAACATCATGTTGGCCTCTCAATAGGTAACTCATAAATCAAAGGCAGCATAATAAATTATTCTCACTGGAATGGGGTGAGGACACTTCAACTAGAACTAAGTGTCACATATATCTTTGTTAGTTTTAGGAAAGACTTGGAAAGATCCATGTGGGATTTGAAAGTCATAGGAGAGGCATAACCAAGCTCTTCCACTTCTATATTCACCTATTCCGAATCTGTGACTTCTATAAATGGGTGCAAAGGGAAGGAGGTTGATGATGGTGTTGTTCTGATCACTACTTTCTGAATTTTTAATTACTGTAGTCCGATTACATTAGATTCATTTCATATTTCAACATTCTAGGTTTCTGTTTCTAGTTTTATTATAGCTTTGTTTTGGGAAAAAATGTGGAAGAATTGAATCCTTATACATTTTATGGTCCAAATACCAGTGATTCTAAAATGTAGTTGTCTTCTGAGATGTGAGCACCCTAACTCAATCCATATTCACAATCATTTCAAAGATTTTAATGATAATTTCGATGGTTATAATGATCCTTAAGGGTGGATGATAGTCATTCCTAGGTGAAAAATGAAGCAGGTTTGTTCAAATATCTAAGTAGAACCAGATCAGAGTGATAAATAAGTAGATACCAAATTTTTTTAGACTATGAGTAGGATCATCATACAATAGTTCCATTTGGGTTTGGCTTAAGGAATTGGAAGAAATACATTGGTGAGTCATGGTATTTTCCAGTCAGTAAAGGGAAGGGAATAATTCATTGTAAGTATTATTCAATTGTATCGATTCCCTTAGGCTACTAGATCTTTTGGTAAAACAAAGAAATCTGTGGAAGAGGTAAGGCCATTTATGTTGGCACCAGAAGTGATTGTAGAACTACATATTAAGTGGAATTAGGATCAAGAACAATATTTTTATGATGATGTTGAGGTAGATCAACATGATAGAAAAAAAATGAATATAAGAAATAGGAATCTGAGATAGTTGATGGTGTTTTGATGGCTGCAAGAATGGGAAAAAATGTGATGGATTGTGTGTCCAGGCCTGGAGGTCCTTGACTCATGGGGGAATCACTATGTTATAGTAAAGATTAGTTTAATCATGAGTTGATGGTAATGAATTGGTGAATAAGAATTCACGTTGTGGTTACATGTGGGGTCCATTGAAACGATAGAGTGAGGTGGTGAGCTGACCATTGAGAATGTTTCAATTTCTGTGGATGATCTCCAAGGAGGTGTGATAGTAGGTAACTAGGTAATTTAGTTTAGGGTCACCCATATAGTTGGAAACCGACGTGTTCAATGTGAATATGATAGTGCTTGGTATCCCAAAGGAGTGTGTGTGTGTGTGTGTGTAGATGTCTCTGTGGTGTAAGACAACATCAATGATAGATCTAGGTACCATTGTGGGATTGACGAGAGTTTTTCATTTATTAGAAATACTATGGCTTGAAGTAGCAGAATGTATGAAGGGATAGAAGCATTTGAGGTCAAAATTCATATCCCACACCTAGGTTACTAAATGTCAGAACTCATGTCAATCATTGAATGCAGTAAGTTTTGTTCTGGGTAATCAAGGTGTATACAATACATGGTAGTATCTTTGAAATCAAGTGTGAATTGACAATAATCTTTAGTAATTGTGTTCAGCGTAGGACTAGTCAAGGTCTAGGTAGAATGATGTGAGTGCTATGAGGTAACAATAATTATACTATTATGGTGGGGATTATCAACCTGGTTTCTTGTTAAATGAACTCTCTTGTGGTAAGGTTCATGGTATTGCCTAAGAATGACCCTTAGATTATCTTGAAGACTACATAAGACCAACATTCAATAGACCTATGAATATCTGGTTCCATGATGAATGCCTAATTCTTGATTCAGATGTAGCACTGGATGGAGTCCAGATAATGGGTTTAGACACTAGAAGAAATCTGTGTAAACTGAGAGGGGAGGATGTTCAGGGGGGGGGTTGGATGGGGGGATTTGCAGGGGGTAAAGATTCAAAAAATGAGGGGGTGGGGATCTATCTAGGAAGGAGTGGGGGGGGGGGGTCTGTTCGGAAGGAGTGGGATTTCAGCTGTCCAGGGGGGTGTCAAGGGAAGGGGGGGGGGTCTGTCCGGAAGAGAATTCTCGGAACATGGATCTTCTAACTGAATAGCTTGGGATTCTTTTTTATGGAAGTTCTAATGTCTATCCCTGTGCTGCAATGAAGCTGGTATGGGTCCGCTTCCACAGAAATATATTTAGAGACATATGTATAAGAAATTAAAATGGAAACTGGTAGTTTCCCAGTTGAAAAATGTGTTTTCACCAAAGCCTCATTTCATTTCAAGGGAATTTGGTTAGATTTTTTATGGTTATAGTCATAGTAATTTGAAATCATTCCTTCCTTTTTTTGGCTCAACAGAATGCAGCATTGTGGATCAAATTTTTCAAAAGATATGCATGAAGATGGGGGGTTCTTAAATTGAAGTTTCCTTGTTTGATTGAATTATTATATTGGGAATATTTGTTTCAAGAATGATTAATCCTTTAGTTTTCAGGTTTTTTATCTGTATTAATAGTTGTAGCATATGATGATTGAGCTGTTGGTTTATTTGTTGGATATAGTTCTATCATGATTAGTGGGTTCATGTTTTTGGAAATGTAAATGCTAGGTTGTAGAGTTTTTTTTTGTTTTTTTGTGTCTAGTAAATATCAAGGGGCTTGGACACATGTCCAGGGGTGTGCAGGGTGGGGGGTATGTTCAGTAGGGGCGGTCTGCAGTGGGGGGCCTGAACACATGTCCAAGGGGTGCAGGGTGGGGGGGTATGTCTAGTAGGGGTGGTCTGTAGTGGTGGGGGGGGGTCTGTCCAGGGTGGGGGGGGTCTGTCCGGAAGGAGTGGGGGGGAGTCTGTCCAGGGTGGAAGGGGGGCTGCAGGGGTATAAAGATTCTGAAAATGTGGTAATACGGCCGGTAAATGGTATTTCACCAAGGAATCCTTTAATTTCTGAAATGCAGCGAAAATTATTGATGATTCTGGGAAAGACCCATTAAAATACCCATTAAATCCCCATGACACAGGCTACCGAGCTATCTTCCTAGTTTTTCATCCCCATAGATTTCATATATATCGTATTTTAGATGTAGTGGGAAACATGGAGGAATTAACTGCCTATTTATGGGATCTGAAGTTTCCTTCAAGGAAATGAAATAATTCTGAATGGGTATTGGTAAATTTCCTTGCCATACAACATTTCTTAAATGAAGCATCCTGATATTGTGAAATCTAACATGCTGGACTTGAAAACACATACATTTATAATTGTAAATATATGAACTCCCTCACATGGCCAAGCTCCATCACCACTCTTCATCCACCGCATCTCATTGTCAACATGTCTAACTCAAACTCAATTTAGGGGTGTCCATTAATCTCCCCATCTTTTCAAAAAGTAATATTGGGAAATGTCCACACATTTTTTCAAAAAAATACAACACAACCCAAGGGGTGTCAAACTGCATCACTATCCCCTCATATCTTTCATGTTTGCCATCGATAGTGGCACAACCTACTCCATTATGGAATACTCAACAGATATAGAATACTATTACTCAAATGCTTCTGTTGTGTATGTATTGAATGAAATTGGATTTCATTTGAACAAAATTCATTTATTAATGATCATGTTATTCAGTATTGGGTTTTACATATCAATCTGAAAATTCTTTGTTCATTTTTGATTATGGAGTTATGTATCATTTTTAATGTACAGTTGAAACATTGATCACATATATATAAGATGTTGTTATATCTCACTCTTTTTACTATTATTTACTAATAGGTGGTTACTTATGATAAGGTCGATTCTACCCACCACCATAGAAGGCAGTGAGTTCAACATCAGATTTAGGTAAGGATTCTTCCATTTTTATTCTTTGGCTAAATTATAATTTGGGTTTTTGTGATTTTTGGGTTCCCTGTCTTTTTGCAGTGCGTTTTGGATCTTGTTGAGGACAGTGAAGCACCACATGTCTGGGATATCCTCTCTACCTGTGGGCATGAGGTCTTCTAAGACTTCATCACAAGACCTGGCTCCTTGGTTCTGTTTGGGCCAGGTTAGGTTTGCTAAGTTATTTTTTATAAGGTTCATTTTTTTGGTTTATGTTAATTTTAACAGGTTAATTTTTTTTTCGATTTGGGGATATTCAGTTCAATTAAATTAATTTTAGATCCAATCAGGTATGTTTCATTACTTTCATTTTTTTGCATGCTCAATTATGCTTTATTGATGTCAGTTTTGATTGGTTTGAGTTAGTTTGGTTACATTATTTTCTGTTTCGTTTACTTTTATCTTTTTCAAAACCATTTGGTTTGGTTCCACTTTACTCAAATTGGATTGATGATGTTTGATTTAGTTCTAGAAATATTAGTAAGTTTTTGAATAGTGTTGTTAATTTTACTTGAATTTTTTGTATAATACCTTATATTAGCATTTTTTTTGTTTTCGCAATTCAATTGCCCCGCCTACTCCCACTCCCTTTGTTCCTGGCCGGAATATGCTGCCCCACGGATGTCGTTGGACCGGGCCAACACGTCATGGTCACACCGCGGTCATGTCACGGTCACGCCCTGGTCACGCCGCAGTCCCACCGTGGTCATGTCGCGGTCACACCATAGTCACGTCGCGGTCATGCCGCATTAATTCTGTGATTTGGCCCGGCTCCAGCCACATTCACCCCACACCACCCCCCTTCCACCTTCATTTCATCCCACTTCCACCAACATTCCATCCCACAACATCCCTCCTTCCACCTTCAAAGCCGTCCGCACCATCCCCCCATCACCTCCATCCAGCCCCCTTCTACCAGAATTCCAGCCTTCTCTCACTCCGTTCGCTCCTGGCCGGATGATGCTACCCCGCAGATGTCACTGGGCCGAGCCAACACGCTGCGGGCACGCCACAATCATGCCACGATCATGCCGCGGTCACTCCGCGGTCACGCCGTGGTCATGTCGTGGTCACACTATGGTCACGCTGCAGTCACGCCGCGGTCATGCCGCGGTCATGCTGCGATAATGTCGTCATTTGGCCATGCTCTGGCCACATCCAGCCCACACCAGCCCCCTTCCACCTTCATTTGTATTCTCCTTGGACAAATCTTCCATTATGCTATTTGTTGCCTATATTTTTACATACAAGCAAGGCTTGTTGGAATGAATCTATGTTTTTCTCCTTCTTCAATGATATAAGAACTGATCCTTTTATATTTACCACTTGGCTTAGACTTCGTAGGTTTATTACCCAAGGATGTATGATCTGCCTTCTTTAAAAACTTCTTGGGAATAGTGTTTCCAACTTCATTTTTTTTAAATTTTACAAACGAAGTTTTCTTCCATTTTTCATCATTAGTGGTATTAATTATCCATTTTTTAACACATTCTTAGATGAGCATGCTCCTTTCTAGTGACCACACTCAATTAAAATACAATATAAATTTTAAATCAAGAAGTCACCCAAGTTAATCATTACATGTATTTAGGAAAATAAGAGTAGCTACCACACAAACTAATGATAATAATACTACTAACAAATAGACTCATAATTGCGTCAATATAACTTTAATTGATCCACTAATTTTCTCACTGTAATCTCATGGAGGAATGTGACAGACTATCCTGATAAATCTGTTGTTGCTCATGCATATTTATATATTACCGATGGTTTAAAAAAAATTCAGTAAAAATATGGGTGTGATTAAATAATGATAATCCATCCATATCATTCAATTTGGCTAGGAGAATGAATAAAATACTTGGATCTCTAAATAAATCTCAATATCATATTGTTGTTGTCCAAAAACCGAATGCATGAAAAACTAGATATACTACATACAATAGAAAGAGAAGGTGATTTATTTTTCAATAATAGTGATACTAGAAATTTGGACAGAAGTATAGTGAATGTTGGCATAATAACCTAATGAATGATGGAAGTGAAGAGGATGTTGAATTAGAGATGAACTACCTACACTTTGGAATAATAGTCTAGATCATGGACCATTGAAAATTGTCCATTAACGTCATGACCGATGTAAGTGAGATAAAGTAACAAATGGAATCAATTCCGGAAAGGAATCGTAAAATTCATTTAATTAAAGATATACTATAAGAAGAAGAGTAATACTGACTTTTAAATAATGGTATTCTAAATAATACCAACGATATCCTAGAAGAAGAAAAGTAATACTGGTGCAGGAGGGGGCGTGGGGGCTGGGGGGGGAGTGGTACTATGGGGCTGGGGGAGTGCAGGTGGGGGGGGGGGGTTGGGGGGTGCATGTGGGGGGGGGGGGGCTGTGGGGATCCAGGTGGGGGTGGGGGTGCTGGGGGACAGTGGGGGTGCAGGTGGGGGTGGGGGTGCTGGGGGGTAGTGGGGGTACCTGTGGGTGGAGGGGGGGATGAGGGTTGGGGAGGGGTTGGGGGGAGTGGTGCAGTGGGGTGGGGGTGTCTGGGGGTGGGGGGTGGGGGAGTGGTGGGGTGGGGTGGGGGTGTGTAGGGGGGCAGTGGGGGGGAGTGGTGCAGGGGGGAAGTGGGGGGGTGTGGGGGAGTGCTGGGGGGCTGGGGTGGAGTGGTGCAGGGGGACTGGTGCTGGCTGGGGGGCAGTAGGGTGGGGGTGTTTTGGGGTGGGGAGGTGGGGGGGACTAGTGCATGGGGACTAGTGTTGGCTGGGGGGTAGTGGGGGTGTAGGTGGGGGTGGGGTATGGTTCATGTATGTGTTATTTCTGTTCTTTATGCATGTACTGATGCAATCATTATTGATATTATGATTAACAATGTGTGTGTTTGTAGCTGTTTTGTGTTGACATGACCACCATAAATAGATATGAAAAATGCATACATGTGTAAGTGTAAAGGGGTATATGCATGTATAAACATATATCTAAGGACCCCCTTGTGTATATTTGGACATGAAAATATGTACATATGGGCTAGGTGTCCTTATATATATGTGAAGTTGCATATGTGTGCAAGTAGAAAAAAGGAAGATTCGAGTTATCGTCATAAGCAACGCCATGAGGTTGAGCTAAGTTTCCTATTCCTAACACTTTAATTTGAATTATATAATTTCTCGAGTATTTTAAAAACTTGTTTTCATTATTATATAATGTGTATATGCTATTCAAATTGGTTGTGGCTCTTTATAATGAATTTTTCAACTGTTTTACATGATGTTCCTAAACCTTCAACGTGGACTACTAGAAACTTTCAGCCAACTCAATAGTAGAAAATGAAATATCCATCACTTTAGAGATGATAGTGTCCTCATTTTGAGAAAACATCAACTGAGAATTCTCATAAAAATATAAAACGTAAAGAAAATCTTTGTTTTCATTTCATCAAACACAAACAACTAGCTTTGAAAACTTGATACATTCTTCAGTCTCATAATTGTGAAACAATTGACCCATAAAAAGACAGAATTTAACATATTAAAATAAATCCACCTAGGAATGAATCACAGTGTGACCAAGGGTTTCACACCCCGAATCCCTACCCCTGGGAATTTCATGGATTCAACTGAGTTTCACAGCCGAAAATGTTCTATATAGGGGGTTCACCCCTCAAATAAACTTATGGCGCTCCTAACTATATGAATTTTCAACTGAGAATGATCTTCCAATGTTCTATTAACCTGGTAATTGGATTTTGAAAAATGATCTCAATGCGGTTTTCAGCTCACTGCATCCAACCCCACAAAAAACACCAGTTCGTTCTCCTCTAGATAATTTTTCCTAAAATTTCTTGGTTTCACCAACTGGTGTGCTATCGCATATCTCAATCAATATTAGATGATTCCCTAAAGTCATATAAAACCCAAGATCCATAGATATATTGAACAAAATCTTGATGTATATCCTCCAATATATGTATCATCTACTCTTAGTGTCTGTCTATATATTGATGGTACATTCTCCTTGATATTAGATGATTCCCTATGGTCATATTAAACCCTTTCCAAAAAACATTGCATAATATGTTCATCTCCTTCTAATATAATTATTAAGGGAACTCCATGATAGTATTAGTCTTCATAGATATTAAAAATTTACTATATTTTCTACTAGGTCCATTTCCACCAAAACAGACAACTGAATTAATCACCCATATTTGTCACTCTAGGATTCCGAAACCACAGAGGTATGAAAAAATCTCATCAACTATTCACTAAATGATTCAAAGACTATAATTATTATAAAATTGTAACACACCATCACCAAATAGTGAACACTCAAGTTTCAGTTTACTACTTTCTAGTTGTTCCCGCATCACATTAAACACAAGGTTAAATTCTATACTAACCTTCCCCCCAGCCTATATAAGATGATATGGTAACTAATGGGGAAAAATAAATTGATTCTTGGTCATTAGAATCATCTATACTATAATTAGCGTGCTTGATAATAATGTGTTATTGTTATTCAAAAGGCTTTTAACCAAGTTCCAAGGGGGGAGGGGGCAAGGGGCAGGGGTAGGGTGCAGGGGTGGGGGGTTTGCTGGGGGGTGGTGTATAGTGGGCTGGGGGGGTGCGGTGGGTATGTGCAGGGTGGGGAAGGGGGGAAGTGCAGTGGGATGGGGGGGAGTGCAGTGGGCTGGGGGGGAGGGGAAGTGCAGGGGGCAGGGGGTGTGTAGTGGGTTGGGGGGGAGTGCAGTTGGCTAGGGGTGTGTAAAGGGGGAGGGGCAGGGTGAGGGATAGGGGTGGTTTTCTAGGGGAAGGGGAGGTTTTCTGGGGGCATGGGGGAGTGCAGTGGGCTGGAGGAGAAGAGCAGTGGGCACCGGGGAAGTGCAGGGGGCAGGGGGTGTGATGGGGGTAGGGTTTGTGTGCAGGGGGGGTGCAGTGGGTTGGGGGGAGGTGCAGTGGGCCGGGGGTGTGTGCAGGGGATAGGGTGAGGGGGCATGAGTGGTTTGTTGGGCACAAGGGGAAGGGGTGTGTGCAGTGGGCTGGGGGGGAAGTGCAGTGGACAGGGGGGAGTGCAGGGGGCAGTGCTGTGGAAGGGGGCATGGGGGTGTGTAGCGGGCAGGGGGTGTGCTGGGGAAGGGTGCAGTGATGGGGGATGTTTTTTATGGAGTGGGGGGACATATATCCACGATTTTAAACCATGTATATAGGGATATAATCAAGGTTTAAAGACATGGAAAAAGGACTATATCAACGGTTTTAAATCATGGCTATATATATTGGCTGGCTTAGGATTCATCCACTGTTTGAAAACCTTGGCTATAGGGTGTTTCCACGGTTCAAACCGTGACTATAGGTATATTGCCATTGTTCAAACTGTGGCTATAGAGCTATAGCCACGGTTTCAAACTATGGATATAGGTTTTTCCCTATAGCCACACCAATACCAACCGTGGTTTATGAAACCATGTCTATAACCTATATCCACGATTTTTGGGCCTATAGCCACGGTTCCAAACCGTGGCTATAACCTTATTTTGTAGTAGTGGTACATACGCTCGTATGTTGACTTTTTCATTCATAGGATGTATAGAATAATTAATATGGTTGTTCTATATTTATAATAACATCAAAATATATATAAGGTACTAGTGTAATTATTTGTATATGGAAACAGAAAAGAAAGAGGAACTGGAAAAAGAAAATAACTTTGAAAGAGGTAATGAAATAAATACCTCTTGTTCGGGTGATTCCATTTGATTTGAACAAAACGGATCCTTAGGTTGGAATTATTATCACATTAAGGCCACATGGATGAATTTATGGTAGTTGGGAGGAAATTTTAGTTGGGTTTTTCAGAGAAAAATGGCATTGGAGGTGTAAGTTATAGAGAAGGGGAAGTGCCCTTTTATATGGTAGGTGAGGGGAACTTTAGAAAAATATTGAAATATAGTTTTATTGTAAAATTATTTTTGATTTATAAAAGCTCCAAATAGATTTATTTACAGTATAAGGTGGATATTGTTAGTAATCCTCTATCCCAATAGGTTTTAGATAAGTTAGGTCCCAATATTTACCCTATCATTTAGATTTAACTCTTGGTTAAATTGTATAACATTTACCATGTCTTCTCATATTTTTATACAACATGGTTAGTATAGTTACTTTAAAATTGCAAGATAACCTAAAGTGGTTAATTAATGACATATATAACATTATATAAGGTATTTTTCTTAATATTTTACTTTTATTAATATTATATCATTTAATAAAATATTATTTGTTTTAAAAAATTATTAATATAAAATTTTAAACTATTTAGTATTTGGTTTTTGTGAAAGTCATAACAACTTGATTACTTAGAGAAAATACATTGAATAAGCTATAACATGTATTATTAACCTAGAAAATTCTCTTATGGAATCAAATGATTCAATTTAAATTTATTTTAATATTTATCACATCAATTATTTTAATCTTTCATTAATAAGGTAATTACTGCCTTATCATGGTGTCATAAATATATTTAATTATTTAACATCTAAACATTATATATAAAATATTGTAATGTAAGAAATAATTTTATATTTATAATAAATATTTATAGTCTAATTTATCTTGTTTACTACGCTATATTAGAAAATTTTTAGTTAATAAATTTTGAAATTAACACTTTTAATACTTCTTTAAATAATATATAATAAAATCCCTAATCTAATAAATATGGATAAAAAAGGATCATATTTTTGTTCTACGTTTAATTTTGGTCAAAATTCACTTATCAAATAGAATTATCACATGTGTTGTGAGAATTTGATATCCTTATAATATTGTTTTTACCATTAATTACCCTATTAAATTTTAACCATGGTAAATAAAATCCAAAATTACTAATCACCAAAAATTATTTTCATCCTATTGCACCAAATTTTACATACTGATTAAAACCTTGTCTTTTAGATTTTTGAAATTATATTGACATAAGTCGTAATGTTACATTTTATGAAAAGTTGTAAATGTACCTAGAAAGTGGGTTAAAGACGTTAAAAAGTTCAATAATTTTTTTATATCTAATCATATTAAAAAATGACAATAATGAATAAAATTGGACTAATATAGGTATTATGTATCTATTTTTACATTAAAATAAATTAAAATAATAATAATTATTATTTAAATAGAATGTATGTTTTAAACAATAATGCAGCGTTTTTAACTATTCATCAAAAATTGAATGATTTCAAAAAAATACCAAAAATTCATCCAAAGATAATTTTGATATTCCAAATCCAAAAATTAAGTTCATTTTCAAAAAAAAAATTCAAAATGTTGGTATTACAATTCATAAATACTTTTTTAAATGGCTAGTTTTGTTGCTCGTGGTGTGCTAGAACTCGGAGATGCGTACAACACAAGCTATTGTATTATTCAATGAGATGTGTATCATGGAATCTTGGGGTGTTACCTTTAATATAATTAATTTATAAGGTTATTTTATGTCCTTTAAGTTTAATTATATAATATTTATATAAATTAATACAATCTAGGTGGTTGGGATCAATTTCGCCTTGAAATTGATTATAAAAACATAAATAAATTTCAAAAGTTTTTACTTCAAAAAGCCACATTGTCATCACGTCTGTGAGATTAGTTTTAATTCAATTTTTTCCAATTGTGTGATTATAATTTGGAAAAATGGATTAAATATTTTTATTCAGAATAATAAATAATTTATAATAAGGCCAATTTTTTTACTAAAAATATTAGTAAATGTTATTAAAATTAATTACAATTATTAAGGTTAAATTGACCTTAATAAAAAAGTAAACCATTATCTTAAGGGCCCAAATGACCTATCCACTTATCCAAACTCAGTTGTATGTCCATAATTTGGACATTAACCGTCAATTATTGAGTTTTGTTTTCTTTTTATGACTTTATTTTAGTAATAACATGTGAACACCTAACTTGTTTAAAAAAATTCCATGTGATTCCTTTTCCATCCCTATAAAAGGCCACCACCTCTCCCACTTCCTCAATCCTTAAAAAACTCTTCAGATAAGCCATTGACAAAAAAATAGTCTCCCAAAATAACTCCCCTCAACCTAGAAGCCTAAATTTTGTCACAAATCATTCCACAGAGTCTTTTGGTTTATACCAAAAGTAGTTACCCGATTAAGATTTAACGTCTTCTCTCAAGATCTGTAGTTTCATTTCAAATCTACAACCCCTAAAATATATATTTTTATTTTATTTTATAACAACACTAGTATACTCAAGATACTATTATGTTATTATTTTAAGGGTTTCACCTGAAATTACACACACCACCATCTATTTAAAAAATGAACATGTGCTTTCTCTGTATGGAAAACTACTACCTCACAAAATGATGATTGTTAAATTTTCCCTTACCGCCTCTCATGGGAGAAATTATGTTAGAATCATTGTTTATATTTGATATATATGATATTTAATATGTCTTTATATTTCTTTAATCCTTTTATAATACATAAATTTAATACATTCCATTTTATTTTAATACGATAACATCGTTTGAGGAAGTGTGGACTACTGCCCCCCCAAAGCTATGTGATTCGTTCACACGATACATGTAATTTATAAATGAATGGTTATAATTAAAAATAAGATACATGAATAACATAAATAATATATTCATGAAATAATTATCTTTATGTACACACACACAGATATATATATATCTATTATATCCTTAATTACTGTTTTACACACATTAAAAGAGATAACGTCATCTGTGGACATGTGGAATACCACCTCCTCGACATAATGGGATTCCTTTTACATCATATAATTGTATATATTAGTATATATGATTCAATAATACGATATTTAGTATATAATTATCATTATTTAAATATTTTATTTACATATCTTATTTCCTCGATAATCATTTACAAATGGGAATGTTACTCATGTGTACGTACGACCTACCATTTCCATGATTGTAATGTTGGCTAATTTTCATAATTTTTTTTAATGAATTCTTTCAAAAGTATAATTGACACATATATATGATAATTATTTACTTTATATTTTTTTAGAGATGTTACATAATGACCCCTTTTACCATAGTTGATCAACAATATTTGTTTTGACACATAAATGGGATTTCATAAAAAAAAACACCCGATGTAAATTTAAATGGTTACATACGTGTAAAAAACATGGTAATAAGTGAAGTAAAAGAATTTAAAAACAAGAAAATTTTACTAATGATGTATAAAATTAACATACTTTTTATATAGTTTGTTAAAGGACATTCACCCAAAATTAAACACAATGTATGGTTTTTCATCTCACTTTTTTACATTTGTGAGATAATTTCCATATTCACCACTTACTTATTTTTTGTGATGTACCTTATATACATTATGATATATTATATCATGAATTAATTTATCTTCAAGGAATTTATATGTTTCTTTTTATGATCTTCACTTTTGAGTCTTTCGATTCATAGGTAAGGGATTTTCATCTCAATTAGGATACATTGATGATTAATTATAATTATGCACCTATCTTCTTTTATATGGAGTATGTAATACCATTTAAATGATACATCATAAATCCACTCACTCCCATGTTATTATGACTTTCATTTAATTTTATACCCTCATGAAGTAATGATTTAGGATGTTTCAAAGTGATATGGGACACTTTGGAATGATTAAAGATTATTAACCTCAACAAGAAATTTAATGATCTTTCAATGGTATTTATAATCTAGGAAAATATATAACAATAATTAAATTTACCATTAAATTATTATCTAGTTCTTCCTGACCATTTTCAAATATTATTACCAATCTCCAATTCCTTGGTGCTCAAAATATTCTAGAAAATGTTTTCTGAAATACACATCTTTATTTATCTCTTTTGTTAGAGAACCTATTTTATTCTAAAATAAATTCTTTATTAAAATGTTATCAAAATGTATTTAAAATTATTTGGTAAAGAAATTTGTACACTTTTTTTCTTTTTCAAATATTTTCATAGGAATCTTCTCATCACTTTCGTAATGGGTCATTTTATAACCAATTTTAGTATAAAAGGAATATTATTTTTTTACCTATTATGAAATGTATGAATTCACCCATTGTAATTTCATTGAATCCTTGTTTTCAAGTTTAATAGGATTATTTTTAATGAAAAATATTCTCAAATGGTCTTTCAATAGAAAAATATATTTTCCTCAATAATATTTTTAAAATTTATTCTTTTATTTCGTCAACAAAAAGAATACTCTATTTTACTCCACATGGGTTTACTCTATTGATACAATCCTTATTCTTCCTCTTTAATGTTTATTATTTATTTTTCTAAGGATAGTATTAAAATTTACTTTCTAGATTCATTATTGAACTCCCCTTGAAATATTTAAGCTCACGTGATCATTGATCATCGAATTTCTATTAATTATTTATAATGTTTATCATGAATATTACTATTTATTAAATCATATTAAATTGAAAATACATTACCATTTTTAGAGTTATTTGATTAATTTATGAATTAGTTAAAGATACATATTCCACATTCAATATTTATTTGATAATGTATATTTTTTTATTCATTTAGGTAAATTATTTTGACTAGAAATGACGGATGTAGCCCATACTTTATATAGCTCCTTGATGCATCGATAGGTTCTCATAAGATAGATAATTGCACAAAATGGTTTCTAAACATAGTTTTAAAATATATTGTGAATGTTCTTGTTAGTAATAGGTCGCCATGTGCCTTATAAATTATGTCCTATAAGAAATATTTGTCTTAATAGTAGTTTTACTTTTTATTTATCCATGAGATTTTGTATCGACATATATACAGATAAATTTCATTTTAGTTCTCTGAATAATGGAATGGATTTTAAATTCACACCTTTATTTATTTATTTTTCCTTATCTAGTGTTTTTAATGTAATGTATTTTTAGTTATTTAACATTCAATATTTATTATTCTCATTGATTAATTATTCTTTCTCCTATATTTTTCCCTTACGGAGAATTTGATCTCACCCTTATTATGTTTCATTCCGCAAGAATCCAAGAAGTATACTATGAAAAATATATAAGAATATACTAGATGGATTAGAGTTATATTAAAAGTTTTCTATCTATTTATAAGAAAAGAAATATGCTATAATTATTTTATCCATTTGTAATAAAATTCTCATTTATGTATCTATTTTTCCCAGACTACTAAACTGATAGGTCCTTCATGTCTTGTTTCCTCATAATCATGAAAATGTACATAATAGAAGACATATAATTTGGGATATCTGGGACTGGATAACTACATGGGATCTTCTAGACTTGAGTCATTGGTGGTTAAAAGGGGTACATGTAGCAATTCTCAATTGGTTATTGTACCAGACATTACAGGTCTTAGTTATAGGGTAGGCAGTACAAAACCCCATATGGTAGGGGATAATACCTTTCACATGTCATGCGTAGATGGGTCATGGCTGATACTAGTATGGGAAACAATTAACATGGTTTGTACGTGGTTAAAAATTTAGAAGACTTTTGATAATTATATGAAAAGGAACGTTTTTATATAATGAACCATGGTCAGCTATCTCATTAATGATGTGACTTCCTAAACTTGTTTCACTCATGAGAAACCAAACCCAATCAGCCAAAAATCCTCAAGCATTCATACCTGTATAATAAAGTCTACCGACTAGTAGTGAGGGTCTATAATTATATATTGGGTAGACTATACCCACATGATCATAGTGAAAGAAAGTGGAATAAAATGATAGAGCAAGCAGTGGATCAAAATAATAATGAGTAAAATTTTTAATGAAATTTTAGTGAAGAATAAATAAACAAATCCATCATCATGAGAATAAATAATAAATTTATCCTCATCCAATGTCATATAAAATATTATTTCATGTTTTTATGCAATGAAAAATGGGATATACATGGGATACAGAGAATCCTAAATATATTAAATGTATCTCAAAATAGAGGAAAAATCACAAATCTTGTTAAATGGAATCATGAGAATAAACTCAATTCATATCACATACTCTATCCTAGTACATAAAAAAATTCAAACATCCATAGTAAGCCTCTTTCACTAGTCCCTACCAACATCTATGTAATCATTATGGGTACTAATCAGTATCCCAGGCAGGGTTTGAGATAAACTCAGTAGACCAAAAAAAATGTTGTCTAATACTATCCAATCATTGAGTATAAAATATAATAGTGTGAATGTAGAATAATAATTTAAGTAAATGAAATAAAAAACAGCCTTTCTATTATATTTATCACATGTATCACTTGTCCTATGATACTGACTTTTCATGTATTATTATGTCTCTAAATAATTATGTTTATTATTCTATTGGATTAATATTCCTGGGAACCAAGTCTCAAATAAAATGTGATCCTCATTGATCATTTTCATATGTGGGATGAATAAGTCCCATGAAATCTATGGTTTAGATAAAGAGAGGAATAATTACTCATTTATATAAATAATTAACTATATCCATGTATGTTCTTTGACATGGAAGGCACATAATTTGTTTAGTTAATTTGAAATCATGAGCCCATCTAAGGTATTACTCATTAAATTAATCTTGGTATCACTCTAGGTGTACTATAAATCAATTTACCTACAAGATCATCTATGGAATTCCCCATTAGAAATCATGTATCTCCCAAAAAATGGTATAATGACACTGACCTCTAAGTTTATTCATATAATTTCACAAAAATAATCCAAGTGTCAGTCATGAAATAATATAATTCACATCCCTCTATTTTTTCCATATCATTCCATATAAGGAACCCTAGTTTTACATATGGTACAAAATAATGCACTACTCTCAGAGTCCATCCTTGGTATTCCATGTAAGGAACCCAAGTCTCACTCATTGAACAATATAATTACATTTATAGTTTATTTTAATTTAATATTATTGATGATCACATCCATGTAATTCTAAGTCGGTACACATGTATCAATCTCAGCATGGAACATTAAACAATCGTGGTTCAAAACCTACCCATACAATTTACAATGTTATTATTTCAATTGTTAATTTCTTTATAAGGACTAACTAATTCTTTTATGAGAAGGAACAAGTCCTAGGGATGTTATGTCACCAATAACTCTTAAGTTTAGATCAATTTTTGTTTCAATGAATTAATTATAACTGTCCAAATATAATGGGAAATATTGAAAACTAAAAATGTGATTTGATTACATTTGATACATTTAATAATTTCACAAATATTAACAACACACTCATGGGGTGGTTCTAATTGATGATCTATGCCTCCAATGGTGATAACAGTCCTCATAGTTCATGTAGGTCAAGTACCAACCATTTAATATTTGAAGCCCCTATTTTATGAAACAACTCATGGAAATATCATTATGTAACATAACAGAACAGTGTATAATGTACTATAATTTCAATTAAAATTATTAAACCACTTACCCTAGACATGTAGTTAACTCCTTGTCTGTCATTTATTTCCAATATAATATTTAATGGGAGAAATCATATAAATATATGGATACAATGAAAATATGGCATAATAGATCACATGAATTTAACATTCAATTAAGAGAGATTAATGAAATAATTAATATGATTTAAGAGCTTATCAGTACCTATCCAATGTGAGAGATGATGATAAAACAATACACTAATTATTGGCGGTAGATCAAATCCTACCTTATATTCATATGGAATCTCCAAACATAATGTAGGATTTTTTATTTGAGAGTAAGAGGAAAAGGGAGGGTTCAAACTTTAAATAAGGTAGGGAAAATCGTAAATCCACCAAATTTTAAAGAGAACATAAATTGGGTGAACTTTATGGCCAAACCAATCACCAACCAAGTGGTATAGGTTCACAATATTGAAAAACCATTTGATGCCCATATGACCCCTCTTTAACACAACTACACTAATTTTCATGTCCATGTGGCCTCCCACAACTATTTTCTCTAACTGTGCTCCTATATATGTTGGATTCATATATGAGCCACAAGATTCATACTAACCACACACCAACCATGATCCTCATGTTATTTCTACAGTAATCAGATATTTGGGATCCAAAAAATCCTTGGACACCCTTGAACCCTTGTTTAAAAAATTAAGAGTTTCCTTTACAGTAAAATATTTACCTCTACTAAAATTTGAAAAACTTTTACCTCATAAGAAAAGAAAGGATCTTATGATATCCCCTAATTAGAATACATCATTCTCAAGTTGACCATCTAAGGGTGGTAAAGAATTGTATCAGAACAGTTCTAGCCACTAGGCACATATGTTAGACCTTTACTTCCATGTTTTATTCCATGCATTGTTGGGATTCCATATGAACTATAATATAGTAACTGACTTTCCATAGAGAGACTTCATTATCCAAACACTGATACAAATAATATTCATCACAAAGGATGCATCAACGTAAAACTCAACCTCATCAGGTTGAAGGACATGAGATTGGTCTAAATGGTAATAGTAAAAATGAGATACATGGAATACTTCATGATTGTCCTAATACCTCTGAGGAAACAACAATTGATAGGCTACAGGACCAACTATCTCTAGTTAGTTTAGGGGAATACAAAAATCTAGGTTTCAGCTTCCCTTTTATCTAAATCCATTGATGCTACAGTCTATATGAAACTCAAAAGAATACCTGATATCACCCCTCATTCTCTAGATGATTTTTGTGATGATCAGAATATTAATTATACTTTGAACGAGTTGTATCCATTCAATTACTAATATGTTTTACCCACATAGAAGTATCTTAAATGGTTTGAGGCCTTATTACTACTCTATATCCCTCCCCTAACAATCACAGTGATGAATGATATGGCCTACCATATAGGGCCTCATAATGATCCGTTTGAATAGTCGCATGTAAGCTATTTTTACAAGAGTTCATGATGATATGTTGGTGTTTCATTTCATAACCTATAAAATCTAGGATTAATTTTCTAATAATATCCTCTAACGCATGTTCTAAATGCTCATACTTCCAATAAATCATTGGGCGATAGGTTGCACTCATAATTACCTATGATCCCGGTTCCATCTACAGACCCTACCCGAACCAAGACATGAACCAAGAGTATTTGTTTGATATTATTTAATTTATAACTCTATAAAGGTATATTATCTCATAGAAATATATTCTTCCTAGATTATATAATTAAATGTTACTTGTAATAGATAATAAATGATCAACCATTATCAACTTTTCTATGATAACTTATACTGTGTCACAACCTTGAGGTGAACTAGGTTAAACCATCACAAAATCCATGGTGATGTCATTCCATTCCCACTAACGAATGAATAAGGGTGAAAAATACTATAGGTCAATGGTGTTCCTCCTTCTCCTTTTAAAAGGTGGATCATTTAGTAAAAAACCCATGATTTCCATTTTCATCCCCAGACACCAACACCAGTGGCATAAGTCATGGTATATAATGGTCTGACTGGGGTGAACTACCCAAAATGTGGCATTAGAATCTGACATCAACACCTCTTATATTTCTTCCAGAACACATAAATTCCAATGAATTTGTGATATCTCATCCCCATAAATAACCCAAATAGGTAGTGGTTCCTCACCTAAAAATCTCTCCCATCAGGCCATGATCTCAAGATCTAAGTGTTACCTCATATACAATATATCTAAAAGAAAATATGACACTATTAAATATACTTATAGAAGATATACCTGGCATTACTTCACCAAAAAATTCATCTCAGAAAATAATTCCATCAAATTCATTTAACAAATGTACTCATGTACATCTCATTAATATGTTTTAAAGCTCAGAGTGTTGGTAATGGAATTTCCCTTATTTATTGTATAATAAAGCCAATGTAAAAGGATGATAGGCATTCAACAAAAATTCTTTATATGGGGTTAATGTTAAATTATTTTAATATGTATATAATGACAATTTTGTCTATAAAAACAAAAAAATTATCCCCCAGCAAGTAATTCCCCAAACTTCATAACGCATGAACCACATCTTCTGGCTCAAGAGTGTGCATCGGGTAATTAAGATCATGTAGCCTCAACTGAGCAGACTCATATTCCATAACACTATCTCTATATATTATAATTAATCCTATTCTTATTTCTTATGTATCACTGTAAACTATGTAGCCTCTTCCAAACAAAAAAAAATTTAGGATCAATGTTGAAATCAATCTCACATTCATCTGTTGAAAGGTTCCCAACATGCTTTAGACTATGTAATCATGACACCTGTCTTAGTCAATCATATGAGTGGTTATGCAAGATGTTTTAAATCCTTTATAAAGGTTCTTTATTATTCGTTCATACCCCAATTTAACTCACATGTTATTGAAATTCTTGGGTTTCTCATAGTAAATCATGGAACTTACTTTTTTGGGTCCATATATCCCCTTTATTATAATATGATGTGACATAGAAAGTGTACCATATAGATCCAAAAGATTCATTTTGTGACTATATAATATAACAGGTTCTCTCTTAGTTTACACAAAATTATATCAAAATTTTTAGAATGATTGTTTTGAGTATTTGGGTAAACCATGATGAATAATAAAAATGTAACCACAAAGGAGTCTAGATTGGAATGGAAAACCAATGTCAACAGATCCATGAAAACAATAGCCTCATTCACATAACTTAATCTCATGTAAAATTAATAATACAATACATATATACTATATAACTTTTTACATGGTATATATAATGTTATAACTCTTACGAGATGGTATCCCAACCTCAATTTAATCACTGAGAAGTCAAATGCTCCTCAGTTCTAGTAAAAAATGTCATCTATATGAGGTCATGGATATTGGTTCTTCATAGTCAGTAGAATAAATTTCGTGTAATAAAAACAAAACCAATTGTTCCCATATTCCTTCATGGAAAAAATCATTGGAGTTTCCCAAGTTGAAGTATTGGGTCAAATAATACCTTTATCCTCCATATCCTCAATCTACCTATTGAGATCCTACAAGTAATATAAGTCTTATAATAAGGAGGTTTGAATACTATTTCTTCTCCTGGAACTATTTCAATTTAAAAATATACCTATCTATAATGATGTATTTAAGAAATGTTGTTACAAAATACATCTCTAACATGGTCCACTAAGGAGGGAATTATTTATGTCATATTCCCTAATCATTTAAAAAGATACATTCAATATGGGATGTCACTCGACCCAAACCATGATGATATGACCAATATTTACATTATTTTACATTTCATTAATAATTATGAATATAGATACTTCCATATGGTGATGTAAATGACACCCTATAGTGAAAATAAACGTTATAGGTGTGATAGGGAACCAACTAGTCCATACAAAGAATGATGTAAAATCCTATCATCTTGAGGGTAATGTCATTCCAAATGAAAAAATAAATTCCTACCTCAATGGGGAATTCATTGAACTAGGATATACTTTCTGATTAAATTCCCAATTGGGTATCGACAGTCATTACCGAAAAAAATATAGAATATCGGGATAAAGTCTCTCCACAATTACCGTAGATCTAAAGGAGTGGGAATCTACTTTTAAAAAAAAAATGCATCAATATATAGGATTCTAAAATAATAACTCTTACTATACGAGGAATGAAACTATACAAAATGGGTATTAGATTCATTACATATATTTAGCCAGCATTGTTACACTAAGATATATCAGGACTACACTCAGAATACCAACTCTACTGTAACTACAAGTTTGCTGTCTATATCCCTTTCATATAACCACCTCCTCAGAATAAATGGATTGTCGTAGTATATCTCTCTACATGACATGGAGCTATGAACCTCACACTTGAATGTGGAGCTGGTGAAGATCCTCTCTCACTGGCCACTGGAAGAAAATTTCATAAAAATAACTAAATATGATGAATCTTGTAACAATAATGACACTTAACTAGGTCCTTGATATGAATGGTCTTCATGTACCATGACCTACTAAATATATTTCATATAGTAATTCTACCTAGTCACACAGTCAATCTACTTATTCCAAGAGAAGGCTCAAAACGATGCTTCCTTCCATTGGTATAAGTATCACCTAGTCTAAATACTCTGGTACACTGCCTCACACAATCATCCTATATTTGATTATTCATAGTAATGAGTGCTTGATTCACTATTCTAGAGACAATTTTCATCCATAAAATATTCACCTCTGATCATATGTGATGCCTATGTCCATCCTCAAATCACATTGCTTTAGAAATTTCATCACCTAAAAGAATTGGTTTGAAGCACTTAAACATTATAAATTAAGTGTTGTTGCCCATAATAAACCAAATTCCCGACCCCAGGTGAATAAAATCTCAAGACAAGTCATTATTCAACACATATGGATAAGATAAACATATAATGTAGTATATAAATTCCTCCAAACCATATCTTAATAATCATCTTCTTGGGTAATAATTCCCCACCTTAACATAGCATAACCACGAAGAATATATGTTGTGGGATTCACTATCCTCTAAGGATATTTCTGTAGATACTCAAATATAGATAGTATGTCCTCAATATATGACATGGTAGTCTAAAAGATAAAATCCTTTAATAAAGAAGGTGGATACTTCAAATCAAACTCATACATCAAATCTACCATTGTAAGGGAATGTCATGGGGATCCATGTATTATATATTATTTCTAAAAAAGTTCCTATCAAAACTGAACATCGTCACCCATATTAGGAATAGAAGTAAGTTCCTCAAGTGGTACCATATGAGTTATTATGAGTGGCCTAAGTCCCTTCATCTCTGGATTATATTCTTTAACAACTTCACGATGAACAGATTGAATTCATCATGGTTCTATTTATCTAATAATTCTAAATAACTCACCTTAGAATATGATTTTATAACCAAAGATACAATGATAATGAATAGGATATGTACAATAATTATTATATAAAGTTGAAAACCTCTCTACCTTCTATTAAGGGTCGGTATAGTGATTTTAAAAGTCATAAAAAATATTAGAGAAACTCCCAATATACCACTAATATGTTCAACTCAAAGGAATGTTCTCTACTGTACATCATATTTTTTTGGTAGATGGAGTGTCAATTGCAAGTTATAAAGTAAAATACCCTTTATGTTGAAAATTGAATCCCTATTTAGTGAAAAAGTCATTTTTAGAGTTTCTACTCCATTGTTTGTATATATACACACACAGATATATATATATATTCATCATGGTATATATAGATAAGTTACCATTAACATGTTATAAAGTCAAAAACTTTATAAGTTATAATTGGAATTTAATGAAACTTATACTAGTCCTTTATGATGGTTGAATTATATGGATTATCATTCCAAAAATATTGAGGCACACACACTCCTTAAATTTCAATTCACATACATTTAATTTAATTCACTAATGTTGTAGCCCTTGGGAAAAATAGTCCAAGGCTAAACATACCATAATTGGTTAATTAAGTATACATTTCCACGTAATACAATAATAACATTTTAGGTTATTTCATACACATTAATTAACAAACTATATATCCATTCATACAAGAAACAGTAGCACCATTTTATATTAAAAATCTAGTCACTATAACATGATACATTTATTGAATATAGTAAAAGAAATATGGCATTGAATATTAGTCACATGTAAATCCGCAAAATTCATATTATGATGTATGGAACAACTCAACCTTTCCATAATAGGCCGAGGGGAAAGATAATCAGTAATTATTATAAATTCCAAAAAACATGTCTGTCACCAAACTGTGAAATAAATAAAAATAAAATAAGCATAATCCAAGATAGTAATTCCCTTCTAGGTAATTTAGATTTTCCCAATATGTTGTTTAACTATTCCCAAGTATAGTCCCAATACCATATCATGATACAATCCATGGGTCTTGTCTACCAACCTAAAACAGTAGTAAAAAAGGGGAAAATTTTTTTGATACCACTTTTTGTTATCCCAGACCTGATTCACTCATTATTAACTGAACCTATTCATCCACAAGGCCTCAAGAACACCTCTGTATATGATATAGGTTTTCAACTATTAGTGAGTGTCTATGATTTTATGGTGGGGATACTAAACAATCGTGATTAGAGTGGAATACAATGGAATAAAATAATAGATAAAGAAGTTGATCAATATAATAATGATTAATAGTGGGAAAACCTTTGAGAGAAGAACATATAACCAAAACCATATATTGTTTCATAGAAAACAAATTTATTTATATCCATTTTCATATACAAAATTATATCATGTAAACATGATATAAAAAATAAGAAATACATGGGTTACAATGAATTAGTATATACAACATGCTATTCCAAAATGAATAGAAGTTCAAAATATATCTATAATAACATAATGAGAATAAGCTTGTTCCTCTTCTCTTGAACATCTTCCTAGTATAGAAAAATAAAAATTTCATAAAATGATCAATTCCCTTGTATCTATCTATAACCATGAAATCTATCTAGGTACCAATCGGTTGCTTGAATTGGATGTGAGATATACTCAGTAGGCCCCCACCAATGATGGAAAATTTTATCCATTCTATGACAATACAATGTAATAATGTGCTGGTAGAATAATAAATTCACTAAATTAAATACAAAACACCCATGAAAATATGGGTATCTCATGGAACACCCATCTAATGATACCAACATAAACAATTTTCATTATGTCTTGGAATGCATATTTTTATGATTCAATTTGTATAATAGGACTGGGATCTAAGGATTATATCCTAGGTTACCCTTATTGATCATGTTTATATAAGGGATGAATAATTCCAATGACATTTATGGTTTATAAAATGTTCTAAACAAGTCCTTCATGTTTGTAAAGAATTTACCAAATCCAAGTATGTTCATTGACATGGTAGTTGCATCATTTGTTTAGATAATTGATATATTGTTCTAATCCAAGAAATTATTTATAAAGAACCTAGATTTTTGTCCATTTCTACAATGAACACATATTCCTTCAAAACCATCTGTGTCATTCTTCAAGGGATCCCTGGTATTGAATAAGGCATGCTATAATGGAATAACCTCTGAGCTTGTCCTTGGAATTCCATATAAGGAATCCAAGTGTTACTTGTAATATAATTAAATGCAATTCCCTATGATTCGGTCATTTTTATTCAATGTGAGGTACCCTATTTTCAATAATGGAATAATATAATACACTTACCTTTGAGTTCATCCTTGGAATTTCACATAAGGAACCCAATCTCCAATCATGTAAAAACATATTTAAATTTATTATTTATTTTATTTAAATAATCTCGATTATCCCATCCATAGATTACCAATTCAAAAACCATGTACCACTTCTTGAATTCCATACTAAATAGACATGTCTCATAGCCTAACCTTACCATTTAAAATTATTTTATTTCAATCAATCATTTACATACAAGTCCTAATTATATCATGTTTGAGGATGAAAAAAGACTGGGGTTTAAGACACACTACTCCCTCTTGAATTTTTCTCAGTTCAAATTTTAATACATTAATGATGAAATCCCAAATACATTGGGAAATAAGAACACCTCAAAAGGTTTTTCAATTTCATAGGAAGTATTTAATCATTTAACTAAATTTCACAACACACCCATGGCGTTGTTCTAATTGAGGTTCTCATCCTGAAATGGTGATAATAATCCTCATAAGTTCGATTACTTTATTATAAGAGACTCCCATTTTACAATGTGATATATGGAAAGATTATAACATGACATAACAAAACTATGTATAATAAACTATAATTATAGGTAAAATGATTAAACCATCTACCTTATATTGGTAGTAGATGCCTCATCCATTACTGGCCGCCAATACAAGATAGAGCATGATAGATAATATAAATATATAGATATCCTAAAATATGGTATTATTATCTCATAAAAATTTAGCATTCTATACCATTATATAAAAATGAAGGATAGAGGATGATATAAGTGCTTACCAGTAGCTATCTAATGTGATAGATGGTGAGAGAATTAGACACTGAATAGAGGAGGTATCATTAAGCCTACCATGGATGCCCAAGGAAGTCCCAGCGTGAGGGAGGATATTTTGTAAGAAAATAGTAGAAAAAAATAAGGGCTTAAAATTTTAATATGAAATGGGAGGAAACATAGATCCACTCTGTTTTTAAGGGAACACAATTTAGTCACATGATTTGGCAAAACTACGTACAAACCATGTGGGCTCCCAAGGTAGGTGTCACTGATCATGTGGTCTTGAAATAAGTTTTATAAAAACTATGAATATCTCATCCATGCCCTCCAAAACACACTTTTACCAATTCACATAGTCATTAGGCCTCTCTCACACAGTTTTTGAAACTATCATTCTCCATATGTGGGACATACAGTTACTAATAACCATGTTCCAAATATGTGACTCAAGTTATTTCTCCAAAAATAATATATCATAGATCCAAACAAGCCCTAGAGGCTAAAAAACCCTTCATTAAACCATTAATCACTTTAATTAGAGGAAAAAAGATGTTGAGATCTGTACCTTATAAAAAAAGTTGATATCTCACAAATGAACTATGATCGAAGTTTGTATGAGACACATATTAGTATACTCCATGCCCCATCTGCACATGACATGTGAAAGGTACTTTCACCTACCATATTTTGTTTAATTACTCATCCCCATGTCTAAAAACTATAACATATATAATAATAGCCAACTCAAAATCACTTTGAATTTATTAGACAATTGGCTTAGTAGTACTCAAAGCACTTCCTCATTGGATATTATGAAAAACTTCAAGGTTTCAAGCTGTGGGGGAGGTGGAATAAAATACCATATGGAAAGGGATAATACCTTATAAATGTTAGGTGTGTATGGGATTGGGATATTGGTATGGGATATTATGTATTTAGGTTGTCGATGGATAAATAGATAGATGACTGGGGATCATTATAGTAAAAGGGGTGGGATATCAACCAAATTCTATTAGTGATTCTATATTTGTTATGACTATGAAGGATGGGGATGAACATCTATATATAGTGGAGTGTTTACCAATAGATATAGAATTATGAACAAATATTATGAGAGGTACGTGGTTTATTGCATATTCAATCATTATATTTTATCTTCATACATGTGAAACTCAATACATTATTTCGTAAAAATGTCACAATATGATGGGATTACATTTAGAATTTATAAAATTCTTAGTGTCTCTTTCCAGTCTATGGTGAATAAAGTTGGAGCATGGATTTAAATCCTCCAAGTGCATTGTGATAATTTTCTCGCTAAATCCATATGGGTATTTTTAGTTCTTGATATAGGCATATTTGATTTTATTATTTAATAGAATGGATTATTGACTATAAATTTCAAATCAATTTCTATCATCATCCAGTATAATTTCCTTCTTATGATGTTGTAATGCATGACTTCCTTGGAGATTATTATCCAACCTCAAGGAGAGCGTATCACGTTACTCTAATTTCTCAGTTGATCTCCTACTAGTTTTCACTGTTGTTTTTTATGTTTTCTATCCACATATTAGTGGACCTGTTTTTGTAGTGGTGAGTGAGTGTCATTACCTATTTCTATATGATTTTTTCGGTTCCCTCCTTTGAGAAATGTTGAGTTATATATAGACTTGATTCTAGTGATGAGACCCATATCATTAATTCTATACCATATGGAACATGCTGGATTAAGGTAATTAATGGTTCATATTAAAGATATTCAATGAAAGGGATTAATTCATCACAGTGTTTAACATTGGTCATCTATAGTGATTTTTTCAAAGAAGATAGATACGTTTCTTTAATTTTACTATTACCAAAAACTCAACAAGGTGGAATTTAATAAAAAATATAAATTTCCTAATATTAATGACTCTTTTTTATCTTCTCAATAGATAATAGTGGTTTTGGATGATTAATATGAGCTTGAGGTACCATCGACTAAGGATCTAGAGGAATATGTTGCTAATATTTTGTTCAAAATTAGGTATCGGTAATATGAGTACCTAGTTATAATATTTGGACTTACTATTCCTCATATGGTGTTTATGGCTTTGAAGAATTGAATCTTCCAATGGTTCATGGATTCCATTGTGGTTTTTTGTATGATCCTTATTTATTCTGGTTGGAACATAATGATTCCATGTTTACCAATATAGTTAGTATAATAAGAATCCATTCTATGTGATTGAGTCAATGGATATTGATATTGATCCTGATATCATATTGGAAGAAAGACTTCTTCAGATAAAGAATTTATAGACTGATTTATATAATAAATATATCATTAGTTAGAGTGAGATGGTAGTTTGGTATGGAAAACAATGATACAAGGTAGCATGAGATATCGATGATGGAAGAATGGAATTATCAATTGTTGATTTCACAATATAAATCTTTTATTGGGATATAAAGATTTTATAGTGGAGAAAATTGTCAAATCCTAGTATATGGAATTAGATATGGAGATTTTGTTATCATTTTGTCATTGAGATAGTCTAGGGGTTAAGAGGTTTTCTTTAGCTTGTTGGTGGAAATAGGATCCCACCGGTAAGTTGGTGCTGGCTGGAAAAACATATGCATGTATAGATGTAACATCGTCCTACTGGTGGGATTACATCGACTATCCAACGATTTTCCTGATGATACACACATTTGTTTCACCCACTAACTAGCCGGTGAGGTCCTACAACTGGAAATTGATGCTCGTGAGCATTCAAATTGTTTAGGGTGAAAATTTCATTTGTAACTAAAATAATGGTTTGTGTCACATAGTCCAAACATTACATTTCTAATTAAATTTTTTATTGGTATAGAGGCTCCAGATTTAAATGCTTATAATCCTCCCTCTTTTATTTGGTGTCTCATTATATTGGCTAAATTCTTGGGTCTTTATTGATCAAAATATTGTGAGTTACCGCTTTGATTATATTTTTTTATCTTCATTTACATACATATATTATATTATAGGACTAGTCCTATGGATTTAGCATAGATATAAATAATTGAGGTTGTTTCATTTAGATCTAGGATCTTCAGTAATTAAACTCTTCCTCTCCCATCATCGGTTAATAAAGAAATAGTGCTTTTATCATTCATGAGGTTGGTTTATCTATCCTATGGTCTAAAAATTGGAATGAAATATTTTACTATGAAATTTTCCAATGGTTTTTGGATATAAATAATTGTTTCAATATTTTAGGGCCATGTTTATGTTTTGAAAATGTTTTTTATGAATCCCTTTAGAGACACATGATATGTTTGTAAAATTTTCATAATGATTAGTTAAAAATAGAGTTGGTTTTCAATCTGGGGATCATGATGGTATCACTATATAAATGTTTTTATGAAAATGTGTGGATGAATTTTAAATTTCATTCACCATGGAAATTTTTTTATGAAATATTGTTTAATTTTACATGAAAAAAATGATGAAATAAATCACATTGGGTAGCCTTGGGCTATAAGGGAAGACTAAACATGAAAAAACCTAGTGGACAACGTCATCACTAGGGGTGGTTCCCTTGATTACATGGATGAAATAATGTTTATATTACATGAGAATTAGGTTCCAAAAATTTAGGATTCATGTATGTTGTCTTCTGTTCCTTTTTATGTCTTAGTGGTATAGTTTTTTACACCATCAAATCAGTGATTACCATCTTTAGATCCATTGAAATTGTATAATGGACATTATATTTTGATATTCTTATTTTCCCACATGATCTTGATATAGATATTGATTCATAAAAACTATTTTATATTTTCTGTTTATTCCATTGGACATGTAATATATCATATTACTCTATTAATTTGAATGTGGTATTATTTTGAATGGAATAACATGTTTTTAAAAAGAAAACCAAAGGTATATTTGTGATATGGAAAATTATTTTTTTAATTGTTTTAGATTTTTTTAAACACGAACTAATGGAAATATGTGGATATAAATTGTATGTATTCATGGTGGTATCCTACTAAGATTTAGTACTGACACCCTACTTTTTCCATTGGGTGTTTTTAGCATTGGATTTAAAGGATACAGGTAAAGGGAATAGAGACAAGTAGAGGATGTAACTCCTAGTTTGGGTTTCCTTTTTGGTGAGTTGAATGGTTGTGAAATTTTGTCATTTGTCGATGGATTGATGAGGTTTATCTGATCCCATGTCTAGTGTTTTTCAGTTGTTTTTGAGACCATATTATCTAGTTTTTGGTTTTTACATTCTTATTTTTCTAATATATGATGTATTATTATATATATTATATAATTCTCTAATTGTTTCTTTTATATTATATGCTTATTAGAGGGTGAAATAATTTCCACCCTTCATTGTATGATACATTGGTGCTTGTCGACAGCCCATGGAAATCAGGATTGTACTTCAGGCCTTGTGGAGAGCCAATTTGGTTCATATTATGTGTCAAATCATATTGTTCAAAAGTTTCATAGGTCAGAGAGGGTAACAAATTTTCCTGATCAATTTTTTTTGACATGTAAAACCTAACAACTATCACTGTTCCAAAAATAGACCCCCATAGTGTAATCTCTTTTTGTGACGTGGGATTATTCTCCTCCATCTAGTCCACAGTGCATCCAATTAACATTGGAATAGTCATACTTTAACATTATCTATATTTTCGTGTGGACCACTCTCATTGGTGTTGGTACCAAAAAAATAGAGTAACACTAAAGTCCATAAAAAATTACATGTGGATTGGATATCTGTTATGTGGTGTGGAAACCCTAAAAATATTTATGAATTATACTTTGAATTTAAATTTTTATTTGATGTTTTCTATATTTTTATTTTTTTTCTCATATAACATTCACTTATAAAAACTACTCCTTTATCATCCTCAATGTGTCATCACCAATAATTTCCTCACTATGGTACAACCCTATACTATGGAATCCCCACACCGACAATCTACTCTAAAGTACCATCTAGTGTCATCAATGTTCATATCTATCATGTTACACCCCAAGATCTTAAAATTAGAACATTATGTTTAATAGCATATATGACACACAACAAAGATCTTAAAAAAACCATAGATTATATTATTAAAATATGAACTTTAAAACCTAGATGTTAAATTGGAATCCATAAATATAACTAACTCAATTATAAAAATTATATTGTTTATACATGTATAAACTAAATTCAGTGGTTATCAATTTATTTGGAATGAAAATAAGAATCAATTAAATGAAAAGTAATGTTTTTTTTGAAAAAAAATATATTAAAGTGCACATTGTTTTTATATCTTAAAAATTTAAAATAATAACTATTTCTTAATTATTTTAATGAAAATTTAATATTTTATATTAAATCAAATGTTTTAACATTTTTCAAATATTTTCTCTAGGATTGAGACATTAATAAATCAATTTCATTTCCATAAAATCTATATTTTTGTAAAAAGTTGTTTTATATAATTTTACCCACTTTTTTAAAATTAAATTTTCCCAATTTTAAATTTTTTTTACAAAAATATCAACTGCATTTTAAAAATAATAATTTCAACAATTATACAAAATTAAAATTTTATAAATTTTCTGAAAATATTTGTTTATTGATGAATTCTGAAAAATACTAATTTTTATCGATAACTACCTTTTCATTTAAATAATTTAAAATGTTGAATTTTATTTAAAATTGTATTAAAAATATAAATAGTTAAAATACACAATAAATAATACAATTCAGGTTCTTTTAATTCACTGTATGTTTTATTTTAATTTGAATAATGTTTTTTACTTAGGAAAAATTTTCCTTTGGGAAATATTTTTTACTTCAAATCTTCAGGATTGACATTAAATTAATTATTTCCACTCATGTAAATTGAATACAGGAAAATGGATTATATAATTATAATCATAATAATTAATGTAATATAATATTTTCAACTAATTGTTTTCATATTGAAAATTAAAAACAGTAAAAATTAATTACCATTGTTAAGGTTTAAAGGCATCAAATAGGGGTTAAACTAAGACAATAAGGGTTAAATGACATAAAAACTTTCCAATTTATTATTTTAGTATAATATTTAGACATTATACCATATAATTATCTATAATAATCTATTTTCAATCATTTTTACATGTAAAAAACATGGGTAATATTTATTTGATTAATAAATTTGAAGTGTGTCATTCCTATACCTATAAAAGGGAATTCCCATTCATCTCCTATTAACAAATACAAATACATCTGGTTCAATAATTAACTATAGAAATATAATAGATACATATCTCCTTATATCCTAGAGTCCATGGTTTGATCACAAAACCAATCTTGGAAGGTTTAGGTATAAACTAAAAAAGGTTGTCTGAAAAAGAGGTATAGTTCATAAACGTGCATTCTCCATCCATTTCTTCCTTAAAATCTTCAAAATATAACTAAAAAATTATAATATAATGAAAAAATATTTATATATCTTTTTATTTCTATTATGTTAATATCATGGCCTATATCTATTTTATCATTATTGAAATTGTAAATGGAACTGTTGATCATCTGTACAGCGGACTACCACCTCATGAACTGTTGTAATTTTGTTTCATCACCCCTACCATGAATGAATTAAATGATGAATTTAATTCATATATGAAATAATTATACTTCTATAATTAAAATATCACATCAACATACTTAACTTATAATCTTTCTGAAAATGATAATGTTACTCTACATACATGTGGACAACCACCTACACAAAGTGTTTTGAAATGTTTTATCACTTTATTTTTACACAGATGGTAATAAGGATATATTTGATGAATATATATTATGTAGTAATTTTTTAAAATTTGAAATATTTTTTACGAGTCTTACATTTCATTCATTAAAAATGAAATCAATGTCCATCTGTATGTACGATATACGGTCTCTATGAATGATGTAACTCATTTTTTACATCAAAGATTTATAAACTATTATAAATAGTTTTATAAAGATTATATTTGATATTTATATAATAGATAAAATTATTAATATAATTTAACCATGATAAATTTATAATAATTTAATCTACTATTCAAATACATACATGACAAATGAAACGGCTATCACTGGGAATAGTTTTTTAATAAATAATTGTTAATTAATTGTTGCTAAAAAGTTATTGTAGAATAATATATTTTTGGTCTATTATATTATTCTTATATATAAGATATATAAAAAATATATATTTATTATACAATATTTTCATAAACATATGATTGAAATAAGACTAGAGTTAAAGGTTTCTCGTCTCACTTTTACATTTGTGAGACATATGCCACATTCACCACTTATTTATTTTTTATGGTGTATATACTTTTCCATTGATATGTTATGTCATTAATATCACTAAATTCATGGTAATTAATTTTTCATTTTATGTTATGGGGTTGTGATTCGAAATTTACAAAAAAGGTAAGGGTTTATTTTATAATCTCATCATTAATTGGGGTTATTTATAATTACATTTCCAATCATTTAATCTTATGATATATCTATCAAGAAACAAATAAATTATATTCTCTTATTTTTATTCATAAACTATTCATTTATTAGTACCATTTTCCTCTGATTGGTAATTAATATGGCAGATAAAATGTTTTTAATAAATTACTTCCAAATTTTCCCTCATCATTTAAAAATATTTTACTTACATATTCATTTTTTCTAATTTTTTTTATTTATCAAACTAATTTACTAAATATTTTTTTACACATTTTTTTACTTTTCAATAAAGTAAAAAGAATCATCTTTCCATTTTCCAAATGAGGTACTTTTTAACCTTTTTACAATACTGTAAATGGAAAGTATCTTTTTAATATATAAAACATATATAGAATTACGTACCATTAATACTTCTTGTTATTTAAAATATTCCTTTATAATATTATATTTTTATTTAAAATAAAATATTTTACATTGAAATATAGAATTTGTTTGCATGTAATTTCCAAATTAAAAAGTATATTTTCATTATTTATATTTTTAATGGAATTTTATGGTAATTATATTCATCAACAACAATAACCCTCCTTTTACCATATTCACCATTAGGAATATGTTTTCATGATACAATTATTATTATTTATTTTAATCGTTTATGATCAATTTAACTACGATGTACTGTTTTAAAAAAATTCACCATAATACAACATATGTTTTTTTATTCTGATTATTGATTGAGGATGTTATTAAAATGTGTAGCATAGTTTTCCAATATGAATGTTTATATTGATTTTGTTTATTTATTGGGGGAATTATTACCATTTCATATACTATTTTCCAATATGAATGTTTATATTGATTATGTTTCTCCCCCTTTATATGTGGAATGAATTATACTTAGTAAGTGATGGGTGGGGCATACTATATATCCTCGATGCATCGAAAGGTCTCTTGAGACAAACTCGATTTGTTATATGGTTGAGGAATTACAAATTTATGTAATATTAATTTAAATTAGGCACTGATAGTATGGTTATGATATCTGGTATTATGGATTATATTATTATAATATTAACTAATAATATCCATGTGATTATTTGATTAGTTTGAAGATCCCTGGATATGTTTCCATCTCATGTGATTATTTTATGTGGAATTATTTTGACTATCATATATTCTTAGCTTGTTATTATTCATGTTATATTTATTTATTAAATAAATATTATTTCAGTTATTTATCATTAAATATTGATTATTGCTTATGTATTTATGATGGATTATGTTGTACACACACTCTTATTGAGAATTAATGTTAACCCATTTCTTATGTTTCATTTTCCCAATATTTCAAGATGTGTATTAATATTCATATTAATGTATATCCTAAATTTAAAAATGATTATCTCTTTGAAAATTTCATTTTTTAGTTTGAATTTTAAAATATAGTATGACTTTCAATAATGTATCTAGTTTTCCAAAAATAATAACTATTCAGTCCTTTGGGATATAATTGTTTATATCTACCACCAAGGTAATAAAGTAACCAATAACTACGAGTTACTAGGGTTGGGGTCCTTACAGTTGGTATTAGTGTAATTTTAGTAGAAAACAAGGGGACTTGATTTTTGAAAACATATATTATAAAACATATCCCTATTACGGACTTGGAGGACATCTCTATCTATAGGATAACATACCATTGTTTTATTATAGTATATAATATGTTTATTTTCTAGAAATAAACCCATGTATATATAATACAAATAGATGTGTCTCTAGTAAAAATATTCCTAGGGGTAATAACTCCAAAAAAAGAGCATTGAGATTTTACTCAGTCGTTACCTAATACATGATAAAAGGCCTTGATAAAAACCGTGGTTACCCTCCCAGGGGATATGCTTGGGTTAATTCATATTCTAGTTATGAAGAGTCGTGAAATGTTTAAATATATGATAATAATGAAGGAAATAGGTTAAACTCAAGGCTACTTTGGTTGAACAAAAGGTTTCATGATTTAGATATCCTAAATTTGATTATATAGATTTCCACTTGGATTACTGTTTATCACACTATGAATTTTGGTTTTAATCGATGGTTAGAACCCAAATGAATCATATTAATAATGACTAAAATGAAAATTTTGGTAATTATGAGGTCTAAAATGGGATGATTACTAGATTGAAAGATATTGTGATTTTTCCTAATTTGTTATAATGATATATGATTAAGAAATTTCACTTTAAAAGACTCTTAGACTCCTTAAAGAAAAGAAATATTGAGTTTTATAAGATCATAGGAGGTAGAAAATATAGAGGAATGAAAGATAATATTTCATCATGTCATAAATGTGGGAGGTGACACCAAGGATAAGGTATCAATGGAATAGAAAAATATTTTCTCTATGGAAAATAATGTTATGGAGAAATGAATTATTGTGTAAAAGTGAAGAGTTCAATGGAGAAAAACAATTAATCCTAGATATCCTTGTATAGTTCATTGTATTAAATGTAGAAAACATAATAATTATCTAATTCAATTCCAACATAGAGAAGATAAACCATATAATAATGAAATATCTCTGTCATACCAGTCATTAAATTAAAATGGTTGAACTATTTATGTATTGTGATATAAGAAATATTTTGTACATATATTCTTATCAGTGATATTTTTGCTATAAGAATCAAGATATATATAATGATTGTGTTAATTTTTGGTAGAGTATATGTCTTCATATAAGATTAATTTAAAATCTATGCATATAATAATGGGTATATGAGTTTAAGGTTGATCATATGATCAAAATTTTAGACACCATTTTTTATTCTTTAATTGATGGAAGTCCAAGATGATTAAGAGTTTTTTTGAGATACATTATTTGTAATATATTCTGTGGGATTATTATTTATTTATATAAAAGTTTAAATAAGGAAGAATTACATTACATTTTTTGGACATCGGTTTAAAGAAATTTATATCATTTAGGGATAATATCCTCATTTATTATGGTAATAATAGTCAATTACGATTATTAGATTTCCCTGGAAAAAAAATCACAATAAAATTATTTGTGGCTAAACATTTAATGGATGACTAATGAAAATTTTTAGGATGTTTATAATGTTTTTAGGGACATTATAAGAGTTGTATTTATATAATATGGAAAAAGGACAATCTTTATTTAGGGTGAAAACCCATCACAATCCCAAAGGTCGTTGGTATTGAACCCACAACAGAAGAGCTATAGGGGTGTATCACATACCACTGGCCTATGTGTGGTACTGGTTAATATGAAATTATTTTTTCTCACACATTATGGAAGATAAATAATAATTCGATCATATATTTTGAATTTTTTAATTTTAAGGTTATTAATGATATTTTAGGAGAAATTTTATTGTGTTTAGATAAATATAAAACCATTATTTTTTACAAAAAGTATTATTTTTGAAGAAAATTATTATGTTTTTTGAGATGTAAGGTTTAGGGTTTTATTAAAAAATAATTATGGAATTATTTATATTAAATTTCGGGAAATATTATTGAGGATTTATATATTAACATATGATTTATCTATATTAGATAGTATATTTTAATCATTATGATACTGATAAATATATAAAAATAGGATAAATGAATTTTCATTATTTTATTGATCTTATGATTCGTTAAATGTTAATTTAAGTTTTTCAGGAATAAAAAAAATTCATATTGGATATTAGTTTCATGAAGAGTAAAATGATGTGAAAATTGATTGAATCCAAAAAAGTGATGAAAATGTGCCTATGAACTAAAAATGATTTCATTTATTTATATGTTATATTGTTCCCTATATGAATATTAATAAATCCATCATCTTTTGTAAAAAGGATCTTAAATAAAAATTTTATACATTTAAATTATTTTTTTATGATTTAATAGTCTTTTTAACAATCCCGAATTTATAGATTTTTTGTTATAAACATTACCTAGAACATTTCCTCCATAACTATATATTAGTCCTTGGGATTTTTTTCTCAACCATGTTTATATTTTCAATTTTTTTTAATGTTACCCTATTTGGAATAAATCAAATGTGTTATTCAAGATGACCTTTATACTTATATTTCGCAATTATCAAGAAGATATTTAATTAACCCTTTGTATGATGTAGGATTGCGATAAAGGTATTTTATATGAAAAAACCATGATTTCAAAGTGTAATTTCAAATTATAAGTTCATAATATATGGAAGGTTGGAAGAATGTAACAACGTATGATTTTAAAATTAGAACATCATGATTTATAAAATATACGACATACAATACTGAGATTAAATAACCCTGGGATATTATTTTTTAAATGTGGAAATTATAAACATGACATTTTTTTACAAGGGTATAAGATAAATTCATTGGTTATCAATAAATTAGGTATGAAAATATAAACCATTGAAGTTAAATAATTTTTTTATGAAAAATGTTATTATACATACTATGGATTTTTATATATTAATATGCTAAATTAATAAATAATTGTGAATTATTCTAAATAAATTTATATATTATATATTTGATAAAATATTGTTTCATTAATTTAATATTTTATCTTTCAAGACATAAAAATAAAACCAGTTTCTTATTAAAAACATCATTTTTATAAAAAACGATTTCATCACGTTTTCCACAATTATTTTAAAAATAATTTTCAACAATATTAGAAAATTTAATTGGAAAACTAACTTTATTCTTTAAATAATAGTTTCTGAAATATCTTAATGTAAATTTCGATATTTTTCTGACAAGATTAATTTTTAGATAAATCTGGTATAATACAAATTTTTATAAGAAACTACCTTCTCCTATACTAATTTATAAAGTTACATTTTGTTTTAAATTATTTTAAAAGTAAAATTAGTAAAAATATATTATAATTAATCCAATTTATTTAATTTAAATTGATTATAATTAAAATTTAAACATAAAATATTGTTATAATTATGAAAAATTATCCTTTGAAAACTTGAATTTTTGTCCCATATATGATTTTAGATATAAATTAACATCTAACAATGTCATTAATTGAATTTAGAAAAAATAAATTCCACATTAGGAATAAAAAATATTATATTATATAATAAGTTCAAGTTAAATTTTTTTCATAATGAATTGTAACAAAACTAAAAATTAATTACTGCAAATTAAGGTTAAAAAATTTTCACTGGGGGTTAAACTGAGAAGATAAGAGTTAAATTTGATAAAAACATGTAAGATCCATATATTATGGAAATATTTATAAATTATACCATAGAAGGTTCATTAATGAGCCTTTTGGGATACTTTTTTCATGTAAAATATTTGGGTAAAATTTATTCTTTTTAAAAGAACCAAGTTTGTACTTCCTCCATCCTTTAAAAGGGTACCCACATTCCTCTCCTATTAACACTTATAAAGATATTTGTTTAATCCAATGACCACTCAAATCCATTCCTTACATCTATTCCAATTACATAGAGTTATTTTTTATTATAAAACAAATATTGTAATTTTATAGGTAAAATAATAAGGTGGACGTCTAAAGAAGGGGTATAGTTCTTACCCATGTGTTTACATTTTATTTATTCTATTAACTTCATAAAATATTCACAAACTATTGTAAAATAATAAAAAAAGTATGTACCATATCATATTATATTATTATGTTAATATCATGACTCATATCAATTTCTACTTCCATCAAATTGGAAATGAAATTGTTGATCATGTGTATGATGGACTACCGCCCCGCGAAACGATTTAATTTGGTTTCAATCACCCCCACCCACCGAGGAATATAATGTTGAATTTACTATATATATATATATATTATATTTATGAAATAATTGAACTTACTAAATTAAAATATCATGTTTACCTTTTTATCATATGATCTTTTGGAAAATGATAATGTCATTCCTGTGTGTGTGTGTGTGGACTACTGCCTCCACGAAGCGATGTGATTTTTTGTCATTTTTTTTTGAAATGGATGGTAAAAAAATATTTAATAAATAATTATTATATAATAATTTTTTAATAATTTTAAAAAAAATGTATCATTCTTTAATTCTTCTAAAAATGAAAACAATATTCATGTGTGTGTATTGCCAATCGTCTGAATGAAAGGTGTAACTTGTTTTTCTTCCACTATATTTCATGGACTATTATAAATATTAATATTATAAATATATGTGATATTTATATCATGGTAAAAATTCTATATATAATGATATCAGGATCAATGTGAAATTACTAAAACATCTGAACCAAAACATACGTGAAAAACTATACAATTATCACACGAAACAATGTTTTAAATAAGTAATTGGTAATAAATTGGTAATAAAAATATATAATAAAGTAATATATGGTGTGATATATATGTGTATGGTTCTTTAATATATTTATAATAAATCTATATTTATTATATATTATTTTTGGACATGTGTCAAGGAAATTTGACATGTGGTAAGGGTTTCTCATCTCACTATTATTTTCCTGAGACATATGTCATATTCACAACTTATTAATTTTTTGAGATGTATATAATTAACCTTTAATATGGTATATCATGAATATATTTAAATTAATTATAAGTAAATTTCTCTTTAATTTTATGGTGGCTATGATTAAAAATTTACCAAAGTGGTATGTGTTTATTTTATAATTTCATTGTTTTTCAATATTATTTATGATTATGTTTTTTGAGATGAAATATTATGATCTATATTTAAACAAAATTATGAAATTTATTATCCTACATTTATTCATTAACCTTCATGTAGTAGTAATTGTTTTACTTATTAAAATTACTTAAAAAATGCTTTTCAAAAAATCCTAGCTAATTTTACCTCATCGTTTAAAAATATATTTTATTACACATCCATATTTTCTAAAAATGTTATCAAATTTTTTTCCACATACTCTACATTATTTATTAAATACATTTTACCAGTTATTTTATTTTTACAAATTTTTTTTGAAAAGAATATTATAATAATTTTTTGAATTAGGTACTCTTTAAAATTTTTACAATACTGCTAAAATAATTTTTCTTTTTAACTTATAGGTCATGTATTGAATTACTTGACACTATGTAAAAGACATTTTTTGGATTTATTTTACAATTTTACAATTTCATTTTTAAAGAACGTGTTTTTCTTAATACTCTAGATATATTTTGTTTTTGAAATATATTTTCAAATTGAAAATTATATTTTCCTCAAGAATGTTTTGAATTTAATTTTTTTAAATCTATTTATGAATGATAATAACCCTTTTTTTACCAACTACTTCTGTAGGAATATTTTTTAATGATACCATCCTTATTATTTATCTTGATGTTTTGTGATCAGCTGGATAGGGGTGTATTATTTTAATATCACTCTCTATAAAACTCTAGATAGTTTTTGAGTATGTTAATTGATTGGTGAAATTGTTAAAATTTGTTTTCTATTTTTCCAATATTAATTTTTTTGTTGATTATTTTTTATTGGGTGAATTATTAACATTTCATATGCTAGTTTTTTAATATGAATGTTTATACTGATTATTATTCTCCTCTTTCATATGATGAATGTGTTGGACTTAGTAAGTAACAGGTGGGATGTGTTATATCCCCTCCATGCATTAGTGAGCCTCATGAGATAAACTTTCTCAGTAATTTAGTTGAGGCCCTATCAATTTATTTATGATGTCTTAGAATGAGTCCTTGATAGTATGTACATGATGTCATACATTACTCATTCCCTAATTATGATATTTGTTTTATATCCATGTGATTATTAAAAAAATAAAATATATATGGATAATTTTCAATACCATGGGATTATTTCATATGGGAATATTTTTGACATCTTTTATTCCTTATTTATTATTGTTCATGTTCATGTAATTGATTAAATGGAATGTTTTTATGTTATTTACCTTTAACTATTGAATTTTACTTATGTATTCATGATAGCTTTAACTGTACACATACCCTTACAGAGTAGTACAAATCATATATTTCTTATGTTTCCATTTCCAATGATTTCAGGTTGTGTATTATGACTGATATACATGGAAATGGTAAAAGGGATAATAGTGTTCTAAAAAATTCTATGTAGTATTTTATGTTTTCAAATTTAATGTGAGTTTAGATTATGAATCTCGTTTTACAAGACTAAAACATTGTTCAATACATAAGGATGTCATTGCTTATATATAACACCAATATAATAAAGTAACCTCTAGCGTTAAGATATTTGGGTTGGGGTATTTATATCCATGTGTTGACCTGTGCTAGCCTCTATAATCATTCTATAAATCCATGGATTGGGGAAACATTGAGCTTTGTCAGCTACCTCTATGTTTGGATGGATTCTCAGGTGGACTTAGCATTAGATTCGATCACTTTTTTATGAATTGGTCACTACTATGACATGGACATTGTCTTTGTGATGTGGTCTCTATCTACTTTTACAAGATGCAATATATCCCTCTTATTTAAAATTAAATCTTCATAAAATTTATTATGGAGTTTTATTATTTAATTTAAATAAAATATATAATCAATCACCTTCATAAAAAATAAAACCTAATAAATTTGTGGTTTCAACACCTTATTTACTTTTTAACTATCAATCTTTTTATAAGTTGAAATTTTGTTTCATTGTTAATATCCTATAGTTTGTAATTTTATTTTTGAACATTCACCTATATAGGTACATTATTTTATCAAATAAGGAAATTTTTTTATTTTGTATATATATTATTTCAATATGAAAATCCATTGATTACATAGCTATAATTATTTGCCGGGTATCTCAGTAAACATTATGATATTTGATTTTTGTCCATTTCCATTATTTTATGGAAACATTAAACATGTTATATCATATATGGGGACTATAATAATATATCACCATGAATAATTTATAGGTCTTATAATATTAACAATCCTGGGTATTTTGTGTATTCATACCACTTTATATAAGAATCCTTAATAGAGGCCTTGACGATATCGTTATGATACCCAAAATTTTGAATTACATCACTATGAGATCCATAGATGGATTTTTAAATCTGACGACTCACATTAAAATTATGATAAGACACAACCATTTGGTAGATTATAAATCCCCAAAATTATAACTGAGGAATATAGAAAATATCCCAATGAAAGGAAAATATTGAATAGAAACATGTGCCTTTAATCGTGAATTACAATAAAGAACATTAACCAACCTTACAATAAAGATAACTATATTAGTAACATATTTCATGAAAATATTCATATATAATACATTATATACTCTTTAATTTTAATAATTCATTACACATATATTATTAAATTATTGTTTATTTTCATTATTAAATGATAGAAATTTTAGAAGTTTTCTTACAGGTATCACAATGATAATGTTGATCCTCATTATTTGAAACAAAATTAATCACTAAAATATTAGTCAATATAGTGGAAATTTTTTCCTTTATTAATTTTTATAGACTCATGTTTATTTTATGGAAATTTTGGGTATGGTTTGTGAGAATGGAATCTACGATGACCATATTTCATGTAATTTTATAGTAACAACAAGTTAATATATAATGATCACATGATTTAATAATTTTATGCTCATAGAATCATATTAATTAAATATATAACTATTTAATATCATTTATTAATAATTTTAGTTACTTTATTTTAATTCACCTCATATGTTGTAAAGATAGTACTGCATCGTTCATGTAGTGGTTGAACCATCAATAAAAAGAACATGATATACTAATGAATCGATAAGAGTATAGAGTTATATGATTATAATATAATTTTATCCAACTCATAATGACGTTATTGTAATAATATTATAGGGTATAATGGTAATTATAAAGAGTGTACATGAGAAATCTATTGAAAAAAATGGTAACTAATTTGGCACTTTGATGAATTTTATTCTTATTAAAACTAATTTCACCAAAATAAATGATATAGGATTCCTTATTAGGACGAGAGGTTCTAAAATGTATAAAAAGGCATTATGAGAGGACAATAGTTCATTTATTCACGAAATATTTGATGTAAAATAGTATTTTAAAGGATGAAGGATGGGTTCGTTTAGAGGTGATTTTTGAGTGTAATTTTTACAAATACCCATTCCTTAATGTGTATTGAATGTATTTTTACATGTAAAGTGGATCCAAAGTACAAAATAATGGATATTTTTCATGAATACCCAAATAAAAATAATTTAGAGAAATTTTTTCTTGATGTTTTATGTGTTTCCCACTTATTTTATCCATACATACATCATATTACATTTAATGTGGTAACTCAATATTTTAACTATGTAACTTATCTATATGCATGAAGATGAAATTAAAATTTTTAACTAGATTGTTAATATATATTCTAAATATGAAATTAATTTTATTGGATTAAATTTCTAAAAGTGATAAAAATTAATTTTAATATAATAACACATAAAAGGGTAGAATTTTTTAAGAAATTTTCATATTTAAGAAAAAATAAATATATTATTAGAAATTAATAATTAAAAAATAGATGGATGTTAACTTATCTTACTACTAATTTTTCAATAATTGTACTTAAATAATTTTTTTGATAATTTATAATTTAAGTTATTATGATATAAATACATTTCAAAAATAAAATAATTCATTGAAAAATAGATGTATTTTTAAATTAAATTATTTTATCAGGTTTTCTAATTATTTAAAAATAACTGTATGTGTGGTAATTCATTTTTATTTGTATATAAAATTTATATCATTAAATTTAATTCATAAAAAATTGGGAATTTATCTTTAAAATAAAAACATATAACATATAACAATGGTAATTGATTATAGGAGACCAACTATGATAGATTCTCACTTTCATGAATGCCAACTTCTAATTATATTATTAGTTATAACATGATTAACAAGTTTATTCTTAATTACAATTATAGTTTTTGTAAATTCAATGTTCTTATAGATTTTCCTCTTTCTAAAACATATCCCCTATTAGAAAATCCCTCAATTTGTTATATCACCAATTAATTACCACTTTTACTCTATCGTAAACATAACACCTTCAAAAATTGCATAATCTAAAGTTTACTACTATATGATAACACATTACTCTCTTTGTAGGACTCCAAAATCTTGAAAAAATCGTTTCTAAAATGCTTTTTAATTTACATCCTATGCCACATCATACTCGGTCTATAAAGATATAGAATCCACTAACTCTAATAAGTTTTACTTTAATATTACCTTAATAATACAATGATTCTATATGAAACTCATATGAAGGAATAAAATTTTCAAATACCTTTAAAAACTACTTTTCCCACTCATTAAATTACTAGTTACTAATCCATTATACTTTATCAACTACTTTTGGATAGTTCTAATACAATTATATGCAGTTCTCTTTATCATGTTTGAAATTTTACCACTATTATTTACACATAATAAATTTCAAAATTATTTTATATCATGTAATATTATATTGATTTAAAACTACACTTATTTAGATATAGTTCTATTTATATAATTACCCTCCCTTATTAGAGAGATTTTATACCATGTGTCATAGAAAATAATTTTGACATGTGTTTTTCAATAACGAATTTTTCAATACCTTGTCAAAGCTTATATAATGTCTTAATCATAGAAACCCAACATATCTATGTCTATAGAAATTATTCTCTATAATTTTATATGACACATTAATTCATTCTTAGGGAATTATATTTTCTTTAGTATTATCCTTAATGAGATGTAAAACCATAAAACTATTTTTAATATGTTATCCACAGATCATACTTTAAAAACTATAGAGATAATACTCACTTGTTGTATAAATATGTAGGATTTTATATATTAATAAACATAATCATTATAATGGATTCATTTTATAAATATTTTATGGTATTAATAATTTTATCAATCGGTAAATATATTTTTATAACCTGCATGCCTTATAAGTGTTCCTGGGTGTCAACAAAACTGATGGCCAAGTCATATAAACAACATACTCTAGAATTCTATAAAAAAAAGTGGTATTTACATCCAATTCATAATATAATTTTATTTAAAAAATTCTATAGTGACTAAAATAATAATAGATTTTAGAATGATGGTTGGTATAAGGTTTCATTGTAGACAATTTATAAATATAACGTAAGACCTTCAGTAACCAATAGAGTAGTCATTCTGCGATTATGAATTCCAATTTATTTGTCTAAATTCTCATTAATTATAATTTCCATTACATTAATAAAGTTTTACACAAATTTTAGAAACACCTATATTATGTGTCAGTTTCACTATTCTATGTCTTCCAATAGAAGAGGTATGAGACTGTACCTCTCATGTGAACGTGGCAGGTAATCGTCTGTGAGACCATATTGTCTATTCCAAGATAAAATTTGAATGATAATAATGAAAATTACTCAAGAAACTACACCTTAATCCGATATTTACTACAGAAATTAACCTTTTAAATATATTTTAATCTACTATATTAATAAATAAACAGTAAGTAAATATTTTTCCAAGCTTAATAAAAATATTTACCGATCATTTGAAGTCTAATCGACTGCATGTTCATTCGGACTGGCCGTGCCATTTGGCCAACTGTAACTGAAATTTTTTCAAAGGACTGAATGAAAAATAAGTAGGAATCCAATATAGCTTCAAAAGAAATTAAAATAAAATTCATTTTTATTTCAATTGATTATTTCTTCTCTCAATCATTCATTCCTCTAAAAAATTTACTTTTTATCTTGATCTACCATGTGTCCTATTCAATCACATGTTCAATATAATCTTATATAAGTGAATATCAACTATAAAAATAAATAACCTCATATTTGATCTAGGAATTAGACAAATTTTACATAGAGTGATTGAAATCCACAATTCCAAAAAAGGCTAAAATTCCCCGAAAATAAAATAAAAACTAATTTCCATTGATTTTACAAATCAAGAAAAATATCTTTAGAATTCACATTGTGATTATTTACGGCGGAGTAAAAGATGTAGCTAATGGGAGAGTATCTAGAATGAGTTTTGATATTTTAAATATCATGATTCATCAATCATAACCCTCATGTTGTACATGTTGTGATATTCAGAAAAGAAGAATGTGGCCACTGATTTTGATTAATTTATTATAATTACTGAAATTTCAAAATGAGTAAGAGGAGACCATGTCTGTTACATAGGATTGTGACTTAATAAAGTGATCAAATGAGTCTATATAATCCATAAAAATATGATATTTTACTAAAAAATGGTGTTTATATTGGGAATACTCAATCAAGTGGAGTTTTTTATTTACTTATTTATTTTCAATATTCTCATAATTATCTAGTGATGGAAAACTATTCCCTTATTGCCTAAGACATGGATACTCACCTTTCCCAAATTAATGAATTCATTGTTCAATTAATAATTTTATTCTTGTTTTCTATAGGGAAATATTTTAATGTATAAAAAACAAGAGATTATATTCTATTTTAAGGATTTCTAATTCCTCTTCCCTTATTCACTACTTTGAACACATAGGTTATTTGGAGCTACATCACTTCCAAAATTTTTTAGTATTAGGTTGGATCCATGATTGATTCTAATTTTATTATCAACATGTTAGGTAAAATTAATATATAACATCATTATTTTTTCATATTTCATATGTTGAAATCATTGGGGTTGGATAATTTGTTGATATTTATACAGATTAGAGAGAGAGTATGAGAAATATTAGAATCATTCTTTAAAAGGTAAGAAAGGGAATATCCTAATATATACAACTATTCATAGTACAAAATCCAAAAAATCGTTTAGCAACATCATTAATTATATTCAATCAATAAAATTACCCACCCTAAAACCATAGATAAGATAATAACACACTCATAACACTCTTCTCTAGATTGAAATATGAGTCCCGTTATCATTACATTAAATTTCTGTTCATAAATTTATTTTTAGAGGGCCCCATGACACCCTCTTCATCATATAATTCAATTTTAAAGTTTCTAGTATTGTGTTTTTATTTTTTTATCTTCTTTTAATATGAGTTGGAATAATTTGGACTAGTTCAAACCACATCATTGGTTTCATTCCATAGGTTTAAAGAACTATAATTAAAATAAATAAGAAAAAAATGATCACTAAATAATAGGAAAGATAGTTTTTAAAAATAACTTTTACAAATACCCCATCATCCTATATTTATTCTACTACAGTTTATATGGGATGTGAAAAACTATATGGCATCCTTGATCAACTAAATAGATCTTTAAGAGAGCTTTATTATCATGATTTTAATATTAGTAACATTTTGTTACAAATTTATAACCAATAGTATTGACATTTAAGATCTAATACCATTAAAATTTAACACAAATTTCATAATTTGTCAGGGGAATAACCTAATAATAATATAAAATCATTTGTATAATTATAAAATAATTTCATATCTCGAGGAGTCACCAAGGCTTAGATTTGTTGGAAGGAATTTCCCATCTATTTTATAGGATTTTTCACAGAGTGGATATATGGATTACAACCAGGAGAATTAACCACACAAGATGAGTTTTATGTGGCCTACTTAAGAAATATTCCAATATATAAAATAGTTTCCTTCTATAGAAAGATATATATTGAATCTAACATGAAATTGGAGAAACACATTATGGGTTTTCATAAAGAGTCCATAAATTGAAAACATTCTTCCTACACCATCCCTATAAGGATCAAATCTTCCATGTATTCATTTTCTAATGATTCATTGAAAATTATTCATAACCTTTTGTATGCCTCATCATAAGGGAACTGATTGAAAAGTACCCCACTGACATCTGAGTTCTAATATTGTTGACTTTTAAAAAAATTAAAATAATTAAAAATAAGAAAAAAAAATTGGGGAGTATATGACGTAAAGAGTTTTAAATTTACATTAGTTGAATATAAAATTTTAAAAATAACCTCTCATGTGATACAATTTCACTATTTAATATTCATAAATTATCACCCACTATACCCCTATGAGTCTTCCAAATTTACCACTCTATGTAGCACTACAGGGATGGTTTTCCTCATTTTCATGATATAAATTATTAAGAAAATAATAATAGAAACAACCTAAAATCAAGTATAAATAGTGTATTTAATACTCGATTAGGATACTGAAACCAATAACTCTCATGACCACCTATCGATTGTGTTTTTCAACAACCATTCCAGCCACAACCTTTTTTGTAGTTTTTTAGCCCAATTTAATCTACCAATAAAAACATGATTACAAACCATTAGTATATGACTTGCTAAAATATATTTTGGGTTCCCAAACCACACAGAAAATAAATTTTATTACTCATATATTTGTATTGAAAGAACTGTAAGGATAATACAAAAAATTATTTCAACCCAAAATTTCTTGAAAAAACAAGAATTTTGTACACTTCATGCCCACTAAATTCATAAAAATAAGATAAATGTTACTTATAATTAAATAAATAGATTAAAGTTTCTTAGAAATAATTAAGAATCCCCAACTCAAGATGATGTTGGAAATGGGATTCCCAATAAACTAAAAATAATTCAACCCAAAAGAGGAACTTGGAGTGAAGGTCTCTATGGAGAAAAACATTTCCATGAAGGATAAGAGAAATTTTAATATAGATAACCTAAATCATCCCCCAATTACCTTATCTACAAGGATAAAACCACCCAAAAGAATAATCAAGGAATCATTACAATAACAATTATGAGATACACCCGAATTAATAGAAATCAACATCCGTTATTGGAATCTGTATACATAATCAACAATAATATGGGTTTTATAAATGAAAATTTCACCAAGAATAAGATAGTGTAAGGAAAATAAAAGGTAGATTTATATAGAAATGTTTCTTCCCTTATTACCCAATAATAACTTATAAAATTCCATGACCCATGTACTTTTTCTATCCCTTTTCCTATATGTTAACTCCCATTTTAAATTGAATTATGTAATTTGAGATAATAAATTAATGCAATTCATTAATCTATTTATTCTTCCCAATAGGGACCCAACCTTTTCTTATGCAGCTATTAAATCATTTTAATGAAAAATAACATAAAAATTCTATAATCTAGTATCAAAGGATTTATGTCTTGGTATAATTAGGCACATATATCACATATTCATAATAAAACATAAACATTTACATAAAATCATCTCAAATATCTTATTATGTTCATGTTCTATTTAGTGTCTGTAGTCACCTGATGATGTACATCAAAGAAAGGGGAAAGATAAAATCCCAGTAAGTGGATCAATAAGGAAATCGATCAATATAACAAGGATAAGAATTATCATAATTATAATAACATAATCATAGGACCATCATAATAATCGTGAGGGGATACATTTGATAAAGGTATGGAATGTGGTAATGCATATAAATTAAACATCATGTCCTAGTGGTGAAATATTACACTTATTTATAAAGAAATATAGTATCATGTAAATGAATAATACACATCATCTCCTGAGATACATCACATTACACAATACACTGGAGGGTTATATAATTCAGATCACACCCATCACATCATAACATTTATATAATCTTACATGTCACAAAAAAAGTATTACAATCATAGTCATGACTTAACCAATTAAAATGATTGGGTTTTTTAAGGATAACATAAATAAAGATTTCATGAATAATATTGGGGGTTTCAATGGAAAAATTGTAAAACATATTTGGTATAAGAATCATCATTCGTGATCGAAGAAGAAACAACTCAAGTGGAGTCGAAGATATGTTTTGGATATACATGTTATTTTGGGAGAAAATATATATTTCTCATACATGTTCTGTACATGTATATTCCAAGAATAAAAATGAAATAATATTTCAAGAACAATAGAGTAATATTCATTTTAAAAAATGACTTTGAAGAGGGATAACCTTGAGAAAGGGAGTTGGGTTAGAGAATCCCCTAACCTTATGTCTGAATGCATTCTACACTTTCATGTAATATAATAGATAATAAAATTAGATTCATTGACTATTAATTACAGTACCAATTATACATACAATGATTTTTTTTATTTAAATTTCATCATTTTTGAAAAATTTCAATTTTTATGAGTCATATAGTTCAATTTCATCATTCTTGGAGGTTTTTTTTCATGGTTTTCTTGAATAGTTTAATTGTATAAATTTATAGATGTTTTTATAAAATAATAAAGATTCTCCAAATGTGAAATTATGTTTTATTAATTCACTTGAAGTAGTTTAAATTTTATTTTATGTCTTAATTTTTACTGTTATGGTAATGATTCATCAGATAAATCATTAATGGAAATGTTTAATTTCTTTTTGTTGTTTTTACGACCATCATGATCTTGTATCATTTTTATTAATATGATGTTAATATATTGGTTATAGAACATGAAAAAGTTATAATATAAATATATTCAAATCATATTTAACTATAATAATGGTTTTATGACCATCCTTAAATGCAGTAATGGAAAATGACAACGTGTCATCCACCAAGGCTGTGAATCGACACATCACAAACAATGTTTTAATTTTTATAATAAAAGGAGATGAGAATAGATTTTATTATGGATATTAAATCAACATAATAAAATTTTAGTTAACCTATGATTAATAACTTTTCATTCCACATTGGACAAGTGAGTTGAGTAGAGGATATGAAATGAAAAACAATTAAAAGAGAAAGAAGGAATATTTTACCTTGTGAATATATTTTCTTTAAGAATCTCCTTAAGGAACATTGGTTTGGACTTTAGTTAAGACCAACATATCTTGGATGTGGGTAAGAGGCATGGGAGGTGAATTGGGTAGAACATTGTCAATCTAAAATGCATTGAAGTTGTGAGGATAAGGGGAGGTGACGGGTGGTATTTATAGGGGAAGGGTGTATTTTGGATTATTATATTCCGTAGTTTGTTATTTTGGATCAAGTCTATGAATAGTGATTATTTATATGAATAAATAAAGTAAATGGTTTGGGTGATTTCAAACCATTGGGTTATTACATCATCCATACATCAACCATGACTCAAAAATTCATGTATTTAGCTTATACTATAAAATAATTTTTTTCACTATTTATAAAAAATTCCACAATTATTCAAAAGTTACATAAAACACAGTATCCATTATTGATGTGTAGATTTTAAAAATATATTCCATTTTATGAAAAAGTATATAAATATGGTAAATTAAAATTTTAAATAATATCATCATTTATTTTAAAAAATCAATGTTAATATTATAGTTGATTTTATGACCATTTGAAAAATTAATTAAGGTTTCATAAAATTATATAATAATTATATTAAGTTAAAATTTTAATTTATGAATAAATTTTATGAAAATAAAATTTCTATTAAATCATTTTATTTATTATAAAATTGAAAAGAAACATTTATGTTCCATGAAAATACCATCACTTAATTTTTCATTTTTAATTTTTTTTACGAATAACATGACCTAATTATATCATATTTTCACATATAAGATACCTAAATTTTATTTATACATTCATAGGTGAGGTCCCTATTCTAACGACCAGATTACTATTTCTAATGGTCATATACTATTCCAACATTTATGTTACAATTCAAACGTATAGGTTCTTTAATATATACAAATACTAATTATTTCATTAATTCTTCATTATCATCTAATTTATATCATGGTAATATATATATTTTAATCGTAAAATGAACATTATTTTTTATTTCTATATATTTGCCCATCAGTTCACTCATTTAAGTGGATCAAGAAAATCAATTTTTTTTCATTATTATCTTAGTTTATATTTATTATATTGTTTTAATATATGTCATTATTATTGGTTTATTCTATATATATTGTATCCGTCATCATATATAAAGTTTTATATTTGATTTTTTATATGATATATGTGTTTCATGATATCATTATAAGAATTAATTTTTTATTGATTAAATTCTAGGTCATTACATTTTTCCCCCTTATAAAATTTGTCCCCTAAAATTTAATTTTACATAATTAGGTAAAAAAGAGGTGATGTTATTTATCATTCATCACTTCTTGTAGTTCCCATGTTACCTTATCATTCTTATGGTTTCATGAATCAACTTCTGGGACCCTTTCCATAGTTACCACATGCCCTTCTCCCAAAGGTCAGGGGCTGGCGACTAGCGCCGAGTAGGCATTTCCCCAAAAGGGGAGGCACATACCTATAAACCTGAACACATTCAATCATCCCCAAGAAAAGTAATGAAACTGAAAACATAGACTAAATAGATATGCATAAAAATAAGAGTAACTTTACCAACTGAAATGTAAATGGGCTAGAATACAAGCCCAACTGAATAAAGAAATGAATAAGCTTCTGGGTCTTGTCCTCAGAAAACCCTACATAAAGGTAGGTATAGTAAGTTACCTAAAATTAGATGAAGAGTACCACATCCATCAGACCTCCCTGTAGCACAACCTATCTCAATCCCGACAAGGACTCCATCAAATATGTCAATCATCTACACAAGACACAACACGTGCAGGTAAAGCTGGTGTAGGGGTGAGTAACACAATACTTCGTAGGTACCCCAAAACCATGATGGTAACACCAATAATAAATACAATAAGTTCACCAAACAGTAAATGAAATAAGTACACTAAAAAGAAGAGCACTTCTCAATAAACCAATAAGACTACCAATGAGGTATGTGATGTTTAGCCTCTAAGAGGTACATACAAGAGAGTCATTAGAGTTAGATCCCACCATGTATTGGTTTATGGTACATAAATAGGATTTTCATAAGAATCCATAGTACCCTCAAGTAGTAACACATTGAGTGATGATAACATGCAGAGTGTAGGTAACACATCGATTGTCCGTAACACATAGAGTGTAGGTAACAGATGTAGTGTAGCTAACCCACTGAGATTTGGTAACATACAGAGTGTTATAAAAGACTAGCGGACCTACACCCAAGTGGTTTAGGAGACTACCGACTCTATCTTTGTAAGACACATAGTGTAGGTAACACACATAGTCATGAAAAAATACATAGTCTATGTAATCACATAGCTTCTAGGTCACAACCTGCCTTAAGATTCCTTCCTTAGATATTTCATTCTTGGAGCACTTAATTCATGAGCCAATAGGCCATATTCCAACATCCACGGTAACTCGCTAAGAGTATCTCTTAAAGGATCGGCTCATCATGAGGGTCCCAAAACCACAACTTCTTGTTAAACAGACACACAGTTTGAGAGTTATTGAATTTTCTGTAAAAATGGGCTGGTGGGGTCCGTGTTCGGTACAACCCAGTCGGACCGACCTGAAGTGACCAGGGTCTGCCGAGTCGACCCGAGTCAACCTGACCTAGTCTGGGTCAGCCCAAATCGGCCCTACCCATGATACCTAATAGACCCGGCCCATTGGGACATGGGTGCATCCCGTCGAGCAACTAGAGCTTCCCGGCTATTCCAGTTAGGCCAACCGTGTGTGGATCAGTGCTCCGCTGGCCACGACCTTCCCTGGCCACAAACTGCCATGTCCATGGCTCCCGAGTGTCCCACATAACTCCTATTATTATTTTAATGAGTCAAATTGGATAGTCTATTTTAATATAAGATCTCATGTCTTTATCACTGGCCACTCCTCGAAACGACATGAATTCGGTAAGCTGTGTCTCTCCACCCTGGTTGTCCTCCAGTGTCGTGTCCCACCTGGCAGTGGCCCTCAAATTCCGCTTTTGGATGCACCAACATCAGCGGATACCTCGTGTCTCCTCCACATGTGGTTTCCTACCATCAATATTCCTACCATTGTCCATCTAACCAATGTCTCTGCCTTCCGCGGGTCGATCCATCGACACAGTCCCGTATGGACCACAGGACACTACACAGTAACCGATTGTCAAGCTGACAACCATTCTACTAGTTCTATATGGATCAATGCTCCATTAAGAATGATAAAAAATCAATGGGAGAAAATAGATGACAATAAAACCTAAATAATGGATCTAAGCCTTTGTTTGTGTCGGCCTGAATTTATTCTTTTTAGCAGGATCATGAAGAACTAATTAAAATATAATTCCCATATTAATCTAGAATTTTTCGCCATCCTCCATAAATTATGAAACTGCTAATCAACCTGTACATGGGTTAGTTTGCATTTATCATTGAAATTAATAACGAAGAAATAATTTACATAGACAATAAACCCCAACCTCAATTCAGTTCGATCACCATTGAAGAGACATCTCTACGTCATTGTTCATCGATGCATAATATAAATTCTAATCACAGATCCATCATCACTGGTTTCTAGTTCTGGCCTCCAAATTTTTGTCACTAGCTATTTCCCCCTCCCCTTACATTAGAAAAACTCTAGGGTTATGATAATAACCGTAGATCATTGAAGGGGATTATTATTAAAAAAACATTCATGACCTCAACATGTAACATCCAATTTAAATTTTCTTATTTAATATTATATATTATCTTAATGTCCAAAAACTAACTTTCAACCTCAACCAACATCAAATTATGTAGTCTAAGATTAGGTAAAGCACAATCTTATGAGATCAATGGTTGTCTCAGAATTATAATCTGAGTTACCATTCATGAGTTATATGGATATGAAAAATAAAATAACTATATTTAAAAATTCTATTTACAGTTATGTCATTTTAGGGTTTTTCTAAAATAGCCTCATACTGACTAAACTTATGTTATACCTTGGGCTACCCCATTGATATGAACACAACAGTACCCATGGATTTTTCATTCAGAAACATATTTAAGAGTCATAACACTTTTCAGGAAAACAACTCACACACGCTATTTAAAAACATAACATTTCTTATCAAACCTTTCTTGGAACACCATGCCTCAAAATAGCACACTGTCTCAGTACCTGGTCCCAATATTTTCCTAGTTAATTTCACAAAATTAAACCAGTAATATCCGAGTCATTATAATCTCCCCACATTATGGTTTTAGAACCTAAAAGTCCAAACTAAGGGATACCAAAATTGATGAGGGTATGAGCACTAACCTGAGCCCCCTCACCCAAGTTCACATCCAGATATTCTCATGCCGCCACAGGTCCCACACTAATAGAATCGAAAACCTTTAGAGGTCCCTCTCTTAGAAATCCGTGATCACTATGACCATGATGCAAAGAGAGCATCCCAATCAGAGCTATCATCAAAGGGATTCCACGGAGTCAACCTATCTCCTACACATAGAGGCTTACCAAGATCCCTTTTAAATTATACTCCAAAAAATATTAGAAGTGGATGACTTGGTGAGTTGGTGAATGATCACCCAGATGGTATCGTGTCCCCTAGACATTCAAGATAAACCAATCTTGAAGTCCATTGATATTCCATCCCACATCCAATTTGGAACTTAAATGGGGAAAAAGGAAAACCTTTTTAAGAATAGGGGCTCAACACAATGAGTTTCCGAACCATGAAACCAATGCAAACAAGCACTCTAATTTTATATCAACATGTAATCCCATATTTGACATCATTATTCATCCCTGGTGTCTTCCTAGAATCCCACATGCATATCTTGATACATCTCTCCACTATAGGTGTTTACTGCTACAACTTTGTGTCCTCTAAAAGGAATTATGTGCTTTCCACCTTTCAAACATCCATCAGGGCCATTCCACATTGAAAACTAAGCACATAAAGTCTCACAATTGGTGTCATCACGTTGTGCCTCCCTCACTCATTATAGGAGTCTATGGGTAACAACCAATGACTATAGGTATGATACATCATATCTTTTCATGATGGATAAAATTAGCAGGGCCAACAGGTATGTTACCTCATCTAGTAGATGTGAACACGATCTCCAACTAAGAGCATATAACACTATGTTCCCCTTCACATGATTATAGACTATTAAAAAGTCATTGTCATGGAAGAACTCTATAAAATGTTGATGTATGAGGTTTAGATCCCTTTGAGAAAATACATACCTGATACTTTTTTCATCTGAGTAGATAATATATCACTTTCCCATAAGGTATTATCATTACATATTCAATGAAAAGACTACCACCAACAACTCCAGATCATTGGTCACATAGTTCTGCTCATGTGGCCTCAACTATGGTGATCCATAGGCAATCACCACTTTCCCCTACATCATAACACAATCAATACCGGTCCCTAATTCATCATTATACACCACGTACTAGACAGCCTCCTTTGGAAATCTCAGGATGGGAGTGCTCATCAAAATCTATCTTCGCTAGTGAAATCTCTCCTCACAGTTCTCCATATAGACAAAAGGTTTCCCCTTTCATGTCATGGCTATCATGGACGCTGATACATTGGAAAATTGAGGCACAAACCTCTGATAGTACCCAGCCAAACCCAAGGAAACTCTGAATCTAGTTATCATTCTTCAGTAGCTCCCAAGAAAGCATCGCCTATATATTCACAAGATCTACATCAACCCCAACCATCAAAATGACATGTCCTAGAATGTGGAACTCATGTGTCTAGAACTGAAAATTTGAGATATTAAAGTAATGTTGGTGCTCTCTGAGAATGTATGGGACCATCCTTAGGTGTATTGTGGGATCCTCCTCAGACACCAAGTACACTAGGATGTCATCAATGAATACTACTACAAACTTGTCCACGTATGGTTTGATAATCCTGTTCATTAGTCCTATGAAAATCGATGGCGTGGTTGTCCTACCAAAAAAATCGAAAAGTACTCGTAGTGACGATACTAGCATTTGAAATCCATCTTTGAGACGTCCTCATCATGTACACGAAGCTAGTGATATACAACTTTGAGTTCTATCATCGAGAACAATCTCACTCCTTTCTACTGATCGAAGTGATCATTGATCCTCAGTAGAGGATACGTTTTCTTCACAGTCACCTAGTTTAGGTTTCATAAGTCCACACAAAACCTCAAACTTCTATCTTCCTTCTTGGTAAAAAAAACTAAGGCTACCATTGGTGAAACATTGGGCCTCATGAATTGATTTCTCAGCAAGTCCTCAAATTGTACCCTCATCTCTCAAAGCTCTACAAGAGCCATCCAATATTCTAGTGAAGATATCAGTGTTGTCTCAAGGTACAAGTCAATGCATAATTCTACCTACATGTGAGGAGGTATTCCTAGAGCATCTTCCAAAAATATGTCCTCATACTCATACACCACTTAATGAAACTGAGGAATCATCCCATCCACAACACCGAGGGTCATGCTAGCCAACTGATATGTGATGGGCTTCACCCTTCTATGTGTGAGTCCATCCTACATTGCCCCAGTTTTCTTTTAATAGTTAAAGGAATAACTGGTCCCATCTCTATAGACACAACACACTATGAACCTAAAATAGTCAATTAGAGCATGAACTATAGATAACCAGTCCATACCCAGTATGAGGTCGTAAGGCCTCATTGTTACCATGAAGAGATCCTAATTGAAAATCTATCCCCCAAAGTAAGGGAACACTATCAGCACCTGTGTGTGATCGTTGATTCTCCTCTCGTAGAAGTCACTAACTATAGGGATTGAGTCAACTGTTCTAGTAGAATCTCTATGTCTCGAACAAGGGTCATGGAGAGAAAAGAGAGACTGACACTCATTTCGATAAAAAGTGTAGATAGGGAGGAAATGATACAGATTGTGCCTTTAATCATCATAGAAGTCTTGGGATTATAATCCTTTGTTGACCAGAGATGGCCTCTCCCCTATCCACCAGCTCCTTGAGCTCAGGGTGGACCATCCGAGGGTGGTGGTGGTAGTGACATGAACCTCTGTCTACCTAATACGACTCGTCTCTATCCTCTACCACATCTACCTCATGGCGTATAGCCCTGTTCCTGCTTCTTCCACTACCTTTGTGGTCCCACGACTATCTCTTGGTCTATCATATGGCTAGTCAGACAATATCTATCCATATTTCCCCTATCATCTTATGAGTTTCATAGTCTATTTATTGGAAGAAATGATCTTCCCTGGTATCCATTAACCACTGATCTCGTGTCTAAGGGTCATCCACTAGAATTTTTTGGAAATCGTAGACCCCTTCGTTTTCTTTTTTCAACCTACTTCCAAATACCTAGCTTCCGGATGCCTGATGGATTCTCCCACAATAGTCCCTACATTGTAAGAAATCTATCCATTAGTAGAGATCAATCCAGTACCCTAGTAAGCATAGGGATGTAAAGGGATATCATTGACACCCTGATCTCCTGGCATAATCCCTACTCAATGGTATGGGCCCTGAAGAACATGTCCTTCACTATGTTGATGGACTAGTGAAAAACATCTATGAATCCCTTCAAGTAATCTTCTACTAACTGTCTTCCTTGTTGTAGGGACAGTAGCTCATGTATATTTACAGAATTTAACATCACTAGAAAGAACTACTACTTGAATATGAACTCGAAGTCTATCCAAGATAGCATCTCCTCCAAATGCTCCTGAGTCATTAGACTCCACCATCTCTCTACTCAGAACTAAAGAAGTCTCATGTCTTGGAGTACCACCTGGTCGGTAGGCGTCCATACTAAGAAGAAAACACATTTCACCACCTCCAAACAATCCTCTTCTACCAAAAGATTTGTCTCACCTTGCAACCTGAGAGGTCGCTACCTCTTGAAATCATGGAATAAACTAATCCTACGTGTATCATCTGCTTGTAATTCTATTATGAACTGCTACTCTTCAGTTGGTGGTATTGTTGGTACACCCCTAAGAGGATCTATATCTTGAAATGGTCCATGTACCGATGCCTCATCATTTGGTGGACCATCCCCATGGTCACACCCCAGAATATTAGATAGATTCTTATGCGGAAGCATCCTGAAATTGAACATGATGTACCATGGTTAAGAGAGTATACCTCGTTATCTATCTCTTTCTCAAGAAGGACATGAGAGCACACTCTAAACCAATATGATACATGAACCACTAATTTCCCATAAAATAAGCTTTTTCATGTACTGAATCAGATAGTTGAATTCAAGGTCCTTGTGTATTGATAAGTTGATTAGCACCCCAATACTCTGTTCCCTAGCCTGAAATCTGAACTCGAAACACTTAAGAATATTACCCCAAAATAAACGTAAAACCAACCACCCTTTGATACCACTCTACCATGACCCATCCCTCGAGGCCCATCCGGTTACTACCCCAAGCCCGCCTCCCATAGGTCAAGGGATGATGAGTTGTGTGAGTAGAAATTTACCACAAAGGGGAGGCATTTGGCCATAAACTAACACACACACACACCCATTCCCCTGAAAAGTATTGAAAACATAAATGAATAAGTAAACTTATATGAAAACCACTAAGAGTAACAATGAAAACTAAAAAGTAAACGGGCCAGAATACAAACCCAAATGAAAAAGAAATGTACAAGCTCTTGGGTATTTTCTGCCAAAAACCCTACCTAAAGGGTAGGTGCAGTATGTTTTTGGAATGTCTCTAAAGAGTACCATGTCCATTGGACCACCCTGAAGAACCACTTGTCTTCGGCCCACCAATGACTCCTTAAATGGTGTCGATCATCAGCACAACACTCGAACCTTGCAAGCAAACCTGTGTTGAGGGGAGTAACACAATAATCAGTAGGGACCCCAAAAACACAAAGGTAAAAACACTAATAAATACATTATGTACACCACAAATTAATCACATGAAGTAAACCATAAAGAAAAACACTATGAAATGCAACAAATAGAGTACCAATGAGGCTCAAGAAATGTAAAATCTAAGAGGTATAAATAAAAGAGTCACTATAGTAAGGTCATACCAAGTAAAATTATATGGTATGTAAACAATTTCATCATAATAATCCATAGTACACTCAATTAGTAACACATGGAGCGATGATGACACACAGATTGTTGGTAACACACAGAGTGTTAGTAACACATGGAGTGTAGGTAACACATGGAGTGTAGATAACACACAGAGTGTTGGTAACACTCAGAGTGTCATCCAAGAATAGAAGGCCCACACCCTTGTTGGATATGGGATTACATACTCAGTTATGGTAATAAAGATAGTCTAGGTATGAAACACAATATAGGTAATCACATAGCTTCTAGGTCGCAACCAGATGTTGGATTTTGTGATTTGCACGCCTATTCTAGGAGCACCTACTTTTCGAGGAAATAGTCCATATTCCAACATCACAAAAAACATATGTAGAGTATATCCAAATTAAAACCTATTTTCAAGGGTCTCAATTTCACAAATGTCTCATCAAACAGACACACTATTTGGGAGATATAAGATTTTCTTGTAAAAAAGGGACGGTTGGGTCTGGGGCCAGACCGACCCAATCGAACTGAGTGGACCATGCCTAGCTGACCCGAATCGAACAATTAAGGTTTTTATTAAACCAATATAGACCATTGGGCTTGCTGGACCCAAACCATTGGGTTTCAGGTCCAACCCATGGGGCCACTAGAGCACCCCGACTCTTCCGATCTGACATGTCGTGTGTGGGCCGGTGTGCTCCACTCGCCATGACCCACCCTAGACTTGACCCGCCCAGGGCATTGCTCTTGAGTCTACCACATGTGTCTTATCCACATGATTTTTGGAAAACACTGAAGGATTAAATGACCATTATATCCCATGGCTCTGTTGCGGGTCCCTCCTCGAACCGACGCGACATCAGTGGGTCGCATCCCTCCGATGCGGCCTCCTGCTGCAGCTGTCTACCGCCACCATGGCTTGCCAAGCCACGAACCCCAACCACCACCTATGTCCTCTCCATCAATGGATGTAGAAAGAATGAATTCCTAGAAATGAATCTTCTCATGGCCTCCTGTCGTGGATCTCCCTGCCACTGGCCATCGGCTGGTGGCTCTGCCTACCACCTCCCAAAGCCTCCTGTTGTAGGCTGATCTGCTACCACGGTCTTATGAGGACTATAGGTCACTACCACTTCCTCCATTCATCGAGCCAAAATCCATTTTTCTAGGTATTCATGGGTCATTTCACCATGAATAATGATAAATAATTTGTGAGAGAAAATGAATCACAAGAACACCATAATAAGGGATCCCTACCTTTGTTCATGTCAAACATAATTCTTTATTGTTAGTAGGATCACAAAGAATGAATTAAATAAAACAAAGATCTAATTCCCATATCAATCTCACACTTTTTACCATCCTTCATAAACTACTGATCCATAGATCAAAATGTTCATGGGTTGGTCTGAGTTCATCATTGAACTTAAGAATGGAGGAGGAATTCACATAGGCAATAAGCCCTCTACATCGATTTAGTTTGATCATTGTTTCAAGATGTTCATTGCATCATCATTTTTTGATGCTTGATCTGAATTCTGATCATTGATATTTCATCACTCAATTTGATATTTGGTATGCAAAATTTCATCACTAGTGAGAGCCTCCTACGCATGCCTTATAGAAACTCTAGGGCTATGATGATAACCATATATATATGATGAGGCTTGTTGTAAAAAAAATTATCTCTTTTTCAACATGTAATATCCCATTTAAAATATTTTTAATTAATATTTCAAATATCATTAATATCCAAAAACTAACATTTACCCCCGACTCGCGCCAATCAAGGTTAGACATGGCCTAGGGAAAACACACCCTCATGAGCTCAAACGTGGTATCATATTTTTAATTAGAGTAACTATTCATGAGTTATAAGGATTTGAAAAATAAAGTAATTTTATATCATTATTTTATTTATGGTTACATCCTTTTCATGTTTTACTATACTAACATCACATCAACTAATCATAAGTCATGCCTAGGGTAATCCTAATGATTTTAATGCAATGGTGCCCATGGATTTTTGATTTGGGCACCCGTTTAAGAGTTTATCCAATTTTTTAATAAAAACACTCAGATATTCTATTTAAAAATGTAAAATTTTTCCTTGAACCATTTCTGGATCACTGGGCCTCAGAATCTCACGCCTTCTTTGTGCCTAGTCTCAGAATTTTCCTAACTAATTTGTAAAAATAAATCTAGGAAAATTTGATTAAATACATATAGTTTCTCCACAAGACATTGATAATGTGATTTGTCCTATTACATAAGAATTTGTCTCTATGGTCCATGATATTTTCTTGTTTCTCCACATATGAGAGGTCATTATCCATTTTACACATCTGTATTCAATATATGTAATGGTTCAAGTATGTACATCCTTAGGAGAGAAACATGCAACAAATCATGAACATGAGCTAATTTGTGGTGGATGTTCAAGATGATAATCCATTATTCCTATGTGATTAGTGATATGAAAGGGGATAATGTGCCTAGGGATAAGATTCCATTTATTTCCATACCACATGACTCCCTTCCATCATTATATTAAATGGATACCTTTTTCTCTAACTTATAATTCTAATTCCATTCAACAGTTGTTATCATATATATTTTTTTTAATATAAGTAAATTTTATATTTTTTTGGATGGATTGAACGTTCCTAGACATCTCCTACATAAGATTATGTTCAATGTTGTTTTATTATCCAGATTCATCCCAAAAATTTAGAGTTATACATCACTTCCCATATAGTTATTCATATTAATACTTGTCAATACTCGAGTGGAAGATATTTTTATATGAGAATTCAACTAATGTGATATGTTTATATATCCACATTTGAAGTAAATTGAGAAGTATCTTATCATGTATTCAAGAAACATGATATTTATTTTATATTTTCCATCAGTTTGGGGATGATAGGTCATGCTGAATTTTATTTCAGTACTTAAGTCATATTGAATACTTATCTATAATTTAGATTTTAACCTCAGGTCAGGATCATATATGATATAAAGTGGTACCAATGAATCCTTACCACTTCCTTCACATATATCATGTAAATTTTATCAAGTGAAAAATATTCTTGGATAGTAATGAAGTGGGTAATATTTTTGAGTTGATCCACCACAACCCATATTGCGTTATTTTCATTGCATGTTTTCGAGAGACGATTGAAAAGTCCATAGTGACATTCTCCCATTTTTTAATAGTTATAAGAAATGGTTTCATTAAACCTTTGTAATTATATAACTATACTTTAACTTTATGACATACTAAATGTAATGAAATAAAATATACAATATCATTCATCATGTTCTCCCACCAAAAGTAATCTTGAATATCACCGTACATCTTGGTAGTTCTATGATGGATATGGAAATATGATCTATATGAAATATCCAATACCTACTTCATTATCATAGGTGAAAAAAAGGAACATAAATTACATTTATAAAATATAAAACACCATTATCATTGATGTAGAAATCATGTAGCTTCACTTCATTAACTAAATTAAATCTTCTATTGTAGATCCATATCATCCATTTTTTGATCATTGATTTTATCTTGGATATATGTTTGATAAATCATTTGGGAATGTTAGTATTTATTCTCGACTATTATGATTTCCAAATACAATCTCTCCATATCTATTATGATAGGTTCTTTTATAGTTAGATTCATAGATAAGGTAATATGTTCTTTCTACTAAGAGCATCATCAACCATGTAATACTTTATCAGATGGAAATAAATTGATAAATCATAGTACTTGAATGCTTTATCCATCTTATCTGATGCATGTTGAGATACTTCAATGTGGATATATACTTTTGACTCTTTTGATCATTATATATGCTACATTTGTCACCACAGAGGTAGTTCTGCTAGATTTTCAAAGAAAAATCATATTTAGTAGCTCTAGATCATGTGTTGGGTAGTTCAACTCAAGGATACTAACCTTTATTTAGGTGTATGTTATCAATATATCATTCCTCATGAGTAAAAAACCAATCCTTTATTTATAGAATATATTTATATAATAAATAATTCTTTACTAGTTTGTAGTTTGATTATAAATGTAGTGATTATCCTTTTCTTGAGGACCTTGAATAATTCCTCAAATTTTTCATCTAGATATATATTTCCCATTTTGGTGTTAACATAGTTAGTGGGAAAGAAAATTTAAAAAATTTTCTTCCAAAATGTTGGTATTACCATGATAATCCAAGAAAAGTATAGATTTCTACAACACTTCTAGGTCTGGTCCCTTCCACAATTGCATTTGTTTTTTAAGAGTCCATAGAAATTCCCTCAGTTGTGGTCTCATGCCTCAATAATGTGACCTTCCTCATCAAAATTCACGCTTCTGAACATGGATTACCATTTCTCCTTCCTTAATGTCACTAGAACAATCCTTACAGGTCCTTCATATACCTCCTTTCTCATTTATTATATGATAATATCATCAATAAAAACTACCAAAAAAATTCAAGGTAGTCTCTGAACACTCTATTAATCAAATACATGAAGATTAAATGGTCATTAGTAAGTCTAAAGAGAATCACTAGAAACTCATATTGACCATACTTTGTACAATAAGTTGTATTCTAAATATCTCCCATATTCACCTTCATTTGATTATATCCAAAATTAAGATCCACCTTTGAGAAGTACCGAGATCCTCATAGTTGATCAAACAAGTAATCATTCCTTAGAAGAGGATACCTTTTCATTATGGTGATTTTGTTGAGCTCCTAGGAAAAAATACCCAGCCTCATTGACCCATCCTTTTTATTTATGAAGATCATTAGCACACACCTTGGTGATGAACTAGGGCATATGAACCCTTTATCCAATACCTCTTTCATATGATTCTTAAACTCTTCTAGTTTGATCGGTGCCAACCTCTAGTGGCATTTTGAGATATGAGTGGCTCCAAGTATGAGATATATTGAGAACTCTACCAAACTATCAAAGGGAATTCCATGTTACCCTTTTAGAAATACATCAGTTTATTACCTATCAATGATAATTTCTTCTAGGATGATACCTTCCCTTAATTCAGACATTTGAGCAAGGTAGGATTCTTTATAGTGCATCAACACCCACACTATTGATGAACTTTCCAATCGATATTCATGGTCTTATTTTTATTTTTATAAGAGAATGGGATAGTTTGTAATATGAAATTATATTTCTTTTTCACAAAAGTTCATGTGTGATCTATATTATAATATCCTATCCATATCTAGTATAGCATCAAATTCCACCAAATGAAGTGTTACAAAATTATTTGGATGAATTATCCCACATGTGCCAATATAGGATTTTTCCAACAATTATGAATCAATGATTTCATAGATAAGTGTTTCTATAGATATATATACTTCAATGAATTAGGTCTTCTACTCAATAGTTATAGATTTCTTACAGGATCTAAATAAATTCATTGAAATGGAATCACAAAATAACATTTCCATTCTTGAGTGAATATTAATTTTACATTGTACGACTTTATTTTCTTACTCCACAAAAGAAGTAGTACATGCGTAATCCTTCCCTTTATCCTTAGTATTTAGTGGCTATTGATGCAAATTACATTAAAAGACATGTGGTTTAGTGCACTATAATTGATTATACCATTTATCCCTAATGTCTAATCATTTAACCATTGTTAGTTCTCTTTTTCACTCTACCACATTGTCCAACTTCTTCTTGACTCATCAATAATCATGATCTTGGCATCCTTCTCTCCCACACATGAATCATTTCCCATTTCCTTTTAAGAAGTTCCCATGATGATTCTTCCTAATTTTTTTTACATGTGGGAGTTTGGATTTTCTTTTTTCCTTTATCATTTGTCCCACCACTTTGAAAATCTAGTCTTCACTTCTTATCACCATAACCATATGAACCATCTCCAAACTCTATATCTACATTGAGAGTATATAAAAACACTTATTCAGAACTCCCAAACTCTCATATAGCTAATTCCTTTTGATGGTTTCATTTTAAACCACTAAAGATTATATCTATTTTCTATCATTATTGATAATAAAAACTGGATCCGTATATTCCAATTCTTCTGATGTTTGTTTCATAATCCGTGAAGGATTCACCTTCCTTTGGCTTTATCTCTGTTGATTTTATCTCCATTTTTTATGAAACGTTTGTGGGAAATAATTGTTAAGAAATATTCTCGAGTACTATTACCATTGCATCTCTTCTATTTCATTCTTTTTCATGGTGTTCTTACTTAATTCACACCGTTGATCAGATTCTACATTTAAATGATAAATTTCTATAGTCACATTATCCTTTTCAAAACAGTGATGCATGGAAAATGTTTTTTCTTTGAGTTAACCCAATGTTATATAATAAGTGGATTGGAATATCCAAAAAATTTCTATGGTCGTTGTCACATAAAGGATGGAATGTCTAGTTTCTCCATCTTGGGATAAGGTGGATGTTCTACATGGTTCATGTTTTTATTCATATCTCGAGACAGCAAAGTAATAATTGAAATTAATTTTTTACCTACACCAACCAAGTCATTGAGAATATCATTCAATCTATCATTTCATTTTCCTTAACATGAGTTTTTGGTTTGATTTTTCCTAGTTCTGAATATTTTTTAATTATAAAAGATTTTAACAAAACATCAGTCAACAAATCCTGAATAAATAATTTCTTATTTTGAAAAATTAACTCTTAAGACATATATTATGGGATACCAATGTTTATAATTTTTCTAAAACAATTATTCTTGGATGTTTACATATAATTAGTCTAATACTATGGTCTAATCATAGATCAATTTTTTAGTGGATTGGTAAAATTAAACACAAACATCATTTAAGCATAGTTAAAAAAATATCTTATTTAAAATATTCTTCTTCACCCTTCTAAGCTATCATTTAGTATATTACATGTAGTCACCAAAGGTTATATATCAAATATAGTGGAGTGATAAAATCCTAGTAGGAGTATTAATATATATGTAAATTAATATAACATGGGTGAACATAATAATAATCATCATCATCATCATCATCATCATAAAATAATCATAGAATCATTATCATAATCATTAGAGGATATATTAGATAAATGCATTAAATATGGACATGCTTAAAAGTGAAGTATCAGATCTTAGTGATGAAGTTCAACATATAGTTTCTAAAAATTATAGAATGATTTTCACACATAATATACATTATCACATGAGATACATCACATTACCCAATCAATTAAAGGGCTATATAATTATTTTCCCATCAGTCACATCATAACTTTTACATAATGATGTATGCTACATAGAATGTAATACAATAATATTCATGAATTAATCCATAAATATTAATGGATTTCATAATTATATCATAAATAATTATTTCATCAATAAATATTGGGTTCCCAAATTAAAAAATTAAAAACATATTTGGTAAATGAATCATCATTCTTGAGAAAAGAAGAAACAAATCAAGAGGAGTCGAAGATGATTTATTTTGGAAAAACATTCTATTTTTCAATAAATCAATTTAGATACATGTAAATAAACAAAATTTCAAGGTAAGGATAATGAAATAATATTTCATAAAAAATATATGAATTTTCATACAAAAAGATTCATTGATGTGGGATAATCCAAATGAATGGAGTTGGGTTTGGTAATCCCCTTACTTTATGTCTGAATTCTTTGTAAACACAAACTTAATATTATGTATAATCAGATTATATTAATTAATTAATAAATAAAGAACCGATTATACATTTTATTTCTTTATTATAATTTTATTATGTTTATTTATTTCAATTTTGATGAGTTATATAGTTCAATTTCTTCATTCTAGGTGGGTTATTTTTCATGGTTTTTATGATCAGTATACTGGTATATAATTATGAATGTTTTCATAAAATGAAAATAATTATCTAGAAGTGAAATGAATTTTTATTAATGAAATTATTGTAGTATAAATGGTTTCATATACGATTTGATTTTCCTAAATGGGGATGATTCATTAGATAAACCATAAATACAATTTTTTATTTATTTTTGAGGTTTTTACAACCATCACAAAATGTTATCATTTTATGTAATATTATGTATATATATTGGTTTTAAAACATGATAAAAAATTTAACTTTTATATTTAAATATTATTTAACCATAATAATGGTTTTATGATAATTCATAAAGGTTGTAATGGAAACAAAAGCTCATCATCTATTAGAGTGGTGGATTGGCACATCACGAATGATGTTTTCATTTATAGAATAAAAAAAGAATATAAGAGATTTGATTATGGGTATTACATTAAAATTATAAAATTCTAGTGTGTATATGATATTAAAGATTACATGCCACTATGGTTAATATAGGTGAAAATAGGATATGAAAATAAAAAAAATTAAAAGAAAACGAAGGAGGACTTTACCTCTTGAATATCTTCTCCATGAGAACCCCTTAGGGAACATTGGTTTTAAATTTCATTGAGACACGAATATCTTGTAAATGGGGAAGAGTCTTAAAAATTAAATTGGGTAGATTTTGGATAATTTACAATTATTATATGGTGTGGGGAGAAGGGGTGGTATTTATAGGGGGATGATAGGTGTATTTTTTATAATTATATTCAATACATTATTAAGTTCACATAAGACTTTTAATATTAGTGTTTACTATGACTTTATAAAGTAAATATTTTAGATTATTTTGAACCATTGGGATCTTACATCATCCATACATCATCCATGACTCAAAAATTCATTTATTTAGCTAATACTGTAAATTATCATATTTCACTATTCACAAAAAATCAACTATTTTTCAAAATTACAAAAATTATACCCTAACAATTTTTAAACATGAAGATTTAAAGAATGGAAAACATTTTATGAAAATAATTTTATAAATTTTAAATATTTAATTTTTAAACAAAATCACCATTTATTCCAAATGTAGTGATTTTATTATTATAATCATTTTCATTACCCCTTTAAAATTAAATTAAGGTCTAATATAATTACATTGTAATTAAAATACAACAAAATATTAATTTATGAGTTTATTTTAAGAAAATAAAATTTATTTTAAATAACTATATTAATTAAAAAATTCCAAATAAACATTTATGTTTAAAAAAAATATCAACACTTAATTTACAATTTTAAATATTTTTCTACTTATACCATCATATAATTATATTATATTTTCACTTATAAGATAGATATTATTATTTTTATAATTTTTTTTAAGTTATCTATTTTAATGTCCAAATTTCTAGTTCAAATGGTCATATCACGATTCCAATGGTCATATTACTATTCAAATGGTATAGGTTCCATAATTTCAATAAATACAACTAATTACATTCATTCCTAATTAAAATATATTTTATCTCAATGTTATATATATACTTTCATCATCAAAATAAACATTCTATTTTATTTCTACATTTTTTTTGTGATTTCAGTCATTTTAATGGATCGAGAAGATCCAAATTTTTCATTTATTATCTTATTTTCTTTTTGTTAACCTGTTGTAGTATTTTCTATTATTATTGATTTATTTTCTATATAATCTATTATTATTAATTTATAATGTTTTTATTGGGTTGTCTATGTGATATATGTGTTTCCTGGAATCATTATAAGAATTTATGTTTCATTTAAAAAATTATGAGTCTTTGCAATATTTATAGATAGGATAGCTTAATTCAACCCTAGTGGTTGTAAAAATTTCTAACAAGACCACTTCCAAGTTGGAGTTCTAGATCATATTCAGGTAAGGGTGAAAGTATTGTTGTTCCCTACTAAATTTTACAATCCAATAATGGAATAGGTAAAAGGAAAGTTTCATTCCCCCATTATCCTAAGTTTGAATTTTTTTCTAAATACAAAAAAACAATCAATATTAATAAAGTAACACATTCCATGTATTTTGTGGAGATGATAGTGAACATTAGTTTTATTGATCAATAAAATACCACCATGATGAGAAATATATTTTTAAATAGAACTAATTTTAATTTAATTATTATTATAAGAAATATATTGATACATTTTAGGACATAATTCGACTTGGGGAATCATTATAATAGATTTATATTTTTTATGAATCTATTTTTAAAAATGATTTAAATCTTAGAACAATATTATGTGGTGATGAATGTTATTTTGATGAACTTTATTTTTTTTACTCTAATATATTGCAGATACATTGAACACACATGTGTAGGTCACCAATGTACATAAATATAATTCAAACCCATTACTAAAACAACCCTATGAACTAAAATTGAAACTAATACCTTGTAATTTGAAATATGATATTCAAGAGAATATGATACTTTTTTAATATTAATTTATAACTAATTTTTATGTAATCAATATATTAAATATTTAAAAATTGTGAAACAAAAATTAATATCATTCTATGGGTCATTATGAAACATCCCATGGATTACCCTACCACATGTGTGAACCATATTTGGTTATAATCCAAATTTATAGAAGTGAGGTAGCCCCAAAAAAAGTATTAACCTAAGCTTCATGGAGGTTGTGAATTTTTTTTGAATGATTATATTGAGATAGAATAATTCAACACATATCATACTATTAGTGGGTGAGTATCATTACAATAGTTTCCAAAAACACTGGTTCCACTATTATACAAAATAAAATCAATGATTTAGTTCCACTTAAAATTTATAACAGTTGAAATTTTTTCATTGATTATGGGACATTGGACAATGTGACAAGAAAATACAATTTCATTATCCATTTTTAGATCAAATGTTATAGATTCTTACTAGTACAGGTCACTACAATTTCCTAGATGAAGTGTACATGTATTTTTACATTCTAATAGCTCTATAATTCCAAGAAAAAGACTACATTTTGGTCTCTATTTTTTTTAATTTTCTTATAAAAGGATACCTTTTGAATTATACAGTACCCTATTTATATTTCTACATTTCATGGTTAGTATATTTTTAGAAATGATTTAAAGCTATTTTGAAATCTTTCTCAATGGTTTTACAATTTATAGAAGATGTTTTGATATGTGTCTAGTAAATATAGAATATTTTTAATGAATTTTATTGAAAATAATTTAGTTTTAATCATAGAATAATACAATTTCACGGTGGAATTTTTATGCCATATAATTTTTAATGATATGGTTGATATGTATAAGGTTGTATTTTATATTATTTTCGCACTAACTAACCCCACCCCAATGAGACATGATAGATCATCTCCATTCCATGACCTGTTTTATATAATACTTTTTAAATGGTTTTTATAATTTCTCGAAACAAGAAAACCATTATGAAATATAATGTTGAGTTTGTGTTTGATTATTCATATGGGGAAGAATTAAGAAATCAAGGCAAGTCTAACCACAACCCTACTGACCCACCCACCTGATTATAACATCCCATTGTAACATGAAACACTTATGTGTCTAATCAATAAAGCTAAAAAATTACCATTATTACTAATAGTGATGTTATTTAAAAAATATTTTTACTTGTAGATTGAGGATAATAAGGGTTGGGAAAATCCAGTGAAAAGAACATGAGATAGTTACCTCACACTATTGAGGTTAAATCACTGACAAAAACAATCCTAGATGGCTCCAAAATTTGTTATAACCTATATAATGTTTCCCAAGTTCCCTAATATGATATCTTGGTGAATTGTTTTCCACCATGAAGGTACACCGGTATTATTTTTAAACAAGTTACAACCCTTATTTAATGAGTTTCAAGTAATTAAATTGAAATATGAAATATTGTTTTAAACTTTTAATGATAATTATTTACAGAATATATTTAGTGATATATCTTTTTAATGTTTTATTTTCTTATCCCTATTTTTTTCAACATACATTTTTTATGTAAATCTTGTAAAAATATCAACTTATTTTTAGGATTTATAAAATATAGGAAATTCCAAAATAATATTTAATTTCCTATAAAATATGTTTCTTATAGGGATTTGACGTTATGGGATGACTTCCAATCTCTTTTGTATTTTCCTACATCTTATAATATGTTTAATACACTTTCAAACACATTGATCAATGTAAACTCAAACTGATGAATCTAATGTTGTTATTGAGTTTTTAATGTTAAACAATTTTTATAGATTCAGAATGAATGAAGGCATAATCAGTGACCATAAACACACTTATACATAAAAAACATTTATTTCACTCTAAAGAGCTGTGAAGTGAACCAAAATATCTCAACAACCTCTCACCTATAGAAAAATGAACAGGTTGAGGAATTAAATACTGAGGCAAAAAGAGTATTAGAAAAGACTGTGAAACCTACCTAGAAGGACTAGAGTAAAAATCATGCAACTGAATTATGGGTATACACCAATAATTAAAAAAACTTGTTATTTCACCTTTTATAATTGTCTATAGAAATAAATTTCAACTAAATTTTGTGATAGTGTAAGGATTACTGAGATATCATGATGGTGAACATTATATTCAGAAAATTTAGAGGGAATAGGATTATTCAAATAATGGAACTAGAGGAGTTGAGGTGAGAATGTTATAATAATTTACTTTTTTATAAATAGATGTCTAGGAATATCCTTTATAGGCACATCTCGAAAATGAATTTTCATGTTGGAGATAAAGGGTTGTCATTCCTTTCAAGAATGAATCTCATACTTGGTAACCTTTATTCAAAGTGGACTTGAAAATACATAATAACTAATTCCTAAAAATTTTGTGAAGTTGATGTTAAAGTATTTGAATAAAAGTGGTTAATTTGAATAGAGATAAGATACATATATTTCATAAATAATTTTGGAATAATCTAATTTTGGATTCCAAGATCATCCCTGTTACAATTGAATAATGGTACCACATGATGTCTCTTTCCTTTATACTATTCCAGATATGTTATTATTTTAAATATTTTTTTCCTAAAAAAATCATGTTTTATTGGATTTGGACTGTGTCTAGGATTATTGTAAGAGTGAGGAAAAATTATTTTCTTATGTAAATACAATGGTCAATTTTCATTAAACTCTATCATTTTTAGTTGAAATAATATATTTTATAGTTCTCAAAACTATTTTTCATGTATATACATATATGTTTTTTTACTTATCATTTCAATATTTTTATTTTATTTGTAGATATTATAATATGATCCCATTGTTTTATATCCTACATAAAATTCATTTCCATTATAGAGGGCTTCTGTGAATTCTAAAGTTACTGAAATTAGATGATTTCTGATTTAGATTCCCATTGTTATCAATTTTTTTCGAAAACAATGAAATAGAGTGTGATGGTAACGGTTTAAGTGGAATTAAAATTATTTCATGGGAAAACAAAAATTTTGAACTTACTTTTAGATAAACTGTACCTTGTGAAAAAAACTTTAGGTATCCAACTCAAAGGAAATTTATATATATCCAATGAAACTATAGTAAAAGGGGATATAAGGATACTAAAATAGAGCTTTGAGACATTTGGAATTAGGATTGCAAGTTAACAAAAACATTTTTTATTTTTCTAATAAATTCTATGAGCAAATAATAACATGAAAAATCAATAAGTAAATAATTATATAAAATGAATCCATTCAGGTGAGGGGAATATTAAACCATCTTGATAATGGTTAAATTTAATAATAAAAAATTCATACATATTGTTTTGAGGAAGTGGAAATTGGAATGTGGGTATAAGGGACTCAAGAGACACTGATAAATGAAGGTAACACTTATTAAATAATTTATTCAATTCATTTTAATTCTATTACCACTACTAAAAATATAAATTTTTCTTAATTCAAAGTAAGGATTGTGATTAAAAATTTTATATAAGGAATGTAATTTTTCAATGATGATTTTTTTGTGATTTTCTTCTTTATCAAATTTTATACACAAAACTTGTTACGAAAATATTTTGTTTAAGTTAAATTATATGTATTGATCAAAAGTTAAGTAGTTTAAGTGTGGGGGAGTAATGAAAATCAAGTTTTCATTATTTTGAAATGATCTTCATTGAATATTATTTGATAATATTGATAAAAATTTATAAAAACATTCTTAATTGTTATTTTTTTAATCTAAAACCTAATTTTTAAATGGATTAAATAATTTCAGTGTATTTATTCATGTGTTCTTTATTGAGAATACAATATTAGATTTTTAATTTTAATTTACTTGTATAAATACTATTTAATTATAAATTAAAATTATTTAATTTATTCTGATAAAATTTTTACAAAATACTCTATTGAGTATCACATTCATAATTATATATTTGAAAATATAAATTGAAAGAAATTATGCATCTCAAGTGTCCGGTAGGAAATTAACTATGAGGCCAGGTCAACTAGGTTTGGATTTACCGTGAATGAAAATTTTTCAATGTCCTTAAGAAACTACACAATGATATAGGATGGGCCCATGATGAATGTACTGTAAAGAGTACAAGATTCTTCATGACTAAAGCGATTGGAAGTGAAAATATAATTGATCTTAAGATTAAATTTTACTAACTACGTACCTACCAATAAACCACACATTCATTATAATTACCAATTTTATTCGACTGATGGAAATTGATAATTCTGAAAAGGGATTAATAATATGTTTGGAAAAATCAGATCGACCTCATAAAGAAACTCAGATGTAATACATGTTCATTTCAATAAATTTTTCCATCTCGAAATTGATCTTACCTTTCCAGAAAACAACTTCTCTTCATCCATCATGAGACACAGTTGATTATACATTCATTAAAATATAGAAAAAGTGAATATTGACTGCAACCCAGAATCCATGGATTGATGTGTACATAAATTATTCAATTTTCTTTTACTTTGGGGATCTTAATCCAAAATTTAATATTTTTAAAAACACAACCTAGATCAAATAAAATCTAATTTCCAATGAGTAGGAAAATCAAGAGGAAGCACTCAAGAATCCACATGAAAATTTATTTGATCTAACTTAGAAGATGGATATTGTGGGAGAGTTTCTAGAAAAAGTTAGAAGATTCAGGATGCTTGGCTTCATCCACTGTAACCTGAGAGTTGTACATGTAGATACAATCAAATAAAAATATTATCCATGAATTTGAATGATTTTTTAGAGGTACTGAAATTTTTTAAGGTGTAATATGGGATTATACCACTCATGTGGTATTGGTAGATACTAATGTGGTAAAGTAAGCCATGTAAATATATAAGAATAAGATTGTTCATTTGAAGAGGGGTATATGGCTGCAACTAAATGATCAAACTAACCTATAGAGTTTCATTATTGATTTTATATTTTGAAATAATTATAATGTAATGGTGAAATCATTCATTAGTGTACAGTTCTAGAATATTAACATATACCCTACTAATGATTTTTTAGTTAATAATTTTATTTTACAAATATTATAGAATTTTTTTGATTATCTTGACATTAAGTTATTTCTTCTGTTCTATACTATTCAAATTATTTTCCCCTTCATCATGGGTTGTGAAAAATAGTATATCAAAAGATAAATCAATTCCAATGATTTTTAGTTGTGGGGTTGATCCATGATTTATTGTAGTTCTTTAATCAATATGCTATGTAATCACTGTTAATGTACTGATTATTGTATCATACTTCTTAAGATGAAACCACCCATAGTGGGTAATCTAATGAAATTTGTGTTGATTAGGGAGAGGGAAACAAAGTAACATAGAATCATTATTTAATACGCATGAAATGGTACAACCAAGTTCTGGGCACCATTTTTTATTCAAAATCCAAAACCAAATCAATCACCCCCTAAACCAAATTCACACTCTATTTTCACACACATTGAACCCTAAAACAAGTGAAGAATACACTAATAACACTATCCTCTACAGAGACAACTTAATCCTCATTTTTAATGCATTAAATTTGGATTGGTAATTTTTTTAAATGTTCCCATAATATATTTCTCATTAATAATTTAGTGAAACGTCTTTAATTATTTTACTCATCATGTAAATTAATGATTAATACTTGGTTAAGTATTCTCTAAAAATACCACCCAGAAGATCCTATATATTTTACAATGTTTAAATTTTATTATTTTTAACATTCCTAATATCTCTTAAAGTAGCCTAATTATGTTTATGAACCTACCTAAATAATCAACATAAAATATTTCATTAGATAATTTTAAACCTACTCTATAATATTTTTAGAATACCTTTATTTACACTAATACAAATAGTGTCAAGACATGACCACAGTTTCCTAGAGTCATAATCTTATATTATTAAAATGGTTTATAAATAAGTAATATGCATCTAGAAGGACCATGTAATTTAATAGCCTTATAAATAAGAAACATACATATGTTCAACATTAAAACATGAAATTAAATATAACATATTAGTTTTATTGGGAACATCCACAACACTATGTTTATCATTACTGATCATTCAAAATAAACATATTAGTGTTATGCTAAAATGAAACATAATAAAGTGGTGAGATCAAATTCATTGTAAGTGTAAGAAATACCAAGGAATATATCATAAAAATCAACATTATTCATGGTTAATAACTAAAAACACATGACTTTAAAAAAATAAACATGAACATATTATTGCATGAATAAGAGATTAATAAATAATTCCCTAATAAAACATAATCATTGGTATTCTAAAAGTAGAATAAACATATGAAATATCAATACTTAGTTTAATAATGAGGGAATTAATAATGAAGGATATCAAAACTATATTGTCAAGGCCTCATTCAAAGACCATAGATATCCATTTTGTCAAGGCCTCATGCCCAGACCATAGATTCTCACAAGAGACCCACCAATGCACTGAGGGGCTATAACAGGCCATAAAAAACACTTACTAAGTCCAGTGAATTGCTAATATGAATTGGGATAATCATAAACATCATATAAAATCATAATGAAACTAATATATGAAATATAAATAACTTTCCCCGAACATTAAGAATAAACACTAACCAATAATAGTAACTTAGTGAATATATTTAATATATCACAACATTAGTCAAACTAATCATAAATTATTCAATTAAATATGGTAAATGATATCATAAAATATTAATCCCAATAATACACAATAATAATCAAGAGTGTTCAAATTGATAAAAATACTCTTATAAAATCATTTATTAATTTTTGAGATAAATACTCTTTTACTTTGAAAAGAATAGTTATTTTGGAAATGTTTTTATACAATATGAACTGAATTAAGGTACTATATTCATAATAATATTATTTATTTTAAAAATATAATTTTTTCTAAAAACATATTATATATTTCCCTTGAAAATATGTAACAATTTAAAAAATTCCCTTGAATCGGGCTTATATTTCAGGAAGAATATTTGAATAATCCTTTAAAAACATAAAACACCCCAAAAATGAAAGTAGGATTCTGGTTGGTAAACATTTACAGAAAATTATCAAAAAATATAAGAGAATTAAATGTGAATAAATAATAATTTAATTGAGGTAAGTAGAGAATAAGAGTAACCAGAATGAAAAAGAGGTTTAGGTAGAAAACCATTACCTTAAGTCTGTGGGTGTTCCTCACTTGATCTTAATGACATGAATAACAAAATTTTGGACTATAAATTAATGATTCCATAACCTCCTTTACAATTAATATAATTATTACAAATTTATTAGATTTTTTCAGTTCCTTTTGATAGGATAAGAAATTTAATTTCATTGTTTGGGAGTGTTTTGTTCGTTGGTTTTCATGGTCGGTTTAGTTATATTCAAGTACGGATAAACATGGAGAATAAAAATGGTTGTGTAAAATAAACGTTTTATGTTATTAGTGAATAAATATATGCTTAAATGTTCATAAATGTCATTTGGTTATTGGGAATGATTAAGAATCATCATATAAAACATTACTGATAGTTGTTTGGCTTAATTAGAAGTTCTTAATTAGGACGAAATTATATTGATTTATAAATTAATATCATGTGTAAAAATGAATTCTAGAACCTTAAATAAATTATAATACATATATTGTAGTATTTTTAAACCACAAAAATGTATTCATGATCTGAATTGAAGATGATAATATAAATTGAAAACTTGTCATCATTAAATGTGATAAATTAACACTCAGATGGTGTTTGCATTTCTAGAATAAAAAATACGAAATGGGATATGATTAATAATTATTAATTTATAAAAAAAATTAAAATACAAGTAAAGAACTAGTTTCATCAAAATATTTTGATGAAAGGAGGTTGGGAATGAAAAATAAAAGAAAAAGAACTTGAAATAAATTAAATGAAAGGAGGAATTTACCTCTTGAAGTAATTTTCCTTGAGAGCCTCTTTAGAGGAGAGGTTTTTTCTTTTTTTATGATTCCAATGGATTCTAGAAATGGGGGATGATCTTAGAATGGTATTGGGGGAAACATTATTCATGTCACAGATATTTAGATGAGTAATGAGAATAAGTAGTGAGGGGGGTTTTATAGTAGACGACAAGGGTGCTTTGTGAATATCTTATTCATTATTTTATTATTTCCATCTATACAACCAATAGTGTTGATCCATATAACCCCTAATAATAATAAGTGAATTTATGTTCGAAACAAGTTATCTTACATTATCTATGATTCTAGGGATAATGAATTTAACAGATAATGTATATATATGGTAAATTACAGTATTTTACTATTCAAAAAAATTCTACTATTTTATAAAAATTACAAAAAATCCACCCTAACCATTTATCAACATAAAAAATTTAAAAAATTAACTCCATATTTTAAAAATATTTTTCTATATATGATTAATTTATTTTTTAAAGAAAATCATAATTTATTAAAAAATTAAAATCTTTAAAAATATAATAAATTTTATATCACATTGAAAAATTAATCAAGTCTCATTATATTATAACCATAAGATAAGAAAATAATAATTAGATTATATATTCATAAGGTTAATATAACTATTCATAAAATTATGTTACTATTTACTAATAATTGTGTTTGTCTTATCAGACTCTAAATATCATACTGAACGCAATACTGTATGTTAGTTCTTTGAGATTCAAATCACATAGGTGGTAAAATTATGTTTACTTTATATGAGATGAAGAATTTTTGTTTTATAGAGACTCACTGTTTCATAAATTCAATATTTATTGGAAAAAAATTTAAGCGTTACATTCTCCCCTCCTTATAAATATTTAATCCTAAAAATTTAAATAATGTTACCTCATAAAATGATTTGGGTCTGGCAGGTACTTTCTCAACAATGTGAAATGGAACACATTGTGTAATTTAGAAAGGATAGGTGGCATAGCCAAATTATATTAAATATATTAAATTATCTCTTGAATTTCAAAAGTTCCTACATTCATGTGTCTCTATATTATTTTCTTCAAAAATCCTATAACACACTTCCGTTGTGACAATTTTAATAAAACACGATCTCCCACTTGAAATTCCAAATCCTTACTTCTATTATCAACTTAGCTTTTTTGTATTCTTTGAGCTACTTTGATATGGCCTTGAATAGTCTTTTCCTTTTTTGTTGTTTCCTCCACAAGTTTTGGGCCCACTAGTTTCCTTTCACTAAATTCATCCACACATGGTGGCGTACACCCCATCTTAACATATAATTCTTCATATGGTACCCTTTGAATACTTGAATGGAATCTATTATTATATAAAAATTTCACTAAAGGTAAATTTTGATCCCACATACCTTGAAATTCAAGTGAACATGATCTCAACAAGTCTTCTATTGTTTAGATCATACTCTCTGATTGCCTGTCAGTTTAGGGGTGGTATGTAGTACTCCAATGATGATCATTGTCCAAATCGTTCTAAAAACTTTTCCAAATTCTCAATGTTAATTTTGGAACACGATCACACACAATTGAGATAGGTTCTCTATAAATTCTCACAAAATCATCCATATAGTTCCATTTGAATACTAAATTGGAAACTATTCTTGTAGGAAAATTCTACTAAAGGTAATTATAGATCCCACATAACTTGAAATTCAAGTGAACATGATCTCAACATTTCTTTAAAAGTATGGATCATCCTTTCTGATAGTCTGTCAGTTTGGGGGTGGAAAGAAGTACTCAAATGAAGCGCAATATCCAAAGCATTGTAAATAATTTTCTAGAATTTTGATGTAAATTGTGGATCACAATCAGACAAAATTGAGATAGGTTCTATATGTAGTCTCACAACATCATTTATATAGAGTCTTTAAAGGTGACCTAGTGTAAAACCCTCCCATATAGAGAGGAAATTTGCTAATTTTGTAATTCGATCAACAATTACCCATATCAGATCATTATTCCTTGAATTTTTGGGAATAAAATGAAAAAAATACATGGTAATGTCATCCAATTTCCATGTAAAAATAGGTATAGGATGAATGACCCCTGTAGGGTGTTGTTGTTCGGCCTTCACTTGTTGAAAGACTAAACATCTTGATAAAAAATAAGAAATTTCCCTCTTCATGTTGTCCCACTTGAAATGTTCATTCATATATCTATACATTAGAGTGCTATTAGGGTGTATAGAGAAATTTGAGCTATGGTCATCATCCAATAACTCCTTTTTTATCTCAGTTATAGAGGGAACACATAGCCTCTTTACAAATTTATTAATTTTATCTTCACGTATAAAGTCACCTACCTTACAATCTTTCACAACATTAATATTATTATGAAGGTTATTTTAATTTGGATGAGGGATTTTAAACATTTTTAATAAAAAAATTTTGGTAATCAATTTAAAATGTAATTATGTTTCACCTTCATTAATAATTCCCATGTCCATACTTATTAGATCAATAAATACATGATCCCTTTCAATACTAATTTTGATTAAAACTCCATGATCCATCCCGCTTAATGCATTAGGTACATTATTTTCCTTTCTTGGGATGTAGTGTATAGAACAATCATAATCCTTGAGTAGTTATAGCCATCATCTTTGCCTCATGCTGAGTTCATTCTATGAGTAGATATACTTAAGACTCTTGTGATCTGTATATGTCTCATGTCATTCACCATATAGATAGTGTCTCCATATTTTTTGAACAAAGATCAAATAAGATAACCCAAGATCATGAGTAGTATAGTTTTGTTGATGAATTTTTAACTAACTTGATGCGTATGCAATAAATCAATCATACTACATAAGGACACAACCAAGTCCTTTCATTGATGAATCAATATAGTTGACAAACCCATCATTCCCTGATGGTAGAGTTTGGATTATAGAATTCCCTAATCTCCTATTCATATTTTCTAAATATTCCACACATTCATTTTTCTATATGAACTTAACCCTTTTATGTGTATGCTTGGTCATTGGGTTTGCTAAATGGGTAACGTTCTGAATGAAATGTCAATAATAACCGACTAAACAAATAAAACTACATATCTCAGTTATGTTCGTTGGAGTAGGCCATTCTTGAATAGAAATTGTCTTAGTAGGATCAATAGATATTACATCCTTATAGGAAACGTGTCCAAAAAGGAAACAAATTAATTCCAAAATTCACACATTCTAAACATACCATATAATTCATTTCTTATAAGAGTGATCAGAATATTGGGTAAGTGATTTTCATTATCTCCATAGATTTTAGAGTATACCAAGATATCATCAAAAAAAACCACCACAAAGTCTTCAAGATATTCCTTTAAAACCCTATTCATTATATCCATGAAGATAGAGTATTCATTAGTTAGTCTAAAAGGCATTACTGTAAACTTGTAAGGCCCATACTAGGCTCGAAACACTGTCTTTGGAATATCTTCCTTCTTTACTCGCAACTAATGATATCCAGATTGAATGTAAATCTTTTAAAAATATTAGAATCTGTGAATTTGATCAAATAAATAATTAATGAGAGGTAGATGATACTTTTTCGTTTTTGTTATATCAATGATACCCATGTAGTCAATGCACAACCACATAGATCCATCATTCTTCTTAACGAAAAAATAGGGGCTCTGAAGGACCCCGGGACACCCTGAGAGGGGAGGGGTGAATCAGGGTGACCACTTTTTCTTCTACTTTGTTGGATCTTGTTCCCACGTTGGTAGGAACTTGTTGAACCTGTATGATGATTACGATCAAAATGAAAACATTCACATGCACAGAGAAGACACCGTCATTTTTACTTGGTTCACCACTAAGGGCTACGTCCAAGGAGCATACGCCGACAGGTTTCCGGTCGTACCTAAATCCACTATGCTTCACTAGCTGCGGATACAAAGGTTCGGGTACAGACACTCTGTCCCAGGCTGACTGCCTTTACATAAGGTTTAGGGATAGCTCACTGCTTCCCTCGGGTCACTCCCGTTGACTCCCCCTGGCTCACTGTCGTTGGTGAAGTCTCACTAAGTTTATAGACGTGTAGGTCTCTTCAATAAATTTGCATTGAAGTCTTTGCCTCTGCTCAGCACGAGACTCTGCTTGCATCGAAGTCCGGAAGAGATGCACTAGGACGCACAGAACCACTGAACTGGATAACCAAAATGTGCAGACAAACCTTATTGAGAAATATGCGAGACATCAACCATTTGCGCGCAAAATCATCCTATTGCGCGCAACATTTTCTTTTGGTGCGGAAAAATATTTTGCGCAAAAATCCCCTTTTTCGCGCAACTCCAAATATTTCGCGCAAGCTCCTTTACGCGATCCTTTTCGCGCATCAGACCTCGGATCTTCTCTAAGTCTTCCAACCAACAGAATGAAGGGGGTCACCTCATATTTATAGGCGACTGAGACCACTGCGCGCAAAATCCCCTTCGGCGCGGAAAATCTCTCATCTGGCGCGTAATCTTTCCCCCAGCTTATGTATTTCGCGCACAACCCTTATTTTCCGCGCAGCCCATGCCTTTGCCATCTTTCACCAAACTGATTCTGAAACAGCATTTGCGCGAAAAAACTATTTCGCGCATCCCGCTGTTTTTCGCGCCCAACTTAAGTATTTCGCGCACATCCCTGATTTTCCGCGCAGCCCATGCCTTTGCCATTTTTCACCTCTCTGAATTCGAAACACTGTTTGCGCGAAAAAACTATTTCGCGCATCCCGCTGTTTTCCGCGCCTAACTTAAGTTTTTCGCGCAAGCCTCTTATATTTCGCGCACCACTTCCGTTTTCTGCGAAGCTCCTTTTGCAGACAATCCATGTCTTCATTTTCCGATTTTGAGGCCCAAAAATTTGGCAAACACTGGGAAACAGCGCCACCTTCAAAACTGTTGTCTGCTTGAACTGTATGATCACTTTGCTGGAACACATTCGGAACTTCCACTGAGGATTGACAACAAACACAAACCATACACCAAATCATGCTTTGAAAAACCTGGTTCCAACAGGCTCCCCATAGAGAGACACCAGGGAGAATAAATCATATATAACACAATTATTCTAGTTTTTTCCTAAATTCTACTAATTCCAATGTGGAAATTTCATAAAGATAATTTGATATGGTCATTAAAGTAGGAATTACATCAATGTAAAACCCAATTTTCCACAACAGAGGATGTATGGGTAAATACTCTGGAAACATGACAACATATTCTTTCACAATAGTTATGTCTTCTATTTTAACATTAATTTTCTCACCCACAGATATTTCATTCCCTTCCTCCCCAATAACTGTATTCAGTAGATCTACTAGGGGTGTATCTTGATAAGAATCTTCTAGGGAAGATTCTACTCTAAGGATAAGGGATTAAACACTATCTCAAAAATCATAACATCCCACTAATTGTAATAGATCATCGCATCATAATTTTAAAGAAAAATCATACCAAGGATTATTTTAAATTAATTCATGGGTATGATGATATGGTTATCAAATAAATAGTTTTTATTTTTCATGCGGGTGACTGATTGACACCTCTTAATTACAATGATACAACCCATTTGATTTTTGAATGAGAAATTGTTCATAAAATCAAACTGAACATGTATAATTATCCTAGAAAACTGGGAATATATAAAAGATTACAATGATCCATAATCAAATAAATCATTCGATCTGTTCGATGAAACTATTAAAGTACCTTCCACCACATCATTTGGAACTTAGCCTCAGTAGTTGTGACCACAAAATCTTGTCCTTACTCCCTTGGCCTTCTTTGGGGAACATTTCTCTAATGCATAGGACATTCATGGGAATAATGTCCCATATCATTACAACTATAGATTTGAGTATTTCTTTTTTATTTATTCCCCTTTCAATCATGATATTTGTATCCTTTTTCTCAACACAGGTAAAAGACTATCATTCCCTTCAGTCATGTTCCAGGGTGTTTCTTCCCACAATTATTATAGGGTGGAAAGTCAAATCATTCCTTCATCCCCATTTTCTTATATCCATCCCCAGATTTTTCAGCAGCCCACTTCTTCTCTTTATTTCCTTTAAAATAATAAGACATAGAAATTTCATTTTATTTCTTGATTTCACATGGGACTATATCATTACATGATGAGAAATTCATAGTGACTTGTGCCCTTTGGAGGAATGGGTTTAAACCATCAATGAATTGATCTATCTAGATACATGGATTACGTATGTTGTCCAAAACATTCCTTGCAATCCTTGTGATGTTAGATTCATACTTTTCAACAATAGCATCCTTTTTTTGCTTCAGATTCAGAAACATTTTTTCTATATCTTCTCTCTATTCATGAGGGAAGTATTTTTATATGAAAATTTCCTTCAAATCCGTCCATTTTATCAACTCCATTTCTTCCTCATAATTGTTTTTGGATTAATTCCCACCACTAATTTGAATCTCCTGGTAGATGATAAACTACCATGACAACCTTCTCTCATTCATTACTTCCCAAAGAAAGAAATATTTTCTCTACGGTAATTATCCACTGATCAACTACAAATGGGTTTGTAGTCTCCTTAAATGATGGTGGTTTTGGTTGCATAATGTGGTCTTACATAACTCCTCTATTTTGTGGATCCAAATTCTCCATAAAGGTAAGGTTATTTTTCATAACCCGATTCAACTGTCCTTGTATAGTTATAAGTTTCTGAGTACCAGTCACATCACTAGAACCAACATAATTATCTTTCATAGGAGGGAAATCCCTACATGGGATACATGTGTTCATGTGTTTCCATTCCTTCCATTAGGAACATTTCTAAATAAAGGCATACACTATATTAGGTTATGAATCATAATATATAATCTCAACTTAGAAAAATACTTTACATAAATTGAAATCATATCCATAGATAATATCTTAATCATAAACATGGTTTCTTTGAGAGATATTTTACATTTAAATACTAAATAATGAATTTTAATTAAATTGTGAATTATCCTAAGAATATCCTCTAGGTGTGTAAAATTAAGTTCATAGTAAGGACCATTTTTTATACTAGGAATCCCCTGGTCATGCTCGAAACTCCTTGTCAGTGTTTTCACACCTAGCTACATCTGTTCCAGAATGAAGTCCACATGTAGTATCCAGACATGGATGTATTTTATTGAAATATCTACATAGTCTATTCCTTATAAAAATTATAGGATATTATTATATTTTATCCTAAAATACTATCTTAGTTTTTTTCTCTATTCATCATTTTCTAAACCTAGTTGATATGTTTCCTATTAATCTTCCATTGATATTAACTGTAAAGACCCAAACCATGTTTCCAAGAGTTCGTACTTTATTTTATTACATTGGAATATAAACACGCAATATTCATCCCATAGGACCAATTAGTTTAGTATATTTGGAAACAAAATACATACATATGTTCATCATTACAACTTGAACTGAAATACATCATATAAGTTTTATTGGGAACAACCCCAACTCTATGTTTATCCCTACGGGTCATTCATAATAAACTTCTCTAGGTCCTGAGAAAATGAAATATATAAATGGAGTGATATAAAATGATCATTAAGGGTAATAAATAAAATTAAATATATCACAAACATAGAGATTCGGTATGGTGGATAGCTAAAAACATTTTCCATTGAAAAATATACTTGAACATAATATGATATGAATAAGAGCTGAAAAAATGATTTCATAATAAAACATAATCATGTGTATTGTAATAGTTGAATAACCATATGAACTATCAATAATTTTTTTATAATTAGGTAAATCATAATGCAAGAGATCATAACCATATCGTTAAGGCCTCATGCAGAGACCATAAATATCTATTTTGTCAAGGCCTCATGTTAACCCCATAGTTTTTCTCATGAGACCTACCGATTCACCATTGGGATATAGAGGGGCCCAAACAAACCTGACATAGATCAATGAATTACACATATGAATGGTGATAAAAATAAACAACATATAAATACATAGTGAAACTAATTTATGGAATGTAAATTACTTTCTCAAAATATTAATCATAAACAATAACCATTCAAAGTAAAGTGGTAAATAGTTTTAAGATAGAACATACACAACCAAAATAATCATAAAAAATTAAATTATATATGGTAGATGATATCATAAAATATTAATCACAATAATACTTAATAATCAATAGGAGTGTTGAAATAGATTAAGATACTCTTATAAAATAATCGATCAATTCTTGGGATAAATACACTTTTAATTTGGAATGAACACATCTTTTGTAAATGAATTTGAATAAAACAAGATGTTAATTAAGATATTATTTTCATAATATAATTAAGTATTTATAAAAATAATGTTTTCTAAAAATATATTCCATAGTTCCTTAAAAAATAGGTAAGAATTTGAGAAATTATTTTGAATCGGGTGTGTATTTGCAGAAGAATTTATGAATGATTTTTTTAAAGCATAAAACTCCCCATAAAACTGAATAAGGATTAAATTTGGTTAACATATATATATAATTATTATAGGATATATGAGGTTTTCAAATGAATAAATATGAAATTTAATTAATGTAAGTCGAGAATAATAGTAACCAGAATGAAAATTGAGGTTCGGGTAGAAAACACTTACCCTAAGTCTAAAGGAGATCCTTACTTGATCTTAATGACCTGAATAATAAAATTTAGGTTCATAAAATAATGATTCCATAACCTTCTTTACATTTAATTGATTTATTACAACCTTATTTTTTTCATTCATGTACTTTTGATTGGTTAAGGGATTCAATTTCAATGTTTAAGAGTTTTTCCATCCTTGGTTTCCATGATCAGTTTACTTATATTTTTGTACAGATAAACATGTATAATGCGAATTTTATTATACAATAGAATAAGTATGTTATTAATGATCAACCATAATATTAAACGGTCAAAAAGTTAATTAGGTTATTTTCAGTGATGATGAATCATTACAAAAAACATTAATGACAATTGTTTGGGTTAATTGGCGGTTCTTAATCACAACAAACTTATTTGGATTTATAAATTAATATCATGTAAAAAAGTATTACCTAAACTTAAATAAGTTACAATAAATTTATTATATTATGTTTCAACCATCAAAATGGTTAAATTACTAGAACATAAGATGATAATTGATATTGAAAACCAATCGTCCTTGAATGTCATAAATTAACACATCTCGGAAGGTGTTATCATTTCTAGTATAAAAAAAGTTGAAAGGAGTGGTGATGATGAATTATTAATTTATCATAAAAAAATTCCAGTAAATGAAATTAACTTTAGTCATCACTATATTTGGATGAATAGAGGTGGGTAATAGAAAGAAGCCAACTTGAAAGAAATGAAACGAAAAGAGGAATTTACCTCTTGAAGTAATCTTCCTTGAGAGCCTCTTTAAGGGAAAGGTTGTGGTCTCTTTATGAGACAAAAGGATTTCAGAAGTGAGGGAGGTGATTAGTATGATATTTGGTAATCATTTAGTGAAGGCACAAGTCTTGAGAGGGGTGAAGAGAAGAGGGAGTAAGGGGAGTTTTCATAGTGGAGGAGAGGGGGTGATTTGTGAATATCTTATTCATTATTTTATTATTTCCCTCAAGACAATGAATAGTGTTGATTCATGTTTTCCATAATAGTAATAAGTTCATGTGAGTTTGAAACAAGTGTGCTTACATCAACCATGATTCTAGTAATTGATAATTTAACTGATAATTTTTATATACAATGAATTACAGTATTTCACTATTCATAAGAAAATTCAGTATTTCACAAATATCCCAAATATTCACCCGAACCATTTTTTATGTGTAAAATTAAAAAATGAACTCCATTTTTTTAAAATAATTTTTTTAACATTATTAATTCAATTTTTAAATAAAATCATATTTTTTTAAAAAAAATAACAATTTTAAAACTATATTTGGTTATATATCACATTGTAAAATTAATCATGATCTCATTATCTTATAAACACAAGGAACTAAAATAATAATATGGTTTACTATTCATAAAGGACATATTACTATTCATAAGGGTATGTTACTATTCACTAAAATTATGTTTTTCATATCAGACTCTAAATATCTTACTAAACTCAATCGTGTGTGTCAGTTATTCAAAATTCAAATCACATAGTTGGTAAAATTATGTTTACTAGATAGGTTATAACAAATTGGTGTTTTTAGAGACTCGATGTATTGTGCTTTGAATAGTTATTTTGAAAATCTTGGGGTGGTATAGACAGTGCTTATAAAATCACTAGAAACTGATTTTAACAACATTAAAAAAGTGATTCTAATTGTAGAAAAGATAAATAGAGGCCATTGTCATCACTATTTTAGCATGGATAAAGGACCACATTATTAACACTTTAATTAGCGTTGATAAACAGAGAATTTATTAGTGCTTGAAATTGCAGGGATAATTTCCTATCTTCCTGTGATGTGTTGTTTATATTACATCACACATAGTACCTACACAAAACAGTACTTATACAAAGTAAAACACACAAGAACAATGTACTGCAGACAACGGTTTAACAAAAAAATTCTATATACATTTCAAACAATGTTTTATATAATTATATTTAAAATTATCCAAAAAAAAATTTAAATACATAAATTTTTCATCCTTTTACATCTATGATCTCCTCTAAAAAATATCCACCCATGGTATTAGTTTTCAAAAAAATCCTCCCAACTCAGGAAAATTATTCCACCAACATAATAAAACAAATATAATGTTAGTAATACTATAATGAAATAAATTGAACATTAATATGGAAGAACACATTAATAAAAAGTCAATTTGTATTAAAATACACATTTGGAGTTATACTGGTTACACCATGTTTTATATTTATGTGGTTTTGATTCCCACATATCATAAATGTGTTATGGATCATCATCGTAAAATATCAAAAAAAATCCAAAAGGGATTGCTTAGTTTCGAGTATGTCCCTTGTTCTTTTACTAAAATTAAAATCAAATTAAAATGAAAAATTTGGATTTATACCAGTGACATAATTTTTTTGAATGAGATGTTGTTGATTATTAAACATCAAAATTGACTCATGGATTAATTTTATAAAGTATTAAAATAATCTGAAATCCATTACTCAGTTTTCAGTATGTCAATTGTGTTTTTTTAAAATATCATTTCAAATTAGAAACACACATTTTTACTCATTCCAGTCGCATCATGCATCGGTTTGAGGTGAGACTACGTTATACACATCAAAAAAGACTTACGAATTGCTATCCTAAAATATGATGACAATCGGAGGGTGTTCTCTTGGTTTTCAGTGCAAGAAATTTTTTGACATAAAATTTCAATTTTAATCTTATAATAGACGCATTTAGTCATACCATTCAGACTATGAATCATATTGTGGTGTGGTTTATTAAAATACATAAAAAATGACTCATGGATAATTCTCCTAAAGTATCAAAACATTCTGAATGAGTTTTCTCAGTTTTTAGTATGTCACTGGTTCTTTTTTACTTAAATTAATGTAATTTTTAAATAAAAATACCTTTGGATTTATACCGGTCACACCATTTTTCGGATTGAGGTGTCTTTGATTCCTACATGTCATAAATGACTCATGTATCATTTTTCTAAAATATCAAAAGAATCCTACTGTGTTTTCTAGGTTTTTAGTATGCTAGTTTTTTTTTACTAAAATATCATTTCCAATGGGAAACAGGCATTTTGAGTCATATCAGTTGCATCCAGCACCAGTTTGAGGTGAGACTGCTTCATAAACATCACAAAAGACATATTAATCAATTTCTTAAATTATAAACATTATCATAAAGAGTTTTCATTTTTTTTCTTGAGTGACACATTTTGAGAAAAATTGAAAATTTTAAACTGGTAACAAGAACTTTTAGTAATACCAGTAACATTGTGTTTCGAATTGAGGTGTGGTTGATCCGTACAAATCAAAAATGACTCATGGATCATTTAATAATGTATCAAAAGAACATGAATGTGTTATATTTGTTTTTAGTATGTTACTTTTTCTTTATAATTATATTAGTTTCAATTTTAAATAAAAAAAATATTTGGTTATATACGAATCACATCTTTCATCAGATTAAGGTGTGGTTGATTTGTATATGTTGAAAATGACTCTTGGATCGTTTTTATGAAGTATCAAATTAATAAAAATGTACTTTCTTGATTTTTAGTATGTCAGTTTTGTTTTTTATTAAAAAATCAATTCAAATCAGAAACATGCATTTTGAGTCATACTGGTCATATAGTGCATCAGTTTTAGGTGAGACTGCTTCATACACATCCCAAAAGACATACAAATTGATTTCCTAAATAATAAAGATAGTCAGAATGAGATATCCTGGTTTACATTTAGTGACACATTTTAAGATAAAATGTAAATTTTGAAATGATAATAGAATGTTTTAGTAATACAGGTCACACGGTGCGTCAGATTGAGGTTTTTTAGATTTTTATACATCACAAATGACACATGGATAATATTAATAAAGTATCAAAAGAATGTGAATGAGTTTGTTTAGTTTTCAGTATCTCAACTATTATTTTTTACTTTAATTAATGTCAATTTTATATAAAAATACACATTTGGATTAATACCTATAACACTTTTCATTGGATTGAAGTGGCATTGACTCCTACACATCAAAAATGACTCATGAATCATTTTCCTAAATAATCAAAACAATGAGAATACATTTTTTCATTTTTTAGTATGTCAATTTTCTTTGTACTTAAATTAATATCAATTTTAAATAAAAGTATCAATTTATGTCAGACCAGCAACATCATGCCTTACCGTGTTTTCCATTTTATTTTTTTGTCAAAATGAAAATATTGCAGTACGAGTCATGCATAACCAATCAATACATAAGAAACTACCTTAACTTGAACAATGTAATCCACATGTATAACAAAACAATTCTTAATTATGTGAGTTAAAGTATAAAGAAGTAAATTAAACATAAATATAAAACAATCCACTACTTCTAAGAATGTCGTATATTCATTCTATTTGTGTACATTATCTTATCATGTATATTTCCCATTAATTTTTAAACAAATCAATATATTCTAGTGAATATGAGACTTTTTGATAGGTATGATAGTACTAAAAAATATAAATACACAATGTATTAAAAAAATTAAATGAAATTGTAATTTTAATAAAAAATACGTCCTTAGGGATACTATTTTGTAGATGAAATATGATCTATTTCATAAATATATAAACATAATGACCACAATATTTTCTCTTTGTTTGATTTAGACACTGTAGAAACAATGAGAAAAATAAATAATTTTTTTATATGTGTTTGGATAGTGAAATATTTTAATATATACCATGATACTTATCCAGTTATAGTACAAGTGATGTTCCTTTTCCTTTCCCCCTGGCCCAATTCCATGATGTTGATGATATTGATGCACCACCATATCATAATATAATCCTTATTAAAGGATAATATAAATTATATTAAAAGAATTTTATTTCTAAAATATTGGATGTTGTGTATTAAAAATTAAAAAAAAATCATCATTTGTGGTTGTTTGGATGTATATCCTTGCATTTAATCCAGGAAATAAATCATTGGAGGTTACATATTGAGCACAATGAACATCAAATACTGCCAAAAACACAAAAATGAATAAGTAATGAATGAAATTAAAATATATATGACATTATTAAATTATTGAGTTTTACCTTGGCATCATTGGTATTAAATAAATTCTTTCATATATTTTTTTATTGATAATTGATTTGATAAGATCTTCGACAATTTCACCCTCTTTCTTCAGAGTTATTTCTTTTTGTTTTGTAGAGGTTATGTGAGGACAAATGAGTTCAAATTATTGTTCATGGAAAAATACCTTCAATTTTCTTCATATATACACCTACAAAAAATATGAAATGTTTTTAGTCATAATTAACATACTATATCATCTTTTGAAAAATAAAATCATGATAATTTACCTCATGTGTATATTTAAAACTAAGATTCCTAGCGAATCATACTCTTGGATTTCACTTACATTGTGAACACAACTAAAATTTGATTCTTCCCCTCCATAAATATTTTCTTCAAATACAGTTGTTTGAGTACCGTCATTTTTTAACTTCATATCCACATGATCCTAAAATGATAATAAATTTTTATATATAAGGGGTGGGTTTTTGGTGATTTAGATAGATTGTTTCGATTGTTTGGTTGAAACCTGAGATGTTTTTGATCCCTTATTTCTTTTCATCCCCTTCCCTTTGTTCGTCTCTAAAAAAATTCATCGGTTCAGCCATTTTTTATTAAATGTTAATGGATTAGCTTGAAAATGAAATTATAAATGAATACATCTTTGTCAATATGTTTTTACACAAAATTTTATGGCCATGCAATGAATTTTCCAAGATCTTGTTCGACATTATGAATATCTTCATCATCAATTGGAAACAGTATCTTCAGAATCATCTCATGTGATTTGTTAACAAACCTTTCGACAAGACCTGTTGGAAGTGGTCTATTGTGTAGCATAAAATTCTGGATATTGAACATTATACCGCTCGCAAAAAGGTGATGGGTTGGTGATGTTAGATATATATCATAGTTATTTTCACCCTATAAAATATCAGTACATGGAAGGTATTTGTTTCTATCTGATTTAAAATTCACTGAAACAATTATAATAACATTCATTACTACAACTAAGAAATGTTTTTAGGGGAATGGATCGCCTCAAAGCCGATGGGGGTGGGGAAGGATCTTCACATGTTTTTTGTTCTTGATTTTATTCTTCTCTTTTACCCCCTCATAAAAGTTGTTATCAGCTATATATTCCATTTTATTTGTTCATCAAATATATCTACTCATTATCTCATCATTTTCTTTTCTTTATTTTTATACTCCTATTATTATCTTCTAAAAATATGTTTGGGGTGTCACCCAAAAACCCTCACCTCTTACATGGCCATATTATTCTATCAAAATCAAGGCCATCAAATGTATGTATGCATCTGGTGTGGGTGTTGCTGATTCCTATAACTAAGTCATATAGAAAATATTGGAAATTAAGTCATCACTGTTATGTAAGAGTGATTTAAAGAAAAATAAATATTTATTATGTCATAAATACACATGTTTCCCACACAGTTTTTTGTTTTAATCGATTAGTATCCCATATTTATTTACAATTTCCTCATTCAACAACACATGGTGTGGGATGGAAGTGACTTTGTATTATGATTCATCAATCTGCATATAAATAGAGGAACGTAGTTATAGTGTTGTTTTATGTCACATAAAAGTATTATAGTAGATTTAAAATACATACCATGTTTTTTCTAAGTGAAGCCTACCCCATCCTTATTTTATGGTAGGGGTATGCTAGTTTTGATTCTCATTCCTTATTATCATCACTTAGTTGTTGTTTCATAAATAAAAATTTTTCTATCAAAGTGATGAATACATGAATCATTAAAAAATGTATTTCCAAACACAATGTACCTAAAGAGACTCCTCCACACAATGGATAATAAACATATCCCTCACTCTTGTGGTTATCAAGTGTGCATAATGAGGAGGTCGGTATTGTTTTATTTTCCCTTCAACATCTTTCATATGATATCTCATTAGAATTGTTTTAAGGGCTATATTAATCCATCCAGTAACCCTTAATACATAGTCTTTCTGTTATTCATCTACTATAAAAGCACTCAACGAGGGATGATGACGATTATGTCAATGTTTAATTATTTTATTCTTTTATAAAATAATGAAATGATATCAGAATGTCAACGTAATATCTCCCAACATCAGTGTCTTAATCCCGGTGACAATATGGTGCCAAGACTGTACATCAATCGGAACATAATGCCGATTGAAAATTCCAATGAAAATGATAAATGTGGCCTTATTTGGGTTAACATGCTATCCCTTATTATTCTATCTAACCACATATATGATTCCTTTCACTTTTTTCCTTTAGATTCTTTCTAACACCATCAAACCATGGTGATTCTATTTTTTTCTCCAATATTTTGTTTTCTACCATTTCTTCAGTATCAACATCATCAATATGTTTCTCAAAATCTTTATCATTGATATGTATAGATGATGGTTCTACCTCTGCACTAGTAGGAGCATTAGGTTGAAAAACATGTTGTTCTTCTACATTGCGAGCAGCAACAGGTTGAGCGACCTATTGTGCCTCGGAATTCAGAGAATCATCACATGTAGAATTCATTATCTGTAGAAGGAATTTAACATTTAATTTTGATTACATAAAAGCCATAACAAACACATAATAACATAAGGTAGCATGATTTATATTATTATAAAAATATAACCCGGTTATTGAACAATCATTTTTTTCCAAGGCTCAACGGATTTGACCCTTCTATCGACTATCCAAATCCCTTCATTATGGTCTCCTCTGACATACAAAACAACTTCTACATTGTGACCACTATAGAATGATTGTTACGTCCCAATGAAAGGGACATCCTTTGTTGAATTTTCATTTTACCTTTTAATGGTTATATTTGAAAACAAAACAATTCACCAGTTTTAGTTTCCAGGATCTATAAAATAAAATACTTGTACTATTTGTGATTCCATTATAACTAGTTCTTCTTTGTATCCTTCCTTACTGAAATCAACTTTCAAGAATCCTAATTCATCTATTTTAACAAAACTCATATTATCAACCCACTTACATTGAAAAATTGATACATGGAAATATGTATAATCCAGCTCCCGTATTTGTCTAACGATGCCAATGTATGTCATATTCACCTAAATTTGATGTTTGTCCTTAACACTATAAAAATGCTTCACTTCATCCACAATTGTAACTCCACTATTTTTCAAGGTACTATATTCATCATTTTCATTAGTATGTATTGTATAACCATTAATTACATAACCATTGTAAGATAATACATACAATCATAGTCCTTCAGTTATCCATCAAAGTGGTTCTGAAATTGAGTCTAGCTTTTCATCCTACTTCAAAAATATATGGATTTGAAACCATTTTATTAACAATCAATTTTTTTTGTTTGATATCCATTTTCAAACCTTGATGGATTCAAATTCCTTTGAATTACATATTTAGTTTTAGCATATGCGCCAACATCGAAACATTTATGAAAAATTTAAATGTGGGCATACTCCTGTTCTATAATATCGATTGTGAAAACCTATCTTCTAGAAATTATTTCACCCACAAACTACCCAGTGTATCATGATTTTGATAGACCAATGCTTTCCACATCAGATATGTATTTAGTAAAGAATTCAATTGCTTCCTCCAATATATATCACTCCGCGATAAAACCCTATGAACAAATTTAATTTTTGACCTACCCTTTAAAAATCATCACATACTGTTTAATGGGGTACATCTATATATAGTGTATAGGACCACAAAGTAGAATATCTATCACCAAATGAATGATAAAATGAACAATCATATCAAAGAATTTTGGTGTGATGAATATTTCCAATTCACATAATATGATGTTAATTTCTCTTTCCATAGTCAGTAATATCGCCAGGTCTATAACTTTTCTACATATAAATGAACATTTTTATCCCTTCACTTGTGTCAACACTTCTCGTATTCTCATGTCAATCATGTCCAACCCATCCTTAATAGCATCCTTTTTTATGGTGCATTTTTAAATGTTCCAATGAAACCATCAAATATATTTTTTTCAAAAAGCATAACATTAATAAATTTTTTGATGTATAGAAAATTCTATAATGGTAATTTAAAAACACTGAACTTTTTTTCTATTGGGTTTCATATGGGCTTTTTAAAATGGTTTACCTCATGCAGTGTCCACATCATTTACTTTATCAATAAGTTGATCTCCTTTTAGTGGAGATGGTGATGGACGTTCTTTTGAACTTCTATCAAATGATTTTATCCAAGATGGATACTTATGTTGTGTGGGTAGAAATCTGTGATGTCCTAGAAAAATTGTTTCTAATGAATGTTTCAACCTAATTGATTGTGTACCTTGTTTAAAAATTATACACCCATGAATTCCTTTAATGTTATATCCAAAAAAAATTACATAATTAGGAATGTAATTTATTATCACATACAACATGGATCTCAAAGTGAAATCATTATTTCCGAATGAATTATACAATATAATACCTCAATATATCAATAATTTCAATTCTTTGATCAATGGATCTAAATAAACATTAATATCATTACCAAGTTGTTTTGGTCCTGATATAAGCATTGATAACTTAATGTATTTTCATTTCATGCATAAACAGGGTGGTAATTTATAGTTTACCAACACAACCATCCATGTATTGTGACCACTACTTTGAAAAGAAAAAGGATCTACTCCATCTGTAGATAATGCAAGATGATGGTTTCATGTCCCATTTCCAAATTCAGTATACTCGTTATCAATTCTCTTCTATTTAGGAGAGTATATTGGGTGACATAATTTCCCATATTTATTTCTTTTATTAGCATTCCATGCCAATTGACCTATAGTATCTTCGCTTCTATATAGGTTCCCAAACCAAAGAATGATTCAAAAGTACCGCAATACATTCGTAAGACCAGATTCATGTTTCTTTTATTGTGAATCACCAAAATTTTGGAATTATATATGTGATTTTTTCTCTTTGATAAACAATATACCTTCATTTCCATATGAGTTTAATCTTTTAGATATCATAAACATTTAGTGTATCATTCGTTTTGCATCATATATTCTTCTTGGGATCTCATTATCTTCATAGAGCACTTTATTCAAGACAACAAGTAGTTCCATAAAGCTATCATCACTCCCATTGTTTCCCATTTTAAAATTATATAGATTCAGTATAGCTAACAATGCTGTATATTTAGTGCAACCATCATTCAATGGTGTCTTTGCACAACTCTTTATCTTATCAAACAATTTTGGTTTATCAATAAGTTCATCTTATACTGTCAGTGTCATTTCCTCAATACGATCTTCATATTCATTCTCATTTGTAATCACATCCTTGATATGATATTCTTCATTGTTCACACTTTTAATATTATAATGTGATCCATCAAACACAGTGTTATCCCATCCACTACCTATATTTTCATTTTAACCATGTTTTTAACAACATGTATAACTTCGATCTGTTCCGTGAAAAATCTAGTGTTCTTCTAACTCCTCTGGACAAATTTTTCTCGAATTACAATAGCATAAACATAGAAAAAGGATTTTATATGGGTTATATACATGTTCTTTTCCAAAGTTGTTGAACTATTTCGCACCATATTCATACTATTTTGTCAAATGATTGTCATCCATCCATTATTTATTCTTATACAAATTATTTGATTTAGTAATATTAATATTTAACAAAATAAATACTCAAAAAATTTATATGATATAATGGTTTTCCTAATTATATAAAAATATACACATAGAAGACTATAGAAAAACTATGGTTCAAATATCCTTTGAAAAATATTTATAAAATCACACATGAAATACAATTAAAAAACAAACCAGTTACATAAATTCATCTTTAAAATAACAATCCCTTTTTTTAAATAAATCAATCTGTTTCGAACAAAATTTCCTTAAACTAGAAATTTTTTATCATGAAAAGAAACATAATCACTAAACAATCTAAATCATTTAAAATGAACGATAATTCTATGAGAAAATTTTAAAACACATGAATAATATTAGAATATCAACTTCGGAATTTTTACAAAGATATAAATCCAAAGAGACGAACCTCATAAAAGATTCATATTAAACACCTTCCTTCATCCCAAATCAATAACTGTTTTATGATTCCACCACAATATTCCAATGATTGGGGTAATAAGAATAATTTTTATAAGCATTTGATATTGTGATCCCCACCATCAGATATCCCTTATTCCTGATTCCATTGTCTAGTTATATCAATTATCCTTCCCCAAAACACTAGAGTCCCAATGTATATTTTTCATAATCAGTGACCAATCTCGCAAAAATTAAACACTTATGTTCAATTTTACTAAAAGCACTAAATTTTCCCAATTATCCTTGGATCACCCCAAATTATTTTTTTGTACAACCCAAGAACAATGTATATGTATCTCACATGATGTAATATTGGTTTCTTCCTTTATATATACACCTACGAAAATATATAAACATGAACCCATTACATATTCATAAATTCCACACATGTCATTCCTTTCACACAAAGAATTTGCATATGCCACTCATCAATAGAAGAAACTATGTTTACTTCCCAATAATTTTATGTACATCATGTCTCAAGTAGAAATAAGAAAATAACTATGGTCATATAATAATATATGGTTTGATTTTCCATTGTCTATATTATAAAACCATCAAAAAGTCATTATAAATGATATTGGAATGTATATTCATTCTAATTTTTTTAATAGATATCATATCAGTAACCAGTAAAATCAAAGTGATGATAGTATCATTATATGTCTCAATATAATTATTACCTTTTAAAAACACATTCACGAGGTTAAAAACATCAAGAACCAAAATATTCTAGACCCTTTTAATGAAAAGATCAAAATTAAAATCTAGGTTTGGTACCTTGGATGGATGCATCAACCAAAATACCAGGACCACTTCCTATCATTGAATAACAATAGTTAAACATTCATTAATCTAATATTTAAAGGTTTAATAAAATAAGAATTTATATATTTTGATATAAAATTATTCTAAGAAGAAAATATTATTTTATAATCACTTGAATTATATCATTTGTCCCTTTGAAGGGATTCACTATAGAGTGCTTGGGAGTGGAAAGATTCATTACATGTATTGTTGTGGTTATTTGACTGGGGTGTCTAGAAACTATCTAAGATATAGTTTAATTTTACTAGAAATAATGTGGTGGTGACATTGAATTGGGTACGATTTTTATTGATATTTAATGGTATTTGATTCAAAAAATTTGGGGAAATGTCCTTGAAACTCTTGGAGAGTTCAAAAGTTATGTTAATTTTGAATAAGTCAGAAGTGAGGTGCTTAGTATAATGGGAAACAATGAGATGAATGCAGTATGATTTTTTTATAATTGTGACCAATCATGGTATAGATTATATACAAGTACTTAGGTTGTAAAAAATTCGTATGTTATTATGTAATTATAATTACACAATAAGGGTGAGTCTGTGTGGCACACTATTTGGTGGATTGAAAAATAATAAATCTATGATGTTGAATTGAAATTAAAAGAAATATTAAAAGATTTTATGTGAACATTAATTCAACCCTCCCATCTTAGTGGTTAATCTATCATCTAGGCACCCCAAGTGGTATCAGACCAAACCCATGTTCCTTATGAAAATATATGGATGAGTTCCCATTATTTTCAAGAAATATATGGAAGTCTATTGCAAGACAATGAAATAAAATAGAATTTAATATTAAAGGAAGTTGATAAAAATTTCAATTAAGGAAGATGAAATTACAATAGCTGGCCATAATTATATGTGTCAGGATTTTGTTGTAAAATTTATTTATTTTTATTCCTCTTATGATGCTAGTTCAAGATATGATGTTCATGATGTTCTAAAAAATGTAAAATAAATTAATTCTCATGTAAAATATTTTTCTAAGAATGTTACTATTGATGTTTTTTTCTTAAAAACCGGGTTTTATCAAGAAACTATTTGATAAAAAAGAAATATTAAAAAGAATTAGTTGATTCCATGAGAATGCATTGGCTATGAAGGTTGGAATATACAACACTCTCCCAAAAAAGTGAGGGAAAATGATGAATTTGTATAACTTTTAAATGAAAGATATTCTAAATAAATTGAATGAATTCAAATAATATTTAATGAGAAGTTTTGGATTGAGGTTTCCATTACTGAATTTGTCCATGCATTATAGTAGTTATACATATTAACAGTAAATATAAAATATATATTTTTTAAATGTAAAGTAAAGAAGAATGAAAGAGCATGGTAGTTCAATAAAAAAATTAAAAATATATATTATGGTTAACATTAAATTATATAATGTGATTGGGATAGAAGGAGGAGATATTTAGTGGATGATAAGTACACCATTAATATGAAATTCCTTATTTGGAAAGTGAAGTTGAAATGTTACGAAGATGAAAAATATGAAACTTCTCGATCAGTTGAGAAAATATGTGATGACACATAATTTTTGGAATTGATTCACACATAAAATAAGTCTCAAATGGGTTGTTAAAATATCTTATATCAACCAGAGTAGAATCCAACTATATATAATGGAATATGGTATCCCACAATGCCGATAAAGTATCATTCACTAAATATAGAATTTTTGGAATTTCTAGAACAAATAATAATTATAAACAAACATGGAAGAGAAAATGTGTCCCTATGTCAAGAATGAAAGTGAGCATTCCCTAGAAAATGTTTTAACCAAAATGAACCTAAAATATTGGGGTACTCTCCATAAAACACTATGAATATCTTACTGGACCACCATCATGAGAAGAATAAAATAAGATTAATTGGAATGTGTTGGTGTTTCTAGATGTTTTTGCTAAATTAATTTTTTTAAAAAAATATGTTATAGTGTACATGTAATAAAAGGCTAAAACATAGGGGGTTCATGGAATTTAAACTGGTGAAAGTGGCTAGCAAGGATCATACCCCATAGAAGGCGGTGAATTTATATCTAAAGAGCATATTTGAAATCATGATTAATTTTTATGAGATTTGTATCATAGGTTGTAAAAACATAGATAAAAGTTGTCCAAAAAATTCCTAGTAAAATATATATTTACTTTATAGAAAATATAAACATCTCATTATGAGAATAATATGAAAAAATAAGGGAATTATCCATTGGATAAATGTTTATAAAGAGTATTTATGAATCATACACTCCTAAGAATAACAGAAGATATATCAAAAGGAGGTAAAACCACTGGAAAGAAGTGCTTATAATGTAGAAATATAGTCCATATGATTGACCAATGTATGATGTCCATGAATATCAATGAAAATTAGAGGAAACTGAAGGTAACAAAATATTCATTCAAGGAGAGAGATTCAGGGATTGGTTTAGTGGTTGAGACACATTATGAATTGGTGGAGAGAATACCTCAGAAGAGAAAATCTATTGCTAATGTTGAGTTTTAGTGTAACGCCCCGACCCCAGTTACCCAGAGTCGGTGCATTAATTACATAACATTGACATGATCACAAGAAAGATCAAATCTCGAAAGACCGATTAGTTTAGTAGCCTTGGAAACACTAGATATAATCATAAAGTTTTACATTACATTTCAAAGTGAAAAACTACTACAATAACAAAGTCTTCATATCCACACTATTAACCCCTCATAATATCCCTGCAAGTCATTCATAATTTACTTCTTCACTACCTGGGAAAAATAAAACATAGAAAAGGGGTGAGCTCAAATGCCCAGTAAGGATAACAATATAGCGGAACATTCAAAATAAGCATAAAAATTTAAGGCAATGAATTACTAAAACAAAAGCCTTTTAAAATTGAACTTCAACATAGTATGGCAAAAGTAAAATGAAATAATGCCATTTACTTGTTCACATGGATATTCTACTAATCGAATAATCACATGCAAAAATCAATAACCACTTTCATAATGTTGGAATGCATAATGCTAAATGTTAAATTCTTTGTCTAGGCCTCATCCCAAGACCTAGGGGTTACTTCTAACCGGAACCCAACCCGGAGTGCCTCTAATAACCGGACACCAACCCGGAGTGCCTCTAATAACCGGACACCAACCCGGAGGGCATACTTTTACCAGTCCCTAACCTGGAGGGCTTACTTTAACCAGTCCCTAACCTGGAGGGCTTACTTTAACCAGTCCCCAACCTGGAGGGCTTACTTTTACCGGTCCCCAACCCGGAACATACTTGTTTAGCACATTCATCTGAATAAAAGTTTGAAATATAACACAAACATTCGGGTTAAAACTAGCATACGAAATGTCAATAGTTTCACCATAAACTATGAATGGTATAAAATAGCACATCCACATTCAAACATATCACAAAACCTTCAATACAATATAGAAGTTTTGTATTATAATAAATCAACTTCAAATAATCTTAAAATCCATCAAAGGATGTTGACATAGATGAAATCAAAATTCTTTTAAAAGAAGTATCTCCTTTTATTTTGAAATCATTTAAGATCCATATAAAATAAAACATTTTCTTTGAAAATATTCTTATAAGCTTGTAAGGAAAGCTTCGACGATTTTATAACGGCGGAAAATAACCGCACCCGCCGTATAAGTTAAAAAAAACATTCTTACCTCAGTTCTGTCGAAAAGGTTAAAAAGGACCTTGTTTTGAAAACGACGGGAAGATTCCTTTATAAACCTCTTATAAAAAGTCAAACAAGGGTATAAATGACTTTAACCCATATTCTTGTAAATAGTAAAAATGTTTTGAAATACATTTCGAAGAAACATGGATGTGGATGATAAAGAGATCCCAGTAGATTATTACGTATAATACAACCTCGGATAATGAAGAGATTGTGAAATAACCCTTACCTTGTACTTTTCCTTGGTTGGGGTAGGTTAACCTCTTGTATAATGGTGAAATAATTGTTATTAAATTATACAAGAATCATATATATTAATATGATATCATATATGATCTTTTAATATTGGTATCTTAGTATTATCGTTGTTTCGGGTGTTAACTTACTTGTTTTCTTTCATATGTTTTGTTACGTAAGACATGTTTGTTGTATCTTATTCATATCCAGAATGATATCCAGTCCTTAAACATCATTTTTAAATCATCAAATGATAATTATACTTGAATGGTTACGATGGAGAATGAATCTCATCGCGTTCGTGGAGACGGTAGTCCGTACGTACGCACGAGCGACAATATCATTCTTTTGATATTAAAATAATATAAAAATGGATGGTATACAGAATAATTAACATGTTATATTTATTATTTACATGAGTTACACATCATTATTATACCCATCCAAATAATATTATATTGAATAACAAATACACCACGACGTGGAGACGGTAAGCCGTACGTACGCACGTATGGTGACATGTTATTCAAAGGGTGGATAGAATACTGAATATGATTGTACCATATTTATAATAACATCACATTATATGTAAGATACTGGAGTTATTATTTTAGAATGGTAAGAACAAAGGAAGAAGAAGTGGAAGAAGAAATGAACTTAGAAAAGGGTGGTGAAATCATTACCTCTTCTTCGGGTTCTTCCTTTTGATTTGATCAAAAGGGCTCCTTAGGTTGGCTTTCTGATCAAACTAAGGCCTCTAGGTTGTAGTGAGGGATGTTGGGAGAGTATTTGGGCAGAGTTTGGCCGAACCAAAAGGCTTTAGAGGTGTGAAGAAATGAGACGGAGGAGTGCCCTTTTTATAAGAGGGGTGAGGGGCACCTTTGGAAAAGCTAGAAATATTAATTTATAATAAATTCATATTCGGTTTCTAAAGGCTCCAAAGTTGACTATTCAAAGGATGAGGTGGGGATAGGTCGAAAAAAACTCATCCAATAGAATTTAGACAGGTTTGGGTACTTATATTAACCTTATATTTAAGTATTAACTCTAAGTTAATTAGTTTTACTTTTACAATGTCTCTTTGTATGTTTATATATTATGGTTAATAAACTTACTATATACATCCAAGAGACCCCCAAGTGGTCCATTAATGATTAAACTATCATAATATAAGTCTCTTGGCCGAACCTTAGATTTTTAGGAATTTAATATCAATTAATAATATAATATTTGTTTTAAGAACTCTTTTATGTCAATTTTGACACTATTCAATAGTTGATTTTTGTGAAACTCATAACAGATTTATTACTTCGATCAAAGTCCATTAAATCAATCATAATATATCATATTAGCCTATAAAATTAGTTTAATTCATTAAAAGTTTCATATTATATTTATTTGGGTATTTATAATATCAATTAATTTAATTTTTCACTATTATAGTAATTACTGCATCATCATTGTGTCATAAATAAAATAACTTATTTAATGTCTAAAAATTATAAATAAAATATCATTATGTAGGAAATATTTTTATCTTTCTAATGAATATTTATAATCTAAAATCCAACATATATAACCCTATGTAAAAATTGTTGTTCTATAAGATATATGCTTGTGTCATTTTTATTTTTATTTTGACTTTATTAATATAATGTGTCATTATCACTTACAATTGGATCCATGGGGTCTCAAAATAGACACAAAGATGCCCATGGTCGACCATGTATCAACCAATAGGGTTAAGACACGTTTTAGGGTAATTTAGTATTATTATAATATTATTTTTTTAACCCTTATTTACTGGATTTACCCTTAACCATGGTAAATAAAATATTTACCGCAGTAATTATTCAAAATGTCTAAAAATAAAAGTTACCTATTTACACAATTTGAACATCCTGATTCCAAATATGGAATCCATTTTCCTAAATTCAAAACACAGAAGTGGCAGAAATTAATTTAAAATTAATTCCCGCTGTCAAAACAAAAAGCGTGTTTTTAAGAGATAATAACTATCAAAAGATTGACACTTGTTTATGTTCGGTTTAATTGTAAAATTATGTCAAATGACCAAAATTATATTAAATAGTAAAAATATATTCTAAATATACTCTAAAACCACACAAATTCATAATTTATCACTATTAATTATTTTGATTAAAAAAGTTGTTTTTAATTAAAATTTAGTAATTTTCACTATTCATCAAAATATGAAAGTTATCCGAAAAGTACCAAAATTTCACCTTAGGCTAAATTTGATATTCCGAATCCAAAAATGAAGTCCATTTTAAAATATAAAATATATATAACTTCAAAAAGTAGGTATTACTATTCATAACAGCTAGTTTGATTGGTTACGGTGTGTTAGAACTCGAAGTTGCGTACAACACACGCTACTGTTTTATTCAAAGGAAAGCGTACCGTGGAAGCTTGGGATGTTTCATTTTAAATTTTTTGATGTCTCCATTTAGTCAAAAAGTTTAAAATATTTTATTTAAAAAGGTTTCACTATCAAAAGTTGATAAAAGTGCAATACTGAAAATGAATATGTTCTTGCATTATGACTAAGAAACTCATAATATGGATTCTAAAATTATAAGGATTATTTAAAGTTTAAAATTTAGTTAATACTATTCATGACCTCTTTTAATGGATTTTTTTTTGGTAAGTCATGGTGCAATTGAACTCAGTGTTGCGTGTAGTGCAAGTTATTGAATTATTTTGAAGAAATAACACACTATGAAATCTTGGGGTGTTACATTCTCCCCTCCTTCAATAAATTGTGTCCTCGCAATTTGAAATTGTTCTTCAAAAATAAAAGGTTGAATGTAGAAAATATATTTGTGGGAAAACTCACATCGGAAATTGGGTTACTAAAATTTAGTCTTAATATGAGGAAAAGAGAAATCAAAGGGTCACCACCAAATTATGATCTCGATTAGGAGAACATTGGTGGAAATTAGAGACATATAATCGGAGGAAAAACGTAAATATTTATAGGTAGTGATTGAGGTCATCAATCACAAACAAGTGTATAATTGAGGTCCTTAAATTCATCAATCTATGATGATTTGAAATACAATCGGTTCAACAAAACATAGGGTATTAGGATAACACATTTTTGACGTTTCAAAATATCTTAGTTGAAATCCCACATCGAAAAATGAATTAATGAGGCCTCTATTTAAAATAAAGAGTGGAAAGTATGAAGATTACCGAAAATAACACATACTAGGGTTCCATGTAGGAAGATATGGATATGGAAGAGAAATATAACCATCAATTATCTGATGGAGAGTGGTAGAGAACATGGCTATGAAAAGGCCAACAATCCCAAAGCCATAAATTAGTGATGATTTAAGGTACCATCTAGGACAACATTTTTGTTCTAAGTTGCTTTTATTAATGATGAGGAATTTATTTATGAGATTGGCTAAGATCATAAGGAGATATACTTACTTTAAAATTAGTGTTTTATCCCTTAATAAATTTCTACCAAAAACTCATCATTCACTCGTAAAAAAAATTCTATTTATACTATTCATAGAGGGTTCCAAAATGAATGAATTTATAATTCATCTACCAGATCTTTTAAAAAACTACTTTATTTAATCCAGGACATCTCGTGGGCCAGTGGTAGGTGATACACCCTTGTCGCCCTTCGGTTGCGGGTTCAAGTCTCGCAGCCTTGCCGGACGCGACGGGTTGCCGCCCGACCTCCGGGTTGTCCTTTTATGGCAATCCAAAATAATCCAAACTAGAACTATCCAAAATACTTCTATCCAAACTCATAGTCCAACATTTATAAGTAAGGTAAACATAATGTAGAACCTTTTTACCCCGTAATAGCATATGAATACCTTCATCATGTATTCTTTTAATACACCGAAACATCCTGAATTACCATATTCCTTATTGATTATATTCATGCTCCCTTATTCCATATAGAAAGCTGGATATACTTCATTAATCCAAAAATGTTTTAAACCCCAACAATGATGGAATATACAAATCATTAATTAGTTACAAGGTAGTCAAGAATATCCATTATAATTTATTCAAAACAATCACATATTATTCCAAAATCACTACATCAGTATCAGAACTATATTATGATTTATCATTCTCTCAACCATATATTTTCCAAAAATTTATCCTGCTATTGAGTCACTTTTCTTTGTTCCACACAATCTCAAGTCCTTAATGAAATAGTACTGCAGTACAATCCTTATATACTCCATAATTATTATAACAAGTACATTGTTGATACAACACTCAATTGACATAATCAACATAAGAACTCTAATCATTCCTCTTCATCTGTGGTAGTATCATAACTTGGTTATTATCCAACAACATCATTTTCGGCATAGTCTGATGACTGGGACATAGGTTCGCGTAGTGTCCAAACTCATTGCAAATGAAGCATTGTACATTTAAAACCATTTTCTTACCCTTGCAGTCACGTACTTTGTGCCCTTTTCCTCCACACTTATAACAAACTCCCATTCCTTTCAGGAAAGTTCCAGGGTGTTTCTCTCCACAGTTACCACATATGGGAAAATTCTTCTTTTCCCTTTTCCCTTTATCCATCTTTCTCTCTTCCATCCTTTTCTTCTCTTGATTCCCTTCAAAGCCATAGGACTCAGTAAACTCTTTACTTATCTTATCAACACATGATATTATTTCTTCATATGATGATAATACATGGGAGACTATTTCTCTTATAAATTCTAGCTTAAGACCATGAAAGATATGATCCTTCCTTCTCTTTGAATCATGTGTATTTCTGGAGTTCCCATTCCTTCTACTGGGCACCATTTCTAAACAATGGCATAAACTAGATCAGTTTATGAATAAAAATACATAATCCCATACTTATAAAACACTTAACATAAATTGAACTATTTATGGATATAATCCATAATCATAAAAATGTTTTCTTTGAGGAAGTATATACTCATAAACCCTTCATAATGATTTGTAAAGATAGTGAGAGTTATCCTAAGCATATCCCCCGGGAGTATCGTAACCAAGAGTGCAGCAAGGCTCGTTGTCGTGCACCAGTTCCCGTTCGAGTCTAGCTCAAAGCGGTGTTTTCGGGTTTTACCCCTAGGTACATCTGTGCCAGAGCCGCCTCTACCTGCTCGTATCCAGACAGGGATGTATTGCTCGGAAAACTCACCAAATCTCTACAATACCAAAATTCTAGGAAGTTCTTCTATATTAATCCTCAAAGTTCATCTTAGGTCTACGTGCTCTAATCAGAGTTTATCTAAATCTAGCTTCCAAGGTTTGTACTAAACTTCCTCTGATACCAACTGTAACGCCCCGACCCCAGTTGCACAGAGTCGGTGCATTAATTACATAACATTGGCATGATCACAAGAAAGATCAAATCTCGAAAGACCGATTAGTTTAGTAGCCTTGGAAACACTAGATATAATCATAAAGTTTTACATTACATTTCAAAGTGAAAAACTACTACAATAACAAAGTCTTCATATCCACACTATTAACCCCTCATAATATCCCTGCAAGTCATTCATAATTTACTTCTTCACTACCTGGGAAAAATAAAACATAGAAAAGGGGTGAGCTCAAATGCCCAGTAAGGATAACAATATAGCGGAACATTCAAAATAAGCATAAAAATTTAAGGCAATGAATTACTAAAACAAAAGCCTTTTAAAATTGAACTTCAACATAGTATGGCAAAAGTAAAATGAAATAATGCCATTTACTTGTTCACATAGATATTCTACTAATCGAATAATCACATGCAAAAATCAATAACCACTTTCATAATGTTGGAATGCATAATGCTAAATGTTAAATTCTTTGTCTAGGCCTCATCCCAAGACCTAGGGGTTACTTCTAACCGGAACCCAACCCGGAGTGCCTCTAATAACCGGACACCAACCCGGAGTGCCTCTAATAACCGGACACCAACCCGGAGGGCATACTTTTACCAGTCCCTAACCTGGAGGGCTTACTTTAACCAGTCCCTAACCTGGAGGGCTTACTTTAACCAGTCCCCAACCTGGAGGGCTTACTTTTACCGGTCCCCAACCCGGAACATACTTGTTTAGCACATTCATCTGAATAAAAGTTTAAAATATAACACAAACATTCGGGTTAAAACTAGCATACGAAATGTCAATAGTTTCACCATAAACTATGAATGGTATAAAATAGCACATCCACATTCAAACATATCACAAATCCTTCAATACAATATAGAAGTTTTGTATTATAATAAATCAACTTCAAATAATCTTAAAATCCATCAAAGGATGTTGACATAGATGAAATCAAAATTCTTTTAAAAGAAGTATCTCCTTTTATTTTGAAATCATTTAAGATCCATATAAAATAAAACATTTTCTTTGAAAATATTCTTATAAGATTGTAAGGAAAGCTTCGACGATTTTATAACGGCGGAAAATAACCGCACCCGCCGTATAAGTTAAAAAAAACATTCTTACCTCAGTTCTGTCGAAAAGGTTAAAAAGGACCTTGTTTTGAAAACGACGGGAAGATTACTTTATAAACCTCTTATAAAAAGTCAAACAAGGGTATAAATGACTTTAACCCATATTCTTGTAAATAGTAAAAATGTTTTGAAATACATTTCGAAGAAACATGGATGTGGATGATAAAGAGATCCCAGTAGATTATTACGTATAATACAACCTCGGATAATGAAGAGATTGTGAAATAACCCTTACCTTGTACTTTTCCTTGGTTGGGGTAGGTTAACCTCCTGTATAATGGTGAAATAATTGTTATTAAATTATACAAGAATCATATATATTAATATGATATCATATATGATCTTTTAATATTGGTATCTTAGTATTATCGTTGTTTCGGGTGTTAACTTACTTGTTTTCTTTCATATGTTTTGTTACGTAAGACATGTTTGTTGTATCTTATTCATATCCAGAATGATATCCAGTCCTTAAACATCATTTTTAAATCATCAAATGATAATTATACTTGAATGGTTACGATGGAGAATGAATCTCATCGCGTTCGTGGAGACGGTAGTCCGTACGTACGCACGAGCGACAATATCATTCTTTTGATATTAAAATAATATATAAATGGATGGTATACAGAATAATTAACATGTTATATTTATTATTTACATGAGTTACACATCATTATTATACCCATCCAAATAATATTATATTGAATAACAAATACACCACGACGTGGAGACGGTAAGCCGTACGTACGCACGTATGGTGACATGTTATTCAAAGGGTGGATAGAATACTGAATATGATTGTACCATATTTATAATAACATCACAGTATATGTAAGATACTGGAGTTATTATTTTAGAATGGTAAGAACAAAGGAAGAAGAAGTGGAAGAAGAAATGAACTTAGAAAAGGGTGGTGAAATCATTACCTCTTCTTCGGGTTCTTCCTTTTGATTTGATCAAAAGGGCTCCTTAGGTTGGCTTTCTGATCAAACTAAGGCCTCTAGGTTGTAGTGAGGGATGTTGGGAGAGTATTTGGGCAGAGTTTGGACGAACCAAAAGGCTTTAGAGGTGTGAAGAAATGAGAAGGAGGAGTGCCCTTTTTATAAGAGGGGTGAGGGGCACCTTTGGAAAAGCTAGAAATATTAATTTATAATAAATTCATATTCGGTTTCTAAAGGCTCCAAAGTTGACTATTCAAAGGATGAGGTGGGGATAGGTCGAAAAAAACTCATCCAATAGAATTTAGACAGGTTTGGGTACTTATATTAACCTTATCTTTAAGTATTAACTCTAAGTTAATTAGTTTTACTTTTACAATGTCTCTTTGTATGTTTATATATTATGGTTAATAAACTTACTATATACATCCAAGCGACCCCCAAGTGGTCCATTAATGATTAACCTATCATAATATAAGTCTCTTGGCCGAACCTTAGATTTTTAGGAATTTAATATCAATTAATAATATAATATTTGTTTTAAGAACTCTTTTATGTCAATTTTGACACTATTCAACAGTTGATTTTTGTGAAACTCATAACAGATTTATTACTTCGAACAAAGTCCATTAAATCAATCCTAATATATCATATTAGCCTAGAAAATTAGTTTAATTCATTAAAAGTTTCATATTATATTTATTTGGGTATTTATAATATCAATTAATTAAATTTTTCACTATTATAGTAATTGCTGCATCATCATTGTGTCATATATAAAATAACTTATTTAATGTCTAAAAATTATAAATAAAATATCATTATGTAGGAAATCGTTTTAGCTTTCTAATGAATATTTATAATCTAAAATCCAACATATATAACCCTATGTAAAAATTGTTGTTCTAAAAGATATATGCTTGTGTCATTTTTATTTTTATTTTGACTTTATTAATATAATGTGTCATTATCACTTACAAGTGGATCCATGGGGTCCCAAAATAGACACAAAGATGCCCATGGTCGACCATGTATCAACCAATAGGGTTAAGACACGTTTTATGGTAATTTAGTATTATTATAATATTATTTTTTTAACCCTTATTTACCGTATTTACCCTTAACCATGGTAAATAAAATATTTACCGCAGTAATTATTCAAAATGTCTAAAAATAAAAGATACCTATTTACACAATTTGAACATCCTGATTCCAAATATGGAATCCATTTTCCTAAATTCAAAACACAGAAGTGGCAGAAATTAATTTAAAATTAATTCCCGCTGTCAAAACAAAAAGCGTGTTTTTAAGAGATAATAACTATCAAAAGATTGACACTTGTTTATGTTCGGTTTAATTGTAAAATTATGTCCAATGACCAAAATTATATTAAATAGTAAAAATATATTCTAAATATACTTTAAAACCACTCAAATTCATAATTTATCACTATTAATTATTTTGATTAAAAAAGTTGTTTTTAATTAAAATTTAGTAATTTTCACTATTCATCAAAATATGAAAGTTATCCGAAAAGTACCAAAATTTCACCTTAGGCTAAATTTGATATTCCGAATCCAAAAATGAAGTCCATTTTAAAATATAAAATATATATAACTTCAAAAAGTAGGTATTACTATTCATAACAGCTAGTTTGATTGGTTACGGTGTGTTAGAACTCGAAGTTGCGTACAACACACGCTACTGTTTTATTCAAAGGAAAGCGTACCGTGGAAGCTTGGGATGTTTCATTTTAAATTTTTTGATGTCTCCATTTAGTCAAAAAGTTTAAAATATTTTATTTAAAAAGGTTTCACTATCAAAAGTTGATAAAAGTGCAATACTGAAAATGAATCTGTTCTTGCATTATGACTAAGAAACTCATAATATGGATTCTAAAATTATAAGGATTATATAAAGTTTAAAATTTAGTTAATACTATTCATGACCTCTTTTAATGGATTTTTTTTGGTAAGTCATGGTGCAATTGAACTCAGTGTTGCATGTAGTGCAAGTTATTGAATTATTTTGAAGAAATAACACACTATGAAATCTTGGGGTGTTACATTTAGGGTAGGTGAATATATGAGATACTCGGGGATGTTACTTCTCTGATATTTTTCATATATATATGAAGAAAAAAGGAAAAACAACTATGAGAACAAGTTTAAAAACCATTATTTGAAAGAGGGTATCCACACCCAAGGATACGGTGGAGCATATTCTTAAAGGTTGACTAACCATAATATTAGTTCAGTTGTAATTAGATAGAAATATATTAAAAACTAAAAGGAAATACAGTTATCCATAATATAATTTACTGAATCTCATTCTATATATAGAAGAAAATAAAAAAAGGTGAAGAGGACCAAAGAACACAAAGATAGATATCCCTATAAATCATTGTATGTCCATTAGAAGTAGATGAACATTGTTAAAATTTGTACAAGGTACTATAGGATGTCTGAAGTGGAGTTGTATTTGGAAGAAATAAAGGGAGAATCCCTAAATCATATGTGGAGTAAACAATGTTGTAGTATACATAAGTGCTTCAGATGGAGTGTAGTCGATAGAGGTACCATATAGAATCTTAAAAAACTAAGTTGATTTAGATGAAGAAGTTATAGAATGAAAGGAACCAGATGACCATGAAATAAATAGAATCATATTAGAGGTATTATACCGGATATAGGCAAATCAATTTTTTTATAAAGCATACCTTATTAATTTCCGCTTGTTAATTCACGGTTTATCATAGAATTTGTTTCATCCTAGGACATTCATTCAATATTCGAGTATACGTAAATTATAAATTTATATATTTAAATGATCCACAAAAACAAACCAACATGCAATTCATTTAGTGTACAAAAATGGAACACCAATGACCATTATTTATAGTGGGGAATTTATCTCGTAAAAATTACAACATCACTATCAATATCAAAATTTAACAACATGTGATCAAACCCCATTACCTCACTCTATTTAATTATAAACTTATTATCTTTGATAAGTGTCGTGCATCTATAAAGCGTAGAAAAAAAGAGTATATCCCTCCCACATGATACACAAACAAAGATAAACAAAGGATAATCCCTACTTCAAAGAATATTTTCAACTCATCTATGTCCCATAGAGGAGAGGAACGCCGCTCACCATAGAGGTGTGGTTTAGTGTGTGGTAGTAGAGAATTCGTGGTAGAGGAGAGGTGCCTGAGGAGTCCTCTGGTGGAGGAGAGGTGCGTAGTGGAGGGATTTGTGGTGGTGAAGGAGTTGGTGGGATAGGAAGAGGAGGAGGTGGCTGAGGCAGAGATCAGCTTCTGCAAGAGCATGAGGGGTGCCAGGAAGGAGGAGAAAGTTAGGTTTTCTTTATAAAATCTAGTGAAACTTTTATCGGTGCCAGATAAAAACTCCCTGAAAAAGGTATATTGTATTAGTGGTTAAATAGAAAGTACTGATAAAACATGCCTTTATCGGTTCTTTTTTGTTTTTCCACAGATAAATATCGGCCTTTATTAGTGCTAAAATGAAGTTCTTATAAAGACACACTTTATTAGTGATTTTTTATAGTTGATAACGATAGGTCTTTATCAGTGCTAAAAAAGCACTGATAAAGATATAATGATAATAATTTATTTATTTATTTATAATTATAACTATAAATAAATAAATATTTTCATATATTTATATTTACAAAATTATAATTTAAATAATTATAAAATTATAATAAATATACAAATTATATTTATAATCTTGGAAATATATATAATAAATATATTGAATATATATTTACAAGATTATAGATATATATATATCAATATTTCTTTTAATTTTATAATTATTTATATGAATATATATTTTTTATAATTATAATTATAAAATAATATATATTTATTTATTTAAATAACTAAAAATAATAGTAATTTAATATTCAAATATTTTTAATTTTATTAATATGTATATTTATTATATTTATTATAATTTTATAATAATTTTAATATATTTTTATTTCTTTATAGCTATAAATATAAATATTCTTATTTATTTATCAATATTTCGTTATATTTATAAATATTTTTTTAAAATATATATAACATTATATTTGAAAATAATAAATATATTTTTTATAAATTAATAATTTTTTTAATAAATATATATTTATTTATATTTATAATTATTAAATATATATATTTTTTAATTAAAATTATAATAAATAAATATTCATTTATAGTTGTAATTATACACACACACACACACATATATATATATATATTATAAAATTATAACAAATATATGTATAATTTTATAAATATATATAATTAATATATTTATTATAATTTTTTAATTATTTAAATATGTCTACATTTATTTAGAGTTACATTTAACGCTATTTGTATTTATTTATAAAACATTTTGTATAAATATATATAATTAATGTATTTATTATAATTTTCAACTATTTAAATATATCTATATTTATTTATTAATTAAAATTATTAATATTTGTATTAATTTATAAATATTTTTTTATATTTATAAATATATTAATTTAATCCTATATTTATAACATTATAATTAGTATAATAAATATATTTATTATAATCATATACTTATTTACAGAGATATATATATATATATATATATATATATTTATACTTATAATTATAACTATAAATAAATATATTTTTAATTATTTCAATATAATTATATATATATAAGTATAATATATGTATTTATTATAATTTTATAATTATATAAATATATATAGTTATAATTATAATAATAAATAAAAAAATATTAAAAAAATATTTATATATAGTTACAATTTAATAATTATAAATATAATAAATATATTTTTTATTTAAATGTATTTAATGTAATTTCATAATTATTTTTGATAGCATAATAGTAGATATGGGTAACATGAATTAATCATATACCTAGTAAAATATATACTTAATAAAAAACGAGTCGTCAACAAACAACATGAATAATAAGAAGGGTGTAATGTATAAAGAGACATTAATGATGATACATAAGATATATGCATGCATGATCAATATATTTATACACCAAATTCATTGGAAACACATATATATATAATACTTATAATATAAATATATTAATTTAATCAGAATTTATATTTATAAATTTTAAATAAATAAAATAAAATAAATAAAATAAATATAAAAAATATAAAAAATATAAATAATGAATATAATAAATATAATAAATCAAATGAATTTAATAAATCTAAAAAATATAATTAACTAAGTTGATAATTAATTTAATGAATATAAATATAATAAATCTATAATAAATCTAATAAATCTAATAAATCTAATTTATCTAATTTATATATTTTTTATTTAATGAATTTTATTACAATATTATAATTATTATTATATATATATAATTATAATCACAGAAATAATTTTTTTAAAACATTATATATATATTTGAATTATTAAAAATATATATATTAATTATAAACAAGTGTTTTTATTTAGTATATGAAAATAAAATTTCATTATGAATATAAATATATTAATTTTACATAAATTATTATTAAAAACTTTTATTAGCGCTAAACATAGCACTGATATATGTAACCTTTTATCATCGCTATGAGAAGTGCTGATAAAGGTGTACCCATTATTGGTGATTTTTTCAGCACTGATAATGGAGACATTTATCAGTGATTTTATCTGATGTTGATAAAGCCCCATATCTGTGCTTTCTGCTTATTGCTAATAAAATGAGGCACTTCCCTTACCTTATTTTGTTACAGTGCTATAAAGGTATCTTTCTCTAAAAAATAATATGTAAATGTTTCAAACACCTAAGAGTCGGATCCAAGGTGTCTAAACATCTTCTTAGTTATATAAATGATAATTACCTTTAGTTTTACATGGTAATGAATCATCATTCTACAATAGGGCGTGACTGTTGTAATTATAAATTCATCACTCTTTTTTGATATTGGGTATCCAAAATTCATGTATTTGTGAACAAATATTTGGTTATTAAACTCCATAAAACAATCATTTTAAACATGAAATATTTATCCTTGTGTATAAAATTTACACTAATATAAATTACTATTGAATACAGAATAAAAAACAATATTTTAAGAAGTATCAATTAATATAGAAATATGAATTCATGTGCATCTCTTTACAAAATTAGGAATCACCCTGTCTCATATACTTAGTGAATTAACATTTCTTCAATTAATTTTTATAAACATTCTTAGTTCCAGTATTTGGAAAAACATTTTTTATTTTCATATATTATTTAAGAAAAGAGAAGTAAAATAGAAATTTTTTAAAACATGAGGGACCACTTCGCTTTGAGTGAGAGCTCCTCACATCCCTTAGGGTTTTATCCACAACAATTTCTTCTGTAACTTCTTGGATGACATCTCTCAACTAACAGCTTTTTCAACAGATTATCCCACCTGGAAGATTCATTGCTGGTGTCTCACCATAGCATTGGGGTCTCTATTCTCAATGGATTGGATTATTCAGTTTTATGGTTAGTGATTGATCTATTTCAGATCAATGGTGGTATTCGGAAATGATGTGGTGGCGGGGTCAGAAGATCCTTAGTAGAGGTGGTATTTTGTGGTGGTGGTGTGCTTCTTACGGGTTCATCCACGGAGGTCTTGACAATTGAGTGTTTGGACAACGGTGGGCCTCTTACTATTTCGATGACTATGATTTTTTATCTGTTTGAGCACCAGTTGGCATATGAACCTTTTGATTGGGGTGATGACGGCTTGATGGTCTTGGACAATGTGGATTTCAGGTGGCATGATGGTGGTGTAGCCTCACGTCCGCAGAGGATGTTGAATCTTACTGTTGTAGCAACAGCGGTGCAGGTAGCTTAATGGCGTCATCTAGGGTATTCACTAATTTTAGATATGTGTTGGTCCTCATTTCTAGTTTTGAGATTTTTCTACTGGGTTTACTTGTAATGGGTTATGTACCAATGGGCTCTTTCCACTAAAATTGAAGGTCGTATGCCTCTGGAATTTGAGTTTGTAATGGGTTATCCCTCACCCCATCTAAAAAGGGATTCCTATTTTTATTTTTTCCTTTTTTAATAAATAGGACTCTTCACTAGAATTTATGGTACGTAAAATAAAAATTTTACATATAATGATTAACTTTATTTATGTAGTTCACATTCACACTTAAATTCTTTTTAGTTCCACTTCTAATAACCTTTTATTTCCACGATAGAATTGAATAACCTCCTATTAACCACTCTACTTTTGAACATTGTGTCTCTTTTCATTAAATTTTAAAGGATCCATTATTTTGGAAAAAATCATCATATTTTAAACATTTTTTTCACTTCCTTCAACATAATGGGTGAGGATCCATGTTCCCACCTATCTTTATCTACATAGTGAAATATAAAAAATTCTTCCTAAGTGGATTACACATATTTTCTATCCTATAATTCTTGATGAATATATAATCTAGGTGGTAATGATTATAATATAATAATAATGGATAATTTATTATCCATATGGAATCCCAACAATTGTAATTATTCATTATACTTCAGTATATTTTAGGAAATATTTTTATCTAGGTACATATCTTCTAGTTTACACGTGTGTAGTGCAGTGAAAATATCATTTTTCTTTAGCCTCTCATTCATCTTTTCATGTGATATGAGATGAGTAATCAAAATATATTATTCCCTATATTAATATTCAATATTATTCTCTCTAGAAAATGAATATAAAATGATGAAATGAAAATTTGACTCATTTTCCATGTATCTTTTATAGGCATCCTTTTTACCCTCACTCGCCCATTGAGGTGGATGAGAAGGATTAAGGGATTATAGAACATAGTTAAAATTTTCTTGTATTAATTTAATGTATAACTTAATATACCACCCTTGATAATTTGTTCTCATGTCGATATGGTGTCTTTCTATGAGTGATCATTTTATTCAAAATGTTTTACATTCTATTTTCAATTGTAATTAAAAATTGATTTCATTAATTTATCTTGATTACCTAGTGTTACATAATAAAATAATTTATACCATTATATTTTGAATATCCTATCACATGTATATTCTAGTTGAAAGTATCCATATTCTCTATTAAATAATTGAGACATTACCCTGATAAATTAGTTGAACATATTTTAGGTAGGTTGTATTAACAACAACATTAAATCATAGTTCCTTGATACATTAAATTGGCTCCATGATCCTGAAATAATATCCTCGACTTCCTCGACACTTGCATCTAAGTTAAACAATGTTTTTCTTATAAAATCAACCCACGATTCTAACATGGCTATTTTTTCCCAATACATTTCATAGAACTCTCCAATAATGTAAGGAAGTTATTTAATTAATATTTTCATGAGGGATTTTGTTTATTTTTTTAAACAATATTTTATATTTTATTCGTTATATCCTTACTAATATTAGGTTTATTTTATATAATTAATGTACCATGTCTAATAAAATAATGTCACATTATTAATTTATTTTATTTTATCATATCATGATTGTTTTATAATTTAATTTATATACTCATTTCTAAACACAAAAAAAACATTTCAACAAATAAATAAATAACTATGCACTAAATTTTTTTACATGTGTTATGAATATAAGATTTAACAATTGGTTTGTTTGTTGATTAAAGGATAAATAGACTATTAACCATAGGGGGATAACTCCATTAGTTTGGATTTTCTCAACATATATCATTCTTCCACAGACCTATGCATCTCCTCAGTGGGTTTCACCTTGGCTTGGTCATTAATCATCTCCTTTCATCCAAATATTCATTCATTACATATGTTTAATCACTCATAGGTGAGGGGTGCTGAAATTTTCAGGATATATAAATAAATCATGGGCACACGTGATTGTATTTAATATAGAGTATGCGGTGATAAACATATCATTATATATAATTTAATAATAAATTTATCATAAAATATATACAAAAAATAAATAAATCACATTTATACACAACACATACATTGGTCATTTAATCTGATGATCATCCACACATATTATAATTGTGCATTTAAAATAAATGTAATTAATTTCAGATTATTATTTATTAATACAAATTTATTAAATTAATAATTTAATCATATTACTGATTATTTAATTATTTATATTAAATATCCAACTAGAAAACACTTGATGTACCAATCCCTTATAATTTTATATAAATTAAATTTATTTGTTTGAATTTAAAATTACTTAAGAACATGGTGTGTACTGGAAGTGGGACACCATGTACCCTTATATGATTATTTAAACTCATAAAAAAAATCTTAACTGATAAACACTATGTAGTATCATCCATACGACATATGAGAAATTCTATATATGGTATAGTTCATGTAATCTATACCCACATGACCTGTATTCCTAGGTAGAGTTTTGATATATATATGACATATTGTTCCTTTGTTAAGTTCTTACAGTCTACATGACGTATCTTAAAACACAAACTGATATTATATATGTGATGTGTATTGTTAGTCGTATCCATGAAGTAAATGACATGTATGAAAACTATACATATCATGTATTTGTATAATAACATGTAATATAGTTAATGAATATTTTATATCCCTCAAAACATATTGAATATATGTCATCATTCAATTCATGTGGAAAATGCATTCACATGGATTATATACCCAGCTATATGTCATGTGGTTTCATTTTTCATTAATTAAATTTTTTTCCACATATTTGTGTAAAAAAAACACATAACTCAACATTCACCTTTTGTGATTTTTCCCTGATTACACAATTTTTATAACTAACTACATGGAAGTGATTCGTTATTATCCTCCTTCACTACACTCTTAGGGACACAACATGTATCGCTCTTTCATTTTTACATGTGACATGATGATTACAATCTAATATTAAATGTGTAATTCACATTATACCATGTCACTATACTAGTAATTATTATTTGGAATCTAGTAATTATATTTTCATGACCCCTCCCACGAAAGATAACCCTAATGGGCTGGAAATGAAGAAAGGGAGATAATGACCCTCCAGTCCCGCCTCTAGTAGGCCCCGTGGTGGCGACCAACACCCACGATATACTATCTCACAAAATGGGAGGCTTTTAAATTCGTAGGAAAACAAAATTGGGAGAAAAGATGGTTCATCCTAGAACATATCTCAGATATATATAAGAAAGACCAAAATCTATACCACACGAATGATTAAAATAATACTTTTACAATTGAAACAAAAACTCCATGTAAAAAAAAGTAAAGATAGGAAATGATATAGAAACTCTCCTAAATAATGTTCTAATAACACCCAATATGGTACATGTAATCCTTATAGAAACCTAAAAATATATTTATATATGTAGGATGAGCATGAAGGTATACCTAATAGGAAACACCTAAGTCTCTTATGTGAATGTGAAAGGAGCATACTAATTCACCGATGAGAAAACAACATAACAAAATAGTGCCTAACAAGATATAGAAGCCATCCCATCCTCAAAAATTCATGATCATGTATTAATGAATGCAAATTAAAGTAATATAGTAAGCACATTAATGATTTGGGTACCCCAAAACACATCCAAACGCTTTTTCACCCATGCCAAAGAAAATTGTTCTTACACTCCCACATCTCCTGAATGAACCATGTCAAAACCCACCCACATACACATGGTCCCTACTACCACACCTCGTCCCATATATTAGGCCATAAGACACATCACATACAACCCACAGATACATGAAAAACATACCAAAACACGTCCCACCTGCAGACACCAGGGCCACATACCACATCACATCCCACTCGCAGAAACATAGGCAACATACAACATCACATCCCATCCTGAAGACACTTGGGAAATCAAAAATCATATCATCCAAAATACAAATAGGAAACCAAAAACCATCTCATATTAAATACACCTGGGAAAGCATAACTCTCCCACACACACCTTATTTGCACAAACCACAACCTACCCAAATAATTGTGGGCCATCACCACTTATAAGAGGGAGTAGGGAAGAGAGGGTGGACATCCATCCATACTCCCACCCGGTTGTTTGCGAAAGAAACCCTCCCCCATGATGATGGGTGTGTTCGGAATGTAGTTCTCAACTAGGGTGGGGTGTGTATTGAAATCACAAATAAGTATATACATATATGATACCAAATAATAAAGACCAACCTATGGGTCCTTAATCAAACAACCAGAACATAACACTACCAACTTTGTTGCTACCTCAAAATGCACAACATCACACTTAAAGCCACAACATCATTTCAATTTCCTATCAACATAAATAATCCATTACTATTATTTTTTCATAACTCATTTATTCATTTCATTAACCAATCCAACCCGATACATTTCCAATCATTATTAACCAATTATTTATTCATTTATTCCACTATTATCTAGAAAATAACAATGTACAAAACATAATAAGAATATTAGAAACACATCACTGCACAAACCAATTATATCTCTACTGCACAATACTTCTAATCCATTCCACAATAAAAAAATCTCTGAAACTGAGATTCTGTTACATATTCAGTTTGATGTATCATCTCTAGGTTCTTTCCACCACATTGCGCAAACCAACCCGCAACAGACATCTTTGTTCACAAACATACCATATCACAAACCAGAGTGTATCCACACATCACAACATAGCAAATTCAAATTCCATCTATCCCACACACACAACCACACTATCCCAGACAAAACATCACCCCACATCCCAATGAATAACACAATTATGAATTTAATTAGGCATCCATTATTTAATTCAACTTGTTAATTTTGTAGTTTTCATTCAAATTAGGTAATCCTGGGGCATCCGTTTATTTTCCAGGTGATCGTGATTTAAAAATTTACATATACAAGTGTTCAATAGGAGTCAACTAAAATGAAATTTGTTTAGTGTGAAACCTTGAAAGACCAATTTCCATGATTTTCTATGGGGCGTTTATCCAGTACAGTTCCCTACATCACAATACCATAAATCCCAGAAAAACATGAAAATTGGATCCTTCCACCTATTTCAATTAATTTACCCAGTTATTATATATGATTAGTATGTGAAAACTATTATCTATAGGGAAGAAATTATATCACTCCTATATAATGCACAATAAAATTGAAATGAAGTAAAACCCTACATTGAATCATCTTTTCAACTCGTTCTGCATCGTAGGGTAGAGAAGAAATCTTCCAAGAGAAAACTGAACAACAAAAATGCATATCCACCTATTGCTTGCCAAAATATTATCAAAATACATCCCAAAAATCTAACTCAATACAAAATATACTATGTTAGTGAATCCGAGGGAATGAACAACAGAAATAGATGATAATGGGGAGAAATATCACCATGGATCTATTATGAATTTCCAATAAACAACAATCGACATTTATAGACCAAGGAGGGAGGAGTTGGGCTCAAAGGACACCTCACGTGCTTAGGGTTCATCTAGAATGAAAGGAGAATAAAATCACTTCTAAATGAATAATTGTTTGGATGAAAAGAATTATTAAAACTAAACATGAATAAGGTATTACAAGACATGTAATACCCTTTCACGTTATTTAATACATGGGGTTCAGTTTCCACCAAAAAACTCTTCACCTCTTATGTATATTTTATTTTTCAAACCCTAAAATATTACATGACATGAAGAAGAGTTTCATGTCATTTAATACAGTTACATTGTTTGAAATTCCTCCTTTTCCATACTTTAGTAATTGAACCTCTCTGACCACCTTATGATCTTCCTCCAAACACATCAAACCACCCAAAATATCAATGTAATGGGTTGGGAGGACACAGACTATTATATTAGATACCTATCAAATTATTATTACCCTCGATAATCCAAAACGTATCTTAGAAGAAAGAGGGTTCTGAACAACCACCCTATATGATACCGCTCTAGGATATTACTATTCTTGAAATTCCACTAACAACCAAAAACAATTAAATTCTATGGAAAACCACTCTATGTTGTTAGAAAGCTGAAGTGGAAACCCCCACACCTTGGAAAACATACTTTGAAAACTTCTTCCCAAAGAAAACAGCGCACACCACACAAGAATAATAACTACACTGTTTGAACATCTGAATCAGAGAATTCTATCTTATATACCAAGATAATATATACTATAGGTAGATCTGATTCACATGAATGGGTTTAATATCATTGTAGTTAGTGCATATTTATTAGTAATATGTCCTCCCCCCTTTACAAGTTAGAAATTTATCATATACTTCCCCAAAAAAATCTCAAACCAACCGAAAAAATTCATTTTGATAAAAAAATGGTCAATAGTTACCTATCAAAACAAAATAGAAAAGGACAAAACTCAAAAAAAAACTATGGGTATTAGGCATGTATTTATGTTTCCCTATCCCAAGTACTCTCCACCAAGCCACATTGACTCCAAAACACGTGAACCAAATGAATGGTTCATCCACACAACACCTTCTCCAAATTATCTCAGATCTCCACTGACCACTCCATGTATGTTGTGTCATACTTAATATCTAACTCTCCCTAGTCTAAGACATGTGAGTCAAAGTGAGGATATTAAATTTTTTGAGAGATTCGGAAGGTTTTAGGGATCCAATATAACTACGGTGGAAATACCAACCATTATTCCACCATACCGACTCTCCCCAACACATCAAAGGGTCCAATGAACCTAGAAGAGAGTTTAATCCCTCATCCAAACCTCTGCTGGCCATCATTCTAAGGGTGGAAGGTAGTTCTGAGGCATAATTGGGTGCCAAAATCATACTAAAATACCATCCATAATCACAAGGTAAAAAGTGTGTCTTGATAAAAGACAATGGATCTCATAACTCCATGAAATCGCACCACCTCATCCACATAACTCTCAGATAAAGAATCCACTACACCAAACTCGTTGATCGCTATGAAGTGAGTCAATTTTGTCAGCTAATTCACTAATACCCAGAAACCATCATAGCCTCTCTGAGATCTGGGTAACCCTATGATAAAATCCATTGAGATATCATCCCAATTCCACAAGGGGACATCTAAGGTCTGAAACAAACCATCGGGAACATGGTTCTCAACATTCGCCTACTAAAAAAGTAATCACATTTCCACAAACTCCACAACTTATCATTTCATCCCAAGCCACCAAAATTGTGTCCTCAAGCCAATGTATATATTAAAAACACTTCGGTTTATTGATAATAGCGATCTATGAAACTCACAATGGACCCCATCGTACAACGCTACAAGAAAAAAATATGTTGTGGAACAATATCTGGTTCTGACCATCCCTCTAGAGAGACACCATGGCCCACACGATCGCGCAACACCTTTTCCTAGGAGACACCCAACTGAGAATTCTCACCCCAATTCATCATAGAAGACTTTGTTTTAATCTAAAATAAACATCCCTTACCAGCTACCACTCCAACATCTAAGTACAAGGATACCAAATCCTCCATCATCTTCTTAGAATCTATAGATTCCTGGAAGAAATTCTTTCTGTGAATTTCCAGTCAAAGAATCTGTTATGAGATTTCCCTTTCCCGAGGTGTATGATATCTCGAAATAATAATTCTAAATAAAATCCATCCACCTCTACTATCGCATGTTCATATTTCACTGGGAAAAGATATACATAAAACTCTTATGATCCGTGAATACCAAAAAGCACTCCCTAATGAGGTAATGCCACCTCAACTTCAGTGTGAACACTACTATTACAAATTCGAAATCATGGGTGACATTGTGATGTTTAGGGGGACAAAACCTAGACCCATAATATATCATTTATTATTACTACATTAATATTCCTCCCAAGAAAATACGAAAAGAATAATAAAACACCTCAAACATCACCCCTTCCTTTGGAAACTCGATCCCTATGCCACTAATCAAATTCCCCTTATAATATCTGATTGTCACCTAAAATTTCTCAATCCACACAAAATGTTGGTACATCCTAGTCATAGATGTAAATGGAGATGCATCTCTAGAGAAATCAGGCACACACCTCTGATAATAATCTCTGATACCAAGAAAAATACCAAAATCTGCCATGTTCTTGGGTGCCTCCAAAGAAACAACATATTCAACATCTGACTGTCCAACTAACATGAAATACCTTGACACCTAATGCCTGAGTAAATACAACTCTTGTGTTCATAACTAATACATGGACAACATTCCTAGAGCAGGTGGTGTCTATGAACCTGCAAGTCATTCCTAAGATGCGCGACATGTTCCTCCTCTCACATTTATTAGATCCATATTTCATTGATAAATATCCTGAGAAACCTATCTAGTAAATCAAAGAAAATGGAGTTCATAAACCCCATGAAAACATATTATGTGTTATTAACACTGAATATCTTGACTATGAACTCAAAGCACCCATACCTTCACTTGAATGTAGTCTTCATGATATCACCCTTCTTCACCCACAACTAGTTTTATGCAGGCCATATATCGATCTTAGAAAACCATCTTACCCCTCTTAGGTAGTCAAAAAGATCATCTCTCCTTGGGATATGGTAATGGTTTTTGATCTTCACCATATTAATCCTTTGGTAGCCCATGAAAAACCTCATACAACCATCACCCTTTTTTGGAAACAACACTTGAACCCCATGATGAAACACTAGACTGGATAAATACCTTCGTCATTAGATCACCTAGCTGAATCCTCAACTCCCCCTACTCAGAAGGTTCCATCCAATAATGATCCATCGAAATCGAATAATCATCGAGTTGTAGGTCTATCCTGAACTCAAAAACATTTCGAGGGGGTAACATCATAATCTACTTTATAAAAAAACTATGAAATACTAAAAAACTATGAAAACCTCCAGCATCCCAAAATCTAATGATTCCACAGACAGCTCATCCATTAAAAAGAGGCTCTATACACCGACTGCCCACCTGACAACCCTTATTACCTATAAAAACCAAACACTTACCATCCATTTTTGAAAACACGACTCTCATATATAATTATTCGATAACGGAATACAAAAAATACAACAAGTTTATTCCTATAATGAAATCATATGACTACATATGTATAAGAAAATATCCTCATGGGACTAATGTTGTCTCATCCTTTATCTATATCTCAAACACACATCAAATAATATATTCTAGAATCAAAATGGTCAACTTAGAACCAGGGGAATGAGAATACTCTCTATGACAAGACCAATATCATGGTTGAGAGTGGGTTCAATAAAGAAGTGTGAATATCTATAATCAAACAAATAATAAGTGAGGGTACTAAAAAAACTGATGGTACCTATAGTGATCTCTTTCCCTACCAGAACTACTACCTCAACTATGTGAAACTGACCATGCATAGTTCCTCTACCCCTCTACTAAAAAACTCCCCCAAGACCATACCAGGGTTGAGGTCCCTGGTGGATATCATGAGGTCGACCCTTAACTGCTCTATCTCCCCTTGGTGGAACATGAGCCTGTTGTCCCTAGTGCTCAAATAGAAAAATTGGAAACTTCTGTAGAGGCTGGAAGGAAACCAACACACCTCTACTATACTAAGATCGAATGGTCACTGGAAACCTATTATGAAGATGGATGTAGAATCCACAAAAGAATCACCTTGTCCCCAAGACCATAGAAAAGTCACGAGGACCAGATGGTTAAGAATGAAGATTCTAGGGTCGTCTCCCTTTCGGTTGAAACCTAAATGGTCTGAGCGCATGAGACCTGTCAAAGGTAACCCTACCTCACGATGAACCCTACTGGGTCCCCTCTCACATTAAATCTCCACTTAAGTTCATCTTCTCGATAAAATCCTCATCTTTTTTCACCTCTAGATATGTTAGCAACATAAAGTTAGTAACCGAATACTTGATTAGAGGACATATCACATCATCAAAAAGACTCTAATGAGTCTCTTCATCTATAAAGTGATCTGGTAAAAAATATATGAGATCCTAAAACATGATCCCCATATCTATTAGTAACATACTCTCCTATTTAATGTTGTTTAAATCTGGCCTCTACTCATCCTTCCTGGTTATTGAAAGTAATTTTTCTTGGAACTCCTTCATGAAATCGACCCTCATAACTTCAACCCCTTCCTCTAACCCAGGTATAGTTTAAACAAATGGTGTGCATATCCTCAAATTTGAATAACTTCCAAAAGAACCCAGTACTCCTTCAGGTCCTTGATCAAGTTGAATGTGATATCAACCTACTTGAGCCGGATCTATGTCTCCATGTTTGAAACACTACACTCATACATTCTCAAAGCCTGCAGCTAGAAAGCATGTAATGTTCTCTATCATTGGTCATCCTCCTCCACATAATCAACACTCCACAAATCAGTTGGATCAGCCTGTTGAGCCTCAACTACCTGAGCCATGTGTGCGAAGAAGATCAGGCTCCATAGATGAAAGGTAAATAAGGAATTTTAAATCCTGAATTGTAACGAATTTTATTTAGGATTCATTTTAACTCATCTAAAATCATTTCATTTCATTCATTACAAATTTCTAAAAACACCCAATTCAGATACAAAAAAATTCATTATGATGCAAGTACGTTTCCTTGGTTCACTACCCTCTAATTGGTGTAGCCTCACTTAGTCATTTGGTAGGCCTTGATTCCATGAAATGGATCATAGGGGGCCCTAATATCTCATGTCCTAGATGACCATTCGTAGCCTATGTCACAGACCAAGATCACCTAAAACTATTTCTCTACCAACTAATAAAATTCATATATTGTTTAACTCCAAACTCCATCCAATTTATCAAATATAACCTCTAATTCCATTCTATCATGACCCCCTCCATCAGAATATACCCCTCCAAGGATTGTGATGAAGAATGTGAGATAATTACCCTTGAGTCCCTTATACAGTACACCCTATGTTGGTAAATTTCCCTAAGGGTATACAATCCCACAATATAGAAGGCATTTCTTTTCATAGGAAAACAAGATTGGTAGATAAGATGGTTCATACCAAAACAACTCAAGGATATATATATATATATATACATATATAAGAAAAAAATTGTCCCAAATGATTGCTTAAAATAAAATGGTTACAATTTGAATAGAAACTCTATGTAAAAACCAAAAGTAAATTTATGTAGTGACACATAAACTATCCCAAATATAGGTCTTATAATGCCCAACACAGTGCATGTAATCCTCCTAGAAACCTGAAAATAGTTTTATAAACACAGGGGGAGTAGAAAATTTTACTTAGTAGGAAAAACCATGGTCTCTCATCCAAAAGTTAAAGGAAGCATACTAATGCCCATGTGAGGGGACAGAAGAACCAAACAACACCTAACAAGGTATATGATCCACCCCAAAATCCCCTAGTCACACTCCATGAACAACATAGGTAATGTAAATTAATATAGTATGTATATTGATATTTAGGTGCCCCGCACCACTTTCAACAAGTTTAGCCACTCTTTACTAATATAAATCATCTTTACACTATCACCTCTTCTGAATGAACCACGTCACAACCCACCCACACACACATGGGGACTACAACAACACCACATACCATCACATAGTCCATGATCCACATCACATCTCTCCTATAAAAACCACGGAAACATTCCACATCTCATCCTACCCACAGACACCTGGTCCACACACCACATCACATCTTGCCTGCAGTCACCTGGGCCACATACCACATCACATCCTGCACACAGACACCTTTTCCATATACCATATCACATCCATCCCATAGAGACCTTGGATACATACCACATCACATTCCATTCTGAAGACACATGGGAAAGCACAACTCATCTCATCATAAAGACACCTTGGAAAACACAAACAATCTTATCTTAAAGACGCGTAGAAAAGAAAAACATTCCCATACACACTGGGTCCTCACAAGCCACAACCTAGTTAAAGAATCTTGGGATATCACCACCTAGATGTGGGAGAAGGGAAGAGTGGGTTTCTAGCCATCCATCCTCCCACTGAGCTGTTTGGGAAAGACACCATCCCCTGTGACGATAGGGGTGTTCGACACATAGTTATCATCTAGGGTGGGGTGTATAAATAAATCAACACTCGAGCCCAACCAATGGCTTCTCAAACAAAAATCTAGCTCAAAAAACTTCCAACATTGTTTCTACCTATAAATGCACATCACCACACATCATGATACCACCATTTTTCTATTTCCAACCAACTTAAATAAACCATTAACATTCTTCGTTCACAACTCTTTAACCCATTTAGTTAACCAAAACGAAACAATATAGTGCCAAACATTATTAACCAATTATTTATTAATTTATTCTACGGTTATCCATGAAACTACCAAGAATAGCTCACAACACGAAACACAACAACACATCACCGCACAACCTGATCGCAACCCTGATGCACAACACTTACCATCCATTCCACAATCAATCAATCTATCAACCTGAGACTACATTACATGGTCAGGTTGATGTACCATCTACAAGTTCACCTAACACACCACCCAAACCAACCCACAACACACACCTGTGCTTCAAAAAACAGACCACATCACAAACCAGAGCATATCCACACATTACAACATAGACACCTCACATTCCATCTACCCTGCACACACTACCAGAATGTACTACACAACACATCACCCAACATACCAAAGAATGATACAATTACAAAATTAACACGGAATAAATTATTTAATTAAACATGTTAATTTAGGGATTTTCATAGAAATTGGGTATTCTTGGGGCATCTGTTTATTAGACAGGTATATGTGTTTTATAAATTTATATATCCAAGTGTTCAATAGGAATCAACCAACATCATACTTCTTTAGTTCATAAACAAGGAAAACCAATATCCACAATTTTCAGTTGGGCATTTAGCCCATACAGTTTACAACATCACAATAACATCAAATCTAGAAAAACATGTATATCAAATCCCACTACCCCTTTAAATTCAGTTACCCGATTCATATCTTTGATTAATGTGGAAAAGATATGATCTGTAAGAAAATAAATGTAGATCCCACCCACATGACACACAATAAAAGAGAATAAAAAGAAAATACCTACCACTAAGAATCTTTTAAACACTTATTTTCCCCACAAGGAGAAAAAGAAATTATGTAAGTGACAACTGCACCACTAGAAACACAGATCGACCAATTCCACACCAAAATATTATCAAAAAAAACTAGGCAAACATCCAACTCAAGAGAACATGTTCAATGATAGTGAATCGTAGTGAATGTATAAGAGGAAACAAATAAGAAAGAGGAGAAAAGTCTCCACAGATCGATCACAAATCTCCAATGAACAACCACTAGAATTGATAGATCGCCGAGGGAGGATTCGAGATTTATAGACTCCTCAAGAGTACTTAAGGTTATTATAGAATGAGAGGAGAATAAAACCATGCTCAAATGAATAATTGTTCACCGACAATGAATTAATAAACTATACATGATCAGGGTATTATACAATGTGTAATACTCTATCACATAATGTAATAGCTGGAAATCAATTTCTGTTGAAAAAACACTATGTTTCTAGATTTTATTTTATTTTTTAATCCCCAAAATATGACACATTGGGAAAACTTGAAGACAATCCATAAAGTAGAGTTTCACATCATGTATAATATTTACAAGGTGTGAAATCCCCTCTTTCTATCCTTTAGCAACCAAAACTCTCCAAAGTCCTTCAGAGCCTCCATCAAACACTTCATACCACAAAAACTCTCAAAGTAATAGATCGGGAGGACATAGGCTGTTATATATTTAGTATTTACTAAGACCACACTTATTCTATGATTTTTATGGGGGATACTATGAGGGTGTATATGGTGTGTGCAGTGGTTACATACTTTATAATATTGTCAAACTATGTACCTATTGAAATTCAATAAACAGTGTGTACATTCTATGATTATCATGGATAACCCTTTGGTGGTGGAACATGGGAAAATGAAGTGTAATTATCAGTTGCACATAAAGTAACTTTGTCTCTTGGCTAGCATCCTTGATGACTCTGAATGAGATCATTGAGCATTATCCAATATCTTTAGCATGTACTAGGTCATATAAAAATAAATTATCATATAATTTTAATTTTATAACAAAAAAAAATATATAAAATCGAATAACAAAAAATTAGCCGTACAACTTGTCAAAAGATAGTTAATAAATATAAATTAATATTAATTCACTCTTATACTTATTAAAGGTTTAAAGTGTTAGTGTAAGTGGATGAGATTGTGCCCAAATTTTTATTATTAGTTTCATAAAATAAAATCCTCAGATATGGATGAAGAAATCCCATAAAATCAATATAGTGGGGCTTTTGCATTATATTTTTAACAAAAAACACATTGGATTCGATGTTATTCTATCATTAATGATTAATTTGATATATAATCTCGTATTATCAATATTTTATAGAATCAAAAGTAGAATTACTATAGAGGTATACAAACATTCTCTATAAACCTCATAAAATTGTTGTTGGAACTCTAGTTTCTTTTATGGAGGAACCAAATCCCGTGTTTCATTCATTATTACTTGTAATATGAATTCTTTTGATCTTTATAGAATCATTTCCCTTATTCATTCGACCTTGAGAGGGAAGTGGAACAAAATCTATCCACATTAATGGGAGAGTTGTTTAAATATTATTTTAGTCATGAGAGAATAATATAGAGATATTATGTTGAACAAAACATTTCAATTGACCCTAGAAATGATATATAAATCATATGATAAACATAGGTTTAAAATATAAGTAATTTCACAATGGTCTTTTACCTAAATTTTTATTCTATGAAAAACTCATGAAAAAAATATTATTATTATTAATATATTCATTGAATTCACTAACTCAAAAATATGTAAATATCTTTTCCATAAGACCCCTAACATAAACCATAAACCCTCCTTGGTATTGATCAAATATTTAATAATACATTTTTCATTAAAAAAATAAATATCCATATATTATTCTCCCAATTAAAAAATAAATATTATATTCAATAATAGAAATACAAATTGTAATTTTATAATTCATATAACTAAATAAATATTTATTTAATAAATAAGTAGTTATTTATCACATTGTGGATAAAAAAAAGATAAAAAAAACTATATATTCACTATCTGATAAATAATATTTATTTAATATTAAACCTTCATATACTCTAACATATATTTCTAGTAATAGAATTAATAAAATACAAATTACCTATATAAAAATTATTCCTTGGCCTTGTGAATAATATTTATTACAATATTAAATTGAAATAGAATCTAACAAAAATTATAAATACAATTAGTGTGTGACCTTCTAAGACTTTTTCTTAGTGGAATTAAGCAAACATAATTGAAGCCAAGATTTGAATCTAGTAATATATCATGGAAACCTTAAAAAATAATGTTAGTATTAGAAGAGAAAAAACCTAATATCAATTATTATTGTGTAATATAATCCCTTCATCTCAATATCCTATTAATAATGTTCCAAACACAGGTCATCAATCTGTGTTCATGACTATCATTATTTTAAAATATCAAATGAACTTGTCGACTAACTACCATGGATATAACTAGATTGATCTATTTAAATAAATGATCTAGTGGTATCATCTTCTATAATATAGAAGGGTAAATTACATTACATTATTATCTATTAGTGTCATATCACTAATGAATCAGTGAACATATATTACAGTTTTATGATAATATAGTTTCACAGTAATTAAAAATATATTAAAGTACATGATTCATGAGATAAATTTATAATAAATTCGACTCTAAGAACAAATACAAAAATCTGTATATAGGAATTTCTATTGAAATATAACATGTACAATACAGATGAGAGGGTTTGTTCTCATATCCTCCTCTCTTAGATATTAATATGTGTTAAGTTCATGAGAATAAGTTTCAACTTATTATGATCCCCCAATTACTAATAGTCAAACATCACATATTTTATATGAATTGATGTCATCCAGACCATAGAACACATTTCTAAAAATAATTTCATACTATTTTAGGGTTATATTTATAGTGGGAACTATTATAACCATTCTATATGAAAGATTTTCTATGTACGTTATCATATTAATTTTATGTTGATGAATTCCCATTTTGTTATTAAATATTTATTTATATTTAAATATTTAATATTTTAATAGTGAAAACTATAAATTCATTTGGTTATAGAGAAAGAACTCCAATATTAAATAATATTATTACTTCATTATCATCCCTTTATTAAAGTAACCTTCTATTTCATTATGAAGATGCTATATTTTCATTGTGGATTATTGGATATGTATATAGATATCTATATTATACTATTTAATTGGGAAAATATAGGCATTCTATACATCCATTATTTATTTATTGATATTTATTGATTATATAACCATTATTATGCATGAGGATACTAAGAGAATAGTATAACATGTGTTATTAATAAATTTTATTGATATGATGGACGCATTAAAGTTATTTTTTTATGGGAGTATTATAAAATTTTATTTTCCCTTGATTCATTAGTAGGTATCATTTGAAAAACTAGATCATATATTTGGTATAGGTATATCCATTTATATATGATGTCTAGGTTTAGGCCTTGACAATATGATTCTATTGTCTGGTATTAAGAATTACTTCACAATTAAATAAAGTATTATAATCTTGCTGATTATTTTTTTTATTTTCATGCATATATTATTCTCATTTTAATTGTTATATAGATTTATTTGACTATTTATTCTATCCTACTATGTACACCTTATTTATTCATGATATATTTTGTTTTACACTACCCCTTCATAGAATTTTATCTCATCCCCTTTTATTTTTTTCCATTTCCCAATGGAACTAGAAAATTTACTATTACTTATTTATAGATATATATTGAGTAATAATAAATATTAATATATTTTCATAATGTATATTGAATTTTAAAACTAATGTACTGATCATATATGTTTATAGTCTCTTATGACTCACAAACTGTATAATCATATGATTTATGTATTTATTACATTATCATAACATAACCACCAAATATTCATTATTAAGGATGTGATTTTTAATATATTTCATGTTGTTCAAAATGAATTATGTGGTATATCATTTGGAAAAATCACTTATATTGATTATAATGTTATTTATAGATTGTGAAAAATAATTTCATAACGTTCTAATAGTTATGTACATGTTAAATAAGTTTCACAAGTACTTAAATAAGTTGCAACCATTACAATTTTAATAATGTGGATCCATGTATATAATCATTTAATAATATAGAATACTAACAGATTTCAAGAAATTCTATTATTCAATGAAGTATTTGTATTTAATCATGTACATGGACCTTGTTTTGGTTACATAATATTACTACAAAATGATAAAAATACCTCTATAAGCATACTATATTAATTAGACTTAGAGGTGGTTAAAGAAATCTATTTAATGGGTAAACGTTCCTATAAAATCATATTGTAAATAATTTTGGCCAGATAGATACCTATGAAGTGAATATTTATTTAATTACAACTAAGGTATCTTAAAAAAACTAACTATTGTATATTTTTATAATGTCAAGTGATTTTGAATTTATTGATTATTTTACCATTCAATTTAATTATATCCTCTCTCAATTAATCTAACATATGGGTTTTTTGTTTTCTTCTATTTCATTCTAGCATTTAGTATTCTACAATACAGTTAAAATATATGTGTTACAACATAATATTATTTCAATGGTGGTCATTATCCCTTTTCAAAGGTGTCCATGTAATTATTCCAAAATTAATTCCCTTTATTATCATTAATATGAAATATATTTTTTAATTTCAATAGTGAAAATTATTACATTTGTTCAGTAAAATTTAATAACATATCTAATAAAATTTTAACTCTTCATATTTCAAATATACCTTATGAATATTACTTTATTAAAACATTTTCATATTTTATTAGCATTCAATAATTAATATTTGAGGCTATCAACTAATAAAACCAAAATTTATTCCAGTTTTTTAGATTTTATATCATTTGTGCTTATTTTATTAAATTATTTAGAAAATAGTATTTAAAATGGTAAATGATACACCATACATATGTTAAATATTTTTAAATATATTAGTGTTAATTATAATATTTGATGATATGCCTCTATTAAAAATAAATTTCATTTTTTATTACAATCAAATTAAATCATCATAATAAAAAAAACACAATTTCCTTTTTTATAAGTACCGAAAATAAATCTCCAGCTTCAATTTCCCTCTTAGTACTATTAAAAATTCTTCATCATTATTTCCAAACTCATCAGATAATTTAAAAACTTTTTTATACTAAATAATTAAATGTATAAAATTTAAAGTCGGTTTTTTTCTATTGACATATTTATTCTTTGTGTAGTTTGTATTCTCCTCTAATTTTTTCTTTTTATCTTTTATTGGAACCCATACATTACATAAATTGTTAATGAGAAATTTCTAATACAAATAATATATAGATAACCCATTAAATATATAGTTTTAGTGTCTCAGGAATATAGTGCATATAAGATATAAAAAAATATTAAATAATTATCATTATTTAAATCTATATCCATATTCATCATCTAGGATTTCACAATATCCTAGGTTCTTGTGACTATATAGGTACTTAAATAAAATAAATATTGAGATAAAATCCTAATTAGGGGAGGAATAATATTGTGGAACATGACACAGAAATCAGTATGACTACATGGGGGGTAAAAATAGTCATCATCAAATTATAATAATTAAATAATAATAATAATAATATAAAAGTAATATTAAATATATATATAATTTACCACACTCATCTTAATGAAAAATCATAAGATTAACTTAATGTTTACTTTCAAGATATCTTAACATAATAGAAAAAAATTAATTACATAATTCCCATGCATAACACTGTAGAAAATTATAATTGCATAATATCAAAGAATAATGATCTAATTTAATAACACATTTACCAAATTAATTGCTGGTTAATATAATTATCATCCAATATATCACAATATAATATACTCATAATAAAACTTTCCTATTAGAAATGAAATAAATATAAATTGTAAATGTTAAATAACCCCATGTTGAAATAATTGGTTTCATAATAATATTGTATGTCATATGATAATCCATAAATAGGAATATTTGAATAATAATGAAAAAATATATTTTGGCAATTAATTCTGGCTTAAAAGAGTGTTGGTCTTAGAGAAAAGAAGAAAAAAATAAAAAAATGAATTGATGGGGTGCTTTTGGATGATTTTTAAAAAAATCAACAGAGGTTGATAATACTTCATCCTAACAAAGAAGAAACAATCATATCCATATAATATGAAAAATTAAAAAAATAGCAAATATTTAGATTTTTTTAGTTGAAATATATAGAATGGTATAGAAATAGAATATAAAACCACAAAAATAGTTGTGTTTGACAGTCCCCTTACATTAGGTCCTTTTTTAATTTATCACATTTTAAAAAATCATAATAAACATATATTTATTTAAATATTGATATATAAAAATATTACATTCAATTATTTTAATCATTTTTAGTTATAAAAATTAATTTATTTTCTAACTTTTCATTATTAATACAATGATGAGATGCTTTATATCTTTAAATTATCAAATATTTATATTGATTTCATGGTTTTGATTCAATTTTTTTATTAATTACAGTAATTATTTATAGAAGAATCGAAATATATAATACTAAATAATTATATTTTATCAATAAATTACATTAACCATTCATAAAGGATTTGATGAGTAAAGGATTAGAAATATTCTGTATGGTAGTAAAGTGTTCATTAGCATGACTCTATTAGTAGAGGGAGGGAAATATAGTACATATGAAATATATACAGTGTTAATAAATATATAGTTTTATATTAAAAATTATTTATAGATATATAATCTGAACTAATCTTCCATAAAGTTAGTGACCCATAATTAATTATCAAGGTCCTCATAAGTGGATAAAACTAGATATTAATGGGAGGTGTCAAAAATAGGGGAAGACGATATATATATATATATATATATATTATAAATAGATTATAATTATTAAAATATATCATAATATCCTTTATATTTTATATGATTTTAAGTTAATTAATTTTGGAATATATATAAATGAAAAATATATATATTAGGAAACATAAATGAAAAATCCATGGAAGTGGATGGTGGAATAAACTCTTTATTAATGCTCAGTAGTTTTCAATGTCACCAAGTCCTTGAAAGCATAGAGTTAGAAGACATCATAATTTCTCTAATGATACAAAGAGGAAAATGGTAATTTATATAGGTAGATCTTATAAATTAGAATATTTTGGGATGTCATTGTCTACTAGGGGTCTGAGGGGGTATTTTCACATGAATAAAATATTTTTTTCCAGACCAGTACTTTTAATAGTTTTCTTATTTTAGACAGTGAATAATATTTAGTTAAAAATAATTAAATTTATGAATTTAAAACACTTCCACTTCTGAATTCAGTTTTTTATAAAAAAATATCTCAACAAAAGTATATAAAACTATTTTTAATAGTGTACTTTGTCATTTTAAGCAAGGAAAATTACTTTTTAGGGTTGAAAATTGGGTTTACTAATTTTAAATGGATTATTTTTATTAATATTTTTTTTGGGTTGAGATAAATTTTTATAGTTTAATAATTTATTATTATATCAATATTATTACTTAAAATGACTTATTAATAGAACTCTGTTTTTACTATTCACAATAAAATGGGGTTTTTAGAAAATTAAAAAAAACCACTCATTAAAAATTATGATTTTTTGATTCAAAAAAATTATTTTATCAATGAAAATTTATCAAATATAATTATAATTTTAAATTAATAATATAAAATTTAATATTTTCAAAAAAATAAGTTAAAATACATTTTACGAAAATATGCACATATAATTTCTTCGAGTTTCATAATTTTAATATTTATTTCGTGAAATTCAAATATTTGTATTTAAATACTTTATTTATGGTAAATATTATTTAAATGTCATTTTAAAATTCTAATGGTTGCGTTCTTATTATAATTTTCCAGACACTATTCTAACATATATATTATTATTCCATCATTCATTATATGTTAATAAATGATAAAATACCTATTGTTTTATTCATTATTTATTAAAATTATTTTTTATCAATGTTATCTATATTATTTGAAAAGATCACAACATATTCCAAGCGTTTTATATTTGGTTTATAATATTATTCATGTGTTTTATATTTCTATGATACCAAGACCGGATTTTTTTTCTTATTTTTATATGTTTTTAGTTTTTATATAAATTTTTATAATTTTTAACAATATGTGGAATATTATTTCTCCATATACAATGTTATATATTGATTAAATAATTTATTTTTGGTTATTATTATGTGGATAATGTGTTTTACACTATTCCTTAGGCTTAAATATGGAAAACATATACATTTTTAAGGAAAACATCATATAAAAAATAGATTTCCTTACATTACTTCCCCATTTATATTTTTTTTATTTGAATTTAAACTCATATCATTAGTAAATAATAACTATTAGTACTTGTGTCTCATTTTATCCTCAAGTTCCCATGTTTCCTCTTTGTATATATTGCTTCTCCAAAGTACATGGAAAGGTTTTGTAGTATTTTTGTTAATAAATAATTCTCTATAGTAGAATATTTTCATTGACTAATCATCATAAAACAGGTCATTCTCCTATTATTCAACCTCTTGATTCAACCGATGTGATATATCATCTACGTACTTCCTGATTCCCCTGTAGCAGTAACCACTAGGAAGAAATTTCTATTCATCACTTCATTGAGGGGGACTGGGTGAGCATGGTGTGGGTCTACATCAAAGAGTTCACTTTGTTTTATGATCCTAAAGTGGCAGATCAATCATTCATGGACTAGTGGTTTCATTGAGTGGGTGACCTGGGCCCCGAGAAGCTAGCTCGGTCCTTTGATCTCAATGTAGGCTACTAGAGTATGTGGAAGGCCTACAATAAGGATAGGCACAAAGGGTATCTTATTATAGGTCATTCCGTCATTTTCAGAATGAAGAACCGGCTTATTGGTCTGGTCAAGCTCATCAACAACTCGCGCGAGGATCCCACTCTCCACTGGCTTCAAAAAAACTGCCACGATGGCTTTCCTAGTTCGAGCAGTGTCTATGGGAATTTGGTCCAATGGAACCCCCAACCTATGTCCTTAAACACAATACATATGGGTCCTACCCTATGGGGACCCTCATTGGGGTGGGGTTGTCTACGACCACTCGGGATCTGTCATATTAGTATTCTCATCCTGCCTAGGCCAAGGATCCTCACTCTGGGTAGAAGAAAAATCTCTTCTGTCAGGTCTAACATTGTGTCTCCAGAGGAAGATTGTTCTCTTGGAGGCTGAAACATATTCAAATTTCCATCAAAATGCCTTTCTTGGTATGGGACATGTTCAATTGTTGATCAACTAGATCATTAGGAAGTGCGGATTCTTGATCTAAAATAACATCAAAGTTGTTCACACCTGGCATGAGGGGAACCATGTTGTGGATCACCTTGCTACAGTTGATGTCCCAATTTTGGAGAATTTATATCTACATAATAGGAATAGCTTGAACCCTGAGGGGGTCAATCTGATTTGAGAGTACACCCCGTGGCCTTCACTTTTTAGGCCCCCAAAGGACTTCATGTTTTTTTTCTCCGTGGCTCTTATGCTTTTTGTTTAAATAAAATAAATAAATTATGATGATGAGCTAGGTTTAGTGGAAGTTATATTTAATAGACTATATCTTATATGTAATCAAGGATTTGAAAGGAAAAAAAATATAGATATTATTTAACACCCAGAATTTTATGATATATTAGTATTTAAAAAAAATATTTCACTAATATCTTCTGTTGCACATAACAACCAGTTAAAATGAACTGCAATATATTATTACTCAATATAGAAGTTATCACCTAGGTATATGATTGGATAATTCGAATAAGACTAATTATATTATTAAAAATTATTTTTACACCTGAATAAAATTAATTATTTGATTATAAATTTCTTGTAAATGAAAATAAAATCATTCTAATGTATAAAAATATGTTTTTTTCAAAAACCCCCTATTTTAGGCGAGGAATGTGGTTTTTTAAATTAAAAAATTCAATAAATTACTATTGATGAATGAATCTAATGAAATTTAAATATTATATATTAAAAAAAAATTTGATTCTCTTGGTTTTTACTTTGACTAGTATGAGAATAAATCCATTTTATGCTTAAAAACATACTCTCCCAAAAATGGTTTTCATTGTATTATGTGTACATATTTTAAAAGAGATTTTTATCCAAATATAGTAATTAAATTTTATAAAATGGATACCATATTCAGAATACAGACATAAAATTTTTAAATTGGGGAGACATTTATTTTTTCACATTGAATATAAAATAATTTTTTTTTTACCATGGTTATGGTTAAAATGAGTTTATCAGTAGGGGTTACACTAAGAAATAAGTGTAAAAAATTAAACTTAAACTTGTGTAAGTCTTATATTTTTGTTATATTTATACCTTATATTATCATTTTTGGGACTACATTTTGTATAACTTATATTTTTTTCAACTGATATCTATAATGGTCAAAATGAAGAAGGAACTCCAAAGTGAGTGGAGATTAGTTAGATTGAAGATTCCTGGAGAATCGTTATGGATTTATAGAATTTGATTCCACACTTGTGAAATTCTACATTTTGTTGGAAATAAAATGATTGATACAATGACCTTAAATGTTCAATGAACTTGTATCATGGGTGATATAATGTTTACAACATTGATCTAGCATCTTTTTTAGGATGATTGATGTACTTTGGATTTAATAATCCAAAAATAAAAGAAGGAAGAAGATGGTTGTAGAGGGGAGTGGGATGAGCTTTGAACTTGAAGGTGGTAGTCATTCAAGTGAGTTTCGTTTTAATGTGTCCATGAATTTTAGTGCATACTTGGTTTTCTACCAAGTATTTATCAAATGTCTTACTAAAAAATTGGGTCCAACCCACTAGCTCGAAACTTGAACTCAACCGAAGGAACATGCGGTACCAAAGGGGGTCGACCGTAGCCATGTGGAATATAAGGCATAACCAATCCACAAAGAGGTGCATGAGGGCTATGTATAAGCTCCATCATGTGCATAGTTGGATCTAGGTGCACTTTTGAGGAGTAGACTAAGTACTAGAGCACACTCACAGGCTGAACATGGTATGAGGCGATACCGTGGATGGAGGAGGAGAAATCTTGAGCATTAGATGCCATGTATTGATACTTAAACAGTGATAAAACTACAACATGGTTCATCGTGGGAAGCATTTTTAAAAATTCAGAGGATATCCTGTCCGGTCATCTAATGTTGTGAGACATCTCGACCACAGGCTCCATCCTGTGTCCTATGATATAATTGTGGTCTTTCGAAATCAACCACAGCTGATCCAATGGACGTGGAATCATCTTCAACCTCTGACCACATGGAGAGTAACCCAAAGAGACTTCTCCCCATCACCACTACAAATCCACAATGATCTTGCTCTTGGTTAGTGATGATGATGAAAACTCCGGCATGGTGATCGTCAGATAGAATGAAGACTATGCATGCAATCAACATCTTGCATGCATGTGATAACTCGTGGATGGAGGTTTGGATGAGGAAAATAGAGTTTCCAGGGCCACTTTGATTCCTGAATAATTTAAAAATTTGGTACATGGAAATCTCAAATGCGTGCAAGTTATCAGGGAGAAGCTCGTGTTCGAAAAGGAGACACCCCGCGGATCTGGGCATATCTTCCCTCGCGGGTTTGAAAATTTCAAAACCCCAAAAATCCAAAGCATTCAAACTGAGATCCCCACGGCCCCTCACATGGTTTGTGAACTTGGAAGTGGTTCTCCCCTAGACTATAAAATGTGGATATCGAGCCTTAATACACTTACTGTCCCTCATTCCTAAGAGATCGTATTCTTGAAAAAAAGTGCATCTCCGCACATCACCTCACGAAGAGCGACCAGGAGTCCCACAAGCATTATTCTATGTGAATAAGAGTTACCAAAATCATTCAACATGTGTTACACACCCTCTTATTTATTTGTAAAGAACCAACACCTGAACAGATGATAGGTTTTGTAAAAAACCTCATTGTGCTTCGCAAAAGTCATTCCATTGCGGACTAGTGCCGGAGATACTCTATCAATCTACTTTGCGAGGATGTTAAACTATACACCAAATTCAAAAAGAATAACTATGTATCCTTGTGTGATGAATAAAACACATGGCCACATAGGTTTCATAAGGGGAAGAAGAACTCTTTCTGGTACACATTATTACACTCTACTTTTTGTAGGGGTTTGTACTTTGGTAAAGAAGGAGAAAAATACAACATATATTCATACACCCATGTTTATTGTTTAAATAACCTAGAGGCCAATAAATGAGTGTTTGAATAATAATTTCACGCAAATAAAGGGTTTCACCCATTCTAGTTTGAGTAAACACACAAAAACACCCTAACCTAGTGCAAGTGGAAGAAATAAAAGAAAGAGGAGGAAGAGGCTGAGTGTGTGTGTGCTTAATGATCCATACCCTTTAAGGGTTCTCAATAAAAAGGAAGAAGAATTTATTTCATGCATACATGAATTCACAAGCATATGTGAAGAGACTCAATAGAACCAAAATTGTGTAAGAACATATGTGAAGAAGGAGAAGGAAGATTTCCACCAAAATGCCATATGCATGGTCACATGCCAACTTTAATAAGAAGAAAAGAATTGATTCTGATGATTCCAAGTTAGTCGATCTTCATTTCATGAATAATCACATAGGTGTATGTCATTATATACAAGAATAGAGAACATGTTTTAGTTCTATTGGTTGTTTCACTACGAAGAAGAATGAAGAAGTCTAGTGTAGTTGGATTAACACTAGATAAGAAGAGAAAAAACAAGGTAGAATTTCTTGCCTACTGCTTTGCAATTAATCAAGTAAAGAGCACATAAAAAGACCATGATCCAAAACTAACTTATAAATAAGGAAGAAGACTCTCTCTATAGGTAATATAAATAACCATATAGAGGCTACAAGTTGGCCTAGTCCATCAACAGTCCAGGGAAGAGGATTGTTTCCCACCACCATCAAAGTGTATGGAGTCACACGGGATAAAATATTGTTTTCCTAGCCACTCCACTGTAAAGTAATATCAAATTATATTGGAGAATCCATGCACTGGTGATAACCATGAATGATAAAGACGTGGCTGCTCTTATTTAGTGGGGAACCTTTTAAAATTATCATGTGCATATTTTACTACTTTCTATTATTTCATGAGACATGGGAAAGAAAATAATAAAATCATGATCCTAATAGGGTACGAGGTATAGGGATAAAAAGTTGGAATTGGTTTTAAAATTCCCCAACACTGATGCACACCCCCACGCTCAGTGTTAGGTATATCCCAAAAAGGTCCTCTCAATCCAACCATTTATTAATTTCCAATTTTATTCAAAATTAATAAAAAGGAAACCTTATATTATTTAAATCTTTTATGAAATTCCATATATTTCCCTATACTCACTTGTAAAAGGGCGCCAATTCTCCACCCTTATTAACGAAATTTGAAAAATTTAGCTAAATAAATACCTCAAAAACCATTATAAATTCCATTAATTTTTATTAGTCTTAGTATTTTACCCTTATATAATTATATGAATTCTTAAGGTGTGTGTTAAATTAGGTCACTCAAAGAATGATAATCACCTTACTAGACTCTTTTAAAGTTAATTTCTTCTACTACGTCCTCTAAATCTTTTGTATCAATAAAAACAAATTTTTTTTCTCGGTCATGAATACACTAACATGTTATTTTAATTATAGTAAAACCCTTTTCTATAAAAATTCCATTAAATAGATTATAAAAGTATCCTTCAAGCATAGGTGTAGGATACTCCCTTTACGTGGCCATATTATTCATTCTCCATAACCATATTTCATGGTTGGTTATTATAAATTTTTTAATGTTTAAATATGATGTTTATGATATTATAATTAATATTTAGAGGTATATTATTATTTATTTTTCATTGGTTACATCTTCCATATAGTGGAAACCTGACTCGTTTGAATGTACTAACTATCATCTCCATGAAGTGATGAAATTCATTTTTCATCACTGATTTATATAAATGGTTATGAAATAGAATATAATGATTAAATTTCATAATTATGACATGATTAATATTACTAATATAATGGGTAAATTTTCAAGGTTTAAAGACAATAACCTCCTAATTGAAACTCAAATGAAAAAAAAGTTGTTAATAGTCAAAATTATCATGATAATGAATCTTTATTAATGAACGAGTGATCAGATGTTATAAGTAAAACATGTATAGTTTAAAATTTATGAATAAATATCTAAAATATATTTATTGAAAATAAATTTTTATGATACATGAGTTTTGAATGTGAATGATGGAATATGAAACTTAAATAAAGCATTTATGTTACAATCTCAATTTTTGGGATTGTCTATGATAAATCTCTATTGAGTGAAATTATATTACACTTTTCATTTTAACCCCATATAATTTACTCACCATTATTTAATCCCATATTTTTAAAGTAATAGTATCATTTCCACTCTTTAGTACTAAAAATAATTGGGGAAATGTTTTTAACAAAAACATACCATATTTCCTCTTTTGTAAAGAACTATTTATTCCTTGTTCATGTTATTCAATATGTATCAATGAATATTCCTTTTGATGATCCATTTATTTTTTAAAATAATTTTAATTAATATTTTAATTTATTTTCAAAGGTTAAAAACTGTATTTTTTTCCACATTTCTCGAACTAGTTTTTAATGGCCTTTTACAAACATTGTGAAAATAATCATTGTTTTAAAGTTGATGACATAAAACACTTTTCCTATCATCGTGAATTTTAATATTTCTAATGATAAATATAATATATCCCATGTTAATTTAAAGAAAATATTTTTCTCAATATTATACGATTTATAAGTTTTTAAATATTCTAAATGAAATGGGTATTTTCCATATTCTCAATAAAATTTTAATATTCCCTTCTAAAAGAATTCTCTATCTATGTCAACATCCTTTAAAGACTATTATCATTCAATAAGGATGTAATATTTTGATACCATCCACATTAATCTTTGGAAGGCTTATAATGATTTTGAAATATGTATGATTCTATGAAGTCCATTTTTTCCACAAGTTAACAAAGTTATGGTGATATATTTATTAAAACTGTTTCTTTTCGATAGTTTTTGATATAATTAAATGATAGAATGAATCCCCATTACATTCCATGGTTTATTATATGATGAATTTATTAATATTTTAAGATCCTATGGAACTTATATGTATAGTTCATGATATGAAATGGGTGGGACCAAAATTATATTGACCTACAATTAACTAGGTGAAGAATGATATATCATGAGATAATAAGGATTTCAATGGGGAGAGAAATTAGTCCAGTTAGGGACTCTATCAACTATATTAGTCTTGGGAGTGATCCTTGACTAAGGAAATGATGGAATGGGGAGTGAATCCACTCCAATATGATAATATATAAATAAATACTTAATTAAGAAATGATTTCTTATGTATATGTGTATACCACATACCTACTTATTACGATTATTATATGTTATCATGAAACATGATTATATATTGATTTTTTACTCTATTATGAATTATGAATTATATTATAAAAAACCTTATTCAATGATTCATGATTAAATATTTTTTAATGTTTGGGTATTAAATTTTTAATTTTTTATCTTGTTATCATACCCTTATGCTTATATTATGCTCATTTATGATCATTGATTTATATATTTTTTGTTTACCCATACTGATCAAATGAGATCAACGTTTCTTCTATTTTTTTCAAATAGTTATGAAAAAATAATTTATATAGTGTATTTTTATTGAGTTTACTATATGATAAAGACATCATTGGATATGTTGAAGGTATTTAAAGAAATAAGATAATAATGTATCATGTATCTAGGTCACTAATCCATTGTGGTTCTTGAGCATGTATTATTGTGTTACTATTTTAATATTTCTGTAAAATTATATAAATTATTTGAATGAAAATTTTAGGGTTTCTTAGGTGGTTCAAGAGAAAGGTTTAATTATTTTTAGATTTTGGATTAGAGAACTTTTTTTAAAACCATATAGATGATTCTCAGTATATTATAACATCTTGATGTTTTTATAAAGTAGATATTTTATTATTTTCCTTGAAAATAAATCCTTTCCAAGATACTATATAGTGGATGTGGTTATGACACAAATACACCTCGGGGTAATGATGCTAAAAGGGTTGGATTGGGTATTCACTTTGTCATCATTACTGAATTATAAGAATACCTAATATAGAATTCCTAGATATACACTCCTAAGGTATATTATTTTGGGAATTCAAATTTTAATTACACTTCATTATGAAGGATTTTAATAGATAATAACCATAGAGGACATAGGTTAAAACTATGGTTTCAAGTATTTAAATGATTATTCCACGATTAATATATCATATGAAAGATTTTACATGATTATATGATTAAGCAATATGATTATTATATCTCACACTATGAATTTTAATTTTAGTTAATTCTACAAATTAAGATGAATTATGCTAATGCTAATTTTGGTAGAAAATAAAACGATTTTCATCCAGAAAAACTAAATGTTATGGGATATAGAATTAAAAATATCAGTGTTATTACTATAAAACATTTTCAAGATATAAATCAGGATCTTCTTAAAGAAAATAAAAGGACATAACATTGTAGAATAATGTTATTTGTGATGAAACTTCCTTTTTATTTTAGGGGGTCCAATGATACCCTAATTTATATTAAATGGATTAGTACCAATAAAAATATATTTCCCTTTACCTACTTCTAGGTGGAATAAAATTTCATTTTTTCATCTTATCATTTGGATGGTGAAGAAGATTAGTGGTGGGCTCTTATCAAGAATACAGGGAAAGAGGAGAAAATTGACTCAATAAAATGGGAATAATTTTATGATATTAATATTAAATAAAATATTTTTCCAAACTATTTAAACTAAAAAATAGAAGGAATTATTGGAATAAAATATAAGGATTATAAATCCATTAGTAATAATGGGGAATATTTTATAATAAATCCTTGTTATGATTCATTTTTAATCATCGAACACGAAAAAATGATTGATCAATTTTTTTGTGTCTTGAGGACTAGTATATAAATGGTGTGGGTGATAAGAGACTTTTACCTCTATTATGAATTTTTTTGATGTTATCTAAATATAAAAATAGAGATTTAATTATTTAATTATTCTTATAGTTTTGGAGACAATAAGATAACTATATAATTTTGAGTAAATTATTATAACAAAACCCATGATGGAAAGAATATTAATCTCCATTCATGCTAAATGTATAGAATGAAAAATAATGAAAAATGACTTATGGATTATGATAAATGTTGTAAGTGTTGAATAGAAGCCTATTGGAAAAAATAATACTAAAGTTATTTAGATAGGTTAGTCTTTGAAAGGAATGATGAGAAATATCAACTAAATATGGAACCCATACTCCAATGATATATTCATAAAGAGTATTTAAATTATGGGAATAGAGTAATAAATATAAGGGTAAATATTTAAAATTAACATCATCAACATCTTCATATAGGAGAAAAATAGAAATTTTATATGATTAAAACTGCTAATGTGGTATATAATAACAATGTGATGAAACATACATTTACATTAGACACTAGAAATGGCATTTTATTACAATTTTTTCTCTACTCTCATTTTTATATTTATGAAATTTCTAAAATGACTCTCATAACCACCTCAATAATTGGATGTTGAATTTTATTTAAAACTCATAATAGTATGATGGCCACATATCATGTCTATAACTCCTCTATAATTTATATTTATGGGAATGCACTTCCTAAAATACTCATCATCACCCCTGTAGTCAAATTTGATGTTATTTTGGGAATATATTGTATTTAGTTATGTTGAAACCATATCAATTTCCATTGAATGGAAATCACATTTAATATTTTTAATTATCCTCTTATTATCATTCATTATGAGGATGGATATGAAATTCCAATGTAAATTTCTTTCATTTATGGGTATTACTACTTATTCATGGGGGATATTTATCTCAAATGTTTTGAGAGAAACTAAACATTGAAGATATAAATATTGTCTTGGAATATTCGGTTCTGTTTTCTATAGAGTTCCTTATTATTCACCAAAATTGTGTAGTTTAGTTTTTAAAATATTATATAAATGCTGAAATAAATATTATAAATAATTAATATAGGCTTTCTAGGTTGAGTTGTTGGAATTAATGATGAAACTCTTGTGTAATCATGATACAATATTATTATGATCTAGTGCATCACTATGGGGTGATCCAATTATTTTAATTAAGAATAAATATTTTCCAATGTATCTATTAATTATTTATCAAAAACTTAATAATATATATATATAATGTAAATTTATCCTCTATAATATATTTATGACTTGTTTGATATCCTATGAAGACAGAAATACATTTTCGTGATTGTTCATATTTGTGGATATCATGTATTGATGGTTAAAAATAAGGATATACCTAAGATGGCCTTCTGTATAGTGTATAGTCATTATGAATTTATGTTGATTCCATTTTTACTTAAAAATTTCATTTTAATATTCATGTAATTATTGAATAGATTATTTAGATATTACAATGATTTTTTTGTAGTATTTATAGTTTAAATTATTATATATTTTATGATAAAATAAGACAATGAAGATCATTAAATGATTATAGAGAAGACTATGATGAATACGAATCTATATTCCAATTTTACCAAGTGTGAATTTATTTTATTAAAAGTTTCATTCCAGGGATGTTTAATTTCAAGATATGGTATATCAGTATATCCATCAAATATGGACGTTTTTGAAAAATGTCGTAGACCAACCATGGTGAATAATCTAGTGTTTTCTTATTTTAGGTGGATATTACCAATTATTCTTGTTATATTTATCCTAGATATATAATATATAAATTAATTTGACTAGAAAGGTATCCATGTCTCATTGGAAATAATAATGTAAATAAAGTTTCATGAACTTAATATACGATTGGTTAGTTCCCCTAAATTAATACTACCCTATATTAGAGAAGGGTTTGTGATCTACAATGATGCATCAAGGAATGGATTACGATTATTCCTTATTAATAATGTTATAGTGGTAGCTAATGACACATTCTAATTGAAATTTCATTATAAAAATAACTCAATTCATGATTTGGAGCTTGTAGTGGTATGTTTTTCATTGAAAATATATAGGTGTTATATTTTTGTTGAGGGGTTTGATATATATACCAATCATAAAATATTATAATTTATATTCAATCAAAAAGTGTTTAATATTAACTAAAAGATATTATTATAAGACATTAAATAAATTGAGTACTCAATACACTACAACCCAGGGAAATAAAATAAGATGGATGATGAAATGAGTTAAACGGACCATACTATTTTATCCAAGATGAAGATTGAAAGGGATCTAATATTTTAAGATTTTTAGAGGATAGATATTAAAATTATGATGATTTGTAACATATCATATCATTATTATATGAATGATCAATCATCCATGCATATGATTATTAAATAGGCACATAAGAATGATGATGAACTATAGAAGAAGTCGAGGACTATTCTTAAGTTCAAAAATTATTTTTATAGAATCATATGTTTTTAGAATAAAGTATGTGTCCCATAAATAACATATATTTTGGAGTTATTTTATGAATAATATATCTTATTAGTCTCTATTGATCATGTATATATGAATATGTATAGTAAATTGAAAGAGTACTTATTTTGGGAAAACATGAAATGTATATTGCAGAGTATATATATTGATACCTACTATGGAAGAAATTTATATTTGAAATAAAAAATTCTATGGGTATGTTACAATAATTTTCTATACCAAAATTAAAATGGGAAAACATGACTATGGATTTTTCTCATCAGACACCCCAAAACATCCAAAATTCCCAATATTAATTGGATTGTTGTTGAACACCATACAAAGAAAAAATATTAAAAAAATACCTCTCACTTGATCAGCATTATCAGATATATATCATGGATGTGGTAACAGATAACGATGTATAGGATTTTATTGTATCTTAGAGGGATCGAAGGTCTACCTCGATGTTTGGAAGAAGTATTCAAGAAGCATTGAATACATGATTGAAATTTTGAATTGCATGCCATTCAAAGATAGATGTTCAATCTGAGTGGACCATTAAATTGATAGAAGACATATTGATTGAATGTCTTATGGATTTCAAATGAGGTTGTTATCAACCCCTTTCTCTGGTTAGATTTCCTTATAATAGAGCTTTCACACAATAATTTAGATGGATCATTATGAATCTATATAGAGTATGATGTAAATAAATCCAACATGATGGGATAATGTTTGATAATGAAATAAATATGGATTAGACCTTGTTTAATAAATGTAATATAAGTTTAGTGATATTTAAAATCACATCGTGGAAGCATAGAGTCCATATAAATTTTTAGAGACAATCATCAATGAGATCATGAGATTGATGTTACTGACATGGTATTCTAACAATTAATTCTATATAAAAAGGAAATTATATTTTTAAATAAGGGAATGTTGAGACAAATATATATTATTTCATTTTAAATTATTAATCATATTTTTATTTTTTTTTCTTATTTCAGGTAACCTCGACAAAATCTCTCTCATTTTCAAGATGTGTTCAATGTATCTCCCATTAGAAATTAAATAATGACACTTCACATGTACAGAATTCATATGCCATCATAATGGAATAAGATCTCCCATATGAGGAAAAACTAATGCATATTCTAAAATGAAGATAGAATGTTTTGTGGAACAAGACTACTCACTTTGTCAAAATTTATAAGTGAAACCATAAATTCGAGGAATTTTTATATAAACATGAGTATGTGATGAGGAAAAGTATCATATGTTTTTAATATCATAGAAAAAAGAAATTATGGGACATTTTTATTAGGGGGTTATAATTTAACACCCTATTAATTTATGATAAATTTTATTTAATTAAATTTGACCTCTTTGAAATATTTCTTTTTAGTGGAACATTTACTTTAAGATAATTGTGATATATTATGAAAATATTATTAGTTAATGTGGTAATTTTTGTCTACTCGTATGATTGGACGCTATAAATAGGGCTAACAAAATATTAATTTTTTTTACACTCATATAAAAGGAATTAAATTGTTATAATTTGGATAAAAATGAAAATAAAATCGTATAAGGTAAAAAGATATGTTTTTAGAAAAGAAAAGTTGTATTATTTAAATATTTTTTTGTGTTATTAAAATAATTTAATCACTATTGATAAATTATTTTAATGACATTTACAGATTATATGTTAATTAATAAAATTTAACATTAATTTAACTGATTTATCTAGCAATAGAGATAGAATAATTAGATTTTTATGTTTAAAAACACATTTTCTAAAAACTGATTCATTTCGTTTTGTGTGCTTATTTGAAAATTTATTTATTCCCATTATTGAAATCAAATTTAATAAAATAGATTCCATATTTTTAATCATAATTTAATTATTTTTTATCAATTCCACTTACTTTTTTTGTTCATAATGTGTGTAGAAACATTATTAAAAATTCACCATGGTTAGGGTTAAAACAGGTTTACAAGGGATTAATGTAATATATAAGGATAAAATTCCACTAAGGATCATCTAAATAATAATATTTAATGTATAAGAAACTTATATTATCATATATTTTAATTATTTCCCATTATACACCACTCTCATAATAATGTGACCTTATATTATTTAAATTTTTTTATGTAATTCAATGTGTGTCCCTCCTCTATCTTTTAAAAAGGTACCCCTTCTCTGCCATTATTTACACAATTATAGACTAATAGTGTAACAATCGAGACTTTTATGAGAAATATTTTGTTTTTATGTTATATAAATCATCAAAGGAATCTTTTATTACACACAACACTTGCTTGGCTTTCTTTACACGCAATCGCGACCTTCCTCGATAGCTTGCGTCATACACAATACTGAGTTTCACTAAACAACGATATGCTATTAAAATATTATTAAAACTAGCCATTATGAATAATAATATCCACTTATTGAAATTTTATGAATTTTATTTTTCAAAATGGACTTCATTTTCGGATTCGGAATATCGAAATTTTCCTAGGGTGAAATTTTGGTATTTTTCTGAAAACATTCAATTTTTGATGAATAGTGAACCTCTAAGTGGTAGTTTAAAAAACTGATTTTTTCTATAAAACTTAATTTTACAACTTATTTGAGTGGAATTTCAAAAATCCGAGGGACACGGTTGATGTCAGTATGTAAAATGTGGTTCAATGAGATTAAAATAATTTTTGCTGAATAGTAACTTTTTATTTTTATTTACAACGGTTAAAAGTAAATAGGGTAATTAAGGGTAAAAATGATATTATGATTATCTTAACACATGTACTAATTCTATTGGATAAATTTAATTCGACCAAAAACAACCTTAGGAATAAAATATGACCATTTAGGCCCACTTTGATTAGATTAGGACATTTATTATTAATTTATTTAAAGAAGGGTTAAAATAGTTAAAATCAAAGTTTAATAAGTAAATAATTTTTAATATAGGGTCATACATAAGATAAATTCGACTATAAATATACATTAGAAATCTAAAAATATTTCCTACATAATGATATTTTATTTGTAATTTTTAGACTTTATATATGTTAATTTATTTATGACACAAAGATGATGCAGTAATTATCTTATTAATGAAATATTGACATAATTGATGTTATAAATACCCAAATAAATGTAACTTGAGACCTTTTATGAATTACACTAATTTTCTAGGTCAATATGACATGTTAGTGTTGATTTAGTTAACTTATTTCGAACTAATCATTCTGTTATGATTTTCACAAAAAATCAATTACTAAATAGTGTCAAAATTGACATAAAATATTTTTTAAACAAAATATTGTATTATTAATAGTAATTTTATTCCTAAAAATCTAAGGTTAGGCCAAACAAACTTAGATAAGGTTATATATATTAATAATAAACAACTTGGGGTTCGTTTGACTTGTTATAGTATGTTTATTAACCTTAAATTTTAAGAACACAAGAAGACACGGTAAAAGTAAAATTATTTAACTTAATGTTAAATCTAAATGATATGGTTATCATAGGAACCTACACTTGTCTAAATTCAATTTGATGATAGGATTTCGACCCATCACCAACTTAGCTTAGAAATAAATCAATTTGGAGCTATTTAAAACGGAATTTGGCTTTATAATAAAATAATATTTTTAGTTTTTCTAAAGGAACCCCTCTCCTCCCTTATAAAAGGGCACCTCCTCCCTCTCTTCCTCACACCACTTTGAGCCTTCATGCTCGGCCAACCCCTGCCAATTTCTCCTCTCAACTTCCCTATAAACATCCTAGAGGTTCTAGTCTTCTTCTAAGGCCAATCATAGTGCCCTAAGAGGAGGTTTCAAAACGCGTGTCGAAAGAAGAGGTAATATCCGTTACCGATTCATTCAACATTATTTCTTCTTCTACTTCTTTTTTCTTTAGTTTTTTCATTATAAAGTAATAACATCAGTATCACCCATATACTGATATGTTATTATAAGTATGAAAAAACCCTATCTCACCATCTATCCATCCTACGGATAATGAAATCACCGCGCGTGCGTACGTACGAAATACCGTCTCCACGCCGTGGTGTAATCTACATTCCACCACCACCATACATGGATGGGTATAATGGTTTACATAATAACTATATATGATTATTGTAAAGTGATATTTATTCTGAAATATTATACATACACTTCAATACAATTCCACGACCATGAGAACGATATCATCGCTCGTGCGTACGTACGGACTACCATCTCTACGACGCGATGAGATTCATTCTCCATGTTAACCATTCATGAATGATTATAAAGTATATATAATAAGTAATCATGAAATATATGAAATAATAATGATACTGGATTTATGTGTATATATGTGTATGTCATCTACTAAATTCCATTCAACTCAATAAAGAAACGAAAACAACGTTCATGCGTATGTACGACCTACCATCTCCATAAACGGTTTATTTCATTCCATTTACTGATCTTTTATATATATGTAAATTCTCAATATATATTATGTATAAATCATGTTTTATATTTTGAAATTAATTAATCACGACCTAAGTAATCATATGAATAATTACAAGTCAAAACACGGACGACAAATGAAACGATGTTACCCAAAACGCTCTTTAACATGGAATTTACAAATGAACGGGTAATATAAAGTCATAAGTGAACCATATATGATATCATAACAATGATTATGATTCTGTAATAAGTCAATGACATTATTTAAATCATTATACAGGAGGTTCGGACACTTACGAAGCAAATCATACCTAAGGTAAGGGAAAATATCACAATCTCATTTTTATCTGAGATTGTTTATACTTTGGTATTTACTGGGGTGTATTTTATCATCAAAATCCATGTTTCCTCAATATGTAATATTTATATCCTTATACAATAGTTTATATCCAATTTTACCCTTTAGTTAGTTTTTAGTAAAAGATATGAAAGGAATCTTTTGTCGTTTTTCGTACGAGGTACTTTTTGACTTTTCTGAAAAAAGTATAAGAAGAATGTTTTTTTAACTTATACGGCATGAATGGATTTTTAAAAAACTATTTCGAAGAAGAATAATTTACAACTTTTCAAGTTTATTTTTAAACAACTTCTTTTAGTTTATAATTCTATGACATGTTAAGAAAGGAAAAGTGTTTTTGAATTAGAGAGGATATTTTCCTCAAGAATGGAGTTCAAGTGTTTTATCAAAATTATTTTCCATATAAGATAATAAAGGGTTATATTTTTATCCCTATCATTACATTGATTTGATTATTTTGTGATGGAATTATTTTTATGAATTCCTTTATCTTATATGAATTGTTTGAGGATGTCACGATGTTTAAGAATCCCATTTTTTATTTCATGGGTTATGCTATGATGTATGGTTTATGATTTTGTGTCACACATAAGAATGGTATCATTATGAGATGGGTGGGACCCATATATCTATCCAATGCATTGGGTAAAGATTTTTTATCTCATGAGATAGGCATGGCTGGAATGGCAGGTTAAACCGGTTCAGTGAAACAGGACGGAAATGAGTAGTGAACTCAGTTCAGAAATGGACATTGTCCACTAAGATTGTCTTGGAAATGAGTCTTGACTAATAAGAAATGATTATCTATTATTATGTGTATATTCCACAAAGTTTCATGTTTTATGTTATGATTATTGGTAATGCATTTCACTACTATGATTTATCCCATGTTATGAATTTATGATCTCTTTAGCAGGTTACGATTTCCAAAAGTTATGTTCGTATGTATATGATGTGATTGATATTTCTTTTGTTTACACTTACTGAGCATTTGAGATCACCCTTTTGTATGTTTTATTCCCCCAGGTCAGGAATAAGGTTATTAAGTAGGATATTCCAAAAAGGGACTCTCTATATGATGAAATAAATGGGAGGCAAAGCAGATGCTTTATGAACCAGTTGTTTATGTTTCCCAGTTTCTAAAGACTCTGTACCTATACGGTCCTTTCCTGGTTTTGTTATATGTTGTAATAAGTGTTCTTAAATATTTATGTATTAACCATGTATGTAAAGTAAGGGTTTTTATAGTTTGTATCAGAGGAAAGGTATAGTCAACCTTTGGAAACTAGGATGTGAAAGCTTTAGTAAGGACCCTAAAGATAAGTCTAACCATAGAACACAATCATAGTGTTTTAGAAATGTCCATGAACAACCTATGATATGACCTTAAGTGTGAATTTTTATTCTTGATTATGTGGTTTTCCTATTATAGTTAGTGTTGCTCACACTATTCTTCTTGGATTTAGTCAATGGATGGAACCCGAAGAAACCGTGTTAATATGGAATGCGATGGGCAATGCAATGATTGTCCCCCTGAGCAACCAAACATTATGGGAGATGGAAAGAAAAATCTTGTAGCCATGATCACACAACTTTCTCAAGCTATGAATCATGCAGGAAATCCAAATGAGCAAAAGAAGGAGCAACATTCTGTTGTATCCTTCATGAGGCAGCGTCCACCTTCATTCAGCGGGTCTTCTGCTCCATTAGTGGCTGAAAAATGGATCAGTACCACTGAAATGATATTTTAGTTCTTCAATGTTCTGAACATGATAAAGTCATCTTAGTAGTGTATCGTTTGGAAGGTGATGTTGATCAATGGTGGAATCTTATTAAGAATACAAGGCAAAGGGATGAAATTGAGTCCATGGAATGAGACGAGTTCGAGAACTTATTTTTCAATAAGTACATCCCTCATATTCTACGCACAAAGATGGAGAAAGAGTTTCTTGAACTGAAGCAAAAGGATGATGAATCTGTTGGTACCTATGAAGAAAATTTTACAGGACTTGCAAGGTATGCTTCTGGTATTATTATCCAACCTGAGAGTAATATCGATCGATTCATTAGTGGCTTAAAACCAAGTCTTCGAAGGGCGTTATCCATAAGGGACTTCAATAGCTACGAGGAAATCGTTCGATGTGCTCTCAAAGTTGAGATGGAGATTGGATTAACCCATCAGTCATATGGGTTTGATAAGAAGAAGAAAATGGAATTCAAAGGAAAATATAAAGAGCACACTAAAAAGAAGATGAGCTTTCCCTTATGCTCAAAGTGTTGAAAGAAACATGGAGGAAGTTTTCTTAAAGGGACAAGTAAATGTTTCAAATGTGGAAAGGATGGTCATCAGGCATTTGAATGCCGCAATGATGGGAAGAATATGTATAATGATGCAAACAAAGGAAGGGATACACAGAATGAACCTACTACACTTAAATGTTTCAAATTCAAGGAGATGGGGCATTATGCCAATCAATGCCCAAATCCAAGGGTTGATGATGATGGTAGACGTCAACAAACTCTTAAGGCTAAAGACAAAGGAAAGTCACATGCAATTTCATTCAGCGATGTGGAGTAGGATAACGATGTGGTGAAAGGTATACTTACCATCCACTCTAAAGTAAAAAATGTTTTATTTGATTCTGGATCCACCCACTCTTTTATTTCTGAAGAATTTTCTAAGGGTATCACCATATTACCTCAAAAATTAGATGTTGAGTTGGCTGTGACAACTCCTAATGGAACAACTGTAGCATCAAAAGTTTATAATTCTTCTCCGATTGAAATTTGTTGGAAACTGCTTCCTGGAAATCTTGTGATACTTCCTATAGTGGAATTTGATGTGATTCTTGGAATGCATTGGATTTTTTTTATATGAAACTCATATCAATTGCCAAAGAAGCGAAGTCACATTTCATATTACATATCAATCTATGATCGTCTATCGATGCAAGGATGAACATAACCTTCCAGTGGAAATTTCTTCCATCTTATGGGTCTTGATTCCACTAAATGAAGGTCTTTTTATCTCAAATGGTTAGTGAGAAACTCACGATTAAGAATATACCCATTGTACGGGTGTTTGACAATGTTTTTCCAGAGGAATTTCCAGGTCTTCCACCAAATCGTGAAGTAGATTTTTCAATAGAACTCATACCAGGTGCTTTGCCTATTTCAAAGACACTTTATAGAATGGCCCCAATTGAGTTATAGGAATTGAAGAAGAAACGCCAAGAGAATATTGATAAGGGATTCATATGACCTAGTGTGTCACCTTGGTTATAACCTATTCTGTTTGTTAAGAATAATGATGGATCAATGAGACTCTGCATTTATTATCGAGAACTTAACAAGATCACTATCAAGAACAAATATCCTCTCCTGCGCATTGATGACTTATTTGACCAACTACACGGAGCTCAATACTTTTCCAAGATTGATCTTCGTTAAGTGTATCATCAATTAAGGGTCAAAAGGGAGGATATACCAAAGATGACTTTCCATACAAGGTATGGACAATATGAATTTATATTGATGCAATTTGGTCTTACTAATGCCCCTGCTATCTTCATGGATCTGATGAATAGAGTCATTAGAGACTATCTTGATCAGTTTGTGGTAATCTTTATAGACGATATTCATGTCTATTAAAAGATCAAGGAATAACATGATGATCACATGAGAATTATATTGAAGACCCTGAGAAAAGATAAGCTTTATTCCAAATTTACAAAGTGTGAATTTTGGCTTCCAAATGTTTCATTTTTGGGTCACATAATCTCAAAGGAGGGGATATCTGTGGATCCAGAAAATACAAAGGTTATCGAAAGATGGCCGAGACCAACAAAAGTAACTGAGATCCACAGTTTTCTTGGTTTGTCTGGATATTATCGATGTTTTGTGAAAAAAATTTCATGATTATCTAATCCACTCACCATGTTGACTCGGAAAGGAGTTAAGTTTGTTTGGACGGAGGAATGTGAAGATAATTTCAAGGAGTTGAAAATAAGGTTATCCAGTGCACCTGTGCTAACACTGCCTTGTAGTGGAGAAAGGTTTGTGATCTACAGTGATGCATCCAAGAAGGGATTGGGGTGTGTTATTATGCAAAATGATATGGTGATAGCTTATGCCTCACGATAGTTGAAAATACATGAGCAAAATTACCCAACTCATGATTTGGAATTAGCTGCGGTAATCTTTGCATTAAATATTTGGAGGCATTATCTTTATAGAGAATGGTGTGACATTTATACTGATCATAAAATTTTAAAGTATATTTTCACACAAAAGGAGCTGAATATGCGCCAAAGAAGATGGTTGGAGCTGATTAAGGATTACGACTGCTCAATTCATTACCACCCTGGGAAAGCAAACAAGGTGGAAGATGCATTAAGTCGACAAGACCATGCTAGATTATTCATGATGATGATCACAAAAGATCCAATATTTATGGATTTACAAAGGATGGATCTTGGAATTATAATAGAAGGGGAAAAATCTTATCTTTCTCAAATTAATTTTCAACCATCTATACATGTGAAGATTAAAGAGGCACAGAAAGAAGATGTCGAGTTACAAAAGAAGGCGAGAAATGTTCAAGAATTCAACCTTGATTGTGATGGGATAATAATGTTCAGGAATCGGTTTTGTGTTCCTCCTATCCCTGAAATAAAGAAGGATATGCTGGATGAAGCTCATAGTTCATCATTCTCTATTCATCCCGGAAGCACAAAGATGTATATGGACATGAAGGAGTACTTCTGGTGGGATGGCATGAAAAGAGATGTTGCTGAATATGTCTCTCGATGCTTGGTTTGTCAGCAAGTTAAAGCTGAGAGACAGAAGTCTAAGGGGATGTTACAACCATTACCCATACCCGAATGGAAATGGGAAAACATCACTATGGACTTTGTCACAGGAGTTCTTAAAACATCCAAAGGCAATAATTCTATCTAGGTCATAGTTGATCATTTTACAAAGTCTCCTCACTTCATTGCTATTAGAGAGGATTTCTCTCTAGATCATCTTGCTAGGATATATGTAAAGGAAGTGGTAAGATTGCATGGTGTACCACTTTCTATTATATCTGATCAGGGTCCGAGGTTTACCTCAAAGTTCTGGCAAAGTCTTCAGCATACTCTGGATATAGAGTTGAGTTTCAGCACTGCTTATCATCCTCAGACGGACGGTCAGTCTGAGAGGACAATTCAAACTCTAGAAGATATGTTGAGAGCTTGGTCTATGGATTTCAAAGGTGGTTGGGATCAACACCCACCTTTGGAGGAATTTTCTTATAATAATAGCTTTCACTCCAGTATTCAGATGGCTTCTTATTAAGCTCTCTATGGGAAGAAATGCAGGACTCCAAATTGTTGGGATAAAGTCAGGGAAAGAAATCTATTACGACCTGATCATGATGATGAGAAGGCAGAAAAGGTCAGATATATTCAACAACACATAAGAGCAGCTCAGAGTCGACAGAAAATTTATGCCGACAACCGAAGAAAATACTTAGAGTTTGAAGTGGGTGATAATGTGTTCTTGCGAATATCTCCCTGGAAGAGGGTCATGCGATTTGGAAAGAAGGGAAAGCTGAGCCCTAGGTATATCGGTCCTTTCGAAATACTGGATTTTGTTGGGAAGGTAGCTTACCAATTGGCACTTCCACCGAATCTCTCTCAAGTTCACGATGTGTTCCATGTATATCTCCTGAGAAAGTACATACCTGATCCTACACATGTACTCATCTCAAAATTTGTACCACTGGAGAAAGATCTTTCTTATGAAGAACAACCGATAGAGATTCTGGATCGTAGCGAAAAAGTCCTACGAAACAAGACCACTCGATTGGTGAAAGTTTTATGGAGGAACCACCAATTAGAAGAAGCTACATGGGATCTTGAGGATATGATGAGGGAGAGGTATCCTCAACTGTTTGTTACAATGTGACGAATTTCGAGGGAAAAATTCATTTTAAGGGGGGTAGAATGTAACACCTGAGACTTTTATGAGAAATATTTTGTTTTTATGTTATATAAATCATCAAAGGAATATTTTACTACACACAACACTTTCTTGTATTGTTTTACACGCAATCACGACCTTCCTCGATAGCTTGCGTCGTACGCAATACCGAGTTTCACTAAACAACGATATGCTATTAAAATATTATTAAAACTAGCTGTTATGAATAATAATAACCACTTTGTGAAACTGTATGAATTTTATTTTTCAAAATGGACTTCATTTTTGGATTTGGAATATCGAAATTATCCTAGGGTAAAATTTTGGTAATTTTCTGAAAACATTCAATTTTTGATGAATAGTGAAACCACTAAGTGGTAGTTTAAAAAACTGAATTTTTCATAATACCTAATTTTACATCTTCTTTGAGTGGAATTTCAAAAATCTGAGAGACACGGTTGATGTTAGTAAGTAAAATGTGGTTCAATGAGATAAAAAGAATTTTTGGTGAATAGTAAGTTTTTACTTTTATTTACCACGATTAAAAGTAAATAGGGAAATTAAGGGTCAAAATGAAATTATTATTACCCTAACACATGTCCTAATTCCCTTTTATAAATGTAATTCGACCAAAAATAACCTTAGGAATAAAATATGACCATTTAGGCCCACTTGTATTAGATTAGGACATTTATTATTAATTTATTTAAAGAAGGGTTAAAATAGTTAAAATCAATGTTTAATAAGTAAATAATTTTAAATATAGGGTTATACATAAGATATATTCAACTATAAATATTAACTAGAAAGCTAAATATATTTCCTACATAATGATATTTTATTTGTAATTTTTAGAATTTAAATATGTTAATTTATTTATGACACAAAGATGATGCAGTAATTATCTTATTAATTGAATATTGACATAATTGATGTTATAAATACCAAAATAAATGTAATTTCCAACTTTTTATGAGTTACACTAATTATCTAGGTTAATAAGACATGTTAGTGTTGATTTAATTAACTTTCTTCTAACTAATAATTCTGTTATTATTTTCACAAAAATTAATTACTAAATAGTGTCAAAATTGATATAAAATAGTTTTTGAAACAAATATTATATTATTAATTGTTCTTTTATTCCTAAAAATCTAAGGTTCGGCCAAATTACATATATAAGGTTATATATATTAATAATAAACAACTTGGGGGTCGTGTTTCTTGTTATAGTCTGTTTATTAACCTTATAGTATAAGAACATAAGAAGACACGGTAAAAGTAAAATTATTTAACTTAATGTTAAATCTAAATGATAAGGTTAAAATAGGAACCTAAACTTGTCTATATTCTATTTGATGAGAGTATTTCGACCCATCCCTACCTTAGATTCTAAATAAATCAATTTGGAGCTATATAAAACCGAATTTAGTTTTATATTAATATAATATTTTTAGCTTTTCTAAAGGAACCCCTCTCCTCCCTTATAAAAGGGCACCTCCTCCCTCTCTTCATTACGCCACATTGAGCCTTAAAACTCGCCCAAACCCTGCCAATTTCTCCTCTCCACTTCCCTAGAAACATCCTAGATGTTCTGGTCTTCTTCAAAGACCAATCTTAGTGCCCTAAGAAAAGGATTCAAAAGGCACGTCGAAAGAAGAGGTAATATCTGTTACCGATTCTTTCAACATTATTTTTTCTTATACTTCTTCTTATTTAGTTGTTTCATTATGAAGTAATAAAATTAGTATCACCCATATACTGATATGTTATTATAAGTATTAAAAAACCCTATTTCACATCTATCCATCCTACAAAAACCGAAATCACCGCGCGTGCGTACGTACGGAATACCATCTCCACGCCGTGGTGTAATCTATTTTCCACCACCGCCTTACATGGATTGGTATAATTGTGTATATAATAACTATATATGATTATTTTAAAGTGATATTGATTCTGAAATATTATAAATACACTCCAATAAAATTCCATGATCATGAGAATGATATCATCGCTCGTGCGTACGTACGGACTATCGTCTCCACGACGCGATAAGATTCATTCTCCACGTTAACCATTAATGAATGATTATAAAGTATTTATAATATGTAATCATGAAATATATGAAATAATAATGATACTGTATTTATGTGTATATATATGTATGTCATATAATTAATTCCATTCAACTCAATATGGAAACGAAAACAACATTCATGCGTACGTACGACCTACCGTCTCCATGAACGGTGTATTTCCTTCCATTTACTGATCTATTATATATATGTAAATTCTGAATATATATTATATATAAATCATGTTTTATATTCTGTAATTATGTAATCATGACCTAATTAATCATATGAATAATTACATGTCAAAACACGGACGACAAATGAAACGATTTTACCCAGAACACATTTAAACATGGAATTTACAAAAGAACGGGTAATATAAAGTCATAAGTGAACAATATATGATATCATAACAATGAGTTTGATTATGGAATAAGTCAAAGACATTATTTAAATCATTACACAGGAGGTTCGGACACTTACGAAGCAAATCGGACCTAAGGTAAGGGAAAATATCACAATCTCATTTTTATTCGAGATTGTTTATACTTTGGTATTTACTGGGGTGTATTTTATCATCCACATCCATGTTTCCTCAATATGTAATATTTATATCCATCTAAAATAGTTTATATCCAATTTTACCATTCTGTGAGTTTTTAGTAAAACTTATGAAAGGAATCTTTTGTCGTTTTTCGTACGAGGTACTTTTTGACTTTTCCGAAAAAAGTATGAGAAGAATGTTTTTTAACTTATACAGCATGAATGGATTTTTAAAACTTTATTTACAAGAATCTTACTTTACAAGTTTTAAAGTTTATGTTTAATCAACTTCCTTTAGTTTAGAATTGTATGACATGTTAAGAAAGGAAAATTGTTTTTAAAGTAGAAAGGATATTTTCCTCATGAATGGAGTTCAAGTGTTTTATCAAAATTATTTTCCATATAAGATAATAAAGGGTTCTATTTATATCCCTATTATTACATTGATTTGATTATGTTTTTATGGAATTATTTTTATGATTTCCTTTATCTTATATGAATTGTTTTATGATGTCACGATGTTTAAGAATCCCATCATTTATTTAATGGGTTATGCTATGATGTATGGTTTATGATTTTGTGGCACACATAAGAATGGTATCATTATGAGATGGGTGGGATCTATATATCCCTCCAATGAATTGGGTAAAGATTTTATATCTCATGAGATAGACATGGCTGGAACGGCAGGTTAAACCGGTTCAGTGAAATAGGACTGAAACGAGGAGTGAACTCAGTTCCGAAATGGACTTTGTCCACTAAGATAGTCTTGGAAATGAGTCTTGACTAATAAGAAATTATTCTATATGATTATGTGTGTATGCCACAAAGTTTCATGTTTTATGTTATGATTATTGGGATCACATTTCACTACTATAATTTATCCCATGTTATGAAATTATGATCTCTTTTGCAGGTTATGATTTTCAAAAGTTATGTTCTTATGTATATGATGTGATTGATATTTCTTTTGTTTACCCTTACTGAGAATTTGAGCTCACACTTTTGTATGTTTTATTTCCCCAGGTCAAGAATAAGGTTATTGAGTAGGATATGCCAAAAAAGGGACTCTACATATGATGATATAAATGGGAGGAAAAGTAGATGCTTTATGAACCAGTTGTTTATGTTTCCCTGTTTCTAAAGACTCTATACCTATACGGTCCTTTCCCGATTTTGTTATATGTTGTAATAAGTGTGATCCAATTTTTAAGTATTAACCATGTATGTAATGTAAGGGTTGTTATAAATAGATTATCCAACCTCACCTGAAAATATTCCTAGATTCCTTACATTAATTATCAGTGTTATTCTATTACCATTGGACTATCCTTAGAAGGCTTTATGTGTATCCATATGGGGTCTCTCAAAGAAGAGGTAATCACTTTAATTGACAATGTTAAAGGTTATTTGTTATTATAAATCCTCTAAATATAATTTATTCATCTTAAAATAATTAATATAACATTATTAATATAATAAAATTTTTTATTGTTATGGTACAACCATTTTCCACCTACTTTCAATAAAATGGGAAATGAAAGTATCGGTCTTGCCTATGTGTGGACTATGACCCCACATAGATATATGATTCATTTCCCATCACCATATTTTATTTTTATATATTGTAAATGATTTAATATTTACATAGTATTTTTATTATATAATAATTTATATGGAATTCATAATTATTAATAACATTTCTTTCATTCCATTAATCGAAATGTGGAAATATCACTTGTGCTTTTGTATGGATTATAATCTCCATGAAGTGTTGTAATTTTTTTCATCATATATTTAAATAAAAGGTTATAAAATGTTCATATATTGATTAAATATGATACTTATGACACACTTATTTTTATTTTGGATGATTTAACTATGATCAAATCTAAAATTACATATTCATTGAAAAGAAAAATAGGTGAAAAATGAAGCAGCTAACACCCAAAATAATGTTGAAAATGAAAGATTGTTAATGAACAACTGAAAATATGTTATAAGTAAAAAATGTAATATATTATAAGTATTAATATATTTATTTAATAAATTTAAAATAATGAAATATTTATTAAATATTAGGTTTGAATTGTTATGATGCAATGCATGACTTGGGGTAAGGGATTTATATTACAATATAATTTCATTTAGGTATTGTATATGCTAAATTTTCATTAATGGAAATTATATGGATCATATCCATTTAACCCAATATATTTTTTTATCCTCTAGTTATCTTATAATCTTCATGTAATAGTACGATTTTCACATTGTTTCTTAAAATGATTAAGAAATATTTTTAATAATAATTCCCGGACATCCTCTTTGGTCGATGAAAATTTTCTTCCATATGTATTTTCATTATGACTCATTGAAAAATTTATTTTATATGAATTAACGATTTATTTAATTATTTTTTTAAAATTTTTTAATTTATTTTATAATGATTAAAATGAAATTTTACCCAACATTTTTCAAGGTGGTTATTTGTAAATATTTATAAAAAAGTGTGAAACTAAATTTTCTTTAATTTTTCTCACACGAACAACTATTCCAATCATCAATACTATTAATTTAATTGAATATTCCTTTAATATTTTACATGTTTTTTTTCAAATAAAATATTTTTCTCACTATTATTGTAATTTATAATTTTTATTTATTATAAATTAAAATGGTATATTCTATCTTTTTAAATGAATGTTCATATGATCTTATAAAGGTATTATTTATATACGATAACACACTTTATGGATTATTTTCTTCACTGATGTTGTGATATTATGATACCAGCCACTTATATTATTTGGATGGATTGTGATGATGATGATTTAAGGATGATTATATGAAACTGATTCTTTTCCATCAGAGAATTAATCTATGATGAAACCATTATGAAACTTTTTTCTTTTAATGGGTTATTATATAATGTTATATTAGAATAAAACCCATTAACTTTACATGTGTTATGATATAGTGAATTGAGGAATGCATTATGATATTGTTGAACTCATATGTGTGGTTTTAATTATGCTATGTGTGATCCTATAATTTTACACCCCTATAGTGGATTGGGTAAAGAATTATATCTCTTGAGATTGTATAGATTGGAATGGGGATTTATCCATTTTTATTAAGGGAATATGTAAACTATGATAGAATTTGGAGTGAAACTTGACTAAGGAAATAATGGAATGGGGAGTGAACCCAATCCATTGTGATATTTATAGAAGTGATCCTTGACCAATGAAATGATTTTCTATGAATATGTGTATTTTAAAAACAAATTTCTTATTCTATGACATCTTCTCATGGATCATTATTTATAATTTATTATTCCACACTATTATATCTTATCCCTTATGTTATTTCAATTACTTATGACATTATTCATTATTAATGATCTTTAACTAATTTGGTATGAATTTTATAAGTTATGATCATTTTATTATACCCGCATTCTTAACAAATACTCATTTATGATCGTTGATAGATATCTCCAATGACAAACCTATTGAATATCGAATCTCAAACTATATTATGAGTAGTTTCCCTAAGTTATGAAGAATGTTCTTTGTAGGGTATTCCTATGAATTTATATATGTGAGAGTATTTTTTTGGTGAGATATTGTGGGTATTTAATGAAATAATAATATAATGTATCTAGTCTCTAAAGACATTAAACCGTAATGGTTTTTGGGAAATTAATATTATGAGATGTATTAAATATTTATCTAAAATAATATAACAATAATTTTTGAAACGATTAGGTCTTATCCGATAATAATTCTCTTATTTTCAACCCACATGACATAAGTTTTCGTAGATATTCAAAGGAACACATTACCTTTAATATGAAACTACATTTATCATAAATTATTAACAATGTAGATTTTCTTTTGACTTTATGAATCTCTAATTATTCTTTAAATTAATTAATCATTATTTATAATCACGTGAAATTTTTTGAGGCCCAACATATTCTATTCACTAAATCAATCCCAAAACATTTGATTTCTATATATCTTCCCATATAGATCTACATGTGAAGTCATATGAATACCTGATTAAAAATTGTAATTTCAGTGGAACTTCGAAAAGAAATTATTATAATCCTAGCCTCATTGAAATTCCAGAAATAAGTATCCCTTCATGTCTTCATCTCAATAGTCCTTTCACATCGGTCACCTATCTTGGTTTAATAGGCCATACAGAAGTTAAATTCAATCTTTAAGGAATGTTGAAGTCTCTTTCAAAACAAAGAGGAGAAACAAAGATCTTTATCAAATATTATCAATAGTTGTTCCTCATGTAGAATAAAAACAAAATATATATTAGATAATTTATTGAGTAAACTTATTATCTAATATAGAGGTTTTTTGAAATCATGGTATGTGAATCCATTGCAACATATATGGGATTTATTCATTTAGATGTCTTATGAAGACTCGTGATACATTTTATGGTGATACACAACCATTAATATAATAGTAAAATATTTTAAAATGTATTTTCCATTGAAACATAATGTTATTGATTTCTCACTTCACATTCTGAATTAATCTACAATAAAATGTGAAGCGGCATATATTTTTTAAAATATAGTCACAAACTTGGTGGTTAAAATAGATGTAATAAAATTATAAAAAAAATATTGAAATAAATAAAACTTAATGATCAATTTTATATCATTTATAAATTTAATTAGATTATTTAAATAACTAATAAGACAGATTTATGCTTTAAAATGTAAACATTATAAAATCGTTTTTATGTGTTTTTTAAAATGAAATATATTATTGACTAAAAAATAGTTATTTTAATAATATATTAACACCAATTTGATTATTAATTATTATATGATAATAAGAATAAATATTTTCATATTTTTTAAAATTATTTTGTTAATTATTATTCCATTTAAAAATAATTCCATTAATTATGAAAGTAAATTAAATGTCATAAATGTTTATTTCGAAAATTAATATCGAATTATTTGAAGTGATTATAATATTTTAGTGGTGTTTTATAGATTTTGGATGTTTTTATATAGAATTTTTTAATTATTTATACGTCTTGATAATATAATTTAAATATATTTTTTTAAAATTATGCTTCCCCTGATTCATGAAACGTATGGGTAACTCATGATTTTAAATGGGTGTGTAAAGGAACTGGTTTTTTTTATAGGCTATATAAGGGTAACATTATTTTTAATTATGCTACATAAGTGTATGATGTTTATCTCAAACCCTTAACAATGGTACACCATAGATTCTTAAAGGTGGCACTAGAATACTTAATCATGTGTAAGGGTATTCATAGTATAGTGGAGACACATAAGGGTTTACATGTGATTTTCCTTATTTTGTAAAGGTGATGTGCATCATACTAAGGGGTACTGAATTTTATAAGGTTCCTGTATTAAGATTTTTTAAGGGTGATCAAATAATTTTGAATCCCACATAATGATAATCAACTGTGTGAGGGTAAAGCCATGTTCCCCTTATATAGCACTAAGTAATCATGTATTGTTAGGATTTTTGTCTTAAAACTCCTATTTTCATTTTTCCAATCTCTCATATAATGTTTTTTCAATTTAATTAAGAAAATTAATATGGAAAAATCGTCACATTCAGTCTATTTTAAATTATAACTTTTACTCATCTAAATTAATGGAGTTTAAATTATGATTCATTGGAGGAGTTAAATGCGAACAAGTTAAATATGAAATTTTTATGTGATTTAAATTTTAGTGTGGAACTTGTTTCAATTCTTTCTATAATATCATATTTCCCAATTCAAATCCTCCCTCAATTTAAACAATTTGGGAGATATAAAATAATTTTATTGAGAATGTTTATCCATATGAAATTGAACTAGGATTCATTCTCACACACCAAACCAATAATTTTTTGTATGAATAAATAACACACACACTCTCTCTCTCCTTGATTCTACTAGGTGTAGTGATTTAAAATCCCATAAAATACTAGGTAGGGTTCATATAATTATCATTTATTTTAGGAAAAATTTTAAATCAATAATTCTTTAGATTCATTATTTAAATGGATGTGATTAACATTAATCTAATAAAATAAGGAAATTAATCACATGTAGATTGAATATATTATAATTTGGAAACTCCAATAGAGTAGAATGAATTTTCGGTAGTGTATTACTCTTGAAGAATTAATATTATTTCAATAATTTAAATGGGTGACCAATTTCAGAAATAATAAAAGCATTGTTTTGAAAATATAATTTTATTCCATGCATATTATGATTAACATGTTACTATTGTTACGCTAGAAATGAATTAGGAACAATATATCATGTGGTGGAAAATTATTATTATCCTAAAATCATGAATAACTTGTACATGTATATTTATATTTAATACTTATGATAGAGATTACATGATTGGAATTTAGTATTTATTCACATGAAATGGATAATAATATTACCAAAAGAAAGAGAATATTAACAATTACAGTTTCTCGAATAATGAAAATTATTCTAGAAATTAACCAATAGAGAGAATGAGATAATTTTATACCATTTTATAATAAATATTTGATAATATAATAATTATATAATTCAATGGGGATAAAATTATTAAATAATACAAAATAGAATTATTTGATAACACAATATATGAGAAAATTAAATTGGATATTGATGCAAGATCTATTATAGTTATTCTTTTTCTGAAGAATATTATTTTCCACTTAGAACTCTATTCATGCTTAGATATTATTGTCAAATGATTTTGAAAAATTCGTGAAAAGGAAATATTATTTCATGTTATAATATTAATATTCATGTTTGAAGTATTTTGAATGTGAGATCCCAAAATTTTTCAAGAAGTGTTATAATTTATTATTTTATTTATGTATAGTTTCTTTTTAATTTTGTTTGTAATAATACATTTAACATATACTAATATTATATGTATTTAGAGATTTGGTATTATATAATGATAATCATCTGTTTTTCAAATACTTTATGACTAACGGATGGAGATGCATGAGTATGTGTTGGTGGCATGGGGTGTTGGTTATGATGATAACAATGGTATGTAGTTCTAGATATGGAAATGATGTTTGAATGGGATGTAAGATGTGATATTATGTGAAATAGTGTTAGGGGTAATAGTGGTATTGTTAGTATGATTTCATAGTGGGGCCTACACATCGATGAATACTCATTCTTAGTGTCAGTTTGATGGCTTGATGGTCAGATGATATTCACATGATCTATTTCCAACAATAGTAGGTATTTCTATGTTAATCAATATAATTGTTCCTTTTAATTTGAAGATAGGATTATTCCTATAGTACCCTGTTATTTCTGAAAGATATTGAATTATTATAAGAATTAAGTTAATTATTTATTCTCACTTATGGTAAAAAAAATTATAATCTTGGAAAACAATTTATATTTATGTTGTCACTTAGTTTATAAGATTAAAATGTTATTCTTGGAGATGATAGTGTTAATAATTATTTAATGGTTAATGAATTAAATAATTAAAATAAATATTCATTCTTGAATTCTTATTTGAAACTTAGGCCTTAGTAGTTATGGAACAGAGTTATGTGTGTTGTTATCTATAGATGATACTAAATCTATGTAGTCAACGATATTGTGGTTTTGAGCTATATGTATATATATATATTTTATGTTGTGTGATTTCATATTCTACCCAACCCATTTTGGTAGGGATAATAACACTAGATAGACTTTGGCAGGGTTTCTTCCCTATCATCTTGGTTAGAGGTGAATAAATGGCTGACTATTACATATTTCTACACTCTCTTTTCCATATTGTATTTTTTTTGTATTAACTATTGTTTTCATTCCCCATATAATATTTATAGGTATGTAATGTATTTTTTATTTCAAACACATTTATCTCTAGGAATAGTATCCAATGGATTATTATTGGTATGTTGTGTATGGGTTGTGATGGAATGAGTAATAATCCACAACATACAGGTTTTGTAGTTCTTAGAAACTGCATTGTTACTATATGGATATATATATGTGATGATGATTAGAGTTGATAAAAAAGGTGGATGATAAGATATATTATCACATGTGTCTTCCGGTTTGTTTACCTTTTGAGAGATATTGATCAGGACATGTAACATTGGGGTAGAGCAGTGACCTATGGGGAAGTTGTAGCCATGTATCTTCTTTGGATATTATATTGGATATTAAATGATTACTTGTATTTGGTACTTAGTGAGTGAGTCATTGTGATAATGGAAAAACAATAGTAAACATTTTTATGTTTCATTTTAGTTTATTTTGTTTATTTGATTGGAATTAGTATGCTTCATTTTCAATTTTTCACATGAGGTGTCGGGGATCATACTTCTGAGTCTACATGTTATTCTCACCCTACATATATTTCAATTATTTTAAATTTAGCAGCAGTTGGTTGGTGATTTGACTAGACATGACTAGTTTAAGGAGTTATTTAGAATTGGTTAGAAATTCACGGTCATTGTCAAAGATCCTTTTAGTGTTTCTATTTTTTAGTTGTATTTTATTTCATTCATGTATTAGGATTTCTTCTTTTATTATCAGTAATATTTTATTTTATTTTTTCTCATATTATCTCTTATTTTTCAAATCGTTATGAGGTAAATCTATCCCCTGTATGTGATTGTATACTCTAACCACTTGTTTCCAAACAATGGCCTATTTGAGGTTGCCTTAGGGTATCATTATCTCTCTCTATCTTTTACCATTCAAGGAGGCCTACCATTGGAGGGTGGGGTTCATGGAACTTTGATCATTTAGCTTCTTGCATACTAAAAAAATGGATACATAATCCACCATTAACCACATAATACCACCCTAATTTAAATGTTATCTTAAATCCTTATACAGTATTATGTGATTAATATTTATGGATACATTTGAGCTATTTTCAAGATATATTAGTTCCCTTTTAAACTATAGTACACTTTGAATGCATAAAATCATTCCAAAATTCAACACTCCATCTCCAAAGATGAATTTTATAAATTTACAATCATTCAATTAATTAATCTTCATTTTTAAATTATCATCATCATATTGTAACTTCCCTATCTTATTGAGTATAAATGTTTTAACAAATTCTTTAAAAAATAAAGATGGCTCCCATTCCCAAAAAATCACCATCAACATATTTACTAGATATTTATATAATTGATCCTTATCAATCATTTTCATGGTTTAAATTTCATGGTACCTCACAATGAATAAATCATCTATCACATTGGGGTAGTGTATCAAGAAATAATATTTCTTGAGTTGTTCTAACTATCTTCATTACCTCATGTTCCCCTCCTTCTGAGAGAATACATATATCAAACTCTTGTTATTAGTAAATATATCATATATTTCACTATAGAGTTAGTGTCACTATATTTTTGAAAAACAATTACAGCTACTATCTTTAGGTGATGAGTAGGAAAGTTCTATTCATGGATTTTCAATTCCCTTAATACATAGGCAATCACCCAATCATTCTACAAATGGAAAAACTTTGTCCTTTTTTATTTTTATTAATATATATTACATATAATACCAAACATGATGGTAGATTTAATACCAATTCATAAATTAGTAACATATTCATCTTCTCAAAACATTCCTCACATTACAATGACGATATGAACTTAACCTATTTACATGTAACCATGGTTAGCTGGTTGGCCCAACAAGAAAATTCTTGACCAAACTGCTTATAATAACCTACTAAACGAAGGATAATTTTGATCTCAGTTATGTTCATCAGTAAGGGAGTTAAATTTTATACCTTTGTATTTAGAAGGAAAAAAATATTTCATCCTTTTATATAATATATCCAATAAAATAAAATTCATTGATCCAAAAATCAAACTTACTATAATTCCAATATAATTACTTTTTTCTAAGGGACTCTAGAATGATTTGAAGATGAAAACTATTTATTTTTTTATCTCATAGAGCATATGAGGATATAATTAATAAGAACCACCAAAAAATTGTCACGATACTCCATAAATACAATATTCATGATATCTATAAATACAGAAGGTATATTACATAATCCAAGATTCATTACTGGAAACTCGTAATGTCTGTACCTTGCTAAAAATTTTATCATCAATATATCATCCTTTGTTTCCCATTGTTTATGATAACCAGATAAAAGATAAATCATTGAAAAGTATTGATCTCTCTAAATTTCATGAAATTAGACATCAATGTGTAGTAAAGGATGATTATTATTTATAGTAAAGTAATTGATATCTCTGTAATCATTGCATAGTCTAATAGACCCATCCATATTTTTCAATAATAAAATAAGGATCCCCATGCTGAAATACTATATAATATAAATCCCTTCACTTCTAATTATATAACTATTTTTTTTAACTCAATCAAATCCACTGGTTGCCCTCTATGAATTTTTTTAGTTATAGTTTGTTCATCGAGAAATATTTTAATTGAATTAAACTTCGTGCATTCATGGATAACCAAGAAGTTTCTTTGGAAAACATTAATGAAATTTTATACCATGTGTACATACAGTATTATAAAGATACCTTCCATATCCATATATCATGATGTATCATCCTCTTTACCTAGAATTTTATTAATGATAGCTACGAGGGGAGGATCCAAACATTATTTAAAAGATTAATTTTCTTTACTAAAGATAATATATTCAACCTCACCTCCATGAATTATAATCATCTTCTCTTTGAAATAATTTTTTATAAAATATGTAGAAATGAAATCCATTCCAAGGATTATATAAAAGTCAAACATTGATATATTTACCAATTTTTATAATATGGTACTCTTACGCATCATAATTTGAACTTGATGACATATCATGGTTTCCATAAGATTCCAACATATTGTCTTAATTAATAACTCCCTTACTAGGTTGTTATTGAATTATTTAATGTTTTTTAAAACATTGAAATTATAAAATGGATTAATGATCTGTAATCAATTAAAACATTAGATTACTTTTTGGTAGTGACCTATGTACCTTCAACCACATCATTAAGAACTTTTACATTAGTAGTGGTAGGAAAATAATCTTGGTCCAAATCCATTGTAATTTTATAAGGAAACTTCCTTTGTTGTTTGGATTTTTTTTTACAATTTCCCTACACCCTAAAAATAGAACATTGAAAATTAAAAAATTATACAACTCCTTTTCATTCATGATATTGATGGTATTTTTCTCTATAAATTTAATAAACACTTGATACCATAAAAAACCCCATGGTATTTCTTCCCATAGTTCTCACATGTAGGAAACAACATGTGTCATTCCTTCCCCTTAATCACATTATAATTCTCATGATGTTCATATAAATTCATATTATATTAAATTACTATCAATATATATATCATAGTTAAATTATTTTCTATATTAATAGCACTTTATAATATATCCATAATTCTTGAAAAGTTCTGAGATACAGGCTCCCTTCCAAGGATCAAATTTATCCCATAAAAGAAATGATCAATCTTGATTTACAATCTAATTTCATGGTCAACAACATGCCTACAAAACCTTGCAAAGTTAAAATCATACTCAATAGCATTTTCATCCTCTATTTATCTAACATTGACGAGATTGATTTCCTTTTAATCTCTCTTCTAGAAATGAAATTATTTTTCAAAGAATATCTCCTTAAAATTTTTCCATTAAATACTCTTGATCTCATCTTCCCTATTTTTTTTAAATTATAGACCACTATTTCTACATAATTAACTTCCAATGATATTCTATAACAGCTAATTTTCACTTTTCACTATTTCATAAATTTAGAAATATATTATCTAAGGACTTGATCTACTATTCTTCTTCCAATGTGTTGTCAGTTACCCCAAATGATATAGGTTTGTATCACAAAAAGTTTTCCAAAATAAATATATAATGTTTTGTATCAAAATATTTCTCTATATGAACATTATTATTTTTCATAAACTTGTTCAACTCCCATAAAATGGTTATGATCTTATTTTCTTAAACTCTATCTTATTAACATGTTCAGGGAAAATATCATTTTACTTACTAAAGCTGTTGATATGGTTATCAATCCTCAGGCCGATTTCTATATTTTTACAATGTAATACACATAATATTTTTATGATATTAAAGAGTATAATAAAATTACTAATAATTTTTGTATAGTGTTCCTTAAAAATTCGGAGAGTTTTTCATAGTACTTGTGTTATCTCACTCGGTTAATTTAAATTTATTCCCCAATGTTGCTACTAATATTCCTTTGATACCAAAGGCAGCATACTAGAATCTAAAAGGCTATAGATTGTAGTTATATTACATTATTGGTATAAAATAAAATATTTTTCAAATGATCCAACAATTTAATATTTTTAAAACACCAAATACATAGATTCAAAACCTTTTAAAAAAAAGATTCAACATAAACATATTGCAAGAACATGACTATTCCTCCCATAATATCCCTAAAAAATATATATAATACTCTTATAAATTTCCTAGGGAATTGAAAACAAATATGGCGAGCTTATATTCTCAGTATGTATTATCATACAACGGAATATTTCATCAAAAAAATATTGAATAACTGATATGGTATTAAAAAATGTAAAACATGAATCTATAAACAATTGAAACTGAGGGCATTATATAAAATTGGAAATAGATAAAAACCTAGATAAAATAATCATTGATCTCATACTAATGTAATAAAAAATTACAAACAAAAAACCACGATTTCAATGCCATATTTCAATACACAATCATGTTATGAGAAGTAGTATAAACAAAATCCCAACATATTTCATATCATGATTTCAATACATGCATCAATGGAATATATAATTATGGGCCCTACGCATCACCAAATTATGTCATATGTATCCACAATTAGAGTCATTGATATCATTCATACCATTCCTTAGGGACCCTTTTATAGAATAAAACCTGAATATCCATATAATAAATAAATATGGAAATCAAATACTTCCCCATTCCATAAAATAATGTGTATGTAGTTGAAAATATCTCTTAATATACTTGGAAGTCTTAGGGAATTATAAAAGTAAAATAAATTGTTGGTCACAGATAGGTAAAATGGAATGAGGAGGATGAATTGGCCTTTAAAAAATTAAAGGAAAAGAATACAGTTTTAAAAACTTATTTATAAATGAATAAATAAATGAAAACCTTTTTAATTTAAAAATAAAATAATCCAAGTAAGAAATATCAACAATATAATTAAATAAAATAATATAAGAGTACAAATAAAATGAATAGTGTGCTTATTAAGTTATTTGGGAGAAACAATCTAATAAATTTTGAAAAATATGATTATGTATTAATTGATGGATAAAAAAATTTCAGAAAAGAATGATTAAAAATGATAAATTACTGTTAATGTGGAAAGTTGATGAGATAATATATTTTATAAGGAAGATCTAAAATATTACAAAAAGGAACCAATATATCTTTCACAAACATTTATTAATGATTTATTGAATTATTCCATATCCTTTAATGGTATCTAAGATACCAAAACTATACCTTTCTTTCTATGTTATAGAATGAAACCAAATATAATAGACATAAGTTCTCTAATGTGAAAATTAAAATCCTCAAGAATTATAGTCAATTTCCCTGAAAATGGATAGATAAAAAAACAAAGGTCTTACATTTAAATGGCAGTGAGAACTAAACCTAGAATAATGAGGAGGAATAAGAGGATTATTTGTAAGAGTAATTATAATAACCCTATATTTATAATTGAAATTCCATTTTTAATGATTAAATACCCCATCGAGTAATGATGTTATATAAAACACATGAACTAATTTTTTTATTTAAAATACCTTTAAGCATCATAACCATTTATAATATATCCATTTAACAGTTATCATATAACAAGTATATATATTGGGTTGTGATAAAGTTTAATTAGCACAAACGAAAGAAGTGAAGACCTTGACAAGTAGGACAATACATTATGATGTTAATTTTTTTAAACTTCTTAGATAGATATAATCACTAGTATTTTTCCTTTATCTATAACAAGAAGAGATTAAATAAATAAATAATTAATTAAAGTATTTATATAACATGTTATGGCTCATCGAGACCATGACATAAACCTTGTATGTCGACCCACCCTAACAAAATCTCGCCATCGCACACCTTACCATTGGGGTATTCACTAGTGTAAAAAAGTTTATGTATCTTGACAATAATAGTATGAATTTTAATATTTTATTTTATGTAAAAAATTATTATATTTATCGCTTTTTAATAGTACATGTTAAAATACTATATATTGAATTTGATAAAACATAGATTTTGATATGTTGAATAACAACATGTATTTTTGGAAAATTTATTGTTAAATCAAGAAAAACTATTTAAATTAATTAATGAATTTTTAAATTAAATAATATTTCATTAAAATATTTGTACTAAATAATTTTTATTTAATATAAATGATAATATAATTTTATTCATTCAAAAATAATTTTATAAATGTAAAAATTAATTATTGTCAAAAAAAACCATAATTTTATAATAAATATGGATTTTTTATTTAAATGTGTACATTAACATAATTATAGAATTATTTATATAAAAAAAATTTTATTTTTCAAATCATCATGTCAAAATTATCCAATAGATATATTTTTCCTAATTTTTAGTGTCAGTGGAATTTTTAGTTCATATTAAATATGATGTGTATTATGAAACATTAATTAACCAAAAGTGATGTACTATATTCTATAAAGGGTATACAAGACCAAATATATATTTCCCCCATAAAATAAATTTTTTGAAGTTATTTGATAATCTTTAAAAACCCTTAATGAATCCTCCAAAATTTATATTATATTTTATGATTTTAAAATCAGTTCTTTGTAAATATGACCCACTTCCACATCACCATGGGTATTTTTTCAACTATATTAGTTTTTAATCAAGTAAAATAATTTAAAAAACATCTATTTGGTATAACCCAAGTGAATTCCCCTCAGATGGTTTTTGATTTTCATAGCATTTTCATAGAAATTCCAAAAACTATGTTTGGGAATTAATAATGTACACTCCTCCATTTATCAATATAAACCCACCCAACCACCCATTTATCATTACTAAAAACAATTGGATAATTAAATTACACTAAAAATAACTCTATATATTCCTCTCAAGGATTCTTTTTCCATTATAATAAGCTACTACCAAGCTTTTAGAAGTTCCCTCTCAAGGTAAGGGATCTCCTATTTCTCCTCTTTATTCAATAACATACATTATATTAGGACCTTTATTTAATTTTTCATGTTGGGGTACGATCTCACACATACCTATTATTAATATTATGATTTAAAAATTATGAGATACCCCATTTCACTCTCATTAATACCTCCCCATGAACCATTACATACCCTGCTATGCTACTGGAAAAGTATTGTGAATTTTCCATTCCAAATATTTTTGTTATTAATATGTATTCTTATTTACACTCAACATTATTCAAATAGATGAAATATCCTTAATTATTTTGTAATTCCATATATATAACCCACAATACATGTTCATGGGATTAAAAATTATGAATTCCATCTTTATATTATAAAATTCACAAGGAACACATATTAATATACCTGATTTGAAAATGATGGGTGCTCCCAAATAGCGCTCAAATATATTTGGTAATGTTTTAGTCTCTATAGACATCATGTATCAGATTATGGTGTAAATATAATCCATTAGGTTAAATTTTCCTCCATTTTATGATTCCTTGATTGTTAACCATAAAATATGTTTAATGTTGTCCCCACATTCCCATGTTTACCTTATGTTATCATATTATATCATACTTTATTGTTTGAGATTATAATTATCATTCCTATAATGATACCTTTATTTGTCTCTTAGATCAAATTAACTTCTTTACCTTACTCTATTTTTTTATTCTCTTCAGAGTCTTTATAACTCACCCCTTTATTATGTATGTCCCCAATTTATTCCATGTAGTTTTAGAAGATCCAGGTTATATAAGAGTATGTTGTGGATATTTTAAATATTTTTTTTTGTATTTTTTCAAAAATTTATCATGTTATATTCTTAATTCCATAAATACACAAGTCTTTATGTTTTTTTGAGAATTTTTGTCTACCTTAATGTAATAAACCAAGAATTCAGTTGTATTAAAAATATGGGTAATCATATTTGGTATCAGAGAAATCTATAGTAATTTTTGGGATTAAGATTAGAAAACGATAGTAAAAGCCTTATGGATAAGACTAAACATAATAAAACTTCCCTAATTTTTTTAAAGTATATATTATGTTTTTTCAAAGAAAATATATCCATGTTTTGATAATAGAAGTGGAAGTGGTTCTAGAATAGTTGTGCATAGGTGTAATAACGTAGAAAAAAGTTACTTTGAGATAGACTCGGTCATTACTCAATGAATGTAATTAGTCCATGTTTCACACTTTTTTAAACACTCCCAAGAGATATTCGTTGATAAATTCACAGAATCCTTCTAAAATAATATTAAGGGAATAAGAAAATGACAATAAGATTTTATATTATGAAAAAGATCACAGATAACATAGATTGGAACATATATATTAATAGTTTAAAGAATATATGTCATCAATAATTTATCCCTTAAATGTTCATTATTTCCCTTAATGTGATAAATAGTTTTAAAATATTCATCCCCGAGTATATTATTGATGAAATGAACAATTAGAACTAGAATTAAATATTGAAAAGTTGACTTATCTTCCTCTATTCAACACATTATTTCATACTTGAAAAGTTAAGTAAAACTATTCAAACACCACCTCAAAACAAGGAATTTTAGTTATGTGTGAAGAAGGAAAATGGGGGAAGTGTTGCATCCTTAGAATATAAATCATACTCTATCCAAATATTTGGGATTAATTTACCAAAAAACCTTATAATACATACATTATAATAATTTTATGATATTCTTGGAACATATTTTATTTAATTATAAATATCCAACAAAATTTAATAAGAGGAATAAATCACCTTATTTGTCATGAATTGCATATTATCTTGTATAGGTACAATGATGAGTATATATTTCCTTTTGAATCATTATCTTAAGCATGGATATTATTCTTGTATGATAAATCATATCCAACTCAAATGATTTAGTCTAAGGATATGATCTTCCATGAAGAAAAGCATATTATAAGGGAAGACACTGATGTTTTTTTATTGAATTATCCAATCTTTGTCTAATATGAGAGGTTTAATTTTCAATTGAGTTTATACCTGAATCTTTATCAATATACAAGACTCGATATAGGATGACCACTCTTGAACTTCATTAGTTAAATGAATAATAATATGATAATATAGAAATAGGGTTTATATTCCGAGGTGGTAAACTATGGGGTGAATAGGTCTATTTTTTTCAAGATGGATGGGTCAATGCACACCTGCATTGATTATCATCAGCTCAAAATGATGAAAATAAAGAAAAATTATCCTATATCATGGATTTAGTACTTGTTCAATTAGATATGTGGAGCCCATTATTTCTCTAATATGGATCTTAGATGAGGATATTATCTAGTAAAGGATAATGATGAGGATATCCCCAGGGCTATTATTTTGTACAAGGTGCAATAACTACGAGTTCATAGTGATTCTATTTGGAACTGAAAATTATCTAATAATCATCATGGACTCAATGAACATAGATTTTAGGGATTACCAAAAAATATTTGGGGTAGTATTTATATATGATATCATTATCTACTAAAAAATGAAGTAGTAACATTAAGAGGATTTAAATAAAGTTTTGAAAACCATGTGGAAGGAAAAAATCAAATTCAATGAGCAGTAAATGTTAGTTTTTTTATGCAAGTCACTTTCATTGGGAATTTTATCACCATTAAATGGATATTTTTGGATCTTTTAGAAATTGTGTAAACTAAAATATGAATATTCTCAACATCAATGATGAAAATGTGATGTTTCCTTTGAATAATTGCGTATTTTCATCAATTTTGGAGAAACATATCCTGATTTTTAATCCTGCTAACTCAGATTTAATAGATGGGAGATAAGTTTTTCTAAAATGATGGTTGTGGGGAGAGTTTTAAAGATCTGAAGAATTGGATAATAATTGAACATATTCCCACATTACCCACCAGTTAGGAAGGATTTGTGAGCAACATTGATGCATCTTAAAATGTATTGTGTTGTATACTCATTCATGATGAAAAGGTGATAGAATATTTATCCCTCCAGCTAATTATCCATGAGTAGAACAACACAAATCGTGATCTATAAATAGAATAAGTGATAATCTAATTGAATATATGTTGAAATTGTATCTAAAAAGAAAATATTAACATAAATATTGTTCATATAGTCCTTAATAGTTAATCAAGTATTATGATTTTTCAATCTATTACCATATTGGGAATTTAAAAAAAGTGTAAAATTCAATAACTAGAAGAATCATGTAACCATATCCTTGAAGAGAATTATAAGTGATCCAATACTCTTAGACTAGAAAAGGTAGAATAATATAATAATAAAAGTATTCTTATCCTAAATTTCTCAAATAACTACTCAACCATCCATCCTTGAGATGATTAAGAAGGACATGAATGATAATGAGGTACTATATATAGAGGTAGAATTTTTTCAAAGTTTATCTTTACTGATGAGGAATTTATAATTTTTGGAACATGGATATGTGTCTAATAAAAACATAACTAAATATGGAACTTCTAGATGATGAACATATCTCATCCTTCTCTATTCATCTAGGATGCACTAATATATATTTAAATATGAAGAAAATTTTTTTTCGGTATAACAATAAGAGTGAAATTCTTGATTTTATATCATGATGCTTAGTATGCAAATAATTCATGGATCATTGATAGAACTCAATGTTTATGATAAAACTATTTCCCATACCAATATGTCAATTGGGAACATACCAATATATTTCTCCATATGATTACACTGGACACCTTAATGAAATAACACCATATTGGTGATAGTCGATCTCTTTACAATGTCTGCACATTTCATTGTCAGTAAGGAATATTTATCTCTTGAAGAAATAAACAAGATATAAAAAAGGTAATGGGTAATGAATCATGAATTTACACTCTGTATTGATAATAAAGTAAATCTTAATACTATAAACATCTACCCCTTTTATATCCTTGATTTCCTTGTAGTGGTGTTCTATTTAACAGCACAATCACTTAACCTGTCCCACGTAAAAGATGTGTTCCATATATCCCATCTGTTGAAATTAATATCAAACACCACACACATACTGAATCCATAGGTGGTACCATTGGATAATGATCCTTCGTATGAGGATCAGTAGGTGAAGGACATAGATCACATATATAAGGTTATCGGAAAAAAGATAACACACCTGGTCAAAGTGTTGTGGATAAATTATAAGATTGAGTGAGAGACTAGGAAACCGAATGAGGTGATAAACTAAATTACCCTTATCTGTTTTAGAGAATTAAATGGAAATTTTTATAGTAAAATTTTTTAACATGGAATACTTTAATGACCCAAAATTTTATTAATGAAATTACGTTTTTAATGAGTAAATGCCTTTTCAAGTAATACAGTTATAGAAAACACATCCACAAATTTGGTTTTTTAAAATAAAATTAAGCATCATAACCATTGATAATATTGTTGTTAAACATTTTTCTAATGAATAGTATATATAATTGGTTTAGATAAAGTCTAATGGACACAAATAGAAGAATCTATGGCCTTAACTAATAGGATCTTACCATATGAAGCCCATTTATCAGAGCATTCAAATGAGAAAGATTCACTTTTATTTACCCATGATCATTCTGAATATGAGACTTACCAACTAAAGAACAAACAAACCCATTTATGGGAGAATTTCAAGCTCATCAAGATCATTACCCAAACCATGTAAACCAAACCACCCCAAAAAACATCTCATCATCAATTACCTTACACCTAGAGCTTTCACTTATGTAATAAAGGGATATGTATGTAGACCTAAATAATATTATTTTTTATATTTTCATTTTATAAAACAATTATTATATTTGAACCTTTTTAATATTATTTTTTTGGAATTATTAGATGATGAATTTGATAAAAGATAGATTTTGATATGATGAAACACAAATTTTATTTTTTCAAAATGTATGGTTTTAATCAAAACACTATATTTTAATGAATTAAATAATCATTTTATTAAATTAAATTTTAACAATATAATAAATTTGAAAAAAAATTATGAAAAAAAATTATAATACAATTTTATTAAGTAAAAAATAATTTCATAATAGTCAATAAATTATTATTGTAAAAAACAGTTTTTTTAATAAATATGGATTTTTTATTTAAAACCTTAAAGTCCGATACATAGATAAATATTTATATGGAATTATGATTATTTTTAAAATCAATGCAAAAAAATTTCTCAATGTGGAATTTTTCATAAATTTTTGAGATAGCCTAATTTTTTGGCCAGGATTAAATACTAGGTTAATATACTGTGTATTATGAGATTACAACAATCCAAAAGTGATTTAATATGAAAAATATGTTATTAAATTAATAAATATATTATTTATATTTAAAATAATATTTTATGATTTTTTATTAATTTTATAAACCCTTAATGGATCCTCAAAAAATAGTAATATATTTTAAGGTTTAAAAATAAATTAGTTGTAAACACGCATATCTTTTTCATCAATACAAAAAATATTAAAATTATATCTGTTATAAAACATTTAAAATAATTTAAACCACTCCACTTTGGTATAATCCCTGGGAAAACCATGGAATAGTTTATTGTTTTGATTACTTTTTCAAATAGGTCCAATAACTATGTTTGGAAATTAATAATGAAGTCTCCTCCATTTTTCCTTAAAAACACACACAACCTACAATTTCACATCACTAAAAATACTTTTAGAAGAAAATTCTGTTGACCTTCCCTTTATATAGTCCTCTCATGGTGACCCTAATCTCATTACATGATCCTCTTAGGCTTTTAGAATTGTCTTCTCAATGTAAGAGATCATCCCTTTATCCTCTTTATTCAACCACCCACTTTATATTATTCCCTTTTATTCTATTTTTTATTTTGTTATATGATTAAACACATACCTATTACTTCCCTAATTTCTTCCATGTTTTGATAGACCAATTTTACTCTCATTAATCATTCTCATGAACCATTACAAACACCGATTATGTTGCTGGAATTATGATGTGATATTTCCATGCCAAACATTATTATTATGAAGACCTATTTAGATTAATAGACATGATTATCCATGTAGAAGTTTATGTCCTTCATTGATTAAGGAGTTATATTTATATAACCCCCACACCTTGACTATGGGATTAAAATTTATTAAAGTAATATTTATGTTGTATAATTCTTGGGGAACACTTATTGATGTACATGATATACATATGAAGGGTGTGACAAGTTATCACTCCAAGGCATTGGGTAATATTTTAGTATCATCATATGTAATATATGGGATTATAGAGTGAAAATATTCTATTATAGTACTCTTTCCATCTTTTTATGATTTCTATGAGGTTAGACATGACCAATGATTGTAATTTAATGTTAAATGTTTTCTCCACATTCCCATGTTTCCTTTAAGCTATCATATTATATCATGCCTTATTGTTTAAGAATATGTTTCTAAGCCCACTTATGTTACCTTTATATAATTATTGGATCAAATTTACTAAATTAACATATTTTTTTATTTTTTTATTCCCTTATTCAGATTTATAGCACACCCCTTTCATATGTACGTCCCCATTTTAACCCAAGCAGTTTTAGAAGATCCAAGGAATGTAAGAGTGTGTTTTTAAGATTTTAATTTATGTTTTTTATTTCCATTGATTTTTTATGTTATGTACCTAATTAAATAAATTTATTATGCTTAATGATCTTTTGGGATTGTATTATCTGTAGCTTTATGTAATAAATCTAGAGTAATGGTGTATTGAAAATATGGTTCACCATAGTATTCACTTTTTAGCTTAGTCTCAATTATCATAAATAATTTGATTAAACACTATGTGATAATGATAAAATGATGATAGTGAGAATGATATTAACAATTATCACAATAGAATATAATTTTTAGGAATCATTTATGATAGAAATGATATATTGTTGAGTGTTAGGGTTCTTCATTGGAGGTCATCTTATATCATAAAGGACACCAAGATCTCTCATTATTGGCTTCAAATACTTTGGTAATGACTTGGAATCCATAATTAGTATTTAAGTTAAACAACTAAAAGTTTGGTGTCCTTTTAAAATCATTCCTTAATTCCTTCATGATCCCTTTAAATATAATTAACTCAGCACATGTAAGGAAATTGTTAGGAAATTCCAATTTAGAATATTAATAATAATTATAATGATTTATAGAGGAGATAGAGAATGAGAGAAATATATTATTGATAATAATATCATTTAAATTTAGAACCATTTGAACTAATTTAAAATCAGTAATGATAATGTTCAAATCAATTCCAATATAGTTGTTTAATGATTATACACAAATACAACACACATTAAAACTAAAACATTCAAAATTATATTTTTTAGTTTCTAGTTTCTTTCAAAATTTAGAAATGTGATAACTTTAATCTACAAAGAAATTTAATTAAAAATAACAAAATATTTTTGAAGAACATTTTTGAACATATAAATGATTTTTAAGCATTAAAATCATAGAAATCAACTCAAAATAATAATAAAAATTATTTGAGATTCATGAAATAAATACTTGCATGAATGGAGAATAAAATTAATATTTATTTAAATTTTTATATGATATTGAAAAAAACTAATCATAGGTTCTATATAATTAATGATATTTTAAATAATCAATAAAAAAATTTAATCATTTGGAAAAAAAATGTGACAAATAAATATATCAAAAAAATGAAAATAGAGTAAAACTAGAAAACACAAATTTACATAATGGTTCTATTTATGCATGTGTAATGGTGATAATGAATTTTCAAAAAAAATGGTAAAGAGAATTTTATAAGGTTTTATTAAGGTAAACAAATGATCTCATGCACTATATAATGGTATGATCAAAATTCAATATATTTTGTAGGGATAAAAAAATTTATACATGCTATGTAAGGGTTGCGTAGAAAAATGTGTAAAGGGAAAATATAAATTGCATAGTATGAGTAATGGTAATCATGTTCTATTTAATGGTTAAAAACAATTATGCATAAGGGTTAGTCACATATAATATACAATGTGTAAGGGTACATGTAAAGCTATATATGTGTAAATAAATATTATGAAGATCGTGTAATTGTAAAAAAGAAATCTTTAGTAAAGTTATAGAGAAATTAACAAGGGTTACATAAGGGTAAATAAAAAAATTATAAAACAAATAATTCAAAATACATTCAAAATATATATATAACAAATAATTATAATAATAATAATAATAATAAATGATGAACAATTAATGAAAAATTAAAAATCAATAAATAATCAATTTATAATTACATTAAATATTAAGTTATTAGATATTATAATTATCAAAATAGAAAATAATTATTGTGGAAAGGATTCACTAAAAAATATCCCCCTTTTTATAATTTAAAAAAAATATAATATTCAATATTTTGCCTCCTTTTATGAAATGGTCAAAAAGATTTAAATTCTTGAAAACAATATGATATGCCCCTTTTTATAATAAATGAGGAATCCATTATCAAATTTCTAAACATGCGTTCTCTTCATAAATAAGAAATTGTGTCATATGAGTAAACTCTTACTAAATTAAATAAAAAAAATAGATAGCTCCCTCAAAATTAATGCTTAAAAAATGAAAAGGAGTACTAAAAACAAAAAATATGATATTCATTTAATTGTAAAATATATAAATAGAATTTAAAAAATAAAAATTAATAAATGTTTTTGGAGAATAAATATTTTTTAAACAATGTTTATATGTTAAAATAAAACATTGAAAATAAAATTTTTTCAAAAAGAAAAAAGTTGTTATAGAATCATTTAAAATTTAACAAGATTAGTCCCCCTCTATTAATGTATCAATAGATTTTAAATGGAACATAACTGTTAAAGAAATCTAAAATAAAGAAATGAGAAGAGAATAAATAAATTAAAATGAGTTTTCATTATTATGGATTAATAATGATTTTATTAAAAAACCATATAAAATTCCTCAAGATTGTCAAAGGAATAGTGATGTAAGGGCCACTCATTGTGCCTATTATAGAGAAAGGGTTAATAAAATCAATCAACTCTTTTGAAGATAAATCCTGAGGAGCATATGCCCCAAAACCACATCAACTTATTTGTATCCAAATATTACTATTTTTCTTGGAGTATCATACTCAAATCACTTTTCAAAAAAATATGTAATTTTATTAATTTTTAAAATAATTTGAAATATATTTTGAAAAAAAATTATAAACACAATTTAAAAACTAAAAACTTTTCATGATTTTTAATATTTTAATATAATTTGAATGAAAATATTGAAAATGTAATATAAAAAAATTGAAGACGAATTTTAATTTTTAAAACTCCCCAATTAATATAATAATTATAAAGAGATTCTTTAAATTAAAAAAATATATATAATAAAAAAGGAAAAATTTGAAAATATGAAAAGAGAAAATATAAAAACATATACTCTTCTATTATAATTATTATGTTTAGCAGCAATTATATAATTCTTTTTCATTAAATAATTTTCTTATTTTGAAATTGGTTTATGAAATTTTTTTATAGTCCTATTTTCATAACAAGAAGATCACAAAGATGATGTTGAATTATAGGAGGAAGAGTAATGAGAAGGAGAATATAAACTAACCTCTTCACCTACCTTAATTATATTCATGATTCATTTTGGATTTGAGTTTATAGTTTCATAATATTACATTTAATATTCTCTATTGCTCCATGTTGATACTTTTAAAGCATTATTAATTTTATTTTCAGCTTGTCTCTTAATGGTTATATCAAATATCATGAGGAATCCTATGATTTCATCATGCTCTATATTTTAAACATTTATCACTTCTTGGATCATCGAGATTTTTTCTATCCAACTACATAGTAAAACTCAAAATGATTTTTTTGAAAAAAAATTTAGAAATAGATTCTCTTAGACACATTCAACCATTATAAAAATTATTTAATATAGTAATCAAATCCAACATAAATACATTAGTATCCATGGAGATACTTTCAATTTCTGGTCTAAAAATATCTAAATGGGAATCTTTGAAAATGTTAGTTCCTTTATGATTTACTTTTAAAAGTTTCCAAATATCATGATCCATTTTTAATGATGAAACTTGATTAAAATCATTTTCATATAAACCAAAATTAAATACATTCATATCTTTACAATAAAATTCAAAAGAATAATTATCATTTACGTTCTATTTATCTTTTTTCTCGGTTAGAGGAGTATAACCCTGTAAAACAACATTATAAACAGTATATGCAATTGATATAAGAAAATTCGTCATGTGAGTTTTCCCATAACCACAATTACTTAGACCAAAAAATAGATCATAAAACAAGGATTGTCCATCAAGACTACCAGGGTGTTTGAAATAACTAATTTAAAAAAAGATATTTTTTTAGGAAATGTTTAATAATTTTAAGAATAAAAATATTTAAATACTTTGAAAAAAAACCAACATTAAAAAAATTAAAAACTCATCTAATGCATAATATATCTCGTATATAGGTAAATATTTAGGAGGGGGAGAACTTCCCTTTATATAAATGAAGGAAAATAATCCAAATATAAAAAAATCTTAAAAATGAATTAATATATTAATACATTTTTAATATAAAAAACAATCGTGTCTTGAATATGATATAATTAAATTAAATAGAATCAAATAGAATAAAAAGGTTGAAAGACTAAAATGAAAAGAGATTAAATTAATGGATATTAATTTAAAACCTTTATAAAAATCAGAAAATGAAATTGATCAAGAATTATATGATGTATTAAACAATTTAATAAAATAATGATTGAAAGTGATAAAAAATTGAAAATTAAGAAATTAAATGAGACAAAATAATTAACAAAATTTTTCTAAAATATTTCACAAATGTACTCCTATATCTCTCAAATAAATTGTTAAAAGATTTAATGTATTATTCACATATCTTTAATTATATCGAATATACTAATACTACCCCCTTTTTTACGTTATAACATGAAACTGGATATAATAGTCACTGTCACATTTATGAGAAATCTAAAATCCTCAAGAATAATAGACACAGTACTTATCAAAATATTTTAAAGGTAACCAATGCCACATAATTTAATGGTACATAGCACAAAATATATAAATATGAATAAGATGGATATTTCATAGAAGAAATCACAATTAATCTTTGTCTTGATTCTATTAAATAGTATTAAAAACACTTGGAAGGAATGAGAAAATTATGAGGGTGAGAAATATTATTAAATTTTTGCACACTATAGAACAAAAGAGAGGGGATTTAAGTAAGAGATAACATTAAGATCATTGAGTGTTTGCATTATCTATTGGATTTTAATGTATATTTATATGTACAACAAGGTTTATATTTATAAGCATCAAATAATTAAGTAATGTTTTAGAATCCACTGATATTATTTAATCATAATATATCAAATTTTTATATATTTTACCATGATTTTTTCATGCCTTCTAAATCCCTTTAAATATAGTTCACTCAATAGATCCAATGAAATGTATAGGCAATTGAAATTAAAAATAGTAATAATATATTCTAGAATTATTAGGAGGAGAGAAAAATAGAGAAATATATTATCAATAATATTATCATATGAATTTATAACCATTTGAACTTATTTAAAATATCTCCTTATAAAAATCAAAAGAACAAAAAAATAAGTGTCCAATATAACAAAAAATCTCACACATATTAAAAAAAAATTCAAAATTTTAATTTAAAATTTTGTCTATATTAAAACATGGGATGATATAAAACATTCAATATAGTACATTAAGAACTAAAAAACATGTTTAAATAACTTTGTTAAACTTAAACATGAATTTATAAACAATAAAATTATATAAATAAAATCAAAATAAAAAGATCAAAATTTTTGGGGTTCATGTTATAAAGATAAGAATGAATTAATAAAATAACTAATAGTCACATAAACAATTATAAAAAAACTATAGAAACACTTATCATTGGTTCTATATAATTAATAATAAGTTATAGAATCATTAGAACAATTTAATTATTTGTAACAAACACAATGAAAATTAATATATCAAAAAAATCATGAAATTAGAGTAAAACAAGAAATATATAAAACCATATTTACATAATGTTCAAATTCATGAATGATTAATGGTAATAAAGAATATTCAAACAATACATAATGGTAAAACAAATTAAATTTTTAAAAAATGTAAACATATTATTGCTTGTATTATATGAAGCTATGATTAGATTTCTATATAATATGTAATGGTAAAATAAAAATTTATAAATATTGTGTAAATGTATTTTATCACACTATATAAAGGTAAACTATAAAATCCATAGTTTGTGTATGGGTAATCATGCACAATGAAAATTTAAAAACAATGCAATGTAAGGGTAAATACTATTTTTCAAATGTTTTGTAAGGGTATATGAAAATATACATAAGAGTAAATCAACGATTATAGATATCACATAATGGTAGAAATAAAAATTAAGGAAAGGTAAAGTGAAATTAACAAGGGATTAAAATGGTTAAATACAATAATTATATAATTTAACATTCCTTATATTTAATAAATAATTATAAATAACAAAATGAATAAATTGTTAATTGAAAACTAACAATTAAAATTCCATAAAAAATAAGTTTTTAATTGTACAAAAATGAAATTATGTTATATTGAAATTATCAAAACATAATATAATTAAAGTGTTGATGATCCACTCAACCATGAAGTACCCTTATCAATGAAATATAGTGAAGAGTATACATGAAATATTTGGGGTTATACCTAGAAGATATTAATTGAATTTAGTAGCTTTAATCTGTTGGAGACCATGGTAATGGTAGAAATATTACACTATCATGGTTCATAATGAGTGTTTTAACATTCTAAAGCACATACCAATGGACTATTTAACCATGTTTGTGGTCTTATGCCTATTAATTTTGAATCAGAGAAATAATATGATTAGTCAATATTTTTCATTGTGATTATCCATGGGTGTATATGTGCCCCAACCATATATGATTTCCATTATCTTGATACAGATATATTATGGAATCCCCACTTTTTATTACACAACATTTCAATTCATTTTACAAATGAAAATATCTTTTAATGTTTAGTTTCATTGAAAAAAAGTTATATAATAAATTAAAATATAAAACATTATTATAAAATAATGAAATACATATTCATGGGATCAATCTAGGTTAATTTAATTACCTCTCATATTCTGGGGACATACATCAGAAGAAAGTGGTGAGCCTGAATCCTAGTATGTGAAATAAGTAATACATACATATAACATGTGGCCTTGAGACATATAAATAATAACTAAATGCATATATATGAGGAATGAAAAAGTGTCATATAATAATAATAATAAAATGAATAATAACAAGGAGATGTGGATTAAAAATTTAAATGATGTATTAATAAACATGTCCCCATGGATTATGACCAAGGTTTTGTAAACAAAAATTTATAAAGGTTATTCACCAAGTTATCGCATGACGTGTAATCCCTATAGATTAAATTATTTAATAGATGAATTGGAGAAAAACAATGTTTACCCTTAATATTCCTCAATTTAATGTGATCCAAATATATCATAATTAATCATTTCTTTAATAATCCATGGAGAATAATGAACAGGTTTCTTATAAAAAATCATGGCAAAAAAATGTGCTTAAATACATGATCATTACATTATTTTAAAACCATGAAAGGATACGTGAGTTCTATATATGTAAATAACCAAATTAATGAAATCTATTTTGAAATATATTTAAAAACCGACTAGAAATAAAATGATCTTTTGGAATTCAACTAAAAATTAAAATACAATTAATCGCGTAAAAGAGTAAAATGTGTAAATAAAACTCTAGAGCATTACGAGAATTAAACATGATTTAAAAAAATGTAAAATGAGAGAATAAAAGGGTCTCTCATTCATAAAATAATATTCATACATTAATGGGATAATATAAAGTTCATAATAATGTATTATATAGGAAATTGGAATAAATACCAAAAAAAGATACTTGAACGGAAAAAGATATGTGAAGATTTCCATTACCATGAAGAGTTATTCCTAATCATGAATCTAGAACCTAGGGGATTGAGGAAACCTTGAGACTCCATATATGGAATAAACACTAGAAATATATGTAGTATTAATTGGGAGTGAATGTAAATGGATCAATTGTTAGTTATTTGTAGGATTAGTGGAGGAATTGTTTAATAATTTTCAAAAGTTGGTGTTGAAAAGCTAGATTTTAAAAATAGGAAAACCATTGGCTTTCCCATGGATTTTTCTCAAGGTTTTGGAAATTTGTGTCAAATATTAAATTCATTTAATCCTCAAACACAAAAAATAATCATTTAATCCTTTTTTTGCATGGAAAAGTAATTATTCTCTAAAGTGATGCTTTCAATAATTAAAATTCTTGTTTTTGACTTTTATATTGTAACTTCTAGTTCTAAAAATTGAATAAAATCATTTAAAATACATAATATTAACAAAATAAAATTTTTATGGTCAGGGATTTATTTAATTATTTTTTACATCATTTTGATATTAGTATAATTTCGTAAAAGAACATACACCAGAAAACTATATTTTTAACTAATCATGAACAAATAAATTATTTTAGAAATTTCTCATAAATTAGACATACCTTATTTTTTATGTAATGATATCAGAAATTAATATAATATTATTATAAATATTTTTTAAAAATGATCATTTTAGATTTTAAATAAAAAATTATTTATTTTTTATAAAATATATGTTTTTATGGAATAGTGAAATTTTTCACACTTACAAAAAAATTCATATGCCTTTAAAAAATTATTTTATTATTTATTATTCAAATAAATGTGATTTTGAAGACTTATATCATTATGAAAATTCTATTCAGAATACCATCGTTTATTATAAAAATTGAATATATATTCTAGAAAAAAATTACAATTATGTTTTAATTACGTCCAAAAATTAAATTATCAAATTTTCCATCGTGAAAATTATATTTTATTAATAAAAAATACAATTAAAATGAATTTATGGAATAATATTTTTATTTATACAATGGATATTAGAATTTATGTAACTAATTCCTAGACATGTAACCCCTTATTAAACCTACATACATCCTAAGACTAAGGTGTGTGATGGTGGTAGTTTAATGGTGTGCCTCAACTAACATCAACCAAGTAGTAATATCAAATAACTTGAACTTCCTAAGTGTGATATTTCATCCATGATTAACTCATTAAAGATCGACTTGGTCGTGGACAAGGTTGAACCCCAATGATGATACCTCCCTCACACGTTCTGACAAATGGACTTCAAATAGCATGACTCCACTGGTTGAGTCCATAAATTCTCTTTTAAATATCAATTATACATTTTCTTTAATAAATATAAACACTAATTATAATGGTACAATTATCAAATAAGGGTATAGTTTGAAATGGTCATATTTACCAATGGTCAAGTTTTTCTTTTACCCTTTAAATACTACATAATTCATTCACTCAAAACTCACTACAATTTCTCTTAAAGTTATATTTTAATTTATATAATATATTGATTGGTTTAAAAATATTTTGATTTATTTCTATAGTATTTTCAATGGGGTGATGATTCTATTAGATTGGGGTGATCCATACTTTCCCATTTTAGTTATTCTATTTTATATTCTTTTTCCACTTGTATTTTTCGGCATTTAATAGGTTTTATAAATGTAATCATCATTAATAATTATATAAAAATTCATTCTCTATTACTTTTTTACATATATGATATTATATAATATGTAATAGAAATTTATTCAGGAAATAGATATAATTTATAAGGTCTTGGTCATTTCATTCTTCCCCCGTTAAGAAATTTCTTCCCTGAATTTTCAACTCATTTTCTCAATTGAGAAAATATGAGGGTACTTTTTTCACATTGTCTCCTCTGGTTCCCAATTTTATTCATCCTGTTTATGGTTCCTCCATAATACTTATACTAGGTTGGTAGTGTTTTTCATATAACCTTGTCTCTATGGTCTAACATCTCCACTGGATTCTCCTCATAAGAGAGGTCATGTTCCTGTTTTACCACCATTGAATTTAGTACATGTTAGGGATAAGGTATGTACTTACTCAATAGATATAAATGGAATACATCATTAAATTGTGATATATTTTTTAGAAGTTATGTTTCATAGGACATTAGTCCTATGCACTCAAATATTTCAAAGGGGCCAATTTACCAAGGGACAATATTCTATTTCTTTCCAAATCTCATTACTCAATTCCATATTGAAATTTTAGGGAAAACACTGTCCAAAACACGAACTCCAAGTCCCTTAATCAATTATTAGCATATATGTGCTGCTTACATTGAGTAGTATTTATATGTTTTTGGATGTAATGAACCATTTATGTCAACTCATGCACAATATCAAGCCCATGAAATTTCTTATCACCAACCTCATCCCAAAAAGTAAAAGTAGTACATCAATTTCTATATAATAGATTAATATGGTGCCACTTGAATGATTGAGTGTAAGTTGTTGTTGTATGAGAACTAAAATAATGGTACATTTTGATCCCATCCACCTTTAAATTATTGTGAGAATATTCTCAACATGTCATCAAGTGTATGAATAGTCCTTTTAGATTAACCATCAGTTTAGCGGTGATCGGTCATACTGAAATTCAATTTAGAAATCATAGAATATTTAATACTTATTCAAAATTTAGATGTGATCCATAGATCATAATAAGATATGATAGATTGAGGAACCCCATACAACCACACCATATCCTTTGTAAATATCATGGATAATTTTTCACGAGTTAAATATTCATGAATAGTTATGAAATTGGAATTATTGGAGTAATAATTTAATATGACCCATATTCCATTTTTCCTTTAGATGTTCTTGATATACTGGCGATGAAGTCTATAAATCTATTGTATCTATTCTATATTGGTATAGTAAGTGGTTGTAAAACCCCTTTAGCATGTTTTCTCTCCTTTTCACATTACGACACACCAAACAACATGCAATGTAGTCAGAAATCTCGCTTTTCATATTAACCCACCAATAATGATCACAATGGTACCTATATATTTTAATTATTCCAAGATGTATATAGAATTTTTATCTATGATATTCATGTCTTAACTCTTTTGTCATTAGTATATATATAACACATAGCCTAGTATAAAATTTCAACAACCCTTCTTGATAAAAATTTGAACTCCAGAAACATCTCATTCCTCAAAACCTCTATCTAATTTTGTAACAATGGATCTCATCTATAAATTTCTTAATATTCTCTTAGAATAATGATTGAGAAATAATTTTTGATGGGGATGATGATGAACCTTCCCTTACGTTTATCATATCCAATTTTACTAGGTCCTTAATCAAAGGATGTCCTTGAATCCTCATCATTGCCTACAAAACATGGTCATTCATACATACTTCATTATCATAATTTGTTCATATATAGGTATATAATAAATTGAATATTCATACTCTTTATGATTTTCCAAAAATATAACTATTATCATGTTTAATTCCTTATGTTTTAAAATATACTTATAACATTGGTGTTCTATGTATATATCCTATTTATCCTCATAAATATTATGACTTCTTATTTATATAGAAAAATAATATGAATCAACCTCTAGGTCATGAGTAGGATTTTTATTCTCATGAATCTTTAACCAACAAGATGCATAAGCAATCACCTTTCAAATATTCATAAGGACACAACCAATCCCTTTTTGAGATGTGTCGCTATAAATAATGAATTCTTATTCAATATAGGGTAATGTTAACATAGGTGGAGTAACCACTCCCTTCTTAATTTCATGGTTACATTCTTTACACCCCTTTTACCTGATGAAATTACATCCTTTTCAGGTTAACTTGTTAGTGGATAAAAAATTCATGAATTTTTTTTTGACAAATCTCTTATAATATCCTGATAAACCAATGAAACTATGAATCCCAGTCACTTTTATGGGATGAGACCACCTGTCTATAACCTTATACTTAATAAGGTCAATTTAGATTCATTCATTGGTTATAATGTGCCCCAAAAAAGAAACTATATGTAACCATAAATCAAATTTGCTGGAATTTCCAAAAATATTATCCTTCCTTAGAGTTCCCGAGATAACCCTTATATGATCCTCATGATCCTCATGATTTTTTTAATATATCATAATATCATTAATAAAAACTACCTCAAATTTATCAAGGTATTCCATAATGAATTTATTCATTAAATCCAAAAATATAGTAGTAGCATTAGTCAATATGAAGGGCATAACAACAAACTCTCAATGGACATATCTTGATTGGAAGGTATTTGTAATGGCCTGGACCTCTACGGTCCATTATTTTGTGACAATGTGATATTGGAGGTGTTCTGGAAGGTCAAGGTGACTTGGCAGTTCATTTGGGTGGACTTTTAAGGAAAGATAAAGGGCAATAGCTTTCTCCTGGTTGGCGCACAATTTTCCTAAACCGTGCGGCCAAAGGATGTAAGGTTGGTGTTGGAGGTAGTGGCTAACGCACGGTTAGCGCACAGTTTGTCTAACTGTGTGGCCTAACCACGAGAGGAGTGTCTGAAGCGGAAAAAGCTAACGCATGGTTAGTTCATAGTTTGTCAAATCGTGCGAACTAACTGTGCATGCACTTAAATCTAGATCCTAAAATTGTGGTTCTAACTCCTTTTGCCTCTAAATTGTTCGTTTAAGCCTCTAAGTGGACATAACTTGGGATTAACCTTCCTTGAAGGTAGGAGAACCTCTCCCAAGCATTTTGGAGGAGATATGAAGGATTTTCATGACGAATCAAAGCCGGTTTCTTTAGGTATGTGATCTTTCTTTCTTGGTTTCTTAGATATAATTCTATATACTCCTCCTATTCTCTCATTTCCTTAGATCTACGCCCGTTATGGGTAGATCTAAGTGTGTGGATTACAATTTTCGTGTGATTTGGTCTTGATCTTTCTAGGAGGATAGCTCTACGGTGAGTTTTGGAGAATCGACCCGGGTTTCTTGAGCATTCTTCGACCGTCATGGTTTTCATAAAAACCCATGAGGTAGGGGATTCGTTGCTTCTCTTTATTTTATGTGAAACCATATTGTTAGCATGTTGAATCTCACTGGATGACAAAATAATTGACCTATTAAAATACTTTGAACCAGATAATGAAATCATATCAATTGTATATCATTGCCTCATGTTTTTCTAGATAGTGGGATATCTATGCTTGCCTTTCTTAACGGTTGTTCTAGGTGGAAATTGGTAAAGAACGTAAACCGGGAGTAATTGATATTTTTTTGGAAAAAGATAAAGAGGAATGTGAACAAATCTGGTTCCTGTTCTAATTTGATGTTAATCAAATTGGCATAGTAACCATGTATAATATTTTGCGATAACATACAGTTTAGGTTCCCAATTTTGGATACAATAGATTGAATCTTTTAATTCAAGATGATTTAAAGAATGTGATTGTTTGATAATTCCTTGTAGGGTAAGAGTTACCATATTATTTGTTGAAAGTTCTATAGCCTAATTGATGTGATGTTTGATTTCCGGATGCTTGTGCTGTGATGTGACCATGGAGGGGTGTTGTTATATGTCGAGGCGTAGAGGCCATTTGGTTGTGGCAGCGAACAACACCTAGAGTGGCGAGATGCATCAGTTTATGTATGTGGGTGTCGGGGAGGACACCAGGGATGATGGGATGGGATGGATGTCATTGTTGGATGATTGTTGATTCATTGGTTGTTATCTAATTTACTTTTCCACACTGCTGAAGGAAGCTGGTCTTGCTTACCATTTTTCTAAAGGATCCAAGACGCATGGGGTATTTTACATGCTTTATGTGTCTAGTTTCTTAAGGGAGTATGGGTCTACACTCTTGCTATAGGCGACAAAGACTTGATGGGTAGTACATCTACTCACAGTGTTGAGCCCCCTTGTGTTTAGTAGCATTGGATGGTTTTTTAGAATACCTGGGAATATGGGAATGTAATTCTGTAATGAATGTATGAATAAATGATGTTAACCCATGGTGTTGGAGTTTTTTGAAGCTTAACGATGAGGTTGAAAACTTTTGAAGGGACAGTGGAATTTTTGGATGTTGTGTTAAAGGAATTTGAATATGTAATTGGTTCATGGTTAAATAATGTTTGAAGAATTAATTAACATACTATGGAATTGATAAAAAGGGAATGAATTAATCTAATAAGGCCCTTATAAGATACCTAGTCTTAGTTGTGGCAGCCCGGAGTCCAAGAGACGTTAACTGCAGTTATTTCTAAGACTAGGTTATCCCCATAGTGTGGTTGTGAGTTATAGTATACTCTGTACTTTTTTGTGTTTCTATACGCTACTCCACCCTATCAGTAAGGGCAACTAGCACCCCAAGGATTCTGATCCCTAGGGGGTGTTTTCCCCAAATTTCAGGTGGGAGGGTGAATGGCTGACTACCCCCTTTGACCCCTCTCTCTTATCTTGGTAGATACTAGTATCATTATGCACAACATTTAGTTTTCTGCATATATGTGTGTAAAGGGTTGCAATGGCTTGTGGTTATTCAGTGACATATATTCAGGATATATTATCCTATGGAATACTATAGGTGTAACGTGTATAGGCTGTGAAGGATTGAGGATCCTTACTTGGTGTATGGAATGTAATGGCTTGAGGTATAATACCCGATTTATGATACATGTTATGAGAGCTATGGTGGATACCGGAAAATTACCTGGTTACTTCTGGTTGTGGGGATGGAGTGGTGCTTCGCCCAGCTATCTGTGGGCAAGCCTTTGTGGTGCATGAGTTGAAAATTGTGGAGCTTAGCCCAAGTGTCTACAGGCAAGCCTTTGGAGAGAGATGTATAGGACGTATGTCGTTGGGGAAAAGCGGAAAACCAGTGGGGAAGTAGTAGCAAGGTACCCTTGATATTCTTTACTATATGATATATTCTTGTATGTGTTACGTGGTGAGTGTAGCCATGGTGAGGTTGGGAACTTAGTATACCTGTTTATGTGAAGATTTAGTTTCACTTGTTGTTCACTATTCTTTAGAACACTTTCATTACTTTTGTATGAGAGGCTTCGGGGAGGATCCTTCTGAGTATACTGTTATACTCACCCTGTGTATATACAAACTAATTTTCAGGTCACTTTGAGCAGGTTGGAGATCAGGCTGGTTACTACTAGCTTGTGGATGTAGGAGCAGTTCGGGCTTGTGGTTGCAGCTGTTTTTACTTTCATTTTTGTCCTTGTAGTTTTTTCCCTTTTGATGTAGTAATTTTGCGTGAAATTCTATTGTGCGCTTGGGTTTTTTTATATATCCATTTCTGAGTGGGAGTTGATTGGTGTCTATCTTATCTCTCTCTTCCGCTTGTGTTCTCTTAGAGGGTAATGCCTCTCATTTTTGTGTTACTATACCCTCGGTGCTAGTCGCCAAATGTGGGCCTACTGGAGGCGGAACTCGGGGGTCACTATATCCCTTCTCACATTTCCGGCCCAGGAGGGGTACGCTTTGTTGGTAGGGGGTCATGAAATAGTGGTATCAGAGGTCTGGTTGAGGGATAGGATGGAGTTTAGTGTTAGGCACAGGTGAGGTTGCATGGGATGGTAGGGTGACGATGTCATTCATGTTTATCTAGTGATGTAAACACTGGAGCCCAATGGAGACATATGTGTTTAGGTCCCCTATGATATGATGTAAAAACATTTATGTTTATAATTGATACCAAACAAGGTGATACTAGTTTCAGGGTAGAGACCTCAGAAAGGATCTTGCATCATTCGTCTTTGTGCCTATGTATGAATGGGTAGACCTTGGTATAGGATAACCTAAAATGAATAAAAGAAAACAATTAATTAATTAATTTGGAGTCTTCCATCTTCCAAGTTTAGGAGCACTAATGGTTGTTATTTTATAAGTACGGCTCCAGGTCGACGTCCTCATCAGGATTGCGCAGAAAACGTCAAGTAGGCTATTCTAATAGGTCACCGCAGGGTAGAGGTTGATGACGATGACACTTGGAGGAAGACACTTCGAGAGTTTTAGCACCAGAGTGTTTAGAAGTATGAGGGATCCATTTCCAATGCAGTCATGGAATATTTTTTTGAGGAGGTCGAGATAGGCATCAGTTCGATCCATGCTCAGAAGGAGAACTAGGTGTCCTTAGATTTGACGATTCTGCTGGGAGCAGTGAGGCAGTGGTGGTTCTTGTTCCTTAAGGATTGTGATGAATCAACGATCTCATGGGGGGAGTTCCAAGACAAGTTTAATGCTGAGTTCCATTATTCGACTGTGAAGGAATCTAGTTTCTAGGATCTTCTTACCCTTCGATAGGGGAGCTCTACTGTTCTAGATATTGGAATCTGTTTTAGGAACCTTTTAAAATATTCTTCAGACCTATTACCAGATGGGGAGGCTAGGGAGAGAAATTTTGAGGAGGCATTGTGTCCAGAGATCCAGCGCCAGGTCACCCCATTTATGCTGAAGACATATATTGAGGTGCTGGTGAGGGCAGAGGTTATTGAGAGGACTTTGGCCAGGCAGGCTCATCACGAGAGCGGGATCGTCATGATCCCTCACGATGCAAGGTTGTGGTCTGGGGTTCCCAGTTTTTAGGGCAGAAGAGTTTCCATTCAGACGGGGGTAGGTCCTAGCCCTTCAAATCTCGTTTCTCTATAGGCACCAACTCTCAGGCATATAACAAGGGATCCAGTGCATGTTTTTCTTGTGGTTGTCGTGGACATCAGCAGTGGGAGTGCCAGAAAATTCATAGTGGTAATCGTGCACCGGGTTCTACACTCCAGGTTCCTCCACTGAGCCAATTCCAGCATAGGTAGCAGAAACTAGTTGCACCAGCTTTAGATAAGCAGAGGGTAGATGGGGAATGTAGAGGAAAACCCCATGACACTCCCCATCTACAGAGAGAAGATCCTAGCCGTGGTGGTGGTCATCATCAGGGATAGAGAGGCCATGGAGGAGGTCTTGGTCAGCTTCATAATCTAGCATTTCCAACACTAGATGAGTCGCGTGTCATTAGAGGTACCCTTTTCTTGTTTTTTACCTTGATGTATTCCTCATTTGATTCAGGAGCGACACACTCCTTCATATCACCTACCATTTTCCATGCTTTGGGACATGATATAGAGAGGCTTCAAGTGCCCTTGGCGTTGACTATGCCAGTTGGAGGTCGATCTGACTTGTTTGAAGTATGTAGAGACTATGAGCTAGTGTTGGGGTAACACCAATCATGGGAGGAATTCCTATGTTTATGAATACAACCATATGATGTCATCCTCTGCATGGATTGGTTGTATTCGGTGCAGTATATCATGGATTTCTTCAGTAAGAAGGTAATTTTATTTGGTGCAGATTGAGAGAAAGTGGTATTTTTTGGTGAGCGAGATCCTCAGATGGGTCATAGGTGAGTTCCATCTTTATAATCAATGATTGTCGAGATGATTCTATGTTATTCAGTGGTTCAGTAGTTGGTGTTTCCTTGGTTCATAGAGAAGTACCATGATGTTTTTCCAGAAGAGGTTGTTGCCTTACCCACTCGACGAGAGATCGAGTTTGGGATCAAGCTATAGCTAGTAGAGTCTCTTATTTCTATGTCTCCATATAGGATAGCCCATTATGAGTTATGATAACTACTTATACAACTCGATGGTCTATTGCAGTGTGGTTTTGTTCGGCCATGTGTGTCACCATGGGGTGCACCGGTTTTGTTTGTGAAGAAGGACGATGACAGTTTGTGGTTGTATTTTGATTATTGTGGCTTAATGAAAGTGACAACAAAGGATAGCTATCCTCTTCCATGGATTGTTGACTAATTTGATCAACAGAAGGGTGAATGTTGGTTCTCAAAGATTGACTTGCAGTCGGGATATCATCTGATGCGTGTGAAGGATGAGGATATTCCGAAGACTGCTTTCTGTTGTCATCATGGTCATTATGAGTTCGTTGTAATGCCATTTGGTGTGACGAATGCTCCAGCTAAATTCGTGTTGTTGATGAATTCTGTGTTCCATGAGTTCCTGGACATGTTTGTGGTGGTTTTCATCGACGACATCCTTATGTACTCCTCATCTGAAGAGGAGCATGCAGAGCATCTATGAGTCGTTTTGGTAGTTCTTCGTCGATTCCAGGTGTTTGGGAAGTTGTCAAAGTGTGATTTTTCGACTCAATAAGTCCGTGTCTTGGGGAATGTTGTGTCTCAATAGGAAGTAGCTGTGGATCCATCAATGATAGAAGCAGTTGTGTCGAGGGAAGCCCCCAAAACAGTGTTAGAGGTGCGAAGTTTCCTTAGTCTCACAGGCTACTACAGGAGGTTCATAGAAGATTTGTCACAAGTTGCAACTCCTCTGACAACCTTGACCAGGAATGATCAGGCATTCATATGGACTGATCAATGTCATGCATCCTTCGAGTATCTAAATAATAAGGTAGTAAGTGCCCCAATAATTTGTCTTCCAGCTGAGGGATTTCAGTTTGATTTTTTCTGCAATGCTTCACATCTGGGGTTAGGCTCTGTTCTCATGTAGTAGAGGTCAGTTGTTTCTTATGGGTCTAGGCAGTTTGGTCGCCATAAACACAACTATTACACCCATGATATTGAGATGGCAATCGTGGTGTTTTCTCTGATGTTGTGGAGACATTACCTCATTGGTGATCGCTTCGTGGTTTTCACCGATCATAAGAGTTTGAGGTATGTCTTCTCCCAACATGACTTGAACTTGCGACAACATTAGTGAATGAAGTTCTTATAGGAATACAACTTCGAAATATCGTATACACCTAGAAAGGGTAATGTTGTAGCTGATACACTGAGTCGAAAGTGACGTAGTGATGTTGTGCGTGAATCTGGTGATTCTTATAGAGTAATGGAAGAACTGTTAGCATTACATATTGATATTGGAGAAGTCGGAGGTAGAGGTTGCCTTTTGAAGATGAAGATGCAGTCATCCCTGATGCAGAAGGTGGAAGAGTCCCAGTTGGGTGATCTTGAGGTGAAGGTCTTGAGAGACCGAGTTTTTTTGTGGAAAAGACCCTGATGGTTAGTCAGAGGATGAACAACACCCAGTGTTTTATCATGGAAGACTTTTTTTCCCTTGATGATGTGTGATACGGTCCTATGAGAGTTCCATAGTTCTCCCTTAGTGGTACATCCTGGTGTGACAAAGATGTACCGATCCTTGAAGAGTGAGTTTTGGTGGCCTGGGTTGAAGCATGTGGTTTCAGAGTTTGTGTCTCGATGTTTAGTCTGCAAGATGGTGAAGGAAAAACAAAGTGTTCCTGGTGGCCTTCTCCAGCCATTAGAGATTCCTCAGTGGAAGTGGGAGGACATCACAATGGACTTCATTACTTTTTTACCTCTAGCTCTGGGATGATGTGATTGTATTTGGGTGGTAGTGGATTGTTTAACAAAATTGACCCACTTTATATCAATCAAGGAGTCAAGCTCGTTGGAACTTTTGTCAAGTCAGTATCTATAGGAGGTGGTGAGAATTCATGGAGTCCCAAGGATGATCATTTCTGATCGAGATTCTTGCTTTACCTCCAGGGTGTGGAGAGGTCTCCAACTTGCTTTCGGTTCTCAACTATGTCTTAACATTGCTTTTCATCCTCAAACGGATTGTTAGACAGAGCGAAGAATCCAGACTCTTGAAGACATGTTACTCTATTGTGTTATGGATTTTGGAGGCTCATGTATAAGGCACTTATGCTTGGTGGAGTTTTCTTACAATAATAGTTTTCACTCCATTATTGGTATGGAGACGTTTGAAGCCTTGTATGCCCGGACATTCTATTCTCCATTGTGATGGTCTGGGGTCGGAGAGTCAGCAATTCTTAGACCGTAACTAGTGAAGAATAAAATAGAGATGGTTCAGGTGATTCATGAGAGGATGAAGACAACACAAGATCTTCAGAAATTATATGCTGATCAAGAAAGGAGGCCCTTAGAGTTCGATGTTGGGGGTCATGTGTTTGTGAAGGTGACTCCCCATCATGGGCAGTGAAGTTTTGGTCATGGAAGTAAGCTCTATTCCCTGTTTGTTGGGCCTTTTGAGGTGTTAGATCATATTAGAGATTTGGCGTATCGAGTAGCACTTCCCCCTCAGATGAGTCAGATACATCATGTTTTCCATGTATCATAGCTCCGTCTTTATCTTCATGATGACTCTGACATCATCGATGGGGGAGAGATCGATGTTGATGATGATGCAACATTTGAGGAGAGACCTGTGGAGATCCATAAGCGGAAGGATAAGGTGTTTTGTAGTTGTTATATTCCTTTAGTTCGTGTCTTGTAGCGACATAGTGGCTTGGAGGAGAGTACCCAGGAATGCGAGTCACAGATACGTTCTTAGTAACTAGAGTTGTTTGATGTTTAACTATTTACATGTATCGTTGTATCTTGTGTGGTTATGAAACATTCTGGTTTATGAGATATCACCCTTTTTTGCATTGGTGCCTTTCCCTCTTTTGAGAGGTATCTCGATGGGTGGTTGTTTAGACCCTGTTTCATTTTCTCTTTATGTGGGTTTTGGATTCTTGAGGATGATAATGTTTTGAGAGGTATCTGATGTAATGGGCCGAACCTCTTTGGTCCATTCCTTTGTGAAAATGTGATGTTGGGGTTGTTTTGGGACGTCAAGGTGACTTGGGAGTGCGTTTGGGTGGACTTTTAATGAAAGTTAAACAGAAATATATTTCAAAAGGTTGTCGCACGGTTTGCCTAAACCGTGCGGCCAAACCGTGCAAGGTTGATTTTAGAGGCAGTGGCTAACACACAGATAGTGCACGATTTGTCTAACAGTGTAGCCTAAATATGGAAGGAGTGTTTGACAAGGCAGAAGCTAACACACATTTAGCACACGGTTTGTCAAATCGTGAGGACTAACCATGCAAGCACTTTAATCTAGATCCTAAAATTGTGGATCTGACTCCTTTTGCCTCTAAATGGGTCGTTTAAGACCCGAAGAGGCCATAACACGGGATTACCCTTCCTTGAAGGCAGGAGAACCTCTTCCAAGCATTTTATAGGTGATCCGAAGGCATCTCTTAATAAATCAAAGCCGGTTTCATGAGGTAAGTGATCGTTCTTGCTTGGTTTCTTTGATCTACTTAGATCTACTCATCCTCTTCTCTCGGTTCCTTAGATCTACGCCCATTATTGGTAGATCTATGTGTGTGAATGTCAATTTTGGTGAGATTTGGTCTTGATATTTCTAGGAGGAAAAATCTAAGGAAAGTTTTCGATAATCGACCAGGGTTTCTTGAGCGTTCTTCGACCATCGTGGTTTTCATGAAAAACCTTGAGGTAGGGGATTCATTACATCTCTTTCTCTTACATGAAACTGTATCGTTATAATGTTGAATCCCACTAGATGATAGTGGAATTGAAATAAAAAATACTTTAAACTGGATAATGAAACTTTATCGATTGCATGTTATTGCCTCATGTTTTCATAGATAGTTTGATATCTAATCTTGCCTTTCTTAGCGGTTGTTCTTGGTGGAAATTGGTAAAAATCGTAAACCATGACTAATTTATATTTGTTTGGATAAAGATAAAGATTCATGTGAAAGAATCTAGTTCCTGTTGTAATTTGATGTTAATCAAATTTCCATAGTAAGCATGTATAATCTCTTGGGATATCTTACTGTTTAGGTTCCCGATTTCAAAACCAACAAACTAAATCTGTTAATTCAAGATGGTTTAAATAATTTGATTGTTTGGTAATTCCATTAAGGGTTCTGATTTGTTCTCTTGTATGTTGAAAGGGCTATAGACTAATTGATGTGATGTTTTATTTCATGTTGCTTGTGATGTGATGTGACCCTAGAGGGGTGTTGTCATATTTGGAGGCATAGAGGCCTTTTGGTTGTGGTTGCGGATGATGCCTAGAGTAGCGAGATGCATCGATTTATGCATGTGGGTGTCTGGGAGGACACCAGGATGATGGAATGGGATGGATGTGATATTTGGATGCTTGTTGATTATTTGGTTGTTTATCTTCTTTACTTTTCCCCATTACTCAAGGCAACTAGTATTGCTTACCCTTTTTCTGAAGGAGGTGAATACGCTCGGGGTATGAAACCATCTTTCAGTGTATAGCTTCTCAATGGAGGACAGGTCTATGCTCTTCCTATAGGAGGAAAAGACGCTATGGGTAGTACATCTACTAACCACGTTGATCCCCCTTGTGTTTAGTAGCATAGGATGCTTTTCTAGAATGCCTGGGAATATGGGAAAGTATCTCTGTAATGAATGTTTGATTAAATGATGTTAACCCATGGGGTCAGACTTCGCTGAATCTTAATGATGAGGTTGAGAACATTTGAAGGGATAATTGAATTTTTGGATGTGGAGTTAATAGATTTTTAATGTTGAATTATTTCATGGTTAATTATTGTTTGAAGAATTAATTAACCCACAGTGGAATTGATAAAAAGTAAATGAAGAAATCTAATAAGGCCTTTAAACAGTTGTGTGCTTATAGGATACCTAGTCTTTGAAGTGGCAGCCCGGAGTCCGAGAGACGTTAAATGCAGTTGAGTCTAAGAATAGGTTGTTCCCATAGTGTGGATGTGAGTTATAGTATATTCTGTTCTTTTTGAGTTTCTATACACTACTCCACCATATCAGTAAGGGAAACTGGCACCCTAGGGATTCTAAGCCCTGGGGGGTGTTTTCCTCAACATTCTGGTGGGAGGATGAATGGATGACTACCCCCTTTGACCACGCTCTCCTCTCTTGGTAGATACTAGTGCCATTAGGCACAGTGGTTAGTTTTCCCTATATATGTGTGTAGAGGGCTGTAATGGATTGTGGTTATTCACACACATATTATCTTGGATATCGTATCCTATGGACTACTATAGGTGTAATGTGTATAGAATGTGATGGTTGGAGGATCCTTACTCTTTGTATGGGATGCAATGTCTTGAGGTATAATACACGATGTATGATACACGTTATGCGAGCTGTGGTGGCTCCTAGAAACATACCTGTTTACTTCAGGTTGTGGGGATGGTGTGTTGCTTCGCCCAGTTGTCTGTGGGAAAGCCTTTGTGGTCCACAAGGTGCAGATTGTGGAGCTTAGCACAGGTGTCTACGGGAAAGCCTTTGGAGAGAGATACACAACACATATATTTTTGGGGGAATGAAAAAGACTAGTGGGGAAGTAGTACCAGGGTACCCTTTATATTCTTTACTATATGATATATTCCTGTATGCATTACTTGGTGAGATTTTCCATGGTGAGGTTGGAAACATAGTATATTTGTGTATGTGATGAGTTAGTTTCACTTTTTTTTTCACTGTGCTTTAACATGATTTCTTTAGTTTTTCACGAGAGGCTTTAGGAAGAATCCTACTGAGTATACTGTTATATTCACCCTATGTATATACAAACTATTTTTCAGGTCACATGGAGCATGTTGGAGATCAAGCTAGTTACTACTAGCTTATGGATGCAGGAGCTGTTCAGGCTTGTGGTTGCAGCTGTTTTTTACTTTATTTAGGGTAATTGCAGTTTTCCCCTTTTGTTGTAGCACTTTTTCATGACATTACATTGTGCACTTGGGTTCCTCTTATATTCCTAGTTCTGAGTTGGAGTTTATTGTTGTCAATATTATCTCTCTCTTCTGCATGTGTTCTCTTAGAGGGTAATGCCTCCCATTTGTGTGTTACTAAACCCTCAGTGCTAGTTGCCAACCTGGGGCCTACTAGAGGCGGGACTCGAGGGTCATTATCCCCCTTCTCACATTGTTGGCTCAGGAGGGGTACACTTTGTGGGGAGGGGTTCGTGACAGTAGTAATTGGAATATCTTATTTATTTAACTTCAATTAATGACACCATGATCTGAGGTCAATCTTGGATATGATTTTATACCCACTAATATGGTCAGATAAATCATCAATCTAAGAGAGAGGGTGCTTCTACTTCACAATGATCATATAAAGTTCTCTATAATCAATGCATAGCCAAATTGATACATCCTTATTCCTCATAGATATAATAGGTTTTTCCCAAGGAGACACACTTTTTCAGATATAAACCATTTCCATGATATCTTTATGTTTTTTATTTAATTCTTCTAAATCAATATTTTCCAATCTATATATGGTATTTTTATCATCTTGGATCCAGGTATGACTTCAATGGAGAACTCTACATATATTTGATGGGGAGGTTTAGGTAACACTTTATGAAATACATTAACTTTATCTTGATCTATGGGGACATTATATATCATTATAATTTCATTTCCTTCTTCCTATTTACCAATAATATCCATAAAGAAAGCTACAAGAGGTTCTTATTGGCCAATCTCATTCCAGCATTTCTCTCCATTGAAAATGAATGTGGTTTTTGCATTCAATACTATTTAAATTCACTTTCTTTTGATGTTTATCTTAAAATAGTAATTTTAGAACTCATCCATCCCAAGTATAATATCAAATTCCAACATGGGAATCACTACTAGATTAATGATGATATTTTACTCACTAAAGTAAATAATAGAGTTTCTCTACACTATTGATGTTAGGATAATTACTCTAAGAGTCTTGAATGATATCACTACTTCTAGATGTTCTGGGATTCATTACATATTGTTTGTAAACATGGATAAAATAAAGGAATTCATATAAACATAATTAGACCATGTAAATTCTTCCTTTGAGAGAACAATGAGTTTACTTTCCACCACATCATATGATGAATCCACTTCTACCATCATGAGAGAAAATTACCAACCTTTATCTCATGGAATAAGATGATTTTGATAGTGATTCCCCTCTATTATCTTCTAATTTGGACAATTAATGGAAATTTTCCCAAGATATCGACACTTGTAGCAATGAAATTATGACTGATCATACACCATTTTCCCTTTATCATTAGAGTTAAGAAGTTGAGGCTTCAACTCACCATGAAATGTTTTATATATATGGTTCTATTTTTCACACTTGTATCAATTTCCACTACTAATAAAGTATCTCCATGTATGCCTCTTCCCACATTTTTTACATTTGTGGAGTTTCACTTTCATTCATCATCTTTAATGGTCAAATTTCCTCCCTGAGTTTGAATCTATAGATATCATCTTATCATTGGATATATGTGAAAACTACATCTCTATGAACTATATTTTAACCATTATATCCCTATACACTATATTCTGTGGTCATTCATTGTCTTGATTTTATATATTCGCATATATATGGTGTCTCAATTCACTAAAGAATCTATCAAACGATCCCTTATGAACCATAATGTAGATAGAGGTTTATTGAGAAATCCCGGTAAAGTTAATTTCATATACTCCAAGTGATTTATTTAACTTATGATTCCATTATAGGCATTTTATCACTATATTAGTTCACATTTAATAAGGGAAAAATTTGTTAAAAAATTCCCTTAAACTAGTCCTACTCTATATCATCTGTAACACCCGAGACTTTTATGTTATCATCAAAGGAATCTTTTTCTACACAACACTTGCTTGGCTTGCTTTACACGCAATCACGACCTTCCTCGATAGCTTGCGTCGTACGCAATACCGAGTTTCACTAAACAACAATATGCTATTAAAACTAGCCGTTATGAATAGTAATAACCACTTTTTGAAAATTTATAAATTTTATTTTTCAAAATGGACTTCATTTTTGGACTCAGAATATCGAAATTAGCCTAGGGTGAAATTTTGGTATTTTTCTGAAAACTTTCAATTTTTGATGAATAGTGAAACCACTAAGTGGTAGGTTAAAAACTGAATTTTGCATAAAACTTAATTTTACCGCTTCTGTGAATGGAATTTCAAAAATCCGAGAGACACGGTTAATATCAAGGACTAAAATGTGGTTCAATGAGATGAAAATAATTTTTTGGTGAATAGTAACTTTTTACTTTTTTTACCGCGGTTAATAGTAAATTGGGTAACTAAGGGTAAATATGATATCAATATTACCCTAACACATGTCCTAATTCTATTGGACAAGTGTAATTCGATCAAAAACAAACTTAGGAATAAAATATGACCATTTAGGCCCACTTGGATTAGATTAGGACATTTATTATTAATTTATTTAAAGAAGGGTTAAAATAGTTAAAATCAATGTTTAATAAGTAAATCATTTTTAATATAGGGTTATACATAAGATAAATTCGATTGTAAATATTCATTAGAAAGCTAAAACGATTTCCTACATGATGGTATTTTATTTGTAATTTTTAGACATCAAATAATTTAATTTAATTATGACACAAAGATGATGCAGTAATTATCTTATTAATGAAATATTGAAAAAATTGATAATATAAATACCACAATAAATGTAATTTGAGACTTTTTATGAATTCCACTAATTTTCTAGGTTACTATGATATATTAGTATTGATTTAATCAACTTGGTTCGAACATATAATTCTGTTATGACTTTCACAAAAATCATATATCAAATAGTGTCAAAATTGACACAAAATAGTTTTTAAATCAAATATTATATTATTAATTGTTATTTTATTCCTAAAAATCTAAGGTTCGGCCAAATGACTTAGATAAGGATATATATATTAATAATAAACAATTTGGGGTTCGTTTGGCATGTTATAGTAAGTGTATTAACCATATAGTGAAAGAAAACAAAAAGACACGGTAAAAGTTAAATTAATTAACTTAGAGTTAAATATAATTGATAAGGTTAAAATAATACCCTAAACTTGTCTAAATCCTATTGGTTGATAGGATTTCGACCCATCCCCACTTTAGCTTCGAAATAAGACCCTTTGGAACCATTATAAACCGATTTTGACTTTAATATAAAATAATATTTTGAGATATTCCTAAGGTGCCCCTCTCCTCCCTTATAAAAGGGCACCTCCTCCCCCTCCTCCTCACACCAATTTGAGCACTCAAGCTCGGCCAACCCCTGAAATTTTCCCTTCTCCACTTCCCTAGAATAATCCTAGAGGTCCTGGTCTTCTCCAAAGACCAATCTTAGTTCCTTAAGTGGAGGATTCAAAAAGGCGTTCCAAATAAGAGGTAATATCCATTACCGATCTTTTCAATTTCTTTCTTCTTCAACTTCTTCTTCTTTAGTTGTTTCATGATAAAGTAAAAACATCAGTATTACTTACATACTGATATGTTATTATAAATATGAAACAACCCTAATTCACCTTCTATCCATCCTACGGAAAAATGAAATCACCGCGCGTGCGTACGTACGGAATACCGTCTCCACGCCGTGGTGTAATCTATTTTCCACCATCACCTTACAAGGATGGGTATAATGGTGTAATCAGTAACTATATATGATTATTATTAAGTAATATTGATACTGAAATAATATATATATATACGCCAATACAATTCCACGATCATAGGAACGATATCATCACTCGTGCGTACGTACGGAATACCGTCTCCACGATGTGATGCGACTCGTTCTACATGATCTTCATTTCATAATGATTATATAAATGAATTGAATGAATTAATATGGTATATACTACACTAATACCATTCTGGAAATGAATTATCTATAACCTAAAGATAAGAATAAGAATTTATTCGACAAAACACGCATAAGAACAAAAAGTTATAAAGACCCGAGTAACAAGTAACAATGAAATATTACTAACAAGAAGCTAATAATATGACCATATATGATATCATATAAATATGTATGATTCTGGAATAAGTCAATAACATTATTTAAACCATTATACTGGAGCTTCGGACACGAACAAAGCAAATCGGACCTAAGGTAAGGGAAATATCACAATCTCATTTTTATCCGAGATTGTTTATTCGTAAGTATTTACTGGGGTGTATTTTATCATCCACATCCATGTTCCCTAAATATGTAATATTGTTTCCATCCACTTGCAATAGTTAAAACCCAATTTTACCCTTAGGTAAATTTTTAGTAAAGAATATGAAAGGAATCTTTTGTCGTTTTTCCGTACGAGGTACTTTTTGACTTTTCCGACAAAAGTACGAAGAATGTTTTTTTTAACTTATACGGCATGAATGGATTTTTAAAACATTATTTCCAAGAAGCTTCCTTTACAAGTTTTCAAGTTTATTTTTAATCAACTTCTTTTATTTTAAAGTTGTATGACATGTTATGAATGGAAAATTGTTTTTGAAGAAGAAAGGATATTTTCCTCAAGAATTCAATACAAGTGTTTTATCAAAATTATTTTCCATCTAAGATAATAAAGGGTTCTGTTTCTATCCATATTTTTTACATTGGTTTGACTATGTTGTGATGGAATTATGTTTATGAATTCCTTTATCATATATGAATTGATGTATGATGTCATGATGTTTCAAGAATCCCATTTTTGTTATATGTGTTATGCGATGATGTATGTTTTATGATTATGTGGCACACATAAGAAAGGATTCATTATAAGATGGGTGGGACCTATATCTCCCTCCAATGCATTGGGTAAAGATTTTATATCTCATGAGATAGGCATGGCTGGAACGGAAGGTTATTTCGGTTCAGTGATACAGGACTGAAATGAGGAGTGAACTCGGTTCAGAAAGGGACTTTGTCCACTAAGATAGTCTTGGCAATGAGTCATGACTAACAAGAAATGATTTTCCATGATTATGTGTGCATGCCACAAAGTTTCAAGTTTTATGTTATGATTATGGGGATCTCATTTTCACTTCTATGATTTATTCCATGTTAAGATATTATGATCTCTTTTGCAGGTTTTGATCTTCATAAAGATATGATATGATTTTTATTTCCTTTATTTGCCCTTGCTGAGCATTTGAGCTCACCCTTTTATGTTTTCTTTTCCCCAGGTCAGGAAGATGGATATTAAATTGAATATGCTAAAAGGGACCCTAGATATGATGAAATAAACGGGAGATACTGTAGAAGATTTATGAACCAGTTGTTTATGTTTCCCAGTTTCTAAAGACACTATACCTATACGGTCCTTTGTGGTTTTGTCATATGTTGTAATAAGTGTGCTTCAATTTTGAAGTATTAACAATGTATGTAAAGTATGGGTCGTTATATCATCTCTCTCCTATCTTGGATTCATGTTTTTAATCAATTTCCATCACTTTTTAGCTTATCCTTCTAGTTTCTGTACTTCCAGAGTTACATAATCTTTCTCTAAAAAATAAGTACAGAATGTATTTCTTATATTGATATTGTACATTATTTGGTAATAAATGGGTTGGTAGATCAACTTAAATAATGTGGTCATTGAAACATGGAGGAATCAATTGAAAGTTATTCCCTTTTAGGTGAATCCATTCTCTCATCTTTATTCAAGTTGATGTTCATAACTCATGTTATTTGGTTCATCATCCTCATTAATACATCCACTCCAACTTCTATTGGAACATCTTTAGTGCATCATCTATCACACTCATCATTTATAGGGTTCCTCCTATTTCTTTATATTTTTCATATTGAATAAAACCACATTGATAAACATGATACTTTTAGAAATCTTATATTTCTAAAGGTATTTTATTTCATAAAAGAACATCATTAAATATGTTATCAATATCCTATTATAACAATTTAACATTCTGTAGACACTTCACAATAGTTCATTAAATTCATGGTATTAACCAAACATATCCCTAGGGACTGTCAATCCAAGAGTGTAATGAGGCCCCTTTTCGTTCCCTAGTTCTCATTAATGTTTCCCTCAAGGTACATCAATGACAAAGACAAATCCACATATTTTTATCTATATATGCATTTACATTCTTGGAAACCACATACATAATACTTCACCAATATTCTGGGAATTTTTACTATATTTAGACGTAACCCTAGAATTCTTCCTAAAGTTTTTAATTCATAATTTTCAAAAATAACTAATCAATCCTTTGATAAAAACTATGGAATATTTCCTTTTTATTATATAAATATTCATTTTTTTGTAAAAACATATTATATTTTCATGTTTTGTTTCAAGGAAATAAGGTGAACAATATAGGAAAATATAAACATTCTTCTAAAATAACTTAAAATATATATTCATGGATTTACTATAGGTTACTTTTTCATTATCTCATATCGGGGGGAAATATAACAAAGGAAATGGGTGACCATAAATCCCAATAAGAGAAAAAATAAAGAGAGAAATATAGCATGTGATCTTGAGACATATCAATAAGAAAAAAAGGCATAATGATAAAAAATGATCATGATGCATATCATAATAATATGAATAAGAATCGTAACATTTTAATGTGGATAAAAATTATAAATGATAAATTCATAATCATATCACTATGTTTTATCACCATGGTGTTGTAAATAAAATTAACTAAGGATATTTACCATGGGTTTTGGGATGTGGTTAGCATAATTTTTATTCTCCTTAAACTTGTAGCACTAAATTGTTTGAGGCCCATTATTTGTATGTTTCTATCCATTAGTATTTTGAGATAAATTCTTCCAAAAATTTCAATAATAAATTTCTTGGTGGCCTTACGTTACACCCATAAGACACATATTGAACCCCTTAATGATATGTGACTCCAACCTATATTTCAACCTTGATTTAACAATAGAAAATCTCGTTGTAGATACTAATGTCTCTTATGACATGTTCCCTTTTGAGACATGGATATAAGACACTGAATAACCTAGAAACTTCAATTTTGGGTTATATGATAATTCATGAGGTCTACCTCTCAAGCCTTGTGAACGTTTCCTCGTAGAAACCAAAAGACTCATCATCCCTTTGAATCAACTCAATAAACTCTTTCTCTATATTAGTATGAATAATTTATGGAATGTACTTATTGAAAAATATGTTCTTGAACTCTTCCCAATCCATTGATTCAATATCATCTTACTACTTCATATTCTTGAATAAAGACCACCACTAGTCCCCTTAACCTTATAAATGATAAATAGCCAGGTTTTATTTATCATTATACAAACACAAGAAAATGCAGAATATATTTTTTGTTGTATAGATCCATTATTCAGAAACAAGTGGATCAGAAGACACTCTAAAATATGGGGGAAATTTCCTCATGAAAGAATTAATAGAATGTTCTAACCTTATTTTCTTATTTAGAAGTCCACCATGACTCATCACTTAAGTTATCTATGCGATCATATCGATATGGTTTTTCATTCTATCTCCCATAGAATTTGGTTGCTCAAGAGTACAATCACTGCTTTTTCTATTGCAATCACCACTAACACAGTTTCATCATGTTTTATCCATTTACTAAAACCAATATCATAGAGTAATAAATAGTTATCACATTGAGGAATCACATAATCAAGAAAACTAAATTACATGATGTCTAAATTATGAAATCTTTCTTAGTATATGATAGATTAGGATTATCCTTGGTTATTAATAGGTAAATTATATTTAAATCCTTAAGAATGGTTTTAAAGAGTTTGGGAATTCTAAAAGCATATCCCCCATAAGGTTTATACTAGGTGTGTAGCAAGTCCCACCGTCATACACTAGATTACACTATGTCAATCTTGGAAAATCCTGAAGAATCTATTTCCCTTAGGTATATCTTTTTTGGAGACACATCCACTTGTAGTATCTAGATAAGACATATTTCTAGAAAACCACTCGCTATATCCTTTACATAAATTCTATGACATTTTCATATACTTCTCCTTATCCTTATATTTATCCTTCGACATAACCTTAAGATTTTCACTAAAGTTTTATCATTGTAGATTCCAAATGGTAACTAAATATTTCATCTGATACCGACTATAGCGACCCTCTAAATTTATAAATTAACATTGCATAACTTTTATAGAAAGATTAATACATTATTCAAAAAATTCTAAAAGACTGTACTATACTAGGGCCTTTGGAAACATGGAAATAGAAACACAAAAATTTGTGATATAGTTGATTGATATATTTCTAAAATGACTTAGGGTTTAGTTTTCTAAATATTAAAAATATTATGAATTTATCTACTTTTTTTGAGTACATCACTTGTTTCTTTTACTAAAATTCCATTTTAAACAAAAAACATGCACTTTGACCTATAACATTCACATCATGTATTGTTTTGATGTGAGATTGATTACTATATATCACAAAGGAATTATGTATTGATTTCCTAAATTATCAGGAAAATACAAGAATGTTTTTTTTTCAGTGAGTGACCTTTTGAGAACTAGGCTATCGATTTTTAATTGATAACATACCCATTGAGTCATACTAGTCACACAGTGCATCGAATTTAGGGGTTTCTGATTCTTACATGCCTAAAATTACTTATGGATAATTTCTCTAAGGTATCAAAACCATCATAACATGGTTTCTCAGATTTTAGTATGCTAGTTGTACTTTTTAATAAAATTAATTCCAATTTTTTTTAAAAAAGAATCACTTTGAGTCATACCAGTCACACTGTGTGTTGTATTGAGGTGTGGTTGTTTCTATCACATCCCAATGTTTCAAAAGTATCCTAAATGTCAATGTTACCATGCTTTCATTGTCTATATATGTCGAACTTCCAACACTGCATATTGAATCAATGTTCTTAGATAAAAAACCTTTCTTGTTATTGAAAGTCTGAATATCAAATACATTAAACAATGATAAATGTTTCTCATCTAATAATATGTAATCAATTTGAATTGTTGGATGTTTGATAAAAAAGGCTATGATAATATAATGTGTGGAAAAAATAGAATAAAGAATCATTTTATGTGTATTGTGGCTTGCTGTAGATAGTTGAATGAAGATTATGACTTCCCAAAATATTTGTGAAATAAATAAATAAGGTTTATATAAAAATGATAAAAAAAATTAACTTAAAAATAGTTGATAATATTGTGAGAAAATTAAATAAATAAGTATTAGGAATTCACCTTTTTATGATTTTTGTATGTATTCTTATGGTATTTCCTTGATGTCATTTTCTTAGTTGAAGGCTAGAAAAAAAGAATACACCTATAAAAGAAAAAAATTATTATATGATTATTATTGAAAGGAAATAAATTAATCATAAATATGAAACAATGAATTAATTATATGGATACTAATTTTATGATGAAAATATTTTTGAGCATAGGAATATCCTGACGCTAAATACAAAATGATGATAAAAATGAAAATTGATCTCTCCAATCAACGAATTAACAAGTGAGGAGGATAAAGATAATTTGTCAACTATGGTCAATTTTATCCTATAAATTCATTAAAAATTGAATGTTAAAGAAAAATGTCATCCTCATCAGCTCATCTCCTGGCCATTTATCATTGATTTTATTAAAAACACATCTTCCATATCATATGTATATACACATATTTTCCATGAAATAATATAATTAGTATTAATCCATGGGATGACTTATGTTCATATTATTACAAAAAATATAAATGTTATGGGGGATGAATCATACGGAAAAAAATGAAATAATATTTTTTAGGAGATGAAGCTGATGAGGATAAAAATAGTACTTAATTGTGTTCTCAAAAAGGGAAAATTCTTCCCATTTATGATAATTAAACCATTAGAACTAGTTATTTACTTGACAAATCCATTAGCACAAAATCCTTCAAGAAAAAATCTCCACACAAACAGATAAATGATATAGTGATGGGTTAGAATGAAATTGAGTGGGTGGAGGAAAAAGAATTAGAATACGCAACTGTAGTGTTACATGACTAGGGGGTCTTGGGTTGTAATAGTGTAATTGTAGATAACGAGTGTATGTTAATGAAATTAATATATTGGATTTGAGGTGGAGGTAAATTTAATGGTGAATTACTTTTATCTTTATCCTTTAATTTATCTACAAGGATCTGAATAAATGTTTAATAAAATAATTGGTTGAGTATTTTTCAGTAATGTTTTTTCTAAAAAACATGGTTTCTTAAATAAGTGTTAGTTTTTTAAAAAAATGATTTGTTTTTACATGATTTGAATAATTGGTCAATAGAGGCATGTACTTTGTTCATATTTACCTCAATAAGAAATAAACCTGAAAAGGGTTCACACTGTCCACTATCAAAAACTATAAAATAGAGGTAACTACTCATTTAATACATAGATAAATAAAGTGAATCTACATAAATATTATATATATATATGAATTTGTGTGTGTATTATATTAATAAATTTAATTCATTATAATTACATGTATATATGTTTATTATTTATCATATTTATGTTTTTTTAAATATACAATATATTATTCTATATATATATAATACTATTTTTATAATGAAACTAAATTATAAAATTAATAATAATTTTTAATTATATTAATTATAAATAATTATTATTCAGGTTAATTGTGTATAAAATATAATTGTATATATTTTAGAAAGTTTAATTATTTCAAAAAAATGTATCTATAGTTACATAATTTTATTATTTTGAATGTAACATGAGTTTACAATATCTTATTGGTTATTTAATTATAAATTATATTACTATTTATTAAATGTATAAATAGTCAAAAAATGTATATATATACTCAAAATGATGAATACCTGAAAATAATTTCTAATATATAGAAATTGGTAACATCTATTCCATTTTTAGGAACAAATGATGTAGCAACCTAAGGATTATAGGGAGGTCATATAATATGCATTGACCCATCCCTGAGATTTTAGAGTGGTCTATAAACGCAACACCCTAACAATAGTTACCGAGAGTCAGTGAATTATTACATAACATTGGCATGAACCCAAGAGATCAAGTATCGAAAGTCCTATTAGTTTAGTATCATTGTAAGTAATAGATACATACATAAGTTTAACATTACATCATGAAATGAAAAAAACAACAACATTGTGTTCCCATTGAACACATTCATATCTTTTAGCCTATCCCTACAGTTCAAACATTAAATAATTATTCACGTGTTTGGAAAAAGAAAACACAAGAAATGGGTGAGATCAGATGCTCAGTAAGGAAAACAATATAACATAAACTTTAATAAATAAGAATAAACATTTAAGGCAATGTATAATACCAAAATACAAGACTTTTAAAATTAAACATCAGAATAATATGGAAAATATAAATCAAATAGTTATATTTAACTATTCACATGGTTATTTTACTAGTCTAGTAATCACATGTAATTTACATAGATAATTTCCTAATTATGGAATGCATAATTCTGGACATCATCACTACATAGTCAATGCCTCATGCCAAGACTACACATAATATTTTTTCAAAGCCTTGTTTCAAGACACTAGTTTGTCTCATGAGACCTATTGATGCACCTAAAAGCTATAGTAGGCTCCACCCGTCACTTAAAAGGTCTTATGCATCCCTCATATGAAAACTTTGGAACATAATCTAAACATTCTTATTAATACTTGCAAACAAAATGTCAATATTTTAACCAAAAACCATGAATGGTATAAAAATAATACATCCACAGTCAAACATATCTAATTCAACACAATATTGAAGATTTTGTTATAATAAATTTACCTCAATCACGAATAATGATGTATATTGAAATATATGATAGTAATCAGTAAAACTATTTGTGAAAAAATATCACTTTTTTAAAAACAAATAAATGTCTCACAATATCATGAAGTAATTTAAAAGAGGTTTTTGTTTTTTAATAAAAGTTTCCCATACCAATAAGAAACATTTAAAATTAATTTTAATTTTAAAACAACCATTTATATATAATTAAATCCATATAGCCATTTTTAATACATGGACATAAATGAGAATGATTCATATGAATAAATATTTAAAACATTTAAAATAATATTTTTGTTTGAGTTTCTAACCAAATGAATGATGCATGAATAAAAATAATTGAGGTAATAAAAACCTTATAATTTCCTGATAATAATGGGATTCATAATATTATATGTCAAATTATAGTTTATAAACCATATAAATTTTAATTGGCGCATAACAACAAATAAGTCTCAATGGAAGGTAAATTGAGATGGAATACCTTATAAAGGTTGTATCTCTAGGGTAAGGATATATGAATGAAATAATTATGTTTAAAAAATATTAATTAACTCAATATGATTGGATATCCAGTGTAAATAAATCATATTACAATCACCCATATTCTTGTAAAAACAACACCAATTACTTGGATGTTTAACTCAATGAATGGAAATTGAGTTAATATTACTCTTATCAAGTTCATATTGATGACTTGAGAATTTATTAATGGAGTGATTATGTCTATCGAAGTTATATCCACACAAAGAGGAGTTTAAATTACTACATAAATAAACAAATTGTGATATCACACATAATCATAGAGTAAAATAATCAAAGAAGTGTTCATAAAACCCATTGAGTAGAAATTGAAATTAGAAATTACCTTACCGATTTGGTAACTTACAAAACCTACTCCCCATGAAAGTTGAATCATACCATGAAGTTTTAAATACCAATAGATTAAATTATATTACAAAAATAATATTATCATGGGCAGTACATACACCACAAAAAAGGAAATAGTGTAAAATATAGCATTAATCTCACGACAATAAAAAGTGAGTTGAAAACCCCTTACATTGTAATTTTACTTTGTAGAGGGTATGTTAACCTACTGTATAATGGTGAAATAATTGTTATTAAATTATAGCAAAACCACTTGCATAAATATGATATCATATAAGATATTATAAAATTTATTTGTTAATGATATTTTATTATTATAATTGTTTGGGGTGTTAAAGGATTCATTTTCCATTATATATTTTGTTACATAAGTCAGGTTTCATATGGATAGGTGGTGTTTTATTCACATAGATAATGATATTAAGTTCTTAAACATTACAATTAATCATCAAATGAAAATTTTTCTCGAATGGTTGCGAAGGGGAATGAAATCTCATCGCGTCGTGGAGACAGTAAGTCATACGTACGCATGAGTGTCAATATCATTATATTAGTGGTGAAATAATACATAATTAGTTGGTATATTATATATACAGAATCATTAACATGTTATATTTATTATTTACATCAGTTATACTCATTATTATAACCATACAAATAATGAAGTGTTGAATAACAAACTACACTATGATGTGGAGACGGTAAGTCAAACGTACGCATGAATAGTGAAATTTTCATTCTTAGATTGGTTAGAATAATGAATATGGTTAGACCATATTTATAATAACATTAAATTTATTATAAGTTACTTGAGTTAATATTTTGGTATGGAAACAACAATGAAAGAGGAAGTGGAAGAAGAAAATAACTTTGAAATAGGTGATGAAATTATTACCTATTCTTTGGGTGCTTCCTTTTGATTTGATAAATATGGATCCTTAGGTCAGATTGACGATCAAATTAAGGCCTCTAGGTTTATTTTAGGGTAGATGGAATGATATTTGAGTCGGGTTTTTCTGATCCAACTGGCTTTGGAGGTGTGAGTTTGATAGAAGGGGAAGTACCCTTTTATAAGAGAGGTGAGGGTCACTTTAGGAAAATCTTGAAATATTAATTTGTTAAACTATCATATTCAGTTTATAATGGTTAAAAAATAATTTATTTGGAGTATAAGATGGGTTTGGGATGAAAAAACCTCAACCAATAGTTTTTAGATATGTTTAAGTCACCATATTAACCTTATCTTTTAGATTTAACTTTTAGTTAAATAGTTTATCTTTTACCAAGTATTCATGTATTATTATAATAAATGGTCGATAAAAATACTATAAAAAACCATGATTACCCCATGTGGTTAATTATTGACATGTATAACCTTATATAAGTCATTTTACTGTTACTTAGTTTTTTTGGAAAATTATATCAATTAATAATATAGAAATTTGGTTTAAAAACTCAATTTTGTCAATTTTGACACTAATTTGTATTTGGTTTTTGTGAAAGTAAAAAAATTGTTATTACTTAAAATAAAATAAAATAAATTAATCCTAACAATTTATATTGACCTATAAAATTATTTGAATGCATAAAAAGTCTTAATTTAAATTTATTTGGATATTTTTAATATCAATTATTTTATTCATTCAATAATAAGGTAATTACTTCATCATTGTTGTGTCATAAATAAATTTAATTATATAATTTATAAAAAAAATAAATAAAATCTCATTATATTGGAAATACTTTTAGATTTTTAATGAATATTTATAGTAGAATTTATCTTATGTATAAAAATATATTAAATATGTTTTAGTTATGAAAATTTGAATTTAACACTTTTAACTCTTCGGTAAATAAAAAAATAATAAATGTCCTAATCTAATCCAAGTGGAAGAAAGAGGATAATATTTTATTCATAAGGATTATTTTGGTCGAAAAACACTAACCCACTAGAATTATGACTTGTGTTATGGTAATTATTATATCATTAATACCTTTAATTTCCCTATTTACTTTTAACCGTGGTAAAAAAACTCCAATGTTACTATTCACAAAATTATTTTTATCCTATTGAACAAAATATTACTTAATGATGTCAACACTGTCTCTCATATTTTTTTAATTCAATTCACAGAACTGGTAAAATAATTTTTTACGCAATTTTTTAAATATGCCTAGACGATGGGTAAAAGATATGAAAATGTATGATAAATTTTTTTACATATAATTTTATTATATAATTATTTAAATGAATTAAATTGGAATAATATAGGTATTACATATATATTTTGATTTTAAAATTAATTTAATGTAAAAATATTTTTTAAATAAAAATTCAGCTTTAAATAATAATGTAGTGTTTTCCACTATTCCTCAAAAATTGAATGTTTTTAGAAAAATACCAAAAATTCACCAAAAGAAAATTTTGATACTCCAAATTCAAAAATGATTTCTATTTTACCAAATTAAAAATATATAAGTTTTATTAATTAATTTATATAAATATTTCTGTTGTCAAAACCAAAAAGTGGGGTTTTGGGAAGTAAAATCTATCCAAAGATTGATATGTTTTTTTGTCCAATTTATTTTTAAAATTACATCCAATGACCAAAATTGGATTAAAATATAAAAATATAATCTAATTATAATTCAAAAAAATTCCAATGTATAATTTAACACTATAAATTATATTGAATAAATATTTTTTCAATTAAAATGTAGTATTTTTCACTATTCATCAAAATATGAATGTTATCAGAAAAGCACATATATTTTATCCAAATTAAATTTTTATGTACCACTTCTATAGAATAAGTTTATTTTGTCAAATTGAATATATAAGTGTCAGATATTGGATTTCAAAATGATTCTCCATTAAAAGGTGGAAAAATTGCATTTTTAATAAAATACTTCTTTTATCTGAAAAATTGATTTTGTTCTTATATTATGTCAAAGAAACACATAATATGGATGTTAAAATTATATGGAGTATATAAAATAAAAAATCAACTTAATACTATTCATCATATTATTTTGAATGAGTAGTTTGGTAATTCATTGTGTGCTCGAACTCGGTGTTTGATGTATCACAAGCTATTGAATTACTTTAAAAAAATAACATACTATGAAATATTGGGGTGTTATATTATACCCAATTTTGGAAATTTCATCCTCATACTTTTAAAATTGGGTTTGGGAACTTCATTGAATGTCCCACATTGGAAAACGGGTCAATAAAACTATCACTTTAAAAGAAATAAAGAGAAATACAAAGGTCACCCACGATAACCCATATTTGGATTACTTGTAGGAAAAATGCATATGGAAGATAAACTAAGTGTGATGTTTTGATAGAGAGTGATAGAAGACATGATCTGGGGAAATTTATCAATTAGAAAACCAAAAAATTTTGATGGGTTAAATGGTCATTAGTTTCCCAATAGGAAAAGTAAACCGACAACATTTTTTATGTTCCTTTTCATAAAGTTGAGGAATTCATTTATGATATTGACTAAAAACCTAAAGAGATACACTTTATTTTTTAAGTAGAGTTTCATCCTTTAATAAATTTATACCACTAACTCATCCTTTCTCCAAATGATGAGTATTCATGATGACATTCTCACACCTATAGTGGTAGAATAAATTTCAAGAGAATCACATAATCCATAAAGGATGAATAATATATTTCCCCTTTCTTTAGTGATTAACCAAAACCAAAAGGTTAGTACACGATCATATGATCCCCAAATTGGATAATCCATTATAGAAATAAATATTAATCTTAATTTCCATAATTTAAAAAACATTACAAAAACAAAAAAAAGACCATTCAATAAAAAATTGTCTTCAAAAATATTCAATATAATCCAAACTAAGTTTGAAACTGAAAAATCTGAAAAATTTAATCATATAGTCTTTCAAAGAAAATCTTAACAATTAAATCCAAATATCATAAAATACTCTTAATGTCTCATACAAAAGTCTAATTAACAAAATCACATTATCTCTATGATTGGTTTACTCTTTCCATTAATAACCAGAATCTCCATAAAAAACATAGATTCTTAGAAAATAAAAAACCACATTAATAATCAAAATAAATCCCATATTATTCTATTTTCCATGGCCATATTGTGTTCCCAACTGAGTGAGCGTCTTCAAAAATAACTTTTATCACTTAATCAGCAAATAAATTTACTATAGAAAGGATATCTATTTGATAAAACAAAAGATCAAAAATAAACTTATTATTGATCAATAAAATCATTTAACTGAAATAATTAGTCCCACTAACCACAGACTTCATGTAGTCCAGTGGTGGGCGATAAATCCCAATAACACTTTGGTTATGGGTTTGATTCTCGCAGCTTTGTCTGATGTGACGGGTAGTCACATCGTATGTGTGTTTTCCTTTTTTAAAAACTATATTTTATAACATTAAAAAAATGATATTAATTCCTCAAATAACCATAACATAATTTAACCACAAATGTAATCTCATACCTCGCATTTTCATCCACAAAATTAATAACCTGTAATTTCCTCAAATTCAAGGATCATATGAACCCAAATGATTCTTTATAACTATATCCACAAAAGAAATGATAATTATTCCGGAAATAAATTTTCACATAACAAAATACAAGGTTATACATAAAAAAGAAAAGTCTTCCAAACTAATCCCATCAACAATGTGCATTAATACTTTTAAACATTTCTCTATCCTTTCGTTTACACATTGGTTCTTCATTGACCTAGTGGTTATCCATTATAATGATAAATTGACTTGGGTAATTCTTGGGTCCCTAAAATTTTTAACAAATGACTATATATAGATTCATAGGATCAATTTTATTTTCTTCCATAGTACTCATTATTTTTCCATGAATATACTTTCATTTATATCCTTGTTTCACAAAAATAAATCATCTATTTGTTCTATTGAGACACTTTCTTGGGTATCTCCTTCCACAGTTATGGTATGATGGAAATTGAAATTTCTTTTCTCCGCTATCTCCACTGCTGGAGCTCTTATAATTCCCCAACATTCTCTCATTTTTTGAGTTTGGTAGTTGGTTAATGTATATATTGTTGATCATATTTTTGGAAACCTACTTTGGCATGAACATGATATATTTTACGCCTATCAAAATTTCATTTAGTTTCTCATTTCCACTATCATTCCCACCTTGTAAATAATGTTCAATGTTAATATTACTTACTTAGAATCAAGTCATTGACTAAAAATAGAATGCAGAGTGTGAGTAACAATTTTCATATTATCATTTAGATAATATCAAGACACCATCTTTTAAATCTACAAAACCATAGTATTAAACAAGGATATTTATTCTCATCTTATATTAAAATCCATCAAATCGGTATATAAAGAAAATGTGAGTATTCCTAAGCATATCACCAGGAGTGTCATATCCAAGAGTGTAGCAAGGCCTATTGACCTGCACCAGCTTCCATTAGTTCCTAGCTCAAAGTGGTTTTTTTGCGTTTTACCTCAAGGTACATTTGTGCCATATCCACCTCTACCTACTCGTATCCAGACAAGGGTTTATTGCTAGGAAAACCCACATAATAATTATATTTCCAAAACATGTGGATTTAATTCTATACTAATGCTCAAAGTCTATCCGAGGGTAGTGTTTTCTAATCATATTTTTTCTAAATCCAGATTTCATGTTTTGTACTGAACTTTCCCTGATACCAATTGTAACACCCTGAATCTATTTACCCAGAGTCATTTCATTATTACATAAAATTGTCATGATCATAAGATATCAATTCTCAAAACACCAATTAGTTTATAATCCTTGATATTTCAAGATACATACATTAGTTTTACATTTGATCATTAAATAAAAGAAAAACAACATTATGTCCCCACTGAACGCACTCATATTACTTAGCCTATTCCTAAAGGTCAAACATAAAATACTTCATTACATCCATGGAAAATGAAAACATAAGAAAGGGGTAATCTGAGATGATCAGTAAAGATAACCATATATAGGAAACATTCATAAACAAGCATAAACATTTAAGGTAAATTATAAGACTAAAAAAAGACTTTTAAACAAAAAATTCAGTATAATATAGAAAATATAAATCAAATAATTTCATTTATTTATTCACATATATTTTCTACTAGTTGAATAATCACATGTAATATCAATATCTAATTACATAATGATGGAATGCATAATTCCGAACATCATTACCACATAGTCAAGGCCTCGAGACAAGTCTACAAATAAGATTTTATCTAGTCCTTATGCCAAGACACTAGTTTGTCTCATAATACCTATTGATGAATCAAGGCACTTTGTCGGGCTCCACCCGTTACATAATAAATCCAATTCATTCCTCATATGAAATGGTTGGAACATAATCTAAACATTATTATTAAAAATATCATATGAAATGTCAATATTTTAACCACAAACCACAAATTGTATAAAAATAGAACATAAAAAGTAAAACATAACCCATTAAACACAATATAGAATATTGTATTATAATAAATCAACCTCAATCAATAATATTGAATGATATTGACATAGATGAAAATAATCAGAAAAACTATTTGAATAAAATATCATTTTTAAACATTTAAAAGTCTCACTACTTATCAAGAAGCCCGTTAAAATATATTTTTTAACCAAGTTGTCCCATACAAATTTTAAACTTTTAAAAGAAATTTTAATTTTAAAACATCCATGTCCACATAATTAAATCTTTAAAACAATTTTTAAAACATGGAAATTAATGAGAACGATTTAGATGAATAAATCTTCAAAACATTAGAAATGATATTTTCGTTAGACTTCCTAACCAAATGATAGATTCTTGAATTCAAATAATTGAGGTAATAAATACCTTATAACATCGTTAAAATAAAATAATTCCTGATACCCTATGTCAAAGTATAGTATATATACTATATAAAAGTAAATTGGAATATAACATCAAAAAATCTAAATGGAATGTACATTTAGATAAAATCCCTTATAAAGACTGTATCCTTGGGTTAATGATAAATCAATGAAATTATTATGTGTGAAAAATATAAATACACTCAATATGATTTGATATTCAGTGTAAATAAATCAGAGTACATTCAAACATATTCTTGTAAAAACAACACCAATGACTTGGATGTTTAACTAAATGAATATAACCAGAGTTATGATTACTCTTATCAAGGTCATATCGATGACTTGAGAATTTATCAATGATGCTATTATGTGTATCAAAATTATAACCACACAAAGGGGAGTGAAAATTACTATATAAATAAACAAATACTTATTTAAAACATAATCTTGGAGTAAATTAATCTATGATGTTTGCGTAAAACACAATAGTGGAAATTGAAATTTGAAATTCCCTAACGGATTTGGTAACATACGAAACCTACACCACATGAAAGAAGGATCATAAAATGATGTTTTAAATACCCATAAATTAATGTATATTACACAACTAATACAATCATTGGTAGTACATACACATCACAAAGGTAAATAGTGGAAAATATAGCATGAATCTCCCAGGATTAGAAAGTGAGATGAAAACCCCTTACCTTCTACTTTTCCATAGAATAGAGTAGGTCAACCTCTTGTATTATGGTGAAATAATAGTTAATAAATTTTACAATAATCCAATAAATAAATATTATATCATATATAATCTTCCAATATTTATTTGTTAATGATATTTTAGTAGTATCATGGTTTTGGGTGTTAAGTAATTCATTTTCCTTTATATGTTTGGTTACATAAGTCATATTTTTTATAGATAGGATGTAATTGATTCATATGCATAAGGATATTATGTTCTAAAAAATATTTTTTATTCCTCAAATAAAAATTATTCTTAAATGGTTACGATGGGGAACGAAATCTCATCGGGTTGTGGAGATGGTAAGCCATACATATGCATGAGCGACAATATCATTTTTTAAGTGTAGAAATCCTATGTAATTGGATGGTATATTATATATACATAATTCCCATCCAAATAATGAAGGGTTGAATAAAAATCTATACCACGGCATAGAGACAGTAAGCCATATGTACGCATGTATGGCGACTTTTTCATTCATAGGATTTATAGAATAATGAATATGGTTATACCATATTTATAATAACATCATAGTATTTAGAAGGTACTGGATTTTTTATTTTGGTATTGAAACAAAAATAAAATTGGAAGTGTAAGAAGAAAAGAAATTTGAAAGAGGTGATGAAATTATTATATCTTCTATATGTGATACCTTTTTTTTGATAAAAAGTGCTTCGTAGGTCATCTTTCAGATCAAAGTAAGGCCTCTAGGTGTATGTGAGGGTAGTTGGGCTAATATTTGAGTAGGGTTTGGCTGAGTCAAATGGATTTGTAGGTGTGATTTTGAGAGAAGGTGTAGTACCCTTTTATAAGAGAGGTGATGGTCACTTTAGGAAAAGATAGAAAAATTAATTTATTATACAATGATATTCAGTTTATAATGGCTCCAAAAATATTTATTTCTAGGAAAAGGTGGTTCTATGTCAAAAACCTCTCATCCAATAATTTTTATAAAGGTTTAGGTCACCATATTATCCTTATATTTTATAGTTAACTCTACGTTAATAGTTTAATTTTTACCTCGTATTTTGATATTATTATAATAAATGGTTAATAAACTTACTAAAAAAATAATAGAGAACCCCCAGTAGCTCATTGTTGACATATCTAGCCTTATCTATTTCCCTTTTCCAATCCTTAGATTTTTAGGAATATTATATTAATTAATAATATTGTATTTTTAAGAACTCATTTATGTCAATTTGGACACTATTTTGTATTTGGTTTTTGTGAAGGTAAAACAAAATGATTAATTTGAAAAAAATAAATTATATCAATACTAACATGACATATTAACCTGGAAAATTAGTGGAATTCATCAAAATTCTCAATTTACATTTATTAGGTTATTTATAATATCGATTATTTTAATCATTTATTAATAAGGTAACTACAACATCATCACGGTGTCATAAATAAATTTAACTATTTAATGTCTAAAAATTATAAATTAAATCAAAATTGTTTATAAAATAAATTTAATTTTGTAATTAATATTTATAGAAGAATTTATTTTATTTATATCCCCATATTAATTTTTTTTGTAATGAAAATTTGAATTTAACACTTTTAACTCTTCTTTAAATAAAATAATAATAAATGTACTTATCTAATCCAAGTGAATCAAAGAGGATCATATTTTATTCTAACGTTGATTTTGGTCAAGAAAACACGTATCCAATAGAATTAGTACATGTGTTAGAGTAATTATAATATCATTTTTACCATTAATTTTCTAATTTACTTTTAACCGTGGCAAATAAAACTAAAAAGTTAATATTCACCAAAAATTATTTTCATCATATTGATAACAATTTTAAATATTAACTTCAACTTTTTCTCTATATTTTTTGAAATTCAATTCACAAAAGCAGTAAAATTACGTTTTATGCAAATTTGCTAATGTGCCTAGAAGACGGGTAAAAGACGTTAAAATGTTCAATTAAATTTTATACTTATAATTTTATTTTAAAATTACTTCAATGAATTAAATTGGACTAATATAGGTATTATGTATTTATTTTTAATTTAAAATAAATTTTAATTAAAAATAGTAATTAAATAAAAAGTCGGCTATAAATAATAATGCAGTGTTTTTCACTATTCATAAAAAAATGAACGTTTTTTGAAAAATAACAAAATTTATAACAAAGATAATTTTGATATTACAAATTTAAAAATGATGTATATTTTATAAAATTTAAAATATAGATGTTGTATTAATTAATTTAAAAATAATACACACTGTCAAAACCAAAATGTGGGTTTTTGAGAAGTAAAATCTATCAAAAGATTGATATGTGTTTATGTCCAATTTAAATGTAAAATTATTTTCAATGTAAAAAATTGGATAAAATGATAAAAATATAACCTAATTATACTTCAAAATCATTCAAATTTATAATTTAACAGTATAATTTTTTTTATTAAAAAATTTGTTTTCAATTAAAATGTAGTATTTTTCACTATTCATCAAAATATGAAAGTTATCAGAAAAGCATATAAATTTTATCCAAATTAAAATTTTATGTCCCTATTCTAATGAAAATTTTATTTTGTAAAATTGAATATATAAAAGTGTCAAATATTAGATTTAAAAAAGTTTCACCATTAAAAAGTGGTAAAATTACATTTGTGGAAAAATAATACTTTTATCTGAAAAATTGAATTTCTTCCATTTTATGTCTAAGAAACACATAATATGGATGTTAAAATTATAATGAGTACATAAAATTTAAAATTAAGGTTATAAAATTCTTAACCACTATTGAACAGGTAGTTTGGAAAGTCGTGGTGCGCTCGAAATCAGTGTTGCATGTAGCACAAGCTATTGATGTATTTTAAAGAAAATAATTTACAATCAAATCTTTTGGTGTTTAATTCTTCCACCTTTTGAAAATTCAATCTTCACAATTTTAATATTTGTCTTGTTAAATTCATTGAAAGTCCTACGTCAAAAAAAGTGTCAAAAAAACTATCACTTTAAAAGAAAGAATGAGAAGTACAAAGGTCACCCAAGATAAACCATACTAGGATTCTATGATAAAAAACATGTATATGGGAGATAAAATGAGTGTTATTTCTGATGGAGAGTGATAGAATACATGGTCAGGAGAATGTTAACAACAAGAAAACCACAAACATGTGATGGGTTAAATAGTCATTAGTTTCTCAGTAGGAAATGTAAATGGAAAACGTTTTTTTATGTTCCATTTCATAAATTTGAGGAATTTATTTATGATCTTGACTAAGAACACAAATAGAAATACTTACTTTTTAAGTAGAGTTTCATCCTTTAATAAATTTATACCACTAACTCATTCTTTCTCCAAAAAAATAAGTATTCAATATGACTTAGTCACACATGAAGTGCTAGAATCAACTTCTAGAGAATCACATATTCCACAAAGGATGAACTATATATTTCCCTTGTATTTAGAGATTATCCAAAACCAAACGGTTAGTATAAGATTAGAAAATCCCCAGAATGTATAATCCTTTATATAATTAAATACTATTCTTAATTTCCAGCATTAAATAAACAATTCCCAGAGTTAAATAAAGACCATTCAAAAAATATTTGTTCATAAAACAATTCAATATAATTCAAACTAAGATTGAAACCCAAAACTCACAAGAATTTAATCCCAAATTCTTTCATAGTAAATTTTAACATTTATCTTAAAATAACATCAACTACTCTTAAAGACTCATACATAATTATAATTAACCCAATCACATACTCTCTATGATAGGTTAATCATTTCCATTAATAACCTGAATCATTATAAAAAACATTTATTATTACAATATAAAAAATACACCATTACTCCTCAATATAAATCCCATGGTAATCTATTTTACTTTGGAATATAGTGTTACCAATAGAGCAAACGAATTCCAAAAAAACATTCATCACTTAATCACTAAATCATTTTCCTATACTAAGGTTATATATTTGATAAAACATTATATCCCATATCAAATTATCATTGATCAATAAAATAATTTAACTAAAAATAATTAGTCACACTAACCATGGACATCACGTAGTTCAGTTGTAGGTGATAAATCTCAGTCAGACTTTGGTTGTGGGTTTGATTCCCTCAGCTTTGTCTAACGCGAGGGGCATTGACACGGTCTGTGTGTTGTCCTTTTTCAAAATCTATATTTTATGTCATTCCAAAATGATATAAATTCCTCAAAATAACCATAAAATAATATAACTAGAAATGTTATGTTATACCTCACATTTTCACCCCAAAAATTAATAACATATAATTGCCTACAATTTAAGGATGATATAAACCCAAACGGTTCTTTATAACAATAACCACAAAAGAAAAGATAATTATTTCTCAAATTTCATTTTCATATAAAAAACTGCAGGGTTATACATTCAAGAGAAAAATCATCCAAAGTAATCCCTTCAATAAATAGCTTTACTACTTTTAAACATTTATCCAACTATTTATTTACACATAGGTTCTTCTTTGACCTTGTGGCTATCCTGTAGAATAGGGCATTGACTCGGGTAATTCCAAGGTCCCCTACATTTACGGCAAATGACTGTAAATAGATTTTTAGATTCATTTTTTTTCATCCATAGTACTCTTCATTTTTCCTCAGTAATTCATTACTTTATGTCCTTTATTCCAACAAAAAATCATTTCCTTGTTCCATTGAGACACTTTCTTGGGTGTCTCCTTCCACATTTCTAGCATGATGAAAATTGAGCTTTATTTTCACCACGGTCTCCACTGCTGGAGCTCTTATCATTCTCTGAATTTATCTTCTTTGTTGAGATTGGGAGGTGGTTAATGTATATATTATTTATCATATTTTTGAAAACCATCTTTTGCATGAATATGATATCTTTTATGCCTATCAACAATCCATTTAGTTTCTCATTTCCACTATCGTGCCCACCTTGTACATCATGGTCAATGTTACTGAGAATTCCTTTTAATCCATCCATTGACTAAAAATAGAAAGCATAGTGCTAGCAATATTAGTCATAAAATTATTTATAGAATATCATGAAATCTTATTTTCAATATAAAATACCTTAGGATTAACAACAGTTATTTTTTCTCATATTATATAAAAATCCTTCAAATCATTTTGCAAAGAAAAATTGAATTATCTTAAGCATATCCCACAAGAGTGTCATAACCAAGAGTGTAGCAAGGCCCATTTTCGTGAACCAGTTCTCGTTCAAGACATGATCAAAGCGGTGTTTTGGGTTTTAACCCTATGTACATTTGTACTAGAGCTACTTCTACCTGATCATATCCAGATAGGGATGTATTTCTTATAAAACCCATATAATATTTACCTTAGATTTTTTTGGATGTTCTTATATAATAATCCTCCATGCCTATCTTAGGATAGTGGTTTCTAATCAGAGATTTTAAAAATCTAAATTCCAAGGTTTGTACTAAACTTCCTCTAATACCAATTGTAACACCTCGACCCTAGCTACCCAGATTCGGTGAATTATTAAATAAATTTGAAATGATCACAAGAGATCATGTCTCAAAAAACTGGTTAGTTTAGTATCCATTGAAGTACTGGATACATACATAATATTTGCATGGCATCATGAAATAAAAACAAAAACAACATCATTGTGTCCCATTTGAAAACACTCATATCCCATAGCCTATCCCTGCAGGTCAAATATAAAATACTTCTTCACTACCAGGGAAAAAGAAAACATACGAAAGGTTGAGCTTAGATGCTCAGTAAGGATAACAATATAGCTAATACTTTTATAAATAAACACAAACATTTAAGTCAATGTATAAGAGTAAAACAAAATCCTTTTATGAAACATTTCAGTATAATATGGAAAATATAAATCAAATAATGATATTTAATTATTAACATTTATATTTTACTAGTTTAATAATCACATGTAATATCAATAGCTAATTTCATAATGATGGAATGCATAATTTCGGACATCATATCCATGTAGTCAAGGCCTCGTGCCGAGACTACAAATAAGATTTTGTCGAGGCCATGTGCCAAGACACATGATTGTCAAATGAAACCTAAAGATGAATCAATGAGCTATAGTGGGCTCCACTCATCACTTACTAAGTCCAATTCATTCCAAATATGAAATGGGTTTTACATAATATAAACATTCATATTAAAACTAGCATACGAAATGTCAACATTTTAACTAAAAACCATGAATGGTATAAAAATAGAACATCCACAGTCAAACATAACTCATTAAAGATAATGTGAAAGATTGTATTATAATAAATCAACCAAAATAAAGAATAATTACGAATATTTACATATATGAAAATAATCAGTAAAACTATTTGAAGAAATATCTTTTTTTTCATTTAAAAGTCTCACTATTTATCATGAATTTGTTTAAAATATATTTTAAATCAATGTGTCAGATACCACTTTTAATATTTTAAGAGAAATTTTATTTTTATGACATCCATGTCCGTATAAATAAATCACTAAAACAATTTTAAAAAAATGAACATTAATGAAAAATGTTTAGATGAATAAATATTTAAAACATTTTAAATGATATCTTAGTTTGAGTTATTAACCGAATGAAAAACGCTTGAATAAAAATAATTGAGGTAGTCAAAACCTTTTTATATCACGAGAATAAACGGATTCATGATAAACTGTGTCAATGTATAGTATATATACCATATAAAAGTAAATTGGAATATAACAAAAAAGAAGTCTCAATAGAATGTAAATTGAGATGAAATATCAAATAAAGACTGTAACCTTAGGTTAAGGATAAATCAATGACATAATTATGTGTGAAAAATATAAATACAATAAATATTATTGGATATTCAGTGTAAATCAATCTGATTACATTCACACATATTCTTGTAAAAACAACACAAATGACTAGGATGTTTTACACAATGAATGAAAATTAAATTAAGAGTACTCTTATCAAGTTCATATCTATGACTTGAGAAAATATTAATGTAGTTATTAGGTGTATCAAAAGTATATCCATGCAAAGGGGAGTGGAATTTTCTACCTAAATAAAAAAATTGTTATTTCACACATAATCATGTAGAAAAATAATCAATGAAGTTTGCGTAAAAACCAATGAGTGGAAATTGAAAATAGAAATTCCCTTACCAATTTGGTAACTTACAAAATATACACCCAATTAAATTAGGATCATACAATGAAGTTGTAAATTCCCATAAATTAATGTATATTACCCAAATAATACAATCATGGGAAGTACATACACCACACAAAAGGAAATAGTGGGAAATATAGCATGAATCTCACAGGAATAAAAAGTGAGATGAAAACCCATTACCTTGTACATTTTTATAGTAGAGGGTAGTTTAAACTCATTTAAAATGGTGAAATAATTGTTATTAAATTATAAAATAATCACATACATAAATATGATATCATATATGACCTTTTAATATTTCATTATTAATGATATTTTAGTAGTATCTTTATTTTGGGTGTTAACTGATTCATTTTTCATTGTATGTTTTGTTATGTAATTCATGTTTTGTATGAATAGGATGTATTTAATTCATATGTAGAATAATATTAAGTTCTTAAACATTATTATTATTTATCAAATGAAAATTATTCTTAAATTTTTATCACTATTAGAAATTTAGGCCATAACCATTGTTTGAAATAGTGGCTATAAGCCCAAAAACCATGGCTATAGGTTATAGCCACGGTTCAATGAACCGTGGCTGGTATTGGCATGGATATTGGACAACTCCTATAGCCACGGTTTAAAACCGTGGCAAAAGCCTATAGCCACGGTTCAAACCGTGGCTAAAGCCCTATAGCCACGACTTAAAACTGTGGCTAAAGAATTATTGCCACGGTTTGAAAATGTGGCATAAGGTAAAACACAAACAAGTCTTATAGCCAAAGTTAGAAACAATGGCTATAGGTCAAAGTTTAACAATGAAACACAGTAGCCCTAGAGGCCTGCCAGTCCCCCCTACCCCCTGCCAGTCCCCCAGCCCCTACTAGTCCCCCTACCCCTACTAGTCCCCCTGCCACACCCTGCCGGTCCCCCCTACCCCTGCTAGTCCCCCAGCCAGTCCCCCCAACCCCCTACCACCCCTGATAGTCCCCCCTTCCCCCAGCTAGTCTCCCTGCCACCCACAGCCAGTCCCCCCTGCCCCTGCTAGTCCCCTTTCCAGTCCACCCTACCCCATGCCACCCCTACTAGTCCCCCCTGCCACCCCTGCCAGTCCCCACTTCCCCCTGCTAGTCCCCCTTCCAGCCCCCTACCCCCTGCCACCTATTCCAGTCCCCCTGCCAATCCCCTTTCCCCTATTAGTCCCCCATCCCCTACTAGTCCCCACTGCCCCTTCTAGTCCCCCTTCCAGTCCGCTGCTAGTCCCCCCTACCCCCTGCTAGTCCCACTACCAGTCCCCCTTCTCCTGCCACCCCTTCCATTCCCCCTTACTCTACTAGCCCCCCCGGCACCCCTACCAGTCCCCCCAACCCCATATAAGTCCCACTGTTAGCCCCTTCCCCTGCCCCTGCCAGTCCCCCTGCCAGTCCCCCCCTGCCCCTGCTAGTCCCCCTGCCCCTGTTAGTCCCCCTGTCAATCCCCTACTAGTCCTCCTTCCCCCTGCTAGTCCCCGTGCCAGTCCCCCCTGCCCCTGCCACCACCTGCCACTCCCGCCTACCCCTGCAAGTCCCCCTACCTTCCACCCACCCTGCATGTCTCCCCCCTATTTTCCATCTAGCACTGCCCCTTTCTAGTACCCCTACCTATTTTCCACTGGTTGACCACCCCCTTCCAGTCCCCCTACTTGTTTCCCCTGGTTCCCCACCCCCTGCCTATCCCCCCTGTCTGTCACCCCCTGGACACACCCCCACCGCCTCCCCTGCACAGACACCCCCCACCCAGGACATACACCCGCCCTGGACAGACAGACAACCGTGTACACCCCCCTCCCCTGGACAGACCCCCTGGATAGAAATCCGCCCTTGACAGACAACATTGTACACCCCCCTCCCCTGGACAGACCCCTCCCAGACAGACACCCCCACCCTAGAAAACACCCCCCCTAGAGAGACAACCCTAGATACCCTCTACTGTACATATGTTGGAGTTTTTCAAAGTAGCAACACATCAGAATACTATCAGAGTAAATGAAGATTTTATTAGGTGGGACAAATAGACTATGGATGAGCAGCACTTGGTTTTTGAAATGGTGAATAAAGGCAATAGTTGGGATTCCATTACAGCTGGGCTATCTATGCTAAAACTGTTTGGTTTTACCCGAGATGTTGGTGGATGAAAGGACAAAAAGGATCAAGATGCACTGCACCGGAAGGAGATCCTACATGTTCCAGATAATTCTATTATGGAAGGAGATAATGATATTGCAGTTATATCCAACAACCGTCTTAAGGATGAAATGAGACAATATGATGTTTGGAATGAAAAGTGAAAACCAATGTTTCCCATGGTTATAGGTGTTGGAGTTATCACTACTCTTGGTATCAACGATGATGGAAAGCCTAAACTTGTCCATTTATTACTTTTAGAGGCAAATAACAAATAATAATTGGTTTCTAGTGCCACTATTACTTCAAATACGTTGACTGAATAGCAAAGAAACATGTCAGCCAGGATCTCGTAGTCATTAAATTAATTCAATGGAGGTGGTAAAGATGATGCTGGTGATGAAAGAAACAATGGTTTTCTTGATTAAGATGAAGATTTCTCGTGAGTTGAGCCTCTTTTAAGCATGTGAAATCAACCAGGGAACGATTTCTGTTAGCGGTTTCTGGATATTCACCTTGAGGACAAGGTGGGTTTTTGTAATGGTGGAAATGCTAGGAGTGTGGATGTGTGGCAGTCAGTTGTGCTTGGCAGGGATGTCCTTATGTGGGTGTGGCTGGTGGGATATCGTAAGGGAAACATTGTCTTTTAATTTTATTAGTTACTAGGGGTTGGTAATAGTAGATAGGGGTGGATGGTTTTTAGGTTGGGGTATTAAATAACGGCATGGCTAGGATCCGATCCTTGGGGGGTTTGGGAGGCCCTTTGAGAAGTGGTCTTTCTAGGAGAATTTCTCCTCTTCCCTCTTCATTTTATTTTTCATTTTTTTATTCTTAGTTTGTTTTGAACTCTCTTCCAATTAATTCTACTAGATATAAAAACTTATGCCATATTTTTGTTCTCTTCTTCCTTCCTAATCAGTATCATTGTTAGGCAAGAGTCCTAACAGTATTCAAAAGGTGTATTTTTATCACTCATTTAAGTAATATTCTCTAGAAAGATATATGTAACTATTTTTTGAGAATCAGAATGTACTTTTCATTATGTGTTGTGAAATGTAGGTGAGGATAGTTTAGTTAGCTCATTTGTCTAATGTTTTCAGAATTGGATTGACCATCAAACTAGCTAAATAACTCATTAAAGATTCAATTATCAAACCATGGTTATACTAGTTATTATTAAAATAATATATTTTTAAAAATATATATCATTAAAATTTAAACAATTTATTTTCATTATTGGAGTTGGTGTTCCACATCGGACATTAGTGTTTTGTCATCTTTATATTTCCATATAAATAAGCTACAAGGCCTCTCTTAAGAAGTATATTGGGTACTGGTTCACCTCTCTTATAATTTTACATGGTATCAAATGGGGTTTGATAAAATAACCCTTAGCCTCGTTTCTCTAAATTGATCTAGGGTTCATTTCCCCCACCAAGGGGGGTAGCGGCCGTAATCCCTTGGCCTCCATCGCAAGCAGAATCCGCCCCCAGTAGATCCCTCCTTCCTTCATGAGCGTGACCTCTGCCCATAGAGGCCCTCCTACCGTCATGAGAGGCATCCACTCCCATCGAAACCCTCCTACCATCGTGAGTGTGTCCAACACCCCGAGAGGCCCTCCTCCTATCGTGAGTGCCCTCTTCGCCTACATGACGGACCTCCTGTGCACCACCCCTCTAGCCAGTGGACACTCCTCCTTGCACATTAACCTCATGCACACCCTTTTCGTATGAGAAACACCCCATAATAATGGAATCTCGAGCCACCACCTCCCTCTAGGAAGACATCGCCTCCCTCCTATGCCTCCCTCCAGGAAGACAGTGCCTCTAGGCCCCTCCAATATTGATCGCGACACCTCCTTGTGTGCCTATGCCCCTACACCCTTTCACTCAACCTCCCATCACATACTTCTCCCAGTGCGGTTTTCCCAGTGCCTCACCTGTGAAACCTTCCCGGTGTCCCATTGACTAGCCCCACTTGTGCGAATTTCGCAGTGCCACAACTACCGGACCTGCCTATGCCGATTTCCCGGTGCTTCGTCGACTGGCCTCGCTCGTGCGGCCTTCCCGAAGCTCTATCGACAGACCCTGCCTGTGCGGCTTTCCCGATGCCCCTTCGACTGGCCCTACAAATGAAGTTACTCTGCTACACCTCAACGAATTTCCACACCACTGATGTAATCCAGATATTTTAGCGACATCTTCTATCATCCATCATTTTCAACTCAAGGGGGAGCTATGATCGCAGATGATTTCTTTTTTTTGTCTTGTTTTATAATCAAGCTGGATATGTCCTGCTTGAGGGGGAGTACTAAAGTGGTTTATATTTGTTTTTATTTACTTTTTTTTCTTTAATTATATATTCAAGCTAGGTACTCCTTGATTGAGAGGGAGTGTTGGAGTCTGTGTCCCACATCAGACATGAGTGTTTTTTCATGTTTATATTTCCCTATAAATAAACTCTAAGTCCTCTCTTAAGAGGTATCTTGGGTATTGGTTCACCTCTCTTATCATTATACAATCTTCAACCATATTTTATTATCTAGATGGATGTAAAAAATTCATTTTTACTAAGAGGCAATGAAAATTCAATTACAATCTATGAAATAACAAAAAACGATATCCAAATCACACACCAATTGATCCATGGTATAGAGTGAAGTGGAGACATATATTATTATTTATTTATTCTTATTAAAATTAATAAATTATTTAATAAATTAATAAGTATTTTTATTGTAATATGAAGGGCTATATTGAAAATGGTAAATTACAATGCATAGAAAAATGGTGCGTGGCATTATATGGGAAAATGGGTGGGAGAGGGGAGTTCCATTTGTAATTCAGCGTTTCAAATCATAAGTTATTTTAGATTTCAAATTTCAATAGAAATTAAAAACATTAAAAAATTAAAAGCTTAATATACAGACTAGTGGTATGCCAGAGGAAGGAAAACATCTTTGGTCAAGTATTCAAATCTTTGGGAGCGAGAGGAGGCGGGGCAAAATTCTGGTCGTCACCCCGCTGGTATAAATTATGATTAGTCAGTCTCAACATTGCTCACAAAACTAATGGAATATTATCACTACTAACTATCGTTGGGTTTCTTCCCAGAGTAGGGCCAAATCATGATGGGACCGCGGCATGTTGGCCCGGTCCAGCGACATCTGTGGGGTAGCACCTTCCGTCCAGGAGTGAGAGGAGGTGGGGAAATATTCCAATCGTCGCCCCAGCAGCTGAAATTGTGATCAGTCAGTCTCAAAATTGATCACAAGACTCATTGAATACTATCACTATGAACCAACGCATGGTATCATCCTGGAGCATGGAAAAATCAATGTGTGACCACGGCGTGTCTGCGACGTGACCGCGGCGTGACAGCGGCGTGACCACGGCGTTAACGCGGCTTGAACGCGGAATGACCGCCATGTGATCGTGGCGCGACCACGGCGTAACCACGACGTTACCGTGGCGTGAACACGACATGACAGCGGCGTGAGCGCGACGTGACCACGGCGTGACCGCGGTGTGACCGCATCGTGACCGCGGCGTGACCGCGGCGTGACCTCGACGTGACCGCGACATGTTTTCCCGGTCCAATGACATCTGTGGGACAACATCTTTCAGCCAGGAGATATGGGAGCGAGAGGAGGCGGGGAAACATTCCGGTCGTCGCCCCACTGGAAGAAATTGTGATTAGTCAGTCTCAACATTGATCACAAGACTCATGGAATTCTATCACTGCGAACCGTCGCAGGGTGTCATCCAAGAGAAGGGCCAAATCACGGTGGGACCGTGGCGTGAGTGCGACATGTTGGCCAGGTTTAGCGACATCCGCGGGGCAGCATCTTCCGGCCATGGAAATAGTAATGAAGTGATTTCAAAATTGATGCATGTCGAACACCAGGAAAAAAGACGTAGATAGAGGTAAATGTGTATTATTATATTGAGGATTTTTTGACTTTTAGTTTCCCTCAATAGATCTAAAAGGATGATCCTGGAGCATTGGATTTCTCATCCTAAAGCCTGGTACCTTGCAGGTTTATGACTAGAAGCTACAATGTAGTTCTAATGACCAGAAATGTGTGCACCGATCTAGATTAAGATTCATAGACATAATTGGGTACTATGGTACTAGGAAATCTTATATGATATCGCATTCATGATTTTCATTCTAATCAGGATGAAATATTCAACAAAAAATGTTATTTTTGGTCATTATGCATGTGTATTTTTAGAAGTGTATTTAAGTTATACACTAAAAATGTGGGACTAACTAAACAATTGAGGTTCAGGCTCAACATCAAGAACATGAAAATTCAGGTCATGTCCCTGTTTTGGCCCTAGAGGATCCAGTTCCGGCTAACGGTTGGTCTATTATTTCTCAAAAGACATATTCTAGGTGTTTTATTGCTATAGGTTTTGATTATCCTATTCTTGGATCATCCCCCCATTATATAGATTCTTGTATTTCTGTTTCTCCTAACAAGTTTCAAGTGAAGAGTTCTTGGGATGACATGGAAGAGAAATCTCATGCTGCCACAACTGTTTTTCATTGTAACGAATATCTATCAAGGGGTACAACTGATGAACTTGAAGATAAATTTGATGATACTCAAGCTAAAATGGATTTAGATGTGCAAGCTGACATATATTTCAATTTCTAGAAAGAATAAAGAACAATCTCCACGAAGTATCATAAAGGAAAAGCAAAGAAAGTGACTACCACTTTAGGGAAGTTCAAAAGTAGTATATGTATCATATTGAGTGATGAAATAGTGTATGTCTTCACTAATGTCTAATGTGGGGCTGATAAATAGTGTCAACAAATAGAGGAAGACCTCCCCATCGAGGATATGGACCATGATCATAGTGGATAGAAAATGGATAGTATTTTTTCACCATGTCATGGTAAAACTCGTGGATGTAATGTTCCATTTAATTGATTTATAAAATAGTGAAATCTTGATCATTTTGCAGTCCGTAGTCGAAGGAATAACAATGAATAGAAGATTCATAAATCTCTTTGTGGAGAAATATTTAGAGAATTTATGTGAGTTGAAGTAATATGTTTTACCGTACTAAAACCATACTAAGACCATGTACAATCCATTCCATCCAAATCATGCTATTTACTTAGTGGTGACTTGGTCATTATGGGAAATTCCATCCTAAAAGTCTAATGACACTTAAAGGGTGTCTTGGTTCAAACAACCATTTTAATAAATAGATGGAAACCCCCTATAGGGATATAAAAAGGGTCATGTATGATGTGTGCTTTATGACTAACAACGACATCAAGTATAAGGAAAACATTAATGCAATAATGAGAAGCAAGGTATACCACTGTGAGTTTTTGCAGACAGCACACCTCCGTTGGAGGGGTTTTATTACAAAACCATGACTTATTTATCAAACCAAACAATTATCTTAACTAAAACATATTCATGAATTTCAGTTTAATATAATCATGCAGAATTAATAAGGAGACTAAATTAAATATAAACATTCTTGAATTAAAGAGGATAGGAGAGGGACCCTACCTCAACCTCATGGGAAGTTTCATTTTGACGACAAAAACGTGAATCTTCCTTTTTTCCGCTTGCACGCATATGCATCTTCACATATATATAAGTACACATAGCCCCTATGTACATATATTAATTCCCAAATACGCACAAGGGGGTCCTTAAATATATGTATATACCTGTATATACCCCTTTACACATACACATGTATGCATTTTTAATATCCATATATAAGCACACCTAGCCCCAATATATAAATTCAATCTTCCATTAGTGAATATATTTAAATGGGGAACTCATATATGTATATTACTACTTATGCATACACATGTAAGCCTTCGTCAACGATGACTCTAATCCACCTCAACGAAATATAAAATGCACTCAAAAAATATAAGGAACCCAAAAATAAAAAACGCCCTAATTAAAATTGGGTCAAAAAATAAAAATAGAATAATCCTTACCCAAATCCGATGTGGAACTCATTGTCATTGATGATGGTGGATAGAACTGACCACATCATAAGAAACCACCTATAAAAAATAGTGGGAAAAAACTAGATATAATGACTTCTTACAAATATGTGATCAATGTGTCAATTGTACATGATAAATGATACATGAATCCATAACCAACAATGAACAAATAATATTCAGATTGATATGTAAATCCTAATACTAAATAACATGATCATTAATAAACCTCTTTATTTTTCAATCATAACCTTCAATTGTCTATTCAAAAATCAAAAAGCACCAAAATATGGGAATAAATTAAACTTCCAAGAACACTTAAATGTGAAAATAGAGATTAAAAATTGTTCTTAACCTAGGGAACTTGAATAGTATTGTTAAGGGAGTACCACAAGGTTCATCATCATATTTTATGTGTTATGGTGAATTCAACAATAGTAGGGGTTGCTGGTTGTGTCTGTTGTAGTTCCAGACCTTCGTCATCAACTTGCATGTGTTGTGTTTTGCTAATATCAGCCATCTTCATATTGCAAACTAGATTCTGAACTACTGCTTTGTCCAGAATCTCATCACTGTGTGTAGGTGAGAAGAGTTGATATTGTTTTTCACTGCCTGTAGTCACACCATAGGTGTCCTGCAGACCCCCCTGTAGACCACCCCTTCCCTGCAGACCTCCCCACTCACCCATGCCCCTCCCCCTACCCTGCAGACCTACCCCCTCCCCGCTCCCCGCTCCCCCCTTCCCCCTGACCCCCTCCACCCTGCCCCCGACCCCCCTCCACCCTGCCCCTACCCCCCTCCACCCACACCATGCCTCCTATCCCCTGCCCCCTGCCCCCCTACTTTGCAGACCTGCCCCTTTCCCCCTCCACCCTCCACCCTCCCCCCTGCCCTACAGACCTACCCCTACCCCGTGCCCTGCAGACCGTCCCCTACCCCTGCCCCCTGCCCCTGCCTCCTGCCCCTGCCCTTACCCCCTGCCTCTACTTTGTAGACCTACCCCCGCCCCTCCTTATGCCCCCTCCACCCACACCTTGCCCCTACCCCCTGCCCCCTGCCCCCTGCTCTGCAGACCTGCCCCGGCCCCCTGCCCCCTGCCATGCAGACCTGCCCCCTGTCCCACTACCCCCCAGCCCCCCTCCACCCACACCTTGCCCCCTGCCCCCTGCTCTGTAGACCTGTCCCCTGCCCCCTTCCCCCTCCACCCCTGCCCCCTGCCCCCTTCCCTGCAAACCTTCCCCTACCCCCTGCCCCCTCAACCCTCCCCCGTGCCCCCGGCCCTGCCCCCTGCCCCTGCCCCCTGCCCCCTATCCCCTACCCCTGCCACCCTGCCCCTTCTGATTTTGGACCTCCATCACCTATTAAGATTAGTGAACCCAATATGAAATGAAAAAATTAAATGAAATATAACAGAAAATATTTTTATATTGTTCAATACTAACACTTACCTGTTGCTAAAACTAGTTATACAAACCCCGGTTATAGATTATCCATTATAATCTTATTATTAATTAAAATGGTTTATGAATCAACATGTTATACCTCCATTAGTTAATACTCCATTTGATCCTAATTATACCCCCAGTGATTCAAATCTATTGCCTCCGTTAGTTAGACCCAAAACTATTGAATGATTATAACCCCGAGTGTTGAGCCTCTTCAACAACTGGACCCCCTATTCACAAGTTCATTCTTCTTATATTGATCAATTATATGCTAATTTCATGATCTTCCTCAATGGTATTTCTATATTTTATTTTCAATGTGCAACTTCAAATACATTCAACATAAACAAACCTTTTATGTAGAGTTTTCTTAATAATTGTAATCACTTGTGTATGATCAATTGGGTATGGGAAACCATGATCAGGAAAATATTATTTCTTCTCCTAATGTTTTAGCCTCACTTAATCACTAAATTCTCATGTGTGAATCCTTATAATACAACACGCACATTAGTATCAAAACACTACACAATATTTATGAAAAATATATCACATGGTCTTTTCTCAAACCACATTAATGTAAGAAACAATGAACGCCCTTTAATTTAATACATTTAGATACAAATATTAACAATATAATCACTTATAATGAATCCTAAATGTTTACAATTGATTTAATAGACATATTTGTATATTTTATTTCTTATTTTTTCTGTTACTGTGTTGAATTACATACATATTGAGAAATCGGTAAACAACATAAAGACAAAATATTCTTTGAATAGTGAAGATGGAATGATAATAATTTATAGTCCTTATTGAAACTATTTGAACACATAAATAATTCTTGATTAATTTTTAAATTATTTAATAGATATAAATAGATATAGCCTATAGGTCTCTTCATGTATAAAAAAACAAATAGAAAAAAAATAATTTAATTAAGTAATAAAAAAGTTTATTTTTTGAATACAAATATTTTGTGTACAAACATGCTCATTTCTATTGTGGGAGGCATACATGCCTTGAATATATTGCCTAAGTTTAAATTAAATTGTGTGCTGAAATTTTATTTTTACTTTATAAGAATCATATAGGATATTAAAACCTTACTGTGACTTGATTTTAATTTTTTTAAAACATGAATGTTTTGGGAACAATGCTAAGAAACAGGATGGGAGACTGAGCTACAGTGATGGTCGATGATGGTGATAGAGAGATGGATATATAATATATGAAATGGTGTAGGAATTACAGTAGATTTATAGTATGAGTTTAGAGTTTTACTTTTTAATATATGTAAATTATTATTTAATGCATTCAAATTATAGATAATATAGATATTACAATTTTCATTTCTAACTTCCTAATTCAGTTTGAATCTATGAAAATAAGAGAATCTTGGTTTTAGTATTTTTGAATTAAGTCCTAGAGTTCTCAGATAATAATATAATTATTAATAGTTTGATAAATGAATGAGTTTGGATCTTAGTGATCATATTTAATGATGAAATTTATGAAAAAAACACAAGAATTTACTATGAAAAAGAAACTTCCCAAATATAGAATTGCATCTATTGTCAATAGATTCAATATTACTTTAATGTGTTAATAATGATTATTAGAGGATTTTTGAGGATTCATGAGGAGGAATCATATGAAATTCTCTAAGATTATTGAGTCACTAACTTAATATATAGAGAATGATTTATGAGGATACACCATAAATTAATCAAGTGGAGAAGATTAATAATATATGGAAATTCATATCTAATATTTGTTGGAATATTGTTAAATTTTTCTGATATGCAACGTGGAGTGAACAATAATCTAAAACAATGATGAGGTCATTGAGAAAAAATAATTTTGAATACAAAATTCAATGACTATAATAATACTAAATGATGAATGAATAGTTTCTATCTTCTTTGTATATAAAGATCAATCATAATTAATGAACACCAAACCAACATGAGGGAGTATTCTCTATTAATAAAGAGTTAGAAATGATATTTATTAAATGACATATATCTTAGCATAAAATTATAATGATCTTTAAGGAATATAAGGATCAATTATGAGTGAATATAGAGCTCCAAAAGAATCCAACTGATGTTTGGTAAGTGGATAAGAACGATTGGAAGTCATTTGAAGAGGATATGAGATGTGTCTATATTGATGGTGATTATGGAGTATAACTGAATATCCAGTTTAGCTGAATTTCAATAGGGGATTTCCTAAGTAGATTAATCAGTGTAACCAAACATGATACTATGTATATGAATTTCCACATAAGAGGTTTTCATGTGTAGGTAAATATATATAGTTTAATGCACTAAAACACATGTGAATGTTCACATATGTGTATTTGGATACATGAATCCGTGTTGAAAAAATGATACACATACAATAGATTTATAAGGCCATGTTGATGGATATATAAAATTATTTTTAAGAAGATTTATGTGAGGAGTTCATGAGATCATGTTATTTAATATCATTAAAGAATGAAGAATTGTTCTTTAGAAGTTTTAGAATAAATTTAAAATAAGAAATTAAGTAAGGAATAATATATGAGATCTTTTGATAATTTTAAAATATATATGGTCACAACTGGTGCCTAAGATCATGGAATGTCTAAATATGAATGAAAAAAATGAATGGTATGTTTTTATTATCAATATATTGGAAAAATTAGACTCATTAGATGAAGGTAAAAATTATGAGAATATATCTACAATAAGAAAATTGAATATTTAGAATAATGAAGTGAAAAAGTCCATTCCAAACATATAATATGTTCTATATAAAAAGGAATATAATAAAAAACATTAGAATAAGAATATATATTATTGTCCAAGGAAATCATACATTTCTACAATTGAAGAAAAGAATGACTAGTGTTGAGAGGAAGTACTCATCCTGAATATTTTATCCAAGAAATAAAGGAACCTCCTTATTCCCTATTCTTATTGATTAATTATTATAAATTTTATGGAAATTAATGTATAGGGTATTTGGGATATACACACTATATAAAAAATAAGATGATGATTTTTTAGGCACTGCAATTGAAAATAAGATATCATGATAAATGAAAAGAGAACACCCATTTTAGGGGATGGAAACTAAGAATGAATGTAATATACTACTACCTAAAACAATTTAAGAGTTACCAAAAAATTTGTATGATGCATGAAATAAAGCACACCTACCTGTATACCAAAGGAAACAAACTAGAACATAGGGTTTGATAGGAGTCCTTACAAAGACTATAACCTTAACAACTGAGTGAAAAATAGAAGTAGATAAAAGAAAAAACATATATCACATGACATCATAGGATAACTTCCATAAAATATATCATCAAAAAAAATAATTCATGAAATATTAAAAATAATGGAATAAGGTAGTCAAAGGAATGCATTCCTCTATACACATGCAAAAGGTAAAAAAAGTACAAATTGGATAAAAAAAACTACATGACTCAGAAAAGTAACCAGATCTCTATTCTGATACAAATTCTTTCGCTCCATCATAACAAAATGACCTACAGTAGTCATCAAGTTATTTCCCATATCCCTATATGAAATGATGATATCCACTATGGTACCAAATAATGAACCAAGTAGGGTGTGTTTACAACTTAGTAAGCCACCAAAAAATGGAATTCCTATAAAATATAGGCTGAAACAATATGTTCATATAATGGTTGAATATATAAGTTATTATCATAACTAGAACAATAAATAACTAAAATAAAACTGATCATGGGATCCAAGGTGATACTTTAGGCTAGACCCAACTACTATAGACAATGTTGGATGCCAATAAGTGTGTTTTAGAGACCAATTCAACCTAAAAAACTCCCAATGGTAATATACATGTCTGTAGTCCAAACTAATACTTATTGGTAATATACCCATCCCCAAGGCCCTGTGTCCACATGGGGGATGTGTTCACTCGGAATTTAATACAATATCTTAGTGCCCACCCAAGGGCCATGTTCATCTTGGGTTTAATAATAAATACCATCAATTAAATTAGTCAATAATATTTAATAAGTTTATTTTCAATCCAAATAACCCTTTTTAAACTAGAGTAAACTTTAATACACATTATTAACAATAAAAAAAATTCTGATTCTACTTACTATGTTATACCTTCCAAAAGTCAAAACACAAACCTATCCCAAATTTCCAATTCCAAAGTTATATTTAATGGAATAATCACAGTATAATGTTCCCATTACCCTAACCATTAATATATAGTAAGAAAATTATTTTTAATTGATTGATAACATAACAAAAACATAGTTCAAAGCTTATATTGATAATTAATGATACAAATTGAAACCAACTAATGTGGCCTCATAAGCACTTAATTAAAATTAATTTTATTATGGGAAACTCGTTGGGACAAACTACCTCATGTACGATAAGGATTAAATTAAAAATACATGCCATTTATTTGGATAACAATAGAATATATATATGTAGTAGAGAAATTACTTGAAAACAAGACAAAATGTGTAACTCTTATGAAACACACCCCTCATAAAAAACAATATAGGAGAAAAGGGGAGTCATACATTAAACAGAAGAAAAAATTTAGATAGATGAAAATTCAATAAACCAGGGATCTAAAGATCTTATCTATGGAAAGAGAGGTAGGAGAGGGATAGTATAATTAAGGTGTTGTTGTGTAATTTGAGGAGAAAAATTAGGTGATGGGTATTAAATAATGAAATGGAAAAAATGTAAAAAATACCAATTATAAAACAAAAAAAGAATGAATTCCAAGATAGTGGCTCTCATATTCTTGTTAAAGGGCCTCCATTATATATATACAGCTACTGTAATTCCACCATCAAATTGTTGGTTTACAAACTGTTAGTCGATGAAACTGAAACCTCTTAGCTATATTCCATGTCTTCCTCCCATTCACCCTGGAGACTATCGAGACCCTCTTAATCCCCATATGCATTCATAAATGAGGAATTTCATTGAGGCTAAAAAATAATAAATAAAAATACAATACCTAGGAGAGGAGGGAGAGACGGTGACAGGTCATCATAGAGGAGGGTGTCGCGGTGGGAGAGGTCTCCGGGGAGGAGGTTCCCACTATTAGAGAGGTCATTGGGAGGAGGGTGCCACGGTGAGAGAGTTCGTCAGAGATGAGGGCGTCTAGGTGAGGAGAGAATGGGGAGGAGAGTATGGGAAGGAGGAGTCGATGGGGAGGAGGGCACCGCAGTGAGGAGAAAATGTCGGGGAGGAGATGTCATTGGGGGAGTAGGCCGCCGCGGTCAGGTGAGTTTGGGGAGGAGGGCGACATGGTCAGGTGAGGTCGAGGAGGAGAACACGTCAGGGGGTGAAGGGAGGAGAAGAATTCGGAGGAGTCCGAGAGGCGAATCGGGGGACCCCGATACCAAATAGGAAAAGACACAATATTTCCAAAGTTAATAAATTAAACTGTGGAAATTAGGAATATATAGCCATATACCAATAAATCTGTGGCTATAGGTCCGTGTCTATAGCTTTACTTTCTAGTAGTGTATGATGGGGAACAAAATATCATTGCGCCATGGAGACGGTAAGTCGTATACACACAAAAGAGACAACATAATTTTATTAGTGGTAAAATATTATTTAATTGGATGGTATATTATATATAAAGAATCCTTAAAATGTTATATTTTTTTAACATTATCAATAATCATAACTATACCCATCCATATAATAAAGTGTTGAATAACTAACTACACAACGACGTGGAGACAGTAAGCCATACGTACGCACGTATGGTGACATTGTCATTCATAGGATTGATAGAATAACGAATATGGTTGTACCATATTTATATTAACATAAAATTATTTAGAGGGTACTAGTGTTTTTATTTTGGTATGGAAACAAAAATAAAATAGGAAGTGCAAGAAGAAAAAATATTAGAAAGAGGCGATGAAATTATTACCTCTTCTTTGGGTGCTTCCTTTTGATTTGATCAAAAAGGATCTTTAGTTTAGATTTATGATCAAATTAAGGCCTATATGTTTAATTTAGGGTAGTTGGGATGATATTTGAGTATGGTTTGGAAGATCCATATTGCTTTTGAGGTGTGATTTTGAGAGAAGTGGAAGTACCATTTTATAAGAGATGTGAGGGTCACTTTAAGAAAAATTGAAATATTAATTTATTTTCAATAATATTCGGTTTATAATGGCCCCAAAAGGATTTATTTCGAGTATAAGGTGGGGAATGATATAAAACCTCTCAAACAATAGGTTTTAGATAGGTTTAGGTCACTATATTAAACTTATCTTTTAGGATTTACTCTTGGTTAAATAGTATAACTTTTATCATGTATTCAAGTTTTTTTATAATAAATGGTTAATAAACTTACAATAAAAATCCAAAAGAACCCCAAGTGGTTCATTATTGACATATCTAAACTTATCTAATCCTTTGTCCAAACATTATATTTTTAGGATTATCATATCAATTAATAGTAAAGTATTTGTTTTAAAAACTCATTTATGTGAATTTTGACATTATTTAGTATTTGGTTTTTGTGAAAGTAAAAATACTTTATTACTTCAAAAAATAAAATAAAACAATACTAACATGTGATATTGACCTAGAAAATTAGTGTAATTCATAAAAAGTCTCAATTTACATTTATTTGGATATTTATAATATCAATTATTTTAATCATTGATTAATACGGTTATTACTATATTATCATTGTGCATAAATAAATTTAATTATTTAATTTCTAAGAGTTATAAAAAAAATAAAATTATTTAGAAAAATCCTTTTATATTTCTATTAAATATTTATAGTATAATTTATATTTATATAATCCTATATTAAAAATATTTTAGTTTTGAAATTTTGAATTTAAAACTTTAACTCTTTTTTTAATAAAATAATAATAAATGTCATAATCTAATACATGTGGATAAAAGAGGATTATATTTTATTCCAATGTTTAATTTTGTCCATTATACACTTATACAATAGAATTAGGACATGTGTTAGGGTAATCATAATATCATTTTACCTTTAATTTTCATATTTACTTTTATCTACTGTAATAAAATTCAAAAATTACTATTCACAAAAAATTAGTTTCATCTAATTGAACAAAATTTGACATACTGATATAAATTTTTTCTCTTGAATTTTTTAAATTCAATTCACATAAGAGGAAAAATTATGTCTTATGCAATTTTGAAAATTTTCCTAGAAGGTGGGTAAAAGACATTAAAATGTTCAATAAAATTTTATTCATCTAATTTTATTATAAAATGACTTAAATGAATTAAATTGAACTAATATAGGTATTAAGTTTCTATTTTATCCTTTAAAATAAATTTAATAATCAATTATTATTTAAATAAAATGTCCGCTTTAAATAAAAACTTAGTTTTTTTCACTATTCATAAAAAATTGAATGTTTTTAGAAAAATACCAAAAATTCACCCAAATATTTTTTTGATATTTCAAATTAAAAATTCATGTCCATTTTGACGAATTAAAAATATATAAATTGTAATAATAAATTAAAAATAAATATTCTCATTGTCAGAACCAAAAAAGTAGGTTTTTGAGAAATAAAATTTATCAAAAGATTAATTTGCGTTTATATCCTATTTAAATTTAAATTTACATAAAATGAACAAAATTGGATTAAATGATGAAAATATAATTTATTTATAGTTAAAAACCATTAAAATTTATAACTTAACACTATAAATTATTTTAATTAAAAAAATGGTTTTCAATTAAAATATAGAATTTTTCACTATTAATCAAAATATGAAAGTTACCAGAAAAGCACCAAAATTTTTTAAATATTTTATTTTTAGGTACTAATTCTAATGTAGAAGTTTATTTTGTCATTATGAATACATAAAAGTGTCAAATATTTGATTAAATAAGGATCTACATTGAAAGGCGGTAAAATTTCAATTTTTTTAAAAATACTTATTTTATCTAAAAAACTAAATTTTTTTATTATATTATGTCTTAGAAACACATAATATGAATGTTAAAATTATATAGAGTATATAAAATTCAAAAATCAATTTATATTATTTATAACCATTTTTTGAATTGCATGTTTGGTAAGTCATGGTTCGCTCGAACTCGGTGTTGCATGTAGCGCAAGCTATTGAATTAAATTAAAGAAAATAACATACTATGAAATATAATTGTATATAATAATGAAGTTTGAATAAAGAAATAAAAAAACACAATTTTGAGATATATATATATAACCCTTACGGTAGAATATCACAACATAGTAAAATAAATATAACCCCTTACTAATTATAAAAATAGAGGCCATTTGAAATATATAAATATGGTATCACCATTAAAAATGTTTATATTCAAATAAAACAACCTAATTATGAACATATAATTTTTTAAGGAAACCCCCTTACACCAGAATATTATAACAACATTTATATAAATAAATTCTATTACATGAGAATTGCATAAAATCAACATCTATTACAGATTCACGCCATCAATAGACTGAGAACAAGTTTCCTAAATCAACTTTCTCATTCATTTATGGGTTTTATATTAAAAACATCCACCTTTTCTATAGAGGCATAAATATTTATTTAATTGGTTTATCTGCGGACCATAGGTGATTCACTATGATTTCCAAATAGTGAAAAATTAAACATGCAGAGCAAGATGGGGTATAAATGAAGACAGTGAAAAAAATTGATCAAAAATATCAATTAAAAAAGACCAATGAAGGATATCCAAAACATTAATCAGTCAAACAGTGGATCATAAAAAAATTAAAATTGTATACAAAAACTAGAGCACAAATACCGAAATAAAATCAGATCCTACAAATGAAAAATTGGAAACCCTCATATCCAAATCACAAAATGAAAAATGCATAAATAAAATGAGAACCACTAAAAGAAAACAGAAGCCTACCATGCTAGGTTAAATAAAATATGAGACCCTCAAATCCAGATCTCGATGGTCTCTTTGGAAAATTTATCAGCAACTCGAAACCGGATGTTGAGCGATGTACAAGAAACTAGGGGGAGTGGGTTTTTATAATTCATGTGGGTTTATGTGATTTGAGATTTTATTCATTGAGGATGAGCAACTAGAATTATTTTCTTCCATAGAAAAGTTATAAAATCGTGAGGGGTTTTCAAAAGGATGGGTTTTTTAGATTGGAACTCTTTTATCTATGATGTTAAACACCCTTTTTTTAGTAGTGAATAATTTCATCATAAACATAACTCCTAAAAGGAAGCGGGTTTCAAAAGCATATAACCCCTAAAAGAGAAACATGTTTCATCAAAATCATGCTATCAAAACATAATCCATTCAGAAAAAAATTTATTGTAAAATTGAATAATTTCCCTAGAAAATCACGAGTAACACCAACAGATGTTAGCATAGATGGAATATAATTTTTTAAGATATTTTAAAAATATTTTTTAATGAAAATATACTTCATACATTGAAAAATTATTTTAAAATCACAAAACCTTTTGAAAAGGTTTTTCTATAAAAATTAATTTCAAAACTTATAAAGGAAGGAATGAAAATAAGAAAACGTTTTAAAAATCATTTTTCATGATAATGGTCTTCAAATATCTTTTCAAAAAATTATTTAAACAAGGTTTTTGAATTAATTATACTTTTGAAAGGAGAGAGAGATGGTCAGAATTTACATAAAAACGTTATATTATGTTCCAAAGAATGAAAAAATGGTACTAATTCATTGATATATGTTTAATAAATAGAGGATAAGTAATCTCGTGAGTGTTATTGAGAGATAGATCATAAAATTTCACTCATGGATTCATAAAAATTAATAATCTCCAAAAGTGATGATATTGTGTCAATAAACTCTTAGAACATGCTGACATGGAATCAAACTCTTCATGTAAGAAAATAAAATTATATAAATAATAAAATATCCTGAAAAAATTAATTTCATGATAAAATATAAGAAATGGTATTATATACACATCGAAAAATATTTTGGGAGAATAAAAAAACTCGGGTCACAAAGAAAGAAATTTGAAATAAAATTATATTACCAATTTTTTTACTTTTGTAAAATTAAACCTCATGAAAAAAGATCATAAAACATTATATAAATACCAATATATTTAGGTATAATATAAATATAATACAATCAGTGGAATTAAAAACACTATACGAAAGGAATGATTGGTGAACATATGACGTATCTCATGAAAAAATGTGAGTTGAAATCCCCTATGATTTTATTACAACCCTTTTCGTACTCATTCCAAAACACCTCTATAATATATATAAAATTATTATAAATATTTTATAGAACCATATTATTATATATAATACCATATTTTTTTTTGATAATTACCATATATAACCATTTTGTTGACAATCTTATGTTACGGTTTCAATTTAAGTAATATTTTCTTTGTTCATTACATGTGTCTTGACTCCACTCCAATGTCCCTAAGGCCTTCATTTTTATTGATTTTTGATAATCCACCTTTCAAGGGGTAAGGTGGAACCCTTAAAAGGCCTATAAGAATAAGTATTACATGGCCCGTATGAAATTGTGGAATTCAATGCCCTTAGGCTTCAAACATTACATACAACCAAGACTAACTACTTGTAACTGCTCCTCCCGAGCATCTTCATCATGAATTCAGCTCTTGACCTTCGCATGGCTGGTCGACTAGGCTTTCCTATGCATGAACAGGCTTGTCCCGATGGTAGGTGCCATACCCTCTCATTCTTGCAATCCTTTTAGCTTCTACTATGGTGAAAGATCCTTTTATCATCCTCCGTCTAAAGCTTGTTCTTTATAGGTTTTCGGGTTTTCATCTGAACTTAATGTGTCCCGAAGGCCCTGAGGTGGCCCGAAGGTCTTGCTGACCCGACGGCCTGGGTGGACTGATGGACATAAAGGACACATGGACCAAATAGGTGGACCGAAGGACCAAACGAGCGAATATTTCCGGCTGCTACAGTGCCAAACAGTGCCTGGTATAGTACCTCCTACAGTACAACATAGTTCCTACTACAGCTGCTGCTATAGAACCGCACAGTCCTACTACAGTACTGCTAGAGTACCATAAATTATCGCCCACCTAGATTTGATCCTGGGTCTCCTTGATGCACTTAATGAGTCCTCACCAACTGGGCTGAGGCCTATGTGCTTAATTTTTTTATATCATTGATCCTCAAACAAATATAATGATTACATGATTTAAACTATGATATAAATATCATGTATATTTTTATATGTGTATTATAATAAGATATAGAATATATAATTAAGAAATGGAATACACCATTCATAGAGATGGTCAGTAGAACATGCACATGAAATTTATTTCCATTTTTATTGTTATGTTGAAAGACAGTTGGAGGTACAATTTATGGGGTTACTGTAGCAGGACTATAGTAGTAATGTAGAAGGGACTGTGCAGTATTGAAGTAGGTACTATAGGGGGAACTATAGCAGGAAATGTTTAGTACTGTAGCAGCATGGAATTTACCCCTGTTTGGGCCTTCAGGCCACTGATTTGGTCCCTGAGTCCATTAAGGACTTCAGGCCACCCAATCCATCGGGCCAGTAAGGCCTTCGAGCCACCACAAGGCCTTCGAGCCACCTTATGGGCAGATGAAACCCAGAAAACCTACAAGGAATAAACTCTATAGGAGGATGAGCAAGGAACTTTCACCATATCAGATTCTACATGGATTGGAAGAATTAGAGGGTATGACACCTACCATCTTGGCAAGCCTGTGCATGCACGAGATAACCTAGTTGAATAGTCATGCGAAGGTGAAGAGATGATTCACGATGAATATATTGGGGAGTAGCAGTTCCAAGTAGTTATTCTGGGTTGTATATAATGTTTTAAGCCTAATAGAAATGAATTCATCTAAGGCCTATGGGACATGTAATACTTACTCCTACAGACCTTGTAAATGGTTCCACCTCACCACTTGAATGGTGGATTATCAGAAATCAATAACAAATGAAGGCCTTCGGGCCATTGGATGGAATGAAAATGAAACATATGTATTTATGTATATAATTTAATTTAATTATAATTATAATTTTATATATATCATATAATTTTATAAAACTCATCATTAATAAATTCCATGTAGTGTGTGAGCGAGTCACATCTCATTGAGGGGTGGTAGTCCACTCTTCCTTAAACGAAATTATTATATTTACACTAAATTGAAAGTAAAAAAGATAAGTGTTGTAGAATGAATACATAAGCTTAAATTCATAATAGATATAATATATGACATTTATAAATGTATTTTATATCATAATTTATAACATGATAGGTGTTAAAGTAAAAAATGAATGATCATCATTTAGAGAGGTGGTAGTTCAGCGTACGTGTAAGAAATATGTTTGTAACCCATTAGATAGAGGTTTGTGTAAGTGTAGGTTGGAACCATAGAATAAAAATATCATAGTATATTTATTATTCTATTTTTATTATAAAATCATAGAATAAATATATTAAAGGATGTGGAGAAGTAAAATAAAATAACGGAGATAGAGAGAATGTATTACCTCTTAATTAGGTAACACCTTTTTGTTTGGGCCAATAAACTTCCGTAGAATACATTATACTCAAAAGGAGGCTTCAAAGATAAATTTTAGGATGTTTGGAAGTTTATTATATAGATCATGGATGAAACAAATTGTTTTTATAGGTTTGAAGAATAAGTATAGGTGGTGGACATTTATAGGGAAGGAGTAGTGGAACTCTTTTAAATATTTGAAGATAGAATTCCTCCCACATGTTTCATGTTACAAGTGAAGGACTCTGGAACAACCTAAGAGGGGAAGGGTGAATCATGGTGTCAATTTTTTCTTTTTAGTTGATAGATCTTGTTCCCACATTGGTAGGAAACTGTTAAGCTTGTTTTTTTTGTGAAAGATAAGAAAACAATCTATCACATGAAAAGAGATTACAAAACAATTTTTACTTGGTTCACCACAAAGGGATAATCCATGGAGAATATTCCGAATGGTTGTCATTCATACCAAATTCCACTATTATTTTCTAGTTTTGGATTAAAAATGGTTCAATCATAGTCACATTGTTCCAAGGACTCTACCTTTAAATAATGTTCAGGGATAACTCACCACATTCCTTAGATCACTTCGATCGACTCCACTTAACTCATTGTGTTGGGAGAAGTCGTACTTAATTTATCAACATGAAGGTCACATTAAAATATTGCATTGATTTCTTTGTCTATGACCAGAATGAGACACAACATGGATCAAATTCATGAAATTATTCACATGGAAGCACTGATCGAACAAACCTGATATGAAAATACAATTTTAAACTCAATGCTACTTTTTCACACAATGTCTAACATTTGTGCACACGATCTTCTTTTTGTGAGAAATATTATAGATTTTTCAGTAAAAGATAAATTCTAAAAACCTTGATCCTTTTAAAAAATATAATACAAGGTTCAATGGGTCTTTTTATAATAAAGAAACAACATGGAAACCAGAATAACTCTCTGCAAATATTTTGTTTTGAAATATTTTATGTGGAAGAGCAACTGGATCTACATTAGAAAATTCATAAGTACACCATAGGGGTAGAATCATATTTTTAGGCCTAGAAAATACTACATGCTCATTTTGACACATCTTCATCGGTGTGCATAATATTTGTTACGAGTGCACAAAACCCCTTTTGACATCGCATTGGGTGCGTAAGATTATTTCGCACAGTCTCATCTATTCTGAACATTCAAATCTTGTACGCACTTTTTTCTTTTCAATATTTTGATGTACTGATCCCAAAAAAGTCATGTGCACAATATTCCAGGAACCCTTCAATATTTCACACAACTCCCTTTTCCAAAAACATTTTTCTCTACATTCCCATTTTTTACCCAAAAACATGGAAAACACATGGAAATGATGACACCTTCAACATTGTTGTCTACTTGAACTATAAGATCTATTTCCTTTTAAGTTGTCTAATCATAAACTAAGGGTTGATAAGAAGACAAAATATATTCTTTTTCTAGCATAGAACATGCTTGGTTCCAAAAATCTCCCCCTTTGGGTTTGTTGGCGATCTATACATAAATTCAATAGATCACCAACCACTATCAAAACCCGATATTCAAAATTTATCTCAGACAATAATCTAAGTCCACGGAAACAATGATCAGTGTATAAAACAAAAGGGAATGTTTGAATTGGGTTTATATGTTTTGGAATGCATAATTATGTCCAAGTCACTCAGTAATCTGGTTATAGATGAATTACATGCCCTAAACAGTTTCCTTCCAATACTAAATTTTCATCGTGACATAGAAGCATTATATGTCTTGAACTATTTCCTCAGAACACTGAATGATCATCATTCTCCCTTCTCCCTTATCAATTCTATGTTATTCCAAAAACAAATTTCAACATCCTCCTTTGTACCATTGAATTTATTTCTTCTCCCCCATTGGAAATACACCCAAAGACCAGAATTTGAATATTGTTTAACTAAAAAAACACTCCTACTAGATCATTTCTCCCCAATAAACCTACACCACTTACAGAAATAGATTAAAAATTGTTTATTGAACTAGGGAGAGGGTAATATCATGACCTCCTCATGAATTGGGAGGTGGCTGAACATTGATGTTCAATTGATGCTTCCCGAACAAAGCTGCTACTAGGGGCATGGTCAAAATATCAGTGAATTGTTCATCAGTTCCCACATGAGACATTTTAATCATTCCTTATTAAACATTTTCCTTGATGAAGTTATATTTGATTTTAATGTATTTCGTATGATAACTCTGAACACGATTCTTCATAAAATAAACTGTGCTCTTTTTATCACAATGAATCACCATTAGTTGTTTCATGTCATCACAAATATCGGTCATTTGTGGCATCATCCACAACAGCTGAGTGCTTGACATTGTGGTAGATATACACTCACTTTCAAAAGTTCATAGAGACGATATTTCTAGTTTCTTACTTAACCAACACGCACATTTCATGCTAATAAAGAATTCTCTACCACTTGTGGACTTTCTTCCCACCACATCTCTAGCCCAATCAGCAATTGAAAAACATGATATTTCCCTATCTATTTAAGAAGAAAATTATAATCCATAATTGTGAGTGCGATGAATGTACTTCATGATTCTTTTCACTATCACCATAAGTTCTTAATTTTTATTACTCAAAAAACATGCTTCTATGTATGTTTCAAGGAAAATATATGGTCCTGCCACTATCAAGTATAGTAAGCCTCCAATTGTTATCCTATATACTGTCGGATCTACAAATGTCTCATCTTCATGATTTCTCAGTTTAGTTCCAAAAAAAATCAGAGTCGAAATTGGTTTGGAGTTGTGCATATTTAACTTCTTCAAAAACTCTCTGGCATATTTTTCTGGAGAAATAAAAGTGTACTTTTCCTCCGAATCACATGAAACCCTGAGAAGTGTGTGAGTTCACTGATCATAGACATTTCAAATTCTAATTTCATGTAATTGGAAAATTCATCCATTGATCCCTAACTACTACTAGTAAAGATAATATCATCAATGTACAACAGTACCATGAATTAATCTTTCTGGAAATTATTCACATAGATATTTGGATCCCCTCCACCTATTTTAAATTATTTCCTTTTACATATAAGGGACCAACAGAGAGTACCATGCTCATGGAGCCTACTTCAATCCATAGAGATATTTTTTTTGTTTATAGAGGTTTGTTTCATTATTACCATGACAAAAAAACACTAGTTTTTATATGACAACTTATTCATAAATTACACCATTTTATAAAGTAGTTTTTTCATCCATTTCATATGATTTGTATCATCTTTGAATTTCTGTCTAATGAAAAATTCTGAATGACTCTAGCCTCACCACTAGAGAATATGTTTCTTCAGCATCGACACCTTCAATCTGGAAAATCTTTTACACCCTAGTCGCACCTTGTTTCGGATCACATTAGCATGCTTGTAAAATTTAATCATTAAAATCCAATTCGTACTAATCACATTGTGATTTTTAGGTCTCTTCACTAGATATGCTGTTTGGTTCTTATCAATCTGGTCTAACTCTCCAATTAGGGATTTTAACCATGATTCATCCTTTGGATCTTTATCAAACTATAATTGTTCCACAATTAAATGGAATATAGATTGTGCATTATTCTTCATTCTCTTTGTTTTTGCGGCTACAGTCCAATCCCTGATGATGTTGGATTGATCAATTTTTTCTCTTCAGTTTCTCCTTTGAGGTTTAGTAGAATTCTCTCCATCCATGGATTCCACTTCTTATTCTACATCTAAATCCACATCATTTTGTGACCTATGGATATTTTATACACCATCCCTTATTATTAATTTGATACCATCATGGTATTTTAGATATTATCTTCAACTATCTTAATATCACTTATTTCCTAAAAAATACATGATACTTATTGAAACATTTTTAGGATTTATTATTCATTAAATATCCTTTGAATATTCCTTCATCTGCCGCATCACCATATATTACTTTGTTTCCTTATTTGTTTCTGATAAAAAATTACATCTGAAAACATTGAAATATTTCAAATAGGTCTTCATTCCTTGCCACAACTCATACAGTGTATTCTTTTCACCCATATAAATCCTTGTTCGATTATGAATATATACCACAACTTCAATGGAATCTTTCCAATAATGCTGAGTGACAAGATTCACAATCAACATAGTTCTAGAAATATTATTCACCTGTCAATTCTGATGCTCAAAAACTCCATTTTATTGTGGGGTTATCACAACAACCACCTGATGTTGAATTCCATGTTTCCCCAGGTAATTTTCAAACTCAATAGATATATATTATCCTCCATTTTCAGATCGTAGAACATTTATTTTCCATCTATTATCATTCTCTGCAGTTCATTTATATGTTTTCTTGCAATCAAGCACTTGTAATTTTCTGTGTATTACCATCTCACATTCCATTCAACTATAATAATCTTTAAATTAGACAATGTACATTTCCCCATGAGTTATGACAACATTTATTAGTCTAATAAAACTTGTATGGATGAGATTTTGAAGATTTGATTCCCTTTTCTTCATTGTGTGATATGAACTATGCACCAACCTTCCACACATGAAATCATCACAACTCCTCTACCATTCATGATTTAAATTTGGAATATCCAGGACAATCTTCAATTTAGGAATCTTTTACATATCTTGTTGATTAATATTCCTCAATATCAGATTCTACAAGTTGTTTTCTACATCAAATGGAATGTAGAAATTTTTTTCTTTAGTCTCAACCTAATATACGTTTCCATCTCTATTACAGCCTTTCATGAGATAATTCACCATATTTCCCTTTATTGGGCATCCATTTTTATTTAAAGTCACTATAAGTAATATTCCATAGATTTTACTTACACTTAGGATATTGTGATGTGACCCATGCATATAAAGAACTTCTGTTTCCTTTAGCTCAAATTTGGCCAGTTCAGTACTTCTACTACCTTTGATCGTTAAAGCACCATCATTACCAGACATTATTATTCCATCAATCATTTTCTTAATATTAATTAATAGGTCTTAATTTCTTGTCACATTATATAATCAACCACTATCAATAATCCATGTGCTACTGTTCTTTGTTGCTTTGAGAGCTACTTCTTGAAGGTTGGATTTTTCATTTTTCCTCAATTCCTTCCACAAAATATTATAATTACAAGAGGATAGGTGTGCTCGTTAAAATACATTATAATCATGCGTGAGTTATTAAATTCATAATATTATTCTAAAGGAGAAAAATTATTTAAAATATCCATATTGTCTTGTAATTTAGTTATTACTTTTCAATATGAATTGAATAAATTTACCATATCATTCATCTTCTTAAAATACATGGTTTTAAGGATAATGTTAGAATATTGAATATAATATCCATAGAATTTTTTTCTTCAATAAGAAGTTGAATATGAATTTGTTATCCTTTGTTGAGATCTTAACTCTTCCCCATTCATATAGCTCGTTTCCACTTCGCAGTATTATATGACATGGCCTAGATAGGCACAGAATTGACATTTTATGAGTAGAAATGTCTTCTTATTTTTATTCCTCTTCATGTCTCATTCGTTATAATTTTTTGGATACCTATAATTTTTGGATACCTTAGGATATTTTCCATTTCTTCATTTAGATTGAATTGAGAATTTCTTTTTTGGTACTTCAGGTGACTTTTCAGCATGACCAATTTCTAGAATTCCTTTATTCTGGATATCTTTATTTGCAAAATTTGATGTTTTTTCATTAAAAATGTTTCCACTATTTCACATGCATTCAGATATTTTATAATTAAAAACATTTTCAACTACATAAGAACCATGCTTAGATCTATCTTGAAATTCAGCGTCATAAAAACTTCTAAATTGTATTTTATTCAATGTTTCTTTTGAAATTGATTCACTTTCAAGTTTACTCCTAATAATAACAAATTCTTCTTCAAGACCCTCAATAGTCTTGGACTTCTCTTCACATATGGAGGTTAGTTCATTGATGAACATTCCAAATTATTCAATTTGAAGCTTCATTTCCACTACATCCTCTATTCTTTCAAGGGTTGTTGACTTAAATTTCAGTACTTCTTCTATTCATTCAATATCAACTTCAAGCTGATATACATAGTCTAATGATTCTTCCACAATTTCATTCCTATTTTTTCATCTGTTAAAATGATTCTCTAGCTTACTAAAATAAACCTTAGGTTTCAATTTGACATTGAAATTAGTGTGAAACTGACTATCTCTACATTTATCTCCCGATGATTCTGTGTTTTCAATGGTAGCCATTATTGACACATGGGATCCAGATTTAAATTTCAGTTCTTCATCCTCAAAGTATTCACTATCATTAAATTATTCTATACAAAAAAAAATTTCTCTGTAATTTCATACAATAGAAAAAGTCTCCGTTTTTTGAAAAACCTTTTTTCATGATTTTTCATGTCTCCAACTTCATTTTCACCATCATCAAACTTTCTGGTGAACAAGGAGGAAATGTACCCAACTCTACCACTACGAAAAAATTCTACAGGTAACATACCTTCAAATTTCCCTGTTAAATTATTTATTTTATTGGAAATGATAGAAATAATTTCTCCATCCTCATTATCTCATTAACATTATCTACAAAATTTTTAGTTTTTTATAACTTCAAATTCCATTTCCTTGTTGACACGTGTCGTCACATCTTCTGGCTTTACTTTCATTTCATATACGACTAGACTACTCATTAGATATTCTACTAAATGTTTATATAGATCCCTTTCTTCAAGGGATGACACATTTGGGTGGTAAAGAGGTGGAAGTCTTCTCAAAATTTCTTTCACAATATCAATATATTTGATTTCTTCTCTAATCCCTTGAATTTATTTTACTACTTAAGGAATATTTTTGAATAAAGAATCTGTATTCTCATTAGAATGCATATTTATATCGGAAAGCATATTATGTTGGACATTTAGTTTTTCTTCCTTCACTTTATTGTCTCATTAATATATATTCTCTAATTTTTTCAACATTGACTTTGATGAAGTGAAACTAAGCACCATTAGATAGATCTAATCATAATGTACATATGTGGGGGAATTTTTTGATTTAGAATCTACATCAAACATATTTTTATCTATAATAGTCATAGACAGCCCTGTTAGGTTAGTTACATATATTCTTGAGCTATAAAAATAAGAACTTCCAATAAAATAAATCTTAGATGAGATCTCATACTATTCTTCCATACCTAAAATTTGATTCCATCAAATAAGGAAACTCCCCTGACATCTAGTGAATTATCTAGGACAATAGAGAAGGTGTATATTAAACACCAACAACTTTTCCCTTTGATACCAATTGAAGGACCCCAAAACACCCTTAGAGGGGAGGGGTGAATTAGGGAATCAACTATTTTCTTTTGACATGAGGTATCATGATCCCACCTTAATAGAAACTATTAAACCTATCTAATGCAAAATAAAATAAAACAAACTATCACATGGAAAGAGATGAAATAATAATTTTTATTTCATTCATCACAAAGGGATGGTCCATGGATCATTCACCAATATGTTGTCAGTCATTCAAAAGTCAACTATTCATCACTAGTTGTGAATTACTAATGATTTAAACACAGTAACATTCTTCTAGGAACACTTCCTTTAAAAAAGGATCAGTGAAAATTCATTATGTCCCTAAGATCAATTATGTCGACACCCCATATCTCACTACATTGGAATAAGTCTTACTCAATTTATCCACTAGAATGTGTCTTCAAAAGATAAACCTTTAAGTCTTTATCTCTATTCAGCATGACACACTTCTTGCATTGAATTCCTAAAAGGATTCACCTGGATGTACTGATTGATCAAAACGTATATAAAAATAAAATTAGAATCTCAACACTACATTTGTGCACAACATCTACAATTTTTTTACACAAGATCAGATGTTTGCATGAAAGATTTGAATTTTTTTTCAAAATGTGACTTTTGCACAACCCTAATCCTTCCTCCAACCCTGATCTTCCATGCAACTATACCACAAGGCTCACTTTCCTTTTTAAGAGTAAATGAACTTCTTGCACACAAGAATAACTCTCTAAAAATCATTCGTGTAGAAATACTTCACATGGTAGAGTAACCAGATCTTTTTTGGAAAATTTAGAAGTCCTAAATGGGGTTACCCACCTATTTATAGTCCTTGACAACCCAACATACAAGTTCTCTATGTGTCTTTATCGGTGCAAGTAAGATTCTTTCCGAGCACGCAAAACCCATTTTGAAGTCGCATTGGGCACATAATATTCTTCAAAATAGCATCATATTTCACATAAATTCATATCTTTCACACAAAATTTCCCTTTTCCATATTTTGATGCACTGATCCCATATAAGAATTTCGTGAATGTTTCTAAACACCCATCAATTTTGAACACAACTCCGTTTTCCAAAACCAGTTTTCTTCGTATTCCAATATTTTGACCCACACATTTGGCAAAAACTGGGAAATGATGCCAACATCAACAATAGGTCTACTTGAATTGTAATATCAAAGTACTTGTAAATTTTTTGATCATCCTTTGAGGATTCATAACAAATACAAACCATATTCTATTTCCCACATAGAATAGGTTTGGTTCGAATAATAATTTGATCCAATAATGATCCAATGTCTATTAAAGGGAGGATAAGGTCTAAATATATCCATAAAATGGGTTTTGGAAAATTTTATAGGTCTTTTTGAGCCTTAAGGTTATGTTTTAGACTCCTATTAAGCTTTATTTTACATTGGTCAATGCAATTAATTTTAATCACTTTCACTAAAATTTATTGAAAAAAACTATGTTCAAATTATTAGAAATTATAAATTATTTTGATTCCAAATATTTAATCCATTATTCAAAATTCCAATCTGAAAAGGGTTGGAATATAATTTAAAATTAATCTCATATTTAGGTCAACAATGCAGATTTTTAATGTAAAAACATTCATAAGTTTCCTTTGTTTTTATTTATAATTTCTATGTGAAATTGATTTTAATGACATAAATTGTATTAATTCGTAAAAATAATATGTAATTAAATTTTTAAATAATTTAAAATATAATTTAACCATTTAAAAATATTATATTAAAAATCATTTTTAAATTAACATTGAATATTTTTCACTATTCATACAAAAGTGAATTTTCTAGAGAAAAAACACCAAAAATTCACCCTAATATAATTTTGATATTCTATCATCAAAAATTATGTTCATTTTATGAAATTATATTTCTAAATGTTCCTAAAATTAGTTTTATTTTTTTCATCAAAATACATGAAAAGTACTTTATTTTTGAAAATAGTATTTTTAAACGTATAAGGACAATACCGAAAATTATATATTTTGTTATCAATATTTATTTTTATTTATACCAAAACATTATATAAAATATTTTTAAATTGGTTATTACTATTCATATTATTATGCTTAATGTCTATGTTATAATTTTTTCATTTAAATAATTATAACAATAAAATGGCGTTTCATGTAACGTATGCCAAGTCGATATTCCTTGAAATGTACACCAAGTAGATGTTGTATGTAACATACACCAAGTCCATTCTGTGTGAAAGTAATATTATGATTTGTTAATTTCATTATATATATTAAATTTTAATTTATTCGTGATAAGGTCTATAAAAACATGTGTTGTCACATCACCCCTTATTACACCCACAAACGCCCGAAAGTGTAAGGTGTGTGATGGTGGTTGCTTCGTGGGATGCCTTCACTACCATCGGTCAAGTAATAATCCTAAAAAATGTGAACTTCTTTCATATACGATTTCATTCAAGCTTTACTTGTTGATGCATGGAATTCTATTGGTCAACAGAGAACCGTAATGATGATACCTCCATTAAATGTTATAACAAATGGGATTCAAACGACATGGATCTACTAGTTGAGGCCGTTGAATCTCCATTCTGTATAAATTATATTTTTTAATACTACTTATAAACACTAATTATAATGGTAAAATTATTAATTAAGGTTATAGTTTCCAATTGTCATAATTAAAAATAGACACATATCCCTTTATAAACTATAAATAATACTACATTATTTCACACTAAATCCACCACAATCTTTCTTAAGGTTTTATTTTTTTCATAATATGTTGATTGGTTTACTAATATATTGTTTTATTTAAATAAATGTTTTAGTGTGGGTGATGATTCTAATAGATTGTGGGGATCCTTACATTCCCATTTTACTTATTATACTTTATATTATTTCTCTAGTTGTAATGTTTGGCATTTTAATCGGTTTCATAACTGACTAATGTAATGATCACTATTAATGATATAAAATATTTTTGGTCTCTCTTAGTTTTTTTCATGTATGATATTATATAATATGTAATAAAAATTTATTCTGTAAACAAATATCCTTTATAATGTCTAGTTAATTATATATATTCGATGAGCTCTAATTTTTCATTAAATTTAAAAAAATTGTTAAATATCATTGTTTTTTATTCTCCACACCCATGTTTTAATTTTGGAAAACAATATTTTGGAAATTTCATTTTAAAATTAAATTTTTATAAAAAAATAAATAAAATTAAGTAAAAGTACTTTACATTTTTTATTAATTTGAGTATTATTATTTTTTTGTAGTAGGAAATTGTAAACATCGTTCACCAGAAAAATAGTCCAACCCGTACTATCCCTCAACATTTTATCATCCCACCACATATCCTTTCCAAGAGGGATTATCAACCTAGAAGTCCCATGTTGAATTCCTTCATGGAAATAATAAGGGGACATATCACAATAGGATCATGGGAGCAATAGTCTATGGGGAACATGTACGTGTGGATGTGGGAGGACAATATCACAAAGATAGGGCAGTACATGGTGAAATAAGGGGTCCTATATCCACCACTTGATATTTCAAAGGGAATATTCTATCGAATTACATTTAAGACGAGTAATTTCCTTCGTGGAATCGATGTTGGAAGAAGCCTCAACCCGGGTACTATGAACTTAAGTAGAACAATGCGGATTCAACCCTACTGGTGTGTCACATGCCTCGAAAAAACCCTTGGATTCATTTTACACCATGACAATAACTATAAAATAACCACATATGATACATAAAGATCTCTACATTAAGGTATACAACACTAATAATGTCTAATATAACCATGGATTATATATAGATCATTGGAAAACCACCATAATTTCTATTTGAAGTCACACATTAATCTACATGATAACATGTGAACCATAATCCAATTATAAATTATGGATGGGTTTAGGAAAAGAAATATTCCATAGGACATCACTTCTATAACATGGTCTCACAAATATATATTCCACTATGTTGTCTTCTTTTAACTTCACTATTATGGTGCCTAAAATTGTTGTGGAAGGAATTTTTTTCAATAGAAAAATGTTATGGAATCATTAAAACCATTTCACCATGGTCCACTTATCACTAAGAAGAAAAATAAGTTATTGGGGACATAAAAAACTCATTTTTTTGAAACCATGAAAAAAGAAAAATTGAAAGGATATTCTTGTTTCATAGAATGTGAGACTGCATAGTGGCCACTTTTTTGTAAATTTAAAGAAGAAATTAAAGAAAAAGGTTGTGTCATTGGACCTCCACTGCAAAATATAGGTATAACATATGGTATCACTATTTTTTTGAGTGAGATTATATGTTGTGTAATGGTGATAATCTTATACTATATCCAAAAAAAGACAACCACCATAAAATTTGGTTTTGTTATAGAAAAAATGTTTCACTATGGACATGAACAACTATGCATTGCATTTGTGGCAAAGAGAAGACACATGTTGTACTAAATTGTTGTTTGAAGATTTAAGTACTTGATATCTCCAAGAATTTTCGGTTACACTATCCCAACTTCATGTGTTTTAAACATAAATACAGATTCAAGGATTATATTCTACGATTAAAGAGTTTTAACACTCCCTAAATCAATGGTGATTGAGCCAAGATAGGGGAAACCAATGTTAATAAAATTTAAGACCGGGTTAATAAAATAAAATAAAGGAATTAATAATTGACAAATTAAGATTTTAAAAACCATAGATAAGATATTATCTTAGAGAATATAATAAATGGGATGGGTATGGTACAAGGGGGAATTTTCCTGAGATTTTTACAAGAAAACTCAACTGGATGACTGGAACATGTTGATGCTGTAGGTTTATTTAATTCTTATATTTTATATCCTCTCATGACTAGTATGAGGAAGTAAACTCCTTTTTTCAATCCATGTTAGGTATTAGGAGTGGACCTAGTTTAGGGAATATCATATTGATTGAAATTTTAATATTTTTATTGTATAATTTCATCTAATATTCTTATATCATAAAATTATCTCTCAGGAATGACCAATGCAGAAAGAGAAGGGGTTTCCGTACTAAAATTTCTTCAACCTGTGAAACTTACCCACGAACAAGTCACTACATGAGTATGGGGTCACTAGGTTTATATATGGATCAAAACACCTATTGATGAACTAACCTATGATATGAGAGGGGAAGATGTGGTTCATGATTTAAAGTGTGAGAACTCTGATATGAGGCTTGCTATAAGTAGGTTTTGACACTGTTTAAATTAATAATCACACATAATTTTCTATAAATAAATTTCTCAATACCCGACGTACATGTTCATGGTATATCCATCTCATAAAATTTTGAAACCAAAAAATTAATATCTTTTTTCTTATAAAAATGTTTCCTAATTTTTTTTATGTTTTTAAAATATTCTTATTGGATACTCCATGACCTTAAACTCTTATATATATAAAACTAATTAGTGATCGTTGAGATTAATAAATAATTTCCTTGATATCCCTAAGATAGATTTCACTACTCCATATAGGTTGAGAACACTTATTTCTTATGAGGTAGGTCTAATTTAGCTACATTAAAAGTGAACGAAGAGGCCAAAATGAAAGAAAATCAAGAAAATAATTTCTATAAAATTCTAGAAACAGTCTAGACAACAAAGTCTAAGAAGAATTCTAAAAAGGGAAGCTAGTGTGGGAAAATAGTGAGAATCCATTTTATTATTTACTAAGGGAAGAAACTCACTCTATTGGGCCCATATAGATTAAAAATTTTTATATGGAGGATAGGTAATGTTGGTTTCTAAAAAAGGGAGGGGTCCCATCTACATGAAAGATTTTTCTCTTTGACCATTTATATATCAAGGCCAGATAATCTTCTTCTTACCTTTGAAAAATAGATAAAAAGAGGTAAGATTGTTCTGAATGATAATAAACAAAAAACATTTGGAAGGAAAATCACTTTCTTATGTCTTTTTTTTAATATGAATTCAATTTTAGTATCCATTTTTGGAGTGCATCCGCTTAACTAATTTTCAAACTACCATGATAAGGTCTAACACATTCATTATGTGTCTGATATTCTCTTATCCAAATTAATTTAGGTACAATGACCTACTATGGTAAGAAATAGAGACAAAAATAATATCTTCAAATAAAAGGAGAGTTATCATTCAAATTTTAGTGTTCACTATACTCCCAGATTTTCCAGAACTTTTTTTTTTGTTTTTAAGAAATAATTCATGACACAAAATGATTCTTCTTACATTTTTATCAATGATAAATATAATTTTTAAGAAGCCCAATATTTAATTTTTTAATTTTTATATTGATAGGAATTGAAAAAGTAAAATGGGGAATTTGATGATTATAGTGAAGCATATGAATTTTAAATAAAAAAATCTTGTTTATCATTTTAGTCACATCAGTCAAACAATACCTTCTATATTTCATGAATTTATTTTTTTAATGATAATTTTTATTGATTTATGGTTATTAAACCTTCTCTAAGGGATTTCCTTTTAAATTTTATGCTTTTATTCTCTAGATGTTTTTAATCCACCATTTCCAATATTTTGTAGTATATTTTTTGAGAAAACATAGAACATGTAACCTACATGGATTTGAATTTATTATTTTAAAAATGGTGACTCTACAAATTTAGAAGAAAATGATTGAGTATTTTTTGTATGATTTATCCTTTATCCTTGAGACTGACATAAAATTTATATGTCATTTCCCCTTAGATAGCATGAATGACCTTGTACACAAATAGAAACATTTTAATCCAATTTATCCATTCATACCCTTTTTATAATGTTTTTCATGATGTCCAATGTGTTATTGTTGGGGGTATAAGGATTTCATGGAAAATGAATATTCTTTTATTGGAAGGGAATGTTTTGGGTGCTTGAATGGAAACAGTTCATGTAATAATTTACTATTTTTATTATCTACCCCTGTATAATATATATATATATATATATTAAAAAATTATGTTTACTTATGGAGGGTCAAAAATCACCATCACAAGACCAATAATTTTTATCAATTGGGGTTGGGTGGTCGATGTGAAACTTTTCCAGGTTCAATTCATGAAAAAATGAATTTCAAAAAGGGAGAGGGTAACTCATTCATTATGCTCCATTTTCCATGACATTCATTTTGATCATTGGTATTGGTAATGGTTATAATTTTAAATAGGATAATGTCTTTTGTATACTTTTTTTATCATGATGTACATCTATATTTTAACCTCATTTTTTGAGATTTATGTTTTATAAGTTAATTTCCTATCATCATTAATCCTCAAAATACCGTCATCTATTTTTTAAATTCTACATTATTTTTAGTCAAATTTGTATCTACTAAATTACTAATGTATATCATTTTCAAATTATTATCTTTTATAGATGTACTCAAGTTATTGTTAAACCTTAATATTTATTTAACCATACGTGGTTAGAGAATAAAAACTATGAGGTAAACACAAAATTGGAATGTTACTAATGATAAATTAAATTAATTAAATTAATTAAATGGAGGAGATGATATATCCCAACATTTTCCATTTTTAATTTTAAAAACATTCTGTCTAGGGATTTTTTCGAATCATTTATTATACGTGACCTTTGAAATTCCTCTCCTTTTATGTTAATTTTTTTATTTTATTGATTTTGAATTTTAAATATTTATAGAATAGAGGTTTAATGTGTAATAATTATATAATATATATTCTTGAGGATAAGCATGATTTAAGTGTGGGGGATTTGATGAGATCAAGTTTTTCAGGAAATTTTTTAAATAATAATTTTTATATGTCATTATTTTTAATTCTCAATACCCATTCTTTAATTTAAATTAATAAACATTTAATATATTAATTTTTTAAAGATATTTTGTAGAAAAATAATTATAATATATAAATAATAATTTATTTACATTGTTTTATTATTTTAATTATTTTTATATTTTGTTTTTAGGTGGAAATTTTAGAGGATGGTTGTACAAAAAAATGGTCCAACCCATACAAGCCATCATTCTTGAGGAATATTGCCACGCATCCAACCCAAGAGGCCCAAGTGGCTATTAAAGACCATGTGGAAGGCTTGTATGGGTTGTATAAATTAGAGATAGTTAAATAGAAGCACAGGACCACCAACGTGTAAAGAATGTGTTCAAATGGTAGAGGGAGGATAATATCACTGGGATGGGGTTGTCTATAGTAAAACACGGGGTCCTTTGTCCCCTATCAAATATTTTAGATGATAGATTCCAGGGATTCACTTATTAAGAGGAGGAATTACCTCTACATAATTGGTGTGGGATAAACCCTCAACCCAGTTACAGTGTGCTTAAGAAGATTGATGTCACATCATCCCCTCTCACACATCACCTATCTTGTACACAACATCGTTCTCTTATTCCACCCTCAATCTCACCTTCCTCGATGAAACTCATCAGAAATCCACAATGGTTAATTCCTAAAAAGATCATGTTTGAGCCATACTACATTTCTAAGGCCTAATATCACCATGGCTGATCACTAGAGCCCTGAATGACCACTATGTAAACCATCTAATGTTGAAAAATTCCTTTCAAGAAAATCTTAGCTCCATTTATCCACATTGATGTTAAAATGGGATAAATATAAGAAATATTTCATAATCCCTAATCGCTACATCGTGGTATCTCTAATGAGGATTTAATTGTGTCATGAGATTTTCATTGGGCCATTAAGGTGCCTGAAATGGAATTTGGGATTTTTTTAAGAATGGAAGACTCTATAATTACATTAAAACTATCATATTATGGTCCACTACAATAAAGAATAATAATAAGAGTTTGTGGTTATGGATAAACCACTATGCCGCGGTGATGAAAAAGATAGAAAATGAAATAATATACATTCATTGTAGCATGTGAGGTAGAATAATAGACATGTTTGGATGAATTTTATAAAGAAAATAATGATAAAGGATACACAATAGGACCTCCACTACATCATAGAGGTATCAAATATGGTATTATCTTAATTTTGAATGATAATAGGTGTCATATTATTTTGATAATTATAAATATATCCATGAAGAATAGAACACACATAAAATTTTGTTGCACCATGGAAGAAAGGTTTCACTGTATACATGCACATCCATGCAATTTTTTTACAACAATGAGAATACCAATGCCACAGTGCACTATTATTCCAAATTTAAATACCCAATATCAAGGGCTATTTCATTATATACCGGTCGATCCTTATATTTTTTAAATAGAAAGAGAGATATACACAAACTCTCCTTCCATTAAGGTGTTTTTACACTTTATAAATAACGGAATACCAAGCCATGATATGTAAAACATGCATGGATATAATTGAATACATGATTATGATAAGAAAATAAAATATTACAGTAGGGATAAATTCAAATTTAAAAAAACACAAGATAGGAAATTCTCATTGATGATAAAATAGAAGGGATAGATCTGGTGAAATAGTGGGGGGGGGGTTGGATAATTTCACTATAGTAATGAACTTGATAAAAAGAAGACGTTGTTGCTATAGGTTTATTTGAATCCTATTTTATCCACTAATTACTAGTTTAGTGGGTAAAATATTTTTATGATAATATATGTAATATATTAGGAGTTCACATAGTGCAAGGGAAAGTATTTTTCATTGAAATTAGAATGGGTTTTCTCATTATTTCATCACATGTTTTTTATATAATACCCTTCTCTATCAGGCATGTCCAATACTGAATCATAAGGGCATAAACATACTTCTTCCAATGACCATTACCCATGGAATAATTAATGCATGAGTTTGGGGAAACATTTTTCAAATATAGTTCCAATCACATATTGATGAAATAACATAATATTTAATGGAGTGAGAAGGTTAATAATTTATAGGGTGATCACATTGAGTGGTGGATCATTAAAAGTGGGATTTGAAACCATTTAAATTAAAAAAATCACTCACTTTTCCATAGCTAAAGTAAATAAACTAGAACTTATATATTCTCGGTACATCCATATCATCAAATTTTAAAAACAAAAATTATATATTTGTTTTATCATTTAATTTTTTCTTTAAAATTTTTAGAATTTTCTAAACCATTCTCAGTTAATCAATCTTGATCTTCCATTATACATGATTTAAAATTTTTTAGTGATCCTCAAGATTAATAAATTTTATTATTTTATTTACTATATATAAAAAAATAATCTCTTTTGTTACATAAATAATCTATATTAACATATAAGTAATTTTATATTACCATGACATAAGATGGTTTTCCACTATGGAATGGATTGATCTTTATAATGGTATTGATAAATCTTGAATAAAAATAATTTGAGGAATGAAAAATAATAATAATAATAATTATTATTATTATATTTCATGAATAATATGATAAAATTAATCGATTTAAATTCATTCCCACCACATAAGTAAATAGGTGGTGAATATGACTTGAGTCTCAAAGAATGAAAATTTAGACAGAAGAACTACATGTGTGGGTTTGGTGGTAATTCAATTATAAAATATTGAAATATATGTCTTAAAATGATCATAAAATACCATGACTATGTTAATATCACTATATAACATATCAAATATGTAGTATATACAGAACATATATGAAATTAGGTGTATAAACCAAAACATGTCTCAAAGAGAAGAATTTGAGATGGAAAACCTTTAACTCTTGTCCTGACTTTCATAAACAAAAATTAAACACCTTTATAATAAACACATATATCTTAATTAATTAATAATAATCTTTTGTATTATAAATTTTAATCTATACTATTTATAAATAGTCATTTTCTATATGAATTCTTCCAATTTTTTTATATCGGTGTTTATAGTTTTAATCATTTGTATTAGTTTCATAATAGTGATGTTTATATTAATTCTTCTTCATAAATTAATTATTTCTAGTTGATTAAATTTAAATATATAGATCAATTATAATAATTTATGATCATTAAAATTACCTTAATTAGTGGTTTAATCATTATCCTTGAAGATAAAATCAATAATAGTCACATGTTGGTGATTTTTAATAAACAAAAGGTATATCCTTAATTGATGAATTTGATAGTGATATAACATATCCAAAACCGAAATTAAAATCATTATTTACAAATTTATATCATATTATTCGAATAAATAATTTTTCAGGGTCATCCATGATATGAATTTATTTTATTCATCATGTATGTGGTTATACAGATCCAAACACGAATACACCCAGATTCGATGATTTGTTATTCAGATATTTTATTGTAATATCATTCTAATATAATCATAAATAAATTATTTAATATTTATTAGTGCGTAATATTACAATATTAATTATTTATAAGAATAATTAATGGATATTAATATTTTATATGATTTGAATAAAATATTATCCTCTTAAGAGGATTGTTTTAAACAATTAAATTAATGAATATTTTTTATTAATCATGTCATTAATAGTTTCTATAATTTCTCATAAATTAAATTTAATGATATCATAAAGAACATATTTATACTTTAATAAAATCCATATATTAAACCTCATAATGTGGTGAATGAAAATGAATCCAGTTTCATCATGTATGTGGTAAACCTCACAAGACAAGAAAGACAGTTTTTTTCTTAATAGACAGGGTATATGAATAAAAAATGATAAAAAAATTAATATATTAACATTAAATTATATAAATGATACTAATATAATTATATTATTTTTTATAGATATAATTTTAAAATATATAATTAAGGAGAAAATATAAGTAGTTAATAATACTCGCATCGAGGACTTGAATTTTCGTTGGAACCATCCTTGTAAATAAATTCCTTATTCTGAAAAATGGTATATTAATTTTTTTAACATGTGATAGGTTTCTAGTAGGAGAAATTTTTTGGAGTTTCAATAGTAAATTCAAAGGATAGGTGACTCTTGAAGTGGTGGAGATGTTACTTATTTTTAAGTGAGGGGAAGGGTATTTCTTTAGTGACCCTTAAATTCTCAATAATTTAAGGTTACTATTCAAGTTGCAATAGTCACAAAATTTAAAAAATAAGGATTTAAAAAAAAATATTGGTCATAAATAACCTCAAAAAATATTTTTTTGATAAATTTTAGTGTTTTAGGTATTTTTTTAGCATATTAACTTTTATCCAATTTTAATTTTACCTTAGTAATTAATTTCTGACCATAATAATTAATTTTAATGAAAAATATTATGATTTATATTTTTACATAATTTTAAAATGCTAATAAAAAATTTTAAAATCATTTTATTAAATAAAATTAAAAAATTCATTAAAATATAATTGAAAATATATAGATATAATCAAAAAAATAGTTTATAAGGAAATCACATTTTCTGATTTAAATTTATATATTAGATTTATTTATATTGGATTTATATTATAATGGAATAATCTTTTTATTATAATAAAATATAGAGTATGATGACATTAAGTCAATCCATAACTTAATCGCTATTGAAAATAATTTATTTAATGAAAAGACTAAAAAAATTTATAGTACAGTAATATTATAATTTATTCTAAAAAAATTGGACATATGATCTATAAGTTCAAATATTACTTTAAAATTGAAATTTATTTTCAATATTTTTTTTTTCTTTATATGGTTTTTAAAACTTCTATGTCATCCTTAAATAAATAATGAGTCATACAAATTATAAGTTTCATGGAAACCATAATTTTCAACTAAAAACTGAACTTTTTAGAAGAAGCTCAAAATTTCATAATAATCTAATTTTTATATTATGAAATCAAAAATAAATTTATTTTGGTCAACTTAAAATTCTTAAATATTAATTTTATAGAAATTCTTGAATAAATTTTCTTTAATGTGCGATTTTCAAAGATATGGTGTTTGCTTTATACAGTTGGGTCTTGGGAAGTACAAAATTGTAGTAATATAACGAGCTTAGTTTCATTAGTATAAATGAGTTGATATTATATTAATGTAAAAAAATTATTTATTACCTTCCATAAACTTATAAAAACAAAAAAAATCATTATTTTGTAGTGTAGACTACTTCTTCCATGGTTCAAGATTTTATGTTTCTCATATTGATTCTACTTCTTTATCCAACCAATATCAAATATGAGTGATAAACTTAAAAAAAACCTAAATCATATCAATATTTTTATATTTTAATGATATTATACACTTACCTAACCATACTCAATCAATTATATTTAGTGTGTCCATTTTTATCATGGGTTAACAACCCATGTAAGCTATTCAATAATGCATCATCATGTAAGAATATAGTAAATTAAATACTAATGTTATAATAAGTTAATAAAAAATTATTTTTTTTCCATTTATATTATGTATTTACACTATTATTAAATTTTCATAATTGATCTCAATAATTACTAAAACAAAACGAAGCTGATTCCACTTTCAGAAAAATATAATAAAAATATATGTAATAAATAAATAAAATATGATAATAAATTTTCTATATTAAATTAAATATTAATGAAATTTTTTTTCCGATCGTATAAAGTAATATTAATTTAGATATTCAAGAATTTGGGGGCATACACATAATAAACCAAGAACAAGGTAAGAGTTTGTTGCCTCAAATTACTTTTTAGATATGTTTATATCATACACCTAATTTGGTTTATATGGTGTATATGCTACCTATTTGATTCATTTGGTAATAAATATTATTTCATTCCTTTTTTTAATAGTTTAATTTAACAACTTTCTCATTTAATGTGTTTTTATTTAAATATCACTCAAGCTATAATAGTTTTCTTGAACCAGATTCTCTCCCCTTGAGTCATAAATTCTATACATGATTCTGATATTATAAGATTTTTTATCCTTATTATTCTATTACTCAATAACATTTTATATTTTTCTATTGGTATTAAATATATTTTCATTTATATAATCTTTCTTGATTAAATACCATCTCAAATAAAAGTTTGGCCTTGGATATAATAACCCCCATTTTTTCAAATCCATGTCTCTATTTTCAGTCCCACCAAAGTTATCCTCTCTTTTTGGGAACTATAATATGGATTATTTTATATGATCCTACTAGTAATCATTACCTATTTTTATAAGGTAAATCTAATACACTTTTTACTATGTGAGTTTTCAACAAGGGTATTTTAATACATATAAAAAGGTATTCCACACTTTTAAAATTAAATTTTTTATCTTCCATTCCATGTTTTCTAAATAAAACTACTATGTATTTCTATGACTCCATTAGTGGATATTTTATTAAAACTAATGTTTTTATATATATAAAAATTATTCTTTTCAGCCTTTTTGGAAATTAATTTTAATATGAAAATGGTTTCTTTGTCACTTTTGTTTTTTATAGAAATAAAAATAGAAACATATTTTTAAAACATTTTCATATAAACAGATTTCCCATAATATTTAATCTTTATTCCCATGACTTATGGTTTTACAAAGTTAATTATTTTTCCATGATTTCAGGATTATTATTTAAAATTATTTTCATGGAAAATGTAATTTTTTATCATTATTTTCAATGTAAAATTCAAATATTCTTAAAAAGGTATTATTAATATACTAGTTGATTTATAACATATTTTTTTCAAAAATAAAAAGCATTAAATCTATATAATATATATTGTATTCCAATTCATTTTTATTTATTAATAATCTTCTATGAAACCCTATGATTTTTTCTTCCCATGTATTTCCTCTATGAATAGTCTATATTTCAATATTTTTATTGAAGGGTGTTCTCCTAGATGTTATATGAAAATTTGAATAGGAAAAGGTATTGGTATTCCACATATTTTTATTCCAATATAGATGATTACTTGAAAATTGGATATTTTTATCCATAAAAATTATTTCTCCAGATGAGTTATGATCATGTTATACAATTTACTTGTATGGGAAAAAAATAAGTTCCCTATATATTTTTATTTCAATACTGATGAATATTAGGAATTTAATTGCATATTTTTTAACCACTCACCTTAATATCTCGATGGGTTATGATCAGGTTGTCCATTTTATTGATATGGGAGAATATATTGGTGTTTTGTACGTTTTTATTGCTATACAAATGATTATTAGCATGTTCAATTTCTATTGTTTAATTGTATGCCTTATTTATCAAGATAGGTTATGATTATGCTATCGCTTTTATTTACATGGGGAAAATTATTGGAATTCCCTAAGTTTTTATTCTCATACAAATGTTTATTTATAAAGTTCATTATGAATTGGTTATTTATTTTCTCATATAATGAATTCATTGGACTTATTAAAATTATGGGTGAGGCCTAAAGTTTAATACATCCTATATAGATTGATAGGTTTCATGATAACAACTAGATTGGGTATTTTGGTGTATTCATACATAGAATAAGATATTTTATAAACATTAGGCCTTGATGGAAAGATCATGATGTTTGAGATATGGATTTCTTGGCTTAGGGAATCTAATTAATTATCTAACATTATTCCTTTCATCACTAAAGAACTAGTTATTTATTTTTATATGAACTATTTATTTTCCTTATTATCTGTGGGTATATCATGATTTTTATTTCATTATATTATTAAAATAATTTTCATTATCTATTCTAAGAATATTATTTATATTCATCTCATTCTCACTTATGATATTTGAATATTATAACTTATGTTTACCATTACTGAGCATTTTAGGTCACCAATTTTTTTCTATTTACCTAGGGTATATATAAATTTATTACACATAACATGTCTAATAAGATATATTTTATAGATGTTAATTAATTATTATGAATTAATTACTTTATTATTTAATTGTAAAAATACCCATTAGTTAAAAAATACATGGGTTTTGTTAGTTTATTTTCTATCTTAATTTACTAAATCTCTAAACCAAAAAGGTATTGGGAATTAATGTAAGGATATTTTTTTCATTAATTCATGTAATTAAGGGATATATATATCTAAGAACTTATAGTTTCTATCAAATTAAACATATGAAGTATGTGTTTTATGCACTAGATCTAGGAGTATATGTCTCATGTATTACAATTTCTATACTAGTATGGGTAATGGTCATATCATCCATATAGATTTATAACACTCTACCATAACGTGATGGTGTACCATGAACATTGAGGTGTAATCAATAATCTCATCCAATAGTTACGTTTTTATCCCTAGTTATGATGGAACACAATGATTATTCCAAATAAAATTAACCTATCTTTATCAAAGATGAACTTATGAATCTTATCTTATTTTTTCACTTAGTTTATTTTGAATTTCTAAATCATTACTCTATATATACTTTATTTTTTCTTATATATATTTTAAAGAATTTATTTATAAAACGTATGATGTATTCCTTGAATTTATGATTTTCATGTCCATCTTTTTCATATCTATAAATATATGTTCATTATCAATCCTCGTTATGGATTAGGTAATAATTTTTTTGTCTTTTAAGATAATCAAATACCTTATTTATCCTTCAAAAAATGATATTGTATTGCGAAATCAATGTCCTTGATTAACAATAACCATATTTATTGACTCATGTTTTTCTATTTTTATATGAATATATACTTTACACATTTTTTTATCATTATAAATGTCACAATTTTCTCAATATTGATAATTAATCCAAATATTTTATGAAAAATCAAGAAAAATGATAATTCCAAATCATTAATTGATTATTTTTATCCATGTATACTCAATTATCCTGAGACATATTGTATTAATATATCATTTTGCTTGATTAAACAACCAAATACATTCTTCAAATCACCTTATATATCATAATAAAACTCTACCTGAGATTAGTGTGAATACTATCATTATCACTACCCACTTGCTGATATCATTAATTATTTCTTCACATTCATCATTATATATATATATTAATACTCATAATGTTTACATATTTAGTGAGATAGTAATCCTAATAATTTTCTCATCAAGCATCATTAGTACCTATCTAATAAAAAACATAAATAATACTATCACATATAATTATAGGTGTTTTCTTTATTTTATTTCTTTGAAGGTTATAGATATATTCCTTCTCTATTATCATGTTCCTAGATAATATGGCATGCAACATCTAAATGACAAATTTGTTGAACAAATAATACATCCTATCCTTCCTTAAAGACTTTGAAAATCCTTATATATTCATCACATTCTTCATTATTCTTCGAGTATATGAAAATATCAAAAATAATTAACAACAAGAAAATGTTAATGTATTATCTAAAGTCTCTATATATTAATTTTATAAAAACATTTAGGGTAATTATATAAATAAATGGAATAAATATAAACACATAGTGCCTAGATTTTGTATATAATGTTATACTTTTAATATCTTCTCAGTTCACCTTCAACTAATGACATCCTAATCAAGTATATACTTTTGAGAATTATTAAGATCCGTAATATGTGGCAAAAAGTTCTTAATTAATTGTAGTGTATAGTTTTTCATTACTTATATCTTTTTGAGATCACAATATTTCATGGAAAGTCATTTTGTCCATTCCTTATTCATAAAATAGGGAATTGGTTCACCCTAAGGTGCTAAACTATTGTTTATAAACAATTATTCTATATTATGTTGTTTTTTATTATTAATCTCCAATAATTTTATAATATATAACCTATAGGGGATCTTGAATATAGTTTTCATACCAGGTATAATATTTATAGAGAAATATAGCTCATCATTCATGGGAGAGATTAAAATTTATGAAAAAATACATCAATATATTAAACAATAATAGCATTTTATTTATAGTTTATGTTTTAATTTTTCATAACTATTCGAGAAAGATATGATTCTTAATTGGGTATCAATAACCATACCATTGAAGAATTTTCTAATGGAAATTAAATATCATAATTATATTTTTAGAGGAGTATGCAATGATTTAAAATATGGATATAGATTTCATTTTCTTAATAACTAATTTGATATTTATATAATGACTTCCAATCCATGCTTATATTTGTATCAAATTACACTAAATCAATAATTATTATATTTTTTAGAGGAATATTCCCACATATTCTAATTGAGGAATATTTTAATAATTGGCCAATAATTATTTTAATATTACTTATTTTCATAGATGTTCATAATTCAATGTATATATGATATTATTTCATAGTTATAAGAACCATACAAGGTATAAATGAATGTTTTCAAACCAAATAAAATAAATCTTTTTAAATTAAATAGTGAAAATTAAGTGTACATTTTACCATTTATTTATTTGATAAACATTGGTTGTATTAATGGCATATTCTCTTCCAAACATCCTTAGATTATGTATTTGTTTCCATTGATTTACCTAAAAAGTATATTGTTTTGTGTACTCACATGAATATATACTATGTTCTTAATAGTTCAATAATTAGACCACAAGCGGTATATTAAGTGATTATTTCAATTCCACCATAATATTGAATATCATATCCCTTTGGTATTCTTAATATTTATTCCCATATTTTTATACATGAATAATTTCACTATTCATTTATTATTGTTTCTTAGGTTATTCTTACCACACCTTTGATCGGTTGGTAAATTGATATTTTCATAGTTAGGTACTATTTACATTAACCCTCTATCATTAAAATATATCCTTTGTTTCATATCACAATGTACATGAGACCATTCTGCAAATTCCACATCCACTTTAAGGGCACAGCAAAGAACTCCTCATAACTCCCAAAGACTAGGATAAATAGATATTTTTAGAAAAAAATTAAAATAATAAATAATATATCTATTATGTTATCAATGATGATGAAAACCAAAATATATAACTATAAATGTTTGTGTATTGCACCTCATAGATTATGATAGATTTATTTTCCTTTTCCTTGGGATCTAAAAAATGTTTCTCCATTTTGGAGTAAATTATTATGTGGAAATACTTATTAAAAATAATTTTCTTGATGTATTCTCACATAATAACATCAAATTCCTCATTTATATTTTTATTCTTAATAAATCTCCACCAATGATCATCATATCATTCCAAAATTATGATATTTAAGGAAATTCTCTCTTAATCTGAATAATAAATTATGGAAAATAAAATTTTCAAATATTGAATCTATTATTCTGTAGCCATTATATTGTTTTTATTGTTAAAATTTAGTTGGTTGTTTTAATATGAAAGTACCAATAGAATATTTAACCCTCTTGGGTAAATGTAAACATTCTATGTGGTTTATGTTATCATACATAACTTAGGATAAGTGGTAGAATATACAAAAATAATTTTAAAGTCTATGTCTTGTTAAATTATCAAATGTCTATAGAAAATCCTTGAACCTTCCATTACAACTGATGATGGATTTATTTAACCATGTTCAACCATTTTCTAAAATAAAAAAGGGTAAAATAAATCATAAGTGAATAAATCATGTATAATTGACTTAAATCATTTTTATGTCATTAATTATGAAATTGTTATATTTATCCTAGGTTTACTTTTACTAAAAAATTCCCAAAATTAACTAAAAAAATATATAATTTCAACTATATATACCCATACCATTTATATGTTAATATAAAAATATTTTTAAGACAAACATAAAAAAATATTAAAACTCACAAAAATTTTAAGTTTAGCATCTTTGGTAAATTATGATCATACAACATCAACACATATAAAATGAGAAACATTATTTAAATCATTCAACCTAGTCAGAACATGTTATTTAATAATATTATATTTAAATTTAATTATTTTTGAAAATAAATCAAATAATGAGTGAGATAAAATCTCTATAAGGCGAGGAATGATACGAACCAATATCATCCATGTAACAATACCAGTACATGGGTGAGAATAATAATAAATCATTTATAATTAGACTAATATCATTACCATTAAAATGTTAAATTCATTTAAAATTAAAATTTAATGTGTTATATACACTATAATGAAAAATGTAATGTCCCTGACCTAGAAGCCACTAAACTGGTGCTCCGAGCCAGGTGGTTACATGACCTTAAGCACAGCTCCCCGGACGGCAAAGGCTGCCGACTAGAAGCATGGGTCTATGGGGTCATGTGGGGAGACTATACCCTCTTTTTATCAGAGTAAGCCACAACAAAATAAAAAACTAGCAGAACAATAACTGATAAACAAGGAACTTGTATTACAACCATTTCCAATAATAAATATGCCATGTCATACTAAAAGTTCAAAAGTGAACAATGTATAAAATAAAGACAACAACCAAAATACCCAAGATGGTCCCGACTCCAAGTCTGGATCCCCCAACATGTGCTAACCATGTTTACTCAGCTATTTATCAAGGACCCTTGCCCTTGTCCTGACCTGCAAACATGAAGTCTGCTCAGGTACCCAATGGCAGCCTGAGAAGGGTGTGAGTACAACTCAGTAGGCCACCACCAACGATTTCTACAAAATATTTAGTATAAATAGGTAGTGCATGAAAAAGGAAAATTAGTGATAAATGTCATGTAATTAATTAAGGTTGCATTAACCAGTTCAGAGCCAAATCCATTGCCATTCCATTACCATCCATTTATTACCATTTGATCACATTTCCATTTTAAACACCATTTTTACAAAACATGCCATGTTTATTAAAAACATAACCAAAGGAAAGCAAGAACACAATTAAACATGCACAACAACCTTAAATAACCATGGGAAATAACTATAGACCACCTACCTTGAAACCGAAGTTGAACGCACCATGAATCGAGTCCTTAGATATCAATCAAACCAACCTGTGGAGCTTCATCCTAATACTCACCCAAAAGATAGGGTTTTAGGGTTTCAGAAGAAGAGGGAGAGAAGGTACTAACCCTAAACCAAAAAAGAGAAGCAAGATGAGGTTAGCCTTACCCGAAGCTTTGATCCGCAACCAACGACACTAAAAATGCCATAGAATCGATGGAGTTTGATCTCTTGATGTTCTTGTGAGGTTTGGTTAGTTCCTAAGGTTAATAGAGGAGGAAGATACGAAAATACCGAGTGGGTTTTAAAAAGCATGTAGTGGCAATTTTTTATTTTTTTTCCCAACTTTATGTGGCCGCACGGTTTGTCTACACGGTTTGGAATACCGAGCGCAAACCGTTCACATGACACTATCTAGAGGAGGAGGGGTTGAACGATTTAGGTGGACGGTTTGGAAAACCATGCGCAAACCATGTGTATGCTTCTGTCCGGAGGAGGAAGGGTCGAACGGTTTTTCCTGGGTAGGCTGCACGGTTTGGCTGACCGTGCGCAGGCCGTGTGCCTTGGTCTGCTCTGCCCATACTTCCCTTCTTCCGTGCCCCTTGCCCCTGGAGCACCCCAAAGGCTTCTCAAACTTTCAAAAAACATTTTAAAGTCCCAAAAGCAATGGTTTCACCCAGAACACAACAAAAACATACCCTTCCAAAAATCAGGATATTACAACCTCCCCACCTTATGACGGCTCTTCCTCGAGCTGACGTTCCAAACCTCATTGATCCACCAAGGAGAAGAGTGCGGACCACTAAGACCGCATATGTGATTCCCTCTCCTATGTTTCTTCTTGAACTATCCCATGCTTCCATAGAACACGCACTAACGACACAACCTTGCCTCACAAGACCTTTTCACTATGATCCACCACATGATCTGGATGCTCCTCGAAGGACGCATTGGCCTCAAGCTCCACATCCTCAAAATCAACCGCATGAGATGGGTCAGGGTGATACTGTCGAATCTGTGACACAAGAAACAAATCATGCATCCCACCATACTGCTGTGGGAGAGCCAATCGGTAAGCCACTGGTCTGATCCTCTCCACAATCTCAAAAGGTTCCACATACCTGGGCGCCAACTAACCCTGCTTCCAAATTCGTAGGTGACCCAACCTTGGTGACTCCAAATGGAACACAATTTCATCCTCCTCAAACTCAAGAGGTCTATGCCTCCAATCTTCATACGACTTCTGCATACTCTGTGCCATATCTATTTGATCAACTGAACTCTCTCTGAAGTTTCCTGCACGAGACTCGGCCCCAACAACTTAGATTCACTGACCTCTAGCCAACACAACGGAGATCTACATGGTCTCCCATAAAGTGCCTCAAACGGTTCCTACTGAATTGTAGCCATAAAACTGTTGTTGTCGGAAAACTCAACGAATGATAGGTTCCTCTCCCAAGAACCACCAAAGCCCAAGACACAAGCTCTTAACATGTCTTCCAACACTTGGATCATATGTTCCGAATGCACGTCCGTCTGCGGGTGGAAAGCCATACTCAAAAAAACCTACGTACCAAGAACCTTTTGCAACCCCGGCTAGAAACGCGATGTGAAACGCTGATCTTGGTCTGAAACTATGGTATGTGGCACACCATGCAACCACACTATTTCTGGAACATACAGCTCACACAACTAGAAAACTGTAATGGTCTCCTCAATTGGTAAGAAATGGTCCACTTTCATTAACCAATCCACAACCACCCATATTTCATTATTCTTTCATGGCATCCTCGGAAGACCCACGACAAAATACATTGTTACATCATCACACTTCCATTCTGGAATAGGCAATAGATGCAACAGACCACCTGGTAGTCGGTGATCGGCCTTCACCTGCTGACAGGTAAGGCACCATGCCACAAATCTCGCAACTTCCTTCATCATTTCAGGCCACGAAACTACCTTCAAGGATCAAGAAACATCTTAGTAAAACCAGGATGCACTACCCATTTTCCATGTTTTGGCTATACATCACAATTTCTACTGAACACGAATCAAGGGAACAAAATTTCCCCACAAGCCTTCCTCACCGCTACAATGACACAAGCTGAAAAACTCCTCAAGGATTTATCAACTTCAACCGTTCTTACCACGAGAACTTCATGTGGAAAACATAGGTGGAAACTCCTAACTCACAACACAAGGAAACTTAACAGAAAACATCTCATCTTCATGGGGAAACCAATCGTCGCCTCATTTTCCCGTTCCTCTGCACAACTCATGACCCCAAATCCTTTGGTGTCATTTTCTGTTCACCCAAATCTAATGGTGACCCAACCTGATATCACCCAGAGGAAAACACAAGACCCTTCCAACCACATATCTTGAAGATCTCACTCAACAACTATAAACCCAACACAAACAAAACTCTCAGCTACTTGACCAGTTAAACCATGTCAATGCTCTCTACCAGGGCCAACTCACCCGAACGGTGACCACTCGAGTCCATCCAACCTGAAACTATGGTCATGTCATCAACCGACCATTTATCTGGTATGGTTATCTCTACCATTTCTGGTTACCTGGAACCTCTTCTATTGATGAATGAACATCATATATCAACCCAACCATCCCATTTCCTTAAAAGTTCTAACTTAACGGCCCCACGCATCCATTGGATCATTACCCTACCTTGACATCCAGCCACACCGTCACAACCATAGGGAAGGCATTCTTACACCATCCATTCATGGACCAAGATCATCATGATCTCACTTAGGTTCAAATTTGATTCTAAAGGCTCTTTACATTACAATATAAGCCTGTAAGTGGTCACTCTCAACTCACCCATTCAAGTTTACCATCTCAGGTCGGACCACCATCGACTAGCTTTCCCCAGAACACCCACCGAGGTCATTTTCCGAATTCCAGTAGAATTCATTATCACAGAATTACCACCCTCCAACCTGTCATCGACTTCAACCTTGGCATAACACCACATCACATGACCACGGTTCGACCACCTTCACAGCATCCTAAAACCACACAAGGACGATTATCCCAGGTCTAACCCCAATCTCCGTTGGAGTTATAATACCACAACTTCTCTTGCCACAACCTGTTGTCATATCCAACCACATCCTCCCATGACTCAGCACAAATCTCACAAGCTTCACTTTGAACCACCCTGAGCTCAAGCCAACTCATTTCACCACATCCATGTCCCACATGCCTTTCCAAGGAACCTGGCATGCACCTCATCGGTTCCTCATTGGTACCCTGGTGACACTATGCTGTCTCGATTTTCTCTCTTCCACATTCAAGGATGATTTATCATTCCCCACCTTAATAGTGTCATTACCTTTGCTCACCATGAGGGATTCCAACCCCCTCATCTTAAAACTGGTCACAAACCAATCCCCAAACATAGATACGACCATCCATCCTTTTTCCCCAAAACAAGGAAACGAACATCACCTAGTGCCCATTCTCGGCCTCCGAGAATGTAGCACAAAGTATTTTCAACATTCGACCCATCCTGAGGCCTCCACCCTATTCCATTGAGGGTGTACATATCATCATCAAAATCCACACATACCATTTCCTTTTTTATAAACTCCATGATGTCCCTCATCCAAACAAACACCTTCATGTTTCTTAGAGAGATCCAGAGCTTCTAAAGATACCCTGGATGATGTCAAGATGTTGGGCATGCTCGTCACTAGCTGAGGTATGCTAAGAAGTATTTGAGGAATACCAACACCAACTTAACTGTTTCTGATGTCAATCTATGTGACACCATGACTTTCCAGGAATCTCAGGATTCCCCGCCGAACATGACACATCAACACTTAACTATCACCACTCATGTGCGATCGCCAACCAGGCTCAACCATCACTCCACAACCAACCCATTCATACACAAGGTCAGCCACAGGACCCACCCTTACCTCAATGTCACCATTGAGAGAGAGTAGTATCCACCATTTTCTTTCCTATTCAAAAAAATTCCAATCCTCCATTAATACTCACTCAAACAGGCGATTCATGAATTCAAGCGATACAGTCATTCGAAACAAACCTTACCCCTTATCACAATCACTTGGGTGCCCTTATGAAAGAACCGGGCACAAATAGACCACCAACCTTACCACATAACCTTACGACACAATACTGCACCACGCAGCACTCGATGCCCCACATTCAACGTCCAAAATATCCATAGGTGTGACACACACCTAAAAACACTAGAATCCTTATCCCAACTCACTCATATGTCAAATTGAAGGCTGAACGATATCAACTCCCTAAACACACCACCTAGGCCATAACATAACCATGAAGGCCTCACAATCGAAGCCCAAAATCTCTACTAGGGCACTCTCACGGCCCAAACCCTTGCATACAAGGGGATAACTGACAACCCCAAGGATACCCATATTTGCACTCAAACATTCACATTCCAAACTTGTCATTCACTCGACACTTTGAAAGAATGAACAACAGAATTTAAACACAAATGGAATGATCCCACACGATCAATCCTTAAACAAAATATTCTTCATTCATTACCCCAATGACCGACATCAAACTTAGAACACCACCCCCTACCATACCTACCACAGTCATGGTCAATATGGGTAATCAACTTACATCATTCACAAGTCTTTTATAAACACATATTCAAACCAATTCGTCTTTAACAACATGATCCTTTACTCTTAGGCACATTTCCCATTTCAAAACATGTTAAAATCATCATTTTATCACATTTAAACCTTTCATTTGGCATAATTCATTAAAACTTTTATCGTCACTATGCAACCCCCTTCATCCCTTGCATTTTATCACAGCCCAAAACTTTAACCTGGTCAAAATATTTCTCATTTTCTTTCCTTTCATTCACCCACTTGTTTTATATCATTCAACTCATCATTTCTAGATTTCATGAAATGCATGATGCATCCTTCTTTTCCTACCTCACACACCCACCCCGTGCATGTGCCTAACACAATGCATGTCCCATGTCTCCCTAGGAGCCTATAATTATTCACGAATGAAATTCCTCATGTCGTTAAGGCCACGAGCCAATTATCATAAAACATTCACATCAAACCACATGTGCATCACCCAACGGTGAAATATCATCAACTTTAAAAACACAAACCCAAGAACAACAATTCCCACCCTGGGTGACATGGGTTTTTCCCCGTACCTAGGTTAACTACTCCCAAGCATGAGCTCATTACCAAGGCCTGACACATCTTAACCCTTGTCTACCAATCCCAAATAACAAGACCTTAGAGAAGGATAAGAAAGACCTCCTTTGATACCACTTTGTAACATCCCCGACCTAGAAGCCACTAAACTGGTGCTCCGAGCCGGGTGGTTACATGACCTCAAGCGCGCCTCCCCATACGCCAAATGATTCCGACTAGTAGCAGGGGTCTATAGGGTAATGTGGGGAGACTATACCCCCTTTTTTATCAGGGTAAGACACAAAAGAATAACCAAATAACAAAAAAATAACCGAAAAAAAGGAACATGTATAACAACCATTTCAAATAATAAATATGCCATGTCATACTACAAGTGAAAAAGTGAACAAATCCCAAAATAAAGACAACAACCAAAATCCCCAAGATGGTCCCGACTCCAAGTCCGGATCCCCCACCATGTGCTAACCATGACCACTAAGCTATTTAGCAAGGACCCTTGACCTTGTCCTGACCTGCAAACATGAATTCTTCTTGGGTACCCAATGGTTTCCCGAGCAGGGTGTGAGTACAACTTAGTTGGCCACCACCAACGGTGTCTACAAAATATCCAGTATAAACAGGTAGTGCATGCAAAAGGAAAGTGAGTGATAAATGTCAAGTAAATAATTAAGGTACGATTAACCAGTTCATAGCCAAAGAAATTTCCAATACATTACCATCCCCTTATTACCATTTCATCACATTTCCATGAGTTAATCACATACATTATGTTACATGGGTCTAAGGCCAACAATGACATGCAAGAGGGTAAACACATCATTATCCTATCTCACTAGGATTAACCCCTCATAGAAACTATAACCTCACCTCGATGCCCTAGTCTGGGTGGATGCAACCGTTTGGAGAATAGACCCTCAGTCTCCTTTCCTAACCCGTGTATTTTGGGAGGAGTTAAGAAAATAAGTCTTCACTAGACCCGTGGGCATAGATCCTCAAGTCAAAACCCACTCTACAAAGCCATGTGCACATACTTATATATAAAAGTAACCATCAACCATTCAAACCATTGCCCTGCGGCAAACAGTTTTCACTAAAACCCACATGGGAAACCACACCATGCCTTAACCCATTAACACATTACCATTTCACATCATTTTACCATTCACCCAATTCGCATGTGTTATGCCTATATCACTAGGTATTCAACAATAAACCCATAATCGATCCCATTATGGTCTATAATTTGTTTATGCATAAACCCATTTAACCCATTCATCCTTCCCCTGAATTAATCATTTAACCCATTGACACATTAAACCATATGTTAGTACCATGTCAAGGTGCATCACCTAACTTCTATTCGAAGTTCAACCAATCATGCCAACACTTTTATCAAGGGCTCTACAATTCATTACAACAAGGTCACTTGTTTAATATCAATCCCTAATTCTGGGAAATGTCGGCACATCCCATGGATGGACCCAATTAGGTCATGTCTATCCCAACACATCCCACGGGGATCGTGAGGGTTACCATTTTCCATTTTAAACACCATTATTACCAAACATACCAAGGTTATATAAAACTTTACCAAAGGAAAGTAGGAACACAAGTAAACATGCACAAAAACCCTAAATAACCATGGGATATAACTTGTAGACCACCTACCTCGAAACCGATGTTGAACGCACCCTCAATTGAGTCCTTAGGCCTCAATCAAATCAACCTTTGGAGCTTCAACCTAAAACTCACACAAAAGATAGCGTTTTAGGGTTTCAGAACAAGAGAGAGAGAATGTACTAACCCTAAACCAAAAAAGAGAAACATGGATGAGGTTAGCCTTACTCGAAGCTTCGATCCGCAACCAATGACACCGAAAACTTCTTAGAATCGAAGGAGTTTGATCTCTTGAAGTCCCTATGGGGTTTGGTTTGTGCCAAAGTTGAAGAGAGGGGGAAGATAGGAAAATACCGAGTGGGGTTTAAAAATCCCGGAGTAGAAATTTTGTAAATTTTCCCAACTTTAAGTGACCACACGGTTTGTCCACACGGTTTGGATAACCATGCGCAAAATGTGAACATGACAATTTCTGGAGGAGGAGGGGTCACATGATTTAAAAACATGGTTTTTAAAACTGTGCGCAAACTGTGCGCATGCTTCTGTCCGGAGGAGGAAGGATCGCATGGTTTATCCTGTGCAAGCTGCACGGTTTGGATGACCGTGCGCAGGCTGTGTGCCTTGGTCTGCTCTTCCCATACTTCCCTTCTTCCGTGCGCCGAGCCCCCGGAGCACCCCCAAGGCCTCTCACACTTTCAAGAATCCTTTTAATGTCTCAAAATCAAGGGTTTCACCCAGAACCCAAAAAAACATACCTTTCCAAAAACCTGGATCTTACATAAAATCATTATCATAAGTCATGGATTATTTATATGATGTCATAACATTATTGAAAAATATGACTATATTATATCCATGAAAAACATTGTAGAAAAATATAACCATGTATGGTATATTCACAATGATTTCGTGACATATTACGCTTCACCCAATGAATTTGATATATATGTAAATCTATGACCACCTATTAGATCATAATATGTTCATAATGATACATTTCAATTAGAGAGAAACCATATATAAATCATAAACATGATACAACCCCATGAGAAAAGAATAGGTTCCATAATAATGTCACAAGGAATATGTTAATGAGTAAATAGGGGTTCCCAAATTAATAAGGTAAAATAATATTTTAGACATTAAATGGTGGCATAAAAGATCACATGTCATGGGTAAAATAAGAAAAAAATGCCAGAATAGCCGATGATTTGTTTAGTAAAGAAATGCTTTTCAAAAGACATTGGATATCACTAAGAATTCATCCCAATTAAGTTAAATCAAGTGTATTTATAAAATAATAAATTTAAATGTAAAATAAAGTACATTTAAGTGGTATTTTAGAAGAAACATGTGTAATGAGAGATAAATATAGTATAAATAAAAAAATAAAATATTTGAGTTCCAATACCCCTTATCTTTGGCCCAATTTTTTTCATTTTTTTAATTTACCCATAATTTATAATGAACAAATGTTTATTAAAACATTTATATAATATTATACTAAATTTTTTAATGTTATTTAAAATAAATTATAGTCATTATAATTTATTTATGAACATACAAACAATGATGAAATGGATTGATGATATGTTTTTTTGAACTATCCAATTTGTGTTTTAATTTCATTCTTTTGATTGATTTTTATTTTTTCATTAAAAATAATAATTAAATAAAAATAATATATAACAGTATAATTATATAATATAAATATTTTACTCAACAACACATGAGGGTGGTGATAAGTAAATATTTCTTAATGCCCATGTATGTGGTAAACCAACCATTAATGTAACTTTTTCCGGAGAGGGATGGAGTGGCGATATATATTGATTGTAAATAGTTTTTAATAACTCTATAGATTCATAATAAAAATTATATATATATATATTCTATAATAACAATACAAAAATGCATTTCTACATCATGTATTGAAAATATTCTTGTAGGTGAATAAAACCGATCAATATCAAAATGTGTCAAAAAGGTGTAGTGAATATATATATATATATTATAAATAAATTATAATAGTTATAGGATATCATAATAACGTTAACTATATTAATAATTGTAAAATTATTCATTAAAATTTTTAGAAATTTTAAAAAGATATAAAGAAAAGTAAAAAATAAAAATGGAGGGAAGCGAGTGGTGGAGTTTCATCTGTTTAAATTTAGTCATTTACTGGGGACTACAACCTTGAGGTCTTAAAGTTGAATGACATGGGACTGGATCTTTGGATCAAAGTATGATTTGGATGATAGAACTTGGTATATCTTGATAAATTATAAGTGCCTGTAAAATGTTTATAGATGAGAGTGAGAGGGGGTATTTATACTTCATGTGAAGGGATATTTTGGGATGAAATAAAGAATAAAATATTATTTCAATAGGAATACTTATAATAGAGTTATAATTTTTAAAAATTAAAATTATTTAATTAACACTAAATGTTTATATAATTTTTAAACCATTCCGCGATGAAACATAGTTTTTTATAAAACAATAAAAAATATAAAAATTTATTTTTCAATGGAATAATTTATAATTTTAAATTTTTTAAATTAGTTTTTTGTTTTTAAAATAAATTATAAAAATGTAAATGAATTATTTATTTTATTAAACATATTTAAGTGTAAAATAATTATTTTATAATTTATTAATTCACTATTGCATCAATATAATGTCATAAATCCTCTAGTATTTCAAATATTGTATTTTTTTATTCCCCAAAAGATTAAAATTATTCAGAAAATTTACAAAAAATATATCTTGGTTAAATATTATATACTAATTTTAAAATTTCATTTTATTTGCTAAAAATATTTTTCAAAATTACTAATAAAATCAATATTTTATTTTTAATATAAGAATTAATGTTGTCATGAAATTTAGATAAAATACAAATTATTTCAAATATACTCATATATTTTCATAGAGTAACCAATTGTAGATATTTATATTATAGAATTACAAAATTTATATTGAAGTATTTTATTTATGGTAAATATTATTTATATTTTGTTTTATTATTATAATGGAAAACCTACTATTTTAATGATCATATTACTATTACAACAATCGTATTTCTATTCCAGTAGTCATATTCGGGTTATAATTCATATAAAAACCTCTTATTAAATTTATTCATTGTTCACTTAGCTTTATATCAAAAATCTCTTCTCTCATTATAAAATTCAATTTGCATTCCTAATATTTTGTTTTATATAGTATTGTTTGTTGGTGTGTTATTTCTAAGCGGCTATAACATGATGTATTTTAAAATACTAATTATATTGTTTATATTTTTTATTGTCCTACTATAACATTTTAAAATTTATATGGTATATTCTCCATATATTATGTTTTATATTGATTTAATAATATAGTTTTTTTATTTGATAGTGCATGTGTTTTATACTATAACTTATTCATAAATATGATAAATATATATTCTAGAATAAAATATCATACATAAAATTATTCCTCATTATATTTACTTTCCAAAATTTCATACTATTCTTGAAAACATTGGATTTGTTTTTATATGTAGTGAAATAATAATAATAACAAAAAATACAATAAAAAACAACAACAATAATAATATCCAAAGAATCCGAACATTCTTATTATGAATATATTTTGACTAAATAAATTTTAAATATTCGTAAATCAATTTTAAAACTACTTTGGAAAATAAAAAGTAATGCTTAAAACATCCTTTTGATAAATAGATTTATCAAATCATAAATTATCTATTTTTTTAATATAGGAAAACCTTCTCTAGTTTTGACCCAAATATTTATAGAATTTTTCTAAAGCATACAACAAATGTTAAAATTATGTAAGAATATTTCTATACATATTTTATTAAATATTGTTTTTATATTGAAATAGTAATAATTATTTTTTCAAATATCTTTTGAGGATTTATATTTGACCTAATTGGATTTTTTTCATCACAACATAGATTCATTAAGGTGGATTCATCATCACGTTGTTTTGAATGAGTTTCCAATAACTCGTTTTTTTTTGTAACAACCTCATCTCTAATATCATTACTAATGAATCTAATTTTATCCATTTGAGATTTCATAATTATAAATGAATCAATGTGGTTTTCTTTTTTATTCATAAATTTAATATATTTTCTATATAATTTGTTAAAATTATTCTTTTTTCACTAGTTCGCATTCTTGATTTCATTAGTTATATTATTCCAAGACACTAATTCTAATATCAAAATATATTATATGTAATATTATTGTTTCATAATATCATTCATTTACTTGAATATTTTTTATTGTTAGAAGCAATTTTTATAAAATAATTTCTATCATTCAATATATATATCATTATCAAATTCACTCTAACTTGAATATTTGTCTTCTTCCATATCCACATTGACAAACATACAAATTTTTTATTTTTGATATCTTTTATTTTCTTGAAAAAACATAATATCCCTTTAAAAATCATATTTTTGTTTAAATTTTTAAATAAATTAAATTATTCATTATCATTATCTTGCACTTAATATTTATTCATTATTATATAGTTTACAATAATGTTTAAAATGGCCCCACATCAAAAAGATCATGGGATTTTTTCCCTTATAAATACCTATTCCTTTCATGATATTTCTAAAAATAATATAAATGATCACATCATTCCCTTATTTTTGTCCTCCATCAATCTCATAATCTTTAAATAATTCATATTATTTCCCATTTAGTTCAAAATTTATCATATTAGTAAAATAAATATTTGTTAATTTGTCAATATTATTTTAAAAATAACAGTAATTCCCATTTATATGAAATCTATATTATAACATCCTTGAAAATTAAGGATTCATTCTCATTATGACTTACTTTTTAAATGTTTAATAATGTATTGTTTGATTTAATATATTATTAAGATAAGGTTGGTAGTGGAAATTTAAAAATTATATATCCCATAGATTGGGTTAAATTGAAATATTCCTACCAAAACTGTATTGGAGATCCATTAGAAGTTCATCGGCACATGGTAATGTCTTCAAGAACCCATACTTATACTAGAACCCTTGTGGAAGACATTGGGAGTGTGGTAACCGACATAGAAGAAAATAAGTTTATGCCAATGTTTTTCTGGGATCCCATATCCCCTTTTAAATAGGGATGTTTTTTAATGTTTTATAAGATTTTTTATAAAATTATTTTCTCCTCTCTTGGTTGGATATCGTTGCAACCATGGGAGCATCCATTTGTTCTTTAATCTTTTATTCCCTACTATAATATCCCTAATTATCAATTGGGGTAAGATTATGGGTTTCCTTTTGTATTATTCTCCAAGGGTAAATTATTATGTAACATACCCTTTAATAATTAATGAATTTCTTCATTTGGTGGCACAGTATTCGAAATACCCAATTTGGGGGGTTTTAATTGGCCGTTTGATAATAATATATTAGGATTAAATCAACCTATAATATATTATAGGTTAATTCCAAATGAAAGGATCTAAGTGTTCTCTAACATTATCTCTTATTTTATATGATATTCATAAATCATTTGATGTGTGAGAATCACTATTGGAAAATAAGGCTATACCCAAGGTTTTAAAAAAGCTCTGGGTATAGGTCAACCTTATTTCCATAGTTTTTATAGAATAGTTGGTATAGGTTTTGCAGGAATTTTTTTAGAAAGGACATATATACATGGTTATTAGAGGACCATGAGTATATATTTTATGGGGATTTTTTTAACTTGAAGCAGAAATACCCATGGTTTAAAAAACCTACTAGTATAGGTTGGGCTGTACCCACAATTTTTATAAAATACAGCAATAATATTTGTGGGAAAAAAATCATAGAAATAAGATATACAAATAGATCGACAGGTTGACCCAATAATTTTTGCATAATAGTAACAGTAATAATAAATACTTTAATATTAATTATCAATATATATATATATATACTATAAAAATGTTAAATGGGATATATGGTAGTGGTATTGTCACTGGATTATCCGTAGAAGGTTCTAGGATCAAATCATAATGAATTATTTTTTTAATAATTCACTTATACCCATGGTTTAACCAATCCATTGGTATTGGTCATTCCATTTACGTTTTTTAAACCAAATATATAAAAACCATTGGTATATGTGGCCTATACCGATGATTTTGTCAAACCGTGAGTCTATATCTATATCAATGCCTCCCAATGCCATAGTTTTAAGGTCAATACTCACAATTCTAAACTATGGGTATAGGTTTCATTTTCAGTAGTCAGTGGGTATGTGAGTATAAGAAACTTAGACATGATCATATAGGATACGTTTGGGTATAAGGAGATATGTGAGCAATTTTAAAGATATGGTGCATAGACAACTCACGATACCGAAATTTTAGAGCTACATGGAAGATATGTTGATTTTTTTATCCAGGTGATAGACTTGGTTGAGGACCACATAGTGGATGTATAGGCATGGGTAATTATAAAAATGTGAACATGTGATCAATTGATATGATATTTTATGTATCATCATTGGTGGTGAGATATTTTTCCAGTAAGGTAATGTATTCTCCATGTGATCAAATTTCAAATTGATTAATAAATGTTTATTAACCTAAGAGATTATATTACACTAATAAATGATTAATATGTGTTAAGAGTCATGTCTACTATTTTAAATCTCAATATAGGGAAAATTAGTTATGTGAGACATTGGGTTTGATGGTGTAAAAGGGATTAGAAAGATAAAACAATTAAAACCACAAGCATTTTATATTATGATTTGACTTCTAATATCATCATTTTTTACATTATATTATATTGGATATGTTACTCCTTTTCCAAGATCTAGATAAAATACCAAGGTATTATCAATGTTACATCATGACCTCATATTTTCTCTAGGAGTTGGTTATGCTATAACTCATCCTATTTTTTCAACGCATGTTAGGATGGATAGAGTGTTGGAACAAGTATCATAAAAAATCAAGGTGTGGATGTTACTTCTCAAGGGATTGTCTATGTTATACTATTCCCCAAATTTGGATTCATTTCCAGGAGTCCAATTATGTTAGTCCACAACCACAAATTTTCCTGAGGTATAAGATTTGTTACACCTTTTTTCGGGATTTGAATTCATGATATGGATAAATTGGATAAAATTTAATGTATTTTAAACATTTAATGTTCATTTTTATATATAGGTGATATAGTAAGGTATTTAACTATTAATAAAAAAATAAGGAAGGTTCAAGATTAATTATGTATTTTTAAGTAAAAAATTAATTAATTTTATTTTTATATGATGAGTGTTACAAATTTTTATTTGATCATTCACATTCAATCATATATAGTTCAGATTATAGAAGGGTTTTTTTCAATGGTTTCATTATGATTTCGTTAATCAAAACTTTTATGTTAACCACGGTGGTTTTTAGACATTATTTTTCAATATAATAGTAAGGGATAGTTAGTTTTTACTAAATGTTTATGTATTGTAGCTTGATAGGGACATTTAGTTGTTTTTTTAATGAATTGCCATATGATTTAATTGCAAATTATCCAATATTTTTTCTAATTTTTATATACAATATATATATATATATATCATAATTCCATTAGTATATCACCTATTTTTTAGGTGGAAAAATTACATGACATGAGGTTATATTAAATTTCATGGTCATATTATAGTAGTTTATCGTTCTTATTATTGTGATTCCATAGTTTTTTATGTATTATTTATACTTTATCTATCTTTTTCAACTGAATGGTTATGATATTGGGGGAACGCTTTACAAATTTCATTGATTAATCCCTCTGAATTAATATTAAATATCTAATTTACATGGAGGCACAACAAAAATCATCTATTTTTTCACTTTTCGGTCCACACAAGTATGTTCTAGACTAAGAAACAATATAAAATTGTTTTGTTGAGTTATTTAAGGTTATGTTTGGCAGTTGGATATATGTTTCTAAAAACATGAGACTGATATTGAATCCATAAGATTAGTTAAATCAGTAGGGGTAAATCATTTATTTAATATCATTTTTATATTTTTCATTTTAAATAATTTTCACCACTATATTTTTTGATATGGATTCATAGTTAAATAAACACATGAACACATAGAACGAGTAATTATAGATTTACTTGGTTAACCTCTCAAATAGAGAATGTAAATCCTTTTTGTGATTTTGAATAATCCATGATCACACTAACCACTAATATCAACCTTTGTAATATTATAATAATGTTTTCTCCATGAACTTGGGTTACACTATATTATTTGAAATATTATATGCATCCAGAATATTTATAATGATTTTTAGTATTTTTAACAATAAAAAAGTCTTCTGCCAATTTAAAAATCTATAAATTCATTACTGTACATATTATTTCTTTTAAATATTCACTGTCGCAAGTCGATTATTATATATTACTTTTTCATTCATAGTCATAGGTTAGATCTTTTTCTTTTAAAATTTATTCTAATCTACCTCTATCATTAATAAAATATTTTCTTAGTGGAAAAAATGTGACTGTGTTTCCTATATTTTTCACATTCAGTTATAATAATTTTCCCCATTTTATATTCACTATATTCATGTATTATTATTTCTCTAAATGATTTATATAAGTTCCTATGAATTTTGAAAATATTTATAACTCGTGTCAACCGCAATCAAATTACTCACTAACGTCTTTTCAATGATTGAATTTTAAATTTTTTATTATAATTCCATATATTTTTATACTAGAATATTATCTTAAAATTCATTTAAAAACCATTTATTATTCAATTTATAATACACATTGAAATCCATAGATGAAAATTATTTTATTTTTCCTCTATATATTTATGACAACATATTATCTTATTGATATGGACCACTTCACTTATAGAATATAATCGTTGAATACCAAGAAAAATTCAAATCCTTAATTTTTATGATATTTCTTAAATGATGGAAACATCACCTAGAATAATATAATCAAATATTTTATTATGAAAAAATATTCATGAAATTATCATAAAATATTTTTTATAGGACAATATAAATATTACGAAGTTCCTGCAACCATTCCATTCCCAAATACAATATACACTTCATATTATATAAGACATTAAATTTATTTTGAGCTCCCAGTTAATTTGTAATACTGAAAAAAGTTTTACACTCATCATGAGAGTCTTACATTCTTACAGAATCTTACATGCAATTTCTTACATGAAAATCAGAGTTTAATTTGAATACTGACAATTATTATTGTAGACTCCAATACCTACACAGATAATGAAAATATTATATTATCACATTAATTAAATTTTATTTCCACAAAGTATTATTAGTTATTAATGACTTTTATATTTTTATCCTCCACTCTAGAATTCCAGACTTATATAAATACTCATTGAGTTTCTTTAACTCTTCTCAGAACGTCTCTAAACCTATTCCAAAAACTACCAAACATCTAAAACAAAATCAACCCAATAAGAATAATTTATATTATGTGATTTTGAACATTATTTATCCATTTAAAAAAATAAGACACATTAACCACATCCACATCCACCTACCCAAGTCTATTTCTCGATAAAAATTCTTAATTCTGGAGGAATCTTCTAATCTCAAAAATTTCCCCATGTACATAATCACTTCTGAAAAGGTCATGGGACTGAAAATATCCCCAATTTGAATTATTTTGTAAACCAATGGACATAAATCACCTTAAAACACAACTAAAATATATATTAAAAATAATTTAGTAATTCTAAGACTACTTGAGTAATATTAGTGTATGAAACAACAAATTTAAATAAGTTTTCCATAAAAATAGTAGCTTACATTAATACTTTCACAAATATTGATCCACATGACACTAATTTGTAAAAAAAAACAATATTTGCCTGTGTTGAAATAATGTGATATACGATTTATGATGTGACTAGATAATCCCCACATTTTCAACTTAATAAATCTATATTTACACAACAAATATATTAAAAACAAATATACAACTAAATTTATAAACATTACTCCACATGTAATTCTAAAAAAAATTAATTTTTTTTATAAAGACTCACACACTACATTTTTTACCTTATATATTTGGATTTTTAATAAATATTTGTAAATATATGTTCCCCGTAAATAATATATCTATCCCTATTTTAAAAACATATATCAATGAATTCTACCTAAAATAATTAACCCCCTTTATAAATACTATTTTAAAATATGAAAAGGAATCAACTAATGAGATGCATGATTTCATATTTCAAACCTTTTTAAAAATATAATCCAAAAAATATGATTAGATAAGGGATATTTTTTCATACATTATCCTTGTGAAAAATGATGTCAAACACATATCTTTAACCTTAATCATTGATATTCGTAATTGGTTAATGGTTTTGTGAACACATCTATTCTTTTCTACATAAAAGGAAAAAATTAAAACTCTAACTCATATTTTTCAACAATATCATTGATGAAGTTATATTTTATATCAAAATAATTGGACCTTGAATTGGTAACATGATTATTGGAAAAATTAATAACACTTTAATTTCGTATCCCAAGAGTAGTGGAGGCTTCATTTCGTCCTTGAGATCCTAAAACTAAGTATTAATTAACATAATTTGAGTTATATATTTAGTTATTAAAATGTATTATTATTATGTAGTTATCAATGTTTTATAAATTTGATTCTCTATGTTACAACATGTACAAATCTTTCTAAAAAACGACCCATATTTTAGATCTTTTATAATCAACATTTAATACCCAATTATCATCTTTGTATCCTAATCGATCAACAATGTTCTTATTTTCATTATTCAACCCCTAATACATTATTCTCTTTATATATTAGATAATACATTTTATTACTATAATATGGGACATTTTATGTTCACTTTAAATCTTGAACAATGGTTGTCAACATAAAAAAATATCTTATCTAGAAAATGTCAAGTACAATAAGATTTTAAATGAGTTTCTAGTATTAATTATGAAAAATTCATTTCCTTCCATATATATAGAAAATATAGTTCCCACTAAAATGAGTGTGGAAATATGCTTTATGTTATTCATTCCAAAATAATTTACTGTTTTTTCAAGAAAACATCTCCTGATAAAGGAATACGCGGTCTTCTTTTTAAGAGATTTTTAATCCCAGAAAAAATTCCATCTCACCTAATGTGGACATTAGGAATAACATATTTATCTCTAAAGAAAAATATTCAAAAATTATTTATTTATTTACATTCAATATAATGTCATCTATATAAATAATAACAATTAGATATAACTTATTTCTATATTTTATGTATATATTATTATACACTCTTCCTTTCTTAAATTTCAAAAACATCAAATAGAAATCATGTTTTAAATTCCATGCTCTATGTGATTATTTCAAAACATATAAATTCATATTTATCATTGAAACACAATACAATTATTTACTAAGAATGAATTCAATTAGTTTTTCAATGTAAATTTCTTCATCCAATTCACCATTTGTGATAATAAATTTGACACCCATTTGTTATATATTGTATTTAATTTTTGTTTTAATATAAATAAAAATTATAATTATTTCTAACTATTTCACTAGGACAAAGGTCTCATCAAAATCAAATCCTTATACTTGATAATACATTTAACAAACAGATCTTGATTTTTTATCACAATTTATCCCTTATCAATAAAATTTTTCTTAAATATCCATTTAATTCCAATTAAATTATCTATTTATAGCATGGTGACCAAATATAATGTTTCATTATACTCTATAATATCAAATTATTCATTCATGGAATCAATCTAATATCTATTCTCTAATACTTCATCGATATTTCTTGGTTCAACATGAGACAACAGTGAGATATAATTTTATGTCCTCTATGTTCTCTTATATTGAACCTAATGTCATTGATCTCTAGTGATTTTTTTGACATTCACCTAAGATGGTTTAGTTTACTCCTAATCACTATAGTTTTTTGGTTGATTATATTAAAACTTCATTTATTCATAATCATTACCTTTATCTGAAACTTTATCTTACTATTTAAAAAAAATAGATTTATCTTCATCAGATATTTAACATTCTACTTCATGTGTTTCTTCATTCATTGAATGGTATATCATATTTATATCAGGAGAATAAATAATATTATATATTAATTTATTATAATATTTATATCCTCTTTTATATAAAGTATATCCAAGGAATATATTATCAACACATCTTTTTTCAAACATTACCATATTCTCACCCCCTAAATTTTATGACACAAAATTTTACACATTTTCTTTGTTAATTAAAAATTAGATATTTCTTATATTGTGTATCAAATGAGAAAATATATAAATTTTTCCTATGGAATCATTGATTCCAAATATGATATTCTACTTAAATGGACTTTATAAAAAAATACCATGATGTGTCATGCTATATCAACATTTTTAGTTCTATATCTATTAAGCTTTTATTCTTTCATTCAATTACACCATTTTGATATGTTTTATATTGTGAACTAAGTTCATATAGAAAATCATGATTATCAAAATAAGCCTAAAATATTACATTAGTGTGACCAACACCATTATATATCTAGATCTACGTCAACAAGTAACCACACACCATTTCACCTTTCTTAAAACTCTTGAATGTATAAAGAAACTTCATTTTGTGTTATATAAACATATTTAAAGTAATGTTAATACACTCATCAAAAAATTAAATATATACTTATATCTATTTTTTATTACTTTTTTCATGGGACTATAGATATTAGAATGAATATGATCTAATGGATGCGATGTATTAATCCTAGAACATTGGTCCATAGAAATACTAATATTATCTTTTTATAATGTTGAGAATATCTAATTACTCTCTCTCTTTATCTAATAAACAACATAAGAACATTATACTTATGTTATATTTTTCATATTACTTTAGGTAATATTTCCAACCCTCCTATTACAGAGATAACTTTATTCCTTAATATTAAATTAATATGAATTTTGAGCATATCCCACTTGAAATAAATCACACAACAATCATTTCCCTCTTACCACAATTCTTCCATCTTCTAGCCTCATAAAAAACATCTCACTTTAAAATTGCCTCATTTCCTTTTTTACTATGATAGAAAAAAATTAATAGGTTGAGTTTTAATGCATACATATATAAGTTATTCTTGAAATTTAGTTTTTCCTATCAAAACACAACCAAACCAACTCCTTCTATCACGATTGACCCATTATTCCAAAATACCTTCTTAAAAATATTCATCATTACTCATAAACATTAATCCCATTATCATATATGATGATAAAATACTATATAGTATCCCTGGAATCTTATTTCTTGAATTTATAAGTGAAAATTATTTTAAAAACTAATTTCCCTTACCTTTCTTCTTCTCTTGAGACTTCTAAGAATTATTTTGTATATTTAGTCAGGCTGGTATAATGTTGAGGCATCCATTAGAAAGGAGACCCATCTTATCACATATTTCTTATAATTATTTTAAAGTTATAAATCTATTCTAAATCATCATTATAGATTTCCTAGGTTGTTTCTAGATTTATTTTCCTTAAGTGGGAAAATACCCTTTAACTTCTACCTAAAAAATATTTAAGATTCATAGAAATGATGATTGTTAAACCAGCACATTCATTCTGTATAGAAAAATCCTCCATATTTCTAATATTATCTATAAATGGAATACATTAATTAATAAGAAAAAATTATTAAGAAGAAAACCCCAGTATTTCTTCTCTTTTTAACCAACACATCATAATCCTTTTTGTGAATCAAAATTATTCTGATATCCTAACATATTATTCTTCAATATATGAATATTCTTAATATTTTTTGGAGTCTAATGTTGTATCAGTTTTTGAATTTATGTATAGGGTCCTAGAAATTTAAAAATTTCTATGATCCACATGATTTAGACACAAACATCAACTTCTTAACATTCTTCTTCTTCTCAGAAATTTCACCAAAATTTATAGAAATATTTTCACCATTTTAGGATGGCTTTTATAATATTTATGGAAAAATATTTTACTTGAACCTTACCCCAACATATTAAATGGTATAATTGTAATATTATATTGATTTATTCTATTATTTTTTATTTTTTGGCCAATTTATTTTACAAAAGTTAAAGTGGATTCACTTGTTATTTATTTTTACATCCGTATTCATGTTCAATGTCTTCTCATCATCATGAAATTTCTTTATAACATCATCTTCTTTTGGAATCTTGGATTTTTCTTTTGCATTATCATATTATTTACCACAAAATGATTTATTATCCCTCTTCAAATTTATGTTCTCCTTTTTATGATATGAAACTTCATGACATACATTCATTCAAATGTCTTTTTAATATATATTACATCTGTGTTTTTTCTTATTTACTAACACAATCACTTATTTCTTCACTGGTGATATTTTTATCATATACTTTATTAATGAATAACCTATCATCAAATTCATTCATATATTTCTTAGCTTTATTTTAATATTAACTAAAATCACTTACATCACACCTTTTTACGAAGTGTCTATATTTTATATTTAGAGAAATTATTATTCTTATATATATAAATAGGATTTGACTTGTGATCATTATTCTTAATTGATTTTCTTGTTCATTAATTTTAATTATCACTGGCTACATTTTTTTAAAAAAAATCATGGAATGTTTATTCTAAGGATTCTAATATCTCAACACTTGAAGAATTTTAGTGTAAGATTCCCCTAGTAATTCAAAGTCACATGTCTCAATTTTATAGAGAAAAGTGACATAAGTTCATTGAAAGTTTATTCACTACTTTTTTATATATAATGACAAGATTTATCATATTATAATTCTTTATGATTCACCTCCCTTTTAGGGAGTTTAAAAGAGATTTATTTTCAATATTTCCTTAATTATTTCTGACATTTACCATTATTATCTTATAAGATATAACAATACTACATAATCATTCAAGAGATTGTATACCTAGATATTTATCTTTATAGTCCAAGAGATTTTCCTCAAACCTATCTGGAAAGAACTATACCATATTTTCAATAATAGTTTAATCATTCTGCTCTACACCAAATGTTCTGATATTATTCACAATATCATCGAAACATTTGAAAAAATATGTATAGATTAATCCTATTTTATAATTTGGTCTTCATATTTGAATCTCTAAAAAATATTTTCTAATTTATCTCATAATTCATTTGTTATCATAATGATGTTCGCTTTCAAAAATAAGTCAATTATGGCCATCAATTCATAAAATATTACTAATAAAATATATTTAATCATTTAATCCTTTCATATATGTTAATTCTTCAAATAAATCATTTGAATACCCTTATTTTTTTATATAAATTTAATTATCATATTATGTAGAGGTAATTTTAGTGAATAAAACATCAAATTGAGAAAAAAAATTTATTCATCCTAAAAACAACATTGAGTCAATAAAGGTACCATGTGCACTAATACCATTTGAAATGTCGCTAACATGAATAGTGAAATCATTGAGGTGGGGGTGACTCATTGATTTAAAATTCTTTTAATGTTTTTCCATTTTAAACAACGATATCCATGGGTTTTAGTGATAGTAATTCACTTTTATATATATTCATGAACACATAAAAACTAGTACCAATAGATTTATAAGCTTCACATATAAAAATGGTAAGATAAATCCTTTGTGTAATTTGAAATCACCATGATCACACTACCCAATATTATTAACCCATATATTAGAAAAATCATATTTTATCTATTTAAATGCTTCATAAAATTGTATCCACACAATATTTGTGTATGAGGAATTTTTATAATGATTATGAGTATTTTTTTAACAACTATAGTGTAATATACCAATTTAGACATCAATCATGTCATCACTATGATACTTATTTCTTTACAAAATACACAAATGTAAATGTATTATTCTTCCACTTAATTTTATTATATAATATCAAGAAATATCCTCTTATTTTTATTTTTCTTCTTATTTATTATTATATATATCTCTTTGATATATTTAGTTTTTATTAATGAATATTATTGAATAATTTTCCATTATTACATATATAGATTTATAGTTTTTATTAACCTTTTATATTCACACTAATTTGTAAATATTATTTCCATATTGAATTTATGAAAATTAAAATGAATTTTGGACATTTTTAAAACTCATGATAGCCACTCTTGAATTCCGATCCATATTACTTAAAATATTTTAATTTAAAATATTTAATTTTAAGTTCCATCCATTATTTCATCATACAATGATCTTATAAATCTTCCATAAAGATCAATAGATTATACTCTTCAAAATACTCCATGAAATTCGTATTATTTACTTCCATTATTTTTACTCCATGTAGGTATGCCAACATGCAGTATTCTCAACATGGAACAATTCCATTATGAAATATAATCTTTTATTAACAACATAAATCACAATATTCTATATTGGTGATATTTATTCAATGAATAACACGTCACCAAGAATTATCTGATTTAATATCTTCTTTAAAATAAATATTTTATAAATTTTCATATGTGATTTTTTTTTAAATCCCAATCTCTGGTAACCTAAAGCAGGTATCTAATTTATTAAATTTACATAAGATACACGAGATATCATGTTAATGGATTTATTAGTTAAGTACTCTTAAATAACTAGATACATACATGGTTTACAATAGTATATTATAAATAAAATATAAAACATAATAAATATAAAATATATGACATCCTTGAATATCATTAAAATTTTTATTCTTCATATCTTTAGGAAATTAAACAAAATAAGGGTGAGTTAAGATACTAACTATGGGTTATGTACAATAGAATCTATCATGAGTAAATAAGGAATAATCAATACAAAAAGGAAAATAACAAGAACCACATTCCATTTAATTAATAACTTGAGCATGAAATTCAACCATGCATGATAACAATTATGTAATATGACGGATATTAATATGTATATTCTCAATAACGGAAATTTTTAATATTAGAATTTATGACCTCATACATCATGATAAATTTACCATCAAGAACTTATACCAAGATAGTTTAGACAATGGGGAGGAAACCATGAAAACCCATTTAATATGGATATAAAACCAGATTATCTCCTGATATTTGTTGATGAGAAAAAATGTTATATAATTATGGCCCCCAGTCATCACTATTTGTCAAATTTATTCGTCATATATTGAATTATCAGTTCACACATCTTCAAAATTACCCAATTTTCATTGTTAAAAACCATATAAATTGAATCCAAAACAATGGTAATAGACTATGTACATGGTGTTGGAATTGAAGACTATGTAGTACATTGAAATAGGTCTCAGGCCTATGACCAATATTTTAAATTTTTTACCTTAGGATTTCTATATCCATGGTCTACATGGACCCTGTCTATATTCTATGCAAATTATACCTATTTCTAGAGATTATTAAACCATAAAAATAGGTATTTGTTTCTCCAAGGTCAACATGGATCATGGATATAGGCTACATTCTGTACACTTACTACAATAGTTTAGTAAATTGGGTTATTAGTATTTAAAAATTATTATAGAACCATCATGATTGGATTTCGTGGCCTATTCCAGAATACTCCAAACGCATCACCACCAAGATAAACTCTATTATGTGTATATAGATAAATATAATTGTATATATAAGTATACAATTATTTGTAGTTTTATAAAATTTTAAATTATAATATTTTAAAAAATTGAAATTATATTTTCCCAAAATGCATATTGCCATGGTATTAAAAAACTATGGAAATAGGTGAGGTATATTTCAATAATTCTCTAAAATGGTAGTAATAGGTGAGTTATAATTCCATTATTCTATAAAACCATGTAAATAGTTTATTTTGTCTTGTATTATTTCCAAGGATGTATAAAATCATAGCAATTGGAGAGATCTATTACCGTGGTTCTCTAAAACTGTGGAAATATGTGATTTTTTTTGGATATTACCATAGGTGTCAAAAAATGTGGAAATATGTGATGGTTATTTATTTGGTATTAGATATATATTTAAATATCCCATTACATCTAACTTATTTTTATGGTTCTTGTTTACCATACTACCATATGTTCAAATAAATATGGCTATAACTTGTCCTATTTTAGTTGTTTTCCCATATAAAACTAATAAGAAACCTATAGCGAGATTTTTTATAAACATTGTCTATATATGTCTGAATAGATTTATATATTATAGATTTTTTAATTTTTAAACAAAATAAATTATCAAAAAATGTTCTTATTGGATAAGTAATATCGAATTTCCAAATTTTCCTATATAATCAAATAAGATTCAAAGTAAAACACCATTTGTATAAATAGTACAATCATAAGAAACAATCATATGTATGATTAAAATATTATGGATATTAAATATAAAATTAATGTGTAATGATCACAATAATGTGGATGTTTCAATAAAAATTTAAAAAACACAAAATTAATAAAATAAAAAAGATGATATCAATTCATCGAAAATATTTGTTTTGTAATAAAATCAGGTCCTTTGGTGAAATAAATAAAATACAGGTGAAGTACTAAAATAATATTTCATTAATGAGTTTTCATTTTACAGTTACATTTTATGAATGCAAGAAGGAAGGACATATCCGACCTAATTTCCCTAAGCTTAAAAGGAAGTTAGGAAGGAAATAAATTCAAAATAAAATTCCATGAAATATTTTATGTCTAAAAGATCGAAAAACCTAAAATTTTCTGACACTTGGAGTGGTATTTGTTGATATTCGTCTAAAAAAATTTAGATAATGAAATTTATGGAAAGAGAATCATTGAAATTTGATTATAAATACCTAAAACAAATAAATTTCTCATAGAAAAGTACACAATACTAAATCACATACCAATATGTCTAAAAATTGAAACACTATTAATGATAAAAATTCTACATCATCAAATGAAGAATCCTCCTCATCTATAGAGGATAATACATTACCTAGTTATGATGATGTATAAAAATTTTCAAAATTACTCGAGAATAAAGATTTTAATGCCATAAAAAAATTTGATAATTCCAAAATGAATGTTTTTTGGGTAGATTCATTGATACCACTTATAATAAATAAAATATAAAATCATTATATATATAATAATAAGGATAATTATATAAATTAATATATTTCCCCAAAACATGATAAATTTATTTCTAAGAAAATGATTTATAAGTAAAAATATGTTATAAAACTAATAATGACGTTGAAAAAAAATTTAATTATCCAAATAAAATACGCGAATTATTTTCTTAAGATACTTCTGTCTATGTTTACCACTGGTAAGAAAACAATTAAATAATTGTATAAATTTATTTTTCCTCAGGGTAAAAATTCTAGAATGGGATTTACAAATAAAAAACCAATATTTAGTAACAATTATTTTGCACACAAAAGTGTACCTTTTTTAATTGAATGTAAATGTGGTGGACACTGGAAGAAATTTTTTTCTTTAAATAGAGTTATGTCTCTTGGTTATCATAAAGCATATTTTTCTAAAAAATTATATTTTCCAAAAATAATAGAACTAGAAAAATGTGGTTACACAAAATAATATTTTTTTATAATACCAAATACAAGATGGTTTTGGTCAAAAAAACAAAATTTTTTGTTTTTAGAAAAATAAATATGATACCCCCAACAAAAAAATTTGGTTCATGGATACTATTTTCTCGAGAAAAAATATTGTAAAAAAATAATTAAGAAGATTATAATTTTGAAAGGCGGTAAAGTAACATTTAGAGATAATTCTCAAGGATAAAAAATTGGGTTAGGTAAACTTTTACTTCATAAAAAACCATTAATTTAAAATATTTTATTTTTTGTTAGACATAAGAACAAACTTATTAGAATCATTCAATTATGTTACAATGTTTACCTTGTGAACTTTAGGACTGATAAATGTATTGTACGTAGTTACAAGGATAAATTTACTATTTCTATCAATCGGCATGAGAATGATTACAGAATAAACATTGGAAACCTTAGTTTCCATGTCTTACCTTTTATTATTATAATGGAGGAACAATATTGGTTATGTAATATCAGTTTACGACATTATAACCTTAGAAACATTTCTATGTTTATATAAAAGGACTTTTTAAGGATATAAAAGAACTAAGATTTTAAACTTCTAATGTTTTTATACTTTTCTATTGGGTAAGAAACATAATTCATGTTTTAAATATATTACTGAAGTTATGACTTCTGATTCCTTATAGTTAGTCACATGGACATATTAATTTCTACACAAACTAGAAGTATTGGTGTAAAATACTCTGTATATGTCTTAGTTTCTGATTATAATAGATACACATTTTTCTATTTTCATAAAAAAATCCAAAGTATTTAGTTATTTTAAAACCATTGCAGCCAAATTTTAAAAATATGAAATATATATCCATTATAACTATTCATATTCATCATGGTTGATTAAAATTAATCTTTTTTAATCTTTTTTTTAAAGGTAAAGAACATAACTTTTTTGAAGCTGGAACTCAATAATAAAATGTTGTTGTTGAAATAATAATAAATGTACTTCTAGAGATAACTAGATACATGATGAGTGAATACTCTATTGCTATTTTTTTTGTTGTTGAAGAAATTAGTACTACCATATATAATATATATCATGTTTTAATTAGGCCATTTAATAATAAAACCCCTTATGAATTGTGAATAGAAATAAAAACACAATTTTATTACTTAAATGTTTTTGGTTTTAATGTATTCATCTTAATCACTAAAAATAGTTTGCATAATCTTTCACCCAAACATAATGATGGATTAATTTTTTCTTCTAAAATTACATAATCTTATAGATTTTTTAATAACAATTCCTGTATTATTGAGGAAATAATTCATGTTATGTTTGATGAAACTAATCCGTTTTCTTTCAAACAAAAACAACCTATATCGTCAGATGTTATTTATGAAACTGATTCTAAAACAACAGTAGAAACCTCTTCTGATACATAAATAACCCTATAAGAAGTTTCTTTAGTTTTTCTATAGGAATATTTTCATCCTATTATTGAATAACATACATTATAAAACACCAAAAGTCAGTTTTTTCTTAATATTCTCGATTGTGAAAGTATCATTAGTGATATAGATCAACTAGTTAGGATAATAAGTTCCTTAAGAAATGAAATTGAAAAAATAGAATTCTTATCTCAATTCGAACATAAGAATCACAATGAGGCTCTAGATGATGAATATTGGATAAAATAAATTCAATATTAAATCAATGGATTTAAAATATAAAAGTCTGTACTTTAGTTGAACGTCCTAAAAAACTTCTATTATTGGAGAAGAATGATTTTTTCAGAATAAATGTGCTAAAATTAGGATAATAGTTAGAAATAAATATTGAATTGTTGTTAAGATTTATAACCAACAAAAATATTTTGACTATTAATAAACTTATGGTCTTATATTAATACATTAACTTATTCTAATACTTCTAGCTTTAAAAAAATTCCTTTATTTCAAAGTATTTCAAATGGAAGTGAAATTTGAATTTATTTATAGATATGTGAAAAACGATGTATTTGTAGAAAAAAACTGTTTTTTAAAACAAAACACCCAGAACATGTATTTAAATAATTAAAGGCACTTTATGGAGATTAATCAAGCTCCTAATGCTTTTTGTAGATGGCTGATAAGATTTTGATAGAAAAAAAATTTGTTAAGGGAGTTGCAGATCTAACTATTTTTGTAAAATATGTTAATAAAAACATTATGATTATAATAATATATATTGATGAAATTATTTTTGGTTCACCTAAATAATAGTTGACATATTTATTTTCAAATATTATGAAATTTTAGTTTGTAATGAGTATTATGGGTGAGTAAATTTATTTTCTAGGTTTCAAAATATCAAAACTTCTAGAAGGCACTTTTATATCATTAAATAAGTAGATAAAATAACTGTGTAATAACTTTGGGTATGAAAACACTAAAGGTATTATTACTTCTATAATTACCTACAATAATTTATATTTTGATGAAGGAAAGAAACTAGATGATTCAAAATATTTTGGAGTTATGATTTAAAGACAATTTTACTTAACAACTAGCCATCTAAATTTAATATTTTAAGTATTATTATGTTTTTGACATAAATATAATATAAAATAATCTCATCTAAAATAAGTAAAATGAATTATTCATTACTTTAAGGGAAATATGGAAATAATATTATTCTATTCTTCTAGAAATGTTTTGGAACTAAAAAAAGGATAATGACTTTAGTAGATATTGAATTGAATGAAAAAGTAAATCTAGAACAAGTCATTTCTGAAGAGATTATTCATTTTCTTGGTCTTATAAAAAATCATTGTAGGTCATTTCACTGATAATGATTAATATGGGGTAGCTAGAAGTTTTTCTGATCGATTTTTGTGGTTCCAACACACACTCACTAACTATGGAAAGAGTTTTACAAAAATGTAAATATCATATGACAACACAAGTTTCATATCTCTAAGTAAAAAAAAACAGCACCTCACTCATGTTCTAATCACATAGATATAAGACTCCAATTTTTTAGGATCACAAACAAAATGGATATTTCATTTTACAATTCATTATTAAATATGTAAAACATGATGATATTATTAAAAAACCCCTTCTTTTTTAATTGATTTGAATACATTAAATAGATTGTTTAAATGGTCAATGTTATGTGATTTTTCATATCTATTTGTTGTTTAACAATCTCATTACATTAATATTCTCCTTTTGATAGGGGGTACATATGTTTATGCTTTCTAAAAAACATTTTTTTATATTTTTTTTAAAATTTCTAAATGTTTTTTTTCATAATTACATTCTTAGACTCAAAAAATTTTATAAAGCATTTCAGAGTAAGAATTTTCAAATTTCATTTCAAACTCAAAAATTGAAATTAAAATATACAGACTCAAATTATTGAACAACTATTCAAAAGAATCATTAAATCATTAAAATATTATAATTTTTTTATCTTTATAAAATTATCAAAATCAATTTTAAATTTATAAAATTATTGTAATAATTATTTTAATTTTTAAACTATCATAATCCATATTTTTTACAAAAACCAAGAAGAACATGTTTCTCATACCAACGTAACTTTCTACTATTTTATGTACTCTTCAATTATTTTATATTTTTCAGTTATCATTTAATTTATTATATACATGTTTTTAATTACTTTATATATATATATATATATATTGTGTTCTAAAATATAGATTTTCTAATTGAACTATTATATATACCAATTAAAAGTTTTCAGAATTATTAGATTGTTAAATGTTACTTTTAAAACATTCTTCCTTAAATCTCTGTCATCATATTAGTTGACATTTTAATCTCATCTATTGAAAATATTATATATATGAACCAGATTATCTTTATGCGTATATATAGGTCAAACATACCATATTCCACATCAACATCTAAAAATTTCATCATGGCCTATAGCCACACCTCAAAGTCATCATAATGATTATTTTGACAACATTCAATCACTATCTCAAGTCTCATTATGATGGAAACAAAAGAATACTACACAAAAAAGGAATGTTTTTAGAGAAGGCCTTATGGAGAGAAAGTGGTTTGATATGTATTATTATATTCTCAGAATAATCATTTATTTAAAAGACTGGGAATTTTTATGGGTAACATCCCATGATTTCATGGCTATTTATTTTCTTTAAAATAATTCTATAGCATGTGCTACACGCTACACCGAGTTCGAGCACACCATGACTTACCAAACCAGACGTTAAAAAAATTGTTATGAATGATATTAACAGAATTTTGAATTTTATATACTACATAAAATTTAAACGTCCACATTATGAGTTTCTTAGACATAATATAAAATCAGAATCATTTTTTTAGATAAAAGAAATATTTTTCAAAAAAGGAAATTTTACCACCATTTAATGGTGAACCCTTTTTAAATCCAATATTTGAATCTATTAAATATTAAATTTGACAAAATAAAAACCTTTTTTAGAATAGAGACATAAAATTTTAATTTGAATAAAATTTCAGTGCTTTTCTGATAACTTTCCTACTCTTAGGAATAATGAAAAATACTACATTTTTATTGAAAATAACTTTTTAAATAAAAATAATTTATATTGTTAAATTTTACATTTTAATGGTGTTAATGTGTAATTAGATTATATTTTTATCATTTAATATAATGTTGTTAATTGGATGTAATTATATATTTAAATTGGAGATGAAAACATATCAATCTTTAGATAGATTTAACATATCAAAAACTTGGTTTTAGGTTTTGAAAAAGAGAATATTTTATAAAAATAATTAATAAAACATATACATTTTGAATTTGAAAAAATATACCTCATTTTTGAATTTGGAACATCATAATTATCTTTGGGTGAGTTTTTGGTATTTTTCTAAAAACCTTCAATTTTTGATTAATATTGAAAAACACTACGCAATTATTAAAAGCTGACTTTTTATTAAAATAATTATTTTTAATTTAAATTAATTTTAAAGTATAAATAGATACATAATACCTATATTAGTCCAAAATAATTAATTGAAGTCATTTTATAATAAGATTAGATGTATAAGAATTTATTGAACATTTTAACGTCTTTTACACCCCTTCTAGGAACATGTGAAAATTTTCATAAAACGTAATTTTTCCGATTATGTGAATTTAATTTAAAAAATCCTAGAGAGAAGGATGAAATTAGTAAGTAAATTTTGGTTCAATATGATAAAAATAAATTTTCTGGGAATAGTAACTTTTGAATTTTATTTACCACTGTTAAAAGTAAATAAGGTAATTAAAGATAAATATGATATTAAAATTACCCTAAAACATGCCCAAATATTATTGAATAAGTGTTTTTTGAACAAAATAAACCTTATGAATAAACTATTATCCTCTTTTATCCCCATTGATTACATTAGGACATTTATTATTATTTTATTTAAAGAAGAGTTAAAAGAGTTATATTCAAATTTTCATAACTAATTTTTTTTAATATAGGGTTATACATAAAATAAATTTGACAATAAATATTATTCTAAAAGTAAAAGTATTTACTACCTAATGGTATTTTGTTTATAGTTTTTAAAAATAATATAATTAAATTTATATACGAAACAATGATGATGCAATAATTACTTTATTAATGAATGATTAAAATAATTGATATTATAAATATCCAAATAAATTTAAATTTAGAGTTTTTATGCATTACACTAATTTTACAGGTTAATATGATAGGTTAGTACTGATTTAATTGATTTTATTCAAAGTATTCATGTTTTTTGACTTTCACAAAAACCAGATAATAAATTCTATCAAAATTAACATAAATGGGTTTTTAAAACAAATAATATATTATAAATTGATATAATATTACTAAAAATATAAGGTTCAAAAAAAAACATAAATAAGGTTTTATATCTAATTAATGAACCAATTGGGGTTCTGTTGTCTTTTTATAATATATTTATTAACCATTTATTATAATAATACAAGAATACATCGAAAAAGTAAATCTATTTAAATATGAGTTAAATCTAAAAGATAAGGTTAATATGGTGACCTAAAAGTGTCTAAAATATCTTGGTTGAGAGATTTTATACCCACCCCCACCCTAGACTCAAAATAAATCCTTTTACATCCATTATAATCCAAATATGATTGTATAATGAATTAATATTTTATTGTTTTCCGAAAGTGGCCCTCATCTCTCTTATAAAAGAGTACTCCCCCTTCTCTTAAAATCACACCTCCATAGCCATTTGGCTCGGCCAATCCCAACTCAAATATCTTCCCAACTACGCTCACTTAATCCTGGAGGCCTTACTTTGATTATAAAGCCAACCTAAGGACCCCCTTTGATCAAATCAAAATGATGCAGCCAGAGAAGATTAAATAATTTCATTACCTCATTCAAAGTAATTTTATTATTCAACATCCTCAATTATTTTTTTTCATTCCCAAATAATAAGTCCTATACCTTATAAATACTGTTATGTTATAATAAAACCACATTCATTATTCTATTTATCCTATTAATGACGAATTCACCATATGTGCGTACATACAACTTACCATCTCCACGTCGTGGTGTAGTTTGATATTAAACACTTCATTATTTGGATGAGTATAATAATGGGTTGAACTAATTTAAATAATAAATATAACATGTTAATTATTCTTTATATATAATATACCATCCAATTACATATGATTTCACCACTAATAGAATGATATTGTCTGTTGTACATATGTACATCTTACCATCTCCATTACGAGATTAGATTTCATTCCCCATAATTACCATTCAAGAATAATATTCATTTAATGATTAAAAATATTTTTTATGAAATTAATATTATTTTGAATATGAATCAAATACATCCTATCGATTAAAAACATGACTTACATAACAAATCATATAATGGAAAACGAATCAGTTAACACCCAAAACAATAATACTACTGAAATATCATTAACAAATAAATATTAAAAGATCATATATGATATCATATTTTTTATGAGGTTATTTTATAATTTTATAATAGTTATTTGACGATTAAAAAAGAGTTTAAACTACCCTCTACTAAGTAAATGAACATGGTAATGGGGTTTTCATCTCACTTTTTATTCCCGTGAGATTCAAGCTATATTTGTCACTATATCCTTTTGTGTGGTGTATGTACTACCCTTGATTGTATTATTTGTGTAATATACATTTATTTATGGGTATTTGAAACTTAATTTTATGATCCTTCATTCATGGGGTGTATGTATTGTATGTTACGAAATTGGTAAGGTAATTTCTAATTTCAATTTCCACTCATTGTGTTTTATGCAAAAATAATTGATTATTTTACTCCAAGATTATATGTGAAATCAATATTTATTTATTTATGTAGTAATTTCCACTCCCCTTTTGCGGATATAATTTTGATATACATAATTTTGGGATCACAGATACCGATTATAGTATCAGAATATGATATAGATTCTCAATATACATGAGGTGGTGAATTGTATCTTTTAAAAATTCCATTGGATCATTAAAAGTTGATATAAACCATTCTATTGTTTAAATAAGTTAAACAATGTAAATTCAAAAAACCTTTTAGTTCTAAAAAATTACTATATTTTGGAAATGTTGTTACAAAAAAGAAACTAGTTCTAAAAAATTGCTAAATTTTGGAAATATGGTTCTGAAAATGAAATTTAAAAAAATATTACAAGAACAAAGATTCTACAGTAAAGGATATAGAATATTACTTAATAAGAGTACAAGTACAGTAAGTATAAGATATTTATACTTTCCTTATTAATCAAATACAGCAGAAAATGAACTTGAAACAATCACAAGTAACAAGTATGAAATCTTTTTACCCAAAGAGTTGGGTATCCAACAGCCTTGGATAATGTTCCCTAGATTTATATGTTCAACAAAGTATTTCTTACCCACACCAGGCTAAGCCCTCCATAAGAATATCGGAGTCTGTCTTGAAATTACTATATGCCCTAAAACTTCAAAGTAGTAATCACCTCTATCTTATTACCCCCGGAATCCCTAAAAAATACTCAACAACATTCATAGTTGCACGAAGCAATCTGAACAAGATGTTCTGTACGCACAAAGCATGAGAGTATCTCTCTAGAAATCATTTCAGGTGCCTGTAATCACTAGAGTCATAGAATAGTCATTTTTCATGAGTTACAACACGTAATATCTATAGTCATATAATATTCAAGTTTCATGAGTTGTGAAAACATTCAAATGAGCTCCTATTTATAGGCACATTTTCAACGGTTGGCTCCCTCCTCCAACTGTCATATTTTTCCTTGAATCTCGGAGGGACCTGTATACATGTCACTCAAACAACGGTTAGTTAGAAATAGAATACACAACATCGTTTCATAACTATAATAAAGGTATGAAAAATATGGCTGGTCAACCAAATATAATTTTATAGAGTCTAAGGAAAAGAATTTTTTGAAGTCTAAAAACATTCTGATTCTATATTGAATAAAAATTCCGATTATTTTTTTCAAGGAATTAAGAATAGACATTCTATGGATTTCAGAGTCTCAATTCTATGGAATTCGGAGTCTGAATTTTAAGGAATTTGGAGTCTCAATTATAAGGAAATCGGAACATGAATTATAATGATTTTGGAACCTGAATTCTAAGGAATTCGGAGTATGAATTATATGGAAATTGGAACCTAAATTATAAATAATTCTGAACCCGAATTCTAAGGAATTAAAAACCTGAATTATAAAATTATTAGGGACCTGAATTATAAGGAATTAGGATTCTTCATTATAATGAATTTGGAACCTAAATTCTAAGGAATACAGAGTCTGAATTATAAGGAATTCAAAACCTGGATTCTAATGAATTTCGAACTAGAGTTCTAAGGCATTCGAAACATGAATTTTAGATAATTCGGAGTATGAATTACAAAGAATTATGAGTATGAATTTCTGATAATTGAGAGATTGAATTTCAGAAAATTTAGATTCAGAATTTTCAAGAATTCAGAGATTTAATTTCAATGAATTCAGTGTCTGAATTTTAGAGAATTTATAGTATGAATTTCAGAGAATTCGGAGTCTGATTTTAATAGAATTCGGAGTCTGAACTTCAGAGAATTTGGGGTCTGACATTTAGAGAATTCGGATCCAAAATTGAAATCCTGAAAACAAAATACTGAAAACAAAAGTATTTGTAGAATTCTATGGTTTTAGATGTGAAACTGAATTTCATTATTAGGAATAAAAAGAGTTATATTTAGAGGAACTAAAATATGAACAATGAAAACATGTTAAGGATAAATTTTCCATAGGTCGTAAAATTATCCTTATTAAGGAAAAAAAATTCCTAATGATATGGTGTTTATGATTTTAAAACCATGAAGGAATGAAAAAGTCATAAATAAAACCTTATTGACTCAACAGATCCCCCTTTTTAGAAACCACAAACATCCATATGAAAAATAATATAAGGAATTAGAAATATTATTTTCTTGTAAATACAAACGATTCTCCCTTTATATATGGATCAAACTAAATACAACTAATTCTACCTTAGGCTTTGATATATCTATGGATCGTATTCTGAGTTTCCATAATTAGTTTTTTCATTTTCTTGCTTTTCAAAATTTTCAGGATGAAAATTCCCACTTAGATGAACACCCCCTTACTTGAAGAAAATTCATCTTTACTTAGTATTCATTCTGACATTCTTTTCTCCCCCTTTGTGATTATCAAAAGGGAATAAGGGGAATGGAAAAGAAATTTGGTACCTGAACGATTATTACTAAAAAAAAGTGAAACTCACATTTCATTATGTTTCGAAAGGATTTGTACTAGAAGGAAATAAAACGAATGATTAGGTTTGAACAATATTATATGTCATTCTCCTTTTGGAATCAACATCTTCACTGTGGTTTTCAACTTTTTAAGATAATTGTGATCCTCTACTACATTTTTAAGAAACTGATCTTTATCGTTTATTTTCTTCTCTATGGAATTGATTTTATCTTCCTGATACTTAAGAGACTCTGCCTGAGACTTCATAACTTCATCTGGTTTAGAATGATTTTCATCAATCTCAATCCTGAGATCCCTTTCCCTATTCTAACTCTGATGAACTAATTTTAGTTCCCCATTCAGATCTTTAACTTTTTCTTTTGAGAAGTATGGTCAAGAGTCAGCTTTTCTTCAAAACTATTAGTGTGATCCTTGATATTCACATATCAGTGACAAAGAATACTTGAAATTATCTTGAAATTCATCATATATTCTCATCTTTTCTATTTTTTTCATTGGTCAACTTGTCATCTTCTTAAAATTTATTTTATGGGCCTCGTAGCTATTGAGAAAAATCATGAAGTGTTCCTCAAATTTGACATACTTATCCATAAACATGGATACTGAATCTGATATTTTATCTAAAAAATACTAAAGCATTGGGCCTCTTGAGTCTATATTAGGAAATATTGGAATAGTCGCAAAAATATTTTTCAAATACTGAACTACAAATTCATGTCTATGGGAGGATGATTCTGAATCCGAGACATTGGTTGGTGAGTATTCCTTTTCTAATTCAATGAATTTCCTCTTTGAAAACCCAAAAACATATTTCTTCTTTACCACAGCTTTTCTAGGTGCATACACAACCACCTGGTTTCCCTTATCATCCTTCAGAATGACTTCTTCTTGATCAGGAGATTCACGTTCACTAACTTATAGCTGAAATGTTTTGCCTTCATCAACTTCTCCGTTTTCGTCTTCTGCCTCAGCATCCTCTGGGTGAATGAAATTAGGATTGATATTATCATTTTCAGACAACTTATTCACATCTTCCTCACCCTTCCCTTCTTTTCATGGGGTAGCATATTTTGAAGACCCGACTTGAAAAGTTTGAATAGAAAATTTCTTAGAGGGACGCTCCTTCTCAGGATAATCTTCTACTTGTTTTATGATATCACCATTATCACCACTCCCTTATTCCTCTTCTTCTTCTACTTCTTATTCTGGCATTATTTCGTTAAAATCATCTTCTTACCGAATCACCAGAGTCCCTTGTAATAATTCTAACAAATAGGATTCTGGTACCGAAATATATTTGGAGGATTTCTCAGAAGCCTTCATGAGGGATTGAACTATTTCAGCTTCAGACAATTTTTTCCATTTCATATTTTAATTTTTATTACATTTCATGATTCCCATTAATGTTTTCTTTCAGTTCTTTTGCCTTAGCAGGGTCCTTGACAAACATAATCTCCCCTTTCATCCTGTTCTTCTTATATTCTCTCCACTTAGCCACTACTTCATTAGGATTCAACTTTTTCCTCTTTGGCTTCAGAGGTGCGGATTGAGTTTCTTTAGACAGTAAGGTTTTTTCGTTTAACTTTTTGTTCCTTCATCTTCCTCTTCCTTACACCCATTTTAGAGGTTTATCCACTTCCGGCTTCATTGATAGCGCTTCAAATTTTGAGTCCAATGAATCATGAAATTATCCGGATTGAATATTAAAGCCAATCTTCATCCTCCTTAGAGTATCATCACTCAAAATCATAACCTTTTAATTCTTAGGATAAAAACTACAAGGAATATTGATATACTAACATAAAAGGACAATGAACATTGATATAATGGTGGTATACTTGATAATATGAGTCTTTAGATTTCTGTTCATTATATTATAGAGAATAACCAAGATATGCTTAACCGGGTTTATCATTCTTAGGTTCACCAAGAAATCCAGAATGTAAATATCACTTAGGGTATCCTTGTTTCCTTTTCACAGAATTAGAAAACCTTGAACCCATAGCTGAAGAATCCAATGATTTGTAGAGAGATGAATAATTTTCAGAGTCACTACTTCCTCAAGACCAAGACAAGCTAGATCCTTTTTCTTATCAAAGGATCCTATAACATCAGGTATCTTGTGAGAGAAAAAATCAGCTTCTCCTACATAAGTAATTCCTATTATATTTGGTACCATGTTATAAGTAAGAGAATAAGTCTTTCCATAGCTCATGAATGAAAATTTATCTATTCCTCCTTAATTGAAAAGACTAACTATCTCATAGAATTCAACCTGTACTTCTCGATATACTGGATCTTGTGCTCTTGGTTTTGACACATTAAAAATCTGCCAACTATTCATCTTGTTGTTCTTAGATACATTAGAATCATACTTGGAATAAAACATCAGATCACCTAACCTTTCATAGTAGATCTGCCGCTCATAGATTTCCTTAACACTTGACATCTCTTTGTGAGAAGAGGCTTAAACATACATTCAAAAGTAAGGAATATTTAAAGATCTGGAACATGATTATAAAGGAAGGGTAGATATTCAGCACGTGAAGGCTTGTAGATCGATGTGGGACTACCACTAGGTGTCTTTTATATAGACAATAGAAGTGATGGTTCATCTTCTCTGATTGATCCAAAGGTTGAAAGATCTCTTGAGATGATATGATGGTTGAGATGATAGCCAGATAAGGATTTTGATAGATTCTGATCTTTTGAGGTTTTTAGGAAGAGCATCCATATTTAAGGAAAAGAGAATCTGAAGAGTATAAAAATAAATATAAATACCAACAATGAAAAAAATGATGAAAATTTCTCAGGAAGGGAAACACACCTTTCATACTCCCAAGAAGATTATTCGTAATAGGAAAATGTTTTTCTTCAAAAACAAAGAATCCCAAATTTTCATTTTGAAAACATTACTGTGGGGGGAAAATTAGATTAAGACAAAAAATATTACTACAAAAAATATTAGATTATGGAAAATAAATTTGACTATGAAAATGAAATTTGAGAATGAAAAATTTTGATTTTAGCAAACAAGAAAAGGTACTCCCCCTATGAAAAAGAGTTTGTTACTGTAAGGATATGAGTTTCAGCAAGAACTTAATATGGAATATTACCTTAAAATTATCATTCCGGTCATATGTTTAATGTATTCAAATCTATCATATGGTAAATATTTTCTAAAAATATCAGATATTTGATCATGTGTTCTAATGAATTGAAGAATGATATCTTATATTGCATTATCTCCAAAAGTTACATTTCCCTTTTTTGTCTTGATAATCATTTCAAAGAATTTTTTTACCAGTCATGTGATGGGAACAACCACTTTCCATTTACCATGAAATTTTGTTGGTACTATATTTACATTCGAGAAAATGAGAATGTTTGACTTTTGGAACCCAAACATTCATGGATCGGGAAACTTCAGAATGAAAAATCTTTGGAATCCACATTTTCATTGAAAAATAAGCTTTATGGAAACCTAAATATTGAGTTTTGTTTAGGGAACAATTTTTTTCCCAATTCCCACTACACTGACACTTAGTGCAGAACAAAGCACCTTGAGTAACAAAATAATTGTTACTAAAAATTATTTTTGAACTAGTATATCCAAATCCAGAATTGTTCCTTAGAGGTCGAATTTGTGAATACAACTTATCAAAATTTTCCTTTCCCAGGCTAAAATATGTCAAAAATTTCTTCAAGGAAAATATTTATGACTTCATTCTAATAACTAAGTTCTTATCCTCAAAAACATTAGTTTTAGCACTACATTTATGCTCAAAAACATTTTTCATAGAAATCAATTTTTCTAGAAACTTAAAAAGATTATCTTTCTCGGAATTAACTTCCTTAAGAGTTCTTGAAACATTTACAACATCATAATTTTTATTATAAAGATCTTTAGAAAGGTCTAATATTACATTAGTAAGAATATTATTTCTAGATTTTGTTTTATGAAGTTTTTTCTTGACATTATAATTTTCATTATCAAGGAGCTTAGCAAACCTAGAAACTTCTTCATAGGTATGTAAAGTATTATCTTCATCAGAAGAAAATTCTTCATCAGAAGATTCATAGTATTTACTATCACTATAATTAGCATTCAAGGATAAATTGGTTATAGATTTATCATTGTGTACCTTGGCCATTAAAAAATTATTTTCAATAGGTAACTTGGAAAGTAAACCAAGATTCTTTTGAATAGTAGATTCATACTCTAAGGATTCTTTGGAAGAGTCACCACCACTAGCACTTCAGGTGTAATTTGATTTCAAAACATTCATAGACTTATACTTGTAATATTTCTTTCTATTGCTCTTATAATGCTTTTCATATCTACCAGTTCTCTTAATCATTGGATAATCTAGCCTTATATGCCTTGATCTTTTGCATTCATAGAAAGTAACTTTTGAGTCATTCTTGTCCTTTCTCTCTTTCTTCTTGTATCTAGATTGAAATTTCTTCTATCCAACAATCTTGTTCATCCTTCGAGATAGATTTTATAACTCATTTTATGTTGATTCACTTCAACTAGATTTGTAATAAATAACAACATTCTTATATTTAGATATTCTATCCCTCTCAGGAGTATTATCTTTCATATGATCTGAAGTTGTTATAAAAGAGACACTTCCATTTCCATTCATCTTCTTAATATTGTCAGCATATCTCTTCATTCTGGTTCCATGTTGAAGAAGAGTTACCAAATGTTCATCAAGAGAAATCCTAGTAACTTTTCTATTCTAATATATAGCTATTCTCCAGGATTCCTATTCATTAGGCATGATGTCTATTATTTTTTCCACAAGTTCCTCATCATCTAAACCTTTCGCACCAATATATTCTAAACTATTGACAATGGTTATGAATCATTGTGGGACCTTACAAAAGGGATCTATAAAAGGAACAATGAAACCATGATATTCGGTACTAATCATAGCTATTCTAGTTTCAATTAATTTCAAAGTTCAAAATTGAGTTACTTCAAGCTTCCTCCAAATACTATTTTCTGCTCCACAAGATGAAAATTTTTTATATATATTTTTAGTCATAGAACAATGCAAATTATTTTTTACCTTAATGTTCAGCTGGTATTCCACATTTTCTATATTTGTAATTGTTTTAAGTTCCTTTTCAGGAATCTTTTAATCTACAGTTAACATAATATAGTTATCAATACATCTATTTGTCAAAAAGGTATTTATTCGACCTCTCCAATATTCCTAGTCATTCCAACAAAAAATTGGTGGTCTAGAAGGATTACGATTTTCAATCAAACTAGCATTCATTCATTCCCTATGGAATAAAATATCATTCCAAAAAAACTTGTTACTAATAAATGTTTGTAACAAGGATAAAAATTCCTAAGAAAGGAATATATAGAACAATCAAAACATGATCAAGAAAATTATTATGTGAATATAAGTATTTCAGAGACCTCCTATGATAAAAATTGTGGGATTTCTGATATTGATTGTAGTATCAGATTGTGATATAAATGATCAATATACAAGAGGTGGTGGATTGTATCTTTAAAACATTCCTATGGAACTTTTAAAGTTGATTTAATCATTTCTATTGTTTAAAAAAATAAAACAAGGAAAATTCAAAAAACCTCTTAGTTCTAAAAACATGCTAGATTCTAGAAATGTGGTTCGGGAAATGAAACTAGTCCTACAAAATTGCAATATTTCAGAAACATGGTTCCAGAAATGAAACATAACAAAAGTTTCCAAGAACAATGATTTTACCTTAAAGCATATAGAATCATACTTAATCAGAGTACAAGTAAAAGAATGTATAAGATAATTATACTTTCCATATTAATCAAATATAGTATAAAAATAACTTGAAACAATCACAAGTAACAAGTACAAAATCTTTAAACCGAATGAGTAGGGTATCCAACAACCTTGGATAAATGTCCATTGATTTATACTTTAAAGAATGTCTGTCTTACCCACACTAGGGTAAGCCCTTGATCAGAATATCAGAGTCTGTATTTCTATCCCTGCAAGACCTCGAACTTCGAGGTTGTTGGAACCTCTGTCTTCATATCCCTAGAAGTCCTCGAATGTACTTTTCAACATTCTTTGTCGCACAAAGAAAACTAAATAAGATGTTCGGTACGCACAAAGCATGGGATTCTCTCTCTAGAAATCACTTCAGCAGCATGTAATCATTAGAGTCATAGAATAGTAAAAGATCATGAGTTACATCATGTAATCATTAGAGTAAAAGAATAGTCAAAAATCATGAGATGTGAGCTCATTAAAATGATCTCCTATTAATAGGAACATCTTCAATGGTCATCCCCCTCCTCCAACGATCATATTTTTCCTTAAATCTCAGAGGGACCTGTATAGGTGTCACTAAAACAATGCTTAGATAGAAATAGAATACCCAAAATAATTTCATAACCATAAAAAAGGTATGAAAAATATGGTTTCTCTACCAAATATAATTTTCTGGAGTCTAAGGAAAATAAATTTTGGAGTCTAAGAAAATTTGGATTCTATATTGCATGAATATTCAAATTATGTTTTTCAAGGAATTCAGAATCAGAATTATATAGATTTTGATGTCTGAATTATAAGGAATTCGATGTATGAAATTTAAGGAATTCTGATTCTGAATTCTAAGGAATTCAGAATCCAGATTCTAATGAATTTGAAACCTGAATTCAAGGAATTTGGAACCGGAATTATACGGAATTCAGAGTCTAAATTCTATAAAAATAGGAACCTGCATTCTAAGGAATTTTGAACATAAATTATAAAGAATTCAGAACCTGAATTATAAGGAATTCAGAACCTAAATTATAAGGAACTCTGAATCACAATTTTTAGGAATTCGGAGTCGGAATTCTATGGAATTTGGAACCAAAAATCTATGGAATTTGGAACCAAAAATCTATGGAATTTGGAACCTGAATACTGAGGAATACAGAACCTGAATATCAGAGAATTCAAAATCTGAAATACATATTATTCGGTGTCTGAATTTCAGAGAATTCAGAGTCAGAATTTCAGAGAATTCAGAGTCTGAATTTCTGTGAATTCATAGTATAAATTTCCTAGAATTCGGATTCTGAATTTCATAGAATTCCAACTCTGAATTTTAGAGAATTCAGAGTCTGAATTTCAGTGAATTCTGAACAAGAATTCAGATCCTGAAAACAAAATAATATATATTTATGTATTTATAGAATTATGAGGTTTTAGATGTGAAATCCAATTTTATACATAGTAATAAAAAGAGTTATATTTAGAGAAGATAAAATATGAATAATGAAAACCAGGTAAGGATAAATTTCCCTTGGGGACAAAATTTTATTCTTTATTATAGAAAATAAAATTTTCCTTAAGATAGTGTGCTTGTGATTTTCAAAACATGAAGGAATTGTAAAGTCATAAGAAAACCTTATTGACTCATCATAAATAAATCAATAGATAAATTCACAGGACATTGAAATAAACATGATAAGAGTAATATTAACTAAATTTCAATTAATTGAGTTAAACATCCAAGTCATTAGTGTTGTTTTTACAAGAATATCTGTGAAATCACTCTGATTGATTTACACTAAATAAAAATTCATATTGATTATATTTATATTTTCACACATAATTATGTCATTGATTTATTCTTAACCTAAGGATACAGTCTTTATAAGAGATTTCATTACAATTTAAATTCCATTGATACTTCTTTGTTATTATTCTCTAATTCAATTTTATATGGTATATATATTGTACTTTGACATAGTATATCATAAATACCATTATTCTCATGATATTATAAGGTTATGATTATACCAATTAATTATATTCAAGTGTCTTTCATTTTTTATGAAATCTTACTAAAATATCATTTTAATTGTTTTAAAGATTTATTTATGTAAATATTTCTCATTAGTGTCCTTGTTTTAAAAATGATTTTATGAATTTATTTATATGTACATAGATATTTTAAATTTAAAATTACTTTTAAAGGTTTCAATGTTAAATGGGACACATTGATTTAAAAATCTCTTTTAAAAGACTTCTTAATAAATAGTGAGACTTTTAAATGTTTTAAGAAAAGGGATATTACTCTAAAATAGTTTTACTGATCATTTTCATCAATGTCAATATCAATCATTATTCTAGATTGTGGTTGATTTATTATAATGAAATCTTCAATTTTTTAATGAATGATTTATGTTTGAATATGAATGTGCTATTTTTATACCATTAATGGATTGTGGTTAAAATATTGACATTTTGTATGAATGTTTTAATAAAAATGTCAGATTATGTTCCAACCTTTTTGTATGAGAAATGCATTGGACCTAGTAAGTGACGGGTGGAGCCCTCTATTACTTCTCTATGCATCGGTAGGTATAGTTGGACAAACTACTGTCCTGGCATAAGGCCTTGACAAAATATTATATGTAGTCTTGAAACGAGGCCTTGACTGTGTGGTTATGATGTCTGGCATTATGCATTCCATCATTATAAAATTATTAGTTGATATTACATGTGATTATTAAAATGGAAGAATATCCATGTAAATATGTAAATGGAAGTATTTGATTTATATTTTCCATATTATACTGAAGTTTAAGTTTAAAAGGAATGTGTTTTAGTATTATACATTCACTTAAATGTTTATGCTTATTTATAAAAGTTTCTGAAATATTATTATCCTTACTCATCATCTCATCTCACCCCTTTCTTATATTTTGTTTTTCCCAGGTTGTGAAGAAGTATTTTATGTTTGACTTGTAGGGATAGGTTATGGATATGAGTGTGCTCAAAGTGGACACAATGTTGTTGTTTTTTATTTCATGATGTAATGTAACACTTATGTATGTATCAAGTACATCTAAGGATAATAAACTAATCAGTATTTTGAGACCTGATCTCTTGTGATCATGCAAATGTTATGTAATAAATCACCGACTCTAGGTAACTAGGGTTGGGGCATTACAGTTGGTATCAAAGAATGTTTAGTGCAAACCTCAGAAGCTATATTTAGAAAACTCTAATTAGAAAACACTACAATAAGATATACTTTGAGGATTATTATAAAAGAACATTGAAATTTTTGGTAATGTAAATATTATGTGGGTTTTCTAAGAAACAAGTCCTGGTCTGGATACGAGTAGGTAGAGTCAGAACTGGCAAAGTTGTACCTAGGGGTAAAACCTGAAAAAACTTATTTGAACTAGACTCGAACATGAATTGGTACACAACAAAATTTCTTTTTGCGCACTTGGTTACGACACTCCCGGATGATAATCTTAAAATTATTTACATTTTATTTACAAACTGATTTGAAGGATTTTAGTACAAGATGAGAATAAATAACCTTGGTCAATCCTAAAGTGTTTTATATTTAAAATAAAGTGTCGTGATATTCTTTAAATGATTTTATGTCAATTTTTTATAACACTATGTTTTTTGGTTTTATTCAATTGATGGATTCCAAGAAAGTTATAGTAACATTGAAAATTATGTACATGGTGGGCATGATGCTGGAAATGAACAACTAAATGGAATATTGATAGGTTTAAAAGATATCATGTTCATGCCGAAGAAATCTTCCAAAAATATTTTCAACAATATATATATTAACCAAATACCAAACTCAACAAAGAAGAGAAAGGTGGGGAATGATAAGACCTTCAGAAGTGGAGACCGTGGAGACCGTGGAGAAAAGTCTGCTTGATTTCCATCACACTGGAAATGTGGAATGAGACAACCATGAAAGTGTCTCAATGGAACAAATAAATTCTTTAGGATTGAGAAATAAGGACATAAAGTAATGAATAGCGGGAAAAAATAAAAAATAATGTAGCAGAAGATAAAAAATATCCTAAGAATCCATTTACAGTCATTTTTCATAAACGTATGGGACCTGAGCATTACCTGATTAAATGACATAAACTATAGGATAACCACTAGGTCAAGTAAAAACAAATGTGGAAATAAATGGATGGAGAAATGTTTAAAATTATTAATTCTCTTTTTTATGGAATTACATTGGAAGACATTTCTCTTGTATGTGTAACCCTATAGTTTATTATATGAAAATGTTATTTGAGGAAGAATTATCTTTTTTGTGTGGATGTAGTTATAAATAACCATTTGGTTTTATATAATCCTTGATTTTGTGGAAATTACAGGTCATTAATTTATTAGATGATAATACGATGTATGAGATAAAATTTGTGGAAAAATTATGTTATGGTTATTTAGAGGAATTTATCTCATTTTTGAAATGTTATAAAATATAGTTTGTGAAACAGGACAACACAAAGATCATGTGACAACCCATCGTGTCAGAAAAAGCTATGGGAATCAATTTCAAAACCAAAGTGCGACTAAGATTCATCTCCAGCCACTGAACAATGTGAATTCCCTAGTATTTGTGACTACTTATATTTAGTTAATTTTTTTTGATCAATAATAAGTTGATTTGGGATCTTATGTTTTATCAATTATGTATCCTTAGTATAGGAAAATTATTTGGTTATTAAGTGATAGAAGTAATTTTGGAAGATGTTGTCTCTGTTGGGACACTATATGCCTAAGGAAAATAGAATATTATGGAATTTAATTTGATGGGTGATGGTGGATTTATTTTTATTTTTGGAGAATCTGTGTTTTTTATAGAGATTCATGTTATTAATGGAAATTATTAACCTATTATTGAGAATATTTGATTTAGTTAATTCTACTTATGTATGAGACTTTAAGAGTATTTGATGTAATTTGGAGATAAATGTTAAGATTTACTATGAAAGACTATGTGATTAAATTCATCTGAGTTTTGGGTTTCAATCTTAGTTTGGATTATATTTCAGGATTTTAAGTACAATTTTTTATTGAATGGTCTTTATAGAACATTGGGTATTGATTGTTTAATGTTGGAAATTTAGAATATTACTTCTTTTTATAAAGGATTATCCATTTTTGTGCTGATTCGATCTTGTACAAACCATTTGATTTTGGTGAATCTCTAATGACAAGGGAAATATATAGTTCATCCTTTGTGGTTTATGTGATTCTCTAGAAGTTTATTCTAGCACATTAATTGTGACCAAGTCATCTTGAATACTCATAGTTTAGAGAAAGGATGAGTAAGTGTTATAAAATTATTAATGGTTGAAACTCAACATGAAATGTAAGTATATATAATTATGTTCTTATTCAATATCATAAATAAATTCCTCCACTTTATGAAATAAAACTTATAACAGAAAACATTGTCTATATACTTTTCTTACTGGGAAAATAATGACTGTTTAACCCATCAAAATTTCGTGGTTATCTTGTTGTTAAAATTATCCTGATCATGTTTTTATATAAATATCTATCATAACATGACACTTATTTTATCTTCCATATCCATTTTTTCCTACATGGATTCCTAATATGGGTAATCTTGGGTGACATAATTACTTCACATTCTATCTTTTCATGTTACAGTCTTATTGACTCCTTTTCTGATATGGAACTTTAAATGATGTTCCCTACTCAAATTTTAAATTTTAGATTATGAAATTTAAAAAAGGATTAATAAATGTAACACCAAATGAGTTTATAGTAATTCGTTTTCTTTAATGTAATCCAATAGTTTGTGCTACACACAACACCATGTTCGAACGCACCACGACATACCAAATTATTCGTGAAAAAAACTATTATGAATAATATTAACAGAATTTTGAATTTTATATAATCCATATAATTTTAACATCCATATATCATGTTTCTGAGATATAATATAATAACAAATTCAATTTTCCAGATAACAGAATTATTTTTAAAGAAAATGCAATTTTCCCCTTTTTAATGGAGAACCATTTTTGAATACAATACTTGAAAAATTTAAATATTAAATTTTAAAAAATAAACTTCTTCTATAGAAGAGAGATATAAAAATTTAATTTGATTAAAATTATGATTCTTTTCTAATAACATTCATATTTTGATTAATAGTGAAAATACTACATTTTTATTGAAAAAAACTTTTTTAATCAAAACAATTTATAGTGCTAAATTATAAATTTGAATGATTTTTAATTATAATTAGATTATATTTTTATCATTTAATCAAATTTTGTTCATTGTAAGTAATATTACAGTTATATTGGACATAAACACATATCAATCTTTTGATTGATTTCACTTTTTAAAAACCTGATTTTTAGTTTTGACAATTGAAATATTTTTTAAAATTAATAAATACAACTTATATATTTTTATTTAATTAAAATATAAATCAATTTTTAATTTGGAATATCAAAATTATCTTATGGTGAATTTTTGATATTTTTCTAAAAACATTCTATTTTTTTGAAATAGTAAAAATCCTTGCATTATTATTTAAAGCTGCCTTTTTATTTTAATAATTATTTTTAATTTAAATTTATTTGAAAGCCAAAACAGATAAATATTACCTATATTAGTCCAATTTAATTCATTTAGGTCATTTGATAATAAAATTTGATGTGTAAAATTTTATTGACCAATTTAATGTCTCTTACCCATCTTCGAGGCACATTTTCAAATTTGCATAAATCATAATTTTACCATTTCTGTGAATTGAATTTCAAAAATCCAAGAGACATGATTTAAATTAGTATTTAAAATTTGGTTCAATAGGATGAATGTATTTTATGGTGAATAGTAACTTTTGAATTTTATTTGTCACGGTTAAAAGTAAACAGGGTAACAAAATATAAAAATGATATTATAATTACCCTAAAACATGTCCTAAATCTATTAGTTAAGTATTTTTTGACCAAAATAAGCCTTAGTAATAAAATATGTTCCTATTTTATCAACTTGGATTAGATTAGGACATTTATTATTATTTTATTTAACGAAGAGTTAAAAGTGGTAAATTCAAATTTTCATAACTATAACATTTCTAATATAGTGTTATACATAAAAAAATCCTACTATAAATATTCATTAAAAATATAAAAATATTTCCTACATAATTGCATTATATTTTTAATTTTGAGACATTATATTAGTAAATTTATTTATGACATAATGATGATGTTGTAATTAACTTGTTAATGAAATATTAAAATCATTGATATTATAATTATCCAAATAAATGTAAATTTAGACTATTGATGTATTGAACTAATTTTATTGGTTAATATGACATGTTAGGATTGATTTAGATTATTCTGTTTGATGTACACAAGTTTTTTTGACTTTCTCAAAATCCAAATATTAAATAGAGTCAAAATTGATATAAATGAGTTTTTAAAATAAATAATATATTATTAATTGATATACTATTTCTAAAAAACTAAGGTTTAAAAACGACTTATATAAGGTTATATATGTCAATAATTAACCACTTGGTGTTCTCTTGGCGTTTTATAGTATGTTTATTAGCCATTTATTATAATAACACCAAAATATATGGTAAAATTTAAACAATTTAACTAAGTGTTAAATATGAACGATAAGGTTAATATGGTGAAAAAAACCAATCTAAATATTATTGTTTGAGATTTGTTCGACCCATAACCACCTTATCTTTGAAATAAACATTTTTGGTGCCATTATAACCTGAATATGATTTTATAATAAATTAATATTTCAATCTTTTCATTAAGTAACCCTCACCTATCTTATAAAAGTGTACTAACCCTTCTCTCAAAATCACACCTCCAAAGACATTTGGCTCAGCCATCCACTTCTCAAATATCATACCGAATACCATAAATTTGACCTAAAGGAATTATGTTGATCATAAATATGACCTATATATCCCTTTTGATCAAATCAAAAGGAAACACCCAAAGAAGAGGTAATAATTTAATCACCTATCTCAACGTTATTCTCTTCTTCCAAATCCTCGTTCATTATTGTTTCCATACCAAAATAATAACCCCAGTACCTTATAAATAATTTTAAGTTATTATAAATTTGGTACAACCATATTAATTATTCTATCCATTATTTTTAGGAAAAAGTCATTATACATGCGTTCGTACGGCTTACCGTCTCCATGTCACGATGTAGTTTTTTATTCAACACTTTATTTTTTGGATGGGTATAATAATGAGTATAACTAATGAAAATAATAATTATAACATGTAAAGTATTATTTAAATATAATATTACGTTCAATTACATATGATTTCACCACTATTAGAATGATATTTTCGCTCATACGTATGTATGACTTACTACCTCCATGACACGATGAGATTTCATTACCAATTGTAACCATTCAAGAATAATTTTCAAATATGATATCATATTTATATATGTGATTCTTTTATAATTTTAAAAAAATTATTTAACCATTATACAGGAGGTTATCCTACCCTGTACTATAGAAAAGTACAAGGTAAGAGGTTTTCATATCACTTTTTATTCCTGTGAGATTCTTGCTATATTTGCCACTATTTCCTATGGTATGATGTCTGTACTACCAATTATTGCATTTCTAGTTTAATATAATATAATTTTATTTTATTTACAACTTCATTGTATGATCCTTAGTTAATGGAGGGGTATGTTTCGTAAGTTACCAAATCGATAAGAGAATTTATAATTTCAATTTCCACTCAATTGGTTTTACGCAAACATCATTGATTAATTTACTCTAAGATTATGTGTGAAGTCAAAATTTGTTTTTTAGGTAGTAATATACACTCCCATTTTATGGATATACTTTTTATACACATAATAACTACATTGATAAATTCTCAATAAATTGATATGAACATGATTAGAGTAATCTTAACTCAATTTCCATTCATTGAGTTAGACATCCAAGTCATTAGTTTTGTTTTTACAAGAATATGTGTGAATTTAATCTGATTGATTTACACTGAATATCAAATTATATTTAGCGCATTTATATTTTTCACACATAATTATGTCATTGATTTATCCTTAACCTAAGGATATAGTCTTTATGAGGTATTTTATCTCAATTTACATTCCATTGAGATTTATTTATTGTTATGTTCCAATTAACTTTTATAAGGTATATATACTCTACTTTGACATAGAATATCATGAATCCCTTTAATCTCATGTTATTATAAGGATATTATTTCATCAATTATTTTAATTCAAGATTCTTTCATTTAGTTAGGAACTCTAACTAAAATATCATTTTAAAATTTTTAAATATTTATTCTTCTAAATCATTCTAATTAATAACCTTGTTTTAATAATGTTTTTAAGGATTAATTTATATGGACATTAATTCTTCAAAATTTAAATTACTTTTAAAAATTTAAAATGGGAATGAAATATATTGATTCAAATATCTATTTTAAACGATATCTCAAAAAATAGTGAGACTTTTAAATGTTTTCAAAATAGGGATACTTATATCAAATAGTTCTACTAATTATTTTCATCTATGTCAATATACTTAAATTTTCTTTATTGAGGTTGATTTATTATAATAAAATCTTTTATATTGAATTTAATCAGTTATGTTTGACTGTGTATATGCTATTTTTATACCATTCATGGGTTGTGTTTGAAATATTGACATTTCGTTTGCTAGTTTTAATAGAAATATTTAGATTATGTTCTAATGTTTTCAAATAAGGAATTCATTGGACTTAGTAAGTGATGGGTGGAGCCTGTTATTGCTCCTTGATGAATAAGTAGGTCTGGTAATACAGACTAGTGTCTTCACATATGGCCTTGAAAAAATCTTATTTCTAGTCTTGGTGCGGGGCCTTGACTATGTGGTTATGATTTCCGGAATTATGCATTCCATCATTATGAAATTATCTATTGATATTAAATGTGATTATTCGACTAGTAGAATATTCATGTGAATAGGTAAATGGAATTATATTATTTATATTTTCTATATTATAATTTAGATTAAGTTTAAAGGCATGTGTTTTAGTCTTATATATTTCCTTAAATGTTTATGCTTATTTATGAAAGTTTCTACTATACTGTTATCCTTATTGAGCATTTGATATCACCCATTTATTATGTTATAATTTTTTCCCAAGATGTGAAGACGATAATTATGTTTGACCTACTGGGATAGTTTAAGGTATATGAGTTTGTTCAAAGGGGACACAATGTTGTTGTTTTTTAATTTCATGATGTAATGTAAAACTTATATAGGTATCAAGTACTTACAAGGATACTAATATAATTGGTATTTCAAGATTTTATCTCTTGTGGCCATTCCAATTTTATGTAATAATGCGCTGACTCTAGGTTACTAGGTCCGGGGACTTACAATATGTGTTGAGAAACATGAAAAATATTATGATTTTTATTATTCTTAGTTAATCTAATAATTTTATGCCTCTATTGATTTTGTTATAAAAAAATTATTGATAAAGTCTCTATTTCTATATTCTCTTATGAAATAAAATCATTCATATAAAAGACTAGTGAACTTGGTGGGTGTTATAATATGATGAGAATCTTATTTTCCCTTACAAAAATTACCTAAAAATATTTTATCCTTCTAAAAAGTTATGGAAGAAGAATTTTTGTTCCCATCTTATGACAAAGTGTGGAATGTTTCTCACTTATCACTAAATTAATTCATAGTATCATTTTGTATTTAGGGTTACCTAATTACAAAGAAGGGTATTGATATACTCTTAATGTATCTGATATTTTTTTGGTGGACTTATTCATTAATATGAAACAAATAAACCTTGTGACATTTGTTTTAATTACGGTGGAGGATATTAAGAGTTCCCTAATTATGTCTAATTTCATTATTTTTCCATATTTCATAAATAATTTATTTTTAAACTGTATATAGATTTTCAAATTTGAGAATAAGTCTTACCTATTCAGACAAATGATTTTATTAATTAGAGATGATACTATTTTGATAATGACGATAGTGTTTAACAAAAATTCAATGAAATTTGTTAATAAGGTTGATGGGGTTGTGTCTATAGTCCACCCTTCCAAGAAAAAAAAAGGTTGTTGAATAGAAGAAAAGAATGTTAGATATTTTCCCTATAAAAATGAAACAAAATAAATAAAAAAATGTTGGTTGCTGTTTTTGAAAAACTCATAGAATATAAGGCCAAAAGAAACTATGGGATCAAGAAATTTTTATTGATATTACTGAAGAAAAAATATTTAAGAATTTGGAAATTAGATCAATTGATAAAATATACGAAAAAATTACGTATGAAAAGGATTATAGAATCTTGGGTTTTTAAAAGTATGTTAATGGGAGATGAGAATATTTTTGAGAATCCAATCCTTATTACTTCTCATGGAGATTCTCTTATTGTTTGTGCTAGATTAGATTTTATGGAAACTGTAGGTGTTCCATCATTTTTCACTTCTATTGATTACATGGGAAGAAATAATATTAGAATAACAATCATGATTTATATAAAAAATAATAGATCTCAAAACATGTTGGAAAATAATTTCTCTAAACAGCAAGACAATTAGAAATATATCTTAAGGAAGTAATGGAAGATAAGAAATAATAATAAATAGAAAAATAATAAGAAATAGATAATTATAATAAAAAAGAATAAGTAGATGAATAACATGAATAAAAAAATGATTGGTATTAATAGAAACAAGTACAAAAAAAGATAATTAAAAAAAGAAATCAATTGAGGTTCAAAAAAAAATTCAAATTAATAATCATCTCACTTATCTAATCAGTCTAATAAGGCTGAAAACATGTTATGGTGTTAAGATCAAACTCCATCGTCATCATCAAAGTAATAAATTAATTTAAAAGAGGATGAAAAATCATCCTCAGAGGAATCTGAAAAGAAAAATAAAAAATATCAAACAAATGTTTCTGAAAAAAACATAATTAGATAAGAATGTGTTTGTTTTTTAATTTTCAGATGATAAGATTGTTTTTATGAATTGAATAGTTTAAGATGAAGTGAAACCTAAAGCCTAAAATTTAATACCACAACCTCCCATACCATCCCTAGGATTATTAAACATAGAGGAAACCATTTCTCAAAAAAGAATTTTATTTTATTTTTCAACATTTAAGAAGAATAAAAGATACCATTCCATATTTTCCTATGGTAGAAGCAATAAGTCAACTCATTCAGAATTTCCTCAATGAAAAATCAGAGCCCTTAAAATTTCATAATGATTCAATTATCTATATTAAGGATGAAATGAAATCCTTCCATGAAAAATCAAGGACTCAAAAAATACTATTTAATCAAATGGTTAAGTATTAAAATCAGGTGGATTGTGATATCAAGGAACATGATGATAAATTTATTGATGTAATTAAAATTATATTAGAATTAAAATATTCCTTTAACATGTTATCTTTCTGATTTATTTTTTCCATTAAATTTTACAGAATAATATTTATATACAATTGATGATCGGATAGGGAAGGTAAAAATTTTTAATGAAAAGGTTCGATTTTTAGAATTGGAGAATAGCTTGATGAGATCAATTGAAAATTAATTTATCCATAAATGGGATGAGAATATGTTTATTTATGATGATTTTATATGTTAATTACTAGATTTTGTGAACAATAAGTAATAGAAGAAAATATCCATGAGCTTGATAAGGATCCTGAAGAGTTCAAGATGATGAAAAACATTACCAAGAAATTGATGAACATAGAATTAACACTTTTATTTAGAACTCATAGGCTATTTAAAAAAAAAAATTTAATGTTAAATTAATTTGATTATATTTTCATCCAATAAATCATGTTTGACTATATTCAAATAATTTTTCAGGTATATTCATTGATTATTATTTAGCTCAAAAATAAGTGTTTCTTATATTATTTATTTTATAACATTTTAAGAAATAATGATTACTTTCCCATTCATTTTTAAAATTACAACATGGGAGATATCCTAAGAATTAATTAATAAGGGTAAAGGGAGGAATTTTTTATCATTAAGGAGAAACGGAGGAGTCTTGATTAAGGGTTATTTTTCTAAAAAGGGGAGATACTATCCTAAGGGGGAGCAGTTTTAATGCTTTCCATCATGTCATAAAGTTTTCATAAACATGGTGTATTTATAAATAATTTGATCAAAGTTATTAAAAGAATAATGGTCTTATGTTTTTTTAAAATTATTATTTTTTATTTATGTTTTTTAATTTTTTACATTCAAAAAATGGTGAGATTATTGAGTCATAATTTTTTACTTCTTACTTCTACATTCCTTTGGTTCTAGAAATAACAAATAATCTCTTAAAAATTTGTGCCATAAATTTTTATATCCCAACTGTTTTAATATTATTATATTGAAAAATTTAATTTTTTCCTGATATAGAAATAATTATAATTTATTAGAAATCTGAACTTATCATTCTTTAATATGATCCATCTAATCTACGATGGATCTCATTCATCAGAATGATCATTGATGTAACTAGAAGTTAGAAATTTCTATTTTCTTTTGTACACAAATAAAGTTATGACCATCAGACTGATATTGGTACTGATACAATGGAATAATTCTTATAAGGGTTATCATATTGAAAAACTATAGGGAATTCAACGCACTATCCTAAAAATATAATCAGAATACATAGAATATTTTTATCATAATTAATACTTAATATCATTTTAATGACTCTAAACAAAATGAAATAAAGCATTTTGTTACATATGAGTTTTCAAGTGAAAGATATCCAAATTAATTTCAACTAATTCGAAAATATGACAGTTGGAGCATCAATTGTAAATATCCATTCAATTTGATTAGTTGGAAGCTGGTACATTTCCATAAATTAAGACTTCTAAATATTACATAGCATTAATTTCTCCTTCTTAGTATTTGTAAAACATTAGAATATTTTTATTCTGAATAATACTTGTGAGAGTTATTTCCTTTATAAATGTTTTTTATCTATTAATTGTACCAATCAGTGGATTCAAACGATGGGAGGTTTTGGATCAGATCAAATGGATCAAGGGATTCTAGAGATAGGAAAACATAATATGGTTATCATTTCAAGGGCTTATAAGGATAAAAAGATAAATCTTATTCTGATCATCATATCAAGGGTTTTACTGGTAAGGAAATATAGAATTTAATGTAAGTATAAAATAATGGATACATTTAGTTCGGGTAACTATCTACCTTAACCCTTAAGGATAATGAGTGAAATCTTTTAATGTAGCTTATAGGTAATTCTTACTTTTATAAGTTATGTATTTCATGTTTTTACCATATCTATTTTTATATAGTGCATGTTCTAGAAAGACTGACTCAATAATTATCTATAGAATATACTAATTTATCAGTGTATCAGTGATAACTATTAAAACATACTCTGATATATTCATACAATATATGATTCCGGTTCTATAAATATGATCAACAGATAGTTATGAGTTTGATATTTTATATAAATTGGTTTTCTATATTTTTATATTTTATTTATTAAACTATAGTCTTCCCTCTCTCATCATGATCTTATATCCATCATATTAAACTCTTATAATCAAACATATATCTCCCTTTTGTTTATCATATTTCCTTATTAACATTATTTTGAGTGTTAACTACTTTATTTTCTCATGCATATTTTATCTTGGAAGTTTTAGTGTTTGTTCTTCGATTATGGTTACATAATCATTATAATGTTCAAAATGATATAAATATCATATAAATTTATTAAATATATATTTATTTCCATCCAGGTAAATTTTAAATGAGAAATGGTTCACATCATTTTGTGAAGGTGGTAGTCCACACGTATGCCCGAGTTACGTTGAAATTATCTAATGGATTATATGGTTTGAATGTAGATATAGTATTACAATTCATGAAAAATAATTATTTCCTAAATATTTTAAATAAATATTAGTAACATCTTAAAAAATTTCCAGATAAATTAGAGATGAAAAACAAATTGTGCTGCTACTTGGAGATGGTAAGTCGTATATACACACAATGGATATTTTCACATTCCATAGGATTGAAATGAGGTGGAAAAAATTTGTAAAAAATCACAATGACATCTCATTATATTTATTATACGTTAGTAATTATTTTATAATAGGTACAATATATTTATAGAAATTGTAAAAAGAATGAATTTTTAAAGAGTTGGTTAAGATTATTACCTCTTCTTCAGTAGGATACCTTTATATATCCTCTATAGGGACTTAAGGTTGGTATTTTAGAAGTATTATGACCAATAAAACATTGATAAGTATTTTTGGAAGAGAAATAGTTAGGTTTGTGTCTATTTATATTTATCAATGTTGTGTAAAGAAACAGATAAAGAGTGTCCTTTTATAGGTGAGGGGAGGTTCATTCTTGGAAATTATTAATGTATTAAATTAATATAAATTAGTTTTTATGTTCAAATGGATCCAAATTGGTATAATTATAATATAATATGACTATGAGTTTAAATATTCCCATAAAAAGTATATGTTTAGGTGTTTTTTCACCCATATCTCTTTGTATTATCCTCCTTTTAAACCTTTGATCATTACCATGACACCAATGTCTTTACACTACAGGATCCAATAAATTTACCATAAAAGTAAAATATTACCAAAAATGATGAAGGAGTGAAATTTTAGACTATATATTACCCCCTTGTCCTATTTAAATATGTTTATGATTTTTAAATAATTTTGATGAATAATATTTTTATAAAACATCATCAATGTAATTCTTGACACTATTCATTTCATTTGACCTTAAAACATCAATAAAAATTGAATGTTAATATAATAAAAAAATATTAACTCATCCAAATTTTATTAATTGATATATTTTGAAATCATTTAATTTATTTTTTGATTAATTTATTAAATATTTTATTGGTGTTGCGTAAGAATTTAAGCTAACTACTCCATTGATAAAAATTATTAATATATTAACATGATAAATATAAATATATTATTCTAAAAATAAGATTTTATATTCATTCATAACATGTTATTATCCTTATTTAAAATTATAAATTAATTCAAAAACAAAGAGCGACATTAAAAAATTATATTCGTTAAAAGAATATAAATGTCATCACAAAGATAAAATGGATGAAAAATCAAATAAATTAATATTTATGATTGTTATTTATGAATTAAGTCCAAAAAATTAAATAAATTTAAGTGTTTTGTATATTTTCCATGACTAATCACATTATTTATAACCTTAATTACATCATTTACCATTTTGCCATATAATAAATTTTACCACATCAATTATACATAATTACAATAAATAAAATGGATCTATTTTCGAAATTTCTACAAACTATTTATAAATATAATATCCATTTTTCAAGAATATATTTACATAATTTGAATAAATTAATATTAATATAAATTCAAAAAACTCAAATAAAAACAGTTTTAAGAAAAATGTGTTTTTAACCACAAAGAGTAACTTCATTCAAAATAATGAGAATTATTGATTTAAATTATATTAATCTAATTAAAATGGATCAAATATTACATTAATAAAAAATATTTATTTAATGAAATGAAATGGTAGGATTTAAAAAATATGTATTTTACACTATTCTCTAGAAAATCAATCTTCTTAAAAATATCTTAAAAAATAAAATTAAGCTAAATTTCATATGATTTTTTTTAAAATATATTATGTTTATAAAATATAGTTTTTAAAAATTCTATAAATTAATTATAATATTCACACACAAGAAGAAATAAAAATATTTTTTTAATAAAATGTGTTTTGATGAATGATATTTATTTTCTAAAAATTTAGAGCTAATTTAATAAAAATTAATCAATACATTTTATTGAGTATTCAATTTGTTTAAATGTTTAATAATATTTTTAATCCTATTTATACCAATTAATGGAACAGCTTAGTTATAGTAGCCATATTTAAATAATAATATTTTTTGGTTCGTTTAAAGTGTGTGTTGTGTGTTTTATAAAATATTGATTATAGCGTTCTTTTAAAATAAGAGGGTGTTCCAATTTTTAAGAATTTTTAAGTCATAATAAGTCCTTGTATCAATGAATTTTCCAAAAATAGTCTTCATGTGTTTTCTCATAATTCGTTAAATGTATTAAAATATCATTTTTAAAGACTTATGCTGAAACCAGAATATTCTCCCATTAGGAGAGTCTTACCCACATAAAGAATATTATATAGAAATTGTTACACAATATTTAAAGTGTTATGATAGACTCGAACTATTGTGAACATACTTAAATGCATTAGTGAAAACTAAAAGCCATAAATAATCAGATCAAGTCTTACAGATTTTCTGAAAGACTTCTGATAACTTCATGCCTTTTTTAATTTCATCCATAACACCAAAATTATAGACATATCCAAATAATAAAAAAATCAATGCTTTTATAAAAAACTAAAATCCTACTCCTGACACATCAGAAAATAAGAATACAATATACTTTGATAGAATAATTTACATTTTTTATTTTTTGAAATTATTTATTCATTGAAAACAAAATAGAAAAAAATTACCACATTCACTTCAACTTCCCTATGTCTTCATCTATAGAAAAATACAACATTATAGAGGAAAATATTTTCCTTTAAAATTTCCCAATGTATTCAAATTCTCTTAAACATCTCTTTGGTCTAATAGTTAAAAATTCTATACTTATTCAATGAAAACATGTACATGATAAAAATATAAGATGTTAGAGAGTGGTATTTTTTTAATGGTTTTGTTATTATAGTTGAGATATTTTTTAAAAGCATAATTATATTATTTTTTAATATTATTATGGATTTGTGTGGAAAGAGTACATGTGCACAAGAATAATACTTTATATATAGGTTCATTTGATAAAGATATGACCATGACTTATTGGGAAAAGGGTTTTGAAAAAAATTAGATAACAAATGTAAATAAGAATTTACACGGAAATTTATAATGTAAATTGGTAGTGGTAAAATAATTAGATAAATCTATTGTAAATTTTTCATCAATGGTTATTTATTTTATTATGATTATGGGTTTAATATATACATATAGTGTTGATAAGAACTATATAATTGGTTCGGTGAGAGATTTGAATTGATTAGTCCTGCAATTTCATATCTTAGATATGGATGCGAATAAAATAATTGATGGTTTATTTACACAATTTTTTTATCATGCATGAGATGTATTATATGATGGGTAGCCATTTGAACCAAGTAATGATGATATGTGACTCATAATGGTATGGGTAATGTGTTTTAGTATGGTGATAGGACATAAAATTGTATTAAAACATTATATAAACTATGATATAAACAACTGTTTGGAAATTATTATAAATATGGATTTTAGAATTTTAGAATGTAACACAATTTTAATGTACCATATTTTTTTCATGTATTATTATTAAATATTATATGAATTTATTTTGAGACAAGGTTCTGAGATGACGTGTTATACTAAGGCCAGGTGTTCCTAGAATAATTTTTTGAAAAATATAAATTTCCAAGTGCACAAGGTTTTTTTTAAAAGGTTTAATAACCTATAAATGGGTGTCTGGATCAAAAATTTGGGGGGAAATATTGCATTTAGAATATCATATTTACCCATGGAATTTCATAACATTTTTCGGCATGGGTTGGTTGTAGAAATTCATCATAGGCATATTAAATAAATATAAATAAATGATAAAAAAATATTTTATTTTTGTTTTTTCAACATAGTGACGTAGAAATGTGTTTATATTAAATAAGTCCTTTATCCGAGATCTTGGTAATGTCTCATAACCTTGGAATTCTTTTGAGAAACTTGGAGGATCCTCTATAGAATCCTCTCGAGTAGGCAATGATAGAACCTTGGATAAAAGATCGACCAATGTCATTATTGATGGATCTTGCCAACAGTGACGATGTGGTGACAAATCTTCATCAGCGATAAATCCAAAATCTATATAGGATGCATTATTTCAATTCATATTTCTCATTCTTGATTCCTATGATAAACACAAACTAATCCATTAATATATTGGTACATGGATCGATTGTATATGTGGGAAGGGATGATATTTGTAGGATTTGATGGGAGATTGATCTTTTGATTGTTTTATTTATTCAATTTTCATTCTAACGGTTCCATATCACGATCGATAAGAAAATAAATTCACGTTCATTCCTCTCATTGATTCTTGTTCTATTCTCCCCTGTTCATCGTTCATCATGGGCGTTCTTTGCTAATTCCATGACTCGACACATACTAAAAAATCGATCATTGTGTAGTCAATTCATGGTGTAAGGATCAGATATTGCAGATCTAGGATTGGAATGGCACAACGGAGGTGTGAAAATAGATATGGAGTGATATGGATGATGGTGGATCCACAAATCCATGTTCTTTGACGTTATTCAATGGAACAAATAATGAACCTTTTTAATTCTATTTTTTATTTGATTAGAAGAGTAAATACATTTTTTAGGTGATTTTAAAACATAATAATCTTTGATATTTAGTTTTGTGGTGAAATTATCAATGGATCAGAATTCAGTAGTAGAGGAGGTGTGCGGTAGAAGCTCTAGAGATTATGGAAAACCAAGAACCACACGACGTGTAATATAGGATTAAATATTATTTCATCCCCCTTATAGTGCCTAGGTATTCAAAGAAGGTTAAGGATCACGTTTAATGTGACCCCATCACACGGTGTGTGACCTCTTGTAGGTAACTCATTATGTACATATAAATTAGACAAACATGGGGTGGAGTACACGGGTTTCCTACACAGTATTTACACCACCACAAAACATGTATTGAGCTGGTTACATGGGATTACCCATTTACTCGTACACGATCATGGTTACATGGGTTGAAACCATGTACTGGAACACAACTAGAGTACACAGGTAGACCCCGATTGGAATAACATGGAGTGTGAGTCAGTTTACACACCATGTTCCCATCTTCAACATGAAATGATAGGGAATGAGATGAGATATTGGAAATGGGAAGTACCTATGGTCAAGGGACATGACGCGTGACCCTAAAACGCATTTTGTACCCCTTTCTAAATGGATTTTTTCTATTATCCTCCATATCATGGACAACATTCATTAGGGTTTGTTCCCTTTATTGTTTCCCTCATGGTATGTACGAATAATTTCCAATTCATACAAATATGATCCATTCCGCATGACTTCTTGGATAGAGTTGTTGGAATCCCTGAAGATGCCCAGAGTAGGATCCAATATTCATTCTTCATGCCCTAGGTGGTTTTCTCAGTATTGACGTAACCATCCCTACATGGGTGTCAATACATTACTTATAGAGTTAATCAAGATTGATTTTTTTGTATCAAATCATGGAACTAACTATGATCCTCATCTATTATATCATATCTCTATTTATATCCATCAACATGTATCTCTCATGGAAATATATGATGAGAAATACCTATTATATAGACTTCATTAGTGATATTACAATCATGAGTGTGTTCTCCTAGATGTGTTCTTCATGAAATATTAATGACGAATTTTTGGGGTTGGTATGTAGTGGTTGCGACTTACCTCAATAAATTGCGTCCTTATTGAGTATATCTAGATATTCTTGTTATATTTTTTGTAGGAAAATAACATTGTAGATCTACCTATATCTTACCTTGGATATATTGCTTTCTATTTTTAGGGTTTCCTACAGAGTATTTTTATACTCACATCTGCAGAAGATTTTCTCGCACGTGTTGTGTCATATGAAGAAGAACATCCTTTTGATAGATTCCTTATATGACAAGGACCACATATTGCTTTGTGAGACATAGTAGACTGAGGTGCGTTCCTAAGGCTATAGACTGGAGTCCCACTACCATTTTCATAAAAGTTGGAACAATAGTTAAAGACTCTCTTTGGTGGTCTTGTATTCTGGAACTATTTACTTTACATTAATTTATACCGTACTCTGGTTGTGGGATATAGTTGTATGAATGAATTGTTTACTTACTGGTTTTTACATATTAGCATTTTTGTGGTCTTGGAGATGCCTATGTGAATACAAATACATATTACATTCCTCCCATGTTAGTGATATGTATTCTTATTACTAGTCACCTTCTCTAGCCTATTAGAGGCGGTCTTTAGGAGTCACAACTGGCCCCCACTTAGATGGGTCATGATAGAGTGGATTTTGAGGTGGATGGTTCTACCATAGGATCGGGGGTCTATGAGATTGGTTTAGGGAAATTTGGTTTTGTGTATTGATTTCATATTTCATACCAAGTACTCTAGTGTTGGTGTGGTTTCTAACATATCCATACGTCAGGACTCTAATAAAATTTTTGTTGACTTGGTACATGAAAAAACTGGTTGTGGGGAAAATAATGGTACATACATCATATTGGAATGGGTTGTGAATTCCAGGTCCTTCTTGAGTCAGCTCTCTAGATAATCGATAAGTTTGGTATATCATGTTTTCTTATAGGATTCCTCTGTGATGCATACCATCTAGGATTCAACACCTAGATCCCGAGGATGACCCCCTCAGTGAAGAGGCTTCGATACAGGGACCAGTTCCCCAGATGCCACCTCTATGTGGTGTGTCATCTATACTGCAACTTGTAGAGTAGCACATGGTTCCCGAAGTACTTGTGGATGAGGAGAAAAGGCTAACTGTGCTTCACAATTTTTAGAGATAGAGACCCCTTAAGTTCTGATGTGAGACTGACCCTCCGGAAGTTGAGGATTTGATTGAGGTGCTGACCAAATTTTTCTATCTAGTCAGGAATCCCATGGATCCGATGGTGGTCCTAGTAGTGAGACATACACATGACCTAGTAGGATAATGGTGGAGTATGGTTATCCAGACTCATAATGAGGTGAATATTTCATGGAAATAGTTTTAGTGCCTCTTCAGAGATGAGTTATCAATTGTTAAGATGAGTGTTGTCTGTATACAAGATATTCTTCACCTCTAGATAGGCAGAATGTTAGTGAATAATTATTCATCGAAGTTCATCAACCTTTACTGGTACTGTATTGATATGGTTTGGGATCATTACTTTAGGGGTCATATGTTCGAGAAAGGTCTTCATAGAGACATATGATCTTGGATTATCCCTATGTTCATTCCTACTTATTTTAGGGTTCTTAAGCCAGTTTTGGTGGTTGAATGTTTTTTGGATGAGAAGATACCACATATGAGAAGAACAAGAGACCTTAGTATAAATGAGATGACATAAATCCAAGGGACCAGGTAATGGGATATGTGTTTGTAAGAGGTCCCATGATAAAGGATCTATAGTTCAGGGCTCATAGGGTGGGTTCAGTTAGCCTAGAAATAGGTGGTTCTATTCTTATGACAGTAGGGTACATCTTCCTCGAGATTGTCCAACCTGTCATACTACTTATATGGAGACTATGTATAGACCACAATGTAATATATGGTTATAGTATTATGTATATATATATATATATAGGGAAATAGACGTGATAGAGGGTCTAGGATAGCATTAAAAGGTGGTTGATGTTTTGACTTGCCACAACGACAACCCCTGGTGGTCCATGCCAGGCTTAGGGAGCTGGATGATAGGTGAGGGGAAAACTACATGTGGTCGAGGCATATGAATTAGGGAATCCAATATTTATTCAATGTATGAACTATGTTCTTTCTAATATATCATATGTACTAATAGAAAAAGGTTCTATTCATTCATTTCTCACCACATATCATGATTGAGACCGTGAGATTTTGGTTGAACTGTTGACTCAAATCTTACAATTGGATACACATGCTAAAGAATACATAGTAATCCCACACTTGTTTGGATAGTGTGACCTTACCCTTGGTGGTTAGTTTTTTGGTTGGAACCTCTTGGTGGCAGCGTTGAGGCATTACGACATCATTGTTGCTTTGGATTGGTTATCTACAATTCATGCCTAGATTGAATATTTTTGCTGAAGGGTGCAGTGTGTTCACAGTGATGGATGGGTTTTACATTTGTTAGTGAATGGGAAACAAAGAATTCACATGATAGACTTATTCATGTGATTTTATAGCTAGTTATTCATCAGTTGGATAGCCTAACCCTTCGTGCATGAAATTTTACGAGCTTCCCGTCTCTTGTAGCAGGGGTAGAGTATGAGGAAGTCTTTCCTGAACATGTTCTAGTATTACCTCTCAACAAGGAGATATAATTATTAATTAATTTACACCCTTGTATGGAACTAATATATGTAAAAACATATTTTATGGCTCCCACATATAATTATGAGATGAGGGTGTGGTTGGAGGAAATATTGAGGAAGGGATTTGTGAGACACATTGATTCACCCTAGGAGGCCCTAGTTTTGTTTTCAAAAAATGAAGAGAAGAGATTTATGTTTTTTGGACTACCGATGATTGAACCAGGTGATCATGGAGAATAATTATCCACTAATAGGAATCAATGACCACTTTGATTAGTTAAAAGTGTCACGATGGTTCTCGATGTTTGACTTTAGATTAGGCTATCACCAGCAACAAGTATAAAATGAGGATATACTGAATATGGCCTTCAAATGTTTTTATGTTCATTAGGAATACTTGGTGATACCCTTTGGCGTGAACAACACCCCATAAGTGTTCATGGAACTCATGAACGAGATATTTTAGCCTTACTTATATACCAGTTTGTGGTAGTCTTCATCAACAATATCTTTGGGTACATGACTTACATGGAGGAATACAAGAGACACTTAAGGATTATTCTATACATAACCAGAGACCACCAAAATTATGGGAAGATCTCAAAGTGTCTGTTATAGAATCATGTGGTCCAATTTCGGGGTCATGTTATCTCAGTTGATGGAATGGTCATGGACTTGGCCATGTTCGAGGCAGTGTTAGCATGGGGCCACATAAGAATGTGATATAGGGGTAGAGATTCCTTAGGAAAGAAGGATATTTTTGGAGATTCATACCAAATTTTTCAAAGATATTATCACCTATAACATATTTGACTACAATGTGGAAGCCTTTCGTGTGAACAAAGAAGTCCGAGAAGGCTTTTTAAAAGTTGACGTAGGGTTTGATGAGATCTCTGATCATGGGATTGTCAGAGGAGGGTGTTGTATATGAAATTGTTCTGCGATACCTTAGGAACTGGGCTTGGTTTTTCTTCTGATGTAGAGGAACTATTTTATTACCTATGGTTTTCACCTTTTGATACTACATGAGAAGAACTATTCATCCCATGATCTTGATTTATTAGTGGTAGTATTCGCATTGAAGTTGTGCAGACTCTACCTGATTGGTGAGAGGTTTTAATCTTCTACATTCACAAGAGTCTTATGTATATATTCTTTCTGAATGATATGAACTTGATACAAAGGATATGGCTATAGTTATTCTAGAACTATGAATTTGAGATCATCTATACTCCTTGGAAGGGGAACATGGTGGTAGATGCACTTAGTAGGAGATCTAGTTCATAGTTATTGAAAGAGGCACCAGAGCAGTCGTCCTTGTTGTGGTTATACATTGTAGACGGATATGGAGAAAATTACTTCTAGTTGATGGATATTACCACTCCACTATTACATCCAGTAATAGAGGTACATCTTGGGGATACTGACTATGAGACCCTATATGCTCAGATATCCATAGGGCATGCTCTCGAATGATTTTCAAATGGTGGGGAGTGAGTCTTTCTTTTTAGAGGACCCATAGTTTTACCAATGAAATTGAGGGATGTGGTCTTGAGGGAGTTTCAGACATCCTATTTGTAAGTACATATAGGTGTGAAAAATATATACCAAGACCTCTAACATTAGTTTTGGTGTCCAGTGTTGAAGGATTGGGTGGAAGAGTTTGTTTATTGATATCTTACATGTCTGGAAGTAAAGGATGAGAACCAAATTCCAGGGGTTTAGCTCAACCCCTTGAGGTATTGTAATTGAAATGGTATGCGATATTGATGGAATTCGTTATGGTTTTACCATGCTTTTCTAGGGGACACAATCTCATCTGGGTGATTTTTGACAAACTGACCAAGCCATCCCACTTCCCAACTGTTCAAGAGAAGAGTTCAGTAGAGAGATTGGGATTCCTCTATTTGTAGGATATAGTTTGAATCCTTAGAGTTATATATATTATTATTTTAGATCAATAATATCACATTATATACCAATTATTGAAGGGATTAAAGGAGGCTTTTGGGACCTAGTTGCACTTGAGCACATCATTTCACCTACAAATGGATGGCCAGACAGAGTGGATGAATCATGTTTCAGAGGACATGATCTAGGTATGCATGTTAGACTTTGGTCATAGTGGGGGGGGGGATCACCTACCACTGGTGGAGTCTTCATATAATAATAGCTACCATTACACAATCTATACAACACCATTAAATGATTTTTACGGGTGACCCTGTATGTCACCACTTTTCTGGACGGACCTAGGAGAGTCAGTAATCAAGGATAAAAATCTAGTGTGAGGTACTATAAATAGGGTAAAAATAATCTAGGAGTTGATTTATAATACACAGAGAAATAATAAGTCTTATGATGATAGGTGACAAAGGCCTTTGGAGTTCGAGAAATGATATCATCTGTTCATTTGGGTTTCACCTCGATGTGGATTACAAATATTTGTTAGGGAGACAAGTTATCTTTAAGGGTCATCATCCATTTTGAGATATTGTATATTGTTGGAGAGGTGGTGTAGCATTTATCTCTACCGCCATAGTTATACTAGGTACATGAAGTCTTCCACATGTCGTATATGAGGATGTTTGTGCTTGAGTAATCGCATGTCATCGACTGGGGAATGCTGACCCTCGAGGATGTAGACACATTTATTGAGTACCCAGTAGAGATTGAGGATCAGTATGGGAATATCCTTCATGGGTGATCAATTATTTTACTGCAATTTATGTGGAAACATGATAATCTCAAGGTGAGCACTTGAGTGCGGGGGGGGGGGGGCTAGATTCATGCTCAGTACCCACATTTTTTTTAGTTTCCTTTGTTTTTTCTTTTTAGGGAAATAATACCACAAGATAGGGAGAATATAATGTCCATGATTTTTCATTTATTATTTTGAAATATTATATTGATTGGTTTTGAGACCATGTACTGAGAATGTGTGTGATTCCAAGGCGCGATGTGCCCGATGCAATTTTTGGAAAAATATTAAATAGCACATTAACTTGGTTTTCCTAAAAAAGTAGAATAATCTAAAAATAGGTTACCAAATAAGAAATGTGAGGGAAATGTTATGTTTAGAATAGTGAAATTACCGTAGGCACGACCTATCATTGGTCAGCGTGGATAAGTTGTAGAAATGTTTTAGGTTATTTTAAATGAATACAATAAATTGATAAAATAACTATTTATTTCACTGATGCAGCGACACCACAATGATTTTATTTTAAACAAAACCTTTTCCAACCCTAAAATTTCCTAGAGGAACTAGGATGATCCTTTTGAGAATCATCTTGAGAAAGAGATGATAGAAACTTGGATAAAATATCAATTAACACCATTCTAGACAGATCTCACCAACAGTAACAATGTAGCGACCAATCTTTGTCAAGAAGCAATCCAAAATCAAAGTAGGACATATTATTTTGATTCTATATTACAAATCTTGTTTTCTATGATGAATTCAGATGAATCCTAAAATAGATTAGCATGTAGATCGATCATATATACAGGATGTGATGATATTAGTGATATTTGATCGGAGATTGATCTTGTGATAATTTTATTTATTTTATTTTCATAAAAACAATGAAGGATCGAGATAGACGTGAAAATTGAATGAGGTTTGTTCCTATATTTGACTCTTGGTATTCTCTCACTCATTCATCATACATCGGGTCATTCTTCACTTTTCTCTAGACTTTACACATCCTAAACAATCAATCATTGTGAACCTGATTCTTGGTGAAAAGATCCGATAATTTATATTTAGGATTGGTGAGGTACGATGGAGGTGAGATAAAGTACATAGATGGATTTTGGTGATGGTGGATCCACAAAATTATGTTCTTTTATTTTATTTAGTGGAATGTAAAACCCTATTAAAATCTATTTTAAAATTTGTTTGGAAGAGTAAACACATTGTTTGGGGGATGGAATTACTCAAAGATCATGGATCTTCGATTTCATGATGAATTGATCAATGGATCAATGTTCGGCATAGGAGAAGGTGTGTGGCAGAAGCTCCTATAATTATATAAAATCATGAACCATAGGGATTGTAATCTAGGATTACATGGTGAGTGGGGACCCCCTTGTGGTTTGATATGTTTTTGAGAGAATGTTAAGGATCACATGTGGTGTGACCCTATCACATGACATGTGACCTCTTTTGAAAAACTCAGAATGTGCATGGGATGTACACAGACATAAGGTGGAGTAAACAGGTTTCATACACAACATGTACCCCCCACATGAAATGACCAAATCCAATTACACCAATTACCATGTGTACTTGTGCACGGTAAGGGTTACATGGGTTGACACCATATATCGGCACATGGATGAAGTAAATGGGTTGTCCCCAGATGGAAGGACGCAGTGTGTGACTTCGTCTGCATGACATGCACCCATATTATATATGACATGGTTTGGAATTACACGGGTTGTTGTACACGGGTAGTACCTAGGTTGAAGGGACATGGTGTGTGACCATACTATACGTCATGGACCCCTATCAATGTGGATTGATTCTCTTTACCTCTATTTCTTGTACATGTTCATTATGGTTAATTCCATTTATTATTTCATTGAAGGTAGGTACAAATCATTTCTTACTCATCAGGCCATGATCCCTTTAGCAGTAATTCCAAGATAACGTTATTGGAATCCCCTAAGAGGCCCAAAATAGGATCCTCTATTCATTCTTTGTGCCCTAGTTGGAGTTCTTAGTATCGAAGTGAACAACACTAAGCAGGTGTTGGTCCTCTGTATGGTGGGTTAATCTATATGGAGTTTCCGGTATCACTACATGGCTCTAAATGTTATCCCCAACTATTTTATTGTATCTCTCATTAGATCACCAGCATATCTATCTCATGGAAAGACCAGATGAGCAAACCATCTTAGAAATAGATCATCAGTTTTATCATACTCAAGAGTGTGTTCTCCCAGATGAGTGGTTCATAGAATCTTCATGTTGAATTTCAAGGATTGGTATGCAGTGGTTGTGAAATACCTCATGAATGTGTGTCTTCATTGAGTATATATTGAAATTCTTGTTATATGTGATGTAGAAAAATATATATGTATAGATTACTGTACCTTTCCTTTGTTTTATTTCTTTTTGGTTTTAGGGTGTCTTAGGAAGAATTATTTTAATGTCCCATGTATGGATTTTCCCGTACCATTCATGTCTTGTGGAGATATTTTATCTTTTGAAGGATCCTTAGGCATAGCAATACCAAAAGGTGCATTGTGAGACCAGACAGACCGAGGTGTATTCATGTGGACACATATAGTAGTACCAGTACCTTTTTTTATTGGTTGGAAATGTGGTTATAGAATAATTTTTGTGATATTTTATTTTTCCCCAATTTACATTAATTTACTTTCCTTCATACTCTAGTAGTGGGATATAGTTGTATTCATGATTTTTTTACTTAGTGTTTTTTACATTTTATCATTTCTTGGGATTGGAGATGTGTGTGTGAATATAATTTCATAGTCAATGCCTCCCATGTTAGTTATATGCCTATATTGTTCTAGTCACTTGCCCCAATACTATTGGAGGAACTTCTGGGCAGTCAAGACTCGAGCCCCACTAGCATGGGTCATGACAACTATAGTGACATATAGTAGAACACTAGGATGGTAGGGTTGATCATGCACTAACATTTTTGGATCTGTAATTTCAGATAACGAGTGGTTCATTAAGATATTATTAAGGGTGTTTCAAATTATGGGGTGATGTATCTATGAGGTGAGTATGCTATAAAATACCTCTCAATAGTGATTTGGACACACAATACACCTGTATTTGGTGGAAATTATCGATCAAAGAGTGTTGATTAATAGAATGCGGGAATCATGAAGTTATTTTAGCATATTAATATTATGAAAGAAATAATTTTAATGATTTATTATAAATTATCCAACAAAAAATTTTTTGGGTATCTTTTTTTAGGCCAAGATTCCAGAAGGAATATATTTGGATTATTTATAAGCCCTTGGAAATGAGAAATTCCATCCAAAGTCACTAAATATAGGTCGATTAAAGAATATTATTGATCTCAATTAAGAGTATCATTAAATGATGTATTATATTAACATCTTAATGGAGTTATAATTATTTTATCTGATATTAAGAGGACATGATGTCATGAAGGATTCATGTTATGATATTTTATTGATTCCTCCAGTTTGATCTTATGTCAGGTTATTCAGACTGAATAAATATTCTTGATTAGTGAAGAAGGCTTTCAATACCATGATTTAATATCTTTTTTGAGTTCAATCATGATATTTTACTCCATTTTAATGTGATAGGAGTAGATACATGTGTAGTAAGAAGATAATTTCAAATGAGACACATTGATGTGATAAAGAGTGGGACATATTGGGTAACTATTTCTATTATCCTCTACATGGGAGATCCTCTTTCGAATGCTTATTATGTATATAGCTTGTACATATTTGATTTTAATTTTAAAATATAATGAATCATTGTCTCATAAATAGATTAATGTGTCACCTAAGATCCATTTATAGAGGATATATAATCCATGTATAAGGATTGGATTATGACAGGCATAGGCTTCAACTTCTTGGTTAGGGAGAGTGATCTAGAGTGATAGTTGATTATCATATGGATTATTAAGACATAGTGGAGGAGAAATTCTAGAGAATCCACCTTAGTACTAAGGGGTGGCTTAAAAAGGTAGCCAAACTTCTAGATGAAAGGGTTATGGTGTGGAAATAGGCTTCATTTTCCATTAACAAAAATCTAATTAATTATAGCGTGAGGAAATAAATAATAAAATGTATTCTATTGGATACATAAACATTGGTTGATATTCTCTTAAATAGGTGTTACATATTCCATCAATTTACCTAATATGGTAACAAAGTAGGGATTGGTTTTTCAATACATGGAAGTTATGTGGACATTGGACACTCTTTTTTAAAATAGGTTTGATCGTGTAAATTAGTAGACAAGTTATGTAGTGATAGTGGGTGGTTATGGGTAGTTGTGGGTATTATTCATATGATAAATTTCAATATTTTATGTTATAGTTTTCGTGGAATAGATGAATGATATATAGTGTTCTATTGATTTATATTTAAGTTAAGTTCCCTTTACATTAATAATGGTCGATTATTATGAATTTATCAGAGAATGGAATATTTGAGTGAGTCATTAATGACCATAGATTCAATATTTAGGCTTTATTATAGCCTAAATAGTCCTTGTGATTATTGGATTATAATAAGATATAGTACATATTTTATTTCCTCAAACAGTGGATTCATACCAGAAATAATTTCTATGGATTACTATGTGTTTTCCCAAGAAATATATTAAATTTATCATTGATTTTGTATTTATTAAAAATCATATATTTATATCATAATATTATGCTTCATAATACCAGAAAATAGAGTTGGAGGTCCAGCTTGAGGTCCACAATTTGAAAGGTATTTTTCATCAGAAAATAACTTCAATGTCTAATGTGATGTTATTTCTAAAATAGTATTTGTCATTAGAAAATAACTTCGTATTCTATTTGGATGTTATTTCTAAAATAGGGTCGTGGGAGACTAATATTCAGTGTGGAATAAATGTATTTGACCTTGGAAATAGTAAATAATAGTTATCTCATTCCATGGATATATAATTTTTTTATTCTGTGAAAGGGAACTAGATTGTCCCCCATGATTGATATAAGATCGAGTTATAATATTCACAGAGTGAGAGATTAGGAAATTCCATAGTAAATATATAAGATCATATATATGTTTTATGAGTTCCTTGTGATTTCATTCGATCTGTTGAACATTATAGTAATGCTCATAGATCTCAAAAACAATATTTTACATGGATAATTAGCCTCAATTATAATTTTTTTAATGATGTTTGGCATATTCTAAGACTATGTAGATTCATGGTAAAAATTTAGAGATACTACTAGTAATACTGTGGTAGTATTTTCTTTCTTCCAATCTCCCAATATTTAATTTAATGATTCAAGAGGAGTGATTATTGTATTATTTGATATATCAGTCAATATATTTATTATACCCAAAAGATGTTAATATAGTGACTTCATAAGAGATACCAACCAAAATTTTTGTGACAAGAATATTCCTTTGATTAATTGGATATTAATAATGATTCATTATATATTTATCCCAATTTAATGTAACAATAAAAGAACAAATTAAGAAATGTTAAAAATTCAACTATGGTGAGTATAGTCAGAAGTCCATTCAATAAATAAATATATGACTTATATTTGTAATTTTTTTGACCTTGATAAAGTTTGGAATGAGAAAAAAATATATTATAACACATCATATATTAGTCTATGAAGATTTTGGTTATAATATGATTAATTTATATCATATGTTTTTTAAAATTTTAGTATTTATACAATAAAAAACATGACATATTCCTTGAAAATGGTGGTGGTGGTTAATGCACCTGATTTCTCAATCCCATTGATGAGCGAGTAGTGGTATATATGAAATATAATATTCTTAAATATTTATTTTATCAAACCGACATAATCAACATACAATGATGTTAGATCAAATGCCATAAAAATTTAACATTGAAATAATGCATTTCTTATTTAAAGGAAACCCTATAGTTGATTATATCTATGGGAAAGATTCTAAAATTGAGTGGAATTATAACAATACTTATCTTTTTTGTTATATTTTCCTTTAAATTTAACCATATAATTTCTTAATTGGGTTAAATTTGATTTTTTTAGGAAATGAAGAATTATGGTGATGAATTAGAAGGAAAATGGGGGGAATGTTGGGACAACACCATTTAGATTTATAAAGGGTACTGAAAACCCTGTAGTACTTGATTGTTTATAGATACTTATTCTAGAACCATCAGGAATATTGTGGCCTTGTATTGGGTGACTTGTATCCAACATAATTTATTTTTTATAATAAAAAATGGGCTATTTCGCATGATACTTTAACACATAGAATTGGTTTAACTCTGATTTTTTTCTTTTTAATTTGTAGAAGACATTATCTTTCCATCCCACCAATATTTCTCTTATATATGAAATTTTTTCCTTTAATCTTATTTAGATCCCATTAAATAGGTATTAGGGGCATTATCTTTGATAAGGTGTAGATATGTTCTCCATCTAATCATCTACTTTTTTCTTCTTCCTTAAAAATGTGTATTTAAATTTTCACTCACCTATTCTAGGAGTAAAAAAATCTATCATTTATTCTTGGATTTTTTTCTTCCAAGTATTCATAGAAGTTAATGCTATGTTATTTGATGATATTTATTCTTCTACATTCCATATTTATTCCTATTCATTGGTAGAGGTCTAATATTTGAGATTCTATATTCTAGAATAGGCTAATAAATTTAGTGGATGCATATTTTCTTCATCTTGGCCTTGAAATCACGTTTTTCATTTGTTTTGGTTGGTTCTACCTCCTTTATTTCATATTTTAAATGTATTGGGAATTCAATTGAATGATGTTAAGTGAATTTAGTTAAAATTAAATGTTTTCCAAACTAAAAATCTTCCAGCGATTTCCTTTAATTAATGAAGTTATTTTTAGAAAGATTCATCCGTATTATTTAGTTGGGAATAATTTATCAATTTCATATAACTTAATTAAGACATGGTTAGTCTAATTATTTAGTATTAATCATTTGGATTCAGTAATATTATACCTGGTAGGCTAAATTAATATTTATAGTATATTACATGACTTTTAATAATGAAATCAAATTACCAAATGTGTTATGTATGCATGATTTTATTAGTTACAGTATATATTTCCATTCAAAATATGGTGACTAATTTATTCCCACTATTTAATTGTAATTAATTTTCTAAAAAGGGAATGTGAAATTTTTCTATTAAATGAGATGTTACACTAGTTTGATGAACATATTGTTGAAAATAGATGATAATTTATCACTTTGACTTTCCATACCACCTTTCATGATACATAAAGATACTCTATATAGGATTTCCATGATTTATTATAAATGAGTTCATTTCATATAGGGTGGGTTTTATACCAAAAATATATTTATTCTTTGTTTCCCCAATTCAAAGAAATTCCCAACATAGGAAAAATTGATTTGGATCTACCAGGGATTTAATGTTATATATTATGGATGATATTTCAATTTTATATTGATAAATAATTATATTCAATATTTTATTTTTATCCAACTTTTTTATATTTCTATTCCAAATTGTTGGATATATTACCTATATAGGGGTTAAGTGGTAACAACCAACAAGATATGATATAATCACACTATACAAATATACTTTTAGGTTGTGTATGGATACATTTATACATAATCTTGGAATGGGAGTGGCACTAGAGAAAAAGAGTTCATAGTTCAGGATGTGAGGAGTTGGTTCAGATCAGTTTGGATATCTTGATGGTCCAATTAAGAGAGGTAGATATGAAAAATCATTAGAACTTATCTAAAGGAAAATTCATCCATGGAATTTCTCTTTTTTATTTAATTGTATATGTTAAGTTCAATTAACCCCAGAGTATGTTATGTGTTTTAATTTCTATTTTTTTGATTGTTTTATGATGATTTTATTGATGTGTATATATTGATTCATGTTCATCTAGTTTCCTAAATAATTAAAACTATTTAGTTATTCTAGTACTTCCACTAGTGAGTAAGTTATGTGTTTCTTTCATCCAATGATATAAATGGTCATACTAATTTTTTACCCTGAATTATTTTCAACAAATGTATATTCAATGAGGAAATATCATATCCTACATGAGTATTATTCATCCCTAAACATTTATATTAGCTTTTTGGAATTGGGATTAGTAACTGAGGTGTTATGATGAAAAAATTAGTTACTATTCATGTGATAGGTTAACAACTATTATAAAATAGTGTATGAGCACACTATGAGATAGAAGGTGTGAGATTTTAGAGTATCCAGCAGATAGGATGTTCTAGACTCAAAAATTTCAACATAAAAATTATTGGCTAGTATATTATTTAATAATACTAAGTTACTAGGGTAGTTCATTATTTATTTTCAATATATTATAGAGTAATTTCCTATTCAAAATGTCTTACTCATCATCCAATGGAATTGGTTGGTAGATGAAAATTTTAACCCGTGGAATAATAATTTCATTATTCTGTTTCATTACATTATTAATATAATCAATTCATAAATATTATTAATTAAAACATCAATAATAAATAAATAGTTATTTTTTTATATATTATTAATTATTACGTTAATATGAATCAATAAATAATTTATTTGAATTCCAATTTTCATTGTATTATGGTTTATTGCAAAAATTTCTATACTCATACATTTAAATTTCAAATATTCACAAAATTTTTATAACATGATAAATGATTTTATATAAATATATATATGAGAGTGAATGAAATATAGGATATGATTGGATTTATTATCACAAGGATGTTAAAAAAATTTGAGAATTCTATTCTTGGAAGACTACTCGGATTCCATTATCCATATAATTTTAGAACATTTTTTACAAAATAAGACCCTATAATATAAAAGAAAGATCTTATGAGAATGAAAAAACTACCCAATCTACAATTAACACCTTAATTTTTGAAGGAATTTCTAAAATACTCTAGGGAACTAGATAGGAATTTATATGAAGGTGTCTCATAAATGAGGGTGTTATGAGATATGTGTAATTCCAACACCCTCTTATATTTAAGTGTGTTGAATATACTCATGAATAAGAATATTTTATGAACTACTTCTAAAAAATATTTGTGAGAATTGAGAATTTAGTGATTCATTGAGTCTAATAGGCTATATTCATGATTTAAAAAATAACCTGCATGTATTGAGATGTTATGATAGAGGATTATAATGATCATAAACATAATTGAAAGATCATTCAAGATATATTCTCTTAATAGTTTAAACTTGATATTTTACATTGAATAAATTATTTTGACTTTATATATATTGATAAAGGTTAGATTAATTTAATAGAATAATATTCTAAATTTATAGATTTACTTCACTTAAATCCTTATTTGGTCGGAAATAAAGAATATAAAATATGGAATTTTGAAAATGGTTTAAAAGATATTTTATAAACTGAAGTGGTTATTTTTGTCCTGTCTATATTATCTTATATTTAAAATAACATCATTCATATTGATATGGTGTCTAAAGAAAGATTATGTTTTAGTGTCTCATTACCTCCATAAACATCAGGTAAAAATTTCTCTTGTGTTTAGAAGGAATATTGGGAGGTGGACCTTTCTAGGGGTGTTATGGGGGTAGTGTTTAGTATTATTCAATCTCTAGAATCCCTTTGTTTTTTTATCATCAATTAAAAGTCATGGTCCATATTAAAACTATATACACCAATGAAAAATTAATGTCATTCATTTTTCTAGATTTACCGTATTCAACAATTTTTAAAAGAATTATGCAAAAACTATTTCACAATAACCTGAGATGACCCAGATATAATAGGATTAGTATGGTTCATAGTCAAATATAGGTATCCAAACACATTATGGGAGATTTATTTGAGATGTTAAATATAGTGGTAAAACACATTAGGCATATATTATTTCATTATAACATATCTCTACACACTGGGGTTAACCTAGTGGTTCATGTTGGATATATGTAGTAGCTAAATATATAATTGATACTGAATAGGGGCGTTCTATAATTAGAATTATTACTTTGTTATAATCTACTTTATATCATGAATTATTTAAAATAGGTGATTATTATTATTTTATCTCAAATAAATTTTCATTTCTTCTTGGTATCAATGTAAAAGAAACATTTTTAATATTGAGCCATGACACAATTCAAGGAAAATTAGAATATTAGTGGAAGAGGTGTCCATATTGTTATTTGATGGTGTCTACAAGTGAGTATATATTTTATTTGAGGATTCAAAGTATATAATTATTTAATATTATTGTAGGGATGAAATAGTTAACTAAATTATGATCTTGTATCAAAAATTATAAAATTATAGTTTCTTCCAAATATTACACTAGAACACAATATACCCTCCATAGGGGAGTGTAATTTTTGTCTGATAAAAATAAATATATTTATAAAAGTGGGAAAAATTAGAACTGATATTTTTTGAAACACTATGATAGATATTGAAGATAATTAGTGGATATTTTTACCTCTTATAGTCAACCACATTCCTGAAATTTCATCTAAAAACATTATTAAAATGTGTCCACATAAATAAAAAAAGTCCATTATCATTTTTTCTACTAATTGAACTAATATAAATTTCCATATATCATATAATCCCAACTAAATTGAGGGAACTATATATTTAGTGGGATAATCTTGAGAAAAAAGGTATTATTTGACTAAGCATTTATCTCGGACATGAATCAGTTATTTTTTCAAAGAATATGGATAGAAGTTTATAGATTTATATAGTCTATCAATGGATAATTCAAGTAAAAATTAAATAATCATTACCCTTTTACAAAAATTTAACATTTATTTTATCATTTAAATGGAATAAAGTGGTTATGAAAAATTTATCTCTTCTATGGGAATCATAAAATTTGTATGAGCTCAAAATAAATTCAAAAAATTTATTTTTAAATATTGTATAATCATGCAAAATATATTATAATATCATTTGCATGGACTAATTCTATATATATGTCTATGTATTTAATAAATAAGAAAATTTTCCTATTATTAAAGCTTCAAGAGGTGGTGAATTGAACTTCTAATAACATATAAATTTTGTTTCTTTTTCAATAAGGTGTTCTTCAGAATATTTATGTTTTGAATTTTCAAAGTAACATTAGTAACTAAATATAGTGGAATAAAAATATTAAATGATTCAAGCTATCCAAGGTAAATAATCAAAATGTAATAAGATAAAAACAATCATTAAAAAATAACTAATCAAAATGATGGGGCCTTCTATTACCATCTATATATACCTAATTTTTTTACCAAAACATATATCCAAGTTTTTATCCCAAAACACATTAAATTTGGATTCAAAATAGAAAGAGGATCAATACACAGTTCTTAATGTACATAGGTTTTAAAATGGAAACCACGTAGATCGAAGGATTTAAAGAACAAGTCCTTAAACCAAATCATCTTTGATAGGGATAGAAATAATCCATATCATTATAATTATTTAAAAAAATCATTAATATAAATTTCTTACCCCATATCTCCCATTTTATTAGAATATAAAAATTATCCATGTATTTATCCCTAGTAATTATTTAAACATCTATTTTTGGAATCAGTAGTTCCAATTCCTATAACTCTTTGATCACAACCGGATTTGAATAAGACAATAAAAAAGATAGATGAATCTATTATAATGAAATTCCTACTAATAAAATTTATAATATCACTCTGTAAAATCTAGAAAAAATGAATGAATCAATGAGAATTAATAAATAATAAAACAAATTAAAACAAATAAGGTCCTTCATAATAATAATAATACACCACACATGAATATTCTTGATCCACAAACCTTATATAATAATAAAATCAAAAAAAAGTGTATGATATAGGAAATGATAAAAAGATATATTTTGATGAATATATTAGGGAACTCGAAGTGAAATATAAAAATGAATCTAATTGTATTAATATTGAATTTGATCTAATATGTGAACCACTGGTTATGATCTACTCACACCCTCCACATATCCTTTCAATATATTTAGGGATCATTCTATATAAGAAATTAGAAAAAGAGATGATCATAATCATGAGAGTTAATTATTATTGGAGGGAGGAGTGGGTTTGTATATTTTCTGATATCTTGTTGATTTAACTAATAGAGGTAGATTTGGTAAATATGTAACATACCTCTAATGGATATTTCACTTATTGAATATTATATATTTCATAGTTATTGGTTTTTTGGTTTATTTTACCTAGGAGTATATTATGTGATAATATTTATGTATTTAGCATAGTTTTTCTATGTTTTAATTGATGTATATATGTTTATTCATGTTCACATAGTTTCCTAAAATAATTAATCTATTTAGTTATACTGGTAATAACACTAGTGAATAATTTATGTGTTCCATTCATCTTATGATTTAAAATGTCATGATAATTTTTCGGCATGAATTATAGTTAAACAAAATATATTCAATGATTAAAAATAATCTACCACATGATTATTATTCATCCCTTAAAATATGCACTAGCCTCCTCTGGTCGAGAAATCTGTTTGATGTATTGTTATGGATGAATTGGTTAATATTCAAGTGACTGGAAAAAAGTATAAAATGGTGTATGATCCCAATCACAAATACTAGGTATGGTATTTAAGAGTATCTAAGATATAGTAATGTTAGGACTCAAAAATTTACTCATAAAAACTCATGCCTAATATTATTATATAAAAGAACTCGTTTCCTATGGGTTATCCTTAATTGAATTTAATTATATTAGGAATCATCCCTTGGAATTAATGGGTGAGAAAAATAGGATTTCATGTCAAATAATGTTCAATAATTTTTTTTTCATTACATTATTGATAGAATCAATTCAATAATCATATTCATTAAAATGTTAATAATAAATAAACAATTTTTTTTATGATTGAGAATGATTCCAGCACACCCTCTATATGTCCTTTCAAAAATTTTATGGTTCATTTTATATAAGATATTAGAATATAAGATGAAAAAAATCACTATTGTTCATAATTCATGGACTGAGGAGTAGGTTTTCATCTTTTTGGAGATCTTGATGGTATAACTAAGAGAAGTTAGCTATGGGAAATACTTAATAAATCTCCCAAGGATATTTCACTTATCAAACATTATCTATTTTTATTTAGTGGATGTTTGTTTTATTTTAATTAGGAGTATATTATGTGTTAATATTTATGTATTTAGGATAGTTTTACGATGTTTTAATTGAGGTATATATGTTGATGCATGTTAAAATAGTTTTCTAAAATATTTATTATATTTAGTTATACAGGTATATACTCTAGTGAATAATTTATTTTTTCCTTTCATCCTATGATTAAAAATATCATGATGATTTTTTTGGAATGAATTATAGTTAACCAATATAGATTTTATGAATAAAAATAATCTACCCCATGATTATTATTCATCCCTTAAAATATACACTAGCCTCTAGAAATCGAGAGGCGTGTCTGAGTTATTTTTACGGATGAATAAGTTAATGTTAACGTGATTGGGAAAAAATAAAATGGTGTATGAGCCCAGTTAGAGCTGCTAGGTACGGTATTTTAGATTATATAAGAGATAGGCATGTTTTGACTCAAAAACAATACACATAAAGAATCATGCCCAATATTATTATAGAAAAAACTGATATTCTAGGGGTAGTACATAATTTATTTTCATTATATTAGGAATCATCCATAGGAATCAATGGGTGAGAAAAATAAGATTTCATGTTATATAAACTTATTTATTTTGTTTCATTACATTATTTATAGAATTAATTAAATAATCATATTTATTAAAATGTTAATAATAAAGAAATAGTTCTTTTTTGCTTCATTATTTTTTATTATTAGGTTAATATGAATCAATATTTGACATAGTTGAATTAGAATTTTCCATTTTTTATTTTTTAAAGTTAAAATTTACATTCTCAAAAAATAAGATATAAAATGATTTCAAATAGTGTATAAAGTAAAAAATAATTATTTAAAAATAGAAAAATGGGTGGGAATTATATATATATAGAAGGGATGTGATTTATACATGATTATTATCATAATATTATAATTTTTTTATAATATATTCTTTGATGAATAATTTAATGTAATTATCCAATTAATTTTTGAATATTTTTTCCAAAATATCACCTTCTTATATACATAAAATATCATAGGAGAATTTACCCCTGACCTAATCTACGATTAAGCCATAAATTTTAGAACGTTTTACTCAACTACTATGAGTTACTAATAATAGAGTTTCATTAATAGAGTTCCTGGAATTTATTATTATTAGATATTTTTATTCTTTAACCCTCAAACATTTCAGGGTGATGTATCTACTCCATTACAAGAAGAGTGGATCATCAACTTCCTAGAAATATTTGCGAGCATTGTGGATATATATATTCATTGAGCCAAAATAAACACAATAATGATTTATCGGACTGCATTAAGGAAATTTTATTGTTTTATTGAGGATAATATATATCATAAAAATAATTAAATTGGATTTCATGAGATATTCCCATAGTAGCTTTACCAAGATATTTTACATTTAGTAAATCATAAGTGTTTATAGAGATTATGCAAGGCTGAATTATTTTTATAAATAACACTTCCGAACTAATATATTTGATTCTATTAAATCTATATTTAACTAGAGAAGATGAATATAAAATATCATATTTTTAAATGGGTTTAAAAGTGCCTTTAAAAACTCAATTAATGTTTTTCATCAAATATAACTACTCCGAAGTGGTAAACCATTTTTTAATTATTAGGATGTGATCTAAAGTAATATTAATTGTTGGTGGATAATTACATACATAAAAAATAAGAAATAATTCCTCCAGTGGTCATAAGAAACATTGAGAGGTGATGAGTAGAGGTGTCCCTTTTTATGGGTGTTATGGTGACAGTGTTCCTTATTGTTATATATTTATAATTACTTAGGTTCTTTGTTATTGATAAAGATTTTAAGTCCATATAAAACCTAGAAATACTTTTTTTGTAACATAATTTCATCATGTTCCTAGATTGGCCATATTTGAATATTTGTTTAATGAATTATGTCATATACTATTGGACAGTGGCCCTAGATGACCAAGACATACCAGGATCATTATGGTGTATAGTTAAAAAGAGGAACCCAATCAACAAATGGAAATTATATTCTAAATGGCCAATGTAATGATAAGAAATTTTATGCAATTATGAATTCATCATAACAAGGCACTACAGCTCGGTATTGACTCAATGGTATAAGTATGATGTATGTATTGGAGAACCATAAAACTAATATTGGAGAAGGTCCTTCTATAGCTAGATTTATTATTTTTGTATCCTATACTTTATATCATTCATTATTTAATATATTTTCTTATAATTATTTTATCTCTAAGAAAATGACATTTCATCTTGAACTCAATGTATAATAATCATCTCTAATAATGATCCATGACACCATTATAGGAAAAATAATATAGTATAAGAATTGTTGTCCATCTTGTGATATTATTATGGCTATATGTGACAATCTCGAGGATATAATTGTTCATAATAATGAATTTAATTAATTTTTTAGTAATACAATATTTAACTCATTTCTCAGCTTGTTTCAAAAACTATAAAAGTAGGTTGTCTTTTTAATATTAAACTAGAATTAACTATACCATCATTATGGGATGAGAATCTCAATTTAATAAATCATTAATGTATTAGGTGAATATAGGATAAATTTCCACTTAAATATATTAGCACACTCTTAGAGTAATTAAATCTAATTTGTGGAAATTATTACCACTTATAGTATACTACTTTTCTTATATTTTCAATATAAATTCTGATTGCATCTTAAGAGTGTAGTAGATTTTATTATTGATCTGTTTCACGTTATTGAACTAATATGGATATTATTTATATCGTATTACACAAAACAACATGAGGAAACTGATGATTAAGTTGGTTGATCTTGAGAAAAATGTTGTTTTTAATCAATAACTTACCCCTGAAATGAATAGTTTTTTAAATGAATGTTGATATAAGTATACGACATTGGGAATAATATCATAGAATAAACTAGTTAAAAATAAATAACAATTACCCTTTCTATAAAATTCTAGATTCATTTTATCAATTAAATGACACAATATGGTTATTTAAAAATTTACCTATGGGGTGAATTGAACTTTTTTCTGACACAAAAAATTATTTATTCTTAAACAAGGTGAATTTTGGATGAGGGATATTCTGAAATATCATAGTAACAACATTAAAAAAATTTAGAATAAATAAAATATAATTATTAATTATTTTAAGTAAATACATTAAATAAAACAATTTAAAAACAATCATTAAAATAAAACTTGTCAAAATTATGGAGTTTTGGATTATAATTCATATTACCCTAATCAATTTTTCTAAAACCTATCTCCAAGTTCCTATCACTAAAACTCCTTTACTTTTCATCCAAAAAATGAGGATTAATACCCAGATCTAAAGGAATATATGCTTTCAAATTTAAACCTATTCAATTAAAGAATTATTTGTATAATTTCTTGCACTATATAATCATTTATAGAGTCTTATGTAATTTATAATATTAGAGATATTTGAAAAAAATATAAAACTAGAAATTTCTTTCAGTAGACCTCCTATTTAACTATAATATAAAAATTATCCAAGTTGTTATCTCTATTAATTTTTAAAACATAAAATCATTGAATAAAAATTTACTATCCCAAGAAATAGTTGATCGAAAACTGATGAGAATAAAATGATTACAACAAGAAGCATTGATTCAATCTAATGAAATACCCACAAATTGAAGTTCTAATATTGCACTAAAAATATAAAACAAATTAAATCACATAGTGACTACGATATTTATAAATCCAAAATAATGGTGAATTATATGGAGAATTTATATATTTCTCGATTTTGTAGTCATTATTTATAGTTTTTGATCACAAAAACACATAAATGAATAATCCTTTTACTTTGTGAGCATCTTCCACTTCTAACAAACTTATAATCTTCAACATGATCTTCAACTTCATTAATGTTAAAATAAATATTCATAGTGTTATGAAATTTTAATATTCAAAATTTTAATATTTAGAAATATGTGATTTATATAATAAAACTACATAAACTAAAAATAATTCTATATTTAAGAATAAATAAAATATAGTGTATTTTAACAATGAAACTAAAGAATCCGGAAGATATTACATTTAATAAAATAACTCCAAAATCACCTCCTTTTTTAAAATTACGAAACAAATTAACAAGTATTAATAGTTATATAAATTCAATGAATATATACCATTTATAATATGATGGGAAGAATTGGAAAAGTTATCCCCTTTCTAAATTAGTGATATTAAAAAAAACATTCCTACAACTTTCGTCATTTTAGATAAATTATCTAAATACATAAATTTTCTCACATGTTGTAGCTTTTTTCTTTATTTTATACATTTCACCCCCATTATGAAATTTACCCACCTCCCCTTGGTATTACAAAATAGAAAAAATGGGAATTAATGAATAATAATAATAATGAAGTTTAAACAAATAGGGTGCCTCATAATATTAATAATTCACCACATAAGAATAATCTTGATCCCAATGACCTATATAAAAATAAACTCAAGTAAAATTTTTATGATCCATGTAAGGATAAATCTCAACAATTTAAGAATACATAATAAAAATAGTGTTGTTTCATAAGAATAAATATAATTTTAGTTATGTTTAATGTGCACAATAATGGGACAACTAAGTTGTCATGGTGCATGTGATGTTGTGATCTATAATTAAAATAATTTTTATTTCTCATGTTATTCATGTTATCTATATATCCTTCTAAACTAATTTTATCATCCAGTGAAAAATAAATATTTGCTTCATTTATATCTTCTAACACACATTCATTTAAATACTCAATTAATAATCACTAATGGGGTGAAATGAGTAAATGTTATGTGATAAAACCATGGACACCCCACATGGCCATCATATTAATTAAATTAAGAGAATAAAGGAGGACTATAATATTGGATGTGATACTATCGTATTTTTTTCATTTATATACCCTATCATGTTTTCATGGTATCTAATACTCTCTTTCCTTCTTGTATCCCAATGAATTCGTGGTAAAGGGTCTATAACCCCATAGAGCATTTGAAGGACCTCGTAAATAATTGATATATCCATTAGATAATGATCCCCTAAAAGGTAGGATACATTAATCTATTTCTCCTTGAGATCTTCATAAATAATAATACATTGAAGGAATAGAAAGTAATATCCCTATGTTAAAGCATTGGAGGTGTGCCATTTTATGCTCATTTTTATGCACTTATGCATTTGATTCTTAGAGATATATTTTTAAATATATTAGCTTTAATTTCACTATAAATAATCATTATATGACCAAAAAATCCCATGAGTGGTATCATATAAATTTTCATCATGTATAAAATGTATTCAATCCATTTATTAAAAAAGAATCATTATCACCATGACATGCTAGTTCTTATGGTGTTGTCATAGGGACTTGAAAATGTCCATATCTCCATCACCATGGTATAAAATTATATGTGGTAGTTATTCAATAGGAATCTTCATGCACAAAATCTTTCTCCATAAAATGTATTTTTAGTGGTGCATTTCATTGTTCTCCAAGAGTATTTTCTATCCAAAAAGATAGTAGATTCACAACTAGGGTGTAATTCATGCCATGGTGAAGAGTAAAAAAAATTCAAATAGTTTTTTACCATTTGAAAAAAAATTGGTGTATAAAATGATAATAAATCATTACAAATATAATTTATGAACAATTTATTCATAATGTATTTATAAATTAATTAATTGGTTATAAATGGTTTATAAATAATTGAATAAATTCTTCTGAACATTTTTGTCCAAAATATTAAATTTTAATGTTAATGCACCTTTTAACAAAAAATATATGGAATGACCTATGATTAAAAAATAAAAGGTTTTATTTAGAAATACTAAGATGTAATTTAAAAGTAATTTATAAATTACAATATATATGATATTTATATTATATGAAAAATTTATATAATAGACAGTGAATTATAAAATGTTTAAATTTCCTGAAATATCATTTAAATTCCATATAATATAAAATATAAAAGATTTTATATTTATATTAACATAAAGATTATATTTTTAAGTTTAGATAATATCCATAATGTTTTTATAATTCATAAAATGTTTATATTTTTCTTTTATTAATGAATTTTTCATGAATATTTATCTCATGTTCTGGAAAATAAAATAGCATATTCATTTATTTTTAAATTATTTTGATATTCATGGTAAGTAAATTGTATATTAAATTTGAATATTTTTATGCTTTATATTTATGTGTTAAACAACTTTTAAGAGTTAAATCTTAGTATTACATGTTAGTTATGACTAGAAAGAAATTAATTTTTGTATACCTTTTTAACTTAGTTTGTAATTCCTGACATGAGATTAAGAAGAGTAAATGAATTTAGTTTGTGCATACAAGGTGTTTGAGATATCATTAATCAAATTCACTATTAAGTAATGTCTCCTCGAGGAGAGGGGTTTGGTGTCATACCACATAAAATCTTGGATGTTATTTTTTTCTAAGAAGGTTATAGGTTTTGGATATCTATCACTCTAGGCATACTCATGTGTAGATTATTAACATCATATAACAATACGAATTTACATGAAATTTGAATTTATGTTATATATATTATGTATTCATCAATGAATGAACATGGTTGATTTTTTTTGATTTACATAAAGATGTAGTTTTTATAAAGTGATACTCATTAATGTTGTTTTAACACATTAATTTGGTGGCTGCAATAGGGATTCTAAAACTAAATTGTTACAATCATGCATCCAAAAAGGAATAAAACATGAGAAGATAAAGATTAAATATAATATAAAAATTTTCAATTCAATTTTAATATTATGTATATTATATTTATGTTACCTTAAAATAAATCCCCCCACACTGAGATTGACCTTCTATCTAAATAGACACTTTTTAAAAAATTGTTCATTAAACTAGGTAGGTCATACCAAAAAAGGTTCCCTAGGATTATCTTCTATAAGTAAAGAATGTAATATATTTCACTAGATCATCCCTGGATAGGTTCTACCAAAGCTAGGTGCCTTTATATATTAATATTTTAATCTGTTCAGGTTCTTTTCTTTTGTTAAAACATCACTGTGAAATCCTTGGTAAGGATACGAGATGAATTGAGTTTAATGAATCCATATGATGGATTTGGATAAAGTTATATCTTATTAACTATCCAAGAATCAAATTTTTTTTGATTAGAATGAATCCTGACATAAATAATTAATTAGTTAGAGGACCTCCAAATTACACTCATTTCATAGAGAAATATTGATATTAGATCACAAAAAATATATTTTTATTGGTGTGTTAATTTAGAAAGGGATAAATTTAATTTAAAGTCTATATTAAAAATATAAAATATATGATTCTCACACACTGATATGTATTTTTTTGTAGATTATTGAATAATTAATCACAATCATATTGAGATCACTAATAGTAAAGACCTATAAAATTATCAAAGATTGGTATCTACGGTTGAGAATTGTTATCATAGTGACAACTCATACAAATATTAATGTTAATATTATATATATAAATTAAAAAAACTCTGACACATGGGTATTAGATATCAGGTGAGTACAAATCATTGATTCTAATAAACATGTACATCGAGATATGAGAAGATTGATGAATGATTAAATAAATATTCATAGTAGTAATGGGGAAAATTTTTCTACATAATAATTCAACAGTTATGGTATCTGTCAATCTAATTCATTTGTTCTCTAATGGTCCATAATTTTAACAACGTAATTCCCATATTGATTATATAGTTATCTCATATTTAATAATATAGAACATGAAAACATTATGAAATTAAGTGACATTTTAATATTTATATTTTAACATAAATTTTAAGGAATAAATTTATCTGTAAGAATAAAAATTGATATAATGGAATAAAAATTTATAAATATAATAACTATAATATGAAAATTTGGATCTAGTTAGTCCACCAGAATAACCACTCTCACAGACAGTAATTTAAAAATAAAAAAATAATATAATATTAATATTGAAATTTAAACTATATATAAACTTGGGAGAAAATATATGTGAATAAAGAACTAATTAAATATGAGGTATTTATATAAGGTCATAAACTCATATTCTTATTAAAAATACGACTATTAGAATAGTAATGTAGTCATTGGAATACTAATCTGAGCATTAGGAATAGTATCCCAACCATTAGTATAGTATCTTCATCTATGTACGTTCAAAATAATATTTATTTTTCCTATAAATTGATTATATAATGTATTAATATCATGATAAAAGTAAATAAATGTTTTAGAAAATGATCAAATATGATTTTTTATTTTTAAAAAACATATAATTTTTATTTTCATTTTTATAATAAATTTTAATATTTAAAATAACATTTATTTAATAAAGTGGATTTTAATTTTTTTATTCTACACATTAAAAAATGTTGGGGTGAATTTTCATTATTTTTCTAAAATAGTTTAATTTTTGTGTATAGTAAAACATTATAAAATATAATAATTTTCATTATATGCAATATACATGAACAAGTGAGTCATTAATGATGTATGTGATCGTTATATCAACCTTAAATTCAATAATTACTATATATATGCACAAAATTCATCATTTTTGGTTCTCTTGTGGCAAAATAATAATATTAGGAATATTATGTTCAAAAAACTCCCCTCTCACCCACTTATAAATACTACCCCTTGTATTCACACCTTATGAGGCTTTGGGCTCATCAAAAATCTTCCCAAATATCCCTTAATGAATAATTAAAATACATATTATCCTTATTATTATAAAAATACCATCCATGGTTCCTTGAGGGGAATCCAAATAGGATACAACCAAAAGAAGAGGTAAATTATCAACTAAATTTATTTTAATTTTATTCTTCCTCTACCACAAGCATATATTTTATATAAATCTATAAAAATTAACATAAATATTCTAAATATACTAATATGTTATTATTATGGTGTAATATCCATCTTATACCTCCCTTTAATATTTTTTTAAAATGAAATCATTGTCCACAATATGGTTGGTTCATCGCTTCCATGAACAATGAACATCATTTTTCTCCAACACCTTCAACGATGGTCATATAAATAATATTATGGAAAAATATTATCTTATTAATTATATTTAGTCTTATTTTATGATTCTTTAATATATTAAAAACCTTTTAATTAAAAAAATAGTTCATCATTTTCATTAAAACCACCAAAATGAAATAATTATATAATTATAACATTTATAATAAATTAATAATACATATATCAGAAAACATATAGATACTTGGTACCATTTAAATATTTTGGAATGAAATGAATATTATTTCATTTCACTTCTATAATTATATTCCCATAAAAAAAGAACATCAATAATTAAACACAAGTGAACCCATCTAAGATCCATTAAATGAACACCCTCAGAACAAAAAAAATCATTATAACTTATTGAAATTGTTTTAAATAGAAATAATATAATTATATTAACAATAAATATGTTTAAAATGTTTTTAATTATGTAATTAATGAAATTAATTTAATTATTTTGGATGTTATGTGCAAGAGGATAAAAAATTTGGATCCTAAATTAAGGGATCACAGCAAACCATCCCATTTTATTTAGGTTATGATTTCCCTCTCTTTTCCACACATTATCTATATATTATTATTATATAACACTTATATATTTTGTATATATGTCCTAAACATATATACCTTGTTTAATAATATTATTTTATAGTTATATACATGTTTTAATGGTTCCCTTATTAATTTAATTTGTCACATAGAGCTGGTTAAAGGGAACATAAATTTTTTTCCCCAATTCAATTAGCACTGAATGAAAACTTTTTTATGATCTATAGATTCTAAATAAATTATTTTATTAAGAAAAACCATTTTATTTCCTTATTTTATGGAAAATATAAATCCCATACTCTTTTTAATTATTCATTACCCTTCTTCCTAAAACCCCATTCAAAAAGAATATTTTTCAAATTATTTCCCCACTCCTTTTAATGTCTTAAATTTTGTTGGACATATTTTTCCTGAACTATTATTTTTTATTTTTTTAATAATTTACATGAATTATTTAAAACCTTATTTCAAATAATATATTATGATATTTCATTTTCTTATTTTATAAGACATTATTGTGTAACCCATTTCAGTTCCATGGGTTTTATCTGATATTTATCCCCAATTTATGATTTTCTTATGTGGAAAAAGTATGCATGTACATGTTATAATGGGTGCACCAAAATATCACTATAATTACATGGGTATTGTTTTTTTCGTATGATTTGATATCTATCAAGTACGAGAGTAAACCTAATCAATAATGGGACTTTATCCACCATTTGATGTTGTCTTTGTGTTCATCCTTGACTTTTGATTAAGATAGATTTTCTATCATTTCCAAATTACTATTTTTCCATGATCTTATTATTTTAGGTTCCTCATGTCATTATCCAATATGACTATTCATGAGACTTGTGTTTTATGATATCATATTATTTATTTTGACTTATTTTTTCTGTTTATTCATCTTGTTTATTACCTTAATGGACTTTATAGCTCACCCACTTTATTTATTTATGTACCCAAGATATCCTATATAGTTTTAGGAGCTCAAAAGGGTTCAATAACTAATTATGGAAAAAATAAAGATGTTTCATTTTAGTTTATTTTGATGTTTCATGTACCTAGTATTCCAAAGATAACATTCCCATTGATCCATAGGTTGTGATTTTTTTGATATCTATGTTAAAAAATATTTAGTATTGTGTATTAGATAATTTGGTCTTTATTTCATGGTATAAAATAAATGTATAGGTATTGTTATCAATTAGTAAAAGAACAAACTAGTTAAAATCATTGTGATAAGTCTAGTGATTTTCAAGAAATTACTTCCTAATTTGGATACTACAAATAGACGTGGCTCTGGAAAATATATACCTGGGGGTAATAACCCTAAAAGTAATCATTCGGTATTAAATCGACCTATAAATTTTGCATGAAAAATGATGCCTTGTTGTAAACCTATTTCTCCACTTCTGGGGGATATGATTTGATAAATTCAAATACTATTTATAGAAAATTAAGAGGGACTTGAATAGATTGTTAGGTTAGAAAAAATAATAAGAAATTTTCCATGTATAATCTAGATTGAAACCTAGAGAATCATAAGTTTAGATATACATTTCGTTAATAAATTATTTTTTCTAAATAAAATTTTTATATTATATATGATTTTTCGTTTGAGTATTCTCATTTATAATTATATTTACTTTTTCTATTTTAATTGTTATAAGGAATAGGAATTTTTCCAACAAACAATGTGATAGGTAATGTGATGATATCCAAAATGAGATGCATAACCTAATTAGAGATAGATCCAAGAACCTCTGAGATATACTGCCTCAAATATCTCAATTTAGTAATAATAAATTGAATCATGTAGAATCCCCCCATCATGGAAGTGATGGATCAAATCACTCATGTTAAGTATACTATTGAAATTAATAGTTCTTATAATCCTCTCATTGCGGAACAATTATGATGTCCATTATGATGATATTCTATGTACCCCATTGCTCGAAATAAGATAATGTCTTACTGGTTATTTATCTCTTAGAGGGGGAATTTGATCAATGGTTGGAACATATTAAGAACACACATTCCAAGTTGGTAATTGATTCCAACAAATGGAAATGATTCCTGAAAATATTATTCAATAAATAATTTCTCCAAAATATCCATATTAAAATGAATAGGGATTCCTTAGATTGAATCAAAAGGAATATGGGTTTTTCAAAGTGTATGATGAAATAATCTTTAGGATTTCATGTTATACCTCCAAATTTTTCATCAATACAGAATATAAGGTGTACCAATTATTTAGTGGGATGAATCCAATCATATAAAAATATTTATTGATTTGAGAATTTGATATCTAAGAATATATTTTCCATTTTCTCTTTAAGGGTGTGATGGATATTGGTGACTCTTAGTGGTATATTTTTTTTAAAAATAAAATGTGTAAAATAGAGTACTATTTGGGAGGATCAATGGATAAATCCTCTAAAGGAAATAATATCCAACTTCCCATGTCTTAAAAATTTCGAAAGAATTTTCCCAAAAACCATTTCAATGGAATAGGTTTATGTTTCAAGTGATGTGAATACTGGAATTAGGCTAATCAATGAGGAAGGGAGATGAATAAGACCACTATTGTGATGTAATAAAAGAAGGTTCTTATCAACACTCAATTGATAGTCTTGTGATTCAATATCAGGTTACACTGGAATTATACAAGCCAATTCCATTAGTCAAGTGTTATCAAAGACAATCAATAAAAATAACCACATAAAACAAGAGATCATGGAAGGCCACATCATATCACTGCTACTAAGGTGGATCCCGATATTGATTTGGTAATAGGTATAATAACTAATCACTTGGGAATTTCAAACATACTATTTAATTATGGTTCTTCCCATTATTTTATCTCGTGAATGTTTTGAATAAGTATTCATATAGCCCAAATAAATAGATGTTGTGTGATCTTATAGAATAGGAAATGGGGAAATTATCTCATCTCAAGTACATAAATCCTCCACATTCAATTTTTGTGGACTAAACCGCCAAATAAATATTTCCATACTTTTTATAGTGTATTTTGATGCTATATTTCGCATGTATTGGCTTAATATATATAAAAACAACATCAACATTCAAGAGAGGAAGATCACCCTTCACATACCAATACATACTCTGATTCTATAAAAGATTACGGAGTAAAATAAATTACCTTGGGATATTATTCACAATAATTGGTATTACTACCTTATGAGTAACAATATCTTGCTCAAATTATTGAGTTATAGGAGACAATCATGCTTAGAGAAATTACCATTATGAAGGACTATACTGATGTAATCCCTAGAGTGTTTCTTGGTCTTAATCCTAGATAAGAGGTTGATTTTTTAATTAAACATATAACGAAATCCCATTTAATTTATATTACTCTTTAAAGAAATTCCACCATTTAGTTAGAATAACTAAATTAGTGGTTATAAGAGAATATAGAAAATGGTTTTATATGACCTTGTTCTTTATTGTTGGGGCACCAGTCCAATTAGTCGAAGAGAAGGATAGGTCAATGCTTTTAATTATTGATTATCATGAAATTAAAAAAATAATGATATATAATATGCATCCCTTTCCATGTATTGATGATTTTTTTGATCAGATATTTGTGTACCAATACTTCTCTATGGTTGAACTTTGGTGAGGGTATCACTGATTAAAGGTAAAAAAGAAGTTATTCTCCAGACCACCTTTTAATCAAGGTATGGAGACTATTAGGTCATGTTGATGCCCATTGGACTCACTCATTCTCAAACAATCTTCATAGATATGATGAATATAGTCTTTAGAGATTACATAGACAATTGTTTTTATTATTTATATATTATATTTTGATATACTCAAAAAATAATGAGGATCATGAAGTGTATTTTAGTATTTTTACTAATTTTTTTAAAGGAGATGTATTAAGAAGAATATAAAAAATGTGAGTAATATTTGTAGAATGTATCATTCTAGGCATATATTATCATGAGTAATGTGACATTTGTGGACCCTTCTAAGAAAAAGGAAATTCATGAGTGTTCCAAAACAATATATGTAATATAGATCCAAAGTATCCTTATACTATCTTAGTATTACAGATGATTTTTTAGGAAATTCTCTTTCTTTTGAAACTCACTAACCAAGTTGGATAGGTACAAAGTAAATTATTTGGTACCAAATAATGTGATGAGATTTTCAAGGAATTGAAAAATATTCTTATCACTACACCAGTACCTACACTTCCCTCAAGTGAGAAACATTTTTTGGAATATATCGATGATTTAAAAAAATTATTGGGATGCATAATAATGATAATTATAATGTGATAACCTATTCCTGGAGGTTTTGGGAAGTTAGTATGTAAAACTATGCAACACATGATATGGATTTGGATATAGTAATATTTTCATTCAAAATTTGGTATTGTTGACTTTATGGTAAGAATTGAGAAATATATATATAATAATATTCTTAAATATATATTCTCATATAGTAGAGATTAATATTCCACAAAAAAGATGGTTACAACTATTGAAAGACTCTATATATTCAATCTACTACCATCCTGGGTAAAAAATAAAGAAGTATATACACTACATAAAAGGATCTCAAATCCTTATAAATTATGATAATTGAGAAGGATCCAATATTCCTAGAATTTTAAAGGATATATGAGTGAATAATAATGGAAGGAACATCATCATTCCATTCTCAAATTATTTCGCAACCATCCCACTTTGGATAAGATAAAGGATGTTCAAAGGGATCATGTGGAAATATAGAAAAATGTGGGAGCTGTAAGAAAATTTATGTCATTTGAGTTCAAAATATATGATGAAATAGTTATATTATTTGGGTCACAAGTATGTGTACCATTAAATCCTAAGTTAAAGAATGAATTGTTTAATTATAAACATAAATCTACCTTCTTCATCCACTATAAGATTGTAATGATGTATTGATATCTTGTAGAGCACTATTTGTGTGACAATATGAAGAGGGGGATCAAGGAATATACAAAAAAATGGATGCTATATCAAAAAGATAATATATAATAAAATGAAATATTTATGGAATGATGAAACACTCACCCATACCAGCATGAAAATTGGAAAACATCACCATGAGCTTTATCACTAGCCTTTTAAAAAATATTACAGGAAATAATTCTATATGTTTTCTGGTGAATTATATTATCAATACCACTCATTTCATTTCTATTCCGGATGACTTATTACTGAATAAACTTGTAGGTATATACATTATAGATGAGGTGAAGCTGCGTAGAAACACACTATTGATAGTATCTAAACAATATCAATGTTTTAACACCAATTTTAGAGAAGGTATCCAACATTTTAGAAGAACTTAGTTAATTTTTTTTACATATTATCACCCCCAAAATGATGGCCAATATGAGTAGAATATCCAAACTCTACATTAAATGTTCATATAATTTTTGATTGAATTCAAAGGAATATTATATAAAAATCATATTATAGTTTAGATCTCATAAAATAATATTTTCCACTCAAGAATCCAAATAGATCTTTATAAATCAATTTATGGAAATGGATGTTGACAACATGCATGTTGAGATTATGTTGCTTAACCCATGTTATTGGGATATAAAAAGGTATAAGATATGGTAGGAATTTAAAGGACATTCAATAACACATCAAGGATGTTCATATTCTAAAAAAGTGTGATTATGATAAATATAAAATAGACCTATATATTGAGGTTGTAGATAAATTATTCTTATACATGTATCCAAGAAATAGATTCAAGATATTTGGGAAGAATATAAATCTATTTCCTACATACATTGTCCCATTCAGGATTACTGATCGCATCAAACATGTGGCCTATCAATTATAACAATCATAAACCCTATCTGATGATCATGATGTGTTCCATGAATCTCTCTTAAAAATGTATATACCAAATCAATCACATTTTCTGAATTCATAGGTGATATAGATATAAAATCATATCTCTTTTAAGGAGTGGCTAACAGAGATCTTGGACAATATAGACAAAGTTCTATACAATAAAAAAACTCCCCTAGTAAAATTACATTTGAAAGCCCTTATGTTTGAGATGGTGAAATGAAAAAATAGTGAATGAAATGAAATAGAATTACCCTCACTTGTTTTCAACTTAGTATATATATCAAAATTTTAAGGATACAATTTCTTAAAGGGAGGAGAATGTAACAACCCAGATTTTAATCAAGGGAATTTCCATTTTGACTAAATAAATGAATCTTACTTAATAATGTGTAACATTAATCACATATAGAAAACGAGAAAAAATTATTAAATTAACATTAATATTACAATAAGATAATTAAAATATCTATAAGAATATAAAATATTATAAATGGATAAGAAATATAAAATAAGATAACTCTAATATGAAAATTGGGATTTGCTCAATCAACTTGAGTAACTACACTCATGAACGGTATTGTAGAAATGAATAAAAAATAATAATAAGAAATTATTTATCTTCAAAATTAAAATATATATATCCTTGAGAGAAAATATAATTCATGAATAATCAATACAATATGAGGTATTTATAGGAAGTAGGAAACTCATTTGACCATTAGAAATATAAATGTTGATATAGTTATTTGACAGTCAATAATTAAAACCTGAATATAGGAATAGTATCCTCACACGTGGAAGTGGAAATTAAGATTTATTTATATTATCAAATAAATATATCACATATTTTTTTCCTGATAGAATTAAATAAATGTTATAAAAATGAAGAAATAAGTGTTTTTATTTTTGTTATACATAAGTAATTTAATTTTTTTATAATAAATATAAACATTTGAAATAAAAATTATTTTAATATAATTTTAATTTAAAATAATATTATATTTCATTATATGAATGAAATTATTTTTTGATACTAAAAGTAATTATTTAAATGGTCGGAAAGATGATCAAAATATTAAAATTTGTAATTTTCAAATAAATAATGATTTTATATAATGAAATTAAATTTAATAAATTTATAATTTTTTTGTAATTTTTTTTTATTTTTTAGAATATACAAAGAAAAAAATTATTACATTTAATTCTTTCTATTTTTCTAAAATGGTTTAATTTTTTTGAAATGTAAAATATAGCAAAATACAATAATTTTCATTATAAGAAAAATAAATGATAAAAATGGGTCATGGATTATGTAAGGGACCATTATCTTAGATCCACATTCATTTATAACTTTATAAAGTCCCAATATTCATCATTATTGGTAGTCTTGTGAAAAAATAATAAACTAATGAATATAATATTCAAAAAATCACCATCTCCGCCCATTATAAATAACACCCCTTCTAATCACACATATAATTCATCATATCTTACCTAAACTTTTCCCAAATAGAAATTGATCTCTACCTCATATTTTTAGATTAATTTGTGTTACTAAAACACCAATATAAGGTTCCTTAAGTGGAATACTAAGAGGTGACAACCCAAAGAAGAGGTAAATTCTCATCTAAACATTTTTTACATTTTTTTCTTCTTCTACCACCCCCATTTGTTTTCCATACTTTTATAAATTGTGAAAAAAGAATCCAAAATATATTGATCGGTTACTATTATGGTGTAATATACATCATCAAACCTCCCTTAAATTGTTTCTAAAATAAAAAAATTCATCAGAATACGGTCAGTTCAACTCCTCCAAAGACTAAATAGTTCTTTTTTCTCCCCCACCATCAAGGATGAGAATATTTTTTTAAAGGTTACCTAGAAAAAAAGGTCTAGGTATTCATTCAATGAAATACATTACAAGGGTATGAAATGGTGTATCTTTTTAAAATAATTTTCATTAAAAGATGACACCTCAATATGGAGCTCATCCGACCAAGTGAGGGTCACACCAACACCCATGTTAGCAAGCCTATCTGTAACCATGTTGGAATCCCAGAATATATGAGTGATGATGAAGATTAGACTCATAAGTATGTTCATTCATCCATCCACTTGGTTGTATGTTTCTGTGAGTGATGCAACACACCATTCATCATAGCCTGCATAATGGTGGAAGAGTCTCTTTCCAACCAAAGATGATTCTTTCCCTTCATTTTGGAAAATGATTAATCATTAATAATTCCAAGAATATCCACTTCATGTGAAGTGAAACACCATAAGACCAATTAAAACACCATAAAACATGATTAGTATGGTCACAAAAAAAATTGTTACACCCCTAGGGATAGAGATTTCCCTTGGAGTCTACATCAGTATAACATTAATCACGCTAGGTAAAGGGGGATACCAAAACAATTCTAAAGTACCCAAAACTAGTTTAAAATTCTACATAACATTATGTTTCCTCATTATAATAAAATAATACATGTTACTGCCATAGAACCCCATCTGAACAGTGACAGAATATTTTAATGTTGTGTGAATCTACATCAAAATGAACTTCAAGTGGACCAATTTCCCCTCATGCAAGGATGCATTATGGCACATCCAAATGGAATAAAGGTACTCTACAATATAAATAAAAAAGAGAGAGAATTCATGGGATGATAGTAGTAGAAACATACTAAAATACATGAGGGACTATAGAACCAATACTTGAATATTAGAAAGCCCATACACATAAATTATTTTATTCTATATAGTAGCTATTTTTGTGAAGCTAAGAAATATATTATCAAAATCGTCTCTATGTTGATTTCATAGGCCACACCAAGAACATATAGGGATCAAAAATATTTGAATAATTTTATATGTGGGAACTATTTTATAAGCAATACCCCAAATAAGAGTTAACATCAAGGGTCTAATCTAATCCTTATGGAAATATGAAATATAATCGAACCCTATAGAATTATCCCTATTGGAATTCTAATAGAAAACATGCTGGTAAGTACTCCGTCTCGGGCCAACTCCTAGACAAGTAAATTTGAGTTGGAAAAAATCATAACTATCAATGATACCTAAAGGTTATCTTGTATAATCATAGGAGGATCAACAACGAAATATTTAATTGAGATACGATAATAATCATTTGAAATAGAGGGATGAAAATTTTCGATGAGAAATGAACATATCTAGTTATCGAGCCAAAACATAAAGTGAGAGTCTTTCTAAACAATCCATCTAGAGCATGTCATTATAATATGAAAAGTAGCTCTGGTTTCTAGCTATATAGATGAAATCAAGTGATATCCACTACATAGTATTAGTTTATCAGAGAAGAGATATGTAAAAAACCCAATGAAATTAAATTGTTATAAATTATACTCCAAGTGATTCTAGCTTGAATAGAATCATATAAAAGTACATTGTTTTTAATATCCATTACACCATTGTATATTCACATATAAATGGGTTTCTAACTAATGGTAACAAGCTTCATTTCAGGTATATTCCAACTCTAAATATATTTCATGATGTACCCATTTAATCTTTTGATGACTCCTCTCATCCACTTATAAACCATGAAAAAATACACTAATTTATAAAAAATTATATCCTTCACTAAGAAAATCTTTCTAACCACGGATAATCCCTTCTCCTTACAAGTTGAAATATTAGAAATGACCTTATCAAAAATATCAAAAAAATATGGGGATTTTTTCCTACCACAAAATAAAGTAACCCAAAGATAAGTAAAAGGCATGTACCGCTCTCTGATCCCCATCTACAAATTTTTTTACCTTTATCTCATATTTGTGAGCTTCATCCCAAAAAAAGTTAATGAATTTTTTTCCAGCTAATGTTCTGCCTAGAAACACTCAGATAATGATTCATGTTCTTCTTGAGATATCATATGTTATTTTTACTCCCCTGATGTAAGAAAATATGATCATTATTATAGAAGTGGTTTATAGGGGTAGTGAGAGACTTGGAATCTTGAAAAGTCTTAAGCTTCCCTTGCGAGACCATGTGAGTAACAAGTTGTCTGAGATAATCCCTAGTAATAAAAAATATAAACACTAAGAGAGGATCACCCAGTTGTACTCCCCTAGAGTATGTGAAGTAACCCTTTAGAGAACCATTTAATAAAAGATAAATATGAGCAGAACCAAAGAGGGTAGCAATCCAGTTGATAAATATACTGTTGAATCCCAAACATGCCGACACCTTATATAAAAAATTCCAATCTAGAGTATTAAAGGCCTTCTTGATGTATAACATTGGAGAAATTTACCCACCCTTCAAAAATTTATAATAATTCTAATGAATTTATATGAATAGTATAATAATTCATGAATATATTTTATTTAAATAAATCTGAATTATATGGAAGAAATAATTTTAGAAGAAATGGATGTGAGACTATTTGTAGTAATCTTCCTGATAACCTTATAGATATAATCTAACAATGTTATTAGCATGAAGAGGTGTATTTCACAAGAATTGTATAAATTGGTGGTTGAGGTAATAAAATGTGAATTAGGGCCCTAAGGAAGAAAACAATTACTGAAAAAAGCAGAGGCCAACTTGAAAACGTCCACTTTAAGCATATCCCTGCCCCTTTGAAAGAGTAAATTGTTGAAACCATCTGGACCAGTCATACTTCTAGCATTAAGACAAAAGATATATAATTTAATCCCAAACTCAGTTAGGATATTAGTGAGAGAAATTTTCTCCTTTATAGAGACCAAATAGAGGATAATTACTTCCAATAAAGACCCCTCCAAACCAGGCCCATTGAATAGGTTAGTGTAATAATAAACAACATGTTCAGAAATAGATTCAATATTATGAATAATTTGATCTCCAACTTTCAAAAATGACAAGTGATGATAATCCATTCTAATTACAAGAAGGTAATTGAAGAAATTAGTGTTCCTATATCAATCCTGAATCCATTTAATTCCATAGTTTCCCTTTAAAACAATCTTCATATTTGATAATAGGGAGTTTAATTCTAAAACAAGTCTAGATTCATTGGAGAAGTATATATCGAAATCAACATTAGTATCCTCATCCAAATTTTTTTGAATAATATATTCCCTGGGATAAATCTACTTATCCATGACACCATTGGTGTCTTTGCTCCATAATTTCATCATGGCCTTATGAAACCTCAATTTAATAGGAAAACTATAATCCACCCATTCATAATTTATGGTACTCCAGAAGAAGTTTATGAGACAACCACATTTACCTTGTCCCACCCATGAATTGTGGAAAAGAATGAGTAAAGGTAACCTTTGTTCCTAACCCTTGAAACATAGTAGTATCGTCTGATGATCCATTGAAAACATTTTCTGCGTAATACTAAAATTAGATTCCCACTTGTCTAAGACAAATGATTATCAAAGGCACAATCAAGCTTACTAGAAACCAACCGATTAAGATATCTTGTGTACCAGGAATATTTGGTACCAACCAATGTGACCTCAACAATCTAGTTTTCATCAAAACGAACTATGAATTCCCATAGAGTTTTTTGATTATTCATGAATATCATCTTTTATGATATTAGGTTATTCCATTTGACCCAAATGTTATGCTTCTTCATCATGTTTATTAACCTACAAGGCTTTAGATCTCACCCATTTGTTTATGTATTTACTTGGTTTTCATATGCAGACGTAGGAGTAAAAAGGTATTTAGGATCTTATTAGGGAGAATAAAATCAATATGTTGTGTTTTAGTTACATTTTAATGATTAAAGTACCAAATAATCCAAATACACTTGGCCTATCATTCCTTGGGTTATTTTTATTAGATATTTTTGTGAAAAATAATCTAAAAATATATATATATAAGAGGCTTTGGTCATTATTATTTATATAATTTGATAATTGTTATTATTTTTGAATATTAAATAGAAATTTGGATTTTTTTCTTGTCTGTAAAAAACTAATTTTCATTTTTATTAAATAATTGTGTGGTTCTATATATAAAAATGAAATGTTTATTGAATTTATAATACTTTCAATGATTTTTACATTCTAAAATGGATAATTCTATTTATAATATATAGAATATGAATATCAATAGTGACTCTAATCCAAGATACCTTTGAAAATGTATACATAGATATATACATGAGAAATCATTTCAAAGACTCTATAGAGATGGATTATCAGAGACATTCAATTATAAATTTTTTGATACATGAGAATAATTTTTATTTGAAAAAATGACAACAACACATTTATCAAGAAAATGTAAAAGGGCACATTAATAAATAAATCTCACACATAATGATGTATATAGACCAATGGGTAAATAAGAGAATATTAATTCTAGATACTTCATTAACTTCATTGTTTAATTTATTCAGTATGGTTAGGTTTTTTTGATGAAACACAAGTGTGGAAATTATTAAATGTTTAATGAGTTTCAAAACAATGTATAAAATCAACTAGGAAAATTTTTTAAGATTCTAGGATGAGATTATGGCGGTGAATACTTCATTTAATAATATATCAATCACCTAATGAATTATATAATTATTCCACAACTCACTCCTTTTATAACACCATAACATAATTATTTTTCTGAGATAATGCATTATACTATGTTTTACATGGTTCGATGAATGTTCAGTCCATGCGACCTTCCTATTTCCTTTTGTCTTGTTCTCTAAAAAATGATACAATCTTAATAAACCATATTATATATAAGAATTCATAATGTCACCATATGATATATGGACTAAGAAATGTCCCAAAATTTATTATATGAAGATTTGGGCTTTTTAAGCATACATATGTTGTTTGGATACAAATAAAATTAACTCTATGATATATAGATTACTTATTATCGGTTGTCCTATGCAATCAGATGAATATTATTTCTATAATATTATAGTGTGAAAATATTTGTTTAATGATATTCTACATTCCATTAGAAATAATATATAAATATAGGGGTATTTGGGAGAAATTTTAAACTAAGAGAATTTCAAGTCCAAAAAACAAAAAGTTTTCTTAAGATATAAGTTTAGATGATTCCACAACGATTTGTGGAATAAAAAATAACACATGTAACATAAGATCCTATAATTCCTTGTAGGATTCATCAAGATTTAGTGATACATTGATTCCATGTATCAAATGATGTTGATGTATTATTAATATTTTATAATCATATTGCCTACTATGAATCAATTGATAGTTCTAAATTCTAGAAACCAAAATTCATAAGTGTTATTACTATAAGAATACTGACATAGATGGTAGACTTCTTACCTATAAACCATGTTTCGTGAAAAACAGTTACAGAAAAATCATTGTATCAATAATGAATAGACCATTTTACCAGTAGAAATGATAAATTACATTCAAAATTTTCTTTCTATATAATCTATTTTTGATCATGAGATATACCAATTTATAAAAAAAATTATTACATAATGATAATTTATTCAATGATGGGCATATGATACAGGATAAATATTTTGAAGTGCCAAATAAGACTACTATAGTATGAAATTTGTAATAGTGCACTTATGAATTGAATGAAAATTAATTTATTTGTAATATATTGTCTGATGATATAATCAAATAGTTTGGTTTGATGAAAAATGTAGGCACTACCTATTTATATAATTTGGGTAATATGACTGTCAGGTAATTTTTAATATTTTATGCAGATATTACACTGTTTACCAAAAATGAAATCCTGACTCTTAATTCAGTGAAAATGTGGTTGAGAAATTGTTTTTACTAAAATAAATTGGTAATTTTGTTTCCATACTCAGTATGAACATATATATATATAAATAAAAGATATCACTTGGACTGGGTTGGAACACATTTATAGGGAATGTGAAAATGTGATTTATCATGGAGAACATCAATAAGGGGCCATTAGTAGTGTTTTGTGGAATAAATATTAAGATGATTCTAGATCATTTAATTATTTAAAAATTATTGATATAATTCGTTATGTTTTCTCTATAAGATATATCACGTATACAATATTGAGTGATTAATCTAACAAATCTTATAAATTGAGAAATCTATTAGATACAAATCTAATCCAATTAAGATTCACTCTATTTCTATGAATAATGATCAATTTTAATTACTTGATAAGGCCTGAGAATGTTCTCTTAGTATTTTTTAGAGTGGATAAAAATATTATATTGGTGTACATACAATGTACATGAGACATTTTATGGTGGAAGTTTTCATATAGATATATGAGTATGTTTGATTGAGATCACACAAAACCCCTTCGATATTGAGTCGAAAAGATTCTTTACTAGAGGAATCTCTTTGCATACATATATGAAATATGAATTTCATATTTTTTCACTTATTCTAAATCACACAGGGTACACTGTTAGTTCCATAGATAATGATTATGTTTTTCATATAGTGTTTTTTTTCTAAAATGAAGATATATTTATTTAACAATACCCAAAAGTGTTTGGATGGATCCCAAAGAGCAATGAAGTTATGGATAAAGTCCTTATTTTATTTTAGTATAAATGGGATGTTTTTAGAAGTGTACTCAAATGAGAACAACAATTCTGTAGTGGTGAATTCAATGTCATGGTTAACTACTATAGTCATTTTTTACATGCATGTGATGCATGATCATTCCATGAAATTTTATAATTGGTACCTTATATATTAAAAACAAAATATTTAGTTCATTTAGAGCATGAAATATTAACTTATTGAATTTTTCAATGAATGAACACAAATTTGATAAAAATGATGATAATATTTGATGATATTTGTTCCATCACATATGGATTAATTTATTCATTCAATGAAGAGTGTATAGGAAAATTATATAATAAGATTTGATCCACTTTAATAATGTATGAGTGTATAACCTTTGTTGAATTCATTCTATATGAGTCTTTATTTTCTTTCCATATCATGTTCATTGTAGAATAGAGGTTCTATCTCCCCTTTGTGAATTTTGGAATCCTCATGAATTATTTTTGGATCAATTAGTTGATGTCCCCCATTCATAGGGTGAAGAAAATAATATTCTTCTACTTGTTATCTTCATCAATCATATTCCATCGAAAGAAGAATTCATAATCTTTTGATGTTCTATGGTTAAAGGTACATCATTTTTGCTCTATTTGTTAGATACACTAATTTATTTGATTCTTATAGATAGGTTCTTCTATATTTTGGGGATTATTACACTCCTAATAATTATTAGATGATCCAAATAATACCATCATGTAAAGGAGTGTTTACGAATAAATTAATAAGAAAAATAATTAGTACAAAAAGAACCTCCCAAAATATATACGATGATGTGTATGACAAGTAACTTTCATAAAAAAAGGTGTAGTTTTGAAAGATTTATGAATTTTATTATCAATTTATATTTTCTGAACTTATAATTAAACATTTTTCCAATATAATTTTTTATAAAAACACTATATAATAAGATAATTTCCTCCCCCTATCTCAAATTTTTTTCAATTTAACCATAATAACATTAACAAATATAAAATTATGAAATTATCTTGAATCATTTCTATTTATAATTTAACGTATTTTAATTTTTTGTTAAATATACATGTAATATAATTTTATATTTATAATTAATTTAAAAAAAATATCTATTTTTTGTTAATTGTCCAAAAAAAATTGATATGGAAGATAGAGAAAACTAAATGAAATTACATGTATTACATCATTCATTATAAAATATAAGTGAGAAATAATATTTATTTCAAGATGTTATATGAGATTATGAGTTACTCTGTGTGATCACTGATAAGGGGAGGTGTGAATAAGTCATGTTTTATTTTAATGTTTTCTTATATAAGAAACAGCCTTAACCTCTTATTATAGAGATATGTATTTATTGAATACAAGAAAAACCCTATATTCATAGGTATTTACAACTCGAACTAATTAGTAATAACAGCTAGTCATTTTTATGGTTTTTAAATAATCCAAGACCACATAAACCACTATAAAAGAATACTTTAAATGTTATTATAGTAATAATGGTATATCCTTTCCCTTTCATAGCACTATTGTCAATCGACAATGCATGTGATCCTTGAATAAATAATTCATATAGAAATAGTTTTTTTAGCAACTCTATGAAATTAATCAAATGTATTAATTATATATTCACTATTCGTTGAGAACTTTTTACACATTATTTCTTGAATGTACATATTATTCATCACATTATTGCACAATATTGGGAAAGAAAATTATTCATTCTAATTACAGTTCATTTGATGGGTTATTCCTGTATACTCCAACCAAGGGTTATTATGATATATTTTATTTGATGGGCCTCTAGTATACTCTTTCTAGTTACTTATTGTGGACCAAAACAGCTTCAGATACATTGTTATTTGGATTACCACAACACAATGTTCATATGATCTTTTTATCATATTTGACTGATCAGTAATTTACATCATCTATTTTACACTAGCTTGGTTAGAAACACTATCTTGTATCCATAAAAATGATACATAATTATCTAGATCTTCTAATAATCTAATCACATTTGTAGTGATTTTCCCCACTTATATATTATTTTCACACACTCTTCAATGCATTGATCTTAATTATATGGGCAATGTTACTATGATATTTTAGGGAAATACAAGAATTGTGATTTGAACATCTAATTCAGAGTATATAATTTTCTTATCAGAACATTCCTACATTTTTTCACATTCAATTATCCTAAGATATAGGATATTTACATAATAATCAGTGATAATATTAATCTTGAAACATTAATATGAACCAGTGAGAATAATGATATTCCTAAATGATTTTAATAATTCAAAAAAAAAACAACTCGGCCTCATAAAATTTATAAATTTATAAAATATTCATAAAGTACATAGAACAAGTAAATCATTATACCAATAATTCATCCAAAAAAAATTCATAGCACCACTTTCAACTGATCTGTTCTAGTATAACGTTATAGGAAAATATTATAAGTTTTTCTTCAAAACCATCTACCATCTGATAACCTATATCAAACCTCCTCAACTATTGCCCTTAAATTTAAACTTCTTTTTGAGGAACATTATACAAAAACATATATCTAATAAAATCAACCAAAACCATCTATATGACTACCTAAATACATTTTTATAATCATCTTGTAACATCTTTAATTTACAACTTCATGAATTTTCATTCGATAGAAATATAATATAATTAAAAAACCTTAAACTATAAAAATAGTTCATCTTGTGTACTCAAAATTATATCATTTTGAGAGATCATAAGATTGGATTCATCTAAATATATTCCATGGTGACTTTCCTTTGTACTTAAAAAACGTTCCTCTGACTACCAATCTTCAAAAATTACTGTCTGTTAATACTCCAAGCCACTAAAACATTAAATCATATAATTATATATAGAATCTAAAATCATCAAACCAATAATACTATTTACTAGTGTAATTAAAAACCATTGTATGTTTTTAACACAAACATCATACATACAAATATTTTAATGATAAAATTTTTCCTTCGAACATTAGTAATATTCCCAGAAAGATCTTTATACAACTAAACATTATTATTCCCCTTTCATCTTATGCTTGGATCATAAAATATTATACTGGGAATCATGTTAATAAAGTTAATAATATAAAAGAATCATCATATTTTATTCATCAAATATAATTTATAATAGAACATGTTAGAATGATAGTATAATCATTGAGAGAAAAGACTCTAAAAAGATACATCATACTGATAACCTTCATCTGATGGACTCAGTCCTGTAAACTCAATATAATATTTTCTATCAGATTAACTTTGTGAGAAATATTAAAAAATAAACGTTCTTCATGTTAGAAAACACTTTTGATTAGAAATTATTTAATCCAACCCAACATCCTATTAATGTATTTGAGCTTATTTGAAACACATAAAAACTTCTTATTCCCTACAAACCCTCCCTTTAGTTTTTTTATCAATCGTGGAACCTAAATCACTAAAAATTTGTTACACATGAAATGGATTAATTATCCAATTATTCTAAGCCTACATGATTGAAATAGTTATATTAATAGAGAATTATTGAACAATAATATCATGTTTTCCATAGGGAGTAATTTTAGAAACATCTCTTACACTTCTTGAGAAACGTTATTAAAATCATTTATATCTTCTTCTTGCAATTTACACTTTTATCATAAAAACAATTTTCTAGTCACTTTTAACATTCATCAAAAGAAAATATTCATCCTATAAGATCGACTTTTCCTATAAACAATTCAACAAATAGGTAAAACAGTTCACACATGATAAAATCACATCTTGTCTATTTTATGAAATACCACTAAATATATAGTTTTCCTTAAAAAAGTTAAGCACATTCCAAAGGATAGATTTATGTAATAATTTTTTACCCCTTTGAAAACAATATCCAAAGACAATATGTTATATGATATGCCTATAAAATACCTTATCTTTTTTAAGAGTGAAGTTGTACAACCATGATCAACCTCATATTATGAAATTATTCATTAAAAAATGGTTTAGTAAAGATATTAGCTAATTAATCGATTGTAGGAAAAAATATATATTTAGTTTACATATTTACACATTATCTTTATTGAATTGATATTTAATATCAATGTGATTAGGTAGATAATGTTTATCTATATTCTTACACTTTTACTATCACAACACATGAGAAGGGGTAACTCTATATCAAGAAAAATGACTTCCAATGGTTTCTTCATCAGTATAAGCTATGTTTTATCTTGAATGATAGTTACATAATTAGATTATGTTATAATGAATTTTATATATATTTTTAACTTGTATGTTAACTAACTTATATTTCTACAAAAAATAAAAACTCCAGTATATGTGGATATTATATCATTAACATGACCTAACAAATTTGAATCTATATAAAAAAAATAAATATTTCCCCAGATATAATATTTAATTCTAAAATCAGTTATTCCTTTTATATATATGAGAATTTTTTTCCAAACACAAGATGAGATTATTTTTGTGCACTTTTATAAAAATAATATAGTGAAATAGTATACGATATATCTTGTATTATAGCCATTATATATAAATAGATTCTAACCAAATTCTTAAACTCTTTTGGATCAACCTCCTTACCTTCAAATTTTTTTGACAACATAGTTTCCACTAAAATAGGTGTGAAAATTGTATTTGAATCATCCATGTAAAAATTATTAAAAACATCTATAGCATGATTTTATTGATATATGAAAATATATTTCTTATTTTGATATATTTCTATAATAATAAAATATTTCATTTATCTAGGAATGGACATTTCAAATTACTTCTTCATATCCTTGGAAAACTTTTATTATTTTTCTTCATCAATACCTTAAAATATGATATCATCAACATAAACTATTAAAATGGGGGAACTCTATCGATTTTATTTTATGTTGAGGTTACTATTAACTCTACCATTCTTAATGTTTAGATTCCTTATGATAGCATCTATCTTAAAATACCAAACTCTCAATTCTAGCTTCAACCCATTAATATATATATTTAATATGCACATAAATATTTCTACATTCCCAAGCATGAATCCATATAGGTTTTCAATATAAACTTCTTTATTAATTTATCTACTAATAAAAAATGATTTGTTATCCACCTCAAATATATTATATATTCATTGTGTAGTTATAGAAAAAATATTCCGATAGATTCTAATCCTTCTATAATAGAAAAGAAATCATCAAATTCAATTCATTCTATCTATGAGTAACTTTTATAAACCATTCATTTTTTTTCTTATGACTTGAACTTTCTCATTCAGCGTGCATCAAAAAACAAAATTTATACCAATCATATTCTTATTATTTTGTTTGGGTAAAAGTTAACATGTAACATTCTTCTCAGTTTGAACTAGCTCTTCATTCAGTGTATCTATCCAATCTCGAATCACCAAATATTCGTCAACATCATTTGGAATAACCTATCAAAATAAGTAATAATGTGAAACTAATGTAAATGTACTTATAGTTTGAATTTGTTTTCATTGATCTCCAATTATGTTTTAGACATAAACATTCTTTCTCAACCTATGATGAGACAATCATTCTTATTTCATATCTCATAAGATAGCAGATTCAGAATCGTCATCTTGAGTAGATTTAACATTATTAATATTATTAAGAACATGGTCACTTTGTTTAAAAAAATAACTTCTTATTTACTTCCTCTTATGTCTGTAATTGATAATTAAGTTTATATATCATAATGTTTAAGAATTTATACATCAGTAGAATCAAAAATATTTCTTATTTCGTTATTATAGTATTTTTATCCTCTACAATTATGAGGATATTCATGAAATATTCCATCAAAAACTCTCTAATCAAAGTTCCCAAGAATTATACCTTTGACATTTTCTATAATATGACTTCTATATACCCTTTGGTATTTCAATATTGGGGTTTATTTATAATAAATATCATAAGTATTCATATCATAGTTTGAATTAATGAAACATTGATTCTAAATATGATCCACTTCTTGTCACGAACCGAATCTGGTCACCTCCAAAACCAGCACCAAACCCAGCCCGTGACAAGGCCCAAAGGGCGTTCCCGATCCCCATGGGCTGGTACAAGTTACTGGGTATCATCAAATGAAAATTGGGAATTATTTACCCGAGTTTATAAACATAAAACAACAAAAGAATCCAATGAAACAAATCTGGATTTTTCAAACCAAACAATCTTTTACAAAAATTCAGAACTGAATTACATGGCTTAAAACAACTCAAAAGGTCTATACCAAAGGTAAAAATCCAAATAAGGATATCCCAAGAACCCTCGTGGCATGGGGCACCTCCCTCAAGCCACCTCCACAATACTTCACCACCAAGGACCTACTAGAAACCCGAACCACTGGAACAAAAAAAACTGTACCCAACCTGCGACAACAAAAACAACCATGTCTACATACACCCAAGGGTGTAGGTAGGGTGTGATCCAATGACCAGTAGGATACCACCACTAAGATATTCCATGTGATAAACATTTAAAGACGAAAAGCATGCAAGTTTTCAAAAACATGAAGAGCTAGTTGCAATTTCTAAAAATGAAACTTTGAATAAAAACAGTTTTCAAGTGGGCTATCATTAAGAATCAACACTTTTAAAAATAATGTCAACACTACTGAATTTTCCATCCAACTATACCATATGCCGACGGTAAGTAAAAATTAAATAATGAGCACAAGAAATAGGAAGTAACCCCTAGGCACTAGCTAGCTATGGGTCCCAAGTACCTCGTATCTCGGTGAGAGTAACCATCACAAATATCCATTCTCATGCACGATACACTAGTATGGAACATACCCATAACCTAGTGGTCTCCAATAATCATCATCATAGTTTAGTTAGAGTTGTAAGCGTCAATCTTGCTAAGTGAAACTGAGGCCAAACCCCACGGATTCACTAGCATACTAGTACACGTCCACCCACCTAGATACCCAGGTTTTCCCCTTGTGCTCAAACAAGTTCAACAAGTCAAGAAATATACATTGAACATGAAAATATAATTTCCACATCAAAAATTCAACAAACATCCCATATGTATACCACAAAAGTCAAAAAAATCCATTTTTCATTCAAAATGATTTTGAAATCCGAATCACACCAAAATATCCCACAACACGTTTCACATTTCTTCAATACTTCCAAAAAACCATTAAACAATTTTATAAAACAATTATAAGATATTTAAACTCATATAACAGCCCACACACATGGAATATAACACTTCTTTCATAATCAAAAATTCAATTTTTCACATCACACTCACACAAAACACTCCACATCACTTTCACATCACTTTCACTCCTCAATATCTCCTTCAAAAAATTTAATAAAATATTTCCAGGATGATAAATATCACATAACAACATTTTCACAAATGAAATGGACCTTTTAAAAATATACACCTGCAAAAACAGTTTTCTGATATAGTTTCACATATTACACAACCCAATAAACCATTCAAAACATTCATAAAACAATTATAAAGAGTATACCCAAACTTTACACATAAAATCCATTTCAAAAACCTCTTTTTAATCCAAAAGCACACCAAGACCCTACCAAAACAGAATTAGCAGCCCAATAAACATGTAATAATCCACTTTCAAATGTTATATAATCACCTTGAATAATATCACAAAAGATACCGATGAGAACACACAAATCCATAAAACACTTTCAAGGAGTATAACAAGGTTATACAAATAAAACCATTCAAATACATCACCTTTTTAGGCCCACATGGAACTATATCATTGCCCAACCATAATTGGAAGCCCATTTAAACAACTAATAAAACACTTCTACATTTTACACAACTACCACAAAAGATAACACATGAAATACATTTAAAAAATACACACTTCAAACAAAAATGTAACTTTAAAAACAAATGCTTTACTATTGCTACCAAAACTGGTTTTATCATAATGCACAGCACATATGGAACATGTAAAATTATTTAATCAAGCAAACTAACTCATCATTAAATGGTTATCCATGAAATCACCTACTGAATGTGTTGAAAACCTCAAATATTGGGACGAAACATCAACCGCATGACCGCCACACCACAAGGAAGTTAAAAGAAACCTAAAACCTCAATATTTCACCCAAAATATAGTAATTTTGAACCCATTCACGAACCCTAACTTCTGGAATTTTTTTATAATTCAAGAATTAGGGAAGAAACCCTAAGCAATTTGAAAGAGGAAAGAAATAGACTCACCTACTTGAAGTATCCTGAATTAATCACTCCAAAACCAATAGTTTCTGAAATTTAAAACAACCAAAATTCAGGTATTCTTTGAACAAGATATAGGAGGTAATTTGGGAACTGTAGTGGAGGGAAAAGAGTAAGAATTGAGAGAGTTAAGAAGGGATGAAGTTACCTGTTCAATTCTAGACGATTTGAGACACCCTATGAAGATCAGCCCTAATTCGCGATATCAAAGATCTCCAAGGAGGGGGGGAAGGAAACGTGAGTGCGACAAGGTTTCTTAGGGTCGTGTGGGAGGTGGAATCCCCGAAATAACGCAAATAGTGAAGGAGATATAAAAATAATAATAATTATTTTTAATGCAAGAAATGGGCCTCCAGGAAGGCCCAATATCTTAAATAAAAACCCACATCTACCATGATTATGGATTTATAAAGGCTCCAAATTTATATTTTGGTGTTAATAGATCAGAGGATACCATTTAGGAATTGGAATGAAGGAAAAATATTAAAAAATGAAAAAGTTATAAAGGAAACAATTTTTATTTTTAAATCTGGAATTGGGCTCACGGTTTGGCCCAATTCATGAAAACTCATCTATTTCTCCATAAAACCTTTGGAAACCATCCAAAACAAAGAACGAAAGGAAAATAAATGAAAATTAACCTCAAAATATTTCAGGTATGTGACACTTCTCAAATATATATTTTCCAAAAATATCGATATGTATCATGTTTGATCAACATCATTTATTCCAAATCAACCAAAATTCTATTTATTCTATCATCAAAACATTTTTTATGGGGTGTATGTTGAAATAAATTTATGAAGAATTCCATGATATTCAAGATAGTATATAAATTACAATTTATATACTCAACAACATTATCTATAAAAATATTCTTCATGGAATATCCACATTAATTTTTTGCACTTCCCCATAAAATTTTAAATATTTTGAGAGCCTATGAGTTATTTTTCAAAAAAAAAATACATGTATTATATGTAATATCATAAATAAATGAAATGAGTTTATTGCATTAATTTTTTGATTAATTTATTATTATTCCACAAATTTCATAATATATCATCTCCTAGGGTTGAGTTTAATTTATCTCAATTTTATTATATGTTGAGTTTCTAGTCTTCCATTTTTGAAATATGAAACAACACTAATATCTTCTTCTTTTAATGTATTTAATTTCATTAATACATTATATCATTATTATCATTCGCATATATCATTGAAACATGTTCCCCTACCTTTTAGTCCATAACTAATTTTATTATATCATGATCTAATATCATGAACTCTATGCATCACCAACATGAAACAAGATTCCATTGGTTAATTTCCCACTTGTAATAACATTACCATATTTAAGGAATAAAAAAATGAAACCATATCATCAGTAAATAACTTCTTTAGCTTTATGACAAAAATTCGAACAGTCACGCAATTATGTTTCACCCCATCATGAAATAAGGATATTTATCAATTTAATTTTTCTTCTCGAATGATAACAGATCTAACACCATTGATTATGAGGGAATAAAAATTTCCAAATGTAATTTTACCCTACTTTGAATATTTCACATTATTTAAAAACATTACATATATTTCCATATGTATAGAAAACCCACTATCTTATATCCAAGGTTGTTATCATTTTGTATCTTTGAGAGTAGTTTCAATTGTTAAGGATTTTTCACTGACTTTTTCTTCCATCTTATATAACATTATGATAGTTTCTATATAATGATTTTTTGTTTTATTAACATGAAAAGATATAATTTTTAATAATTTAATGGTTGATCATATTTTTCACAAATAGTTTCAAGCCTAGGAATCAATTTTTAATCTTCAAATTGGATTTCTTAGTTTGTATTCTTTGATTGGGTTGAACCCCCCCCCCCAAACATTACCTCCATTTCCTCCAAGGTTTGTTTTAGTGTTTAATACTGAACCAATATATTTTTTTTAATTCCAAAATCCTACACATACCAATATTAACTATAGAATGAATATTTCCCTTCTTATCCTACATAATACCCAGATCTATGTTCTTTCATTCCTTAAAATTTCTTTCCTTACACTTTGTCATTAGTTTTTCACCAATTGTTTGGTTACCTTCTGGTATTTTATTCATAACCATTGATTTATTCTCAACATAAAAATTATATCCAGTAGTAGTAACTATTATTTGGGACTTTGAAGCATTATAAAATTCATGTTTTTAACTCTTCTTGTCTTGAATTCATATATGGTCTTCTTAACATTAATTTTCATTTGAAGATCCATGTCTTTATTAATAACCGTTGAAGATAATTGTTTATATCATGAAATGGTTTACACATATTATAAAATTATCCACCATTAGTAATTGTGTGTTATAAATTTTTCAATCCTTTCCCATCTTTTACAAGTTTTTGTTGAGAAATCATTAATTGTTTATCATTAAACTTTATATTTTCATCATAATTGATGTTGAGGCTCTTATTTCCATAACGATACTTCTTTAGGTCACAAATATAAACTATAAAATTATATTTTTTTCAATAAATATTATTCATTATTTAATGAAATATATTTTTTCATCATCTTCTTTGTATCTTTATCAAGGCTTATAATATTTTAAATACATTATTTCAACTATCTAATGATCATAAAATCTATATAAGTCTATTATTCTTCTTCTTCAACCCTATATATTTTTATCACTAATGAACATTTAATCATTCACATATTCAATATGATGTTTTTCAATAACATCAATACTATAGTTTTAATATTATTATTCAATGTCATCATTTTCCTCAAACATTGAAAAAATTGTCTCTTTTTTTATTTAGAGAACTTCTTATCGTTTCATTTTTATGAGACTCTGTTTTTTCATTCTTAATTTTCAAAGATATTCTAAAAATTATATCCTTTTTATCAATATTTATATAATCCTTATATATTGGAAAATTTATGACCAAATTTACAGTAGATCCAAAACCAAGTCACTTTAAAGGTAAATTTTCCTTATATATCCATGTCCCACTTTTTACCATTTTATAAAATTGAGACAAAAATTCATCATATATTTTACTAAACTCATATAAAATATCATAATCACTATATTCCTCCTCAACTATAAATTTTTCATATATTCTTTTCTAAGTGAACATGAAATTTATTTTTGGATCAACTGTCTCCTTTTTTATGGTGGAATTTTCTCTTAAAAATTCATAAATGATAGATGTTCTATTCAAATTATCCAATGAAAGGGTTTTAGAATATCTATCATCTATGGATGAAACTTTGGTATAAAATTTATTAGGTTGAATTTTTTAATATTTTTCAATAATGGTTGTATCATACAAAATATTAACATTACATATTATGGTTCTTAAAATATTTATAAACCTTATAAATAATTCTAGAATTGATTCATTATCAGTTATCTTATGATATTCATAATTAAATCTCCTTATTTTTAAATTTCAAAACTTTACATTTTAATGTACATCATATATATTCTTTAAATTATCCTTCATTATTTTAGCTAATTCAATTCCATTAACTCTAATAAAATAAATTTCAGAGGGTTGGGAAAGTATTTAATTTCTTTCACTCCAACCATTCTCAAAAAAATATCTGTAGCTATTATGGGAACATCCTTTAACATTTGAAGGGAAGCTATTTATAAAATCCTCAATAACTTCATTAAAAAATGTACATAAGATAATTTATACTTTTTTATTTGTATATATTATTCTTATTTCTAGATAAAATAGGAATCCCATTGCTATTTATAGAATTTTGAACATCCATGGAATCCTTCATTTTCTTGAAACTTCAACTAAGAGTAAAAAAAGGGAACCTACGTCAAATTCCCTTTGTGTGGACCAATCAGTGTGGTCACAAAGAGTTTGAGAGGTTATATTAGTTTTCATTTCTTTTAAAGATTTTTTTACTTAACAAAAAACCTTTTCCACCTATTATAGAGGTATTAATTTATCGAAAAAGACAATTACAAACAATAAAAATATAGGTATTTACAAGGTTCGCTAATCAGTAAGAGTATCTAGTCCTCATCATGGTTTAGAAATAATAAAAGACTAAAAATCCACTATAAAATTATCCTTTGAATGTGGTTATGGAAATAAAGGACTATCCTTTCACATTCATATAACAATAGTAAATTGATACTGTATGTCCTCCTCACAAAGAAAACTAATATAAAAATGGTTTTATAACTACTTTAACATCCTTATCCAAATGTTTTAGTATGTTTTTATTGTGTTGCTTGAACTTTTTCCAAACATTATTTTCATAAAAGTACTTATTATTTTTACCATTCTTTCTCATTAGTGGTCATAAATCTATTTCAGTCCTATGGAAGTTCATCTGATGGGTTCAACAAGTATATGATGTATAATAAGTCTATTTGATATAATCCATTTGATGTCTATATTTTTTAATTTATTTATTTCATTCTTATATATTGAATCAACTTATGATGCCTTGATTTTTTTCTTACCATGATAATTTTTTTATATTATTCAAAATATTCAACCATCACATATTCACACATTCTCTTTGATACCAAACAAATAGGAAACTATTTGTGTTATCATTCATAATGATTCTTCATTAACCTTTTCGTCTGATCTTCTCATACCTTTGAAATCCCTTCTCAAAACTCTATATTATTTGAAGACACTCCTTGATGCATCGATAACCTTAATATAGGCAAGGTTCATCTAATATTTTAGAGAAATATGTGAATCAAAAATCAAAATTCCCACTAAATTTTTATTTTTCACCTCTTAGAACATTTCTATATTTCATTGCATTCAATTCTTCTAAAATGTATGATCTCTCCTTAGGCTCATTGATAACATTATTATTCAATATTTGTTAAGACTCGGGGATAATCATGATCTTCCATTGTGGTTTGAGGAACATTTAATAACCATAAATGTATCATTACATTCATAGCTTTATAAATGCATAATAAGTTCATTTAAATAAATAGATATTTATTCCACTTATATATATTTTAACACTTCGTAGTAGTAATTTTCACCGATGTGTTTTATATAAATTTGTATGATCATTTTGGATGTTTTCTACCATAATCATCTCGCATATGATGATATTATCAAAACTCTTATATTGTTTCGTTTTCAAACTAACCTATGACCGATGAACTTGATATAAAAACATATTTTCTGATGAATTCAAAAAATCCATCTATCTGATGACTCAAAAACATTTATCCAATTATCCTATAAATTCATCACTTCACAAATTCATATTTATCTCTCTTATTGAAATAGTACATAAGGAAACCATCCACAACTATAAAAAAGGCTCACCGGATTGAATGGGTTCATATCATTTTGGGAGATCTTCTGATGGTCATAATTTAAATAAATTCCCACATAAATTCCCTTGTTGGTTTAATAACATTCCTCTAGCTTCCAATCTTCCCAAACTATTATCATATAACACTTCATACCACCCTCACCAAAACTTCTTCTTATCTACGATCACTATAATAATCGTACTGTTGATACTATATAACATCTTAATTTCAAATATTCAGAATATTCAAACACAAACTTCATATAGTCACATATTTTATTGAAATTTTTTTTATGAACATTACTGTTATTCATAGAAATAACTTTGTATACATTATAACTATTCTTCCCCATTTGGCTTATACATGGATCAAGGAAACCTTAAATAGTATTTATGTTATGATCATTAATAATAGAATATAATTACTAAATTTTATTCATAAAATTTTTTTGATAGAACTTATAAGCATTATAGGATAATCATTCAGCACAATTACTCTGGCCAGTAACATTAGACCATTAACCTTCATCTGATCACCTCAGTCCAGTAAAATCAAGATGATCTTTTCTATTCAATCCCCATTATTTTAAATATTAACAATGTAAGGTAATTTATGTTAGAAAAAAAAATAAAACGCTTATTATTGTACCCTCTAGAAGTTAAACCAACTTCCTCTTAACCTCTTCCAGCTTCTTTAAAACATCTCCAAACTTCTCTGTCCTAATAATATCATTGAAAAAACTAATTCAGTGACCTCCTTATAAAGATAATGATTTCTATAAATTTATTAAAATACCATTTTTTAGTTTCTAGTACTCATATTTTTTTTGAATTCATAGTAATAATTTAATTCGTAGACCTTCTTAGGTGTATAAATGTTACCAAACTAGATTTTATGTAACCACATTTTCTTAGCCCTATAGTTTTGATCAACTACAATCTATTTATAAAAATAATCTCTAAATGTTAAAAATTCTTAAACCTTTTTAATGAAATTTATATTATTTTAGTGGCATTTCATCTATCATTTAGTATAAAAAGATGAACTTTTTAGAAAAATATATATTTTCTAGAAATTTTACTTACTAGATGATGAAAAAATAATTTTAAATATATCCTATATGGTTTCAAAATTTATTATATGTTTGTAAACATTATCCAACCAAATATAAAATTAAAATGTAAAATATTAACACTTTCAACTTTATATAGAATATTTAAAACATTAATATTATCATTAAAAGGTCCTAAAATAGAAATATATTTTACATTCAAATTGGTATTAATTTTTAAAATATTATCACTATATTTATCAATTTCATTCATACCTTGATCATATTTTTTTTTCAAATGATTCTATTTTTTTATTATGTTAACAACATATTCCACTATTTCCTATAATTATGGATTATCATCTTTATCGTATGATAAATAAGTATAATAATAATCTCAATTCATATTTTTAATACATTGTAGAGTTAACTTATTGATAAAACAAGTTTCATTCCACAGAACTGAAGCATAAAAATCAGTAACATTTTAGTTATCATCGATTTTTTAATATATTTTGGAATAATGATCATCAATTACACTCATGTTATCCATATATTATATATATAATTTCATTTTACACTTATATGATATTTCAATATTTCATTATTTCCATTAACGTCCCGATAATTCTAACATGATGTGTCTAGGCTTGTTAAATTCATTGAAATAACAACCCATGTTTTGTTATCACCCTTTATTCTATAATTATCATATATATCATTCATGTAATTTAGATTATAATCTATAAATTATTCTTTGTAATCGTTCTATTTATACTTATATCTTTTTTTATAAACATTTGTGTTATATATTGTTATCCTATGGATTATTATTAGAAGTATTATCTACGTATATGTATTTTATGTATTATATACTAAATATTTAGAGAAAAACACAACTACATTTGTTGATTTATCTTTTTATATATATCAATAAAACTAATTATAAAATAGTATTAAAGATTTAATAAGATCAACAAGACTAAACATCATAAGATACACTATGATATTAGTAGTTTTCTCTTTGATTTTCATTACTTGAGAAGTATATCGATGATATTATCAACTAACTAATAATGTGTTATTTTTTTACCACCAATTGATTATAGTATATCCACAACTGTCATAAACCCGTAATATATTTGAGTAACTGATTCTCCAAGCATAAAATCAAAAACCGGATAAACTATTTGTAACATATATCTTTTTGTTTCTAGCACTTTTTATTTTCATGATTATATAATATCTTAAATATTCAAAATTAAATTTTATATCAAAAAAGAATAAATATCGCTCTAAATGTTAAGAGTCATATAAAAAAATTATTTCAATCATTAATGTTTTCTATATATTCGTCCCTCACTTCTCTAAAAAAAATTAATTTCCTTAAAACAATCATTTAATTTCTAGCCACATATGGTAATTTTCTATAATATAATTTTGCAGAAAAGTCTAAATTACTTATCACCAAACTTCACAATAATCTTTAACAAATATGAGTGTCCAAAAAGGATTTATGTTTTCAATGATCAGATAATAACATTACCTTTTATATAAAATTTTTTTTTCTTATAATAATTAGCATAAGAAAAAATATTCTTCGATTAAGAATATAGTGTACCTATAAAAAAATAGAGAAAAGTTTTATTTAATACCAAATGTCTTCGCACCATTTTAGAATCAAGAGGGGTGAATAGATGTTTTTTTAAATTAATAAATTTTTCCCTCTTGAAAAATATATAGTTCAAAATATGTGTTTATTTACTATGAATGTAACAATAATAACTAAATGTTGTTTGATAAATTGATTAGAATTTATATAATATCTGAATTGAAGACTTAAATTAATATGAAAAAAATAATTAAATAAATATATATTACCAAAATTATTATATTTCAGATAATAATATTTATACCCAATGAAATTATTATTAAATTATATTATTGATTTTCTATACGTGGATATTTTTCTATTTTAATTTATAATGGCATGGGAATCAATACCCATTTCTTATAAAACCTAGATTCTTGATTGGAAACTCCATAAATAAAAGGATTATAATAGCAAGCTCATACATAAGAGTTTCATTGATATTATAGGTTTTTATTTCTATACCTGGAATAATTTTAATAAGTTTTTAAAAAATAACTATATTTTATTAGATCTCATATTTTATTAGAAGATCGATAATGTTTAATTAATTATCCCCATGACTTCATCGATCATTGAAGTTTGGAATAAATAGTTCATATCCTTACATCAATTATACCTTAAGATGACTATAATCAAATAATTACAAAAATAAATTTATAGATTTCATTTAAAAAATACTCACAAATTAAATCTATAATATAAAAATAAAAACCTAAATGAACAAAATCTCGTAAAAATTGTGATAGTATATAGATCTTAAATTAAAGTCAATCATCATGATATAACATAAGTTCTTTAATTCCTTAGTCTCTATTTATATAATTCAGTTTATAAAAACTCATAGTGTTGGTCTTCATAGACTTTTATAACAACTGTAAATTCGAACAAAATTGGAATCTTTATTATGATATTCCACTTTATTAATATTGTTGTATATCTTTATGATGATCTATAATTTGAATGATCAAAATTATATAGTCTATAATAGTCTCATTCAAAATATATTAATAAATATAATAAAAATTAATAATTGGTTAGTGAAATAAAAATATAATGTGTATTTTTTAATCATAAAAATAAAGTATCTATAGTATATTTCATTCATAAAAATTACTCAACCATCTCCCCCTTTCTATGAATCAAAAATAATGATATTATAAAAAATGAGTGACTTATTCACCTGCTTAAAATATGAATGGAATAATGGAATAAATTTTTCTCCCCCTTACTGAAACAACTGAAATAGAAAACCCTTTCAATGACTTTGTCCATTTATCAAAGCATCACCACATACAAAACGTTGTTAACCCTTTATAACATTTCACCCCTTTTTGAAATTTATACCCGATTATAAAATTTATTTACCTTTTGGATTATAAAAAATAAATGAAGGGGAATGAATCAAGAATAATAATAAGAAAGTAAAATCCAAAAAAGGTTCCATAAATTAATAATAATGCACTATGTAATAATAATCATGATCCAATTCCACTTCATAAGAATAAACTCCTGCCAGAAGCATAAGATCTATGTAAAGTTAAAATCAAAAACTATGTATGAATATGTCAAATAAATAATGGTACAACATTAAAATAAAATCAACCATTGTAAATGGGTTTTCATGAGTAACTCCATAAGATAAACCCTTAAGACAAAAAAATCACCTTTTAGAAGGTATTATTTTATGTGTATAAAAAGAAAAATTCATCCTAAAGGTGTACTTCCTAAAGATTTATCATATTAATATTTAACCACTTTTATAAGATCATTTGAGGGAAACTTTTTATTTTCATAAATATTTAGAAAAATTACATATATAAAAACAATTTCCTAAACCGTTCAGAAGTAATTTTTTAATGTTAGGGGAATAACATTAGAAAAATAGACAATGATCACTTAAATCTTATCATAACAATTTTTATGTAATATATTCAAATATTTTTTAATGTATTGTTTTATTAATATATATTAGCTGTGAAATTTTTTATTATTTTAAATTCAAGAATAATATCTCTTTTATGTGAATGATTCAAAAAAATAATATAAAGAGTAGAAAATATTATATGATATTATTATTATTTTCAATTCTTTCCAAATGATAGTAGAAAAATAATATAAAATTATAAAGGTTATATTTCAATAAAAAAATAGTGGAATGTTCTAATAATGAAAATTATTTATGAAATTTTTTTAATGTACTATTTTGTTAATGGTCGGTACTCATCATTCCTTCCTAAAATAAAATTATTAATTGGGTACATTGAAAATATTAGGTCAAGAAATTTTTGAAAATAAGTCGTTAGAAATGTGCATCTATCTATCCTTGTAGTGTTGAATATATTAAATACCATTATAAATATAACCTCTAAATGTTATTAAAGATACAACCTTATTAAAGGAAGATTTATTCATACACTAACCTCCCCTTTAGCATTTAGTATTAAAGTGTTTCATTTTCATAAAATTGTATATGTCCTAGAAATGTATCTTATTGGTACATGAATTAAAACTCCATAAGTTTTCAGAGATGTTTTTAAATTCTATATAAGGTTATTGAAATTCTCCCCTCTATAATTAAAATTAAAAGTAACTTTTTATGATATCCAAATTGGGAAGTTAATTTTACAACTTCATTACAATCATTAGAATATAAATAAATAATAAAAAGAATTGATATTAAACAAGAAATTCATATTTCAAATACTTTAATTATCATTATATATTTCACCCTCATCTTGATCATTATTTTCTATCTACATATTAAAATGTATATACAAGTTAGTCATATATTATTCCATTTAATCAAATGATGGGGAATCATCTTCATCATCTAAATAATATAGAAATGTAGAATCTAAATTTATATTATTAAGAGGTTCAAGAGTTACCTTATCCATGAAACAAGTTTAACTTTGAGGAACTGATTAATAAAAAATTCTTATCGTTTAGATATCAATGCTATCTAATTTAGTTTTGAAATATAGATCTCCACTAACACTTGAGGTATTTATATCTTTTATAATATTCTACCCTTTTCAGTTAAAGGATATTTTGAACTAATTTTATTTCCACCCAAATCTTGTAAAATATAGTTTGATTTATATATGTTTATTGCATTCATAGAAAGTAAAATTTGATGTATTTTTCTTTTCATCCATACTTACAATATTATAATATCTCTTATTCATTTCTTTTTAGTTATTATTATGTAAATTTTTCTCCACAATCATTATATACATATTTATTGCTTGTTATAAAAAATATCCAACACTAAGATCTATATTAGTATCATCAAAATGATTCCTATAGATATTAATTGAATTAAACATCTAATAAGTATTTACTCTACACGTTATAGTAGCAAACACAACACCATTATTACATTTCTCATTTTCTATATCTCTCTCTAATCAATTATCATACTATATTAAAATTTCAAATGATTTCATCCATACTCAACTTCTTAATATTATTAATGTCAAAAAAAATTTTCCTCTTTATTTACCATTCATTCAAAAGTATATAAATAATATTATAAACTAAAGGATCATCTATAATTTCACTTTCAATAGGAGATTAAAAATTATTCAAAACAATCATAACTCATGGATGTATTTTAGTAACTTATATTCATGGAATAAAATCCAAATATAGATAATCTATGTATGAAATAGCTATTTTAATTTCAAATACATTTAATGTTTTGAAAATTTTAACCTATTACTTCTTAAAAGTTTCATTGGTTTCCGCACAAGAAGAATGTTTAATGTATATGATCATATTTATAGAATAAAAAAAATTATTCTAGAATTTATAGTTCTCCTAATATTCATTTCTGTCCTATCTAGTAATTTTTGGAATTTCCTTCTCTTGAATATTTCTATTAATCACCCTAATGTAGTAATTTTCTATACTAAAATAAATTATAGAAGTGTTTATTTTGTCTCTCAAATGATTATAAATACTAAAAAGAATATGGGGGGTTTTCAATAATTTATATTCCCTAATGTTGAGATGGGAAGATTATTTTCCATAGAAAAAATATTTTCTCTTATATATGTTATTATAGTGAAAAATATAATTTTCTAGATTCCAAATGTTTCATATCATACAATAAAAAATAAGACAATAACTCTGATCTGAAATCAAAATTATGTCCCATTATGGAGTCTTCAAGAGGGAGATATAATTAAAGATTTTACAGACATACAAAAACCTTTCATCTTAAGAAATGTGAATTTTAGAATATATATTTATTGATCTATTAGATTAAAAAATGTAACTAAATTCAAAGGAATAATCCAATTAAAATGTTATCAAATATTCATATTAATCAAACTAAAAAAATAATATGAATAAAATTAGGTAAATAATTTTAAATGATGAGGTTCTAGATAATAATATATATACACATAAACATTTTTTATTAATGTATGTAATTATGTTTTTATCCTAAAAAACACTATAATTTTGTTCCAATGATGTTGGAGGATAAACACCCAGATCCAATGATAAAAAGATTTTAGAATGGAAGCATCTTTGATTAAAATAATATAATAACAACTCCTTGCTCCCAAAGTTTCATTTATAGGATCAATAGTAAGACATATCCATATAATTATTTGAAAAATGTTTGAAAGCATCAATCTCTTAAGCTAGAGTTGTTACTCAATCTGAATATTAAAATAATCCAATCAGTTATAAATGGGAATTATTTATACAAATGGATTTATATCATTATTTATAATCCTTAGAACTCCACATTCATTATCTAATCATAAATAGAAAATTACAATAAGGAACATATATATATTACATTGAAATACTCATAAATAAAACCTATATGATACCACTAAAAACAAAGAAGAAATAGAAACACACAATCAATGTGATAATTTATGTTTATATATTGAAATTCAATCAGTATTATCACGCATCAGGTCCTTAAGTCCTTGATCTACATTTATAAGTGATAATCATAATAAACTCAAAACTAAATTATCTATGGACTTCATGCACAACTTCCACTTCTAACAAAATCAGTATATTTAACATGATCTTCCACCTAATTAATGTTATCGAAAATCTTCAAAATTTTTAGTAATTTGAATTTTTATTATCTCACACTCTAGAATCATGTGATTCGGGATATAAAAAATTATACAATAAAAACCAAACAATAAGTAAGTACAAAAAATATAGAGTTTTTTATTCATCAAAATAAATGATATGAAATATATATCATTTAGTAAAATTAATCAATAAATAATTCAGTTATTTATAGATTATTTATTTTATTTTTAATGATTTATAACCTTACATATTCAAAATATCAAGACAATAATGTCCAATATCTTATGAATTTCCTTTAGATATTTCAAGAACACCAATTGCATAGTATAATTTTTACACATTTATTTTGGATTCAGTAAAATTTCTTGGGAAATTTATTAGTGAGTATTTTATCTCATTGTATCCCTCAATTTTTATTTGAAATTAATTTTATTCATAATATTGTATAATGTTATAACTATTTTTTCTGAATTTATGAAGGATCTATATTTCAATAACTATTTAAACATAGAAAAGAGAAAAAAAATTTATTTGACCAATATAAAAAAAATTATTAGAGATTAAGAAAAGTTGACTAAAACACATATTATTATTATACCTAAACAAGGTGTGGAATTTAAAAAATACTCTGATGCTTATTCAATTAGAACTATCATTCCTTTGATTTGGAGTTTCTCATTATAGTTATTACAATAATATACTAGTGGAATATTATATTTAGTGAGTGGTTCATGGTATTTAAAAATAATAATATGATCAGATACATATTTTTCCAATGATTCTTTAAACCAATTAATGTTCAATGTGTTTAATATCTGCAATCATTTGATTTTTATGTCAATTATGAACTTATTAAAGGTCATGTAGATTTCGTTGATCATAATATGAATGTAATCACTAAAAAGATATATGAAGTAAAGAAATATAGAGTGGTGGTATAATTATTTTTTAACTATATTTTAATGTGATATACTATCCATGTGGGATATAATAACACCATATTGATCTTATATTATTTATTTCATATCGTGTTTAGTGTTCACAAATATTTGATCATGATTGTGTCATTATTTGAACGAAACTCAATGGTGTGGAGATACTTCATGGTAGGTTTTAAAATTCACATTAATTTAATTATATTTTGTTTTGTTTTTATTATCTAATACAATAATGGGGGTTTTGTTGAAATATTAATATTTAAGATCATCTTTTGTTGTGTATCCTAAAGTTACAAAAATGTATCATGATTTTTGACTCTAGTTTTTGTTGATTGGTTTAAAAATGGGACTATAGGATTTTTTTCAGATGTCTTAATTGAAAACAAGTGAAGAAATAGAATTAAATACCTATAAGAGAAATTCATTTACTTTATATTCCTATTTTTAAAATGGATGACACTACTATAAACTTTTTAACCAGTTTTTGAATACCCTATAATAGTAAGGATATGGATTGGGTGATTTTAGACTACATGAAAAAAGATATATCAATTTATTCAATCCAATATGTAATTTCTATTGATTATATAGATGATATATATAACATACCAATATTTTAAATGAACAAAATGTTTGATAGTATACACAAAAAGCAACATTGAGCTAAACCAACCATGAAATAATATTACTTTAAATGTTACAATTATGAACTAGTCATTTAATTAGTGTGAATGAATATTATTCACCACATTATAAATATATAAAAATTTATAACTCAATACAAATTTATTTATTAATTCTTATGAAATAATCACTCAATTTGTAGTAAAGTAATTTTACACTTTAAAAATATGTTTTCTTAAAAAATGGTTTCAATTTATTTTTATTGAGAAAATACTATAATTAATTTATATGAATTTATATATTGTATAAAAATCATATTATTTTTGGATTCAACATAGAAAAATAAATTTGGTGGAAATATTGCGATGTTTCTAAAAAAATCATTTTTTCAGTGAATAGTGAAAAATGCCTATCATTGTGAAACTATCATTAAATTTAATTTAAATGTACCATTATTCATTGAATTTGATATTAATTTAAATTATGAAAAATTTTATTATATATAATATAATTAATTAAGTAGTAATCACTATTATACAAGATTTCAGTATAAGAGAATTTTTTGGCTTTAAATGCATTTTTAAAACTATTTTTCTTTTCATTTTGTTTTATAATTTTAAATTATTATCTAAAAATTATTGAAATTTAATCTTGAAAAATCTATTTCATATTTTTATTAATTTTGTTTCAATTTTACTAAATATTTCACTTTTATTATGATGAATTATGAATAGTAAATATAATAAAATTTTAACACCTCGTTAAAAGGTAAAATGGGGTAAACAAAGTCAAAAGTATAAGGTAATAATATAAATATCCCTAAAACTAGACTTTATCCTATTATATGAGTTTTTTTGACCAAATTTATTGTTAATGAGTTCAATAATGTGTTTTAAAACATTATTCTAAAATTTAGAGCCTAATATTGACTTTGGTTCAGATAAGTTATCTTTTATTCAAATTGAAAAGTATTTTTGAGTATTTAAAATTAATGGAATGGTTGGAAAATTACATTTTATTTTTCATTTATAAAAAAATAAAAAAATTACATCTTTTATGATTTAATCTGAAACATTCATTTGAAACAATTTATTATTTTATTTCAGGGTAAAATTATTTTTACTAAAAAATAGGTTATTTTTCCAAGAACTATATTTCATGTGTTTTCCATTTTATATCAAAATAAATATATAAAAAATACAGAATTTAAATATTATTAAATTTATCTAAAATTTGAAATCATAATTTAAATATTTTTGGATAAGGCATACTTTAGTATTGGTCATATAATTAATCTATCATGGTAAAAGGTTAAATTATCAAAGTTCATGTTAAAATGAGTTTAAAGTAGTTTAATAAGTATATAAGGATTTTAATGTATCTGGAATTGGTATTTATTTTATATAAAAAGTTCTTTTCGACCATTAACATCAAATATTATAAAAATTTTAAATTTCAGGCACCTTTCCTTTAAATATAACATTTATATTATTTTGTGGAAATATAAAGTCAAAAATGCCACTTGCTTGATTTTAATATCTATGATATTTTTTGATAGGTTTAAAAATAACTTATATTTAGTTATAAATGATAATTTGATATAATAATTACTTTTTATCATGGGAATTTATTTATAATTTTTAGTGATGAATTAATTACATTAAATGTCTATGCATTGTCTTCAAAATAATAATTTAATTAATAGAAAATTTAAATAAAAGATTTTAAAAATTTTAAAAGTAAAATAATTCGAATTAGTTATTATTTTATAATATATTTTAGATAAATATAATTAATTAGTGATTTTTTATTGGTTTATATTATAATTGATTTTCTGTCATGTGGTCTTCAATGTCAAATTATGTGAATACTTCCGAAAACAACATTAATAATATTTTCTAATAATAAATATTTTATTAAATGATTTAAAATTTATAAAAAAAATCATCCAGACAATTAAATTTAATATGTTTTAAAATATAAACCATGGTCCATATATAGTTCAGTTTCCCTTTTATAGTAACATTATTGACCACTAAAGAGTGAAAAACATTGATATCACTGCAAATGTCAAATAAATTTACATGGGGTTAAAACAGATAGATAAGGGTGAAAACATCACCTAAATAATCCAAAATTTTAATATATAAGATTTGATAAAAAATAATCATCCTATGCTATAATTATATAATTTTTTTCCATTTTTAATGACACTTATTTGTATTATTATAATATTTTATGTAATTGCAGAAGTATACCCCACCTAACATATGAAAGGGAACCTATTGTCCTCTCTTACTCACACATTCCGAAAACACTAATTCATCCAATATCTTAAAAATCCATTAATAAAATCTATAACCACTTCTTAGAGGCATTTTTTATCATAAAACAAACCTATTACATCTATTTTTTGGTAAAATTTAATATTTTTTCTAAATAATTAGTATAGTTCATAACTGATCGTTTTCATTTTATTTTTTATTCTTACTCCTTATAATATTTTTTAAAAATTATGAAATAATGAAAATAGTAACAATAATATAACTATATTTTTTAATTCCAATTTAATAAACTATATACATCTCCACTTTGATCAAATGGGAAATAAAACCATTATTTATATATACAATAGACTACCACCTCATGATCCGATTTATTATGTTTTCCATCACCACCTATCTAGTATGGTTATAATGATGGATTTAATATATATATATATATATATATATATATATGATATTAATGAATTATTTATAATTATAAAAATATAATATATCATTTATTTTATTTTATTTTAATTTACTTAAAACAATAACATTTTTTGTGTGTACGTATAGATTACCACCTCCACGAAGTGGTGTGATTCCTTTTTTTATCAATACATCATATGTATGGTATATATAAGATTATTTAAAGAAATAATATTATATTTATGATATAATAATAATTATATAAATATAATAAATTAATTACCTTATTTACATCATGATTGTAGAAAAATTGAAACATTATTCTTGTGTACATACAACCTACCATCTCAATGATTATACCTTGTCCATTTTTCAAAACCATAATTTATGGTTGGTTATAAAATTATAATTGAAGTTTAAAAATTAAAATTATTTTTTTATTATTATTCTATAAATTATTCAGTAATTTCCTCATTGAACATATTCAACTGACCAAATTTATTTTGGACATATAAGCTGTAAATTATCAAATCTACTCTCATGGACTTAATTGATTAAAAAAATGAACATAAAATGGTATAAAATAAAATAAAAAGAATTTTATGATTTTAAAATATACATTAGAAAGTAAAAAATTAATATAATTTTATTATATAAGAATATTAATAATGTGTGTGATGATTCAGAATCAAGGTAAGGGTGAATTTAACTTAAAACCTCATTTTAAATTTTTTAATGATTTGTTTTATTTATATTTTTATTCCCTGTCTATATTCATAAAATTGTTTTATGTATTTTTTTATTTGGATATAAATTAATTATGAAATAAATTTTCTATATTTGTTTATATGGATATAAATGAATAATAAATGAAATTTTAGTTCAATTTTTTCTTTCTTTCAATGTTTTGGAAAAGGGAATCTTTTTACAGAACATTTTGAAAAAAAGGAAAAATGGATGTTTTATTTTATAAATATTGAGATAATTCAATTTTATTAGTGTAGGGAATACATAATCCCAGAGTTTATTGGTCATCTAATAATGTGTGTTTTTATATCAATATTGAATCCTCTATAAACAAAGAAATGTAATGGTGAATCTGAATGAAGTAATAGAAATTTGTTATATATGGTTTTATATTTTATGATTTATATTGTCCTTCATATTTATTTTTTGGGTTATACTCTAGAAATTGTTTTTCACATGAAATTATGTTCCAAGAATATGTTTTATAGGATCATAATATATTTAAAATGAAATAAAATAACATCAAAAACTCATTCCAAGAATATTCAATAGAGGTTTTAGGTAAATCATATAATTATTTGAAGAACATGAAGATAGTGATTGATCTAGACTCACCATCCTTTAATATAATTGATGAAAACCCAAAATTAACTAACCAAATGGTTTTTTTCTCGTAGTTAATTCCACCATATATGGAATCCTAGGTAATATTTAAGGATATCTCAAAATATACATTGTGTCTAAGTAGCTCTCTATGTTAAGGAGTCATATAGGACATAAATCATTTGTTATAGGATTTTATACAAAATCATATGTCTATATAATGTATCTGGGGATCTTTTATATTGTTTTCTTCCTTAAATTAAAATAGTTTTTTAAGAGTTAAATGATTCACTAAATACTAATTACGTTATATATATATATATTTTTGTGTCTGTGTGTGTTATAATGTTTATAACATTTATTTTTTACATAAAACAATATTAAAAAAAATTAAACCCCTTTATAATTTAAGTAATGCATGTTTAAAATTCCACTAACACTTCATCATATGATTTAGAGGTTTAGTAAAAATTAGGTTATATATATAATTCAATATATTATCCTTTGTATAAATTTTGTATATATTATGATATCTAATGAATCATAAAATATGATATATCGATTAGAGAATACAAATAAAATTTCACACATTCACTTTGGAGAGGAACTCATAGGATCAGTGAAATCACATAAAGGGGGTGACTAAGTGATTATAATTTGTTTTTTGTTTTTTGTTTTTAAACATTCATCATAGGTTATATTGATTTGAAATCCTAGAAAACCATATAAATTCACACACATAAAATGTAAAAATATATTTACAAGGTTAACCATTCAAAAATAGAAGTTTAATCTTTATAGTTATTCAGAATGTCATGTGATCACATGACCCATTGGTGGACAGGGATGAAGAAAGTGATGGAAGAGTTTGGTTCACAATTCCCCACTTGTCAGCAAGTAAAGGCCAAGAATTAGGTCTCAGTAGGCTAGACATATCCATACAAGGTACCATAGTAGAAGTCGAATGGTATCTTCATGGACTTTGTGATGGGGTTACCATTCACGTCTAGGGGCCACAATTCTATCTAGGTGATCATTGACAGACTTACCAAGTTGGATCACTTCATATACATCTAGAAGCAGTGATCCATAGAGGTCTTGGGGTGCCTCTAAGCCTAGGATATACTGTGGCTTCATGAGGTGTATTCAATGATCGTCTCAGACCGTGATTCATGCTTTAAATCCGGGTTGTGGAGGGTGTTGTATGAGGATTTCAGCACTCATCTACAATTTAACACATCTTTTCACCCCTTGCTAGATGGTCAAGGTAGAGAAAACCATGAAGACCTTGGAGGAAATTCTTCAGGCTTGTGTCTTGGATTTTTGGTCAAATTTGGGAGGAATAACTACCACTAGTGGAGTTTGCGTACAACAATAACAATCACTCTCCAATTATCATGGCACCATTTGAGGCCTTGCATGGGCATCCATGCAGGTCACCTCTATGCTAGACAGACCTGAGAGATTCATCACTCATGGGTCCAGAGTTGGTATGGGCCACCACTAAGAAGGTGAAGATCATCTACGAGCAGATGAGGAATTCACAGGGAAGGCATGATTAATATAGTGATAGGAGACCTAGACAATTGGTGTACGAGGAGAGATATTATGCCTTCCATCGGGTCTCACCACATTGGGGATTATATATATTTGGCAGGGGTAGCAAGATATCTCAATGGATCATCAAACCTTTCCATATCCTTAGATGAGTTGGAGAGGTGGTGTACCACCTAGCTCTTCCTCCACAGATGCACCGAGTGAATGATGTATTCCACATTTCATAGTAGAGGTGGTACGTGCATGATCCATCACACGTCATCGACTGAGTAAAGATGTTCATTGATTATGGGGTGACGTTTGTGGATTTCTTGGTGGAGATAGAGGATCGATAGGAATGGGTCCAACATTTATGGTCAATTCCTCTTGTGCGCGTTCGGTGGAAGCATGAAAATCTCTTGGAGATAACATGGGTGAAGAAAGCTCAAATTCATGCTCTGTACCCCCACTTGTTTGATTATATTTTGTTTTGGCATTGGGGAAATAAAAACCTAATGTGGGGAGAATTTGATGTCTATGAATTTGTGTATAATATTTTTTAATTTATATGGTATTATTTTAAGACTAGGCAGTGAGAGGGTATACAATTATGAGGCCCGGAGTTCTTGTAATGATATGTCGAAAAATTTTAATCATTAAATAAACATGAAAGCATGTGTTTTCTAAATTTTGAATTAGTGAAAAGACCATAAATATGAGAACACTATTGAACTTGGAATGCCAGGATTCTCCTATAAGGGAATTAACTTTATCCACAAAGGGTCAAACAAAAAAGTTAATTTTATGAAATTTTAAAAAATAATAAAATATGTGTAAAAAGTTTTTTTTTCTTTATTTCCCCATACATTTAGTGAAGGATTATAAAATTATAGTGCTATCATGAGGTGTGTTGGTGAGGCTCATTAATGTATCATTAACTCATATCATAATGACACTTTATTGATGTGTAATAGCGATGTTGTTTTAGAAATGAAATAATGTAACGACACCACGTTGCAGTGTAACAGAAACCCTATGATGTCTTTTCCTTTTATTTTGGTTGATGAATTGGTGGAAAGAGGAATTAAAATTATTGGATTCATTGATGAAACTATGATAAAGTTCCTCTCCAACGAATAATGACCAACACCAATGAACTTCAAGCATCTTTGACGCACCTCGAAGATCAGAGCTGGAAGTAACAAATGATGTCGACGTCCTGAAACCATTAGGACGTAACGCTAAGGCAACAAACATCAAAGTGGTAGGGGTTATTTTACTTTTAATTTCTTCCCCATTATTCTATATACACAAAAAATGAAGATTAACCCATGGAAAGGTTGATCTGTGAATCATGTATATATGTGGGAGGGTATCATTATTAGGGGAATTCTCTATTCGGGATTAGTTTATCTTTTGATATTACTGAACATTCCCCCCAAGACTCCTTTGGTTTAAAACTTCTAACATGTAGGGAACGAGCTGAGACAACCAACAGTCTAGAGCTCTCCATTTGTGCACTCTTTTTTAACCGATTGTCCAAAAATAGAGGCAATGCACGTCTGAGACCGTCGTGGTAGTGGAGGCGACCCAAGAGGCCTGTAAGCATAAATAGATTGGAAAATGGATAACCAGAGCATCACTGATGGCCCACAGAAGGGGTCGCTGGTGCCGCATATCAGAAAATGGAAAACTAGAGTAACTCTCGTGGCCTGAGGAAGGGGCCAACGACGTGGTGGCACCTGTAACTGGTGGTAGTGACTAACCCACGACAGCCGGGTGGATGGGTTTGCGCTAACTATTACCATGATATGGGATTTGTTCGGCCCTCGTCGTCCATGCTGGAGGACGGCGGCATGCCCTTCGGCATGCCCAAATAGCCGTGGAGTGATGTGGCGCCTGTCCGGCGGTGCGGGGAAGGGTGGATCATGTCTGGGCCACTCAGAAGAGCTAGCGTCGTGGTCGCTCGACCACGGTAGGAGGGAGGCCCTACGACATCTTGTGGGGCCACAAGGAGCTGGAGGTGGCTGGATGTCACGTCTCTGCTAGGTGGCACACCACTAGCCCACACCAGCAGGCCGAGCTTCAAGCTGGTGGGTTGGGTCCCTAGACAGTGGGTCAGACCCACGACCCAGTGGGCCGGTCCCACAACCCAGCAGACCGGACCCGTTTCGATGGGCCAAACCTACACCCACCAGCATGGACCCACACCGTTCGGGCCGGGAAGGACTAGACTGGGTTAATGGGTGACATGGAAGGCCGAACACTCAGCCAAACAGAGTCGGGTCCAACAAGGCCCAATGGGCATGGCCCCTAGCCAAGTAACACCGAACCTACCAAGACCCAAACCAAGTCAGGTCGAGTAAGTCGAATTTAAAATGGGTTATGTGGGACCCCCTAGCTGGGTTGGTCGTGTTGGTCTGTCCAGGTCAGATGGAGCCCAGAAACAACTATCCCATGTTCTTTAAAACACTCATATCTTTCAAACCACACATTTGATTAATGAGACGTTTATGGAATTGGGACCACCTGAACAAGACGGATATTTAATAATTCCTTAATTAGGATTTCAAGGAATTTGTGGTGTGATGAAAGGATTGAGGAGAGGTTATCCCTGGTGTGTTATGTACAAAACTCTTTTGTTGGATGAGACATGAAGACTACTTACTTTTGACTCTATATGAATAGACTATGGCCCAGTGGGAAGCACTTCTGTTTGACATTGCATGCCCATGGTACGTGAAGAGGAGGTGTACCTAAGCAGACCAAGGTTAGTGGGAACCACTTCTGTGGGACTTGGCTGGCCCAATGTACTTAATAAATTAGTTCTCCAATAGCCGAGGTGTTTGATGATGTGACTAATGTTTCTTATATCACTACACTAAATGTATACCTAGTGTGAGTTGTCTTGTGCTTCATGATTTGCTTTTAGGATTGTTGTATGGTCCATTCTTTTTATTTTAGGGTCCCTACTGAGTATTCTTTTACTCACCCATGCAAGAGATTCTCTTGAACGTATGCAAGAGCTTCTCTTGAACATGTTGGGTCTTGTGATGATAATCGATGTTTCGATAAAGACTTTGGTGGACCAAGGTGCAGAGGTGCTCAGGGAGACAATACCGATCGATGATATGATTGTTGACATGGTGGCCTATAACCAAGCGAGGCCCAGTGGGATCTGGTGGATAGTACATTCTAGTTTAGCTTCCAGTAGCGACAGTATTCTCATGATCAGGTGGGGTTTTCTGAAGATGACCATCAGGGTTTCCTTTTTTTACTTTATAACATTCATTTCTTTGGTGTGTTTTTTATTCTAGATCCCTTATATTATTTTTACTTGTAGTCAACTAATTTTTGTTGATACTTATTTTCATTATAGTGTGTAAGACATGGTTGGTCATGTGTGTGTGTAAAGGTACTCAAGAAAAGGCCTCCCACTTGCAGGTTGACGCCTTCACCAGTAGTTATTATCCCCTATACTTTAGGATTCGGGCACTGGGTAGTCAGGGAATGCACCCCGAGATATTGGGTGTGAAACTATGCCTATATGGGGGAACTTGGTGTAGGGAGTAAGAAAAGTGAAAAATAATATCATGTTATCCATAGAAATTTCATATATTAACTTCCATGCTATGCTAGAAACCTATTAATACCAATTAATGCTTTAAACTACCAGAGATCTTCTAAAAATTATTGAATTTTTTTTTCAAAAATAAATTTATTATTTTGGAACTATTTGTAATAGGTTCCAGTATTATTGATCAACAAAATAGTTAAAACATTTCACAAATTATACCAAACTAAAATCACAAAACCTCGTCCTAATAATTCTCTATAAATATAGTATCCCTATAAATTATAGTCCTATCCTTAATTAGTTAAAACACATATCAATTTATAATCCTTAAAAAATTCATCCTCCTTTTTATTAAAAAAATGAATAAATAGTAAATCTATTTATGTTGTAATTTTTATCCCCGTGTGAAAAAAAATCCAAATAAAAAGATGATAGAGATTATTTATATTTTATACCTTGTATTTGAGATGAACGATGATTAAATCATATCTCCAACCTCATTCAATGAAATTCATCCTTTTAGTAGTGTGTTGATGAACAAATCTGTTATTTTCTCAGAAGTGGGAAAATATTTTAGCTTCAATTCATTTCCTTCCAAAATACATTTTTTGAAATGATTTTTTATATCATTGTGTGAATAACCCCTTTACTTTGTGGATTGGATTTAGAAATATTGAATATCTCATGGTTCATAGTGAGTTTGGGAGGTCGTATTTGTTAAAAACCATTATTGAGATGATCATAAATTTCAATGATTATTGATCAAGTTTATAAGGATTTATATATCATTGAAGAGATGTTTATGATACTAGAGAGTGTTTTAAGGTTTTCTAGAAGATGGATGAATTGGTTTTGAGTGGGTTTTATATGGAACATAATGATTTTGTAGTATTTTGTAATGATTTTTAAAGGTAGTAAGAAAATATGATCTTTATACAAGGGTAACTACGAACTAAGTAAATGTAAGATTATGTGCTACGTAAAGGAGTGTCAATCCTTACGTAAGAGTATCAAAAAAATTTGGAAGCTTATGTAATGGTTAGGTTTTTAGGCTATGGAATTGTATTTGGAAACTTTTGTAAAGAAAATCTATGATTTCAATATCTGTATAAGGGTAATATAATAGTGCATAAGGGTGTGAAACATCCACCTAAGTGTACAAGGATGTGTATAGGTACAATAATTTTGTGTAATGGTATAAATATAGTTGTGTGAAGTTAAATTATTCCTACATGAAGGTAAATTTTTTTTACAATGATTTTTCAAGGTTACTGTCAGGTTGTATAAGGGAACATGGAAGCTTGTGTACGAGTAATGCAAGGATGCATAAGGGTACAAATGAGTTTCCATAAAACATGTAAGTGTAAAATTAGATTTTTTAAGGTAAAGTATATAGTGTAGAAGATCATGCCATGATGCAACAAGTGAGAATTTGAGTTATTAAGAGTCTTCATACATCGTATAGCCAAGGATGACATAATGGAAGATATTTTGGTTGGATTTTTGGTTCTGTAAAATTTTAGGGAATTATACGGTGAATCATATTCATAGACCACAATGGTATGTAAGGATTATATTTTTATATTCTGTCATGTGATATAAATCCAAACTATAGAGAAAAATATTTTTCTATATGAAATGGGTGGTCTGGATGGTTTGGAGAGTGATTTGACATGGAAGATGTACTACACCACAAGGGGTTGTTGGTTTTACCATCGAGGTAATGGTTACTCCATAGTATCTATAAATAATGAATTTTTTGGATACCCTTAACTCTAAAAAAATTCATGAACCTTTGCAGTTATTCTTAAATAGAGGTTCAACCTCATTTAGTTAAGTCTTTATGATTGTTGGACTTGATGAGTTAAAATTTGTATACCGTGACCATCATTGGTGAAATTTTAGTTTTCATATTTTTTTGAAATACAATTTTTTTTAGATAGAAAAATTAATGGTTAGCTATTTTTCATGGTTATGATAATATAAATTATGGTTATTTTCAGAAATGAGAACTAGATACTTGTATTGAATTTAAGAGTTATTTTTAACGACTCTTTAGAAGTGGTAAAAAAGAGAGAATTTGAGAGTTTTTTTATATAAAAATTCAAGTCTGCAATGTGGTATTATTCATTGATATATATTCTAGACGCACATGGAAGTGGACCCTTATATTTTTTTTGTTGATTCAACATGGTTTATTTGGTAATATTATTTATCATGTAATCATATTTTGTACTACAACATGATGCAATGATGTTAGGAGATAAACTTGACATGTGTGGTGTGATCTTACATGACTTTATGTAATAGGAACTCACTTGTAGTTATAGTGAAGAGAATTTTTGGTTTGGGGATAACTTGTCCCAATAAGGGGTAGGATTCCACACAGGATCTAAACCTCAAATAAAATTTGTGTTCCTGGTTCATTAATTTTAAGTGTAATTGTGTGAGGATAGTTTATTTTTTTGAGTGTATTTTACTCTCACAAGTCACTGAGGAATATTTCTAATGAAAATAAATTTTAAAAATTATCCACTATAGATTTAACCCCCCTCTAAGGGGAGAAAAATGATCTTGTTTATAACATTAATTAGTATCAAAGAAAGGTTCCCTCTATATGATCCATGTAATTCACCTTTGAGAATGTGTAATATTTATTTTTTCAATATTAGAAGTTTACGAACATTTGGTGGAAAAAACTACGACAATTAGAATAATTTAATGCCCCTATTTATTTTATCTCTTGGACTATATGTTCATAATGCGACCATACTTAGCTCTCCTACATTTTTAAAATATGGTCCGATGATGTTTAATTCTAGGAGGAATATGCACGTGGATGTTAAAGAATAGAATTTTATTCTTATATCATTTTAAAGAAACTATACAATAAATTCCTAGGACTCTAAACTGAAAAAGGGATCTAGGAAATGTTGGATATTAGTTATTAAGGAAATGTGAATATGAAAGAAGAAATGTTAAATATCTAAATAATAAAATTTGAAGACATCAAAATGGAATAGGATAATTGATCTGATGATATTTGTACTAGATTAAATTAAATTGTGTGTAATATACAAGGATATTATGAGAAACATAATGATCCCACAATTTTGGAGAACTTTATGAGAAATTTTCTACATATATTTGATCTCAAAATTTAATATCTTGAAGATATATAAGATCCTTTTTATTGATTTAAATAATATTACCATCAGTTATGAAATTATAAATCTTCCAAAATTCAAAAAGAAAGTGAATGATGCGATATATTTTTAGTCTATAATGAATATGAAAATGTATAATGATGAAGATTTTGTTGTCTCATGAGATTTCTGAGAATGAATAACAATATCAAAGAGTTATTATGTTCCTTTATAAAATATTTCAGAAAAAAAATCAAGGAACAATTTACATTATTTGTTATATCTTATAAAAGTAATGTTCTTAGACTCTATGAAAGTAATTTTGAAATGAATAATAGAGCATATTATACATCTAAGAATAATAAAAATAAGTTAGTAAAGATGTGGAAAAAATATACTAAAGAATATTTAATGGAAAATGGTTGAAAGAAGAGATTTAAAAAAACCAAAAAAATTAATTTGATGAGAAAATAATATGTAAGTAGTATTATATTGTAAAATGATTCTAATGAACAAGTACATAAATAATCTATAAATGTAATGGCTCGTGTTTAAAAAATCCATTGATTTATCTATAGGTGATGAAGATAATTCAAAACCGAAATATTATGATTACATGATCAAAGATAGACATGAGGTATCCATTGATAAAAAACAATGATCATGCAATTATATAACAATTTGGTTAAATAAAATATGAAACTATTTTATGAGAAAGGTGTCAAAACTAAAAAGGAAACATATCTTGTAAGAATAAAATAAAACAACTCCGGTTGAACACCACTAAATAAGGGAAGATGATAAAATATATTAAATTAAAACTCTCATTAAAGGATAGATAATAATCTATTACACAATAAAAGTGTATTTAAGCTAAAAAATAATTGGTAAGTATCATTATATAATTCAAAATCACTATCAAATTCATCGAATAATACTCTATATATGCTAAAAAAATTCAGGTGAAATACTCTTCTAAAAAATATCTAAAACAATTGGCACTAAAAATATAGGATTAATTTATATTTATATTTATATTTAAAAATATAAAAGTTAATATAAATTTTATTAAATATCTTATAATTAAAGTAGAATCATTAATGATAATTTTATTGTAAATCATATATGAAATAATTTTTGGATAGTTTAACAGATTTCAAGTGCTAAATGGAAAATTTATAGTTATAACTCTAGTTTTTTAAGAAAATTAAGATTTTATGGATTTTAGTTATAATTTGGTATGTTCATACATAATTCTTAAATGTTTTACCACAATATGTCTTTACTAAAGAGATATAGAGATGCTAGGGGGAGTAGTTTCAATGAGAATGAAGCATTATATGGAGGAAAGCATAATGAAATGAACAGTATCTACATGTTTACGATACAAAATTGATTTTATTATCTTCATGAGATATGTTGAAGGTGTGATAAATGATGTTTTAGACTTCAGAGATGCGTGAAAATATTACATTTTCAATTCCATTTCAAAGATAAATGTAAATATGTCCAAGTTCACAATGAAGAAAATACATGCTTGGCAGATGTTTCTTTGAAAAACATAAGAAGGAAAATTCAGGAATACATGATAGTCGGAGTTCCTCCCGCATGACTGGTGATGATAATATTATAAATAACTATGAGAAACATGAATTAGGTATAGTAACATTTAGTATTGACTAATCCGTGAAAATAAAATATTTTAGCATAGCTAAAATTGAGAAAAATAATTTGAAATCAAATGTTGTTCTTTATATTGAAGGGATAAAAAAACTAATTGAGTGGTAGAAAAATCTATAATAATTGACATTAGGTAACATTTAATAAAAATACAGACATCATTAAAAACACTCGTGATTGATGAAATTTTTCTCAAGGTAATAGAATAAGTAGAAATTTACTCTTTATATGTTATCCTTATGATACATGTTACTTGAGCATGAAAGATTGTAACATGTTATGGCATATAAGACACGAGAATCTTGGCCAATGAATCATATGAAATATTATGAAACAAAAAGTTATAAGATATTTACCAAATCTAATAAAAGTATCAATATGAAAGCTATGGAACATGTTAAAAGTGTAAGATGACATATACGATTCACAAGAATGGGTATATTTATTCTATAAGATCATTGGAATTTGTCCACATATATATATATGTTCCTATGAGACAAAAGTATAAAAAATGTTATATTTATTTCATTAAATTAATATTTGGATTTAGTTGGATGAATAAGGATCTCTTTATCAAGAATTAATTTTATTTTGTAAGGATGATTAACATGTATAGAAGGTTGGTTGAAAAAGATCTCGGTTTGTGTACCAAAAAACTGAGATCTGATAATGGGAAATAATATACAAGTGATGCTTTTGAAATTTATAATTAAAAAATAGAATCATGAATTATTATATCTCACAATATACACCACAACATAATGTTGTTAGAGAGAAGAATAAAAGAAGGATTGTGGAAATGGGGAGAGCAATGTTCACTAAGAATAATTTTTCGAAATGATTTTGGAGATTAGTAGTGTGTTATATAATGAATCATCAAAATAGATATCTTTTTAGAACTAATACACAAGCTAAAACCTATGATATGTGGTAATCAAAAACATATATTGAAATATTTCAAGGTATTTATTAGACCTTATTATAGTAAAATCAAATAAATCATGCTTGTAATGTTTTGAGAAAAGGATGTTGGTGGTGTCATTATGGGATTATTATATAATGGGAATGGAAACTAATTCTGAAATAAAATTTTTCATAAACAAATAGTGTTTAGATTTAAAATTGATAAAAATATGGGGAAAAAATTCAGAATATTCATGAATATGATGAGTCACCTATAGAAAACATGGATAAGATTTCTAAAAAATAGGTCAAATGTTGTTGAAATTATACTAGAAAATATTTATAACCATTTAGAATGTTCTAGTGATGATTATTATGAAGGTAATTTTTTATATAGAAAATGGTTTTATTGGTTAATTAAACATATTAAATCTATAAATTTCATAGGGAATCAGAATACACTAGTTCGACCAAAAAGAAGACTAAGAGTGGAGAACTAAGCAACCTTTATAACATAGTTTGAGCCTATAATGGTGGATATGGCTATTGAACATGATTAATGGGTGGAATATATGATTAAAAACTCAATAAAATTGAGAATAACCATACATGAATACTTTTAAAAGACTAAAAACAAAAAATGTGATTGGTACAAAATGGGTTTTCAGGAACAAAATGAATGAGAAAAGTGATGTATCATAGAACAAGGATATACTAATTTTCAATGTTTATTATCATTTATAATTTATATACATTGAAGGGAATTTTTTTATAGTTTATATACATTATATAGTACGACTGTTCATACATGTGGATACTCGGAATCTTTATATAGTATATCAAAGAGATGTAAAGTCTACTATTTTGATTAGTGACCTTGAAGGAGAAGTATTTATTGAGAAAATAGGAGGATTAATTCATGATAATAATGGAAGAAAATTCTCTATATTTAAGAATGTTTTTATGGCATGAAAGAGTTTTAAAGGTCCTTTTATTCTAAACATAATGATTTTTTGAAAAAAATGGGGTTTTCCAAATTCATTGTTGATAGTAACTTATACTTGATGATTTATTTCTCAAAAACTATACTGGTGATCATATATTTGTATAACATAAATTTTTTCAATATTAATTGTTTCTTATGTGGGGAATTCAGTAAAAATAAGAAAAATATGACTGAGATTTCTATGATGCAGAAACTATTCTATTTTCTAGGGTTACAGATTTAGAAGAATACATATTATGTATTTATTTCAAAAGAAATGTATTGTAAATAAATATTGATAAATATTGGAATGAAATATGAAAAATAGTTTTCTACACTTTTATCTATTAAAATGAAACTTGAGAAAATATAAAAATGGTAGAATGGTTTATTAGATGAAATTTATATGTATGATTGGTATCGTTTTGTATCTTACCATGTTTATACCAAACATTACCCTTATAGTGCATCTCTATTTATATTATCCATGTGAACTAAATAAGTCAAACATTATTATAATTAAAATAATTTTTTTGTATATAAATGGAATAGTGAATTATGTATTTCAATATATATGTACTATGAATTTAGACTTTCTTAGTCACATTGTTGTAGATTGGGTGGGTGACTGTACATATCATATATCCACATCAGGTGGAGTGTTTATTATTGATGATGGTTACCATATCTGGGGTTTCATATTTTTTTGTAAAATAGTAAGGGAGAGATTAATGAACCCCATATATTTGTTTCTTTTTTTTTGAGAAATTTTGAAGATCTTATAGTTCTGAGTGATTTTTTGTAGTTTTAATTGTTGACAACCATTCTTGAGGTGATCATAAATTGTAATAGTGATTGATCTAGTTTTTATGGATTTATATATCATGGAAGGAAGGTTTGTGATGCATGAAATTATTTTTGAGGTTGTATAGAAGTCATCTAAATGGGTAATAAATGAATTTGAGAATAAACTTGATGATTTTGATGTATTTTTAATGGCTACATAAAAGGTAGAAAGAAAATATGAGTGTTATATAAGGGTAAAATAGAAATGAATTATTGTAAGATTATATATTGCATAACGGTTTGTCACTTTTAATAAAGGTATATCAGGCTTTGTGTAATGGTAGCCAACACATCTAGTATCGTGCATAAAGGTACGTTTGTGAGGCTATGTCAGGGTATATTGTGAGGGTAAGATATGTTTTTCAATAACTGCGTATGGGTAATATGATTATTTTATGGTGGTACTAACAATAATTTAATGGTACATGGATATGCATAGGTATAAAAATATTGTTTAATGGGTATTTATACAATTTTATAAAGGTAAACGATACAAGCATAAAGGTAAAACTAGGTACCCAAATCTTGTATAAGGGTACTGTGAGGATATGTAATGCTACATGGAAGCTTGAGTTAGTGTTATTTTAGGTTTTTCAATGGTAAAAATGATTTTCTATTACACATATAAGGGTAAACTAATATATTCAAAAGTTAAATTATATGCCCTGGGATATCATACCATGAACCAGTCTATGTGAATTCGTCTATTTAAGTATCATCACAAGATATAAAGACAAGTATGGCACTAAGGATGTAATTTTTTATTAATTTGTGGTTATGGTAAATAATAGGGCACTACAGTATAGATCTTATGCCCACACCAAAAAACACATTTAAGTATTTTTTTATGTTATAATTTTTTAGATACATCCACATTGTAGAGAATAATATTTATCATAATAAGTGGGAGGTCATGAAGGTTTGGAGAGTTCTACACCATGGAATATTTTCTACATCACAAGGGTTTTCTAGCTACCAAATAGAGGTACATGGAACATCTTAGTAACCATACAAGAGGAAAATTTTTAGGGATTCTTAACTACTCACAAATGCATGAAGTAGTGTGGTTATTATTTAATAATGGTCAACCACATTTGATTAAGGATTTATGATGGTTGTACATAGAGAGTTAAAAGATGTGGATAATGATCATCTTTGGTGCACTTTCAATTTTGAATATTTTATGGAAATACATGTTGTTCTAATAGAGAAATTAATGATTGGTTATTTTTCAAATTTATTAAAATATCCCTAGCTGTTATGTTTAGAAACTATATCCCGATACTTGATGAGAAAATAATAGTTATTTTTTAATGAATCAAAAATAGTGGGAAAAGGAGAATTTGTGAATTTTTTTATGTAGAAAGAGTCATGTCTACACTGTTATAGTTTTCTTTCTATTACATTCTATACACTTTTAGAAGCGGATCCTTATATTTTATTGTTTAAGGAACCTAATTTATTTGGTGATATTCTTCACCTTATAATAATATTTTGTATTGTAATGTGAAGATATGATATTCTGTGTGATTATTGATATATTTTGTGTAATTTTTCATGAATGGTTATAATAGGAAATCACTTGAGGTTATAATTAATCTAATCCACAGTTGGGGGGATATCCATGCATGACAAAGAGTAATATTCTATACAGGATCCAAACCATATAAAAATTGTGTGTTTTGAGTTAATTCATTTTATTCATTATCTTGTGAGCCTACTTTATTTCTATTTGATTGGAACATATTCTCTTAAGTAACATAAGATTATTTCTATTTAAAATAAATTATAAAAACTTCCCTATACAAATTTAACACCCCCACCTTCTTGTTAAAGGTAACTGGTACCACCAAGCTCTTCAATGTGATTAGACCATGAATGTTGAATAGTATTCCTTCAAAAAATAATTTCTATTTGAATATTAGAACCCATTAGTAGTGGTTGATTCACTTACACCATGAGATCATATAAAAATGGTCCAATCTTCATCAATTGGATAGTTGCTTGAGTTGTAGAAACATATTATGATTTAGTAGTACTCAATCTCACATATCCCTACTTCATAATGTGATGACATACCAACCTCACACCCAGAAATAATAATCCTACAAATTTACACAATATGAAAACAATATTGACATCCCGAAATAGATATATGTAGAAAACATAGTAAGAATTTCAATGTTTTTATACTTTAACCCATAGGTTTTGATTACCTCTTTGTACCTAAGAATATTTTTCCTAACCATCAGATGTAATTTTTTTATGTGAATTAAAATATTACAAAAAGTATAAAACAATAGACAATTTGTTCAAGATGATCTCAAGAATAAAAAACTCTGAATTGTATTTTAGAATTATTAGGGGTTAACTTTCATTCCTACCAAAAACATTAAATTTTTTTCCCCACTGATATATTTGTAGTAATAATATTTAAATAAAATAGTTCATGTTAATATTATTTAAAACTTCCAGAGAAAAATTATTTTGATAAAAAAAGATGTGGTCTTCCTATTAAAAAATTTTTAAACCCAAAAAATATATAATATCACCAGTCATGGACATTTGATAAATATTATTCATTTCTAAATAAAAAATTTCACAATTACCTTCTTTATTTTCAGAAAAAAAATATATATCATCTATCTATTAAATTATCAAGATTGATAATTTGGATTCCTCTTTGATGTAGTAATTTGTATCCACTACTCATATTATAAACTCTAATATATTAAATCAGGTTTCTAACATGGAATACCAAAATTATGTGGATTTTTTAACACATATAGAGCCTTCGTAAAACTATAAAAATTATTATCCTTCTTTCGTGGAAATAATATATAAGGTGGATCAATATAATCTTCCAATTTCATCTATCCATTTACAAAATAATACTTGGAATCCATTTAGAATATCTAATATTTAATTTTTTCTAAAATAGCATGAAAATTTATAATGGATTCATGTATTTAAAAAAGATAAATTGTTTCATCAAAATAAATACCTTCAGCATGAGTAAAACCCTTGATCACAGGTCTTACTTTATTTCTCACTAATTATTCTTTTTAAATTAACTTGTTTGGGAACACCCATTTTGTACTAAAAACATTTTTTTGTTTTGTCAATGGTACCAACTACCAAGTCTCATTATTATTTATCTAGAAAAATTCTAAACACATTAAACCAAACCACTCTCAATGCTCCAAGTATTCATCAATATCTCTTGGTTCGACCTAGGAAATTAGCGAGGTATGATATGTTGTCCCTAATGCTCTCCAAGTTTGAACCTAAAATACTAGATCTGCATTCATTCCCTATACCTAAAAATGTATCATAATAATTTTATGTGATGATATAGGTTTCTTATCATCACAATAATTTTCTAAATCATCATATTTAACTTTTACGTATTCATAATTTTCATAATTTTCAAAAACATCACCCTACATTTTAATAGAAAAGAATTCATCTTCCTCACTTATAGAACATACTACTTCCAATACACTTTATTTCTAAAAATCATTTTGAACATAAAAATTCGTAGTGTTAAAAATATTCTATGTCATATTACTGTGTAATTTCTACCCTCTTCCATTTGGATGTTATCATAGAAAGATAAAATCAAAACATCAGTCATCAAAATTTAGAAAAATTTTACCATTAACATTGATAATATTGGGGATTCCGAATAACCTTTTGTAATTAAAACATAGTATCATAATATAATACATCGCATAGAGTGACATTTCATAATTTTTTCTATATAAGAAATGACTTTTGAATGTGAAATACAATACTATTGTTACGTCTCCACAAATACTAAGAAGTATCATCCCCTGTCAACATATATTGATCCATTTACACCATTATTATATTATTCATTTAATCCAAAATATTTATATTTTTTATATAGTGAACTATGTTCATGGTGGAAACCATGTTTCACAATATATGATTTAAATATTCCAATTTTATATTCAACATGATATTATTTCTAGATTCTCTTCACGGAGTTATCACAGTACTTTATATAATATCACAAAAAATTCTTGAACATCTCAAGAGATTATAATTTTTATTTTCTATACATAACATATGTAATTTCATTAATTTCATCAATAATGAAAATAAAATACATCTCCATTTATTAATATTTTCTCAGTGGCATGTTGATATTAAACGTTTTAATATCCAAGGTATGAGATGCAAGAATCCCAACAATCATGTGTAAATATTTTGTTACATTCCACTTTTGGAATTTATATAACATATATATCCTTTATATAATAATAATATGAACTTCATATACACTTTTTATTTGGGTAATAATTTTCATGTTCCTTTGTAAAAATATGGTGAGTCTTCCATTCTTTAGTTGACTTTCTTCTTTCACACGTTGGTAAAATAAATTCCGAGAATCTCTCACTTGAAATAGTTTACCTATAGTTCATTTTACTCTTGTTACAGACCAATAATATTATAAAATTTTCAAAAATAATTGATATTTTATAAAAATCACCTCTTTATTTTCATCGTGTAGTTGATAAACACATAATGGGTTGTGTTTCATCCCATCAACATACAATTTATTCCTAGATTTCAGCTTCTCCATTCCAATCAATGTTGACAAAACACCTTTAATTATGAGTTACCAAACATTCACGAAGGTCAATAGTCCTTATTTTTATTATTTATCATTAATAAATTGTTTTATTTATGTAATTATATGTTATGAATTCCCACTATGAAATATCCATGGACATTCCCCTTATGAATCATGAAGTGAGACTTCAGTAAAAAGAAATTTTTTCTTACCTTTATCTTTATTTTCTTGAGACTTATTGGTATTGTTATTCATAATAAATTAGTGTAAAATAATTTTTTTGAAAACATTATAATGGTGAATATGATGATCAAATCTCACACAAACATCTTCTAAATGTAGAATCATATTCTAAATCATTAGTTTGGAATTTTCCTCTTTACTCAAAACATTTATCCTTTGAGAGGGATAAATCCCTTGAAACATTATACTTTAAAAGGCTTATAGATTCATAGGAACGTTTATAATCAAACTAAATAATAATTTTTTTGTTCATAAAGCCTCTATAGTGCTAAAGAATTTATTTAATTCATACTTCACTTTGTAAATACTTCTATATCCAGAATTTTACTCCTATCAATCATTCTTATGTTGACTAACAATTTTATTTGCAAGTTGGATTCGAACTTATTATAAGCTTTTAGCACCTTTTTCATTGTTATATAATTATGAAATTAATTTTTTGAATCACCAACAAAAATATTATTTTATTTAAATTTTATAATCCTAAAAAATGTTAATTTAAATGAAATAGTTATCATGAAAAAAAACATGGTATTATTCACCTATTTCATAAATTTTGATATCCAAAAAACATTTTACAGATCATTTCCATTCTTGTAATGTGATAAGTATAAGTATTTTTTGAAATTATTTTTATTATATCTTCATCTAATATATTTAACTAAATTATGGAAGTTGAATCCGATCGTGTCCAATTCAATTTGTTCATTTACTAGTTTTAGTTAAAAAAACATAAAAATCATTTTCAATTTATTTAATTATTAATTCTATGTTAATATATTTATTCTTCTCATCTTATAATAGATTATTTCAATAATTATAAAATTTTAGAAACTTTTATTTTTATTTTAGTTAAATATATATTTTTTGTAGATGATTTGTTGCATATCTCCAATTTTTTGATATCATTCACTGATATGGTGATATTAAAAAGAAAATTCATTATCTCAATTTAAAAATAAAATCCATTTTAGTTTTTCTTCAATTATGAAGTCATTAAATTCATCAATAGTGGTATTTTCTTCTTTTATATCAAAAATATGTAGCTTCTCAGTAATATCACTAGAAATTTAAACGTTTTATTCTTTATGACAACTTTCTTCAATATTAGATAATAAATTTTTTCTTGTATTTGAAGAAATAATTACCCTTTCTTAGAAAATAATATTTTTTTCTTGGTTTATTTTTTATTTGGGGATATTATTATACTTTAATTTTCATCATTCTTGGATTATTCTTCATTTAATTTTGAATAATTTAATATAAATTGTCCAATATCTCCACACTTGATGGATTTTAGCAAAATATTTTCATTGTACTTACTCACTACTCATATCACTTTTATATAGATGGGAAAAAATAATCATTTCATATAATTCTCATTGAAAGTAAACGAAACCAGCTTAATCATATTTAACTTCTTCGTTTATTTTATTCTTATTTAAGCCTTTAAAAAATATTTCCCTTGCAGCCTTACCCTTTTTTTGTTATCATTTTCCTTCCTCTTCTCATGAGCTACGCTAATGATGTGTAAATATTCTTGAATAATTTTACGTGTATGTTTTTATTCAAGTGCATATACATAGAATCAAACATATTAGGAAAGATAAATAATATATTCTCAACCATTATTAAATCTAATAACTTCTCACCAGAGCTTCTAACAATTGTCACTATTTAATTGACCCTTGGGAAAACATCATCTATAGATTCATCATCATTAATGATTAGGTATTAATATTTTAATCTAAAAATATATTGTTTTACTCACTAAACCATGGTATAAACTTGATAAATATTCTATAGTTTATCCAATATACCTTTATCTATCTTCATTCTTTTAACTTTAAAAAACTCATTCTCTAATCCAGAAGGAAAAATGGCATTCCAAGCATACCCATCCTTCTCAATATTATTTTTATTATTATTCATCATGAAAATACCTTTATCACATGGATTAAATCCATTTGTTTCAGCCTCCAAAATATTAGTGAAGATTTATAATATATAAGGAAACATATATCCCTTCCAAATGCGATAATTCTTCTTATCAAATATAAAAGATTATTATTTTGATCACTGAATTGTGATTGTCTATAATTTAAGATAGATAACATAGTTGTTGGCTCTTAAACTAGATAAGGATTATTTTTGTTTAACCATTAAATATAAAAGAGTCAATAAACATATCCTAGATATAAAACCACATGAAAATAATCCTATGATACCAATGAAATCACTAATAGGGGTAAATTAGTGATTATAATTTATTTATAAATTTTCACCTTTTTATCAACATCAATTGCCATTTATAGTGTTATAACTTCACAATATAACATACAAATGAAAACATGAAACATGGAGTAATATATTTATAATAATAAACTATAAAAATTAAAGGGATAATCCTTTGTTTGGTTTAGAATTATCTATTATCACATGAACCGCTAGTATCAACTTACAGATTACAATGAGTATGGAATATCCTTGAACTCATTTTATATGAATTTATTCAATGTATAAGTGATTGAAACACTATTATAATGATATAATATTTAATTACAATTAAGTATATTGTCTTATTCTGAATAAGGATTCCATCATGTTATTATGTTCATATCTTTCCTCTCATTTTCCCTCACACTTTTTCAAGTCACTTCTTCTTCCTATCTATATTCTTATTACTCTTCTATATTCGAGATAATATTAGAGTATTTTTTATTTTTGTATATATAAATACTATATTTCACCACTATTTTATATTTTTCATAATTTTGCTCAAGTTAAAATTTGAATTTTCATATTAAAATTTAAATTTACAACTCCTTTTAATTTCCACTTTACTTCTACCCCATATTTTCAATCAATTTGATCTTACATGACCCCTTATTTTCTATTAATGAATGTTAAGGACCTCATAGATTAAGCAGATTGTCCACTTGAGTCCTAAACTATTGGTATTATCTGATATACCCAAATCTGGAATACTCCTCTCAACATGACCTTATCTATATGATGTTATATTCAATTAAAAAATCACATATTATAGCCACAACAACAGCATGTTTTAAACTACTTAATTCCAACTGATTTGAATATCTTTAAAACTACTCTCAAAATTCTAAGCACTGTAAAATACTATCCACCTTTCATTTTGGACATGGTTTATTTTCTTTTACCACAACATCCTTCATAGCATGTAACTCCCATTTTTTAACATCAGAAAATTTCTCAACAATTTCATTCATTGGGGATGAGTCCCACATAATATTTAATAGAATTATCGAAATATTTATTAATAATAGACCACAATATGGTGATCCATATTTAAATTACTATATACTTACTATTATTCTGACACAATGGAAACCTCTATAGAACAATCATGATTTCTATTTCCAGTATGGAAATATTCTAGTCATAATAACTTTGGAACCTCACATTATACTTGTTCTCTACCCATTTACATGTTGTTCCATGTTCAATAAATCTCTATCAAATTTTCTTTTTATCATCATAAAATAGTTGATATTTCTTATAAAACTGGAGCTCAACTAAAACACATTCTTTTATACAACCAATAAATTTAATCTTCATATTCCATATATATGTGAATTTTACCATACTTATAAGAAATGGTTATGTCACCCACACTTTATACACCATTATAATCAACTCATAAACACAAAAAATATTTTTATTTCCTTAAAATCATTCCAAATCCATATATGAAACATAATTTTAAATGAATCATCATGAAAAACTTGATTTTCAAATTTATTTATGAGTTAACAACAAAATACACCATAACAATCATATTCAATTATAATAGTCTCACTTAATTTTCAATTATATTTATTTGAAACATCATAATATCTATACTTAATATTCATTCACAGGATCAAAAATATTCAAAATAACTATTTGGATCAACACACTAACTAGTCATAAACTACATGTATATTTAATGTTATGTTACAAGTTATATTTTACAACACTTTAATGGGTATCAATTGATGCCACCCCTATCCCTAGACTTTTTTACCTAATAGTTGTAATAATTCACCCAACTGGACTAGCCAATATAGACCATCAAAAGTGAATTCATCTTCATTGGCATTATCATATTTTATAGGAAAACCATTACACCCCATAATAGTCAGAAATATGTTTCCCATAACACATGGAAGTAATATCACTAGAAATGCATTTGTAACACCCACAAACTGACCTACAATTTATTTACATGATACATAATTTATAATTAAATAAAAAATTATATTTATACACATTTGGATATCATTAAATCATATATGCACTATTATATTTTTATTGAAATTTTATTCAAAAAAATTTCTTCTCTCACATAACCTTATACATAAGACTAAGCTCCCATGTATCATTAAAAACGATTATGAATTCCCAATACATAAACACTATAAAATAATGGTATTTATCAGCACATAATTTCATCTCATGTTGGAAGGGGTTTCAATTTGGTCTTCATCAACAAAATTCATATTAATATACAATAGTGTATAGCCATACAATATATTTGTCCATGAAATTGATTATCATTATAAGACATTGAAAATGTTATTAATGTATAATCTAACTAATTCATTTTTTATTCTATAAGTAGGATGGTCTAGATAGATAATTACATCAGATGATATTAATCTAAATTGATTAGCACATTAAATGTTACTCATCTAAGAATGACCAAGTATTTTTTTAGTTTTACTAAATTGATGGATCATATGTCATAAATTTCAGACATGATTAAAATTACCATATTGGTTTTGTAGATGAATTTTAATTGATAAAACACACTAATGTTCCCCCTATTTCGTTAATTTTTATGAATGATAAAAAAATAGATGTCAAAATATGAAGGTAAAAATACGAGGGACATTTCCAACCTCAAGTCATAGGGGATACATTTCAATATACACCCCAAGCATACCGGTGTAATATATTTATGGTATTCTATGTCATATAATTAATTTGTATTAGTTCATATAAAATATCTAACTTGTGTATCAAGAGATAGATTTATATTTTCATATGATTTAGTACTTTTTATAGTATTAAAATATAATCACAAACCATGATTTCTCATAAATAAAATAAATTATAAAAGACATAAATTTTTACCTCAATAATGTTATTATTATAATATATCATCTTGTTATAAAACTCAATATAAAAAAATTATGGATAATTTCTAAATTTTCATTAATTTTAATGTTTGATACAAGATATATTAATAATATTTTCATAAAATGGACATATTTAAGACACATATATAAACTAAATCCTAAAAATTTGTGTAAATATCCAATATATAAAATTCTTAAATAATTTATATAACCCATGTAACACCCCAAGCTTCCACAGTACACATATATTTGAATAATATAGTATCCTCGGTTGTACGCAACTTCGAGTTATAACACACACCACAACCAATCAAACTAGCTGTTATGAATAGTAATACCACAATTTGAAATATTATAAATTTTATCTTTCAAAATGGACTTTATTTTTGGATTCGGAATATTTAAATTACATTAGGGTGAATTTTTGGTATTTTTCTGAAAACATTCAATTTTTTATGAATAATATAAAAAAACACTGAGTTATAGTCTAAAACAGAATTTTTATTTAAAAGATTATTTTTTTTATTTAAATTTAATTATTTTAAAAATAGATACATAATACTTATATAAGTTCAATGTAACTCATTGGAGTTAGTTTAGAATAATTTTATTTATATAAAAATTTTATTGAACATTTCACCGTCTTTTTCCCACGTCCTAGGAGAATTTGGAAATTCACATAAAACATAATTTTACCGCTTCAGTGAGTAGAATTTTGAAAATACGAGAGACACAGTTAATATCAAGGAGTAAAATTTGGTTCAATGAGATGAAAATAATTTTTGGTTAATAGTATCTTTTTACTTTTATTTACCACGGTTAAAAGTAAATAGGGTAATTAAGGGTAAAAATGATATTTATATTACCCGAACACATGTCATAATTCTATTGGAAAAGTGTATCATGACCAAAAACAACCTTAGAAATAAAATATTATCATTTAGGTCCACTTGGATTAGATTAGGTCATTTATTATTATTTAAGTAAAAGAAGATTCAAAAGAGATAAATCGAAGTTTAATAACTAAAATAGTTTTAATATAGGGTTATACATAAGATAAATTCTAGTATAAATATTAATTAGAAATATAATAAAATTTAATATATAATTATATTTAATTTATAATTTTTATACATTAAATTATTTAATTTATTTATGACACAATGGTGATGCATTAATTACACAATTAATTAAATATTAAAATTAATGATATTATAAATATCAAAATAAAAGTAATTTGAGAGTTTTTATGAATTCCATTAATATTATAGGTTAATATGACATATTATGATTGGTCTTATAAATGTGTTTCTAAGTAATAGTGTTTTTATAAAATTATCAAAAACAAAATACCCAATAGTGTAAAAATTGATGTAAAAGAGTTTTTAAAACAAATTTATATTATTAATTGATGTTCTATTCCTAAAAATCTAAGGATTGTCCAAATGAATTATATAATGATAGGTGTATAATTAATGGACCACTTGGGGGTTTCTTGGAGTTATATAGTATGTTTATTAACTATATAATATAAAAATACAATGAGACATGGTAAATGTCAAACTGTTTAACTAAGAGTTAAATATAAATGAAAATGTTAATAAGTGACCCAAACCGATCTAAAATCGGTTGGTTGGAAGGAATTCAACCCATACTTACCTTAACCTATAAATAATCCGCTTTTGTGCCATTAGCAACTGAATAAGAATTTATTATAAAATAATATTTCTATCTTTTCCAAAGGTGCCATTCACCCCTCTTATAAAAGGGTACTCATAGTTCTCTCTAATTTACACCTTCAATGCCTTTTGGATCTTCCAAACCCTACCCAAATATTATCTCAAATTCACTAACTTCAACATAGAGGCCTTAGTTTAATCATAAATCCAACCTATGGATCCCTTTTGATCAAATCCAGAGGAAGAACCCAAAGAACATGTAATGTTTTCAAAACCCTCTTTAAAGTTCCTTTCTTCTTCAACTTATTATTTCTTTGTTATTTACATTCTAAAATAATAAATCTATTATATTTTATATAATTTGATTTTATTATAAATATGGTACGACCATATTCAGTATTCTATTCATCGTTTGAATGACATGTCACCATGCGTACGTATGTACGGCCTACCATCTCCACGTCATGGTGTAATTGTTATTCAATACATTATTATTTGGATGGGTATAATAATTATGTGCAATTCATGAAAATAATATGTATAAAATGATAATGATTCCGTATATATGATATAACATCCAATTATATATGAATTTAATATCAAAAAATGATATTATCGCTCGTGCGTACGTACGGACTACCGTCTCCACGAACACGATGAGATTAATTCCCCATCGTATCCATACAAGTCAAATTATCATTTAATGATTAAAAATAATGTATAAGGACTTGATATCATCATGTATATGAATAAGATACAACATATCCATAACAAAACCTACTTATTTAATAAAACATATAAAATAAAACGAGTAATTTAACACCCAAAACGACGATAATAATAAGATATTATTAACAAAGTAATGTTAAAAGATCATATCTGATATAATATTAATGTATATGATTCTTTTATAATTCAATAACAATTTTTTTACTATTATACATGAGGTTAACCTACCCTAAACCAAGAAAAGGTAGAAATTAATGGGTTTCTTATCTAAATTTTTATTCTGTGAGATTTCCATTGTTCACAACATCCTCCAAGTCGATTTTTTCATTTTTCTAAAAAGACACTTTATGGATAAGCAAGAAACCATATTCCAAGAATGCATTCAATTCAAATTACAGAATTCAAAAACAGCATCATCATCTCGATTCCCGTGAATCTCGAGTCAAGTGTCTCCTTCGAGTCGCACACCTTTACCAAGCTGGAGACCCACTAGAATCCTCATCACCATAAATTTCAACTTCATCGTTGTCTCTCAGAGTTCTGTGTTATCATCATTACATCCTTCACACTGACCTAATCCAGTTCCACTATTGTTGTCGTAGTCCAAAAGCCACACCAGTCCACTAGAGTACGTCGTAGTTTATCGAGCTGTACTAAGCCGGATCAATCCGCGAGTTCACCACCATCAGTACATCTTCAGCCAAACCCCATCACTACCTTCGCGTCAACATATCTTCGAAGTATTCATCCTCCATTCCTCGTCACCATCATCCTCTGTAAAAACGACGCTTGGAATTCGATGTCGAAACAATCCACCATCGTCGATACCCTAAACTGGACGCTCGCTCTCATGACCCAAAGAACCATGAAGGCCACCTCACTACTCCGCCTCAGAGAGATTGGGGGAGCCATGGAACTACAGAGACAAAAAAACAAATCGGGATATGATGATACACCAGTAAAAATTATCTCGACATCATCACGTCTTCGTCGCCGTCAACACAACACCAACCTCTACAAAAACGACGAACGCCTACACAACTGGCGAAGCATGGACCTTCACTTCCGAAACATGCCACTATCGTCGATTACCTTGAACTGGATTCTCGATCTCATAACCCAAAGAACAATGATGACCACCTCACTACTCTTCCTCGGAGTGATTTGGGGAGCCTCAGAACCGGAGTAGAGAACCTAAAGAACTAGTAAAGGATGAAACGTTATTGAAAAACATATCGACCTTATCGCGACAATGTTGTCATAGCCGTCAACACAACATCATAAGAATCACAAAAAGAAATCAAAGAAGTCATTAAACACTATGAATCACATATGTAGAAACAAAACCACAAAAAACATTGAAAACGCCATCGAAGAAAGGCCGCGTGAGGCATGCCGACAACCGCCCCTCCGCAAATCCTAATGTCTCACCATTACCAATTCATCTGATCCTCCTTGGAGGGGCGCAGGAGGGCGCGAGACTAGATGAGGGAAGGAGAAGTCGAGGGCTTCATGCATTGGCACTGACAGTGAGACAGATGAACAGAACCAAACAGAGGAAAAACTAGAAGACCATCACCCGAGAGAACGCAGAGGCCACCGCCGAAGACCAACAAAGTGGAAGGAGAGAAAGAATAAAGGGGAGAGGGGGAGAAAATGTCATAGAGCCACACACAGGCCTCCCCCACTCCAATCTGCTGGTGAAGGAAAACCCTATCCTGAGAGAGGAATCGGGGAAATGCTGCTCTGAGGCTTCTCATTGTTCACCACTTATTTATTGCATGTGGTGTGTGTACTGCCCATGTTTTTATTCATTGTGTAATATAATTTAATTCATTTATATTTACATAATCATTTTATTATCCTTATTTCAAGGGTGTATGTTTCGTATGCTACTAAATCAATAATGGAATTTGAAATTTCCATTTCCACTCATTTGGCTTTATGCATACTTCATTGAATATTTTACTCCAAGATATTGTGTGGAATTAATATTCATTTGATTATGTCATAATTTCCACTCGCCATTCTGTGGATATAATTTTTATACACCTAATAACTCCATTTCTAAATTCTCATGTCATCGGTATGAACATGATAAATGTAATTTTTATCCAATCTTGATTTTTTGAGTTAAACAACCAATTCATTGGTGTTGTTTTTACAAGAATATGTGTGAATGTAATTTGATTGTTTTACACTAAATATCCAATCATATTGAGTGTATTTATATTTCTCACACATCTTTATGTCATTTAATTTTCCTTAACCTAAGGATATAACATTTATGAAAGATTTCATCTCAATTTACATTCCATTGATATTGCTTTGTTGTTATACACCAAATCATATTTATATGGTGTATGTAATGAACATTAACATAGTATATCATGAATACCTTTATTCTCATGATATTAAAAAGTTTTAATTACCTCAATTATTTATATTCAAGTGTCTCTCTTTTGGTTAGGAACTCTAACTAAAATATCATTTTAAAATGTTTTAAATATTTATTATTCTCGATCTTTATCATTAATGTCCATGTATTAAAAATGGGTTTTTAAATTTATTAATATGGAAATTAATGTTTTAAAATCAAAATTCCTTTGAAATGTTTCATAGTGGTTTGGGACACTTTATTTCAAAATCTATTTTAAATGGCTTCATGACAAATGGTGCGACTTTTAAATGATTTCAAGGAAAAAGGGGATATTTCTCTGAATAGTTTGATAATTACTTTAATCTATGACAATATCCTTCATTATTTTTGATTGAGGTTAATAAGATATAATAAAATCATCCATATTTTATCAAATTAGTTATGTTTGACTGTGGATGTGATATTTTTATACCATTCATGGTTTTTGGTTAATGTATTTACATTTTGTATGATAGTTTTAATACAGATGTTTATGTTATGTTTCAGACTTTTCATATGAGGAATGCATTGGACTTAGTATGTGACGGGTGGATCCCTATATAGCTCCTCGATGAATCGGTAGGTCTCAAGAGACAAACCTGTTTCTTGGCACAAGGCCTTAACGAAATCTAATTTTTAGTCATCGCACAAGGCCTTGACTATGTGGTTACGATAGTCTAGCATTATGCATTACAATATTATGAAAGTGGTTATTGATAATGCATGTGGTTATTCAACTAGTATAATATTAATTTGAATAAGTAAATGGCATTATTTCATTTTATCTTTTCCATATTATGATGAAGTCCAAGCATGAAAGGCTTTTGATTTAGTTATACATTTTCTTAAATGTTTATGCTTATTTATGAATGTTTCTGCAATATTGTTATCCTTACTGATTATATGAGCTCACCCCTTTCAATTTTTTATTTTCCTAGGATGTGAAGAAGTAATTTATGAATGACCTGCAGGGATAGTATAGGGGATTTTAAGACAATATGTTGTTGTAGTTTTTTTACTTTATGATGAAATGTAAGACTTATGAAAATATCTAGTGTTTCCAAGACTACTAAACTAATCGGTCTTTCGAAACATGATCTTCTGTGATCATGATAATTTTATGTAATAATGAACCAACTCTAGGTAAATAGGGTCGGGGAGTTAAAGTTGGTATCATAGGATGATTGGTACAATCCGTAGAAACTAGATTTATATAAACTCTGATTAGAGAACATATCTCTAAGATAGACTTTGAGGATTAGTATAGAATAACTTCCTAGAATATTGGTATTGTATAGATTTTGTGAGTTTTCCAAGAAATACATCTCAGTCTGGATATGATCAGGTAGAGGTGGATCTGGCACAGATGTACCTAGGGGTAAAACCCAAAAACAACGCTTTGAGCTAGACTCGAACGGGAAATGGTGCATGACAAAGGGCCTTGCTGCACTCTTGGTTACGACACTCTCAGGGGATATTCTTAGGATTATTTAAAATTTCATTACAAAAAAATTAGAAGTATTTTAATATAATATGAGAATAAATGACCTTGGTTAATCCTAAGGTGTTTCAAATTGAGAATATGGTGTCATGATATTCTCTAAATGATTTTATGACTAATGTTACTCACCCAATTCTTTCTAGTTATAGTCAATGGCTGGAGTTCAAGGAAGTCATAGTAACTTTGAGAATGATGTAGAAGGTGGGAATGGTGGTGGAAATGAGAAACAAAATGGAATGATGATAGGTGTAAAAATATCATGTTCATGCCAAATCAGTTTTCCCAAAATATGATCAACAACATATATATTATCCAACTCCCGGACTTAAAAAATGAGAGAAAGGTGATGAAAGATAAGAGCTCCAACATTGGAGACCATGGATAAAATAATCATAATTTTCCATCATGCAGGAAATGTGGAAGGAGACACTCAGGAAAGTGTCTCAACGGAACAAAGAAATGCTTTACGTGTGAGAAATAAGGACACAATGTGAATAATTGCTAAAGAAAAATGAATACTACTATGGAAGAAAATAAAAAACGTCCCAAAAATCCTTTTACAGACTTTTATCGTAAATGTAGGATACCTGGCCATTACTCGAGTGAATAACCTATTCTATAGGATATTTTCATGGTCATAGAAGAAGCTATGTGGAAATAAATTATGGGAGAAATGTTTAAATGTATTAGTGCACCTTGTTGACGGGATTACATTGGAATAATTTTCTCATGTATTTGTAACCTTGCAGTTTTCTATGTGTGAATGATATTTGATGAAGAATTATCTATTCCCTTGTGGATATTGTTATAAATAACCATTTGGTTTTATAGGATCATTGGGTTTGATGCAATTAAAATTTATTATATTTTGGGATGAAAATGAAAGTATGTGATAAGATATCTGGTTATAATTATATTATGGTTATTTTGAGGAATTTATCTCATTTTGGTATTGTTATAAAATATTGTTTTTGAAAAAGGCTAACACGCAGATTGTGTGAAAACCTATCACGTCAAACAAAGCTATGAGAATCGAACCAACAACCATAGTTCAATTGGGAATTATCTCCTACCACAAGACTACGTGATGTCCCTAGTTAGTGTGACTCATTATTTTTTGTTAAATTATTTTATTGATCAATAATAAGTTGTTTTCGGTTCTTATGTCTTATCAAATGAGTACTCGTAGTATAGAAAAATGGTTTGGTGATTAAGTGAAAAATGTTATTTTGGAAGATGTTTGCTTTGTTGGGAACACTATATGTCAAAGGAAACTATAATACTATGGGATTTCATTTGAGGATTACTGGTGGATTTTTATCTACGTTTCTATTGTGGATTTATAGTGATTTGGCTTATTTTTGGAAATGAATAACCTATAATAGAGAATACGTGATTAGGTTAATTAGTTTTAAGTATGTTACTTTAAGAGTAGTTGATGTCATTTGGAGATACAATTTAACGTGGAAGACTAAATAACCTAATTATTCTATGTTTTGGGTTTCAATATTAGTTTGGATTATATTGAAGGATTTTAAGGACAATTGTTTATTGAATGGTATTTATTTAAATTTTGGGTATTGTTGGTTTAATTTTAGAAATTAAGAATAGTGTATATTTATCTAAAGGAATTTCCTTTTGGGGGATCATCAAATCTTGTACTAACCATTTTGGTTTTTATTAATCTCTAAAGACAAGGTAAATATATATTTTATCCTTCGTGGATGATGTGATTCTATAGAAGTTTATTCTAACTCTTCCACTGTGACCAAGTATTCTTGAATACTCATCATTTAAAAAAAGAGTTAATTGTGGAAAATTATTAAAGAATGAAACTCTACTTAAAAATTAAGTATATCTCATTATATTCTTAGACAATCTCGTAAATTAATTACTCATCTTTATGTAATGCTACATAAAAAAAATGTTCTCAGTATAATTTTCCTACTGGGAAACTAATGACAGTTTTTCCCATCATAATTTTGTGGCTTTCTTGTTGTTAAATTTCTCCAGATCATGTTTTCTATCCCTCTCCATCAGAACATGAATCTTATTTTAACATCAATATCCATGTTTTCTTACAAACAATACTAGTATGTGTTATCTTGTCTGACCATTGTACTCCTCTTTCTTTCTTTTAAGGTGATAGTTTTATTGAATTGTATTCTGATGTGGGACATTCCATTATATTCTAAAGACCAATTTTAAAAATTTCAGAAATGAAATTATTTGAAGGAGGGGAGAATGTGACACCCCAACCTTCCATGATACGCTTCTCTTTGAATAATACAGTAGCGTGCGTTGTACGCAACCTCGAGTTTTATCACATCTCACAACCAATCAAATTAGCTGTTATGAATATTAATACCCACTTTTTGAAATTTTATAAATTTTATCTCTCAAAATAGACTTCATTTTTTGAATTCTAAATATCGAAATTAGCTTAAGGCGAGTTTTTGGTATTTTTCTGAAAACATCCAATTTTTTATGAATTGTGAAAAAACACTGAGTTATAGATTATAACCTAATTTTTATTTAAATAATTATTTATTTTATTTAAATTTATTTAATTTCAAAATAGATACATAATACCTATATAAGTTCAATATAATTCATTAAATTTATTTTAGAATAATTTTAGATGGATAAAAATTTTATTGATCTTTTCACCTTCTCTTACCCACCTCCTTAGAGAATTTCAAAATTCATATAAAACATAATTTTACCCCATCCGTGAGTATTATTTTAAAAATTTGAGAGACACGGTTAATTTCAGGGAGTAAAATGTGGACCAATGCGATGAAAATAATTTTAGGTGAATAGTAACTTTTTACTTTTATTTACCACGGTTAAAAGTAAATAGTGTAATTAAGGGTAAAAATGATATTAATATTACCCTAACACATGTCCCAATAAAATTGGAACAATGTATCTTGACCAAAAACAACCTCAGAAATACAATATTATCATTTAGGTCCACTTGAATTAGATTAGGTCATTTATTATTATTTAATTCAAAGAAGAGTTAAAAGAGATAAAATCCATGTTTAATAAATAAAAAATTTTTAATTTTGGGTTATAAATAAGATAAATTCAATTTAAATATTAATTATAAATATAAAACGATTTCCTATGTAATGGTATTTTATTAATAATTTTTCGACATTATATAATTTAATTTATATATGACACAATGTTGATGTAGTAATTACCTAATTAAAGAAATATTAAAATAATTGATATTATAAATATCGAAATAAATTTAATTTGATAATTTTTATGAATTACACTAATTTTATAGGTTAATATGACATATTAGGATTAGTTATATAATTTTTTTTTGAAGTAATAATTCTGTTATGAAATTATCAAAAACAAAATACCCTATAGTGTCAAAATTGACATAAAAGTGTTTTTAAAACAAATATTATATTATTAATTGATATTCTATTTCTAAAAATCTAATGTTCAACCAAAGAACTTTTATAATGATAGTTGTATCATTAATGGACCACATGGGAGTCTCTCGGAGGTATATAGTATGTTTATTAACTATCTAATATAAAAATAAAAAGATACATGGTAAATGTCAAACTATTTTACTAAGAGTTAATTATAAATGATATGTTTAATATATTGACCCAAACCTATCTAAAATCTATTGGTTGTAAGTGTTTAGACTCATACCGACTTTAAACATTAAATAATCAACTTTGTATCCATTAGATACAGAATATGAATTTATTATAAAATAATATTTCTTGCTTTCCCAAAGGTTCCCCACACCCCTCTTATAAAAGGGTACCCCACTTCTCTCTAATTTACATCATCAAAGCCTTTTGGCTCGACCAACCCCTGCCCAAATATTCTCTAAACTTATCTAACTTCAACCTAGAGGCCTTAGTTTGATCATAAATCCCTCCTATGGAGCCCTTTTGATCAAATCAAAAGGAAGAACCCGAAGAAGAGGAAATGTTTTCACAACCCTCTTTCAAGTTGCTTTCTTCTTCAACTTCTACGTTCATTGTTATTTACATTCTAAAATAATTACTCCAGTATATTTTATATACTGTTATATTAATATAAATATGGTACAAAAAAATTCAGTATTCTATCCATCCTTTTCTATGACATGTCACCATACGTTCGTACGTACGGCCTACCGTCTCCACGTCATGGTGTAATTGTTATTCAATACATTTTTATTTTTATGTGTATAATAATGATGTTTAATTCATGTAAATAATATGTATAACATGATATTTAATATATATATATGATATACCAATCAATTATATATGATATCATTATCAAGAGAATGATATAATCGCTCTTGCATACGTACGAACTATCGTCTCCACAAAATCGATGATATTCATTCCCCCGTAATATCCATACAAGTATAATTAATATTTTATTATTAAAAATAATATTTAAGGACTTGATATCATTATTTATATGAATATGATACAACCTATCAATAACAAACATGACTTATGTAACAAACCATATAACATAAAAAGAGTAATTTAACACCTGAAACGACGATAATCCTATGATATTATTGACAAAGAAATGTTAAAAGATCATATATGAAATAATATTAATGTATATTATTCTTGTATTAAACAATAAAAATTATTTCACTATTATATAGGAGGCTTACCTACCCTCGACCAAGGAATAATTACAATGTAAGGGGTTTCTTATCTCACTTTTAATTAAGCGATATTTCGATTGTTCACAACTTATTTATTGGATGTGGTGTGTGTACTGCCCATGTATATATTCATTATGTAATATACTTTAATTATGGTATATTTACATCATCATTGTATGATCCGTTTTCATGGGTGTATTTTTTGTATGTTACCAAATCAATTAGGGAATTTGAAATTTCCATTTCCACTCATTCGGCTGTACGCATACTTCATTGATTATTTTACTCCACGATTCTTTTTGTAATCACTATTCATTTGATTATTTCATAATTTCCACTCCATTTTATGTGGATATAATTTTTATACACATAATCACTCCATTTCTAAATTCTCAAGTCTTCGGTTTGAACTTGATAAGGGTAATTTTTACTCAATCTCGATTTGTTGAGTTAAACATCCAATTCATTGGTGTTGTTTTTACAAAAATATGTGTGACTGTAATTTTATTTTTTTAATCTGAATATCCAATCATATTGAGTGTATTTATATTTTTCACACATAATTATGCCTTTGATTTATCCTTAACCTAAGGATACAGTGTTTATGAGAGATTTCATCTCAATTTACATTCTATTGAGACTCCTTTGTTGTTATACACCAAATAACTTTTATATGGTGTATATAATGTACATTGACATAGAATATCATGAATACCTTTATTCTCATGATATTACAATGTTATTATTACCTCAATTATCTGTATTCAAGTGTCACTCTTTTGGTTAGGGACTCTAACTAAAATATCATTTTAAAATGTTTTAATGATTTATTATTCTAAATCTATCTAATTAATGTCTATGTTTTAAATATGGTTTTAAAGATTTATTTATATGGACATTAAACATTTAAAATAAAAATTCCTTTTAAATGTTTCAAAGTGTTATGGGATGCTTTGATTCAAAAATATATTTTAAATGGATTCTTGATAAATAGCGTGACTTTTAAATGTTTTCATATAAAAGGGGGATATTTCTCTCAATAGTTTGATGATTATTTTAATCTATGTCAATATACTGCATTATTCTCAATTGAGTTTAATCTGATAGAAATAGAAGATCAAATTTCATATTTAAATAAATATTTTTTTCGGTTTAAATGATGGATAAATTTCAAACAATGGATTAAGTACACATTTTATATAAAAAATATATATAAATCACTGGGAATTAGTAAATTATTTTCACAATCAGTGGAATATATTTCAATGTAATAACCAAAGTCACCATCGAAATCATACATATGGTATGATAGTTTCTAGTTATTGGATCCTCAAACTCTCGTATCAGTTATTATGGAATATGTTTACAAACGTCCTTCAAGCTCAGGCCGAATATGAATCATCAACATCCCATCGAGGATATGATCATCCTAATTTGGATTTTGTTATAGTTTAACTCAAAATAATTATCTAGTGGATCAACATCCTAGAATTATTTTCTTAAATAACCCACTAACTAACCATGCTCTCATGTGGACAATCAATCATTCAATAATGGGGAAAATTATAAAATAATTTTAAAACACTATTGTACAATTTATAGTTTCAATATTTCAATTTCAATCCAAAAAAACATACAATTTTCACCCTTTCATTCATTTTAAAAATAAAATATATAATTGGTTTTCATCAAATCAATTTAATCCATTTTTTACAAAAATAAATTTAAAAATATATTGATAAATTAATATAAATTCAAAATCACATCCCTATTACTAATTAAATTTTATTTGGGTATTTTCAAAAAAAATATACCAGATCAATTTGAATTTCAAAATTTCTTAAAATAGGTTTTTCAGTAATCAATTCAAATCAATTTCCAAAATCAATAAATTCAAGTTTAAATCAATTTTCCTATCTCAAATAGAACCACCTACCCTTTTTCAGGGAATTACAACACCCACAACGGGGCTCTATAATGAAGAAAAATTGATATAATATAAATGAACTAAACCTAGAATCAATATTCAACAACACATAATTTATATCAATCATTTTCAAGATGATTTATCAAAGTCCAGGGGGGAATCAGAGAGAGGTGGAAGAGATCGAAAGACAACTTACCAGAAGAGATGCACCACAACCAACAAGATGAACTAATCATCAAATGGAAGATTTTGGAAGGTTGCAGATCTCAAAAATTACCTAGGATGATCCTCTAAGTCAAGAGTAATGAATCCTATAGTAATTACATGGTAATTTCAGTTGAACATCCAAATTAAAACAAACACTCGGGATTTTACATAGTGTGTAACAAAATTACACCTCATGTAATTTTCGAGACCCAAATATTCCGAAAAACACATCACATTTTATTAAAAATAATATTTTTAATATTTACAAAATATGTAAGATGTACATGTCTTTTAATCATGAATGTTTTTTCCCATTCCAATATATCTTCTAGGAAATGATTACATGATGGGTAACCCCATTAAACAACATGTAAATCACCAATAGACTGCAAAAATTGTATGTTTTATGATGAAAATTTTAACAAATCCATAAATTCACCAATATAGGTGTCCTCATAATTATTTTCCATCATAATCAACCAACAAAAAAATAAAACTGAAAAAAGGTTAAAACATACATATCATAATGTAAATGGGGTGTTAAAATCTCAAAACCATAAAAAACATTTTCCCCATAAATCCTATCAAGAAGCATATATATCAAAAAGGTGAGTACACTAATCTCCCATTGGTGCCTTACACTACCACATATCATGCGAATCAAAACCATGATACCATAAAACATGGACCAAAAATGTCATCCTCCCATGAAGTACCTTGCTCTCATAATCAATAATCCTGACTAGTTTCTTAGTCATGGATAAATCAAGAAAATTATCAAGATCACTTCATTCAAAACATGAGATGGATTAGAAATATGATTTTGTAGCTATGATACAGGGAACATGAAAGGTATCTATTTCAATTTTGGAAGAAATTCTAAATGGTAAGTCACTTTCCCCACATTCTCGAAAACCTCTAAAGGTCCCATGAAATAGGGAGAAATCTTACCATGATTCCTAAGATGTCAATGACCAAAACAGGGTGAAACGTTAAAGAACACCTATACAGGAACAAAAAACACCAACAATATATATAAATGAGTAATATAATATTTATAATAACTTTATGTTGTCAAAATTATCTTATAAATAAACGGAATATATTCTATTATATCTTGAATTAATATCGCACTAACCAAGGAACTCTTTCCAATATCCAACCAATGTGGTGAATATTTAAAAGTCCAGTCATTCAAGGCCTCAAAAGGATTCATTCTGATTACATACTAGTTAATATTTTTATAATAAAACAAAATATATCCAAAATGGTCATCCCAACCTGCACTAAAATCGAGGATGCATTCATGAAGAATATCATCAAGAATCTCTATATCCCTATTTGATTGAAAATATATCAATGGATGGTATTCCATACTAAAATGTACTTGAGATACTAGTGTCTCCTCTCCAAAAGAGAGAAGTAAAATGGGGATCTGTATCTTAGACTATTGCATATGGAACTATATAAAAATGAAAATTCTCTCTCACATAGATATTGGTCATCTCTTTAACATTGGTAGTACCATAGATGGGTATAAGGTGAGCCAATTGGTCCAGCCTATTGATCACACCCCATATCTCATTTCTCTTTATCTAGGTACACGAAAACTCGACCATAAATTCCATAGAAATATCATCACAATTTATAGTAAGCACTGTAAGGGGCTCTAGAAAACATGATGGTCTGTGGGGGTCAACCATGACTTATTGTAAAGTATAAAAATGAGAGACAAAATCCAATTCCTCATCTCTAACATGGCCACTATAATCATCATTTTATTTCATAGAACATATTTTTTTCTTGGGTGCAGTTCCCTTTAGGAAATATGAAAATATTTCATCACATATTTCCTCATAGACAAGGTAATGAAAAAAAGACTCTAAAAACACAAAATACCCCCATGGGGAATAACCACTCAAAAATGTTCTCCAAGACATACATAATGTCACAAATGGTATAAAAATCATCATCAACCTTATTTTCAAAAGAACGATCTTAATAAAAGTTGTGTTCATATAAACAATATCTAAGACAACCTTATCCTCTATTTTCATAACTACAATATGAAACTATCCAAAATCGATCCATCATGTTCCACTCTTCTGATGATTCTTTCATGGATTGGTCTAGAAGTTTCCTACTCAACACATTAGCAATGAAATCAACTTCCCCTAGTGTATATTCATCACCTAAATTAAGGGATTATAGATACTACATGAAATGACTCTAGATGATATTCAAATAATTTTTATAGAATATATAACTAAATTTCTTGTGGTCATAATACATGGTAACCCTTTCTCTAAAAATGTAATATTTCCAACTCTTAAACACATGTATCACAAAATACCACATATCCCAACCCATCATCTGGAAGATTCAACAACAATACATAATTCAAATGAAATTTCATTCCAAAAAAATAACTTTAACATTTCTCATCCTATGTATACATAACTCTATTTAGAGTGAGATTGATCATCAAAGAATCAAACTTCATGAAATCCTTTATGAACTAATGATAATATCTACCTAAAACCAAGAAGATCTGAATCAAAAAAACATTACAAGGTTTCTAATGTTTCATATAAGGTTTTAACTTCTTAGAATCAACGAAAATACAATTTTATGACACCAAATTTCACAAGAAATTTACTTCTTGAACCTAGAAATCATATTTCTATATATTTGAATTATGTCAGTGATTCATCAGAAATTTAAAAATTACTCACATATGACGTTAATGATTGTCCTAATACTTAGAGAAAACTAGGATGTCATCCACAAAGACAACAATGAACATATCAATATACACATGGAAGATCATTTTCATCATAGTCACAAAGACTGTAGGAGCATTGGTTGAACCAAATAGAAATAATTGGTACTTATTATGTCCATAACAACTCCATAAGGATTTTTTATTTTGATATTATTTTTTTCTTGATTCGAGATAACCAGATTTAAGATAAATCATCAAAATCCAATTATACCCTTTTAACTAGTCAAACGGATCATCAATATATGGTAACAAATATTTTTTCATTACCCAAACTCAGTATAGTTTTTATGAATCAACACATAGGAAATGTTTTCCATCTCATTTATTATCAAAGAGTGTAGCCCTCGTGTAAGGTGACACACATGGGAACATAAATCCATTATTCAACATATCACCTAACTATGTCTTCAACTCATTCATTTAAAATGGTTCCATGTGGTAAGAAATAATATATAATGGTTGAATATTAGACAATAAATCAATATAAAACTCTACCTCCCTTACCGGTGGAAGACAATATAAGTTACAAGGTAAAACATAAATAAAAACAAATAAAACTAGTTGGAGATAATCATTCATGTATTCCCACTCCATGTCAAAATAAAACACTGATATCACTTTCCCCAACTATGGATAATATTTTCCAAATATACTCGACCATGGGTCTCATTCTCCTTAAAAAATATAGAACACCCCATCAGGCATAGTAATTGAGTCATGTTAAAGATATTAAGAAATTCGGGATTCATTTTTAATGATACAATGCATCCCTGAAAAGAAATCAAGAGTATTCATGTCAAGAACCAAAAAAATACCATGTAAGATCAATCTCTGCTAAAGAGAAAACACAAGCTTGACTATTAAAACCTTATCCATCACATCAACATACGAAGAGATCATTTGCAGGAAAACCATCGAATGAATATCATATTGAAGTCTTATATAAAATTGAATATTCATTAAATTCTCATTATATATAATATCAGGTGAAAACTAAAAAAGTTCAGTGAATTAGTTCTCATACTCGGTCAAAGTCCTATCATCGTTCTCATGATTGAAAAACACTATTGCCTTAGAATGCACCATACACATTGGAAAAAAATAGACAATGAAAATATCTTTTAAGTCATTCCACTGTAAACCCTCTAGCATACTCTATATCTCCATCGAGTGACACTATCTCTTATGAGGTCCCTCTAGCAAAAAGGTGGCACATTTCAACATTATTGAATATGGAGTTTCTAAGAACTGAAAAAGAGGATCTATCTTTATCAACCTATCCATATCCTCTTAATGAACATTAGAACCATTGATATTGGTGTATTTTATTAAAGTAACTCATGAGAATGACTTATAGACTCATCCCTATGAGGTTTAATAACTGAATCATGAATGGGAATGTGTACATGTGTCTTTCCCAGGGCTAAGATAGCATGGACAATAACATCAAACAATTTTTGGTCCCTAAGAGGATTTTTTCGATGTTGTTCATCAACAGCTTCCTCATGGATCCTATTCACCCATCTTCATGGAAGTATGATTCTATATGACATTAGTAAAAAAACATTGATAACATTATAAGAATACTCATACCAATAACTCAATAATAGAAATTGGTTAATTATTCTCAATAGACAAGATATGAAGATTTGGGTTTCAACCTATCAAAATCTAAAGTAGGGAAAAGACAAGAACTAATCCTTAAGGCACCTCTCCTAAACTAACCATTATAACATAAAGAATGTTACGCTGAGATATGGACAGGAACACGCACAAAAATAACTTCAATGTCTTGAAAAAATATTCCAAATTTTATACTAATATCAAGGAAATATTCTTAACCTACACCTTTGACATCACATTATCATGAACTAGCCTGGATACCCAAAAACATGATACCCCAGCTCGCACTGATATATCCAGAAGGGCATTCCTAACTCCCATTTGTTGGATTCAAGCACCTGGAAACATTCAATATAAAAACGGGATTAAATTTTCCATAAAAAATATAATAAAATGATACATAACAATATGATAAAAAATCCAAAAGGATACAGTTCTAGAAACTAACTAGGTAAATCAAAAAATCAAATAGTACAAAATCATAGTACTCCTAGTCTAAAAAGACCACTAAAAATAAAAAGGACACATCACTAAAAACAAAACATTTGGCATGCATAAACTAGTATTACAATCAATAGAATATATATCAAATTAATCACAATAAGCACCATGTTCAACTTTTCTATGGTACGATTGTTTCTAGTTATAGGATCCATGTACCCTCATATCAATGATCATGGTATATTTGTAAACAAGTCCCTCGATCTCAGGCCAAATAGGACTTATCAACTTCCCATTAAGGATAATATATTCCATACTAGGTTTTTATTAGAGTTTTAATCATCAATCTGATGCTATGGAATTTCCATCTGAGCGTTATTGTCCCAAATAACCCACTAACTACCCAAGATTTCATGTTTTAAATCAATCAATAATGGAAAAATTATTTCAAATTATTTTTAAATATAATTTTTGCATTTCCAGTTTCAATATGTTAGTTTACTTCCAAAACCATAACATGGTTTTTTAATCATTTCATGCATTTTAAAAATCAAATGAAACATATATTTTCATAAAATCAATTTAATCAAATTTTCAAAAAAAATTAATTTACATATCAATTCAGAAATTTCCATCATTTCCAAATCACAACCCAATTTCCAAATCCATTAGAATTGGAGGTTTTATTAAACTTATGTACCAAATAAATTTCATTTTCCAATTAAAATAAAATTGGTTTTTCACAGATCAGTTTAAATAAATTTCCTATTTCAATCAATTCAATGTTACCTCAATTGGAAAACCTCAAATAGAAACACCTACAAATTTTTAGGAAATCAAAATGCTCACAATATGACTCGCCAATGAAGGAAGAAGGAACAAAATATATATGAACTAAAAGTAGAATAAATATTCAATAACATGGATTTCACATCCATCAATTTCAAGATAATACATCAATATCTCTAGAGGAAAGAGACATAAATGTGGAAGAGACAGGAAGACCACCTACCCCGAGAGGTGCACAACAACAAACACTGAGATCAATAACTAAACAAATGTTCTAAAGGGATTGGAGATCTCCAAAATCTTTTATGAGGATCATATAGGTTGAGAGAAATGGAACCTATTAGATTGAAAATTTAATTTAAATCGAACTGATTAGTAAAGACCAACACTTAGGATTTTACACTACATGTAACCTAATTACACGCCATGTAATTTTTGATTCCCACATACATAAAAAAACCATCAACTTTTGTTAGAAATTAATTTTTAAATATTTACACTCTGTGTAAGATATACATGGTACGTAACTATTCATATTGTCTACCAATTTCATTACATATTTCAGGCGATTATTACAGGTAGTGTAACCCCATTACATGGCATGTAAGTATCCTTTAGAATACAAAAACAATAGGTTTTATTTTGAAAATTACTATAAATACATGACTTCACCATTATAGGTATCCTCCAAAATCATTCTCGGCTTAATCAACCAATGAAAAAAGGGAAAACTAAAAGAATGGTTAAAACTTGCATATTATAAAGGTAATGGGGTGTTACCTTGAATCTTAGGTAAGTGTTTTCATCAAAATGATCATTTATTGAGGTATGTTTAATTTTATAGGCATGGTTTTCTCTATATTATTAATATAATATACAATTAACATATTTTTATCATAATTCACTTTTCATTCATGTTATTTACAATTAAATTTCAATTTCTCTCTTTTATTATCTTTTTATTCATTTATTACCAAATTCATAAGGTGTTTTTAGAACTAAATCACATTTTCATTGAGTCAATGAATTTATTCTTTTACTATGATATTTTTAGTTGGATATCTATTTTTCATTATCTATATCATATTCTTCATTTATCGTTTCTCTAGGTAAATCATATTTTCATATCAAAATATTATTCTTTAATTAATTTCTAAATCTAAAAAAATATGATATTATTAATTGAAATTCATGACCTCTTGGATATTTCTCTTTCATGTCCATGATATTTCAAAAAAAATTCTTTCGTTTCTTATTTTTAAAGTTAATATATGTAATCTCTTCAATACCCCTATAATTTTCATTAGTTATACTAAAAAATGAAATTTTTTATGTCTTTTATCGATGTAGGGTATTTTTAAAGTGGATAAAAATTCATAACAAGTACTTCATTCCACATGTATGAACATTTATTTATTCAATAAATATTTATCTTACATTTACCTTGTTATGTTTTATGGCTACATTATTAAGAAATATTTTAAAATAAAATTTTAAATTCCTTCATTTCAATTATAGAAAAATAATCAATTTGACATATACCTTTTTTATTATGAAAATGTTACCAAAACATTACAGAACCACCTATATGATTTATATTTTTTTCTATTCTTTATATAAATGAACATTAATAATTGGAATCATGATTCATGTATCACCCATCAAATTTAAATTTTCTAGGATTCTTATTTGTGATCGAAATTTTGGTATCTTATAACATTATTTTTTATTTATCCATATTTTATTCATTATAAACCATCTATGATGCCATTTTCCTTCCAAGGGTTAACCAAGAATCAATGTATGATTGTTTTTTTATGGAAAATATATGTGTTATTTATCATTATTTCCTAGGTGGTCTCATAATTATAAATATCTTCAATGTATTAGGTAAATATTTATATCTCATGTGATTATTATGGGATATGAATAGTAATTCTTCATCCACTTTATTATGGGAAGCGAGTAGTGATTCTTGATGGTCACTTTTATTGAACATGGCTTGTTATGTAACACCCCGAGGTTTTGAAAATAAATATATAATTTAATTTCATAATCTAACCATTAAACACAACTTTTCCTCTTCTATGTTTTGAATTTCAAAAATTGGTCATCTAGAGTTGTGTTCAGTAAGTCATTAGGAGTCTGATAGAACAAGCTTGATTTTTATTGAATATTAACATACCCTAATGAATTTTAATATGAATAGTAATATGACTCTTATAAATAGTAAATAATAATAATATTTTTTTTTCTTAAGGAAAAATGATAATGGGATCTTAATTAATTTTTCAATGTCACATAAAACTAATTGCACTTCAAAATTGTTATTTTTCGAATTAAATAAGAACTTTTTTAATAATTAATTTAATTAAATTTACACAATTATTTTTGAAAAATTGATTTCACTTTTTAATTATACACGTCGAAAAATGGTAGGGGTGAATATTTGTGATTTTTCTAAAATTCTTGATTTTTTGATGAATAGTGAAATACGTTAAAATATCGTATATACAAATTATCAGATAAGTACACAATTTATGACATCACAAGTGATGAAGGGACACTTGGTTCAAACTCACATGCACTTATTAATATTAGGGGTCACATGAAACCACACTATTGTTTGTCTAGAGGGAAATAATAAAATAATGAATTAAATATTCAAAATTTACCCCTCTCCTCCACTATAAAAAACCCTCAACACTCCCTCTTCTCATCACTCCTATAATCCATGAAGATCCTCAAGGATATTCCAAGTTACCCTTCCCTAGGATCCCCCATGTCCAATAATCTTCTCGTCTTCCCAAAAGACAAAAAACCCTTCCCTTAAGGAGTTTTTCAAGGAGATTATTTCAACAGGTAAAGCACCCTTCTTTTTATTTGATTTCATTTCAATTTATCTTATTTTTCTATCCTCTCCTAACCTCATCTGTCCAAAATACCATTATAACTAATGTAACATCTATATAATAGATTTATAATATTTTAATGGAAGAACCGTAATAAATATTCTTACTCCCTCCCTTTTATTTTTATAAACGAAATCGACGTCCAAGAGGTTTCGATTTATAACCTTCAAGGACGATGAAGTTTTTTTCATCAATTTATTCTTCATTACTGGTCATGAAATCATATTCATGGTTGAAACAAACTTAATATATGTTTTATAACATAATAAATATTCATAAACAAGAATATTTACATATAATTATGTTATATGACAAAACTAGTTCATAATATTCCAAATACCGCCGAATAATCGAAGTTGTTGTCATCTAATAATTCATCCTCATTCCATGTAAACAAATGATATAAATTATCATCATAAATTATTTATATTAATTAGTAATATAAAATTCCAATCCTGGAGATTTATAACCATTCCACATGAACTTCATTACTTAAAAACAAGTGAACCGAATATGAAAATAAAGGATACGAACACTCCAGAACCACGAAATTCAGTACAATAACTTATCAATAAGGACATAAATTAACTAACCATAATTATGGTTAAGTAAATACCTGAATAATTGGTTTTTAAATAAGTTATTAACAAGTATAATTTCATATTACCTGAGCTTAAGTACATGAGCGGAACACGTTTGGAGTTAAGGTAAGGGGTTTTCCATCCGGACATCCACTTTCAATCGGGATACTTTTATTGTCTAATTACCTCAATGTAATTATTATTTATTGTTATGTACTCATCATATGTTCTGTTTGAGTATCATATATATGTTTACAAACCATAATCATTCCATATTTTAGTGATAGTTACATGTTTTAAAAGGAATATTCAAATTTTTTTCTAAAATACAAGTCCAATTCAGGGAAATTTCTCAAATTCTTACCTATTTTTAAGTGAACTCTATAATCTGTTTTTGGAAACCATTATCTTTATAAAAACACTAATTTTATTATGAAAATAGTATGTTACTTCACTTCTGGTATTATAAAATGATTTTTCCAAAGTAACTCTTCTTTTCAAAATAAAAGAGTATTTATCTCCAGAATTGCTTAATGATTTTATAAGAGTGTATTCATCTAATTCAACACTCTTTTTGATTCCATGGTATTATTCGGTTTAATCATTTATGAAGTCATCTACCATATCTGATTTAATGGTTATGACTAACTCTATTGTGGATTATCTATCCTAAAACCATTAACCATATTATTATGAATGGTTAGTGTTTTCTGTTTAACGATTGGGGAAAGATTTTTACATTTCATATGATAGTTTCAATATGAATGTATTTTTTATTTATGTTTATCCCTACTCACATGAGGAATGAATTGGACTTATTATGTGAAGGTTGTGTCCCTTTATATCACCTTGATGCATCTGTATGTCTCATGAGACAACTAGACGTGAAATTGGCTGAGGCCTTTCCGAATGCGATATCGTTTTTTGTCGGGGCCTTAATCACTAGAAATCTTGGCTGATGCCATGAAAAAATGTTTCAAAATGTCCGGAATATTCACATCCCACATTGTGAAGCTATTAGTTGAAATTTCATGTTGTTATCCGACTAGTAGATCACCCATGATTAGGTTTTATTATGGAATTATTTACACAGCTCATATTCCTACCATAATGTTTTCTAGTTTATTATTAAAGGCATTTGTTTCCAATTATTCACCATGTATAATTTTTATATTATCATTCACTGTATTTCTTACTCTTACTGAGCATTTGAGCTCACCCCTTTCATATGTTTCATTTTCTCAGGACTTGAAGAAGTAATTTATGAATGACTTCCAAGCATAATCTAGGAGATGTGATGACTCTAGTAGAATAAATTAGTATTGTTTTTCCTTTCCATTTTTGAAGTTGATATTTTTTATGTATCTTGTTTTCACTAATACTGAACTATATGGTCCTTTGGGATTCGTATTCCTTGAATTTATGCCAATGTAATCAAATAAGGCACCGACTCCGTCAACTGGGGTCGGGTCCTTATAGTTGGTATCAGAGGAAGTTTTGTATAAAATTTGGAAACTAGATATAGAAAATGTAGAATTTGGGAAGAGTCCCTAAGTCAGACCTTTGAGTAAATACATACAATAATGTCCTAGTATTTTCGTAAGGAATATATTTTGGGGATCTTTCAAGAAATATATCCTTGTCTGGATACGAGCAGGTAGAGGAAGCTCTGGCACAAATGTATCTAGGGGTAAAACCTAAAAACACTGCTTTGAGATAGACTCAAATGGGAACTGGTGCACGAAAACAGGTCTTGCTACACTCTTGGTTTCAACACTCCAGGGGGATATTATTAGTATAATTCATATTTTCATTACAAGACATTGTGGAGGATTGAAATGTAAAATATTCCCCAAAGAAACCATTTTTGTGAATATGGGACTAGCCATGCGTAGGATATCAATTTTTCTGAGTATTTTTAAGTTAATATTATACATTATGATTCATAACTAAATATAGTTTATTCCATTATCTTGATATGGTGACTAGTGGAAGGAATAGAAATAGAACGAATGCACGTGTCCCATGTAGGTATTTTCCTCTGACGCAAGATAATGATGTTGGCTTTGTTGCTGTGACTGGTGCTGAGAAAATCATAACTATAATGGGAAAACTTACTCAGGTTATGAATAATAACCGTACCCTTAGGGAGCATCCGGATCCACCACGTGGATGGGCCATGCTAGATCGCTTTTTGAGACAATAACCTCCATCATTCAACGTGACTACAGACCATTTTGTTGTAGAGCAGTGGAAATGTTCCCATGAGAAGATATTTCTCGCAATGGGATGTAATGAAAGAGAGAAGGTTGTCATGGAATTATATCATATATCGGGAGATGTGAATCAGTGATGTTCATTAATCCAAAACACAAAGGAGGAGGAAGATATAGAAGAGATGGAATGTATGTATTTTCAAGAAATATTCTTAGAAAAATATTTCCCTCGTGAGCAGTGTGCAGATATGGAGAGATAATTCTTGAAACTAAGGTAGAAGGAAGATGAGAATGTTGAATGGTATGAAGCTAACTTTACAAGATTAACAAGAAAATTTGTAGACTACATACGAAATCCAAGGAGCAAAATTGATCGATTATTTGATGGCCTAAGGCCATTCCTCTGGAGGGCACTACTCTCCTGATGTTTTTCATAATAAGAGGATATAGTTTCATTTGCTATTAATACAGAAAAATAATTCTGTAAGTCTTATGTCTTTAAGGGAATTCAAGAAAAGAAGGGGGCTACAAAAAACACTGGGAATGGAAATAAGGAAATGGAGAAGTAGGGAAGAGTTGAATTTCCACCATATGGCAATTATGGAAAGAATCACCCTGGTGCATGCATAAAAGGAAATGGAGTATCCTACAAATGTGGCTAGAAAGGCCATCTTGCAATGATTGAAAAGGGAAGAAGGAATCCAATGATGTTCAATCCTATAGTTGTGGGGAGATGGGACACTATGCTAATTATTGTCCAAAATGTCACGGAAATATGCAACAAAAAAGGTCAAGGGATCATGGACAAGATTATGCAATCACAACTACATAGGTTGAAGTTCCTAATGACGTGGTGGTAGGTACTTTAATTGTTTCCTCATGTTTATCCAATGATTTATTTGATTCTGGATCATCACATTGATTAATATCTTCTAAGTTTTCTATGTAAATTAGATATTTTCAATTTGATTTAACAAGGGAGTTGTCAGTAAAAACTCCTAAGGGAAGTATCAATGATACAAAGTTCTATGAATCAGTTCCCATTGGGGAATATAAATGTTTTTTATCTGATAATATTATTGTCATACCCGTGATTTAATTTTATATAATCCTTGGTATGGATTGGCTTTCAGACCATGATACAAAAATTTATTGTAAGAAGAATGAGGTTAAGATTTTTGATGAAAATGATAAAGAACACCTTATCTTTAGAGCAGAATCATAACAACCTAATTCTTATCTAGATCCACCCCTAGTAGCTCAACTAAATTCGAATATTGGGGTGGAATAGAATGAAATAAATGTGGGTGAGGAATAGAATTTTCAAATAGAGCATGTACCTATTGTGAGAGAATATGTTTATGTGTTTCATGAAGATTTACTTAGACGTCCTCCAGAACGAGAAATTGAGTTTCCCATTGATTTCATTCCTAGTTCAAGGCCCATATCAAAGACCCCTTACAGAATGGCCACTGGGGAATTAGTGGAACTAATGAAAAAACTAGAGGAATTGAGTAATAAGGTATTTATTCTCCCAAGTGTTTCTCCATGGTGATCCCCTGTGCTTTTCGTTATGAAGAATGATGGATATATGAGGTTATGTGTCGACTACAGGGAGATAAACGCTATAACAATAAATATAAATTATCACATACCTATCATTGATTATTTATTTGACCAAATTCATAGATCTAAATACTTTTCAAAGATTGACCTTCGATCTGGATAACATCAGTTGTTTGTGAAGAAGGAAGACATTCTGAAAACAACATTTCGAACTAGGTACGAGCATTACAAGTTTATAGTGATGCCTTTTGGATTGACTAATGCACCCTCTGTCTTCATGGATCAAATTAACAGAGTTTTCATGGAATATCTCGATTATTTTGTAGTGGTATTTGTTGATTATATCTGGGTATACTCCAAAAGCCACAATAATCATGAAAATCACTTGTGCATTATCCTGAAGACTCTTAGAAGACATGAATTATTGGGATGTTTAGAAAGTTTGAATTCTGGATTAAGGATATTTCTTTTCATGGACATATTGTCTCTATGTATGGATTCCTGGTTGGTCCTATGAAGACAAAGGCAATCCGATATTGGCCCACTCGAACAAACAAAATTGTGGTACACAGTTTTATTGTCTTAGAAGAATATTATCGGCGTTTCGTGCAGAATTTTTCATGACTGGAAAACCCTCTAATGAAGCTCACAAGTAAAGGGGTAAAATTTGTTTGAACAAAATATTGTGAAAAATTCTTCAAAGCAAAAAAAGGAATATTAGTCAATGATTTTATATTGACTCTACCACTGGGGAATGATGGGTTTGTTATTTATAGTGATTCTTAAATGAAAGGACATGGTTGTGTCCTTATGAAAAATTATAGGGTTATTTCTTATGCATCATGACAGCTAAAAATTCATTTGCGAAACTATCCTACTCATGATCTTGAGTTAGCTGCTGTAATATTTTCATTGATGATATAGAGACATTATCTCTATGGTGAAAAAAGTGAGATTTATACTGATCACAAGAGTTTAAAGTATATTTTCTCATAGAAAGAACTCAACATGAGGCAAAGGATATGTGTTGAACTACCCAAGGATCTTGATTGCAAAATACACTACCTCATAGGGAAGGAAAATAAGGTGGAAGATTCCTTGAGAAAAAAGTATCATGGAGTATTGAAAAGATGAGAGTTGAATGAGATACTATTTTCATGGATCTTGTAAAGATGGATGTGGGAATAACCATGAAAGGTGAAACATCAATGATTTTTCAAATGGTTTCCAAACCATCTTTACTAGAAAGGTTAAAAAATTATCAGGATGATGATGAGGAGTTTCAAAAGAAGATTAAAGCTGTGAATGATGGGAGATTGAGTGACTTCTTATATGAAGATGGAATTTTAAAATTTGGGAAGAGACTTTGTGTACCCGATATACCTGATCTAAAAAGGGAATTGTTGGATGATAGTTCCAATTTCACTATACACCCTGGTAGCACTAATATGTATATAGTTATAAAGGAATATTTTGGGTTGGACAACATGAAGAGGGAGATCACTGATTTTGTGTAAAGATGTATGGTTTGTCAACAAGTGAAAGCTGGAAGGCAATAGCCTGGAAGATTATTGCAACCTATTCCCATACATTAGTGGAAATGGGATAATATCACAATGAACTTTTTCATGGGACTACCAAATAATCCTAGAAGGAATGATGCAATATTAGTCATTATTGATCACTTTACCATGTCAGCACATTTTCTTCCTATAAGAGAAGATATACCACTTGACCGTCTATAAAGACTATATAGTAATGAATTAGTGAGACTTCATACAGTACCCCTATCAATTGTTTCTGATCGTGATCCACATTTTACATCATGATTCTAGAAAAGTCTTCAGAAGGACCTAGATATAGATCTTCATTTGTGCACTGCCTACCATCCACAAATGGATGGACAATAATAACGGACCATTAAAACATTAAGAGACATGTTGAGGTCTTGTTCACATGATTTTAAAGGCATGTGGGATCAATATTTACCTCTAATAGAATTTTCCAACAACAATAGCTTCCATTAAAATACTCATATGGGAGACTATGAGGAATTATATGGGAGTAGATGTCGTAGAACAAATATCTGGGATGATGTTGGTGAGAGAATGTTCATGGGCAGAGAACAGGTTGAAGAAACAACATAAAAGGTGATAATTATCCAGAACCATAGCAAAATTGTTCAAAGTAGGCAAATGATCTATGAAGATAACCGAAGGAAGGATTTGGAGTTCCAAGAAGTTGATCACGTCTTAATAAATATATCTTCATGGAAGGGTATTATATGATTTGGTAAGAGGGGAAAATTTAGTCTTAGGTACATCAGACATTTTGAAAATCTAGACCGAATTGGAGCCGTAGCTTACCGTTTGGCAATGCTACCAATTCTCTCCAAGGTTCACAATATGTTCGATGTGTCAATGTTAAGAAATTACATGCCCGACCCAACACATGTACTCACTTTTGAAGAAGTGGAACTTGAGCCTGATCTATATTACTGTTAATATCCTATCAAGATTCATGATTCTAGAGAAAAAAGTATTGAGAAATCAGAAAACTTTTATGGTAAAGGTTCTATGGAGGAACCATAAGATGGAGGAAGCGACATGGAAGCCTGAACAGCTTATGTTAAAGACATACCCGAATCTTTTTAGGTAACATTTTGTGAATTTCTAGGACTAAATTTTTTTAAGGATGGGAGAATGTAACACCCCAAGGTTTTGAAAATAAATATAGAATGTAATTTTATAATCTAACTATTAAACACAACTGTTCCTCATCAATGTTTTGAATTTCAAAAAATGGTCATCTAGAGTTGAGTTATGTAAGCCATTTGGAGTATGATAGAACAAACTTGATTTTTTGTGAATAGTAACATACCCTTATGAATAGTAATATGAATATTAATATAACCCTTATGAATAGTAAATAATAATAATATTTTATTTTCTTTAGTCAATATGATAATGGGATCTTAATTAATTTTTAAATGCCACATAAAACTCTTTGGACTTCAAGATTTTTATTTTTCAAATTAAAAACAACCTTATTCAAAAATTAAATTAAGAATATTTAGAAAATTATTTTTGAAAAATGGATTTCTTTTTTGAATTATACACTTCAAAAAATGGTAGGGGTAAATTTTGTGATTTTTATGAAATTCATGAATTTTTGATGAATATTGCAATACCATAAAATACCGTATATACAAATTATCAGAAAAATAGACTATTTATTACATCACAAGTGAATCAAGGGAACTTGGTTTGAACTCACATGCACTTATTACTATTAGGGGTCACATGAAACCACACAATAGGTTTTCTTGAGGGAAATAATAAAATAATGAATTAAATTTTCAAAATTTACCCCTCTCTCCTACTATAAAAACCCCAAACCACTCCCTCTTCACTTCACTCCTCTAAGCCTTTATGCTTCTAAATGTTCTAGAAAACTACCCTTCACTAGTATTTGACAACGTCCAAGAAGCTTATGGTCTTCCCCAAAGGCCAAAATCCCTTCCCTTAATGAGTTTTTCAAGGATGTTATTTCAAGAGGTAAAACACCCTTCTTTTTCATTTGGTTTCATTTCTATTTATCTTCTTTTGCTATCATCTCCTAACCCCATATATCCAAATGAACATGATAAATATGGAAAAATCTATATAGTGGATTTATACCATGTGGATGGAAGAACCATCATAAATAATCTTACTCCCTCCCTTTTATTTTTATACATGAAATCGACATCCATGAGGTTCCAATTTATAACCTTCGTGGATGACGATGTTTCGTTCCTATATTTATTCATCATTACTGGTAATTAAACAATATTCATGGTTGAAACATACTATAATATATGTTTTATAACCTAATTAATATTTAGGAACTAGTATATTTACATATAATAAAGTTATATGACAAAACTATTTCATAATATTCCAAATACTGTCGAATAATTGAAGTGGTTGTCATCTAATGATTCATCCTAATTCCATGTAAACAAATGATATAAATGACGATTATAAATTATTTATGTTCATTAAAAATATATAATTCCAATCTTGTTGTTTTATAACCATTCCACATGAACATCATTACTTAAAAACAAATGAACCGAATATGAAAATAAAGGAAACAAACACTCCAGAACGACGAAATTCAATGCAATAACTTATCAATAAAGACATAAATGAACTAACCCGAATTATGGTAAAGAAAAATACATGCCTAATATGTTTTAAAATAATTTATTAACAAGTATAATTTCATATTCCATGATCTTATGTACAAGAGAGGAATATTTTTGGAGTTAAGGTAAGGGTTTTTTCACCCGAACATCCACCTTAATTTGGGATACATTCATTGTCAAATTATCTCAATGAAATTATTAATTATTATTATGTAATCATCATATATTCTGTTTGAGTATCATATATATGTTTACAAACCATAATCCTTCCTTATTTTATGGATAATTATACTTTTTAAAATGAACTTTCAAAATTGTTTATAAAATAGAAGCCCAATTCAAGGGAATTTCTCAAATTCTTACATATTTTCAAGGGCACTCTAAAATCTATTTTTGGAAGCCATTATCTTTATAAAATCACAAATTTAATTATGAATATACTATCTTACTTAACATATGGGTTTTTACAAACACTTTTCCAAAAGTACTATTCTATTCAAAATAAAAGAGTATTTATCTCCAGAAATGGTTAATGATTTTATAAGAGTGTTTTCATCTAATTCAAAACTCTTATTGATTCCATGGTATTACTGGGTTTAATCATTTATTAAGTCATCTAACATATTTGATATAATTTTTTATGACTAATTCTATTGTGGATGATCTATCTTAAAACCATTCACCATATTATTCTGAATGGCTAGTGTTTTATGTTTAGTGATTGGGGAAAGATATTTACATTTCATATGATAGTTTCAGTATGAATGTATTTGTTGTTTATTTTTATCATCACTCATATGAGGAATGAAAAAAGACATGTTATGGGTTGGGTGGGGCCCACTATATCCCGTCTATGCATCCGTAGGTCTCATGATTCAACTAGATGTGGAATTAGCTGAGGCCTTAACCAATGTGATAAAGATTTTGACTGAGGCCTTAATTTCTAGAAGTCTTGGTCGAGGCCATGAAAAAATGTTTCAGAATGTCCGACATATGAACTTCCCTCATTATGATTCTATTACGTAAAAGTTCATGTGTATATTGGACTAGTATAATACCCATGATTATGTTTTATTATGGAATTATTTACTCATCTCATATTCCCGCCATAATGTGTTCAAGTTTATTATAAAAGGCATGTGTTTTCAATTATTAACCATGTCTAATGTTTATATTATCTTCTTCTTTATTACTTACTCTTACTGAGTGTTTGAGCTCACCACTTTATTATGTTTCATTTTCTTAGGTCATTATTAACTATTTTATAATTGTCTTACATGAATAATCTAGGAGACATGACGACTCTAGTAGAATAAATTAGTGTTGTTTTTCCTTCCCATATGTGAAGATGAACTTATGTATGTATCTTGTTTACAATAATACTAAAATACTTGGCCCTTTGGGATTCATATTCCTTGTATGTATGCCAATATAATCAAATAAAGCACCGCCTCTGGGAAATTGGGGTCAGGTCCTTACATGTGATTCCTAATACAATAAGTTATTATGATAATCGTAGTTAATATTTATATATGTTGTGGTTTGGAAGCTAAAATTTGTTTCAAAATCAAAATTTATGTTTGAATATATCATGATTATTGTATTATGATCACAAATCCATATGTCAGTGAATTAACTACACTTTCATGATGATTTACATTATTATTCCATATTCTTGTGTCTCTTTGTATGATTATTCAATAATTCCTAATGATTAATTCACAAAGATCCATGAATTTTTTAAAATTTGTATTTCTCCCATGTTCATTATTTATCATGTATTTATGTTATATTGATTAAGTTTTTAAGACTCATTGATCTGTTTTACCTTACTAAGAATTTTATGTCAACCTTATCTTATGTTTTTAATTTCATCAATAACGTATATATAAAAATATTTCCAGGAAGAAATATTTTACCGGTAATTTTATCAGATATGTAGTAGTTTTATTGTGTAATAATACTATTGTGTAGATAATATATAATGACATTAAATCTTGGGGTCTTATGAGTGTCTTTATTTTTGATATTTAATTTGTAATTATTGGAAAATTATGTCATAGATATATATATATATATACATTCTACATTCTAGAAACTTTAACTTTCCTTTATCAAAATCAATATTAAGATTCATTTTTTGCAATAATTATTATTTAGTTATTTGGGTCCCTATTATCTAATAACACTATTATTTTGGAAAGAAATAAACTCAAATTGAGATATATAACCTTTTTTAACCAACATTAAATTAACATCTTACAATAGTTATTATCGCACCTCCAAATACTAAGAATACATAATTTTTTTCTAAATACATAAGGATATTATTGATAGTGACATGGTGACTTTTACCATGGTCTTGGTTTTACTTTCCATTTATTCTCAAAACAGATGTTACATTGGGGAAAATTCACAACATGTAGTAAATGATAGATATAGTTTTTAAAGCACAAGGTCCTTATTCATGGTTCCATATTTATATTCATAGAAAGACATGAATAATTTATAATAATCATTCCATGTCCACAATAATTTAGTATGGGATTTCTCCATGATATATATTTTTTATTACTTTACCAATATATATATATTAACTCAATCCAAGCATTAACTTTGATGGATATTCATACCAAGTAAGTAGGTTATTCCTCCCATGTTTTTATCAAGAAGAATTTTTACAACCATTTCATATTGAACATTAAATTTATGATTTAATTGTTAATATAAAGTATTTCATTCATAGATAAAAGTAGATTCCTGATCAAATTCCCAATAACTAAATTTTTTAAAAAATATAAATGTTTAATATTTATGAAAGAGATATACATTATTACTTAATCAAAAATGAAGTTTACAACTTCAAATACTTATTCAACTCTATAAATGTTTCATTAAAAATTACATACCTCACTAATACTATTATAATCCTTAAACCCATATAATATATATCATATACACATCTTGGAAAACGTTTTTAAAATAGAATATATGTTTTATGTTCAAATATTTGATATAGTAATAACATAATTTTGTTATATTGAGAATAATCCAAATGACATTAATCATAACTATGGGAGAAAACTTTTCATTATATTTAATTCCATGAATATTTTTTTACAATATGAAAATAATAATTATACATTTTTCCATACATGTTTTCTTCCTTTTGGAAAATAAATTTTCACAATATGGATCTTATCTCTTTTGGTAGATTATTAAAGTTCCATGAATAAATTGAATTCATAGAATTTATCACAATATAATTTAAATATCATTCTCAATGATAAATAAAAATATCATTATATATTAATGAATCCTATCAATCCTTTAAGGTTATTTTTTAACATGAATTAGTTCAATTTATACTACCACTTTTGGAAATAACTCTATCTTTCTAAGGAATATTTACTTCCTAATGGTTCGGGACTTCACTAAGCCCATGTTTCTCTACATAATATCCTTGTGAGATATATATTTTATCAAGTATTATGTCATTAAAATCTATAAACACTTTATATTACAAATTATGATATAAATTCTCTTCTTAAATTTCTATAGGGTATATAAAAATGGGATCTTATGAGATTTATGATAAATATTTTCTGAAATAGTATATTTCCCATACACATAAAAATGACAAATTTTAATGAATAAAATTTTGGGATGTTTCCTAATATATGTCTTATAATATTTTATTATTATTACCATCAATAACATAAAATTATGAATAAAAGTAATAGTTTATAGTGTATAACCCAAAAATGAAATAGTAATTCTTGATCATCAAAACTTCAATCAAGTAATGGTAAAAAATTTGTTTCATTGTGTCAAAATCACCATTTTATTCCTGTGTTCCTAGTAATGTGATTTATTAAAAAATATCATAATCTCTTTGGTATTCTATTGACTATTACTCACATCAGTTTGATCAAATAATTTAAATAATATTTCCAGGTTTATTATGTACATCTTATTGAATACATTGGAGATTAAATTTTTTTAATATCAAATCTCATTACATACAATCATACAAATTTAAATAATATTTAAATTTTACAAGGTACAAATAATCACCACTTACATTTTCGCACATAATACTACATACATCAATATGTGTTAGTTTTAATAACTATCTAGATCAATCTAATTTATTATTATGGTGAATTTTTAATCATTCCAAATAAATAAAAATAATAAGAATGAAATTATTCATAAAAAACTAACTACATTTATCATCCTCTATGGATTTCATATACATGTTTATCATGTATATGATCAATGAGAAAATGATAAATATAAGTGATATTTGAACTATTAACATTGACCATGATATTTTTTATGTTATAGATAATATTATTATATTTTAGAATCTATATATCATTTAATAAGTTAACAAAACCAGAAACCATCACATTCAAATAAAATGAGAAATACATGATTTCTATAAAAAATTTATAATATATATGATGTAAATAATTTATTAAAGTAGATTTAGGTTCATTTTTGAAATAAAATAACATCTTTATATCTCCATATAAAATAATCTAACAAAATATAGATTATACATCACCATGTATAATGTAAAATCATTTTATCTATTATTGAGATAAAAATATATGTCTCACTAAATCAACTCTCTCCTAATTTTAAATTCAAATACAGTTCAAAAAAATTGTAATTTATAACTCATATATAATATATATAATAGTAATTATATAGACTGGTCTCTATAATATAAATACATGATATCTATTGTAATTTTAGGATATTTTCAGCATTTTTAGAAATTACACATCTAAAGTCCTAAGTTACCATAGTAAAAGTGCTTCCCTTTCCTTTTAAAGTCCCCTTTATGCCTCAAAGAAGTGGGTATCCCCTTAATATTACTAAGTGATTCCCTTTACTTATTTCATTGTATAATAAATTTACCATTACTTTATTGAGCCATGTATATAGTTATTGAGTTAAAACATATCATTTCTAAAAAATTAACCTCAATATATAGAAGATATTATTTTAATAAATATTAAATTCATTCATGTTATAATGAATTATAAATCACATATTTTAATTCTTAAATGTTTGAAACATAAAATTTAAAATTTAATCTGACCGGATAGGTGATCCTAGTCAATCAAAATCATTTACATACCAAATAATATTTAGTAAATGATGAAATTTAATATGCAATTAAACCCATATTGCAACCTATAATATAGATTATGTTAATTTTCACAATATATATAACATGAATAAAAATATTTTCAATATAAAATAGAATTTATATACTTCTTTTATTTTTTTCTATGTATTATATAATTCATTATAACTATACATCATTATATGATGTATTATATTTTGAATTATTTTACAATTAAATGATTAAATAGATTAATAATGGAAACATTATAATTATTGGGTAATTTTTTGGATGACCATTTAAAAATGTTAAAAATATATAAGGTTCATTATTTAATGAATAAATTTTATAAAATTGGTTTCATGGATTCAAAACATGACACCTGACATACAATATATCATGTTATACATTGTTGACTCTCTCGTTTTCCCTTCTATGTTTATTATCATTGAGTCAGTACTAGTATACCATGAGATAAATGATAGGTTTTTGAATTTTTTTAGAGATTTCACATACAATGGATTACCTTTACTGGAAATAACCCACTAGTTATTTATATGTGTTCGTAATCTACATTATATGATAAATATATATTAAATTATAGGTATGATTGTTATATATTTTTGAAATATTAAATTAATTATTTTTATAGAAGATCTTATGGAGCTTGTTTTTTTATACATTATATATTTGATATGTTATTAAATCCCATTAGTGGTATCATATAAATATCCAATGGAGGATTGAATAATCCTTCAAATTTTTAAATTTTTGAAATTTTATGAACAAACATTTATCATATAGAGTGATATAATGATATTGATTTATATGATATATTTGTATGAATTGCAATAATGATATTCCAATATTTAATTTGGTTATATAATATAACATAGGTTCAAATATATATCTCATATAATGATATGATGTTTCATTATTCATTTTAAATATATCATATTTTGATATGAGATTCACAGTGTACACTGCTTATTAAAACAAAAAATAATATGAATCATTAAAAAATGATACCAATGGTAGCCACAACAAGTTTAGATGTGTGTTCTTGATCAACATAGGTTGTTAACTATTACTAGGGAATAAAATAAAATCATTTGGGATTTATTTTACTTGATATTGAATAATGATGTCAATAGGCTTTCAATATGAGTGCTCATCTTAAACTCACCATACATTGGTGATTCCTATAACCTATTGAAATTTTAAAAATAAATTAATAAATAAATAATGACATAAGATAATATATCTTATATGAATACATAATATATCATGAAACTAGAAATTAGGGTCAACACCCATTGAAGATGCATATAAAAGTGAAATAGACAAAACATGATCATAAAGAAAACAATGTGAAGAACGCGATAGAGTTCCAATTAGGATATTTATAGTAAGGTCATAATATATAACCAACATGAATAAAAAATCAACCACTATTCATATCCATGTTATAGATGGTAACATCCTCCTTTTCACCTACTCCAAAAGTCTTACCAATATGAGATGAAAACATACTCCCACAAAAGGTTGTTTTCATTTAACTATATATTCCAAATAATTATCTACATGCACCCATAAGGTGTATATAGATTATTAGTATAATAATACTAGAGTTATTTCTCTGAATTCACTTTGTAAACCCATTAAAAAATAATCCATGTCATTCCAGTTTGGAATACATATATAACATTGAAACATTTATCCATTATGGAAAAACATAAAAAAATATCATATAAACTGTCAACATGAATAATAAAATAAATGTGATAATATAATTTTATGAAATGAAGATATTAATGAAAAAATTACTATAAATTAATATCATCATGTGTAATAATAATGGATAAAGGTTGTGGTTATTAGGGCCTCTACATCAATATCATATTCTTGAATAAGGTTCCTATATGAGAACTGTGTCCACCTAGTTAACTAGTAGGGGGAGCACCATGACCACCTAGATAACTAATTATGGGATCACCAAGAACCCAACATGAATGAATATGTAAAAACCATTTCCACCCTATTTACAAGTTTTATGAGTTATATATCATTCAAAAAAAACTAATTAGTTTAATTCCATGTCCTAAGTCTGGACATCCAATAGGGAATCATTTTATATAGAAAATACCTCATTTCATACCAAAAACATACTAGGATCCATATAAAGCACCCATCAAAATGAATAATCAAATCTCCAATAATCCAAGGTTTTATGTTAAAATAAACTTTTTTTAACCATCCCCCATTAATCAATATAAAAAATAACAAAGTTTCATTTTCATATAAAGATGCTTTAAAATTTCCCACATTAAACCATAGGAATGGTGTGTTTCAAGTAATTTGTAATCATTACTTAAAATTCACATAAAACATGTAAGTTTATAATAAAAACAACTCTGATAAACTATTTTAATCTATATCATTCATTCCATGTAATAAATTTCATTTAAAAACATGAAAAACATGGTTAGGAATTTCATTTAACATGTCATAGGCATAAAATTGAACATGGATTTTTATAAACACTTTTACATGTTTCTTCTATCCATTTCAAATTATAAAGAATTTAAAGTTTATTATTATTAAATATCACAAAAAAAATTATGATATTTATATTACTTAAAACTTCTAAGGAAAAGCTCTATCACTGATGGATCGAAATGTATAAGAATTAACATAGGTCCACTTAATGTAAAATCATTGAATACATTAGAAGGGATATTTTTCCACAATATAAAAAGATAATAGATACTTAAACCCAGTATAGATACCCTAATAATTGAAACAACTATGTAAAAACTAATAAATTTTTACCTCTAGGCCACTATGGTTGATGGGTGATCGAAAACAGAGAGAATAGGGAAGAAATGAAAGTGTAATGGAAAAAAAGTCACTCTAAAAAAATTTCCTCTTTGAGGTTCATTTAATGAAATGATTGAAGAGGAAGATTAGATACATGAGGTTAGAGCATAGAGGTATTGGAGGAGGGTTCTAGAATTAAGAGAATAAATAAGGGATTCTTTCTATGTAAACCACCTTTTAGAAAATAATTTTTTTTAAATTGTAGTATGTCGCATGAGAACTGTGAATAGGTATATTTCTATGGTCGGTTGCCCATGTAACTCAAAATTATGATGGAAAACCCCTCGCAAAACTCTATATTAATGCCTGAAAAAAATCCAAAGTTCAATAATAAGAAATAACTAATTGAAATATCTCAAAATTACATCTTGGGTGTCATAATGTTCCCCATAATATCACTTTTTATCCTCATAAATTCTCTTAGAACTCACTCAGAAGTGACACACTATATGGAATATAAATCCCTTTTCATACTTGTAATTATAAACAAATACTGGAGGATCCAATACCATATTATAAAATTCCATACGTAAAGTAAATCTCAAACATATGTATTTCCATCTAATTTAAAGAAATTCATACTACAAATAATAATGACAAAATAACTCCACAACCAAAATCTATCATTTGAGATTCACATAAAATTATTTATCACAAAATCATTAAAATAATAATTCAATTACTCTTAGATAACCAAGAAATGTTTTATATCCAAATGTAATCAGTTTCCAAAACCAAATAAATCTATATACATAATGGAATCATGGAATAAAAAACATATTCATAAAAATATATCCATAAATAACCCAATTTTAATTTAACTAAAATAATATCAATATGAAATAATATCAACACAACATAATTGGGTGTTAAATAAAACAGAAATTTACAAGTGTCTCGTGTCATTATTAACAAAATAAGTAAGATTCAATGGTTTAAAAAAAATTTAAATCATGTAATTATGAAATAAATCCAAAAATTATAAATTTTTAGAAAAACAAAACAAACAAACAAATCCTAACCTGAGATCCCATTACTTGAAATTGTAACACCCAAAAATAAAATTAATTCAAATCCATAAAAACACAAAAATAAACACTTAAAATAATAAAAATCATATTGGTATTTAAATACATTCCATGGGAGTAGTTTATAAAGACATGGCCGGTTCAGAGTCAATCCAAGCTAAGATGGACAAAAAAACCCCTCTTAAGGGTATGCTTCATGATTCCTTGAATCTTCGTGAATGGATTGAGGTCATGAAACTAATTGGATGAGAATTACACTATGAAAACACATGAATACTTTATGGTGTTCCATCATGATTCCACGATCCATTCATGACTATGTGAAGCTGTGATGGTGTTACTCTAGGAGTTTGACAGTTCTTCACTACCGTGTGAATGATCCGTGGTGTTCCTTCGTAATTATGATGAAGCTCAGACCATTTTTGAACCCTAGAAATTCTTCATGAAACACTTCTAATATTTAAGAATCCCATTGACAATAAATAGACCCCTCATTATAATATTTTGAGGATAGAATCATCCTTTCAACTTCTAAATTGACCAAAACTTATGAACCTCTTGAACATTGAAAACTATAACAAAAATGAATCATCCATGTAACAAATCTTGGAGAAATCCCTTTTGTGGTTTTCTTAGAGTCATCCACCGTAGGTGTATTTTTCTCTTGTAAAGCAATATTCTCTTTATAATGTAATTAGGACTTACTAGGAAATTGAGGATTAGTGAAGTATTCATCCTTCATGAAGCACTCTTCTCATGAACTAAGACTTCAACCTATTGTAGGGTCTCCATGATTAATAAATAAAACTCCTTTGGGAATCTCCTATACTTATTGATGCACCTAATCTTCATGAAATACCTCTATAAGATGCCCTAAGATTCGTGAAACATATCTCTTAGGCCTCCCCATTTTGGCTCCCTTCTGTTTATACCTATTTTAAAATGTTGTGTTCCTAGATCCCCTACACCCATATAGGATTAGTTCAACCACACCTAGATTCCCTATGTGTCTAATAAACCCATTCTTATATCCCAATCTACTTCAAGTGAGTGCCGAGAATCCCTCTTACCTTTTTCTTCTCAACATAGTTATGCTAACACCTTTGCTTCTCATTATAATAATGCTAACATGGACCTCATAATTGATCCCTCCACACAATTGTTAAAACCAAAAAAATTTAAGACTATGCCCCTTTCATATTTGAATGACCCTTGGACATGTATGTCCAAGAGATAAGCAGTTATTCTCCCACATCAATGCTACACAACAAAATACTTTATATTCCTTCCATCCTCTAAACGTGATGTTAAATTGTGACCATACCCTTCGTAATAATAATAGGATGATCCATGTGTGAGTGGCATGGGATGGTGTCTACAATAACTACCATCATAGGTAATGAGATCCTCCTCACATTTAATGACATCCTTCATTGGCATATTCCACATGTAAGACCCACACCAACTCTTGTTGATAATTCTTTCATGAAACCAGCATCAGGTCAATAGCTTCCTCTTGCTTCTAAAACAGATCATGACCCTCATGGTCGTAGAAGTTATTAGAGTCCATGAAATCCATCCCATATCCACCAATGGTCCATCTCTATAGATATAATCCCCAGGCACAACACCACTGGGCATCTTATTGATTGTGATCCCCAACAACCATACTCATCATATGGGTCATGTCCACATGTAATCCCCAACCACATGTTACTTTGGGAATCCTCCTTAGGTATAATCCTAAGACTATTCCAAACTATGTAGGATTTGATTCCTAAATAACATGGATATTTAACTATCCTTAATGATATACAAACACAACATCCTCATCTACCCTAATTTCACTAGGTCACATGCCTAGTAAGATCATGCCCTCACGTGGGAGACCACATCTCCTCTAAGTCTATAGGGTAACTTCAACACATAATCCTCAGAATTTATAACTAAGTTAAATCATATTGTGAAGGGTTTCTTTAATTTTTATTCCCCACACCATCCGTCATTTAATATCCCATCAGGATATGAGAATCAATACCATACAGTGTTAAAATTCATGGTATGTTCATGTCACGTGGCCTTAATCTATGGAATTGAACTATACATGTTTTGGTCCCAATCTTCTAAATAGGGCACATGGGATGCCACTTAGAGCTTCAATACAAACCAATGGTAATCCAAGGTGCTCCCTCCTAGGGATTTACCTCCCTGATCTACCTCTATGGCTGTTTCAATCAATATTCATGGTGTGACATCATCCCTTTATTGGACACACCACCTAGATTCTCCCCCCATAGGGAATTTTTTTCCATCCATCAGTAAACCTTTCAGGTTCTTCCCCTAAGGTATATACCTCTATGATCCACCTCTAGAGGTGTTCTGATCGAACATCAGAGTTTGACATCTTTCCTTCATGGGAGACACCTCCTAGATCTACCCCCATAGGGAATTTTTATCTATCCACCAATAAAATTCTAGGTGTGACATCTCCCCCCTAGGGATGCACCACCTTGATTCACCTCTATGGGGTGTTTGGATCAATCCACTCCATATTCAAAATATGTTAAACATGTGATACCAAAAACACACATCATGTAAAATATGGGATATATGACGTAAAATACATGGAAGATATGTACCCATAGAGTAAACTACCTCATTAAAAACATAGGATTACTAGGGTAAAATCCTTGGAAGATATGTGCCAATGGTGTCATCTACCACGTGAAAAACATGGTATGCCTGAGGTGAAAGCCTTGGAAGATATGCACCCAAGGCACCATCTACCTCATGAAAAAATTGGGATGAATGAGTTGAAATCCTTGTAAGATATAAACCATCGGTGTTAGATACCTCGTGATCAACCCATTATGTGTTCGGTTCCATGACTACAATGACTTCATGTGATTCCCTCATAAGAGGAAGAATACAAGTGAACAATGTTCATATTGTCTATTTATGACAATGATTCCAAACATGTCTACATTCTTGAACATAGTTAATTTCCCTATCAAGACCAACTGGAATGTCCAGATATAAGTAGTGTAGTTAATCAGTGTCCACAAAGAGATGGCACTAGGAATGAGTTCCTCAAATATGAATTAACACTATAAGGGAGACCAGGACTAGGAAAAAAGATCCAAGGAGGAATATATGGAAGGAGGAACTAAGATCCCATTTTCATATTTTGATCAAGTTGAGTACATAAGCATTGAAAGTGATTAAATCCACATACCTTTGGGAACTGGGAATGTAGGGTAACAACCACACAACATGTTGGCGGTGGTACTAGTATAAGCATTGAAAACAGAAATGGTAAACCTGATGTTAAACTATTCTCTTAAACATGGGGAGTAGTATCATTCAAGATATTAGTAGATTATCATTTCACCAGATTCAGATATCTGGTGCCATATCCCACAAAGAAAATGGTGGGCCAAGTATAGAACTCACCAGAAATTGGGGCAGTAAATGTTAGGCATTCCTCCATCTACAACATTTTTAGTGTGTATCCCTCTCTACCTTTAGAATATTGGATGATGCTGGGGAATTGGACATCAATTTCTCAATACATATACTGAAACCTAAATCTATCATCTTTGAAAGACACCATCCATAAGAAATCAACCACCCAATTCCCACAGATGCCTAGTTAGGAGAAATGTTAATGTGTAAATCACACACGACTCAACTTCTACCACAAATTATACAATTAATAATTTTATTGGGCACCCACAACACATATCATTCATGTAGATCATCAGGAAGCGGTTTATGGACACCCTCGTACATCGTTACAAGAGGGTGGTGGTCATTCCAAAAAGGCTATAACCTTCCAGGGCCTAGAGGATCCAATGCCTCACTAACACAGCCATCCCCCAAGGGCCACAAAAGGATAAAACCCTAATTATTTTGACAATGATCCACTCTGGTATCCTCTCCCCATAGTGATCCCATTACTCGCTCCCCTACACCATGGAGTTGGGGGATTCCAGAGTTATCCCAGGTGCAACTACAACCCAGGAGTTGCTAAGTAGAGATCCCACTATGCCAAATAGATTCCATGAATTACCGGCCCTTCAGGACAAATAATACTTGTTTCTTACCCTTATCATATTAACCCCAGTCTAGAACACCCAACATTAATGACATGCACATGCCCATGAGAATGACCGACAAGGGGCGTCATCATCCATGACAATGATGTCCCCTACCACTACCGACACATTCCTCCAGATTATAGCGATATAAGAGAATGGATCCATCCTTTCCCGATTGGAATCATGATTTCACCCCCAACAAAAAATCTAGGTTGACTATCTCAATTTTTTGTACCACCAAAAACTGTTACAGGAAAACATGTGATGATGAGTTTCAGTGCATGGGTCCTCCCTCCACCACCACCAACCAAAATGGAGGGCCTTCTAGCTCTCAAAATCATTGTGAAGGTCCTCCTTATGTCATTCCTAGTTCAAGAAGAGGTCCTCCCCACATTTACAACTGGTACAGAGGTCCTCCATGTGCCTCTACAACTTTTCAAGAAAAATTCCCTCCCTGTGTCATAGTGAATCAGAGCAATGGTCCTCCTTTCACCATTTAGAGCTCAAGCATAGGCCATCACCACACTATCATCAATCAATGATATTTTAATCCTCACTTCATCGATAATAATTAAGATGACCCCTTGTGTTATCACCATCAACCATCATAGAGGTCCTACCAATGCCATCACCAATTAGACTAGAGGTCCTCCCCACTCCTTCCTCAGTAAACATTGAGTCCCTCTCCAAGTTTTCACCTATAAAAGTGGAGGTATTCCCCAAACATTAAGAAACTAGTATAGAGTTCTTCTTCATATTCTATCTTCTTAACATGGAGCTCCTCCCCATGTCAATTTCAATTAGTTTAAAGGTCATCCTCATGATTCAACATTCCCTTATTGAGGTCCTCCCCATGACATTGTTATTGGTCATCATGCAGATCATCCCCATGTCCCCATATACCAATGAATATGTACTCCCTACTTCATCAAAAATCATAGTGGAGTTCCTCCTCAATCCTATAGCAGTCAAAGTGGAGGTCCTCCCCGCTCAGACAATAATCGATACAGAGGCCCACCTCATATCCCAACTAATCAAAGTGGAGGACCTAATCATGCTATCACGCACTATCACAGAGTTCCTCTCTATGATAAATAATTAACATTACCATAAGAACCATCCTCAGAAAGAATGATTAACTACCACCTTTGAAGGCAAAATCCAGGGAAGTTCCAAGTCATCATCAATCCCCTACACTCTGAGGTTCTAAGGGGGAATGAGATTCAATGATGGAACCTTCACCACAGACATTAGTATCAGAGACTTGGGTAGGATCCCAACAGGTGAATTTCATCATCATGGAATGTGAAATCCATAGTATCCCAAAATCCCTCTGTAGGTACATGTAGTTGGAGGAAGATATTGATTCCTTATAGGGTCTCACAGTGGATTCATCTCCATCATCACCAGTTTCCCTCTCCAACTATAAACATGATCATGGATAACTATTTTAGAATGGGATGGATGATCCACACCAATTTTATCCATTAATAAGTTATTATTCCCTTGAACATGAGACAGTGGTGAATACCCAATCCTATAAGCACGTGATGATGTAGTTAGTAATGACCTAGAAAAAAAACCCAACATATTGAAAACAGTTGAATCATGAAAATACACCTCCACCAGCCAGCTAACCTCTGCACTGATCCACATCAGTTCCACCAGCAATATCTCAACAAGAACTAATTGATGTTTAAGTTGATCAAGAGAAGGGACCCTCTTATGAGCAAGAAATCCAATGGTGGACTCTAGTTACTGATCAATTATCCTTCGTGTTTTAGCCAAACGAAACTACCATATTAAATATTTTGGAGTCCTAGACCTATGGTCAGGCCATGTGTTTCTACTAGACCCTCTGGGAGATGCTTCATCACCTCCATGATTGTCAATTGGTCTATCCATGAATGTGATGTCACTTTGAACACATTGATCAATTGATATTAAATGTTGAGTTGGAGTCACTCCTAGTAGCTCAACACTCTACACCACATGGCTACCATCAGACCCTTCAACTGAGATGTATTAAGAGCCTCATAGTGCTCTGTAGAATCATGGAATAGGCTTCTCTCCACATGAATATCTGGGGATTTGGACAGTAATCTCCTTTCCACCTTAGCTCTATCATGTGGAAGCTTGAACTTCCCAGTGATATTGAGGATTTTCATTTGAGTATAGTTTTGGTAAACATGATTTTTCTTGAGTTTTCAAACTATGTAGGATCTAATTCAAAATATGATAGAGAGAAGTCACCCCTCAAGGTAGCACAGTATTTGGTAAACCCTCGTACATGTGTTTTGAGCTACCAGAAAGGCAGGTGATCGGCCTCGGGGGTCCCTCTTCATCATTTCCCACCATTTGGAAACCTACAATTTAAAAGGACCTCTTGAACCCTCTAAACCATTTGATATTGCATAGAAGATAGAGTCTTATCCCATGGTTGTTTACATGCTTCGATCGGCCAATGATCATTAATTGATCATAGATTAGCTTCTTGTTTAGTGGTTCCTGGATAATGAAACTCCTTGATAGGATTATATTACTTCTCTAGGGCAGCATGAAGTCCTCCTTGGCCAGTTTTCCCTAGATGGTATTAGAGATACTATTCATCATGATAAATTAGAGGTAGGAGTTAATGGAAAGTGGTCAAGATATGAGTCCCTGAATTTTCGTGATCAGCATGATAATCATCCTTGGGGCCCAGATAAAACCTCTATGTGAGCCTCTAAGCATTATTATCAAGTTGATGAGCCTATAAATTCATGGGTGGTTAGGAATCATTTTCAATATAGGGACTCTCATCAAGAATATTTGGTATCTACTCTTACTACTCTCTTTGTGGACCTTGAAACGTGATAGGTGGAAATACCACCTAAAAGAATGTCATACCCAACATGGGTGGATGACATGTGATAACCAATATATTTTGGGAACCCTATATTTTTTCTTTTAAATATGATGGGTGAGCCACTGTAGAATTTCGAACACTTCATCCCAACGCGTTTGGCCTATGTTGGGAAACCCATAGTAGCAGGAGGGCACTGTGCCCTGAGGTTTCATATAGAAATTAGAAGTACCTGCTTTCGTTAGGTACATCCAGTTTTCCATTGGGTCTATCACTGCTTGGGAAGATCTTCATAGGATGTTCCACTACCATTTCACCTCTAATGTATGTAGTAAAATCACTACTAACCACTTCAATTAAATGAAAATTATCGATGATTATGTCACATATTTTGTTGCGTGGTGGAAAGGCCTCACATACTCAGTCGATATGTCACTAATTCAAGAGAAGCTATTAATAATGTGTGTGGGAATCATCAAGACTAATTTGGTCCCTACCCTCATCTCTCATAACATCAATGGTGGGTTCTGACATTTCTATAAAAAGGACCAACACCTAGAATAATTGTTATAGTCGGCTAATCGAGTGGGTCCATTTCCTCTTACAGTTTCTATGAGAAGGGACACCAAATATGATATTTTCATCACCGTAATGGTAGAGGCCCTAGATACACTAGAGATATTGGCATAATTTATTTTAGAGCCTTAATGCATGAAACATCATCAAAAGGATTTGTCTCAACCATCACAATACTATCAAGCACCACCCTACAAGGAACAACCACCTAGATGGGCGAATATGACTTCAACACCTCATCAGGGCCAGGTTTCCAGAGTTCCTTTCCTATATAGAAGGAACCACCTATTATTTCTATGTTTTATTGGTTTTCATTTATTTCCTCAGTTCCCTGTAATATGATATTATAAAGTTGTTGGAGTGAAAGAATCCCAATAAATCCAAGTGTATTGATCGCCTTGACCATATTTCATACCAATGTATCGTTGGGAATACCATAAAATAATGCTATGTGATTAAATATTGTATTATAAAACAATTGGATAATGGTTTGGTCAAGTTGGAAAATGTTCCAATACATGTGGAAAACATCTCTATCGAGCCTTACATCAATAATGATGTTGAATTTAAGAAGGTTTCCAACCACGAGACTCAGAAGTATGAATAGTGGTTTTCTCGTAGGGCATTTTCTCATACCAATGGTATAATCTAGGCCAATTTAGTATATCTTGAGCATCCTGAAGTCGTTTCACCTTTTTGAGTTGAAGTTTCTTCATTTACTTCACAGCCCTCCACATCTCATAAGAGTAGGAACAAATGGCATAATGTAAGGAAAAGTCCCCCACTAGTGCGAAATCCACCTTCTACCATTAGTGATTTCATGCCTCTAGAGTTCAGAATATTTCTTAGGATCAATACCATATTGAAATACCCTTTTCATAATGATCACGAGTACAACTTTTTTAACACCATTGAGATAATCAATCCCATTACTGTACCTGATTATGAGGGAACTAGTAAAACCCCCATGGTGCCTCTGGTCAGCGTCATCGAAGGAATTGTCAAAGGAATGTAGGTAGACATGATATTAAATTTAGGGCCTCATGAAAAGAAGTAAATTCTACCAATACTAGGAAAAAGGTATTCCATAGTGCTTTTCATGCATAGTTCACTCATCGTGCTCTGTCAGACACAACGCTAAAGATAACCATGTAATCAGACTAGGAAGAACAACCATGACTCCACCATGATCTATTATTTCCAGTAAATGATAGGCCTCAGCTAGATTATAGTCAATCAATAGATTTTTTGTGTGATTTAGCTGATGAGAAGCGTGATATTTCCAGAACCTTTCAAAATATAGCAGTAAAACCGGAGGATCCTGTTATACTTCCAACCAAAGAGAAACCCCTTACATTAATAAATGTGCATCCAGAATAGAAGTATGATTTTCTGTAGCACCTCACCATCATACCTGCATATATATTAATTTTTCAGGTCGTCTTCTTTTCTATGGAATGGTGTGAGGCCCTCATAGAAGCATTTAAAAACCACCTTCTGTTGGAATCATAAGATGATACAACAGAGAACTACTATACAGAGGAAGTTGTAAAATTAGAATGTAAAGACATCATTTCATTCTCTATGGTAGATGAGGGATTCGTCATATATGAGAAAATTTGTCCTCTGTATATTATAGGAATGTTTAATGACACGTAGATTTTCTACTTCCTAGTGGAAACAAATTCTGACATCAAAAACATCCCAACTAAAACTATCTATAGCATGGGACTAACTAAAACATATCTTAGTCCCTCTATCATAGAGATTCATCATTTTGATAGGTTTGAGTAGAGACTATTTGGAAAAAATATAGTTGAAGACCCAATTCAATGAATTGGTAGAATGTGATGAATTCATGGTTGTCTCAATGGAAACCTCTTGAAAAACATTGATTTGTCGGCCCTGGCTTCATCTGCATACAGTAGTCCCCTCCTCATATCACCAATGCATCAAGTAGTCCCTCAACAATCGAGTATGATTTCATTGGGGTGAATTGTCCCACTTTGAATCTTGTAAATCCCACTACTAATATGATGAATATAACTAGAGAGATGGAAATCATGCTTACAAAAATAATTTTGAGAACACAACTAATTCAGCTAGTCCATGGGGAGATTTGGATGATTATTTCATTCTCATGATTCACCAATTGGAATCCACAATTCCAAATTTGGTATGTTTATTTGTCATTTCAAATAAGAAATGGCATTGTATCCCTATGTAAAATGAACTCCATAATATTACCTCATACTTCTAAACATTCCATGCTCGGGTGATACTAGAGGCCCCTGACCCTATGAGTTACAAATATGCTCACCACATGGCTACCATTGTACATCATACCCACCAATTTCACTATATAGGATTGAAATTATAGAATCCAACTTACCACAATTTTTTTGAAATCATGAATCGAGCCCACAGTTTAAGGCATTATGGTATTGGCTCAATATCCTTTGTCATCATGGTCTGAAAAAAGATAGATTCCCCCAATAAGGATTCCATATCCTACCAAATAGTCACTAGCCATACCCTAGAATCAGTTGGCCTCGATGAACCTCCGACCACTGATTCACATTCCTCGGATGATGAATAGGACTTGGAAGACACTCCTCCCGCATTCAAATAGCGTGTATTGACCATTTTTGATGAGTTGATTTAGGTGAACCTTGGAATTAAGACGGATCCAAGGCCAATGTTAATAAGTGCATCCATGCCTCTAGGGGAAGAGCATAAGTATGTGGATTTCCTGAATCAACATTGCAATGTATTCTCTTATATCTATGATGATATTTTAGGACTATACCTTTAGTTTTTCATCTACCATATAGGCCTCTCAACAATCCATCGTGGGTTCATGTAGCCTCCCAGAAAAAAGCACCCCTCCCATGGTGCCATTGTTAAGGCTAAAGTCAACATGATTTTCAAATCCAACTTTATCAAGGAATACTAGTACCCCAAGTTTCATTCGAACATCCTTCGAATAAAAAAGATGAATGTGAAAACCAAGGTCTGTATCATATTTTGGGATCTCAGACACCACTTTTCAGAAGATGATTTTCCGCTTCAAGTGATATATTTGTTGATCAATGTCATAGTTGGGTTTCAGACTCTCTCCATGATGGATGGATATTATGGGTACCATAAAATTTGGATGGCACCAAAAGATTAGTATTCCACCACCTTTAGAGTGCTATATTGAACAGTTTTCTATCAGGTAATGTCTTTTGGTATGAATAATTCATGATTCACTTATTTGTTATCCGTGCACCACATATTCAAACTAATCCTCAGGAAACTAGTGAAATTATACATGGATGATTTGGAGGTAAATTCCCAATAGTATCATAACCAAATCAATGATCATGAGAAAGTTTACATCTAACTATGCTCCTATAGTTTATAGATGAATCCATTTATGTGTGAATTTTGGGTTACCTCTGGGGTGAATCTTGGTTTCTTCATCAAATACAGAGGCATTGAGATCGACCTAGAGAAGATCAAGGCCATCAGTCAGATGCCTCCTCTAAGAAACCTATGAGGACTCTAAGGAAATCAATGATACTTATCCTGCATATGTTTATTAATCAAACATCTATATGGAATGTTTATTACCTTTTCTAGGATCATGAAGTATGGAATCGTCTACTAGTGTCATGAAGTCAGTCCGTCTGACTTTGATGAAATCAATAAATATCTGCTACAATATCTAGTTCTAATGCCGCCCATATCTAGGAAGCCTTTGGTCCTCTAAATGACCTCCATGAAATGATCACTTAGTTCCCTAATATGTTATGAAAAAAATATAGTTAGGGAGAAAACATTATACTATCTTAGTCACATGATCCCTGATATTGTGGCAAGATACTCTCCTATCAAAAAGATCTTCCTCATGTTGTTTTTGCAGTTATTTTTTTTCATTAATTGTGGCATCATGATATATAGCATAATTCTGGAGTAGAAACAATAAATTATATACAAAAAACTTCCCATACTGACAGGATAGTTAGAGCACTTGGCATTGATCCTTCATTAGTTCGACATTAGGTTTTTCCCACAAAATCCTTCAAAGGTTAGGACATGGCCGACATTCTGGCCACCCATACGGGTCATAAATAATTGCCTATGGATTTTCATTTCCCAAATGAGGATATCCCCTCATTAAATAAATTTTCTCCAAGTTAGTAGATGCATTTCAATGGTGCCTCCCGGATCCCAGCTAGTAGAAGGATAAACAATCCCATGCTAAATATAATAGTCTTGGGGATCATCTTCATCAATCATGCACTAGATACTCTACCCTACTATTTCATGTTGTCATAAGGTTGTACTAATAATGATAAATAGTATCATGCTCTCATTATGGGTATCAAACTAGACTACGAGAATGATTTCCCCTACTATCATGTGAAGGTAGACTTTGAGTCAGTTATCAAACAGATCAATGGTGATTACATCATAAGAAATACGAGATCGTATGCTTACTAGAGCACACACTCCATCTGATAGACCATTTCCATTCTCATCTAGAGGTGACTCATGACCCTCAATCACAAAATGGTTGAGATAAATCCTTATCTATTTTAGTTGTCCCTTGAAGATCCTAACCAGGATGACCTATTCATTTACATGGTACATCAGAGTGTTATTCCTACAATCATCTAAGATGATGATGAATGAAATTAGGTGAACCATCTATCCACTTGTGCTTCCACATCAGAACCTCTAGGTCCCCCCACAGTAGAAGAAACCTCTAATTGGAAAGCCTCTTTCACTGAGTTTCTCTAACATGGTTTACTTCACCTGAACAGAGCTAAACATTAGGGAATCCATCAGCATGCATCACTATTAACCCTCCAAAGTGGGCCTAACATAATGAATACTCTATAAAAATGTGGATTTGATGGAATAATAATCTATTTCATCAATGATAAAAAATTACCTAGGTTATGCAATAAGTTCATTTTGGTTATTGAGGGGCTCATTTGAAAGGTTTGAAGCTCTATCAATATATTCAGAGGTAATTATACTTTTGGCCCACCATGTTCCATTACTACATTGAGTATACCAAGAGGTTTCCTGTGTTTCAAATCCATTTCAACATTGTTTATCGACCACAACTACTCATACACCCTACCAATACTCTTGTACCATTTCTATATGGGGACTCAATATTTTGGGGTCATACCCACCAGCAACATCACGCCAATATAGGTTCATTGTGACCGTGACTGATTTTTTCTCCATGTGGGTAGATGAAATTACTCTTAAGAAAGTCAAGACCCAATCCATGATCAAATTTGTGATATTCAATATCATCCGTCATTTTGGAGTTCCTCATTCCATTTTCACAGACAATAGATCCAAATTCCAGGCAACTAAGATGAAGATGTTTTATGGAATGTATAGTATCCAGTCAAAAAATAATTCCCACTACCATGCATAGGAAAATGGAAAGATTTAGGCATTCAATAAGATTTTATAAAATGTTATGTAGAATACAATGGTGTAGAAAAAGAAAAGATAGTTAGAAAATCTCCACAATTCCCTTGTTTAACTTACATACATTTAGTCTTTCTTAATACAGATTTACATAACCTTTTAAATCCAAATAGACCGCAAAATGGTAATTGTGTATAGCCAAGGCTCACCTACTATCTTGGGACAATTCCCCAATGGATATCTGGAATTAAATAATGAATCATCTATTTCAAAACTAGTGTATAATTGATCCATCATTTGGTCTCCCCATTCTTTACTAGTACAGTCATGGTCCATGTGTTTAAAACATGGTCAATCATTGATCTCTACTCACAAATTTACGATTAATCATGGTCTTTAATGTCACAATTTACCTCTTTTACACATCCCAATATCTTGGTGTTTTCCCAACACCCTTGGTTTCACCCCTTCATGCAATTATACATTTCGAGTAACTAGGTCTGTGTCACTGGGAAATTATCAAACTGGTATCTACACACCCTTAATGTGTACTTCCACGTGTTAGGAGAATCCCTTTTCTATTCCTTATTTCACACACCGAGAATGACTCTCATGGACTATGGTGTTATATCAGAGTGTTTAACGATATTGTTGAACTACACAAAGGAGCCCATGGTCCAAACTCTACAACATTAAACTGAGAGTCCATGTCTAAGTGTTATGACTTTAAAATGTGTGTGAATCCTCCTAGTAATTTGTGGTGTGTCACCGGGCTTCTTTGGTCCTCATATACATTGGGTTTGTTAACACGCAACACTACACATTACCATTTGGATCATACCATTGTCCATGATTTATGACTTTTAACTAGAAATCCATGTCCCAAACAAATGATGTTAAACTGAGGTATTGGTCCAAACTCTATGACCATAAACTAATAGTGCATGATCTAATCATTATGATATTAAAAAATTTTAATCCTCTAATGTATAATTAGTGTTCCTTTAAACAATTTTCCATGGTCGAATCTAAGGAAACTTAAAATCTGAACCATTTTCTTCCCGATTCTTGAGTGATACGTAAGACCCTTTTGGATCATTCATGTCTAGTTTATTCCTATAATGTTTCACAAGTACAGTTGGAATAAAATTTCATGTATTCTACACTTCATGACTTCAAACTTATTGATCATAGTCCGTGCAACTTGACTTTACACTATTACCTATGTTCCATGCCATATGAACATAAATTATCTATAATGTACCAATCACATGTTATTAAACTATGATGCATTCCCTGATCACAAAACAATAAACATTACTATGCACCGTCTTTACATTATGATGTTAAATTTTGTGTTTACCATCCTTATTGTATAATGTAAAATTTCAAGGCATCCAAATCCCTCACTTGAGAGGTTATTTCCTCAGGTCCAATTCATCTAATGCATTTTTTTCATTTTTAGTTATCAATTTACATATTAGAGGATGCTTCCCTAGAAGATAATTTTTACCTTTTTTCAGAATAATACGCCGACAAAAATTTTCTTTAAGACATGGTGGGGTAATTAATAGAGTGTTGGAATCCATTATAACATTCCATCACTCCATTTTCTTACTTTATAAGCTCCATGTTTGGATCCACATTCTCTTCCATGTCTAAAATCCCCCCTAACAACACGGGGTTTGGAAAAGGCTCACCTAATGTCCTATTCCATTACTCCATATGACTTAGGATGAAATTTTGAAACTGGTTTTTTGTTTTGAAGATGATTAGTGGTCGACCCACATTTTTTACCCATTCCTTTATAGCGTTACGAATGATGTGTTTGGAACATGGTTAGGAGTTATCTTGTATCACTATTCCAATATACTTGTGTTTTATATCTTGTAAATTATGATACACACATCCTATTCCCCATTGTTTGGATATAATTCAACACCCCTATAGTTATCTCATTCATTCAATAGAGCACATTGGAAAAGAAGTTAATCTATTCTAAGATCCCGTTTCTCCATTCGAGACCTCTATCAGCCCAAGAACATTCATTGTTTAGTAAAAAATAATATAATATGAGTGATAAATGATTTTATAGCACTTTAATATGAAGAGAAATCACATGGATGTCCCTTGTTTCTCACACTAGTCATAACCCACATGATCTTTAGGATATGATGTTGTTTTACTCATTAATATGATCAATGAAAGATAATAATGCAAGGAAATATGGTAGATCATGAAAATTAACTAAACCAAAGTTATTGAGAGTATTCCAAATATTGGATCCCCTCATTTTAAAATTTTTTCCTCTAAAGCTTCTCCATAGTGGTTAAGCGCTCAAGCTCTAACAGCTTTTTCTTGGTGGCCTCTAGGATTTCCTGTCATGACATCAGGTCTTCTTTCTATTCATCAATCATGGAGTGGACATCTTCAATCCTGATCTCCTAGCATTACTACATATCTCACCACTTATCCTATACTTTCCTATCCTCTGCCACTTTGACATTGGCAACTACCTGTTGATACCTCAAACTTCCAATGAACTCAGCCTATGTTGTAATGGTCTTTATATGCTCCAATCTAGACCCACTAGATGAGAAATTTATTCTTTGAATTTTTGAAGCACTTGGTATCCCTTATCCTTGTTTTTACTCATGTTTAAGTCCATATCATACCCCTCTACATGTTCCCCCACAATGATGAAATATTATTCTAGCACATAAGGAGTGCTAAAATTCACCGCACTAATCCCTAAAATAAATAACCAATGATGAAGAGATATCATCTATTGTGGTAGATAACTATCTATGTTAGAGTGATAAAATTTAGAACATTCCTCCATGAATTGTGAAGGACAACACAATTATCTTTGGTGACCTCTTGGAAAAAATATTCAAAATCATTGAGTAGTGTAAGATCATATAGAGAAAATACTACTAATACAGTTTCAGTCAGATCTTTAAGGTGTAGGTCTTTAGCCGCAAGTGGATTTAAATCTATCTTTAGTAATGGTCCATTTCTAACTAGTCCTCTAGTAGAAGAGGCTCCCAATTCACCTTGTGGAATCACTGAGGTGGATTCCATCATTCCAACTTCTTGGTTAACCCTATTGGGGGAAAACCTCAGTCTAATCTACCTCGGCAGCCACCAGTGGAAATTCTAGTATAGGAACATCCAATGTTGCATATCTAACTACTCTAGCCTCTAACATAGTGACTACCTAAAACATAGGCTCCAAAATAATCTTCTGGTGGCACCACATTGATCAGCTTAACCACCACAGCTCCTTCATCCACCCTTATTATGGGCCTTGCCTTGACGACCTCCTCCAATGGTGTGGTATCAGAATACGTTTCTAGTAGCACCTCTATAGTTGGTCCGACCTCCATAGCCATCCTAAATATCTCCATCAAGAGAGTACTCTCAACCATCACCACCTCTTCTTCTACAACCATTACCACTGTGGTAACTACATTTTTTTTTGTCCCATGACCACAAAATTAGGGTGTTCCCTCAGACTCTCACCTTTATGGGTTGAGGTTTCCTCACCCTCTACATGAGTTCTATCATGGAATTCCCCTTCATTAGTGAAGTACCCCGGAACACCCTGTGAGGGGAGGGGTGAATTATGGTGTTAAATTTTTCTTTTTAATGTTGTGGGTCTTGTTCCCACATTGGTAAGAACTTGTTAGACCTGTAAAACAAAATAAATCATGAAGATGACAAAAAACTCTTACATGGTTCACCACTAAGGGCTATGTCCAATGAGCATACACTGACAGGTTTTCGGTCGTACCTAATTTAAGTATTATCCACTAGTTGAGGATTACAAAGGTTCGAGAACAGACACTCTATCCCAGGCTCTCTCCCTTTACAACTGTTCAGGGATAGACCACTGCATCCTTCAGGTCACTTCTGTTGACTCCCCCTGGCTCACTAACTTTGGTGAACTCCCAATCAGTTTATAGAAGTGAAGGTCTCTTCAGTAGAATTTCTATGAAGTCATTGCCTCTTCTTAGCACGAGACTCTACATGCATCGATGTCCATAAATGATGCACTTTAACGCACTGAACCACTTCACCGGAAAATTTGAAATACGCAAACATGTTATACTAATTATTTCATGCATCTACCACCCTTTTTGCGAAATATCAGACTTTGGTGCTAAATATTTGATTTTGGTGCCGAAAAATATTTCGCACAACCACCTCCATTACGAGGAGCTTCACACACCACACCTTTTTTCACGCAGTTCAATGTTTTTCATGAAACCTCAAATTTTTCCTGCAATGTCTACATTTTCCCACAATTTAACCTTTTTTACTCAACTCTGACTTATTCGTGCAACTCCCTTTACATGAACCTTTTACGAACATGATACCTCTGATCTTCTCTAAGTCTTAAACCATTCAGAATGAGGGGGTGACATCTTATTTATAAGAGTCTCATACAATGGTGCAGAAAACCCATCTTGGCATGAACAACCTCTCATTTGGCGCACAATACTTTTCGTGCAGGAATCATTTTTTGCAAAAATCTCCTGATTTTTCGCGCAGCCCAGGCCTTTTCCATTTTTCTATGTTCAAATTCCAAAAATCTATTTGTGCGAAAAAACTTACTCCAAAATATTGTGCACCATGTTTTTTTTCACACACGACCCAAATATTTCGCGCACAACCCAAACATTTCATGCATGCCGCTTTATTTTCATGCATGTCACTTTTTTCACGCAAGCCTCCTTTATTTCATGCAATACTACTTTATTTATCGCACCACTTACTTTTTCACCACATTAAATACTGTTGTCCGCTTGAACTGTATGATCACTTTACTGGCACACATTCTGAACTTCCACTGACGATTGAAAACAAACACAAACCATACTCCAATTCTAGAATAGAACCATCATGGTTCCATTAATCTCCCCCTTATATTCTTGAATAAGTAAATAGAGGATTAGACAATGAGTTTGGATATTTAGTGGTGGTCAAAATCATGAAAAGATCAGTACATTAACCTTGTCAGTAGCAGTACACCTGTCCCATTTTGTGATTGGGTATGCATCACTCCCCTAAGAGAATTTTCATTTTTCACCTTCCGTTGTGTCTATAATCACACTCCTCGCAAGGGTGTATAGAGGGGAAGACATTTTCAAAATCATCATCACCTGATTGTTCAATGGGTGCATAGTACCTCAGAGGTAAATCACATCCTCCAGATCTTCTATATATTTCATTTCTCTAGTGTAGAGAGCATAGAATCCATCCATTTCATGGATGGTCCCTATGAGATATATCCCATTGGTAGTGAGATACTACCACACCCCCTGAGGAGTGGTGATCTTATTGTCAAATCCCCAATCCTCCCAGGAATTAGGATACACAACATCACTGGGAACATTTTGGAAACATTCTTGTTTCCATGGACCTTGAATGTGAACCATTTGGTTCACCCAAGAGAAATCCCCTTCTTCTTGTTCCCCTCTACCCAGTATCATCGAGCCTTGTTTTTTTTCCTCTCCTTGAAACTCCTACCTATCCAAGCCAATGGACTACTAGACCTACTTCTATTGTCCTATCCACTAGACTATCTCCACCTCCATGAGACCCTAAACATTCAAGAGTCTTTGGAACCATAGTTGTGGGACCACCACATGATTAGGTCAGGTGGTCCGCTTCTTCAAAGTAAATCTAGGATACACACCTACCCAACTCTATGTGTAATCATGGATGATACTATATTCATCAGTTGACGGAAGAAGGCCATTCCATATATTTCCATCTTAATAAATGAATATGAACCCTAGATACCTCATTACACAAGGGTGACACTCATGAAACACCAATGAATACACCTTTAGAGTCAATATCTACGAACACCTAAATTACCTTGTAATCTGGAGTGGATTGTATGGCTGGAAGATCGGATCGTAGATGACACTTGCTACTAGTACCCCACCTCAAAATACCAAAAGGTACGATCTCTTTTCTACGGTCCCTATTCCATCACCGGTCACCACCCTTATTAGTAGGGGGGAACATATGAAATATGAATTGATCTGCCAACCTAACATTCTCCAACTCTTCCACCAGCCCCAACATAAATTGGTTACTTCCCAAAATATTCATGATCACTTGCCGAATGTTTTTCTAAGGAGGGTATATGGGGTTTGAGTACTCATAAACCCCCATGTTTGTTGCCACAATACATTATAAAAAGTGGAAAGTCTTTAACACACACATCAACTTCTTCCATCTGCTATCATGATAAATTACCTTATATAACATCTCTAGTACTGGGATAGAATGTTTGATGCACTAACACATCACCAATATCCTCACCATTATGAATGTTATTGATTTTATCCCCATGTTTGCATCCCTCACTGGGAGAATCTATCCACAAATGAGTGTTGTGATGAATCCCATTACCTGACTATGGGTTGAGCCTCAATATTGACATTTTATTCCCATTACATCTGTCAGATTTCATCATGAATCCACCAGTAGGATCCCTCTTTTCCACTATGGTATCACCCATGATATGTGCAAGGCCTATTCAGCAACTTCTCTTCTAGATCCTCTCATTCATCTTGTTTTATTTACGTTTTTTTCAAGAAATAATAGAAACTCTACTTGAAGTGAATATCCCTCATCTCCATATTCTCTTCACTAGAGACATAAACTAGATCCAATAGTGACTTCACTAGATCCGAAAGCTGCTCTTGATCTCCCCATACTTTGTCTATGGGGAGGAATTTTCCATACATCATTAATAGGTTTAGAATCATGGTAATTTGGTGAGTGTCCTAGAGGCTGAATCTAACCTCCCTGTGATGCAAGTGAAATTTATCGGTCCCCTATGACCATCTTTTCAACATATTGGTCATGATTCTCTATACACAGTAAACATGGAACTGTGAAACCCATTATACTTCATTAATATCTACCCACTTCATCTCTACCTATAATTTAGTGTATGAAATGCATGCCTAGTAGTCATAGACCAACCCATATATGAAATTTACTCCCTCAAGAAAATCACAATTTTCATTACATCTGTTATGCGGATCCCCTAAACCCACATTGAGATTTCATTGATACTGCAGTGGGGATTCCTCATCCTCCAACATTTCCCCTTCAATGATGTTGATGTGATTTATGAGAATGACCTTTGTCCATGGTGAAGGATCCTTCCTTATATGGTCTTTTGTAGTTCTATTCCCTGGGTATTTCCCTATTATTCCTTAGAACTGGAAGGTTGGTTCATCACCACTCACCTTTGGGATAAAAAAATAATCTCTCAAACCAAATCCATAAAGGGGAATCCTATTACAAAATGTATATTCCTTATAAGACTCTGATATTATAACCAAAAGTCATTCATGGTCTCAGTCACATCAGATGCACACCTCAATCATGATGGTGTTCTTTGTGTCTTCCCTCCAAGTGAAATATGTTTTGACTTCAAGATAATCCATTGGATTCAAAACAAAAGTATTTTTTGAGTCTAGTTTGAAAAGGAAATTAGTGAATTATTTTGATGGTGATCATCTCATAAATATCTGGCATGGATGGGTAGATTTGTATAGATATGGTTCATGGTGTACGGTTCACTATGCATCGTTCATGGATCGATAGTCTATAAATATGATTTCTTAAAGTAGTTTTTGTGGAGTACATTGATGGATATGAATATAATCACGAAAAAAATCAAAATATTTTGTTTTCACAAAGGTTCTATGAATTTTAGGGATCCAAATATGCTATTTATAGTCATACATCTACTTGAGTTGCATGATGGTATTTTCTCTAGAAACAATCTCTAATAACCATCATGAATTAGCCCTGGGAATGTTCCTCACTAAACGGATTTGATTGAAAATTTTTAGTGATTATCCAATGGAATTTAGCCCATCTTTTCCCATCAGATCCCATCTTGAGGGGGGGGGGATTTTTTGGTGCCAAAATACCTTCTATGGGAATAGTCGAAAAAGACATGGTCAGTTCAGAGTGAATCCAGACCATGAAGTCCGAAAAACCTACCACTTAAAGAACAGTTGGAGATGAAAAATCTCCCCAACCAATAACTCCCATGTGAGAAAGTGTGATTACATGATGGTGTTCGTTCATGATTCTTTTGGTACTTCATGAACACATGAACAATGAAAGTGATTCTCTGTGAGTCTGAATGTGTATCACGACTGCACGAATGATTGATGGTGTTCGTATGTGAGTTCTATAGAGTTGTGCCCATTCATGAAGCCCCCAATTTCTTCAATAAATTCTTACAATATTCACAAGACCCATTTCCTATAAAAATCCATTTCACTCCAATCTTTAGAGGATACAACTGACCTTTCAGCTTCCAAATTGATCTTCATTCATGAACCTCATGAGAATCCTGAACCACACCACAATTGATTCATCCAAGGTATATGGGATTCACAAAACACCATTTATTATGTTCTTGAAAAACTCTACCCTAGGTGGAGTTTAATTTCATGAAGTAATATTCCATTCAAAAATGAAGAAGGACTTACTAGTTTCTTAAGGATTTAAGAAAAATTCAGCCTTTATGAAGCAATATTTTCATGAACTAGGGCTCCATCCTAAGGTAGGGTCACCATGCTTCATGAACCCTATTCCTTTTTGATTCACCTGATGTATATGATGCACATGGGCTTTGTGAAGAACCTCTCTACAAGGCCCTAAGCTTCGTGAAACCTCTCTTTTAGGCCTCTTCAGGTTTCCTCACTTTATTTGATAACAATTTGTGATGGTTGAGCTCCCAGATCCCCTACAATAATCAATGATTAGTTCAACAACATATCTGTTGGGAACCGGGACTGCACAACAGAAGATGGTGGGACTGGAAATTAAAATTTTTCGTCATCTCCAGAGTGAAATAACCCTGTCAACTCCAGTGATCTTGTCCCAGTACAGTCCGAGGATCGCAAAAGATTTGAGCAGAGCCCAAAAATAAATTAAACATGTACCTTGTTTGGAATTAGCTTGTGCAAGTCCACCGTAGGACGCCATCGATTGTTTCTCAAATACTCTTATGATGAAGCCCTCTAGATCATCCACACATGCCTCTAGAATCTACTTGCACACCATTCGTCAAGATCCGAGTGCTAGCACTGATCTTCTACGATCACTTCAGCGCAATGAAGATCACCGAAAAGGAAGAAGCTTCAATACGAGAAGGATAAAATTGAAGATCTTCCATTTCATGAGAGACTCTATCTCTTAATTCCTGGAGGAGAAATATTTTCTCAATCTTGACACATTAATAGTATCCCTGGGAGAGCCTCTCTCTCACTTATATAGGGAGTTTTTTAAACTGGTGGTATTGATTCCCGACACCTGTGTACTAGACGTCCGCTAAGTAAGTGATATAAATAATTATTTATGACAAATAAAATTATGCAACAAATAATAATTATTATTTATCACTTTCTTATAATATATAAATATATTACATGATAAATTTGAGTCTTCAACTTGAATTATTCCTACTGCTAATATTAATTGAACCTAGGATATTTAAATCCATTCAAATAATATTAATACTTGTAATTACTATATAACTTGTAAATAAATGTTATATATAAATCCAACTAATTATTCTAAACTCGAATAATTAATGAATTTATTTATTCTTTGGTGCTCCATATAACATGGATAGTGCTCAGACCCATTGGTGGGGCGCACCATGTTATAATATCCTATTCTCAGAATAGGGATGATTCTCAAGGTACTATTTTGTGTGACCCTCTAGGCCCATATCTCAATAGAAGTGAATAATACAACCGACCTAGAGTGGGGTCTAGCAACACGTTGAGGCCCCTATAGAGATATGGCCATGTCATAGCAACGACCGCCTCCCAATGAACATGGTCTATGTAATAAAATCACTTCGTCATTGATATCTAAATAATGTAGAATACACACTAGTGTCACCCTTCGTTATTTTGATTTATTTTATTTGTTGATTTGTCCGGACGATCTTACCTTCGGCTACCATGTCCATGGATTTATCGAAGGTTCAACCATCCTAATCAACTAGGCCAATGATATCTCTTCCTAAACTCGGAATCAAAAACTCCTTTCCCAATTATTAAATAAATTCCATGCCATTAATGACGTACCTGATACAAACTACCTCACCACGACTTTTCCTCCATGGTTTCCGCCTTATATAAAATGTACGTAAATAAATGACACTAATTGATAATGATCTCATGTCCGTAGACCATTACACATGTCCGAAGACCATTAAAAATGTCTGTAGATTCAAATGACCAATGACAAAAGAAACATGTGGTGTTCTTATTAAGCAGCTCTGTCCTCATGATCTCAATTACTAGAGATCATCAAGTGTGAAATTCAAGAGAAAAGTCTCAATTATTATGAGCCCCCAGCACCTGATGGTCACACATCATCTGTTTCCTTTCAGAATGAAGTAACTGAACCATAGGACGTTACTTTAAGATTACTGTAATGAAATCTCAGGGTTCTCAAAATATCTTAGGACCTCTTATAACCCTTTGATGTGATAGGTAATCTAAGGAATATCCAAAAACAACATGGATACAGAAGTATCTACACTATCATGGAATGATAAACACATGTATAAAAACAAACTGATTACAAGTAACAACAACCAAAGTACAATATAAGTTGGGTCTAGGGAACCCACTTTCAACACTCCCACTAGCACTAGATCCAACGGCTAACACGTTTACATCCACTAGAACTTACATGTAAATCATGATACTACTGAGAAATGGATTTAGGTAAGGGGTCTGGCCCATTGTCCTCTGTGGATACTCTGCTAACTGTTACTTCATCTCTTTGAGTAAAAACCCTCAAGAGATGACACTTCTGAAGAATATGATTTGTCCTCTGGTGAGACCTGGGCTCCTTGGCAAGCACCACTGGAATATTATTATCACAATATACTAGAATTGGGTTTTCACTACTAGGTACAACACCAATGTATGAGATAAAGCTACATAACTAGACTGCTTTCTTTTTTGCATAGGAAGAAACAATATATTCGAACTCTACTATAGAATCAGCAACCACATCTTGCTTTGAGATTCTCCAGCTCACTGTACCGCCATTCAGGTAAAAGATGCAGCCACGCTGCGATTTCATATCATCATGATCTGTCTGGAAACTAGAATCAGTGTATCCCCTCACAATTTGTTCCTCATATCCTCCACAAGCCAGGGAAATATCCTTAGTATGCCATAAGTAATTTAGGATAGTTTTAACAGTTATCCAGTGCTCCTCTCCTGGATTGGCTAGATATCTACCCACCATGCTTAAAGAAAAGGAAACAACAATCCTATTACATAGCATGATATATATGATAGAACCCACTGCCGATGAATAAGGGACTCTACTCATTCGGTCAATCTCTTCATGTGTTTGTGGACACATTTCATGAAGATATTTACACCATGTGACATAGGTAAAAATCCACTCCTGGATTGTTCCATATTATCCTTTTGAGTACCTTGTCATAATATGTACTTTGACATAAGCCAAACAGCCTTTGAGATTTATCTTGATAGATCTTGATCCCTAGAATGTAGGCTACATCACCTAATTATTTCATGGAGAAGCATTCATTTTACCAAGCCTTAACTCACTATAAGACTTGAACCTCATTTCCCATGATTAATATGTTGTAAACATAAGAAACATGGAAAATGATAGAATAACAATCACCATTTTTATAGACACAATGCTCGCTTTCATTTTTGAAAAAACCAAAATCTATTATGGGCTCAACAAAGTGAACATTCCATGATCATAATGTCTGCATCAATCCATAAATGTATCTCTACAACATGCATAACTTATTGGAATTTTTTGACATAACAAACCCGTTGGGTTGAGTCATATAGACGTCTTAAACCAACTTCCCATTTATAAAAGTAGTTCTGAAATCTATTTGAAAAAATTCATAATCAGGAAAGGCTTCTATGGTAAGTAATATTCTGATGTATTTATGTATTTCCACTGGTGAGAAGGTTTCATCATAGTCAATTCCTTGATGTTGTCTGAAACCCTCTGAAACTACTCTTCCATTGAATGTATTAACCTTATCATCCATGTCCATCTTTTTCTTGAATACCCACTTTCATCCAATGGGTTTTACATCAGCTGTGGGGTCTACCAAAATCCAAACATGATTTTGGTACATGGACTACATCTGAGAATTCATGTCTTCTTTCCATTTAACAGATTCTTTGCCTTCTACTGCATCCTTTTAGGTGAGAGGATCATCATCCTCAAGGACTATTGTGTCACCTAACTTGGTGACAAGAAAAACATAACGCTCTTCTTCTATTAGAACTCGCATAGACCTACGTAGTATCTTTGTCTCAGGAAGAATTTATTCTTCCACTTTCTCTTGTGGAGATTGTTCCTCTACCAACTCTTGTGCATCTGAAGCATTAACATCATTGAAGTCAATACTGCTCCCACTATTATTAATAGAAATGTGATCCCTTTATAGAAATGTGGTGTATCTTGCCACAACGTCTTTTCTATCTAAAATGTTATATAGGTAGTATCCTCTAGTTTCCTTAGGATAACCTATAATGATGTACTTAGTGATTATGGATGATAATTTGTAACTTGGTAATATCTTGACAAATTCCTCACACCCCCACACATTCATGTGTGTTAGATTGGGTTTCTTTCCATACCATAACTGATATGGAATCCCATCTTCATCTTTAGTTGGTACTCAGTTAAGGGTATATTCTGTAGTCTGAAAATCGTATCCCCAAAAAGAATAATGGAAGAGATGTATGAACCATCATTGATTTGACCATGTCAAGAAAGGTCATATTCCTCCTTTCACTAAAACCATTCCATTGTGGTGTATTAGGAGGACTAAGTTGGGATACTATCCCACATTCCTTTACGTGATCAATGAAAGCTTGGTTAAGATATTTTCCACCTCGGTCTGAGCGAAGTGCTTTTATCTTCTTACCAAGTTGGTTTTCAACTTCATTTTGGTATTCCTTTAAGAAACGAAAGGAATGTAGATTATACCCCATTAAGTAGATATAGCCATTCCTACTATAATCATCAGTAAAAGTAATGAAGTATGGAAAACCACCCCTTTCCTCTACTGGAAATGGAACACATACAATGGTATGTATTAATTACAAAACTGCATTGGATTTTTCTCTCTTTCCCAAGAAACGTGCTTTTGTCATCATTCCTTGTAATAAACCTTCACATGCATCCGAGGGTTCTAACTATACTGAGCCTAGATACCCTTCTTGATATAATCATCGTAATTGGTTCTCGTTTATATGACCAATATTGAAGTGCCATAGGTGGGTATTATTTGAGTCATGTTGGCAGTTTTTTTCATTGATTGCCATTACTGAGTTTTCTAGTTCTACCATATATAAACCATTGTTAAGATGTTCCTTACCATAAAATATGTTAACCCTATAAAAAAGAAGACTTTTATTTCCAAACATAAAGAAACCCATAGTGTCTAAACATGACACATAGATAATGTTCTTGGTAACAGATGGTACATAATAGAAATTGATTAAAATAAGAACAATACCAGTTGGTAAGTCAAGTGATAGTCTCCCACTACTAAGGCCTATAGACTTTCACTATTTGTAGCTCAGAGATCCACATGACCTTTTTCAATTTTGATTAATGTACTTGGTTCCTATACATGAATAAAAATGTGTGAACCACATGCCATATCCTATACCCATCTTGTAGATAAAGATAGATTGCATTCAATGAAAAAAATGCCTAATGTAGAAGAGTCAGCTTGCTTCTTCTTCCTAGCTTTGCAATTTGTTTTCCAGTGGCCTTTCATGCCACATCCAAAGCAGATAGCTTCCTGCTCATTACATTGCCTCTGAATCTTTGGCTTCATTTCATGACGATGGATTGGTGTCTTTGGACTTGAATTGGCCTTAGACCCCTTTTCCTTGGCCTTGTTTTTATTGTTCACCATAAGGAAAATCGAATGTGTGTTTATCATGTCCTTGTCATCATGGAGAAATAAATCCAAGAGATCTAAGAGCAGCATTGTCATATCAATCATATTATAATTGATAGTGAATGTTGAGAAGCATAACGGTAATGAGGAAAGAATGAGATCCGCTGCTAGTTCTTGGTTCTATTTGAACCCATCGGCTTCAAGCCACTCAATATACCCAATCATCTTGTGTCCGTGAGGACTAGTATGGTGCCCTTCTGCTAGCCTGCTTTTATAATGTGCATATGAGATATCATACATTTCTTTCCTAGCCCTCTTCTCATATAGTTCTTGGAGATGTGAAAGCATCTTGTAGGATTCCTCTACCTCATTCATTTTTTTCAATTGGATGGACATGGATGACTACATGATGCACTTTACATCAAGCACATAATCTACATGCTTTCTCCACTTATCTTTTTCCGTATTGATTGCTCCTTGAGGTGGCTCACCAGGAATTGGGGGTTCCAGCACATATAACTTCCTTTCTTGGCGTAGTACTATGCGAAAGCTCATGTACCACTCCTGGAAGTAATTGCCGGTCAGGATATTTTCTTTATCCAAGATCGATCACAGTGATAAAGTAATATTGGTGTTGGTGACTTCCCATTGGAATCCACATCAGATAAACATTTAGAAGTTAGTACTTTATCATGATTACCTTTTGAATTATTATGATTAATAAATTGTAATATCATTTAAAGTCTCCCACTATTTTAACAAACCTTAATAGACCTCACTATTAGATTTGTAATACACTATCTCTGGATAATTCTTAAGGAAAGATCCTTGAAACCTCCCTCGTAGTCTTCAATCTTGGGACACGACACTAGGTGGATTGTTTCAGGGTAGGCGCTATGCTGGCCAGCCACTTGATGTTGTGGATCCTTGTGTTGTTGAGTAAAGTCCCAGCTTTTGGAATCTAAACTTGATTCCCTCAACCTCTTGCCTCTAAAGTGATAGAAATTTAGCTAAGGCTAAACCATGACAACTCACTTTAGTTAAGTCGACACATTTCTCTCATGGAAATGCCCCGGTAGTAAGATGCACTGTCATCTAAGGCTGATGAGCACCCAAACAGCCGGTTTTGTTTAGATGTGAGAAATGGAAGGAATTTTCAATTAATAAATCATTGAGGTATTTTTAATAATAATTGACAAATATAATCCTTTTCTATTTATTATGTTCAAACTGGGTTGTTGCACTCACAACTGAACATGAATTAGAATATTATTTTTCACATCTTTATGCATTTTATCTTATTTACTATTCTATGTGATCACACAATAATCATGCAGACACATAAAATAATAAACTATGCATAAAGTAAATCATGCATTCTGACTGGTCTTGTGCATTCTATAATGATCGATCGATAACTGATCAATCATCACTAGGGGCATCAATAGCTAAGTCAATACATGACTCGTGTCGCTATTGGCCCCTGTGAAAAGCATCCAACTCTTGTCTAGACTACCACCTAAACATTGTGGGGTCTTCCACTCGGATCGTCATCGTATAATTACAAATATACTCACACGCAGGTGAGGGTGTCTGGGGTACAAAATACAACTAGTGAAATGGACTTGCGGGCCCTTATACATATTTGAATTAGAAGACAATTCATAGACTGTCATTTATATAATTACATATTAAAATCACCGCACACATTGAATAAATAATTTAATAAATAAATAAATGCCATACATACACAGGTTAGTCACTTTCTCAAGACCATTCGGGGTAAAAGTGCGATTAAATTAAATTGCAATAAATTTAAATAATGCAATGGTGTTATAATACATTAAATTATTTTGATTAAATTAAAATAATTTATTTTATTGGTAAATTTGTTTAATTTAATTTTAATTCTAAAATTAAATCATATCATTAATTTATTTTTAGTCTTAAATTAAATTAATATTTCGGATTAAAATAAAATTTAAACCCCTAAATTAATTCGAATGAACTTAATTTAAAATACTAAACTAATTAAAATTAATTTAATGCATGGTTACCTCTCACCGGAGAGGATTCCGGTAGGATTGCATACCACCACGAGATGTCATCCTGGAATAGGGTACTGCGGTTTGACCGCGGTTTGACCGCAGCATGACCGCAGCGTGACTGCGACGTCCAACGACTCCTACAGCGACTGCATCTTCTAGCATGGTTTTAGGGGAGCAGGAGGAGGTCAGGAAAGAAACCTACAAGCCACATGGCCGGCAGCCCGCTACTCCGACGAGCCGGTGAGGCAGTAGCCCGGTCCAGTGCGGGCTCAACTGGTGAGCTCAGGGCGGCCGGCAGGATGAGGTCTGGTGCGGAGCAGGAGGCTAGCATAGGGTCGGGCGGCCGAAAGGAGGGGTCCAACATAACAGAGGAGGCCAGCATGGGATCAGACGGCTGGATGGAGGAGGTCCAGCGGGAGTGGAGGCCAGCTAGGGTTTGCCTCCCCTGTGCGCCGCATGAGGGGAGACCGCTTTGGGGTCTTCCTTTTAATTTTTTTGTGTCTCTTTAAAAAAATAAAGCCACCCATTTTTTAAATAAAGAGAGGAGACCACATTTTGGGGTTATTGTATTCCCATTTTTTAATTTAAATGAAAAAAAGTCCCCAAATTGGGGTCTTGGTCATGGTCCCCTTCCCTCTTTTTTATTATTATTAAAAAAAATCCACACCACTTTGGGGAAAAATATTTTATAATAAAATATTTTATAATAAATATTTTATAATAAATATTTTATAATAAATATTTTATTATATTTTATAATAATAAAATATATATTTGATGATAATTATCAATTTGAGATAAACATCAAATAAACGAAAAAACACGACGTTGATCCGATTAAAAAATTTAAATGATCGTACCTTGATAATTTGAAAAAAACGAGGCGTAGTCGAATCCGAATGAAGTGTTTTAACACCCTGTAATAAAATATACTGAATTTTAATTATTTTGACTTAGAAAAACCTTGTGTTCCCCTTGATACCTATATTGGGAATCGGGACTGCACAATGGATGCTGGTGGGCCGAGAAATTAAAATTTTTCTGCATCATCGGAGTGACATAACCCTGTCAAATCTGGTGATCTTGTCCTTGTTCAGTCCGAGAATCGCGCCAGATTTAAGCAGAGCACAAAAATAAATTAAACATGTACCATGTTTGGAATTATCATGTGAAAGTCTGTCGTAGGACCCCTTTGATCATTTCTCAACGACTCTGATGTCGAAGCCCTCTAGATCGTCCACACACGCCTCTCGAATCTACTCACGCACCGTTCGTCGAGATCCGAGTGCTAGCGAGGATCATCGATGATCACTTCAGTGCAATAAAAATCACCACAAAGGTAGAAGATTCAATCCGAGAAGGTTGAACTTGAAGATCTTCCATTGCCATGACACATGAATATTATCCATGGGAGAGCCTCTCTCTCACATATATAGTGAGTATTTAAAACACGCGATATTGATTCCCGACCCCCGGGTAATAGGAGTCCTCTATATAAGTGATATAAATAATTATTTATGTCAAATACAATTATACCATAAATAATATTTATAATTTATCACACACTTATAATATATAAATATATTACATGATAAATTTGGGTCTTCAACTTTACTCTTTCCTCCTGCTAATATTAATTGAACCTAGGATATATAAATCCATTCGATTAATATTAATTCTTGTATTTACTATATAACATGTATTTACATGTTATAAATAAATCCAATGAATTATTCTAAACTCGAATAATTTATGAATTTATTTATTCTTTGGAAATCTATAGAACTTGGATATTACTCGGACCCTTTGGTGGGGCCCACCAAGTTCTAAATTCATATTTCTAGAATATGATAGATTCTCAAGGCACTATTGTGTGTGACCCTCTAGGCCCTTATTTCAAAAGAAATGAATAATACCACCGACCTAGAGCGGGGTCTAACAACCCATAAAGGACCCTATAGAGATAAGGCAATGTCATAACAATGACTGCCTCCCTACGAACATGGTTTGTGTAATATAATCTCTTCGTCATCGATATCTCAATAAAGCCTAATGCACACTATTGTCATCATTATTTATTTTTCTTTATTTTATTTGATGATTTTCCCGGACGATCTTACCTTCGACTACCATGGGCATGGATTTATTGAAGGTGAAACCATCCTAATAAACCAGGCTCGTGTTATCTCTTCCTAAACACAGAAGCGAAAAATCCTTTCTTGATCATTTAATCATTGTCATTCCATTAATGACGTACCCGATACAAAATACCTCACCACGACTTTGTCACCATGGTTTTCACCTTATATCAAATGTATGTAATTAAATGACATTCATTGATAATGATCTCATGTAAAAAGACCATTAAACATGTCCGTAGATAGGAACAACCAATGACACCAGAAAAATGTGGTGTTCCTATTAAGAGGGTCTGTCCTCATGATCTCAATTACTATAAATCATCAATTGCCATCTCCATGAGAAGAAGTCTCAATTCTTACGAGTCACTACCACCTGATGGTCACACATCATCTGTGTCCTTTCAAAATGATGTAACAGGACCATAGAACGTTACATTAAGTTTACTATCATGGAATCTCAGGGTTCTCATTATATCTTGGGACCTGCTATAACCCTTTGATGCAACAAGTAATCTATGGAAATTTCCATAAACAAAGTGGATGCAGAAGTATCTACACTATCATGGCAAGATAAACACAAGTATAAAAACAAACTGAATACATGTAACAGTAATCAAAGTACAATACATGTTGGGTATAGGGAACCCACTTTCAAAAATATCTAGTCCCTATGTGACATGTTTCATCCATTAATATGGTCCACTCAACATAAATTTTGGATAGAGACTCCCACCTAACTTTTTATTCTCATCATGGGTATGCTAATGATTCTTTCTTCTTAGTATAATAATGCTAACATGGAACTTGTGACTGGTTACTCATCCTCATCATTAAAACATGGAATTTATAAATACATTCCCCTTCCATAGGTGCATGATCTATGGTTATGTAAGACCAATGGATGAGGAGTGAGTCTCCCATGTTCGAGTTGCATGATGTAATACAATCATGTCCCAAAATCCTCAACACATAATGTTAAATTGTGACCTTACCCAATGAAATAAGCATAGGATCTTCTATGTGTGAGTGGCATGGGATAATATTCACACTACCTACCCTCACATGGAATGAGATACTCCTCACTTTTACTGAGATCCTCCCGACATGAAATGACATGATCTATGGGCGGCTTCCACCCATAAGCCCCACACCATCTCTCATTGATTCTTCTTTCGGGACACGATTTTCAAGCCTACTAATTCCTAATTTTTAACACACATAGTATGTCTCATAAGGGATTATAGGTTATTTTTATCCATGAAATCCATCCTATCTCCACCAATGGTACTTCTCTGTAGATATAATCCCCATCCTCCACTCCAATGGGCATCCTCTTGATTGTATACCCCAAAACCATACTCATATTATGGGATGATTCTGTGTGTAATCCCAAACCACGATTTCTATTGATCATACTCCTTAGTTATAGGCCCCATCCCATTCTAAACTACATGGTATTTGGCTCCCAACAAATTGGGATATGTAGGAAGCCTCCCTGAGGTCTAAACCCAACATCCACGTCCACCTTGATTTCTCAGGGTCACATCCATGGTATGATCATGCCCCTCAACTTGGAGACCATATCTCCTCTAAGCCCCTCAGGAAGCTTCAACCCATAATCCCCACACTCTCTAACCAAGAAAAATCCTTTTGCGAAGGTCATATTCCATTTTTAATCCCCACACCATCCCTCATTGATGCTCCCTTCTCAATGTGAGAATCCTTACTACATGACATTAAACTGTATGGACCGGTTGTGTTACACGAACTTAAAATGTGGCATTAAACTACCAGGGGTTTGATCATATCATCTAAATAGGTCATGTATGATTCCTCCTTGAGGTTCAGCCATGGCCAACAGTAAACCAATGTGCTCTATCATAGGTATGTAGCTCCCTGGTTCACCACCAGGGGTGTTCTAATTAAACTTCATGGTGGGGAATCTTACCATTATTGGTCACAACTCCTATATTATTACCCTATAGTGTGTTCTAATCAATCCATCAGTAAACCTTTCAGTTTATCCCTCTTAGGGAAGTACCTCCTTGATCCACCTCTATGGGTGTTCCGATCAACCTCCACAGTGTGACATATTCCCTTTACGGGACACAACTCATAGGTACTCCCCCAAAAGATATTCAAATAAATCTACTAATAAACTTCTATGTGTGACACATTCCCCCTAGGTATGAACCACCTTGATCCGCCTCCATGGGGTGTTTTGATTAGTCCACAATGTAACCAAAAGGTGTTAAATTTATGATCCTGAATACATACTTCATGTAAAAAATGGGATTCATGAGGTGAAATCCGTGGAACATATGTCCCTATGGTGTCAAATACCTCATGAAAAAAATTGTATTCATAAGGTGAAATCCTTATAAGATATTCCCCCATGGAATCAGCTAACACATTAAAAACATGGGATTCCTAAGGTAAAATCACAGGATGATATACATCTTTGGTGTTAGATATCTCATGATCCATATAGGATTCCCTTTGTTCCATGGATAATATTCATCCATGATATTACATACTAAGAGGAAGAATACGGTTGACCAATGTTCCAAACATCCAGAAATGATAATTATTCGCATCTTGACTATTATCCTTGTCAACGGTTTCTTCTCTATCAAGACCCACTGGAATTTTAAAAAAGAAGCAGTGTAATTAACTAGCATCCACAATGATATAGAACCACAAATTATTTCTATGAACATGAATTAAATTATGATGGAGACCTAGAATAGGTGACATGTTCCAAGGAGTAATCTATGGAAGGAGGGACTGACATCCCATCATATCAGTTCAATCAAGGAGAGGACATCTCCATTGAATGTGATGAAATTTTCCCACCTTTGGAAAGAAGGAATGTTGGTTAACAAGAATACCAGTGCAAATTAACACATTGATTGTGGCCTTAGAGAATGTTTCAGAAACACTCCCCAAACTAGGTATCAATTTTAATGTCATTGTATTCATTACTATTAAAACCCACCTCACACATCTCGTTTAAATATATTATTAATATAAGTCCAAATATCTAATACAAATTAGTCAATTTACTACAATCAAAATACCCCTTAATGTTAAAATATATTTTAAAACATTATTATTAAATAAGATACCCATATTTCGTGGTTATATTTCAATATAAAATTTCAATCTATAAATGAAAAATGAAAAAATGTGTAATTTAAAATTCTATTATTAATAAGGGATCATATAAAATTTAAAAAACATTTATTTATAACTAAACATTAGGGTTCAGAATATTTTATCATGAAAAAAATACAATTACAAATAAAATACATTTAAACATACTCCCATAGAATTAATCCTTTTCATTATATTTATTACCACCTACACATAGTTCCAAAACATTCTCCCAAGGAACATACTTTTAGTAATATATTAAATACCCTCATAAAATTACTTGAATTTAAACTTTGTTACTCATAATAATGATTACTTCCACGATTAAATATATTTATAATAAATTAAAACCGTAATAAAATCATTTTTTTACATCCAAACAACCATAAGTAACATGTTAATTTGAAATTAAACAGATTCCAAAAACTATTTATCCAAAAAAGTATTTCTTGGAAAACTCTGAGCCATCAAAATTTGGAATTACACCTCAAATATTTCCTCAGTAATCAATTTAAATTTTTTAATTTTAACTTATTATTAATAGAATAATGTTTTAAACATTTACTTACTTTTATGGATTCTATTGGAGCCAAGGTCATCAATGGTTTCATTTATTGTCTTAAGAATGTGTATTGAACCAACCGAAGACCATCATATATAAATATTAAAACATTTTAGATAAATATTCAATACATATCATAACAATACATACCCCCAAAATGTAAACGTTTCGTGTATTTGGGGACTAGACACATAATAATCTTACAACATATCCCAAAAAGTTCTTCTCATGTAGTATATTTCATTGAAAAACCCTAGTTAAAAAACTTATAACTTGGGGAAATGAATCATAAAATAAATTATATCATATTTATAGTAAGGTTAATCATATGAGATATCAATCAATAATAATAAATAGGCATAATATAAGAATAATGTTGTGGTAAAATGATCATAACATACAAAATCTGTGCCCAATCATTCAAATATATTTAATCACGAATCATGGAATAAATCATTATCATAATAAAATACATAAGGTATAAGAGTGATAAATCATCAATAATAAATCGTGATTCATGATAAAATATCACAAATATAAGATATAAGTTTCTGGTATATACATAAGAATAGAAAAGCATTTCCCTTGTGAAGTATAATGACCAAGAATGTTGTATTAGATTGGGTTCACACCATATTACAACATTTCCTTAGACTAATTTCACTCCCAATACTATTATAGTGGATAAAGATTCTTTCTGGACTAAGTTCACTCCCAATTCAAGTGTATATTATCTCATGTGATATCTATTTTTACAAAATTTAATGGAGGGCTATATAATTTTGGGCTCATCCGTCATATAATGATAACTATACGTATACATTTCACAAGATCATATAAAATTAATCATATCATAATATCATAACCCATTTAAAAGAAATATGTTTATAAATTTTTTTCCATATTATGAAGCATAACAAATTGAAGAAAAACGAGTTTTATAATGGTTTCATCATAACATAATTAAACTCTCGGAAATAAATAGGAAATGTAGAATCATCATTAAATTTTCATCATCATATGATATATTGATAATGAAAGTGGATGGTATCATAATATAATATCCCTAGTGAATCATAAAAATCCTTAAAAAATATTTACATAGATAAAAAATACATTTAAAGACAATTTTAAACTTTCTTTTCAAACATGTATAAATTTATTTATATTTTGAATAAAATTTATCTAAAAAACTCTTGAAAATTTAGAAAATTATTTTATTTGATAATAATCATGGAAAATTGTAATGGAATATTTAGGGTAAATAATAGTAATCATGATGGGAAAAATTATTCATATATTATATGTCTAAATAGAACATTATTTTCATACTTTTGAAAAAAAATCAAAAACAACATGTTTGAAAAATGCTTAACTAAATTTTTTTTTCGACTTTTAAATAAAGTAAAAGATAATGAAAAAATTATTTTAAATAAATCATAGGTAAAAACTTCAACAAAACAATTTTTAGGAGTATATACATGGAAAAAGAAAAATTATACCGGGGAGGAAATTGTAACACCCCGACCCAAACCACCAGGTCTGAGATGAAGGGTCACATGAACTCATGAACAACTCCCTATATGAAAGAGGATATCGACTAGTAGCATATGTATGATTCCATCAGTTGGGATATTATACCCTTTGTACCATTTCATATTATCGATAATAGAACATATGAAATAAAACAAATAATGAATCAATGTAATCATGCTGCAAATGAAAGGATAGAATGCATGTCATATAGTAAAGGAAACTCCTAATTTTGTAAGACTATCTAATGCATGAACTACTAATCAAATAAAAATACAATGAATGGTAGATATTTTATAGCCTATCCCTTTCGGCTCTATCTATGTTCTCTTTTTCTCAATCATGCACCATAGGGCCCTTTTCCTTCACTGGATCTCTATCCCTAAAATAAAAATCACTCAAAAACTAAAAACTAAGCTGTAAGACCAAGAATAAATAGGACACCACCAATGAATCATCAACCTAATGTTCTCAATTATAACGAGTGTTTTATATGAAAATAATTATTTCATAATGATCATAAACACAATATCAAAAATCATGTGGTTGTGTACTAACCAAGCTGCCAAAATCCTTCATTTATAACTGCTTCAACTATATTCTATCGGTATAATGTGTGGTACCAATAGTAACCCATATAGCAAAAAACTAGTGAATTAAGAGATTATATACCTCATGGTTTCATGCACACATGTTACCTGACATCCTCTAGCCATAAAGTGTATCATGCTACCTGACGTCCTCTAGTTATCTACCCGGAAACCTTGAGCACATGGTACATGATATATAATAGGCTACCTTGAGTGAATAAAAAACACAAACAACATACAAACCTCATAAATATACCATTTTCCCAGGTCTTTCATTGATAGCAGCACGTGAAATTCACACTTCCCCTAAAAGGGATGCACATCGCACGAAGGTCCACCAATCTAAAATTCTGACATGAACTCCAAGGAAATGATTACATACATCATAGGGTAAATCATGATTATAAACAAGAAATCATGAGTTAAATAATATAACCAAGTGAACATGTGAATCAACATCAAACATGGAATCTATCTATTCTAAAAAAACTCATGGAAACAATTTCATAGAGTGTCTCATGGGATAAATACGCATTCACATGTGAACATATCAAATAAAAGTCATTTATTATGAAAACAAATACAATAAGAAAACACGTGTAATTGAGATCCCAAAATGTGATTAAATTACTACCTCACAATTTATAATGCCAGTATCATGTTCCTTCAAAAACCTCATTACCCAAACCATGCTCACATAGCAACCATAAAATGATTTAATTCCAATGGCTATTAAAACCAGTTCCAATATGACTTGATATTGGTTATAAATCATGTAAAATAGAAAAAATAAAAGTGATATAACCAAAATTACCCAAGGTTTATCATCATCAAAATGGATCCCCAATGTTAGTTTAAAGAGGTGGAGGAAAATAGTTCTTGAAAATTTGGTGTCTCCAAGGTGCAAGGTTGGGGTTATGTCATAGAGGTGTGCTAAAAACACACCACATTGTAAGGTTATGCTCTGTATAATAGGGATGTGTTCAGATAAACCACCAAGAAAAAGGTGAAGATAGATAAAGAGTAGAGGTACAGTAGAAGGAGTTCACTGTGGTACATGGAGGAATATGGTGCGAGTAGGAAAACAATTTAAAAGGGTTAAGTTGTAGTTAGAATTTTTGTGGTGTAGTAGGGTTATTTTTGTAAAGGAATGCATTATAACATGAATAAAAATTGAGTAGGGTGATCACTAGGTTGTGGATTGGTCTCTACATCCCATCAACTCTTTGAATCCATTCAAGAATGGTTGAAGACCATGGAATTTATATTGCTCAATACTATGTGGAATACCTCCATTTAATACTCAATAATTTCCCTCATAAATTTTAAAGTAATAATAAAATCCAATAGAAATGGAGACACCTAATTCAATTATTAACAACCTATTAAATACTTTCACTCTCATTAAATCTGAAACGCAAACCCAGATTAAAAATCCTCATTATTCCCCAATTTATGATATAAAATGTATTAACACCTGAAGTCCTCCATTTGTACAAGTTGTACATGGAATGAGTCAATGTGGCATGCTGTAAAATACTATATAATATCATTTTTTAGTAGCATCACCATGGTGGAGACTTTGTTTCATATCCACCTGGAGGAACTGCAATAGTGTAGACCTTCTTTATGTATAATTTCCTTAGATCAACAATAAGAATATAGAACAGCTAGATCAATATAGCATGGTATACCTCCCGACATCATGGTATATGCGCTAAAACATAGATACCCATTGTTTCAGTATAAATCTTACAAAACACATACAAAAACATCCCTAATATTCCCAAGGCCAATGAGACATTACCCAAATATGGATCGACTCGAAAAAAGGGGATATGGGGGAATAAAACTTTTATTAATGAAAAAAATTCGTTTATAATTCATCCCCTCTTAATGACTTTTTTTTCATGATAAGTGTCTCTAGGGTTCCTTACTGAAGCACACAGGCCACTAAGCTCAAACATCAACCTCTTGCTCCCAGGTTTTCAAATAGATCCACCCATGATGCCACCAAATCAGAAAAATTGGTATTGTATTCCCTCAATGGACATATCACTCTAGACTGCAATACAAATTGGACACTCATCATAGTATGTGTTAGGCTCCGAATCATCATCCTCGCAATTGATGACATTCATAGGATAAGTCATGTACCTCTGGAGTTGTGACATATGAAACATGTCATGGGTACCTTGGTAATGAGAATGGATATACATATGGTACATCACTATCACAACATATTCAGGGACCATGAAAGGATTAACAAAATGTGGAGGTAGCTTTCCATACTTTTTCATACATTGATTCCCTAATCGAGGTGTCACTCTCAAGAAAACATTCCCTCCAACAATTAACTCTAGATGTAACCTATAATGACAATAATATGATCTATATCAACTCTAAGTGTTGATAAACATATTTAGAATCATCTACACTCATTTATAGGTCTCCTGAAATAAACTAGCATCAAAACCACTTCATAACCTTTCTCATGCCAATAGAGTGGTGAATGACACAACCTCACCTACAAAGACTCATAAGGTTCCATCTAAACGATTATTTATAACTATTGTTGCATAAAAACTCAACAAAGACTATTTGATCATACCAAGATACACTAAATTCAAGGACACATGTTCAAAACATATCCAACAATATGAATATAGTCTACTCAAATTTTTGGTCTATATAAGGAATATTTGAGGTGCTCTATTTCAGCTTTTTCCATAGACCAGTCTGTAATCCCATCTAAACGCATGATGTTAAAAAATGTGACTATGTTCAAAAAATTCTCAATATGAATCCATGTAATAATATTATCCCATGAAAATGAATCTTTCCAAGATAATCTACTGAGTGGGTATCACTAATCGATAAAAAATGAGAAAATTTGGTCTGCCAATAAAACATCGCCAAAAAAACCATGACTTCGTTGTGTCCTAGGTAGACCCATCAAAAATTACATCATGAATTCCTCTAACATATACATGGGAACTAGAAGTGGATAGAGGAACACACCAGGATACCATTTATTATCCTTTATCTTCTGAAAAGTAAGGAATCATGTAACAAATCTAGAAATTTCCCTCTTCATCCCTAGCCACCAGAACAACCAACTAATGTCATAGTGCATCTTCATTACTCTATGGTTTACTTCCCATCTAGAGGTATGGTCATCCCTCATAATATATCTATAATTAAATTACGGTCTATTAATCTCTCATGCACCTTGATCATATCATTGTTTCTCAAGGACCACCCCGGTATAAGATCACCTCATGCTAGTTATTCATGTATCACAGTACACTCTTAGTATGAATCATATCCATTATCAACCCAGTCTACCTAATAATATGTGACCACCATGGAAGAACAAGTTAAACAACCCTAGTCCTCTAAATAATCCATCCTCCAATCATCCAATAATATCATGAAGAGACATTACTCCTTGGATGTCTACTCACCAAGCCCTTTCATAGCCTATATATTACAGATAAGAGAATCCATAAAAATGTTACCCTTCCTAGGTGAATAAATCATCTCAAAGTAGAATTTTTGCAGATAATATACTCAGATCTTACGTATTTGGTTCAAGTCTATTTATGTGAAGACATAGAAAATGATCTTATGGTCCAATTTTGACAAAAAAATATCTTATTGAAGCGATAGTGTCGCCAACACATCAGATTTAGAACCATAGATTAAATATCCAATTCCTGATTATGTTATTTCTTATAATGGGTTCATATATAACATGAACCATAGGCTACTACCTTTTCTATCTACATTAATATCACTCACATACCAATGATAGATACATAAAAATCTACTATATAATTAATCCTATGCATGGGGAGTGTCAGTACTACAGTTGTCCAAAACCTTCTCCTTAGAAAAAGGAAATATTATTCACATAGGTTTAACCACTAAAACACCCCTCCCATATAAATGAGCACATTCATGGGTGCTGATAAATTGCATAATTACTAGATAAATTATCGGCAATATCTAGTATGGCCATAGAATCTTATAATCTTGAGCATATTATAAAGACATTTCTATGAAATTACTGCCACAAATTCCTCTATTTTCATTGATATACCTATCTCAAACAAAAAATGTCTGAAGAACATCGCCCTTTAAATTGGAAGTCACAATATGACATCTTGGAATAAAGTCAATGTGATTGACCTTTAATCGGGAAAATCATCAGGTTCTTAGCATGCTTCTCAAGTGTCAGTTAGAAGTTAAAGATGTCATTGATAAACACTATGATGAAAAAGTTTATATATGAATGGATGATCGTTTTAATGATGGATATGAACACTACCAATTAGTCTAAAAACAACACCATGTACTCATAAATTTCAAAATTGTTCTTCAACTCCATCTTTAGAATTTACTCCTCTCTAACTCTGAACTGGTGATAGCTTAATAAAAGATAAATATTAGAGAACAATAAGGATCCCCATAACTAATAAAAAGATCATCGATCCTAGAAAAGGGATATATATTCTTCATATTCACCGAATTAAACATTCGGTAATTGAGGCAATGTCGATGAATACCATCCACCTTCATAGAGAACAACATTTGTACACCCCATGGTGAATTATTCAACCAAATAAATCTAATTTTCTCTAAGTCATCAAACATTACATTGTACTTATACAATTTTTTGGATTTGTATTATATTGGGGTATCTAAATTGATTTTTCCCCAGGAATAAGATTTATCTAAGTCAAAATTGATGATCCTTCATAGTATATACTATATGATCCAAAAGCACCATGATAATGGGTGAATCAAGGTGTCAAATTTACTTTCTAAATAGTGGATCCTATTCCAATGTTGGTTGGAAATTTTCAATCTTTTCTAAAGGAATTTTTTATTAAATAACCATTCACATGTAGATAAAAAACACATTAGTTTTTCTTGGTTCACCACTAAGGGATAGTACAAATAGCATACCCCGATAATGTGTATGTCGTACCAAAATCCAATAATCTTTATTAGTTGTGGAATAAAAATATTCATACATAGTCACTCTATGACAAGCTCACTACCTTTACAATATTTCAGGGATAGCACACTGCCTCCCTTAGAACACTTTTGTCAACTGCCCCAAGTTCACTACTTTTGGATAAGTCTTAATCAGTTTAATATATTGAAGGTCGCTTCAGTAGATTTGAATTTAAAACTTTTTACCAATATATCATGATACTTTTCTTAAATCAAATTCCAATGTTGATTCACATTAAATCACTATTCACACAAACCATATTTTCGACACTATTGCTCGTGAATCTCTCAGGCTTCAAAAAACCTCATTAAAGATTCAAATAAATACCAACATTCACGAACCCACTCACATTCACGAATATCCCAACCTTTTAGAAGATTAAAGGATTCATGGAATAAACTGTCTTCATGAATCTCACTTCTTTTATGCAACAAACTGTCTTCATGAATCCCACTATCTTCATGGAAAAATATACATTCAAGAAGCTCACTACCTTTTAGGAACACTAAGCCTTCATGAAACTCCTAGTGTTCAATAAACTACCATAACTCAAAATAAATGGCATTGGTTAATACATATTTATTGATTTAGTGATTTCTAATATCATATATATCTCCAGATTCATGAAGCTCCTATCCTTTATGAAGTCAAATCAGTTTATACTTTTTTTAACTCTCTTCATGTCTAATGAAGTTGGAGTGGCCTCATATTTATAGACTCAATGATTCCGGATTCTACCATTCATCTAGAATTTTTTTTTCAAAACTCCAAAAAACATTTAAAAAAACTACTTCACTCATGAAGCTCCAATGAAAATAATCTTGCCCTTGAAGCTTCACATAGTCATTGGGATTACCATAAACCCATCATGGCTTTCGTAATTATCCACATATTGGGGAAACTCAGCCTTTATGAAACCCAAGATTCTAAAAAACCTATTATATTACCATATTTTTGAATACCCATTCCCATAAAACCACATTTCATGATTCTTGACCCTACCTCCTAATTTTGAGCCCAAAAAATTGGAAAGCACTGCGAAATGACGCCACCTTCAACATTGTAGTTATCTTGAAATACAATGTGATCTCCCTGATTATACTAGGCTGGATAGTCAAAAAACTAAACTCCATTTATAGCTATGAATATCATTGGTTCCAATAATATCTCCCTTTTTTGAAAATCTATAGATATATTTAATCAAGCAACAACCACTATCAAAACTAGATATGTGAGAAACAAATCATCTAACACTCTATGTACAAGTGAAAAAATACTAGTATAGAAAAAAAAAGGGAGCCATGAATTGGGTTTTCATTCTTTGTAATGATAAAATATGTTGAATATATTCTCTGATTGTTTCCTCATAACACCTAATTCTCATTGCATCACAGAAGCATCACAAAAACATTCAACTTGTAAGCATTTTACACTTCTGTAAAACATTTAACATTTGAATTTATTCATTATACCCCTTTGTAAATAATCCCAAAAAACATGTATTTAAAATTTTAAATCTCAAAACACACTCCCCCTAGATCATATCTCCCCCATAAACCATTATTACTTCCACAAAAATATTAAAATAGTTAACATAAATGGGGAGAGTGGAACACCCAGAACCTCCTCATACACTAGGAGGTGGCTGAAAATCAATGTTAAAATGATGATTCTTGAATACATGTGATGCCAATGTCTTATTCATTGTTTCATTAACTTGGGAATTAGTTCCAACGTGCTCCATTTTAATCATGCATTGTTCAAATTTTTCCTTGATGAAGTGATATATGATCTCAACATGTTTTGTATGAGAATATTGAAACAGATTATTCATAAGATCGATCATGCGATTATTGTCAAATTGAATCACCATTGGATATTTCAACTCATCACCACCATCAATTATTTGTTTTTTCATCCACAATAGTTCAGTGAAATCCTCTCTAGTAGAGATATAATCTTCTCCATCCATACTAATAGAAGTGTTTTCTTTTTTTCTTAATCAACTATCCCAAAAAAATATTTCGAATGAATAATTAAACACCACTTTTAGATTTTATATCCACCAAATATCCATCCATGTTAGCATCATAAAATGATGATAATTCATTATATAATCTTATATAAAACTATAATACGAAATTGAGATTACCTTTATTATATTTCCTATGATTATTTTAACTGGTACTAAATGATCTTCATTTGGATTACATTGAAAAACGGTCACTAAGAATGTTTCAAATACAATATATAGATATGTTTTAGTAAAATAAAATAATCTTTCAATGATTCTTCTATATAGGGTAGGAACCACAGATTTCCCATCCTTATTTATTCCATGATTTGTACAAATCAAAATTGGATTTTACATTGTTGGAAATACCTTCAATGTTTTTTCCAAATAAACGTGTAAATGTGTGGATCATTAACTCCTCTCTCCCCCTTAATATTCTAGATATTAATTCTACATTACCTCCACATTATTGACAAGAAATACATAGTCCATGTGAAAAAAATTATCAATTAATAATTAAGAAATGTTTCATCAATCATTTCACTATAAGTCTACTTGAGTTGTGCTTGATGTAGAAAACAAGAGGATTTAATTTCGACAACAAAACTATCCATTACAAACTAATCATGAAACCTTATGATATGAAAACATTAAAAATTACCTTCAAAGTTTTTAAACATTCATTATAGGATGATGATATTAAATGTGATATGAAAATTTTAAGAATATTCATCCTAAAACACTTACACTCACTTTCAAAAAATGGATAAAATATATTCAAATGAAATCGACTAGATATGTGTACTTAGGGAATATGAATAATTCCTATAACAATGATTAATTCAAATTCTCCAATTTGTAAAAATATATTTATTTTGAGTAAATATGGATGATATATTAAGAGGGACATGCCTTTTTCAATGACATGATCTTTAAGTAATTTCTAGAATGATTAATTTGATACCCATTGAGATATGGAATCTAGATACTTATTAATTTTCTTTCCCACAAGGTAAATACTTATCAGCATATTCCTAATGATGGATCTCATCGTGAATGTATTTCAATAAATTATAGTATGTAAAATACAACATAATGGATCTTCAACTTATGACTGTACACATTAGAAAATCTTTAAAACATCTCCAAGTATAATCTTCTAGAACACTTGTTATATAGGATACCAAAAATAAGATCAATCTTAGACGGTAACATATTTATCCTAGTTTTATAGAATATAAAAAATTTAGATTAATCTAAAATGATCTTCCATAATGTATTTATTTTAATACCAAATTGAGGAATCAATCAAAGATGGGAGATTATTCAACTTGGCTATTCAGAATTGACATCCATGACTACTTCTTAGGTTCTCCCCATGAGAACATTATAAAAATTAAATTCCCGATATAATAAGCACAAAACACAAAGAATAAGAAAAAGTATTATCCTCATGAATTTATCAATATGAAGAGAAATTTTAATATGATCTCCCCATCCAAGTTTATCTATTTTATATGGTCTTCATCTTTCCACATTTTAATATTTGTTCTAATTTTTATTGTGTCAGAATGAATATCTTCACATTCTCTTATTATTTGGGTGGATAATTTTTATTCATAACAACCCTAATAGATTATATATTATTACTCCACTTAAGTACTACTTCTTTTTCATCTGGTATGTTTAAACAAACATTTTCAATGTGACTATATTTCATGCATCTCTCACACAAAACTTATTTAATAGAAGAGTTTCCTTTTGATTGAGAACTGTCATGAACTTTTTTTATCATGTGAATTATTTTCTTTAAATTCTTCACCATCCGTATCCATTGGATCTTAGATTTTCCTTATTATTTCCAAATATTCTGTCCAAATAACTACCATGTTATTTGGAACTGTTCTACCAAGTTTGGATCTTCCAAATGTGTTCTTTTGAGTGTCATCCATCTTATTAGTTATTTTGGATGAACTGCACTTCATATTCTTGGATTTATAATCCAGGTTTATATTATCTTCCTTACATGCGATATTCTTTAGAGAATTTATGTTCAAAATTTTATTTTGATTTCATCCCAAGGTAGATTATTTATACTAGTCCGTCTTTTTTTATATTATTTTCTTATCAATTTTTAATTCATGTAGATATAGGAATTCACCAACCTTGTGACCACTTAAATTTAATACATCACAAATGTTATCAATAACCCAAAATACTTTTTCTTTATTAATATTCTTTTGGGCCTCTGGTTTTTTATTTTTATTCTCTCGAATTCTCCCCCTTGAAATAGGCTTCCAATGTGATTTTTTATTTAGATTATTATTCCAAAAATTTAATACAGAATTCCCTAATATATTTAAGAACCAACATTGACCAACCAAACATGATATATTTATATATTCTGTATAAGGTTTTCATATTGTCTTCGTGACTTGTTGTGGTCTTTGTGATCAATCATAAGTTATACTCTCTTTTCTATACACCATAGTCATGGTGGGAGGTTTCTTATGACATTTATTCAAACATACATGATTATTATTTGTATTACAACATATTTTAGGTCTATTATTTATATAATCTTCTAGTGAACATTGAGTTGTAGCATCAACTGTTTTTTGAGGTCTCAATATACGTCTTCTAATGATTGGACATCGAAGATTCCAAATCTACACATTTCATAGTGAGGATTATATTATAATATTATACCATAATTATATTTTATTGAAAAGAATTATTCACAAAAATAACTTCATATTCATGTAGAATAACATTATTATGAATCAAAGAGTCATGTTCCTTGACCTTCTTGGATCTTTATTCTGACATTAATCCCATAATAGCATTATTATTTTTTAATTTCTATTAAAGCGCATGGAAATTTTCTTCAAGATATTTTTTGACTCCCTCTTCATATTAAACTTCATTCAGGTATTTTTAGGATCAAATTTAATGTTACATATTTTTTTAATGGTATCAACCTTCCTAGAGATCATTAAGCATTAATGAACTTTTTCTTGCAATCCTTTTTCCAAAGCATCAGTCTATCATACTAAATGAGTGATATCTACCTACATACATTGAAAATCTACACAATCAATAGAGAAAATTTATTTGGGAATATCATGTAGAAATTTTTATAATATATCAACTATAAATTCTAGTGAGGATTTAGATTGATTATTATCATCACATGTGAAGGGATTATTATTTTCAGGAAAACATTCATAGGTGCTAACACATACCTCCTAGTCACATGAATATTTTGATTTGCATGTGGTAAAAAGGATGCCATTCTGTTTGTTGTAAACCTGATCCACCTGCTCTTTAAATTACAAGACTTGTATATCTTATTTTCATAATGGAATGGAGATCCATGAACTCATTCTTCTTTAGATAAGAGGGACTTCTTTAATTGTCTCTTCAATTTCTTTATACTGTTCATCATGGTCATGGTGGATATAGAAATCATCAAAGAGATAGATTAATATTCATTTAAACATCACTTCTATTTTGATTTTGGAAAGAAACAAAAATCTTCTAAATAGAATATATTTACAATAGAGAGTCTATTAAAGGTGAACCTTCCCTCTGATACTACTTGTAGGACCCCAAAAACCCTAATATGGGAGGGGTGAATCAGGGTGTAAAATTTTTATTTTAAAACAATAGATCTTTTTCCCACATTATCTGGAACATGTTAAACATGTAAAAAGTAATTTTACAGTAATTAAAAATTTAAATTTAGAGAGACAAAACAATAGTTTTACTTGGTTAAAGAATATAGGATAGTCTAAGGAGCATACACCAACAGTGTTCCTATCATACCAAAACCCACTAATCTTTAGTAGTTTTGGAATAAAATAGTTTCAACATAGTCACTCTATTCTGAGAAAAGAACCATTAAATTATTTTACGGATTGTACACTACCTCCCTTAGAACACTTCCGTCGAATACCCCTATATCACAACTTTGGGATAAGTCTTACTAAGTTTAACAATGTGATGTTCACTTTAGTTGAGTAGAATTTAAGTATTTTCCCCTAACTAGTATGAGAATATGATTGCATTGAAGTCCTAATTTTATTCAATGGAAAGCATAGTTCACTTAGAATAGATGTTCAACAATATTTCTTATGAAGCACTCAAACATTGTTAAACCATCATTATGTTTGAAATAAAAAACAACCTTCACAAACCCACTCACATTAGTGAAGCTACTAGACATTGTGAAGATTATATCTTTCATAAAACAAACATACTTCATGAATATTACTTACTCGTTGGAAAAACTACCTTCGCAAAGCTCACTACCCTCACAGAACAAACCACCATCATGAAGCTCACTGCCTTCAAGGAACAGTAAGTCTTCATGGAACTGCTAGTTTTTGTGAAACTCCCATAACTCAAAATAATTGTAACTAATTAAGACATAACTTGTCCTTTCATGATACTCAACCTCTTATTTAATTCCAGATTCACGAATCTCCCATCCATCATGAATCACTTCGTTTTACCCTTTTCTCTAATTCATTTCATATAATATAAATTAGGGGTAGCCTAATATTTATAGGTTAAGAATTTCATGACTCCCCTATGCCCCTAGAGGGGTTTTTATGAAAATATAAAAAACCTTTATATGAATATCTTTCACTTTTAAAACTCTAGTGAAATGAAACCTACTCTCAAATATTCTCATTGTCTTAGAGATTACCATCAACCCATCAAGTCATTCGTAATGCTCTACATATTTGAAAAACTCAGCTGTTAAGACAACAAAATTTTTATACCCATGATGTTACCATATTTATGATGATTAAATCCTATAAAATCATTTTTCTCAATGATTTCATGTACCTCTTGATTCTAATCTCATAAATTTTCCCAACAGTGGGAAATAATGTCACCTTAATCAATATAGTTAGTTTGAACTGTAAGATAACTTTCCATGAAAACACCCTAAAAATCATAGTATGGATTGATGAAAAAAACAAACTCAATTTCAATCTATTAATAGCCTTTGTTCCAATATATCCTAGTTCACTGATCCCCATATAGATATCATCCCATTCTTTAGCATCCTACAGGATTTTGGTTCCCCAAAATGATGAACAATTCTAGAGTGGAAGTTAATAAATTTATGACCATAATTATAAACTCCATTTCTGATAATATTCACTAATAAAAACAATCATGGATTAATTATCTCTACTACCTAACCCGTAGAAGAGGTTCCAGAGCATGCTCAACTACATTCTCCTACAAATTCTATGGTAAAGAAGAGACATCCTAGAATATTTTGGGGATACTTCTTCTATAATGTGAAGGAAACACTTCAGAAAATACAAGAGTTATTAGGATAAATTATATTCAGTCTATGATATCACACAATTTTATCCTAGGATTCAACCCTTACCCCATGTAATACCCCTTATAGAACAAACACTAGTTTATTTCCAAGTATATTATTCATGATCTTCATATATATACTAACACAACAACATTCTCAGTCAAAATAATCATTGAAAATAAATATATATCATAATGGTTTGGAAATATAGTTATATCACAGAAGGAGAAATTTTCATGAATAGATAGCTCAAATAAAGGAATTTATTAAATGAACTTCTATACAACACAACAATAGCTATATATATGGAATGATAAAATACATGCCTAGTCATAATGCATGAATACAATCAAAATATCATAAATCACATATAAACATCATGTTCATCACTCATGGTGAATTTATTTAATGGTAATAGTAAAACATAATTTCCGCCACTTTATGGAATCCTGTAGCTCTATTATACAATGATGGAAAGACACTATCATAGTTACCCTTCTTGAGTCTCAACTGTCCAATCTCCTGTATTTACAATCCCAAATAATGGAAAAGATAAAATAAATGTTATTTAATTTCAATTCTCTGATTCCTTTTTATCACACCTCAAACCCATCCACTGGGTCAGATCTAGAGGGTCACATAATCTCATGCATGCCTCTCAATACACAGGAGGTCATTGACTAGAAGTGAGGCTTTGATTATATCAATTGGGAGATTGTACCCATTATATCATGTCATAGGATCAATAATAGATCATAAAAAATAAAATAAATTATTGTAATCCTATGGAAAATAAAAACATGTAATAGATGTTATATTGTAAATGTTGCTCATAAAGTTGTAATCATATCTTAAGAATACGTAGTGGGTCCTCTAGAGTCTATCTTGGTCTTCTATAGCTTCTTCCTCCTCTTCTCAACCATCCACCATAGGTACCTTCCCTTTCACTACATCCCAATTCATGAAATCTACAAAATCACTAAAATGTCCATATATAGTTTGAGTAAAATACTCATTTGGGAACCACCAATGAATCATCAACATAGAGTGCCAAAGTATATCAATTTAATTTTATAATAATAATAATAATAATAATAATAATAATAATAAATTTGTGACAAGAAAAATCAAAATATCAATAACTGAGGCTTTGTATGCTAACCAAGATGCTACAAACCCCTGTTCATACCTACTTCAACATCATGTCTAATGAATAATGAAAGGTTACAATAGTAACCCAACTATCAATAATGCAGTGAATTAGAATATCAAATACCTCATGGTGTCATGTTCATATGATACCCAAAATCTTCTATCAATCTAGTGTATCATGATACCTGATGTCCAATAGTTATCCATTAGAATACCTCGACCACATTTCACTTGATGTATACTAGGATAACTCATGTGAATCCAAAATATGGTCGCAATGGATCCTCATAGCTATATTATATTCTTATGTCCTTCTTCACCATTGCCAAGAGTCAAGTTCACTTCCCCTCTAAGGGATGTGCATCGCATGATGGTCCAACTAACTCAAATACCTACAAAACCTCCACGGAAATGGTAAAACACATCACAGAGTAATTTATAATGAATTACATGACATCATGAGATAAATTGTAGGACAAAGTCATATTATTAATTGGTATTAAACATGGAGTCCAACTATTTTAAATAATATCATGGAAACCATATCATAGAGGGTATCACATGCTACACACTCATCCATTTGTATTCTCAATCAAGAATGGTCAATAAATATTCCAAAAAAAACTATAGCAATGTATCATGTGTAAAAGAGATCCAAAAAAAGTCAGTAACTTCCTAACATGAGGTTTTAAATATTAGTATCATATTCTTTCAATGATGTCATTACATGAACTATTCTTACACAGCAACCAAAACATTAACGCACGATAAGGTATCCTAGAAATGGTTCCAATATGACATGTTATTGGTTATAGAGAATAGAAAAATGGAATGAATCTTATTTTTTAAACCAAATTTATCTTAGGTCGATCATCACCAAATGAGATCCTCAGGTTTTGTTTAATAAGTATGATGAAAAGATAGTTGGAAATATAAGGGTCTATAAAGCATAAGGAAGGGGTTGCAACATGGAAGTGTGACAGAAAACATAACATTACATAAGATTATGGTCTATAGCAAAATGGTGTATTGAGAGAAACAAACATAGAATATTGGAATCCCTCTACATCACATAGGTTTACTAGAAAGATGTCATGACAACAATTTTTTTGATACATTGGTGTAGGATTGTGATGTCTTCATAATTTTTGTGGGGCTGTGTGAACCTTTCAGTGTAGGACAGAACTGGAACTCAAATAATTGTATAACAGGGTGAGAAAAGTGGTGTGGGGTTGTCCTTGAAGCCTTTTGGATCACAAAATCTTGGGGAATATATAGTTTATAAAATCATAAATAATAACTCCATTTAATCATAACCAATTACCCAAATAATTCTAAAACGAAGAATCAATTCAAATTATAAAGAAATCACAAAATTAAATTCATTACATACTATTTAAGGATTCAAGTTTCATTAAAACCTAAATTACAATTACCATTAAAAATTCTAAATAATTCCTTGATTGAAATAAATAAATGCATTTACACCCAAAGACCACCATCTATACATGTTGTATGTGAAAAGCGGCATTACAGCATGGTGTAAGCCATTATGGAACAACATTCATCATTGGAATCGTCATCATCAAGAATATGAATCATGGTCTACTAGGATTCATTTATAGGGAGAAGAACTTCCTCCCATGGAATATACTCAGATCCATGGTAGGTCTATGGTGTATTCAGTTCATTATGGCATAGCTTACCTCCTTGTAATGTGGTCTTTGTGATATAGAGAGTCCAACCTTGGTTTGGATATAAAGCTTACCAAAATCACACAAAATATTCCTCAAGATTCCAATGGCCTGCAATACTTCACCCAAACCTGTTTTGACTCAAAAAAATAGGAATATGTAAAAAATACTCTAATTAAATAACAAGAATTTTGATGCTTCAAGGAATAATGTCAACTTTTAATTAAAAAAATTATAGATCATTTTAAGTACTAGAGGGAAGGAAATGATCTTAAATAACATAGACCTCAAAAATAACTGGAGGATTATAATAGAGATGTGTTTCAATAAATTAATATCATAAAATTTCACATAAATTAACCTCGAACATAAAAAATCTAAAAATTAAATGATATTGTAACATGAACCTTTATCAATTTTAAAACTTTTCAATCATAAACTTTATAAAAGAAATAACTCCATATGATAATTTTAATACCATTAATATAAATAAATTCATTATATAATATTTTAATGGTTTATTATATACACCACATGAAATAAACATGTGGTGAATATGGAATATGTATCACAAAATGAAAAGTGAGTTAAGAAACCCTTACCTTGAGTCTTGTCTTGCTTCATATGCATTCAAATATTGTGAATAGTAAATATATAATTACTATAAATATATAATTATTATAAATATATTACAAACCCATATTAATACATAACATACTATGTATCACTCCTTTATAATTTCCAATTATCCATTTATCGACACATTCTACACCAAAATGAGCATCTGAATGAAAACAGGTATGTTCTCTTTGAATGTTTTAGTTTGATGGTGTAGGATACTATATTTTAGTAATGGTTTCATAATCTATATAATATTAATAATAAAATATGTATCATATTTTTTATTATATAATGTTTTATAATTATTCATACAAATATATGATGAAAAATGAATTACATCACTTTGTGGAGATGGAAGTCCATATGTACACACAAGTTATATTTCCACTTTTCAATTTATGAAATGAAATAAAGGTAAATAATAATTCACCTATAAATAATCATTATAATTACATAAATAACATATATATTCATTAAATCTATCATTATTACTAGATATATAAATTGAATATGAGAAAAATTACATTGATTCGTGGTGTTGGTAGTACACATATATGCACGAGTGATGTTATAATTTTTCAGAATAATTTAATGTAAGAAGGTACATAAGTTGTTATAATTATAGAAAAGCAGTTATATAAAAAATTTAATATATAAATATTAAAATCCATTATAATATACAACCATGAAATATGGTTATGGAAAATGAATCATATCTCTATGTGGAGGAGGTAGTCCACATGTATGTATGATAAATACTTTCATTTCTCATTTGATGGAAAAGGAGATGTAAAAGGGTTGTGAAATATTTATAATTACATATTGGTTTATTTATGGTACTTTATTAATCATTTTATGATGTATACAATAGGTTTTTAAGAGTATTAATAATAATAAAAATTAAAATTACTCGTTTAATAGTTATATCTCTTCATTGAGAAACCTCATTTGGCATTAAAATTAATCCTTGAAATGATTGTATTATGATAAAACCATGACTTATGGTACCTGTTGATATATGTTACGAAATTAATTTTGTGGGGAGTTTATATGCCAAATTTCACTTTATCTGTGGAAATTATGTGGGTGTTGGTATCTTCTTATAGTGAAGGAAATGACACATTTGGAATTACATAAATTATTTAAATATAAAAAAACTTATTTCATGTGAAAGTTTTTCCTAGTGGAAAAAAATTTAAATATAAGATATGTTATTGTTGAAATAAATTAAACCAATAAAATTTGGATATTATTATGTGGAATTTTAAACCTTATCTTTTGGTTTAACACTCTCATTAACCAACATTAACCATTATAAAGATATCAAATTTTTTCATTATTAATGGGTTTGAAATTTACTTAAAAGGTAATATTTTTCCATAAAATGGTCATAGAATTACATTTTAGACTGTATAGAATCTCTTTTGTCCTATTTTAATATTCTTTTGATTTTGAAATTATTTTATAAAATAGTATTTAAAATAAAATTCTATTGAGGTCATTATAAGAATTATTCACATATTTTGACATTAAAAACATCAATAAAGAAATTTAATTCGAATATAAACTCCTCCACATTCAATTATACATTATTATTAACAATGAAATTCATTTTAATCTATAATTAATCAAAAAAATATCACTTTATGGTTTTAAAATCATTTACTTTTATTTTTCTACATCTTCTACATGAACTGTGTCAACATTCTCTAAGTATTTAAGTAATTATACCATTAATAAAAAAATTTAAAAAAAATAAAAAATTTGATTATTTTAAAAATGAAATTTTATACTCTTTCATAACATCTTATTATATCTCTATGAAAATATAATATAAATTAAATACAATATATTGACCTTTTGTAATTTTTCATCACATAAAAATAATATAAAGGCCTTTATTAAAGAAAAATGTAACCATGTCACAAACTGGACTAGATTCCCTGGTACTATGACACCCAATCCAGCACTAACATGGACTGAAGGGTGTTGTCGATACCCAAGGGATGGATACTAGAACATGGAATCATACAAGAAAAAATTAGGAATGGTTTTTCCGCATACATAGAAAAATAAATAGTTTCAAGTCAATATGGTCAAAAGAATACTCTATAGGGATAACTATAAGAAAAAATAAATTAGGTTCACAAACCCAAATATAACCATAAATTTCTATGAAACTGGATAAACAACTCAACTACCAATTAACACAGTAGCTCAAAGACCAAATACCAACAGCAACCACCATCACTAAGTGGTGCCTTCCTCTTTCTCAAACATGATAGGAGGAAATCTAAATATTCCCATTGGAACAAGGGGGGTCTGAGAAAAAAATCCTAGTATCTTATCACCAAGGAGTCCATGATAAGATTCCATAATTTATTAACCAAATAATTACTTCAATTTTAAACAAATAAACAAGGATGTTCAAAATAATGTTTAAAATAATTAATGATTTACATGTCAAATTATGAAAATACATTAAAAAATTTCTTAAAAAACATTTTATATAAAAAATTTATATAAATTCACAAGTCATTTTCAAAAAAAATTAAAAAAAGAATATATATCAATGAATTAACAACGAGAAACTTGGTCATATGCTAATAGTTGATTTAGTTCTAGGTTATGGGATCCTCACACACTCATATGATGATAACATCAATATGTACACTTATCTCTCTAACACTTTCCAAATAAGACTGACCAACATCCCACTACGGATAAGATAATATAAAGAGTTTATATAAGAGTTATAAAGCATCAATCCATTACTAGGTAAGTCCCATACTAGTGTGTTTGTCCTTAATAAGTCACTAACTATGTTTTATTTCATGTGCTCCAAAAAATAGTGGGAAATTTATTGAAAAAATGTTTAAAATACAATTTACCCATTTTTTCATTTCCATATTAAAATTTCCATTTAAAAACCAAAACGATATTTTAATCAAATAAATCATCTTTTCAAGATAAAACTGATGGGTTTATTCAAAAAAATTTAATATGATTTTCTCAAATAAAAATATAAAAAGATTTTCAAATTTCAATTTCATAATTTAATTTTCAGATTTATTTTTTCACAATTTTCCTTATAATTACACAAACATTCCCGAATGCAATAGAATTGGGGGGTTTTACCAAATTTCATGCCAATGAAAATTCATATGCACAATTCACTAGAATTGGGTTTTTATAAAACCAATTAAATTAAATTATATTTAAATAAATCAATTTTGGTTTAAATCAATTGGAAAACCATAATTGGAACCACCTAGCACAAGATCATAGGATTGGGAAACACAACACCCATATTGGGGAACTCCAATGAAGAGCATCAAAAATATTATCTGAGAATCAACCCTATATTCAAGATCTAAAACAATGGGAATTAGATCCTCCAACAAAACAGGGATAAAACATACCCTAGGAATGAGTGAAGGAGAGATAGGGATAGATAGAACGACGATCAAAAACTAACCTGGAATGAACTGAATGATAATATCCTAGATTTTATCAAACTTGGAGAGGGTTTAGAGGATTTAAAATCGGTCCTTGGGATCCCTGTCATCCTTGGAAAATAAAATAGGGATAGTTAGACTAGGGTAAGGGTCAAAATTGATGGTTTGTAAATTTTTTAAGAAATTTCATATTAAATAATATATTCATGCATAGTCAGTTGGGTAGGCCTGCACATTTCTTTCAAATCCTGCACCCTAACCATGCACCCCTACTGGTGGGGTTTCACGGTTTCTCCTTGGTAGATGAAAAATTTATATAACGATGCACAAATCATTATGAACCTCAAAACCTAGGTCTATATTTTTTTCACTAGTAGGGAACAGGGTTTGGGAAAAATGTGTGCCAACCATGAACAACCTATGTGTCCTTCAAAAATCAAAAAATTTTACCCAAATCATTCCTAAACAAAGGACTACCAAATAATAATCCAAATAGATGTTGAGGGTAGCTAAAAATTGTAACATAATTTTACAAAATCCCTTCCATATAAACATTCAATCCCAAAAAATGCTGTTAAAAATGTTCCTTGCCAAAAATATAAGGTCAATACACTCTCATCAGTGCATCCATCTCCCAAGTCCCATGAGTATTAGAATTATGATTCCATAGAACTCAAAACAAATGTTTCATCATTTGATAATGTACCTTGGTTTCAGAATCAACTATCCTAACTCGATGCTCAGTCATAGATAGAGCAGGCTCAAAACCATGATCACTTTAGCTCAGAACATGAGATGGATTAAAAATATACTTTCACAGTTTAGATACATGGAACATGTTATGTATTGAAGTAAATTGTAGAATAATTTTTAAACAATAAGACACTTTACCCACCCAATCAACAACCTAAAAAGGTACCATGAAATAAGCAGAAAGCTTCCCTTTCCTCCTAAGCCATCAATGACCCAACCGAGGAGAAATATTGAAGATCACATGATCACCAACTAAAAATTCCAATAGTCTATGAAGAAAATAAATATAATATTTATATTGTCTTTATATTCTAAACATTATCTAATGAATAATCATTATCTTTTTGGTCATATCTAGAACCATGATTGTTTCAATCAATGAACTCTCACTGATATCCGACCAACACAACATTGATTTACAAGGAAGGACATACAAGGCCAAAAAAGTATCCAAACTAATCACGGACTAGTAAGTATTGTTATAAGAAAACTCAACTGGCCCTAGATGGTTATACCAAGCCCCACTAAAGTCAAGGATTAACTGTAAAATAATATCCTAAAGAATCTATATATCTATTTTTATTTGGCCATCCAAATATGAATATTATATCATTCTCAAACAATCCTAAGATCCCAGTGCGAATTGATGGATACCTATAAGAGACTATACCTGATGGAACTCGATGAAAAATAAATAATTACTTTTATAGAATGATTTTCCTACTCCTAAAATTTGGTTGAATCATGAATGGGTATAAAGTGATATTATTTGGTCATCATATCGATCAAAACCTATATCGAATTATTCTTCATCTAGGTATAAGGATACCGAAACACAGAGTCCATAGATATCTCAACCCACTTCCAGGTTGGGAATAGAAGTTGATAAAGAAAACCAACAGGTCTATAGTGATCTCCCTTGACCTGTGGGCTTGTATAACAATAAGATAAAAATTTATTAATTCATCATATCATACCTGGAAACCAAAATTATTACCATGTGTTGTAGAAATTATTCATGGTTTTAGGGTTCACTACCCACTAGGAATTATATAAATCCCCCATAATAGATTTTCTGACAAATAATCATACCAAAAATTTATTTTGATAACATTGAATTCCCTATTTGGAGAACAACCAGTCAAAATGGTATTCCATCCATAAAAAGAGTCATTAATGCAATAGAACTCATCATGAATATGATTTTCCTAATGGATTAACGTGAGAAGGCTGATTTTCAACTAAACCCTGGCCAAGGAAACCTCGTCCCCTGATTCACAGACTCCAATATGACATTGTTCAAAAAGAGACATCAAGTTCCACTCTTCTGATGATTATTTCATGACCTGGATAAGAAGATTCTTTCTATGATCATCCAGGAAGAAATTGTGTTTCCCTATGGTATATGTGATTTCAAAATAAAATTATTATAGTTATCCCACCCAACACCTCTATAAATGATTCAAATATTTATGAGAGGAGATATAACTAAATCTTGTGTTTGGAAAACATGGTAAACCTTTATTATAAAATTTTCTTCCACCAACTTTTAAGATAATTATTCATATATTCATGTTAAAGGTCATGGGTTTGATAATTTTTCTTATGTGGAATCAACTACCAAGATCTATTAGAAATGAAATTATTAACTTGTATAGAAACACAACCCAAATGTAAACCCAATCTATTATAGAATACAACATTGCCCTGCGCGGAATTTGGAAGAGTCAACAATGGCTCACTAGTTAAAATACATTTTAGTTAAACAATATAATTCTAAAATTTCTCACACCATGAAAACATTACAACCTTACAGGTTAGAGTAGTCATCAGAGAAGTCAGATGTTAAAAGTCCATTACAAACCTACGATAATATCTAGCTAACCTAAGAAGCTCTAAATCTAAAAAATGTTTGTAATCCCCAAACAGCCTTCACCATCTCAGGATCAACTGATATACCACGTTATGACACTAAATATCCCAGTAAATTTACTTTTTAAATCCATAAATCACATATCATTAGATTTCTTATAATGTAGGTGATTTCTCAACAATTCTAGAACTACTCTCAGATGACACACATGATTATACTAGGACATAGAGTAAAACAAATTCATCCACATAGACTATCATCAAAATGTAAAGATACTCATGGAAAATATTGTTCATAAAATCCATAAATACTACAGGAACATTGGTTAGACCAAATGGAATTATAAGGTACTCTTAATTTCCATAACTACTCCAAAAGGCAGTTTTATGAATGTCAAATTCATTTATCCTTAGTTGATGGTAACCGGATTGAAGATAAATCTTTGAGAACCACTTATATGCTTTAAATTAGTCAAATGGGTCATCAATATGTGGAAATTGATACTTGTTCTTTACTATAACTCATTTTATTTTTCAGTAATCCGCACAAAGGCGAAGTCACCCATCATCATTCTTCCCAATTATAAAAGTAACCACCAAAGGTGACACACTCTAGCGTATACATCATTTTTCAAACAATCATCCAACTGAGCCTTCAACTCATTCATTTCACCTGGTTTTATAAATCATTCCCTTAGACGAGGACACTTTTTATAATATAATAGTGTATTGGGTTCTCTACCAATTCTTTTATTTCATTATCCAACGCCCAATCCCATGAATATCATCAAGGATAGAGTCCCTTATTTAAATGGGATCAATCCCCAATATTAGTCCATATTATCTCATGAGATATCTATTTTTACCTAATGCATTAGAGGGATATATAAGTCTAGGCCCACACAACACATAGTAAAAATTATACATATGTGTGTCATATGATCATAAAAAATTCATTATATAATAATATCATAACCTAAGGAAAGGGATTTATTTTCAAAAACATTTCATCATTTATTCTAAGAATAACTCATGAAAAATAAATAATTTTCAAAAAAACATCATCATAAATTAATTAACTCTTGGGAAAGAAATTGGTTTCATAGAATCATCCTTAATTCACCATCATCATAATCCATCCCATGAAATAAAGTGTATGGTATCATAAGATCGTATATTTAGTAAAGCATTAAAATCCATAAATAATGTTATCATAGATTAAAAATATCTATAAAATATCATTTGAACGTTTTTTTAAAAATAAGTTAAATATCATTTTATTTTGATAACTTTTTAACCGAAATTTTCCTAAATTCTAAAAAAATATATTCATTTGAAAATAATAATTTAAACATTAATAGGAAAATTCAAAGAAAATAATTAACTAGATGTTGATAAAATCTATTCATAATGCATATGTTTAGAGAGATAATTATTTTTATGGTTTGGTAAAAAATTAGAAAAAAACTAATTCGAAAAATATTTCTTTAAAAAGATAATTTTATTTAAAAAAATTAGTAAATTAAAATTTAATTAAAAGGTGATTTTAAAAAATTATAGGTATATATAAAAATAGTAAAAAAAATTAATAGTATATACATGGAAGAAAACGTTCATTGATCAAAGAGGAAATAAGGTCAAATTTTATTTAAAAAACATCCAGGTCATTTTATGTACCAAAGACAAGAAAATGAAATGCAACCATGTAAAACATAGAAGTAACGATAGGATAACAATATATATGTTGTTAAATAATTTATTATTATATAATATCCACCAAATTAACCTGGAACATAAACAATCCTAAAAACAAATGAGATTGTAACATAGACCCTTACCACTTTTATAACATCGGAAACATAACGACAATGAACGAAGTAACATAATATGGTACTTTAAAAATCATAAACATAAATATATTCATGATATAAAATATTAAATGGGTATTATATACCCATAATGAGTTAAAAAAGTGGGGAATATGGCATATTTCTTACAGAAACAAAAGTGAGATAAGAAACCCTTACCCCAATTCCCATCATGCTTCACACATATTAAAATATCATGTATAATAAATACAAATTTATTATAAATACATTATATAATAATATTTGTATATAAAATAAAATTTTTAAATCATTTATAATTACCAATTATACTTTAATTAAGAATTTTTTAATTAAAATGATCCTTCGAGTGAAAATGATATGTTTCTTATGTGTGTTTCGTCTCGATGGTTTTGGTACTTTTACTTTAGTCATGGTTTCACAATATATGTAATACTAATAATGAAATAAGTATAATATTTATTCATATTATTGAATTTTTTATTCATTAATATAAATCAGTAATTAAAAATTAATTACATCACTTTATAGAGATGGAAGTTCATACGTATGCATGAGTTATCTTTCAACTTTTTGATGGATGGAGAAAAAAAAATTTAAATTATAATTCACCTCTCCATATTAATTATTATATAATAAAATTAAATTTTTTTCATTAAATAGATCCTTATTACAAGAATTTTATTGTGTATATGATAAATTAATTACATTGATTTGTTGAGGTGGTACTCTACGGTTACACACATGAGATATTATCATTTTCAAATAGATAGAAATATAATAAGGTATAAAAAGATATTATAATTATAGAAATATAATTACTTCCTAAATATAAAATATAAAAATTAAATCAATCATAATATCCAACCGTAATATATGGTTATGGAAACAGAATCATATCATTACGTGGAGTTTATATTCCACATGTAAATTCGTGTGATACTTTTACTTTTCATTTGTTTAAAAATTATATGGAAAATGGTTTGTACATCATCATATTATCATCTCAGTATATTTATGATATTGTATTCATCATGTTATGATATATATAAAAAGTTTAAACAATTTTTATGAAGAAATAAAATTGAAAGTACTCTTTAAATACCCTAACATTCCATATATAAATATTGAATCTTAATTAATTAATATCCATTACATAACAAGACAATACACGAAATAATTATATTGGTTTAGTTCCTTCTAAAACTTGGATACATAGCCAAATGGTTCATAAGTAAACTAAATCATCTCTCACTCAGTTATTTATAACTATCACCCGTCATAGATATATCACACATAATACCTTTATTTATAACATTGGGAAAGTAAACATATGAAAGGGTGATCTTAGATGATCAGTAAACATAAATAAGTGAGACATCAACATGAAATGAACATAGGGGTATGATACCATGATAATAACATCTAAAAACTATACCATACATTTCATATATCATAAACATGAGTCATGGAATAAAGTTTGGTAGTATATAAGATATGAATAATAAAAAATAAAAGACTATTAGCAATGAGAGTATAACATCGACATAACACATTGGTTTTTGAAATACAAATAAGAATACAAAATATTATGTCAAGGATACCCACCAAGATATTCATAACATGTTAGGCTTGGGATAACTGCCCATATACCTACTTCTGTCTTGGGATAACCTTCTTTTTACCCTCATTTAAGAATAAAATAACCTCATGTGTGCCCTATTGTTTCATGATTGGGAAAACCTCCCATAATCCCTCTTGTATAATTCTTGGGAAAACCTCTCATGTACCTTTATTTTTTTGGGATTGGTATAAACTCTCTTGTACCCTTTTTAACTCTTAGGACAATTTTCATTACCCAATTCATTAGAAGAAGATATAGGTCTCACCCATCACATAATCTATAAATTTGTGTGAAACAATATATAAAAACATTTATCATATAATAACCCATGATAAATAAGTAGTTTTTATAAAACATTCTTCAATGAAAAACCTATTGAAATAAATGGGTTTTATAAACATTTAATAAATTCATCCTATCATAAACTATATAAAATAAGGAGGTTTCATGGAAATATTTTCATCATAATCATAAACATAAACATAAACCATCCAGAGAAAGAATAATGATGGTACAATTGGAACATATTATAGTAAATCATAGGAAACACAAAAGGTTATTTTTGTTGATGAATAGTAATTTCATGAAAATATTATAAAAATTTCATGAGAAAAATATACATTCCATGTAAAGACCCGTAAAATTCAAGGGAAATTTTTTCTTAATTTTCTTTAGAATTTTACAAGAGCGCGGTTTCAGACGGCACCTGATTCCGAGGCCCGGAGTGCCCGGAATTAATTTCCGAAGTTTGGCTCGGGTACGTTCAGTGAACGAACGAGCGGGAATTCCTAACTTTTGATCCGGTGCTCGGAATTGAAATCCGAGGGCACCGATGAACTCGCAGTGCCGATATTCGCTTAAAGAGACCCTTTCGGGAGTTGCGTATGTTGCGGGTTGAAAGTTAGTTTTGGGGATTAAAAGATAAGTAAAATAAAATTGTGTGTGAATTTTATTTTATTCAAGGTGGTTAGACTCTCTCATGGGAAGTTGTTGGTGGGGCCCGCAACCACCCAACTTCCCATGTGTGGTTATGAGGGAGGTGGGGCCCACACGAACCCCCCACCTTTTCAAATTCCCTAACCCCTCTAAACCCCCTCTTTAATTTGTGACTCTCCCCTACATTAAAACTTGCCAACTTATCTTTCCATTTAATTTCTTGACAACTCAAGATTTTAATTAATGTAATAAATTCAACTTTTGAATTTTTGAAAGGTGGGCAAAGTGAAAATAAAATAAGGGTAGCTTATTTTATTTTGGGGGGTTGCTGTGTTGTGTGGAGATTTGAGAGAGGAAGAGTTCTACACTTTGAAGAATTTCTTTTTCCTCCTTGAAGAACGCGAAGAACCTTCGAACATCGACGAAGAACGCCACGCACTCGGGAATCGTCTTTCGCGACGCCATACCCGCGACACCGACGACGTCTTCTTCCGCGTCATCTTTTCCCGCGACGAAGTCGTCGTCAAAGAACTTCGAATCCTCGCTTCACGACATCGACGTCCTTCTTCCGTGACGCCGACCACCGCGACGCGTCTTCCGCGGGTCGTTGACGATCTTCGTTCTTGAAACCAGAGGTAGGGGATGATCTTTATTGATTATTTTTATTCCTTTCTTGAATCGTGGATTTTAGCATGACTTAACGTGTGACTTTTTTTTATTTAAGTTCCGTTTTTATTTCTTTAACGTGAGGGGGACCGGACCGCACGAACACGGCCGAATCCCCCTCCATCGTTCATGTTGTTCATGCTGGAGGAAACAAGTAACGTGGTGCCGTCGCACCACGCGGATGAACGTTCAGATATTTTTCCGCAACGCCGTCGCGCTTCGCCGAGGAGAGATTTCAAGAACGCGACGCCGTCGCGCCGCGTTGGGAGGATACTTGGCACGGAGAAAGGGGCGCGGTGCCGTCGCACCGCGCCGGACGACGAACACCGCGGCCGGTTCCGGGCCGCGGTGAGACGAGGAGACCGCGGCCGGTTCCGGGCCGCGGCGGAAGGAAAGACCGGCGGCCGTGCCGCCGGCGTCGGAAATCAAGGGCGGGACCGGAATTTCCCGGTCCCGTTAGTAAAAACCGGCCGGCCAGCGGGCCGGCCGGATATCATAAAAACCGGGGGTTTAAACCCCCGGCCGGCTCTTCAAACCCCCCTCTTAAAGAGGGGGGGCGGTTCATTTAAGGAGGGGGGGGCAAAGCCCCCCGGTTTTATTCAACCGGCCCCCATTTGCGGGGGCCGTTTCTTGGCAAGGCACGGCTTATAGCCGTGCCGTTTGTGAAACGCGGGGCTTAGCCCCGCGTGCCTCCCGCCGCCGCCACGCGGCCCGCCAGCCGCCGCCGCCACGCGGCCCGCCAGCCGCCGCCGCCACGCGGCCCGCCAGCCGCCGCCGCCACGCGGCCCGCCAGCCGCCGCCGCCACGCGGTCCGCCGCCGCCACGCGGCCCGCCAGCCGCCGCCGCCACGCGGCCCGCCGCCGCCGCCACGCGGCCAGCCGCCGCCGCCGTCCGCCGCCGTCCGCCGCCGTCCGCCGCCGCCGTCCGCCGCCGCCGGCCGCCGCGCCGTCCAGAGGGGGGGGGTCGGGCCGGGTCGGCCCGGACCCGGACCCCCCGTTTCGGACCAGATTCGGTTCTTGGCTCATAACTTGAGCCTCGGACCTCCGAATGACGAACCGTCTGCGGCAACGCGATCCTTGGATCGAGACGGTCGTTTCGGTATATCGCACTCAAGGTTTCGGTTTACTTTGAGTTCGGCCGGGTTGGTTCGTTCACGAAACCAACCGGGCCTTCGGAGCGGAAACGCTCATATCTTGAGCTACGGACGTCTGATTGACGCGCCGTCAGTCGCGTAGTGTTCCTCTTAGTGAGACGGATCTTTTGACATACTCCGCCCGAGGTTTGGACGCAGGTGGAGTACGGTCGGGTTGGTTTTGCCTTAAAAACTAACCGGGCCCCGGAGACGAAAATGCCAATAACTCTCAGACCGGGCGTCCGATCGACGCGCCGTCTGTTGCGTTGAGTTCCTGATGACGATACGGAACTTTTGGATACATCAACTTCGGTCTTCGTGACAGTTGATGTATCAGCCTCTCGGCTCGTGGAGCGGACCCTCCGTACGAGCTTGCTGTGTGCGGGAACCCTAGTGCTGGCTGCGACTGTTCTACTGCTACGACTGCTACTGTGACTGCGACGACGACAGTACAGAGATCCTGTGTGGATTCGACGACGACAGTACAGAGATCCTGTGTGGATTCGACGACGACGACTACAGCACTCAGCGATCCTACATGGATCAGTGCTACAGGTTCTGTGTGAGCCCGATCCTGTGTGGGTCCTTGCGCTCAGCGGTTCTGTGTGAGCCAGCGCCTACAGGTTCTGTGTGAGCCCGATCCTGTGTGGGTCTTGCGGGGGTTAGTTACCTATCGATCCTTCGTGGGTCCGACGACTTAGATGGATCAGTGATCATCTTTATCGTCCTCTGAAGAAGTATACCTGTGTGAGCTGAATCCTGTTACTTTCCTTTGTGGAATACGTATACTTTCCTGCGTGGACTGAGTTATACTTGGGCTCGGAGGTTGGAGCGTATTTGAATTGATGACTTAGGTATATGTATGGGCATATACCTAAGCAGTGTTGGTTGTTACTTCGTGATTGTACTTTGCTTCGTGGTTTATCCTTTGTGGATTTTGAGAGACCTTCAGGGGTCTCGGGGTCCCTACTGAGTAGCTTATACTCACCCCTGCACGGGCTTCGCCCGCACTACGTTGTGTTGGTTGCAGACGACGGACAGCGTTGACCTTAGCTGAGGTTCGCGGAGCGGGACGGTACCCGGAGGTGGACCACTGGGCGGGACGAGCACGGAGCGGACGGTGGGACCCGTGGAGCAGAGGAGCTATCTGTACCCACCCTTCAGGTGGGATTTCCGGTGGACAGCTCGGAGTAGCGGCCTTTACTTTACAGTTGCTGTTTTTCCCTTTTCGAGTTGTACTTTACTTTCAGTTTGGGTTTGTATTCTGGCCCATTTACTTTTCCGCACTTCAGTTGTACTCTGCTTGCTTAGTGTTTACTTTCCGCTTGTTTACTCTGTGGTGTGTGTTTACTTTTCAAAGGCAATGCCTTCCCAATTTGCTGGGATCTACGCCTTGGTGCTAGTCGCCAGCCCCTGGCCTATGGAAGGCGGGCTTGGGGTAGTCACGGCACGGACCCCGAGGGCGGGTCGTGACAAATTGGTATCAGAGGAGTTCGGTTCTACCGCGAACTCTGATCTTTTCTATGTGAAGCAATAATGTTTAGCGTATTGAGTGTGGTTATCAGTCCAGGGAGTCCAGTGTTGGTGCGGCGGCCGACGTATCCATACACCAGGACCCTGACGTCTGATTTCCGACTTAATGCACGAAAACATTGATTGCGTGTGTGTTTCAAAGTTTTCTTTGTGATTACTTATATCAGCTCACCAGGTATACTGTTCTAACCGTGGCGCACCTGTTTCCTTTTCAGGATGGCCCCACGACGGCAGCCAGCTAGGGTTCCGATGGTCGAGCGAGACGACAGCCCACCGAGCGACGAGGCCTCGGTGCAGGGCCCTTTTCCAGTAGTGGCACCGGCGGTAGCTTTACCCGCCGAGCCCCCGATGCTTCCAGCAGCAGCCGCTGACGATGCACGTCGCCTCAGCGCACTGCATGAGTTTCAGCGACAGCGACCGCCCAGGTTTCGCGGGGAGACGGATCCCCAGGCAGCAGAGGACTGGCTGGAGGCAGTGGTTCGAGTGTTTAGGCTAGTGAGGACACCAGCAGACCTCATGGTGATCCTCGCTGCGAGCCTACTACACGCAGCAGCAGGACGATGGTGGAGCCTGATGCTCCAGGTGCACGATGAGGCATCTCTACTCTGGACGGACTTCGAGAGCCTCTTCCGCTCTGAGTTCGTCCCGGCCACCCTTCGAGCGGTGCGTATCCAGGAGCTTCTACAGCTGCGGCAGGGCAGCATGACGGTCGCCCAGTACTCGGCGAGATTTACCGATCTCTCGCGCTACTCGACCGACATGGTACGGGACCCATTCTTCCGGGCCCGGACCTTCGAGCAGGGTTTGAGACACGAGATCAGGGCATCGCTGATCTCCCTCAGCATACCGACTCAGACAGGAGTACTGGAGCGGGCTCTTCTGATCGAGAGCTTCCTTGCTGAGTCTACACCAGCACAGCGACCCACCGCAGGGCGGCACGTGGCAGAGTCATCTGCAGCAGGCAGTCGACGGATGACTCAGGGGTCCAGACAGACCAGACCTTCAGGCAGACGATCTCAGGGCACTGGCTCAGCAGTGCGGGGCACACAGCGCGGAGCCAGTCTTCCGAGAGGCAGGCAGTGCTACTCGTGCGGCGGACAGGGCCACATGGCTCGTGACTGCCCGACCCGCCGTGCCGAGGAGCAGCAGTCAGTAGATGGACCACCGAGGCAGAGGCAGAGGGTCGACCGTGGCGGTCCGCAGGGAGGAGGCGGACGAGGCAGAGGAGCTGGACGAGCAGCTGGTGGTGGCCGACGCTTTGAGGCTTTACCACCACCACCACCAGGAGGTCCACCCCGACCACAGGGAGCTGGCGGGCAGCGACAGGCACAGCTCCAGGCAGCAGAGGCCTACGACCACGGCGCACCCGAAATGATTCGAGGTACTATCTGTGTCTATTCCACCCTTGCTGCAGTTCTTATAGACACAGGAGCGAGTCATTCTTTCATAGCCGCTGCCCTTGTTCGGAGCTCGGAGATTCCGACAGAGCCGTTGGCTCGATCCTTACGGCTAGAGACTCCTACGGGAGCAGACTCGACGATTACGCACTGGTGCCGGCAGTGTGAGCTTACTCTAGGAGGCGAGAGCTTCGGCTGGGATCTTCTTGTAGCAGCGTCGAGGCCTTACGACGTCATCTTGGGCATGGATTGGCTGTCTACGGTCCATGCTCAGATTGACTGTTTTAGGCGCAAGGTGCGATGTGTACGCACCGACGTGAGCAGGTTCACCTTCACCGGCGAGAAGGGAGCCTTAGCAGCACAGGATGGACTTCCGCGGAGGAGAGGACAGCCCATCACTCATCAGTTGGCTAGCCTTATCCTTGGAGCAGTTGACGTGCGGAGTCCTGGTTTTCCTGCAGTGGTGGATCAGTATGCGGACGTTTTTCCCGACGATGTTCCAGGGCTACCTCCTCGCAGAGAGGTAGACTTTTATATTGACTTGTACCCCGGGACAGCCCCGATATCCACTCCAGCATATCGGATGGCCCCCGCCGAGCTTCGAGAGCTACGGGTACAGTTGGAGGACTTACAGGGCAAGGGATTCATCCGACCCAGTGTTTCACCCTGGGCTTCCCCGATATTGTTCGCCAAGAAGGCGGACGGAAGCTTGCGACTTTGTGTTGACTATCGTCGCCTGAACCAGGTGACAGTGAGGAACAAGTATCCGCTACCGAGGATTGATGACCTCTTTGATCAGCTCAAGGGAGCACGGTGGTTCTCGAAGATAGACCTCAGGTCAGGCTATCATCAGCTCAGAGTCAGAGACGAGGATGTGCAGAAAACGGCCTTCAGATGTCGGTATGGCCACTATGAGTTCTTGGTTATGCCTTTCGGTGTAACCAATGCTCCAGCAGTGTTCATGGCTCTCATGAACAGGATCTTTCAGCCATACCTCGATCGGTTTGTCGTGGTCTTCATCGACGACATTCTGATTTACTCTACGACAGAGGAGGAGCACGCCTATCACTTGCGAGTTGTTCTTGACACACTCCGAGAGCACCAGCTTTATGGTAAGCTCTCGAAGTGCCAGTTCTGGATACGTGAGGTCCACTTTTTGGGACACGTTATCTCTGAGGCGGGAGTTGCAGTGGATCCCGCGAAGATTGAGGCTGTGTTAGCATGGGAGCCACCCAGGAGCGTGACTGAGGTTCGGAGTTTCTTGGGACTAGCTGGATACTATCGGAGATTTGTGCCGAACTTCTCCAGAGTTGCGGCATCACTCACAGCGTTGACGAAGAAGGGGAAACCCTTCGTGTGGTCAGACAGTTGTCAGCAGAGCTTCGAGGAGCTGAGGCAGAGATTGACTAGCGCACCTATCTTGAGGTTGCCTGAGGAGGGAGTAGGGTACGTGGTCTACTGCGATGCATCAGGGACCGGACTCGGATGTGTTCTGATGCAGGAGCGGGCAGTGATCGCCTATGGATCACGACAGTTGAGACCGCATGAGCAGAACTACGCTACCCATGACCTGGAGTTAGCAGCAGTGGTCTTCGCTCTGAAGACATGGCGACACTATCTGATGGGCGAGCGCTTTACGGTCTTTTCCGATCATCAGAGCCTCAGGTATATCTTCTCGCAGAAGGACCTGAACCTGAGACAGCGACGATGGCTCGAGTTCCTCCAGGACTATGACTTTGAGATAGTCTATACTCCTGGGAAGGGGAACGTAGTAGCTGATGCCCTCAGCAGGAGGACGGGCATTCAACTACTTGAGGAGGCGACGGAGCAGCTAGCCTCTTTGCAGATATCCTTCGTGGATAGAGATGGAGCAGCCTTTCTACAGTCTCTCACAGTCACTCCTCCACTACTGCAGCGAGTCAGGGAGGCACAGCGCGGGGACACTGACTGCGAGACACGGCGTGCACAGATATCCTCGGGACAGGCACCTGATGGTTTCTCCCTTGGAGCAGAGCACGACATCCTTTTCAGAGGACGTACCATGGTACCAGTCGCCTTGCGAGAGGAAGTGCTGAGGGAGTTTCACACTTCTCCTTTAGCGGTACATCCAGGAGTGGCAAAGATGTACCAAGACCTCAGACGACAGCACTGGTGGCCGGGCATGAAGAAAGCTGTAGCTGAGGTTCGCGGAGCGGGACGGTACCCGGAGGTGGACCACTGGGCGGGACGAGCACGGAGCGGACGGTGGGACCCGTGGAGCAGAGGAGCTATCTGTACCCACCCTTCAGGTGGGATTTCCGGTGGACAGCTCGGAGTAGCGGCCTTTACTTTACAGTTGCTGTTTTTCCCTTTTCGAGTTGTACTTTACTTTCAGTTTGGGTTTGTATTCTGGCCCATTTACTTTTCCGCACTTCAGTTGTACTCTGCTTGCTTAGTGTTTACTTTCCGCTTGTTTACTCTGTGGTGTGTGTTTACTTTTCAAAGGCAATGCCTTCCCAATTTGCTGGGATCTACGCCTTGGTGCTAGTCGCCAGCCCCTGGATGACCTGGACCTTCTCTGTCGTGGCCTGGACCATCTCCGGTCCCACTAGTGCTGACTCCCCTGGGTCTGTCCAGCACAAAGGAGATCTACATGGTCGGCCGTACAACGCCTCGTACGGTGCCATCCCGATGGTGGAGTGGTAGCTGTTGTTGTACGCGAACTCCACCAAGGGTAGGTGGTCCTCCCAGCTACGACCAAAGTCGAGGACACATGCGCGGAGCATGTCCTCGAGTGTCTGAATGGTCCTCTCCGTCTGACCATCTGTCTGAGGGTGAAAGGCTGTGCTCAGACGTAGCTGCGTCCCGAACGCCTCCTGTAACCCCTTCCAAAGCCGGGAAGTAAAGCGGGCATCTCGATCGGAAACGATAGATGATGGCACGCCGTGGAGCCGCACAATCTCCTGAACGTAGAGACGTCCCAAGCTCTCCACTGAGCCCTGCTCTCTGATGGGTAAGAAGTGTGCCGACTTGGTGAGTCGGTCTACAATCACCCAGATGGAGTCGTGACCTCTGGAAGTGCGTGGAAGTCCAGTCACGAAGTCCATAGATATGCTGTCCCACTTCCACTCCGGAACCTCCAAGGGCTGTACCAAGCCTGCTGGTACCTGATGCTCAGCCTTCACCTGCTGACAGGTAAGGCATCGAGAAACGAACTCTGCTTGCTTAGTGTTTACTTTCCGCTTGTTTACTCTGTGGTGTGTGTTTACTTTTCAAAGGCAATGCCTTCCCAATTTGCTGGGATCTACGCCTTGGTGCTAGTCGCCAGCCCCTGGCCTATGGAAGGCGGGCTTGGGGTAGTCACGGCACGGACCCCGAGGGCGGGTCGTGACATTCCATTTGAAATCAAAACATTAAAATATAAAAAAAATTAAAATATTAAGATATTTTTTAAAAAAACCTTGAAAAAATGTAAAATAGGCTTCAAATAATTGAGTGTCCATACTGATGGGAAATATTACCCATTATATATTTGTTAAAAAATAATCCTCATAAATTTTATATAAAAAGAAAAAACTACCTCATTTAGAAAATGACAAGAATATTTATTTAAAACCATTTTGTAATAAAGTAAAAAATGAAATCAATTATTTAAACAATAATTGTATAATAATAAAACATTATTTAAAAATTATTTATAAAACAATGACATAGATGAAAAAATATTTTCGATGAAAGAGAGAAATAATGTAAATTTTTCTTAAAAACATTATTTTAGTAACTTTAGTTATAAAAGATAGTTAAATTAATGGAAAAAAATGTATTCTTCAGAAGTAAAAAATGTAAAATAAAATACATGGGTGTATTTATAGTTATATCATAATATTTCTTCGTTATAAACTTATTCATAATAAATCATGATAAACAATGAGATTATAAAATTAAACATTTACCTCTTTGGTAACATTTGAATCATAATACACCTAAAATTAATAAAAATTGATGGATATTTATATCTCTATATTTTCATGATAATAATTATAAAAGACATTCATATTAATTAAATATAAAACACATAAATTAAAAATTTTGGGTATTGGATTTGTGTCTCAAAAAAAAAGTGTGACGAGATTTCCTTACCTAAAGTCTTGAATTTTATTATAGAAACTCATACCTACTATATAATAGATATATGTTTATTGTAAAAATATTATAGAACTATAATAATATATATATAACCTATATTATTTACTCATGATCTTTTATTATATATTTATTAACAATTCCTTGTTAAAATCATATTTCAGTTAATAACAACTTAATGTTTCATGTATGTTTTGGTTTGGGATTTTTAGTCCTTTTATTTTGATCATGTTTAAATAATATATATATAATTTTAAACATAAAATTAATATAATATATATTCATTATATATTTATTTATATTCGTCCATAGAATATAGATATATAAAATGAATTACATTATTCATGGAGATGGTTGGTCGTATGTACCTATAGATGTTATTTCCATTTCCTCAACAGATGGATTGAAAGAATAATAAATAATATATCACAATTATATGATAATTATTGTGTCGTATATATTGTATATATTCACTAAATATACCCTTATTACCATCCATGTAAAAATAAAATGAAAAACGTATCACATTTCGTTGTGGTGTTGGTATTCCACATATATGCACAAACGACGTTTCTTTTTTTAATGGATTAGAAGGTAAGAAGGTAGATTTGATATTATAATATGAGAAGTATAAATATTTTATAACTATAAAATTTATTTTTTAAAGACATCAATATATCCATCTGTGATAGAAGGTGATGAAAAACAAATTACATTGGTTTATGAGGCAGTAGTTCGATGTACACGTGATCGACAATTTCATTTCCCTTTTTAAGTAGGAAGAGAGAAAATTAGGTTATGAAACTAGAATAACAAAATATCACTATATTAGAGAAAATAATGTTTTTATATCACCATAGTTGAATAATATTTTATGTATGTGTAAGAATAAATAAAATAAAAATGTTTGAATAAGAATTAAACCTCCTCTTCGGACAACCTCATTAGGTTAGCACCAAAATCCAAATTAAGAGGGTTACCAAATCTAAATAACGCCTCTAAAAAATGGGGATTGAATTAAGTGATTGATTTGGGAAAGTATTTTCTAATCCAAATGGCTTTTGGTGTGTGAAGATTAGTGGATATGGGATGTTCTTTTATAAGTGGGGAAAGGATCCCACTTGGAATTTTCCCAAAATAATCCAAAAGGATAAATTCCTTACCTACCCAAATGCTTCAAAATTACCATAGATTTAAAAAAAATTTAAGATAAGGTTATAAAATTGATATATAATATGATATAGTAAATTTTTATTGTAAAATTACTCTTATTTTTGGGTCCCCCCACCCCAATAAACTCATTTTAACCTTAACAACAATAATTAATTTTTACCATTTTTACTATTCATTATGAAAAAAAATTATGTTTAACTAATTATTTAATATTAATTATGATTATTATATATATGGAATACATTTTGTAAAAATAAATTCACTGAATTGGTATATTTTAATTGAAAATTAAACACATAGACCCGATGGAAAAGTTCTTTTCTAAAGAAAAGTATTTAAAAATTATATGAAAAATTATAGCAACATTCAACATGAAATTGATTCCAATAACATAAATTAAATTAATTATAATATAATTTAACTAATGGTAATTTATAAATTATTATAAAATATAATTTAACTTTTTAAATAATTTAAATGAAAATGTTTTCTTCATTGAAAATAAGCAGTTTTCATTATCGATAAAAAAATTAATCCTTTCAGATATTTATCACAAATTCACTCTATGATAATTTTGAAATAATGATTTCAAAAATGAATTTAATTTTTTTAAATACTTTTTATAAAATTTTTATAAATTAATTACATTATTTCTCACAAATTTCAGTAAAACCATTATTGTAAAAATATATATTTTTGAAACATATATAGATTTTAATAGAAAATATATTTTATTTGACAAAAATATTATAAATATTTTTTAAAATGTGGTTATTTAAATTCATAATGTCTTGTTTAATATGTATGATATAATAGTCTTATTTAAATAATAATATCAATAGTATATCTCAGATCATTATAACATTGTGTTGTGTGAAATGCAATCTATCAAATAAATTAAATTTATTTGAAATATATATATATATATATCATAGAATATTACTATGTCACATTATACCCCCATAAAATTTAATTTCACCCAAAAAATTCCATCACTTTGATACAAAAACTGAGGATACTTCTACCAAATCATATCTTTAGGTCCCCATATATATTATTCAAGTTGGTGGTTTAACGATAAAACCTAGACCAGGTGAGTGTCCTTATTTTGTAGCACTTTATCACTATAATCGAGAATCTCCTCATGTTTTTACATCATAGGAAAGATTATTATGCAATGGTATGAACTTATATTTTACTACATGTTAAGTATCAGGTTTTTATGTCCTCAAGAGAGATACATGGGACATATCATAGACTTAAATAACATTAATGAAGCACCATGAAAAAACGAAATTATCCCTACTTGATCAAGAATCAAGAAAGGGACAATATAACTAGGAATAAATTTCCCATTATTCCTGAATATCTTAACATTTTTACAAGAATATATTCTTATAAACACCTTAGAACAAACTTTAAATTTTAGATCAAAATAGTGATTATCATTATAACATTTATTCCGACTCTGGAATGCCTTGATTTGTTATTGAATGTATTTAACCTCCTCTAATATTTCATCAGTTGTATGTGGTCAAAATAAATTTATTTCTCTAACTTCATTCCACAAAAATTAATATGTAAATTTAATTATATATAGGGATTCATATGAATCCTTATAAATCCTCTATTGGAAGTTATTATTATAAGTAAAATCAACTAAAGGAAGGTGTTGATCTCTACCACATTTGAAATCTGACGAAAAAGATCTCAACATAACCTTTGGGGTTTCAATTGTTATCTTAGACTAACCATATGTCTGAGGATGATATGTTATGCTAAAACATAACTCTATAACAAAATATAGTTGAATAATTCACAAAACATTTGAGTAAAACCTTGGATCCCAATCGGATACAGTAGAATGTGGTACTCTATTCAATCATACCACTTATTTTATGTACATTCTGGAAAGATTATCTAGGGATAAATATTATATAATAGCGTGAAGTGTGTTGACTTCATAAGACGATCAAATAAAACCCATACAACATTTTACCCTTTAGATGTTTTGGGGTTTAAAATGATAAAATCCATGGTGATGTTTAACCATTTCCATTTTTTTATGGGTAATAGTTGTAAAACCCCCTTATACTATTGTATATTATACTTAAATTTATGAATTACCAAGAATCAACATAAAAACTCTTCATTAACTCTTTTCATTACATCCCACCATAAATACTCTTTAATAAATATATACATATTTTTAATTTCAAGATGAATAGAGAATAAACAACTATGAGCTTCTTCTAACATCACCTTCTTCAAATTTGGCATCAATGGAACACATACATGGTTCTTAAACATTATCATTCCATAATAATCAAGGTTAAACCCAGTAACATTTATGACCTTATACATCCCTCTACATTACCCTTCCACACCTCTTTAATATTAACATGGATAGATGGTTTAACACTTGTTTGGGAAAGATAAGATACCCCACCCCTTAATTCATGATTTATATATCCATCTGTTGAAATATAAAAATATTTTCTCTTTTTTAATCCTCATTATAGATAATCTAGTATAATCATTTCAACTCAAAGCATCAGCCACCTTGTTCACTTTCCTAGGGTGGTAAGATATTGAGTAGTCATAATCTTTAATTATCTTCATCCATCTTTTTTGTCACATGTTCAACTCTTTATATGTGAATATATACTTTAAACTATTATGATTAGTATATATAACAGACCTTTCACCATAATGATAATTTCTCTATATATTTAATGAAAAATTAACTATATCTAACTTCAAATCATGAGTTGTGTAATTTTTCACATGAAACATCAATTTATGTGAGGCATATGCAATAAAAATGTCATTATCCTGGAGAATTTATCTCGATTCATTCTTTGATACATCACAAAACATTAAAAACTATTCTCCACAGTTTGATAATGTAACCATAGGAGCATTAACTAACCATCTCTTTAGTTCCTTGCTATTTTCCTCACATACATCTATCTTCAGAAACTTGGATCACTTTTGACTTATCATGGTGATTAAATTAGATAATTATGAGAAATTATCCAAAAAATATCGATAATATCTAGATAATAGAAGAAAACATTAAATATTGATCATTGTGGTTGGCCAGTCCAACATTTAATAGCCTCATTATTTGATGGATCTATTGATATACCCCTGTTTGAGATTATATAACCTAAAAATGAAACCTCTTGTATCCAAAATTCACACTTCGTAAAAATTTTTTATATTTTATCTTTTATTAATGTCTCTAATTAAATTCTAAATTGATCTTATTACCCTCCCTTTTAATTTTAATAGATTAAAATAATGTTTATAGAGAATACAAAAAATTGATCAAGGTAATCTATAAAGTCACTATTCATTAAACCCATAAAGATAATAGAAGAATTACTAAGACCAAATGGAATCAATATATATTAATAGTGTCCATACCTTATGTAGAATATTTTATTATGTATATTTTCTTTCATAACCCTAAATTGATGATATTAAGAACAATGTTCAATCTTGGAAAATTATTGATCTTGGCACTGTTTTTCAAACATGCCATTAATATAGGGTAGGGGATACATGTTTTTTATTGGGATCTTATTCATATCTCAATAATCAATTTAAAGTCATATCAATATATATTTATTATTAAACAAAATAATATGTTCATCTTAAGGTGACACACTTTCCCAGATAAATCCCCTGTCAATATTATTCTGGAGTATCTTCTTCAATTCTAGCAAAAAAATCGGTACGATTATATACGGGGTCTCTGAAATTTATGAGGAACTAGTTATGAATAATATTGAGAACTAAACTTCATGAATTGGTTGAAGACTAAGAAATTCTTCTATAAATACATCAAAAATTTACCACAAAATAGTTATATCATCGATGGTTATTTTCTCCCCAACCATATGAGATAAAACCCCTATTGAATCGGAATCAAGACCCATAAACTGGATGAGATTTATATGGAAGTTCATATTTATCCTCATACAAATAGAAAATAATATGTTGGTTTATTATATAATACAAAACATACCTTACTCGAAAATCTATGTGGTATTTATATAGATAATTATAATACATGCCTAAGATAACATAAAATTAAATCAGAAGAAGAATAATGATGTGTGTAGAAAGACCATTCCTGGAAACTTCATCCAAAAAATAATAATATTCAATAGATATGACCATCATTCCATTAGATATATTATCTTATAATTCATCATCTAATCATTTAGGTGGTATTTAGATACACTTAAAAAAATTAAAATATTAAACTGTGGGGAAATATAAAATCAAATAAGATATTATAAGCTCTATAGTGTAAAGTGAGTATACCTGAGTGCGGGTGGTTCAATTATTTGTGATTTATCTCTATTCACAACATTAGATAACTTATTCTCATCACATAGGCATTTATCCACTCAGTGAAATTACATTACATACTTATTAAAAATTTTAGTCCCCTTAAGACAATTTCATTCATTTTTCCTTCCACACATAGCATGATGTAAATATCAACCTTTTCTATTTTTTATTTTTAGATTTTCCTTTGAATTCCATCTTTCTTTTATTTTTAAACCTATGAGCATTATGATTAACTACTATCTCCATTTTCTCATTGATTGAACATTGAATTATTTCTTAATACCTACTAAATTCCCTTCTGGATAACTCCCTTTGGATAATTTTTTAAGACATTAAAGAATTGATCAACATTACCTTTATGTTGGATGGTAATATCAAATTTAAACCTCACATGTCTAGTAAAAGTTTCCTAATGGGTACTAAAATATTCATAATCCTTCTACTTTGACTCATGGAATTCCTTCTTCATTTATATATGAATAATATGAGGAAACCACTTATTAAAAATTATGCTCTTAAATTAATTCCATTATATGTAATGAATTTCATTTTATTGAGTCATATTCTTGATGAGAGTCCACCATTGATCTTCTTTTCCTTCAAAATGATTAATTGAAAAAATGAATTTTATACTCTAAGCTCTAGAAAAAAGAAAATATTTTTTAGTGGTATTGATCCATTACATGGAAACAAATTGTAACACCCAGAGATTTTATGAAAAATATTCTTTTAAATGTATTGTGTTGTATTCTACACCAAGATTACCTTGTGCTATACGCAACACCGTATTAGCTTGCAGTATACGCAACACTATTCTTGGATCATGTTACACACAATTTTGATAATAGTTATTTTATGCAACATTGAGTATATATATATATATATATATATATATTCAATGTATAAATGAAATATGGTTGGATTCTTTTATATGAAACAATTAAGGATTCTTTCACAACACGCAACCCTGACTTGGCTTGCATTACACGCAATCGCGACCTTCCTCGATAGCGTATCTTGTACGCAATACCGGATTTTACTAAACAACAATATATTATTATAATATTGTCATGAACTAGCCGTTATGAATAGTGTTAACTAAATTTTGAATTTTATAACATTATTATTCATCTTACGCATTTCTAGAACATGGTACAAGAACAAAATAAATTTTTCGGGTAAAATAAGTATTTTTCAAAAAATGCAGTTTTGCCACCTTTTGATGGAGCACCCACTTTAAATATATTTTTTGACATGTTTATAAGTTCAATTTTAAAAAATAAAATTCTTATTTTGAATCAGGATATAAAAATTTTCATTAGATAAAGTTTTGATATTTTTCCGATAACTTTCATATTTTAATGAATAGTAAAAACACGTTATATTTTAATTAAAAACAACTTTTTTTCATCGTAATATCTTATGTGGTTAAATTATAATATAGAATGGTTTTAAAGTATAAATAGAATATATTTTTACCATTTAATATAATTTATGTCATTATCATTGATTTTACCTAGAATTCGTAGGTTAAATCAATTCAATCTTTTGCAATGTTTTAATGAAAACCCCGTTTTCTTTCGACAACGGGATTAATTTTAATTTAATTTCTGCATATTTTGTCTATTGAATTTGGAGAAATGGATTCCAAATTTGGAATAAGTGGGTCCAAATTATGTTAATAAGATACTTTTTATTTTTGGGAATTATGAATAGTAACTACGGTAAATTTTATTTACCATAGTTAAAGGTAAATCTGGTAATTAAGGGTAAATATAATATTTTAAAATTACCCTAACAAATGTCAAAATCCTATTGGATGACTAAAAGTCGACCCATATCATCTAAGGGTCGGATTAGTTTCATTTAATTAAATTTTTTCAATGAAAATAATTTAATTATTATTAAAACCAAAGAATATGACAACATGTCACTTTCTTAAATCTTATAAGTATAATAATTTTAATCTAGTGATAAACTTCATGAAACATCGAACATTAATAGTCTACAGAAATATAATACAATTATCTACATCATAGGAATTTATTTAGAATTTTTAGGGATTAAATAATTTTTATTTATTATGACACAAAGATGATGGAGTAATTGTCTTATTAATGAAATATTTACATAATTGATGATATAAATACCCAAATAAATGTAATTTGAGACTTTTTATGACATACACTAATTTTCTAGGTTAATATGACATGTTATTGTTTATTTAATTAACTTATTTCAAACTTATCATTCTGTTATGAATTTCATAAAAATCATGTACCAAATAGTGTCAAAATTGACATAAATTAGTTTTTAAAACAAATATTATATTATTAATTGTTATTTTATTCCTAAAAATCTATGGTTCGGACAAATGACTAAGATAAGGTTATATATATTAATAATAAACAATTTTGTGTTCTTTTGGCTTCTTATAGTATGTTTATTAACCTTGTAGTGTAAGAACACAAGAAGAACGGTAAAAGTAAAATTATTTAACTTAATGTTAAATCTAAATGATAAGGTTAAAATAGGAACCTAAACTTGTCTAAATTCTATTGGATGAGAGTATTTCGACCCGTCCGCACCTTATCCTGTAAATAAATCAATTTGGATCTATTTAAAACCAAACTTAACTTTATAATAAAATAATATTTTTAGTTATTCCAAAGGTGCCCCTCTCCTCCCTTATAAAAGGGCACCTCCTCCCTCTCTTCCTCACACAACATTGAGCCTTCATGCTCGGAAAAACCCTGAAAAATTATCTTCTACACTTCCCTAGTAACATCCTATAGGTTCTGGTCTTCTTCAAAGACCAATTGTAGTGCCCTAAGAGGAGGGCTCAAAGAGGCGCTCCAAAGAAGAGGTAATTTCCGTTACCGATTCTTTCACCTTTATTTCTTCTTCCACTTCTTCTTCTTAGGTTTTTTAATTATGAAGTAATAACATCAGTATCACTCATATACTGATATGTTATTATAAGTATGAAACAATCCTATTTCACCATATATCAATCCTACAGAAAACGAAATCAACGTGCGTGCGTACGTACGGAATACCGTCTCCACGCCGTGGTGAAATCTATTTTCCACCACCACCTTACATGGATGGGTATAATGGTGTAAAGAAAAACTATAAATAGTTATTAGAACATCATATTGATTCTGATATATTGTATCATCCACTCCAATTCAATTCAATAATTAAGGAAATGATATCATCGCTCATGCGTACGTACAGACTACCGTCTCCACGACGCGATGAGATTCATTCTCCATGTTAACCAATTAAGAGGGATTATAATGTATATATAAGAAATAATAATGAAATATATGACATTATAAAGATACTGGATTTATGTATATATTTATGTCATCTACTTAATTCCGTTCAACTAAATAAGGAAACAAAAATAGCGTTCATGCGTACGTACGGCCTACCGTCTCCATGAACAGTGTATTTCATTCCATTTACTGATTTATTATTTATATGTATATTCTAAATATATATATATATATATATATCATGTTTTATATTTTGGAATTAAGTAATCATTATCTATGTAATCATATGAATAATTACAAGCCAAAACATGGATGACAAATGAAACAATTTTACCCAAAACGCTCTTTAACATGGAATTTACAAAAGAACGGGTAATATAAAGTAATAAGTGAACCATATATGATATCATAACAATGAATATGATTCTGTAATAAGTCAATGAAATTATTTAAATCATTATACAGGAGGTTCGGACACTTACGAATCAAATCGGACCTAAGGTAAGGGAAATATCACAATCTCATTTCTATCCGAGATTGTTTATACTTTGGTATTTAATGGGGTGTATTTTATCATCCACATCCATTTTTCCTCAACATGTAATATTTATATCCTTCTACAATAGTTTATATCCAATTTTACCCTTCAGATATTTTTTAGTAAAAGATATGAAAGGAATCTTTTGTCGTTCTTCGTACGAGGTACTTTTTGACTTTTCCGAAAAAAGTACGAGAAGAATGTTTTTTTAACTTATACGGCATGAATGGATTTTTAAAACATTATTTCCAAGAAGCATCCTTTACAAGTTTTCAAGATTATTTTTAATCAACTTCATTTAGTTTATGATTGTACGACATGTTAAGAAAGGAAAATTGTTTTTGAAGTAGAAAGGATATTTTCCTCAAGAATGGAGTTCAAGTGTTTTATCAAAATTATTTTCCATCAAAAATAATAAAGGGTTCTATTTTTATTCCTATTATTACATTGATTTGATTATGTTATGATGGAATTATTTTTATGAATTCCTTTATCGTATATGAATTGTTTTATGATGTCATGATGTTTAAGATCCCCATTTTTATTACATGGGTTATGCAGTGATGTATGATTTATGATTTTGTGGAACACATAAGAATGGTATCATTATGATATGGGTGGGACCTATATCTCCCGCCAATGCATTGGGTCAAGATTTTATATCTCATGAGATAGACATGGATGGAATGGTAGGTTATACCGGTTCAGTGAAACAGGACTGAAACGAGGGTGACTTGGTTTAGAAAGGGACTTTGTCCACTAAGATAGTCTTGGAAATGAGTCTTGACTAACAAGAAACGATTCTCTATGATTATGTGTGAATGCCACAAAGTATCATGTTTTATGTTATGATTATTGTGATTACATTTCACTGCCATGAGTTATCCCAGGTTATGAAATTATGATCTCTTTTACAGGTTAAGATTTCCAAAAGTTATGTGCTTATGTATATGATGTCATTGATATTTCTTTTGTTTACCCTTACTGAGAATTTGAGCTCACCCTTTTATGTTTTCTTTTCCCCAGGATATAAAGAAAGGTTTTTAGGTATAATAAAAAGGAAGATATTTATGGGAGATTTTGAAGAGCCTTCACCAGGATTAGAGGATTATGTTCCGAGTTTCCAATGACACTAAACTATTACGGTCCTTGTGTGTGTGTTTTTGTTATGTACTAAGTATTCTACAAATGTTATGTAATGTCAATGTACGTCAAGCTTCGGGTCTCTACAGTTGGTATCTGAGGAAAGGTTTAGTCAACCTTTGGAAACTAGGATGTGAAAACGTTAGTGAGATCCCTAGAGATATTTCTAAGGTATGTCTAGGGATGTCCCTAAGGTTAAGTATACATATAGGTTATAGTACTAGAATTATGGTAACGATCATAAAATTAAACCTAAGATGTTAGATATTGAAGGTACTCCCCCATTATTATGTTGTTTTCCCTAGCATGATTTTTACCTCTCACACTATTCTTTTTGGGTTTTAGACGATGGCTGGAACCCGAAAGAACCGTGTTGATCAATGCAATGGACAATGCAATGATTGTCCTCATGAAAAAACAAATGTTATGGGAGACAGAATGAAAAATCTTATTGCTATACTTACACAAGATATGAATCATTATGGACTTCCAAATGAACAGAAGAGGTAACAATATTCTATTGAGTCCTTCCTGAGGCAACGTCCACCTTCTTTCAGTGGGATTTCTGATCCACTTGTTGCTGAACAATGGATCAGTACCACTGAAAAGATATTTTCAGTTCTTCAATGTTCTGAACAAGATAAAGTCATCTTAGCAGTATATCGTTTGGAAGGTGAAGCTGATCAATGGTGGAATCTAATCAAGAATACGAGGCCAAGAGATGAAATTGAGTCCATGGAATGGGACGAGTTCAAGAACTTGTTTTTCAGTAATTAATTCCCTCGTATTCTTCGAACAAAGTTGGAAAAGGAGTTTCTTGAGCTGAAGTAGGCGGATGATGGATCTGTTGGTATATACGAAGAGAATTTTACAAGACTTGCAAGGTATGCATCTGGCATTATCATCCAACCTGAAAGTAAAGTTGATCGATTTTTCAGTGTCTTAAAACCAAGTCTTCGAAGGGCATTAACTATAAGAGACTTCAGTAGCTATGAAGAAATTGTGCATTGTGATATCAAGGTAAAAAATGGAAGTTGGTGTTACATATCCATCTCATGGTTTTGACAAGAAATGAAAGATGGAGTTCAAGGATAAATCTCAGAATAATGGTGAAAAGAAGATGAATGTTTCCTTATGCTCAAAGTGTGGAAAGAAGCGTGGTGGAGATTGTCTTAAAGGGACTATAACATGTTTTAAGTGTGGAAATGAAGGTCATCGAGCAACTGATTGTCGAAGTAATAAGGGTTTCTAATGATGGGAATAAAGAAAGGACTGCAGAGAACGCACCACCAACACTTCAATGCTTCAAGTGCAAGGAAATGGGGCATTATGCTAATAAATGCCCTAATCCAAGGGTTAGTGATGATCGACATGAGCAACCGCTTAAGGAAAAGGACAAATGGAAGTCACATGCGATCACTATTGGCGATGTTGAATATGACAACGATGTGGTGGAATGATTAAGTGTTTACGTAATGGGATTTCAAAATAGTATCATGGAATCTCATTTATGGTATTGTGGAATTTTGGAATATCTATGTATTGGTTCTTAATAATTATATGATACTGGTAACCAGGATAAAAAAGTGATTGAAATATTTTTGGAAAGTAGATTATATGCGCATAATGAAGGGACAAGAAGATAATGAGATGTTTGCTTGTATTCATGAGCTCATGATTGATATAAGGACTAAGTGATATCATGGTTTGAGTATATAGAATTTTTAGGATTATGGTATGTGGAAACTGTTAACTATTTACTGCATTCATGTTTTCACTAAGGTAAAATGGGTATTAAAGAGAACACATGATTAAGGCCTTTGAATGTTCGGAATGTGACCAACAAGACATATCTTATGATATATGGGGATCAACGATGGTATTAAATCTATGGTAATCATTTTCATTATATTATGAGAGTGGACTGCAGTATTATGGATAAGCCTAAAGATTGGAATGGACTATGTGGGACATAAGTTAGTATTGTTTAAGGATAAAAGTTTTTTCGATATTATTGATGGGATGTTATAGTAATATAGTTTTAGAAAAAGGACAACCTGCAGGACGGGCAACATCCCATCGCGTCAGACAAGGCCATGGGAATCGAACCCACAACCGAAGTGCGACTGGCCTTTATCGCCTACCACTGGCCTACAAAAAGTCCCTGTTTAGTAAAAACTAGTTTTATTATATTAAGAAGTATGATATATGAAGTATAAGTCCATTTTAGGAACAATATATGATTAATCTCCCTATAGAATGACTTATGTATATTTAATAAATTTTTGTTTGAATGACCCGTCATTCTATCACATGATCTGTTAACACTTAACGAATAACAAATTCAACTTCATTTATTTAAGAGATGAAGTGGAAATTGTTCAAGGCACGAACAACAGTGAGATTGTACCAAAATAAAGTAAGTATTTATTCTAATTCAAATTCTTCAACTTTAGGGAAACAATCTTGAAAACCAAAAATGGTGTCCTAGTGCTCTTATATCTGATTAATCAGATGGTACCTTAGATCATCACAAATTTATGGATTTGTGATTGTTGGCTTTTCTATAGTCATGTTCTCTACCACTCTCCATCAGAACATGATGGTTAGATTTTTCTTCCATATCCATATTTTCACATATGTTCTCCTACATGGAAACCCAGTGATGAGTTAATTTGGGTAACCGTTACATTTCATACTTTAGTTTTTAAAGCCATGTTTTGGTATTCCTTTTTACGATGTGGGTTTCTATTAAACAAACTTTCGAGTAGTAAACCATTTATAACCCCGAAGAATTTCGAGGGCGAAATTCATTTTAAGGGGGGTAGAATTTAACACCCAAATATTTTATGAAAAATTATTATTTTAAATGTCTTGTGTTGTATTCTACACCAAGATTACCTTGCGCTATACGCAACACCGTATTAGCTTGCAGTATACGCAACACTATTCTTGGATCATGTTACACACAATTTTGATAGTAGTTATTCTACGCAACATTGAGTATATATATATATATATTAAATGTATAAATGAAATATGGTTGGATTCTGTTATACGAAACAATGAAGGATTCTTTCACAACACGCAACCCTGACTTGGCTTTCATTACACGCAATAGCGACCTTCCTCGATAGCGTGTGTTGTACGCAATACCGGGGTTTAATAAACAACAATATATTATTATAATATTGTCATGAACTAGACGTTATGAATAGTGTTGACTATATTTTGAATTTTATAACATTATTATTCATCTTACTCATTTCTAGAACATGGTATAAGAACAAAATAAAATTTTCGGGTAAAATAAGTATTTTTCAAAAAATACAGTTTTTCCACCTTTTGATGGCACACCCACATTAAATCTTGTTTTTGACATGTTTATAAGTTCAATTTGACAAAATAAAATTCTTCTTTTGAATCAGGATATAAAAATTTACATTAGATAATGTTTTGATATTTTTCTGATAACTTTCATATTTTAATGAATAGTAAAAACACGCTATATTTTAATTAAAAACAACTTTTTTTCATCGTAATATCTTATGTGGTTAAATTATAATATTGAATGGTTTTAAAGTATAAATATAATATATTTTTACCATTTAATATAATGTATGTCATTAGCATTTAGTTTACCTTGAATTCGTAGGTTAAATCAATTCAATCTTTTGCAATGTTTTAATGAAAAACCCGTTTTCTTTCGACAATAAGATTAATTTTAATTTAATTTCTGCATATTTTTTGTATTGAATTTGGGAAAATGGATTCCATATTAGGAATAAGTTGTTCCAAATTATGTTAATAAGCTACTTTTTATTTTTGGGAATTATGAATAGTAACTACAGTAATTTTAATTTACCATATTTAAAGTTAAATCGGGTAATTAAGGGTAAATATAATATTTTAAAATTACCCTAAAAATGTCAAAATCCTATTGGATGAATAAAAGTCGACCCATATAACCTAAGGTTCGGATTAGATTCATTTAATTAAAATTTTTCAATGAAAATAATTTAATTATTATTAAAACCAAAGAATATGACAACATGTCACTTTCTTAAATCTTATAAGTATAATAATTTTAATCTAGTGATAAACTTAATAAAACTTAAAAAAATATTAGTCTCCAGAAAGATAATACAATTATGTACATGATAGGAATTTATTTAGAATTTTTAGTGATTAAATAATTATCATTTATTTTGACACAAAGATGATGCAGTAATTGTCTTATTAATGAAATATTGACATAATTGATGTTATAAATGCCCAAATAAATGTAATTTGTAACTTTTTATGACTTACACTAACTTTCTAAGTTAATATGACATGATATTGTTGATTTAAGTAACTTCTTTCGAACTTATCATTCTGTTATGAATTTCATAAAAATCATGTACCAAATAGTGTCAAAATTGACATAAATTAGTTTTTAAAACAAATATTATATTATTAATTGTTATTTTATTCCTAAAAATCTAAGGATAGGCCAAATGAAATATATAAGGATATATATATTAATAATAAACAATTTGGGGTTCTTTTGGATTCTTATAGTATGTTTATTAACCTTATAGTGTAAGAACACAAGAAGACACGGTAAAAGTAAAATTATTTAACATAATGTTAAATCTAAATGATAAGGTTAAAATAGGAACCTAAACTTGTCTAAATTCAATTGGATGAGATGCTTTCGACCCATCCCCACCTTATCCTTGAAATAATTCAATTTTGAGCTATTTAAAACCGAACATGACTTTTTAATAAAATAATATATTTAGTTATTCCAAAGGTGCCCCTCTCCTCCCTTATAAAAGGGCACCTCCTCCCTCTCTTACTCACACAACTTTGAGCCTTCAAGCTCGGCCAAACCCTGCCAAATTCTCTTATCCACTTCCCTAGAAACATCCTAGAGGTTCTGGTCTTCCTCAAAGACCATGTTTAGTGCCCTAAGAGGAGGTCTCAAAGAGGCGCTTCAAAGAAGAGGTAATTTCTGTTACCGATTCATTCACCTTTATTTCGTCTTCCACTTCTTCTTCTTAGTTTGTTTCAGTATGAAGTAATAACATCAGTATCAATCATATACTTATAGGTTATTATAAGTATGAAACAGTCCTATTTCACCATCTATCAATCCTACGGAAAACGAAATCACCGCGCGTGCGTACGTACGGAATACCGTCTCTACGCCGTGGTGAAATCTATTTTCCTCCACCACCTTACATGGATGGGTATAATGGTGTAAAGAATAAATATACATAGTTATTATAACATCATATTGATTTTTATATATGGAATCATCCACTCCAATTCAATTCAATAATTATGTAAACGATATCATCGCTCGTGCGTACGTACGGACTACCGTCTCCACGAAACGATGAGATTCATTCTCCATGTTAACCAATTAAGAGTGATTATAAAGTATATATAAGAAATAATAATTAAATATATGACATTATAAAGCTACTGGATTTATGTATATATGTATGTCATCTACTTAATTCCATTCAACTCAATAAGGAAACGAAAACAGCGTTCATGCGTACGTACGGCCTACCGTCTCCATGAACGGTGTATTTCTTTCCATTTACTGAGTTATTATATATATGTATATTCTGAATATATATATATATATATCATGTTTTATATTCTGTAATTAATTAATCATGATCTAAGTAATCATATGAATAATTACAAGTCAAAACACGGACGACAAATGAAACAATTTTACCCAAAACGCTCTTTAACATGGAATTTACAAAAGAACGGATAATATAATTTCATAAGTGAACCATATATGATATCATAACAATGAATATGATTCTGTAATAAGTCAATGACCTTATTAAAATAATTATACAGGAGGTTCGGACACTTACGAAGCAAATTGGACATTAGGTAAGGGAAATATCACAATCTCATTTTTATCCGAGATTTTTTATACATTGGTTTTTACTGGGGTGTATTTTATCATCCACATCCATGTTTCCTCAACATGTAATATTTATATCCTTCTAAAATAGTTTATATCCAATTTTACCCTTCGGATAGTTTTTAGTAAAAGATATGAAAGGAATCTTTTGTTGTTTTTCGTACGCGGTACTTTTTGATTTTTTCGACAAAAGTACGAGAAGAATGTTTTTTTAACTTATACGGCATGAATGGATTTTTAAAACATTATTTTCAAGAAGCTTCATTTACAAGTTTTCAAGCTTATTTTTAATCAAATTCTTTTATTTTATGATTGTACGACATGTTAAGAAAGGAAAAGTGTTTTTGAAGTAGAAAGGACATTTTACTCATGAAGGGAGTTCAAGTGTTTTATTAAAATTATTTTCCATCTAAGATAATAAAGGGTTATATTTTTATCCCTATTATTACATTGATTTGATTATGTTATGATGGAATAATTTTTATGAATTCCTTTATTGTATATGAATTGTTTTATGATGTCATGATGTTTAAGATTCCCATTTTTATTACATGGGTTATGCAATGATGTATGATTTATGATTTTGTGGAACACATAAGAATGGTATCATTATGAGATGGGTGGGACCTATATCTCCCTCCAATTAATTGGGTCAAGATTTTATACCTCATGAGATAGACATGGCTGGAATGGTAGTTTATACCGGTTCAGTGAAACAGGACTGAAACGAGGGTGACTCGATTCAGAAAGGGACTTTGTCCACTAAGATAGTCTTGGCAATGAGTCTTGACTAACAAGAAATGATTCTATATTATTATGTGTGAATGCCACAAAGTTTCATTTTTTATGTTATGATTATTGTGATTACATTTCACTGCCATGAGTTATCCCATGTTATGAAATTATGATCTCTTTTATAGGTTAATATTTCCAAAAGTTATGTGCTTATATATATGATGTGATTGATATTTCTTTTGTTTACCCTTACTGATCATTTGAGCTCACCCTTTTAGGTTTTCTTTTCCCTAGGATATAAAGAATTGTTTATAGTTATAATAAAAAGGAATATCTTTATGGTATATGTTGAAGATCTTTCACCAGGATTAGAGGATTATATTCTGAGTTTCCAAAGACACTAAACTATTACGGTCCTTGTGTGTGTGTTTTTGTTATGTACTAAGTATTCCGCAAATGTAATGTAATGTCAATGTACATCAAGATTCAGGTCTCTACAAAAATGGATCAGTAGAACCATTAAAAAGGTGGATATTTCCCCATGAAGGACTCAATATACCATTTTTCTCTCCATTTCCTGTTTTTAAGTTCAACTTTATTCAAATATTGAGAATGATTTATGAGTATAGATACTATATTTTTCATTCCATATCCCATTATTTTTTTGTTTCTCATGTGGAAAATAATTTCATTGTCCTTCAAATTTAGCATTAACATGATTCCATCAGGTTCCATCCATTAATAAAAACCAAAAAAATAGTGTAATAAAAAAAATTATAGTATGGAACCATGTAATCATGAAAAATAACTTATAGGATGTCTATATCATGAATCTTTTTTAATCTATGACTCCTTAATCATAAACCAGGTCATTTATTACCATTATTAAAAACCTTTAGGATGGTTCACAGGGATTTTTTGAATTTTCAAATCAAATACCTTGTTTGTGTGAAACAAATTATGCAATAATGCCTATTACTGTGCAGTAGGTGATTATTGATTCTAGCTCAATGTTCTATTTTTTGAGTATCACCCCAAAGTATAAAGATTCTAGAGAAACTTCCACTTGTAGTATCTATATGGAGCTGTAATTACTTGAAATCCACTCGCTCTATCATTCACCAAAATTCCAAGATATTTCCTTATACTTTGACTTACCCATAAACATATCGCTTTATATTTCCCTAGGGATATCATTCCAGTTTCATTTTCCCTTTTTTCAATGGTTATATAATCCTTTCTCTAATAAAAATTTCAAACAAACTAACATTATATAAATAAATATAACATCCAAATAGATAAATATAAATTAAATAACAAGATGATACATTCCAAAATCATATAGGTCTAGTGCCTTTGGAAAATTTTATACATAGAAAACTAGTGCATACATGAATTACAACATCTCCCACTATGTTCATTATAACAAGCACCCATATTGGACATATCATACATAATAACTTTCTTCATAACGTGGAAAAAAACATAATAAAGGTTGATATCATATGCTCAGTAAGGGTAATCAAGGGAAATATTAATATAACATGAACATGGGGGTATCATAACATAGCAATTACATCTAAAAACTATACCCTACATATCATATATCATTAATATGATTCATGGAATAAATTTTGGTAGTTCATAAGACATGAATCATAGAGGAATCAAAGAACTTGAGCCATCAGATCAAAACATTAGAAGAAGACATAATTTTATGTTATAAAGATAATCATATAAATTATTATGTCAATGAAACCCATGAAGACATTCATAACATGTTGTGATTTGTCTAACCACCCATATTCATTCTTATGTATTACGATAGCCCTTGAGTTCCCTCTTTTGGGATTAGTATGACATCTCATATACCCACCTGTTTTGAGCATAATATAATATCTAATTCGACATATGTGAACTCTTTTTCAGGAATTTTTTAATTTTATTTAGGTATATTTATTTTTTTGGGTTTCTGTTTGAAATTTTTGAGAAGAATGGAAATGTTTGGTGAAGGCTAACCCAAGTGCACGGTTTGCACACGATTAATAGTAACCATGTGTAATCCCATGAAATCTTGTGGTATGAGTTAGTACCTACCACATAGCTTCTATAAGGATTTATAGCCTAGGAAAGTATGTGAATGTTTCTATTTAGATAGAATTGTCCACACATTTTCCACACGATTTACAAAACCATAACGACTAACCATACAAACCTGATAGAAAAATAAAATTTCCTTCTTTTTCTATCTCCTCTCATTTTTAGCCCATTTTCCGCATTTTTTCACTCCACGTAGGCTTTCCTCTACTCGGAAATCCTCACCGTCCTTCTACCTACCTTGGATATTCAAATTTTGGTGCCGATTTTGGTGATAATATCCCTCTAATATTTAATGAAGTGTCTCATTCTCTCAAATTATTCTTTAATCTAGGTTTTATTCATTTCTCTTTGAGGTTTCATCTTCTCCCGCTCTAGGGTTGAAATTTTAGGGTTCTTCATTAACATTCATTGGATTATATCTTGGTTTAGGGAACGATAATCCTCCCTTGTGGTGTGTTTGAAGTGCGGTGAGGATTTCACACTAGATTTTTGGTGTTTCACAGAAAATGATAGGTGGTTACATGTTTAAGGATTTCTTGGAAAATTCATATGTATTTCTTGACTTTCTATACATGTTTTAAAAATTTTGAATGTTGTGAGAATGTTGTTTTTGAAAATTTTGTATGTGAAATTGATTTTCAAATGGGTTTTATGTGCTAAATTAGCACATTTCTGAGATATGTCATTTTGTGTTCTTTTAGAATGTTTTAATAAACTACATTATTTTTTTAAAAAATTGGGCATGAGGTGTGAACTAAACTCTTTAATGTTTTTGGTGTCAGCTTTTGTGTAAAATATGTTTTTTTAAGAATTGGTGGCTTTGGTGTGTGTTGGGTCTTATTTGTCTTGTTAAATTAAATGTGGTGATATGTGTCTTTTTTGAAAATTGTATATGAACTCAACGGGAAGCCTGGATAGCTAGTAGGGCAGACTACAACTAGCAGACTAGTGAATCAGAAGTGGCTATAGCCATGTTTTACATAGCAGTATTAACATTGATATCACTAACTAAAAATATTGATGAATATAAAACACTAGGTGTTGTATTCTTATCTTCTCTAGTGGATCATGCATGAGAACATGGATTGTTGTGGTTTATATACCACCTTTCACTGAGACTCAAGGTTTTATGGTCCCTATAGATAGATGAAACCTACAGGTACTCTCTTGTGTTAGGTGATATTTTACCATTATAATATCACCATCGGTATACGGAGTCTATTGAGATACTTCAAACGAAAATGGTATTTCATTTGTAATCTATTTTATTTAAAAAAATTTCCAATAAAACTGTTCAAGAACTTTCTTTTCTTCTATTTAATCTTGAAAATATATTTTCTATTCTAGTATTTAGAGTATGGAATTTATTCTTGGTTGAATACTACTAGGAAATCTCTCACACCCTACTTACACCTTTGGTTGTAAGAACACTTTTTTATGTTTTATAATGGTAATGGTAAAGTCTTTGGTGATGGTGGATTGGGATGATAGTGATCTTCTCGAGCGATGTTTTGGAGATGACTTGAGGGAGACTCTCCCCTTTCTTGTGGTGGTTTTTGGCTCTTGGTTTTTGGTTCCCTTTTGTGGTAGACCAATTTTTTAATTTTTTATAAAAAAATTTAAACGTATTTATTGAAACCATGTAAGGGATTTTTTTGTTATGTTTTCCATATATTATTATTCTTATATTATTGTTTGGGTTGTGTTTTTATCTTTAGGTAAAATCATTCCCACTTTCTTATATTGATACTCGGGAACTTATGTTAGCCTGTGGGGATCCAGAATGCCTCGCGTGTCTTGATACAGACTGGATCTTGTGCTGGGATGGATGGAATCCCAGCTTGGTTCATGACAATATGGTATTACAAGAGGATTTATCTCATGGGTCATATTATTTGGGATGGGGCTAGATAGATAGGATCTACAGCTGTCATGGCTCGGATTTCAGGTTGCGAGTTGGGTACCTGGCCCACACACCTTGTTAAAGACCTCGAGCCTCTTTGGGATGTTGGGATGCATTCTTGGCTTCTCCTATAGTTGGGACGTAGAGTCTGAAAATTGTATGTTTGCATTGGATGGGGGTGAAGTTATTTGGTCTTTGTGTTTTCTTGGAACGTTTATGTTATTTACTATTTTATGTTACTATAATTCTCTCAAAATTTATTAATTGATTATTTTTTTATGTGACTTTTTATTTTTTAGAAACATGCCTCCTCAAAAAGTTCCCTCAAAACCAAGGGAACGATCCAGAGAGAGTTCTCCCTACCGACTTGACTACATTCTGATTGCTGATATGGTTCAAGTTGTTCAGGACCTAGCATAGGGATAGGGTCTTGTTCCTACACTAGTTACAGAAGATGATCCTAGATCGTGAAGGGATAAGGCACATGAATTGTTTTATAACAATCCCCCTACTTTTTGAGGTAGCTCATAACCTCAATAATATGAAGAATGGTTCGAGAATATTGATCACATGTTTGAGATATTGGACACCCCTGAGGAGGTCAGGGTGAAGCGTTCTTTGTTTCTACTGGAGGGTTGGAGTCGGAGGTGGTGGGACTCAGTGGTTTAGGCTAGGAATCATGAGTAGATGACTTGGAAGGACTTTAAGGATGTCTTCAATGATCAATACTGCCAGGATGTCTTGTCATATTCTAGGTCCTGGGAGTTTATGGATCTTAATCAGGGGGCTTGAAGGTGATGGAGTATATAACCCATTCCACTGATATGTTTTGGTATTCTCTTATGATAGTATCCAATGATCAAATGAAATCTCATAGGTTTATGAAGGGATTATAGTCAGAGATTTATTCCCTAGTATTATTGTTTAAAATGAACACTTATGATGAAGTGGTTGATCGGGCTTTCATGGGGGAGATTGACCAAAAGAGTGGGTCAAGTGGATTTGGGTATATGTAGACAATGGTTTGTGTAAGTTTGTTAGAAAAGATAAGGAAGCATGAGTAGAAAGGTAATAAGGGAGGCGGATCCATAAGCCAACCTTCCATGCATCCTTCCTCTATGGATTATGATGCAGGATCCATTATGTGCCACTAGTGAGAGAAGGTGGGACACACCCAACTTTTTTGTACATTCCCACCCAATACCAGTCATAGGTTTCAAGAATTGGGTCACTTTGAATGATTCTATAGGACTGCACTTTCTTACTAGGGCAGTGTTGGATCACTGGCATCCAATGGTTTTATAGCTCAAACAAAACCATCTTAAATGATGGGTTCTTAGTCTGGTTGTCGAGGTGACATGACAATATCTTCTTCTAGTCAGAGTAATCAATGATAAAAGCTTAATTCCAGTTGTTACCTTCATACTCAGACTGATACTAGGAACCTTCATGTTGTGTAGAAAGCACCATTGGGAAAGATGCAAGGCCATCAACTGTTTGAGGTTCCATTCTAATTGAATCCTCTATAGTAGTTGTTATTTTTTTTATGGGTGTGTTTGTCTCTATTATATCTTCTTGACTTGTGAACCTATTAAATAGTACCACTGAGATTTTTTCATTTTCAATGGAGTTGGTGACATCGTTGGGAAAGAGGAAGGATTAGGGAATCAGGTATCTATCATGTGTGATTTCCATGTCAAGGTTGGAAATGGAGAGGGATTTATTGGTCTGGGATATGGACTTGTTTTATGTGATCCTTAGAATGGAATGGATGGTGAGTTTCCAAGAACACTTTGATTTTTATCGTAGGTGGGTTAGTTTCATGACACCTAATGGAAGTGATCAGGTTTTTCTCAAAGAATGGGATCCTCAGTTGGGTTGAGGAGAACCTCCACTCCCATAGTTGGTAGTCTTTCTTTTCATTTATCATCATTATTTCCAGGGTTTTATGGATGTTCCCCTAGAGTTGGGTTACCACATTTGTTGGAGGATTATTTAAAGGTTTTTTTGGACGAATTTTCAGGGCTACCAAAAAAGTGGGATGTGGAGTTCACAATCAATTTGGTGTTGAAAACACAGTTGATACTTATTCCCTCATATCGCATGGTCCATACTGAATTGATGGAATTAAAGATTAGTTATATGATTTGGAATCCAAAGGATTTATTCACCCATGTGCCTCTCCTTGGGATTCTCTTATTTTGTTTTCAAATAAGGACAACAGATCTCTTGGGATGTGCATCGACTACAAGAATCTTAATAAGGTAACCTTAAAGAAGAAATACTCACTACACCAGATTGTAATTTTCTTTGACTAGTTAATGGAGGAATGGTGGGTTTACAAGATAGAATTGTTCTTAGGTCACAACAAGGATTGGGTTAAAGAGAATTAAATCTTGAAAATTTATTTTTGAAGAGGTTATGACCATTTCAAATATTTGTTCATGCCTTTCGGATTGAAGAACACTCTTGTGGTCTTTATGGATCTCGTGAATAGGTTATTCCACCAGTATCTCAGCTCATTTGTCGTGGTATTTGTGGATGGCATCCTATTCTATTCCAGATCTGAGGAGGAACATGAGAATCATCAATGAATTTTGCTAGGCACCCTACAAGATCATAATCTCTAGGATAAGACTTCAATGTGCACTATTTGGATCACAGAAGTGATGTTTATTTGCTATGTCATCTCAGAGCAAGAGGTTTTAATATATTCTAACAAGATTATTTAGGTTATGTCAGGGTAATAGCTAAATAACGTGTTTGAGATCATGAGTTTTCTCACCCTGGAAGGGTATTACGGGTGTTTTTTAGGATTTCTCACTTTTACCTTCTCATATTACTATGCTCACCTGAAAAGGGTTGATTTTTGATTGGGGCCCAAAGTGTCAAGCATAATTTGAGGAGCTGATGAGGCGGTTTACTACCACACCTATGTGTATCCTACCAAAATTAGGAAAGGGGTATGTCGTTTATTGTGATACTTCGGGTATGGGTCTCAAGTGTGAGTTTATATAGGATTATCACACGGTGGCATATGGCTCTCGCCAACTCTGACCACATGAAAAGTATTACCCAACCCATGACTTGGATTTAGAAATGGTTAGGCATGCTTTGAATACATGGAATCAATACCACTTTGGGGATAATGTTTTCATCTATTCTGATAATAAGATCGTGGCCTACATCTTTTCTCATAAGGGTCTCAATTTGAGGCAACGTCATTGAATCAAACATTTTTAGGTGTTCAACTTTGATATTTTCTATATCCCAGGGAAGGGTAATGTGGTGAATGATACCAAAAGTAGGAAAGTTCACATGCAAGATTTGAGGATGTCCAATGATTAATGGACTCTAATAAGGAATTATTCCCAAATGCATGTGGAGACCAAGTAGAAAAGTTGAGGTACTTTTCTAGAAAGTGTGTTGTTGGATTTGTCTCTTTTAGAGTTGATACAATAAGAGAAGCCTATAGGTGACCTAGGCTAATGATATATGTAGTTTCATCATGGTGGGGAGTTTTCATATGACTGGTCATTGTCTCTTGATGGAATTATGTGTTTTAAGGGCCGTTTTGTTGTGCTATTAGTTCTGAGGAAGGTGGTGATGCAGAATATATACCAGTCTTAGTGGGCCATTCATCCTGGTACTACCAAGATGTTTTGAAATGTTTTTCAAAAGTTATGGTTATCGGGAATGATATGGGACATAGATTAAATCATATCAAGATGATTTACATATCATCAGGTGAATGGAGAGCATCAGAGGCCCTCTGGTTTCTCCAACAATTACCCATTCCTACCCGGAAGTGGGATGAGGTCACCATAAATTTTATTATCGGCCTACCTCGTACACCTAGAGGAAGGAACTCCATTGGGGTTTGTGATCTACCACTTAACTAAATCATCTCATTTTATTCAAATTGAAGATATGGTAAAGGTGGATGATATGGGATGGTTATATATTCTAAAAGTGGTTATGATTCATTGTGTTCCATCTGCTATAGTTTCTAACAGAAACCCCCACACAAACTATGACATTTAGGAATAAATCTAGAGGTATTTGGGATCGCATATTAAAATTATCACGACATACCATCCCCAATCATATGTAAAAATAGAGTGGGTTAATTAGATCCTTGAAGACATGCTCTGAGCTTGTGTGACGGAATTCAGAAGTTCATGGGATATCAATTTGGGATTGGTTGAATTTTCTTATATCAAAGGTTAACAATCCACTATTAGAATGGCTCACTCCAAGGTTCTATGTGGTAGGACTTGTAGGTCTCCATTGTGTTGGGATGAGGTAGGAGAGACCTCACATTTTGGGCTGAGCCTTATGAAAGAGACATATGAGAAATTAATATTGATCGAAAAGTAGTTATTGACATATTATATTCCCCACAAGTCTGATGTCGATCATTGGTATTAGGATCTTGATTTTTTCTATATTAGACTGAGTGTTCTTGAATGTGGAACCCCATTTGGGTAATCATCACTTAAGGAAGTAGGGTTAGTTGACACCAAGGTATGTTATCCCTTTTTAAATATCTGAGTGGATTTTAAAGGTGGAATGACTTTTGGATCTACCCACTCAATTGAAATTGATTAAAAATATGTTTCATGTCTCGAAACTAAGGAAGTACAACCCTGACCCATATCATGTGCTGATTCAGGAATAATTTGATTAGGATCCCAACATGATAGTGATTGAATGACTAGTGCAGAAAGTGGACTCTCAAGAGAAGGCGGTTCTTGGGAAATTGTTTCCATTGGTCTATGTTCTTAGGAACCATGGCAATGATACCCATGAGACATGGAGACGAAAGGTTTGGGTCAATAAAGATTACCGAGTTTTTTTGCTGATCATGTTTTGAGTTGACTTTATATGGGTTGAATGTTTCCATGGTGGGTAGATTTGTCACTTATGTGATATCTTTTTTAGGTATTTTTCTATTTTATTATGTTCAAATTATTTCATTGAGTTTATTTTTGAAATTTTGTATAATCATGGAAATTCATGGGGAATGAAGGCCCATGTGAATAGTTTGTGTGCAGTTAGTAGTAATCATCAAAAATCCTGGAAAACAGTGTTGTTGGAGGAAGTAGCTACCACACAGCTTCATGAGGCCGTGCTCTATGGACCAGGTAACCATGTGGATGATTCTTTTTGGACAGAATTGTCCACACAGTTTCCGCATGGTTTCCCTAACCGTGTGGACCATCCAACACATTAAAATTACCCTATTTTTCTCTATCCTTTAGGTTTTAACCTCCATCCCCCCATTTTGGAACCCCACTCGGGTTTTACTCCACTATTCATGTCTCACCCTCCTTCCACCTCTCTTGGATCTTCAATTTTGGTGCTAGTTTTGGTGTGGATCTCCCTCAAATCTTCAAGTAAGTCTCTCCTTCCCTCTATTTCTCCTCTAATTTAGGGATTCATGCTTTCTATTTGGGGTTTCATCTTCTATATCCCTAGGGTTATGATTTTAGGGTTCTTCCTTGACATGAATAGGTGGATATCTTGATTGAGGGCATGATATTTCTCCCTCGGGGTGTGGTTGAGGTGCATTGTGGATTTTGAACTGGATTTATGGGTTTTTACTGTAAACGGTAGGTAGTTCTATGCTGAAATGTTTCATGGAAACATTATTTGGCTTGCTCGAGTTTCATTGTACGTTTTATAAATAATGAATGTTGTGGGAGTGTGTTTTTTGAAGTGTTTTTACATGAAATTGATTTTCAAATGTGTTTTATATGCTAAACAAGTAAAATCATAAAGGATGGATTTTTTGAGTGATTTTGGAATGCATTTATAAATTTTGTAAATGTTTTAACAAATTTTTCATGAGGTCTGACAATAAATCATCAAAGGTTTTTGTGTATTTTGTAGTGTAAAAGATTATTTTGTATAAAATGGTGGATTTGTCGTGTGTTGGTCCTTGTATTTATTATTAAATATAAATGTAGTGAAATCTGTCTATTGTGAAAATTGTATAAGCACGCAACGGGAATCCTGGGTAGCTTGGAGGGAGGAATAAGAATAGCAGGCTAGTGATTCATAAGTTTCTACAACCCGATTTCATTTAGAGGGATTGACGTTTACAACATTAAATAAACATATTGATGAATGGTGTCCACTAAAATATTCTATGGTTCTTTTCTCTAGTGTCTCATGTAAAAAAATGTAAATTTTTATGGTTCCTATAGCACCTTACAATGATATGTGAGGTTTTATAGTCCCTATAGTTATCTAACACAAATATGGAATATCCCAGGTTAGGTTATCTTTGACCATTATTCAATCATCATTGGCATACAATGTCTCTTGAGATACATCAAAGGAAAAAGGTGTTTCATTGGAAATCACTTTTTTTTAAAAGTTGTTCCTTTAAAATGTGGTTCCTAAAAACTATTCAAGCAATTTATTTAATTCGATATAATATTGAAAATGTATTTTCCATTATAGAATTTAGATCATGGAAGCTATTTTTGGTGGAATCCTATTTAGAAATAGATCTCACCCTTCTTACACTTTTCGGTGTAAGCAAACTTGGTTAGTTTTGTTACAATTATGGGTAATGTCATTGGTGAAGGTGGATTGGGATGCTTGTGAGATTCTCGGGTGGTGTTGTAGAGATATCTTGAGGGAGACACTCCGCTATATTATGATTGTTTTGGTTCTTAGGATTTGGTTCCCTTTTGTGGTATCCCTCCTTTTGTATATTGTATAAAAACTTGTAAACTTAATTATTGGAACCATGTAAGGCCATGATTGGTTATGTTTTCTAGACTTATTTATTATTATATTATTGGTTGTGTTGTGTTTTTACATTCAGGTGAAATAATTATTACATGCTTGTATGGATATCCAGGAACATGTGCTAGACTATGGGGATTGGAAACACCCCTTGGGTATCGCCACGAACTGGTTCAGGCATCGTGTTGGATGGAGACACAGCTTGGTTTAGGAAATCTTTTATACCCACTTGTTTTGGTATTGGGATAAACTCATCTGCCCCATTATATTTTCAATCCTAGGAAAACCTACCATATACCATTTGATCTCATAGAACCTTAATCCTTACTCAATGAATTTGAGGGAGATATAGGTCCCACCTTTCACATAGTCGTTAAATTTTTGTGCCATAATATCAAAAAAAATCATCATATCATAACCCATGGAAATGAATTTTGTTTTATAAAAATTCTATCATCACATGACACAATGAAAGAAATAGTTTTCATAATCATTTCATTAATTCATCATATCATATATCATTGAAAAGTAACGAGTTTTATAAATATATTTTCATCATAAAAATAAAAATAAAAATAAAAATAAACACAAACCATCTATATAAAGAATAAGTATTGTATCATTGAATCATATCCCTTCTAAAACAGAAGAAATGCTACATTTTTGAGTCATTAATGAATATAAATTTCATAAATAGATCAATAAAACATTTATGAGGAAAATATCATTTCCATTTGAAATCAATTATTTAAAATAAATAAAATCCAAATATTAAAGAAATATTTTTCATTTAAAATAAACTAGATAACATGTAATGTAATATTAAAATAATTTAGTGTGCATTATATTGAATTTTTTTTCATGATGTACATGTTAAAATAGCGATTCTTTTCAAATTTTTGTTAAAATGGTAAAACTACCTTGTTCGAAAAATGAAAAAAATATTACATTTAATTTTTTTTGAAAAATTCAAAAATTTGGTAAGAATATAATTAAAATCATAATATAATATTAAAACATTATTTAAAACATTTTATAGATAACATGGTAGTGGATGAAAAATGATTTTTGACTGAAGAGATAAATAAAGTAGATTTTTCTTACATACATTATTTTAGTATATTTAGACCTTATATGAGGATAATGAAATTAAAAAAAATTAATACTGAAAAATAACAATAATATAATAAAATAAATTTGTTTCATGAAATGTGTATCATAATATTTCATTATTAGAAATTTAATCATTAACAATCCTGATAAGAAATAATATTGTAATATAATACTTTTACCACTTCTGTATCATTTTAATCATAATACCCTTGAAATAAAGAACCATAGATGCATATTTATATCCTATAATTTCTTTAGAATAATTATAAAATAAATTCATGGTAAATATATATACACCACACAAATTAAACAGGTGTTGCAAAATTCATCACTCCCACCGAAATAAATGTTAGATGGAATTCTCTTACCTCAAGTCTTGACGTTCTTTATACATGATCAAAACTATTGTATAATATATATAATTATATTATAAATCTATTAAAAAACCATAATAATACATATTATACCGTATATAATTTTTTAAGAACTTTTCATACGTGTTTATTAATAATTCCATGTTTAAATTGTGTTTCGATTAATGACTACTTTGATTTTCATGTATGATTTGGTTTGGTATTTTCAATCCTTTTATTTTGATCATGGTTCCATAATACACAAAATATTATAACTTATATAAATATAATATATACTCATTATATATTTATTTAGATTCATCCATAAAATTTACATATAGAAATTGATTTACACTCTTCATGGAGATGATAGGTCATAAGTACGAATGAATGTTGATTCTATTTTATTAGCAAATGAAAAAAATAAATGTTTTGAATATATCAACTATAAAAATATTTTTTATATAATATATATAATAAATATTCATTAAATATATCCTTATTACCTTCCATGTAAAAATAAAATGAAAAATTTATTACATAGCTAGGTTTTTGCAGGTGTGCATGTGTCGGCTTGATCTCAATATTGTTTTTGATTTTGGAATCAGTCTCACCATGCTGATTTGGAACCCTCAACACTCAAATACCTACACTGAACTCTAGTCCTTCTACCTCTCTCTGAGTCGGATCCGAAGCGGTGGTTCCTCGGTGCTTTTGGGAGGTGGGATTCAGCGTCACAGGTGCTCCTCGCACGGTCTGTTTTTAATTTCGATGAATGTTCGATCACTCCTTCTTTAGCGGTCAATCTGGTTGATTTTTTATCAGTTAAGGTTATATTGATATTTTTTATTTGGTTGTGTTCGGTTTTTATTATGGAAGTGGCCTTCGGTGATGTTCACGACGATGTCGTGCCATTGATTTCACGGTCTGATGTGGTTAGTTCATTTTGTACTAGTGATTTTGTTATTTATGGTTTGCGTCAACATGATTATATTGTTTTATGGTGGCTACAACATTATCTGATGATCACTGGTGATTGGTGTGAAGTTAGGATGGTGAGTTTGTGGTTCTCGATGATGATCTTGACTCCATGTGGCTCATTTCCCCTCTTAATGTGCCCTAGCATCGTGTGCCGCCTCTCCTCCCTAGGCCGGTTTGGCGAGTTGGTTTCCAAAGGAGCTTTGGGAGGTGCTGTTCGAGGGGATTTAGGAGTTCCATGAGGCTTGATCCTCGGTCGATGGTGTTGACAGTGTTTGTATCTATTTTTTTTGTGGCTTGGACGGACTCTATCGGTCTCCGGTGACTTTTGATTTTTGTTCGGGGACGACACCGACAATGTTGGTTTTTTGGTTGTTCAATAGTTCTTGATGGGCTTCATTGCTGGTTGGAGACACCAATGGGGGTGATTGGATGGTGACAGCGAAGTTTCCAGTGATGATGTTGGTTAAAGACGATAAGATTTCGATTGACGACTTGGTGATTATTATATACGGTATGCTTGGTTGGAGACTGGTGTGATGATCTGATCGTATTGGGTTCTGTGTATTGTTGGTTTCATTTTGAATTTTGAAGGGGGCCTATTTTGATTTTGAATCCTTTGATTTTGTATCCCACTAGTTACTATTCTCCCATAAAGATTCTTCTTATAAAATCAAATAAAAAGTAATTTTCAATCAGTATAGTTGTGAGATGCGGATGTGGAAAAATAATTACATCGATTCGCGAGATGGAAACATTCCGTACACATGACCGATTGTTTTGTTTTCCATTTGATGGAAGAGGAGATACATATAGGCTATGATACTAACATAGTAAAATCTAATTATATTATATATTTTTTTGTTATTATATCATAATTGTTCAATTAGATTTTAATGTGGTTTAATAATAAATAAAATAAAAATACTCGGTTAAAAACGATACCTCTTCTTCGGATGACCTCATCAGGTAAGCACCAAAATCCTTCTTCGGAGGGTTTACTGATAAAATTAGGGCCAATAAAACATATTTTGGTCTGTAAGAAAATCAATTTTTTTGTTATTTGATTAAAGAAATGGATTTTGGTTTATTAATAGGATATAATAGGGGAAGTCCTTCTATATGTGTGGAAAAGAACCCACTTTCAAACTACTTAGAATTATCCCAAAAGAATCCAAATGATAATGTCATTCCCAAAAAACTGATTACAAAATAAAATATATTATAATATTGGATATTATATAGTTTTTATATGGGTATATAATATTATTTAATTATTTTTTACTAGAAAATTTACAGTTATCTGTTTTTAACCACCAGGTAAACACGTTTTAACCAAAACTGTGGTAATCAATTTTTACTCTTTTTATTATTAATTATGACAAAAAATAAATTAAAAATTATTATATAATATTAATTTATTCATATACTAAATATAGAGTCCATTTTTTTAAAATAAATTCATATAATTGGCATGATTTAATTTTAAAATACACGCCCAAACGCAAAAAAAAACTCTTGTCCAAAGAAAATGATTCCAAAAAATATAAAAATAAATATATATAAAAATTAAGCATAAAATTGATTCCAATTAAATAAATTGGATTATTTATAATATAATTGAACTAATATTACTTTTTAAACCATTTAAAATATATTTTAACTTTATATATTCTATAAATAAAATTCCAATTTCAATAAAAATTAGTATTTTTCACTATTTATCAAAAAATTAATACTTTTAGAAATTTATAAAAAATTCACCTTAAAATAATTTTTATACAATGATTTAGAAAATAAAGGTAATTATTTTAAATTAATTTTATAAAATTGTATGAAATTAATTATATTATTTTCTCCTAAAAAGTAGTAAAAGATTTTTTTTTTGGAAAAAATGTATTTTTTAAATATATAATTATTTTAATAGAAAATATATTGTATTTATCTAAATCATTTATACATATTTTAAAAAATTTTGTTATTCTTATTCATTCCAGCAATTCTAATGGCTCGTTTATAATTATCATCTTTAAATAATGATATTAATTGTATATCGTGGTTTGTTATAACCCATTGTTGTTTGTAATGCAATCTATCAATGAAAATAAATTTATTTGAAAAATATTTATTCTATAAATTCTCATGGTTTTAACTTCTCGGGTAAGTGTTATACCTACTCATTGGGAAACATCCATTATATTACACCTTAAGACTTGAGAGGATAGTATTATGATAAACAAATTACCTATATGATGTGGTTTGGGATTTTAGGAAAGTATTTCTATAGGAATAGTCTAAGATAAGAGTATATTGAAGTGTATAGAGGAGAGGATTTGTGGTTTCCTTTTATAATAAAGTAAATTACACCCTTGGAATTACTTAAAAGATTTAAATATATTGAATTATTTTTCATATGAAATTGGTAGAAAAGAACCAAAATTTAGAATCTAAGATATTTTATGGTTGAAATAACTTCATCCAAATAAAATGGAATGGTTTATGTGGTGTTTGAAACCATATAATTTGGTTTAACCATTTCGTTAACTAATTTCATCCTTATCCAAGTTAACATCCTTTTCATTCTCAATGGGTTATAAATTTACATATAAGGTAACCATTGGCTCACAAATGGTAAATGGATAAAATTTTAGACTAAATTTATTTCAAATTATATTATTTTAATAAAATATATGATTTTAAAACATTTAATAAAATATTATATAACCTAAAATACCATTAAATTCATTTTAATAACTATTATAAAAAATTGACGTTAATGTAATAAAGGTAGGATTTGAATTAGAATATAAACTCTTAAAACCAAAATTATACATTATTATTAAACATAAATTTATATGAAACCAAAATTTATCAAAAAAATATATAACATTTAAGATTTTTAAAATCATTTATATTGATATTTTTACTTCTAGCATAAGCATTTTATCGGTGTTATGAAAACATTTAAGGTATTTATTACATAACTAAAAATTAAAAATAAATTACCATTATAAAATTAATTTATTATGTTAAAAATAAAATTTTCTATTCATTTATAAACTCTCTTTGTCCATGTGTGATAATATAATAGAAATAAAAATAGAGTGACATTTTGAAATTTTCCATTACTTAAAATAATATAATGGTTTTCATCTAAGAAAAATATCACCAATAATCCATATTATCAAATCTATAAAGTGATTAGGTGAATTAAACTAATAAAATGAAATATAGGTATGTTTATGAATGATCTTTAATCCTTATTCTATAGTTTCAACCTTTTTATCCCATTTTACCCTTTACTAAGGTGATAATGTTTACCATGGTTACTATTCATAATTCCTGAAAATAAAAGGAAATCATTTAAAAATGTGATCATTATGGATCCAAATATGGAATACATTGTTTTGAATTAAAATTAAAGATGTTTAAGAAATAAATTTTCATACAAATGCATAATACACAATGTAAAACAGTTTTTAGAAAAGACACATTAAGCATAAAAATGATGTTATACCAATATCATATAAAATATTTATTCATATGGAATTATTTAGATAATATTTAATAATATGGATCTTGTATTTTTTAAATTTAAATATAAAATATAATAGTACTTTTAAATTACTTGATTTAATTGATATAAATGATAGTTTTACAAAAATATATATTTTCCTATATTCATTGAAAAATATATATTATTAAAAAAACCTCAAAAATCACCCTAAGAAAAATTGAAATAATTATTTCAAAAATGATATTCATTATCTAAATTAAATTTAATTAAAATGATTTAAATTAATTATAATTTTGGGCCACAAAATGTAATAAAAACCAATCTTCTGGAAAAAATACTTATAATGAAAAAAATTGCAATACAGAAAATTGAGTACATATTTATTATCAATAGAACAATAAATTTTAATTATCATAAACCTTTATACATATTTTTAATTATTTTATTATTACTACTCATACCTATTAATTTAATTTTTGGTTTATAATGGCTACATCGAAATAATATTATTTTTATTAAATATCATAGTTCTCTTAATGCTTAGTGTTTAATGTTAAGAAATATATAAAGTAGTGTATTCTTTTAAACTAAATTTTTGGAGTGGTATACATATGTTGATGAGAAAGTTATTGATAAGTTATTTGGATTTTAGGTTGACTGTATTTGTAAAATTATGAGGCGTGGATGTTTCTTGGTAAAATATGGAATTGTTTATGGATGATCTGATGTTTTTTATGAATCTGAATATTATCACACTATAAAGATATAAACCACGCCACAATGGTGGATGAGATGATAAGTTCATGTTATAGTTCTTATCCATAGTTATTCATTACACATATAGTTTGGTAGACGAATAATTTTATGATGAAACACATATAACTATGTAATAAAGGAAGATATAATAGAGTAATCAGGTCTCACATAAGAGTAACAAATTGGCCAAATCATCCTACTATGTTAAATATCAAAAAAAAATATAAGTTTTATAAGAATATGTAATTCGATGAAATTGTTGGGCCACACCTCAAGTGAAAATAAAAATATAGAGAGGTTTTTATTAATAAAATTCATGAAATATTTGATAATCATGGAAATGTAAAATCATCTCATATGTAATGAACATGCTGCAAATGTATTAGATCTTTAGGAGGAATGAAAAGATCATGAAATAATTTTATAGGGAGTATTTAATATGATTCACTGGGATATTTTATATATGATTTTTAACTAGGGACCACATTAAAATACAGTACAACCCACCACAACTACAAAGACACATGGGGAATTATATTAAAATAAGGAATACAATTCCAATATGCATTAGTTTCCTAGAAGTATGCTTTTAAAATCTTAATTAATTTTGATTCTCATGGGATCATAGTTGACTGGAAAATATTAATTAATGATTAATAAGTGCTCTGAATTCCCAACGAATGGATGAAATGTATCAAATTCATGAAGGAAGCTTTGGATATTTTAATTCTTGGATAGTGTGAATAAAATAAAAAATAGAGGAGAACATTCCCATATCATGAGAAGTGAGATAATGGAAGTTGGTTCAGTGAATTTCCTTAAAGATCAATATTTAAATAAGGAAAAACAAAAATAAAACACATATGATAATTCTATGTTTATCTTTTTTGAAAAGTAATTATAATGAATAATTATGTTTTATATTAATGTATTCCTTTTCTCAAAGAATTTTACTATACAATAAGATTAATGAGTGAACTGTAACACCCCGATATTTTATGAGAAATATTCCTTTTAATTTCATTGATATCTTGTGTTGTACGCTACACCAAAATTATCTTGCGCTATACTCAACACCGTATTAGCTTGTTTTATATGCAAACACTATTCTTGGCTTGTGTTGCACGTAAGAGCGACCTTCCTCAATAGCGTTTGTTGTAAGAAATACTGAGTTTCACTGAACAATGATATATTAATATAATATTATGAACTAGATTTTATGCAAAATATTAAATACATTTTTAATTTTATAATATTATAATTCAACATAAACATTTTCTAGAATGAGGTATGAGAAGAGAATCACTTCTTCATAAAAATTAAATATTTTTTAAAAAATGCAGTTTTACTGCATTTTGATGGTGCACCAAATTTAAATCTATTTTTTTGAAAAGTTTAAAAGTTCAATTTTACACAATGGACTTATTATTTTTAATCAGGATATAAAAATTTACATTTGATAAAGTATTGATATTTTTCTGATAACATTCATATATTTATGAATAGTAAAAATACAAAACATTTTAATAGAAAATAACTTTTTTCATCAGGATAATTTATACGGTTAAATTATGATTTTGAATGGTATAATGAATAAGTAGAAGTTATTTTTACTATTTAATGTAATTAAATTCATATGAATTTTTCTTACATTTAATTTGTAGGTAAAATAATTTCAATCTTTTGCAATGTTTTAAATAAAAACCCGTTTTTTCGACAATGGGATTAATTTTTAATTAATTACTGAATATTATATGTTTTGAGATTGGAAAATTATATTTCATAATTGGAATCATGAGGTTGAAATTGTGTCAATAGATAAATTTTATTTTTTGGCATTACGAATAGTAACTACAATAAATTTTATTTACCACTTTTAAAGGTAAATTAGTTAATTAAGGGTAAAAATAATATTATAAAATTACCCAAACATATATATTAATAAAAATGGATGATTATATTTCGTCCTAAAATATTATTGGGTCAAAATTGTATCTATTAGAACCCATTTTTATGTGATTAAGACCTTTAATTTATTTATTTTTAAATGCATGTGAAATATGTCTCACTCAAACTTTAATAATTAAATTATTTTTAATATAAGGTTATACATAATATAAATTCAGTTATAAATACTAATTTTAAATCTAAAATGTTTTTATTTATCATGAAAATTAACTTGTAATTTTTAAGAAATATATAATTACCTCAATATCTTATACATTAATGATGAAAAAATTATTTATTTAGTAAAAAATCAATAATATTGTTTTAATTAAACAAATAATACCCATAAAAGGCCTAAATACCTGACAAAAACATATAGGTCATGTAAATATAAATCATAATCATCCAAAGGTGTAATTTTTGACCATTTAGAGCCCAATAAAAGTGATTATGACACTTATATTATTTTATTTTAAATAATGTCAAAATTGTCACCGTCATAATTTAATAAACATAACATTTTAAAATTGGGTGTTTTAGTTGATAAATTAGATTATATGTATTGTTATTAAATATATTAGATTTATATTTATCATAGTATTTTATTTTTAATTTTTTTTGAAACTATTATGTATATTAAATAATTATAAAAAATTTCTAGTAATTTTTATAATAAGAGAAATATCAAATAAATGGTATTAAAAATATTAAAATAATAATATATGAACTAATTAATATTATACATAAATTTTATAGATTAATATGACATTTTAGGAACATATTAATCCTTTTTCATCGAATATATTCCTTGTGTGTAATTTATTTAAATTCAAATAAATGATTTGTGTCAAAATTGTAACTATTGTTAATTTATAATAATAACATATTATAAAATTGTTTAAGAATCTGAAACCTATTTAAAAATTATAAATTAAAATTTATGTGGTCTAAAATGTCACAACGTATTCAATTATCAACAATTCACATAAGATAAGTAATTATTTATAACATTTTAAAATTTATAATATTATTACTAGAAATAAAACTAAATAGATTAAATAAGAATAAATCATGTTGATAAGGTTTGAAATAAATTCTTGACATGTCTATATCTTATTGTATGATGACCTTACGACCTTATCTCATATAATATTTGTAACTGAGTCAATTTTGGAGGTTTTTTAGTGGGGTTTGAGATTATTATAAATTAATATTTTAGAAGTTTCTAAGAGTTCCCCTTTCTTCTCTTATAAAAGGGAACCTCATCCCTCTCATCCTCTCACAATTTTGAGCTTTCAATCTTGGTAAATGATTTCCCATTTCTCTTCTAAACTTTCCTTGAAACATAATAGAGGTCCTGGACTTCTTCAAAGACCAACTTTAGTGGCCTAAGAAGAGGTTTAGATGAGGCGCGTCGAAGAAGAGGTAATATCTTTTACTGATTCATTCAAATTCATTTATTCTTCTACTTCCTCTTCTGTTGATGTTTCATAATATTGTAATAAAATCAGTATAAATAATATACTGATATGTTGTTATAAATATGAAACTAACATGTTTCACCTTCTACTCATCCAACGAAAAATGAAATCATCGCGCGTGCGTACGTACGGAATAACGTCTCCACGCCTTGGTGTAATCTGTTTTCCACAACCACCTTACTCGGATGGGTATAATGCTGTAAATAATGACTATATATGATTATTATATCAATATAATAATTATGAGATATTCTATCATCTACTCCAATATAATTCAATATTTATGGGAACCATATAATCGCTCGTGCGTACGTACAAATTTCCGTATCCACGACGCGATGAGATTCATTCTCCATGTTAACCCTTCAAAAATGATTATAAAGTATATATATAATAAATAATCATGATATATATGAAAAAATGATGCAACTGGATTTATATATATATATATATATGTGTGTGTGTGTGTGTGTGTCATCTACTTACTTCCTTTCAATTCAATAAGAAAATAAAAACAACATTCATGCGTACGTACGGTCTACCATCTCCATGAATGGTGTATTTAATTTCATTTATCTATATTATATATATATATAATGAATATATATGATATATAAATCATTTTTTAAATTCTGTATGTAAGTAAATCAGGATATAAGTAATAATTATATCAAGAACAAGAAGTCCAAACACGTACGATAAATGAAACAATTTTACCCAAAATGCGTCTTTAACATGGAATTGACAAATGAATGGTTAATATAAAATCATAAGTGATTCATATATGAAATCCTAAATATTATTTTGGTTCTTTTACAAGTTAATAATTTGTTCAAACCCACTATACTGGAGTTTCTTACACGTACGAAAGAAATTGGACCTAAGTTAAGGGAAAATCTCGCAATCTAATTTTTATCTGAAATTGTTTATACTTCAGAATTTACTGGGGAATATTTATCATCCACATACATGTTTCCTCAATATGTAATATTATTTCTATCCTCCTACAATTTTTTAAATCAAATTTTATCTATTTTTTAATTTTTATTAAAATATATGAAATGAATCTTTTGTTGTTTTCAGTACGAGATACTTTTTGACATTATGGCCAAAGTATGAGAAGAATATTTTTTAACTTATAAGTCATGAATTTATTTTTCATGATTTCATAGAACATTATTTCCATGATGCTTACTTTAAAATATTTCAAGTTTATTTTCAATTAACTTCTTGTAGTTTAAAATTGTATGACATGCAGAGAAAGGAAAACAAAATTTGAAGTAGAAATGATATTATCCTCAAGAATAGAGTTCAAGTGATATGTAAAAATTATTTTCCATATAAGATAATATAGGTTTCTATTTCTATCCCTACTATTACATTTATTTGATTATTTTGTGATAGAATTATTTTTCTGAAATACTTTTTATATTATATAGAGTATGCTATGAAATCATGATGTTTAAGAATCCCTTTTTTATTACATGGGTTATTCAATGATGTATGATTTTTTATTTTATGGAACACATAAGAATGGTTTCATTATGATAGGGGTGGGACCTATATAACTATCCAATTAATTGGGCAAATATTTATATCTCATGATATAGACATGGCTGGAACGTCAAGTAAATCTGGTTCAATAATACAGTGCTGGAGTGGCCGGTAAACCTGTTTTAGTAATGAAAATTGTCCAATATGATGGTCTAGGTAGTAATGACTTGACTACAATGTAAATAATATCTTCTGCTTAATGGTTTTCCATAATTACATGTTTTATTATCATTCTATTTTTTCATGATTGACGTTCTTTTATGATCTATTCCTTATGTAATGCCAATATTTATTAAATAACTCCATATTTTGATGTTTAAACATTATGTTCATGTTTTTTTAAGTTCAAATGTATATGGTTTGTTTTATTTTCTCCATGATTACCCTTACCGGGAATTTGGAAAACCCTTTATATGTTTTCTTTTCCCAGGATACAAATAAAGGTTTTAGGTAAGAAAACAAAAAGTGGATTATATTTTTGGTAGAAGTTGAAGATCTTTCACCATGATTAGAAAATCATGTTTCAAGTATTCAAAGACACTAAACTATTACTTTCCTTGGGTGTCTGTTTTTGTTATGTATTAAGTATTCCCAAAAAGTAATGTAATATCCATTTATGTCAAGATTGGGTCTCTATATTTTGTATCAGAGGAAAGGATTAGTTATCCTTTAGAAAGTAGGAGGCAAAAACATTATTAAGATCCCTAGATATATTTTTATTGTATGTCTAGGTAAGTATATAAGGATAAGTATAGGATATAGTTCTAGAATTACGATAAAGATCATGATTAACCATGGATTAAATATAAGATGTTAGAGATTGAATGTACTCCCCTTGATTGTGTTGTTTTCCTAGTATATTTTTTGCCTCTCACACTATTTTTTTTGGGTTTTAGATAATGGTTAGAACCCAATGGAAACATTTTAATGATAAATGCACTAAGAAATGAAATGATTTTCCTCCTGAACAACATAATGTTATGGGAAATGGAGTGAAATATCTTATTTCTATACTCACACAAGATATTAATCATTCTGGACTTTCAAATGAGCAGAGAAGGGAAAAATATTCTATTTAGTCCTTTATAAGGCAACGTCCACCTTATTTTAGTGGGACTTTTGATCCACTTGTTGCTGAACAATGGATCAGTACCATTGAAAATATATTTTCAATACTTCATTGTTCAGAACATGAAAAGTTCATTTTATCTATTTACTATTTAGAAGGTGAATCAGACTAGTGGTGGATTGTAGTTAAGAATACAAGGCCCCAAGATGAAATTGAATCCTTGGAATGGGACGAGTTCAAGAACATTTATTTCAATAAGTACTTCCCTTGTATTTTTCAAACAAATATGGAAAAATAGTTACTTGATCTTATGAAATAGGATGATGAATATATTGGTATATACGAGGTGAATTTTATGAGGCTTGAAAGGTATGCATCTGGATTTATCATCCAACATGAAAGTAACGTTTAGTGATTCATCGGTGGATTAAAACCATGTCTTAGAAGGGAATTGTCCATAAGATTCTTCAATAGCTATGAAGAAATTGTTCTTTGTGATATCAGTGAATAACTAAAAGTCGGTGTTACATATCCCTATCATGGTTTTGACATGAAATGAAAGATGGAGTTCAAGGAAAAAATCACAAAACCATGGTGAAAAGAAGACCAATGTTCCATTATTCTCAAATTGTGGTAATAAGTATGGTGGAGTTTATCTTAATGGGACTAGAAAATGATTTATGTGTGGAAAATAAGTTAATTGAGAAACTGAGTGTCAAAGTAATTTGAAAAAGGTAGTTAATGATGTAAATAGTGAAAAGACTACCGAGAAAGGACCACGAACACGTCAATGCTACAAGTACAAGGAAATGGGGAATTATGCTAAACAATTCGCTAATCCAAGGGTTAATGATGATCGACATCAATGGCTTCTTAAGGAAAAGGTCAACGAGAAGTCACATGTGATCACTATTGGTGATTTTGAATATGAAAATGATGTGGTGGAATTATTCAGTGTATATGTAACCGGATTCCTAAATAGTGTTGTGGAATCTCATTAATGGTATTATAGAACATTGGAATATCTATGTATTGGTTTTCCATAATTGTATGGTACCGGTAACCATGAAAAGTGATTGAAATATTTTTGGAGAGAAGATGATATGAACATAATTAAGGGATACATAGAAAATAATATCATTAATGATGTAATGATTGATATAAGGACAAAGTGACCTCATGGTTTGAGTATATAAAATTTTTGGGATTTCAGAATTTGGAAATAATTAAATTCTGACAGCATTCATGTTCTCACTAAGGTTCTATGGTTATTCATGTTTCAAAAGAATACAAGATTAACGTATTCACATGTTTGTAATGTGACCAACGAGATATATCTTATGATATATGGGGGATAAATGCCTGTATTAACATTCTTGGTAGATGACCATTCTAGTAATTTTTTTCCTTATACTGTGAGTTTGGACAGATGTGTATTCGATAAGCCAAATGATTGGAATGGATTAAGTTAGACATCAGAGAATATTGTTTAAGGCTACAACTTTTTTTCAATATTATTTTCGAAATGTTATAATGGTGTAGTTTTAGAAAATGGACATCCTACAGGACGGGCGACAACCCGTCATGTCGGACAAGGTTGCAGGAAACAAACCCATAACCGAAGTGTGACATGCCTTTGTCACCTGCCACTAGCCTACATGAAGTCTCTCGTTAGTAGAAATTAGTTTTACATTATTAAGTGGTATGATATTTTATGTATAAGACAATATTTGGAATCTCGTATGGTTAATCTAACCATAGATAGACTTATGTATATTTATTAATTTTTGCTAACTTTTTTAGATAGATGGAATAACCTATCATTATATTGATCTGCTAAAATGCCAAGAAGCACAAATTAAACATAATTTATTTAAATAATAGATGAAGTGGAAATTTTTCATTGAATGACCAATGATGATTTTACACTAAAATCAAGTATGTATTTATCCTTATGAAAAAACTCACCAAATTTTGGAAAATGATCTTGAAAACCAAAAACGCTGTCCTAATACCCTCATATCTAATGAATTAGTTGGTACCTTAGATCATCACAAATAAATGAATTTATGATTTCTGGATTTTTCATAGCCATGTTCTCTACCTCTCTCCGTCAAAACACGATAGTTAGATTTCTCTTCCGTATCCATATTTTCACCTATGTTCTCTTATGTGGAAACTCAGTGATGAGTTAATTTTGGTAACAGTTACCTTTCATACATTAGTTTTTAAAATAAATGTTTTATTATTTCTTTTTATGATGTGGATTTCTATGAACGTAACATTCAAGAAATAAATCATTTATAATCCAGAAAAATTTCGAGGGTGAAATTCATTTTAAGGGGGGTAGAATATAACACCCCAAGGTTTTATGAGAAATATTATTTTTAATTACATTTATATATTGTGTTGTACTATACACAAAAATTAGCTTGCACTATACGCAACACTGTATTAGCTTGTATTATATGCAAAAACTATTCTTAGCTTTTGTTGCACGCAAGAGATACCTTCCTCAATAGCGTGTGTTGTACGCAATACTGAGTTTCACTAAATAAAGATATATTACTATAATATTATGAACTAGCTATTATGAATAATATTAACATAATTTTGAGTTTTATAACATTATAATTAATCTTAATCATTATCTAGAATGAGGTATGAGAACAAAATAAATTTTTCAGATAAAAGATGTATTTTAAAAAAAATGCAGTTTTACCGCCTTTTGATGGCGCACCTGTTTTAATCAAATTTTTGATAAGTTTATAAGATCAATTTTACAAAATATACCTATATTTTTTATTCAGGATATAAAAATTTACATTGGATAATTTTTAGATATTTTTCTGAAAACATTCATATTTTGACGAATAGTAAAAATACAGTTAATTTTAATTGAAAACAAATTTTTTCATCAAGATAATTTACATGAATAAATTATAATGATGAATGGTTTTAAAATATAAATATAATATATTTTTACCATTTAAAGTAATTTTTTTCATATGAATTAATATTACATTGAATTCATAGGTAAAATCATTTCAATCTATTGCAATGTTTTAAATAAAACCCTGTTTTTTTCCGACAACTCGATTAATTTTTAATAAATTACTGCATCTTTTGTGTTTCTAATTTGTAAAAATGTATTCCATATTTAGAATCAAGAGGTTTAAAATGTTTAAATTGAAAACTATTATTTTTTGGGCATTATGAATAGTAACTACGGTAAATTTTATTTACCACAGATAAAGGTAAATTAAGAAATTATGGGTAAAAATAATATTATAAAATTAACCAAACATATGTATTAATATTATTGGATGATTATATTTCGTCCTAATATATAATTGGGTAGAAATGGTATCTATTAAAACCCACTTTTATTGATTAATACCATTAATTTATTTATTTTTAAATGAATGTGAAATATGTCTCACTCAAACATTAATAATTAAATTATTTTTAATATAAGGTTATATAGAATATAAATTCGTTTATAAATACTCAATTTAATTCAAAAATTATTTTCTTTATCATGGTAATTTATTTCTAATTTTTAAGAAATATATAATCAACTTAATATCTTATACATTAATGATGCAGAAATTATAAATTGAGTAAAAAATCAATAATATAGTTTTTATTAAACAAATAATACCCAAGAAATGACCAAATACCTAACCGAAACTTATTTTTAGTGTAATTATAAACCATAATCATAAAAAGGTAGAGTTTTAGACCATTTGGAGCCTTATAAAAATGATTATGACACTTATATTATTTAATTTTGAATGATCTCAAAATTGTCACCTTCATAATTTAATAAAAATATCATTTTAAAAGATGGGTGTTTTAGATTATAAATTCAATTACAATTCTTCTACATAAGGATATTAGATTTATCTTCATCATAGTATTTTATTTTAAATTTTTTTGAAACAAATGAGTATATTAAATAATTAAACAAAAATGTTGTTGTAATTATTTTATTACAGAAAATATCAAATAAATGCCTTTAATAATATTAAAATAAATATTATATGGACTAATTAATATTCTCCAAGAATAATATATCTATATGAAATGTAAGGAAACTATCAAATATTTTGGTTCAAAAATATTCGCTGTGTGTATTTTCTTTAAAATAAAATAAATGAATAGTGTCAAAATTGACACTATTGTTATTTTATAAAAATAACATATTATTCAATTTTTTAAAAATAAAAACATTATTTAAAAATTTTAAATTGAAATTTATATAGACTAACATTTCATAAAGAATCTAATTATGGAAAATTCACAAAAAATAAGTTATTATTTAAAACAATTTAAAATTTTGAATATTATTACCATAAATAAAATTAAATAGATTAAATAAGAATAAATCAAGTTCATAAGGTTTAAAATAAATTCCTGGCATGTCTAAATATTTTTAGATGATGATATTACAACCCTATCTTATCAAAAATTTATATATGAGTCAATTTTGGAGGTTTTTAAGTCGAGTCAAGTTTATTATAAATTAATATTTTAGAGGTTTCCATGAGTTCCCCTCTCCTCTCTTATAAAAGGGATCCTTGTCCCTCTCCACCTCACACAATTTTGAGCCTTCAAGCTCATAAAAACACTGCCCATTTCTATTCTATACTTTTATAGAAACATACTAGTGCTCCATGTCTTCTCCAAAGACCAACTTTTGTGCCCTAAGAAGAGGTTTAGAATAGGCGCGTCGATGAAGAGGTAATATCCTTTACCGATTCTTTCAAATTAATTTATTCTACAACTTCCTCATCTTTTATTGTTTCATCATAATGTAATAACATTACTGTCACTCATATACTGACATGTTATTATAAATATGAGAAAACCCTATTTAACCTTCTACCCATCCTATGAAAAATGAAATCATCGCACGCGCATACGTATATAATACTGTCTCCACGCCGTGGTGTAATCTGTTTTCCACCACCTCCTTACATAGATAGGTATATTGGTGTAAATAATTACTATATATCATTATTATAACATGATACAAATTCTAAGATATTATATCATTCACTCCAACACCATTCAAAAATTATGGGAACTATATAATCGCTCGTGTGTCAGTACGGATTACAGTCTCCACGACGGGATGAGATTCATTCTCCATGTTAACAATTCAAGAATGATTATAAAGTATATATATAATAAATAATCATGGAATATATGACATAATAATGCTACTGGATATATATATATATGTCATCTACTTACTTCCACTCAATTCAATAAGGAAATGAAAGCAACGTTCATGCGTACGTACTGTCTACCGTCTCCATGAATGGTGTATTTCATTTCATTTATCTATATTATATATATATATACTGAATATATCTGATATATAAATCATTTTTTACATTCTTTAAGTAAGTAAATCATTATATAACTAAAAATAATATGGAGAACAACAAGTCAAAACACATTCAATAAATGAAACAATTTTACCCAAAACGCGACATTAACATGGAATTGACAAATGAACGGGTAATATAATGTCGTAAGTGAATCATATATGATATAATAAATTTTATTATGGTTTTTTTACAAGTTAATAACTTTTGTATACCAACTATACCGGATTACGGACACGTGTGGAAGAAATTGGACCTAAGGTAAGGGAAAATCTCACAATCTCATTTTTATCTGAGATTGTTTATACTTCAGAATTTATTGGTGTATATTTATCATCAACATACATGTTTCCTCAATATGTAATATTATTTCTATCCTACTACAATTTTTTAAATATAATTTTACCTATATTTTAATATTTAGTAAAAGATATTAAAGGAATACTTTGTCATTTTCAGTATGAGATACTTTTTGACATTCCAGCCAATGTATGAGAAGAATGTTTATTTTAACTTATACGGGATGAATGGATTTGTTATTATTTCATAGAAGGATGGAAATCGGGTAGGAATGAATTTTTGTGGTGAGCCTCAGTATGTGGGTGACATAGTAATTTGAATGAGTAATATCTCAGCTCAATATTAGAAAAATAAATGAACCGTGGTCTATTTCTCATGTATCAAGAATGTGCGTTCATTCCCTTTGTATATATATGGGAAAAATAGGTTTCATGTATGTGTCGAGAAGTGGGTTTCTATATTATTTTATTGTGATAAGCCATCCTAGGTGAAGTGACTTTTAGTACCATACATAAGGAGGTATTCCTAATGTAATTAATTTTTTCTATAATTTGGATTTCTCTATTTAATATATTTTAATGAATTATTTTTGTTGTATATAATGTGTGTTTGAAAGATGATAGTTTTTAAATGAATAAATTTTGTTGAGATTATTGGGCTATGATCTTCTATAGTGATCATAATTTGATATGAGGAACTAGACATGTGTATGTAGGATTGATAATGGTATCGATAATACTATAGTGGGGAGATTCATACTTGTCCTTTTTGAGTGAAATCCATATCAAGGGATGGTGATCATTATCAAGGTTGTGAAATGTATGAACTTAGACAGTAAATGGATGAATTTAGTGTCTAGAGATGGATGTTGGATGAACCATATTTCGTTCCATGACCACACCAAAATTAATGATTTACCTATAGTGGTTGGTATAGTAAGTGTGTTCAGTTAATTATGAGGAGTTTATAATTGTAAATATGCTATTTAGAGCTTCTGTATTTCTATGATTTCATTCGGATTAATGTGTTGGGTTAAGTATCAATATTTAATATTGTAGTGGGATAGTGCTTGAAAATTCTATTGTGGAGTTTGAAAGGGAGCCTAAAAAGGGTACTCTAAAGGCCATTGAAAGTGCGTGTGGAAGGGAAACCAAGTAGTCTAAAATGTTAAGAATTTATGGCATTGATTCTATAAGAATAATAATTGTTGAAATATAGAAGGAAAGAACCAATTATCGCATGTTTGGAGGTAGTTTCTACAAAGATGGAATATACAATCAAGAAGAAGGAAGATCATGCACCAAAATATTGTCTAATCCTATTAGCAAACTTGATTGAAAAATCCAAGTGGATTGAGTAAGAATAAAAGAAGGAAAATTATCTACAATATAAAATTGAAAAATCTATATAATATAATAATAAAGGTGAATTTCAGAAGAAGAACATGATAAAAAATGTGTTTTAAATCTATAAAATTAAGAAGGATATAGGCATGAAGAGTTTTAGGTATTTTATACATATAAGGAATGGATTTTCTAGGTTAAGAACAATGTCTAATCCCTATTTATCACTTTTATGTGATTATGGAGGTTTACTTTATTCTCATCTTTTGGCGATTTTTTTTTGAAACGGAATTGAAGGCGATGATTGAAAAATAAAGAACATTATTAGTGATCATGTTATTTAGTATTGGGAAGTACATATCAATTTGAATATTATTTTTTCATTGTTGGTTATGGATTCATGTATCATTTATCATGTACAGTTGACACAATGATCACATATGTACAATATGTTTTAATATCTCATTTATTTTCCCACTATTTTCTTATAGGTGGTTTCTTATGATAAGATTGGTTATATCCACCACAATTGAAGACAATGAGTTCAAGATTTGGGTATGATTTATTCCATTTTTATTCTTTGGCCAAATATTAATTTGGGATTGTTTGATTTTTGGGTTCCTTATATTTTTGTTTTGTGTTTTGGATTTTATTAAGGTGAATTCAAGTTTCCATTGACGAAGGATTACATTTGTATGCATAGGTAGTCATATGCATATATGAGTTCCCTCTTTATATATATTCACTCATGGTAGTATGAATATATATATTGGGGCTAGGTTTTCTTATATATAGATATGAAAAATGCATATGCGTGTAAGTGTAAAGTGGTATATACAAGTATAAACATATATCTAAGGACCCCTTGTGCATATTTGGCCATGAAAATATGTACATAGGGGCTAGGTGTCCTTATATATATGTTACGTGGCATATGCGTTCAAGCGGAAAAAAGGAAGATTCAATTTGTTTTCGTCAAAAGCAAACACACCTTGAGGTTGATGAAGGTTCCATCTCCTAGCCTATTTAATTCAAGAATGTTTTAAATTGCATTTAGTTGCCTTCTTAATTTTTCCTGTTTATATTAAATTTCAATTATTGAATATGTGTTAGTTAAGATAATTGTTTCATTTTATAAATAAGTCATGGTTTTGTAATAAAACCCCTCTAACGGAGGTGCGCTGTCTACGAAAACTCATAGTGGTATACCTTTCTTAACATTATTGCATTGAGGTTTTCCCTATACTTGATTTCAATGTTAGTCATAAAGAAGATATCTTACATGCCCCTTTTATATCCCTATATGGGGTTTCACTCTTTTTATTAAAAGGGTTTTTTGAACCAAGACACTCTTTAAGTGCAGTTAGACTTTTATGATGGGTCCCATGTTGTGTGACCATGTCACATGGCATGTGATTTTAAATCCAACCAAAAGCCTTGTTCCACAGCCCATGGGTCCCACAGTACTAGTAATGTCATATTACATGTTTTGTTACCTGTGATTTTCATGATCCCATAGGGTATTCCTCTAGGTATTCCTATACATTTCTAGATCTCCAATCCTCACCGAATTAGGTATATCAGGGGTCATCCAATCCTCTAGTCATCACAGATTAGCATTCATTTCTTTAAATTTTCTAAGAAAGAATCCTCTCATGCCATCCATATCATCCTATTTGAATCTAGGTGAAAGATGATGCCCCGTAGATGTCACTGGACCGGGCCAACACGCTGCGATCACGCTGCAATCACACCGTGGTTACGCCGCGGTCATGCCGCGGTCACGCCGTGATTTTGCCCTGCTCTAGGATGACACCCTGTGGCGGATCATAGTGACAGTATTCCATGAGTCTTGTGATCAATGTTGAGACTGACTAATCAGAATTTCTACCGGTGCGGCGATGATCAGAATGTTTCCCCACCTTCTATTTCTCCCTTCACTCATGGCTAGAAGATGCTACCATGCGGACATCGCTGGACCGGGCCAACACACAAAGGTCACGCTAGAGTCACACCGTGATCACGGCGCGGTCATGCCGTGATTTGTCCCTGCTACAGGATGAAACCCCGCGGTAGTTCGCAGTGATAATATTTCATGAGTTTTGTGATCAATGTTGAGACTAACTTATCATAATTTCTACAGGTGGGGAGACGAACAGAATGTTGCCCCGCCTCCCCCTGCTCCCTTTGCTCCTGGTCGGAATATGTTTCCTCGCAGATGACGTTGGACCGGGCCAACACGCTGCAGTAACATCGCAGTCACGCTAGGGTAGATGATTTAAATTATGATATTGGTTCATTATAGGTAATATCAAGTATGTGGTATATGCATGGGGATTCTTTAGGCTTCCATTTAGAAAATCACTTTAGGCATTTCAGTATTGATGTTTGGGTTTTAAATGGATGGATTGGTAAGATACCTGGCCTGATTGTTTTTGGGTATGAATCCCGATGACATAGATGATTATGATCCTAAATAGTCTGATCATGGATTTATGGAGTACAAGTATACACTCATGGTTTGAGATGATGCTAGTTGATGGGTGGTTGTGTGATTATACTTGGAACGATTGATATGTTAAGCTTATTGGGGACCAAGCACTAATATGAGTTTTCGATGAAATTATTTTGACTTAACTCTTATGTTTTTCTAATTCTAGGGCTAGAACTATTTCGATCATGTCGCTTCCTTCGATAATGATTTAGGTTGCATGGATGCCCCTCTGGTCCCCCCCTATATTGGGGTGGGGGGGGGGATTCATCCTGACTACTCCGGAATCATTGTTCTGACCATTATACGCCTTCATCAACCCTAGAATTTTTACCTGCTTCCCAAAATTGAAATTATCCCTAAAATTCTGTCATGAGATAATGAAATTATTAATACTGTAGTTTCCCCATATAATTTTTAAATTCTTCTATTCTATTGAATCTCACATTAGTGGCTCACTTCGTCAACAGTCTCCCCTCGATGGAAACCTTTGATAGGTTTATTTTTGACTCATGTAGTTTTCATGAATGAGTGATTATAGGGATTATGGATATGTGGAAATTTTTTATTCATTTTAGATCTGAAGATGATCTTATCTATACGTGATTGAATGCTCCATATGCTTTCACCAGCTTAAACATCTCTATTTTTTATTGGTTTTTCAAATTCCACCGAAAATAGGATCTTCCCTACATGGTGCTTTGGACATCCGTCCCTATCCTACAACACCCATTTTAGAATTTGGTGTTCTTAAATTTTTTGGTAATATGTTGGCCACTTCTAATGTACTAATAATCACACTATAACATTTTCCACCTTGTTTCACCAAAAATACGTGTTGAGCTCGATGTATCCAAGGTGTCGATGGATTTTTTCGGTATTGATATTGATGGGGGATTTGTTGGAAGCAGCAGGTCTGCTATGAATCTTGGGATGACTTCTGTTCATCATGTAGACACTTGAGTCATGATCTATCCAACTGCCAACATAAAGAGAAATATTAACATCAGGTAGGCCTCTAAATAGTTAACTCATAAATCAAAGGCAGCAGAATTAATGAGTCTCACTATAAGGGGTGAGGTAACTAAAAATAGAACTAATGGTCACATATATATTTGTTAGTTTGAGGAAAGACTTAGAATGATCCATGTGGGATATGAAAGTCATGGGAGAGGCAGAACCAAGATCTTATACTACTATATTCTACTATTCTGAATCTGTGTCTTCTATAAATAGTTGCAAAGGGAAGGATCTTGATGATGGTGTTGTTCTGATAACTAATTTCAGAATTTTGAATTACTGTACTCCAATTCCATTAGATTCAGTTTATATTTCAACATTCTAAGATGGTTTTTCTAGTATTATTATAGCTTATTTTGGGAAAAATTTGGCAGAACTGAATCCGTAGACATTTTATGGTCCAAATACTAGTGATTCTGAAATGTAGTTGTCTTCTTGAGAAGTGATCCCCCCTAACTGAATCCATATTCACAACCATTTCACAGATTGTAAGTGAAATTTAGAGGGTGATAACGATCCTTAATGGTGGAATATGGTCATTCATATCTGAAAAATGAAGCAGGTTGGTTTTAATATCTAAGCAGAACCAGATCAGAGTGATAAATATGTAGATTCCAATTTTTTTAGACTATGAGTAGGATCATCATGCGATAGTTCAAGTTGGGTTTGGATTAAGGAATTTGAAGAAATACATTGGTGAGTTATGTAATTATATAATTAGTAAAGGGAAAAGAATAATGAATTGTACGTATTATTCAAATTTATCAATTACCTTGGGATACTAGATCTTTTGGTAAAACAAAGCAATCTGTGGAAGAGGTAAGGCCATTTATGTTGGCAACAGAAGTGATTGAAGATCTAAAGATTAAATGGAATTATGGGCAAGAACAATATTCTTATGATGATGAGGAGGAATATCAATATGATTGGAAAATAGATCAATATTAGATAATGGAATCTGAGATAGTTGGTGGTGTTTTGAAGGATTTAAGAATGGTGAAAAATGTGATGGAATGTGTCTCCAGGCCTGGAGGTCCTTGACTAATGGGGGAATCACTATGTTATAGTAAAGAGTAGTGTAATCATGAGTTGATGGGAATGAATTGGTGAATGAGAATTCACGTTCTGGTTACATGCAGGGTCCATTAATATGATAGAGTGAGGTGGCGAGCTGACCATTGAGAATGTTTCTATTTATGTAGATGATCACCAAGGAGGTGGTGATAGTTGGTCACTGGGTAATTGAGTTTAGGGTCATCCATATAGTTGTAAACTGATATGTTCAATGTGAATATGATAGCACATTGATTCCCAAATGAGTGTGTGTGTGTGCATATGTCTTCATGGTGTAATACAACATCAATGATAGATCTAGGTACCATTGCGCGATTGACGAGAGTTTGTAATTTATTAGAAATACTCTGGATTGAAGTAGCAGAATGTATGAGGGGATAAAAACGATCTTGGTCAAAATTCATATCCCACACCTAGGTTACTAAAAGTCAGAACTCATGTCAATCATTGAATGCAGTAAGTTTTGTTCTGGGTAATCTAGCTGTATACAATACATGGTAGTATCTTGGAAATTAAGTGTGAATTGATAATCATTTTTAGTCATTGCATTCAGCGTATGACTAGTCGAGGTCTAGGTAGAATGATGTGAGTGCTATGAGGTAACAATAATTATACTATTATGGTGGAAATTATCAACATGTTTTCATGTTAAATGACCTCTCTCCTGGGAAGGTTCATAGTCTTGTAAAAGAATGACCTTTGGATTATCTTGAACACTCCATAAGGCCGACGTTCAATAGACCTATGAATATCTGGTTCCATGATGAATTCCTAATTCTTGATTCAGATATAGCACTGGATGGAGTCTAGATAATGTCCTTAGACTCCGGAGGAAATATGTGAAAACTGAGAGGGGAGGATGTTCAGGGGGGATTGGATGGGGGGGTTTTGCAGGGGTAACGATTCAGAAAAGGAGGGGGTCTGTCCAGGAAGGAGTGGGGGTCTATTCGGAAGGAGTGGTATTTCAGCTATCCAGGGGGGTGTCTAGGGAGGGAAGGTCTATCTAGAGGGGATGCAGTGGGGGAGGGGTGGGGGGGTGTTCATGATGGAGTGGGGGGGGGGGGCTGTCTAGAAGAGAATTCTCGGAACATGGATATTCTAACCAAACAGCATGGGATTATTATTTCTAGAAGTTCCAGTGTATAGCCATGTGCTGCAATGAAGCTGGTATGGGTCCCCTTCCACACAAATATATTTAGATACATATATGTAAGAAATTAAAATGTAAACGGGTACTCTCCCAGTTATCAACAGGGTGTTCACCATAGCCTCATTGCATTTCTAGGGAATTTTGTTAACATTTTATGTTTATAGTCATAGTAATCAGAAATCATACCCTTCTCTTTTTGGCTCAACAGAATGCCAGATTGTGGCAAAATTTTTTCAAAAAGATGTGCATGAAGCTGGGGGGTTCTTAAATGGAAGATTCCTTGTGTGATTGAATTATTATACTGGGAATATTTGTTTCAAGAATGATTAATCAATTATTTTTTAGGGCTATTATCTGTATTAATAGTTTTAGCATATGACGATTGAGATGTTGGTTTATTGGTGGGATATGGTTCTATCATGATTATTGGGTTCATGTTTTAGGAAATGTAAATTCTATGTGGTAGATTTTTGTTTTGTTTTCTTGTTTTTTTTGTGTCTCGTAAATATCAAGGGGCATGGACACATGTCCAGTGGTGCAGTGTGGGGGGGTAAGTCCTGTAGGGGCGGTCTGTAGTGGGGGTCCTGGAAATATGTCTAGGGGGTGTAGTGTGGGGGGGTATGTCTAGTAAGGGTGGTCTGCAGTGGGGGGCCTAGAAACATGTCCAGGGGGTGTAGGGTGGGGGGGGTATGTCCAGTAGGGGCGGTCTGCAGTGGGGGGGGGTCTGTCTAGGGGGGAAGGGGGTCTATCCAGAAGGAGCGGGGTGGGGGGAGTCTGTCCTAGGTGGAAGGGGGGCTGCAGGGGGATAATGATTCATAAAATGTAGTAATAAGGCTAGTAAATGGTATTTCACCAAGGAATCCTCTCATTTCTGAAATTCTGAGGAAAATATTGATGATTCTAGGAATGACCCATTAAAATAGCAGTTACATCACCACAACACAAGCTACTGAGATATCCTCCTAGGTTTTCATCCCCATAGATTTCATATATACCATATTTTCCAGGCAGTGGGAAACATTGAGGAATTATGTACCTATTGATGGGATCTGAAGTTTCCTTCAAGAGAACGAAATCATTCTGAATGGGTATTGAGAAATTTCCATGACTTATAGAACTTCTTACATGAAGCATCCTGATATTGTGTAATCTTACATGATGGACTTGAAAACCCCTACATTTATAGTTTTAAATATATGAACTTCCTCACATGGAAAAGCTCCATCACCCCTCTTTGTCCACCACATATCATTTTTCAACATGACTAACTCAAACTCTCTTTAGGGTGTCTATTTGTCTCCCCATATTTCCAACAAATCATCTTGGGAAAAGTCCACACATTTTGTCAAAAATTAAGACACAACCCAAGGGTTATAAAACTACATCATTATCTCCTCATATCTTTCATGTTTCCCATCGATATTGGTGCAATCTACTCCATTATGGAATACTCGACAAATGTAGAATAATATTACTCCAACGCTTCTGTTGTGTATGAATTGAATGAAATTTGATTTCATTTGAACAAAAATCCATTATTAACGATCATGTTATTCAATATTGGGATTTACATATCAATCGGAATCTTCTTTTTCTCATTTTTGATTATGGAATTATGTATCATTTATCATATACAGTTGACACAATTGGTCACACATATATAGAAGTTTTTATATCTCACACTTTTTCCTATTATTTACTTACAGGTGGTTACTTATAATGAGGTTGATTCTACCCACCACCATAGAAGGAAGTGAGTTCAACATCGGATTCAGGTAAGGATTCTTCCATTTTTATTTATTGGCTCAATTTTAATTAGGTTTTTTTTTTAATTTTTCGGTTCCCTATCTTTTTGCAGTGTGTTTTGGATCTTTTTGAGGATAGTGAAGGACCACATGATTGGGATATCCTATCAACCTGCAGGCATGATTCCTTTTAAAAGTTCATCAATAGGCCTGGCTCGTTGGTTCAGTTTGGGCCAGGTTAGGTTTTCTATGTTATTTTTTATTTGGTTCAATTTTTTTGTTTTATGTCAATTTTAAGAGGTTCATTTTGTTCGATTGGGGGTATTCGGTTCAATTAAATTAATTTTAGATACAATAAGGTATGTTTCATTAGTTTTATTTTTTTCATGCTCAATTATGCTTTATTGAATTTAGTTTTGATTGGTTTGAGTCAGTTTGGTTACATTATTTTCAGTTTGGTTCAGTTTTATCCTTTTCAAAACAATTTGGTTTGGTTCCAATATACTAAAATTGGCTTGATGATGTTTGATTTATTTATAGTCATATTAGTATGATTTTGATTAGTGTAGTTAATTTGAATGGAATTGTTTGTATAATACCATATAGTAGAATGTTTTTGTTTTTCGAAAATCAATTTCAATGCCTTCTCCCACTCCCTTCACTCCTGGTTGGAAGATGCTGACCAACGAAAGTCGCTAGACCGGGCCAACACATGGCGGTAATGCCGCGGTCATGGCGCGGTCACGCCGCGGTCACGCCGCAGTCAGGCCACGGTCACACCGCAGTCACACCGCGGTCAAGTCGTGGTAACTCCACAGTCACGCCTCGGTAATGCCGTGATTTGGCCCTGATACAGCCACATCCAGCCCACACCACCCCCCTTTCACCTTCATTTCATCCCACTGCCACCAACATTCCAGCCCGCAACAGCCCCCCCTGCCACCTTCGAATCAGCCCGCACCTTCCCCCTAGCACCTACAAACAGCCCCCTTACACCAGCAATCTGGCCTCCTTCTGCATCCTTCGCTTCTGTCCAGAAGATGCTGCCATGCGGATGTCATTGGACAAGGCCTGCATGCCGCGGTCAGGCTGCGGTCATGTCGCGGTCTTTCCGTGGTCAGGTCGCGGTCACGCCGTAGTCAGGTCGCGGTCATGCCGTGTTCACGCCTCCATCACACCACGGTCACACCACGGTCATGCCGCGGTCACGTCGTGATTTTTCCCTTCTCCTGCCACATCCAGCCACACACCAGCCCCCTTCCACCTTCATTTGTATTCTCATTGGACAGATCTTCCATTATGTTATTTCTTTCCTCTCTTTTCACATACAAGCAAGGCTTGTTGGCATGAATCTATGATTTCTCCTTCTTCCAAGATAGAAGAACTGGTCCTTTTATATTTAGCACTTGGCTTAGTCATCTTAGGTTTATTACCCAAGGATGAATGATCTGCCTTCTTTAAAAACATCTTTGGAATAGTGTTTCCAACATCATTTTTTTTAAAATTTTCCAGAGGAATATTTCGTCCATTTTTCATCATCTGTGGTATTCATTATCCATTTTTTCACACATTCTTATATGAGAATGCTCCTTTCTAGTGACCACAGTCAATTAAAATACAACAGTGATCTTAAATCAAGAAGTTACCCATGTTAAATCATTACATGTTTTTAGGAAAATAAGAGTAGCTACTGCAGAAACTAATGATGACAATATTACTATCATAAAGACTCATAATTGTGTGAAAATAACTTTAATTGGTCCACTAATTTTTTCACTGTAAGAACATGGTGGAATGTGATAGAAAATTCCGGATAAATACGTTTTTACTCATGCATATTTATCTATTAACCAGGGATTAAAAACAAATTCTGTACACATATGGGTGTGATTAAATAATGAGAATCCATAAATATCATCCAATTTGGCTATGAGAATGAATAAAATACCCGGAACTCTAAATAAAGATGAAGATCATATTGTTGTTATCCAAAAATAGAAAGAAATAAAAACAAGATATAC